>CM046299.1:43639706-46602206 GCA_025267735.1 Mactra quadrangularis | reverse complement strand
AGCGGGGGGTCAGGGGGTCCGGACCCCCCCCCCTAGAAATTCCAAAATGTACCTGTCCATTAGTGTTTTTTTTAATGTTAGTCGTTGTAAAGTAGCATGAAGCAATTATTTTCGATGCTTAACATAGATTTAATTGTTATGTAGTTTTTATTATTAATATGTTGCATTATTCTGCAAAATGTGTACATGTATAATGTGGTTGTGGTTCGAAAGTTTGGACCCCCCTGGAAAAAATTCGGACCCTCCGTAGAAAAAAATCCAGGATTTGTCCCTGCAGTTGTTCGGCCGTGGTTAACCACAATAATGACATATATCAGCATAAAATAGTACATGTGTTTAATGCCAGATAGATCTAATTCGAAACACAAAGCGAGATACCCATTATTTCTGAAAGACAGAAGTACTATACAACCTGCCTTCGTTTGCAATGCAATATCTCATGGTACGTATCGCGACACGGTTCTATCGCATCGCTATATACCGCGATACGCTTCTGGCGTATCGTGACAGCCCTAGTGAAAATAACTGTGGTCTGATGCCACATAATCACAGTGTCTATTCCACGTGGCATTTTGTAATCAGTTCGGGGCATTATCAAATAAACGTACTTTAAATTTAGGTATTTCTTCAATAACACGTTTTAATATTTCACCATTCTATGCGATAGTTTTGAGTGTCTGCCACTTCTAATAACATTTCCACTACAATTGTATTAAGTATAAGGTTGTTTTTTTTTGGGGGGGGGACTTTTGTGATCGTTTATAATCATCGAATAACGCCATATTTCAACGAGAAGGAAATGACAGAAATAATGATTTGCTGTTTAATCATCGCCAAAAAGAAATGATCTATTTGCACAAGCATATAAAGTGCATATCATTTTAAGTACTCTGATTTCAATATTGTTTATTTTTCATCATTTATGTCCGATCGATGTTAGAAATGTGTATAGGACCATACTGGCTTGCATGGTTTTCATGCTTCTTTAGCGATGCAATACCGGTTTGGTCGTGCATGCGTTGATATGGGAAGATTTCTAATTGCTTTGATTTAAAAGAAAATTAGCAATAAGAAATCTTATCCTGCATGTGACGCACCGCCTTGCAAAAAGACCTGTGACATTTTCTCGCTCTTGAAGCGACATTGGAGCCATTTCTTCATTTTTCGTTGTGCATACAAACGCACTAATGATTTTCACAAAAACTGACCACCCATTTTCGCTTTTCAGCGCATGCACGACAAAAACAATTTTGCATCAATTTAAAAGCATGGAAACCATGCAAGTAGACGACAGTTTGGTTCTATACCCATTTTCATTAACGATCAGACATAAATGTTAAAAAAAAAATAAAAAAAATTCAACAACGTTGAAATTGGGGTACTTAAAAGTTTCGTTAAGTATATATATAGGTATAGGTATATAAAGGGACAGCTCCTGTGACAAGAAATAACTGTTCAAAGCTCAAATGATGCACGATATCAAATGAAAACGATGGATGAAAGAAGTTATAATCTTACATTAAATTAAGAACATAATAAGCATTGAAATGTGATAGTTCTTAATAAACATGCATCCAATGACAATGTTGCGCAAGTAGCTAATTATTATGCAAATTATTTTATTTTTATTTTTTCCAGTCATATGAGACATTAATTGAAAATTGAATATGCAAAAATAGTGAATCATGTAAGCCTTGTTATTTACGCATCTATCATATTTTAGTGGAAGTTCGACGAAATTAATAATTAAATAAAAAAGACACGCCTGTAATTTCATATGATCAAAATTGGCATCTTTTGTTAAGATCAGAATATCTCTTCTATAGAAATGAAATTCTTGATACTTAACAATGCGTAATGACATGCTCATGATGTATGGTATTTTAGGAAACATTTCAGCGATACTCGTGTTTCATTAGGCATTTGTCACTAGTGATGGCAATCGGTTGGAAAATCCACAATCGATTAATCGGAGAAATCGGTTGGGCGCAACCGACTGACTTTCCGATTATAATCGGTTGGATGCAAAAATCTATATAGCTAAATTCTGGTCATGTCTTACATAACCATGCAAAATATACATCTACTTCAATGACGTGATGTTGTCTATCATTATTTAATATTTAATTGCCTTGCTTCTTAGCTTTACTTAAACATTATGACACCAGTTCACTCATCTGAGTGAAAAAACTAACAAAATTTACATGTCTTTAAGTTTTTTTGTGTCAATGGATTGTCCCAGAAGGATATCATCATGCAATCTTTGCTTTAGTTGCTTTACAGCACTAGCCCGGTTAGGCTACCAGGTAGCAATTCTCACTAGCTCGATTTTGAAAAGAGAAATGTCCTTAGTATCTTATTTTTGTACATCTAAGGCATCAAACAATATATTTAATCTGTTTTTTCATATTTCTGGGAAATGTCATTCAAAATTTTAGTCACATTATCTACTATAGGTTTATGCAATTGTGTTCACTGTTCAAAGTAATCAGCAACTTATGATATAATGAAATCAACTAATAGGGCATTACATAATTCACAAATGAGGAGAGTACTAGTATTCCAGGGTCTTAGTCACTAAAGATCCGTTCTGATCAATTTAATCAAATAACATATTTTTACTAAACAATGTTTATAAATTCGTTTAAATATGCCTATTTTCCCACAATGAAAAAAAATATTTGAAAAAATCCATAACGTGCCGTGTACGAAAATTATTGGGGACGAATGTTTTACATTTACTATGACGTTTTTAATACTTCAAATCACTGTTGTATGTTCTCAACCATAACATCATTATTGAGAAATCATCATGAAATGAACGGCTTTCATTCTCTATGCTTTATGGCAGCTAGTTTTATAAAAATGGTAAAATCGCGGTCCGTGAGAAATTCGTTAATGCAATGACTAATGACCTTGATCAAAAGTTAAGCTTTATCATTTAGAAGCGGTAAGACAAAAAAGTTTGTTTGTCAACAATTAATTTATCACCTTTAATTTGATTGCAAAACGAAACAATGAATGTGTAAAAGAGTGATTACGCAAAACTCTCACATAAAAGTTATACAAGTTAACGTAAAAGTGCGTTCGAGTACATCTTTTTCGGATACAAACATGATTCGGATACGAAAACAGGACTCGCCCGATCGGGCTACTGACTGGTTTTCGCTCGCCTATCGACGATTTCACTCATCTTGGGCGTCGGGCACGTGGGTTAAGTCGAAGAAAAGTTGTTCTTGAACACATTTTCTGCCGAATCCGCCATTATAGCGCGCACACGAAAATAAATTATCTCCCTTGGGTACGGGCTAGTTTTTCGCGACGTCGCCGTCCAGAGAAATCGTAATCGATTAATCGTCGCTCAAATTTTTCTAACCGATTTCGACGACGTCGGCGACAATCGGAACATCACTATTTGTCACGCGTTGTTTAGGCGTTATCACATTTAATAGTCTGGCAATATTAACCTGAGCTTGACCTTTACGCAAGAAAATATTTTACTCAGTATTTACTGCCAATTGTCATGATTGTTATCGCGCTTTAATATCGGAAGCTTTCGGAAAAATAAGCAAACTGAACAATTAATTTTTTTCGTAAGAATAAAAACTTTGAAAATATGTCTCAATATTACGGACTTACGTGTTTCTCCATCACCGAATTGGTTAAAGGTTAATGATTAGTTGCTACTCGCCATTATGCGATAATCACCCGATGACGTCCATAATAGCCTGAGGGCCTTTGGCTAGAATTAATCTAGAATTGTTTGTTTGTTTTTGCTTGGGGTTTACGGCGCACCAACACAAATAGGTCATATCGCGCCGAAAGCAATCAATGATACCATTAATTGAAACGAAATTAATGATGTAAAGCTCTATATCTTATTATAAACATTTATTTCTTTCAAAAAGTTAAGTATCGCATATGATGATATAGATTCAAAAAGTTCTTTAAGTGAGTTTACTTTAAAATGTTTGTCGCGGATGTATTTAAGATCCTGACAGTCAAGCAGAACGTGTTGCGATTAGAAAATATTGTTGACGAAGATGAACCAAGGGTTGGTTTTATGTCATGTAACTTATTAAATACAGTGTCGCATAATGGGCGATCCTAAACATGTCTAATTAATCATATAGACATATCTAGAGTACATACATACATTTGACAGATGGTCAAGTTGTGAGTTAATATCTTTGCTTGTCAGCTAGCTTTTGAAACTCAGTCTAGAAACATGCAGTTTTGGAGAAATAATTATTAAGATGTTCGAGCGCTGTTAGCGGCTCGAACATATAAGTTAGGAACATTGTTTTGAATCTAGACTTATAAGTTATAATATTAGATTTAGAACTTTACTAAGTATGTTTGTAAACAATAACGATCACGGACCATTATTAAACGTCATATACAAACTTGTGTTGTTATAAACTGTATCCTAAGTATTAATGTTGGTGTTTGTGTACCAAACACATGATTCACACAACAGTGTGGCAACGTAACAATCCGTAGCATCTGCTACGCCACAACAGCATGATTCTACATTGTTTGCCATTTTGACTTAATTAACGAATTTATCGAACATTTGATATCTACTGGTTGAAGGTTTAAAGATTCTTTAGCTAAAATGTCTACTTTTTCATTTCAATGTATACCAATATGACTTGGTATCCAGCAGAGGTGTACTATTTTAGATTTTAGTATTTCATGTAATCTTAATTCAATATTTTTAATAAGTATATTGTCTGAACTACGATTTTTTTATGGCCAGAAAAAAAGATAGAGAATCTGAGAAAATAATAAAATTGTTATTAATACTATTTGATATGTATGATAAAGCATGATCTAATGCTATGACTTCGGCTGTAAATATGGATGCCTGGTCAGGCTAATCTAGAATTAAAAGTACAATAACATGCCATGTTTACAAAATTGATTTTTAGTCAAATAGGTTGTTATAAACAAGTGTACAATCGTATATATTCATGCGGGAACTCCCGATTTAATGTAATTGAAGGGTGTAATTATTATAATATTAGGTCGTTCAACCTTAGGTTATCATTGTCAGACAATATCATATAGTCACTTCACATTTTCTTGTGACGTCCTGGAATGTGTTTTATTTCTGATATCATGATTCTGATTAAGCATACAATCTTAATCATGATATTGATGATAATAAAACATCTTGATTTGGATTATTGTTTAAATATGGCCACTAACATTTCTGTGGCAAATAAGAAAATACTTATTAATTCCTTGAGTTCCAGACCCGATCCACCGGTTAAAAACACACCCCTGTACACGCGAGGGTGATATTGCTAATGACACAATTTTGATGATTTTTGGTAGCGGAATTTAATGTTATTATTTTATGAACCTACCTGTATTGGTATCAAGAGCATCTTTTTTATTCTTTGGACTGCCTGTACCGATCACTCTACCACCCCCGGGACAATCTCCACCTAGTAATAAAAAATATTATGTAGAGGTTATTAAACAGGGCAAGTGTGTCTTAAGAAAGATATCGGCACACTTGCTTAGGTATTGGCCCGAATGCTTTAGCCCGAGGGCTAATGCCGGGGAAAGTGTGCCGATATCGACTTAAGGCACACTTGCCCTGTTTCATAACCTTTTTATTGCATATGTTGACTTTTGCATGTAATGATGATTTTTCAACAACAAAAATACAATTTTTTCTCGACGTAACGCGCTATTTTGCACGTTGAAGTTACGTCACATGTATTGTTTTGTTTTTTCAACGCCGAAACGTTGGAATCTAATCAGCGCTTGTTAAAAAACGTAAGTCTGGTTGTTGATTATCTTATTATTTTTTATATGAAAAAACACACGTCGTAAAATTGAATAGCTTCTTGTTGCTAATTACGTACGAATTTCACGTGCGGAAAGTCTGCCGTTGTTAAACTGCAGGTGCTTAATGGCCGGAAGTTGCCTCAATATCGATTTTTGGCACACTAGGAAGTGAGCCAAATATCGATATTTTGGCACACTTGCTCAATACTGGAATATATTGCCCACATTGAGGCTATATTGGCACACTTTCTCGTCGATTTTGTTACTATTTATAGTACCATATGCAATAACACCAGTTATTAATTAACTGTACGATATTGGACTTCAAATTCTGGGCTGATAAGGCGTTCATAACGGCATTATAACCAAATACTCGGTCATTATGGGAAAACATGGTCTTTATGAAATATCTCAGCTAGTATTAATTAATTGAGGCCACAGGTGCAAGTTATTATAACTGTCTTCAGCCAAATAACAAAGCCGTTATGATTTTTTTAAATTATTAACATTATATTGAAGTCAGCGTTGTGGATTCTTCATAAAAATATCCAAAATTTAAAAAGTCATATTTTTCTAAGAAATGCTGTTGGCAAAGAACTTAAGAAATTAATTTTAAAAAATGTATGAATATTATTGTCTTTTAATCTGTTATATATTTATTACCTAAGAGACATGAAAACAAGCATTGAAATGATGACTAAATATAAACAAATTTCTTTTGCAGTTCCATACAAATGACCATAGTTTGCCCTTTGATTTTTTATTTACGCTGTTTATTATTTTCCAATTACAGTTCCCAGTTTTCCAAACTAGCTTTCTGGTTTTCACCAATTTACACTTACACACTCACTAGAATTACATAACTTCTGTATTTTCGGATGAAAATTACTGAAATCGCCATTATGGTCAATTTTTCATAGTCAAATATGACCTGCAGCGAAAAGATTCCGGTCTTCTAATGCCGTATTCGAAGTTCATCCAACAAAACTGGACCGCAACCGCGATTATTTCATGAAATTGTATTTCTGGAGCATCGATAAAATTTCAATTAAAATGATTAAATATATTTGTAAAAGTAAAGAAATTCATACCTTGGCCTTGTATAAGTCTAGCCACACATAAAACAATAGTAAAAGTTAAAGTTACATCCAACCACATTTTGCATGTCAGCCAAGCGAGTCTACCCAAGATAGTATTATAGATTCACCAGTGGCTTAAGCAGTAGAAAACGTTCAATTTTTAAGTTTCAATTAATCAATATATGGTATCGAGTGCTCGATAAATTTCTACTGTAAAATGTATATTTGCATAATTTGCTTAGATGTCATTTAAGCGTATAATCATTATTTGTACAAAACGGCACAAAGAAATTTTAAGTTTGATAATTAATCTAGGCATATTAGTTTTTGCCACATCACACACGTCTATAGTTGTAACCCCTAGCCAGTTATATTTCTAAATTCTTTCATCGTCGTTACTTGCTAATCGTTTAACAAGGAACCGACGGCTGTTTTCTACACAAAATATAATTACCATTAATGTGTTTTCAATGTTTAACTTGGGTCTGTCCATCCGCTAAGAGTAAGAACGCATTATGAGAGGACCCTGAAATTAGACTCTCACTGAAAGAGCGAATTTTGTATCTTGACTGTGAAATATTCCGAATATAAAATTCATATCTGAAGAGTTACTTATATTAGTGTCCAAATATTAGCTAAATACTGTACAGCCGCCCGGCTAGCTCAGTTGATAGCACGCAGGGAGGGAATTCTTAAGCTTTTTTATGAAGACTTATTGATTCTAATTTCTTTGTTCGAACCTTGTCGTCTTCTAGTTTTTTTTCTTATGTTATTCCTGATGTCCCATGGCATTTGTCAAACCTAACAATGAAATAGAGTGCCCAATGGACAATACTTTAATAATACATTTTATTTGCATACCGTATTACTTGTTTTTGTTTGTTTGTTTTTGTTGGGTTTAACGCCGTAGCAACACATTGTATAGGTCATATAACGGTGGTCAATCAACCTACTCACTGTTCCTGGAAAGGCTAAATCTCTGGATTTAGCTGTTAATCAACTACTAAGCGCATATTTTCGTCAGTGACTGACAACTGTCCTACATAATTAAAAATCATTGGTAGGAGGGAGAATGACCGTACAAATAATTTCATGACCAAGCTCCACGAAAGTATGCCCCACCCGGAAATGGAACCCACGACCCCTCGATCAGTAGACTTGCGTTCCTTATTTATAAAAGGAATCAGGTAATAATGGCTGTTATTGGGGGTTGGCAGTTGTTGAGAGATATCTCGATAACCCTCGTTGAGAGATAACCGTTGTACAGAAGTATTGGTTGATTTGAGATGATTTTGGTCATAAAGTAGTCACTGAAAAGGGTTCGCTATATTTTTATTTTATGGCGATATGTTTTATAGTAGAATGTGATAGTAAAAATTCATTGGTTAAAAATATAAATTTTTTTGTAAGAAATGGACGACAATCGAAAAAATAACAAACGAATGGCAAGCAGAGAGATGGGTTTTAAAAAATAATGATAAAAATATAATACTTAAAGAAGACAAAAACCCTTTACAAATGAATTGGTGATAAATGATTATAACAAAAGCTGTCCATCGGGGTTGAATGACGTCCATTTGAATTCCACCGAAAAAAAAGAACAATGCCATGGGTAGAGGGAGAAATCATTTGTTTGTTGTATAACAAATAAATTAAATATAATATTGAGTCACTCAATATCCACATTATTATATTAAATCAAATGATAAGATTTCAATCAAGATATTATATTTCATATGATAATTTGAAACTAAATATTGATCGGTGGTCATGTTACTAAACATCTTACGACAATAGCCATCGTAAATAAAAAGTATATAACCAATATTATAGTCCGCTTTTTCTCAACTGCCAACGCTTAAATAATTTCAAAGCGACTGAATGTATATTTTATACTGGCATCCTCGTTGTTATTGAAATATATTATAACGACGATAAAATAGTAGTATCTCTATCGCTCGTAATGTTCGTTTGGACGCTGCGGTGAGTCGTTCTCAATATAAGTAAGAGCTCATAGATCACACAAAGTAGTTCAGTAATTTTACAATTTAATCCAATATTCATAAAGTAACAGTTTTCACAAACTTATTATTGTTCGCAATAAATCAATATTTACTAGAGTACTAAGTCACAAAGAGCATATAACACACAGATCAACAAATGATTCTCTTTTCTTAACTAAAATGTGGTTGATTTTATATAGCAAAATGCTGAACAAATGAACAATTTCATTAGCTGATAAATATTTAGATAGTTAAAACAATTACTTAGAAGTTTGACAATAAACTACCGGAAGACAGGTGCAATCAGCATAGTAAATCTAATTATGACATACTGACACATCTTTAAATGCCTAAAACTGTTAGTTAAAAATTAAGGTGATAATAATGATAAATAACAAAAGTGACTATCGCGTTCAATACCTAAGGGCATATAAACTAAACAAATAAGTTTATAGTGTTATGACATGCCAAAACAGTGCATTTAAAAAAATGAAAATCTTCGTTTTAATAATATCTTGACTAAAACCTATCATACGACATAAGCAGCTCTACTAGATCCTAATACACACTTTTGCAAAATCATGAATGTATCAGGACGATAATTTTAATAAATGAATTCACCGTGAAATTATTCATGTTTTGACAGTTGAGGTAAAAACTATCTTTACTTTAGTTACGTCGTATGTAACATCAATGTTTACTTAATTTAGAACAGCTAATGAGTCTAAGAATGGTACTTACTTAAGTTTTTACATGAATGGAATTAAATTGTTTGTTAAGAAAAAGCCTCAGAGCAATGTCTTGCCAGAGTTCCAATTCTATTCAAATTCCGAAAAAAACTTTTTCATAACACATTGTATTTTGCAAATAGACGTAAATGCAGTCTTTTACCATGACGTTGCCTTCAATACTGGCGTCAGTTTGAAATTACCAAGTTCTGGGACTCAAATTATTCAACTACTTATACAATGTTTATCGCATTAAGCAGGGCGGGTAATCACGTGGTTTTGTTTACGATAACCTAGGGTCAACTTTAATGGCGGCGATCACAATTTTTAAGATATTTGCTTTTTTTGTCTTTATTTGATTTTTCCTTATGTATTCATATAGCCTATGTTCCAGCGACAGAAAAGCCGATTCCAGCGGTATATGACTTAGCAATATCCCTTCTGTACTTATTCTGATTACCTTGCAGAGAAATTTGAAGCGGCGATGTTTTTGGGTAAAACTGCGTGGTAACATTGGGTCACAAAATATATTTTTACGTATTTTAACAACTAAACATGGAAGGGATTGAACGAAATTTGTAAAACATTTACTGCTTGGATTGACTTTGTCGTATATATAATCAAACATTAATAAATACAAGATTTTTATCACGTAATATGAAAAGATGTGAGAATGGTAACATTGGGTCACAATTTTTTCATGATAACATTGGGTCACCAAATCTATTGAATGGAACAATGTGTCTCTGATCCAAACTGATCACTGTAAATACTGTTGGGTTCAACGGTTAAAACTGTACAACTCCTAGCTTCGTTTTATAGTATTCATGAGCGTCTTATTTGTTGCTTGTTAACATAAACATGGATAACTTGCATGATAACAATTCGCTGATTACAAAGACCCTTACAAACATCTGAGTTTTCGGTCGGCACTAATGTAATTAATTAAACAATGTCGTCTGAGAATTTGTATTTCAATTAAATATTTATAATTTAGAACAATTATGTTTTGTTCACAACATCTAAAGTGATCAAAACAACTTATAAGATCATAATACAGGTTAAAGCCACTAAACGAAGACAAAATCTTTATCATCAATCTAAAAACAAGTAATACTATCTAAAAGACTATCGGATATAACCGCCTTGGGATTATGATAACTCTCTCAAGCGGGTTCCCTTGTAGGTGTCAAGCTCTTCAAAATATCAGTTTCTTATAAAAGTGGGGTACTTTTATGACATGCAAATTAGACAACGGAGAATGTCGGAGATACTCTCTCAGCCAATGAAATTGCTTGAAAAGTATTTGATAAAACTTACACGACTATGTTAAGTGTTGGATATATCAAATCGTTTTCCAGTGATTTACTCGAGAAACCAGTGCGTGAAAGTTTTGAGTTCGCAAATATCTAAACTGATGCTAAAAAGAAACGCCTCATTTCAGCTTGGTACATAATTTTCATGATCAGAATACCAAGAGAAAACATTAATGTTGTTAGCTTGTAAAAAGTCTTTAGTGACGTGTGCAACGTGAGGTCTGTCGTCCTTATTCTGATAGAAAAAGTATTGACGTTGCCAGAATATAGCGACACTCACATGGCATAACAGCTGGTCAATACGATGTGTACACAAAATTACCTCAGCAAACAACGAGTTGTGACTGAAACTCGTTTTAAGACACTTATAAGTCAGGGAGTTACATAAGTCGAAACACGACTCATCACTGAACTCCAAACACCATGGCCACGATGATACGAGGGTAGAGATAGACGTCGGTGACGATGGCAAAACTTTAGAATTAGTCCGCGGTACGGACGGTTTACGCCAAACAAGAAGTTTTCCTCATTGAATGTCGACTTATTTGGCGTACACGGTTACCCTTTCACTACACGTGACGTAGATATTGCCGTGAAAATCTATTACGCGAATGACGTTGGTGTTTACATAAATTTAGTAGTTGTCTTACCCACGTTACACCCGTTCTATGATCTGAACGTGGCATATCAGCAAACGTTTCTGTGCACTTAAAGACTTAATTGATTCGTTTCTTTTTCTCGTCAGTATATGTTTATGTATGATTTTATAAAACTATTTACATGAGTATCGTGAGTTTTAATTAGTTTTCGCACGAAATTCACTGTACAAAGCGTGTATTTATCAAAGCAGGAAATTTGTTTACTTCCGAATTGAAGTTGTGGTTATTTTTAGCCACGACGGGATATCCCGACCTTGTTCGTCGAGTTCCGGGATTTTCCGTGGAGTCTTTACTTTCGTTTTTAATCGCGAATTTCAAAATAGAATTAGTATAAAATCTGGAGAAAATACTTTAGAATTTTGTGCCTGGGATGCGTTTTATATATTAGTTTAATGTTTGCATAATTTTTAAGGAAAACCATGATACTTGAAAATTATCAGCGTTCAGTTTAGTAAAGGGGCTTTAAGGACATGAAATTTCAGGGGTTTACCGTATGCTAGACATTGCATCATCGTACGCGGTAATACCCATAAAACTTTAGATGTTGTGTACAACACATAATTGTTCCAAATTACAAGTTTTCTCAAATAGTTTTTAGGGTGGGTCTTATCGTCAGGCCAGCAAATAACTCAATTGGTCAGACTGATACTATAGTGAAGTTGATTTGTTGAGAATCATTTAGAACAAGAAACTGTAACTTGCACAATCTTTATTCAAAGTTACATAACATAAATTTTATTTCTAGTATATAATCAATACTTCAAATCTGATTTGTATACATGTATTATATATCTGATAATGAAAACTTGTTTTGTTATAAATTAACCATGTGTAAATTACTTATCACATTTATTTTAGGTAAACTACTATGGCTGAGTCAAAACAGGATCCCTGGTCAAAACAACTATAGCGTGTTCAATTACACAAAACGTTACAGAACGTTACATAACGATACATTCGGAACTCCACGGCCATTCGCTGCGAATAATCTAATCTAATAAACAAATATGCGGGCAATGAGTGATGTTTCAAAATTTACGGACTAAAAACGAAACATCACTCAATGCCTAAACGACCATATATTTGTTTACTTCAACACCGGTAGTTTCAAAATAGCGTCTAAATATGTCCGAGATTATTCGCAACACATGGCCGAGGAGTTCCGAATGTATCGTTACGGAACGTTCTGTAACGTTCGAGGTAACTGAACTCCCTACTGGTGTGTATGTACTGTGGCGCGAAGTTGACAACAACAAGTGGCTAACACAGGCTTATTAAGAAGCATGAGGGTCATGCTCCCTACACATCTTGTGGTAAATTGTATTTTACCCAGAAAGTACAGATTTTATTAAGGCTTATTGGACATCAAGTCATATCAATTCTGGTCGATATTTTAAAAATAATACTCATGATTTTAGAATATGTAGATTTTGTACAAAGCACGAACTTGAGGACGATTTCCATGTTTTGTTCATATGTCCATCTTATTCTAATATACGTAAAAATACATAAAATCATACTTTTACACACAAAAAACTTCAATGTTTCAATTTATTGAGTTATTAAATTGACAATGTTAATCAAAGTCTCAATTTTTGTTAAAGAAGCTTTAAAATGAAAACTGAGCTAAATATTGTGTAATTTTAATCGTTTTAATTTCCTAATATTCTTATTTTGATTATGTGTGATACTACCTTATTATTTATATAGACTTGAAAATATGTTCATCTTCTTGTCAAAATTTGCATGTGTACGTTACTATATTGATTATGCGTGTATTTATGCTTTAATTATAATATTTACGAATATGTACTTAGTATTTTTCTTTTTAAAAAATCTGTTCTGTTCCGTAATACGATGCAATTAAACTTACTATGCACAGGTTTGCAATTATACAAATTTATACAAAATTTATACAACCACATTCTTTGAAACAATCATTGTTAAATAGAAAAATCTACTTTTACAGTACCAATCAAAAGCACTGGCTCCAGAGTCCTTAAACTTGTTAAATACGCACACATATACTTTAATAAAAATAATTATCCACGAACTCAAATAAAATCGGTCCCGTATACATTATCGTATACAAGTTGTAACTTAAATTTCATTACATTATGGACGTACGCATTATTTTATGATCTTAAGGTGTGGACTCTGGTGCCAGTGATCAAAAGTTTGGAAATATTTGAAAACTGTTTATTTGAAAGTGCCTTTCAGTTTTGCTTTATTTTTTGGTTATCATTATAATTATACCTGAGACTACAAAAATAACATAAACACTATGTTCTGGAAAATAATTACGATAAAATTGGTTCGCTAGGCATTATGATTTCAGATCTGAATCTTAAAAATATGTTGCATAATTGACATTTTCTAACTGTATCACTAACAATACTTAAATATATTAAAGATAATAATTCCACAAAAATAACAAAATTCAAGAATTGTTATAAAATTATTTTGTCTCCAAACTTTTGGTGGGTATTTTATAATCATGTTACTCATGTGGGTTGATAACTAACAGAATGATAACTAACAGAATGATAACTAACAGAATGATAACTAACAGAATGATAACAGAATGATAACTAACAGAATGATAACAGAATGATAACTAACAGAATGATAACTAACAGAATGATAACTAACAGAATGATAACTAACAGAATGATAACTAACAGAATGATGACTAACAGAATGATAACTAACAGAATGATAACTAACAGAATTATAACTAACAGAATGATAACTAACAGAATGATAACTAACAGAATGATAACTAACAGAATGATAACAGAATGATAACTAACAGAATGATAACTAACAGAATGATAACAGAATGATAACTAACAGAATGATAACTAACAGAATGATAACTAACAGAATGATGACTAACAGAATGATAACTAACAGAATGATAACAGAATGATAACTAACAGAATGATAACTAACAGAATGATAACTAACAGAATGATAACTAACAGAACGAAAACTAACAGAATGATAACTAACAGAATGATAACTAACAGAATGATAACTAACAGAATGATAACTAACAGAATGATAACTAACAGAGTGATAACAGAATGATAACTAACAGAATGATAACAGAATGATAACTAACAGAATGATAACAGAATGATAACTAACAGAATGATAACAGAATGATGACTAACAGAATGATGACTAACAGAATGATAACTAACAGAATGACAACTAACAGAATGATAACTAACAGAATGATAACTAACAGAATGATAACTAACAGAATGATAACTTACAGAATGATAACTAACAGAATGATAACTAACAGAATGATAACTTACAGAATGATAACTAACAGAATGATAACTAACAGAATGATAACTAACAGAATGATAACTTACAGAATGATAACTAACAGAATGATAACTAACATAATGATGACTAACAGAATGATAATCAACTATTTATAAAAATTTACACAAGTGGTTTTTAGTTGTTCGAAGAACAACTATATACACCAATTTTGAGAAATCAGTATAGCAAGCTTACTACAAAATCAACTTTTTGGGGTAAATGAAGGGGCTCAACTTTTCAAACATGTGTATTACATAGAAAGGTTGAAATAAATAATAATATAATAATTTCATATAACCAAGCATTACAAATATTGTACATCAAATTTCAGAAGCACATCAGATTATCATGATATCGGGAATAAAAGTTTTTACAGCGGTGAAGATTTCCTGTGGGAGCCCCATTCAAATAGTTCCACATTGTCTTGTTCTGATAGACTGGTGTACAGGCGTTAAAAGTTCTGTTACAATTTACACACATATAATATTACTCAAACAATTACTGTCAGTAGTTCATTTTATGTTTAATGCAATAAATAATAATATAAATTGAATATTTCTACGCAGCGAACCACTGCACAACGCCTTTTGCTAAAAATAGACACAATCGAAAATTTCCATATCTACAAATAGAACATATTGATGGTGGGGGAATATTGTTACAATCTCACCCCGGACAACTTAGTACGCGTGTATAGATCTTCATGTATCTGTACAGCCTTCGATCTACGTCAATGAAGTTTTGCCGAGACGAACTTGTACATACTTTTGAGAGGTCTGTCAAGTGGTTCTTCGAAATCAGCCATTCTTTTGGTAGCATAAACTGAGATTGTTCACTCGACCCTCTCGTCACAAATGTCGGAGTACTAGTTACACAAAAGTGAACAAAATGACAACTCGTTGATAAAGTTTCAGCTCGAACTTTTTTTACGTTATAAATCATAAACAACATCTAAGAACTAAATATTGTTGAACTTGTACAATAATCTAACCCTCCAACGGCCAATTGTAAAAACAGATTATTACCATGGTAAAATCAAACACTAGGGTAAATTTTCAGTTAATTCGCTCAAAATTGGGTGCTTTTGATTTATTCCGCCCATCGCCCACCTCAACCAAAAACCGCCCAACAAATAAATGCTTTTTGGTTGATTCCGCCCAAAATTGGGTGCTCTTTGGGTGGCTCATCAAACAATGAAATGTTTTAGTAGAAAACTATTTTTATATGACCAATGACTAAAATAACTTAACAATACTATTAAACAACAAAATACAGGTCAATCAATGACTTTAATACCTTAATTTGGCCATTAAACAATCTGTTAGACACAAAAAGGTTACTTAAGACTATATAGCGTAGGAATAAATTCACAGAGTTCAATGCACAAATGACATGAAAATTCAGCAAAAGTGTTCGGAATTAACTAATTCACATCTAGGATTAGGATTTAACATCAAAGGAAACATATTAACAGAAATATAGAGGATCAAAATATGCCAAGGTCTCGAAAACTAGTTACGAAACATACTGGATAAAAAACATTAATTTGAGCTCAGAAGCATAGTTCATAAACTACATTAATGTGCGAATGTGTTCTGTGTTCCCCAGAACACAAGTAAATGCGTGATTTATGGCTAAGACATGCATCACACCCACAAAGCAGGAAATATGGAACGCAGAAAATGTTAACATGAGTTACAAGGTAACTTTTGGTTTCAAACTGTAGTTATTATGTGTACTAAATAGGGATGTCAAGCGGAGCCGAATTGTCTATCCGGATATTGGATCAGACATCCTAATACATTTTAATGTTCGAATTACTATTTTAAAATGAGCGCGCCGATAATGATGTAATCATCCTTCGCGACCATTTAAATTTAATAGTGCGCAGCTTATCTGATATCTCGAGGAATAATCCGAGAAGTAAACCGATCACCAGTATGTTTCGTCTGCTACGAATACACGGTTCCTCTTTTGTAGGGTTTTACGTCGGCGGCCATTATCTCGTTGACAAATATTCAGATTATTAAAATAATCATGATACGTAAATCTTATATTTTACTAGTTTATGAAGCTTGATAATTGACTGGGACGTGTACATATTAAATTTATGTAATAAAGTATTATATATATAGATTTCATCCCAGTATGTTTAAACTTAAGCAACTTTTCGAAAGCAAAAACGATGCTAAGATAAGAAACCTAAGTGTTTATATTTTTAAAGCTTTTAAGATACATGAATCATACAATGCGCAAATATAAGACTTTATATCCGTCGCAAAATACGTGATTGTTCACAAATAACTGATTTTTACCAAATACATGTCATATATTAAATTATGAGTATAATATATTATGTTTAGTACTTCACGTATTATACTCCTCATGCCTCTTGCAGAATACGTAATCTATCAAAAACAACTCTCTTGCTTAAAGACTTCCTTAAGTCGAAGTTTGATTATTACATATCAACAGATTTTATATTTTAATCCGTTAAAACTTCTGAGTAATATATATGATGATTTCTTGTATTTGTCTCTAAACACATACAAATGTGTATTGTTGTTTGTCACAAATAACTTGAACATGCAAATTTTAAAATAACTAATATTGTATATATTACTGTTGGAATATATATTTTGACTCTGAGTATATATAAATGTACGATTTCCTTTTGCAAAATTGTTTTTGCAGAAAATTGCCTTATGTCAGTTACAATTATTATATATTAGTGCTGATATTATTTGATATATGTCAATTACGAGTATTATATGTTAATACTGATATTATTTGATATATGTCAATTACGAGTATTATATGTTAGTACTGATATTATTTGGTATATGTCAATTACGAGTATTATATGTTAGTACTGATATTATTTGATATATGTCAATTACGAGTATCATATATTAGTGCTGATATTATTTGATATATGTCAATTACGAGTATCATATATTAGTGCTGATATTATTTGATATATGTCAATTACGAGTATCATATATTAGTGCTGATATTATTTGATATATGTCAATTACGAGTATTATATGTTAATACTGATATTATTTGATATATGTCAATTACGAGTATTATATGTTAGTACTGATATTATTTTTGGTATATGTCAATTACGAGTATTTTATTTTAGTACTGATATTATTTTTGGTATATGTCAATCACGAGTATTATATTTTAGTACTGATATTATTTTTGGTATATGTCAATTACGAGTATCATATATTAGTGCTGATATTATTTTGGTATATGTCAATTACGAGTATCATATATAAGTGCTGATATTATTTTGGTATATGCCAATTACGAGTATTATATATTAGTACTGGTATTATTTTGTCTGTAAATATGTACAAATGTGTGATATCCCACAAGCAACTCGTTTCTGCTTATAACAGCGATACAAAACAAGTATAAGTCACCTTCTCCTGCGTATCTGTCTAAGATATTTTGATATAATTTATAATATATTACCTTCATAACCTTTGTTAACTGTGATACCTGCTCAAGTTTGATTGAATTTTCATAAAACCAATCCTTTATAGCTTTATACAAAAGTACTACACTGCATATATATATATTTAAGTGTACATTGATCTCGAATGTTCTCTCTTTTTCAACTGTATGTTATTGATTACATGTAATGTCATTGTCGCGTGATTGTATATTTTATGAAATTCATTGTATGTTCACGCGGGTCTATTGACCTATTGATCTGAAAATAAAATCTTCTTCTTCTTCTATCTTAACGGGTTAGAAGCACTGATACCACAGTGACTATTTGATAAATGGTTTGCTTTTTTGCAGATTGAAGTTGATACTATAATGGTTCAAATTATATTGTGAATACAAAAACATGTGGTCATAATAATTATTTTCAAGATCGTTCTCTACTGATTACATTAATTTGAAATTAATTTATTTGCTTGTCAGATATAATAACCTAATTGTCGTATAATTATACAAATGTAGTATTAAAAACCAATTATTGTTAAATTATCTTACATTAGATATTTTTTCTTCACGTAATTTTTTATTTTAAAGGTTTCCAAAATATGAACAGAACAGAACAAAACATATTTTTATTTCACCCACGTAAACAATCGCACTATGGGGTACAAAATGCAAAATTATAAGCATGTAATAAGATGTAAACAATCAATGATATAAATTACATTTAAGTGTTTAAGTATGGGGGAATTTGCTCGTATGAATACGGAGCATAATTAGTGTGGCATTAAGATAAAAAAGTAAAATAGAGTTGTTTAGCATGCTATGATAATTTGTTCATAATAATCAAACAGAGTTTACATATGTTTTTTAGCAGTTCTGGCTTCTTCTTCAATAGGTAGTTGTCATATATGTTGTATATATGTTCAGTATGTATGATAGCTCTCCTTAATGGACGTCAATAAAAAATCTATCTGTAGAAACTGATCAATTAATGTACGTTTAACGGATTTATGAACATATTTTGATTTGGGGGTATATGTTTGTTAATGCCATACATTCATTTTACCGACTGAGAAGAGAAAATTTTTGACTTCAGAAATCCATTTAAATTCTTCTGATTTACCGAATCAGATGTATTTAAGTCTCATCTATGTACAACATATATATAAAACATATATATTATGCAATATAAAACATGTACATAGCCACTCTTAACAGAGTTATAAAAGACTATACGCATTTTAAATAACTAAAACTATCACATATTTATCAACAATATAGTTACTTAAAAAAACAGGTTGAAAATCAACAACAGCTAACCAATGCTATTCGCAAGTTAAATATATATTTAAGAAGACTTAAAACTTGACAATAATTAATTTGGTGCAATAATGCGAAAGATAAAAAATTGGTTTAGAATATCGATCATCATCTCTGATCAGATCATAGATGATTTGAATAGCATTGATTACCTACATAATTATATTGTAAAAGATTCATAGTACAGTTAAAATATTACATAAAGAAATATCTAAGAATATAAAAAGAACATCCGATAAAAGAAAATAAAAAATAATAAGGAACACTAATTTTATTTATTTAAAAGATACTGCCTTTTCTTTAAAATATTGAAACAGGTTTTTGCACAAATTCTTATTATAAACATATTAGTAAAAATCAACTTAAATTTTTCTAGATCAGGTAAAGCTAGAAACGACAATTTAAAAGAGTCATTGTACATTGTGTGTTTTGTCATTCATAGGTAAGTTATAGAGGTGTCTTCACCATCGGTTATCTAAACCACAGTATATGCGACATACTATAATGAAATGTCTTAAGTTCATTGTTTTGATTCTTAGATATTTCATACGTATATTTGGATCTAAAAATGCATTCGGACACCAAATCGTGGTTCGAACGTACGGATATCCGGACTCGGTTGACATCCACGTGTCTAGTTTCCAAGAAGTCTTGCATGGTTGTGACTTATGGTATATTAATGTAAATTTAACAGATTTAGATTCATGTAAATGTTACCTTATCATAAGAATTATTCTGAATTATATACACTAAAAATACAGCCAGGGCTCACTAAAGGAAATCCAACTTCAGCGTGAATTTACAACCTAGTAGTTGAATTATCATCATGTCGAGCCTATGTTCCTGAACAGATCGAATATTGTACCAAACAGTATATTGAATCTAGAATCTCCAGCATCCAATAAGTATGATAGTACTGTAATATACTTGAAAATACAATGCTAGCTATCACATAAAAAACTCAACATATATAATGGATTGACTTAAAGCCTCTTGACAAAGCTACCTTCTCTACAACGTCAAAGTAATGGATTTCCGGAAAGTTGCTTTGTGTAGAGGTTGGTCAGTTTCTTTTTCTGGTATTCCAATGAATGTACAGTAACCAATTAAATACATATGTACAAACAGCGCCAACTTGCATGTGAATTTCATACAATGAGAGTTCTGCTGTCTATCTTTAAAGTGACAAAATGTTATTCTACATACTTTAATTCCACTTTCTGACCACAACAAATGACTACAGCTATACATGTTTTCTTAGTCGAACATCTCCAGTGCTTTCAGCGCTTTGATTAATTGCTGCAAACACTTAAAATATAAAGTCCCCGGTGTACATGACAATTGTGACGTAATAAGTCAAGATAACTACTTGAAACTAATATGATATATACCGAAATACGCATGGCATATAGTTACTGAATTTCTCAATCAACTTATCACAGAAAATGACGACTGTTGTAAAATAGTCAACGTTACTTTCTCGCCGAATATAGGACAACTCTGCTCGGCGATTGCTGCTATGCAAGTCTTATTTATAACTTCCACTGCGTAATGCAGAGGTAAAAATGTTTTAACAAATTCTAGTGAATTTTTTACTTGTCCATTAAAAAAAATAACTTGTCCATAAATTAAAATGTACGACTCGGACAGTTGATTTCGTCACCCCTGCAATTTCAAAATTGCCGCTCTATACGGGCATGTTTAACTTCCATTACGGTGAGTATTTGATCGAATCAGATTATTATTGGTATTCCTCTAGAAAGATTTAATTTGATCCGTATCATTGTGGAGTTCTCTCATTAAAAAAGATTAGAGAAAAGCGTTTATGGGATTCAACTCCCATTTTCAAGAACACAATCGAAAACAATCGATAGTTAGAAAAACTATTGCGATATTTATCGACTTGAAAAAGTTCTATTGACCTATTAATCACAATACAGCGATAAGTCGACCTATTGTTACACCCCTATTTATATACCAAATGGAAAAATACATGTTAAATATGAACTTTATACAGAAACCCTCATTATAACATGTAGTTCAGAAAAGCATAATAAGTAACTTGTTAGTGTTTATACCAGTTGGTCATTTATTCAGCATATTGATGTGATACAATCATGTACATTTAAAGATAAAATATGTCAAAATCTTTCTTACTTGAACTTTATTATTTTGATATTGGAGTACAGGGCATATAGTTTTGATTATTTTGCAGGTTGTTGTGAGAAAGATTATTTGCTGTTAACATGCGTAAATGCTTTTAATAGGGTACATACATCATAAATGACTGTATTTTGTTCCATTTGCATTTACTATACTGCATAGCTAATACATTAAGTGAATTCATTCAATATTAACCTTTAATTAAATACTTCCAATATTTCTGTACAATTTAGAATCATCTCGGCTAACATCATGATAGATCAAACCTGTTGATTTTGGTGTTTAAGTAAAGTCTTAATGTTATTGGGTAAATAAGAGATTGACTCAACAACATACAACTGCTCAATATAATTTAGTAATCCAGAATGAGTACCAGCTGAGCACCCCCGTAAATATAAATGGACGAGTCTTGTTGACTTTTTGAGTATAAATAAAGTTATATTATTTGGATAATATGGGAACGACTAAACAACAAACAACTACACAGATTACTTAAGCCATCATGTATGAGGATTTTAGAGTCAGCATCCCTATAAAATAAAAATGGACCAAACTGGTAAACTTTAAAGTGAATAAATACAGGCTTGTCATTTATGCCAACTATGCTATAGACTAAACAAGAAACAACTGCAACATGTAAATATACCTAAATTATGTGGAAGAAAACAATTACATCAGAACCCTTCTAAAATAAAAATTGACTAAACCTTTAGGTATATAAATATAGTCTTGGGGAACGGTATGCAAAATACAACCTTAATTCAAAATAAGTCGGTTGAGTATTTTGGGACATTAACAATTATAATGTTAAATTCTACCCCGTCTTACCTGCTTGTCGTAAATAGTATTTTGAATTATTTTTACACAGCAGGGGGGACATATGACGTCACATAACCAGAGCTGTGTAGAGTTGATGGAAACATCAAGTTTACGTCAGTGTTCAACTGATGATCATGTGTTAATATAAAGTGTATGGTAAACGTGCATTGCATTTATAATTGATGTATTCATTTTATAAGTGAAAAGTAACTAGAGCAAATTTATTTTTTCATTTTCTGAATTTTAAGTGCGTAAATCTGACGAACATGATCAAATTTTTGTAGCCTAAACCAAAAGAAAAAAAAACAAAACAAAAAAACTCATCTTATTATGCGGCTAGGATTCGAACCCGCAATCTCATGCTTCGTAGTCTGTCATGCTAACCACTACGCCACTGCCGCAACATAACAACTTACGCTAAATTTATATACATATACAAGTGCGTGGCAGATAGAAAATGCGCAATAATACAAAATAACTTTTCTCCGTACACAGATAGAATAAAGTTTGATTAATGTGAAAAAACATTGAATATCATAATTTTAAGTATTTGTTTAAATTTGTATGTTTATAATTTGTATATTCTCCCCCGTTTTACCTGCTTGTCGTAAAGTTTATAGTATTTTGAATTATTTTTACACAGCAGGGGGGGGGACATATGACGTCACATATCCAGAGCTGTGTAGAGTTGATGGAAACATCAAGTTTACGTCAGTGTTCAACTGATGATCATGTGTTAATATAAAGTTTATGGTAAACGTGCATTGCATTTATAATTGATGTATTCATTTTATAAGTGAAAAGTAACTAGAGCATTTTTTTTCATTTTCTGAATTTTAAGTGCGTAAATCTGACGAACGTATGATCAAATTCTTGTCGCCTAAACAAAAAAAAAACTCAATTGACATGCCGCGACCAGGATTCCAACCCGCAATCCCCAGGTTGGTAGTCAGACATGCTAACCACTACGCCACTGACGCGACAATAATAACGAATGCTAAATTTATATACATAATAAGTGCGTGGCAGATAGAAAATGCGCAATAATACAAAATAACTTTTCTCCGTACACAGATAGAATAAAGTTTGATTAATGTGAAAAAACATTGAATATCATAATTTTAAGTATTTGTTTAAATTTGTATTTTTTTCAATTTATCTGCGATTGATAGAATACACATTTTTCTAATGCTCTATTTTCTGGGTCGCAACAGAGTTCAATTATGTGTTGTTCGTTCTTTTTCAAATTACTGAGAGCGCTGACATAGAATGAATTTTTGAAAAAAAATTCCTTCCAAAAATTGGTACTTACCAGTTGGCTATATTTTGTCGATATAAATTCCAAAGACTTCGTCCAATGTCTGCGATTACTCTAATGTGACTATGTGTCAATACACTGAAAAAAACAATGCACTTATTAAATAAGTGGTAACAGTTGAACTTGTAATATTGCTAGATATTGAATTAATTAACCTGCTATCGGATGGTTAACTTATTACACATGTTCGTTAAAATATGTTAAGTAACTAGTAAACGACATTATTGAAATATAAGCTGTGCAGTTATTTTGATGGCAGTGTATTAAATACATGGTTATTATAGCGGATTCTACTAATATGTTTTAACAATATTATAACTGGCGAAAATATCTCAAAATATAGTCTGAACTGTGATTTCAACAGTGATCAGTTTGGATCAGAGACACAATGTTACTATTCAATAAATTTGGTGACCCAATGTTATCATAAAAATATTGTGAACCAATGTTACCATTCTCGCATTTTTCATATTACGTGATAAAAATCGTGTATTTACATATGTTTGGTATATATACAACAAAGTCAATCCAAACGGTATTTGTTTTACAAATTTCGTTCAAATCCTGCCATGTTAAGTAGTTAAAATACGTAAAAATATATTTTGTGACCCAATGTTACCACGCAGTTTTACCCAAAAACATCGCCGCTTCAAATTTCTCTGCAAGGTAATCAGAATAAGTACAGAAGGGATATTGCTAAGTTATAAACCACTGGAATCGGCTTTTTTGTCGCTTGAACATAGGCTATATGAATACATAAGGAAAAATCAAATAAAGACAAAAAATAGCAAATACCTTAAAAACCCAATGTAATCGTAAACAAAACCACGTGATTACCCGCCACGATTAAGGTTAAAGTTTGAATTTTAACGTTTTCAGCGGCATTTTTGTATGAAACTTTTGTACATCAATCTGAGTCTATAAGAATTAATACTGCATTTGTTACAATTTAAACATTACAACAAGCTCTAAATAGACATGGGCAGGGGTGTAACAATTAAACAGTAAAACCCGTATTGCAATGTATTGCAATATGCCATACCCATGGCACATATAGCAATACGTATTGTAATTCTGAAAATAAACTCAAATGGCACATGCATGTGTAACTACAAAACCGTCAAAAACCGTTATATTTCGTATTGCAATATTAAGCTGTCAGTCGGTTAATCGTTACATCCCTAGTCATAAATAACATTGCATGGTGCAGACTTAATGAATATGCCATTATTGTAGTAATTGCATTTTAATCATCAAAACGTCTGCAACAAAGGTCTTAAGATTGCTTTATTGTAAGATATTTCAAATTGTGACCCTCTTTCATGTTTAGCTATGACGTGTGGAGTTATTTGATGGACATACGCAAATAAGAATTAAAGAAATTCTACTTATATGTAAACAAGTTTTATGACCGCGGAAAATTAATTTTTAATTGTCAATGTGAATAAAAGATTTTTTCCTTAAATCTTAAAATCACTTTGCAAAAGGTAAACAAATGCTTGATAGTTTCGTGTTTAAAAAGTATAATTGACAATGGGCATTATTTAAACATTCATTTGTACCAAATTAGCTCGGGCCTGTATCAGATTTCATAGATCTTTAATGTAGAGCCGTGATATTAGCAAACATCGCCCATGAAGGTCTGAAAACCATGAATAATAAAATGTATACTTCATACGCCTACTACAATCAAAGGTAGCATTGTCGCGTCGTATATAAATGAATTAAAGCCCCTATATGAAGATATTTTCATCAACATTTGACTTGAAAACTGTTTTGCATCTATGACTTTGTCAAAATATATATTCATAAGAGACATTATAAACTATTTGCTTTCTAAAGTTCAGTTTGACCAACTGTTCATTTCACAAAAAAGCTTGGCACTTTCATAAAAGCACACTCTAATCATTTATACGCTAATGTTCAGTAGTTTTAGAGCTTAATTATGTAATTGGGATTAAGTTTTTTTTCTATAATAAGTCTCCATCTTAAACATTCTGTATGGTGGCATATTTCTGCCACCAGATAACCACATAACTAACTAGTTAATTAAGTGGTTAACTAGTTACGTAACTAGTTAACCAGATAGTTATCTAGTAAATTAAGTAGTTAACTAGTTACGTAACTAGTTATTTTTTACAATAAAGAAAAGATCATAACAGGAAAAAATGCAAGTTAGTGCTTACAACTGCCATTGTGTATTGTTTTACCAATTTAATGTTAAGTGGTTAACTAGTTACGTAACTAGATAACCACTTAAAAAACAAGTAAGTTATGTGGTTATCTGGTGGCAGAAATATGCCACCATAATTCTGTGATCAAAACTATTGTTTCAAATATTGACAACCAAATTCTACTTCGTTTATAACATAAACATATTTATGCAATATTTGTATTTATTGAAAAAAATCTTGCTCATTGTAGGTTATTGAAATAGATAAATGCCTATTTTCTTTGAAGTCCAAAAGCAGTGTTACTTTTGAAAAGGACCCAATATCCTTGTTTTTGATAATGGGGCTTTAAGATGCGTCATATACTTCATACATAAGTCACAATAGAGTTCAATTCAATTTAATTTTTAATGTAATTTTATAAATTCTTAAGTAGGGGTTAAACTTGTAAATACCCCCAATTAATGATTGAATTTGACAATAGATTTTGTCAAGGTTATCGTTAAAAAATAAATCAAACGATTTAGTTTTAATTACGATCATATCAATCATCGTACGATTTCCATTAGAATTTTAATATACAATGAAATTATGTATATTTTAA
The DNA here is from genome assembly GCA_025267735.1 of Mactra quadrangularis. Taxonomy (NCBI): domain Eukaryota; kingdom Metazoa; phylum Mollusca; class Bivalvia; order Venerida; family Mactridae; genus Mactra; species Mactra quadrangularis. The sequence continues at coordinate 46,575,411 of CM046299.1, read as the reverse complement.
CAAATTATAGGAATGAATAGTAAAAAATTTGGAAAATATTACAGGAAACTGTGTTTAACGCTTTATTTAAATTATTTCTACGGCCATTCTTCCTCGTGCGACTGATTCTGAATTATGTAGGGCATTTGTCAATAATCACTAAGAAAAATATGCACCTAGTAACTGGTTAACAGCTAAATAAAGAGATTAAGCATTTATAACAATCGTGGGTAGGTTGGATGACCGCCTTTATAATTTATGCCCTAAACAATGTGTTGATACGGAGTTAAGCTCAGCAACAAAAAAAAAGAAAAAGAAAAAAAGGGTGACGTACTACTGTGGCAATTTGACTGCCAAATAAGCTGAGTTAAAACCACTAAAAGATTTTTTGTTTGATGTAAGTAGTACCAAGTACCTTGTTAAGTCATGAAATATTTTTTACAGTCGATCTCCCTCCTACCATTGATTCTAAATCATATAGGACAGTTGTCAGTCACTGACAGAAGTATACACCTAGTAACAGGGCTTTAGCCTTTCCAGAAGTAGTGAGCAGATTGACTTACCGCCGAAATATGACCTTTACAATGTGTTGCTACAAAATTAAACCCAATTATCATTGTATTTATATCGAGTTGTAATAGGTAAATTTTAGACATTGTAACAATGAATTGATATGATATTGAAATGTAGCATTTTTTTAGACTTTCGACGATTTCGCCGACAGGTATAAGTTATACCGCACATCGAAAACTATCGACGAAAATGCCTGACCAGTTTAACCTGCGGAGTGAAACGTGTGTCTCTGATTTACTACACAGTCAATTTCTAGAAGATAAAAGTAGTTCCGTCACCTGACTTGTTTGTTCAATATAATGATACTGCGGTCATTCATTGTATTATTGTGCGTAAAGTTTGACCCCGACCTGACCTTTATGCAAGAATATTCATTACATTGAATACGAATGTAGTAATAATGCTCGATTACACCGTGGCCGTTAGGATTATGTGCTGACATTTAACACAAAAACAAACTTCTATATTTTACAATCGCTGCCGAAGTGTAGAATAGGTGCGGTACTGATTTCGTCGGGATATGTGCAGATAATTATTAGATGCAAATGTGAAAGGTCAGATCGGGGTCAAACTTTACGCACTATACTTGAAGTTTAAGTTGATTTACAGTATTGTACCATATTTATCATATTTAACTACACTAATGAGCCTACAGAATTTGTAGGGAAAGTGTGCAGGGGGACACTGCACTTCAAGCTTTGTATGGCAAGAAGAGACAAATAATTATTTAAATATTTGCTTTAAATATTGTATGGTAGAATAAACACTTCGCCGGCATTTTTTCCCTAATGTATAAGGAGTAATCATTAGTGTGGATTTATAAGGTTTCAGTGTGCACGAAAGTTTTTCTGTATTTCAATACTTTGATTTTTGTTTTTAACGTGGTATCCACAGTTCAACCAGAACAATATGGCTTACAAACTTTTCAATTTTAAGACTGTTTTGGGTTGATAATATAGTTCGTTTTTTCTCAACTGTCAAAACATGAATAATTTCACGGTTAATGTTTGTAAAAATTATTGTCGTAATACATTCATGAGTTTCCGAAAGTGTGTATCAGGATCGAGTAAAGCTGCTTATGTGTTAGTCAAGATATTTCTAATAACAATTAGGCCGCCAGTACAAAAACAATGCATTCAGTCACCGTGAAATTATTCAAGCTTTGACAGTTGAGAAAAAACGGACTATACATTTACTTACTTAAAGAAGACATAATAAACACTAAGATCGTAATGTCCATTTACAAGGGCTACATCATCAAACCGATGTTAAGTAGGGGATGTTAAGCTACAGTCCCATAAACATAAATACAGCCGTTGGGACACCGTACGGGCGCCGTGCGATCAAGCTCCGGAAGGACCCGTACGAACTCTTGCGTACCCGTACGGACTGTTACGTTTTTATCAGAGTCCCTGAGATGAGCCCAGGAGACACGTATCAGTTTCCGAGTCAAATCGTGAACAAAATCGTGGCCGAGTAAGGATTAAACATGCATATCTTCCAGCTACGGCTCCATACGGGTGTGTTGTTTTGTGCCATGTACGTACCATCGCCTTAACACGCAAGGCTTCCCACGACCTACGGCTATCTGCACGTACGGGTCCTCAACAAGCCACGATTTTATGGGACTGAGGCATTAGTCAGTTATCTTTCCCTGATAAAGACTAAAGCGATCCAATTGGCAAGTAGGTCCTATCAGTTGAAATCCTTGGACTTTATCATTGAAGTCCTATGTAAGGATATAGAATATTCAGTTCATGAAATATCTTTCTTGTTAATTAAGATATTAACAAGAGTGATGCAATTTAGATAGTTCTTTAACAAAACAATGCTTTGCTCGATTTTCAAACAAATTGAATGATTTAGATAAAATGCATTTAAGATTGTGTTCGAGTAAAGCCGAGTAATCCAACTGATTGGACCTAGCTTTTGAAGAGTATGCAAAGGGTATTACTGACAAAAGTCCCTTATTAGACCATCAAAATCGCAATAATAATGACATTACTCTTTTGAAAACTATGTATCACCGCTAAACATCACGACACTAATGGTTGTGGCGTTAACGTCAATTGCGATTTTTAACGGCATTGCGACGTTTGGCGGCGCTGAAGACTAATCTAATAGTATGTGATATGTACACGTTTTGTTTCAGACTACAATATGAGCTTGTCAACTGGCTTATTGAGCTGTTTGGAACCTTTGATGTAATATACAATGTAGATACGACCTTGGGATTTAGTGTGTTGTGGTCATTTGAATTTGAAACCAATAGCAATTTATAAATTTATGTGACGTATGTCATCAGTCATATAAGTATACTCTTTACAGAGTCGAAGTTGGACCTCCTCAGTTTATATGAATTAATATTTAAACACCTTTGAAATATGATACCATATAAAGTTCAGATTTCAAGGATAACTTGTCTAACAAATAAATTCTCACGTACAAAACACAATAGCCTCCATGACAATGGAACAATATCTAACAATTTATAGTCGGGATAGCTGATGAATGGAAACCTTAAATAAAAGGAAAAAAAATCCCGATTTAAGATTTAACAAAACATTTCTATTGAGTGAATCAATCAAACATTTAGCTAATAAAATGTGAATAAAACCACATAATTTATACATTTTAATGTAATAAAAATCATGTCTTTTGAAAGACAATCGTCATAAATTAACATATTATAAACAGAATCTATTCACAAATAGTCCCCACCCTGGTCACTACTAATTTGAGTAAGAAATTTACCTGCGATTGCTTCACTTCACCCAAGTGTAAATGGGTACCTACGAGGGTGGTATAATTCCGTTGCGCCAATTTGTCGGCTGCAATAAGCGGAGTAAAAAGACTCCCCATAAAGAATGATAGATAGATACCAGTAGCCCGATGACTAGGGGTAATAGCTGTTAAGTCGGTTAACGTGCAAAAGCATGAAACTTAGACTATAAAATACAATTACTTTTAAAAAATGCAATTACAAATCAAATCTTAGTACTATAACAATCGTATGTCTACGTCATGAATTCTTTGGTGCAACACTTTAATTTTACTAAACGTAATAAATTATGTGTTGAGGGGTTGAACAGCTAACGAATATATGACGTTACGCTCGATGTTGACGTAACGGCGTAACCGACGTTTTGACGTTATTTTAGTTATTTTGCACATGCATATCATGTAATATGCCTTGATTGGAAAATAAACTTGTAAACTTGCACAATTTCGTTTATCTTCATTGCTTTTTAATTGCTGCTTGCTTTTAATATGGTGTCACTTTTGTTGACAGTTTGTAATGTAATTTATTATTATAAATGATATGAAATCAAAGAACTGTATAAAATAAAAAAAAACACAGATTCAGTGGCGTGGTTGTGAAAATAATCAGTCTTGCATCAGCACTCAAAAGTAAAAAAATGTAGAACCTGCTGTTATAAAATTCATTAAAATATGTTGATTCTTAGCATTCTGGCGATATATTAAAGCACGGCAATATGACGTTTTTTCGTTTGTACGTCAACATTGAGCGCTACGTCATATACATTATACCTGATACTTGAAACATATGTCCAGTTGTGTGATTAAAAACATGTACACACAGAAGTGCATCATAACAATTTGGCTGTGAAGGTCGATGAATAATCATTTTGAAGTAACGATATCTTTATGTTTGTTCAAGTGTCAAGGCGGCTCGAACATAGGATATATTGTTTTGAACTAGGAACCGTTCCATCCAGTACGACAACGCTCTACAGGATCTCTGTTTACGGAGATTGCTGTGAAGTTAAAAGTGAATCTAAGAAGTTAGTTACAAATACATTTTAACACAACATCTTGACATAATTATAACATTACTTCGACTCTGAAGCTAAACTAAGTTGGATAGCCTCACTAAGAACAAAACAGTCTAGTTAGAAAAAAATATTCCAGAAAAATACAATCTCCTACGGTGGACAAGACAATGTAGCCTTTTAGCATCTACAGCTTGCTGCTCCGCCATGCTTGGTTTGCTGAAAATAGAAACAAAGTATAATCTGCAATGTATGATGGCAAAAACCTCTCACCAACTAACCACATAAATGACCAGTTCATTATGTAATAAACTATTTGACGACTGCCCGCCGTCGGAAAATCGAAATGCGACATGAACCATAAATTACAATTACTCAGAAACAAAATTGAACATAATTTAAAATATTTACGCGGAGATCATGCGATGATTTTTGTCGTAAGATATTTAGATAGAAGAGCTTAACATACAAATAAACTTTACAAAATATCTTACCTGCAGGTGGCGGCGGCTGTCTTACTGTAAAACAAATAAAACAACATATAATATCATGTGACCAATAGAGAAACATAGAAAAAATGTCAAACCGAGACTGACCTCTACAGAGTGGTTCATCGAGACGACGTTATCTGATAAAAAAATAATTGCATTTTAAAGTCTAAGTTTATAGTCTTTGCACATCCACCGACTTTACAGCTACATGTAATTCCCTTGGTCATCGGGTTACTGTTATCTTTCAATCAATATCCATGGGGAGTTTTAAAGTGCAGTTGACATTATTGAGCAACGAAATTATACCACCTTTACAGATACCCATATACACCAGGGAAGAATGAAGCAATCGCAGGTAAATACATTTTATTCCAGGAAATTTGCAGTACCCTCAGTGGGGTTCTAAGACTGGACCTCACGGTCGCTTAGCGCCCATCCTACCACATGACTACTGCTCTCACATATAAGGAAGTGTCAATACGTTTAACTATTATAGTTGTATGAAATTTATTTTTTCATATCGAGGAAAGAAACAAAACAGTAAGATTAATGTTAGGAATGAATGCTGTCGGATTGGTATACCAACAATGTCTTCGTGTCAGTGATACATTCGAAACTCCTCCGCCATTCAATAGAAATAACCTCGGACATATTTAGACGCTTTTTGGAGCAACCTTTGCGTCACATGCCCGAACAAAATACATAGACCGGTGTTGAAGTCAACAAAACCACGATCGTTTAGGGGGTGATAAATGTCTCGTTTTTTCCATTAATTTGAAATGCACGATTCAATAATATCCACGGATAATGTATAGTTTCATTAACATAAAAATGTATTTACAAAGCATTACGTCAGATTAATTGCGTTGTAGCCCCTAATTTCAACTATTACTGCATGGTCAGGATAGTTCCACATGGTTAACGACAAGAGCTACGCGCTTCGGCTATGCTTTGCCTCGCGTATGTAGTAAAAACCCAATATTACAGGTGGACCCCCACGAATCCTTCCGAGATTTTTCATTCAATGAATGGTCGAGGTGTTCCGAATGGACAGCTATACTGAATAAAATATCATGACTCTATAAAGAGGAGCACAGACAAATTCAAACAAAACAGAAAATATTTTAAACAAAGCAAGGCATATTTTATTACCTGATCTATTATAAGTATCAAAATGATCATCAAAGCTGGAGACAGATGAACGACGCTTCTTGTTCCATTTTGTTAAAGATTTTTTACCACGTCTTCTGTGAATACAACAATGTACAAAATGTTAGATAACATACGTCGGAATATAGAGATTTTGTTGGGCCACAAAAAAATCAAACACAAAGGGATCTGGCATTGGCACTACCTCAATCCATCGAAGACGCTGTATGTTTTCGTAGCGTTTTTGAAAGATAGGGGCCGTGCTTGCCGCCCGTGATCAAAAACGTAATTTGTTTTAGAGTTCAGCTTTGGAACAAAATGAGGTGTTTCATTAGTTTTACGAACTAAATTAAAATGAACTACATAAAATGACGTTGTCAACATTGAAACACAAAATGAATAAAAAAAACATGAGCGGCCTACAAAATATCGAGTCAAAATTACTATACATACATTTCAAGTGCATGTATATTGCTCCGAAAATGGTAGATTTCTGGCCTAAATTCAATAAGTGGCCAGTTTCTCCATTATGAATTTCTATATTGAAATTATGTATACATGCGGAATTGGGTAAAGTAGTTTCACGTATTGTAGTAATATATCTTATACGTACATGTTTATAGCCTGTCCCCTATGGATAAATATATATAAAAACTGACCTATATTTGAGGATTGATGAGAGGCTGTTTTCACCATGACATGTATAGAAGAGATAACCACCAACAACAATACATGCAGCAAATATAATCACTGATACAACTAACCAAGCTATATTCTTAGGATCTTCTATAAATGTTAAATATGTTATAGTTGTAGTGGTAGTACTTGTCGTAGTTGTATCTGAAATAAATTATTATATGATTTCCAGTGGAATACCGAAATTTATCGGTGAAATAAAATTCGATGTTCCACTGTTTTGAAACAATGAAAATAAAATTGGTTTTTTTCACTGTTTGGATGCGACGTTTTCAAGACGTATCAGACTTAAGCAATAAATAACGCCAGTTTGAAGTGTTAATAACAGAAAATTTGTTGATTTCTAAGTAAGATCTATTTATTTCACTCGTGATCTAATAAATTGTATTTTCACTCGTGTCTATGCCACTCGTGAAAATATTTCGTCCTTAGCTCGCTCGTGATATAAAAATCGACCTTACACCGAAATATACAAATACACTGTATCTTTTGTTTAACTTTGGCAACTGAATGGAATTTCTGTACCCGACGAAGTTCGCCAAGTCTAAACGACTGCATGGCATTTAAAGGTGATTACATTTTATCGTGACAACTATTTCCAATAAATATTTAATTTGCAATATATATATATTCATGATTCAATGCTGTCTTGGCCCAATTTATGTTATTTTACGGCACCTTACCTAGCTGTCGTGGACATTGTCTATAACCAGTACTCACCAACCTTTCCAGAAAGCAGAAAACTTCTCTATAAACCCTAATAATGAAGGAATATTGAAATTAATGTCAAATTTTTAATTTGCACTTCAGGTGAGTGGTTATTTGAAATCAGACGAGAAGTAAGTCATCGTCACTTCTTCAATGTACTATAGTCACAACTGCAATCTGCAATGACCGGACGAACATAAAAAACCAACACCACTTTACCTGATATAGTGATAACAACAGTGGCGTTATCATACAAGCCACCAGTATCAGTCACTACAGCCGGTATAGTAACAGTGGAAGCATAACCCAGTGGACTTCCTATCAATGATACTTTCACAGTTAACTCCCCTGATGTATCTATACTAAAATACTCGGCCGACAACGAGGACTGGTCCAGTGTATAGGTGAGTATACCATAACTTCCAGCATCACCGTCTGTGGCTGATACCGTACCTACACTTGTACCAACTGTCGAGTAGTAGTTCACATAGAATACGTAGGAAACTGGTGAAAATATTGGAGTGTTGTCGTTGATATCATCTGTAGAAATATGAAAATAACATCATGGTATATAGTAAAATCCAACAATATTAACTTGCAAACTTGAATATATCAAACTCAGTATTTACAGTCTATTTTTGTCTTCGTTTGTAAATCGGGCTATATCGGAAGCTTTCGGCAAAATACCCGTATTATACTGAACAATTAAGTTTGTTTTCATAAGAATAAATACATTGAAACTGTACTTCAATATTGTGGGTTTACGTACGTGTTTCCCCACCACCGAATGAGTCCAGAGTTAATTAGATATAAAATAAATAACGTGCATTGTTAACAAAATTGATTTATAGTCACATTGGTTGTCACGCATACAGAAACTCACGATTTAATGTAAGTGAAGTGTGTAATTATTATAATAAGGTAGTGGCCATACAAAAAAAACTTTTTTAGAATTATAAAAACTTATTTTAACATTACCTATATTAATGGTAAGTGTAGCTGTATCAGTGAGTCCCGCAGAGTCTGTTACAGTAACAGTACAAGCGACAGATGTTGGTAGAGTGCCAGTATCTAAATCATAGTTAGATTGAAAACTAATTTGACCAGTTGTACCATTTATAGCAAAGTAACCAGTTTCTGTTCCACAATCTAAAGATAATGTATATGTGTCACCAGCGTCTGGATCAGTTATACCAAATGATGGAGTTCCTATTACTGTACCACTCTGTAATTAGAACATTACATATGTAATATGATAACACTGTTGCTTTTCATGATGATGATGAGGATGATGATGATGATGGTGGTAGTGGTGGTGGTGTGGTGGTGTGGTGGTGGTGGTGGTGGTAACGATGATTATGATGATATCGTTATGGCGGTGATGAAGAAGATTATGATGATGATCATGACGACTATGGCGGTGATAATGACGATGATGATGATGACGATGATGGTGATGGCGATTATGACGATTATGATGACGATTATGATGGCGGTGATGTCGATGATGATGATGATGATGATGATGATGTCGATGGTGATGTTGATGATGATGATGATGATGATGATGATGATGATGATGATGATGATGATGGTGGTGGTGATGGTGATGACGACGACTACGACGACGACGACGACGATGATGATGATGATGATGATGATGATGATGATGATGATGATGATGATGATGATGATGATGGTGGTGGTGGTGGTGGTGGTGGTGGTGGTGGTGGTGGTGGTGGTGATGATGATGATGACGATGACGATGACGATTATGACGATGATGATGATAACGATGATGGTAACGATGATGATGACGATGACGACGATGACGATGATGACGATGATGATTATGATGATGATTATGATTATGATTATGATGGTGGTGATGATCATAATGATGAGGTGATGATGGTGATGATGGTGTTGGTGATTATGATTGTGATGATGGTGATGATGATGATGATGTTGTGTTGGTGTTGGTGATGATTGTGTTGGGGAAGATGATGTTGATGATGATGATATTGATGATGATGATGAATATGATGATGATTCGTTTCTTAAATAGGTGAACTTGACGATGAGTCAAATAGGTATAAAGGATCAGCTTCAATTTCTATAGATGACTATTATAATGATAATTATGCAGATGATTATAACGGTGGTGATATCTGCATTGATGCTCTGATTGTCCTTTTTATATATTCTTAATACGAATATAACAAAGTGACGACAATGAATATAACAATGATATTGCCGACGTTGTTATGATAAGAATCACGAAGGAAAGTGACAATGAGTTTAGCATTGATCATGATAATGTAGCCGATATTTTGTATAATGAAGTATAATTAGTACTGTATAGTATTAATTAAGCTAGTTTCTGCTGTTAAAATTATTATATAAATGGTAAAGTTGATCAAGTGCTAATCATATTACTAACTTTTAATAATTCATTGATGTAGATAAAGATAATGTTATTGAAGATGACAAAAAGGCAACAGTGGTGGTAACTCTGCTTTACATGTATAATAAAATACTTGTTGAATACATAAAAATGGCTTCAAATGAGTTTTTTAGTTTGTTGAGAGATTTATTTCTACATTGTACCAGCAAAACTTCAGGGTCATGTAGCCATGGCTAAGAAAACACACTTTTCTTCGAAATCAGGCGATCTGGGTTTGACTCTTGACCTCAGAAGGAGAACTAACAACTTAATTGTAATTTCGACAAAAATGTGTGTGTTCCTATAATAAATGCAAAAGTTGTCGGCTGTTTATGGAAGGGTAAGAGAGTATTAGAAATAAAAATATACAGCTATAAATATCATATAACCTTATAACAAACGACAAAAAAAATGAAATAATTTTTTTAAACAATATATTTACCACACTTTCTAATGCTGAGAGACTATATGCAGCTTGACTAAATGTTGGTGCTTCATTCACATTTGTTACTTCTATTGTCAAGGTACCAGAGTCTGAGCTTACTGGATCAGTTACTGTTACAGTGAATACAAAACTTGTTGATGCCAAAGATTCAAAATTTGGTGATGCAATAATAGTAACTAAACCACCTGAAAATAACGAAATAAAATATATATTGTGAGTTGTTTATAAATATGTTAGGCGCAGCTATCTAAGGCAACTTTTGACCTATTATTGAACCAATACAATTTGTTCTACCATTCATGTTTGTCCAATGAAATTTTCCTAAGTTTACAGAAATGAATAAATGCTTTGATACCATTGGCTGGTAATAAACAGGTGCGTGGCACGAACAGTAGTTGCTGACTATTTAATCTGTGTATTATGGGTGACTCATTATACTTATCGATTATATCTTCGTCCTGGTGCGCTTCTGGCGGTATAAAACTTCAGTGAATATGACTCATATAGGAGATAATTGCGACTAGTCCTCCGTCATTGTTAACTGTAGAAGTTTAGATCTCTGAACGCAAGAATCTTTGAAATCTGTACGACTCGATGCATCCGTAACCTAGAGAATTGTCAAAGAAACGACTTTATGACTGAACTCCACAAGAGATGTAGGTAAAAACACTCACTTGATCCATCGATGGAGAAATAAGAGAGGCCATCAGTTGGTGATGATGACATAGAAAACGAATGCGATTGTGATGTATCAACATCTGTAAAATTTACATCATAAACTGATGTTGTGATAGCAGTGTTCTCTGGTACAACTCTGGTTACTGGCAAGTTGTTTATAATAACATCGTCGTTTAAATCTGTAAACATGTTTAAAATATGCAATCAAAATATGCGGAGAATAAACCTGGAAAATCATTGAAAATTTAGAACCCGAATCACAGGATGCCTGGTACCAAGAAGTATGGCACAAATTAAACCGTTCGAAATCAAAATGATTCAGTATTTCTTTACGGATATCCACATTTATTAAACCGAATGCTCAGTTGTAATTCGGTATAAGTGTCGTGTTCAAATTCAATCTCTCATACAGAGTTGTCGATCCTTACAGTGATCTTTATCTCTGTTAACGTCTCGAAAGTAGTCCCAAACACGTGATCGTTTAAAACGATCATGTGACAATTTTTGAATTTTTTCCATACGCAACAGACAAACTAACTTACAGATCACCTTTCTTGTCTTGAAGATGTTCAAAGGCTTGTTGTTGACAGTCCCTTTGCTCTAAATTTTTGTCATAATTTTAGCAATATCATCTATTGTTGACATTTTTAGCGGATGAGTAAAAAAGCCAAATTACTCAGAATAGGAAGACATTTCACAAGAAAATAGTTCTTGTAAATCATAACTCTTTTAAAATTGGATTTCGCCTATAATGAAATTCTATTTCACGTAAAACTTTAAAATAATATATATAACAGACGAATTACGCTTTCGATACAAAATCTAAATTATATTACTATTTTACAAGAATCTTGTAAAACCCGAGACGTTTACAGAGATATAGATCACTGTAAGGATCGACAACTCTGTATGAGAGATTGGTTCAAATTATGAAGTTGAACGAGTTTTAAATCGTATTGCATCTAGATATTTTTTTACAGGGTTTAACGCCGTGTCAACACAATTTAGGCCATGACGTACGGTGGTATTATGGAAAGTTGGTTGATTATATTAAAGTGTTTGTTTTATTTGAACGATAAGAACCAAACACCCCTTTTACTTTATCTTTATAGTGGGTGTGTTGCTTAACATCGGACGAACTGTCGGAATTTTTGACGAAATATTTGATCATTTAGATTATTGAAGATCGATTATTTTCAAACCGACTCTTGAAAATGCGTTAGGGACCTTCACTCTATAAATAACTTGATTAAATTATATATCATCGTCGGTTATCCCACGATATATTCCTGTGCAATGCTGCGTTATGTATCATGGGCCATTTGGTCAGGAAAATCTCTTTATCATTGGTAAATATTAAATAATGAGGCGGTTTCATTTGTTTCGCACGGAAACCAATGCGGAAAACTAGCCAATGAAATTACATTTAATATCAAAGGTTTGGTTTACCATTCAAATGGCGGCAACCATGAGTGATTTTCTAAAGCGGATGAAAAAACCGGTATGACGTCGTTTTTATTGAAGAGTATTTAATTGATACATGCGATTTCATTGGAAGAGGATTGGTCTCCCCTGCCTCATGCATATTTATGAAAACAAGATTTGGCCCATCAAATTGCCCACGGATTGTATGGAGTGTAATGGAAGAAAGTAATGTGGTTGCTGACGATGATTATATACACTGCCCTCCAAAAGTTCCTTTACACATTCAAAATTTACATTGAACTAAATGGAGATTTATTAAGTTATAAAAGCGCTTTACAGCTTGATGATTTTCAATTTTGCTTAATGAAATCAGTACTGTTTTCATCAAGATGTACGAGTAAATTACAAAGCATCTCAAACTTGATATTAGTTACATGAGATGCATTGACCATATGTTTGGAGGCTGATAGATAACTTTTGCTGCAACTCAAAAGTAAAATATACTCATAGAAATTCTGTTTCCAGAACAATGAATAAAATACACAATGAAATAATAGTTCTTCAAAATTGAACAAGAAAAAAGGTGGCAATTCAATTCATTGTACTGTGAAGGAATTTTTTGAGGGCAGTGTATGTAAGACAAACTTGTGTCTGGCACCTGTACACTAAGTTATACCATAAGTTGCTGAAATATGTTGAGTATTGGTCGTTTGAAGTACTTAGTTATTAATTTCATTAGTGGCTGAGCATGGATGTTTTGAATTAACAAAGACTATTACCTGCTATTGTTATAGTCAGTAGAGATGGTCCAACAGTATTTCTGAAATCACTAACAGTTATATTTAAATCATAACCAACAACTGCATGTGCTGATAGATCTTCACTGATTTGAATTTGACCAGCTGTAAATATTATATAATATAGATTCAATTTTTCGTATCACTAATACTCGTGCATCACGAAAACAATCTTAATATAAATTTTCAACATATTTTTAAAAAATTTCCTATTCCATTTCAATACATATTTAAATCATAATATCTTAATTATGTTAACTTAACCGACCACAATACAGACAAAGACAGGTTTATTTTTGTAAATACATGTCGGGGAATGGCCGTAACTAAGTTGTGAGAACTTGTGGCCAGACCCTATTGCCATTTTTGTACATATGTATTTGTTATTGTTGTATATTATATCTATGTTTACTATTTGACAATAAAATATGTTTAAAGTAATACTTGTGCATGGTGTAGGGGCCGTACATATTTTAAGAACATACATTTTGTGTGATTTTTAAAGAAGCTAACATGTATACACAGAGTATAAATATATTTCAATAACAATAACACATAGCATTATCCTTGCTATGAGAATTACAGTCAAAATAACATGGGGCATCTAAAAAGGTGTTAAAACTTGTCTTATTCGATATAATAACAACTTTAATGGAAAATGTATGTCTCTTTTTACTTTGTAAATATATTCTATGTCACATTCTTTTGTTAATAAACTTCGGTTCCCTCAAAAATCAAAACTATGAAAATTAGTCGCATTAAAACGATAATATATTCACCGGAAATATCCGAATCAAATTTTGCAGTAATTTATATGTGGAGTGGCTCGATTTTGTTCATAAGACCCAAAGCTGAGAGCTGAAACAACTGTTATTACTCTGAGCGACTAACACCTGTACACCGCCCAAAAATAAAATAGTCAATGGTACAATTAGCTGACTGTGTTGTGTTGTTCCCTTTGTTCCCTTAGTTTATACTGCCATAGTATTGTAGTGTGCAAGACCAGACTGTGACACAAGGATTGTCTCCTGACAATTTTCATTCATAATTTCTTAAAAAAATCAAATTTCCAGCAACAAAATCATAAACTACTGTACGATGATTTCATTAATTTGATTTCTATGAATAGTGCTATGGCTTTTTCCAACAGGAATCATGTTAATAAAGGAACTTACAATTATATATAAGAAAGGGACATGGTGAAGGGTCACATGACATAGAAAATGTCAAATCATCATCTTCTGCGTCACTTACAAGAACTGTAAAAGCATTAGAACCAACAGCATTTGTTGTAGACACTGATGTGGCATCTGGAAATAGAAATGTAATAGAAATCACTGTATAGGTCATATCATGGTGGTCAGTCAACCAACTTACAGTTCCTTGAAAGGCTATATCTCTGGATTCAGTTAACTAGTTACTAGGCGCATACTTTCGTCAGTGACTTACAATAGCCCTACGTGATTTAGAATTAGTGGGGTGGGAGCGTAGCAATTATTTCATGACCGAACTAAGCGAGTGAATGCTCCAGCCGTGAATCGACACTTCGACGCTTCCATCAGTAAACATGATCAGTATCGAAGGTAGTACGCACAAGATTATGTAGCATAGTATACGTTGATAAAAAGCATAAATGGGCAAGGAAAAACAATCGACAAGGGTAGTTATTTCTAACAAGATTTAATTCAAAATCACATTCAACTGTTTGAGATTAATTGTAATGACATATTTCTTACAAATTTCTTATTATCGAGGTCACTGTGAAACTAACACAAACATGCTGTACATTTTAAAGCTGACCAAGTGATATATAATCTGTCAGTAATAGCTTTAATCACTTTTGATAAGTGGTTAAAAAACTTAATACAATGTATAAGGTTCTTTTTGAAGCATTCTAACTTTTTGGCATGGTCTTAGTAAGCGACATATTTTGAAATGCATCACAAAATGTCGCGAACGTAGACATTCGACGGACATGCGCAGTCAGATTCAGTAAAATGGTATGTAGTTAGGTTAACCCAACGCGTGAATAAATAATGCTATTGTTATCAATATCTGACAGTATCAAGCAATCTTGTTGTCAACACACAATACATGAAAATATCATTGTTAATTTCGTTTTAATATCTAACCCGTTTCCGTTCTTTTTGTACATTCAATTACTGAGTACCCGATGTTCTAAAAATAGACACGCCTGCAATTTTCCACTTCTAAAAAGAGATCATATACCTGTGGTGTAGGAAATCATAATCAGTTGGTTCGCATTTTTCTGCAGGCGGTATCAGCGTCATGATCCTACGTTATACAGTTTGTAAATTTGACAACACCAAATTTATCCAGTTAAATCCATGCCCGGACAGCGCTATCGGCGCTTTATTGCGGCTGTCAGTCGATTTATTTACGTTCCCTGGGTAGGTGGATGTGTTAGTTGGTGGGTTCAAGTAGAGGGTGGACTGATGGGTGGGATGTTGGGTAGGTTAGTGGGTGGGGATAATATACTTACTCTGCAGGTTAATAAAAACAGGTGGTGCATTTTGTACAAGATTTACAGTAAAGGTACCAGTATCTGTATATTCTCCATCCGAACATTCTATTGTTAGTATATACTCATTTTGTGTTGTATAACTAAATCCTGGGGAACTATCACTGTATACACCATATGCTGAAATGATGAAAAAATGTAAGACGGTTTTTTAGTATATTGTTAATTTTTGCTCCATTTTTAAGTGGCGTATACATTAACCTCGCTGATTTAAATACTCATTATGGTACTTCTGTACTAAATATCGATGAAAGTGGATACAAGGATTTACGCAACAAATACCTTTTAATAATATTATAATGAAAGTATAGTTATAACTCGTACACGGTAATGAATACGGGAACGATTTTTAATAGTGTCTGTTGACAAAATATTATATGTGTGTGTATTTAAAGAATGTGAGGACTCTGGTGCCAGTGTTATTAAGGTTCACAATATAATTGCTGATACATGTCAAACAACGAAAACATAACGCAGTTGTTATAATGTTGCCTCGTTTTATTGGCATTTAGACACCAAGTATACATATGATCTTCTGCAAAAGTGATATCGCAAAACAACAATTTTTGTTCAGATGTAAGATAATAAACCACCCAGGCCTGGGACCTACCTGGTGAGATTGTTGCGCAACGTATTTGGCGGTATATTGTCATAAATCTAACAATAATACCATTCAAACTCCACGGCGATTTACGCAAATATACGTATCTGCGTAGGTATAACTTAACAATATAGAAAGATTTACGACAGACCGTTGGTAGTACGAGCCTATGAACTTCGAATATTGATTTATTCACCGTTACGACAAGACGAGTTGAATGTTGTAATCTAATCAATCTGATTAAAACCCGATCTAAATTTTCTGCTCGCCTACTCGCTAATTTAGATCTGACCGTTTTCTGACGAGGGTCACGTTTAGGTGACCTTTTCTCATTATGATATTCATGACGAAATCGTTATGTTTAGTAACTTGTTTACATCGTCTACGTCACGCAATTTGAAATGAGCCGTCCAATCGCAGACTGTGAATAATACCGCTGTCAAATTAGCTCGTAAACCTTGGTCTAAAAATAGAAATTACGAAATCAAAATGCTATTAGTAGTGTTTCGTCTAGATGAAAGCTACGCATTGGATGGTCGACATAAAGGTCATCTCGACGTGACCCTCCATGCAAACCTTAGAGATCCTGTACGATACGCTCTACAGGATATCTGTTTACAGAGATTGTAATCTAATGTAATGTTTAAATCACTTACTTGATGTAGATGGTATCATTTTCACAGTAAATGGATATGAGGCTGGTACAGAGGCAGCTAGTGTACACGAGAGAGAACCCTCAGGGTCAGTAGCATTGATTGTATATAATAATGTCTCTATAATAGCATCTTCACTGATACTGTTTGATGATGGAAGACCATGAATCTCTGGTGGCTGTAATACATAATACATTGTAAATTTATAATGATAAAATTTTGGTTCACTAAATTTAGATTATTATGAAATGTTTGTCAATAAATGAAGGATATGATGTTTTAGTGCACTAAAATTAGAATATGATGATATTTCGGTGCACTAAATTAGGAATATTATAACATTTTCGTGCACTAAATTAAGAATATGATGAAAAGTTGGTGTACTAAATTCAGAATATAATGAAAAGTTGGTGTACTGAATTCAGAATATGATGAAAAGTTAGTGTACTAAATTCAGAATATAATGAAAAGTTGGTGTACTGAATTCAGAATAGGATGATATTCTGGTGCGCCTAATAAAGAATACGATTAGTTGTGCACTAAATTAGAATATGTACGATGAAATTTTGGTGTATTAAATAGTGAATACGATAAAGTTTTGTGAATCAAATTCAAAATATGTAATATTTTGGTTCACTAAATTAAGAATATAATGAAATTTTGGTGCACTACATCAATAAAATGTTGAACATTTGGTTCACTAAATTAAGAATATGATAAAATTTCGGTGCACAAAAAATAAAAGTTATGATTGCCACCCGGCTTTAAGGTATCAACACGAGACAGGTTGTTTAACTCTACGTACCTCATTTGTTATAGAAACAGTAAATGTCCCTGTAGCTGTGTTACTACATTGATCTGTCACAGTAAACACAAGTGTTTCAACAGCACTAGCAGATCCCAGTGATGATGATGTGCTTAATATTACTGAAATAAACACGTAGATTGTATAATTAAAGAATACACATCTTTTTTACATAAAATTTAATATGCGTCTGGTGTCAAAAGTGACCCCACTCCAGAGTCACAGTTTTCATATAAGTGTATGTAAATGATCCTCCATCCGGACCCTCTAGTTTGATAAATTAAACAATTTGCAGCGTCATTTCCAGTCACTGTATTCTAAGTATTCTAGACAAAAATATGAACTGATAACATTTAACATAACCCTAATATTCGGTGCATTTCTAATGAAGTTAGTACATTCATTGAATAAAATTGCCTTTTTTGGTAGCTTTCAAAGAAATTACAGACGTGGAAAGTTAATTTTGTGCTTTAAGGCTTTCTTGGTTTGCTTGAAAATTTAGAATTGCCGGATTATAGATATCACACATGAAACAACATATTATATCAAAACATTGTACCAAATTACCAGATTTTACAAGTTCGGGGAAAGATACAATACCAAAATCAAAGTTAATTTAGTTGCTATTTCCGGTTATAATAATAATAATAATAATATTTATTTGGCATAGTGTACACATAGCATAATTACATTAACATATATCACAGCATGTTGTAATTAACCATGACAAGCACACCAACACCAGGGATAGCACAAAATAGGACAAGGCCTTATTTCCATTGTGGTCCAGTCATGAAAACCAAATTTATGCGACGAATACTGCAGTGCCTTCAGCACTATGATTTATATAATAATTTTGATGTCCAAGTAATATTTATTAAAACACACTCTCAAAATCTCAAAATTTGGGATAAAATAACATACATGTAGAAGAATCAAAGCTATATTTTGATGTAGCTGTAACAAATGATACAGAGAGTGTGCTGACGTCATCAGTGTTTACGTCATCAACTGAAACTGTTACCAACGGTGTTCCAGTCGCAGTGCCTGCTGGTATTGAAACTGTAGAGGGTAGATTAGTAAACGTTGGACTGTCATCTGTAAAAAATAATAATGAACTCAATCATACAGTGACATTAAACAAAATAACTCGGACGAATCCTGTTTTCATGAGGCTAGTTTTCTAAGTAAATGTTTAATGTAGTTTCAGATACAATGAATGTTGTCTTTTGATATCAATTTTACGAATTTATCTCAAATTACCTTGAAATGACCGGATGCTTCAAGAAAAATCTATAGAAATGAGGCAATCCTGGTTCGATCCCGTCCACGATAGGCTAACTTTCCAAAAAGGTCAATGAAGGCAATTCTGTCATCAGAGAAAAGTTGTTTGATAATAAGGCGAATGCTAGTTTAGTAATGATAAGTGCCACAGAATGTTAGTTAAGTCCATAGGCGGATCCAGCGGGGGTCAGGGGGATCCGGATCCCCCGCCCCTAGAATTTCCAAACTGTACCTGTCCATTAGTGTATTATTTAACTGTAAGTCATTTTTAAGTAGTATGAAGCAATTTTTCGGTGCTTAACATAGATTTAATAGTTATGTAGTTTTTATTATTAATATGTGGCATTATTCTGCAAAATTTGCATAATGTGGTTGTGGTTCAAAAGTTTGAACTCCCGCTAGAAAAAGTTCGGACACCCCCTAGAAAAATCCTGGATCCGCCCCTGAAGTCAGTCGCAGTAAATAATCTGATAAATCGTGTTGCTAAACACCAAAAACAACAAAAAGCATACTTGGTTTAGTGTCAACTCTCACAGCATACGATCTTTCATCTTCTATGGTAGCAGCTCCCCAGTTAACTACGTCACCAACATTTGTACTAGATAATGACATCATATAATTATCATCTTCTTCATTACCTCCTTGCTTGTATGTTATAATATCTGTACCACTTGTCCACCTGTATTGTATAGAGGTAGTATCAGTATTTATAGAAGCAGCGTATGTTTGTTTATAGAGGTAACATACGTTTGTTTATAGAGGTAACATACGTTTGTTTATAGAGGTAACATATGTTTGTTTATAGAGGTAACATACGTTTGTTTATAGAGGTAACATATGTTTGTTTATAGAGGTAACATACGTTTGTTTATAGAGGTAACATACGTTTGTTTATAGAGGTAACATACGTTTGTTTATAGAGGTAACATACGTTTGTTTATAGAGGTAACATACGTTTGTTTATAGAGACAATGTGAGTTTTTATAGAGTCACATGTGTTTGTTTATAGAGGTAACATGTGCTTGTTTATAGAGACAATGTGAGTTTTATAGAGGTAACATGTGTTTGTTTATAGAGGTAACGTGTGTTTGTTCATAGAGGTAACATGTGTTTGTTTATAGAAGTAGCGTATGTTTCTTTATATAGTAACTTCAGTTTGTTTATAGAGGCAATGTGAGTTTTACAGAGGTAACATGTGTTTGTTTATAGAGGCAATGTGTGCTTGTTTATAGAGGCAATGTGAGTTTTACAGAGGTAAGATGTGTTTGTTTATAGAGGTAACGTGTGTTTGTTTATAAAGGTAACGTGTTTGTTTATAGAGGTAACATGTGTTTGTTTATAGAGGTAACGTGTGTTTGTTTATAGAGGTAACATGTGTTTGTTTGTAGAGGTAACATAAGTTTGTTTACAGAGGCTATGTGAGTTTTTATAGAGTAACATGTGTTTGTTTGTAGATGTAACGTGTGTTTGTTTGTAGAGGTAACATGTGTTTGTTTGTAGAGGTAACATGTGTTTGTTTGTAGATGTAACATGCGTTTGTTTGTAGAGGTAACATGTGTTTGTTTATAGAGGCGATGTGAGTTTTTATAGAGGTAACATGTGTTTGTTTATAGAGGCGATGTGAGTTTTTATTGAGGTAACATGTGTTTGTTTATAGAGTAACTTCAGTTTGTTTATAGAGTAACTTCAGTTTGTTTATAGAGTAACTTCAGTTTGTTTATAGAGTAACTTCAGTTTGTTTATAGAGTAACTTCAGTTTGTTAATAGAGGTAACTTGTGTTTGTTTATAGAGTAACTTCAGTTTGTTTATAGAGATAACTTGTGTTTGTTTATAGAGTAACTTCAGTTTGTTTATAGAGGTAACTTGTGTTTGTTTATAGAGTAACTTCAGTTTGTTTATAGAGTAACTTCAGTTTGTTAATAGAGGCAATGTGTGCTTGTTTTTATAGAGACGATGTGAGTTTTTATAGAGGTAACATGTGTTTGTTTATAGAAGCAACGTGTGTTTGTTTATATAGAAACTTCTGCTTGTTTATGGAGGCAATGTGAGTTTTAATAGAGTAGCATGTGTTTGTTTATAGGGCAACTTCTGTTTGTTTTTAAAGGCAATAAATGTTTGTTTTTAAAAGTAACAAGTGTTGGTTCTTTTTCCAAAGGATTTGTTTTATTAGAGAGAATATAATTTGTGTTTGTTTTTGTAAAAAGGGGGTTAAGCAAAGATATCAGGAAAACCAACAATAATAAACACCGACCTACCACAAAGCCAAAAGGCATAGTGGGAGAGATATATTTATTTTAGTAG
Source organism: Mactra quadrangularis (assembly GCA_025267735.1). NCBI lineage: Eukaryota > Metazoa > Mollusca > Bivalvia > Venerida > Mactridae > Mactra > Mactra quadrangularis. The sequence goes on along the minus strand of CM046299.1, from coordinate 46,554,043 downwards.
AATGATGTTGTTTTTTCATCAAAAATGTTTTGTTGACTTTGCCTTTAGTTTACTATGCTTCTCTGGTTATTATACAACCTAATTCTACACATTAGACAAAATAAACAATATACATACCAGCCCAATCAGATAAAATGAACAATATACATACCAGCCCAATCAGATAAAATAAACAATATACATACCAGCCCAATCAGATAAAATAAACAATATACATACCAGCCCCATCTATCTCCACTCTTTATTGTAATACGATCAGCAGCTGCCACTGATAAACTTTGTTCTCCATCTGTAGCTTTATAAGAGAAACAATGACAACAGTTTAGTTCAGATACTATTTATATGTCGTTATCTCCCCTTCTCCATTATTTTTAGTATGTATTTACTATTTCTGTTTTTAAATTTATTTCAAAAATGTTCTTTGACCAATAGCACTGTTTTATAAGCTTTATAAGAGAAGCCATGATTACAGTTTAGTTCAGTTACTATTTGACGGTTACTCCCCCTCCCTATTATATTTTAGTACATGTATATATTTTCTATTCCTGTTTTTACATTTATCTCTAAAAGTGTTCTTTGACCAATAGCACTGTTTTGCGCTTAATTCAATTATTGAATCATTAAAATTGTTTTAATGTAAGGAAATCTTTATATTTTATGCATAATTATAAACAAATTTAACTAGTAAATAAATCCAAAAATAAAACAATTCTTAAAAAGCTTTGTGGCACTGAATTAAAACAGTGGACCTTTTGCAACCATTGTGTCTGTCTTTGTCGTATATAAAAGCATTTTTTTGTTTGTTTTGTAGCCCATGGACAGTGTTAGACTTAATATAGAGGCTTTAACTTGTCATAATGTTATACTTACTGACGGTCTTTTCATTTTGTCCAACCAATTCATATGATGTACCAGACGATAATCTCCATATTTGGAAATAGACTGTATGAGTGCCTGTTGTACCAGCAAAGTTGGCTTCCCATCTGTCAACTATACCACAACAATCAATGATGTAGTTTGGTTCCCCCATCATGTAACCAAATCCTGAAATAAAAACATGTAATATATTATATGTTATTAAATATGTGATTTGATATAGGCTCTGTTATTTTTCCAAGGGCAGTCGTATTGGCCCGAGGCCGAAGGCACAAATTATTAAATATCTATACGTTATTTGCCCTGTAATGTGCCAAATTCACTGCACAATACTGCAAAACCTGTTTAGTGAAACTTAAAGCATGGCAGAAATCTGTTATATGGCCAATGACACTTATTCGCCCTTGTCCAATATCACATTTCTGCGCTCTGATTGCTTTATAAAACAGGGCAAATATCAAAGACTAAGTTGTTATTTAATTTTAAAAAATTCATTAAATAAGTGATTTGATATGGATCCTATTATTTTTCCTTGGGAGTGTCATATTGACCCTTGGCCTTCGGTCTTGTGCCAATACGACTTCCCTTGGAAAAACAGCAAAGCCTTTATCAAATCACTAATTTAATAAAATATATGGTTGATCTTTTCGAAATATACGTGACTTCCTTAATATCCAATACTATCCCTCTCTTCCTCTGTCTGTCATTTGCTCCCTCTTGAAGCTTGATTGCTTTCACCTACTAGCTATTTTATTATAATATGGAACCGGTAGGTGTATATCTTTTAAAATAAATTGTCTTGTAACTTGAGGAGAGAGATAAATAAAACTCCATTTTGCTGGACCGAATGTCCAGTGTGAATGAAAGTTTATTTTGATGACTGTATCTCATGAGCAATTCCAACATAGCTTGGCACACAGTTGATCGTAGCACGATATTGTTTGAATATGGAATGTTCGTTCGTTTGTTTTGTTCGTTCGTTCGTTCGTTCGTTCGTTCGTTCGTTCGTTCGTTCGTTCGTTTATTTGTTGGGTTTAACCAACTTCTTAAGCGCATACTTTCGTCAGTGACTGACAACTGCTCTACATAATTAAAAATCATTGGTGGGAGGGAGAATGGCCGTAGAAAATAATTTCATGACCAAGCTCCACGAAAGTATGCCCCGCCCGGGAATCGAACCCACGACCCCTCGATCAGTAGACTTGCGTGCTACCAACTGAGTTAGCCGGAATATGGAACGGTCAGCATAAAAAACTATGTAGAATGGAATCTTCAGAGCTTTTTGTGCAACATCTTTTGTTTAAAAAATATTGTATTATCGACGATTCATCAGTAAAGCAGATTTCAAATTTTTAGATAAATGATATGAACTATAAAATACAATGTGGTGAAACAAGCGGAATTAAAAAGAAAGCATTTCAGGCAAGGGTTGATAAAGTCTTAAAATGTTTAATGTTTTTCAAGGAACATGTCAAACTGTCTATTCAACCATGAGAAAGAAATTTTTATATTGTAAACTTTTATAATTTTTCTTTTTCTTATACGTTTTGTGTGATTCACCCTAAGACATTGTTAAATGTTATATGGACATCCTATATCAACATTTGGATTTATGAAAAAAGTATTTTAATAATGTGTTTTGACTGACGTTCGAAAGGCTATTTCAAGGTTAGGTCTTTCTAAATGTCTTATTTGTTGAGATTTTTATATTTCCACTGTCGCGTCTATACACTTGATGCATCACTTACAAAATATATCAAAATTATTTGGAATTTATGGATATTTTAATATATTTAGTTACCCCACCCACTCGATAGATTTTTTTTCAATTTAAAAACTGATATACCCTTAAATCATTCTGTGTTTCGGAGTGCAAGTATTCATACTGAAAACTATGGCAAATCTAAAATAACTTGCTATTTCTATAAAAAGTCTATATGGTACCGGGGTTGTTTATTGGTTTCTGCACAATATGACCTTTATATATTAGTGTGCCGTCAAATCCAAACAAACAAACTTTCATTGTCAACAAAAAGCGGCAATGGTCGTAGACATTGAGACCTTGTGAGAATAAATACTTTTGTTATATTTATATATCAAACAAGTGTCACCACCTTATGTACATTTATAAGGAATTAATTCAATAGATTTTAAATATCTACAAGCATATCCAACTATTTGTCCTTTATCGATAAGCCCGATAGGGTAGTGAGCGCTATATAGAAATAAGAAGGACGTTGGTACTTAATCTAATATAACTTGAATTTAAAGTTATTTATCATTCTATCCCATTCAGTTTCAAATAATTCAATTCAACCCCTTTCTTGTGGTATATATTTTTTTAAAATTGAAAAATAAATAGTTGGGGGAATTTTGAGTTAAAAATGTTAACCCTATTTTATATGAATTTTAGTGCAAAATGCAATTTTTTTACCTCAACATTTGCAATAGTTTGTCTAATTTCTTTTTTACTATTTAAAAATCATTTCTATCCCAATCGGATTCATTAACTACAGTCTTTTCTTTAAAAAGTTGTATATGTTTCATAATTTTTGAAGAATATTTAGTAGGGGGAATTAGCGAATTAGTTTAGTAAGTATTGTTTTTTTCTTTCTTTCGGGAGATTCCGTTTCGCTATACGGAAACTGACGAAGATAGCCGAACGGCCGATAGCGTACGACGCTCTATCGCTACCGATCTTATCTGCGGTCAAATATATTATTTCTTATCTAGCATTATGATCAGAGCCACAAAATAAAGATATATTTATCAAAAGTAAACTTGAAAGCTGACTGCATGCTTTACAAACATGTAATTATCAAAATATCACATGCCTATAAAAGACAAAATTAATTGTTCAAATCATTCTGATATGGGTTTGAAGTGTCCATGGCTTTAAAAAAGTAGAGTACTTATATAAGATCACACTATATGATTCATTTTTATGTCTAAAATTCGTGTTCGTTAGCGGTGTTAAAATGGGTGAATTTTCCTTGCAGTCAAAAATTTTGTACTTTAAATAAAAGGCTTTACAGATACAAGATATTTTTTCTCTAGGTCTAAGACAATATGTCAATGTGACAAGAAGTATTTTATCTATTTCAAGTTTACTTGTTACTATCGTACGGTAATGTATAATTCGTGATTTGTTTCATATTTTTACACAAGTTATACAGTAAAATAAGTATTTAAGTGGAATATACATTATCTAATTTAATCAAATGATGCTGTTATAAATGGTTAATTGATCAAATGAATTACAAAAAATCAGACGACTGTTAGCTCATAAAACTTCTAAAAAATAATTAATTTACACATAGCTGAGAAAAGAATACTGATGACTGTACATGCATTTACTCGTCTTATTTGTCTACGCATACAGTTAAATGCTGTTTCAAATTATAAAATTTGTCTTGACTTCACAATATTTATTTCTCCTTTTTCATTCTTAATTTCTTGTATGACTTAAAATGCATTGATGAAATTTATAACACTCTTTATTGGACCCCTATTGGTGCGTATATCAACATCCCAGCGGGTGTCATTTTATACAAAGGCCCCTTTATAAACAGGGTCCTTGTTTTATGACAGGATACTACAATCATTATTACACCATCCAGGTCGTAAAACATATACAGGGTAGCGAGGATGATATAGATTTTTATTTCTTTAAACAATTATCTGTGAAAGGCTATTTGCCAGTATACTCTTAACGGTTATATTTAAGCACCTATTCTATACATATATCTACGTATTAATTGATGTTCCAGATAGTTGTCTTTATATAAAATTATATTATACATTGTCTGTATTTTATGTTCAGCTTTTGCGTTCATATTTGCCTTTCTGAGTTATAGCGACTATTAAGTGTACAATTAACATACACATGTTGATTGATGTTTTTAATTGTCATTGGAATAATTATTTTATATTTTATAATATTATAAGAATTAATGTGTACATTTACTTACACTGTTGCAAATGTAATAAAAACAAGATGCAATGAAAATTATATGTATGACACATATCTTATAAAGTGTAGTTTTTTTTTTCATAAAAAGAAATGTAAATAAAACTCCATGAAATTTATTTTTATTCTTACCGCTCACTATCTCTAATTTATAAGCTTGCATGAAAGTATAACAAATCAAATGTTGGTACTAGACGTCATGCAGAGTCTATCACGTGATATATTGATGGGGTTGGTCCGTTTTATCAATCTATGATCACAGCAGGGTGTCATATCGGAAATTTCCGAACAATACCGAGCGCAACAACGGAGGCTCTGTTTAATTATCGATTTTATCGAGTAGTCAAATCAGTAAGTTACGAAAGGACAAATAGTTGGATATGTGTGTAATATGTTTTGTTGACAAACATCGGTGTTAAACGTAAACAAATCCATTTGTCGAGGTCAGTAATGACGTAAGTAACTTTGTTATGTGTGCTTGTTACAAAGTACGGTGGCATGGTATGGACATCGGAAATTTTCTAAATTCGAAGAAGCTAATGCTATATATCTTCGTATTTTCGTTTCTTCGCCAAGAAGAAACGAAAAGACGACGATTCGACAGATGTTAGGCGAAAACACGACACATCTTATCTGTCGTATAGTTGTATTTATTTTGTCGTGTGTTCGTTTCTTCGTGACGAAGAAACGAAGAAACAAAAAGACGAAGATACGACAAACTATGGATTTGTCATGTCTTCGTGTTTTCGTTATTTCGTTTCTTCGCGGCGAGGAAACAAAAATACGACATGGCATAAATCAGCCACCATACATAAAAGATATTTTTAATGTCCGTTCCTAGCCACCGTAATACGGTAAAGGGCAATCGGTTCGTTTGGTATCTAAATATTGACAAATATTTGACAAATAATTAGTAGGACTAACAATTTAGTAATTTATTTCGAGGTCAAAATTATATTCGGTCAGAAACTATTGTCAGCCAATGTTTAGAATTAAAACAGAAGAATTGAATAGCAATGACTTTCACGAATTCTTATACAAAATTCATCGGAAGGCAAAAGATCAAAAGACGAACTCGGTCATAAAACGTTTACATTTTCTATCATTAGTTTCAAAACGACGGAAATTATAAATTAAAATTTCTAAGTTGGTACAAATGTATGACATTTCGGAATTTTTTACAAGAAAATTATAAAAACTAACACATTCTCGTCATATTCTAACAACACATTAACAAAATCCTCACTGTTAAGCAACCTTAGACCAAATAAAATAAATTTTCACGTAAATCTGAATCTGAATCAGCACGTGATCATGTCACGGTCTGCAGGGGTGTGGAATCCACGTTTTTTCCACTTGTCCACGGACATGTGAAAATCTAAAACTTGTCCGGTATCATAATGCACTTACCCAGAATTTTAATACTCATAAGGAAATATAATGAACTGTGATATAATATGTATGTTATAAGTAATTATAAACAATTGAATATAATCGTTCACTTTTGAATATGATTAATACATCTATAATATAAAATATTACTTTGTCAGTATATTTACAGCTATACAAATGTTACTTGTCCACAAATAAGTGTGCTGGAAATATTTTAACTTGTCTACAGATATAAATGTACATCTTTTATTGGCAAGAAACGGCCTATGGTCATTTACAACTTTCATGGCAAAGACCACACATTCATGAAAAATATACATAACAAATCAATAATCAATATTATAAACAAGAAATGTAATGTGGAAACCACATTAAATCCGGATTTTAAAACTTTAATTCAAAAATTACAAATGGAAATCATTAAATGGAAATAATGTTTATCACATGGCGTGATATCATAAAGATCTGACAATAAATGGCAGAGATATATGCTAACTTGAAAACTTTAACGCAATTGTTAAAACGAAACCGGACGCCCGCCCGACCGACCGCCCGCCCATCCGCCCGCCCGTGTTTACCAAACTATTAGCCGAATTTTTTCGTTGAAAAATCCGGCTAAAAACAAATAACTTGAACAATGGTGCTAATTTCTCAGCATCCTAGTAAGCAGACAGTAGTATGACACAGTTACACTGTAAAGAAAACTGTGCCAACATGTGGAAACAGAAAGTCCATCAAGTATTCATTAACTGAAATACTTTATAAATTTCTCATAGTAAAACAAAAAAGCATTCTTGTTAGATTCATAACTATAAAAGCATTTATACTGCAGTGTGTTCAGTTGCCTTGCAAGTTCCAAAACGTTCCGTAACGGGAGTGTCGGAACAACTCAACCCAAAGACAACTCAACCCGAGACAACTCAATCTCCTACTAACGGATTGAGTTGTCCCAACTTTGAGTTGAGTATTGCTAGGATTGAGTTGTCTTCGGGTTGAGTTCTCTCGTACCCGTAACGTTAGCTAACAGTAGTTACTGAACACAGGGCTGGTATATAATAGACAGTCGCTGACTTCGTTGTATTTTTATTCCCCAAGTGATGTCAGAAAGCATACTTTTTCAAGATTTGCATTTCTACGAATGAAAATACCATTTTTGAGTCACGAGTTAAAATAATAAGATCTTATTTCAATTTTTTCTAATTTTTTTATATTTATAAATATGACACATCGGCATTTCTCCTCTAAGGTGACGTCCTATTGACAATATACTAAATCAAAATAATAAAAAATTACATTTCACAGCTGTATAAACATGATCAAATTAAAAACACTAAATAATACCGAAAGTTTAAATAAAGTATTTTATCAAAACTGTTAATATTCAACAACATTATTTCTAAGAAATTGTTATGAAATTCAACTTATTTGAAATATGATTTAGTGTTTGAATATAATAACTATGCAGATTAGAAGGGCGTTCAAAGCTTAATACACATTTATTTTGTAAATAATATACTCTTACCTATTGTTCGAACTACACCGATGTTAGTATTTGCATTTTCTCTGAAACTATTTAAGCTATCGTTTTGAAAATTTGAGCACGCATAGAAACATTACTTTTCATTGTTATAGTACTTTGTTTTTGAAAATACACATTTGCATATCAAGGAAAATGTGAGTTTACAAAGGTAAGGAGTGTTTCTGAAGTCATAAGTGACATAAATATATGATGCACTGACTGGCGCTGTGTCCCCTTAATTGAAGAGTACATTACTGATTTGACAAACATGGTAACGGAAATTTAAATAACGGATATTTTAAATTCGTGTTAAAATTACGTCGTTTGAGCTATACAAAGTTACAAACGGAGATTTTTTTGATCATCTATGAACAGTTATAGTCAACTGATGTATTTATCGTTATTATACCGTTTCAATATAGCTGGTATTTTCAGTATTACCGGTAACGGAAATTTTGCTTATTTACTTTTTATTGACCCTTCTCACGTTTGTTATTCAAATACTTTTATATATAATATATATCACATGTTTTTGTTAATTTGTTTAAGAATCAATGAAACCAAGATTACTTTTAGGTGTTTCTTATTGTTCTGTGTAGATATGTTGCTTTCCAATTTAGCCGTAGCAGGTAATGTAACGGAAATTTTATGAAAGCATAATGTCTGGCGATATGCACTCTGTGTGAGATCATTTCAAAGATGTCTGTTTCACTGTTTTACGGAGCGTTTAAAAGCATTTCAATTGTTTACCGATGTATATGCATACAAATTTAACTCTTTCAGTGGCCCTGTTTTCTGCAATTTTAATACAAACAACACAGCCGTGTGAACACCACCCCTGGGTGGACTGGCGACAGTAACGGAAATTTAAAATAGGAGTCTAAAATGGCGATTGCAACCTTATTAATTGTCCGATTCTGGTCATTTTTATACACAAGTTTTGGACATATATTAGGCATTAGTCGAAACACTAAGAATCATTTTCTCCCTTACTAGCAGTGAGTAATGTAACATTTTGTCCAATGGACCTTCTTATAGAGAATGACTGTATATCGGTTAACCATAACATCTTTATCATGGATCATAAATTTATAATGTAATCGTACCATCTGAAGAATATATATCACAGAAAACCTTTTTCCGGATCCCGCGTTCTTCTGCATATACATTTGTATTTTATGACGAGATACGAAACGCCTCTCCGCAGCCATTCGGAACACCTCGACCATTCATTGAAAGGACAATCTCGGAAGGATTCGTAGGTGTCTACCATAATATACATGTTTGCAGGGTTTTTCTACATACGCGAGGCGAAGCATCGGCGAAGCACGTTACGGTTATACAAAATAGTTCTTGTAAACACATTAGACTCAGTAAATACATTTCTTATTCTATATATGTAACCATGAATTGTTCAGCGGTTATCATTGAATCGTGCATTTTATATTCATGGACAAAAATCGTGACATTTATCTCCGCCTTAACGATCGTTATGCACGTCAGAAATGGTTAAATGATAAAACAGTTATGAAAGAAAACCTTACCTTGAGGGAGCATGCTTTAAGCACCAAGATAGGTAGAATACGTGAAAATTACAGATTATGATATAATCTTATTCATAAATCGGAGTTTCTTGTACATTTATACTCGTGATGTTTATTTTAAAACCTACACAGATCGAATCGTGCATTTATTTAAATTTTCTGAGGGAAGAATCAGTCACCGAAAACAACTTTAATTAAAATGATACGGCATCAAAAAATACACATGTTTAAATTTTCTTGATCTTAATCATTTAATCATAGATATTTCTCATTTTTATGACAAAATCGAGTTTTCTTCGACCTTATATTTGCAACAAGTCATGATTTGTTTCGTGTCTGCTTCGTATTGAAAGCCAAAAGTCTCTAGTAACGAAGTTATATATGTCGTTGTTTTAGTCTAAGCTCGGACACGCGGAGAAGCGTTACGAAAGGCGAAGTTATAGTTGTTCTAACTTCGGGGTTGTAAAATGTAAAATTCGGAGTTCGGGATTTGGTAATTTTGTTAGTGCGGACACGTGGACATCGGGTTGTATGCCGAATAGCGAGCTTATGCTCAAAATACCCTTCGGGACTTTTGGCTTTCCATAGCTTCGTAGTTCGTTATGACATTGAAATACAGCTTCATTTGTCCGAGTGGGACCATCATCCGATTTCTGTTCGGTAACAGCTAGCTGTAACGGTCCGTACTCTGGTGATAGTTTTTGCTTATCTTGTAATTAGTAAGCACACTTTTTACTGCTTAAATTTTGAATAACTCTTTTATTGGAAAAACTGATTAAAATCATTCTTGCAAGGTTTTGTCTTCATGATATCATTAATTTAAGGAAGAAGGTTTTGGTTCTCTAAACCTACCTGAGAAATAAAAACAACTCACCTACATTATTATCTAACTCATCATCCTTACTGTCCGGATTGTTTTCTCCGAAATTGCCATTTGCGCAAGCCGCCGCTGAAATATTATAAAAAATTCTATAATTTGTACTCCGACTGAGTGTATCCTTGCAAAATAATTTAAGATAATAATTAGCTTAAGTCAATTGTATTTTATAAAGTTATATTTTATTTTATAAATGTCACAGAAGGGCTTAATTATAAGACTTTATTTAAAATTAAGTTAATATGATATATTTTTGCATTTTTTTTCAAAATGGACTCACGGTTTTAATAATATTTCTTTATTTTATAATACGATCTCTTGAATTTCGTGTCTCAGTAAATAATGTAGTTTTTCTTATAATTAAATTCCTTTAGTGACTTTTATTTGTAGAAAATATTTTAAGAGATTGCGTTCAGTTATTTTTTAAATACACATGTATTTTGTTAAAACAGGAGCTGCTAAATATTTCTCATTAATTGGAAAAAAATCAAAACATCTTCAAATACGTTATAAATCAGTTTTGTGGTATTACAGAATTACAGCTTGCCACTAAAACTGAATATTGAATATTGACTCTAAACAACCTCCACGCCTGGAATGGAGCGTCAATCATCGTAATTAAATTACTTAAAAATGTTGATAAAAGACGTAAATCCAAAACAAATGTAAGCAATAACAAAACAAACCATTCACGAAGGTTATAGTGCTCATCCAACAGCATATTATGAGTAAAATATTGATAAACATTCTCAATGAGTCTTCATGCAATAAACAGAAACCGAATATAGTGATGTCAACGATGGCAGACTTTAAATTAGATCTTTAAATCGTATAACTTCGGGATTAACCGTATGCTTCGTTAATCAAGCAATAACAAGGCATATACGCCAAGGTTATAAACTAAGACTTTCTCAAAACTGTCTCAGAACCAGTTGCTTACAACTACTGTAAAACGGTGTTTTTTTACGAACTAGTTTTTGTGAAAAACAATTTCATCGACGGCAATAATTGTATTTCACTCTGTGGTGCTGAAAAATGGTAAGATTCTGGTGTAAAGTTTTCGTCCCGAGACACGCGGGTTTTTGTAGCAATTTCCCTGGTGTATGTAGTAGGTGTATGATACGGCACTTGTGATCTTGACTCGATTCCTGACCAGAAATACCCTTGCAGTATATCCTTGCAATTCCTACATAAGGGTTAGCAAGTACTGGTTGAAGGAAAATGCCAAGAAATGCTGATAAGGTGCGTCAACCAGCGTGTATAATTCAACCTTAAGTGTTAATTTTTTGCTGTTAGATTTAACGCCGTAGAACACATTGTATAGGTTATATAACGGCGTCCAGTGAACCTACTCACTGTACCTGGAAAGCCTAAATCCCTGGATTTATCTGTTAACCAGTTACTAGGCGCATTCATTCGTCAGTGACTGACAACTGCCCTATATGATTAAAAATCATTGGTAGAAATAATTTCATGGCCAAGCTCCACGAAAGTATACCCGTCCGAGAATCGAACCTACGACCCATCGATCAGTAGACTTGTGTGCACCAACTGAGCTAGCCGGGTATTGTTCATTAACGGCCTAAAATATATATGTAAAGAAAGCATAATATTTTAATGTATTGCAATAAAAAAAATGTTGTATTCATGCGCAGCATAAACTTGTCAAAATATTTCTAGAAAAAATACTAAATATAAATAAATCGGTAAATATTGCGTTCTCATTTTAGAACACTAAAGAATTTACGTCAGGAATCTGCGTAAAAGACAATTGCATATAAATTCCTAGCACCAACAACATCTTAGTTATCGGCATATGCCGCCATTTTGAAAGTAGTCTCGATCCCAGAATGCTTAGAGGGAAACGTGATCAATGTGCGCACGTGACGAATTGATACGAAAGCAAACAAAACTAACGAAAATGTTCTTATATACGGTACTGTAATAATTTGGTTACCGAGTTTTTCATACAACAATACAATTATCATGGGAGTTTAGGGGCGGATCCGGATTTTTTTCGAGGGGGTCCTAACTTTTCCTAAGGGGGGCTCCAAACATTCGAACCACAACCACATTATACACATCTTGCAGAATAATACAACACACATGTATTAATAATAAAAACTACATAACTATTACTAAATCTATGTTAAGCACCGAGAAAAAATGTTTAATGCTACTTGATAATGACTTACAGTCAAGAAATACACTAATGGACAGGTACATTTTGGAAATTCTAAGGGGGGGTCCGGACCCGCCTGCCCCCCCCCCCCCGCTAGATCTGCCTATGGAGTTCAATATTCTATTCTATTCACACGACATCTTATTAGTACACATTAACCAATTTTCTAATTTCTTTTTATTTGTTCCTGTCATCGAGCCGTCGGTTTTAACAAATAATGTGACCATTGTAATGAGTAAACATCATTTTTCTCATGTAAGAAAAAAATTATTTTGATTTTCAAGGTACTATTAATAAATAACAGCACAATGCGAAAAGTCAATACTTACCTGTTCCCTTTTAGCGACGCTTGTGTTAACATTAATGTCCGTTATTGAATTTGGGATTGAATTCATATTTTAATAAATAAAAACTCGGTAGGTCCAAATAACGACGTAGTTCATACACGTCATACTTCATTCATCGATTTAATTAATGTCAATAATTAATTTACGGCTTCAAATATTATGACATCCATTTTTGGGAATAGCTAACATTCATAGGTATTGTTAACATATTAGATTAAATCTGCTTCATAGTAAAATGACTTTAAATACATTGTATATACCAACAAGGCATTGATACATGCTATATAATTAAAAGTTTCTTAAATTGGTGCAAAATAATTGTAATTAATCATTCTGTTCGAATACTGAATTTGCAGTAAGGGTGGGGACTACATGTTATAGCAACATGTACAAAAGATTATCGGTCCCTGCCAATTAAAAAACAAATATCATTTTTAATAAATAATTTCTATAGTAGGTGTACGAATTTTGAACTTAGACAGTTCATTGAACTTTTTATTCGAATAAAATTTAAAGAAATACTGTATTGACAACAACCATGATAAATGTCAATGATCTGATTAAAACCCGATCAAAAAAATTTCCGCTCGCCTACTCTCTAATTTAGCAAATTCCCCGCAGCGGTTATTTCCCTTTATTAAATCGAGTAGCAAAGCGTGACGTAAGCACTGTGAGGAGTTTGTAAATTTAGATCTGGCCGTTTTCAATCGAGTCACGTTCAGGTGACCTTTTCTCATCATAATATTCATGACGAAATTGTTATGATTAGTAACTTGTTTATATCGCCTTTGTCACGCAATTTGAAATGAGCCGTCCAATCGCAGACGGTGAATAATACCTCTGTTAAATTAGCTCGCAAACCTTGGTCTAAAATTAGAAATTACGAACTCAAAATGTTATTAATAGTGTTTCGTCTAGATGAAAGCTACGCATTGATTGGTCGACATAAAGGTCGTCTCGACGTGACCCTACATTGAGATCTTAGAGATCCTGTACGACAACGCTCTACAGGATATCTGTTTACGGAGATTGGATAAAAGTATTATAAATATCATTTTGTCAAATGACGGATATTTACATTGGTTTATGGTGCACCAAACTGTCCTATAAGTAGGCCTATATCATAGGTGTGAGACAGTTCATGCATTTAAGTACATTCTCAAATGCTCTGGAACCGGATTTTCTAAATCTTAAATATGGTTTTCACTGAATGTAAAATTTTAAGTTAAATTTAAGTGTCCTTTCAATTGCTATTCACAAAAAATAATTAAATATTTTTTTCTCTCAAATCTGAATTTTTACTCAAATATATAGTTTCACAGTTATAAAACAATTAACGCGTAAAATCTTAATCAAAAAGTGTAACGACGACGCAGATGCACATCTCAATCGGTTAGCCCGATTATTCTCCAAACAGTCGTGGCAAAATGATAATTAGGACCTTTACCCCCCCCCCCTCACACACACACACAAGAATCTCAAGGTCCCTTTACCCGGATGTAATACGCTCGTCGATGAAGAGAATCCCCGGGTATAGAAACGGTCAAAGAGGTGAATATCGTTTCAAAAATGAGAAGCACAAATAGAAAGGCAAACTCCCCGCAGCGGTTATTTCCATTTATCAAATCAATAGGTTAAGTAGCAAAGCGTGACGTAAGCACTGTGCGGAGTTTAATAGAAAGAATCTCCAAAATGGAAAAGACTTACAGGACACCTGCACAAAAATGGACAGAGGTAATACTGTAATGGTTTTCTTCTCACAATATTCAGATGAATAAAATCTGAAGTTAACTCAGGATCTTCAGTCTCGTGATCTTCAGAAAAAAAAACACTTGTTTTTTTCCGTAAAACTTGCAGCAGCCAAAAACCATTCTCGTTCCTCGAGGTTATCAAGATTCTCGATCTGTTCATTTTCGTATAATTTCAAACTGCTATTCGAAAATAATAAAACCAATTAAAATTTCTAATTAAACTTACATAAACTTATTAGTTATAACATTAAATCTACAAAGCATTTTATTAAAAAGAGGCTATTTGTCACTATCCAAATTATCGAATGAATACTTTTAAATTAGTTATTTTTTTATCAAAATCTTACTTACATGTCTTTCATCTTATATGGTTTATATGAGTTATGTATTAAGGATTGCAACAAGCATTACGCATCAAAAAATAGAAAACATTATATCATGTTTTTGAATTGTGTACTTTCTTTACACTCTGTTCATTTTTATAAAACAAATATTTAATCTGTATATAATTAACATTTTTATGCACTTCAGTACACAATATTCTCCCAACCCTCATCCCTAATCAACGGCTCTGTTGTCAAAGTCGGCGAATTTCAAAGATCATTATCAATCACTGGTCAATTAAAAGTTTCAGTCCTGACATAGTTTACGAGTACAGCCACTGTTAATATGTTGAATGAAGCGTGTCATCCCGTATATTAATCGCCTGATAATATCATTATTTAGTGTTTCACACATTTAATCATTGCCTGTCTAACATCCTGTCATAAAGCAAACAAGTATTTTCTTTTATTTTGATTGGTGTATATTGCTACTGTGCACTTCATTGGACCTTCAAAAGATTAAAGCCATAAAAAAGCAAGAATGCTGTCATATTTATGTAGATAGACCCTAGATTATGCGTCACCTTGGTTACAGAAATAACTAACATTATCTTAAACTTTTGACGAAGGCGCTATATGTAATCGACAATTGGATTGGTTGATAGGTTAAGCGCCAGATGTCGTTTGTCGCGAAAATTTTCGCGAAAGCATTCTGATTGGTCGATATCGGTCAAAATTATGACGTTTCATTCCTGAAATTAGCCGTGTGGCGCCAGAGGCTATTAGTATTATTGAGAATCCTACTAGAATCTGGTTACAAGAATGCCAAAAACATGTATACAGTACTTTTTTCCTTTTTTTCAGAAATTGCACCCATTAACCTGACAGTGTGGGTTGTTATTGATTAATTTAAATCCTCTGCGCACTGTTTTGCAAATGGCCTTTAGTTTACCATTCTCGTACCCCGAGGTTATCAAGATTCTCGATCTAAAGGCTCTGGGTACGAGAATGATAGTTTACCAGTCGATTCATTTTTAGTGCGGACGATTTGCTAACGATCATTTCACAGGATCAATTAGGTTTGAGGGAGAGAAAAATAGGTCAGTAGTAGTTATTTTCAGTGCTTATTGATGTCATTTAATTATTTGGGTAAAAAATCGGTGAGCAACTAATTTTGTTTACCTTATTAGTTGTTGACGTGGAAAAGACTTTACACTATTACACTGGATGATGTAGCATTTCACGTGTATTTTTTAGTTTGGAATCATTGATCATTAATTAGCCCGCCCGGTCAGCAAGTTTGCTATACCTTTTCCCAAAGATTGTCGCATTGCTTCCGTTTGGTCGGAATAAAATAATAATAGTTTCAATTAGAGTCAATATTTGTACCATATAATCCGTACTGTTGTCTGCCTAAAATCTGAGATCAAAGAGGCCGATGTATTCAACGTGACACAATGGTTTATTTCCGTTGCACACCAATTGTGCCAATAAACATCACGTTTCTACATACCGAGTAGCAAAAGTAAACGAAGTCCAGATCACGTTTTTAAATGTAAAGGTCAAGTACAAATGTATAAGTATAGGATAGAGCATGAGTAGCGGTTTGATATGGCATTTATCAACGAGCGAAGCGAGTTGATAAATCTCATATCAAACTGCTACGAGTACTCTATCCGACTTAGACAACGGGTAGGAAATTATATGTTTATAATGTCCATTTTCATTTATTTTGTCACGTATTTATACTACTGTCACCTTAAAGCCATATAAAACGCAGAGAAATATGGTTGGCCTTAATCTAAAGCGTACGATATTTGTGTCGTGAATTTCGTGCGAAAGCTATATAATTAAAACTCATGAACAACATTTAGATTGTGTTATTCATGGATATAAATATTTGTGCCCATGTACATATCGGCAGTTAAACAATGAATAAAAAATCATTTTTGATAAATAATCACAGTGGTGAGTCGTCTTATAATATAGGAATAATTCTTTATCGCAGAACTAAAGAATGTTTTGGCTAACCAAGAGTGTTATTAGGCTGTAAGTACATGTTATTGTTTTATGAATTTCATCATTTTCTGCATTGTTATACCTAATAAACATGCGAATATTCAATTTAGACAATACTTCTCATATATAGTCGGTTTAATATGTAATCAAGGGAGTGGATAGATGTGAATTGCATTGTGTTACATAATACTGGTCGTTCTATTATGTAGGAACAAGTGGACCTTTGAATCAACACCTACCAATATTTTTTTCACCTGCTTAAAACCATCAAGACGATTGTCCTGAACAAAAATGGTAGAAAATCTCGATTACATTGTTAAATACATTATGTTTTATAAACATTTGTGCATGATGACGCCTAAACATTTGTTTTGTTGAAAGTATGAACTATCCAAAATACAATTGATCGAAAAGCTTTTTGTCTTACATATAGATCTTGGTTTTCTTTAAAATATACTGACACCAAAAAGAAACTGTGCACTTTTATATCGATTATAACATTTTTATTTCTAAACAAGGAAAAATAAAATTTTCCACCATGCGTGATAAAGTAATGGTCTACATATTGCTCAACTCGACCGACTTTTTCAGCCAGTGGTCGTCCTTGAAAATGACATAACGCTATTATGCAATTTTTGGCACGTGCAGCCCGTGCCGTGTGTGTACAATAACAGTTTGTTACTGACCGATATCTTTAGAGGTTACTAAATGATAAAATCACTAGTCATTTGAATTTCACTAGTTTTAAAGATGCCACGGCTTCGGGAAAACGAGAGAATTCAAGCACTTTTGCAACTTGCATCTGGCGTCAGCGTCACTGACGTCGCCAGGCAATTCAATTGCCATCGAAACACCATAGCTAACTTGCATCAGCGCTGCCGACAAACTGACACTGTTAAAGACTTGCCGCGGTCCGGTAGACCAAAGGTAACGACAGTACGTCAGGACAGATACATGACGTTGACGCACTTACGTCATAGGTTCAAACAGCAACAAGCACTGCTTTAGAGCTTGGGGTGAGTAGGCAAACAGTTTTAAACCGTCTTTGAGCCAATGCTTATTTATTAAGGGCTAAGACACCCTTTGTCGGTCAGATCCTCACCAATCATCATCGCAACCTTCGATTTGGCTGGGTCCGACGTCATCTTCGTTGGAACCGTGCCATGTGGTCAAGGGTGCTCTTTAGTGGCGAGTCGCGTTTTAATCTGAGCATTGCTGATGGGAGAGTTTGCGTGTTCAGACGTAATGGTGAACGTTTTGCTCCAAACTGTTTGTTGAAGAAAACCCGTTTTGGAGGCGAAGTGTTATGGTATTGGGAGGTATTATGGGTGGGAGAAAACGGAATTTGTAGTAATTCCTGGAAATTAAAATGCCCAAGAATATGTGAACCAAGTGCTACGTCCAGTAGTCGTTCCGTTTTTTAGACAAAATGCCGGTTGTTTAATGCATGATAATGCAAGACCACACACGGTTTTGTTGACCAGAAATTTCCTTGCAAGACTTAACGTCAATGTCTTAGAATTGCCTGCATGCTCATCAGACACGAATCCCATCGAATATCTCTGAGATTGGCTGGGACGGAGGACTAGAAAACACCATGTCATAAACAATATCAACGATCTAAGAAGAGCACTGATTAATTAATGGGACGTCATACCTGATGACGTCATAAGACGCTATGTCAGGTCAATGCGTTCCAGAATGCTTGTACTGATGCGCAGACAAGGACGACATAACAGATATTGAATAATTGTTACATTTTTTGATGAACAGCAATGACAACCACACACTTGTAAGAATATTAGAGATCTGCATGTTTTTAAATTTGACCCCTACTTAATTAAAACTAAAACAATACAAATCTGACTTCATCGATTTGAATGGAACATGGCAGAACATTATAAAGAAAGATTTTCAAACAATTTGGTACGAAATTTAATAAGGTTTCTGTATTTATTATACAGAAATTTGATAATAAAACAAGTGCACAGTTTCTTTTTGGTGTCAGTATAGCATAATATGTTGTATTAACTTGATCGGATGAATTCAATAAAATCATTCGTTTGCAGTAGTTTTAAACTTATAAAAAATGCGCTTCCTTGTCTCCCGGTAATAAGCAATAAGGACAGTTAATTTCTCAAAACTTCGGTTAGCTTTCAAATAGATTTGTCCGGTTCCCAGTCGTACTTTGACAGGTAAAAGAACGTCAGGCAAATCATGATAATGGCCGCACCATATTAATGAATTAGGTATTGGATAATAAGGTTTACATATAAACATTTCTCACTACACGGGCTTAAATCTAAAGATCATTGTACAAGAATTACAGTGGATACCTTTTTTAGTAGTTCGGTTACATTTATGATAAACAAAGTTTCCGAAATTCTAACGAGACTATTTCACGTCTGAATTGTGTTCACTTCGAGACATGGGTTTTGCTAAATTGTTCGCTAAGTATACGAGCAATCAGTAAATCGGCTTTGAATTTCTTATATAGTACCGAATTCCTACTAAAGTTACTATTGTCAGCAAATGATCATGCAGATAAAGAAAACGTATACGATAATTTTGTTATCTGAATAAAAACTGGGAGTGCAGCCATGATCGTGCTTTGCCTGACCTGATAACGATAATGGTAAGGGGCAGGTAATCCAGACTAAATACAGATAAGCTTATTGAAGCATTTCAGTTAATTGTATTAAACTGATTATGGGGCGGATCTAGACTTTTAACAAGGGGTTGTACTATTTAATGACTTACGCTTGTCAACAAATAAGATCATAATTAGACATTTCCAATGTTCGTGGCCGCTTGTATACGAAATATAACAATTCATTTTGTTCTTAGTGTGCACCCCACTTAAAAAAAGTCTGGATCCACCCCATACTTTCAGTCAATGTTTTCTCGAGTTTAACGCACGGACAAAACGATCTGATTATATCAAACACTTTACCGTGTGTTATGGGATTTATCAAACACTTTTTAAGCAATTTGATTGGCTGAGAGGGGGTCACCGTTGTCTAATGTTTTATTGAGCACAAACATAAACAATATACATGTACAACAACTATGCTCAGGTGTGCAAGGAACATAAGGTCGAATTGTGCAAATTGTGATAAAACACGTATAACATACACGTTTAAAGGAATTGCAAAGCAAAAGTTCAACTTCATATTTCCTGATTTTGAATTATATTTTTATAACTGTGAATGCAAAAGACACACTGTAATATTACTTGGCAAACTATTTCTTTATCATCTCGTAATATTTGGGGTGTTTCCTAATTAGACCCACGTGGGTCAGCTTAGCTAAAATAGATTAGTGTTAAAATATGAATTTACTGATGAGAAGATACTAGAGCTTGTTATTGTGCAACATTAGTATAATTCTATTTAGACTGTTAAAAAGATATCATAACCGCCTAAGAATATTGAAAAGACAAGAAGCGACCAATGAAAATGTTTGATTTCAGAAAGTACAATTGTATACGACATATAACAAATCTATGAATAGCTCGGTGATTCCCTCAGTATCCTACTTTCGTTTTCAACAATGTGTATGCTACATGTTTTAATTCGTTCCAGTTGAATGTTATAAGTGACAAATGTTATTAGTAAGTGATTTCTTACGTGCTTTTAAAAATAAAATACTGTTTTAAAGACTAAACTTGGTTCTATACTTTTGGCACAGTCATTTGCCTGTATATCCCTTTAAGTGAGCCTAATGTTACTTTCTTTATATTTCGTTTATCTAGTCGTTCCCAACACGGGCAGTCTGAGAGAATAAACATGTACAACAAATCTGTGAACAATGTGGGCCCAGTCTAGAGACGTTCGTGATAATAAGTTGCCTGAGTGTAAAGGGAGATAACTGTGGATGGATTAGTTCCGGATGGGTTACACTAATATACGAAAAGGACTTTTTGGGCGAAAATGCGCAAAAAGGACATTTACCGGCGAAAAGGCGCAAAAAGGACACTAATATACGAAAAGGACATTTTATCGTCTTTTCAAACTCTGGATAGGGTATGAAAAGGACTTAAATCCGGCAAAAAAAACCTTTATATTTGACGCAAAAAGGACTTTTACAGACGAAAAGGCGCAAAAACGTCACTAATATACGAAAAGGACCTTTCTGCATCCGTTCTTGCATTAAATAGAGTATGAAAAGGACTTAATGCGGGCGAAAAGACTTCAATACGAGGCAAAAAAGGACATTTACCGGCGAAAAGGCGCTCAAAAGTACACTATTATACGAAAAGGACATTTTTGCATCCGTTCATGCATTAGATAGAGTATGAAAAGGACTTAATGCGGGCGAAAAGACTTCAATACGAGGCAAAAAAGGACATTTACCGGCGAAAAGGCGCTAGAAAGTACACTTATATACGAAAAGAACATTTTTTCTTCAAAAAAAAACAATTATTATACTATGAAAAGGGCTAAATTTGAGCGAAAAGACGTTCAATTCAAGGCACAAAGGACTTTTAGCGGCGAGAAGGCGCTAAAAGCACACTAATATACGAAAAGGACATTTTTGCATCCGTTCATGCATTAAATGCGGGCGAAAAGAATTCAATACGAGGCAAATAGGACATTTACCGGCGGAAAGGCGCTAGAAAGTACACTAATACACGAAAAAGACATTTTTTTCGTCAAAAAATCTTTTATGATACTATGAAAAGGACTGACTTTGAGCAAGAAGGCTTTTGATTCGAGGCAAAAAGGACTTTTACCGGCGAAAAGGCGCTAAAAGGTACACTAAAATACGAAAAGGACATTTTTTCGTCAACAAAATCATTTATTATACAATGAAAAGGGCTGGATTTGTTCGAAAAGACGTTCAAACGAATAATTCAGTGTAAAGAAAGAAAGATTAATTAAGTGTATGAGTAAGTAATAAATAGGCATCACACCACCAAAAATAGGGTTACACCCGAGAAAAATTTAGTGGTGTTACACCCGAGAAAAATTTAGTGGTGTTACACCCGAGAAAAATTTAGTGGTGTTACACCCGAGAAAAATTTAGTGGTGTTACACCCGAGAAAAATTTAGTGGTGTTACACCCGAGAAAAATTTAGTGGTGTTACACCCGAGAAAAATTTAGTGGTGTTACACCCGAGAAAAATTTAGTGGTGTTACACCCGAGAAAAATTTAGTGGTGTTACACCCGAGAAAAATTTAGTGGTGTTACACCCGAGAAAAATTTAGTGGTGTTACACCCGAGAAAAATTTAGTGGTGTTACACCCGAGAAAAATTTAGTGGTGTTACACCCGAGAAAAATTTAGTGGTGTTACACCCGAGAAAAATTTAGTGGTGTTACACCCGAGAAAAATTTAGTGGTGTTACACCCGAGAAAAATTTAGTGGTGTTACACCCGAGAAAAATTTAGTGGTGTTACACCCGAGAAAAATTTAGTGGTGTTACACCCGAGAAAAATTTAGTGGTGTTACACCCGAGAAAAATTTAGTGGTGTTACACCCGAGAAAAATTTAGTGGTGTTACACCCGAGAAAAATTTAGTGGTGTTACACCCGAGAAAAATTTAGTGGTGTTACACCCGAGAAAAATTTAGTGGTGTTACACCCGAGAAAAATTTAGTGGTGTTACACCCGAGAAAAATTTAGTGGTGTTACACCCGAGAAAAATTTAGTGGTGTTACACCCGAGAAAAATTTAGTGGTGTTACACCCGAGAAAAATTTAGTGGTGTTACACCCGAGAAAAATTTAGTGGTGTTACACCCGAGAAAAATTTAGTGGTGTTACACCCGAGAAAATTTAGTGGTGTTACACCCGAGAAAATTTAGTGGTGTTACACCCGAGAAAATTTAGTGGTGTTACACCCGAGAAAATTTAGTGGTGTTACACCCGAGAAAATTTAGTGGTGTTACACCCGAGAAAATTTAGTGGTGTTACACCCGAGAAAATTTAGTGGTGTTACACCCGAGAAAATTTAGTGGTGTTACACCCGAGAAAATTTAGTGGTGTTACACCCGAGAAAATTTAGTGGTGTTACACCCGAGAAAATTTAGTGGTGTTACACCCGAGAAAATTTAGTGGTGTTACACCCGAGAAAATTTAGTGGTGTTACACCCGAGAAAATTTAGTGGTGTTACACCCGAGAAAATTTAGTGGTGTTACACCCGAGAAAATTTAGTGGTGTTACACCCGAGAAAATTTAGTGGTGTTACACCCGAGAAAATTTAGTGGTGTTACACCCGAGAAAATTTAGTGGTGTTACACCCGAGAAAATTTAGTGGTGTTACACCCGAGAAAATTTAGTGGTGTTACACCCGAGAAAATTTAGTGGTGTTACACCCGAGAAAATTTAGTGGTGTTACACCCGAGAAAATTTAGTGGTGTTACACCCGAGAAAATTTAGTGGTGTTACACCCGAGAAAATTTAGTGGTGTTACACCCGAGAAAATTTAGTGGTGTTACACCCGAGAAAATTTAGTGGTGTTACACCCGAGAAAATTTAGTGGTGTTACACCCGAGAAAATTTAGTGGTGTTACACCCGAGAAAATTTAGTGGTGTTACACCCGAGAAAATTTAGTGGTGTTACACCCGAGAAAATTTAGTGGTGTTACACCCGAGAAAATTTAGTGGTGTTACACCCGAGAAAATTTAGTGGTGTTACACCCGAGAAAATTTAGTGGTGTTACACCCGAGAAAATTTAGTGGTGTTACACCCGAGAAAATTTAGTGGTGTTACACCCGAGAAAATTTAGTGGTGTTACACCCGAGAAAATTTAGTGGTGTTACACCCGAGAAAATTTAGTGGTGTTACACCCGAGAAAATTTAGTGGTGTTACACGCAAAATAAGGGAGACTACCTTTCCTAAGTTGTCCCAACCAGGGGACCAGTCAAAACGCATAAAAGTGCTTATCCCTAGCAAGGGGGATTACTCTTCAAATAAAAAATATATGATTTTCAAAATATATACAAAGATAGAGCCACAAATGTTTTTATTAATTCTCCTGTTAGTGTACATACCTTTCAGTAAATTTGTTTAAATCATCTAGTAGATGATCAACTCTGACTTTTCCTTCCACAGCAGAACGTGTTCTATTCCACAGTTCTATTCTAAACACAGGCAAGTTCTACATCACCACGTGACTCTATCTGAGTCACTAAATATTGACCTTGTAGTAAAATAAAACGATTTTATATAGTTTTTCATGTTTTACTTAGTAAGACTAAGAAATATTTTGCACCGTGACAGTGCAACAATAATTTTATCTGGTTTTATTCAAAGTATTAAAATGTATTTAATATTAATTTTATACCGGCATTTTGCGAATGAAAACTATTGGCGAATTTCTAGGGGGACTCCATTAAAAAAATCAAATGCATCTAAACACGAAATTATTTCTTCCTATTTTCGTTTTTTGTGAATGTCGTTGATTTTTGTAAGAAATTTGGAAATACTTGTACTGTGGTATGAAAAGGGTTCGAATCTCCGACTCAACAGGCAAGTGTACCAAGAACAGTATTGGACGTTGGTCTATTAGGGTATCTGACAGACTAAACAATAAGTAGTTTTAGCGCTTAGCATTAGCTCTGGACAGCAAAACTGGGGTGTTCTACTATCATTTGTCACATTGGTTATCTTGGAGACAGTTCTGTGGCGCTTTCCACAAAAAAAACTTGCGGTAAAATCATCATAAGTAAAAAGGCAGAAGCATTATCAATAACATTTTTTTGGCCATTCAATTAAAAATATTGTAGAATTATGTACGATATTATATACATTTTCAAATATCTTATCATAGTTATGTTTATTATCCTTTTGACTTGTGTTAAAGTGTTAAATAGATCAACTATTGTTTCTGTAGTATATTGCATCATAGCCAGTGTTGTTATATTGATCCAATATTCAAAATATGCATACAAAAAGTAGTACAGAAGATACAAACATTGGGACCACAAGATAAACTGGATCAGAATGACCAAAAATACACTAGTATATTGCACCATAGCCAGTGTCATTATAATATTCATGTTACACATATGATATATAACACGGTGGCGAACCCACGTGACTTCATCCGGGTATTTTTTACCATATTTGGAATATAGGTCACTCGCATAAGGTAGGTTTTTTGCTTTTTTCTTACTAATCACGTAGTGTTTTTTCCAAGAATACGCGCATAAACCCCCTGTTTACGAGTTATGATTGCTGCAGTAATTGTTTCCCTGAAATATTTAGTCGTCTTGGAGTAATTTGGTACACAAATTTCGATGCGATTGAAATTGTCAGGGTAGCGTTCATTGTATTTCAACGGTTTATGTGTTTAAATGCCTTAATTTGTGCCGACAGTTATGCACATGGTAAAATTATTTCATATACACTTCCAATTAACCCTCTATATACGATAACGATCTTTGAAAAGAGCTAGTTTGTAAATTATGAGAGAATGTGGATAATGATAACGTTCATTGCCCGTAATTTTCCGGATAACGTTCATTTCCTACGTAGTGTTGTCCAATTTACTCACCACAGTTTCTTAAAAATGACCTAAATAGTGCATTGCATTTTATGACTACGTACAGGGATGTATCATGTGACCTTTCTTTGATTTTCAAACATTATACAAATTGCATGGGATACAACTTAGAGTATATATATATATGCAAAGGATTCAACATAGATTTTAGTTGTTCACTTAATGCAGATTTAATACAGTGACTTTTTAGTGACGCACAAAAAATACGTATACCCTGACGTGTAAAACTATTAAATAGGTCAAAAATTAAAAGTCAATGTACGAAGGTGCATGAATTCTAGGATGACTCTATTTTTTGCATAGACATTTTTAAATGAATTTACATTAGCAATCTTTCTTATTGTTCAACTATTTTCTTCATGTTTTAAATTTCAGAAATGGGCAAGACAAAATTAAAATTAACACTTAATAGAAAAAAGATAGAAGAGAAAATGGATGTAGATCGGCACAATCAAGTCCTAAAAAAGCCAAGAGTGGTCCTCAGTATTGGCCTGACTCATTTGATGAAATTTTTGGACAAAAAGTTACCTCAAAGTATCACGATATAAATAATATTTCAATTGAAAGTCCCATTGATGCTGTTAGTAATACTCACCATGACGTTTCTTCAAACTGCGATGGCTTAATGAGAACAGAGATTTATTTTAAACAAAGTTACATTGAATATGGCAATTTATAAGGCTATTTTGATTAATTTCCCAAGGTATTTTACTGAGTGTGATTTTTTTGTATGACAGAAGGGATTTCTGCTAGAATCCATATTATACAATAAAAATCAGAAGTTAAGTGATAAAGTGTTTACATGGATCACATGGATAAAGTTCAAGTTTACATGGTATATACAATTGATCATGACTTTGTATGATTATTTTTCTTGTTTAATATTTTAAATATGCATACACAAATTTGAAGAATTACAAGTTAGAAGTCATCTGACATGTCGTATATAGATAATATATTTGAAAACAGTGAATCTCTTTTTTGTTTTTTGTGGCTTTTCAATCTCAGTCATGAGACGGATAGTTAATCTGCTAAATCTGCTAAACGTTCCAGTTGTGTGTGAGCATTAGAGTTTATTCCTGTTATCAATTAAACGCCATTGTCAGAAGCTCGTTCGAACCCATCACATTTATTTATCATTGAGAGGTTGCAGATCGGCCTCTAAGTCATTTATATCATGGAGGAAGTTAGGTCGATGTATATTCTATTTTAGATTTGCATATATGCACTGCTATACCGTGGTCACATCGATAAGACACGTGATGTTGCATAGATGAAAACAAAATACAATTCGTTAATCAATATAAACTTTTAATGAAAGAATAATTCACCATAGTAATATCTGTTGAAAAATATCCCTAAAAAAGTCGTGAACACATGCACTTTTTCAGTCTGCTAAATGACCATGGGCTAACGGATATTACTATTTTAGAGTAAGACACAACCATGTTTAATTACATAACTTTCATTGGTTGTTCAATAGTTCAAAGTGAATATCATAAATCATGAATTTACTAATTTAGCATGTTCTCTGAGCTGAGAAGGGAGCGTAATCCAAAAGATACTTCACTTTAGAAAGTGAACGATAGTTAAACATACTGTCCATGTGCTAGAGAGTACCTCCCTATTTGTACATACATGTATGCTCAAATTTTTCATAGATAACTTTTTTTAAATCATGCTGTGTGATTTTTCAATTCTCTGCAACAAGCAAACGATAATAGGATCCCAGGGTAGGTTGCACAGTTTGTCTTTCTACCTTATGTGGCATCGAATTTGGACTAACGTTAATAAATGAAGTCGACTATGACAGATGTTGAATGACTTAATCGATTAAAAAAAGTAACAATATGTTAACTCGTGGATGACGAATCTAATACTTCGAAGACGTCGCTGGTTATTCCTTTCCATGAAAATTTCAATTGTCGATTTTGCCCGCTGGAAAAAATTTTTTATGGACATTTGTCGACACTGGGGAATGGTAGGTGAGAACTGGTTATATGCAAGGGTAAAGGAAAGCTACCCAAATCAATCAAACTTGTTACTATTTAATTGTCGGACATACTTATGTCTAACAAGGTCTGCTCTAGATAAGAAGCCATTGCCACAACAGTAGTTTCTATACTGGCCATTGCATCTTCTTTCATGCTCATCAACACATTGTTTTGTTTTTGAACATATATCCACACATGTATGTAACACAAAATCGACATTGCCTGAAATATATAAAAAAATAACATGATTGGATTAGTAAACAATTTGAGATTCATGTATATATTTTACTACTTCTGGATCGTCATCATTATCTTACTATAGTCTAGGGATCTTATTACCTTGAGTGTACGATATCTCATCATAGTTATAAATCAAAATAATCAGAGTTTTGCAACATTAGACTGTCAGCCGTTTGAAAATGACTCCTTCAGATTGAAGAGATACAGAAACGATACTAAACGATTCAGAGCGTATATGTCACAATAGCGCCAGATAATTAAGGTACACTTTTACTGCTAAGTACGTTGGCATTTATAAGACGTTCAAAGATCGATCATAGTTATGTTAATTGTTTAACAAAACAAAACAAAAAACTAAGATTCTAAAACATGCAAGATGGTAGTACGACACCGGGATTTAAAACGGCGTAAAGAAATTGCAATACCATGGATTGCAACTTGGTTCTTATTACGACTGCATATACTTTCTGTTTTGAAATATCTTTGATTGTGAACTTCAATTACTAAAATCTGCAAGGTATTTAATTAATTGGACTAATTATGTACCTTTTCCATCTTTTAAAGAAACTGTGGTGAGTAAATTGGACAACTCTACGTAGGAAATGAACGTTATCCGGAAAATCACGGGCAATGAACGTTATCATTATCCACATTCTCTCATAATTTACAAACTAGCTCTTTTCAAAGATCGTTATCGTATATAGAGGGTTAATTGGAAGTGTATATGAAATAAATATACCATGTGCATAACTGTCGGCACAAATTAAGGCATTTAAACACATAAACCGTTGAAATACAATGAACGCTACCCTGACAATTTCAATCGCATCGAAATTTGTGTACCAAATTACTCCAAGACGACTAAATATTTCAGGAAAACAATTACTGCAGCAATCATATCTCGTAAACAGGGGGTTTATGCGCGTATTCTTGGGAAAAAACACTACGTGATTAGTAAGAAAAAAGCAAAAAACCTACCTTATACGAGTGACCTATATTCCAAATATGGTAAAATATACCCGGATGAAGTCACGTGGGTTCGCCACCGTGTATAAGTAATATACATGTAGAAAGGAATTCATACGAGATAATCCAGTAGATTTAAACATTCGGATGACAAGATAGACTGAATCAGAATGTTTACTTATTCATCATAGAATGGCAAGTTTTGTTCTGCGTTTGGAGTCAACACAGTTCATCAAAACATACTATACAGTATACCAAAAGTGTACGTAATTGGCTCATCTTATCACTTACTGTGAACACTGCTTTTACCAGTACATTGAACTAGTTTGTCCATTTCAAAGTAGTAACACAATCTACCTATACGGATAGCAATCAACATTATTGGCAAATTTAATAGAAGGAATCATCCATGATTGCCAGATAGGACGTCTACCTGGTTGCAAATGCATTATGATAGATAACATCGTGGCAGGTAACACAGCCATTGTGTGTTTGAGAGATAATTCAGGGGAGGTAATCATGATCATAATATTATACAAACTCCTCACAGTGCTTACGTCATGCTTTGCTACTTAATCACTGCCGCCACATAAACCACATGACGCTAGTAATGCTATCTATTTATAGATTGCTCTAACCTCTCACAGTGCTTATTGCTTATGTCACAGTTATTTCTACAAATTGATAATTCAACTATTTTTTTATCTTTATATACTTTGAACATCATATTTTACTAAGAGAAGACTTAAATTATTGAAAATATTGAATTGTAAAAGAAAAGATGAAAAAAGTTCTTCGGCTCTCTGAGGGACGAATTTTACTTGTGGTGGCAGTGGTTATTGATTTGATAAAGGGAGATAACCGCTGCCGGGAGTTTGAATATTTATTATTATTATAGTAGTCATGCACTCAATTAATTACCAGAACTTATTATTGACATAAATCAAGCATATCTTTTACCACCATACCCCATACAGAAAACACCCTCGACCTTTCATAAATGAATAATCTCGGAAGGATTTGTTGGGGGTCTTCACCGAATTTTGGTGATTTTACTACCTACGTGAGGCGAAGCACGTAACGGTTACGCAAAATAGTTCTTGTAGTCTACACACAGATCTTTGTCTAAACATATTTATTCATTTTAAATTGAAGCAAATATTGTTCATCAGTATCATTGAACTGTGTAATTTTAAATTTACAGATTAAAAACGGAACTTCAGTCATCGCCTAAACGATCTTGTATTTGTTTACATAGTTTAAAAAAGGCGCCTAAATACGTCCGAGGTTATTTGTGTAGCAAATGGCTGAGGATGTTCCGAATGCACCTTACCCCTATGTTGTACTGAGAAAGAAGATGTCAAAATAAAATTGTGAATCGTTTTGCAGTGTTTTTAATTGGTGAATCAAAGTTTTTAGACCTTTTGATGTCTCTATAGAACATTGTGCATTATATTCTTTTAACTTTGTTATCCCAATTCTTTAACATACTTATTTGTTCCCTTTCTGATTTGAAGTTGAAATGAAATGTAAAAAAATGATGAGAAATATCATTCCAGCTAATTAATCAGCAATACACGAATCAACATACAAAGAATCGACAAGTTTAACTCATAGTAGCTATTATGTTTTCTTCATTTGTTGCACTAAAACAGAAGGTAAAATATAATGACTTTCAGCAGATTTCCAATCTTGTCCATCCTTCAAAAGCTTGAAACGCTTGTCTTCCATATTATATCCTAAATTCAACATCATATGTTTATATTTGTGTGCAATTGAATGTTTAAGTATTGTAAGAACATATTCTTGATAATTGTGTGTATCCAGGAACATTGTTCTCAACGTTGGCACTTCATTTCTATCACAGTTATTGTCCCAGTCCTTTTTCTGTTGGTCAACTTCAGTATCCTGAGTAATCTGAAAATAGGAAACAAAATTTAGGCAAGTAGGACAGCATGTCTATAATCAATCAAAATGGCAATATTTCCAATAAAACACAAAATAGTGTTAAAGTTTCACAACCCCACAGAATTTAGTGAGAACCCAGGAGAAACTGTTATTAAGTGTAATATACATGACTAGGGTTAACTGCAAATTTCACTTTATGTAAATGTGAAGCGCGGTACAAGTAAAAGGTATTGTTGACACAAAAACATGTATTGATAAATTTTATTGAAGTTTAAGAGGCAAATACATTAACCCTGCTGATATAAACACCCACTACAGTTCTCACAATCAATAAAATAGTTATACGTACCTATGCATGGAAAGATCTAACAAATGTTAAATATTTAAATCAGCAGGGTTAATTACGCACTAATAACGGTTGAATAAAATCTAACAAAACTATCTGTAAGTTGCTTTGTCAGGCAAACCCCACAAAAACTTTACTCCCAGACGTTAGTTTCAAATTTTAAAATCTAATAGTGATAGTCTTCTTTTATACATAAGAAAATAGCAGCTGAAGATAGCTTCTTATTTCACTCAGTTAACAACAGTTATCACCCTTTGTATTGATTCATATAATAATGAACTGTCACATACATCCAGACATAAAATTTAATACATAATTGTCAGGTTAGAAGCTGCAATAACAACATGATATACATGTATGTATGATCATTTTGAGGCTTGACCGCAAGACTAATAATTACGCTCTCATAACAATGCACTTTGCTACAGTCTTGCGAGCAACCCACAGTTTGATCCCCACTAGGGGCACTGCTAATTTCCTTGAGCAAGAAAGTTACCAACAATTGTTCCACTCCACCCAGGTGTAAATGGGTGCTGTGAGGGATTGCCTGCCTGAGGGTGATTACAGTGATCAGGAGTTATTGTACATGATTGTAAAGTCGGCTGCTCATGTATATGGAAGCAGACTTTAAACCCCACTTTTACTTTTAACTTTTATATTTTGAATATGGCCAAAAATATATTTCTTACAGTTATTTGCACATACCTGACAACTCACCTTGCTCCTCAAAATTTCTTTGTTATCATCAATAGTCTTATCTAACCTCTGAAAAATGGAAACAAAAAATTTATTAATATACTGAACAAAATTGGGCTTAAAATTCAGGGATGATATGGCATTATAACCAAATAGAATTAACAGAGCTTTGAATATAAACATAGTTGTATGAATAACCAGAGTCCTGAACATGAACATTAAAACATGAATTACCAGAGTCCTGAACATGAACATTGTCACATGAATTACCAGAGTCCTGAACATTGTTACATGAATTTCCAGAGTCCTGAACATTGTTACATGAATTTCCAGAGTCCTGAACATTGTTACATGAATTACCAGAGTCCTGAACATGAACACAGTCACATGAATTACCAGAGTCCTAAACATGAACATTGTCACATGAATTACCACAGTCCTGAACATGAACATTGTCACATGAATGACCAGACTACTAACATGAACATTGTTACATGAATTACCAGAATCCTGAACACGAACATTGTCACATGAATTACCAGAGTCCTGAACATGAACATTGTCACATGAATTACCAGACTACTGAACATGAACATTGTCACATGAATTACCAGACTACTGAACATGAACATTGTCACATGAATTACCAGATTACTGAACATGAACATTGTTAAATGAATTACCAGAGTCCCAAACACGAACATTGGTACATAAATTACCAGAGCCCTAAACATGAACTTTGTCACATGAATTACCGAAGCTTTGAACATGAACATTATCACATGAATTACCAGAGACCTGAACATGGTCA
This sequence comes from Mactra quadrangularis, assembly GCA_025267735.1. Lineage (NCBI taxonomy): Eukaryota > Metazoa > Mollusca > Bivalvia > Venerida > Mactridae > Mactra > Mactra quadrangularis. Next base: position 46,521,771 of record CM046299.1, on the reverse strand, counting down.
GATGAATTATCAGAGTCCTGAACATGAACATTGTCACATGAATTACCAGAGACCTGAACCTGAACATTGTCACATGAATTACCAGAGACCTGAACATGAACATTGTCACATGAATTACCAGAGACCTGAACATGAACGTTGTCACATGAATTACCAGAGTCCTGAACATGAATGTTGTCACATGAATTACCAGAGACCTGAACATGAACATTGTTACATGAATAACCAGAGTCCTGAACATGAACATTGTCACATGAATTACCAGAGACCTGAACATGAACATTGTTTCATAAATTACCAGAGTCCTGAACATGAACATTGTCACATGAAATACCAGAGACCTGAACATGAACATTGTCACATTAATAACTATAGACCTGAACATGAACATTGTTACATGAATAACTAGAGACCTGAACATTGTCACATGAATTACCAGTGTCCTGAACATGAACATTGTTACATGAATAACCAGAGACCTGAACATGAACAATGTCACATGAATTACCAGAGACCTGAACATGAACATTGTCACATGAATTACCAGAGTCCTGAACATGAACGTTGTCACATGAATTACCAGAGACCTGAACATGAACATTGTTACATGAATTTCCAGAGTCCTGAACATGAACATTGTCATATGAATTACCAGAGTACTAACCATGAACATTGTCACATGAATTACCAGTGTCCTGAACATGAACACTGTTACATGAATTACCAGAGTCCTGAACATGAACATTGTTACATGAATTACCAGACTACTGAACATGAACATTGTCACATGAATAATCAGAGTCCTGAACATGAACATTGTTACATGAATTACCAGACTACTGAACATGAACATTGTCACATGAATTACCAGAGTTTTGAACATGAACATTATCACATGAATTACCAGAGACCTGAACATGAACGTTGTCACATGAATTACCAGAGACCTGAACATGAACATTGTTACATGAATTACCAGAGTCCTGAACATGAACATTGTTACATGAATTACCAGAGTCCTGAACATGAACATTGCCACATGAATTACCAGAGTCCTAAACATGAACATTGTTACATGAAATACTAGAGTCTTGAACATGAACATTATCACATGAATTAGCAGAGACCTGAACATGAACGTTGTCACATGAATTACCAGAGACCTAAACATGGTCACATGAATTTCCAGAGTCCTGAACATGAACGTTGTCACATGAATTACCAGAGACCTGAACATGAACGTTGTCACATGAATTACCAAAGTCCTGAACATGAACATTGTCACATGAATTACCAGAGACCTGAACATGGTCACATGAATTACCAGAGTCCTGAACATGAACATTGTCACATGAATTACGAGAGACCTGAACATGAACATTAAAACATGAATTACCAGAGTCCTGAACATGAACATTGTCACATGAATTACCAGAGTCCTGAACATGAACGTTGTCACATGAATTACCAGAGACCTGAACATGGTCACATGAATTACCAGAGTCCTGAACATGAACATCGTCACATGAATTACCAGAGACCTGAACATGAACGTTGTCACATGAATTACCAGAGTCCTGAACATGAACATTGTCACATGAATTACATAAGTAAAAAAACGAATATTATTGAATAAATTTTTAGAGCTTTGAACAAACACCATCTTAATTACATATTAGATTCCCAATCCACGAGAATGATCATTGATTGAATGTTGGGCAAAATAGACTTAATACATGTAATTATATCACATGATGTCGAATTCAGTTATAAAGATAAAAAATTAATGTTGACATCTAATTCAATAATAAAAATTCAATCACTTTTATGTTTAATATTTAAATATTATCTTTATGTTACCATAGTAATTATCTCAATAAATTAGTGTAAATTGTAAGAATTTTACCTTCATTATGAAGAGAGTCACAATTTCAATCCTGTTTAGATAATTCTAGTATTATATACTTCATAGCAGATGGCTCATTGGTTAAAATCTTTGGTAAAAAATACTGTATATAATGTAGAAAATCACAATGATTTATGCAATTTGATAAATAATAAACTATTGTATGTGAAAAACTGTATTGGATAGGAGAAAACCATTACACAAACTATCCAGTAAGACAAAGGCATTTCATTCAGTCTCATTTTCAAGATGATCAAGTTTCGACCAAATTTTCCTATCCTCATTTCATCCAACTTCAATCTAAAAACGAAGATTTAAGGCTAGATTCTCAACAGGCATATTCAGTTGAAGTTTTCTGATTACATCAAGTTAGTAAATAATCAGTTTAGTTGCCAATTTAGCACAAAACGGAGGTAACTCCCTCTTTCCTTATATTGGGTTACAACTGTTTTTTGCTAAACCTGCGAACACAGATTTTAAATCTAGATATAGTATTTCAGAACAGACAGAATGTACATGAAGTAATCAAAGGGGGAAGAAAGTATAAACTGTTACCTCTATGATATGTTTTTTCTGTAATTTGTTATGTCCACAAAGTACGTCTAAGACAGGTTTTAACCAATGCTTACACCATACATTTATATCTGTACTACCTGAGATCTTTAACTCACTTTTATAACTCTAAAATAATAACTCATATAAATCTGTAGCAATGAATGATACAAGTTTTTCAATTATGTACCCAGTCTTCGATTTTAAGCCAGAGGACCGTGGACGGAGTCTAATGAAATTAGTGTCAGTCCAGTGTTTTTGGAATGTGAGTGGTCTGACAGTCAACCAATTTTTACAGCTTACATTTCCCATATTCAATACAAAATTATTTAAACCAGTTCCCTCAAACTTTTTTGTCCACTAAACTTTTATTCAGTCCTTTAAAAAAAATCAATTTTGCTGGACCAAATATCCAGTACTGATATAAATTAGTCGTTAAAACTGTGTACCTATTGTGTTAACATAATGAAACTCCCATCCATAATTACAATATTACGGACATGGGTGGAAGTTGAAAATTATAAAAATATTGAAAACCTACTATTAATGTATAAATGTATAACAAGAAAAGACTATCATATACCCCACATAAAGTATGTTATTTTTAACCCTTAACCGCTCAATTCCACATTTTTATGTGTCTAGACCCCCCTCCACAATGGCTGCCACAGCCTTGAAAATGGCTTTCACTTAAGGAGAGTTGTCTCCAAAAATGAGCTTTTTTCGTGCGCCTCCCTCCCAAAAAGATGTCCGAAGGGGGGTTCCGAAGGGGGGGGGGAATGTGCCCCCTTTGTTGCTTGGGTTTGAAGGGGCGCAGCGCCCCTCATCGCCAGAAAAAAAATCGGGGGTCATTGAGTGCAGAAAAATGGCGCCAAATGCTGATAAGAAAACACGTTTTCAGTATCTGAAAAGACCTGGCACTTTAGACCTCAACTTTGGAAAGTATTACTGTGTGAAACGCAAATGTGGGGTTGAAAAAGAGCAAAAATTGCATTTTTGCCTCTTTTACTCCGCCCTAGGGTTGCCATGGTAATGGGGATAAGGGCTCAACTTGGTTTTTCTGAAAGACATTCGCCCAGGTAATAACTTGGCCAAGTTGTATATCTGTATGATAATTAATGATGAAATTAGACTATCTTGAAATAGCCCTTGCGCGTAATGGTGAAAAATGGCTACTTTTCACACATGTCGCAACCAGTAAAGGGTTAAAATACTAAAACCATTATAAATACAAAAACTTTCATCCATGTATTTCACAGATAAAATATATCAAGGTCTATAAAACAACTAGACCATTCTGTTGAAATCAGTGTTGCTAACATGACCAATTATATTTTAAATAACAATAACAGACCCTGCTAGTTGTTAAAACGCAAACAAAAATATATTATGTAAAATGCATATAGTATGTGACACTTCCATGGTCCATGAAATAGATAAAGCCGCTGGGCTAGCTCAATTGGTAGTATGCAAGTCTACAGATAAAGGGGTCGCGGGTTTGATTCACAGGCCAGTCATACTTTCTTGGAGCTTGGTCATGAAGTTATTTTTACAGCCATTCTTCCTCCTATCAAAGTTTTTATATATGTAGGGCAGTTGACAGTCACTGGCGAAAGTATGTGCTAAGTACATGTAGTTGGTTAAGAGCTAAATCCTAGACGTTTGTTTATCATTCTTTCCATATGAGATTATAAATTCCAATCAAGAATTTCTGCCAGATTCATGATAAACAAACGTGAAATTTTAGTATTTTGAGGATGAATGTTAGAATTCAGTAATTTTTCCAGCGCCTGAGAAGATTACAAATGGACTTCAAACTAGAGCCTTACTTATATCACCTTTATCAATAACATTTTTTGGGAAAATTTAATTATCAATTAATTACAAAAAGCATTCGAATCAACTTACACCTATATCAGAAATTAATAAAAATACAATAGCATTTATTCTTTTAGATCTAGAAATGAAATTTTGGAAATAAATAACTCAAAATTTACAAATATGAGCAGTAAAATCTCATAGAGAGTATAGCATACCTGTTTTTAGAACATCTCTATCTATCTGTAACAATTTACTTGGAAATTTATATTTATCATACAAATAACCATTTTGTTTCAATGTTGTCATAGCAACTACAGATCTCTGACATACTCTATTGACAAGTTTAGTTGTTTCAAGTATATGATGTGCTACTTGATTTTGTTCCACCAATGAAAGATCAAACCTACAGAGAAAAAACAACATTTACTAATTCAACACAGAATTTAAAATTTATGAATTGGACATTTACTAATTTGACACAGAATTATTGAAATTTACATTTTGTATTAATTGAGCAGTTGATAAATTCTATCACTTCATCATCAGAAAAAAAGGTCTTTAAGTATCAGAGAGGCAGAGATTGGTATCAAAGGAAGTAGCATTCACCTTAAGGTTAAAATCACAGAAACAAAAATATTGCATGCATATCATAATCACTAGAAATATTGTTATTTTTTATTTAACTGTCAGTGGCTCATACATTAACCCTGCTGATTTATACACTAGATATTTGTTTAATAATCCTTATAGGTAGATATGGATAACTTATTTTATGGATAGTGAATACAGAACTACTGCAGTGAGTATTTAAATCAGCAGGTTTAATGTATGCACCACAGACAGTAGAGTAAAAATTTAACTTAAACACTTTTGACCAATCTATCATCAATGTAAATTGCAAAAAAAATGCCAAATATTTTCATAATAAATTTATCACATATCATATACATACTTTGAGAATGAGAAATAAAAACATTGTTGCACATCAGTGAGGTGTGATAGTAAGTGGTCACATGTATCTTGTATACTGTCTTCACCTGAAATATTTAAAACAAACTTGCAGCAGGGTAGAATATATTGTATATGTTGTAATATTCTTTGGTCCATCTAGCTTAGTAGGAAAAATGTCTGACTTGCATGCAGGAGGTCATGGGTTCGATCCCCACATCCAGCAATTAACCCCTCCCCCCTCCTATAACATATTATAGGATATAACATATTTTTGTTATGACAGATAAAGGATAACATAAAACAAATGCAATTATCACACTGCACATGGAAATGTGTAAATTATCAATATTATACTGCTGGGGGAGAAATATTAATAAACAATCAGAGATAGTCTCCTGTCGTAATAAAAATCTTATTTTCATAGCCCAACATTTAAAAGTTGTGATTCATGCTTGAATGTATGTTTTCATTCATTTTTATGGGTTTAAATAAAAATATACATAAAATAGATTTTTAATGACACAATGAAATGTTTGCATGACGTTTTCTTATTTTCTATTTATTTTCCATGATATTTCCCTATTCTCTAAATTTGATGATTTTTCCAGAAATTTATCGAATGGCTAAATGATTTTGTGATCAATTGATGTTTCGTTGACTTTTGAGGGTGAATTTGACTAGTAGGTGAGAAGTTGGAGATTGGACGCGTTGCATTCCTGGTGTTTTTATTATAGGTAAGTGGGGAATTTTCGTAGTATGATATAAAATGTCAAGCTCCTGAGGTTATACATAGGGATTATATATACAAAATTGAAAGTCCGCTGAACATGTACATGTACATGGAAGCAGACTTTAAAACCTCACTTAAACTTTAAGACAATGGTACCTTTTTAAGAGCATTAATCTGTTCTTTAGCATTCCTAGCTGTCAGTACTAAATCTAAGATCTCTTTATCAACACCATCAGTATTTTCTCCTGTCAAAGATAAAAACAACACATATATCTCGACACTACCTATTTTCGATCACAACCAATATTCGATCGGCCCTGGAAATTTTTCATTATTTTTCGTTATTTTCACTATTCCCAAAATTTTACATCGTAAATATGTGTTTTAAATATTAAATCCAACATTTTCTTTTGTTTGAAGCGTGTTGTCTGACAGACAGCATCATTTCATATGGCTCCACCTACTTTTCCATATTTGGAAAGTATACTTCACAGAAAAATTGAGACTTTGTATATATGGCTCTTTACTAACTTTTCTTATTTTTTCAAATATTTGGAGTTGTAGTTTATTAATATTATTTACCGAATGTTTCACTCTTTGAATTTTTGAAAATCACGTACCAACTAACTGGTCATAAATACCCTATTATCATGACAAAACGGATACTTTTACGATTTTTGAGAACAGTAAGGGTCATTAGAAGAGAAGACACATTCTAGTGCCCCAACTGTGTTTCCTCCACATGTAAACTTTCAAAACTATCATTAACATACACTTTAAATAGGTTTTGAAAAGTCTATACGTCAGTGAAAGTTAAATATTGTGTTTAATATCTAAAATAATGGTTTATGACATCTTGTTACGCTATCTATGACGCGCAGTATACTTTATCAGCATCTGATCGAAAATAGGTTGCGCAACTTCCGGTTTAGTTAAATTAGGTCAGTTACGTAGAAAACGGATATTTAAAACATGATTTGAGGTTAGGTTGTATTTTTTGCATATTTTCACCGCTAAATTGTTGTTGAACAGTATTTCAGCGTTTATAGACGCTGTTCGTCCTTTACGTATGACTTTCACGGCAATTTAAAAAAAGTTAGCTGATCGAAAATTGGTTGTACCAGGCTACAATGACAATTAAACATTCAAAATGAGAGATTTATACAACTCTAACTTGTCCTAGTAGGGTTGTCTAGGATTAGGCCTATGGAGCCTCCATAAGTTAAGACAAGTCTTGTCTAGATTCCGACTCAGTGTCTTCTTCTATAATGTACCGTGAGGTGTTTTTCTGCAGGCGTCAAGAATCATTGCAACAGAAGAAATTAAAAAAAAACATTAAAATTCTATAACTTTTTAATTTAATCATTATTTTGTATTGTTAAAAGTTAGCAGAATTATGCCAAGTTTATAAATTGGATCAAAGAAGAATCATTTACAACGCAACATTACATTTCTGCCGTGTCGCGAAAACAGGTGACAATGTGAACAACGATCACTTTACATACCCTTAAAGTCAAACGATTTGAATACATCTTTATAAAATAAGTCTTCGGTTAATTTCAAAGCAGGCATTCTGGTCGTCACTTTCTCTGTATTTTAGATTACATGAAAAATTGACTTAACGTGATCTGCCAGCTGCTTCAGACATTGCGCGAGGTATTCCGATTGTTGATGATGACAAGTTTGTTGTACGGCACACACTTTCCAATACAAGGCCAATTGTTAAGTCAAGTCAGTCAAGGACTGCTTCAAACAAATGTATTCATACAATTTTGATAGTTTCAGAAAAAGCTGATATTTAAGTTAAAATCTGTGAATAAGTACCTTAAACTCTACATATCACTTATTATTAGGCACGAAAGTTGAATTAAGGGGTAACAATGTCATTTGCAATAGATTTAGGGTAAACAATTACAACGCATGAACAGATGCAAAGAATGTCCCTTTCGTATATTAGTGTACTTTTTAGCGCCTTTTCGCCGGTAAACGTCTTTTTTGCCTCGTATTGAAGTCTTTTCGCCCGCATTATAAGTCCTTTTCATACTGTATTTAATGCATGAACGGATGCGCTAATGTCCTTTTCGTATAATAGTGTACTTTTTAGCGCCTTTTTGCCGCTAAAAGTCATTTTTGCTTAGAATTGAACGTCTTTTAGCTCAAATTCAGCCCTTTTCATAGTATAATAAATGATTTTTTTTACGAAAAATGTCATTTTCGTATATTAGTGTCCTTTTTGCGCCTTTTCGCCGGTAAAAGTCCTTTTTGCGCCTTTTCGCACAAAAAGTCCTTTTCGTATATTAGAGTAACCGGTTCCGGATAAACGAATTCCAACATGGCGACCAAAAAAATGTCACAAGAACAAATTGTTGCCGGTTTTCAGGAAATGAGGCAGCAACAAAGACAGTTTGCTGGGAAAATATCAGATATAGAAATGGATTTAAAGGAACACGAGTACGATTAAGTTATTTTCTTCATTTTATGTCTTTAATGTCCATGTGCCTGTCCGTGCACGTTTTCGGATTGTCTTAATTTCGGACAGTTTATTTTACTGGAACAGTCGGTTGTGTTCAATATAGCCTTTTTTAGCTTTCTGTCCTGCCATTTAGTATTTCATGAATATCTTCTTGTTATGAAGTGATGATAGAAATGTACATACAAAATTACTGTCAATTGTTATTGTAACTGTTAGACTTCTAAGTATTATTGTTTATTATTTGTGGACATTGCCCTGGTAACAGAATTATAACTTATTATTTCTAGGTTGGTTTTTTTCTTACTGTTTACAAAAAAAGCATTTATGTATAATAAAGTTGTCACCCTACATCTGCTCATTCTAATAATCGTGTAGAGTTCTCATGTTTACTTTCACAACTGGCAAATGTGTTATACTAATACTATAGTCCTAAATATAAGACCCTGCATAACTATTTTATCATATGGACGTTCTTCTGTTATGCAGGGTCTTAACGGATTGCTTCAAAAACGCATAGCAAAATATTTTTTTCAAAAAGTAAATGAATATGGGTCAAATTAGCACCAATCGATAGATAAAAGTTTACTTTTATTCTTTCCATAAAGCAAAAGATAAAAATCAGTTTTTTCCCATATGAAAACACCAATTACTTTTCCTGCTATCCAGGATTGTCGCCGCTTACCTCCATTTTGAACTGAATTCGTGTCGGTAAATAAAGTTTCGAATCGCTTACAGTTTACTTAAACGAATTTTAATCTCTCAAGAGTAGTCGTTCTTACTGTCAACAGTCAAAAGTATACACGGAACGGTCCGGATACTGGCTTTTATACTGTACCTAATATATTCGTTCAAAATCATTTCTTACAAATGGCGTGACCCAATTTAAATTCGGATTGCTTTGGCTATTATTGCACGATTATTGTGACAAACTGAAAGTACTCGTTAATAAAGTATTTTAAATGGATTTTTTGACTGTCTAAGGTTAGAATTTGAAATTATTTTACATTCATCATGTGTATTTTTCTTTTATCTTTCTATTGGTGTATCGTTTTATTGCAAATTTTTCGAATTAAAACGAGTAAAACGTTCAGACCTGATTGGATGTCTGTACACTAAAATTTTTGCTATGCGTTTTTGAAGCTATCCGTTAAGACCCTACGTAACAGAGAAATGTCAAAATGATAAAAAAGTTACGTAGGGTCTTATATTTAGGACTAACTAATACTACAGTCTCATAAACATAAAAATAGATGTGAGGGCACCGTACTGGCGCAAGGATTGTTCGAACTCTTGTCTAACCCCTACAGACTGTTACGTTTTTACCAGGGTCCGTGAGATGAGACATGGATACACATATCAGTTTCAAAGTCAAATCGTGAACATCGAGTATAGATTAAACTAGTCCTAAATATAAGACCCTACATAACTATTTTATCAAACGGACGTTTTTCTGTTATGTAGGGTCTTAACGGATTGCTTCAAAAACGCATAGCAAAATATTTTTTTCAAAAAGTAAATAAATGTGGGTCAAATTAGCACTAAACGATAGATAAAAGTTTACTTTTATTCTTTCCATAAATCAAAAGATAATAATCAGGCTTTTCGCTTACAGAAACACTAATTACTTTTACTGCTATCCAGGGTTGTCGCCGTTCGCCGCCATTTTGAACTGAATTCTTGACGGTAAATAAAGTGTCGCTTCGGTTAAACGAAATTTTTTTCCAGAGTTGTCGTTCTTGCCTTCAATAGCATACCTTATAAATTCGTTCAAAATCAATTCTTACAAATCGCGTGACCCAATTTGAATTCGGATTGCTTTGGCTATTATTGCATGGTTATTGTGACAAACTGAAAGTACTCGTCAATTAAGGACTTTAAATGGATTATTTGACTGTCTAAGGTTAGAATTTGAAATAATTTCACTTTTATCATGTGTATTTTTCGTTTATCTTTCTGTTGGTGTGTCGTTTTATTGCAAATTTTTCGAATTAAAACGAGTAGAACGTTCAGACCTGAATCGATGTCTGTACACTAAAATTTTTGCTATGCGTTTTTGAAGCAATCCGTTAAGACCCTACGTAACAGAGAAATGTCCAAATGATAAAAAACATACGTAGGGTCTTATATTTAGGACTAAGATTAAACTTGCGTATCTTCCAGTTACAGCTCCGTATGGGTGTGTTGTTTTGTGCAATGTGGGTATCGCATCTTAATACGCAAGGCTTACCACGGCCTAAGGCTGTCTGCATGTACGGGTTCGCAATAAGCCACGATTTTTTGGCACTGAGACATAACTGTGTCGGTATCATTCTTGAACACATGCATGAAAAAAGGTAGACTCCTTCCAAATGAAGATAGGTCTTGCATTTGTTAGAAGCAATGATGAAGGTGATGATGGTGATGTTGATGATGAATAAATAAATGATAAATAATGTATAAACTAACTTCAGAGCAATTGTAAGTTACCGTTTGTCATAGTGTTTGTTTACTTTCAGATTGGTTATTGAAACTTTAAAAGAAGTTGATGAGGGTAGAAAATGTTTTAGATTAGTTGGTGGTGTATTAGTTGAAAGAACAGTAAAAGATGTACTTCCAGCATTAGTAAATAACAAAGACCAGGTAGGATAATGCTTGAACAGTGGTATCATGATTGGACCTGATATAATCCTGTGTAAGGGCTACCCGACCCTAACCTTGCAAATCTCACCAACGCTGTGGTTGTTTCTATTTTGGTAAAATAAAGTGTTTCTTGGCTCCAATTTAAGCTCGCATACTCGTGGGGTTTGAAAATTGCGAGTAATGTTTAATCTAACTCTCAAATTTTTGCAAGTTGAAATCTCTGCAAAAATATTACTGTCTTACCTAATGAGCATTACCATTTGCTATGATTAAGACTTCTAAATGTTTTGTAGGTAATTAAAATAATAGCATGCAAATTGTTAGATAATATTGAATTTACACGTCCATGTATAAACTATTATAGAACTACTTGCTAGAGAGTTATATGCCAGACCTTATAACCAGGTTGTATTCCTACTATCACTGATTTCCAAGGTTTATCTAAGTAGAAGATCGCCTAGGTAGTTCCGAATGATTAAAGAGTACAGATTTCTAAATGAGCTGTAATATGTTTAGTTAGATCTGTTCAGTCACCCTATGTGTACTGTAGCATTTTGTAACACAAATCTGTTTCTGTCTATAGGTCATGAAATGAATTAAAAGTGAAGTTCAGTTTCAAGTCTTTTTTCATGTACACATTCAGACTAATTTACAATTTTGTAAGACAACCCCTGATCATTGAAATTTCTCTCAGGCAGTTGATCCCTCACATTATCTTTTTACACCTGAGTGGAGTGAAACAATTAAAGGTAAATTTTTGCTCAAGGAAGTTAGCTGTGCCCCTAGTGGGGTTTGAACCCCAGAACCTCTCAATACTTAAGCATGTGTCATACAACTTAACTATCAATATCCTCATGACTATTTTTTATTACTCTATATCTTCAGATGGGAAAATTGGTAGAAAGTTTAACTAAACAATTAGAACAAAAAGGTGTTGAGATTAATCAATACAGAGAACAACATAATCTTAAAATAAAAGGTGAAGATAGCAAGGAGCCAGAGAAACAAGATACAGATTCTTCTAAATCAGGAGGTGTTCTTGTTGCTAAGGACAGTTGATGATGTTGTGATGGTTGCTATGGACAGTTTATTATGTTTTTTTACTTAATATAACAAACTTTTTTATACTCCAAACATCTGTGAACATGTGTGATAATGACCACTAGCCTCATTTGGGTACTGTTAGCCTCTCAAAGAAATTAATGAGTGTCTTGTTGCCCAGGACAACCTCTTTTTAGTTCCAAAATTTCTGTCAGGCAACTGATCTACAAACTAGATTTTGTGCTCGCTACTAAAATAACTTGTTCAAACAACCAAATCCTTATTTCATAGACTCATTTTTTGTGACTTCAATAAGGCAATGCCAAATTGAAATTTTGTTAGGCGTCAACTCAAGTTTGTCAAACCTAGGTACCTATTCACAAAAACGCACAAACTGAAAACAAAAACTCATGTCCATTCTAGATAGTATTCACACAAATAAGTACTTGTTAGTACATGAATGTATATGACATTGATGTGAGATTAAAGTAATGCTATAAAAAAAGTATATAGAACATACACATGTACATTTTCATTGATCAAATGCACAGAAATAAGGAACTATCAGTATTTGCTGAGAAAAATCAGTTATCAAATCCTGGAACAACAGAATTATTTAAGAAAATTTCACCAAAAATTTTGTTGTTGTATTTTGGATTGAGGACTCTTAAACCTACACACACGCAGACGCTTAACAAAATTCTGGTATGGCATGGCCTAATATATCTACCTAATATAACAGCATCAAATACATGACTTCAAAATCCTGTATTTTAAAATATGTGATGTCATAAATATAAGCTATTGTTGCCACACCTTCTAATACCCATATGAGGCTAGTGATGGTTGCTACATTTATAAGAAAATTGTCAAATCTGTGTGCTTTATGTTTTTTTTATTTATTGTTAAATTAATTCAACTGTCAGTGATGCATACATTAACTGCTGATTTAAATACTCCTTGCAGTACTTCTTCTCTAACAATGTATGAAAATAGATACCAGTATTTATGTACAGAGATTTATCAACCAAATACTTAGTATTGAAATTAGTGGGGATAATGTTTGAGTCACTGACAGTTGAAAAAAATACAAATAACTATTGACTATAATTAAAAAATGACCGTTTTTATTCTGACCTATTTTATGCTATGAGTTATAGCTTCTTTGAGAAGTCCAGGAAATATGTATATGGTTTGAAATAAAGATACAATACTCTCATCAGCTATTGGTATCATAAAATATGTTCCTTGGTACTTTATGATGAGTATGTTTATTCATTTACATGTATTAAGAATTCAATTAAACTAACCAATGAAACTCGCCGACACAACTTGTCAGGCGGGATAAATTGCTAGTTTTATCGAGCTCAGTATACATGTCATGCGGAATAGTGTATAAGATATTGATGACTACTTATCTTGGTGGGCTGTGATTGATAATTGATATTTGTGACTAGTATACTTGTCATTTGGATTGAATGAGTGAAGCCAACACTTTAATGTTTTCTGTATGAAAGTTAAAGGCTTAGATGATCATTTGAGGGTACATGTAATTTGTTTATATCATTTTCATTAGCTTTAAATGCAATGGAAAGTTCATTTATATGGTGATCATTGATAGAAATGTTAGTACTGGACACATTTTTGTCATATTGTATTTGATATACTTACAGGTATTGCATTGTTCATGGATAAGAATCTTTTACTGACGGATTCAGTCAGATAATTTTTCAAAGTTGTAAATCTATATTTGTTATACATTTAATGACCTTGGCATGAAAAATTCTTGTGAAAATATGTCTTGGTCATTTAATAGACACAGTCGATGGTGGCAAAATGATAAAACTTAATCCAACAGAATTTAAGCTACATATTTATAGAATGACATAAAATGTGAAGCACGTTTTAAAAAAATGTTTGTATAGAAATGCTGGAGTAACCAGATTGATTTAAAATTGTTTTTGTCACAATTTTGGACATTCAAAACAATTCTAATCAATATATGAATAAAAATGTTTTCAGATACTATTGAGATTGATACACTATAAATGTATGCAAGAATCCTATGATATGACATCTTTAGATATGCTAAGTTTGGAAATTATTATTTTTGCCTGAGTCTTCATGTCATAATTGCATTCAGTTCTTGTATAATAACATTTTTCTTTTTTGTATCAATTTCACAATTATGTCCATGTATTTTGGAAAGCATTGATTAAGTTGTTGTATTTTCAATTCAACAAATGTTCTTTTTTATGAGTTGTGAAAATGACTATAAATGCTTTAGGATTTGTATTAATAAAAAAATGTCAGCTATTTATTTGTCTTTATGTTTTATCTTTAGCACACTTGTGTTAATGACCGTATTGAATAGGCCTAAAAACTAAAGAAATAAGGATGTTTCTTTCGCTGCCTGCAAAAAATATGAAATAGCTCAAAACCTATATATTCAAACATTAAAATATATCCACATAAAATGGGTTTTGACTTGCAAAAAAACCAAATTTGACCCTAGAATTGTGTATACCTAAAACTACGTGCAAGTTATTCTTTTTGTCTTGTGTAAATTTTCACAAGCTAGATGTACCTGGTCCACTCCAGTGGAAAAATGTGTTATCCAGAATCGCTGTAAAGCCTACATCACAAATAAACTTGTCTTTATTTATGCACATATTTTTATTTCTATCATGTTCTGCAACCAGTACAAAATTTTGTGTTGGAAGTTCTGAATCAAATCATTTATTGATGGAAACCCATGAATTTAACTAAAGGCAGACATTTGAATACATGACAGCTTGCTAGGAGTTCAGCGGTGTCCCAAGTGCTTACATTGTTGAACCCACCTCGGCTCTCTGTCCATCATTTCGGTTGACAACACCATACAGAGTAACATGAAAGTATCATGGTCAGCTCAGGTCTGACTTTAAAGTTAGATATAAACTATTAGTGGGGTCGATAAGTGTCATTTTTCACGACAAACTTTCAATTTGTGATACAAGCACCAAATTTGGTACAGTTGTTGTACATAGTGTGTAGTTTACAAAAAGCACGATTTCCACCTCAAAATTCTAGATGGCCGCCATTTTTTTCGTAATGGCCGCCGTTGATAGGGATTTTTGTCCTGTACATATACAATAGCTTTTTAAATTATTTTTGTTTACGTATTTTTCAATATAATTTCAATATTTTATGACAAATAAACAATTCAGTTAAATTCTTTAAAACAAAATTCATTTAATGGCTGTCAATTAAAAATGGCGGCCATTACAAGACGCCTAATAATTTTATACACTAACGCTTATTTTCGGATGAAATTCATTGCTGTTAATTGATTCAGAACATTTCTCATTTATTAGAATATATCTCAAAGTATAACCAGTGCATCTGGTGACATCACTACAGTAAAACCTAGGCATTCTGCACGGTTCCGGATCGAAAACATTACATATACGACCGCTGTACTGTGATACTCAGCATGTATATTAGTGTCAGTTTGAAGTGTGCTTACTGCTGTATTGGCACATGCATTTTTTCTTTGTTTGTGTGCTGTTGAAACCAAACAGTTTTCTGTACACTTTAGTAAGGAGTCTCAAATGCGGTTGAATTAACCCCTTTTAATATTACATAACTATCGTTAGTCAACGTTGAGGAGCCAATGTAAACAGGGCTTAAGTAACCACAATGGTGTACTGCTCGCACGGAATTTAAATAATATTGAATGAATCATTGTGTTAGATGTAGGGTACTCTTTCCATTGACACACATTTAGGAATGATGATCCCGGACAACTGTGAATTAAATTCAGCGGCGTTCGTATCAATTAGTACAAATCAGATTAGTACAAATAAAGATTTAATTCCATAGGTGCATGCGTATGCCTCGAAATATAACAGAACGTACAGATGTAATTAGTTTCGATGTTTACGAGGGTCAATTAGAGACAAACGTGAGCGCCATAGAGTAGCATTAAAAACAAAGTTACGACCAAATTGGCAGAAAGTTGTACATGGTAGTGACAACAAGAACTAACTACATTGGGTTCTGTTCCGACAAAATACTTACCACGTGTTTTTGTAATGTTGTTGTTGTGACAAAATGTGAGATTGCACTATCAAATGCATCCATTAGTTTCTACAATAAAATGAATCCTTGTATTTACGAAGAATCATATTCAAGCCACTTTATACTATACAGCAGCAGGCAAAACTTTGTTATAATAAAGCATGTGTGACTAATGTTGTTGAAATCAACGTGTTTGTATCACTTAAAAGGTGCAGATTTTATAAACCTTGGATTGAGTTTGGTCTAGGGTAGTCAATTAGGAGGTAACCAGTACACAAAATGACGGCTCAGAAAAATCTAATAGAATGTTGTTCTTTCACGATTTTACTGGTAGTCATTTTATGTAGATCTTCTACTAAGCTAAGACAATATTTAGAAGTCCACACTCTAGAAATCAGTCATAATTATGTGCAATTAGAACGGTCTTACAGACAATGTTGCGACGCTAGGCTTGACTTTTCTGTCCATGAGCGAATATATTATAATGCAATTCCACATACAAGGGCGTCTATCTATGAACCTGTAAAAAGTTCTGTCTTCCACTCAGCGTGTATTTTGGTTAATTTGATGGTTATCAAGCTCAAAATTAAGTCGACTTGCTCTGGTAAAACAGTAGCGAATGGCAAGAGCTATTGGCCAACCTTTCACCGATTGCTAAAAGTTGTCATCAGTTAACCAACTGTGGTGACAAGAGGGAATGTCATGAGCGATGCAAATGCTATCGAGACAGTTTTAAATGAAGTCATTTATGTGCTTGCATGTGCAAATAATGAAATCATCACTCAGACTAAACCATCTAATCTTTGCATTCATATAATTATCACAACACTATTTGAAATATCTATACGACATGGACCTTAAATTGTTGACTTCTAGACATGTGTGCATCACGCATTATTGCCGAAACGTTTGGTTTTATCAAGGATTATGAGAATCCTTGCTTCATTTTCTTAAAGTGGTGTTAAATTTCAGATAAAATCACTTTATACATATACCTTCTCATTTGATATTGACCTTTGACCTACACTCTTGATGAAGGCAATCAAATATATATTTTCATATTTCATTTTCAAATACTAAAAGTAAACGTCTCAGATAAACAAATCGTTTGATTATCTAATTAGTATTTACGTGGAAGGCCTATTAACATCCTCGTGTAGGCCTATTAAAATCCTCCTTGGATCAAGGTTAAGGTCACGGCAAATGTCAATTACGCCTACAAATTTGTCAATGATTCCATCAAGTTAATTTGAATAATTTTTTAAAATTGCATCTCGAACCCCGCATGATCATTCAAATGATTAAAAAAAGTTTGAAACAACTTTCTCATGTACGTTACTTTTACCATGACCTTGACCTTGATTTTGGAAGTACATGTATATCACATGATGTAAATCAATGTGTTAACATGGTTAAAATATTTAGTATGCAAAAGCACTATAATGCATCATTCCATAAAACATCTAGAGCTGTAAAAAGAAGTTGAGTCGCTTTGGGAAGCTGACTCCCAGGCGCATGCGCATAAACGGCGACCATCTTGAATTTCGAGTGGAAATCGTGCTTTTTGTGAATGGTAGACCATGCAGGCCCTCTGTGCCAAATTTGGTGCTTGTATCACCAAGTGAAAGATTGTTGCAGTTATCGACCCCACTATATTAAAGGGATACCTGCAGGCATTTAATGATCATGGCATTGCGCTTGTGAGGGTATAATTCAATCAATTAAAGTACCATGGAATAAATACTAAGGTCTTGTAACCTCTAGATTCGAAACACTGCCTTATAGTTATAGAATCACTTTTGATTCAATATTGGTGTTATTAGTACTGGTTCCACATGAATCTAAACAAAATAACCTCCTTATAACCCAAGCAGTAACGTTTATAAGCCCACTATCATTAGTAGCTTATATAAGCTGATAGGTTGAATATGGCAACCCTGGCATATAATTGTCACCTTTTTTCAGATCTAGCAGCTTTTTTATTGGCAAAATAAAAATAAAACCACTTCTATAGTTTGATCATTTATTTTCCTGATACATTGGTGGAATTTGTAGCAAAACAGGCTTATAATCAGCACTGTTAAAAAACAACAAAATTACAAATAATAAACAACATGATTACTTGAATTTTAGACAAAATCTTTTAAGATGAAAATGTAAGTTATGATGGTGATTTTTGTTATATTGTGCGTAAACAACAACATAAACAATAATGGAAGATGAGACAAAGTGAGTTTTGCTAGATTTTAAAGTTCTTGTGTTTTTGTTTTGAGACTAATATAAAGTCAGTAAAAGTAAAATTTGTTTTGCTTGATTCTAAAGTTTTTGTGCCACAACAAAGTTAATTGAAACTTGCTCTGTTAATTAATCGTTAATTGAAGCTTGTTCTGTAAATTAATCAACTTCTTCAATAGTTGGTCCACCAGCAGATCCGCCACCGGGAGCAGCACCACCTGGACCTCCAGCACCACCAAAGTTTGGCATACCACCAGGCATACCACCTGGACCTCCTGGAGCACCGCCGGCTGCTTGATACAATTTGGTAATAATTGGATTACAGATTCCTTCTAATTCTTTTTGTTTGTGTTCAAATTCTTCCTTCTCAGCAAGTTGGTTAGAATCTAACCAGGAAATGACCTCATTACATTTATCTACAATGGTTTTCTTGTCCTCTGCACTAATTTTGTCTTTCATGTTATCATCTTCAACTGTGGATTTCATATTGAAAGAATAACTTTCTAATTGGTTCTTAGCGCTTATCTTTTCTTTCTGAGCATCATCTTCAGCCTTGAATTTTTCAGCATCACTGACCATCTTTTCAATTTCTTCTTTTGACAAACGTCCTGAAATTAAAAAAAAAAAGGAGTCAAGGAGTCAAATGTCATATAGAATGATTACAGTAACAACTTTCAATTCTCAGCAGGATTCATTTGTAAGACAATATACAATTGCCTTCCAAGATACAAAATTATCAGCATATATGTAGAATATTTTCATAAATAGCACAAGTATGTCAGAAGTATAGTTTTACAATTAAAGAAATTCAAAATAAGAGTTTTGGACATAAATATAATTCAACAATAACTTTCTTGTCCAGGAGGGCACGAAACACAACAACAATATTGCTCACACACCAGTTTCAAGCTGTATATAGCTCAACACCACATTCATGCAATTTTTCAGTCATTGTGGTCAATCTTGACTTGGCTATCACAGTTCTTGGCAATGCTTAGATCTCTAGACCTAAGCAATTAGTCAAAGGCATATACCTTAACCAGAGACTGACAACTGTCCGGCAGTCAACAGTTAAGTTGTATCAACCACATGAAGTAATAAATCTTAAAATCAATTTACCTTTGTCGTTAGTGATGGTAATCTTGTTTTCTTTACCAGTACTCTTATCACAAGCAGATACATTCAAAATACCATTAGCATCAATATCAAAGGTTACTTCAATCTGAGGAACACCACGAGGTGCAGGTGGAATACCAGCTAATTCAAACTGAAAACAAAAAATATTGTTAAGTTAGAATACTAAATATACTAGATCATTTAATGGGATTAAAGATTTTGAAGACCAAGTCATTCCAATTTAGGAATAAGTTAATAAGAAAGTGGTAAAATTGATCCTTTTTATTCAGTTCCAAGTTCAGACATCCAAGGACGGAAAGCCATCTTTGGAGTTACTAACCCCTCAGGTAATACTGCGAATGTGTAGGAAAAATCATCATCACATGGAACTGAATATTTCTGAATTAAAAACATTGATATCAAGACTATGGACACAAAATGAATAATTGTTAATAAAGGCAACACAAAAAATCAGCTTCCATTTGGCAGAATGTGAAACTGCTCAATTAAAGCTATTTTTCATTAAAGATCATATAATTAAGGCAATCCTCCTTATTCAGCTCAATATACAGTGCTCACGACTAGGATCATATGCCAAATTTAAGCAAAGATGTACAGTTTTCTATGATTTAAGGCTTGCAGGGAATTAACCAATACATCAGGATCTTTGCAACCCTTAATGACATGTTTACACCAGTCACGATAAAGTGTTTATTACTGGAAGTGGATCCAGACGATACTGAACCATCTCTTACTGCACAAGAGACATTTTTTATATTTTGATAAGTTGATCATAATACAGTACCAGGCATTATCAAGTTCAGACATCCAAGGACGGAAAGCCATCTTTGGGGTTTCTAATCCCTCAGGTTGTACTGCGAATGTGTAGGAAAAATCATCATCACTTGAAAAATGCCATCTCTAACACGACTTAATTAAATATAGATAATTTATGAAACTAACCTTTCCAAGTAAGTTGTTGTCTTTGGTCATAGCTCTTTCTCCTTCATATACTTGAATAAGTACACCAGGTTGATTGTCTGAGTATGTTGTAAATGTTTGTGTCTGTTTGGTTGGTACAGTAGTATTTCTTTTGATAAGTGAGGTCATGACACCACCAGCTGTTTCAATACCAAGTGAAAGTGGAGCAACATCTAACAATAGTAAATCTTGTACTTCTTCAGACTTGTCACCATGTAAGATGGCAGCTTGGACAGCTGTAATAATAACAGATGGTAAAGTTAAGTTTCAGATCTAAACATTATGAAACATGTAAGTTAAATGTAGCACTTCATTTACTTATTTTAGAATATTCTATTGCATGAAATACTAGTCATTAATCAAGGCTTTTAATACAAAACAAAAACAAACATTGGCATACCAAAACTCGCAGCAATTGAAACATTCCAATTATGGCATGTTTCAATAATGAACTGGACTAAATAATCTCTCAGAGTAAGACAATGCTGTCAATATTTAGCAAGTTAGGCCAACACAGGAGCTACAATTATTAAGTACCAAGTAATAAAACAGTGAACAGGTTTCAGAAAATGTACTTTTATGAGTTTTAACTTGTGTGTGATCTAGTCCCTTAAAGTCCCATATTTTTTTAGATAAACCAAATGTTGATATTTACCTGCACCGTAAGCCACAGCTTCATCAGGGTTGATACTTTTGTTTAATTCTTTTCCATGGAAAAAGTCTTGAAGAAGTTTCTGGATTTTTGGAATTCTTGTAGATCCACCAACCAAGACGATATCAGCAATGGCATTTTTGTCGAGCTTAGCGTCACGGAGAGATTTCTCAACTGGGTCCAATGTACCACGGAACAAATCAGCATTCATTTCTTCAAATCTAGCTCTGGTGATACTAGTGTAGAAATCTGTTCCTTCAAACAAGGAATCAATTTCAATACTAGCTTGTGTGCTTGATGACAATGTTCTCTTTGCTCGTTCACAGGCTGTTCTTAAACGACGAACAGCACGTTTGTTTTCACTCATGTCTTTCTTATGTTTTCTCTTAAATTCATTAATAAAGAAGTTAACCATTCTATTGTCAAAATCTTCACCACCTAAATGAGTATCACCAGATGTAGATTTCACTTCAAAGATACCATCTTCAATAGTAAGAATAGATACATCAAAGGTTCCACCACCAAGATCAAAGATCAATACATTTCTTTCACCTCCAACCTATAATACAAATGTGAAAAAAAAACATGAATCAAAATGCAACATTTCATCATGAATAATGAATTGTCTAATCTGTCATTCAATACTTATGGTTCATTCAGACTTCTCATACATAAATTTATGGCCTTTTAGGGCTTTTTCACAGCCTTTTTACAAAATTTAGGGCTTAATTTTTATGATATAAACAAGCATCTGATTTGTAGTTCTTTGTTAAAAAATTCTGTTCTTCAACATTTAACTAGAGCTAGTGCTCAAGAAATGAATATGAATCAAATGCAGCTTAACAGGTTCATATTGAGTTTGACATATGTGATTAAATACTACATTTACAATCATGTAAATACAACGTGAAAACTAGAAACTAATTCCACAATATTACCAGACATGATTGCTAAGATAACAAGTAATAAGTAACAATACAATAGCACAAGTATTGTCAACAGACTTGTTTACTATCATGAAAGCCTTAATTTCTACGTACCTTCTTGTCAAGACCATAAGCAATAGCAGCTGCTGTTGGTTCATTGATAATTCTAAGTACATTAAGACCAGAAATAGTTCCAGCATCTTTAGTAGCTTGTCTCTGTGAGTCATTGAAATAAGCTGGTACAGTTACAACAGCATCTGTTACAGTCTGAAAACAGGAACAAGTACATTAAAACTAAGTTACACATGCCAACTACCAACTATTTATGTTAGTAATTTGATAATCTTTTTATTAATAATTTGATAATAATTTTGATAATAAGTTCTTCTTAATTTAGCCATTAGTAAGGGGGAAATTCCCAAAAATTTTCAATTCATGGGTGCAAGATGAAAATTTTGAAAAACCTAAAAACTGTAATTTGAAACCATTTTTCTTCATAATTTAAAAGCGAAACATAGTCTAATTTGTTGTGAAAAACCTGAACTTCAGGCATATGCCTGAAAACTTGCACCCATGTCAATTTGAAAAATGAACATCGGTTGAATTTGTAAAAAATTGTGAAGTATTAGTCACTTATCTATCAGCTTAAGTCGTGTTTTAGACTCTAAAAAATCAATAATAAGCATGTATTGCTAGATGAAGCGTAATATTTAAGAAAAGGTATGGTACTTATAGCAAAACTTATTTAATAGAAAATATTTAAACAAAGGGTCAAAATTGAACACATTGATAACATATTTGGGCTAGTTCAAAAAAAATGGCTAGTTTCAGTTTTTCATACATAAAACATATGCAACAGAGTGTAGGATTTCCTTTTTGTTGTTTAGAGGTGTCTCCTAGTGTGTTCTAATGTTTTGTAAAGTTTCATCAAAATTGAACCATCAGTTTAAAAAATATACCAAAAAAATGGGCCAAAAATGTCAGGAGTGTGACAAAAAAGTGTGACAATTTTAAAGATACTGTTTGTTCAGACAATCTAATCTATAAATGCTTAATGACAGGCACAATGAAATTTTATTTTAGTGAAAGCTGTATCTCTTGGGCTTCATCATATGCTAAAATTTTGCACCTAGTGCTTAAACTCATCAAATTATATGCAAAAATTTAATATATGGTCTTCAAAAAAAAAGCCAGCTGAAAATATTTATTTTTCATTTATAAGTTTATGGTACCTTAAACAGTTAGCTATTAAAGGAAATTTATAGTACTATATTATTTGTTATGTATCTAGTCCAAGTTAAAACATAAAGATCATCTTTAATGTGAATAAATTTTTTCCAAGGCCCTTTGAAAAAAAGTCACTTAATTTGGTCAGGAGTGTGACATCTGGTGTTTATTGCAAAATTCTGTCAATTTCATCATACATGTATAATCCACTATGCCTTTTCCTGGAAGCATATGTCATGTTTTGATCATGAGTGATGATCATCAGTGACACTGATGAACAGTTTATGAGCACATGGCATACATGTGAATGTCAGGAGTGTGACACACTTTTCAGTTTTACTGTAGCATCATTGACATTATATTTTCTACACCATTGCGGATTGTTTTGATTGAATTATGATGTAAATAGAAAAAGAACAGATTAAATAAAGCATTCCCATAAAAAAGGTAAGTACATGTCAAGAATATTCGTAAAATTTTGTTCGTGAAATTAGAATGGCAAGTCCAAAGATGACAATTTTGTAAAAAGTTTAAAAAATACAAGGAACTTGACAATTTTTTAAAATAAAAATCCTTATTTCATTAAAGCTTGATAATGTAGTTCATTAACTGCACACTTTTCATAATGTTTTGCTGAAGCTGTTTGTCTCTATTGAGTTTAGTAATAAATGTCACACTCCTGACCTAAAAATAGAATTTCCCCATTTTTTCAGAAAAACATAAACATAACCATGAGCCATTTGGTGGTTAACCTACCAGCAATCAGAAGGTCAATTAGGAACCTGAAAAGTGCTGCTATTGAGAAGGAACAGAAGAAAGTGACATCTGCAGAAAGAACCCGTAAGTACCGGGAAAGTATTAAGAATGATCCAGTCAGACAGGAAAAGCTGAAACAGGTAAAACAAGAGCAGAATCGTGCGTACAAAGAGCGTATAAAGCTACAGAGACAGAGTGACACAAAGCTTGATGAACAGGTAAAAGCTAAACAAAGAGAGTGGAAACGTAAAAGTCGAAAACGTAAAGCCACAAAAGAACAAAGGGAAATTGCAAAGAAGGCTAAGGTAACAAAGGCTAAGCAAAGTAAAGAACAGAAAACAACAGCAAGCATTAGGAAGAATGCTGAAAGAGTAAGAAAGCAGTTGCCAAACAGCCCAAGAAGATGGGTAAAAACAATTCAGCACTTAGTTAAAAATGCTACACCAAGAAAGCAACAGGTTATGTCAAATTGTGCAATGGAGTCAGACTGTCAAAACAACACTGATATAGAAGAAGTACTTGACCTTCGTAAAAGTGGACGTCCATCTAAGCAAATTGATCATGTGAAGAGAAAGCTTGCATATACCAACTTCACAGAAAGGGGAAGAAAGAAATGGAGTAATGCAAGGTACAGGAAAAGAAAGCAAACACAAGAGCTATCCAGACTGTCAAAGCCAGCCTTGTACAAATCCAAATGGCAAGAAAGGGTTACAAGCTTCCTTGAACAAAATTCTCGTGTCATGCCTAATAAGAAGGACACAATACTTCTTAATGGAAAGCCTGTCGCAAAACGCCATCTGTTATGCTCTAGAAGGGAGCTTTACCAAAAATTTAAGAAAGAAAACCAAGGATTTTCTAGAAAGTTCACCACATTCTGCAGTATGATTCCAAGAAACTATAGGAATCTGAATCTCTCCTGCCGTAGGGTCTGTGTGTGTATCAAAGACTATAACCTTGAACAACAAGTATTTGCTTTAAATAAGAAAGGTAAAGAAAAATCATTAACAGACCTTTCAAGATGTAAAGTGAGAGAGCTATCCGATTTATCAGTCTGTCCCTTCGACAAAATTCCTGAAAGGCTTTGTACGGACAGAAAGTGCAAGCTATGCGGAGTTGATACAGTGAGAAACCTTTATGCCCCATTACTAGAAAAGTGTTCTGAATCAGAGACTGTGTCATTTACGCAATGGGAGCAGGTCCCTGAAACATACAAAACTCGTAAAGGAGAAGTAAAGAAAACAACCCGCTGGGTACAGGTTGAAAAGAGAAGTAAAGTGGAAGATGTTGTTAACAGTGTGGCACAAAAACTTGAACTCTTTACAGGTCACCTGTTTCGGACCAACTTCCAACACACAGTTGAAACTGAAATCATCTCAACCCTCCCACTAGACCATTGTTTGGTTGTCATGGACTTTTCAGAAAACATATCACTGCAGCCACAAGATGAAATAGAATCCAGCCACTGGACCCACAAACAGGTCACATTACATCCCATTTACGTAGTCAGACATGCTGCTAACAGTACAGAGGACAACCCGGCAATTTTAAAAGTCATTTATAATTCTCTCAGATCATCTGACCCATGATGCAGATGCTGTTTTTGCATTTACAGAACAATTGCTAATACACCTACAGAACAACCCTGGGCCTAAACCGGTTAAAGTCCTGCAACGATTCTCTGACAACTGTGCCTGCCAGTACAAGTGCAAAAAAGCATTTGAACACTTGCTTGCTCTCGAGCAGAAGTACAGTATCAATATTGTATATCATTACACAGAGAGTGGTCATGGAAAGGGCCCTAGTGATGGTATAGGAGCTGGTATAAAGAAGAGAATTGAAAGGCTAATACTTGGTGGGAAGTTGATCAATAATGCTTATCAGGCATACCTTGCCCTTGTTCAGAGTGAGACAAATAACAACCAGAACCAGAATATAATCTATGTACCATCAAAGCGAATAAAGGCTTCAGCTCCACAGAAAGTCCTTACATCCAAAACTATTCCAGGGACTCAATCCTTCCACTCAGTAAGGCAGTGGAGACCATGCTCAGGTATTTTGATGTGTTCTGATCTAAGCTGCTCTTGTAAAGTATGTATAACTGAAGAAGAAGGTCCATGTTTTTTAGCACAGTACCGTCAACCTGACCAGTTTTTCAGTCTCAAAGATGGGAAAAAGATTCCAAGAGAGAACCTGACTATATACTCATGCCCACCGTCTGCATGTACCCGTATCCTTTATATGATGTCTTACTTATTTTCTTTATTGAAAAAAAAATTCAATAAATAAATTGCGTATCAAATGCATGAAAATATTTCAAAACATCACAGTCTTTGCTTTATAAAGTTATAAAATTTTTTTATATCACAGTCTTTGCTTTATAACAATATAAATATATCACAGTCTTTGCTTTATAACAATATAAATATATCACAGTCTTTGCTTTATAACAATATAAATATATCACAGTCTTTGCTTTATAACAATATAAATATATCACAGTCTTTGCTTTATAACAATATAAATATATCACAGTCTTGACATCATATGCTTAGATATATACTTTAGTCTTAGCTAGCTAATGAATCACTCTCTACTAACACATATAATTTGTATTGATCACAGTCTGCTTAAAATATTACCTTTGTTTTGCTTGCTTGCTTTGCTTTAAATTTCTACAGTGTTGTTACTATGCATTTCTATTATTGCATACCTTACATGTTCTAACAGCTTGTATTACTACTAACACAATTAGTACTGGAGAAAGTGGTTTAGGTGAGGGCAGTATCCAACATGAAAGCTTAGAAACTCGAGCACAAGACACTGCAAGACATGATCAAATCCTGGATGAATTCAAGTCCAAAGTTGCTGAAAAAGGATGGAAAGTTCATGGGAATACACCAGAGGATGGCAACTGCTTTTTCTGGTCCATTTCTGATCAACTTGACCTAGTAAATGGCCAGAATATGACCCACATTGAATTAAGACACAGTGTTGTTGAATACATTCAGAATCTCTCTGAGGTGACTATTAAACTACAACTAGAACTTCAAAAATCATTGAAATCTTTTAGATAGATATTGCAAAACACTGCACATACATATATATATATATATATATATACATATGTATAGATATATTGCTTGACACTAATTGTACTAACTACTAACAGCTAACTTTTTGTCTTCCTGTATCTGATATTAAATGTTTACAATTACTAGTATATATATCTATATTATGTCTATAAAAGTAACTAACACTAGCATTTTTCAGGGTGGCAAAAATGAACTGAGTGAGTTCCTTACAACGGATATCTCAACATATGTGGCAGGTATTAGCAGAAATGGGGCTTACGCTGATCACCTGTGTCTTAGTATAATCAGCAAAGCAGTATCAGCAACCATACGGGTAGTACAGGCTGATAACCCTGATGTCACAGAAGGTACAGGTTCTACAGAGTTAGTCATTGGATATCTACCAGAGCTACAACACTATGTTAGCATGGAACCTGTGGAGAAGTAATTATGATTTTTATATTATTTCACAGCTTTGAATTGTGTTATTGACGCTTTAGAAAGAAATACAGTGGCTTACATTTTATGCTGAAAGTTTAGTTTAAAAGTACCTTATACTTGTTTGATATTAATTTCAGATATCAGCCAGAGGATTTTGTTGCTGTCCGTCTCACCACTTGTAGAAGAAAAGCTTTCTTGTATGTGGCAAAGGTAAAGGAATTAGTTTGTGTTTTATTTTTAACGTCATATATTGTCCCCTTTGTCCCCTGTATGTGATTCTAAAACTGTCACTTTTTGTCCCCTGTGTTTGTAAACATGTAAACATTTCTTAAAGAGTATTGAAGATAATTACTTACCTAAAAAATATTTAACAAATAGTTTGTTCTATTTTGACTCTATTCACAATTTGATTTAAAATATACTGGTAAACATCCAGATGTCACAGTAATTATTTGTACAGTCTGACTGGTTAAATAAATGTTTGATCCTTGGTTTTGCTGATAGTTCATAAGTATATTATATAGATCTGTCTTGTAAGTTTGATGAAAAGAGACACATTAAATTATTTTCAGATCCTTAAAGTGGATGGTGATATACAGCTAAGATTCCTACAGAAAACTGGCAGCCCAGGTGTATATACATGGTCTACAGAAGACGATATGTCATGGCAGTCTCAAAATGATATCCTTAGGAAATTATCAAACCCTGTACTACTTCCCGGTAGAGGACTTAAAATGAAGTTTGTTATGAAAGAGTTACAACTTGCAGCAGAATTGCTCAAATGAAAAGTCTACTAACTCATTGACTGTTAATGAAAAGTTGAAAAAAATGTTAAAAATGTTTATTCATAGTTGATAACTTGTTAAGAATTGTTTTGTTAAGAATTGTTACATGTAATTAAATTGCCAATGCTCATTATATTTTATTAATGTATTTTCTTGAATTGAGAAATGGAAGGGTAGGTGAGTACTGGTAATAGACAATGGTCCAGGAAAGCTAGGTTAGGTGCACTGGACGCCGTAAAATGACCTAAAATTGTGTTGATACAGCGTTAACTCCAATAAATAAAAATAAATATTAATATACGAGAAATGAGTCTGATATGTCAGGAGTGTGACAGAAAATGCTATAATATTAGGGAAAGCTTCTTTGCTCAATGCATTTGTAATTTCATTGTCAACATTATTAATTACATTAGATGTATCATTACAAGCACATGAAATAATAATCATTAAGTTTCTTTAAGGTTTTCAATCTAATTTAGGTGACAATTCAGGTCCGAGTTTCTTTTCTATCGGTACAAATATGGCAAATAATGTCTTTTTGAAGTTACAAATATAAAAAATGTTTACTATGTTGTTCACAGTTGTCAGATTGTTAACTTGATTTTGATTGTTAGTTGATATTCATGTTTGATTTTGATTTAAGACAGGATATTATTTATGTCAGGAGTGTGACATTTTTTATGAAATTTGGGGGCATTTTTGATTTTGTTCCTTCATGGTTTTATGTTAGGATTTACAAAAAAGTTGCTTTTTTGTTAATAAATATCATTTAAACTACCATAATTTGTTTTTCTTAACATTATTTATGTACTGTTGTATCCATAAAATGAATTTAAACCACTCTAGGAGTGAATTCTTGTAGTAAAAAATAGGAAATATTTGAAAATTTTCAATTTAGGAATACATTTTAAGCTTGAAGCACTTATTTTTAATACTTAAACCTATATTCTAACAAAAAATAACCATTGCATCCCCTAAATAGCATACAAGTGTTTGTAAGTTGGTAAACAGATCTGCCTGTCAGTTTCACTTTTTTGCTTGTTATTGAACACTAAAGCTGTGAAAAAAATGACAATATGTTATGAATGATTAGCACATGAATGATTTTGAAAACTTGAATGACTGTACAACATAAAATTATGACCAATGTACCTATTCATAAACTTTTATTTTTTAACATTTTTTTCATTTCACTTGCCATTTTTTTTGAACTAGCCCATTTTCCAAAAATCCCCCTTAATGCATTTTAATCTCTTTGCTGAATTTTACCGACAAGCAATAATGCTAAACCAGAAAGAACTTTTCAATTGAAATGAAAAATAGATACAATTTCATTTTAGTTGACAGTTTGATATAACATCACAATGTTCTGTGAATTTTGTGTAAAACATTAAGCATATAGTTTAACATCTTCATGCACCTTACAAAATCACTGAACACTGCGAATGGTTTTGCGTCTTGGTATAGTAGTGACATCTTCACCTTCCATTTATAGAATGGGGAGACCATTGCTGCTGCTATTTCAACGCCTGCAATCTTAAACCAGATTAAATGAAAGTCTCAGTACCTTGCCAAGGTAAGCTTCAGCAGTTTCCTTCATCTTATTCAATACCATAGATGAAACTTCTTCTGGGGAAAATGTTTTTTGTTCTCCTTTGTACTCAACACGTAATTTTGGCTTGCCACCATCACTCACAACTTGAAATGGCCAATGTTTCATATCTGATTGTACAGCAGAGTCCTCAAACTTTCTTCCAATTAATCTTTTGGCATCTGAAAAACAAAACATGTAAATGAATAATCAAATTCAGATTTTTTTTCAAATGATTTGAGGTAGAGTGACTTCTGCAAAACAAGTGTAACCTTATTTTTTTCATTGACAAATTGATTCAGATCATGTAGCATTTAAAAAATGCATCTTTGAACAGGAACAACTATATTAACTTTCCTTGTAATTGTGCTACACTTTAATATTCTAGGAGAATGGATCAAAACTAAATAGATAACAAATACATACCAAAGATTGTGTTGGTTGGGTTCATGGCTACCTGGTTCTTGGCAGCATCACCAATTAATCTTTCAGTGTCTGTAAATGCTACATAACTGGGTGTAGTTCTGTTACCCTGGTCATTAGCAATGATTTCAACTTTACCATGTTGAAATACACCAACACATGAATATGTAGTTCCTAAATCAATACCAACTGCTGGAGCCTTTGCCATTCTGAAAAGATAATCCGAACATTTAACAACAATGCAAACACCCCAAAAAATTAAGGACCATGTGACAAACTCTGTAAAGATTTTAAGGTCTGACACTGTCTAGCCTCTAGGCCATGTATAATTTATTCAGATCTTTCTTTTTAACCTAAAGTTTCAAACATTTGAAAAAAGCAAAAAAAAATCTAAAAAAAAACCTCTTAAGTTATAAACTCAGGATTTACAAACTCTCAGTCAACTTAAAGAATAATCTTTCTACCAGGAACTAAGGTGCAATACTGTAAGCTACTCAAAAGATCTAGTCAATCTTTCAAAAATTAAGTATTGTAATGCAGAAATAAACTATTTCTTATAAAAAGTGAAAATGAAATATCAATGTTAATAATGTCTAAGTGTTTATTTAGTATCAAATATGGCAAAAATAGATGATAAATGTTGGGGCAACTGAAAGGTATAGGCCAATAGGGGGAGGTTGGTGTAATGTTTAACTAGCCCCTTGGCAAGTTGGAGTGAAAAAAATAACGCATCTAAATATCCAACACTGGTAAATATATCTTTATTTGAGTTTACACTGATAGACAGTTAATTCCCATGCAAATAATAAAACATATTTGTTAAGGAAAAAAAATAATTACAGGTAAACATCTAGGACAATTTTTTTCATTCATAGTCACGCGCCAAGTCACTCCCACACCACGTGCGTGGTTACAACAAAGACTGAGTAAAAAAAACGCCGGTTTTTAATTTAGATAAAAATACATGAATTTTCTTAAGAATATTTATAAAATGCAAGAACCTGAGGTTGTTTACGAAAAAAAAATACTAATGTTAACGATCGAATAGCTAAAATACAAAATATTTAATATTCTCGAACATTCGATTGACGGACATGCACTAATGAACTCATATCAGATCGATTGAAGCATAAATTATTGGCGAAACGCTGGATGAATAATAACTGATTTAAATGTAAGTTCTTTTACGAAGAACCATACGTCTGTTAATTAAATTTTACTTACTTGTTGCGTTTTCTTTCGATCTAAATAAGTTGTCTTTTTTTTGTTCCTTGTTGAGCTCCAGTGACGCTAAGACCGGCACGATAAATGAAAGAATGATTATCGGTGTCGCAGTACAATCATCGATACGTGAGATTTACTTGTTTTCTCGAATGTTCTATAATTGGACAGTACCATGTTCGGTAAATAACATGTTCGCTAAATTCACACTCTACATTTATGGTATAGGCCATTCTATAAATAGAAGGTAAAAACATGAAATCTATAGATTGGAATTAACTGAAATATTGTATGTGATCATAACTAGCATTTTCCTTCTCAAATCCAAAAAAATCGGAATTTTTCTTTCCTTACATAAAATACGTTCCATAGACATTCAATGCAAATTTTGAAGGCAAAAAGTGGGTTATGTCAAGGACCCTAGCTGTATTCTATGGTTATGTTAAATGGGTACGTACCATAGTCAGAACAACCATATATCTATCTATCTTCCTTTGATGTCAAACCCCTCGCGGGGATAACAGTAGATACAAAATTATAGCTAAATATGAGGCCCCGGCACTGAATTGATTGATAACCCAGTTCTATATCGTTATTTAAAACTGAAATGAAGTTTTGTCCTCTGTGTGGCCTGATTGTGACCTCTTGTACGACAAATTATGAAATCATCGGCCTTAATGTATTGAAAGAAAGTGAAGAATAACAATTGAGACCTATTGTGCTATCCTAGATGCATGAAATCTGGTTGTTAATACATGTACTCAGTACATTACATATAATGTTAAAACAGTTTCCATGATTTTTCCTTACATTTTAACCATAAATGCATTATTATGTTTCAAATTGATCATCGTCTATTATCCCAAGATATATTACTCCACTATGCTGGGTTATGTACCGCGGGCCATTTGGTCAGGAAAATCTCGTAACCATGAATAATAATACAATTTCATTCGTTCCGCAAGTAAACCACTGCACAAAACTAGCCAATGAAATTACTTTTTATGCATCTAAGGTTTTGTTTACCATTCAAAATGCTAGCATGACGCACGTCATTGTAATTCTTCAGTTTGGTCTCATGAAAACGAGGTTTCGCCACTCAAATTGCCCGGTAAGTACATAATGTATGGAGTGTAACGGAAGACAGTACTGTACGTGGTTGCCGGTGATGGTTTCATAATTATGTAAATTAGCTAAATCGTAAGCTTGTCGTCTTATTACGTGTGAACTTGAAAATATTTTGACATCTAAATAGTGTACATGTATGTACAAGCATTGTATTCAAGTTTATAGTGTTCAACAGTTCATTGTTGATAGACGAATGGAACGATAAATTCTATTTTTCTTAGACAGAGCTTAATGTAACAATAAAAACATGGGGTTGTATGCATGCATGCACTTGACTTGTATACAAATTTGTAACATAGCCTCTTGTGCATCCAACGATGTATACTTTGGTGTTACGCATAGACATAGTGAATATTTATATGTCTATGTTGTTACGAAATAATTTAAGGTTTAGAGAATGTCATACGAATAGTTGAAATTACAATAATGTCACTAAATCTACTGTCCCGTATATTTACATTTTTTTTGTCAGCAGTTTTTAACACTACAGTATACATTTTATAACATTTCTGCGCTGATCCTGAACTATGTTTACAAACTGTTTACACTTTAAACTCTAAATGTACGGTAGCATGGAGGTGACATGGTCGATATTTTTTCTAACTCGTCCCACAAGTTAGAAGAGGTGATATTTTTTTCTAACTTGTTCCCACAACAGAAGAGTAGGTATTTTTTTTCTAACTTGTTCTCACAAGTTAAGAGAGGCGGGTAATATTTTTTCTAACTTGTTCCCTCAACATAGTAAGTTGTTCCATTAACCAATCGCTGCTTTGCTGTCATCCATGTTATCCGTAAATTTAGAAATTCGAATAGATCAGACATAATGACTTTTTAAGTGAAGTAAATACCGATCGAATGGCAACTGGGTGAAACTAAGCGCGATTTTGTATACGTCCTCTGATTGGTCAATTTATCTTGAGGGAACGCCTTACTAGGTTGAGGCCACAACTTAGAATAAACTATATCATTTCTCATAAGTTGAGTGTCTAAGTTAGAAAAAAAATCCCTACTCTTCTATTTTGTGAGAACAAGTTAGAAAAAAATATCACCTCTCGTAAGTTGTGGAAACAAGTTAGACAAAAAAATCCATACTCTCCTATCTGGTGGGAACAAGTTAGAAAAAATATCACCTCTCGTAAGTTGTGGAAACAAGTTAGAAAAAAAATCCCTACTCTCCTATTTTGTGGGAACAAGTTAGAAAATCACCTCTTGTAAGTTGTGGAAACAAGTTAGACAAAAAAATTCCTACTCTCCTATCTTGTGGGACGAGTAAGAAAAATATTTATCAAGTTGTGGGAACAAGTTAGAATTGTTTTACCTACTCTTTAAATTTAACCTGTGGGAACGAGTTAGAAAAAAATATCGACCATGTCACCTCCATGCTTCCGTGCTAAATGCGTTTCTCTGGTGGCGTTTTTCTTATGGCGGTTTTGCCGTCCAGATAAAAAAATCGTCATAATTTTTTAGTTTTATAATTTTATATTTACAATTCAGAAAACTTTTGGGTTTTCTTCCACATTTTTATGGCATTTTAAAATAAATGCCCTTACAATCAATCAAAAACTGTGTTTAAGTTATTTCTCATCCCTACAAGTTCAACCCTATCGGTGTATTCTCATATTAACGATGGGCAATACATAAAAACTCTAAATGCAACTTTAAAGTAACTGTCAGTTTGACGAACCGACCTTAGAAGCGATATGTATCATGATAAATTAAAATTAGCGATACGGTCGTTTGTGGATTTGACTGTATCACAAATATTTAGTGTTACTATGCCTTTTGTACGGAAATTTGACCCATATCGGAAGAGTTCGGTTTTCATTGATTATCGTTCACGGAATGTCCCGAGAATAGGGGGATGACGCAGGCGGAAATTACCGAGGTTTCCATCCAATTCTGGAAATTTCTATCCAACGTCATTTCCGCCGGCGTTTCACGTATGTTTTCAGTTGAACATTGGAGACTGAAGTGAGAGGTCATAAAATAATATCGAAGTGAAAACGTGAACTAACTACAACTTGAAGAAAAAACTACACAAAGTAAGTAGTTTAATTGACTATTGATAGAATCAAATAGTGCTAAAGTTTTCTTAACTTAGCGATTTGGTATCAAATTTGTGACGCCCCACGGAAAAACCAGGCCAATGGCGAAAAAATCACAAATTTAGATTTTAACATTTTCTGAAACTATATATTTTCAAACATAATTTGTGAAAATTTCAGATGATTTTGACCAGTGGTTAAAAAGTTACAGGGTTGTTAAGAATGTATGATGCACGAAAATATTTTAGGGCAACCGGGACGAAATTTCATCAGTTTTTATGCATACTACGGATATATTCTACAACAAAAACGAGATATCTTATATGTGAATTCCCTTTTAATCAATATTTACATAATATCTTAAGACATAATGACAAAAAGTATATTATTCAACTACACAAAGTTCACAATGTTTCCATGGCAACCATTTATTAGTGGTTTATAGCACTATTTATGTGAATTTTGAATTATTTGTTGCGAAATTCAATGTCACTACTGCATATAACAGGATAGAGTATATTCGAAAGAATTAAGTACAATTGCACACAATAATTTTATCAAATGATAATAATAGGACATAAATTGTTAGTGTTCTAAAGAAACCACGATGAATATATGGAAGACAAGTCAGAATAGAGAGGACATATTGTTGCTGTTTTCGTCATGCTCATAGTTTTAGTAAATCTTAGAACACTTTACATAACTGCTGTGTAAATTTATTCAATTATCAAATTAAACATGTTCACATATCTATCCATTTATAATTTTTCAGAACAAAAACTTTACCATAGCAACCATGCCAGACATATTTAGCTAGGCCAAACTATTTTTTTCATGAAGAAATGTGAACTTTTGTGATTTTTTAAACAATAAATTACAAAAAATAAACTTAAATCAAGTTAAAATTTGAAATGTATCAACTTAAAAGCAGTTAGAATGCACATGATCATTTTAACATGCTTTAAGTGGTTAAGTTTCAAGCTTTGGAAGATTGGAATGAACACAATGGTGAATAATTTTTGCAGTCAAAATTAGTGTAGCTGTAGCAATACATGTACATTTCTTGAGAAAGCATTGCAACTAGGATAACTCAAATGATAATTTGAAATGAAGTTTTTCCATTACTACACGTAGATGTGTATACATAAAAATGTTAATGGGTAGGCGCATGCTATATCAAATATCAATGTACTACCTATGTCTACACGTTTGATTGTTGACTGAGCATAAAATTATGTTTTTACACATTGCCTGAACATAGAATAATTAGAACAAAATGTATATTTTCAATATTTATTATGTTGTTTGTTTCATATTCCATTCATTTAGATATTAATTAATATTCAATTAATATTATCTCATTTTCATGAAAGTCAAATATTATGCAATGCAATAAAGTTTTGTAAATGATTTTTGTATCATCTCTCATGGTGGTGAATGTGACATTGATTTTTCTTCTTCATTTAACACATGCTGAAGTTAGCTATTCTGGTGCTTGTGTTCACATCACAGCATGGTTTAAGGCTGTACTCAACTATGTATATCATCTCTATCTGTAAAAAAAATAGAATAACACTCAATAGTTTGACGCAAGAAAGATAAAGCACATCAATCACTAAATCAGTCATAAGAAATACAAGTGCATCAATGTATTGGCTCTTCTGTTTGTGTATTGTAGAACTTATGAATATGAGTGGTCATACAAATATGCAAAATTTGAATAATTTTTTATGACCAGTGAATGATATTACACATTTGTATACACATGAATGATTAGATAAGAACCAAAATATATAGAAGGCCTATGTAAAATATTAATTACTTACTATGTCGTAACAACAATATTTTTTCTTTATTTCAACAGGAAGTTTTGAAAGACATTAAGCATACCAACAGAACTAACTAGAAACAAAATTCATAAGCCATAACATGTACTGAGTACCCTCATAATCAAAGTATATATTTTTTATAATAACAGCACTATATATTTATTGTCTTCTTACTTTCCTCAGTGAACAGTACACATTTAAGCAATCATTGTGACTTATTAAACTACAAACAGATCTGTCAAATTAAAATACCATTTGTAAAACAATCGGTTAATTATAATTAATAATTAACTTTTTCTCATTTGTCAGAAAAATACATGAAATTTATACCTACCCTATTACTACTGAATCATGACTGGTAGACCTATGGTCAAAACACTGCTGAAGTAAGTCCCAATAGTTGTGTAACGTCTTTATAAAGTATCAAGTTGTTGTGCTTCTCCTGAGAAAAAGAAAAAAGAAAAATCAAAATGCATTAACATTGTCTTTAGGGAAAATACCACCCATTCAGAAAATTTAAGTTTAAAATCCATATGGAAAAATAAAGTTGGGGGGAGTGTGGTGGGAGGAGCGATGTGGGCGGAGCTTAAAAACGAAATACGATTATGTCATTGAAATTTAATGATATATCATAGCAAACTCATCAATTCTTGAAGATTTGGATTCTTAAACATTCGTATAATCTTAATTTTCATTGAAATAAAATTGCCTCTTGATAGACCTAAAAAACCAGTCCCAAACTGACAGACGTGATCGATGTCCAGCACTCGGCATAGAAACCATGAATAAAACACGATTGTTGTTCTATTCACGACATAAATTTACAAACAAAGTTTATGTTTCTGTATTCATAAATCTAAGTGACTAAATAATTTAGTGATGAGCATATTACAGTCCAAATAGATAGCTTTTGACAGTAAACAAATTGCAGACGAAAAATGTTACTTTCGATTTCGCCATGTAAAAGTTTTCAACAAATGCTGTGTGTTTTCGAATCTTTACCGTTTTTTCAATTAAATCGTCGTCAAAACGTAAAAACATTTTTAAACACTTACATAATCAAAATCGTATAGCCTACAAGTCGGATAATTGGGCCAAATTTACAGAAAATACAACTCACCTTGCTTGACAAGAATCAAGATGTCGTCCATTTTCGCTACTTCGTCTTTGTGGTTAAAGGACACTAAATTAAAAAATACTGTCGTGACAGTTATTCCCCTTACCATTTAAATATCTGGGAATGTTCGATCTAAGATTTTGCCGAGTTTTAATGAGAATAATGCACATTTTATATGAGAAAACGAGTTGAATTTTCGAGGTTAGTTTTTGAAATCTAAATTTCACGTGGTGTTTGAAAAAACACGTTTTTTAACGTTACGTCATTTGCGCAATTGGCCTGGTTTTCGCAGCCGACGTCACATTTATGCGTGAATCGTCTGCATGACCGACAAGACTCAAGAGGCAGTTCAAGATCATATTCTACTTGTCAACTTGATACAAAATTATCATGATTTGTGTTCGAACTTTGATTTATTCCGAATCGGTTCCAGTGTTCACAAATTATTACAAATTAGTCAAATTTCAATTCCGGACGACTTTTAACCGGTTTTAGGCTTTAGTGTAAGACGCACACGATTTGTCCCTTGAGGATGAATGAAAAAATTTTATGGACGATTTATTTAGATCCTTGTTTTCATTTTGTCCTTAACAAATGTATGTTCTATATTATTTACATATTTTGGTAGTGAAATGTGCTTAGGTGTAAAAGTTGCTGAGACTTGTTATGTAACGGAATTACATGATGTTAACTAACATGAACAATTAAGTAATGAAGGGATACATGTCAATCAATGCCCTATGAAGTTATAAATAGTTTTGTTGATAAATTTCTTATTCTTTTAGATTCGTATGGGTTGACCACTTATAGAGTAGTTGGGTACTAATTGCCATTGCACTACTGTGTCACTAGTACAAATTCAGGAATTAACTGTCATTACACAAAATGACATACTAATTCAACTACCTTGAAGGATGTGGTCTAATCTTTCACTTTCTTAGTAATTGTGGTTTAATGTACAGTGCTGATTATCTTTTCAGAATGGCAAAGGCCCCAGCAGTTGGTATTGATTTAGGAACTACATATTCATGTGTTGGTGTATTTCAACATGGTAAAGTTGAAATCATTGCTAATGACCAGGGTAACAGAACTACACCCAGTTATGTAGCATTTACAGACACTGAAAGATTAATTGGTGATGCTGCCAAGAACCAGGTAGCCATGAACCCAACCAACACAATCTTTGGTAAGTATGTTAATTTAGTTGCTACAGTTCAAACATGTTTTTTTTAATACTCAATATTCTGAATCATTATATCTATGGGGAAAAAAGCTTACACTTTAGTTGTAGTAGTCACTTTATCTCAAATCATTGGAAAATATTCTGAGTTTGATTATTCATTTGCATCTGTTGTTTTTTCAGATGCCAAAAGATTAATTGGAAGAAAGTTTGATGACTCAGCTGTGCAATCAGATATGAAACATTGGCCATTTGAAGTTATAAATGATCAAGGCAAGCCAAAATTACGTGTTGAGTACAAAGGAGAACAAAAAACATTTTCCCCAGAAGAAGTTTCATCTATGGTATTGAATAAAATGAAGGAAACTGCTGAAGCTTTCCTTGGCAAGGTACTGATACTTTTTATTTTATTCTCGATTAAGACTGCAGGGGTTGGAATACCAGTAGCAATGGTATCCCTTCTAAGGAGCTGAAAGCAAGCACGACATCTCTCGTTGAATCTCAAAATATTCCTCCAATGTGATCAATTCTATGTTACTTATTATTGATAATGTTTTTGATTATCATGTAGTTGTTAGTCACCCTTCCAGGAAGCTGAATGGCAGATGGGTCATTGCTCTGAGAATCCATCAACTTCAAAGTTTCTAGTCCTTGTCTATTTGGGCTTTGTAAGTCAATTTCCCTCTGATGCTACATGGTCTAACTAATAACTTACATTGAGACCTTAATTTCCATTTACACTCAAGTTAGCTGAAAGTATTTCTATCTACCTTTAAACCTGCATTACAAGTGTATTTTTAGTGTTAACTAAAATTTTGAAACCATTTACTTCATAGTGATTTTTCTACTCGCCAAGATGTTCTGTCTTTTATTTCAATATATTCTTGTTTAATTTTTCAGACTGTAACAAATGCTGTTGTAACTGTACCAGCTTACTTCAATGACTCACAGAGACAAGCTACAAAAGATGCTGGAACTATTTCTGGTCTTAATGTACTTAGAATTATCAATGAACCAACAGCAGCTGCTATTGCTTATGGTCTTGACAAGAAGGTACGTAGAAATTAAGGCTTTCATGATAGTATACAAGTCTATCTTAGCACTCATGTCTGGTCATATTGTGGGATTATGGGAATTTAAGTTCTTGGTTTTTATGTTGTATTTACATGATAGTAAATGTAATATTTAATCGGACATTTTCGGAAAGAATCTTATTAACTCCAATGTGATGCATATTTTGGCAGTCTTGAATTTTCTCTTGCACTAGCCTTATTTGTGTTGAATGGTAAAAGGCACAATTATCTACCAGCCCAACTGCATGATGAAGTAATGTTCACTAGCTAGCATCAATTTTCACTAATAGTCTTAAACGTTCGGCTAGTGGTTTAATGTTTTGGTTGCCTTGCTTAAGTAGTGAACCACATATTTTGACTTTGCAATATATTCATGATGAAATGTTACCAATTTGTTATGTTCATTTTCTCATTTTTGTTATAGGTTGGAGGTGAAAGAAATGTTTTGATCTTTGATCTTGGTGGTGGAACCTTTGATGTATCTATTCTTACTATTGAAGATGGTATCTTTGAAGTTAAATCTACATCTGGTGATACTCATTTAGGTGGTGAAGATTTTGACAATAGAATGGTTAACTTCTTCATTAATGAATTTAAGAGAAAACATAAGAAAGACATGAGTGAAAACAAACGTGCTGTTCGTCGTTTAAGAACAGCCTGTGAACGAGCAAAGAGAACATTGTCATCTAGCACACAAGCTAGTATTGAAATTGATTCCTTGTTTGAAGGAACAGATTTCTACACTAGTATCACCAGAGCTAGATTTGAAGAAATGAATGCTGATTTGTTCCGTGGTACCTTGGACCCAGTTGAGAAATCTCTCCGTGACGCTAAGCTCGACAAAAATGCAATTGCTGATATCGTCTTGGTTGGTGGATCTACAAGAATACCAAAAATCCAGAAACTTCTTCAAGACTTTTTCCACGGAAAAGAATTAAACAAAAGTATCAACCCTGATGAAGCTGTGGCTTACGGTGCAGGTAAATATCAACATTTGGTTTATCTAAAAAATATGGGACTTTAAGGGACTAGATCACACCAGGTTAAAACTTATAATAGTATACTAGATGGGAGCCCGTGCAAGCACGGGCTTTAGCAAACTCCTCACAGTGCTTAAGTCACGCTTTGCTACTTAATTATTGATTTGATAAAGGGAGATAACCGCTGGGGGAGTTTGGTTAACCGTTTGACGTGTCTATTTTTAGTTTTATCTATTTTTAGACACAAAAAACCCATTTTTTTGTTGATTTTTTGGCAGTTTTTGCAAATATCAAGAGGCTTTGTCAAAAAAGAATTGTCAACTTGATATGCCGGTATATATGTGCTCCAGCGACAAACAAAAGATTTATTCAAAGCTGCGCAGTTTCTTCCACAAAACAGGAAACTCGCAAATTTAATAGTATAGATTTTCTGAAACCAATTCACTGTTTTACTTCTTAGTACTTTCTAATTTTAGCCACTGTGTTAGCTCAAGTTGCTTATTAATGACAGTATTGCCTTCTCCATTTCAATATTGAAACATGCCATAATTGGAATGTTTCAATTGCTGCGAGTTTTGGTAGCTTAGCAAGCCTCTTACATAGTAAGCCAACCTTTGTTTTTGTTATGTATTTAAAGCCTTGATTAATGACTAGTATGTATTTCATGCAATAGAATATTCTAGTAAATGAAGTGCTACATGTGACTTAATGTTTCATAATGTTTAGGTCTTAAACTTAACTTTTACCATCTGTGTTTATTACAGCTGTTCAAGCTGCCATCTTACATGGTGACAAGTCTGAAGAAGTACAAGATTTACTATTGTTAGATGTTGCTCCACTTTCACTTGGTATTGAAACAGCTGGTGGTGTCATGACCTCACTTATCAAAAGAAATACTACTGTACCAACCAAACAGACACAAACATTTACAACATACTCAGACAATCAACCTGGTGTACTTATTCAAGTATATGAAGGAGAAAGAGCTATGACCAAAGACAACAATTTACTTGGAAAGGTTAGTTTCATATCTATATTTAAGTTGTGTTAGAGATGGCATTTTTCAAGTGATGATGATTTTTCCTACACATTCGCAGTATAACCTGAGGGATTAGAAACCCCAAAGATGGCTTTCCGTCCTTGGATGTCTGAACTTGATAATGCCTGGTATTGTATTATGATCAACTTATCAAAATATAAAAAATGTCTCCAGTGCTGTAAGAGATGGTTCAGTATCTTCTGGATCCACTTCCAGTATTAAAAACTTTATCGTGACTGGTATAATTGTGTCATTAAGGGTTGCAAAGATCCTGATGTATTGGTTCATTCCCTGCCAAGCCTTAAATCGTAGAAAACTGTGAAACTGTACATCTTTGCTTAAATTTGGCATATGATCTTGGTCGTGAGCACTGTATATTTAGCTGAATAAGGAGGATTACCATAATTATATGATCTTTAATGAAAAATAGCTTCAATTGAGCAGTTTCAAATTCTGCCTTTTTTGTGTTGCCTTTATTAACAATTATTATACCCCCGCTTCGAAGAAGAGGGGGGTATACTGTTTTACCCCCGTCCGTCCGTCCGTTACAAAATTTCCGTCGCAGTTTTCTCAGCAACTATAACATGCAGCAGCCTAATACTTTGCATATTGCTTCATCCCATAGTCCCATGTGGTGTAAAGCGATATCATGCTCCTTGCTCATCTACTTCCTGTTTGTCGCATATTTTTAGATTTTTGCGGGGGTATCACTAGTGAGCATTAGCTCACAGATTTACTTGTTAATTTTGTGTCCATAGTCTTGATATCAATGGTTTTAATTCAGAAATATTCAGTTCCATGTGATGATGATTTTTCCTACACATTCG
Organism: Mactra quadrangularis; assembly: GCA_025267735.1. Lineage (NCBI taxonomy): Eukaryota > Metazoa > Mollusca > Bivalvia > Venerida > Mactridae > Mactra > Mactra quadrangularis. The sequence continues at coordinate 46,478,973 of CM046299.1, read as the reverse complement.
CAGTATAACCTGAGGGGTTAGTAACTCCAAAGATGGCTTTCCGTCCTTGGATGTCTGAACTTGGAACTGAACTTAAAAGATAAAATTTTACTATTTGCTTATTAACTTATACCTAATTGTCAATGACTTTGTCTCTGATGTATTAAACGCCATTAAATGATCTAGTATATTTAGTAAACTAACTTAACAATATTTTGTTTTCAGTTTGAATTGACTGGAATTCCACCTGCACCTCGTGGTGTTCCTCAGATTGAAGTAACCTTTGATATTGATGCTAATGGTATTTTGAATGTATCTGCTTGTGATAAGAGTACTGGTAAAGAAAACAAGATTACCATCACTAATGACAAAGGTAAATTGATTTTAAGATTTATTACTTCATGTGGTTGATACAACTTGACTGTTGACTGTTGGACAGAAATGTTGTCAGTCACTGGTTATGGCATGTGCCATTCACTGGTCTAATAGCTGAAGGTTTAGGCTTCACCAGGAACAGTAATTTCTATGACTGACCACCATGATATAAAAATCGGGTAAATGTTCCAAAAATGAATTCTTGCCGCTGGTGTCTCAACAATATATTGTTCAGACTTAGCTTTACAGTAAAGAAAATACTACTGAATTATATTTAAGATACAAATATAATTGTTTTTCTGACATACTTGTGCTGTAAATATTCTACTTACTTTCTGCTTGTTCCTGCATGTGGGAAAGCCATGTCGACCATCTTCAGTCTGAATCTTGCTAAGAACTGATAAGTTCTCTAATTATTTTTCAATACTTTCAACTATGTTAGTATGTGGGTCTAAAATATACTTATTTTTTTTCCAGGACGTTTGTCAAAAGAAGAAATTGACAAGATGGTCAGTGATGCTGAAAAATTCAAGGCTGAAGATGATGCCCAGAAAGAAAAGATAACTGCAAAGAACCAATTAGAAAGTTATTCTTTTAATATGAAATCCACAGTTGAAGATGATAACATGAAAGACAAAATAAGTGCAGAGGACAAGAAAACCATCGTAGATAAATGTAATGAGGTCATTTCCTGGTTAGATTCTAACCAACTTGCTGAGAAGGAAGAATTTGAACACAAACAAAAAGAATTAGAAGGAATCTGTAATCCAATTATTACCAAATTGTATCAAGCAGCCGGCGGTGCTCCAGGAGGTCCAGGTGGTATGCCTGGTGGTATGCCAAACTTTGGTGGCGCTGGAGGTCCAGGTGGCGCTGCTCCCGGTGGTGGATCTTCTGGTGGACCAACTATTGAAGAAGTTGATTAAGTTACTAAACAAGCTTCAATTAACTTTGTTATAGTTTTAAAACAAAAGCACAAGGACTTCAAGAACTTAAAAATCAAGCTAAACTCTTTCTAGTCGCATCTTTCATAATTGTTTATATTGTCATTTTTATACAGTATAACAAAATCATCATTATAACTTACATTTTCACCTACCTTAGTTAAAACTAAGATTAATCATGTTATTTGTTAATTTTGTTGTTTTTTAAAAGTGCTTATTATAAGCCTTTTTGCTACTTATTCCAGCTATGGATCAAGAAAATAAATGAACAAATTCTTAAAATAGTTATATTGTTATTTTTTTTACCTGTTTAACTGCAGTTATAATCCTGCAACAGGAAATGTTGTTTTTTTATGTTTATGATGCCATCTTCAACCTATTGCAGAGACAGAGATACACTTAACATCTCTGACCAATTGCAGGACTCGTACTAATTGGAAAAATCATGGAAATGAGATTTTTCTGGTATAGTTCATGGAATTTTGATATTAGAAAAATTATGAAATTGTCAAAAACATGCAAAAAGTTAAACCTGTCATGGAAGAAACTATTTTGTCTCTTTAAACCAAAGATATCGATGAAAAACAAATTCAAGTATTATTTTGCAACTGCAAATATTGGGTACAAAAATGAGATTTTTTTCAACGAATAACGGGCTGCAATATAAAGAAATGTGAGTGATAAACAATAAGTTATGAGTACCCTATGTGTTTCTGTAGTATCATTGAAAATGGTGGAATCAAGGAAAATTCGTGCCTTCCTGGTATACAAAATCTGTATGAACCCTTAATTGGCTTATTTAAGCTTTTTATAAGCTTGTTACAAATTGGCAAATACTTTTCTTTGGTACACAAAACAGAGCCACTAATATTCTTTACCTCTTGTTAATGGAAAAAGATTTCGATTTAATTCATGATTTTTAATTAACATTAACAAGGACTAAAAGAATAGTAGTGACCTGTGCAAGCCTGCTTATGCCAAAGACTTAATTGATAGAGATGTAATTAAAATGGCATCTGAAAGAATCTCGGAGCTTGAGATTTAGCATAAAGGATTAAAATTCATTCTTGTTTATGTGTCGTATAATACCACTATGCTAACTAACTCCTGAGGTGTGTTCAACAATGCGAGCGCTCGGGGTGACATGAGTGCTCTCGTTCTGAACGCAGGCGCCAACGCAAGTGCTCACGATTTAGCTTGAGGGGCGTTCTTAGATATCAAAGATGGCGGCTGGAAAATTTTTAATTTTCATTTCAAAGAATTATCTCTGAAAAGTGGGACGCAAACTTGTGTGTTACTTTCCCAAATAACATATCCACGCAATAATATAATTTATTTGTTACAGTAAATTGTATCATAATGATTTATATATGATAAAAAATTGCAGTCGTTCAATAGTAAAACAATTCGCCAAACAGGCACTCACTTGAGCGTGCGCATTCTTGAATGCACCTATTGACGACCTGCTCTGCTAAAAGGAGCCTACAGCTATAGTCCAACAGAATTAACCTGAGCTTGACCTTTATGCAAGAATATGTTAAACTCAGTATTTGCAGTCTATTTTTGTCTTCGTTTGTAAATCGCGCTATATCGGAAGCTTTCGAAAAAATACACATACTGAACAATTAATGTTGTTTTCCTAAGAATAAATACTTTGAAACTGTGCTATAATACTGCTGACTTACTTGATTACCCAAAAACTAATGTGTCCAAAATTAAAAGTACAATAAGATGCCACTTTTAATAAATTGATTTATAGTCACATCGGTTGTTATAAACACGTGTATAACCGTATACATGTACATACATACGGAAACTCACAATTTAATGTAAGTGAAATGTGTAATTATTATAATTAGGTAGTTCAAGCTCAGGCTAATTCTGTTGGACTATATCACTTGACGTTAAATCAACATAGTTAATTTTCATAGAAAAGAATGATTTCTACCCCCTCTTACATACATTGGTAATTAGTTCACTAAATACTATCAATTTGACCAATAGACCTCAGTCACTGTTATATTATGGATAAAGTTAGATGACTTAATTGATGTTCCCCTTTCACAAAGTGACTGTATCTATCTATAACTGAAACAATGTCTGCCCTAATCATTAGGCTTAATTTACTTCGTTGTCAAAATTCTGTAAATTCTATGAATAACATGTGATATCATTTTCCATGAATCAAATCGAGATAAATTGACGATAAGAGTCATAGCCATAAATACTGTTATCTATAGTTCGTACAAAAAACCATAACACTGTTTATGTAAACAGTACAATGAACTAATCCTCGACAGGGGATGCTCAGGGTACCATAAAATATATAATTCTAATATGTTTTATGAGTGTCCAGTTGGTGAAATGGTATAGCATTGTACCATTACAAGCATGATATTGAACAAAGGGTGGTGGTTGTTTACCTTCCACACTAGTTTTGTTAAAATGAACTATACATGTTTTATTATCAAAACAGCCAACCTCTGGAATGGATTGGTTCGTTTTTATGTTTATATAAACAAGTTATGTTATTTTGTTCGAACTATATGTCTCTGATCTTAAAATTGATAGGACCTGTAAGTTTTACAATGTAATGTGGTGTTATTCATGCAATGACAAGAGGGCCTTGATAGCCCTAAATCGCTCACCTGTCCAAGTTTGCAATGATTTGAACAATCTCATTAAAGGTTCAATGGACAAATCTACAGTGTGACCTAGTTTTTGACCCCAGGTGACCCATGTTCGAACTCATCCGTGCAATTACCTAGACCAACATCCTGACCAAGTTTGATGACAATTGAGTAAAGAATGTGACCACCAGAGTGTTCACAAGGTTTTTCCATATTTGGACTGTGTGACCTAGTTTTTGACCCCAGCTGACCCATGTTCGAACTCATCCGAGCAATTACCTAGACCAACATCCTGACCAAGTTTGATGACAATTGAGTACAGAATGTGACCACTAGAGTGTTCACAAGGTTTTACCATATTTGGGCTGTGTGACCTAGTTTTTGACCCCAGGTGACCCATGTTAGATCTCATCCGCGCAATTATCTAGACAAACATCCTGACCAAGTTTGATGACAATTGAGCCAAAACTGCGACCCCTAGAGTGTTCACAAACAAAATTTAAATGTAGACAGACGGACGACAGACAAAAGGCGATCACAATAGCTAACTCTGTCAATTTGTGACATGTGAGCAAAAAATACATGTATTCAAGGTTATAAAAATGGCAGTCATTCAACCAACTCACCGTATTCATAAAACATAGCGAAGGCTAATTCACTTGATTAGCTGTATACCTGACAACAGCCCTACATGATTGAGAATCAGTGGTAGGAGGGAAGATGACTCGAAATTTCATGATCTAGCTCCACAAATATGCCCTTGCCCAGGAATAGAACCCAGGACCCTTTAACCAGTAAACTTGTGCACTACCAACAGAGCTAGCCAGGTAGCTACATTGTATTGAAAATATTGGGTTAAAATGATGTCATCTTAAAGAATAAATAACATAATTTTAAATAAGGCCACAACAAATTGATCATATGTTCTATGGATTCGCTCGCACCTTAATTTTGACGGTTTTTACAAAAAAAATTTTTTTTATTTCCTCACTCGCACATAAAAATTTGGTCAAACCGCTATATAAAGCAAGTGAATAAAGACTTTTTTAAAAAAGTTTTCTTCGCTCGCTCGCCCCTTTTTTTTCAGAAAAATCCCTAGAACATATGATCAACTTGTTGTGGCCTAACATCCTGTTAGATTTGTGTAAAAGATCTCTCTAACAAAAAGCATGGAAAAAATAAATATTGGCCAATTAAGGAATAAGATATTTATTTTTACTTAAGAGCTCAAAATTCACATTTACACCAGTGGCACTATGCCACTGTTAAAGGTAGATGAAAGCATGTTTTCTGAGCCTACACGGTGAAACAAAAAATTATCTTTCCCTGAAGTTGATGAATATACTGTATATATGTATATTTTATTTCACGGCGTCTCAACGCTGTGATATTGTGATGGGTAGGCTTTGATAGCAATGGGCAAATGTCACGTGACATAAATCCTTTCGATTTCTACTGCCGACATTTATTGGCTTTTTTAATGCAGTCATAGTACTTACAGCCCATTTCTGTTAAAATCAAGATTCTCGATCCAACTAGTATCGAGAATCTTACTAGGCTCTGGGAACGAGAATGTTACATATGACCTGGAAAACTTTTATAACAAGTTACCTTTTTATTACTGAAAAACCTTAACATGACAAATTGACAATTCAATATAATGCTTTTTTGAGTTACCTTTAGATTATACTCAATAATTCTTTTTTTGTTTGCCGTGACAATCACTTTGCTGCATTTAGCAGCAATTTTTGACTTGTAGTTTAATATTAACCAATTGTAATTTTCATCTCCAAAATTATATAGTTTGAAATCGTTAAATTGCTTTTTTGGTGTATTAATATACTGTATAAAGAAAACTAACAATGCAGTGACTGGGGGAGCACTAGATGGCGATATATTGATCCAGATCAATATATTGAGCCAGCTCTGCATTGGTACGAATCCCATCAAAACCTACCCTGTTATTTCCTTGAGCAAGAAACTTCATCCTACTAGCTCAGTACTAGGGGACAAGGAAGCGGACTAAATCTAAGTTGTAAGAACTTGTTTTACAATCAAGCTAAATTGTATTAGTGTAAACTTAAATCAGTGTTAAAGTGCGCAGTTGCTCTATTCAATAGAATTCACAATTGCGCCTTTTGTTGGTGCTAGAACAATTGGTACAAAACCGGTCAGGACATCAACTAAGCTCAGTTACTACAACTATGTATAAAGAAAACTGTCAGAACTTGTGGTCATAAGTCTGACCTGTGAATGTTTTTTTTTGTCTTTTACGAAATTGAACCCCTTCTAGAAAACATTCTGGATCTGCCCCTGCAAATTATGTTTAGACATTATTTTTTTCTTTTAATGATTAAGGTGAATAACAGTTTTTACAGATAGCAAGTATCCACATGATCCAGGAAGTAAAAGGGTCGTCTCAAATTTAGCATTTGGATCTTAAAAACTGTCATAAATCACATATTGAAATAACCAAGGTGTTCTTTACAGCTAAACTTTACTATAACTGAATTATAACATTTCACAAGAAAAAATGCATAATTAACTTTACAGGCAAAAAGCTGGAAATATGAGTCACTAACAGTAGCCAGCAACCTCAATCAAAAACTGCCGATATTTTGATAGTTGCCTACTATTAGCCAAACACTACATCACACACCTTTTACTATAGAAAAATCAACTCTGATTTGACAAGATGATTCATTGCTGTATTGTAGTACATGTACCGGTAGTAAAATAAAATAAAATCTACACATAGTATTTTGTATCTTTATTTTCTATGTTTAAATTAGGACATTTTAAAGGTACTAGTTCACAGATTTGGTTTAATTTTTCTATATTTTCAAAACACATTCAGTGTCTGTAATTGTGTCAAAAGAATAAATTCTTATTATTTTAAGACAAACTGACCTAAATGTTGCAAGAAATATACAATAAAAGTCAGTGTTAAGTCACAAAAAATGCAATAAAGTTCTATATACCATGAGTCCATGACATACAGGGTAGATATTTACTACATGAAACGCCATCATTTGTAGTTGTATGTCAATTTCCACTAAAATTGTCATTTTCAACACTACTTTTCTGCTTCCAAAAATGTTTCCATCAATTTTGATAGTGTTAGAAAAAGTTGATATTTAAGTTGAAATCTGTGAATGAGTACATGTACTTTTAAAATAATAAAATATTTCAGGACTCAACAATGTAACAACATAAACATAATTATACAAGCACATATTATAAGGCCATAGAAATCAATGGTAAGATTCTCATTTTAATTTTGTAAAAGAAGAACAGGTAGGCATGCCTCACTCAAGTTTAATTTGAACATAAATTAGATGGGTATCAAACAATGCATATGAGAAAATCATCATATTTGTAGTTCTTCAACAGAAATGCTTCCTGTTACCAGCCAATTTTGTGTTTAAAAAGGCTTATTTGATTATTTAAAAGTTCTGCAGTTTTTTCCAAAATCAAAATGTACTAGAACAGGTGTTTTGGGGAGGGGTTAGCGGTAATGACAACTTCCTATGGTCTAAATTAAAACAAGAGCTGTCAGAGGAGACAGCATGCTCGACTTAGTAAGTGTTTGTCACAGGAGATGTGGTTGATGATAAGGAACATACATATTTTAAGATTTGAAAATATAACCTCAACAAATTCAAAGAAAAAAAAAAATTAAAAGTAGAAAACTATAAGTTCAAGGGGGATAACTCTGAAAAAATGTATAAGGAGTTATGAATCTTGTCACATGAGATGTGGTTGGTAATAAGGAACATATATCTAAAGTTTGTAGTCAATACCTGAAGAAATAAAACAGTTGCAGTAAAAACAAACATTTTTTAAAGAAAACTCTTATTTCAAGGGGAGATAACTCTGAAAAAATATATTTGGAGTTATGAACCTTGTCACATGAGATGTGGTTGATAATAAGGAACATATATTTAAAGTCAATACCTAAAGAAATAAAACAGTTGCAGTAAAAACAAACATTTTTTAAAGAAAACTCCAAGTTCAAGGGGAGATAATTCTGAAAAAAATGCATTCGGACCATGTCACATGAGATGTGGTTGATAGAAAGGAACATATATTTAAAGTTTGAAGTTAATACCTTAAGAAATAACAAAGATACAGAAGAAAGTATTTTACTGCACAAAAACTTTAATCTGTGCACAAAAACCTTAATCAGTTCAAGGGGAGATAATTCTTAAAAAAATGCGTTTGGAGTTATGGACCTTGTCACATGAGATGTGGTTGATAGTAAGGAACATATATTTAAAGTTTGGAGTTAATATCTTAAGAAATAACAAAGATATAGAAGAAAGTATTTTACTGCACAAAAACTTTAATCAGAAATGTGGATGCAGACGCAAAGTCGAGCTAAAAATCAAACATAAGTAACACAGATCAGTGGTTACATACACAGAATATTTAACTACATTGTTTCATAAGATCATCTCAATAATTTTTATAAACAGTTGGTACTGTGGCTAATTATATGTCTCAATTGTCTGTGTATAGTCCCTTTAAGGGCATTACAGTATGAACATACAAAATTTAATATATAATAAAACAAAATATTGACATAATTCAACATGTAGTTATGTCCCTTGGTACACAAAGTAACGCAAATGAGTTAAAATTCAACTTTTATTTCATATAAAAGATAGTTTTACACCTTCTCATAAAAACATTAGACTACTACCCAAATAATTTGCTTTATAGCACTTTTAAAGGTGCTAGGTTACATTATCTGATTTTATACTTGATGCAAGTCGATCAAGAATGCAGCCTTTAAAAACAAAATTTTAAAACTGTAACAAATAAACACAGACAAATCAATAGGCCTATTCACCCTTACTCCCTAACTTGTAAACTTTAACCGCTTTGAAAATATCCTAGCATATGAAACCAGTATATCACATGTCTTGAAATATAAACCATGGATGGGTGATACTTGTGCCTGGAATGTCATAGGCAAGCAAAATGGTTTGCTACAAAAAATTTCACATCTTTACTATGCCACACCAAGTCAATTAAAGGGACTTTTAATGTAATCTAAATACACTGGGGTCCAAAAGTTTACACATATAAATTTATTTTTTCGATTATACTTAGATATACTTAACATGTTGTTAGTTTCACAACTCATATACATTTTAACACATGCCTTCAATCATGATCTTTCATAGTATCTCCTTTTTTGTCAAAATTTAGTTTTTAATGAAAAATGACTTTTATTGCATACTTATTAAATTCTCTTATGGATCCAGAGTATATGCTGTTCATTTCAATGATTTAGCATAATTTGTCCTAAAATAAAACAAACTATGTACACTACATGCAGAACAAATATCTTAAGTAAGCAGATTTTTAATGAATAATAATGCTGTTTTTACTTATACATGCAATTTATTATCAATAATGTGATTTCCATTGAATTGGAAATTGGTAGCATAAAAATTCTTGTGGACCGTCTGACGACTCAAATTCTAAAAGTCAGTGATTTTTTTACCTCTGCATCCTGAGTCCAGGACTCATTGAATTTGCTGTCAATGCAAAGTTTAAATAATGTGCATCTTTTGGATGCATACTTTTTCTGAGTATGGAGTCCTGTCTGACAGGAATTTGGTAATGCGTGTAAATACCAAATTGTGTTCAAGTTATGTCAATCATATTCTAGGTCTGCACATCTTCTACAGATAGAAATAATAATGTGCTTTACTATAGATAAGCATAAAAATATTAAGGAAAATAAAGTTTTGATTAATCTCAAACTAAATTAATGGAAATAAACTTATTGAATTTATTTGACAGTTTTGAATAATTTCAGTATCAGAAGCATTGTAATTAATGTAGAAATCAAACTCATTTTTTCTTCATTCCATTGTTAATATACCTTTCATATCACTAAAGCAATAGGAAGCCTTGTAACTTGGATTAGTCGGCTAAGTTTTGGGACTCATAGATTCATAGCCCAGCAAGTCCTAGGACCCACACTGATGAGTTTGAAAAAAATCACTGTAAAAGTCATAGAATTGACAGTGAATTGGTGGAATTGGTCCATGGTCCACTGGCTGATTTCAGAGATTTTTTGTTAAAACGTCACCGGTTAGTATCTTCCACGTCTCTGATACTGTGACCCAGATCCAGCATGTCTATCACGACTATCACGACTATGTCTATATGTTTGTAATACTTGTTCCTGTTTATGTAAAACTTTTTGACGTCTGGCTTCAAAACTTTCGTCTCGAGACCGACGGTCATTGTTACTAGTTGGGCTATTTCTATAACCTCTATCACCTCTGTCACTTGAACCGTGACCTCGATCTCTGGAATGGTTATCTCGGCTTCTATCTCGAGAATGACTGTCACGTCCACGATCACTGTCTCGATCACGCTCTCTCTCACGACCTCTGTCGCTAGAACTTATGCTGAGATCTGAGCCATGCCAAGTATTAGATCGATGAAAAGATGGATTTGAACTAGGATTCATCACCGGTTGTGTTCCCATGTATGGATTCTGAGGAACTATATTTAGTTGAAAGTTTGGCATATTCATATATGGATTTTGTATTTGCTGTACTGGATTACTCTGATATGGATTCATAGTATTTCCACTTTGTCCTTGAACAACATTTATGGTCTGTTGTTGCAGTTGTTGTTGCTGTTGCTGTGGTTGTTGTGGTTGTTGATGAATGGATCCTGAAAGAAAAACATAGATAGAATTACAAGCTATGTTCAATTACATGGTGGATATTATATCATTTTAACCAAATAATATATATTGTATAAACGTATTTTACCATGGTAAAATCATACCCCAGGGTAAGTTTCCAGTTACCACAGCGGTAAATGATTGTATAAAAATATACCTATGGTAACCTTGCTTATTTACCAGGGTATATTTAACCCTGGTCTAGTAGGATGGTAAGTTGGTTTACCACAGTAGTTACCTCCAACATCATGGCCGACATTGACGTAGGACTGCACAGAACTGTAAGAAGACCTAGACAGTTAAGACGTGTAGAACGGCAACTGACTGATTTTAATGACGAGGAGTTACGGCGGCGGTACAGGTTTTCTGGGGAGAGTATAGACAGACTAGTGACTTTGTTGGATGACAGACTACGACGACCGACCCGACGGAACGCTGCACTGACAACGAGACATAGAGCGCTAATGACTAAATAGGCTAGCCTCAACTGATAGAAATTATTTTACTTAATTTTCATTAGTATTAAGTAATAAAAATATAGACAGTTCTTTTACTGTGTCTGCAGTCAGGTGATCTACAACAGTAACAACTAATGTGCTAAACACACCTTTTTTTCGCCAATTTTTCTTTTAAACAAACACATAATGTCATTGAACATAAAAAAATGATAAAATATCTACTACTTTTTTTCAAAAACAAGCTTATGCTGGAAGTGCTTAGCAGTAAAGTGATCAAGAAAAATCATGGATGATCAGGGTTTGAAACTGTTTTTACAAGGGATGCCAAAAGAATCCCTAGTCAGTTACTCAGGGATTTTTTGCTAACGTTAGGGATTTCTCCAATAAAGACAAAAGTTTTAGAAAAAGATTTGCACACAAATTGCGATAAACAATTAATGAGAACTCAAATTCATGTAAGAACAGGGCAATTTATGGGGATCCTGATTGATTCTCCAGATAAACATTGCTAGGATTCCTCCCAAGTTTTTAGGATCCTCTGAATCCTAGGACACTGTTTAAGTGTTAGTGTCAAACCCTGTTGATAGTAATTAGTATAATTGCAATTAAAATCTTAGTTTCAGTCTGTTGCATGTTAAATGACTTTATGGCTGTTAGCTCTGATCTAAGGGCTACTGATCAAACAATCTTCTTTCAATTTATTGCTCAGCCTAAAAAGGTACACAAGAACTAAAACACTGTTTGAAGGGTAAGGCCACCCTTAAAACAAGCACTTGCAGGCAGTTTCCAAACCAACATTTTGTGAGTGGGTAGGTAGATAGAAAACATTTTTCTTCTTAAAAATTAAATCTGATGACTCAGTCGTAAATACTTAAATGCATTTTATGTTCATTTATACTATAACTACAGTGCAAGAGCCTATTTTTCTCATTGACAACAAGTAAATCTGTGAGCTAATATCACTAGTGATACCCCCGCTGTGAGAAATATGACTATCATAACCTAACTTTCATTTAACAAAATCTAAAAATATGCGACAAACAGGAAGAAGATGAGCAAGGAGCATGAAATCGCTTTACACCACATGGGACTATGGGATGAAGCAATATGCAAAGTATTAGGCTGCTGCATGTTACAGTTGCTGAGAAAACTGCAACGGAAATTTTGTAACGGACAGACGCACGCACGGACAAGGGTAAAACAGTATACCCCCCTCTTCTTCGAAGCGGGGGTATAATAATTTTTTCAGGATTGTCTATAAAAATGTGAGTTGTTGGCTTGGGGCAATTGGGTGGGTAATTATGGAGCGCCTAAAATGACATTTAAAGTACTTTTTTATTTTAACAATTATTTCATTTTTACACAATATTATTTCGCATATATGAAATAATTATTTCAAAAAATATTTAATCATCTCAACAAAACGAAATAATAATTATATTTTGAGAATCATGGCCATAAGAATGGCCATACCAAGTAGAGCAGCAGCAACTGTAATCAGAGCATAAAAAGACAGATAGATTCCTTACCAGGCCTTGTTTGTAACTTTAGATTTCTTCCGTAGAGTTGTGTCCCTTCCATCAATTTGATTGTATATGGTACTGATTCTACATGAGAAAACTTGACAAATGCAAATGATTTCTGACGTCCGTCTCTTTCTTTAGCAATGCTCACGTTTTCTAATGGCCCAGCCTTCAAAAGAAGGAATGATTAATATTTTTACAAATAAGACAGCTCAATAAATTGAAAGGTACACTTTTATATAATTTGATAATGTAAGACAGTAAATAGTAATAGTATTTATTAAAAGCAGTCATAAAATTGGAGTAGTTTCCATTTTAAATAAAAAGACATGACCTTTGACTTCAACTTCTGGTAATCAGAAGCTTATCAGGTCATTCATCCAACTTATTCTGTATGCTGACATAAAATAACAAACAAAACACCCAAACTTCGATGTCATTCAAAGTCATCAACGCTGAGCAGGAATTTTACTGTCCAAAATATGATGTATACAAAGAATTCTATAACATAAATGTTTACATCTCTACTATGACACACAACTCATCTTACTTGCAATTTTTTACCATGCAAGAAAGAGTTCAGTTTTCAGGTGTCTGTTAGGTGTTTATAAAATATTGTGTCAGTTAGGGCTATATGGTAGTGTCCGCTTATGATTCTGAGGTTGTTGGTTCAAATCTCAGTTCCAACCATGAATTTTATCCAATTACATAAAAATAATTTGGCACCCAACGTAAATGATCCATAACACATGACAAGAGTCCTTGTATTAAATTATGATGTTTAAAGCACATAAAGATAAAAAAAAATAGTTTTTCATTGATAATTTGTAACAAAAACAAAATTACTTTTTACAAGCAACTAATAAGGGACTTTAGTCAGTTATTTCCCCTTGTATACTCTTCAAATAGGTAGGTCCTATTAGTTGGATTACTCGTATTTTACCCTTACTTTTCAATGTCGATTTGCCAAAATTAATCTTAAATAACTTTTTTGTAAATCATTTAATTTGTTTGAAATTCAAGCTAAGTATTTTTTGGGTAAAGAACTATCTAAATTTTATTACTTCTGTTAATATCTTCATTAACAAGAAAAATATTAGACGAAATATTTTGTTGTCCTTACATAGGACTTCAATGATGAAATCTGAGGATTCCGACTGTAAGGACCTACTTACCGATTGGATTGCTTCAGATTTTATCAGGGAAAGATAACTGACTAAAGTCTCTAATTGGTGTCACATGGCATTACAACTGCACGTGATTTTTGTGTTGGCAGTGGTATAGCATAGCGTGACATAGGCACTGTGAGGAGTTTGGCAAGCAATATGTTCATTCTAGATTCACTCGCATTTAATTTGGATGATTTATGCTGCATCTCATATTTTGCTAATAGCCCTAATAAAATCAATATCATCAGTTAAGATAAAATATAAATTATGGATCACAGGAGGGGCGATTTTGCAAGGGGACGAATTATTCGCCCCACAGTATAAATATGATAAATGTTCCACCAATAACAGCAATTTGGCAACGCGTGGGTATCATTTAACAGAGTGATTAACCATGACGACCTAATGACAAGCGTATTGCTGAAATTTAAGAGTATGATATCAATTTTAAATACCAAAAGTAACGTTCGGTCCTAAATTTTGGTCTACACTACAGTACAAAAAAACAATTCTAGCACACCTGAAGGAAAAGCTCATACAAAATCTCCTCGGATACTTCCGGCAGATTGCCGACCCACAACGTTTTATCAACATCAGACATGGCTGATCAAAAGAATCAAATAAATTGCGCTAAAAATTTCTTAAAAGGATGAAATTTCTTATCCGAAATCAGCGCACATTGATACTGGTTCCCATATCGAAAACCAGCGAGAACGAATGACGTTGTTCCGGTCACATGGTTCTTGTTTACATTTGTAGACTCGTCTTTCTCGGGGGAGGCAATTGTAGATCAGTGAAAATTATACTTAATAATTTTGCTGAATTCTGATCAGAAAACGGTTTAATCCATCAATTTTATCTATATTAGTCATTCAAGTAATCTAAAGTTCAAATCTTTTGAATTTACTTAATTCGTACAAATACTAATTGAATGATCTTTTAGTAACCCCCTTCATTGCTCAAATGAGTTAGACCACCTCGACGTGAACAGGATATCGATCGCTAAAATGGCTGTAAACGCGACGTAATTGTGGACAAAAGGAATGACATATTTTCTGTTATTTAAGTGAAAACATTCTGTCAAGTGATTTTTATAATGGCAGAACTTTTGTCCGTACATGTCCATGTTCCCCAGAGGGATGAACATTTACCCATTAGCTGGAGTCAGGGAACTAAACGCATTTCGACCCCAACGCAAACCGTTTCACCGTCGGAAATAAGACATAAATATGACCTTCCTAAAAAGAGGAGTTTAGACATACAGTTTTCTGATTTGAGATATACAGTGAAAGATGGACATCACAAGAAAGGTATTTTTCATTGTTTTAAGCCTTAATATTTTCAAGGCGTGCAATGTTTCAGTATGGCCTCAAACTCAAAGTGTCCCAATGGGGTTACGTACCACAATGTGAATGTCCAGTGGCAATACAACTTGCTAGCATGAGTTGTTAACTTGTAGAGTATAGTTACTGTCCCGTTTTTTACAGATTTTTTTATGTCTGTGTAAGTAAATTCGTTATGTATTCATTGTTCCCATGTCCTTATAAATTTATGAACATACTATTATTATGAAGCATTCAATCAATATCTTAAATTTATTTGTAACTTTGAAGTTTGAGAGTAAACTTACACCAAAGGAGGAGTTATTCAACTTATTGTAGTTCTGAATGCAGATTACTACACCAAGAACCCGACATGGAATCTTAGAAATCACCGTAAATAAAAAAATAAAATAGTGATTTAAAGACAACTAAGGTATACACAGCTGATGTTTTTTGTTAAATAAGGAGTTCTCCTGTCGTTGTGGCCGTTATTTTATTGTTATTTATGCATAATTGTCGAAACTGGGTTGGACTGAAAAAGGGCATTTCATTCCTGTTGTTTTTTTTTGTATACTGAATTTTTGGAAATCAATATTTTTACTCCTTTGCATACAATAAATAGAGAAGAGGTCTACTTTATTATAAACACGTTTGTGAACATACAACAGGTATTGTAATAAATTAAATAATGAAAGGCCCCTCACATGAAGTAATTTCAGAGTTATGACCCTTTGAAATTCAATTCTATGTTTATTAAGAATCTGATACATTTTTAACAAACTAAAACTTACTTAAAATCTAGTTTAAATGTATTGTAAAATTTGCCAAAGGATTGATATATGGACAAACTAGAAAAAAAGGTTCTTTGAGAGAATTATGTTGGACATTTCCCTCATTGAGTCATTCTGAACAGTTTCCATTTGTCACTTTGATCTTCGTTTAATTAATTAAAAAGAACAAAGAATTAATTGAAAAATTGCCAGTAGATAGGATTTCCAAATTCAATAAAAGGGAGTGTGGTATTTATCATGTTGATGTCACTTCATCAGTGATTATAAAATAATTAGCTACTGTTATATAACATCATAAAATTTTATCAATTTTGATATCAGTTATTACATAGTTGTATGATTTTTTATCTTGTTTATCTTTGTGTATTTAGTTCATTGTACATGTGATAGATTGTTAGATATGTTAAGATATAGATTAATTAAACTTGATGAAGTTGTAAAATTTGTAGGTCATTCTTTCGTGTTTGTTTTTGAACTTGATAAGATTGCATAATCTAAACAACTGCTTCAACACCTATAAGACTTTCATTACAAACATTTCCAATCTCATATGAGCTTAAAGTGCTCCGCTATTTTTCCCCTGCATTGGATATGATGGTTTTCATTTATTTTCCTTCTTTCCCATTGCTAGCTCTTGATAATGGTGATTATCTAGAACTCTGAAAAGGATAAAGAGGAAGCAAAAAAGGAAAGGCCACTTCAGTGTGATTGTAAGCAAAGGATAGGCATATGATGCTGTATGTCCACTTAAAATAATTTAAACACGGACATTTTATGAAATAGATTTTTATATTTAGCTCAATGTTGTAACCCATACTTGAAATACTAGCCTTCTCACTTCTACCTTTTGATAAAGCATAGGCTCTGGCCAGTGTAAATAAACACAAACATTCTATAAAATATGTTTCTATAAGCTCAATGTTGGTTCCCATTCTTGAAATATTTACATACTCACTATACACACTTTTGATAAAGGCTAGTTATATCAGTCGTGAGTTGAGGGTTATTGTATTGGTTAATCTATAATTTGCTCTCTGATCAAGCTGTCAACATGCCAAGTAGAATCAGCTGATCAACAATTGATAAACTTTGTATCAAATACTGATACTATTTGTGTGATATACGAAATACCCTTTGTGCTCCAATGACCTTATTTGATATACTTGTACATGTATATATATATGTTACTTGTATGATACAGCTATTTATGATGGTTTTAACTTTAAAACCCACTTTGAGTGATATTTGGCTAATGAGACAAATATATTCTTGAGCCTTCCTCCATGATCAATTGGTTGTTGCTGCTGTCTCAATCTAACCTGATCTAAAATTCTCCGATCACCTACTCCCTAATTTAAGATCTGGCTGTTTTGATAGGAGGATCATGAGTGCCTTTTCTCAAAATATATTCAATACGCATTCATTTTTTAAGTAACTTGTTTACATCTGCTACGTCACGCGATTTGAAAATAGCCGTCCGATCACCACCTGCTCCATCTCTGTGACCCTGAGAGCGACCCTGAGAGCGACCATAAGAGATCCTACACAACAG
The DNA here is from genome assembly GCA_025267735.1 of Mactra quadrangularis. NCBI lineage: Eukaryota > Metazoa > Mollusca > Bivalvia > Venerida > Mactridae > Mactra > Mactra quadrangularis. The sequence continues at coordinate 46,461,512 of CM046299.1, read as the reverse complement.
AGGCCTAAAGGATATCTGTTTACGGAGTTTGTTGCAGACTTTAATAATATATAATGTAATCTCACTCTGATAAAGTGCCCAGTCCCAGCTACTGACCATAACTCTTTATGTATGGAGAGAGGCATTTTCATGCAGTGGTTGTGAGTTTAGTACTGGTGAATTCTTGCCCTATTGGTCAGTTGAACTGCCCACCATTGTATTCTTTGTATTGGTCATTTTATAGCCCTATATGACTAAAGATATTAAAATTAGCGGGTGTCCTGTTGTCTGAGGCAGATAATTTTTTATTTGGGCAACTGAAAAATATCTTCCTAGCAACCAAAAGTTACAAAGAATATTTAGTGTACTACTTTAAATACACCTTAAGTTAAATGACCAGTTCGGACAACTTCTATCATGTCCTTTTTTAGTATACTATATTAAGTATTGAATTAGAAAAAAAAATTACTAGTGCATAAAATGAATAAGTTCAAGCATAAGAAAGTAAACATAATAAAAGCGGACAGCTTTGTTGTTAGATACACTTAAAAGTAAGACGTAGAATGACCACACTAGTTGCTGACATAAGCAGATGATGTTATGAATTTATAAATGGTTAAGATTAGGTTATTTGTCAAATAAAGCTAATTTGCCGGTACATGTCAATTCTGACATCATTCAAACTTAAAATGTATCGGTTACTATTTTTTTTTTTGGTAAGTTTATTTGGATTTAAAGCTATTGTCAACATTTTTTAGTTATTTGCCTCATTATCTCACCCATAGCTGGCTTGAACAATCACAAGCCACCAAAGACACTGTACATGCTTGTTGTATAGTGTCATAGCAGGGTTCGATGTTGACTGTTTTTTGCTAGGTATCCAATATGGAAGGAATCCCCAATCAGTTATTCAGATATTTCTCCTTAAGCTAATGTAAGGGATTCCTCCATTAAAAGATTTTTGACACAATTTGTGATAAACAATCCATAATAACTCAAATTCATGTTAGAACCTGGCAGTTTGAAGGGATCTGATAGAATCCTTGCTAAGTATGACTGGGATTCCTCTCAAGCTTTTGTGATCCTCAGAATGGCAGGACACTGTTAGAGTTGAACTCTGTATAGTGGATAGGAACCCTGCTGACCATCTTCAAACTCACCTTATAGTTATGAGCTATCATGAATTCTTGCTACCAGTAATTGCTTAATGCGCCCACAATTGCTTAATTTATTTAGGAATATTAATGCTTTAGTTAAATTTTCATAAAAAGCTTACTGCAACCATATGGGAACCAGACCTACGGATTAAGTCCAGTGTAGAAATCTATTAATCAAATTACCTTTGCTCTTGTTTGTAAGTCTAATAAAAATGTGGTATAAATATAGGTTTAGTTATCATTGTATTTGTTATGCATGTGCAACTTTAACGTTATATATTTTGACTTCAGAATAATGTAATTTGTCAACTTGTCAACAGTATATACAAAGACAGATTTAATTAATTCGGCCTTGTACTGGCTCTTGACATACTGCATTTAACACGCTGCATTGATCACTAAATGATATAAATACAAATTTGTTAGCTTATTTTTTGCTGGCAATTTGTATTGAAGACGTTAAAATTGTAATTTTATTACGAAATAACGTCACAGATTTGAATTTCTCATTGTATTTTAATTACTTTGACCTCCTCGTTACAATTCCTAACTCTTGAAAATTATTTCATTGTTCACTTGTTCAAAACTTAGGCATTATGCCATTTTGTCATTGTAATATTGTACTTATATGTTTTATTTTAGTTAAAATTGGCTACAGATTGTTAACAGTTAAAATAACTTGTCCTTGATTTAAAGGTATCTAACCAATATTTGCCTTAACTTACTAGCCTGACATTCAGGACTGATGAAAATTGATTTGGGCTTGTAAAAATTACTTATTATACCCCCGCTTCGAAGAAGAGGGGGGTATACTGTTTTACCCTTGTCCGTGCGTGCGTGCGTCCGATACAAAATTTCCGTCGCAGTTTTCTCAGCAACTATAACATGCAGCAGCCTAATACTTTGCATATTGCTTCATCCCATAGTCCCATGTGGTGTAAAGCGATTTCATGCTCCTTGCTCATCTACTTCCTGTTTGTCGCATATTTTTAGATTTCGTTAAATGAAAGTTACATTATGATAGTCATATTTCTCACAGCGGGGGTATCACTAGTGAGCATTAGCTCACAGATTTACTTGTTTCTCACTGTCAGTAGTCAGGCTAGTTGAAAATTTGACTCGTAACATTTTAAATCAGTCGAGAACTTGTGAAAATTTAAAGCAAAGATTGTATACACCTTGATTTTTGTACACCTGTCCAAGTATAGTCACATCATGCTGGGTTGGCTTAGTAGAGTTGTTGGGTTGTAGGGTGACTGACTGACTGGCTGGCTGGCTGGGTTGGCATCTGATTTGTTAACTAAGTCAAGTGTTTATCTTCAGGTCTTCAACAAATCTGGTCATAGGTCACCAAGTCGTCTGTCACTAGGGTAACTTGGTTGAGTTCCACTCTATCTATTGTGAATCTTATGAGTGACGTCATAACAATTAATTTCATTGTATTAAAAAATTAACCTGATGAAGACGTAAATGTCGAAACGTTGAATTAAAATACAAATACGGTAAATATGCAGTAGTGTGAATTCTTCTTTTTATAACTTTAATGAATCTTATGGGAAACACAAGAGTTGTGGCCTTTACATTGAATAAGTTCTAATTTGTAAATTAGTATTATCTTGGTGAACAAACGTACAATATTTTTCTGAATAAAATGCATGAAAGTCATAAATTTTAAATCCTTTCATATTACTCTGTATACTGACCATACTCACTGGTAAAAGTTTTCAGAACTTCTTCAGAAGTTTAGGATTTTAGCTCATAAGAAAGTTTTCACATTCAATGTAAGTGGTTTTGAGAGCAGAAAGTATTGGGCTGAAAAATTTTGAACTCTAACCTAAGTATACTGAATTATAATGAGTAGATAAGCCTGTATCATAGAAAACAGCTCCTATAGTCTAGCCAGTTTTAAATTTCTTAATTTCATCAACTGATAGACAATGTGATATTTGATAAAAAGAGAAATAAATTGTTATGCAGTAAATAACTGTAATTGTCGCTTAGAAAACACTTAGGACATTGGTTAAGTGAAATGAGCAATACATTGTATTTGGTTATTTTTGTTATGCACTTATTGACTTAGTGGACTTTACCCTACTAAGTTCACTGTTGTAACTAAGCAGTATAATTCTACACTAGAAATGAGCCATAGAAGTCAAATTGAAACTTGTCATAAAATTTGCCTGAAGGAAGAAAATTTCAAAGTATTATGACATTTATAATACTTTATATCATTTCAAGTTATGATGGTCAAACATACTGGTAATGTGGTATATAAATCAAGGGCTGTCTGCAAGACTGTAGTAAGTGCATTGTGTTAAAGAGCGAGTTAATACAGTCTTGCAGACAACCCTCAAAGTACATTGATTAAAATGGGTTTGTTTTAAACCTCTTTATGAGTACTATGATCAGGGTTAAACACTAATTCTGTCCTGGGATTCCAAAGACCCCAAATAACTTGGTAGAAATTTCAGTGATTCTTAGCTGGAGATTCCATCAGGATTACTGAAAAATTGCCCTGTTTTTATAAAAATTCAAGTTTCCATGACTTGTCACACAATAATAAGATAGGCTATGGAAAGAACTAAAACTTCATGTGTAAAGTAATATAAGGTGACTGTTATTAAAGGTGACTGTTATTGAAAGGTGACTGTTATTAAAGGTGACTGTTATTGAAAGGTGACTGTTATTAAAGGTGACTGTTATTGAAAGGTGACTGTTATGGAAAGGTGACTGTTATTGATATACTGGGTATGGTTGTTATTGAGATGTGAAAGTTTAGAGGCACATGCAACTTGATGCAAGTGATATTTGAATGTAGTAGCTCTTGTTGAGAGGTGACTGTTGTTTAGAACTGACTGTTATTTCTAGGTAGCTGTTTTTGGATTGTGACAGTTGTTGAGAGGTGACTGTTGTTGAGAGGTGACTGTTGTTTAAAACTGACTGTCATTCCTAGGTAGCTATATATGGAATGTGACAGTTGTTTCAAGGTGACTGTTGTTGAGAGGTGACTGTTGTTTAGAACTGACTGTCATTCCTAGGTAGCTGTTTTTGGATTGTGACAGTTGTTTCAAGGTGACTGTTGTTGAGAGGTGACTGTTGTTTAAAACTGACTGTCATTCCTAGGTAGCTGTCTTTGGAATGTGACAGTTGTTGAGAGATTGCTGTTGTAACATGCTGGCATATAGAGATGACAGTTGTTTCAAACAGTCTGGTATTTAAGGATGGCTGTTGTTGGGAGGTGACTGTATTTGAGATTTAAAGCTTGTATATGAGGTCCTAACCTTGACCTTAAACTATACATTCATGATTGTGCGAAAAAAATTGAGATTTTTTAACTTGGGCAACAAAAGATAGTAATTTAAAAAAGACAAAAGGCAGAGATAAAGCATTTTGACTTTTAAGTTTTTGACTGACAACTTTGTCCTAGTATTTGTATCGCAATTGTTTCAATCTTTTGTTCTTATACTATTTTGAGTAGTGACTAGTAAGAAATTCTTTTAAAATATGTTTGTTAAAGTCTGGTTCTAATTAGCCCATTATGTTAGAGAGGTGCACTTGATTTAATGACTCCTGTGAAATTTTGCTCTAGTTTAATTTGGCAAGGTCGCAAACTTGTTGATAGTAAGCATTTAAATATTGCCCCGCTCAATGGTCTGAAACTTAAACTGTTTCAGTATTTATGAATGATTATGAATGCCATGAAATTAGTCATTATTATAATATTTCCATTCCATTGTCTTAGGTAACTGAATATTCTAGTTGTTTTTAACTCTAAAAAGTTGTGAAAATTAAGTACAGGTGTCCGAGCACTGAAAAATTAGGTGTTTCTGAAAACTTCTTCACTGAAAACCATAGATTGAATCCATTAGTCTTTCACCCTTGGCATTGATGCTTTCCTAGATTATCAGAAGATCCTTTTCGTTTATAGGTCATTTAAAACCTTTTTTCTGTAGAATGCTTGGTGCACTTATAGTATAATCTTTTTTTTTCATTCTTGAAATTGAAATAGATGTTTGCCATTGTCATTAGAAGTTCTTTTTACTTTTGAGTGTCTTTGGGGTCAAAATGAGCGAGGGATTCTATCAGGATCCCTGGTTAAAACATTAAGGGTCAAAACCTGGGTACAGATATATGTGGTATAAAACTGATTTATAATGCCTGCTATTGTATGTTATTAACCCAAATATCTAGGGCTGTCACGATACGCCAGAAGCGTACTGTGGTATATTGCGATGTGCTAAACAGTATCGCGATATGTACCACAATATATTGTTGTGCATACCAAAGACAAGGCTGCATAATACTTCTATCTTAAATGAATTATTCAACAGTCAAGTATTGAAGTATGTTATAAATAGCAGACTGAAAAAATATCGCATTTTTAGAGTTATGGGAACATTCCGAACGCACCCAAATCGATAAATTCTTTAAACTTGAGCTTAATCAAATGAACCATAGAAAACTGATGTTTCTCTACTTTCATTAAGCGAATGGAAAATTTTTAATGAAAATAAAAAATACTGCTAAATACCGGTACATTAAATTTGTACCCCGGTATGTATGGCCCCAGCTGCATATTGCAATATACCGGTATATCGCGACATCCCTACAAATATCCTTCCTCTATCATATTAATGACTCTTATTAAATGATGAAATAACCTGATATATTGTCAATATTTACTGATAGGTTAAAAGTTGGTTGTATATCTAGTTTGTAAACAGTGATTTGATATTGAATTCCAAGAATTGTAATTGGTTGTATATCTAGTTTGTAAACAGTGATTTGATATTGAATTCCAAGAATTGTAATTGATTTCGGACTGAAATCGATTCTCAGTTAATTAATATAATTGTAAGAGTCCTAGTCAAAGTCCAAGTTTAAGCATAATTTCAAAAGATGAAGTGGATTTTGTATTTCATATTTTCATTTCCAATTTCTGTAGAATGTGTTTACTGTTATTATTGAGTACAGGTATATGATGCAATAATTTCTCTGAAAGTTTGCTGAAAGTCTGAGAGGAAATTGCTGTGAGTTTATGACTGCGTCTATTAAGATCTATGTTCATAAAGATATAGTCTTACTGCCTTTCTGTTGATATAACAAAGTTATAATGTTCTATTGATATTCAGTTAATGTCTTATGTGTTTCCTTTTAGTGTTAAATCATTCATCTTCTACCTCAGACATTGGAAAAACATCCAAACATAAATATAAGTACATGTACTTGTGTTTTACTGTTTCTTTGAAATTACTGAAGGAGGAGTTGGTTGTTTTTACATGGGGTTTCCTCATGTTTAGAAGCAGACTGTTGCAAATGCTCATTTCAGTTCACTGCTGACTTTTACATTAGGTTTGGCAATTAAAAGGATAATTACTACTGCAATTGAAGAAGTCCGCTTTACCCTTAACATGCAAATGATGGAGCCTAAAATTTTCTTCTCATCCAAAAAATTGTCTAAAATTGCAGGATTTTGAAATAACCAAGGTGGTCTTTTATATATAAGAACTCCACTGAATTTGCCATTAGAGATTTGGATCCTTGACCTTTTCCCTTTAAGAGACAACATTGATGAATGTCTAAGTTCTGAAATAATAAAAATTAACATCTAAATATGGCAACATATGGGTATTTAACTATCCTTGCCAGACAGATGATATTTTAAAGTTTTACACTTAAAACATTTTTTCTACTGAATTTTCATTTCTAGATTTAAATGAAATCCTTGATATTGTTGAATTTTCTTCAACTCAGAGCAATTATTTATTTACCTTGACAATTTTTGGTGACATCCCATCACCTGACTGATTTTGATCACATGACCTGTGAAGGGTCACATGATACAATGAGACTGTTGTAAAAAAATCAAACAACGCTAGCCATCTCTGAACCAGGACTCAGGGACTGGAGCTACAGTTGATTTACAACAGTCTCCTCATATCACATGACCCTTCACCAGTCATGTGATCAAAATCAGTCAGCTAAATAAGGTGACGTGATGTCACTGAAAATTTCAAGGTAGATTAAAGATATAATGAATTTTTCTCATCTTCATAATACTTAAATGTTTACAAGTTTTAGTTTTAAGTTAATTTTGATAATGTTTTTCTATTTTCAGGTCTCAAAGAGATTCTTAAGAATATCTCTGGACAATTTAAATCTGGAGAACTTACAGCCATTATGGGGCCATCAGGGGCTGGGAAGAGTTCCCTAATGAATATTCTGGCTGGATACAGGTACATTGTTAAAATATGCATTATACCTACATAATTTACAAAATTGTGAAAATGTTGTTTGTGCACAAAATTCTGATAACTTTTGAAAATCCATAAAATATTTGTACAATCAAATAAAGAAGTGTTGCCAAATTATTTCTCATCTCACTTGAAGTTTCCTGAAAATTATGTTTTTTTCTAGAATATAACTTTTTACCCATTTTTCAAGATAAAAGATGACATGTTTGTTAAATGTATGAATTTGATTTTTTTCCTCATTTCTAGTTAAGGAAGTCTAAGTCTACCAAATTACCCTTAATGATAATTATTATATTCAGACATAATAGTTAACATTCTATTTTTGTACTGTAAACTTTGATCTATAATGATTCTAGTAGCTTGTTTTCTGATCAATCAATTGTTTCAACCTCTCTAATGGATTCTAGTCAAACCTGTATAATGTAGCCAGACAAGGAGAGCATTTAAACTAGCTGCTTTCTTAGAGCCTGAATTGCATTTGATAGCACTCTGGGATTTTGAATTTGGTTTCCCAAAGAGTTTAAATCCCACCCAGGGCTGTTATACCCCTACAAGAAATTTTGACAATAATTAATCAATTTTTCTTCAATAAAGTATAATTATGGAGCAGTTACTGGCCTAGTGCTTAAGACTGGTGGCTCCCTCCATCCAAAAGAAGTTTGAAATGAATTTACTTGACTGTTTCAAAACACTGAATGTATATTTATAACACTGGTAACTGCTTATCAAAGGTTTTTGTTGAATAAAATTGTACATAGAAATAAGTTTGGAAATCAATTCTTGGCTACATGTATGAACCAGAACAAAATCCAAGTTTTGAGATTCATTTACTTGGCTATTTAAGACTGGTGACCATATAATACAGGTGTCAATCAGTACAATATACATGTACTGTGAATTGTATGATTGGCTACTTGAGTCAGTCTATTGCTTAGTAAAAGTGACCGCTTTCTCAGGTTTGAATGTATCTTGTAAGCTTTTTTGATTTGTCTGTGATGTTCTGACTGGTACAGTTCTCATATATTTAGATCTCTTGATTAATTCACTAACTTCACTTTGATCATGGTTTGAGAGACAGCTGATAGCTTACTTGTGATTTTGAATGATTTTGAAGTGCAGTGAAACCTTAGTAACCTAAACAATATGAATGTTTTAAAACTAACTTATTGGACCCTTGATTATTCCCATTTTCTCTCAGACCATCCCTTTTCTCTCAGCCCCAGTCCCTTATATCTCTGTTTGTGACCCTTTTCTATCACCCATGTTCCTTTTCTCGGAGAGCCTGCTCCTTTCTCACAGCCTGTGCCCCCTTTCTCTTAGCCTTTACTCCTTTTCCCCAGTCACTGCTCAATTTCTTTCAGCACCTGCCCCGTTTCTATTCTTCCTGTCCCTTTTCTCTCATCCCTTAGCAGAAATATTTACTTGAAGCATCAACTCTTTGATGCACCCTATCTGTTTTCCTGCTTTTGAATAATCACTTTTATATTAAATAAATTTTAAAAGTCTATCTTAATGAGGTATCTCTAGTTTTCTCATTATAGATACACTTTGATCACGCTATCATTTATCTAGTTTACTGTAAATTTTGGCAGGTTCTTATCTTTCTAAAATAGTATTTTAATAATATTATTATTTTGTAGAAGATGTTATGGTTATATTTAAATTCCTTAGAAAACTTGTCTGGATTGAGTGTATTGTATACACTCTTCATCTTCAAAGTTTGATTTTCTTTAGCATATCAGCAGTAACAGGCGCGTAGGAAGGATCTGAATATTGGGGCCGCAGATGTGGTGGGTACGAGAGGGGTGTCCCCTCCCACCGGTCGAAATTTTTTCTGAATGCTAGCTTCTGAAACTTGATTTCCAGCACTTTCAGTACCCCCTGTTTAAAAACAAATCTTTGTATTATAATAAGACCTCAAGTTTTTCAATAAGTGTCATGAAAAATTAACCTGCGGCCCCATTGCCGCTGTTTGCCAGAATATTGGAGCCGCGGCCCCTGCGCCTTAGTAAAATCAGGGGTTGCGAAAATGCCGGACCGCCGGTCATGTCCGGCAAAAATTCGTTTCGGTCCGGCAGTTTGATCGAGCCGTCGGTCCGGCCGACCGGCGTTTTTTCTCACGACATTTTTACATTTTTCGCCGATAATTCGTACCATACTTTGGTTCGAAATCATACCAAGCCCAATCAGTGTGAACCAGAATATTCCTAGGGCGCGATTTCTCGCACTAAAACGGCAAAAATCGCATTAAAAGTTTTTAAATGCGAGAAAATATCGCCAAACTTTTCTAGACGCTATTTGGCGTCTAAAATTATCAATAAAATCGTGAAACTGTTTGACAAAAGAGTTTGAAATCGGCGGAAAAGAGTTAAACAAATTTTCATAGTATACTAAAATTAAATTCCCTAATTGATCGTCGATTGTTAATCAAGATATGAGTTGTGAAAAATAAGACCGCCCACGGCGATTACATGCTAATTACATGTCAATTAATTTAATTATCGGTCACACGCTGGGAGATTAACTCGCCGACAAAGGATGTCATAAATTCGATTTGCAGTCGCCAAGTTATGTTTACACGCGTGACTACGTTCGCATATGCCTAATTTACCTATATTCGTCCGAGAGAATTACGTTATTAGCGCCACGAGCAAGTCATTTTATTTTAAGACGCTCGGCGTTGTTGGGGGATTTATTTTAACGGCGCGTCCGCGGAAACAAGTTAAAATTACACTTAATGTCGTATCATGTAGCATCGTTTGTTAAATTAGGATGAAAGCATAAAAACAATAAGCCTTTCAATCAAGATGGAAGTTAGATATGAAATTGATAAGCAAAGTTGAATGACTCTGATCTGCAATAAAAATTATATCTATTAAAACATTGATGATTATTGGTTAAATATTTAACATTAGATTACGTAAATTGGCGGTATTTGTCAATACATGTACAACTACATACTTTTGTCGGCGAGTTAATCTCCCAGCGTGTGACCGACAATTAAGTTTAATTGACATGTAATTAGCTTGTAATCGCCGTGGGCGGTCTTATTTTTCACAACTCATATCTGAATTAACAATCGACGATCAATTAGGGAATCTAATTTTAGTATACTATGAAAATTTGTTTAACTCTTTTCCGCCGATTTCAAACTCTTTTGTCAAACAGTTTCACGATTTTATTGATAATTTAGACGCCAAATAGCGTCTAGAAAAGTGGTGCGATATTTTCTCGCATTTAAGAACTTTTAATGCGATTTTTGCCGTTTTAGTGCGGGAAATCGCGGAAATCGCGTCCTAGGAATATTCTAGTTAAATTTGTAATCCGGATTAGTAAAATTGGTATGTTACATCATGTAGAATCACAAACGGGGTATATTATTGGTTAAAGGGTTAAAATCTTTTTATAGATATGATTTGAGAAATTTTGAATTTTGATGCCACAATGAAAATTCTCTGGTTTCTTTTTGGCCAATCGGAGAATTTCTTCCACTGTGATCAGAAAAAACTTATAATTTACTTGTGAATGGGAGGAAATCTCTCACTGAAAATATGACCTAGGAATATCCCTGATGTTTGCTGTCGGACAGTAGTTAAAGAAAAAATTGTTGTTGTTTTTTTTTCGGACTGGCGGAACTGTTTCCGGACTGGCAATTTTTAGTAAATGCCAGACCGGATGACTGGCAGTTTTTTATCACTTTCGCAACCCCTGTAAAATACATTTTTTCATCAGATAACCAAATTATCAAGTTGCAAGATTATATAATATAAGTAATTTTTACTACCAATATAAAGTCACAAGCTAGCTATACTTTGAACTTGACAGAACCGTATGTTTAAAAGCAGGAACCTGTTGCCCAAACCAAAACATACTGTTGGCTGTTAGGGGCAATAGGAGGACCTTTAATGTCAAGCCCTGCCCTTTGTTAAAAAAAGTTGATTTTATCCCAATGAAATTTTAACTTTAACTGTATTTATTGACTTTTCAACAGTTTTCTAATTGCATCAGATTTTTCTTTACTTTATGACTGGCTAATTTGAATTGAACATGTATATTGGTAAATGGAAATCAATATCCATTTCAAAACCATTATTATTGACCTTTATCGTGGTATGAGAGCCATTAAGTAAATTATAGTCCAAGGATGGTTATGATCAATCGAGTATAAAATGTTTCTTTAATATAACATTTTAACATTAAACATGTTTTATTGGTCATTATTTGTAGTTTTCGAACACACTTGGATAGTTAAGGACAACTTTGACCTGTATTCAGTTAATGACAAAGCATAATTCTAGTTTATTGGTCTTTACTAAAAATGATAATCATAGTTTTTAAGTCATGCATATTTGTATACTGTTATAGTGTAAAATTTAGTTTTAAAATGAGCTTGTGCTGTCATGCAGCTATTCATCTTCGTATGCAGGGTTCAATTTTAAAGGACATCCTGTTGCTCCTGGTGACCTATATTTGGGTTCAGGCAACTTGATACTGCTAGTAAACATTTAGTGTGGGCAAGTAAATGTATAGCTGGTTGTCCAACAGGGTAACCTACTCTGGAAATTAGTGTTTAGGCCCATCTATGTCCTTGTTTTATTATTCCAAAAAAAAATCATTATTTCAAAATTGAGTCACTGATATTCAGGTCTTTACTTTATAACAAAAAAATATATGTTCTTAATGTCTTGGACCCTCCAGACCCCAAGTGGAAAAAAATGGAAAGGTCCAGTGAAGTAAGGACTGATACTAATAAATGTTCTACTGTTTCCATGGAGACAAGGAATTATTTATTTATACCTGAATTATATTAGCTAACACAGAAACTAGTGAATTGTGAAATGAGAAAAGACAGAAATATAATTAACAAAGACAAGAAGGAGAGAGAAAGGGGAGTTACATGTACTTCTAAGTCAGAGAGAATGACATAGAGTGCAATGTTCAAGAATGTTGTTTATGATTTCCTTCAGTACTTGACTGTACTAAGGTTTATTTTATTACAATATATTGCAGATTTAGCACAAAATGGTGGTAACTCACTCTTTTCGTATATTGAGTTACCACTGTTTTCTGCTAAACCTGTGAATTAAATACATGGTATACAACACTTGTAAGTTTGTCATGATCTACATGTACACAAGGACATGAATAGTGATTATATCTCATACATTTTTTTGGATGGGTCCAAACACTTTAGCAACACATTGTTTCGGTCATATTTAGGCTCTCAGTCTACCTGACTGTTCCTTAGATGTTTAAATCTCTGTTAACCAGTTTATAGGAACACATTTCTGTCTAACTGACTACTGCCTTACATGATTTAAAATCAGTGGTAGTAGGCAGAAAGACTAGAAATTATTTCATAAACAAGCTTTACAAAAGTATGCCAAGCTTAGGAATTGAACCTACAACCTCTTGATTTGTGCTCTCCCAACTGCACTAGCCACGCAGCCTACTATATTTATAGTTGAATGGTTACTAAATCTCACCTAACCATACAGTGTATATTAAAATGAAGGAGCATTGGTCCAGTTATAGGACATGCACTCAATGATTTCTGTTACACTGGGTTCGTACCCCACTAGGAGCACTGCTAATTTTATTGTTCAAGAAATTTACATACACTTGTTTCACTCAACCCAGTACCGGTGTAAATGGGTACTGTGAGCATCACATGCCTGAAGGTAATTTTAATGAAGGTGTTTTAAATTAGAACCTGATTAACTACCACCTGATTAACTCTGTTGGTAGTGCCTTGACTTCTGTTCCAGGTGTTGTGGGCTTGATTCTAGGGTTGGACAAAAGTCATTCATGTACCTTTATTGAGTTTTATCATAAATACTTCCTTAAACTGAAACATAGTTCTCCCCATTGATGTTAAGTACTGGTGGCAGTGTTGTCTTGAAGTTGTTTCTAAAAACAGGTGGTTTCCCAAGTAGTTAGTTGAACTTTGATCCCTGGTTAACACTGTATTTATAGAATCACTCCGCTAGTAGACAGTTTGTGCCAAAATATAAGTACATTTTGTTACTTTTGTATTTATGATATAAATGATAGGTATAAAACAATGTCTGATGCCAGTCTACATCTACATGATAATAGTTTAACGTCTAGTGTTCTGTCAGTGTTCTGTCAGCTTTCTGTCAGCTTCCTGTCAGCAATTCTCTTTGAGTAATTTTGTTACATAGCTTCTACATTCTCTGTGGCATGGAAATATAGATATACTTGTCTCAATGTGACACCAGCATTAAGAAATGTTCTGAAAATCTACTCTAACAATTTAATTGTGACAGTTGAATTTGATTTTAAAAAGATCTGCATGATCTTTGTTCAATAAAGTTGAAGAATATCTTTACTATTAAATTTGCGAGTTTCCTGTTTTGTGGAAGAAACTGCGCAGCTTTGAATAAATCTTTTGTTTGTCGCTGGAGCACATATATACCGGCATATCAAGTTGACAATTCTTTTTTGAAAAAGCCTCTTGATATTTGCAAAAACTGCCAAAAATCAACAAAAAAATGGGTTTTTTGTGTCTAAAAATAGATAAAACTAAAAATAGACATGTCAAACCAAACTCCCCGCAGCGGTTATCTCCCTTTATCAAATCAATAATTAAGTAGCAAAGCGTGACTTAAGCACTGTGAGGAGTTTGCTAAAGCCCGTGCTTGCACGGGCTCCCATCTAGTACATGTTTATTTATGTTTGGCTGTTTGAACTTGCTGTTATCATTCATTGTAGATGGTATTGTTAAATGATTTATCATAAAAAGGTAGCTTTAGTAAACATTTTAGGTCAGTCAGCTAACCTAACCTAGCTTTCCTAGACATTTGTCTATAACCAGGACTCGCCAATCCTTCCAAAATGCCCACAACTTCTCTCCATATCCCTTATTAATGGAGGAAATTTACATTATTGTCAAATTATCATGGAAAGTTTTAACTGCCTGGAATGAATTCAAACCATTGCCCCCTTTTGGAAGCTTAGATTATAAATCCTGGTGCGCTACCAACTGTAATACGGGCCCCAGGGTTATACATACATTAACAACTAACAAACAGTTATTGTTGCCCATAACAACCAAATCACAGAACTTAGTTATGCCACTCAACAAGAACAACCTGTATCCCCTTTGGGATACTAGGCTAGAAATCCTAGCTTGCTACCAACTGTGGTGCTGATAGAGTTTAACAACATTCAACTTATAAGTTAAAGTAGCAAGTTCTATTTTTTTATCCAGATTTTTCATAAAAAAAATTGGCGTATTTCTTGATGAATTATTGCCCTTTGTATACCTTTTTCATAAGCAATTTATCAAATATGACTTCCTTTTTTAACAACATAAATGTGATCTTAATTTTCCCCATCTGCGGAAAAATCCGGCATTAATGTGGTTTCCACTAGATTATATGATGCGCAACGCGAGAAAAGGGCCCTTAAGCTCTTTGACGTCGTTTGCGGTAAACGTCAAAAACGTTATCGAGGTCAATTTTAGCGTACACGTGTCACGTCAGTGATTATTGCATTGTTTATACTGAAGATTTATTGGCTCTATTGCATTATTTTAAGGGAATTATTCTATGTTCTGTAAAATATGACTGACTTATTTTCAATGTATCAAGAAATCAATATCAAATAGCGTAAAAATAAGGATTGTTGACCGTCATGAGTGGTTTTTTTTCATCCAACTTTCGTCAACGTGCCGAGCCGCCGTCGGGTGTTGACTCTTTTTAAACTAGACTAACTTGTTACTTGACGTTTAGAATATTCTGTATTATTTGTGCTTTAAAATTGGATTGCTAAAAAGATAAGCAAGATCTACAATCAGATTTTTCGGGAGAATTACACACATTATTTCGGTACCATTGATTTAAATTGACGATGGATACAGCTTCTACACGCGTCGCCATCACATTGTTTACTCGTAACTACGGGTACACATGCACACCCGTGAATACAGCACACGCTATAATATCAAATGCGGACTTGTATTTTTTATTCTGATTTTTGATTCATTTCATCATATAATATTAGCTTGATCGGGAAATTTTGTGAATAGGAACTGCAAAATTATAAAAATTTCGTCCCTTTCTAAACTGAAATGTCCTTGGGCTTTTAGACTTTTAGTTAGGTCTGTTATTTCTTAGACAAATATGCATCGAATGCAATCATGCATTAACCATTATATATGTTATTGCTCTAATGTATTGCTGTCGTTTATAATTAAAACGGTCATTTAAATTGAAATATGGAATTTGTTACCAAATTATTGATCACCAGTCTGTAAGCCTACTTTGAATAGCGGCCGCAGCTGTCACAATGTACATATAAAGGTTTGGTTTGGCTAGATATCGGCATTCATTATTCTTTTCATAATTTGACTAGCTCTAAATAAAGCTCCATCAACATGAATGATCGAAAAAGAAAATATAGATCTATTGTAAGCAAATTGTACCTCTGTCTAATTACCAAATCTATTACAATTGCCGAGCAAGATAACATTTGTGAGTCAATGTGAACCTGTTGCTAATAAGACTGTCTTCGTGAATAAGTTTTCTAAGGGCGTATCGCCGTATGAAATAAAAGTATTAGAAACATATATTGTTTCAATCTACCTATACATCATTGTAATAAAAATCCAAATTGGTTTAAGATAAAGATCGTTCTTTCTTAATTACAATTATAACTAACCGCGAGTTCGTTAGAAGGCCTACACCTCATTTTCGTCATACGAAACTGTCAATACTTTTTATTTCGTTAAGAATAATTACTAAGAGTTTATTGAATTTTACAAAATGGTGGCAATATCATTATAATTATTAAGTGCAATTTGGTACTACAGTGATCTTTTATCTTAGTTTGTGTTTAAACCTGACCCACACATGAGCACCGGGCCTAGGTCTTAGAAGTAAAACGCGTTTTATTCCCGTTGTTTTCTGTTTAACCCATTAGCGGCATCAAAGCGTTATCATGCAGCCTGATTTTGCCATAAAATGGCATTAACCCTCGTTACGGTTATTAACAGAGCCCACAACTTATACACAGGTCATCGTCGATCCAAACTTTAATGTAACTTGAAATACATGAAACTTCCGTGATTCAGAGCCAGATTTCCAGATCTACGCTCAGTTTCTTCAACTTGACCACAACCATTACTGTTCATGCATTCCTTGGGCCAATTGAAATATCAAAGGATTACCGACTATCATCTCCAAACTTTAATACTCCAAATTTCTTTGATAATGATGCCTACCAAAAGCGCTGTTATGTCGGCATTCATAGATCCTTCAAAGAAAAGGTTAGCTAGTTCCGTATTACGTAAATTTCCCATTTTATGTTTAACTAAATATTTTTATCCATCTTTCACCTGGATTTGGTCTTATTATGTGTAAAATACTATTTAATTGACATTGAAAGTTATTAGTAAATATTGTACTCATTTTTGACATAGGGTCAAATTACCTCAATAACAGTATTTTAAATTCTGCTGTGATACGATGTTACTGAAGGAAGAATATTAAGTAATAGTAAGCATCGCTTTGCTTGAAAATTCTGTTACATTTTACGTGTGTATTAATGTGAAATAAACTTCTATTTATCTGAACCTCTTGTGGAAAAATAGTGTATTTATCTTATTCTAATGTTTATTAAAATGTTATTATAATGTTAATTATATTATTTAGACTGTAATTTTTGCAAACCCGTCATTATGAATACCTGCAAATTTAAGATGGTGAAAATGGAGTAAAAATCAAAATTAGCGTTACAATGCGTGTGTAAGCTACGACAATGCTGACATATAAATAGGCTATGAGAGTAATGTATTTGTCGTTGTCATTAAAAGCAGTTCACATGTTGAATATTATTTTAACATTTTGAGACTTATATTTATATCTTTTCAAAAATATTCACGGACATATACATTTTTCAGGGTCCTGATTTTTTACGATTAATATGTTCTTGTACAAATTGGTACATTCATGCACGTGTATAACATATGTAAAAATGAGTTCAATATCAAATTATGTTAGCTGTAACTTTTATTATCAGTATACACTGTAGTACACATATTTCGTGACAACTCTAACTTTTACCTACAAAATTGCCAATGATAACAGTTTGCTAAATTTAAACGCTCTCGAACAACAATTTCAAAGGAAATTTGGCGTCGATGAACCTCGATAATAGACCTTTACACTGTTTTGTTGTACCATAGATAAAACAATGCAGTATGTATCAATGATTTTTTTCCACAATCAGATTTAATAATGCTAATGAAAGTGAAAATATTTGTTGGGACCATAAATATATGGTTGTTAGTAATAAAGCTGTCGGTATAGACTAGTTATTAGGACTCGTACATGAAGACTTTCTTTAAGCCTATTGTAAACTGAAAATCAATTTAAATTCGATAGTTTTTAGTATAAACGTAAAGAATGTTGAAATTTGAAAAAAAACTTCTCGATAAAACTAATTCCAAATGATTTTTGCAGTCAGTTTACTTTGTTATTCAGTTGCCATATGACCAACAAAAACGCGACGTTTAACATGAAGTCGCTTTTTTCTTGGACTCAGTATCGAATTCCAAATCGCCATAGCAACGTTATTAATTGAGATATCTTAATAAATTATACATTTTTAGAAACTACGAAGCCTACTCTTTCACTTTCTGTAAAAATCTCAATTTCGAAAAATTTGACCATAAGGGCCCTTTTCTCAAGTTGCGCATCATATTTTCTTTTAAAATTTAAATCTACAAACACAACAGTAACAGTATAGACCTTGTACTGGATGTTGTATAGAGATGACACTGTAGTGTTTATATCACATATATATGATGTTATGTTGTATTTACCTGTACTCTCATGTATCTTGGTTGTTGTATAGAGATGACACTGTAGTGTTTATATCACATATATATGATGTTATGTTGTATTTACCTGTACTCTCATGTATCTTGGTTGTTGTATAGAGATGACACTGTAGTGTTTATATCACATATATATGATGTTATGTTGTATTTACCTGTACTCTCATGTATCTTGGTTGTTGTATAGAGATGACACTGTAGTGTTTATAGCACATATATATGATGTTATGTTGTATTTACCTGTACTCTCATGTAACTTGATGTAGGTCTTAGTGTTGATAATCTTACTTTAGGTGTTTAATTCCATGTACTCGTACATATTGTACGTACAACATGTGATTGTAGTACATGTACACTGTTTGCTCTGAAAACAAGACAGCGGAGTACTAAATTTTGACTTTTTTCTACTTTGCTGCACTTATTTAGCAGAGATGCATTACTGTTATTATAAAACCAGTGCATTATGTTAGCATCACTGCTTGCAGAAATACTGCAGTTGCATTTATTTAAAGCTTTGTCCTACATCCTGACCTCTTTTTCTGCTCCCTGTCTTCATCCTAGTTCTAGAGCTGCTGTAAAGTTTCTCCATCAGGACTACAAAAATTGACAGGCTTATCATTTGGGACTTATCATTGACAAAAATCTGTGGGGGGGGGGTAAAGGGTTTTTTTCACATCAGTCCCTATCCTTCAAATTATAAATCTTTGCACATATATCTCTCAAATGTTGAAAAAATATGCAGGGTTTACTTGAAAATCAACAAAAAAATCATGAGAAATATAAAGTTCTCTTTATAATTTTGTGAATTTTTGTGATTATTTTCTCATCATGAAAAGGCATAATTTAGACCAGAATTTATGGTAAAAACAAATCATTATCACATGTAACATTCACAATATAATATTATAATTTGTATATTTCAGAACGTCAGGTATTGAAGGCGATATATTTGTTAAAGGAAGAAAACGTGATTTAAGATCATTTAGGAAATATTCCTGTTATATAATGCAAGATGACCATTTGTTACCTCATCTCTCTGTTGAAGAAGCTATGATGTGCTCAGCCAACCTTAAACTTAATGAAAAAATGAAGAAATATGAAAAAGAGGACTTGGTTAGTTGATTTTTGTTTAATAGACCTAATCCGGAATTCAAATTTATCGGTTTTTCCGTCCGTGCACAGGCAGTACAAATAAAGTTTTCTACACATTATTGCTAAACAGCACGAACTATGGATTCAATCCTATTGTTCTTTTTACATGTGTTTTCATTGTAACAGTGAAAGTTTGTTTGTACCGGAGGGGAAAACCCAAATATTTGAATTCCGGATATAGTCTATTATAGAATCACCAAATAGTTTGATATTAAGACTAGCATGAGACCAATCTGATTAAAACCCGATCTAAAATTTTACCGCTCGCATACTCGCTAATTTAGATCTGGCCTTTTCCAAACGAAGGTCACGTTCAGGTGACCTTTTCTCATCATAATATTCATGACGAAATTGTTATGATACCTAACTTGTTTACATTGTCTACGTCACGCAATTTGAAGTGAGCCACCCAATCGCAGACTGTGAATAATACCACCGTTAAATTTGCGTGCAAACCTTGGTCTAAAAATAGAAATTACGAAATCAAAATGTGATTAATAGTGTTTTCGTCTAGATGAAAGCTACGCATTGATTGGTCGACACAAAGTTCATCTTGGTGTGACCTTGCATTGACTAAGTAGAGATCCAGTACGCCAACGCGAGTAGAACAGGATCTCTGTTTACGGAGATTGGCATGAGACTTTCATGAAGCAATATTTAATGTATAGAATGATTGGTAATCACAAAGTTATAGTACCGATGATAGATAAACATCAACAGAAATACATATAATATAACAAAAATAAGTATGATGCTATGATAAGTAACGTGAAGTGATCAAGTGGATGGACAATTAGAGTGGTCTATCTTAATAGCTGAGCTATTAACAATGTTAGATTTAATTTTTCTGACCAACATGCCAAGGGGGCAAGTTAAATCTGACTTTAACTTGCTTAAACTTTACCTTTAGATTACCCTAACATTTATCAGTCAAAGGACAAACCAACGAAATTCTCAAATAATGACCTTTTATGCAAAATTGGGTTTTAATTCCTAAAAAGCTGACTTGCTGGCTACTGTAGTATAAATCAAGTTGACCAGTCTTATTTTCAGTCATCTATCAAGTAATACCCCTTACTTATTAGATTGGGATGAGCACTCACCCTAGAATTTTAAAATACATTTACTCACGTGAAGGGGTGATGATGTTCAAAGCTATTTTTTGTGTTGAGACATCTGAATAATTCCCATACTGCCCTGATGTGATATACAGTGCCTTCCATATGTCCTTGGATAAAATCTTGTTTAAGGATAAATTGATTTACATTTTACCCTTGAAAAAAACAACAAGAAAGTCAACCCAGCAAATTACTAAGTCAGCATTACTTAGTTTATCAACATTTGATACATTAACTATATTACTTGAATAAGCTTTAATTAAATTAGAATTACTTTTGGTAACTATGATCAGTTTTCTTTTCTAAAAAAAACTCATTTTGCCCTAGAACTTATGAAGGGCACTATGTATTTATATTACATGTTATAAACTATAGTCCCCATGTTGACTGATAACAGTTACCTGTTGTATAGTGTAGTATTTGTCTGGTTTATGTTGTTAATTAAACATTTATTCTTTGTATGTTGCCTCAAGAAGTTGTTACATTAAACTAAAAATAGCATTCAACACCTGGATATATTCATAATAATGTGGGAAAAAAGTTTGTTTTTAGTTGGTTTAGTTTAGAGTAGGTTACCTTGTTATCAGCAGCTATAATGTTACAGTCAGCACCCAAATTTTATATGTGGGGATAAATGTTTAATGCTTTGTCATGATAGATCATACCCATTCATAATTTAGAATAGTCATTAATGATTATGAGTTCTTGCGGTACAGGTTAGCTTGCACAGACTAAAGAAAATAGTCTGTGCAAGCTGGTCAGGCCAGCTGGCCAATGTAAATAACCAATAAAAAGTGTTGATAAATTTGCAATATTCAAATTTAAAAAATGTTCAACATTATGGAAATTACCTTATAATGGTTATTCATATTTGTATATAAATGTTATGAATACCCTAGGCAAGGTCAAACAAGATTTTGTTTTGTTTAATGTCCATTTTGAATATTCAGCCATATATATGAGATGAACTATTCCTAACCATTGTTATTTGTGATTGGGCAAAACTCCATGAAAGTATTTGAAGCAAACCCACCACCCCTTGATCAGTAGACTTTCACGTTGCCGACTGAGCTTGCCAGCTTTTTAAGTAAGTTAATAAATATGTCATCTATTTCAGGTACATGATATATTAGAAACTCTTGGTTTGTCCGAACATAAGAAAACAAGAGCCAGTAATTTATCCGGTGGACAAAGAAAACGTCTTTCTATTGCTCTAGAAATGGTGAATAATCCACCAATCATGTTCTTTGATGAACCAACAAGGTATGTGCTGTATGTTTAGAAAGTAAACTTAAATCCATTGTGATCAAACAGTGAATAGATTTTAGTTTGAGATGTAGATGTGAATTAATAGACTATACATGTATATCCGGAATTTAAATTTTTAGGGTTTTCCCTGTGGTACAAACGAATAAAATATGTACAAAGAACAATAGGATTTAATCTGCATTTTGTGCTCTTCAGTAAAATGTGAAAAAATCTTTGTTTAAAACACCTGTGCACAGATGGAAAGGCCCATAATTAGGGATTCCAAATAAGGTATTTTAAACCACAGAGATTTTGAACCATGATTTAGTGTTGAATAGATTATAGTTTGAATTCTAGTTTATAGTTTGAATTCAAGTTTTAAATGTCATATTTTACTAATGTAAAAGTTAAGGTGAAATTTTGTACTTTAAATTTTATTGCACAAACAGATGTATAAATTATCATATAATTTAATATCGTCTGTGCAGCTGAAGTTTGATTTGTTGGAGATCTTTATCTTGTCTATATTTTGGTTATGATTTTGATATTTTGTAATGATTTCAAATATTTTAGAAATAATTAATGTATTCAGGGTTTTTTGCTTACATTACATATCAAACGTGACTTATTTCTTTAATGTGCAGTTTGAAGACATAAAAATTCAATATAATTCTTGGTCGACAAAATTAGAATACTTTCCCATGAAAAATTGACATAAACTGTCATCGCCTTAATCCAAAATTACTTAATTCATATAGAAGAGCTAGTTGAAACTTTTTGCGCATTTAAATTTGGCTAGTGCTTATGAAAAATCAACATGACTTCAAAGGGTAACCATTCTTGCCTATCTATCAGGACAGCGTATTATTAAATATCTTATGATAATTATACAGTATGAAACAGACGGATTTACCACTAAAATTGGTCGTAAAATGCTTCATGATACAGGCCTCAGTAGTCTAAAATTGATATAAGAATATTTTTTATCTGTATATTTTCAGTGGTTTAGATAGTTCAGCATGTTTTCAATGTATATCATTATTAAAGAGTTTAGCAGCTGGTGGAAGAGCTATTATATGTACTATACATCAACCTAGTGCTAAACTATTCATGATGTTTGATCACGTGAGTATTGGTTTTTGTATACTTAGAAAACCTGGGTCCATGGTACTGTGGGCTGTACGCAAGATTTTCCAATCTAGTGTCCTAATGGGGGTTGCTTGATCAAGTCTCACCCAGGCTGGTTACACCCATCTATCATAATGAAATCTCAACAATTAATATAGCTCGGAAAATCCTTTCTATAAATAGAAATTACATCATTCTGATTCCATAGGATATATAGCGTTTTGTCTAAATAAAAGCTATGCATTGATTGGTCAACACCAAAGTTCATCCTAATATGACCTCCTGTAAGATGTTGGTAGATCATATGATGATGATCTATAACATTTTAGACTTTGTTTATGGAGAATCTCCATTGGAGATTGAGAAAAAGTACTGATGCTTATAGAAGTTTATCATAATGAATTTATTGTGAACTGTCAATGGAAAGCCTGCTAAGTTGGACTATCTGGGTTTGATTAGCAGCATAGGCAGGTCATATATTTCTTGAGAAATGGATATTTATGTTGATCTCCTGCCTTATAGTGACAACTTTTTTTTAAAATCTAAGGAAACTGATTCATATAAATAAAAGTAAGCATATCAAGAAAAAGTCAAGTTAAAAGTTTAAAAGCAAGGTGTTTTTTTAAGTCTACTTTTAGTATCACTATTCTGTTGACTCTCGACATTAACTTCCCTGATCATAGAGTCACACTCCAACTGTTAACATAATTATGGTACAGATTGCAGATACAGCATACTGTGCATGACCCTAACAGGTACCCATGTTACACCTGGCTGGTCTGAAGCAATAGCAGGTAAATTTCTTGCAAGTAAAATGTGATGATAAATCATGTAAAGAATATCTATGGATTCTAGATTTGAATAATTCATGTATATATAATGAACTACTGTTATATTTCAGTTATATATGTTAGCCAATGGTGACTGTGTATATAAAGGTGCTGTCTCACATTTGTTACCATATTTAACATCTATGAGTTTAGAATGTCCACCATATAATAATCCAGCTGATTATGGTAATATACCTTTATATTACTTTCTTTTTATTTGTTTCGACTTAAATTTAGTTAACCATATGACTTAACTCTATGCATGCTGACTAATTCTGGCCTCTATTAATGGTGGTTTTCTTAATCAAAATACAAATTTCATCAAATTTTCACAAAATTTAGCAGAAATACTGTCTTAATGACAAACAGCTTGGAACCTGACCAGACTTTGAGTTACTCTGAATCTGGTTTTGTTTACAGCTATTGTGAAGGCTAAAGGTTAATGTATAAAATTTAGTTATTGTAATTGTAATAATATGGCACTTGTACTCCCTTGCCATTAGGCTAGCTTTTATGGGGACATGATGCAGTGTCCACATACAACTTCGGAAGTCCTTGGTTTCAAATCTCAGTTCAGACCATGGATTTTTAATGGGGTTACAATAATACAGATTTTTACTGGTCCTGAATGCATTATCTGATTGTTTGTTTGTTTGGTGGGGTTTAACGCCATAGGTCATATAACTGCGGTCAGTCAACCAACTCACTGTTCCTGGAAGGCTAAATCTCTGGATTTAGACGTTAACCAACAACTAGGCACACATTTTGTCAGTGACTGACAACTGCCCTACATAATTAAGAAGCATTGATAGGCTTTGTCTGGAGCCCATCTTGCTGTCAATGTGGGAGTAATGGGTTTGGATCCTGGGCTATAATTTCAATTCTTCTAGAAGTTATCATATAATACCCTCCTGTACTACCATTTTCTCTCCTAGCTCTGTATTAAGTGAGGCAGTTGTCAGTCACAGATAAGGACAGTGCAAAACTAGTCTAACTTTATGTAAATAAAGAAAGATATAGACTATTTTTGCAATTAGCCATCTGTATGTTTTGTACTGGTAAGAACTTGTGTCAATCTTAGCCATCTTAGACTTTACAGGGACTCAGTTTTTCAGCTGACTATTTAAAACCAAAATCTCTTTCACAATAATAGTGAAAATAACTAACTTTATATTTTCATCGTACAGATCATTATTTTGTTGTACATGTAAAACATTGACTGATGAACAGGGACTACGAAATTTCCGGTTTATCAGCTCTCAGGCCGATTTGTTATTCTGGACCGATTAAGATGTCAAAATCCTTAAATTATGAAATTTCTGATTGTTTTTTAAGCAATGGAAGTAGCCAGTGGTGAATGTGGGGAAGAGAATGTAAAATTATTGGTACAATCTGTGAAATCAGGAAATCTGGATAAATTCTTAGTTAGTAGAACAAATAACTCTAATAGGTAAGTAAGCTCTCTTTTAGCTCTATTTGTAAGCTCTTCTTGCTCTTTATTTGTGACTCTTTTCTTGTTCTTTATTTGTGAGCCCTTAAGTTGCTCTTTATTTAGGACTCTTTTCTTGCTCTTTAGTACAGACAAATATTTAAGATTGTTTTAAGTAGGTCCTGGGTTCAAACACCACAAGGGGCACTGCTTATTTCCTTGAGAATGAAATTCACCTACATTTAATTAAAAGGGTACTGTCCGGGATCACCTGCCTAAAGGTGATTTCAACGATGTGTTTAAGAATGTAACAATCAACCAAATGTGTGACTTATTGCAGACCTTTTTATCCTTATATAACAAGGGTTGTATACAGGCACCTTCTCCTCTTGAGATTTCCTTAAAATGATGCAGTTTTCCCAAAATTTGAAGGTTACATTGGATTTTTTGTTCCCCTATCTAAGACATTGCAATTAGAATTCTCCAAGCGTTCTATGTAAAAAAGGCACCTGATCCCTTCCCTAAATACTGAAAATAAAACCTGTATTGTATTGTATATTGTATTGTATTGTATATTGCAGGAGTTCTAACAGTAGTATAGCAAGTATAAGTGCTGCTGGCAGTGATATAATAAATGCTGATGATAATGAAAATACAAAGTTGTTATCACAGAACAATGCTACCTACATGCCTGCTGATATGTTTATAAAAGATGATGTCGACAAAAACTCGGTAAGTTTATAAACATGTTTTACTTTCCTTGCACTAATTATACAGACTTGGTTCATAGGTTATTACACTTTTTCATTTCTCTGCTCCAAACTCGGCTGTGATGAAGTATATCAATATTGATATGAGTTTTTGTTTAAATTTACAATTAACAGAGGATTTATAATGTTGATGGAGCCATATAGAAATGTAAATTCATGCAATTGGAGTAAAAATGAGTTTCGTCATTAGTTGTTTACCCCCTCCAGATGTTTTAAAATTCTATTTTGGTTGCCCCTAGAACTTACTACTTATAAAAGATGTATAGCCGTCATTGGAAATCACAATATCAATGTATCACTGATTCTAGCCAGACATTCTGATATTGATCATCCACAATTTGGAACATAGATAGAATCTAGCATATTATAAATCTTTTAACTGTAGGATGTTTTTTATATTTCTGAGTTTTCCTGTATTCTTTTAAGTATTAAAAAAACAAGAAAATACTGTTAGTTATAGTTTGTTTGATGTCTGATAAATGTTTAATATCATGCATAACAACATGAGGGCATTATATAGTATACAGTATAAGTACTGGAGTTCTAGGGGCTTCTGTTACACTCCTTTACTGACTCGATATATAAATATATCACCGATACTTGCCTTTTGATATATTGATACAAAATTTTCTACCAATGACAGCCTATATAGATGTATTCTGGTGATTGGGGGTGTCTATATTAACAGACCTTTGTCTATCATATAATCTGGATACTTATACATAATTATACAATTATGCTTGATTACCTTTATCAAGAATACACAAGACAGTTACATACATTACTGTGATGAATAATCTATGATATAAGTTGAAATTTCTGCAGGGGCTATAATTCTGCATTTTTCCTAAAATGAGGTGTTTTTCCTTTTTTAACCTCGGCTTATTCTAAAATACAAATGATTTACCTCATATTTGCTATAAAACACTCTCCGAGAGTGTTCAATTTTCAAAACAGGAGCCCAATAGAGAGTCGTAGAGTGTGTTGAAATTACATCATTAAGTGTATAAGTCCCAAGTTATTCTTTTTCCAAACATTAGGGAGGGGGGGGGGGGCGTTAATTAAGGGAGGGGTGTTTTATAAATAATACATGGTAATTCTAATATCAAGTCGATACATTTTCTGAAAAATGCAAAAAAAAGCAGAAATAAAGTTACTGCCGAAATTTCATCTTATACAATATCACATACATACCTATGTACTTATGATGTGTAAAGTTTTGTTCGCCATACACTAGTTTGTACCATTTATTAATTATCTAATATTAATATTTATAATGATGATGATCAGGAGGGCAGAAGTTGCTCATCAAAGAGCGCCTCATGTAGTACATCAATGACAGAGAGTCATTCACAGACTTCGGTTTGTATCTCTGATTTTTATGTAGTGTTTTTTAAAATCACTATGTTTCCATTCCATTCTAGATCTTCTAACTAGTTTTGTTTTTTATATCTTCCTGAAGCTTAAGGTTGGTGGGTTAAGACATTGTGTCGAAACAGGTCAATGTGTTCGACCGTTTTTCATAAACTACTGTACTTAACTT
Organism: Mactra quadrangularis; assembly: GCA_025267735.1. Lineage (NCBI taxonomy): Eukaryota > Metazoa > Mollusca > Bivalvia > Venerida > Mactridae > Mactra > Mactra quadrangularis. The sequence continues at coordinate 46,434,040 of CM046299.1, read as the reverse complement.
ACAATTATCATAACTCTAATTTTTCACAGAATTTAAATTTGATGTGGTTTTTTTCTGCCTGTCAGAGTTTGGTCCAAGTATAGATTTTCAAGATAAGGACATTGTTTTTATATTTTTGACAGTTGACTCCTAGTATGTTGCTTCAGCTTTGTTTCTAACATATTTTTTTGTAAATTTAAACTATGTTAACAAAATTTAAAAAGATAATGTTACTAAAAATTCAATCATAAAAACAATCATTTTTTTACCTTACCCCACCCACCTTAAGTTGCATGGCTTCAATTTCCTTTATTATTTCACCAGACTGTTCTTCGATGTACTTTTATTGGTGAATTTTTGTATAAGATCACTATAGTATACACTGTAATAGAATTATTGCATGATGTTTATTGCTACTTCAGTGGTATTATTGTAACTTGCAATGATATTATACAGCACTGAGTAAAAACAATGCTTATTAAATTAGTAGCATGAAATATGTATGAGAATTATGAACTTTGAACTTTGCTTGCTTTTATCTCACTGTGTTATTTATCGTAGATATTTTGTGATGTTGTTAGTTTATGGTTGTACATGTATATTGTTGATTGATGTCTGAATTATATATTGCTGTTTGTTATATAAGGCCAGTATTAAAGAATACATTGTGGACCATCCTGGTACTTAAAGTGAATGTACAGAATTTTATATTTTCACTGCTCAGAAAAAGTTTTATATTTTTATAAGCTCATTAAAGTGTGGGTTGTTGGGTCTATAACTCTTTTTCCGAAGCCAAAAATATAAAATAAGTGTCTTTAATAATAATTTGATCTTAGGTGCTAATGAAAATTTCATTGAGTTATGGTCAAATTTTATTGTCATATCATGGTTGATTATTGGAATTTTTCACATTGATAAATTGTATTTTGGTACAATTTAGATTGTTTTATTCAAGTTATATATGATTTTTGTATGAGTTATTTATTCAATTTGTTTAAGTCTTGTTCAGATTTTTTTCTCTTCCCCTTATTTAAAATTTTCCTTCATTTCTTAGCAGCACCAAACTAATCATCTGTTTCTTAACTAACTAAAGTTGATAAATATAATACAAGAACCTTTTGTTCTCACCCCATTTTCATTTTTTTGTTTTAACCATTAAATTATAAACTGCATTTTTTTTTGATTACCTTGAATGCTTGTGAACTAACTATTTCTAAATCTAGTGCAAACTAATTACAGCATTATGAAAAAAGTTTAATGTGACATGGAAAAACATAAATTCATACATAAATCGCAACTTTAAATGTTGGGTATGAATTATGCTTGGGTATGAAAATGAGACTTTTAAAACTCACCATTTATAAAATAGAAATGTACTCGTTTTGGATACTGTATGTGTTTCTGTGGAAAAATGTGAGGAATCATCATGAAAAAATCATGGAAAAATCATGGAACTTTGATATTACAAATCTGTATAAAACCTGATTAATAACAGAAGATGTGAGTCTTGTGCTATTGCATCCAAGGAATCATTAGTAAGATAAACAGTCCTTCTTATAGATCTAATCCGAAATTCAAATTTATGGATTAAATCTTATTGTTCTTTGTACACATATTTTCATTGAAACGGTGAAAGTTCGTTTGTTAGGGAGGGGAAAACCCAAATATTTGAATTCCAGATATAGTCTATTGTTGCAAGTTGGTGTAGAATTAAAAATACTCAACACAGTTTGCCTAATATGGTTTTATTTCTGTGGGAAAAGCTAGAAGTTAATATGATGACAATAAAATTGGTATTTTGATAGTATAAAATGATATGTATTATTCAAAATGTCAGTTAGTACTAAATGTCAACATGGTTAGAAGATAAGTTGAGATGAAATTATATTCTGAATATGTCTAAGGTTTATTACTGCACATGACTGTTACTAAGTTACTGCTTATTTTAAGTTAGGTCTCATTACTCAATACTGAATGAATGATTGACTGCTTATATTTATTACTGCTTGGGCTGGATATCTTTGCTGTTTTTGGGAGCACCACTTTATACGTAACTGATTGATAATAATAGCAAGTCTTCACTTCTAAAATTATGGCACTTCTAAAGTGATAACTGTTGGTCTTTACTTTAAATGCACTCTTTATAGTCATTAAACTAGACATTTTTCTTTAGAGTTTTAAGTAATTTAAGTGGTATGTGCATGGACAGCTAGAATGCTTGATAGCTGCTTTTGTATAAGGAGTATACTGTCCAGTGCTAAGACAATCTTTTTAGGGATAGAGTGGTCCTGGGTTTAAAGCCTACAATGGCCACAGCTAATTTATTTTAATAGCAAGAATTTAACCTGTGATTGCTGTACTCCACTAAGGTGTAAATGTTTAATATAAGGGTCACTTGCTCGAGAGTGATTTCTTTAAACTAGAGTTATGGTACAAATAATGTTAAGTTTGCTGACCATGAATATAGGTTTACTTTCAATGTAGAAAACAAATTTTGACTTGAATTGTTTAATGCTGTTTAATAGAATCTCTGATCATATTTTTTGTAGTTGTAAGTTTTGAAGCAGACTTATTTAGATTTTAAGTAAATATTTTTTGCACAAATTAATGCAGATTGCTTGAGCTTTAACATTAGTGAAAGTATAGATGTAATGCTTTTTGAAAGGCAATGGTGCTTTTATTAGTGTTGACTTGTCATATGTTATTATTTATGAGTTGTTTGTTATTGTTTTGTTCAGGAAATTCATGAATATTAATGAACTATAATATTCATGAATATTTATGAGATGGATATATTGCATTTTATCATACCATTGTGATGAATTTTAAACTTGTAGAATCAATTATATCTTTTATCTTTATTTGTACATAACTCACACATTGGTTCAAATTTCTAACGCTCTAGTTCAAATAATCTCGAGCTATAAACTAGGATGTTTAGTTGATTGAACATGTTACAGTATATCAATCTGACTTCAAAGGTATATGTCTATAAAGGGTATATATCAAAAGGGTATATGTCTTTAACACAAGGATTAAGTTACAACACCATGGTTTGAATATGGAATACCGTATATCATATGGCATGGAATTTACTGGGCTCCCTATTAAAATGTCTTTTAGTCAATGTTATAGAATATCAATGTTCATTCCTATGAGTGTTCTCAGATTGTAACATTTTCTTCAAAGGGGGCAAGAAAAAACTTCACACTCGTAGTTTATTAACTATGATAGTAACTTGGTCAATAAAACAATAAAATTTATAAACATGTACTCTTAAACAAGTGATAAGTTAATGTTGTCACCTATTATTTTTACAATCTGTGCACCTTTTCACAAAAATTCTTACAAAAGAAGTTATCGTAAGTCAATTTTGCAGTTCAAAGTCAGAAGGATAATAAACATAAATACAATATAATAATTCTAATATTCAAAAGGTATACAACTTTCTGCATAATATTAGGAATTGATTGGCAAAAAAATGACTGTATAATTAATGTTTCTTGCTTTTGACTTACAATGTATGTTGATTTTTATCGTGAGATTTTTTGTGAAAAGCGCCACTGTTGTTTACATTTTTTGTTTTATATATTTGTTGTTGTTTGTTCATCATGATGTGTTGTGATATGTTGTATATATGTTGTGTATTAGTGATATAGTTATGAATGATTTCTTATCCAAGAATTCCTTATATTTATATACTTACAGAATTCATCAGAATCAGATTATGATTCTACTTTAACTGAGGTCGGTATCTAGGACAATGAAGTGTGTGTGTTTGTGTCCAGTTCTTTAGTTTCTATGGTTTGGTTTCACAATACTTTTCAAATAAAGATTTGTCTCATAAAACAATTTTGCAACTGGGAATTCATGCAGATAAATAATTATGTTTTATAGTGATGAGCCAAATTTTCATCTAACCCAAATTGCACAAGCCCAAATCATATTCACTAGTCTCAGGCTTCAGGTTAATGAAAAGCCGCCTGGCTAGCTCAGGTGGTAACATGCAACTCTACTGATCCAGTGGTCGTGGGTTTGATTCCCCAGCGGGGCATACTTTCATGGGGCTTTGTCATGTTATTATTTCTATGGCCATTCCTACTCCTACCAATGATTTTTAATTATATAGGGCAGTTGTCTGTCACTTACGAAAGTGTGCGCTTAGTAGTTGATTAACAGCTAAATCCAGAGATTTAGCCTTTCCCGGAGAAATGAGTAGGTTGACTGACCTCCATTATATGACCTATACAATGTGTTGCTACAGTGTTAAACTCAACAAAACAAACAATCAGGTTAATGGGTTAAGATGACGACAGGAGTCTGTAGCAGTACATGTAGATCAACCGTTAAGCTGCATCAATGGTTTTGTTCCATACAATTTGTTAAAAGTTTTTGAAAGTTCACCAAGGACCATCCATCCATTTACATTGTCTATAAAGCTGGGACCATGAGATTTGATGGTTAAAGAACATGTGATTGTTAATCTTAATTTGATAAGTTTAGTGAAATCAAGCCTTGGTTGTGGGAAAATTATTAAATATATACATGTACTTAACAAACTTATTTTTGGAACCATACTAATCCAATTAACTTTTACTAATGATAACTGCTATGGTGAAGTTATAATTCAATATATGTTACAGTCTATGTCAAATATGTTGGTTTGCTGGTCATTGCCAATAAAAATTGGGTAGGAAGGTCCTACATACTAAACTATTAACTCGGCATCATGCCTGATAAATTTTTATTAAGCAAATGAAAATCAAACTTCAGAGTCATTGTCCTGATGAATGATAGCATACTCTTTGATTTGTTAAAAAGTTATTGATCTTTTGAAGAAATTTTAAATAGTATCCCTTTACTGTTTTGTATGTTATGCTTCAGTCCCATAAAATCGTGGCTTGTTACAAACCTGTACATACAGACAGTCGTAAGCCGTGTGAAGCCTTGCATATCAAGGTGACAGTACGCACATGGTAAATAACAACACACCCGTATGGAGCTGTAGCTGGAAGATATGCATGTTTAATCCATACTTGGCCACGATTTTGTTCACGATTTGACTCTGAAACAGATATGTGTATCCTGGGCTAATCTCACGGACCCTGGTAAAAGCGCAACAGCCCGTACGGGTACGCAAGAGTTCAGACAGGCCCTAGCAGAGCTTGATCGCATGGCCCCCATACGGTGCCTTCATGACTATTTTTATGTTTATGGGACTGTAGCTTTATATGACCCCCAAACACAAGTTTGTAATTTTGCTATCAACATTTGGACCAGCTAGGTACTATTCAGGCTAACAAGTTTCCTGTCTTTACCAGCCTTGCTAACTGAAAGATTTTAATTTCTTTGGTATAAACTGATATGTTGCATTATAATTATTATTTGGCATCCTTCAAACTTTTTGTTTACCTTAGTCCCAGTAGTTAATGAAAAGCCTTTAAAATGATTTGATATGATTCTTGGTGATGTTATTTTCATTTTGTTTCATAGTTTATTAATTATTCATCTTTGACTTAATTATGTATTAGAACAACAATCTTTACTCTCATGTGGGAACATGAGATGTGAGTCATGTGACCATGATAATAATTATTGACAAGTTTCTTCTATGAATGTTATACTTTTTAGTGCAGACGGAAAACCCCAATATTTTGAGTTGTGGATTTCATCTATTTTAACCACACCTATAAGTTCCTGTATGAGACTAAGGATTATTGTTGTATCGTATTCCTATATAGCTTGTGGTGTATTGTCTCTATAACACTATAAAATAATAACTATTAATCAATATAAAATTTTACAGTTTCTATATTTCTCGTTCTCGAAGAGGTATTAAATTCCTCAGTTTAGAATTTTTGCATTTGAAGTGTATCCCATCATTACAAGTTTAATCAGTTTTGATGCATACATATTCACAGGTTTAAGAATTTCAGCTATCGTTGACAGCAAATATAGCCAAAACAAAACCCCTGCCAAAATTACTAAGTACATGTAACCAGTATTTATTAAACAGTGCATTATTCTATTTCATAATTTGATATAAAATGTATAAAGTTGTATCTGACAAATTATACCTCATTAATTTGAAAATAATCATATAAAACTTTGGATAGATTCTAGTTTAGCGGACCCTGCTATTGTGCATGCTCGGGCGTTGCGTTGTTTACAAATTCTTAAACAAATTATTTTCAATAACTATTTTAAGATGCTTTTTTGTTATCAATTTTTATTATCAGCTGGGGTGTGGGGGCGGCAGCCCCCATAATAACATAAAATTAGCGGCATTTTCCTTCGCGTGTCTGCTCATAGAGACAGCTCCCTGTGCACACATATTTATATTCACTTCCGGGGTCGGCTAAACTAGATATGTTCCAAAACTTTATAAATTAGACTCATATTGTAATGCCCATAGTGGTTGGAAATTTGTCTGTTGTTTTATCTGATATAGCATTATACACAATTAAATTAAGTACCTAAACAGTGATGTGAATTGTAGTTATGTATAAAATGTTCATTTGTATTGCATGGCTTTTTTGTATTTATTTATTAGTTTATGGCATGTTCGTGTATATCCTGTTATCAATTAAGACATTCATTTTTCAGGCCTTTTCTTAAGTTTCTTAAATTGAGATTTTTCTCTAGTATGCTGATTTTTAGATTTATCAATTTTGGCTAGAAATTTATTCCTTTTAAAACACAAGAGCTTGAATCTAAAAATCAGCAAAAAGTCTTGACTTATGTATAGATTTAAAATATTTTGTCAACATTATCAATGTATCTTAGTTTAAATAATTTTGTATAAAGTATTAAACTTTTGATATTTAGTCAAAATTTAGTATAAATTTTGTTAAATCTTGTGCAAATTAAATGAAATTTGTATGAAGTATTAAAATATTAATGTTTAGTTAAAATTTAGTACAAATTCAATTAAATTTAGTACAAATTCAGTTAAATTAAGTACAAATTCAGTTAAATTTTGTACAAATTCAGTTAAATTTAGTACAAATTCAGTTAAATTTAGTACAAATTCAGTTAAATTTAGTACAAATTCAGTTAAATTTTGTACAAATTTGATAGAATTTGTATGAAGTATTAAAATATCAAATTTTAGTTAATATTTATTACAAATTTAGTTAGATTTAGTACAAATTTGTATAAAGTATTAAACTATTGATACTTACTACCAGTATATTAATACATGTGTGTATATATTTGTGTATTTCCAGGATTTAAACAGTGATCAAGAGTGTCATACATTTAATACATCATGTCTTACACAGTTCCGTATATTGTTTGTTAGAACATTTATGTCTATCATGAGAGATGCTGTAAGTTTACTTTATATTTTACTTAAAATATGTTCTACAGTACCCACCAAAAGTTTGGAGACATTTTCACTTTGTAGACCTTAACTGAATAGCTTTTATCTAAAATTTGTTAACTGTTTATTTACAAATGCTCATTGTTATGGAAGATAATTGCAATAGGCATAGTTTCAGAGGCTTTGGGATGTCAGATGCCAATTCTCAAAAATGTGTTGCGTTATGATTTTTTTAAACTTTACTTAAATATATTAAAAATAATGATTCTACAAAAATAATCGTCAAAATTAAAAAAAAATGTAGTAAATTTCTTTTGTCTCCGAACTTTTGGTGGGTACTGTATGTGGTTCAGGTTGTTAAAGGTTGTCCGATTGCCCCTGACGTCATATATTTGGGTTCCAACGACCTGTTACTGCTAGTAAACATTAAGTTTGGGCAAGAAAACACATAGCTGGTTTTCTAACAGATCCCTGGATTAATTTTGAACCAGAACGTGTTGTTTTTACAAAAAATTTGAAGTAAATTGTGCAACCATTATTGCCAACCTTTGATACTAGATTTATCTCTGCTACTGTCTAATTTTAGAAACATGCTAAGGGTGCTCACTGTCTCAGACTGCAATTATGTATATCACCCAAGTGATCCACCACATGATATTTTGGTGTATTTTGATTTGGACTGGATTGGTTTTGTTTACAAGAGCAGATGCAAATTGCTGTAACTGCTGTTTGTTACTGACTAATAAATTATGTCTAGGAAATATTTTGCACATATAATGAGTTGCCTCACAGTAAAGATATATATTGAATTAAGTTGTTGAATAACCTAACTACTAATGGTCATTTTGCATTTTGTGATGTTGTTAAAAATGCTTAAGCATGAAACATTGAAGCCTAGCAGCAAAATTGGGGCAAAATTTGCTCAATCTAGATTTGTTGAGCACAATTCTGTCAGACTCTTGATTATGTAATGTATTTACTAGTTACTTTATAACTAGAACTGTCATCAATTCCAAAGATATTGCGAAATAAAGCCTATAAATGTATATAAATAAAAGTCTCAAAATTAGCAAGACGAACCTATTATCATGAGCAGAAACAAGTAGGCTGTCATAATGTAAGTGGATAAATCTAAAACACTGAAGACACCCCCATGACAAAATAGACATATTTCACTGATCTTTCATGACAATTATACATCTAAATTATGAGTTTACGACTACACAAATGGTCAGTATAGTACTGTAGTGAATGTATCTAGATGTATTTCTTGTTATATTGATATCGTTGATACGCTTTAATTCCAATCAATGACAGCTCTATCTATAACACTATTATATTTCTATATTTCAGACACTAACCAGACTCAGATTGATATCTCATTTAACAGTTGGTGTATTGATAGGTCTATTATATCTGGGTATTGGTAATGAAGCTACCAAGGTGTTTAATAACGCTGGTTGTTTATTCTTCTGTATATTATTCTTGATGTTCTCAGCTTTAATGCCTACTGTACTCACTTGTAAGTGGATTTATTTATATTTAATGATTTTTCAACAATACATATAGTATGTTTTTTCTCAACTGTCAAAGCTTGAATTATTTCACGGTGACTGAATGCATTGTTTTTGTACTGGCCACCTAATTGTTATTAAAAATATCTTGACTAAAACATATCATACGGCATAAGCAGCTTTACTTGATCATAATACACACTTTCGAAAACTCAAGGATGTATTACGACAATAATTATAACAATGGTGTCCATTCCTGGCTTTTGCAGGTTAAACAAATCCCTGAAAATTTGATATTCAATTTCAAATCCTCAGTGGTAGGATTTTGAATGCTGAGGTCTTAAATAGTGTTCACACAAGTTTAACAAATTCACTTTTCTTATTTAGTGTAAAAGATGGTTTAGCTTATTAAAATGGTAGACAATCAACCAAACAGTATGGTAGAGATTTTTTAATTGACATTACGCTGGACCTCCAATTTTAAATATTTATCTGTTCACCAATGAAAGATTAGCGTTTACTTGGACAAACATATTTACATGTCTTTGACACAAAGAATTACTATGTTAAACAAATTAGCCACTTGTATTAGGGCTTGGTTATAGTAGCCTCAGCATGAGTTCAATTCTAGCTGGTCCTCCAAAAGCTAATTGTTTTAATATAAGATTGATGTTGGTTGTTTGGTTGTAATGTTAACTTTTATTTTGTTATTACAGTTCCTATGGAGATGACAGTTTGTGTAAGAGAACATTTAAATTATTGGTACAGTTTAAAAGCTTATTATTTAGCAAAGACAATGGCTGATCTACCCTTCCAGGTACGTTTTAGCAGATTGTCCTGTTGACAGGCATATGTAGGACTACTATTAGGCCACAACAAGTTGATGATGTATTCTAAGGATTTTTCTGCAAAAAAATGGGGCGAGCAATGGAAGAAAAACATTCAGTTGCTTTATATAGCAGTCAGACCAAATTTTTATGAGCAAGCGAGGTTATAAAAATATTTTTTGTAAAAACCGTCAATATAAAGGTGCGAGCAAATCCAAAGAACATATGATCAACTCGTTGTGGCCTTATGCTTGGATTTTCTCAAATTTCAAAATATCATGTGATTTTATTAGAAGTATATAGGGAAACATCAGGACCTCAAACTTCTTTGAAAATGCACAAATTTGAAAAATCATGTTATGAAAGATTGTAATTTGATTGTACATGACATCATCTCTTCTTCAGGTGCTAGGCTCTTTTTGTTAGAGCTCAGTATAGTCGTTGCTTGAATTTACTTGGTCTAAAATACTTAATTAAGCTAAAATCTGGTAATTTAATTTGAGGGTTGATGTATCTATTGTATCACACAATCTAAACAATATGTTGTACATTTATGTATTGTTTGTTTACTGGGTTTAACGCTGTATCAACACAATTTAGGTCATTTTACGGTGTCCAGCGCATCTAACATAGCTTTCCTAGACCATTGTCTATAACCAGTTCTCACCTACCCTTCCACAAGGCCGGAAATTTGTCCATATTATCTAATCAATGGAGGAAAATTGACATTATTGTCAAATTTTCATGGAAAGGTATAACCTCCCTGAGTGGGATTTGAACCCATACCCCCTTCGGAATGCAAGATTGCAAATCCCGGCGCACTACCAACTGCGCTATGGACCCGGGTTATACATTTATGCATTAATGACTGTTAAAATAATATGTTTGGTTGGTAGAGTTGTTTGGTATTATATGGCTTCTGACTGTTGGGAAGGGGCTATAAATATATAAAAAATAATCTGGTTATAAAAGGCTAAATAAAACTGTGGTAAATAAAAGTCAGTTTAAACAGCACTTTTAATTAATCATTCTGTCAATAAAGGAGCTGTAGTTAAGAAAGGGACTATGAAAAAGATGATTTGGATTACAAAAGGGCTGGTAATGAGTCTTTTCATTGATTATTTCTTTTCTTTATTTCAGATAATATTTCCTCTAATCTATGGTAGTATAGTTTATTGGATGACATCACAACCCAGTGACTTCATGAGATTTGTTATGTTTTTAACATTAGCTATACAGACATCACTTGTAGCACAATCATTAGGACTTCTAATAGGGGCTGGAACCTCTTTACAGGTAAAATATTGTACTTTCCTCTTAAACGTATATTGAGAGAGTTGCAATGCAATGGTTGCGTGCTTTACTTTGAATCCAGACATCAGGTTTCTGTATTATAAAAAATCTTATAACTGATTTTCATTGTAAATTCTACTATATTAGGATAAATTATTTGTAAAATGTTTGATAATGTGATCCCCAGGGCTCCATTTTCAGTCATGGCTTGCTGTATACCTTATGTTGCTATATATTTATGGCATGCACATAGTAGAAGACAAGATATTTTTAATTTGCTACATGTAATGAGTTATGAACTATGTACAAACTTTATATAGTATGAAACCACTACTATTGTTATCAATATTTTATAGTTTTCATATCTTATGTTTTAACATGTATAGGAAATAATTTGCCATGAATGTATTGTATGTCGAGCAATTGTCCAGTTGTAACATGCTTGCTTTCAAGAGGTCCAGGGTTCGAACGCCACTGCTAATTTCCTTTAGCAAGAAATTTACCAACAGTTGTTCAACCCTACACAGGTTTGAGTGGTACTGTGAGGGATCACATGCCATAAAGTGATTTCAATGATCTGGGGTTATCACACAAAATTGTAAAATCAGCTGATCATATAAACAGCAGACTTTAAACCACACTTTAACTTTTTAATGTCATGTGTTAGCGGAAGGTGGCCTATATCTCATAAACTTATTAGTATTTGTATATTCATTTCAGGTGGCTGTATTTTTGGGACCAATTACAGGAATACCTTTATTATTATTTAGTGGATTTTTTGTAAACTTTGATACCATACCTATATACCTTCAATGGATATCTTATATGTCATATATTGGGTAAGTAAACTTTATAATTTTGGATCTGGGTCCGTGGCACTGTACAGACCTTTTTTTCCTTATATACCAGGAGCCGTTTACAGGCGCCTTCCCCTTTTGAAATTTCTTTAAAATCATGCAGTTGTCCCCAAATTTGAAGTTTAACTTGGATTTTTGTTCCCCTATCTATGAAATTGCGATAAAATTTCCTCAAATGTTCTATATAAATGTTCCCCAAATACTGGGAAAAAAGCCTTGCTGTAGGCTAGGTAGAGGATATCAAATGTTGTGTCCTAAAGGGTTTGCTGGTTCAAGTGTCACCCAGGCTGGTCTGACATGGTTCAAATGTCACCCAGGCTGGTCTGACATGGTTCAAGTGTCACCCAGCTGGTCTGACATGGTTCAAGTGTCACCCAGGCTGGTCTGACATGGTTCAAGTGTCACCCAGGCTGGTCTGACACGGTTCAGGTGCCACCAGCTGGTCTGACATGGTTTAAGTGTCACCCAGCTGGTCATACATGGTTCAAGTGTCACCCAGCTGGTCTGACATGGTTCAAGTGTCACCCAGGCTGGTCTGACATGGTTCAAGTGTCACCCAGCTGGTCTGACATGGTTTAAGTGTCACCCAGGCTGGTCTGACATGGTTCATATGTCACCCAGCTGGTCTGACATGGTTCAAGTGTCACCCAGGCTGGTCTGACATGGTTCAAGTGTCACCCAGGCTGGTCTGACACGGTTCAGGTGCCACCAGCTGGTCTGACATGGTTTAAGTGTCACCCAGGCTGGTCATACATGGTTCATATGTCACCCAGCTGGTCTGACATGGTTCAAGTGTCACCCAGGCTGGTCTGACATGGTTCAAGTGTCACCCAGCTGGTCTGACATGGTTTAAGTGTCACCCAGGCTGGTCTGACATGGTTCAAGTGTCACCCAGCTGGTCTGACATGGTTCAAATGTCACCCAGGCTGGTCTGACATGGTTCAAGTGTCAGCCAGGCTGGTCACACATGTTATGACATTCAGGAGAAAAAAGGCTTTTTTTTATTGATACCCACTATATTTCAAATATTTCACATAGTGATTCAGTCTGATGTTTGAGAATAAGATAGGCTTGTTTCATTTAACAAAAACTTTATACTATTTTAGTAAATAAATAATAACTTAAATTTTCATAATACTAACTGTCATTGTCTTTAATTTTCACTTGGACTCGTCTGATTTATTATGTAATATACTAATGGATGAAGTCATCTACTAGCCTGGCTATATGAAGTCAGTATTTTTACCAGACTGAATCTATTTTCAATAATCTTGGACTTTGAGCTAGTAGGTTTAAAGCAATTACTGATTAACTAGCAGACTTTCTTGTACACATTGTAATGTATCTATTTTTAGATATGCCTTTGAGGGAGTACTTCAAGCTGTGTATGGTTTTGATAGGGAGACATTAGATTGTGAAAAAGCTGAACTTAGCCCAGAATGTAGATATATGGACTCAGAAAATGTATTAACTGACCTTGATGTGGACAAAGCCCATTTTTATATAGACTTTATAGCATTGTGTGTGTTCTTTATAGTTTTACGTGTCAGCTGTTACTTTGTGTTGAGATGGAGAGTTAAAGCTCAGAGATGAGATTCATGATAACAATAATATGGAACCAAGTTTATCATGTAAATTGTTGAACTGGAGTAACTCATGTTGAACATTTTGTTGGAAATAGAGAGACTGCTCTATTGTTTTGTTGATTTTTTGTAGAAAAGGGAGACTACTCTGTTGATATGTTGAACTTTATAAAAAGGGAGGCTACTCTCTTTTACTCAGTTGATTTTGTAGAAAAGGGAGATTACTGTTTTGTTATATTAGAAAGACAACTCTAATTCAAAGGTTTTGTAAAGAAAGGGAGATAATGCTAATAATTGTGAACTCCACAAAATATGAAAGTATGTTCAGAATATACAGTTGTTGAAATAGTTTAGTCAGATTTTGTCAGTAGAACAAACTTAATACTCCGTCAGCTTTGCCCATTTTCTAAAATGTTTATCAGAGATTATCAAACTTTTTATGGTCCTTGGCTCAGATTACAGGTGTTAAGTTTCAAGAGTTTACAGACAAAATTATAAAATGTGATAAAACTTTACAAAAAAGTTTTATATGTATGCCACCAAAATTTTAAGGCAGAATTGTGCACTTTATGACTATTTCTTATTTAGAGCTTAATCCATAGTTGAGTCTAGTCAACTTGCTTAGCTGAGCTAAATTGAGAGCTGAGATCAAAACAAGTTTTATAAGTTCAGGCCAAAAATTGGTATCATAAGTTACTGGCCTTTTTAAATTCAAACTTTTTTCGTTGTTTGAGTTACTCAGGGAGACCTGATTGTTTATTTGATCAGTTGTGTTATCCTTGCCACAAATGTTACAATGAGAAATTATTTATCTAGTCTTCTGAAAAACAAGATTTAGACATTTTAAAAACAACCTTCAAACCTCAGTTAGACTCTCTAGTTCTGTAAGGCTTTTGGTGTGTATTGTATACTTTAGACTGGTTGTAATTGCTTGATGAATCATTCAGTTCTTGCAAATAAATTCCTCATGTTACAGATTCACTGAAATTTTATATCATTTAGGAACTGTGTGATAGGCCAGACCAAGTGCAAATCTTGTCCAATTTAATGTAAATAATGAATGATGTAGACTAGTTTTGAACTGACTCATTGTCGTGTTATATACTAGATGTTGACTAAACATAGTGCAGCTTGGTGTTAGGATTCTATAAATATAATCTTTCTATAAGGTTGTACCAAACACTACCAGAGCCTTACAGAACTAGAGTGTCAAGTAATATTTTGGTAACATTGTGGCATTTTTGTTGTACCGAAGACCAAAATGAGTAATTTTGTATCATTGATGTTCTTTATAATCATTTTAATGTTTATTTTTGTTGATGATTGTTATCATATCATCATGTTAACACAATTTTTGTCTTTCTTGGAAACCCCTTTTATCTGGTGTAAAAGGGGCATAGCTGGATAGAAAAGAGAAATTTCAATGTGTATACATGTGCTCATTTATTGCAATATTTTGTTATTATATTTGTATGAAATATTGTTTGAAAGATTTTGTATAGTGAGAAGCTAGTCTTTGTTATTATCTTGTATTTCTGATATGTTTTAAAATGTGTTGACCCCTTACTAAAAGACTTGTGTTTGTGACTAGGGCTGCAGTTCGTTGAGCAAGTGGCGATCCGATACAAACCACAATTTATGTTAAGTGATTCACGAATCGAACCAGAAATCACTTGTTAATGGAAAAGCATACAAAATTCATGTAATAACAAAAATAAGAGAAGAATTACAGAATCTTTTACTGTAAGGAAAACCATGTACTCCAAACATTTCTATTACCTGATGTTTTACGGGTATTTCATTGAAAACGTTTGTGCCAATATAGATGCACATGAACCCTTATGTATGAGCTAGTTTCTCGCAACATCGCCATCCATGGAAATCATAATCAATGAATGGTAGCACAACTTGTGGTCAACAAAGGTTATTAAGAAATTCATATTTACATATCATTGACATGGCATGAAAATGGTAGGAAAGTTATGATAAATGATTTAAAATTACTCACATCTGCACATAATCTGTGTAAAATCTTATTATAGTTATACTTGACTGTGAAGATTGTTGCTTACAGGGAGTTCGCAATAACCTAAGATATAACTAGTTAGTGATTGATATAACACCAACCAGCTACACCATAGATAAATAACGACCACACCTGGTTCTAAAATATCCGAAGTCCTCATTTTTCTGTCCATGAAATGCTTCTTAAACTCAGTCCACAAGCTCGACATTGACTGTTGACGCCTTGTCAAGGCCATTGAAGTTGGAGCTGAAGGAGTGCACATTTCCGGGCACATTCAATGGATTTAAACGGTGTACAGTCGCATCGTCCCGAGATACTTCAACTATGTCCTATTTTATTACGATACTTAATCGTTTTGCATGAAGATCAACGTTTAACGAAGATTTCTACAAATCAAACAGTAGCATGTGTATGACGACGATAAATAACACGTAGACGCTTGCAAACTCTGATCTTTTTAGAGTAAAAATTTAGAAGGCGCCTTGTTGACTCGGATGAGCTAGTTACCGTTATTCGGAAATTAATGTCGTAAAATGATAGGGGCTAAGAGAATGCCTAAAAAATTAAGACGAATCACAACAGTCGATACTGCGTTGCTAACTATTAAGTTTTCAGCATGATATTTATTAATAGACGTAATAAAAAAGTGGTCATAAATTACGACGCATAACGTAAATCGGGAAACGCGCCGACATCCTTAAGCTGAATTTTTTTTTTTTCAAAGATAGATCACGATCCGACAATTTTGGACATGACAAATATTCTTACTCGATTTTCTGGTCGAGATCGCGAATACCCGAGCACTCAGATACTCACTGCAGCCCTATTTGTGACTGAATGGTTGTAAATTGACTACTGGTCACATAGTGATAATAATATATTTTCAACCAATGAAACTCATCCATTTGAAATATTTCAGCCAATAAAATCATCCCATTTAAAGTGTTTTAACCAATGAAACACATCCATTTAAAATATTTAAACCAATAAAAATCATCGATTTATTTGTGTTTGTTGAAGAGCAATGAAAGTATATTATTTTATCGCTGTTTTTTTAGGATACTTTTGTAATGGTTATTGAATGTGTTAAAAAGTAGTTTGTAATGTATGTTTTATGGGGACTTTCATTACAAACGTTCTCATGTGTTATGTCTGATTTATTTGTGATTTAAATATTACTAAGTTATGTGTTATGAATGATTTATTTTTTACTCATGTGTTCTTTCCTTCAGTCACATATGTGAAGTTGACAATCCTTATACATGTATATAATTGTACATAAAATTTGATGAGCTAGTTTATTTCTGTATTTTTTTTTTTGTGTCATGTTTTCATTAACATTTATAAATTCTTGTATAAATTGGTTCACTTGTAATGGGTATAGTTGGTCCGTCTAAGAGACCAAGTTTTCTCATTGTTTGTCATTGTTTGTGGTTTCCATTGATATTTTTGTGTCTCATGGTTGGTTGTTAGGCAAACTTTCATTTTATAAGACAGTATTTTCACAATAATTTAAATCCGATATTTATAAAGTCTTTGGGTGTTTTCATATTAATGTTCTGATGAAAATAACTGTCAGTACAAAAACAATTCAGATAATTAAAATTAGTGATAAGTGTGAAAACATTCAGAAGGTCTATATCATTATACCCCCGCTTCGAAGAAGAGGGGGGTATACTGTTTTACCCTTGTCCGTGCGTGTGTGTTCGTGCGTGCATCCGTCCGTTACAAAATTTCCGTCGCAGTTTTCTCAGCAACTATAACATCCAGCAGCCTAATACTTTGCATATTGCTTCATCCCATAGTCCCATGTGGTGTAAAGCGATTTCATGCTCCTTGCTCATCTACTTCCTGTTTGTCGCATATTTTTAGATTTTGGCGGGGGTATCACTAGTGAGCATTAGCTCACAGATTTACTTGTTCTGTATAGTTTAAATTTAAACAAATTTCAACTAAGTATTGAAAATTCAATAAATTTTCCTACTTTGGACTCAAAACAATTTTTGTTCAAAGATATTTTGTGTAAAGCATGACCTGACATTCTACAAGTGTAAGGTTTGTTCAGTGATATTTTATAAAGTCTGTGATCAAATAAAGAAGCTGAATTATTTAATTGATTTATTTATTGTTGATATAAATGTGCTCCAACTAGATTTTGTGCTGTGAAAAAATATCTATGAATTTTTACTGTTAATTTTATTGTTGAGATAGGAAACTTTCTGTTAGAAAATTTTTAATTTTAAATAGTGTGACCTTTGACCTTGGATGTATAATGACCTTGACTGACCTCTTATAAAAAGCCAAATGTCCTTAAGAATGACTTGTTGTAAAGGTCAAACTCAAATGACCTTGAGACATAATAAAGGTCAAATAACCTTGATGATGGCCTAATAAAGGTCAAAAGATGTTGAGGATGACCTCTAATTTAAGTCAAATGACCTTGAGGATGACTTTTTAATAAAGGACAGATTTTGATTTTGTTAAGTGTGTCTGTTGTTGACAATTTTAGCAATATATGTTAATTGTTACAGATCTATGTTTTGATTATGTTATTGTTTTTCTCTTGTTTTTTCTCGACATAAAAGAATTCCATTCAAGCTATATAATTTGGTTTAGTTGTATTAAAAGTATTGAAGAATATCTTGATAGTTATTATAACTATTAACATGGTTTGTACAGTCTTGAAAAGGCCCTTAATTTTGATGGTTGTCTTGAAAAGGCCCTTGATTGCATGGCTGGCCCTGAAAAACCTTTAAATTTGCACTGTCTGTCACATTTGGGGTTAAGATTTTTTATGCAGCACTTTATTATCTTGGCAACATTCCCTTGCAATTCAACTAAAGTCAACATGCTAGCTAATCAATGTTGCACAAGTCTAATATCAAGCCTCTGGAATAGTCAGGCACACTTTCTGTGGACTGGTCCTAATGTTTGTTATTTATTTGATGCTGAAGTATAGTAACAGCATGTAATAGTTGTATAATCATGTTTTGCTTTCATGTACATTCATGTGTGTTTAAATTTGTGTTACTATGGTTACAATATTACTTTCTAAAGGAGAGTGTTTGAATGCTAGACTTTTTAGTTTGTTTTGCTTTCACACCTCATCTCAACTATCCAGAGTAATGATTTACAAGGCAGACTATTCTTATAGATAAAATCTTTGATCATTCCTTGATTTTATACTTTTAGGGCTATTAAGTATTACTACGTTTACAATTATAATGGCAATGAATAAGGGTTTTTGTCGAATTTGATGTAAATTTATTTCACTCAGTCATTGTTAATTAGCCACTTGTGAAAATATCATTTTCATTGGCTTTGAAAGAAGTTGTAATGAAAATAGATCTTGTTTCAAAATTTATCAAAATCCTGTTTCTTTCATGTATTTTTTTGTTCGTTTTAGCTAATAATTTTATACATAAATACTTGAATGATGTGACATCATTTTTTCATTTTGATGACATCATGTTGATGTTATATTTTCACTTTGGTGAAAATATCATATTATAAATTTGTAGGGCTTTCACGATACGCTAGAAGCGTATCGCAATATATTACTATACGCTAGCACCGTATCGCAATACTTACCACGATATATTGTGTGTTTTTAGATTAGTTGTGTATCTGCTGTATTTAACAGAAACATTTGCATTGCGTACGTATTGCCGCAGCTTGTGTATTGCAATATACTGGTATATCGTGACAGCCCTATAAATTTGCGCCATACTATTTTTCATCGAATAACCAGTAATTTGCATTAAAAAATGTGAAAGATAATGGGTTGTATAATTGAACCTGTTTTAATTCATACTTCATATTTCTTGTTACTCATCTTCATTCCTCAGTTGTTTACATGGTTGAAACTGTTTCCATGATTTCAGTTGTTTCCAGGGGAACAGATGTTTCCATGGTTACAATAGTTTCCATGGTTATAGCTGTTTCCATGGTTATGGGTGTTTCAATTTTGCCATGGTTACAGAATAGGTGCAAATGTTTTACTATTACAATACACAGTATGTTTTTTTGTCTTTGTTATTTTTCTCTGTTGTTAAAATATATGAGAAATCTATTTTCCATTTTATTGTTATAAGATGATTTGATAATTCTATTTTGTATTGATGGGCTGATTCTTGATGTTATTATTGTTTATTTTGTATTATACTTATGCTACAAATTTCATGTTACTAACAAGTATTGTTCGTTTTATCTCAACTGTCAAAACATGAATAATTTCACGGTGAATGCGTTTATTAAAATCATTGTTGTAATGCATCCATGAGTTTCCGAAAGTGTATATTATGATCGAGTAAAGCTGTTTATGCCGTTTGATATGTTTTAGTCAATATATTTTTAATAACAATTAGGCCGCCAGTACAAAAACAATGCATTCAGTCACCGTGTAATTATTCAAGCTTTGACAGTTGAGAAAAAACGAACAAGTAATGTGATCACTATAAATAAACTGGACTTGTTGGTTCACTCACATGTTTTTCAGTTTATTGTTATGCCTATTTTGTTTTGATACCGTAACTGGCTTTTTGGCTGTTCATTACTGTGACCGATGATAAACTGAAAACATTGAAAGCTGATCATAGTTTTTACTTGCCTGTGTCTTGGTTATCACTTGCCTAGAAAGCTAAAAAAGTTAACTAAAGACATAGTAGTTTATCACATAGGTGCTAGGCAATTTTTCTTTCTTGTTTGTTTGTTTGATTAGTTAAAAGATATTTCTTGTGGAATGGTATTTGTGGATTTGTTGTTGACGAGGCCTATTTTACACTGTTTATAAACAACGAATGATTCAATTTATAGAAAGTTTGTAGATTTTTATTGAAGTTTTGTTTATTTGATGGAATCTGTCATTAATCATTCATTTATTAATTCTATACAGATTTTCTTTATTTCAAAAGTGTTTTTGCTTAGAATAATCATTTTTACAACTGGGTCATTTTTGTGGTAATTCTTTGAAAACAATACCTATTGGACAGACGTTAGTGATGTTTACTACCGGTATATGTACATTTATTACAATAAGAAAGGAAAATTGCCTAGCACCTGTGGTTTTTCACTAATCTTAAAATACTCAAGAAATTTGTATATTGTGTTGAAATACCCCTGTTTGTTGCATAGAGGCAAAATATATCTTAATATTTGGTTCATGGAATTTTCAAATTTGAAATCTCTGTTTTAATATTGGATATAGGCCAACTGTATCTTAGGTTTCAAATTTGAATTTACAGTGAACCCAGATAGTTAAAACAGAAAATGGCCTACTATGCTTAATTCAAATATACTACAAAGTTATAATTAACATTGTAACAGAAGAAGTGTAGTATTATTGTTTTAGCATGAATGTCCAACACCTTGTGGACATTGCTCATATTTGTACATTACTGTACAGTTTGTAGAATTCTGTAAGTGTATAATTGATTTAGATGTATTTGGACCCTCCAGTGCTAAAAGGTCATACATTCACAGCCAATACACAGAATGACCTTTCAGCACTGGAATGTCACATTGTAGAACCACTTGTAGAACCATCTTGGTTTTCATTTCACTGAAATAAATCTTGACAAATTTATCATTACGTGTTTGTTATTTCTTTGTTGTTTAGTTATTTCTCATTTTATACTCTTAAAGCCCCATTATCATTGAACAGTCTATTGATTCTCAAATGCATGTTATATTTTGATAACTTTATGTTTGTAAAACAGTTTTTACATGTACCGTAAATGAATAAATATCTTCATACAGTGCTAATTTTCCTTTCCCAAGTGTTAAAGAGCTCCACCTCCTCAGAGATTAGTCGATAGAGTGTCTAGCTAC
Organism: Mactra quadrangularis; assembly: GCA_025267735.1. Lineage (NCBI taxonomy): Eukaryota > Metazoa > Mollusca > Bivalvia > Venerida > Mactridae > Mactra > Mactra quadrangularis. Next base: position 46,412,808 of record CM046299.1, on the reverse strand, counting down.
AAAACTAGCATTCAACTTCAGGCCAGAAGAATAGATTTAATGGTTATGTAGTTTTTATTGTCAATATGTTGCAATTTTTCTGCAAGATGTGTTTGTTGTTCGAGGTTCGGACCCCTCCCAGAAAAGTTTGGACCACCCCCTAGAAAAGTTCGGACCCCCCCCCCCCCCCCCTAGAAAAAAATCCTGGATCCACCCCTGATAATCAATCTTAAAGGAACTTCTTTACTGAGGAGGTTCTTATCCTTAAGAACTTTTTAAACAAATGGCCGATGTTGCTCTTGAAATACAAATGTAATTCACTTTTAATCTAATGTTGTCTAATCTTGTTAGGGACCTCAAAATCAGAATAATTACCAGGGATGGGGTCAATTACTTGCAAAGTAATTAATTATAATTACCATTATTCTCAACCTCAGTAATTATAATTAATTGTTAATTACCCTGAGTAAGGACAATAATTAATTACAATTACCATTATTTACATAAACAATTAATTATTAATTAATTATTTCAATGACGTATTTAGGCAAAAAATGAAATTCCAGTTACTGACATGTATTAGTTCAGTGATTTTTTTACCAACTCATCAGTGTGGGTCCTAGGACTTGCTGGGCTATAAATCTATGAGTCCCAAAACTTAGCCAACTAATCCAAGTTACAAGGCTTAATATTGCTTTGGTGATATGAAAGGTATATTAACAATGGAATAAAGAAAAAATGAATTTGATTTCTACATTAATTACAATGCTTCTGATAATGAAATTATTCAAAACTGTCAAATAAATTTAATAAGTTTATTTTCATTAATTTAGTTTGTGATTTATCAAAACTTCTTTTTCCTTAATATCTTTATGCTTATCTATAGTAAAGCACATTATTATTTCTATCTGTACATAGAAGATTTGCAGACCTAGACCTAACATAACTTGAACACAATTTGGTATTTTAATAATACATGCATTACCAAATTCCTGTCAGACAGGACTCCATACTCAGAAAAAGTATACATCCAAAAGATGTACATTATATTTTGAAACTTTGCATCCACAGCAAATTCAATGAGTCCTGGACTCAGGATGCAGAGGTAAAAAAATAACTGTAATTATTGTCCTTACCTTTAAAACACTAAATGAAAGATAAGATAACTCATATGGCAGTATGCATGTACTTGATATTTATTTTCTTCTAATAATTCTTTGTTATGTTTTATATATACAATGTACATCATATCAACAGAAACAACGTGAAATATTTACTCAATATGGGCATTATCTTCAAGATTATCACCTCAATGCTCAACTGTCAGTGACCAGTCAGACAATTTAATCTTTTACTATAACACCATGCAGGGTTATCAATCAATTAGCTATAGATTTCATATTACAAACACTATTGTAATGATAGTAAAGAACCCATTCATCAGGTGTGAAAGGTGTGAAAAACAGAAAAGAGGGGCCAGTTTGGAAACTAAGTCACATTTAATGAAACATATGCAAATGTATCATGAAGTAATTGAAAAATAATTGAAATCAATTAATTATTGCCTAAATTTCCTAAGTAATTAATTATAATTACCATTGTTTTCCATTTTTTGATAAAATAATTAATTACAATTACCATTGTTTTTCACACAGTAATTAATTGGCAATTAATTGTTCAGAGCAATTAATTGGCCCCATCCCTGATAATTACTGATAATTTTCGACAAGGGAAGTAACCAATTCTACATTCTAGTAGATGACATCAACTTATTATGATATAACCACTTATGGAATATTCTATCATTTTGAACACAGGGTCATGTTTAAGAAATTATTGGAACGATGTCCTAAGACATAGTTCCAATGGTAACAAGAAAGTATAAGATAACTCTTTTCACGCTTCAACAATTTTCAACATAGACAAAGAGGCGTAGTTCAAGCGTGAAACTCATTAACATCTCATTTAAATGTAATACAACGCTGGCTTGTGTTGTCGTTCTTGAAACTCTTCAGGTAAAGGGAGGTTACTCTCAGGACATACAAATTTTGTAATGGAGACGGGACAACTCAACCCGTAGACAGCTCAGACCGTGACAACTGCAAAGATTACTTGTTGGAGTAAAAAGGGCCTACGATGTTTTTTACAATGCATGTTATATGCATAGCATAATTACATCATTCGATAGTTATAAACAATATTAAATGATCGTATTATATTATGATACTTATGTCAATACATTAAGGACGATTTTGGTAGTTTTTGTGCGCACCGTTCTGTGCATATCTAAAACACGACGTCAACGTTACAAATAAGGCAGCGGCTAGAGTTACGGTACCGTAACTCTAGGCCCAGGTTCTAGAGTTACGGAAGTTCCGTAACTGTAGACAACCCTGCCAGGGTTGACAAGAGTTACGGAAGTCAAATAACATGCGTATGTTTCAACTTTAAAACGTCGAAAAACTTATTTTAATTCATTATTACACGAAATAAACAATTTACCGACGTGACTTAACCAATTGTTATTACACCCGCCATTTTGGATATGACTAATACTCTTACCGGGTGTTTAATATATGGCGATATGACGTTGTCGTCTTCAGAGTGCCACATTAAAAGTTTACTTGAGCGATTTTAAGTTATAGAGTTTGATTATAATTTGGAATGAATATGTATAATTTTGTACGGAATTTTAAGCAAATAATTATTATATACACGATTCTTAGATTAATTTAAATTGTGAATAAATTGCAAGTGCAAAACGTTAATTTGACTTAAATTTCGTGAACAAAAATGGGAATGTAGCTTGATGCAAAAGAGCTTAGTACTTGGGGGAAAACCTTAAATGAATTGTTAGAAAGTCGATGTTTTTGTGTAAAAAATGCTGCTTGTCATTCCACACCAAATCTTTAAAATTGTATCGAAAATATTAACGATCTCGTTAAAAATACCCATTGATAACCAAAAATTAGTCCAGAATAATCTTTGGTTTGGTGAGATGGCTGCTGTACATGACCCTAAAATGTGTTGATGAAAATTAATTCTTTGACTGGTTTATTTTGTTTGATAAAGTAAGATAAACCTTGCCATGAGCAAACCACTTGAGAAGTCTAGTGCTATGCTTTTGTTAAATTCTGTTAATTGATACTTAATACATTATTTTATAGATGATATACATGTACATGATTATATATTCTTTAATCAAAAAATAAGTTCAGGACATCGTTCCTCCAGCACTCCAGTGCTTTGATTATATAAATCGGTGATGCTAGATTCAATTATATAATCCATTTACAAGGTGTTTTATATTCACAGTGGATATTTGCCGTAATAGCATTTTTAAAATAAATTACTAATTAGTCATCGTCAACACATCGCCTGTTGAATATTTGAGAAGAAGACCATTGAATAGCAAAACCTGGCCTCGGGCTCTCCAAGTTGACTTAAGAACATCATTTATGCATGTTTTGTTAATGACTCAACGCCTCAGACAAATTTACCATTAATTGCATGGTTTTGTGACACTAATTTTTTTGCTCAAAATCAGACATTTCCTTTATATGCAGACCTGATAACAAGGACAAACTTTTACTAAATTAAAAAAAAATCCGAACTTTTGGCCTTTAACTGTCCAAAGACATGCGCATACATGTATACAATTTAGAGCCTGGGCTTTCATTGATATAACTCCCTAAAGCATGCATTTACCTGAAACCTCTCAATCAAAACAAACAGATTTTCCCTGGTTGAGCAGAGAGCCATTAGGAAGCAATACCTGACCTCACGCTTTCCTGCTCAACTTAATAACCCCTGTTTTGCATGTTTTCTTGACACAATGTGGATCATAAATATACAGTTCATGCAAAACAGCAGAACACGTTTGTGTAAACTGAAACATTAAAAATGAACCAATCCATTCCAGATGGAGGCAGTATTGAAAATTGAGTTTTTAGTTCATTTTAATAAAATTAGTGCGGCAGATAAACCACCACCCCTTAGTCAATCATGCTAGTAATGGTAGAAAACTTTACCATTACTCCAACAAGACACTCATAAAACATATTAAAATAATGTATTTTATTGTCATCCTGAGCATTCCCTGTACATGAATTAGTTCAGTGTTGTTGTTTTTTGTACAAACAATAGACGAATGTATGAAAATAAAAACAAAACCATTCCAGTTATGATAGATTTATTAAGTACAAATATATGTAAGATCAGAAAACAATACAACAACATTAAAGTACACAATCATGTAAGTAAGAATGTTTGATTTGTTTTTAACATAGGTATACTAACACAGTTAAGACAGTAACAACTAAAACATCAATACACACAATAAATCCTGTTATTTTTTGTACACATTTCATTGTATAAGTAACATTTTGTAAGTACAGGGGGTAAACCCATAAATAAGAGTTTCAAATATACAAGTTAAAATAATCATAACAAAATAGTAAATGCATTTCACAACTCAAGAGACATCTAAAGGATAGTGGACAACTTTGGTGAAAGATCAATTTTTATTTCACCTAGCAAGCTTAGAAAAAATATTTTCACAAGTGGCATTGGCCACCATAATGTTATTTTTTGAGCTCAGGAATTAAAAAAAGATCCCTATCATAGTAGGTTCAAGATTTTAACAAATATTTAGGGGGGGAGCCTGGGCAAATTTTCCTTTGAGAAAAATAGACTGCTACTCCAGAGACAAATCTGACGAACGTTCGCCATCAGCAAAGAGCCAGGTCAGCCAACACAGCATGTACCAGCTGACCAAGCTCTATGCTCTTTGCTGCTCATTGTCCAATTATTATCCTGAAATCCCTAAAAATGACAATGGATAGGCCTAAAAGTTGAAGATGGACTAGTCCATAGTGGAAATTCAGCATTAAAGGGGTAAACATGCATTTTCTTTGTCAAAAACCATATTTTATCATAAAACATGAAACATGATCTCATAAGATACTTATCTTGTTTTAAACAAATATTTAATATTTCATTAGCAAAATAAACCCTAAATTGTCAAGTATGTACTAGAATTTGTGCAAAATGACCAGTGACAGATAAATTCATTATACACTTTCGTAACTGATTTAATCCATGCAAATGATATGCAGAAATCATAATTTTTAGTGTCAGGTCTATTTTACAAGCTATACTTAATAAGTCAATTTGCTTACAAGTCCAAACTTTTAGCAGCAAAAATTTGGATCATGTTTTTTTGCCCTCAAAATATGTCCCAACAATTTATTGGAGTCTTGGCACATATATTAGCCATGCTATACAATTTGAATCACATATATTGGACTAAAGGCTTGGACAAACAGTCTACAAAATTAATGGGTGTCCAGTTGCCCGGGACAACCAATAATTTCTTTTGGGCAACAAACACTCTACTAACAGGATATTGCGCTTGCCTCTTAAATGACCTGTTGGAAAACCACATTCATACCCTTAATTTGTAAATTCTCGACAAATACACAGATAAATATCAGTTGGAACTTGGTCACTATAAAACTAGTATAATTACATGTACAAAAAAATTTAATTTAGACTAGTTTATCTCATCAATATGGTAGTAGGGACAATAGCTCAATGTAAACCTAGGACGTGTTTAATTCTGTCTACTCAGAGTACTTCGGGGCACTTTAGGAGCTCCCAAGATGAATCAAATACCCCAATTCTGTTGCAAAACAAGAAAATAGTGGAACAAGTAATAGGATGGTTTTTGTTAGTTAACAACAGTTTGTCAGAAGAGTCTGACAACGATCTGACACAAAATATGCTCTAAACTTTATCAAACATCTCCATGGTCAAAAAACAACATTTGCAATCCTCGCATTCAAACATGGTTCTTTTTTCCGCCATCTTGATTACATCATACTCTGCTAACACTTCCTGTAAGGCAGATGTAATCAGGTTCTCCAAGAGCTTGTGATCTGTAGTTTGATTCAATTTTTCAATGATTGGTGTACTCCAATAACTCAGATCTCGCATATCAAAAACACCCCTGGACTTACACGCAGATTAACATGGTAGTATGGACAATAGCTCAATGTAAACCTGACATATTGTATACCTGATTATTATTACACTGTTGTATAGATTGAGAATGCAAAGATAAATTACTGGCTTGATCTAAATCATTATTTCCTGAACTCTCCATACTAGGTACATATGAGGCTGAATGAGATACTCGTATCTGAGGAGCCATTAGACCAGTGTATGTAGATGAAAGCTGAGTGGGCGGGGCTGTAGGTAGGACCATTCTTGAAGGAGCTACAGTGGTTGGTAGGTAGTCAGTTGATTGTTGAGATGTATGAGATGCTGGTATTTCATTCTTGTGGGATTGCATGTGAGTTCTCAGTAATACATTTTGTTTATAGGCTTGACCACATATCTGAAACATACAAGTAAATGTAGAGTATGATGTGACTTTTAATAAAGTAATATCACTACAGTCTATATAGTGAAATCATAAAAAAACGTACCTCAGAAAACCTGAAGCCTCATTTAATCGAATCATTCTTTCACTCACTAATTGTCTCATTTCTTATTTAACTAGTTAAAAATCCCAGATTCTAATAGCATTCTTGAAACTGAGTTGTTTTGCCCCTCCCTTTCTGTCAACTGATGGGTACATGGCTGAGGAAGTCTGCATTTAGCTATGACTACTACATGTATATCTTACAACATCCAGAACCTTTAAATGTAGATAACAAAACCTTATTGTTAACTCAAGCAACATATTTTGTCCAATAAATAACCTCAGAATACTGAACATCCACACATTGTAAATCTCCTGTGTCAAACTGTTAGATGTAAATAATGTCTCCACAACATTGAAATATTTCTATGTTGAAACAGTTTTCCTATTGATTCTGATTTTTTTCTCTTCCAGTTTTCTTACTGTTGATAGCCATAAAGTACATTAGATCCCGGAAAATTTGAAAAGCCTTGCTAGTAGAGCCACCTCAGAAGAATCTTATACTACATCTGCAAAAAAAGGGTGCGGCAAGGAAAGCTTCCATGTCCAGATTGGCATCATCAGTCATCTCAGGACACATAGAATCAACTAAACAAACTGAAACCATGGTCCTTGCTAATAATGACAGATAACAAGATCTATGGCCAGTTTCATAAGATAATTGATACCAGATGCTTTGTCCTCTGGTACCCTTCTTACACAAAAAGTAATAAGTATTTGATATCAAATTGCAGGAACCAGGGGGGGGGGGGGGCAAGTGCTACATAGTGATATGCTTAAGAAACTGGCAACTGATTTTTAAACAAGAAAAGTAATGTGGAAACCACATTAAAGCCGGATTTAAAAACTTTAATGCAAAAATTACAAAGGGAAATAATCCATAACAAAGGCAGATAGAGTTGTGGTTACTTTCTAATTCTGTTCATCACATGGTATGTTATCATTGTATGAAGTTTCATAAAGATCTGACAATAAATGGCAGAGATATATGCTAAAATTTGAAAACTTAAACTCAATGATTAATGACACCGGACATCCACCTGCCCGCCTGTGTTTCCCTTAACTATTAGCCAAATTTTTTCATTGAAAACTCCGGCTAAAACTGCTACTTACATTACATTTATAAGGAGTTTCACCAGTGTGCTGTCTTATATGTGTCACCATGTTACATTTCTTTATAAAACCTTTACCACAATATTGACATGTAAACCTCTTTTCTTGTTTATGAATTCTTTCATGGTCCTTTAATGCATTGTGAGCCTTGAATTTCTATAAAAGAAATACATGTATAAGTATTGAATTTCTATAAAAGAAAAATGTATTAAGTTACTACACCATATAAGTCATATTATTGGCGTTCATTTTATACAGCCCTTTTTGCCAGTCAGCATCAGAACTGCAAACTATTGAACGCGCCAATAAAAAGATGCCACCAATAGATTACACCACCAAATTTTTATGATAGCCGGAACAGTGACACGGAAAGTAGCTAAGACAGCTTCTGCTGTAACTTGTGCCTAAACTTCAAACAAATTTACACAACACGTTTACAAATTCCTTAACTCATTTTACATATACTAAGAGTTTGCTATGGCAACCAGAGTAATGCATGAAATGGAATTTCTATTATTATTATTATAATATTAGAATAACTGTGAAAATCTCTATAACGGAAGAAAATTTAAATATCATTATTGTCAAATTTTTATGATAGGGTATAATGAGATTGGGTGAGCCTTAACCAACAACTCCTATTGGACACACGTTAGGAGCAGTGGTCCAGTGGTAGGACGCGTGCTTAGGGATCAAGAGGTCCTGGGTTCGATCCCCACTGGGGGGCACTGCTAATTTCCTTGAGCAAGATATTAACCTACAATTGTTCCACTCCACCCAGGTGTAAATGGGTACTGTGAGGGATCACCTGCCTGAGGGTGATTTCAGTGATCAGGAGTTATTGTACAAGATTGTAAAGTCGGCTGAACATGTATATGGAAGCAGACTTTAAACCGTACTTAAACTTTAACTAGTATCAAAATCCTGCTCATAGCCAACAGGAACTTAGATAAATAAAACTACTAACCTGTCCACAGATGTCACATGAGAACTTTCGTTCACCAGTATGAACGAGCATATGTTTAGTTAACGTATTAGAATGTGAGAACTTCATACCACATGTATGACACACAAATGGCTTCTCACCAGTATGTTTTCTCATATGTACATTTAGATTTGTATTCCTTGGATAACGTTTACCACATATCTTACAACCAAATGGTCGAATATCTGAAATATATCAGTATTCATCGATTGAAATTGAAATTATTTAAATACTAAAATCTGGTTAAAATTCATACTTAAGAAAATACCAATTACTATACCATTCGTGAAAATAAATGTTTTCCGAGTGCACTCCGGGAAATATGGACCAATCTTACACATGTATCAATAAATATATAATGAATGTATATATATATATTTTATTGTGATGAGATACATTTTAAACAATACATTATAGATATTTCAATGATAGGTTATCACAGATAAATGCAACCTAATATTCATGTATAGAATGTATCTTTATATAATTAATTATTTTAGTACCACTGATTTTACATCCAAATGGTCCAAATATATGAAAGACATCATAGGTTAACATTAAAACTTTTGAAAATACTAGTTACTATGCTATTCTGAGTGCACTCTGTGAAATATAAATTAATCTTACACTGATACCAATGAATATCCTTTATATAATTATAAGTAGGAATGTGGTTTTCTTTGAACGTTTCAGTCATTGTAACAAATTTTCCAGAGCACTAGCCATATTTATTGTTAAATATTAATAAGCAAAATTGTCAACTGGATAAACTATATGAAATCAGATTTTGACAAGCCTCAAGCAAGTGTCAATAGCTCGGAGGGTTTGGACTAGTGGGTTAATGTGACAACTGGCTGTAACAAGTGTTGTATGAAAAGAACAAAAAAAACTTCCAACTATTAGCAAAAATGCCATTCATTTGATTTAAACATAGAAAACTTGTTCCCAAGATGACAAAAAATATTCAAAACCTAAATCTTAAAGTAGGAGCGCTATCACAAAAAGTCAAGAAGAAACAGAGCACATGCTAAATAGAAAACCATAACAGTATATCAGAAGTCTCGTCACCAATAGAAAAATCTTGAAGTCAACATAACATAATGTGTATTAACATTAAAAAAATAGCACATTTTTCTGTGGAAAGAGAAAAGACAGCCTTTATGACAAAACTCATCAATTATGAGATTCTGAACCAATCAAAATGTCTGAATCTCCCAAGGTATTTCATAAAGGCTGTGTTTTTCCCATAATGGCCAAGTATTTGGTTTATAATGCCATATCAGCCCTGAATTTGAAGTCAAATATCGTACAGTTTATCAATTATTATCTTAGAATAAGTGATAATGTTTTAATAAGTTACCAACCTAGACAACATTTGATATGACAGAGTAAATTCTGTCTACATTTAAATACTCTACCACAATTTTCACACATATGATCAAAGTTAGGATTATGTCTCCTGCTCATATGTAAACTTAACTGGCTTCTACTTCTGAAATATAATATGATGAACAAATCATAAAATCTTCATTCATTACATTATGTTAATCATTATGAATGAGCTAGATTTATAACAGTACTCCATTACAAAATAATTAATACAATCTTTTGATTAAAATGAGTTATTATCACCCTTTGATTTAAGCTAACAAAACTTAAAAACATGGTACATGTATACATATGACAAGGTTAAAAACATTAGAAATTCAATGTACAAGTACAGGGCTCATCCAATGGCCCCTGATGATCTGTATTTGGGAGCAAGCAACCTTTACTGCTAGTTAACATTTGGTTTGGGCAAGTTATAGATATAGTTCAGACTTTTTTCCTTATATAACTAGAGCCATTCACAGACACCTTCCCCTCCAGAAATTTCTTAAAAATCATGCAATTTTACAAAATTTGGATTTTTTGTTTTCCTATTTAAGTAATTGCAATAATATTTCCCCAATTGTTCTACATAAAGAAAGACCCTAAGCCCCTTCCCCAAATGCTGAAAAAAAGCCCTGGGCTAGTTGACCAACTTCGAAACCTATTTCAAAAATTATACAGAGCCCTGAATAAGATACCAGATTTCTGAGAAATTTACTGTGATCAGATTCACAGTTGTGTATTAGGGAAATTCCATGTTTAAACTTATTACAGTAAATATTTATACCTGAAAGAGTTGCCACAATCCTTACAATCAAACATTTTTTCACCAGTATGAACTGTTATATGATCTGTTAGATTCTGAGCAGATGACAATATCTTGTTACAAATATTACATTTATGTTTAGCTTTATTATGTTCTCTTCTGTGCCTCTGTACTTCGGCTTCTGTTACAAAAGCTTTGTCACAATATCGACATTGAAAGTTTTTCTCCTTCGGATGCTCCTTGATACTGTGTCTTCTCCGGTGGAGACTATTAGGAAATAATTTATCACAATATTTACATTGAAGTAAAGGTTTATCTATCGCCGCAGAGTTGCTGTCACTTCCTTCTTTGGTCTTAATCTTAGTGGAACTACTTTTTGTCTTTTCTCCTTTTAACTTCTTTTTTACAGATTTTTCTTTCCAGGAGTTTTTCTCTTTTCTCAAACTTTTTTCTTTCTTAATAGTTTTTCTATCTTTCTTTTTCTTACTATTCTTTAAAGATTTATCTAATTTGGAACTTTTCGACTTTTTAGTCTTCATTTTTGAGGTCACACGATCTTTAAACACAGAGTCATACTCTTCAAGAGAAAGGTAACTAACGTCTTCATCTGTATTGCCGTCATATATATCCTCAACCTCTTTAACATCAGCATTATCATCAATGTCAGCATTATCAGCATTATCAGTCTTATTTTCAAATTCATTTATCACTTCATCAATAATTTCTTCATCAGCATTAACTTCAACTTTAACAACAACGTCATCTTTAAATGAACCACTTAAATCAACATTTCCTTGAGAATCTTCACTGCAATCTCCACGTCCAAGGAAAAAATTGCACAAGCTTTCATCAGTTTGAGTCGAGTTGCACACAAGGTCCCTTTCTTTGTTTTCCACATCTTTTAAACTGTCAGTCTGTGTTTCTTGACTTACACTATCCAGCTTAGGAAATGCAGTTCTAATATTGTTATAATAATGATAGGAGCCATTAGATCCATGAAGTAGCATGTGCTCATGTAATTGCCATACCATGTGAAATATAGATGAACAGAAACCACATTTATACATACGATCAGGATGGAACGGCAATAGTGGTCTTATACCTGTAATACAAAATATAATAAGAAATGTAATGCCGAAACCACATTAAAGCCGGATTTAAAATCTTAAAACAAAAAAATACAAAGGGAAATAATCCATAATAAAGGCAGGAAGAGTTATGGTTACTGTCTAATTCTGTTCATCACATGGTATATCACATTGTTATATTTTTCTGCCATAGTCAATTTGAATGTTGACTTCCATAACACAGTAGAATACGGGCTGTCATTGATAGAAAACTTTGTATTGATGTATCAACAGGCAAGTATCAGTGATATATAGATATATCAAGTCAGACAAGGAATGTAATAGAAGCTGCTAGCACTTCAGTATATATGTACTATATTTTGCCCACATGATGTTATCCATGATGTTTAAAGTTGTTTCTGACATAAAACAAAGTTAAACAAACTGTTTTTTCTTGTTTTTAATCCTTTTTTCTTTTATAGTTAAGCTTAACACCGTAGCAACACATTGTATAGGTCATATAACAGGGATCAGTTAATCTACCCACAGTTTCTGGAAAGGCTAAATCTTTGGATTAAGCTGTTAACCAGTTACTAGGCACATACTTCTTTCAGTGACTGACAACTGTCCTACATGATTTAGAATCAGTAGGAGGAAAATAGCTATAGAACTTCATGACTAAGCTCCATTCAAGTATGATTTATGTTCTACCTAGGAATTGAACCTACAACCCCTTGATCAGTATACATGTATGCTGCAGACAGATCTAGCATGGCATGTGCATATACAATAATAATAAAAGTCTAACCCTGAGTTCTATCATCTTGGTAAGGATTTAGTTGTACATGATGATTTGAAGGCATTCTCCAATCAAAGGGATCTGATCTACCTTGGTCCATTATGATACATATACACAGATACTAAGTACAATGTATAAACAATCTACTCTAACATACAATCTCTCATATACTCATCAGTGGAACAAACACTTGATCATATTCACAGAATCATCTGAAAGAAAATAATACTATTGTTTTCATTATTAAGGTTTTACACCATTTTGTTAACACTGCAAGACTAAGGACACTCCTTCAATTATATCAACAATTAGATACAAATTTGATCACTTTTGGACACAACCTAATGATAAAATTGAGCGCTACGTAAACTTTCTTCACACGTTTTTGTAAGTTTAGGTTTAATTTGATGGTTTCATAAAAGGCCAAAAATTTAAAAAAGTACACATGGTATCTTATAATAAAATCGCCATATATATATGTAATGAGAAAATTTGCAGATTTTACATAAGAAAATTGCCAAATTTAGATATGTTTTTGTCATCATATGCCACACTCTATTCTTCTGCATACCAAATCGGTGAATACTGCATGATGCATCTTAGTATAAAGGTGATATCTATACCACCAGGCCCGGATTTACCGGGGGGGCACAGGGGGCACGTGCCCCCCCACCTGGTCCCACAGATATTGTCACTCATACAAAAGAAAGGGCACAAAATCGGCGCCATCAAAGCAATATCAACTAGACTTTTACATTAATTGTACTATAAAATCATTCATCCGATCTATCGAAATAGATAAGAATCTAAATTGATACATTTAAGCATCTCAGGGTGCCCAGATCGGGCCTTATCAAGCGTTCAAATCATTGATCGTGCAAGTGTATGGTCCTTCTTTACAGACACATACTAGATATCAATAGCTATGTATATTGTCTACATTGCACATACATCAACAGTATATTTCAGACCGTCACCAACGAAATTACCATGATAACAAGCTTACGAGGCATAAATTTGGTTATTGTGCACTCTGTTACTAGTTTACTAGTGTATATCATTGGCGTTTTCAATTAGATGGCGAAAAGACGAGGACAGCTACACTAATCGAGTGCATTTTTACGTCATTATTATGACACTCGAACTTGCACGATTGTCTGATGTTTTATGCTATTAAAATTCCGAATAACTTTAAAAGAGTGACCGAGCCTAAACATAAATTAATTATTTATGGAGGACATCGGCGATTTTCATAGCAAGTTAGACTAAGAAAGCCGAGTACAGCCGAATGATTTTTGTCATTAAAATAATGTACATATTTTTTTAATATCGGAAAAAAGCGAGTGTTTGATGTTTTTTAAAGAAAATGAAGATAAATGAATTAAACTTTTAAGTAACTTTTCAAGAGTGACCTACCCTACAACAAATTTCTTACGAAAAACAGGATTAAAATTAATCAGTGGTTCAACATTTTTTTCATCCAATGATTAATTCATAGGCTTTTGTTTCGTTAATTTTTAATCGTTGCTTTAATTTTATATCAATATGAGTTTTAAATACTTGTGTTCCTTATTTTTTTTCCAAAGGAATACAAAAATATGTTTTTTTCGGCGGATTTCCACGTTTGTAATCGTCCGAGGAATTATTCTTGTAAATCCGCTGAAAACGTTTGAAAAACTCACAACACCGACTTTCAACACAATAAACCAAGCCTCTTTATATAAAAACGTACCTTAAATCGGCCATTTTTGGATGTTTAATCGGCAAATTTTTCTCATTGCATTCGGTGATTTTATTTGCAAGTTACCAGGTGTATTTTTTATGAAATTCTCGGCATTTTATACCATGAAATTGCTGTTTTTTGTCCATTCTCGTTCTTTCAAAACTTCGGGATACGAGAATGGACTTTATCAAGCCAACAAATTAAATCTAAACGAACAAAAACGGACACATTGAGGAATGATGTCTCAATCAAAGCGCTCATTTGTTGTAAGTACATAGTAGTGCCCAAAAGTGCTCAAACTTGCTTTTTTGTCATCATTTTTTATCGTCCGGAGGGATACCCCTGCCGAACCACCCAATTCAACGACTCCGTCGTTCCGACTAGAATGTTTAAGTACAGCGGTATTAAATGGACTAACGTATTTTTAATTTAACATGGGGTACAGCCAAAAACCTCGGATTTACATCATAGTTTTTAACGGGCAGTATTTGACTTTTTTGTTAAAATGTAATGATAATTTACCAAATTTTAGCTTCATTTTATCCTTTTAAAGAGTGTTTAAAAGTACTCAGATTTGCACTTTTGACATGCAAAAATTCAATATTTTTCCACATCATCGGGAGGGGATACCCCTCCCGTACCCTCCCCAACCCTGCTCCCCACTAATGACCTCTCTGGATCAGGCCCTGTGATCTAACTCACATGCAAACATTCCTTTTATGCATATTTATTAAATGATAAACTTAATCAATGAGATGATTCGGGATTGCTATGCATTGCATCACTTTTCTTCAGAAGAAAATGATAAGTCGCATAGTTTTAACCTCATTCTTTTTTTTTAAAGAGCATTTTGAAGTGCTCAGATTTGCACCTTTGACATGTTAAAATTCAAAAAAATTTCCATACCGTAGGGAGGGGTATCCCCTCCCGAACCCACCCCTGTGCCCCCCCACTTACGACCCTTCTGGATCCGGCCCTGACCACCTTTTATAGAATGATTAACAGCTGATTTCAATTTAGGTCACCCTGTCCCTGAATATTTGATCCTATTGTTCACAATATTTTATCATCAATAATGTCAATTGTAAAAACAACAATCAATTAAAACATACATTAAAAAGAATCTTTGAATACTGTTAGTATTGACACTCTGATTGGAAAGTAAGCAACAACCCTTAAATGGTGAATTATACTACCTGTAAAGACAAAGTGTATCCGAATTGTACTTGTCTGAATATTAGTCTACAAGATGATAATTGAAATCGGAAATATGACGGCGCATATGAACTTAAAATTAAGTGCATCGTCTATAAATTGATAAACCCACCATACTTGAACGTACGTGTCAATGCATCGATGGACTGATTATTTATAATCTTCGTAATTGGATTCGTGTGACATCACACGCCATTATTATTGAAGAGTTTCGACTTGGATAGAATATTTAGTACACGATTACTTCCCTTGTTTCATAGTCACGTGTCCCCACCTGGCCCTTTAGTTAGGAACCAATACAAAGAGAATGGCACGAAATTTGCATTATTAAAGCAATATATCAGCTCGACTTTTAGATTAGTTTTGACTACAAAATCATTTGAAATATATAATGATCTAAAATCGATAAATTCATGCACCTCAAGGTACCCTCATCAAGCGTTCAAAACCATAAATCTCAGAACAATAACAAACTTGTATCATTTTCAACCAAGAATTTCGTTAATGAATGTATTTTTTTGTATTTGGAGTTTTCATAGGACTTGCATTTACGGCAAATAATTCGAGTTTCATCATAGGGAAATGATACATTGACTTGTTGTCCATTGATCAGAATTATAATCATTAACAATCAAGAATTCCATTTTCACGTACTCAAATATGACCCCTTGCATGCTTTGCTCTTGGTTATGTATATTTTCCTGAGTTTAGAATGCCCGAGTTTGCAATATTCAGTACCTAGAAAACTTCCGCACAAGCAACATTGATTTAGGACTATGGTAAAATGTAGGGGTGTAACAATACGGTAAAAAACGTATTGCAATATATTGCAATACATACCGGTCTTTTCGCATAGACATGCAAAGCATTAATTAATGCATGTACATCGTCCTAATTGGATCAGCATAGCACGCATATGGGTATTTTCAAATGATCTCTTATCCAAATGTTTGAATTACAAATGTAAAATGGTCTATATGTTAGGATAATGCGTGGTTTGAAACAGACTCTTGAAGATATTTTTCTTTCAATTGACTAAATGTTTAACCTTTTAAAGCACAGTTAGGGTATTCAATTCATTTTAACATTTGTTTAAACAATTAACAATCATCAGATTCTGCTAAAAATGCAGTATGACACAAACCGGTTCAAGAAAAAACGAACCGGTTAAAAACCTTAGAACTCGTATTGCAATATTAATCGGTATATCTGTTAACCGTTACACCCCTAGTAAAATGTCATAGAATGTTTGCAAGATTTCTGGATTCGAAACGTTTCTGACTGTGTTAAGGCAAACTTATCCGTTGGGCAATGTACAGAAAAAAACTGAGTACACAATACTGATGATGTATCATTCTCCAATGGGTTCGACCAAGGTCCAAAACGGCAAGTGTACACTGTATCACGTTCAAATACTATTAATTTGAAATAAGAGGTCTACATGTGTTTCTTTTTTCATGTCATGTCCAACTTTTAGGCCCATACATAATCCCAAGTCGATATTCGATTTTCAATAGAAAAGTATAGGGGAAAATTATTTGAACTTTCATAACTCTTTTATTTTTTAAGATATCAATTTTGTGCAAATGATGCAAAAAAGTTTAAACTTTCTGCTTTCATTTGATTGGTTTTAATTTTTTGTAAAATTGTAAAGTTTTGGTCCCTTTTAAGGTTTTATTTGACTACTCACGTTACTATAAGATAAGAAGGGAAAAATACCCATGCTGATGTAAGTTGAAAAATAAAGCCTTTCCTGTTCTTTGATCAAATTTGTGCAAATGACATGAAAAGGCTTTATGTTTCTAGTTTTCGGAGCACTTTTTATATTTAAAATATCTTAATGAAGTTTTGGTCCCATTTGCACTTTTTCCCAAAAGTTTTGGATTTTTAGAGTATTTTTTCCTTAATTTATAGTGTGCGCTCACATATTTCAAACATCACGCGTGAATATCAAACATAGATTCAACATGTGTAATATTTTTAATAAAATTCAGAAGTTTAAACAAAAAAGGGAAAATAAAGCAACTACGTATGTCTTGAATACATAGATAATTATAAAAGCAGGTAACTCTAAGTCCGAAATTCTGGAAATTTTCAGAGCAATTTGACTTTAACAATGTTAATATTTAAATGCAATGATATTTACATAGTCTTAATATCACTTCTAAAAGTAAATGTTTAAGTCAACGAATTCATTATTTGTTATCAATAACAAATCACATATTTTGTGAACTTATTCCCCACCATGGCTCCCATGAAGACAGTGAAACAGCGATCATGTATTTTACCAACTTTAGCAGAGATTTTCTCAAAACATATAATTTAACCATGGTATAATTCGTTTTTAAACTGTCAAACATGAATAATTTCACGGTGAATGCTTTTGTTATCGTCATGATACATTTATGAGTTTCTGTAAGTGTGTACTATAATCGAGTAAATCTATTTATTGACAATAAGGCCACCGGTACAAAAACAATGCATTCAGTCACCGTGAATTTATTAAAGCTTTGACAGTTGAGAAAATAAAGGACAATAGGGGAAATTTATGTCTAGATGTAGACTAAATAGGGTAAATATTAACTCCTCTGTGAGGAGAATGACATCATTTATTTTAGTTTGATATAATACATAATTAAATTATAATAAAGACAAAGACGTTATGTTTTTATTGTGTTTATTTCAAGAAAACATTTCAATAATTCATTCATTATATCAATATGTAACAAGCATTTTTCATAAAAAGAACATAATTTATTACATAAATAAAACAGTGCAACATAAACATAATTTATAACTTATAATTTAGCACTGTACGTTTTGTCTATAAATATACAACATATAACATAATAATACTATAATATTTAGCACATTTTTGTCACATCTTTTATGTATCACAAGTGTTTATTGAGTTTATTCACTTCTAGACATTTCACAGAATACACTTGACCATTGGTCTATAGCTCTATCTGGTTGTCGTCTGATTGTTGATGACGTAGGTAGTGACGTCATTGTATCTTCAGTGTTTGATTCTAATTGAGATTTGATTGAATCAGCTGTTTTCTGTACCTGAAAGTAGAAATAAACATATCATTAGCTTCAAAATACGTGTGGCATGTATAATACACATTAATTATAATTCACACATGATACAAATAATAATAAGAACATGATCTTCATTAAAAGTAACGAAATAGTTTTGGTCATAGTTAGATCTATGTGTCACTTTCAACAAAGTTAAAATAAAAATACATAATGATATATGATTTTCCTCACTCATAAATTTACGTATTTTATGAACATCTATCGATCTATCGAGTGTTCCATCAGCTTTCCTGGATATGACCAGTTCAGCATTTATCTATAACATTGGTAAGGATTCGTATACAGAGGAAGCTCAAGAATAATTACACAAATTAGTTGATTTGTCTTCTTATGGATATCGTTAAGAACAAAACAGAAGCATTAGCGAAATGTATAGATGAAAGTGTGATATAAAATGTAAATAAAAATATCATACCTGATTCCATTTATTTGTAGAATATTGTTGATACATCATATGTACACCATCTGTTACAGATTGACGTAATAATAAACATAAATGTTTACGTAGATTATCTTCTAATGACGTCATAATACATTGTTCATTTAAAGTTGATATTTCTGTGTCTGAAAATAGAAGAAAGGAAAATTACGTTAAGATGTGACAATCATAGTAAATAGACGTAATTATATACATAATATATTCGAAACAATAATCAAATTGTGTACGTATGGTTTTGATACCATATGTATCAGGTGAATAATTCAAGTTCTTTGTGATTTGATTTTTCAAATTTTTTACCATGTTAGATATTCTATTAATTAACGTCAACATTCTAAAAAAAATTCTTTTTTCATGCGCAAGGAAAGTAACTCCTTTCAAATGAAGGAAACATATATTTTGTTAACTTTTATCATACGCATAGTATGAGTGACAGGGTTTGCATATATTTCAGCTAACATCAATACATAAGAAGTTAAATTTACATGAAAATTTAATCCTTGTGAAATTTCTAAATTTTAAGTAATTACATTATTCTGTTTTGGCAAAGTAAAATAGAAAGTAATATCGAAAGCTCTAAAGATAAAAGTAATGACAACATGTACAAGTAACTTTATTTAAGAAAAACATACATACCTAATACAGAGATGGTTCTATCACTTTGTTGTAAATTGATTAATTGATGACGTAATTCTGAAGCTACTGAGTAGATCTCCATTATTATAAATTTATAGATGTCTTAAATTTACTTAAAATTAATTATTTAGCTTGGTATAGCTTTTATATTTTGTATAGTTAGCTTGGTATACTGTATTATAGAATAGCAAGTCACAAATGTGATGGCTTGGGTTGGATTTCTGGCACTTTATATAGTAGGTTCAGTTTAATTACAATATCAGTTTGATTTAATGAGATGAACACTTTTTAGCCGCCACAGACAGATAACCGACCAATTAACTTTGATATTATACCGACAAAAGAAAGATCAAACACATTGTGCGGAAACAAACAACTAATTAGCATGTTAATTAGATTTAATTGTTCTGTAATTAAATTGTAATTATTAAATTGGAAATTGCGTTAATGACATTTAATGTTTTAATTGTAGTACGTAATTATATGCATAAAATATATGTTAAAGGATTCTAGCTTATGAATATGCAAAAGAAATTCAAAAGACCAATGAATATTGATAGTTTTTAATTGGATTAAAAGGTGACGTCATTTTACTTTTTGTGTTTTTGGAAAATTATGTTTTACATGGGATGAAAACATTGTTTTATTTGGTTGAAGCTTAACTGTAATATTTCAATCATATAATTTTTTATTCATTTTCACGTAAAGTAATCATTACATAACATAATTAGTTTCTATCAGCAATGCTAATACTAATTCTTGTGTTCACTCATTTACATACATAACGCTGTCCAGTCTAAAAAGAGATTTTCTACTGATTTCCAATAACAGTATGAAAACCTTTTTTTCTGCCAATATTTTTTTTTTTACTTTTTGTGTTAGTTCGGCATAACAAATATCCGTTGCATGCACTGAAAGTCATTCAGAATTTAACCATTTTTCATGTATTTTCGCATGAAAAATGGCTAGACCATACCATCAAATGGCAATTAGCTATTAATTAAATTCACCACTTTATTATAGCCAATATACAGAGAAAATATTTTGTTAAGCCGTCACGAAAATTTCTAAATATGAATATATACAATATTAAGTCTGTCCAAATCAAATCGTAACCGGGTTCCAAGAATGGTATGGTATAAAACCCGTTCTATCAACGGCGGTGGGCACGGTCCCTAATCAAAAACACTTTATATACATATATAAGCTATATTACTAAAATTGGTTTAAAAATTGAATAATTTTCTTCATTATAAACATCTATATAGTACAGTCATTATTAAGCAAGTGACGTAACGTCTTTTACAATGTCATGTACTTGTATGTAGTTCTTGCGACTTTGGTATCGAGGAAACTAAATCTGTTTAATCGTGATGTTCGAATTCGGCATACGAACTTATTATTCGGTGAATGCAAAAGATGTTGGTGTCATTTAAAAGAGCAAAGCTTCAGCTTAATTTGCGCGCTTGTATAAATCTGTGCAATGAAATGATTAATGGTGGAGAAACTAGCCTAGAGTTTACTGCCAGAACAATTGACAGGTATTATAGTTAAGCAACGGAGTGTAAGGTTAATGGTTAGATGGGTGAACGTTTTGGGTTATTTAATCGTAAGCTCGATGCGCATTGTACAATAATGTGCCTGTAAGATAAGTTACGAACCACAACTGACTATGAGTCATACATTCTCGTACCCAGAGTCTAGTAGGATTCTCGATACTGATAGATCGAGTTTCTTGATAACATCGGGGTACGAGAATGGAGTCATATAGAGCTAATAATGTTTGAAGAACAAAGATGAGGACATCTAAAAGAACAAATATAAATAGGAAAGTAGATTTCCGAAATAGTAACTATGAACTCTAAAAATCGTTCAAAAATTCCTTCAAACGTCCTGTACTTTCTGAACTTTCTGAACTTTGATTCTCATTCTTGAAGATCTCTTAAAGGGATATGCTATCATTGGTTGAAAACATAGTCAATTAACGGATGGTATCATCAGCAAACGTTTAGGTCTTACAATTTACTGAGTCAGGTAGATCATTTATAGAGACTGGGAACAAACAAAGCCTGGGGACAGATTCTTGATGTACCCTACCCAAGAGAGAACTGGTAGTTCACTCGGGAAATGAGTTGATCATATCGGTCACTGAGCTGGTATTGTGGTACCGATTTGTTACAAATCTAGCTGCCCTTCTCTGAATTTTTTCTAAGGCATGTATATGACTACTGGCATGCGGGTCCCAGACTGTTGATGCATATTCAAGTTTGGGTCTGACTATAGCTTTGTATGCATGATTTTTTACTTCTGAGGAGTTAATTTTCAAATTTCTTCTTAAGAATCCCAGGGACTGATTGGCTTTTTTACAGATGGAGTTAATATGCATATCCCATTTTAAATTGCTCTGTAGTGTTACACCAAGATATTTTGAAGAATTGACTTTTCAAGTATATGATTGTGTAGGGTATATGAAAAGGATACAGGATTTTTCTTTTGTGTGATACTCAGAGCATTGCATTTGTCTGGATGGAAATGCATCTACCAGTCCAGCTCCCACCTGCCAACAGCCTCCAGGTCTGATTGTAACAAGTTGGCATCACTGGATGATTTTATTTCTTTATATATAATGCTGTCATCAGCAAAAAGACGCAGTGTGCTATGGTGAATGTAGCCTGGGAGGTCATTGATATAGACCAAAAAACAGGATAGGCCCCAACACTGTGCCCTGGGGAACACCAGAGGTCACATGTACACTTTTAGAGGCCCTTCCAGAACAACAGTTTGGGTCCTATCAGTAAGAAAATCTTTGATCCAATTAAGGATATTACAGTTAACTCCATAATAGCTAAGTTTGTACAGTAAATGTTTATGAGAAACTTTGTCAAACGCTTTAGCAAAGTCCATAATTATAACATCAGTTTGAGTATTTTGATTATTGGATTTAGAGATGTTTTGCAAGAATGATATGAGCTGAGTTTCGCAAGAGCGGGAGGATCCACGCTGTAGATCATAGAGGATTTTATTATTTTCAAGAAAGGACATTAAGTTACTAGAAATGACATGTTCTAAGATCTTACAACAGATACAAGTGAGAGATATAGGTCTATAATTAATTGGATTATGCTCATCGCCTTTTTTAAATACTGGGCAGACATTAGCATGTTTCCAGTCTGAAGGAATTGTTCCAGATTCTAATGATTGGTTAAATATAATAGTTAAAATGGGGGGAGATGATGGCTCTACATTCTTTAAGGACTTTGGCACTAATACCATCCGGACCTGAAGCTTTGTGAGTATTAATATTAGATAAGAGTTTGTGGATTCCATTTTCGGAGACATGTACGTTTGGCATTTGGGCATATGGACTAGGACCTTTGTCAGGTATGTCTAGAGAACAGGTTGGAGTGAAAGCTTGTTGAAATTGGTTATTAAGGATATTAGCTTTAGTGGGAGCATCGGTTCTTAACAAACCATTTTCTCGGAGAGGGCTAATGGTAGTGCTCTCTATTTGAAAAGGTTAATTTTAAAAATATAAGCTATCCCAGTTTCGGAATTAAATCAGACGAAAAACACACATTTTTAGCTATAATAAAAGTGATATATTTCTATTGTGTTAAATGGTTTGAAGAATCGTGAAGATAGCATTTTTTCTCCTATTGACGGGCTATCTACGGTTACGTTAATGTCAAGTAAGAACGACTACTCTATTGGGATATCGGACTTTTCGGCCTAGTGGGGTTTTATCAGTTCTATTAAGGATTGTAATAGAACGGAATTTAATTTCAGAATTAATATTTTATAAACTATTTTGGAATAATTACTCCAAATATCATTCTGTCCATTTCAGAATTATTTGTCTGTATATGCATAGCTTTACTTTATGATAATAATGATAATGTTATAGTTTGCTTCATTAAAATTGTTTTCGTTAGAATTTGAATTGCTATATTTACGCAACCAAGATGGAGAATCAAATTGTCAACAGATCAAAAATTGTCAATTTTATCACAAATTCGTCTTATTAAAGGATTGGCCTGTTCTGGTTCCTCCTGAAATTGGTAAAATATGGACGAAGAAGTCGAAGAATTGCAGAAATTCCACGATGCTGTCAGAGAAATAATTGTAAGAAGCCTTTTTCAAACCCGAACTATTTGCTGAAAATGAATTGAATGAATGAACGTAGAATACGTAGAATAGGTTCGAAGAAAGTATGATTGATTATTTCTGCGTCAACATGTTAAAACTATTTATTCTTATGAATTGATTGATATTTGCTTAAAAAAGATAGAGTCAACTACCTATGCTCGGTCACTACCATTTGCTTGGTCACCCCATTTAAATTTCGGGAACAGGTCGTTTCTCCACTAAGTCATTTCTCCTCTGGTCATTTCTCCACTTTTTAGTAGTCATTTCTCCACTTTTTAGTAGTCATTTCTCCACTTTTATATATAATAGGTTTATTGTTTAAGGTGATAATTACCCTTATTATTGGATAGTTATGTTGAAACATTATATCAATATAAAGTACAAACTGATATTATTTAAGCATGTTTTTATACAAATATTTTGTTGGTTTATGAAGTGTCATTGAATGTGATGTGTTTAATCAAATCAATTCTAAGTGAAAGTGGTTGCTCTTATTTGCACTTTTAAAGTACATTTTTTTTTCACCATTTATTTTCAATAAACAGTGGTAATTAATACAATTTTCTTAATTTGTATTATAATTTTCCTTGAAATAACTCCAGCAATTTCATATTTTCATATAATTATACAATTATTTCCACGCATTGACACTATAACTTTTTATCAAAACTATGTGGTTAAAAAGACAATGAACAAATTGATTTATTTCATTTTATTTTATTTACAAGCAAGATTATCATTTCTTTCTATATTTAAAATATTTTATTTTTAGTCAGTTACTAAATTATATCGTACGAAATATACTGAATAACATACAAAATTACATTTTAATTTGCACTTCAATATTAATTAATTTCATCAAAATAATACAATTTATTTATC
This sequence comes from Mactra quadrangularis, assembly GCA_025267735.1. Taxonomy (NCBI): domain Eukaryota; kingdom Metazoa; phylum Mollusca; class Bivalvia; order Venerida; family Mactridae; genus Mactra; species Mactra quadrangularis. Next base: position 46,388,095 of record CM046299.1, on the reverse strand, counting down.
ATAATATACTAAATAAACATTCTAAATTATACTATTTTAGTTCAAAAATGAATATTATCTACAAAATTAACATGTACATAATTCAATAACATACATATCTTATATAAACCTATTATATATAAAAGTGGAGAAATGACTACTAAAAAGTGGAGAAATGACTACTAAAAAGTGGAGAAATGACCAGGGGAGAAATGACTTAGTGGAGAAACGACCGTAAGCCTTAAATTTCAGTGAATAAAAATGGAAACCTAGTGACTTGTGTCTATTTTTAGTGCTAGTTCTATCTATCTATCTTCCAGTAAGTCAAACCCTTGGTAGGGACTTAGACTGTCGTGCGTCAACAGCAAAAGAGGGAAAAGATAAAAGAATAAAAGAACAGAAATATACAGGGTTTATTGTTAAAAACAGGTTAAAAACAGAGCAGGTTTCTAGGGAGAAACGTGTTCAATCTGGCTTACTGCCTGACTGAACTGGGTTGTCAAAAGCTCGCGGAAAACCCAAAATCATGATCTCCTTAATGCTTGACTGTTTTTGCAGACAAAAGATGCGGATTGCACCTGCTGTTATCGCTAGAAAATTGTGTTTTAACAGCTCCATCGTAATTAGTAATAATTAGTTAAATAATTCAAGAAATATCATTATTTAATTAAATCTCAATAATTTACACGTTTACAACATAATTTTCACATATTTTCTTTTATTTGACTTAAAAACAAGGTGACTGAGCACTGGTCCGATTTTATCTATTAAGTATGCCATGCTTTACTTAAAGTTCTCCGCACCATTTTTATCCAACATCTGGGTTCTTTAGACCCTTGTTTATATATGCTGGAGTTTTAGCGGCTTCTATGACAAAAATTTTCTATCAATGACAGCCCTAGTTTCCTCTAAAACCCAAATTTGGAAGATTTATTATCTTATATACTATTTACTTTTCTATTTCAGATTTCTTTGTTGTTTTTCATTCTGTTATATGTGAGTTCATACAATGTGTTGACTTGGTTTAAGAAGAGAACAGAGTCTGAAGATTACGTTACTGGTGATGATGATGCATTTGTGTTCAGAATAGCACTTTGGCTTTGTACATTTACTCTTGCCGTATCTGCAGGAGCTGTTTTGTTACTACCTATATCTATAGTCAGTAATGAAGTGTTGTTGTTACATCCGCATAGTTATTATGTGAAATGGTTAAACAGTTCTTTGATTCATGGTAATTATAAAATTTACTTTGTTTTTATACTCTTCTAGTATATGAATTATAAGGATCAACATTAAAAGTTGTCTGATTGCCCCCGTGACCTATATTTGGGTTCGGGCTGCTTATCAAGTAATGCAAGTAGACATTTGGTTCAAGCAAGTGAAATATGCTATAACTGGTTGTCCAAACGGGCCACCTACTTTAAAAATTTATGTTGCACCCTGGCTAGCGAATTTGATTTCTTAAATTTCAAAGTGCATAGATAAATGAATTGAGATTTAAAGATGGTCCCTGTGCCCCATAAGGTTGTAAAATGTGCAGATCCTGTGGTGTGACTTCATCTCTGAAAGAGTGAATTTAGGAGCTAAATTGTACAGTTTATAAAATATCCCATTTTAAACCACAGCTGTGACGTCATCCCATTGTATTCATAGTACCGTATTTCTAATAATGTACAGGTAACCGTCCAATATTAAGATTACTCGTCCATTATCTGGCGTGTTTGGACAATATCTAACGTGTAAGTCTAATATTGGACTACACGCTAGATATTGTCCAAACACACCAGATAATGAACGTGTAACCTCGATAGCGAACGATTACCTTTTCAATGTATTTCATAAAAAAGCAAAGAAACGAATGAAGTTGGTTTTTATTTATTGAACAAAAATTTACAAATATACTCAAAATTGCATTTTTTTTACTTTGCCCTTCGAATGAAGACATCAATTTCAACCATGTAATTCCTATTTACATTTTGTCAACGTTGCGCTGTCGTTTCCTGAAAATTGAGAAGAAATACCTAAGTTTAGCATGATTATACTTAGACCCGAACTAGATTTTAACAACATTTTAATACATAATCTGTCCAACACTGTAAGCCATTCCTTGCCAATGGTTCAACATATAAAGTTTTGTCTTCTTATATAAGAACGCGTGATAAGAACAAGAAATTCGTTATCAGGCCAAAAATGCTTTAGTTTAAATAAAAGTTACATTGCATTTAGTATGCTGTGATCCTGGCGTCCTCTTTGTGTCTTATTGAGCAATGTCACAGACAATATCATGGCAGAGATAGGTAATTCTTGTACTAGACCACAGAAACATTGAACCCAATGCCTAAACTTCCAGCGTTACCAAAATGACATTAAAACATCATCAACCATCAATAATATGAAATCATTACTGTCGGAAATAATAACCATTTGCATAACGACCTCTCCCCGTGATAAAACGATCATGGGTTTGAGCCACCAACCGAACATAAATTGATACGTAAAAAGAAAGACAAACGTTTTGCATACGAAGGATGTATGAATAAACAGGGAACTTTAACGTTGCGTCAGAGCAACACCAATTATTTGATGCACGCATGGCCCAGGATCTCCATTTGGCTTCACTATAATTGATAACCTAATATAAGTTTGCATTGATATTTTAACTTACCATTACCCTGTTCCTCTAAAGTAAGTTTCTCATCAAGTTCATTAGAAATCAGCCATGTGTCAGGCCGTTGCTAATATCGTTTTTTGGACATGACTGGAATCAGTTGATAATCCTCCTTAAACACCACATTTTGTATATATTGCAACCATTTTAATGTATGTATCTCCGAACGAATGTATTCCGAGTTATAAACAGTATATCCAAAAGAAAACACCAACTTTAATTCCAAAGATAATTTAGATCTTTCAAACATGTTACACGTATATATAAACTAAATAAATCTGACTGAACGAAGAACTGAAACGACCACAGTCTTAACTACACTTAAATTTTTATGTGAAATATTCTGCACGAAACTCTCGTGAACAAACATTCATTAAATTGTCGGACTAGAGGGGCACCATATGGGAAACAATTAATATTTTCTATATTTATTCAAATTTGATAAACATTTAAATGTTGATTTGAATGTATAATTCTGAAATAGTTATCTGCAATAGATGTAAAGTAAAAATGGTTTTGTATTATTATTATAATTATTATGTTGGTGAGCTGTGATTTAAGTAAGAGATACCCCTCGAGCAGCCCAATATGTTAGACATTGGATACGCTTCGGCGCTGACACGCCTCAGCTATCCAATATCTAACATATTGGACAGCTCTCGTGGTATATCCCTTACATAATTCATATCAGGATAGTTACATACTCATGTACGAGTCACTATGAAATATTGTCAACTTCCTGTTAGTGTTATGAAAAATTGGTTGTCTCCAGATTGCTTATTCAGCATTGCAGTATAAAGATGATGACTTCTTTGTACAGAGTCATTGATATGATGTGTCTGCTTTGTGTTGAGGGATTTTACTCTCAGTTGTTTTAATTTTTGAATTTGATTATGTTCCAAAGTGCCATTAGACTTAATTGGTCTTATATTCAATTATAATTATAATCAAATGTCCATGTACAGATTAAAAAAAACTAGTAAATTCTCAATTTCTGTCTTTGTAAGTTATTACAAAAAGTTGACCATGTGTTATTGCTTATGCTTGTGTCCCATTGACTTTCCATGTATAGAATGCTTGTTGCCAGGATAGCTGGTAATAGCTAAATAAGGCTTCTCTAGTCTAGTATGCAAGAGGTATATAAAAGTAAAGTATAAGTAATTGCAGTTTAAAGTCTAAGTTTCATGCTAATGTAGGCTTATTGAATTTACAGCTATGACCCCTGGTCATTCACTCTCTCATTGTGCTACTCGTGTCTATCTATCACCCTTTGGAGTCTTTTTCTCTGTTTTTGCAGCAAACAAATTGTTACTACGTAATTATACCACCTTCCCATCTACACAGGGTGAAGTGAAGCAACCGGGGGTAAAAATCTTGCTCAAGGAATTAGCGGTATCCCTGGCGGGATTGGAACCCTAGACCCCTCAATCAATAAGCACGCATCCTAGTCCTACCACAATTGTTCTTGGCATTTTTTTAGACATTTTGTTTCTTACTTTGATTTCAGGTTTATGGAATTATGTATTTCTCTGTTCCAATGTTGCTTTGTTTGTTTTGATGCCATTTGCCTATTTCTTCACTGAATCAGAAGGATTTTCTGGATCAAGAAATGTGAGTATATTACTCCTGGTTTTATTTCATGGTTGCAACCTGAATCACTAAAGTTAAATACATTTTTTTCCCTAATTTAAATATTGTGTGTTTTGTGGTTCAGAACTGTGCCAGCTTCTCTGTGTTTCAGTATTGATACCAGTATTATAATCAGCTTTCTTTTAGAAGGGAATCTACTTTGTGAAATGGAAAGCTCTTTTTGACCCTAGAATCTCTTTTGTCGAAAGGGAAGATCTTTTTTGAGATTGGAAGTTCTTTTTGAGAAGAGAAGCTTTTTTTGAGAAGGGAAGCTTATTAGTACGGATTTCAGTATTTTTAGAATGAATTATTTAGTAATTTACTCACTTACTGTATGTGATTTAAATGAAATCTGTCTATTTCAGTATTTTAAATGAAGCTTTTCAGTATTTTAAAAACTTCCACCCATGCTTTATAGTGAATGCCATATTATAACCTTTTGTTGTAAAGTTAATTATTGTTGAAGTATGAAAAACAGATGCAAACATCAGTTTTATTGCACATCGGGTAGGAAACATCAGGCTGTCTGGTTCCTGCATCAAATTTCTATAATCATTAAATGTGGGAACCAAAGTTATACTGTTCATGTTGTATTACAGGGTATTATGGCTAGAATCAAGGAAACAACTGTAATGTTAGTATTATTAGGTGTTACAGTGTTTGGTGTATCCTGGGTACTTATTGCAATATTTGATAGTGATAATCATAGTAATACACTCTCAGGTAAATATGGATTTAACTTTATTCATAACTATTTCAAAGGCTCTAAATTTAGTTTGGTAACTATTTTGTTGGTTTATTATCAAAATTAAGGCAATTGAGCGCCAAAAAATATCTTTTTAATAACATATAATTCTGTATCTTGGACAAATTGACTTGATAATGAATTGACTCGAGGTCAAACACTAACTCACGTTTATCCGGTTAGTCCGGGGCATCCGAATAAAGCCGTAGAAAATTAAGCCCTAAATTTAGTAAAAAAAGGCCCTGAAAAAGCCCTAAAAGGCCCTATTTTTATGTTTGAGAAGCCTGTATGAACCATGTTTAAAACCCCATATCTGTATAGGATAAGGAGCAGTGGTCATAAACTAGTACACAACATCTTGGAATCATGAGGACTCTGGGTGAATACTTTTATTTATGTAAGGCTCATAGTGTACAAATGTTGAATATCAAAGTATGAAAACTGTCATTTGTCATACTCATCAGTAATGAAATGACGCAGGATCAGATCAGTGTCTCTTAATATCTGTAACTATAAAATTGTGTCTGTAGAGTTGAAATTGTGTTCGCTCAATTTACATGTATATGCTACTTGCTAGGTGTATTTATGTAACTACTGAAAGAGTCTCTTTTGGATTTTAAAACTTTGAATATTAGTTGTTGTTTTACCTATCATCTACATTGTATTTCATTTTGAGATATGTGTTTATTTGTAATGTTTACTCTGTTTTCAGACATATGGAATATATATTTACCATATCTTTACTCGTGCATATCATTTCTTGGTGTTCTACTGCTGCTTTGTAAGTATTGGATTTTAGTATTGTCATTATAGATTATAAAATTAATGAAAACTTAAAACATGCACCTTTTCAAGACTTGTGCATTTTTGTAACTGTCCGTTGTTTTTTTCCATGCTTTATATAGTTTATGTAAGAGCAGTAGTTTAGAGGTAAGGAAAACGCTTAAGGATAAAAAAGTCCCTGGTTCCAAACCTCCATGGGCACTGCTGAATTTCTTGAGCAAGAAATTTACCTGCGATTACTTCACTCCACCCAGGTGTAAAATGTTATCTGCTGATGTGGTATAGTTCTGTTGTGCCAATACATCGGCTGCTCTAAGCAAAATTAAAAGTCTCCGGGGATACTGCACTTTACCGGTACGTAGTAATTCACCGGAAGTAGAAATATAACCCTAACCCTAACCCTGGTTGATTTTGAAAGGTAAATGATCTTTAATTTCATGATATTTTCTGTCTTTTATCGGGGGCAACTGCCCCCGAACCCCTGCTTTTTAACAGTCATTGTCAGTACCGACTCAATGAAGAATGCAAAATGACGCATGCGCAGTAGGTGCGTACCGGTAAAGTGCATTCTAGCCAAGTCTCCTTAGGGAGATTGATAGATACATACCAGTAGTCTGATGACCAGGGGTTATAGCTGAGAGTGTGCATATGCATGAAACTAACTCTATAAAATGAAATGCTAGTTGAAACAGATTTGTATGCTCAGTTATTTACAGAAAGCGTGTTTCGTGCATTTTGTCACTTTGTATTGTGATTGTTCATAGTTTAAATAGTGTTCACAATGCCTAACACAGTTTGTAGACTAAATTGCACTCTCCTGTCATGAGACTTATTCTGAACTTCTGGATTTTTTAAATTAAGGAAGGATTCGTTTTCTCTGATCAAGTTGTTAAAATTCAGGAATTTCAGAATAAGTTTAGAATTTACCCCAAGGGGACTGTCCTCTTCATATTTTGTTATATTTTACAGTGTGTACTCCTGTTGGTTTTGCCAAAATGTTTACGTCCATGACTAAGTTGGTGCTTAAACCTCAGGTAAGCTTTGTGTTTTAATTTTATATTTTGTATTTAACCAGGGCTTATTTAGTCCTTGTCAAAGTGCATGAAAGCTGATATGAAGACGTACAAGCTGCACAACATTGACAGGGTTATGTAGAGAACAGATGTTAGAACATCTAGCCGACTGCTGCCTTCCCCAGTTCAAATAATCTATCAGATTGGAGTTTACAAAAACTTGGACTTGCAACTTTTTTACCAGTTGATTTTGCTTCAATGATTTTGCATTGTGAAAAATAGAATTAAGGTTTATTTGTCATGGCTAGATGTTTGCCTTATGTCAAAATTTCTATTAACCTTATATGATTATAGACAGGTAGTCATATAAAGAACTACATCATATTACAATCAGATTATGGCAAATTTGCTCAAGATTTTACAATATGCATGTTTCATATGATTTTTAACCTGTTGGATAAAGTATGAAGTCAATATCCAGTGACAATGTTTCTGTTCTATCTAATCAGTTACATATAGGGCTGCTGCAAGTATCCGAGTATTCCGATATTCGCAATCCCGACTAGAAAACCGAGTACGAATATTTGGCACTTCCCAAATCGTCAGATCGCGATCTATTGTTACAAAAAATGAAAAAAATTATTCAGCTAAATTACCATCAAAATGAGCTGCGCTATGTATGAAAACATGAATTAACGTCACGTGATTTGTGCACCGCGCATTTTCAGCACATGCAAAAACCCTCCTTGAACCTCTAACATGACGCTGCAGTTGGTTACGTTGAAAATGCAATAAAAGCTTCTGAAATTCTTCACTTATTTTTGTTATATTTATATGTATATTCATACATACATGTGTTGTACATATGAATTCCTGTATGCTTTTTTCATTAACCGGTGATTGGTGGTTCGATTCGTGAATCGTTCTACACGAATCGTGGTTCAGATCGGATCCGCAGCCCTAGTCACACAGATGTTAGGATACAAGATTTTATACAAAATGTATATTTTCAGTTTTTACGTGATATAAAAGAGGAATTACAAACAGCTCGTCTATCAGAGGAAACATATATACGTAAACTAAGAGATAAACAACATAACAGTAATGAAAAAAGAGGTTTGTATTTGTGTATACAGTACATATTCTTCTCTTCTTTTTTTAGCTTACCTGTCCTTTGCTCTTGAATCCCTTATGTTTCTTAAATGCTGTTTATAAACACTAATTTGGTTGTTAAGGATGGCAGGCTCACCTTACCAGCTTTTCATGAAAGCTTACTTATACATATCTTTTCCATTATCAACGACTAATGCAGCTTTGGCAATCATATGCTTTTTCCGTCAGTCCAAGCTCTGATTAAAACTGTCCTAGATGTGTTAAAGCCTGTAGGCCCTCTTGTCCCAATTCATTGTGCAGTATTAAATAATTTCTACGACAATTCTCCCTCCTACCACCGTTTAAATGATTTAAATAATGTAAGGCAGTTGTCAATCACTGACAGAAGTATGCAACTAGTTACTGGTTAACAACTAAAACCAGAGATTTTGCCTTTCTAGGAAGAGTGAGTAGGTTGACTGACCGCTGTAATATGACCTACACATGTGTACAATGTGTTTCTATGGCGTTAAACCAATAAACAAAAACAAACATAAATGCGTGTTTGTTTTGGGTTTAACGCCGTAGTAACAAATTGTATAGGTCATATAATGGGGGTCAGTCAACCTACTGTTCCTGGAAAGGCTAAATATATGGATTAAGTCGTTAACCAACTACTAAGCTCATACTTTCATCAGTGACTGACAACTGCCCTACATAATTGAAAATCATTGGTAGGAGGGAGAATGGCCATAGAAATAATTTCATGACCAAGCTTAAGCAAGTATGTCCCGCCTGGGAATCAAGCCCACAACCCCTCGATCAGTAGACTTGTGTGCTACCTACTGAGCTAGCCGGGCAGATCAAACATAAATGGATTACTTAGTAAATGAACAGATTGGATGATGCTATGATATCTAGATATAATTATTATAATGTGATATATTACAGTCAGTGTGATGACTAATGGTCATTCTAATCATTCTAAAGATGACATGAATTCTTTACAAGAAAAACTTGATGATGTCAGAAGAGATATCAAAGAATTAGGTAAGATATACTTCGGTCAAAGTCTGAAGGATTAGCAGGACTCCACTATGATATAAATCTTTTATAAGCTAATTTTTTCACTTGTACCATGAACTTACTATACATTTAACTTACCCGGACCAAATGTTTATTAGCAGTTACAATTTGGCCAATCTCTAGTATAGATCATCAGGGACAATAGGAGGATCTTTAAGTCCTGACTAATCCTAAATTTTGGATTTTTTATTTACCTGAAAAAATTTCTTTGCAAAAATACTTGTCAATTTTGTTTTGTTTTTGGTCAACTCTATTTTGTGAGTCTTTCCTTTGTAATTGAATTACGTAATCCCTTACTTTCCTTGATAAGATCACAGTCTGTGAATTTAGGGTTTGGAAAGTAGTTGTTATTAAGAGTCTATTTTCTATCTTATTTAAATGTCTTCTAAACTTTCATTATTGGTTATCCCACGATACATTACTTCGCTATGCTGCGTTATATACCGTTGGCCGTTTGGTCAGGAAAATCATGTTATCGTGAATAATTAATGAAGCAGTTTCATTGGTTCTGCAAGGAAACCACTGCAGAAAACTAGCCAATGAAATGACATTTTATATTATAAGGTTTGGTTTACCATAAAAAATGGCTGCCTCCATGAGTGATTTTTCTACAGCGGGTGAAAAAATCCCAGTATGACGTACTTAATTGTAAGGTGCGATTTTATTGGAAGAAGATTGGTCTCCCCTGCCTCATGCATATTTATGAAAAGTAGATTTTGCCAGTCAAATTGCCCACGGTACGTATGGAGTGTAACGGAAGAAAGTACTGTGGCTGTCAATGATGCTAAACCTTATTTCCTTTGTAAATTACCTGGTAATTGTTTTGGTTATAAAACTACTGGTTGTTGTCTAATGATAAACTAGCCAATCACATCTAAGCATCAAACTATGAATGCACTTTGTTACTATTGCGTGAAGGTACTAGTGTATGCTGTGAATATCTATTTACAGAAAGAAAGCAACAGAAATCCTGTTTACAAACATTGATATATCCATTTCTAATGGTTTTATCATTTATTTTAACTGTAAGTAGATTATTTTGTATATAATATGTCACAATCTTAATAAAACCCGATCTAAAATGTTCCGCTCGCCTACTTGCTAATTTAGATCTGGTCATTTTCAAACGAGGGTCACATTCAGGTGACCATTTCTCATCATAATATTCATGACAAAATTGTTATGATTAGTTACTTGTTTACATCATCTACATCACGCAATTTGAAATGAGCCAATCACAGACTGTGAATAATACCGCTGTTAGATTAGCTTGCAATCCTTGGTCTAAAAATAGAAATTACGAAATCAAAATGTTATTAATAGTGCTTTGTCTAGATGAAAGCTACGCATTTATTGGTCAACATAAAGGTCATCTCGACATGACCCTTCAATGAGATCTTAGAGATCCTGTTTGACAACACTTTACAGGATATCTGTTTACAGAGATCGAATATTTCATGACTTGAATTTTTACTAGTGGCTGCTTAGTATTGCATTTTGAAATTAAATCTCCCCTGACTTTAAAGGTTAAATTTGCTGGTTTCAATTCTTCAACTTTCAAAAAATATAGACAATTTTATAATGATATCCAAACTTTCGCATAATTTTGTTATCAAATAAAGGCATAATATGAATATTAACTCTAAGTCATAAATCACATGCATAATAGTATGCGTGAGTTATTGTTTGTGGCCAGAATATGTATGACACCATCGTAGTCTTACATATTGATAGCGGCTATCAGAAATAGAGGCTAATTCAAGAATAGCTATTTACAATTTAGTTTTTATCAACTGTTTTAATGAATGTATTTTTCTGACAATTTAGACAAGACAAATTTTATTGTTAGTACTCCACAGGTTATGAGTTTCATTTTGCATAAGTTGGCTGAACATGTATATCTTTTAAAAACCACACTTGAACATTAACATTTTTATACTTGAAGGTGATTGGAGTATCTATGGTTGCACAGAATATGTTGCAGTTATTAGTTGGTATCAAAGCACTTCCAGTTGGGGCCAAGGTAGTGTGTTATAAAGATGTATTTCTTTTTTTAAAATTATTATAAGGTTTAATGCCATGTCAACACAATTTAGGTCATTTTACAGTGTCCTGTGCACCTAACCTAGCTTTCCTGGACCCTTGTCTATAACCAGTACTCACCTACCCTTCCACAAGGCCGGAAACTTCTCCATATATCTTATTAATGGAGGAAAATTGACATTATTTTCAAATTTTCATGGAAGGGTATAACCTCTCCAATGGGATTCGAACCCATACCCCCTTCGGAACACGAGATTCCAAATCCCGGCGCGCTGCCAACTGCGCCACCAATCCAGGTTAAAATGTATTTCAATTTTTATTAGATTTTTTCAAACCTCTATAATGTATATAGGGTCATTGATTTCATTGAAAACTGGCTATTCTTGATATACTAGGTATTTGTAAAAATCTGTTTGTTCTTTGCAGTCACCGCCAAACATGGCAGACTGACGAACAAATCCTGTAGAAAAATAGGTTTGTCTAGATCTGCAGATTCACAGGACCGACTATCCAACAAAGAATTTGATCTCATTCACACATTTTTCAATTAATCAAAATATGTAAATTCACTAAATGTCTTCAGTTGTGTCAGACTTGGTTTGGTCCTGTAAAATTTTGATCTTCACAGTACCTACTGTCCAGTAATAAACTGTTAAGTTTCAGTGTGACTGTCTTTATTGATTTTGCCAGTTAGCTCACTTGGTAGCATGTCTGACTACAAATCTAGGGATCATGGTTTGATTTCCAGGCAGTACCTTAGTGGTGATTGGTCATGAAATATTTCCTATGTATTGTGTGACCCCGACCTGACCTTTATGCAAGAATATTCATCACATTGAATACCAATGTAGTATTAATGCTTGATTACGCCGTGGCAGTGAGGATTACGTGTTGAAATTTAACACATAAACATACTCTTATAATTTTACAATCCCTGCCCAAGTGTATTGGCATGGTCCTGATTTTTGTCGGGAAATGTGTAGATAATCATCAGATGCAAATGTGTAAGGTCTGATCGGCGTCAAACTTTACCCACTATATTTATCTCTAAATCATGTACATGTATATATATAAGATTTTTTCTATTATTAGCCAGATTTTTCAACAATCAGGCGGTCAGGCAGGCGGGCGTCCTGTGTCGTTAACGATTGCGTTAAAGTTTTTCTTTACCATGTATTTTTGCCATTTATTGTCAGATCTTTATGAAACTGCATACAATGATAACATAACATGTGATGAACAGAATTAGAAAGTAACCACAACTCTACCTGCCTTTATAATGGATTATTTCCCTTTGTTATTTTTGCGTTAAAGTTTTTAAATCCAGCTTTAATGTGGTTTCCACATTAATTTCTTGTTTTCTCTTTTAAATGTATTTTTCACACCCAGTCGGAACTGAATCAATACTATTATCAAGGGGTATACATGGTAATATATATAAATTTCTATTTTGTAGGAAGTAGTACTTGGTATAACATCATTATCTGCCCTTGGTTGGCCTGGAAGTATATTAGAAACAATACTCATATTGTATCCTTTTTATATTTATATTTAGTGACATTTACAGGGCATCGGTCTATGATGTAAAACATGCTGTAACAAGCATCACATAGAAAACATAATTTAAAGAGACATATTTTCATATTGATAACGGCTTGGCCATGTTGACCTGGGTTCAAGTCTGGTTGCAATAGGTTATAAAAACAGCAATAACATGGATTTTCTTTTGTATTATAAGGTGAAGTTGTAAGCTCCTAATTGAAAGGTAGAAATTAAAAAACTGTCCAGGAAAGATTTTTCAGTGTATTGGTTTCTGCTTACTGCTGAATTAATAAATACATTGATTATCATCATCATCATCCAGTTTAGTTTTAACAGGCAGTTGATTAATCCTTTGGCAAGGGTGAGGCCTGTCTGTCTCGCCTGGAGTGAAGTCTTCCTCTCCATGAATGGCGGTCTTGAAGGTTGGTGTTATCCATTTTCTGTACCAACTGATCACACTTAACCAGGTCTTCCCAGGTTAGCTTTGGTCTGCCCCGATGTGCAGTAATGTTTAAGCCCCTGACTTGGGAGATCCAGCTAATGCTACGTTCTATGTGGCCAAACCATCTCAGCCTGTTTGTTTAGAGAACGTAGGCAATATCTCTGATTTTAAGCCGATTAATGGTTTAGAATATGACGTTTATAGTCTAATACAAAGGTGAAAGTTTCCTGAGGTTCAGAATGTTTTGGGATTTTAGTTGAGTTGTATCCTATGTTCAAGCTTCTGAAATCATGAAAATCTGGAATTTCAGACTTTTTAAAATATGAACTGTATCCCATACTAATATATTGTTACACATTTTTCCTTAACCACTAATCTCAGATATTTAATGTCTTCATCAGTATTTGGTTTCTATAATTTACCATTATTTTGTCATTTAAAACCTAAATATCATGATACGTCCATGTTACATATTATATTTAATTGTAGTGTTCTACTCATTCTTAGTTCAGCTTTACCAGTTCTATCTAGAACTCTAGGTATGTATATAGTTCTTTCTTCTTCTTTCAATATAAGAGCTGGGGTCTTCTGGGTTGTAGTTCAATGGGTTAGAGCAAAACTAGTCTACAGTCTTCTTAATTAGCTCGACTGTTCGAAGAAAGTGGCGTTGGAGTAACACTTCTTGGTTAAGTTTTTTGGTGCAACATTTTTGTATCTTTTATATCTTTGCAAGTACTGGAGGGATTCACTTAAACTTTATTTGTGTTTACAGGGTTACCATTGGAGTTCAAATACCAAGTTGCATAACTCTAGCATGAATTTGGACTCAATTATGGCCCTTATATACTTAGAAATTTCATAGTCAAGTTTTTAGGTGCAACATTTTTTCTTTGCAATTACTAAAGGGATGCACTTGAAACTTCACACATGTGTACAGGGTTACTATTGGAGGTCAAATACCAAGTTATGTAACTCTTGGATGAATTTGGACTGAATTATGGCCCTTTTATAATTAGAAATTTCATGGTCAAGTTTTTAGGTGCAACATTTTTTCTTTGCAACTACTGAAAAGATGCACTTGAAACTTCACACATGTCTACCGGGTTGGAAATAAAGGTCAAATACCAAGTTGCATAACTCCAGCATGAGTTTTTATTGGTTGTTGCTGTCGTATACAGGAGTACCCCAAATAGTCGAGTGCGCTGTCCATGGACTGCTCTTGTTTTACATGCAGTTAGACTAGTTTTGCACTGACTTATTGAGTTTTGTTTTCTATTTGGAGGAAGAGAACAAAAAGTAGAAGTGGGTATTGGGGTTCTCACCCTTTTTGGGTACATGTATGGGGACAATCATTATTCTGTGGAAAAAGTAGTCATCGAAAATGTACTTGTAATGCAATTTACGAGATCAAAATGCAAATTTTATAATACTATGTTTAGAAGTCATAAACCAAAAAGAATGAATTCTCTGTTACGATGAAAATATGTGTACAAAACAAAAGGATTTGATCCTGTTTTTTGTGTTTTTCAGCAAAAAAATGTGTAATATACTGTGTTTGTACAACAGGCTGCTAGCATAAAATAGTCCCCTTAAAAAAATATTGTATACACTATAATATATATGTATGTGTATACAATATTTTTTTAAAGGGGAATATTTTATGCCGACAGCCTGTGGTTTGTACTACCTATGCAGGCATGGGTAACCCTCATAAATTGGACTTCCGAATTAGGTCTATTTATCCAAATGTCTGAATGATAACCCAATTTACTTTATATTTTCTCCATTTCAGGGATCACTAACTTTGACCTAGTTGGAGATTTCGGTACAATGGACTGGCTAGGGAACTTCTATATAATATTCATGTATAACGCAATATTTGAAGTAGCTACTGTGTTATGTTTGTTTAACAATTTTACGGCAGACGTACGTAAAGAAATATGGAATAAATTTAAAACGTCTGTATCATCGATGATGTGGAGACCTAGAAGTACTTCATATTGATAGTACTTGCTTGTTGTATCATTTATCATAAATGTTGGGTCAAATGCTCAATATTTTGCAAAATAATTTTGCTACAGTTTTTTTAATGTAAGACGATTCTTATTTATGGTTTTGCCATTTATATGACTGCAATGTGTACTCACCAGTCAGTCTAATATTTCTTTTTACTCAAAATTGTCAATTTTGGAAACTTTACATTTGAATGTATAAGGCTATATCTGATGATAGATCAATTAAAGAAATAATTATTCTTAAAATTATAAAGCCACGGCTGTGGCCTAGTAGTTAGCATGTCTGACTTCGAATCCAGAGATCGCGGGTTTGAGCCCGGTCACGGTAGGTCATACCTTATACATGAGTTGTCGGCCTCATGGTAGGGTAAGTTAGTACTGGTGATAGGAAAGTGTCCAGGAAACCTATAGTAGTAAGAGCTTGCCGCCGTATATTTGACCTAAATATGTGTTGAATATGACAGGGAAAAAATAAAAATAATAATAATACTTAAAATTATAGAAACCCTATCAAAGGCCTAAATCAAGACTAGTACAATTAATTACATCCATTTTCTCTGAGTTTACTACTCAAACTTTTTACATTTTGTTTTGAAGTCATATTTAACTGTGTGAATTAAATTGCATAGACAACCTTTCACAGAATCTGTTAATATACATTCTAAACAAAGTACAGGGGTCCATATTATCAAGCAACTTACGATCTATTTTAGTTGAAAATTGTAAAATTATCATTAAATTTTTGATAATATGCTGCCCAAGTGAATAAACATAACAACTTTAATTCAAATACAAATATCTTGATAAGTAATAAAGATATATTATAAATATATATATTATTAGCTATCAACTAAATTAATCCCTTGGCCATTTTCATCAGGATATAATTACTAGTCATTGTGAGACCAATTAACTTATAAACATTTTGAAATTTTGTGTGATATCAGTGGTCAGATATAGCTTTTTACAGTTTAAATAATTGATGTAAGACTTTGTATTAAAATGGAACATGAAGTCGTAAGATTGTTTGTGATAGCTGATAAACAATGGTGCCATTTTATATATACATGTAGATAGTCTTCAGCATAGATTATACCAAAGATTGTTTTGAGTCAGGTTTTACAATATAATTGTTTTTTTATTTCATTGTCTTTGTATTACAGATCTGTTTAAACCAAACTGTTGAAAAATATGTTTTTTTTTGTATGTTTTTTCCATGATTTATCAATGCTACACAATTAATATGTATTTTATGGTTTTACTTATAATTTTGTACTTTCAAGGGCAACAGGTTTAAAACTTGAGAACGAACTTGATGCTCAAAATCCAGTGTCATTCTCAGTATGTATTTTTAAAAAATAAGAAACCAATTTTTGAAAAAAAGAACAAACTATTTGTTAATCTTGGCACAACTATTTTCTAAATAAGAACCCTATTTTTGAAAAAAGAACCAACTTTTTGTCAATTCAGTATTCTATAATACTTCTATGCTATAAACTGATCAACTTATTGTACATTTTTCTGGATTTAGACTTACAAAATTTGACTATAGAATGTAACCTTGTACAAAGTTTCATTCTACAATGCATTCAAGAAATATAGCTTTAGAACAACGTTCAGAGCATGGAGTTTATTTTCAAGTTTTAAAACCTGAGGTCTAGAAGAGAAAATAATATTGATGCTAGATATTTAACTACAACAAAATTACTCAATGTGAACAAAACTTCATATTTATTCTTACATGTATGTTGATTATATAGTTATGATTTTAACCATTTATAGCTTGTCTTGTTGAAGACATTATATAAAACATGTCAATGTGTTCTTATACTCTGTTGGACCATTTCATTATTTGATTTATAAGCAAGTAGAAATGTTTCATTGTAAAATGCCATTCTAAGTCTTCCGTATGTTTGCCATAGAACATGTTTATCATACAAATAGGTTATGTTTATCAATCTATATGTTTTAAAATCAACTGGTTTATCATACAATAGGTTTATCATACAAACTGGTTTATGATACAAGTATGGTCCAATCACACAAAAAAGTTTATCATAACGTATGGTTTATCATTTAAAGGTGTTGATCTTACAAAAAAGTTTATCATACAAATAAGTTTATCATACTGGTTTATCAAACAATATGGATTATATGGTTTATCAAATTAGTTTATCATACAATATGAATTATTATAAAAGCTTGTTTATCATATAATCTGGTTTATCATAAAATCTGGTTTATCCTACAATTTGGAATTGGATTATTATATAAAATGGTTTATCATGCAGTATGTTTCATCATACAAATAAAATTGTCACACAGTAAGTATTTTTATCATACAAAACTGTTTATCAAAGTGTATATGACACATATGAATATGTATTAGTATAAGTTGAATAGAAATGTCATTTTTATTTGACTCATACATTTAGAGGTTGTTTTTAGAAAACAATTTTAAAGGGCCAGTCAATTTATAAACATTTTACTTATCCTTTAAGGGTGTTTTACATTTTAAACATAAGTCGCTCTTGAAATTTTTCTGTAGATTAGTATTAAAACTTCAAGTTCATTGGTTTTCATGTCCATTGGTTTCATGTTCATTGGTTTTCATGTCATTTGGTTTTCTTATGTAAGTACAAATAAGCTTTCACCATTACAATGAAAATATGTGCTGTGAGATAACTTAGATCAATAGAATTAGTTTTGTGTTGCCTGCTTTTCAGCATTTTTTTTAAAACGTCTCTTGTGCATAGGTGAAAGTTTTCAGTATTAATACTGATTTCAGCATTTTGTGAATAAATTACACTAGGTAAATTATATTATGAAGTCTATACATTTCAGTATTTTGATAGTAGGTCTGCAGTATTTTCAAAACTTACAACTTCCACGGATGCTTGTACTTATAACTCCAAATATAGCAAGGATGGTGAAAGCTTTTTGGACTGAACCTGATGATAAAATTTTTTCAGTTTTTTTTCAAATTTTCCATATCTCAGAAATATTAGAATTTTTAACGTCCACCCATGATGTAGACTATTATTATATATTTACATAAACTGTGCCATTCATTATAAGTAATAAGTACTTAAGGGGGTTCCACTATAAGTTTTAAAGTAGGTTGCCCAGTAGGGTGACAGACCATTTATATTACTTGCCAAAACTAAATGCTTACTTGCCGAAACAAAATGGTACTTTAAATAAAATATGAGGGCTATGAATATTTTCTAATTGCCCCAATGGATGACTGGTGGCTAATCTTTGTTGCCTGATCATAGGCGGATCCAGTGGGGGGGGGCCAGGGGGGTCCGGACCCCCTCTAGAATTTGGAAAATGTACCTGCATTTTTAAGTAGCATGAAGCAATTTTTTTCCGTGCTTAACATAGATTTAATGGTTATGTAGTTTTTATTATCAGTATGTTGCTTTTTTCTGTGGTTCAGGGTTAGAAAAATTCTGATCCCCCCTAGAAAAGTTTGGACCCCCCTAGAAAAAATCCTTGATCCGCCCCTGCTGAACCCCAAGAAATGTTGTCAAGAGCAATGGGAAGACTGTTAATGTCCAGTCCCTCACTTATGTTTGTTTTTATTCTTCATGTTATATATATGTTTCTAGGGCCATAGTTTTTTTTTATTAAATGGCAATTACTATTGAAAACCTTGTCGATACACAATCATATTATACATGTATTAATATAGCTATGTATAATGATAATGTGCCAAACTTAAAAGTAAACTATGTATAGTCTAACAACCTTGACTTGATTCACAAGAAATATTCTCCCTTCTTATGGTAAATATGTATATTAGTAATGATTTTTGCTTTGATGTTGAACATTGGAGCATGCATTGAATGTTAGGATTTCTATGTCTGACTTGTACATTTACACTGCCCTCCAAAAGTTCCTTCACAGTAAAATTAATCAATTTGCTGCTATTTCTAAAGTCAAATGTAAAGTCTTATTTTAGTATTGTTTATTTCATCTATTATTCATGCAATGGAAATTGATTTTCTATTGGCACATTTTATTTTTTGAGTTGCA
The DNA here is from genome assembly GCA_025267735.1 of Mactra quadrangularis. Taxonomy (NCBI): domain Eukaryota; kingdom Metazoa; phylum Mollusca; class Bivalvia; order Venerida; family Mactridae; genus Mactra; species Mactra quadrangularis. Next base: position 46,369,017 of record CM046299.1, on the reverse strand, counting down.
GCTAAAGTTATCTATCAGCCTCCCAATCTATGTTCAATATATCTTAATGAATCAACATCAAGTTTGAGATAGTTTTGTTATTTCATATCCATTAGAAAAATGTACTGATTAGAAAAAGCAAAACTGAAAATCATTTAACAATGAACTGCTTTTACAACCTTTTGAAATTATATTTAGAACAATAAAGATTGGTAATGTGTGAAGAAACTTTTGGAGGGCAGTGTATGTCTGTAGGCAAGTAAATACTTCCATTCTATGTGTAGGTGGACAAGGAAAAATTTTGTTGTAAATACAAAAAATGATAATGTAGATATCTTAGTGTTTCAATCATATTCAACAGTAAACCATTTCATGGGAAATTATTTCTTAAACTTTTAGTATGTATTTTTCATGTTGAGTATTGAACTTTTGGACAAATGTATTTTGATCTCTGACAAATTGATATTTAGATTTCATTTTTCTGCGGTCATGAAAAATGCTAATTTATTTCATCCATGTTAATACCATGGAATGTTACATAGGACCTGTGTTAAGTATCAAGTTATTTTTTTTTTGAGGGGGGGGGGGTTGGTGTAACATTGAGCAACACATTGTATTGGTCATGACCCTGCGGTCAGTTAATCTACTTAGTGTTCCTGGGAAGATTAAATCTCTGGATTTATCTGTTAACCAGTTACTAGGCACATACTTCTTTCAATGACTGACAACTGCCCTACATGATTTAGAATCGGTGGTAAGAGGGGAGTAGTGGTAGATATCATACTCTATGTTAGTATGCCCCACATGGGGATTGAACCCTAAACCCCTGGATCAGTAGACTTGTGTATTAAGTTAATTTTGTTAGACTATAATAATTGTTTATGTATAAATATTGTATTTTGTTTAAATATAAGTGCTACCTCTTATAGTAAACTGTATAGGGCTGTGGATCGTTGAGCAAGTGGCGATCCGAACCGAACCATGATTCATGTGTAGCCATTCAGGAATTGAACCATGAATCACTTGTTAATAGAGAAACATACAGAATTCATGTTATAACAAAAATAAGTCAAGAATTACAGAAGCTTTACTATATGGAAAACCATGTACTCCAAACATTTCTATTACTAGACGTTTTATGGGCCTTATTCAGTGATAACATTTTTGATAAAATTTTGACACAAGATAATTCCGTCCCCACATAAATTAAAGTTTTTATTAGTAGTGCGTCTCATTTTCAGTAATAATTAAGCTGAAAATGTTCTTTCATTTTTCCAAAAATAATTCGCGATCCGACAATTTCGGACATGACGAATATTCGAACTCGATTTTCTGGTCGGGATCGCGAATACTCGGATATTCGCCGCAGCCCTAAAGCTGTATGTAAGCTTATTGCACCAAATCTAATCTTGTGTCAGACTGCGAAATTAGTGGGTGTCTGGTAGCTCGGGACAACCACTTTTTAGTTTGAGCAACCAATTACTTCTGTTGGGCAATCAAATTCTACAGACAAGATATAGTGCTTGGTACTAAAATGACCTGTTTGGACAAACCGTTTTCATTATTCTAATATCATAAACAGTTGTACTTTTAAAACATGGTTGTAATATAAGGGATGTTCCATACTTATGTATATAGGTTCTGTTACTAGTTAAGTTTGTATAGCTGTAAATTTGTACACATTTGGTATTTATGTTATATTGCTATAAAGGGTTGTATTTTTGTTAACTTACATGTAATTAACTAGCTAGTTATTTGTATTGTAGAAGTATTCATGCATTATTATACCCCCGCTTCGAAGAAGAGGGGGGGTATACTGTTTTACCCTTGTTCGTGCGTGCGTGTGTTCGTGCGTGCGTCCGTCCGTTACGAAATTTCCGTCGCAGTTTTCTCAGCAACTATAACATGCAGCAGCCTAATACTTTGCATATTGCTTCATCCCATAGTCCCATGTGGTGTAAAGTGATTTCATGCTCCTTGCTCATCTACTTCCTGTTTGTCGCATATTTTTAGATTTCGTCAAATGAAAGTTACATTATGATAGTCATATTTCTCACTGCGGGGGTATCACTAGTGAGCATTAGCTCACAGATTTACTTGTTTTAACAGACTATATAAATCAAATGTCTAAATATTCTTGAAAACTTGTTTTACTCTCTGGAGTTAATTTTTCTTCAACTTTAAACGAAAATTTATTTACCTTGAAACTTTCATTGTCATTACGTCTCTCCTACTGTCTGATAAATTGTAAAATGATCCAATAAAAGTAAAAATAATCCAGTTTTTTTCAGACATGGTTGACACTTAGACTGAATTTACTATAATTCTATGTTTTATTTGTGTTATTATACAATACATTCTGGTGCTATTTACTCTCGGTGAAAATTTAATCATGTTTGATTGCAATTTATTCATACTTGAAAGCAGTGCACATCTTAATCAATAAGTCTTATGTGATTATGGACAGTGGTTATAACATTATTCAATACTTACCCTTTTTTGTGTAGTTTCAGATTTTCATTTTTTTATCATAATGAGAATTGAATTATAGTATACATTGAGTTATAATGTCCACTCCATATGTAGGTAGTGTAATATCAAGTCAAATATTGATACAAAATAGTTCTTGCTCAAGTAATAAATAAAACACACTCTAAAAGTTTGCATTTAAAAATTTACATTTTCTCATGAAAAATTAAACATGAAGTTAAGTGAAATTCTTTTTTTTTTGAAAATGTTCAAGATTTGTACTGAAGTTCAGGATCTTATAGACATATTAAACATATTAGCTGGTAATTGTCTAAAAACAGTATTTTCTGCTAGGTGTATTTGCATTTCTTTAGAAAAGTTTATATTGCATTTAATGATTTTATTGAAAACAATTTTGTTTGTTTCAGTTATAAATATGTATACATATAGTCCTCCTACCTTGTAGCATTATTATATTGTGCAATATGTACAGACTTTTATTGTATTACATACTTTACTAGATTGTATATCTACAGGTCAGTGCTTAACTAGTCTTAACTACTTGTAATAAATAGATTGTACTTTCACTTGTAATCATTTTGCATATTTAAGCAATTGTGTAAGTTAGTTGTATTGATTCTCTCAAATAATAATGATGATAATAATGGTGATAATGAAAATGATATAATGATGATGATGATGATAATATTAATAATAATAGAAAAAATGATAATGATAATAAAGACTTAATTTAACCAGGCTACACATTTGGATTAATCCAATCTTCCATGTGGTCCTCTGAAATGAGAAACTTTTACTTGCAAAAAAACCCACATTGAAACAATATGTGGAAGTCTTACATACAGATTATTTTAAAGATAGGTTTTCTATATAAGATTCAAACAATAGTTCTTTTGATTTAAGAAATAATATATATAGTTGTCTATATTTTGTTGTTTATAAAAGATAGGCACGAGTTTTAAAGTGCCAAAATTAAATATCGAGTGCTTTAGCATGAGTTATTTAATAAGCACATCAAAACGAAGTGTCGATGTTTTATTCTACAAAAAATATAGAAAAAAATGTATGTTATTTCAATTCTAACATAGAATTTTTTTTTGACTTTTAAGTTAGTAACAAGGGGTTAAATTATAACAGCCATGTATTTTTTCATTATTATAATATAGATGATGTCACATTAAATAAAGAGTGGAAACTCACAATGCCTAGATTTAAATATATTATTTATTTAAAGAAGTAACTGTAGACTAGATTTGAACTGACCTTTCAATGTATAGATTTGTATTAATATTGCATGTTGAAATGTGAAAGTTGAGTGGGGTTTTGTTTCCAGTATTTATCTATTTCTGGATTTGACTTTCCAATTGTCTTACATAAACAAGAGTCAGCTCTGGTTTGGTGCTATTGTTAACAAGCTTCACTTTGAATTTTGTAATATAATTTGGTTCAATTACTGGACAATCCGCTATGGAAAGTTGATTGTAAGTTGATTGCAATGATTTATGTCTGCTGCGTAATAGGAAAATGAAAAACCTCTCCAACTTTGGAAGGGTTTTGTTTGAACTTGTAAACAATTTCATGGAAAGTTGATTAGATGAGCTTGAAACCATGAGTAACTATTAAAATAGAAAATATTTGATAAATAATAATTTCAAATTCAATAGTTTCATACATTTATTGTTAATGTTATCTGTAGAAAAGTTCAATTTTAATTCATAAGCCATTTGGAACCCTTCCACTTTCATATTTCAATGCAATGTGTTATTTTCATTTTGATGAATATATTGTTGCTTTGTACACTATATTAGTGACCAGGCATCTTGTATATTATACATGTTTGTATATAGGTAGTGTGTTCGATATATGCTTGCCAGAAATTTTACTGATTTTTGTGGTATGTTTATGTATGGATATGTACAGTACCCACCAAAAGTTCAGAGACATTTTCACTTTGTAAGACTACTACATAGGTTTTATAAAAAAATGATAACCATTTATTTTGAAAAGCTTTTTAGTCTTGCATTATTGTTTTTGTTATGGTACTATTTGTAGTTGAGACTATCAAAGTAGCTTAAAGTCTATGTTATAGAAAAGATTACATCAGATTTGGTTTCGGAGGCTTTAGAATATCAGGTGCTAAATCTTATAAATGTAATGCATTTAAGAAATTTGTTTTCATTTAATCATCAACCGTATTAAATTTATTAAAAATAATAGTTCTATTGAAAGCCATCAATGGAATTCAAAACAATTATTAAATTTTCTTTGTCTCCAAACTTTTGGTGGGTACTGTATACATACTCAGAAATAAAATCTGTCCAATGATTGATAATATGGCTCTCCCTGCTTTTTCACTACATAGTCGAGTATTTGACTTCCATCATAGTGTAGCTAAATCTGTTATACATCTTGAATCTGACATTCTTGTTTCAGTTGAGATTATAAAAAAGAAATCCAAAATATATTCATATAAATGTCATAATTATTATGTAACATAATTAAATGCTCCTTTATACATATATATTTAATTACATACTATATAAAATAATGTATTGAACTTTCATGTATGTGTTTTACTCACATTATTCATTTTGTTCTATACATATATACATATATTATATGTTTTAAGTGTTATGAATAAGTAGTTACATGTTGACGATGATATTGTGTCACCTGTATATAGACAAAGAGTCTTATACAATTAAAATGTGTGAATCTATACTTAATGATGTATAATTTAGAAAAAAATATCATTTGGAAATGATATATATACTTTACAAAACTCCTTAGTTATCCGACTTTGTATGAAATTTTTATTTTTCATCATATATGTCGAAACAATAATGGAAATGTTTATAAGACCATATTGTCAACTGCTTGCATGGTTTTCATGCTTCTTTATTGATGCTTAACTGTTTTTGTCATGCATGTGTTGAAAAGAGGAAATGGGAAGATTTTAATTGCTACCTTGCTTAAGACCTATGACAATTCTTCGTTCTTGTTGGGACATTCCAGTTATTTCTAGAACTGATCAAAACTGATGGAATTTTGAATGAGAAACAAGTGCACTTTTCTGCTTGTTAACACATGCATATGCATTTAATCTTCAACCATATTAAATATATTAAAAATAATGGTCCTTTCAATGAAACAATCAATGAAATTAATTTTATTCTCTTTTTACTGATCAAATAGAACTGTGGTTATAATTACTATCCCTTCATGGATATAATACAAATTAATTTCTTTTATTAGATTTCCCATGTCTTCAAACTTTAGGTGGGTACTGTACTTTAAATGTATATTAACAGGTGACACTTTATAGTTGCATATTTATACAGTTAGTGGTAATGTATTGTATAGTTGTGTATGTTATAATGTTATTTTGTTTATTTTATAATACACAAACATGTAGCTCTCATCCATGTTTTATTCTTGTAAACTATGATATACTCAAAACTTGTAGCCATTTTAATCACATTACAGTCTTTCTGTGTTAGTGAGCCATTTAAACCAAAACAGAAACCATTTTTCAGAAAGCGACTAGTAGTATTTCTGAGTGGATCAGTGAGTAGTGTTCAATGACTAATATTGCATTTTGTTATTTCTTCATTCATAAAATTGTATGATGTCATTAATTTGATGATGATGTCACATTTGATCAATTTTATTGTTGGCATGAAGCATCATTGAGACTTATCCAATCTGATCTTTCATTTGTTCATCCATACATTTGACCACAAATATTATCATGTGCTCTTTATAAACAGTCTTTTTGTAAGACAACATAATTACATTTAACTGTAGATATTTGCTACATACGCTATAGTGAGGTGAGCTTGGGAAACCACATTATGCTTCTGTGTCATTTTTGTGGAGTATTAGACACTTTGTACATACTGGAAATATTTTAAGCCTCCTATAAAGATTTTGCATTAAAGACAAAATGTAAACACTTACATTATTTATCATTACTTATCATAGAACATTGATCAAATACAGCTTGATTGGGAATTAAGTTTATATTGGGGATGTCAACCAGAGCCAAAATTGCTATCTGGATATTCAGGTCAGATATCAGCATGACCATGTTGGTTATCTCAACGCAAGTGTATGAAACATAATTATAACATGCCTTCAGCCCATTGTTCTGGCGTTTTAAAAACTACTGATGTATTTTACACGAATATCCGGATGACAAAATTGAATTCGGATACAGAATCATGATCCCAACATTGGGATATCCAGACTTGGGTTGATATTCCTAGTTCTTATATGAGTTATTTAGTTATTTTGTTCACTAGTACAAATGATATAAAAATTAATGATAATTCAGCATAATTCAAATCCCTCTCAATGCATTTGTTTAACCTACTTATCAGCATATTTATCATTTTAATTTTTTTATTATTATGTTGAAATTTTATTATTTTTTATTATATTTTTGTTTAGCTTTGAACATTCCGTTGCTCTATAATGTTCTGTGATTTTTTTGTCATTAGTCATTACTTGTAGCATGTGGTTTATTTGTTCATTGTTATTTTCAATCCATTTTATCAAACTTCAATAATTTATGTGCTAATATCTATCATCATTTATTAACCTTAAAGTGAAGGGTGAGGGGCAGCTGAACTCCTTACCCTTTCTGTAAATTTGTAATATTGTAACTTCTGACACCCAGACTCTACTTCTCTGATTTATTTTTTTAATTCTTCAAAAACCTAAAAATTACATTAATTCTAATACTATTGTCAAAACCCCCTGTTTGAAGATTAAATAAAAGCAAATGTTTCCATTGTTAACCGATGACATAAATCCAAATTTAAGGATATTGTTTTATAGCCTAGACTTTAGAATTGAAAAAAAAGAAAGTAAGGGGATATGGAAGCATGGCTTGCAGTCAATGTATGAAGTACTTTGTACATTGAAATAAAGTCAAATTTTAGTTGTTGGTCACAAGCAATATTTTACCCTCATTTAAGCCGCAAAAAATCTTTATACTTTAATTTCTGTTGTGATTTAAGCCAGTCACACATCTTGTACAGGCATATTTGTGCTTCATGATCTGGCTGCTCTACACAGTCCTGAATTTGACTTTACAAGAATCCCGGTATCCCACGATGCATCAATACATACAACAAAGGTCTCCAGAAATACATTCCAAAGATTACTATATGATATCATCTTTTTATAGATCTTCAAACACTGCCTATATTTACTTCAACTGCCTTTAATATCATCAAATATAGAAATTATAAACAACATTATTTTATTATTGTATTTTAGTAATCTAAATCTTATATAAATATGGGCCAATGTATCATTGATCAAGTATTTCAAAACGGGGTTTTGCTGATCACCATGTATGAACATTTTATAGCTTTCCTGTGATGCAACATTTTAAGACTTGTAAATATTTTAGCTTTGAATCATTTGTTGAGGCTGGGCTGCAACAATTTCTGTAGATTTTAGCCTGCGCATATATATAGTACCCACCAAAAGTTTGGCAACATTTTTACTTTGTTAGCCTTCTATATAGATAATATCAAAAATTTGATTACCATTTATTTTGAAATGCTTTTTAGACTAGCATAGTTTTTTTGAGTTATGAAACTGTTTGTAGTTGAGAGTACCAAAGTAGCTTAAAAATCTATGTTATAGAAAATAATTACATTGAATCTGGTTTTGAAGGCTTTGGGACGTTAGATGCTAAAAAAGTTTTTCATTTAATCATTAACTATATTTACTACATAAAAATAGTGGTTTTACTGACAACAATCAATGATATTTTTAAAAAATGTTAAATTTCATTTGTCTCCGAACATTTGGTGGGTACTGTATATATATCTACTTCTGAGCATATGTAGTTATGGCAAATATTATCAGAGGCTTTCATTATCATCAGCTTATGTATTTTCCCTCTGGTGCAATGAAAAGAGGTTTTGAAATATCTGGTCTATCTCCCAAGATTTTGTACATTGTCAGTAAGTGTAAATGGGTCCAAATTGAACCCTTTTTACAAAGAGGTTGACCTATTTCAACTGACTTAAAAACACATTTGCAATCTTATTGTGATTGCTCTGCCTATTTCACACAAATCATTTTAATTAAATCCAGAAATGTACATTCTATGTCATAGCTATCGATGTTTTATCTTGGAGTGATAAAATTTATATTGCATAATACATGTATCATAAATTGTAAGTAAATTTTTTTTTAGCAAAAATATGTATTCATGTATAGTCCAACAATATTAACCTGAGCTTGAACTACCTTATTTTCATAATTACACACTTCACTTACATTAAATCGTGTAAAGTCTCCATATACGTGTAAATGGTAATACATGTGTTTTTAACAACCTGTGTGCATATAAATCAATTTTGTAAATATGGCATGTTATTGTACTTAAAATTTTGGAAGCATTCGTTTATGGCAAAAGACACAAGACCGCAATGTGTGGCGCAGGTTTAATGTATCTATTCTGAAGAAAACAAAATTATTTGTTTAATACGTGTATTTTGCCGAAAGCCTCCGATTAAGCCCGATTCACAAACGAAGACAAAAATAGACTGTAAATACTGAGTTTAATATATTCTTGCATAAAGGTCGAGCTCAGGTTAATTCTGTTGGACTATAACTGTTAGTTGGACAGTGGTTATAGTTTAATAAAGTGTTTAATAAAGTGTATAAATCTATACCTGACAGTGTATAACTTGTATAATGATAATTTCTATGATGGTTAGAATAACCCTGATGGCCTAAATTTATGACATTTATGATTAAATTGGTCAAAATCTATACATAGCTTATGTTTATTATTCAGCGCTTTTGAACATACATGTACATTGTACATTCAAAATGAAAACAGCACTGTACAAATATGGTATATAAAAGTATACAATAATCATTGTACAAAATGACAGTAAATAAAATTAGTATTTGTAGTTGGTTTAATACATAACAATGTACTGTTAACTTTTCTCCTCACAATTTTACATGATTCTTAATTCATGTTTTTCCCATTCATTTTGATATTCAGCTATTAGTCATTCTAACTAGATTTTGATGTCATGATCAACTGTTCGTATTAAGTCACAGAGACAAATCTTCACAGAGTTTATTTTTACAGTGTACAGACTTGGGGCAAAATGGTCATAACTCACTTTTTTTAACTTGAGTCACAGCCGTTTTGTGCTAAATGCCTGCGAAATTTACTGTGGTCAGTAGAACGTATAACTTATAAAATTATCTATATTTTTGAAACTTATTTGACATAAACCTCTGATATAGTTTTATACACTTTATATAATTGTCTAACAACTTGTGTTTTTGAACAAATTTTGGTTAAAATAGGATTTTAGTCATTGTGTTTCTATTAAATATTGTACTCTAATAATAAATATTTTGTACAAATGAAATAATTTCAATGTTGTTATTAGAAAGTGTTTTTTTCTCTGTTGTAATTTTTCTTGTTGATTTTTTTTTCTTGAAGAAGTATGTATAAGTAAATCCATTATACATGTAATAATATTTGTATCTTTTGTCTTATATTTTAAGAAATTTGCCATAAAAACTTTGAATTACGCACATGCATTTTTTTTATTACACACATGGAAATCTTGATTACAATAGAAGTGGAATTTCCTGTGGGAACTTTATTTCTGTGGTCATCATTTGAGCATGCATACATTTATAACTGTAAAATTAGAAATTGTATAGATTTGAATCGGAGCTCAAGTTGATTGGGGTTTTTCCAGCCGAAAAAAAAACTTTGATTGTACCGAGTTGAAATAAAAATATGTCTATACAGAACAAAAGAATTTAATCTGTGTTGCATTGTTTTCAGCAATTATATGTGCAATTTGGTACAAACAAACCTTATTCAGCTAAAACACCATAAATTTCAGTTCTGAATATGAGCTACTTCAGAAGTAGAATTTCTAAGAGAACTGTTTAATATTATATAATAATAATTTATTTCGGTATCAATGACATGACACATAGCATACAAAAAGTGAGTAACACAGAATGTATAATGTCATATGCCATGTCATGCACATCAATACTGGGGATGACACAAAAAAGAGATAAATCTCTCATTTCCATTATGTTCCCAATTGTTTCTGTTACATCAGTCAACAGTCAAATGCTAAAAGTAATGATGTGAAGACTTCTTAGTTTACAATATACAGTTTTGATAAAAAAAAGCTTTATTAATTCACTGAGCTCAATACTTTCTGTGATAAGAAATCTGAAGCTCAACGGTATACATGTACCTTTATACAGGGTAGTTAAAAAAACTCAACATTTTCATGTTCTATTTACCTTATTTTTGATCTAGTAGGTAGCAGGTACAGTACAACCTCTCTTGAACAAAATCCTCTAATTTATGTTACTGTTCAGAAGTTGTTGCTCTGCAGAGGTTAAACTTAATAAAATTATGCATACGGTAAATATCAAAAGCTGATGTTGTGCAGAAGATTTGTTCTGTAGAGGGCAGCTCTGTAGAGGTTATACTGTACTACTGTAAGGCACTAGTAGTTTCAAGTGAACAGTACACTCACTAGTTCTTGTTTAACCATAGGGGTAGGTTAATAACTTTTGGCTGTACATTGGTACTTGATATTGAAATTCAATCAATGTGATACATATTTGATCTCTAGATTTAATAATGTAATTTTATTTACATTTAATGAACAAAACTTAGAAAGAACTATCACTGTAGGGTGATTGTAATGTTGATAAACATACTCAAAACTGGGCATGACATTAGAAAACTTGGGAACATACTCATTGCTCTAAACTCAGTATTTCCCAGTGCACTCTAGAAACTGGTTTTATCCCCAGGGGCGTTTATTTTGTCTATGTCCATTCTATAGCAGAGTTCTTTTACATCAAGTTATCGTAATTTGTTTGTGTCATCCCTTTTATAACAAAAGTTTCAAAACGGGTCTAAAATCGCCTTGTGATTTTTTTGTTTTGGCTGTGTGGTGGGTCTTTTTTTTACTGATCCTATTGCAGATATGTTTGCTAACATCTTTTAGTAAATCAGGATTTTTGTTTCAAAAGCTAATATATTTAAGAGTTATTCATTAACTCATTTACTCAAAAGTTTAAGCTTTTGAAAAATCAACTGGAAATGAAAACTGAGTTTTTAACATGGAGTCTGTACTTAAGTTTTATAACCTTTGACCCAGAACAGCTCAATATTGTTATGGATTACAGTCCCCATTGGATATTGATAGACAATGAAATAGAATAATAGCTTACTGAACAAATTATTGTATAGCATGTTCACACTGACCTTATAAAGACTTATATATTACATGCTTAAAGTAATTACATAGTAGTTCACTGATTTGATGAATTCATAGCTTGCTCATGTTGACCGTAGATGGATTTTATACAGTAAATGCTTAGTGTGTTTTAGAATGTTAGTGGTCCAATGTCCACCAGCTTAGTTAGGACACATTTGTTGCTGTTAGTTAAGGTTTAGTGTTTCACCTGGGTTAGTCTGCTCCATATGGATACATTATGTGCAGAACCTAGCTAGAAACTTAACTTCAAAAGTTAAGTTGTCTAAAGTAGACAGTTTTGAGGAGATCTTCTTTGGCTGGGCTGAGCTTCTTATGTCAGCATCTTCTGTGATGTGGTGCCCTCTCCATATGTCAACATGGCTTGGGACAGGCTATGGCTGGATTAGGGACACATTTACAAAACCTTATCTTTTATATTTTTGGTAATAAACGTATGTTTACAATTCCAACCAATAAAATGCTGCCACTAAACATGATGTTAAGTCAATTTTTTCTCAATTATCAACGTTCGAATAATTTCATTGTGACTGTATAAATTATGTTCTCTTATTTAAATAGTATATAAATAAAAAATAAAAATGTGGAGACATTGACTTGGTATGCAGGCATTAAACTGAAAGTTATTTGTCTGGTCCACACAAACTTAATACATGTTATCGCAATACATGTAACATGATTGTTAGACAACGAAATTTTAATGCATGAAGTCACCATGAATCTGTTTAAACAGTTGATAAAAAACAAACAGTATGTCAAAATTACTTTGACTTTGTGGATTTTTATGACCAATGTTTATAATTCATATGTTCTTGTATTTTGTAATCAAACACTACAGCAAACAAACTGATACAATGAAATTATTTACTAAATCTATAAATGTCAAAGATTTAGAATTTTGTGTTATTTTGAGTTATTTTACAAGATTTAGCTTCAAGCTCTATGTTATGTTGAACATTTGTTTATACTTGTTATTGTACAGTGTTTTAGCATTATGTAAAAATAAATAAAATATAGTTCTGAAATTATTATTGTTTTTTATCGTTATGTTAAAACATCACTGACTTCCAAGACCATTTGCTGAAACAAGTGCAACAATTGTTGTTACGTATAAATGGTGGACCACAATATTTTAAATCCAGAGTTCAGTTAAAACAAGCTTAAGTTGAAATTTGTTTCCATATACATGTTCAGTTAACTTTTCAATTTAAGTTAGCGTGTGCAGTTACTGTATCCAATAAAAGTCACGACTGCGCCTTTTATTGGTGCTGGAAGGTGAATCAGGGTCATTTTGCATGATCTCAATAATTTGGTAATGGACTGCTATAATTCACCATTTATAGATCTATAAACTTAAACTCAAATGAATAAATGTTGTGGCTTGTGTTTTCTAATCTTACAGGCAGATGGCATGGTCCTAATCTGCTATGTTCAGTGCTCAAGTAAATGTTCTGACCGCCTGTGTTTCTCTTTTTTCTTATTTAACAATGACGGTGTAATTTGTAAATAACAACTCAAAAACAGTACAAATGAGAGGGTAAAACTATGACATGTAATAGCATTATCTCAGTGTCCAAATTGTTGACCTTGTCATGTACGTAATAGTGGGCTAACGAACGGCAACTCTGGGTGATCATTTCGCGCTTATGAGAGCGCGTGTAGGCGGGACTGCTTTGAATGGATGATACTATTTACGTTTGAATGATTGATACAGGGACATACTCTTGTGTTGTCATCAGAAATCGATGGAGTCATGTGAAGAAGAACTGGCTTAATTATTACCTCGAAGACTTATTTAGTAAGTTTAGATTTTGTTTTAATGCATTCTTAGGGTTTGTAGATTTGCTGAATATTCTAAAAATGATTTAAATATGTCACATTCATGGTAACCTGTCGAATTTAGGACCAATATTTCAGACCGGTTTTGGTTTCGCGAACTTGTCAATTTTCATAAATTATGCAATTTTATCTGGCAAGTGTCTGTCGTATTTGTCCTTGCCAAGAATTGCATTTTCCTCAGATAATTTATTATACATTGTTCTAGCTTTTCTTAAAATGTTTGTAAATGTATCATCAAACTGTCTCCAGAACTGACCATTTTTTTAGTGACATGACATGAAAGATAAGTGAAGTTTGATGTTTTCCAATATTTTCCATGGACTGGTTAATGTGGTCACCTTGACTTTCAAATCAATATGGTAGTCATTCGCCTTACCATTCTAACCAATTTGTAGCTACCACCGAACTCCTGTCTTTGGATCAAGTGTTGTAAAATGATCATATTCATATTGTTTCACAATAAGATGTTTTATAAAAAGTCCATTAAATTCCTTGTTTATTGTTGACTGTTTTTGGACCTCTCAATATATTTTAGTTCTAGAATTTATGTTATAAAAATAGTCATACATAGTTACAAATATACCTGTGATTGTCTACATTCTAATTAAAGTGAAAAAACGATATTAAACTTTTCTCTAGTTATAAGTTTTAAACATTAAAATCTGCTCTAAGCACCGTTGAAACAAAGTTATTTCTAGATATACAATAGCTTCAACACTAACATATTTCAAGAGTAAGAAAAATAATACATCCCCCCTGTGGAGTCCCAATATGTATAGACCAAAGTCAAGGACACAAATCCATTGAGAAACAAACAGTTGATTGACATGGATTATATGCAGCATTGAAAAAAGGTGAAAAATTTTAAGTGATAGTTATTCAAGTTTTTATTGCTCAAATTGTTGATTTAGATGTTGGAACACAATATATTTATATTTGTGACCCGATTTCCTAATCCATCTACCGCGCATGCGCAAAAATAATGGTTAAGGGGCACGAACTAACGAGAAGAGAGCATAACTAAATCAATTTAATTTTTAAACCTAAGGAAACTATCCCTGCAACTATCCCTGTAATGTCTAATTGATGAGAGGAGGGAAAGGAGTATAGTGACTATACTATAGTCACTGCCAACAGCCTTGCTGCTGGGTTAATCTTTTAGCAACAAATTTGAGTGTCTCCCCTGTAGCAGAGGTATGATATGGCTCTGGTGCTCCCCTGCCTTCAAGCTAGCTTATGTGGCGACGCGGTAGAGTGTCAGGTTACGACTCGAGAGGTCGTGGGTTGGAATCTCAGTTTGGACCTTGGATTTTTATTAGGTTACAACTTACACCCCTACCTCCTGGTTCTATTCTCATTTAGGGCATACAAACTGTATCCCCTGAAAAAAACTTAAATGAGGTCAGGAGTGGGATAACTAACCCATTCAAAGCCCTCGCACGGGCAGTTTAAAATGAAAGCCTGTTCAGCTCTCTGGAAAAAAAAGGAAGAATTTAGTGATCATAGGACGTGATATAGTTACTTTCACAGCCTCATGCAACATGGTTGAGGGTCTCTTCTACCACCCGGGTTTTATTCCCAGTTAGGGGATACAGTTTTAATCCTCCTAAATTTTCATTGCCACGCTGTTCAGCTTTCGAACAATACATTTTGTGTTATATAAGTGGATGATAAAGCTACTGACAGTAGAGACAATCAATTAATTATCTTACATATTTTTCAAATTTCAGGTACACCTTATGACTAGCTTTTTAATAAAAATAAAAGACTAAAGATGGGTTCATTGTTCAGAAGTGAGGATATGACATTATGTCAGTTATTCTTACAGTCAGAAGCTTCCTATGCTTGCGTATCAGAGCTGGGTGAACTTGGACTTGTGCAATTCCGTGATGTAAGTCTTTATTTTATTTAGATTTTGAATATGCAGAGCATGTAAACATTTTTTATACTGGTAACAATGACCATATATTGTGACACTTGTTAAAGAACTCCCTGTTTATAACTCAGTTTATTTCTTGTGGTACTTTTAAGCAGCATACAACTAAGAATGCAGTCAACAATGTAAATGATTTTGAGCATTACCCTGAGTTATTACGCTATGTACTGTAGAAATACTAGAGCCGGAAACAAAACAATTATCACTAATCCCTTGCTAGTGTATTAAGCAAATGATTGAGACCGATTGATTATAACATGAAGATTTTATTTGACTCTGATTTAAATGAATTAGGTGTTGCAAAAATAATCACAATAAGTCACTTACAGAGTCCTAACTTCTTTCTTTTTCCAGGAATCATGAGTCAAGATCATCATTACCCTGAGTTCTAAGATTTCAAGCAAGAGTAATTTTTTAAGTTGATTGCTTAAGTTGTATTTCAGCGTACTATCATATGACCACAGTTACAGCTATGGTTGTTATTTGTAAAGTGATCTAACAGTTAGTTTTGTCTTACTATTCCAGTTAAATCCAGATGTCAATGCATTTCAAAGAAAGTTTGTAAATGAAGTGAGAAGATGTGATGAAATGGAGAGAAAACTACGTAAGTTTAAATAATGATATAAAATAACCTGGCAAGAGTCAGAAATAGGGGCTTAAAACATATGAGTGAGAAACCATATTCTTCACCCTTCCCAGAAGTTAATATGATGATGAGAGTACATTGATTAAAGCAGATTTTTTGCCTATTTAATACATGCCCAGTT
This sequence comes from Mactra quadrangularis, assembly GCA_025267735.1. Lineage (NCBI taxonomy): Eukaryota > Metazoa > Mollusca > Bivalvia > Venerida > Mactridae > Mactra > Mactra quadrangularis. Next base: position 46,352,689 of record CM046299.1, on the reverse strand, counting down.
TATAAAACTAGTGGGTGTCAGGTTGCCTTCAATAAGTTAGAATTGTTAAAATGGCTTTAACTAAGGCTTAAACAATATTAATGATTTTGGTTTCTTGACTGACCCTTTTTTTGCTGTCGACCATATTTTTTTGATGAAGTCAAAATCATTTTGTCAATTATTACAAAATAATATGAGAAAAGAGTAAAACTTTGAGTTTGACTCGGAGAGGGCTCCGGTTCTGTTAATTCGAAAGTACAGTAGTAGTGTATTAGGGCATCTTAAATAAGACAGATTTACCAGTAATATCTTTGAACAATCGGCAAAAAAATAATTGAACAGAAAATGTTCGCCTTCCTACCAACACTTCTTTTTAGGGGGAGATGGAACCAGAAACTGAACTTCTTTTAGGCCTAACCCGATAGGTGAAAGGTTTCAGTAATGATAGTGTTTTCAATGTTTGAGCATAAATTACTGTTTGTAATTTATATGAAATCTCTATTTCAGTATTTTGAAAGTAGGTTTTCAGTATTTTCGAAACTTTCATCCATGTAATGCTATTCAAATCGTAAATTCATAGACTAGTTAAGTGTATGTATTTTATTATTTCAGGATTTTTAGAGAAAGAAATAAAAAAAGATGGTATACCAATGTTAGATACAGGTGATAATCCTGATGCCCCTGTACCTAGAGAAATGATTGATCTAGAGGTATCACCTTTATTTGATTTTAGCAGGGTTTAACACTAACAATGTCCTGGGATTATGGGGATCCCAAAAACATGGGAGGAACCCCTGTGATTTTAGTTTGGGATCCCTAAAAAAATGCAATATGTTTATATGAATTTGATTTTCTATTAATTGTATATCATAATTTGCTACTGCAAACCTGTATTCATATTTTTGTTTTATGGGAGAACCACTTAAGCTGAGAAGGAATCTTTGAATTACTGACTAGGGATTCCTTTGGGAGTCAGTTAAGAGTCAAACCATGCTTTTAGGGGAAGGATGGCAGGGCCTTTTGGAAGGGAAAATGACTATAAAAAAGTTGGACAAAACTTTTCCCTTTATTTTCAATAATTATATAAAATCCACGACCAGAGTAGCAGTTTATAAAGAAATATTTCTGTCTTCACATTTAATATTTGAACTGTTGAATCAATATATTCCTCTGCAATTTCTAAATGGTACCAAATGAATTTCAAAAATGAAATAAATAGTACATAGCTATTAATGGGATGGGAGAATTTTACTCCTGGGAAAAAGAAAAATATGCACTTTTTTGGAAGGGGAATGGAGCCCAATTTTGTCCCTAAAATGGCATGAAAAAAAAACAATTGATAAATAATTTTGTATACGAATAGAAACACTTGAATCTGTAATTTAAGCTAAATGATGTACAGTTATTTCAATTAATTGTCTACCACTATAAAATACATTTATTGAATGATATACAATAATAATAATGATAATGACTTTATTGAATGAGGCTACACATTTGGATAAATCCAATCTTCCTTGTGCACATCTGTGTTGCTCAAACCAATAAAAGTGTATGATCTGGTTTGTTTCAGGCAACCTTTGAGAAGTTAGAATCAGAGATGAATGATGTGAATGCTAATACTGAAGCTTTAAAGAAGAACTTCCTGGAACTAACTGAGTTAAAACATATCTTGAGAAAAACTCAGACATTTTTTGACGAGGTATGATTTTTAATGTTAGCCATTTATGAGAATTATGGATAAAACACCATTGCTTTTTGGATGATTTTATTAATTCTATGTTGGCAGTCAACTGGAATTTTCTCAATCAGAACACACATTGGTTTTTTTTGCTATTTGAATTGGCTGGTTATTTTATTGCATTAATGTAAGAAGGAATATGTTATTGCTTTCTTGACTTTAGAAAGATTTGTTTGCTGTAGAAAACTCTGATTTTAGACCAGAATTTTATTTGTTATATCGTCTTTAGTGCTGCAACCATCAAGCTAAGATAGTTCTGATGCTTTGAAAAAATGTTGCTTGATTTGATTTGATGCCATTATACTTGGTCAAATCTAAATGTTGTGTGTTTTCGACCTGGGCGACTGAAGTTTGGATGGGTTGGGTTTTTAGCTTTTTCGTGAAATTATTTTGAGTTTTAGAAGTGTGTTTTGTTATCACCACTGCATACTTTTTGACATTATCTTTCTTGTTTGGTTTTGTTTAGATGTAGGTTGCTAATATATCATGCAACTTGTTAGTTAAAGATTTGTTTTAGCTTTGAATTTGACTTTTTTTTCACTCTTATCTCTGTCTGTATCAAAATTGTTTAATTCATGGTGAACATACCATATGTGTGATTAAAGGCTACAATCCCAAGTAATAAATGCAAACAAATTGCCTTGACTAAAATTTAAGAAATAACTGTGATTGACACAGGGTTGGACAGTTTTTGCCGCATGGCGGGAAAAAACCATGGAAATAACTGGAAAAAACCGGCAAGGAAAAAATAGGGTGGCAAAAACTGGAAAAAACTGGAAAAATCTAAATTTCTCAAATTTAAGAAGAAATATTTAATTAATTGTACTTTAGACTGATAGACAATGCTTATAACTTTGATATTAAGCATAAATTTGACTGATACAGTAATAAACATTACATAATAATCATGTTTTCCAGGGTTGGAGTTTTTGCCATTTGAAAAAAGCAAGGATATATTGTGTGGAAAAAAACGAGAAAAAAAAACAAAAACTAAATTTCTTAACTTTAAAAGGAAATATTTATAAATTTGTCCTTAAAACTGATTAAAAGTGCTAATTACTTTCATACTAAGCGTAAAATTGACTGATGCAGTAATAAACAATACATAATAACTATGCTTGTGTCCAGGATTGGTAGTATTTGCCAATGAAAAAAAACAGAAAGGAAAAAATAGGGTGGCAAAAACTGGAAAAAACTAAATTCTTGATATTTAAAGGGAAATGTTTTATAAATTTGTATTTAAACCAGATTGAAAATGCTAATTAGTTTAGTGTTAAAAGAAATTGAATAATATTGTATTAAAGAATAGAACTTTGCACAGGATGGGAAGTTTTTGCCTCTGGTGGAAAAAAGAAAGGAAAAACAGGGTACTGGAAAAAAGTTCAAAAACAAATTTCTCAGAATTTTATAGGGGAATAATTATGTTTTTAACTTATTAAAAGTAAAAATTACTATAATATTAAGTATGATATTAACTGACACATCCATAAACAATACATTAGTGTCCATATCATAATCAACTTCAGATCTTCCAACAAATTCACAATTGACACTACTTTATGACAGATATACATTTCACTTGACAGACATGGTATATATTCGATCATAAGTTTCATAATCTGATGACACGAGGTCCTTATTTGTATGAACTTTCTTCCATTTGTATTCAAAGTTAATAAATTTTCCTTGAGTTAAAACATAATTGTAAACATTTGACAGATGACTCAGGATCCCAATGAGCAAGGTCCTATATTCATCCTCCGGATTTATATGATGGACAAATTTTCAGTTTTTTATTTTTTATTTTAAACTGTATTAACATTCAGAAGTTGTGAACAAAACATAAACTAATAACAATCAATAATATTTGCACTAAACAAGTGTGTTAAACAAGCACAACGTTGAGCAAAATAGAATCATTTCTGAGTTTTTTCCATTTTCCAGTTATTGCCAGTTTTTACCAGTTTTTGCCAGCAGAAAGGAAAAAACTCATTTTTGCCGGCAAAAACCCAACCCTGGATTGACATGAAACGTAAGTGATTTTTTGTCCCAAAATGGTGTCATTGTATAATTGTCTTTTCAACAAGGAAACCATTTGATGAAAAATTCACAAAAATTCAACAGATCTTTTTTCATAATGCAGGAAGATTATGGTGCTAGTAACATTCATTAAATGAATGCCAATGGCTGGGAATTTTTTGATAAATCTTTAAAAAAGAAACCCTAAAAATAATATACATTTGTATGAGAAAAATGTAATCTTCATACAAAACTTTAGATATTCAATCTTGATTGCCCATTGTAATTTTTGTCCGTACTTACCCGGATTGCCCCTATTCCAGTTAAAGTCAAAGTAATTATTTTACATGGTACTGTAGCATTTGGTTTCATGGTATTGTCCATTCTTTAATGTACATGTACTTAGATTGATTTTATTGATGAGTTTTATTCAGTGAGCTGTGAAGTCACAGAGAAGTCTTCTATAACTAGGATGAAGACTACAACTGGTCATTGACATGTAGTTTTTAGCTCTAGTCAAATTTGTTATGTTACATAATAAAGAGCAAAGTTAGCAAATAGCTGCATGACTATATGAAATAGATCATTTTCAATTGTTCAAATCAATTTCACTGGTCCTGGAATTTTGGCTACTGGGTTAATGGAATGACTGGGTACAACATTTTAAAGCAATTCCAACTGCAGAGTTTATATCTGTATTTGTTGTACTTTGTAACTCACTGACCTTAACATTAGAGTTTGTGCATTGATAAACAGTACTGATACTTTAACTTACAAATTAAACAATTGATATTAATGAAGACAGGCATACAGTAGTTGAATATTATCTATTTTGACTCATAATGTTTATTTTGGGGATTAAATTTTTTTGTAAGTATAATTATATAGTTGTTGTGCTATATTGATGAATATCCTCTATATTTTTATGCTTATTAGCTGGTTTCAGACATGGGTTCTGTTACCATGTAAATTAATATAAGTTAAGCAATTTTAGCTCAGGTAATAGTGGCTTATATCTTTTATAAATGTCAGACATTGAGGCCACAACAAATTGATTGCGTGTTCTATGGATATTTCTGGAAAATATAGGGACTAGTGAAGAAAATTAAAAAAAAAATGTTAAAGTTGCTTTATATAGTGGTTTGAACAATTTTTTATGAGTGAGCGTGGAAATAAATTTTGTTTTGGTTAAAACTGTCAAAATTAGGGTGCAACGAATTCATAGAACACACCATCAAGTTGTTGTGGCCCAATATTCAAATTGTAGTTGTACAAGTGTTGAGTCACCTGTATTTCTTTAGATAATAAAAATTCAAACATTAAAGGCCCTGGTGGCAAGTTTGAGTATATAGCTACAGTAAACATGTGTGAAGTGTTGTAACTCACTTAGCCAAATATACTATCACTATTTTTGTTTAAAGTGTGTTCTCAATTTTTATTTTGCTTTTTGTAGTTTTTTTGTAAATTTTATTTTCTAGTGGGTTGGGTAAATGTTGTGTTTTGATGTACTATTTATATAGGCTGAACATCATAATATACAGGCTATGCATGAACCAATGGTCACAGATGATAATGTTGGTCTCCTTGGTGAAGAAGTGGCTAGGACTAGTCAAGCTCTTAAACTTGGGTAAGTGAGTTATGCCCCTTTTATGCTTTTCAACTCAAAGTATATATTTTTGTGAAGAGAAAATTTTTAAATACTTATCAAGCTATTTATATGGAAGTGCATATGCTTATTCATTAGTACTGTTATTATATAAATATAAAGAGCTATTACTTTAGTTAATAATCATTGAGCTATGCCCCTTTCATAGTTAAAGATTTATGTTTAAAAATTTTCAAAGTGAAAGGACTACTTAGAAGTTTTTTGTTGATCCCATCATATACGATCTTTATCTCTTGCACGTATACATATATAGCAAGACATATATGTATAAGAGAGAGAGATGGAGATCGCCTATGAGCTCCATCACAAACAAAGACTCTAAAAAGTTGACTGCTCTTGATTTAAACATTTTATTTTACTCATTTACCCCAATTGTTGAGAAAACAGCATTATTAATATCATAAGTATAATCTATTAAATTTTTTATGTCCATTATTATAAAATTATAAAGCATAAACTTATAAATTGTTTAGATTTGTGGCTGGTGTGATATTGAGAGAACGTATTCCACCTTTTGAAAGAATGTTATGGCGTGTATGTCGTGGTAATGTTTTCTTAAAACAAGCTGAGATTGATACACCATTAGAAGACCCTGTCACTGTAAGTGTGGAATATAATAATATTGGTCCATTCAACACACTATATCCGGAATTCAAATACTTGATTTTTTCCCTGTAGGTACAAACAAACTTTCACTGTCTCCATGACAGCATGTGTACCAAGAACTATAGGATTTAGTTCCTATTTATTGTTTTTTTATCAATAATGAGTAACAAACTTTGTTTGTACCTACAGCCCACTGATGGAAAACCTGCAAATTTGAGTTCCAATAAAGTCTATTATTCCACCTGAATAAACTAATTTAATGATTGTCTTTCCTGCCTGTCTCATACATTGTATGCTTCATTTCAAAGTTTTCATGTAGCCCTGTATAAGCATTTTTAAATTCAATTTGTTTACTGTTAAGCTTTCTTTAGTCAACATCTATAAATATCATTGAAAATATTTCGTAGCACTAGAGCTTTAATTGACCAAGTCTCAATCTACCTTTAAAAAATGTATTTTTAACCAATCAGAGCTTTTTTGCTTTCATGATATTGAAAGTGACGTAACTGGTTCTGTTTAGTGATAATTCATTGAACCGAATTTTCATTTTCTTTGAGCAAAAAATTAATCTGCGATTGCTTCACTCCACCCAGGTACTGTGAGGCTCAGAAGTTGATTTGTTAAGCAGTGGTCATTAAACAAGGTTTGTAGCACAAATGATAGTGTGCCGGGATTTTAAATCTAGGTTTCCAAACGGGTTACTATGTGGAATCACATCTGGGGCAGTTATACTCTTTCATGAAAATTTGACAATTACATCCTTAAATAAGATATATGGAGAAGTTGCCGCCCTTGTGGAAGGGTAGGTTAGTACTGGTTATAGGCAAGGTTCCAGGAATGCTAGGTTAGGTGCACTGACCATTGTAAACTAACCTTTATAGTGTTGGCACGGTAAAAATCCCAATATTATAAAAGATAGTAAAATTAACTTAGTATGTATATGGATGCAGACTTTAACCAAACTAACTATTTATCTATTTCAGGGTGACAAAGTAGATAAATCTGTATTTATTATATTTTTCCAAGGAGAACAATTAAAATCAAGAGTTAAGAAAATATGTGAAGGGTAATTACTTACAATTTATTTCATTATTTGTATTATAGTATATTCTTATTTCTAATATTGATATTAAGAACCCAGCTATTAAATTTTGAACTATACATTTCAACCTAATTTTTGTTCATAATTTATTTGCTAATTACCATTTTGAACCATGTTTATCACAGAAAGATATGTATGAACACATAATTTTGTTTCTTTAAACCTTAGAATGCCTTTTTGTCCTTCTTTTGATGGCTGTGATGAAGTAATCTTAAACATATCACTGCTCAGATGATTATCCCCCACCAAAACAGTTGATTGAGTATAACCTTATTACCTATTTTATTTCTAGTTTGTGTTTACAATACTACAATTGCATATCCCTGTTATTAAAGAAGCATTTATTCATCAACATGTTCATTACAATCGTTGGTCATTTCATTTCTTAATTTTTTAAACTAGTTGTATTGTTGTTGATTTGATTATGTTGTGTCTACAATTTCTAGTCTAATAAGGGTACTAATAAGACAGTGATTTTTGTCATAAAATATTGTTAAAAAAGTTTCACAGTTATTTAAACTCTATGTTTTTGTTACAGATTCCGTGCTACATTATACCCATGTCCAGAGACACAGTCAGAAAGAAGAGAAATGGCTATTGGTGTAATGACTCGTATTGAAGACCTTAATACTGTAAATATTTTATGTATAATTTAAATGGTAGCCAATTTCTGTTGGCCCACTAGCCTTAGCCCAGAACTAGTAAAACTTGATTTGGGATACTGAAAAATGAAAATTATGTATTCATGGGTGAAAGTTTTCAGTATTAAAGCTGATTTCAGTATTTTAAGAATTAACTACATAACATAATTAATTAGGCTAGTGGTGAAGACAATTTCAGTTTATGATTGAAATTCTGAAAAAAAATATGGCAATCATGTTGTGATAGAGGATCTTACATGTTCATAGACATTGGGTATTCTGTACTAATGTAGAGTGTTTTCTCAAACTTTTGTTGTCCAATCATTGTAAATAATTTTCTAAAAAAACTTAAATAATGCTTAGAGCATGGCATAGCCATTTCTTAATAAAAAGTGTAGTATAGCATAATCCGGAAATCTTCTTCAAAACTTGTTAAATTTAGATCCCTGGGCAACATATAATCAAATATCTTACGATAATGTCACAATACAAGATAGAAGGATTGACAACTGATATACTAAGTAAGACTGTTGATAATACAGACAAGGGTTGAGTGTCAATTAATCTAACCAAACCTATTTTCTTTGTATTGCAGGTATTGGGACAAACCCAGGATCATAGACATAGGTTACTAGTGGCAGCAGCTAAGAACATCAAAGTTTGGTTCATCAAAGTACGAAAGATCAAAGCCATATATCATACATTAAATATGTTTAACTTAGATGTGACACAGAAATGTTTGATTGCTGAATGTTGGTGTCCTGTAGCTGATTTAGACAGAATACAACAAGCTTTACATAGGGGAAATGTAAGTTGTTTCTTTTAATATTGGGTTTAATGCCATGTTGACAAATTATAGTCACTTTATGTGTATAAAGGCCAACTTTGAGGCATATAAATTCATGGACACAGATTCTTTAAGCATATTAAGTAGCGAACTGTAGCAAATCCTCATTTCAATCTGCCGCGGATGATTACATTAGGCCAAGTAGGGGCAATTATTGGGATATTTACTACTGCAATTATACTAGCCCACTTTATGTGTTAATATGCAGGCAATGCTGTTTGTGCAATTGAAGTGTATATAATCTGTTTAAGTATTTTAATGGTCGGCAAACCTAAGTCAAATTTCCCTTTGTATTGCTTTTGTTTGTTCCATAATTCCGTGTTTATATGTTTCATCAAAAACCTATGCTTTGATGTGAAATCTTATGTTCAAAAAAGTAAGAGTCAATGCAAAGTTTTTAAAGTCTACTATTGGTATCACTATTCAGTCGACTCTTCTCACTAACTTCCCAGATCATGGAGTGACACATTAACTGTTATCAGCGCAGATTGTAGCCACAGCATACAGTGCATGACCCTAACAGGTACCCATCTACACCTGGGAGGAGTGAAGCAATCATAGGTAAAGTTCTTGCTCAAGGAAATTAGCAGTGCCCCTAGAAGGATTTGTACCCAGGACATATCTATCCCTAAGCACACATCCTACCACTGAACTACTGCTCCTACTATAAAGGTTAGAATATGAACCTCTTTATGTCTTATATTTTCTGTATGATTTCAGGAAAGAAGTGGAAGTTCTGTACCATCTATATTAAATAGAATGAATACTAGACAAGAACCACCTACCTATAATCGTTTAAACAAGTTTACATCTGTATTTCAACATATTGTTGATGCTTATGGTGTGGCTAGTTATAGAGAAGTTAACCCAGGTTAGTTTATTCAGGTTTTTCCCTCATATAATAGGGGCTGTGTACAGGTCCCTGCACATTCTGATTTTGGGATATAATTACCCTATAAGTTTTGTATAAGTAAGGCCTTGACGTAACCACTTATACAAAAAAGCCCTGATTTATGTGAATATTTAGTAAGACTGCAATTTACATGTACACTTTATATGATACCACAATTTGGAGGATCTTACTAAAAGTTACTTCCGCCATTGTGAAATATGGTGGACTGACAGATAAATCCTGTAAAAAATAAGTGGGTTTGTTTAGATCTGCAGGTTTACAGGACTGATTTTCCAGCAAAAAATTTGATCTCATTCACACAGTTTTCATTTCATGAAATAGGTAAAAAGTTTTTGGTGCCATAAGACTGGGTTTGGTCCTGTAAAAGTTTGGTTTTTACGGAATATTTTTCCAGTTATAAACTATTGAGTTTCTCAGTGACTGATACTAATATTATTAGTGTACATGTTATTGACGTTTTTTATTTGTTTTTTTCAGCTCCATGGACAATTATATCATTTCCATTCTTGTTTGCTATCATGTTTGGTGATTTAGGACATGGTTTAGTAATGTTATTGTTTGCTTTATTTCTCATATTGAGAGAAAAACAGATTGCTGCTAAAATTGCTGACAATGAGGTGAGTTTTACATTTTATGTTAACTTGGTATATTATAGAAACAAGGTAATCTACATTACCTTTTTAGTTACCCTTTATAGATGAAAATATGCACTAGTACACTAAATGTACTACACAGTGCCATTCAAAATTACCTTTACACTTGTAAAAAAGTCTGTTTTTCATGTATACAATTAAAACTTATTTTATATGTATTTACGCATTACAATATTTAGAATTGATTGTAACATTTAAGAGAAGAGAAATGCTACTTTATGCAACTGTAATTGTTATACATGCACATTTACTTAAAGATATGTTTTGAAGGTCTTAAGTATTGGTAAAAATGTAAAAACACATTAAGTATTTACAAAAGTGTAAAGGTAATTATGGATGGCTCTGTACTTACAGTATTTGTAGTTCATGTTTTACATTTTTAATCATATGTGTGCTGAATATATAGTAAGATACTGTTGATGCCATGGAATAATAAAGTTAGAAATAAAGAAAAGATTTACTGAGTAGTTTTTCACCCATCAAATCTTACCAAGTCAGTTTCTGTGTAGTAGGAAGCCCTGCTGACTTAACTTGAATTTTCACTTGGTTCTACTTCTTAACTGTAAGAGAAATGATCCCTGTTAGGTTATATCAAGGATTTTATATAAACAGGGGTTTGCAACAAAGTGCTTTTTTGAATTTATAGGGTCGTCACTGTCTATAAGTGGCTGAAGTAGGCTGTACAAACTATTCCAGAGTTTAAAAAAACTATGTTTTTGTACATATCTTCCATGCAACTTGTGAATGTTTCTTGAGTTTTTGACAAAAATTTGATGCAATTATGACTGACAATATTACTCTTGGTGATGTAAATTACGGCTGAAAATGGCAGATCGGTGAAAAAATGCATAACTTTGTGAAACAGTCTGTGAGCATAATTTGCATCAAAATCATCTAGAAACAAATTTTCCTAACCTTTATGCTAATCTTAATGATCTGGTAAAATAGTTCATGTGAATATCTTTATTTGAACTTGTAATACTTGTTATCCATATGATCCGAAATAATAGCCACAACAGTAAATCTATGTGGTTACAAATCCCTGTTATTTGTAATCCCTGGTTATATGTGAGAGCCCTCTCTAGTAGAATTAAAACAGCCATTGTTGTTTGCAGTCATATCAATGCTAAGCACAAGCAAACTGTATTTTTCTTCTATTTTGTACTTGCTATAATTTCAGATATTTGGAATGTTTTTCAATGGAAGATATATAATAATGTTGATGGGAGCATTCTCTATCTATACTGGACTTATATATAATGATATCTTCTCTAAATCATTGAATATATTTGGTTCAGGATGGAAACCAGATCCTGTGTAAGTAGTTATCAATGTTTAATCATACTGATTCCTTTATTCTTTGTTACATGGTAGAAGGTTTCCTAACTGGTCTGATATTCAGGTATTTTAACCATCCCAACAAGTAATACCACTAGGTTATTTATAGTAAAAATAAACCATTATGAGGTTTATCAAGGGAAGTTGATAAATAGAGTTTACTGCCTTAAAGAATCAAATAAATACATTGATTTATGGCCTGAAATAAAACATACCGGTGACTGACAGGCCTGTCACAATATACCTGTATATTGCAATATGCAGCTGCAGCAATAGGTACTGTGGTACGATTTTAATGTACCAGTACTTGGCGATTTCATTGGAAAATTCTTCCCTTTGCTTTTTAACAGTAGTGAAACGTCAGTTTTTCCATTGTTCATTCCATCTAACCTGAAATTGCAAGAATTTAACCAATTGGGGCGCGTCTCAGTCCTAAATGACCGTAAGTACTTAAGGAGGCTAGATTCTATCAGTAATTGCATATAAGATTTGCAATTTTTCTGTTAAATACAGCGGAGGAACAACAAATCTAAAAGCCCACAATATATCGTGGTATGTATCGTGATACGATGACAGCGTATTGCAATATATCGCGATACGCTTCTGGCGTATTGTGACAGCCCTCGTAACTAAACTGAAGAAGCTTCACCATGTCATAGCATTGTAATATTGAAGTTGACTTCATTATATTGTATGTAATTAGTTGGATTATAAAGACAATGGGCGTGGCCATGTGGTTACTATGTTGGACTGGTAATCATTGGATAGCCAGGTAAGCGTTGGTTCCAATCCCATCCAAAACCTACCACATTGTAACCTTGAGCTATAAACTTTATCCTACTGGCTTAGTACTGGGGGACCAGGAAGCGTATTCAAAAGTGTTTAATCTAAGTTTAAGAACTTCACAATGAAGCTGATTGATCGATTGATTGGATTTTACGGCGCACCAACACAAAAAGGTCATATCGCACCGATCAATGGAGCTGAAATAGATTAGTATGAACAAATTTTAATATAAAGATATAATATCCATGAAGGCAAGTTGATATTTACTGTACCATTCGTTTAATTGATGATATATTTTATATTTTACAGAATGTATAATTATACTAAGATGGATAAAAATTCTTACAAGATAAATCCTAATGCATCTAGTTATTCTAATGGACCATACCCAATAGGCCTAGACCCAGTAAGTAGTTTATACTGGTTTGTTTTTATCTTTGATAATTTTAATGTTTGGCATATTTAGAGAGGTTTATTCTCAAGCCAGTTGCTGTGTTAGAGAAGTCAGGGTACAATTTACTTTCACAGAAGTAAAAATCTATTGAGATGTATTTGTTTTTAAAGCGATCATCTCAAAAGTGGAGCAGTCTTAATACAGAGATATTTTGTCTCAAATCATCAAAGAACTCATGATTTTGCCATAACTAGGGTGTCTTTATTGCAGAGCTATACTGTACAAATATTCTTTGTTTCTGCTTCACACGTGTGATTCAAATCCAAGCTCCGTAAACAGATATCCTGTAGAGCGTTGCCGTACAAGATCTCTACTTTCTCCGTGGAAGGTCATGTCAAGATCAACTTTGTTTCGACCAATCAATGCATAGCTTTCATCTAGACGGAAACACTTTTTATCACATTTTGATTTCGTAATTTCTATTTTTAGACCAAGTTTTAAATGCTAATTTTAACAGCGATATTATTCACAGTCTGCGATTGGGGGGCTCATTTCAAATTGCGTGATGTAGACAATGTAAACAAGTTACATATCATAACAATTTCGTCATAAATATTTTGATGAGAAAAGGTCGCCTGAACGTGACCTTCGTTTGAAAAAGGCCAGATCTAAATTAGCGAGTATACGAGCAGAAAATTTTAGATCGGGTTTTAATCAGATTGATTTAAATCCAACACATCCACAGTTATTTGGTTTTTCAAGAAATTTATGTAGACAGATGTTAAGTTATTTAATAAATAATCATTGTATTTTATCCTTCCAGGTATGGGCATTAGCTATGAACAAAATTACAATAACCAATTCATTAAAGATGAAAATATCTGTTATATTTGGTGTGTTTCATATGACATTTGGATTATGTTTAAGTTTATTGAACCACAGGTTTGTTTACAATATAGTTTTATCTAGGTTTAGGGAAAACTTGCATAAAGCCAAAGACTATATCCAGAATTCAAATATTTGGTTTCTCTGTGGTACAAACAAACTTTTACTGTTAGAATGAAAATATTTATATATAGAACAGTAGGATTTAATCTGTGTTTGGTGCTTTTCAGCTATAATGTGTTAAAACCATTGTTTGTACCACATGTGCTGGTACAGAAAAACTTATAAATTGGAGTTTCGAATATGATCTATTATAGCTTATAGGAACTGTACAGGGATAAGAGGGGGATTGAATCATGAACATTTGTAAAAATAGTCCAGTAAAGAATTTCATCTAATTTCTACAGATATCTAAGCTTCCCTAGATATCTAAGGAAAGGCTAAATCTCTGGATTTAGCTGTTAACTAACTACTAGGCTCATACATACTTACGTCAGTAACTGACAACTGCCCTTCATGATTAAGAATCATTGGTAGGCGGGAGAATGGCAGTAGAAATAATTTCATGACCAAGCTTGAAACCACAACCCCTTGATTATTAGACTTGCTTGCTACCAACTGAGTTAGCCGGACCGTTCGATCAATTCATTATTTCCTCGGGAAGGTAACTATATTCTATATATATATATATTCTATAGTTGCTTTTTAGACCAAGAGTTTAATCTAAGTTGTCAGAATTTGTTTCAAAAACCAACATAAATAAAAAGGTATAATAGATACTTATGATAATATTTTTATTTTCAGATATTATAAAAAAACTTTGAATATTTATTGTGAGTTTATACCACAGTTGATATTTATGTTATCTATATTTGGTTACTTGATTTTGATCATCATTGTCAAATGGTTAAAATTCACTGAGAAAGACACGAGGATTGCTCCAAATTTGATTATTGGTAAGAAATCTTAGCTTATGATAATACATCCCTCTTCCACCACATTTGGACAGGAGCGTAAGAGGATCTGAATATTGTGGCCACAGACGGGGTGGGTACTTGAGGTTGTCCCATCCCTACGGTCGAAATTTTTTGTGAATGTAAGCCTCTGAAACTCAAATTCCAGCACTTTCAGTACCCTTTGTTTATCAACAAATCTTTGTATTAAGCCTCAAGATTTTCAATATGAGTCATGAAAAAATTAACTTGCAGTCCCATTGCCACTGCTTGCAAGAATACAATCAGTTTAAGGTTTGAATGAAAAAAGTTCTGCCTAGGAACCCTATACATGAAGTTGGCTTAGAAACCATATGTTAGAAGGTTTAAAATGCAATAATCAGTGTGAACCAACAGCTACGAAGGAATTTAACTGTATAATCATTGTCTCTCATTTGTGTATTTCATCTGCTTAATTGTTGAACAGGAAAAGGAATTTCATCTTTCTAGTTGTTTATTAAAATCTAAAAAACAACACTATAGACATCAAGTCTGTCTCTCTGTATTAGATTCCAATTCAAAGCAGGCGGGTAATTTCCATAAAATTCCATAAAAATGTCCATTTTGCCTTTGTTAAATGTTCATGGTGCAAGATTTACTGGTAAAACTTTGTCCAGGAAAGCTAGTTAGGTAAGCCAGCTGTTGTAAATAATGATATTAAAAAGTGCTGATAAACTGCATAAACTCTAAGTAATTGTTTTTCTCAACTGTCAAAGCTTGAATAATTTCATGGTGACTGAATGCATTGTTTTTGTACTGGCAGCCTAATTGTTATAAAAAATATCTTGACTAAAACATATCATAAGGCTTAAGCAGCTCTACTCGATCATAATACACACTTTAGGAAACTCATGGATGTATTACGACAATGATTTTAACTAACACGTGAAATTATTCATGTTTTGACAGTTGGTAAATTAAACACTATATTGATAGTTAATATTTTATCTATAATACAGGACTGATCAACATGTTTTTATTTAACTACGCTAAAGAATCTGAGCTCTGGTATTCTGGACAGGTAAGTCTAATACTTGTATTACCCTCGTCTGACTTGTGATCTATTATGTCGAAGTGATGAACTATCAGATTGAAATCACTATTGACTATTAGTTTGTAATCAACTACAGCCATGGCACAGTGGTACAAAGCTGGATTTTGAATCCAAGCGTTGGAAGGTTATACACTTCTATGCAGTCAATATTTAATATACATTTTCCTCCAGGGAGGGAGTAGTTGTCACCTTCTTGTAGAATGGTATGTTATTGCTTGTAAAGAGAATTGTCCAGAAAATAGTTTGCCATCTTACATAGCCGAAATTGTTGATAAACTGTTTAAACTCCAAATATAAAGAGGAACCTTACAAAAAACACTAACACAATAGTACGGCAGTTGTCAGTCACTGACAAAAGTATGTGCTTAGTAAATGGTTAACAGCTAAATTCAGAGATTTTGACTTTCCAGGAACAGTGAGTAAGTTGACTGACCGCCGTTATATGACCTATATAATGTGTTGCTAAGGCATTAAACCCAATAAAAACAAAAAATAAAACAAGAAAACAAAACGATTTATTTAGTTCAGACTAGTTCTTATTTTAATGAATCTAAAATGACAGATGATCAAAACCAGTGGACATCTGTGATGCTTGGTTAAAGATTTTTTAGTATTGTGAGAATAAATTATTTGATTTAATTTATATGAAATCTGTCTATTTAAAGTATTTTCAAAGTTTTTTCGAAACTATCCAGTCCCTCCCATGTAGTCTGTCATTGTTCCAATGTTAATATTTTATATTTTACAGAAAGGATTTCAGATATTTCTGGTAATGGTTGCAGGATTCTGTGTACCATGGATGTTGTGTGTTAAACCTTATATTTTATGGAAACGTAACAAATCTGGACAGGTATTATATCTTTATTTTCTATTGATGTTGTTTATTTTAACTTAAGTCATGGATTAATAGATAATTAGATCCTCTCATTCACAAATATTGAAACATGAGTGAAAGTTTTCAGATGACCTGTCGGGAAGTTCAGAATTTTTGAGGTCTTGGAGTAAGAGTACATTTCCTTTGGAAAATCTGTTGAAACAAAAACTTCGGGTATTGTACCTTAGAACTTTCACCCATGTTGTAAGTGGAGGGGTTTATGTGTCTTTCTATTTCAATTTATCTCAGTATATTGTTGTGATCTTTTCCACTTGAACTGATGTTGACCATGCTTCATTGACCATCAGAATACCTTTCAGTGAATGAATAATATGCATTGCTGTCGCATTGTCATTGCTGTTACATTTATAAAATGGAGAAAGTGACATAAGTACATGGCTACATTTTAGAAGTCATATCAAATGCTCCTG
Source organism: Mactra quadrangularis (assembly GCA_025267735.1). Classification (NCBI taxonomy): domain Eukaryota; kingdom Metazoa; phylum Mollusca; class Bivalvia; order Venerida; family Mactridae; genus Mactra; species Mactra quadrangularis. The sequence goes on along the minus strand of CM046299.1, from coordinate 46,335,768 downwards.
GAACAGGGCTCACTGATTGGCTGACATTAATAGAGCAATTTCGGAAAGCGGAAATCTAATAGTAGACTTCGTAATGTATAAGTTTCAGAACATTGTGTTACTAATTGCTCCTGTGTCTGTCTGTCAATGAGCCATAGGATGTTTTTTATTCCTTACTCCTTTGAGAAAAAAATAGTTGATAACATGTTGAACTATGTAGTTCAAATATGAGGGATATTAAGTCTAACATTGAATTGCTAGGATGTCATTGAAGAGAGTTTGGACAAGGTAAAAGTTGTTTGAATGACTTTATTTGAAGGTTTTGTTGCACCCATGTTATGCCTCCCTAAATTGAAGTAAGAAGCATTAAAGCATCGGGAATTTAAGCATTGTAGCATGAAGCATGGTCATGTTTCCCTTCATATGCTGAAGTAACTGCTCCATGTTTTCATTTCTAATCAATTCCACAGTCATTTTTCTTATGCTTTTGTATAATTTTCAAGTTTAGCTAACTAATATATGATTTTGGGGTTGCAGCTTTGACAAAATTTGCCTATATCTGGTTGCCCTTTTTATTAACTTGGCCAATGGCCTGGTAAATTTCTCAGTCATCAGTTGATTCAATATTGTGTCGTAATTATATTGTGATTAGTGATTGTTCTGATACTCAGAAGAGAGCAGGGGAGGAAAAAAGGGCCAGATTTCGATTTCATAGTTTAATGTTTCTGCAGTAGTTTAGGGTTTTTGATGGGGAGTTAGGGTATAAGGGTATTATCCAAAAGGAAAAGACACAAAAGAAAAAGCATCTGTTAAGGGGGTTGGAAAATGGACAGGGAGGAGGGCATATGGGCCTATAAGAGAGAAAAGGGTTTGGGTTTTCTGTAAGAGGACAATGGACTGTTGGGGAGAAAGAAAGGATTCAGTGCAATGTCCCTGCTATTCTGGTTAAGAATAATCTCTATTTAGTATTGTAATGTTATATTATTCCTCAATTAGCAAGAGAACACCTACACTTTAATAAGTGATAACTCGTATCAGCAAGACAACGAGGTGCCTGAAGTAGTTCACCATGTTGATATAGAAAACACCACCGAACACGATGATGAAATTGAAGAAAAGGTGATTTTACCTCAAATGTTGATAATAAATCAAGAAATCTATGGTGCCTAGGTGACAAGGATATTTGCTTTGGAGATGTTTGAATTTATTTCTGATGTTAGAGAATATGTTGACTAGGGTACAAATTTGTATGTTGCCTTCCGTGTTAAAATTTTTAATGAAATTTCTGTTGTTTTTGTTGCAGTTTACACCTAACCATTTGATGGGTAGACATTTATAAAGAGTCACTTTACTTTCAATCAATGAGTAAAATTATGTAAATCATAAAGTACGTTCAAATGCAAATTTTGAGATTATTGGCCAATTATTGTATAAATTTTTAAATCAAAATCAAATTACAAAAAGGGTTCAGAAACTGGATGATTGAAAATTGTTTAATTGAACTATGATTTTGTTTAAAAAATTTCAGACATCAGAAATAAGTTTACCGTCTTCATAGTTTTGCTGATATTAATTTGCATAGCTTTGGTACACTGATGTTTTTGGTAAATGGGCTTGAAAGCATTTTGGAGATTTTCAGGGGTTGACAATTTTTATTATTTCATAAATGTAATTGAAACAAATTACTCATATTATGTATTAAAGCTATACAAATGAATATTCATATGTTATTATCTATATTTCATGTGTGACATTGCTAGATTTAACCCAAGAATTTATACTCAACTGTTTTCCGTACCTACTTGCAACACATGTAAATACTTTCCTTAGCTTTTGTGAGCATATTTAACTGCTTATGCTTAAACTTGTGTCGCAAAATGCACTAATAACAATCTCTTTTCTGTGAACAGTGTATCAATCTTCATAAACCATAGTGAAACTGGTCTATGAAATCCACCTCCAGGGAAGTTTTAAATTCTCTGTTTTTTTTTCCTGATTTTCTTCACCCCATTGTAGACATTTGAGGAAAAACTTGCATAATTTTCAATTTTTTTCTGATCTTTCTGACCCTAATTCAACATTTGAACAAAAAACACGAAATCATCTGTTAGGCTTTAAAATTAAAACGTTTTGCTGTCTGTCCCAAAAGAATTATAACTTGCCAAGGTTACACCCTCTTTTGACCATGTTGATAACACAGAGTCAGTGAATCCCTTCTGACTTCATGTAAAATTCAAAATGAGTGAATTCTTAATGCTCCATAATCTAGCAATGTAACAGTCATTTTGATTGGTTGAGATTTTTTATGATAATTCAAGGGAAGTAACTCTCATATTTTTATACATTCCTGTTGCTTGTCACAGCTATCGGTCAACAGTGGAGACCTAGTTAACTCTGGTCAGCAGGATGGTTTACAAGCAGTTGATGGGGATATAGAATCTCAAGTAGCTCCTACAATAACGGAGGTAGTGATAATATGTTGTGAAAAACTGGCACTTTACTTTTAGTTATTTTAGTTTTTTAGATCAGGTCTGCTATTTTTTCAGGCCTTGGCCTGATATGAAGCTTTTGAATTTAATTTTGGTCTTATTATAGAATTGTATAAAATAGCGTTTTTTCTGGCTGTACAGTGATATTTCTTAGAAAAGAATATTTTCAGGCCCTAAAATGTTAAATTCAGACTTGAGGTGTAGGGCTCAATGGCAGGCCTGTTAGATATTAGTTTATAATGTATCAAATTTTCATTTAAAAAAATAGATTACATTTTTCTTGGGTTGTTTTTGTAAAAAAATTTAAGATTTGAACTTGTATTCTGTCCCCGAATGTGCTTGGTTACTTTGGTCGCTCTTCTAATAAATAGGAAGGATTTGTAATAAATTCTAATGTTTGTTATTAAAAATACATTTCATGTAAAAGAATGTCTGTTGGCAAAAGTTTAACTAGTATGATTGGTAAAGTTTGGTGTTGGGCAGAATTTGGTGTAGGGCAGAAATTGTACTGTTTTATTTAAAATTTTACGTAGACATGCTGTTATAAAATTATGTCTAGCTTACCTTATCTGATACTGTCCAATACTGACAGAGACCGGCAGATTGGGGACACTTGGATTGCTAATATGAATAAAACCACAAGAGATTTAACTAAATCTTACTGTATTTGATGGGCATACTTATAACTTAAAGTCCAAAAAAGTTATGATAAACAAACTCATAATTCATTCAGTTGTCTTATTTTTGATAATAATCATATTTACACTAAACAAAGAATAAGTCATTGGTCACATGACCTCTTTAACTGCCAGGAAAATTTTCAAATTACGTTATTATATACATTGTATTTAATAACAAGTGATTCTTTGTTCAGAATTAGATTAAAAATATCCTATGGTTAGATTCTATTCATAATTTTATTTCGTACAGTTTATATGTATTAACTTTCACCTTTACATAGTGTGCCTTTGACTCTTAACTGTCAGAGCTATGCTTCTCAAACGATTTTGTTTTGGGGAAAAATTTTAATTTTCATAATTTTTGACTGCCATAAAAATTATCTATGTGCTAATACCTGATTCATGCTTACATTCATTTTTGACCTTAACGCAGAGATGAGGGCCTTTGATACGTCTTTTATAGATTAGATGTTGTGTTTTTGTGTGTCGTACAATGTGCATTATATTTTGTTTTTAATTTCATTTGTTTTACTTTCAGTCATTGCCTTAATCCACTAGCACAAAGCCTAGGGCTGGTGAAATTTGATTTTGGTTTGTAAAAAATGATTTCATATTGTTGGGCTTGTTAAAAAATGCTTATTTCTACAAACCATGAAAGATCAAGCTTGTGCCAGTGAAAATTTAAGGCAATGGCTGAACTTTGAAATTGCCATTCAAATAAATACCTAAAATTATAAAATTGAAACCAGGTATTCTGGTTGATGCCATCAGACTATTTAATTTCAATTTTGTTATGTTATGCAATGCTAGCAACTGGACTTTGAATCAGGGGATCCAGGTTTGATTCCAGGGTCATAATTATTCATGAATATTCAGCATTTATGTAGATTTTCCATTTTGGAAACTTCTTGTGGTAGGGTAAGCAAAGAAACTGATAAGAAAAGCTATTTGAGTAAAAAGCGCATAATAAAAGTGTTGTTAAAAAGCATAAAATCCATATCAATTAACCTTGCATCACAAGTGGCATAGTTCAGATATGAAAAACAATGTGGTATAAACTAGCTACTGTCATTTTGTAGCTTTCTATCAAGTCACTAATAACTTAAATGGGTTTATGTAATAAAACCCTGCTGTATAAAAAATGATATTATTAGTTTTAAAACTAACTTTATACAAAGTTGTTTGTATGTATTTAACTGTGGCACATTGTTTTATTAATTTAATCCATTTAAAATTATTAACCTTATGTAATGAATGAAAGTATTTCATGTTACAGAATTGAAGGAAGCATTTTCAAAAGGGGGCAGGCTAATTTTTCGGGGGAGGGCAGAATTCTTCAGTGGGAAAGAAAATAATTATTTTCTTAATTTGGTTAAGCCTAAATAGTTATACTTTCAAAATTATCTTTTTACATGCCTGTGTTTTAATCCTTAATCATTTTTTTTTCAAAAATTATATAAAACTGTGATTGTTATTTTACCTTAAAGTTATGTGCTTCAGTTTTATAATATACATGTACATGATAATTATGATGCTTTTATTGTTAAATTTCATTTAACTATCAGTAGCGCATACATTAACTTCAATAATTTAAATATTTACTCCAGTATTTGTGTACCCACAATAGATAAAGATATTTTGAAATCAGCTGAGATTTATGTGAGCCACTGACAGTTGAATGAAATTTAACCGTACATAGATATGTTAGCATTGTGGTGACATATTTCTGCCTACAGATAACCATATAACTTACATGTTTTTAGCGGGTAACTAGTTACTGTTACAAGTGAACCTCTTAATTAACTAGTTGGTTAAGTGGTTAACAAGTTACTGAAACTAGTTTACCACTTAAGTTAATTTATTTCATTGGGTAACTAGTTACTGTAACTAGTTTACCTATTTAGTTAAGTGGTTAATTAGTTGCTTTAACTAGTTACAATAATGTGTTAGAAATGTGGTTATCTGTTGGCAGAAATATACCACCATATAGAATGATGGTATGTTAATGGTATAATACAATATTTCAGGAGTTTGATATTGGTGAAGTATTGATTGGTCAAGCTATACATACAATAGAATATTGTCTAGGATGTATTTCACATACAGCTTCATATCTTAGATTGTGGGCTTTAAGTTTGGCTCATGGACGTAAGTACCAGTTCATGTATATGTATGTATTTTCATTGACACCCTATTGAATACTGCCATGCATTCCTTAACGAGAATGTTAGCTTTGTAAAGTTATTGTTACTTTTGGAACTGTTGGTGATTTGTTACCCCTTCTGTTGACATAGCTGCACTATTCAGAGATAATAATCAGAGCTGTTCTTTGTTGCTTTTTGAGGTAACACTTTTATGTTTTATATTCTATTTTTTTCAACTACCACAGGAATTGTCTTGAAGCTTTACACATCCTTGAATTTGTCTAAGTCTTGCCTAATATTTTATAGTGGTTTTTCAGCTGTATCAACACAGTTAAGGTTACTTTTTGAAGACCAACACACCTAACCTAGCATTCCTTGACCATTGTTAATAAAATTAATCACCTAATCCACTAGGCATGCATCATCTCCATATACCTTAATGATAGAGGAATATAAATATTATTTCATATTTTCATTGAAGGGTGTAACCACCCAGGATTGGATTTGATCCCCTTCCTCCTTGGGGACACTGGTTTCAAAATCCCAGCACTCTATTAACTGCCTTACAGACCCTGGTTTAAGTCTTGCATATATAAGTACTATAGTATAAATATTGTTAGGAGATCTATAATTCAAGTATTGTTTATATATTTGTTGTCACAGAATTATCTGAGGTATTATGGGGTATGGTATTACAAATAGCTTTCCAGATGAACTCACAAATCATCTCAACTATAATGATTATTGTATGTTTTGCATTCTGGGCCTGTTTGACTATAATCATTCTTGTACTGATGGAAGGAATGTCAGCGTTTTTACACGCTTTACGTTTACATTGGTAAGTATTGTGTTCAAGTTAAAACTTGACTTTGATCATGTCTAAGTGGACTTCATTTGAATAAGTCTAAGACAAACTATGGCATTTCAATAAATAAGTTAACTGAAGAGAAATTGAACCAAAATTTTTCTGGAAACAATTTGAAAGAAAGGCTTAAAGCATCACAATCTGATTTAAACCTGATCTAAAATTATACACTTTCTTACTCGCTAATTCAAGATCTGGCTATTTCGTTATTAGGGTTACGTTCATGTGACCTTTTCTCATTATAATATTCACGAAGCAATCATTATGTTTAATGACTTGTTTTCATCCTCTATTTCACACAATTTGAAAAGAGCCGCCCAATCACAGCCTGTAAATGTCACTCAAGTCAAATTAGCTCGCAAACCTCAATCTATAAATGGAACTATGAAATCAAGATGCTATTAATTTTGTTTCATCTAGATGAAAGCTACATATTGATTGGTTGACACTTTTAGGTCTTCTTGACGTGACCCTGGGAGTGACCATAAGAGACAACAGCAGTCTATATGATATCTGTTTATGTAGATTGAAAGCATCATAGATCAAAAACCAATTAGCAATTCTATCTGTTCACTATTTCAGGGTTGAATTCCAGTCCAAGTTCTACAAAGGAGATGGCTACTTGTTTATACCATTCTCTTTTGATAACCTGATTGAATACAGTGTTGAAGAAACAAGCAGCAGAAGAAGATAAATCATTTTAGTACAATCAATTTGATTGGTTGATTCTATGTCATGTGACAATTCTGACCTATCAGATGTTGCAATACAAAAAACTATCTGCTTGTACTTAGAAAATTGATGTAGCAGTATTTGACATTTATGATCAAAAATATTTTATCTTATCATTATATTTAATCTAATGAAATATATGTATTGTATCATTTTACATGTAGACTTCACTAACATAACAAATGGGTTAAAACTTATCCAGACTTGTCCTGAGGTTTAGGTTGTCTTACCTGAGAAAGAATTATATTTATATGTAAAAGCTGCAAACAGCATATGAATCAGGAATTTCAGGTTTTTTTTAATTTTGAAATTTTAGGTCAAAATTTTCAGGACTGGTTTTAAAATTCATAGTTTTTGTAGAGAAAGAGTTCTTTTGTTACATAAATGCTGGTACGAGCATGAGATTCTGGAATTTCTGGATAATAAATTTTTTTAGCCTTCAGTTGAAGAAGTGTCATCTTAATTGAAGAAAAATGTTTATAATTCATATATATGTATACGTGTATTTACTGGTGTTAAGACAAAGTATATTGTAGTCACACACTCGTTTATCATTTAGGTTTATGTATAATGTTTACAAAATGTAAACCTTTAATATAGGTATTGTTCAATTTTATCCAACTGTTGGTGGCACATACATTATGTTTGATTAAAATATTCACTAGAGTATTTCTGTTCTTACGATTGATGATGATATATTTAAATTAGTGAAGTTCATGTATGTCCAACTGACAGTGGAATAAAATTAAACAATGAATAATTATTATTTAATGATACTATGTTAAATATTTATTCTGTATTCACTATTATCCTTACTTGTTGTATTTGACATATTGATGTTAGTACAATTGTTGTGTACACTGTTAGGTCACATTGATGTAAACATGTTGTTTCTTATTAGTGGACTGTTGATTTGTTGTTAACATGTTGTGCTAACAAGTTTTAAAGTGTGATTAATTAATTCTTAATACTACTTGTTTATATTAGAAATATGTCAGTATTGTTTATTGTTTGACTGAATGATAAACTGGTTGTATCTTTTGCTTGGTGTACACTTTGTGTGTTTGATTTATACCTAGCTTTTAGGGCATACAAAGATTTTTAATATAAACCAAATGTTTGGTATACTGGTATACTGTATGAGTGGTATATTCTGTTTGATATTCCAATCCACATTGACATACTGAATATATAATGTACTTGGGTGTAAATTCGATTTGGCTTCTAGCTCTTGAGAGCATTTAATACATAGATTTTAGTTTTAGTTTTCTAAAACATACTCTTTGTAGGTAATTTATTGTCAGGTCTTTTATTAGACCGTACCAAAATACTCTTATATAATCTAATAAAAAACTTTAATATGTATAAAAATGTGCATTCCATTATTTGTAGACAATGCATTTCTATCTTAAGTACTAAAGTTAAGATTTTTTGTGATATATGGGCATGATGTCCCAATCCATATAAGGATATAATGACGTTATTGTTTTGACTATGGTGTGAATGTTATTCATTTGTGAGTAGTTTTCTATAGGTTCACTATTGTCAAATTTAACTATGTAGGATTTGATGTAATATCTGATTTTTGATTTATTAAATGGTTATTCTTATATGCTTATTGACAGTGTTTGTTAAATGTTATAACCATGCACATCTCATGTTATAGTTTGAATTAATATTTCACATTTTAGATCACTATGTGTTTAACAAGTAAGTTTGTGCAATAACTAGAATAATCAACATTTCTGCATAATGTCCCTTTATCTCATGTAAGGAGAGTTTAAATGAAACTGTAAATAACAAACAGTGACATGATAAGTATTTGCTGCAAATTTTCAAGTTGCTATTGTTTTAGATAGGTGTTCGATATTTGTGCATATAAATTGATTTGGTTAAGTTTATGTTTAGTTTAAAGCCAATTAGCTATTTTAATACCCCGGTAACCAATTTAAATGCATTAAAACATTTTGATGCTGTTCATTCCCTCCCTACCTTTGTATCAAGTTGGTCAGTGTTAGCCACTAGCTAAGGTTTATACTTAGTACCAGGTTAAAAGTTAAGGTCCTACATTCAGGGCTGGCGAAATCAATTGTCTGTATTCTCCATGGTGTCCCAAGGCAAGTATGGACAAGTGGATTTTTCAATAATTTTATTCTAATTATGTTCATACGGACAAGTACAGCTAGAGCTAGCAAGTGAACAATTTTAAGTTTTTGCCAACCTTTTTACATGGGAGAAAGTTTTCGGTAAATTAATACTGGTGTCAGTAAGTTCGGAACTTTCAACTTCCGCCCATGGTCCTAAGAAGTAGGAAAATCCATAGACTACATAGGCAGATCTAGCAGGGGGGGGGGGGGTCAGGACCCCCTCCCATAGAATTTCCAAAATGTACCTGTCTTTCTTGACTTTAGTTCAATTTTAAGTAGCATGAAGTATTTTTTCTCGGTGCTTAACATAGATTTAATAGTTATGTAGTTTTCATTATTAATATGTTGCATTATTCTACAAAATGTGTATAAATTATTATTGTGGTTGAGGTTCGAAAGTTTGGAGCCCCACCCTAGAAAATGTTTGGGACCCCCCCCCCCCTTGAAAAATCCTGGATCCACCCTGGACTATGAGTAGGATGACTGGCTGCAACAATATAATGAAAAAATGTTGAAATGCTGGGTAAAGCAGCATACATTATGTTACAGTAGTGTCAATAAATTATTTTATATTAAAATAAATAGAATCTCATTTCTGATAACTTATTATATGTATGTTAGTGTAGATTGAATGTTATAAGATTTTTATTGTTGTTGTTATTGCATATCATGTATTATATTAGTCAATGCTATATGTAATTACCGGTATTGTCGTTTTAACTTTTCTGTTCATTAAAACCAAATCAATAACTAGTTTGAAGTCTTGTTTACAATGATAGTGTATTGAGCTGCCATATTTGGCATGTTATATTGTTAAATTTTATTCAACTATCAGTGATGCTTATGTTAACCCCACTGATGTAAATATTCACTATGGTACTTCTGTACTTATGATTAATTTAAGTTAGTAAGGTTAATGTATGCAACACTGAAAGTTGTGATGTTTGGCAAAGATAACTAAATGTATTCCCTTTATAGTCAAAATTTATTCAACCTGGATTTCTAACAATTTTAATTCAGTGTAAAGGGAAATCTACTTGTCTGAGGTCTAGTGGACCTTAGTGATGAGTCTTATAAGGTCCTTGGACCCTTTTCTTTAACATTTTGCTCAAATATTTTAGTTTTATCGGTTTACAGTGTGTATTAATTCAATGCTCATATATGCGTCCTGCATTTCAGAAATGACATTTTAATCTTTCTTCATTTTTGTTAGTATTATTTGTATGAAACATGATTAGTAGAACACTTCACCTAGATTGGACCGAACGTTTGGTTGAAATAAAGGCTAGGCACATAAACTATGATGTTTCTCACTATTCTAATGTGGAGGTTCTGGCAAGTTTAAAAGGTAAAATGTTTTGTATTTAAAAACATATATTCTAAATTGATTTATTTACTTTATCAAACTAATCATTTTAACTCCAGTAAGATATTTGTACCTCTTAATAACATAATAAGCTTTAATTAAATAACCTTGTTGTTATTGTCCAAGGCTCGCCTATCCATGCTGCCTCAACCAGTTTATTTATTTTGAAATATATTTCATCATAAATTAGTTAAGCCAAGAAGTACACTTGTTAAAATTGTCAGAACTTATACTTACTTGCATATCAGGTAATGATTAATTTTCAACATTTTTACTGCTTCAAGTAGTAAATAAAAAAAATTTCTGTACTTGATTACATTTATTTTCATTATTTATTCTTAACTTACTGATTAGGTTTGATGTTTTTAAATTAAAGAAATACCTGACTGAGTGTCCCAGTAGCCAAATATTGAATTAAATTGTAATATGGCAAATAATTCACTATAGTTTTATAAACATTATTCACTGACTATGTATAGGTAAATGTTTTAACTTGGCATGTAAATCTAACAAAGGAAGAGTCTAACTTTCAAAAACAGGGTGGAATGAATATAATTAGAATTATCATATGAGTAAGTGTATAAACAGGGCTCGAATTTAACAAAAAATTTAACTTGCAATATGAAACAAATCACTCGCATTTTTTCTCCAAATTTAATAGCATTCATAGTAAGTAAGCATATAAGCAATAACAACATAATTACATGGTACTATGATTTTTTACTATAGATCAAACAAGGGCATTATTGTAGAATAGACTAAGAATATTGAACATGCTTTAAATGTTAATCTTTAGTTAATAGTATCAATTTATCTGACTCATTCCGTGCTGATTTGAGTCTCATTAGTTTAGACATTAAAATTATGTGGCGATTCCAACTTGCGAACATTGACGAGTTAAAATAAAAATTACTCGCAATTTTCAAATTCCACTCGCATTTTGCGGGTATGCAAGCTTAAATTCGAGCCCTGTGTATAAACAAGTAAGTTATATCTACACTCTTGTCTACTGACACACAGGTACAGGGGTAACCTGTACTGAACCATTAATTTTGTTTTCATAAGAATAAATACTTAAAAACTACCACAATATGTGAGGCTTACATGTTCCCCATTAAATGGATGAGTCCCAAATTAAGAGTACAAAAAACATGCCATGTTTACCAAATTGATTTATACATATACACTCGATATGTTGTTGTTAAAATCTTTTAAGTTAACTTAAGCTTGTGTTGTAATGTGATATTGAAAATAAAATTTTTGGTTTGAAAATCGAGTTTTTTCTTTCTGTATATACTGCAGGTAAGTTTATCCCACTGTGTTGGTCCAATGTGGTTTAGAAGCTAGACTCCTGGAATAGTTTTAGATGGCAATAGCTTCATCTTTATAGAAATGAAGTCATTTGTCATTGTCCACTTTGATAAAAAGATTATATGGGCATTACCCAATAGAGACAATGTTGGCCTTCTACGCTGTAGTAAGTATGGAGGAGGTATTGGTCATAGCTTTTGTTTTTCTCTTCTTCCACGTAAGGTCAGGAGCCTTCATAGACTAATTTTGACCCAACTAGGGGGATAAGACAGTCATCCTTTCCCCAATTTTAAAATGTATAAAAGAGGTATAGTGGTTTATGGGTTATGACAATTACTACTTAAATTGTGCAGTTAGTTGACATGATATTATTTCTAGAGCATATATTTTCCTTTATTTTTACAAACGTAAGGACTGTGGTGCCTGGATCTAAGGTTAGAACTAAACACATTACTGTACATATGATAGGAAAAAGGGAAATAACTATGTCAGTTCGGAACTGTTCCTGTAGTTTTAGGGTTCTGTAACCTAATTTTTTGTGTCGTCTGACCATTTGGCGGAAATAGTCGAGGTGTGCCGATTTTTGCCGGAGAAGTAAAGAACGACAACTCTGATTACAGATCGAGGTCACGTGTGTTTGTAAACATATCAACGTGACAGTTAGATTACGAAACAACTATTTGTACGAAGGATAATCTAGAACGTGTTGACAGAAATCGACCAACTCTTGAGATAAACTCACATTGAACATTTCAGAATAAAACTGAAAGGTAAGAATTTTGAGTTTATTTTCGGAATGAGACCAAATTTTGTGTTTAAAACTTGTTTAAAGTTAAAATTTTCAGGTGTTTGCAAGATTTATGACAGTTACTTTAAAGATTAAGAAGTTCAAGTTACAGTTTCTCGCATTATGTATTCAGAGTGTTACAGTATAGTTAAGTTAAAACATTTAAAGTTACGTAATTTGTTGGTGTTCTAGGACTTTTGTTCATGGATTTCTTTTTAGTTATTAATATTATTCCAAATTGAAATTCCAAGTTTTTTGTTTGTCTTTGACATGTAACGTTTTAACCCTGTCTGTAACCCTCAATTGAGTGGTTGACAGTATTAATGAGATAGATAGAGATAGGGTCATAGATGATGGAGCATTAAGATGGGTTGAGCTAAAAGTGCTACGAGTTTGGGGTGAGTGTGGGGTACTGTAACTGCTTGCAATTTTAGCTCGGCCCAATAACATTAACTAAGACAACCCTGAATTGGTGATATAAACGTTAAACTGTCAACTCATTGACAAATAGACGAAACTAAGTATAATAAGATGATCAATTCTGAATCAAATTTTATCGTCATTTGACACTTGGCATGAGAAATTATTCATGTTTGTTATTTCATTCCTGAAATTGGCTTCTTCTTCCAATTACTGCTCAGGATCCCTCTCTGAGGTATTGTCACACAGGTGTCAGGTCAAAGACGTGGTGTGGCACAAAAGTTAAAACCTTTAAAACTAGGGCTTTAACGAATGTCCGAACTCTTGAGAGTTCGTGAACCATGATTGAAATTCGGACACGAATATTCGCCTTACCAAAGTTCGGGTGGTTCGCGAAAATCGTATGCATTTCAAACAACAATTAATTGAATAAGTTAACTCACGAAAACAACTTAAACTTGCTTATGTAATCATACCAGTTGATCAAATTTTCGTGTCCGAATTATTTCTATATCCGAGCGCATGTTTGTGCATACTAACACCGGTTGCCGCGAAAATATTTCCATAAAGGTTATCTTCAAATTAAAGTAAATAATAAATGCAAGTTTGTTCAAATCAACTCGCATGCTTGCCATGGCGAGTGTTAAGTCCTACCGGTTTGACGAGTAAAGATTGCTTAAAACTTGTCCGATCGGGCGAGTAGGATTTTCGAATCCAATAGGATTATCATCTGTTCTAATAGTAATAAGTAAATGACACATCAAAATACTGTGTCCTATCATTGACCACTTCAAGGACCCTTTATTACATGTTATATAGGGTCCTTGACCGCTTTAAGTAAGGTAAATATCATTTTAATATCAAAAAGTAATCATCATTAAATACCCTCCAAGCACAGGAAATTAGGTATCATCTATGTCTCTGGCCAAATAGGTAGAATGCTTGAATGCTTCAAGACTTGGAGCTGTTGCGATGTGGTCCGGCAGCTGCTTCCACAGTCTTGTAGCCGAAGGAAAGAATGACTGGCGGAGGTAGTCTGTTCTGCAGTATGGAACAGTGAAGCAAATGCTGTTTCCTCTAGTTGTTTTGGAGGCTGGGCGAAGATACAGTTCTGGTTGAATGTCAACTAGGCCGTTGATGATACGCTACATCATTGTCAGTTTTGCCTGTTGTCTCCTTTGCTCAAGGCTGGTGGGCGGTGTGGCACCAGAAGCTAATTCAAGAATCTAAGTAGCCTCTGAGTACAAGATTGCTACATGTAGATTGATGAATAAAAGTAATGGATTTCTTTATACATAATTACATTTGAATTTTGATGTGGTTAATAATGGATCAATGGTCAACAATCCTGGCCAATTTATTGTATACTTTATTACTTGTCATTGTCATTTGACCTAATGAGTCATTGCGTTGTATACATAGGTCATGCCTAGATGCATAATATTAGTCATTACAAAACTCAACAGTTAACTAGACATTACTGGACAGTATGTCTAGTGAAGATATTTTGCTGGACCAAACCAAGTCTTACAGGACCGAAGACATTTTACATATTTTGATGAATTGAAAACTGTAGATGAGAACAAATTTTTTCCTGACAGCCAGTCCTGTAAACTTGCAGATCTAGACGTACCTTCTTATTTTTACATGATTTGTCCGACAGTCGGCCATGTTTAGCGGTGACTGCTTAATACATTACTAGTGATCATGACTTGTTCATCAGTTGTTGTGCCGAAAAATCCAATTATAAGTCAAGAGTAGTAATAGTATTCAATCTAGAGCGTGCCATTGGCCCCTTCTGAATGCAAATGGTGCAATAATTACAAAAAAACTACCATCTATTGGGCCATCAGACACACTGCTAGAAAATATGGTTTTAAAACACACTTTAACAAGTTTACAATTTCTGTTTATTATGTTTCTATTATTTACTCCCATGCTGCTTAAGAAAACAGGTGGCTGCAGACTGAGCCATGTCATCAATTAGTACTACATTAGTACTGATATATGATTTAAAAACTTTAAAAGTTTTCATCCAGTCAGTCACTATAGTTCCATTTTTCAGCTTGTTATAATATAGATTTTAGAGCTTTTGTTTCTAAAGATAGATTTTATGCGTCATGTTGGGTCCCTATTTCAAAGTGCATCGGCCCATTGGGCCCCCTTTTGGGTTATTCTTGATTAAACACTGTCAAGAGGTCAGGTTTAAATGTGTACTATGACTCTGAGGGTCATCTGTTTGAAGGTGATGGACAGGACTTGGGTTATTTTACTAGTTCGATTTAGGAACTAGTGAATTTAAATTAAACTTAACATATGGATTAAGGGCCCTACCCCTCACCAAGAAAGGAGTGAATATTGCTAAAATGCCCTAATTTTTATATATTGGAAATTTCATTATGCCCTCCTCTCAGAATTTTTCATTGTTTGACTCAATTGTATCCTTCCCCATTTAGAGTTTTAGACCCCTTGAAAAATTTAACTGTGAGCATTCTTTGTGTATGCTGTTAATTTAAGTGTTGCTTATTAATGTTTAAAATTATCATGTTCTGTTTTACAGATACACAAGACAAGATGGCTACACACAGTACTGGTAGAATGATATTAATGATCTTTGGATTTATTTGTTACTTAGTTACTTTATTAATTTCCTATACAAGTTCAAATCAAGATTTTAATGTATTAGGTATGTTATATTCTTATACTATTTTACATGATGTTAAAATATCATAAAATCAATATGCCTGCCACACAAATCAAGCCACTTAACTCTGATGCCCATTGATATATTGGCATGGTTAGTCTTTCTAGCATTTCTAGTGATTAGCATATTTTGGGAAAATGGACACACTTCATTGCAAGTAAAAATGGAAAAAATCAATAAGATAATCCAGTAAATTATTTGGTAAAGGAAGCAACACTGACTGTTATAAAATTATTGAAAAAATAACTTTGTCTCTGGCTTTTCAGGCTAAAGGTCAAGTTTAGGGATTTAAAGTTGGACCGGGGAGTTTTATGACCTTATGGGGGAAAACGGCAAGTTTCATTTGTGGGAAGAGCCTTTTTTCAGTTTCTTCCAAGTAAAGTGTACTAGCCCTGAGAGTGGTTGGTATTAGAGGATTTAATGGTGATCATCTGCAGATTTGATGTTATATTTTTGTGTGGTGAATGTTAACCTGTGATAATTAAGAATCTGGCCGAGTTCATAAAAATGTAAAAACCAATTTGGAATTGACGATGTTTTTTCTGTTTCATGCATAATTCATGTTGCTGAATTTTAGGACATTAATATATTTAGTTTTAAATTATGAATGTATGAAATAATGTAAATTTATTGAAAAACTAAATAGCCCCATTTTTAAACGCCTTCAGTTTATATTAGAATTCCATGATGTGACCTTGTCATTAGCCTTTGATTGAGATAATTTAAGCATTAATAATTATTTTTATGTTTGATTACTTAAATAATATCACCAGACACATGGAGAAAATATACTAGAAAACTGCACCAAAAAACCCATTGTGTTTGTATGGATACCATCCATAATGGCGGTAGTCAACAAGTCATTCACATAAACTACAAAAAGGCAACTAACATACTATTACATGTATTACCATTTATTACTAAATATAGAGAATTGCTGATGGTTTTTTTTCCATTATTTTTCAGGAATTTTCAGCAATGGCACAGGAGATATTGCTGACAAATTTTACCTCCCTATTACCCCTGCAGGTTGGACATTTGCTTTAATATGGGGAATCATTTATGTAGCACAGGCAATCTGGTATATTTATGCTCTAACGACAATTTGCAGAAAGGATAATGAAGGACGCTATCTGTACACATTGTCATTTTTACCGCCAGTTTTCTATGTGGTGTTTCTGCTGAACAACATATTTATTGTTGCTTGGCTCATTGTTTGGGACAGACAATATATCAACTGGGCTTTAGGTGTTATTGTAATGACTCCGTTCACATTGTATATTTGTTTGTTTTTCTCCTATAGAGGGCTTTATAACTCTATTGAAACTCTTCGTAGAGGAGGTGCTGGAAAAGAGGTGTGGTTTAACAGAATACTTATTCAAAATGGAATGTCCTTCTATGCCACTTGGGTCTCCATTGCATCCTTGCTTGGTTTTGCTATTGTTTTAAGTTACACCTGGTCTCGAAGCATCGATTTGTCCAGTACAGTAGCTTTAGGCCTCCTGACTGTTGAACTAATTGTATGGTTTACACTTGATGTATTTTTCCTTGATAAATATACAAGATATACTGTGACACCATATATTGTTGTAGTTGTTGCTCTATTAGGCAGTATTGATAAAAACTATGACTTAGATCTAAGAGAACGTAACTCTATCTTCACTGCCGTACTTGTTGGTGTAGCTGGGGTGCTTCTATTAGCAAAATTGATAGTTGTTGTTGTTCGCCATAGAAAATACCCAATTAAGGGCAATTCAGGTGATGATGTAAAAGGCACCATGGCTTAAGCACTTTTCCATTTTTTGTGCCATAATTTTTTGCAAATATTTTGAGTTTTTTAGGCAGGGTTTCTTTTTGTAAGAGAAGTTATGGCTTGCTCCCAGTTTTGGTCAGAAACTTTTGTAATTTCAAACTTCGTAGTATTTTTGTCTATATGTATATGTAACATAATAATTTTTTTTCATTTTTATTTCATTTCACGACTATAAAAAGCTACTAATAAATGCATTACATTATCAGATACTCAGATTAAGAGTACCTTCCGAGTTCATGTAACCAAAAAATCTATATATTCAAAGGTTGAACTAACAAATCTTACAGCATTAAGTAGTTTTTAGCTGAAATATTTGTTTGTCTATTCATTATAAAATCTAATTAGAATATATGGCAAGTCCCTAGGGAGTTTCTTAAACAACAATTACAAACTCTGTTATTATATACCTATAAACAAAACAAAAAAAGCTGGAAAAACAGGACATACATTGTACTTGCATTCATTATAATTTTAGTCCAATCACCAAGGTGAAAGATTTTAGGACTGGTCTTAAAGTTTAAGGTTTTGGGACCTGAGAGCCGGCTCCCTTCTTTTGTAAAATCTACTGAAATCATGGACTATAATGAAATTTTATCCATGCAGTAAAATATACACATACATGTATGATGCATTTAGCATATTTTAAACACATCTTAAAAAGTTTGCTTGTTTACTTTCAAATTGTGTAAGCAAGTTTCTAGCCAAGTTGAGCATTATAAATTACAGAATTTTAACTTTGTAGTTTTCAACCTTTGTGTATATAGGTTTTTGTTTGGTTTTATTGAATGTGAACAATAAAGATATAATGATCTGAATTTGTACTTAAGTTTACTACTTACCCAATGTATTAAATACAGTATCCTAGGAGTACTAAATTATGTAGAAATACTAACTGTCTCATTATGTATTGTTAATATTCATTTGATAAATTAGCATATTGTAAATACAATGTATATTGCAGTCTTTGCCTTAACCCTCTAGCCTGAAGCCAGAGGTGAGTGAAAACTTATTTGGGCTAGTGAAAATTACTTATTTTACATAGTTGGGCTTGTTGATAACTTTGCTATTTATCATAAATCATGATAAATCAGGGGCGTGTTGCCTAAGCATATCGCTATGTATGGCTTTGTGTCCTGGTACCCTTAATTTCATATCACACAGTTATTCCTTTAATTGTAAGAAGAGTACCAGGACACAAAGCGATATGGTAGCGATATGCTTAGGCAACTGACCTCAGGCTAGTGTTTGAGAAAATTTAAGGCAATGACTGATATTGAATTAATGGTGCTTGTTTGGTTCATGTAGTCTTCCAAATTATGTTTGTATTTATTCAGTCTATACTTTTTTATGATTATTCATAATAAGACATCTCATTAAATTGATATTAAATTGAAATCTCATATATTGCCAGTCTTTTATGTAAATTAATTAAATGTTGTTGTTTTTTTCAAAATACTTGGAAGTCATTATTTGTTGATTATTTAATTTTCGTCCCCTTATAGCAAAAAGGTACCATCTTATATAAGATTTAGGAACAACTTGATACTTATTGAACTGTATTAAGCTATATCAATGATGTATTTTTTGAATATTAATTATTTATGTATCTATAAGAAATGGCTAAAAAACCCTATATTAAAATGAACATAATTTAATTCATGCTGTATACACTATTTCTCTTTGTTATGTGAACATAGTATACATATAACATGTTTTATGTCATTAAAGTCATGTACATAATCAAAGTGTGCAGTATTGTATTTTTATATCATTGTCAACTTTGTTGTTTTAAATCACAGAGACATATTTTTACAAAATTTATGCTAGCTGTTGTCATAAGCATGTAAGCCAATGAAGTTTTATGCTTAATGTTGAACAATCTGTCAGTTATTTACAGCTTTATACATCTTACTAGTGTTGTGTCGTCTTGGTTATTTGTCTTTATATTTAGAAATTATACAGCATTTATCATGTGTTCTTCAAAAATCTGCTTTTGCTAAAAGCCATGGCTGCTATATTTTATACCTACATGTATATGTGTACCAGTATATGTTTAGTTTGTTTTTTGTATAGATGTACAATGAATTTCTTGCTGCTATTTTTGCATTACTTACAAATTACATTATCACTTTATTTAAATAAGGCTTACCAATTTATAAAATTGTTTCCTGTTTATTTTTTTTATGACTTTTTAGTGTAAGAGTTGTATTAACAGTTATGGTTAAACTAGAGGCGAGTTGCCTAAGCATATTGCTACGTACCGCTTTGTGTCCTGGTATGCTTCTTAAAACAAAAGGAATAAGTGTGTGATATGAAATTTAGGGTACCACAACACAAAGCCATACATAGCAATGTGCTTAGGCAACTCGCCGTAAGCCAAATCAAAATTTGATAAGAAGGTGACATTGAGCACTAGTAATTGTCGTACAATTACCAAGCTATGAAGTTCATGTGAAAAAAATGGTATCATGCACTATTAAAAAACAGTTTTAAAAGTCTGACTATATTATAAGACATTTTAAGGTGATAAAAATTGTGTTCAATGACAGAACTGTACAAAACTTGTTTACATACAGTCTCATTAAAATCTGACCACTTGTTGCTCCCCTATTTTTCCTCTATAGTGAATTCAACATTTTTGGATTACAGATAATGTTTATTTGTACTTTCATTCATGATGTCAATCATTGTATGGATAGTCATCTGAAATGACAACTTTTTGCTACACAATAAAACATAACAGATATGTTAAGGCTGACTTTAACACTGACCATGTGAAATCTGACTTGCCTGTTGTCCTGTTGAAAATTATGCTGTCATGAATGATAATATTTGACCATGATAGGTTACTGTGAGTAGCATTTATAAAGCCTGTCCGGCTAACTCATTCGGTATGGCACTATCTACTGATGGAGGGGTCATAGGTTGATTCCCAGGCAGGGCATACTTTTGTTGAATTTGGCCATGAAATAGTTTCTACGGCCATTCTCCCTCCTTCCACTGATTCTAAATCATGTAGGACAGTAGTCAGTCAGTATGCGCTTGGTAGTTGGTTAACAGCTAAATCCAGAGATAAAGCCTCTCCAGGAACAGTGAGTAAATGGACTGACCATCATGATATAACCTTTACAATGTGTTATTAATCACCCCAAAAAAGCATATATAAGGTCATATTTTATTGAGAATGTGATGTATCCACTTTCTATATAATATTACATGTTGAAAGGGCATTCTATATTGTTGTTTGGGCATTATATATTGTGCACGAGTTGTTTTTCCTTTTTTGTTTTTATATATTTTTATTAAAAAAAATTATAATATAGTTAGTTTACATGTTGCATATAATATTCAATTGCTTTTTGTATATTAAATAGTTAAACATTATTGATTTGTTCTTTTGTTTTTATGCTGTGTCCCCACAATATTAAGTCTCATGCAGGTTTTTGTAGGGGCGACTTGGAGTTGTCCATTTTTCCTGTGATTACCAAACTTAGGGTTCGGGCAAAGTTCCCACAAGTCATAAATCGAGCTACCAGAATATATTAATTTTGTTGTTGAATTACTATTGGGTCAAATTTCGAAAAAATTGTGTTGAATTATTGCAAAATTTTCACATTAAACATGTAGGAGAAGATGTCAGGACCGTAGATCTATGTCAAGTTACCGTGAATTTGGAAAAATAGCGTGTCGAAAAATCGTAAATCAACTGTATTTGATTGAAAGTCCCATTTTGTCTAAGAAAGTAAACATTATGATTGGGCTAGAAAAATTTATTGTTGTCATCTTACTGGACAACCTCCTTCATAATTTTTCAGGCCTGTAGTAATGGAGTGTTATAATCTTTCTTAATAATTAAATGGTAGCCACTCTTAAATTCCTGTATGAGACTATTGATCATTGGGTGACATACCTTATTCGCTTTACTTGACTCGCCTTTGCCAGTACTTCATCTTCCACAAGGAGTGGCTGATTTCACTCTAGTCGGAGGAAAACTTAATGAGAACTGAGATCTTTGGATTCTAAGTCTATAGTATTAAATCCTGGAACAGCTCTTAGGCTTATTATAACCTCCTAAATACAGTTGTTCTCATACAGATAATGTAATTATTACAGAATTATAGCCAGTATGTAGAAGCTAAGTCAAGTAGGTAAATAAAACTATTGTCATTAGTTGGCTGTGCCAAAAAAGTTACAATCTTAGACACTTGACCTTAAAGAATGAAACATTTTGTTGATAAAGAAGCCTTTAGGTCACAACAAGGTAAATGTATATTAAAACAATTTACATTACAATGTCATTAATTATAAAATTATTATAATCAACTAATCATTGTCATGTAATACTCATTAGCTTTATTTTCATTGTGGCTTAAATACTATGAATTTAGCTAGCTATGGTTTTACCAAAAACTTTCCTGAAGCATAATTTGTTCTTGAGCAAGATACATAAACTACATGTTTAATTTCTGAATACCTGAGATCCGACTAGTCTAGACGTAAGCTAACAGTTTGCTAAACATATAACTTTATCATAGTCCGACACTGGCTGTGTTTACCAGGCATCATAAAGGAATTCCAAGCCAGTCACTCAGAGATTCCACCTTCAATATTGTAAGACAAAATTTTTGGATATAGATGAGCAGTCAAAATTGTGATAAACAACTCACAGATACTCAAAATCACATAAAAACAGGGCAACTTTTCAGGGACCCTGACAGAATTCTCAGCTCATAATCACTGGAAGTTTTTGGGATCCTAGAATCACTGGAAGTTTTTGGGATCCTAGAATCACTGGAAGTTTTGGGGATCCTAGAATCACTGGAAGTTTTGGGATCCTAGAATCACTGGAAGTTTTTGGGATCCTCGGAATCCTGAGACGTTTAGTGTCGAACCCAGACTTAAGTTATTAATGTTCACATGCAAAACAAGTAATTGCAAAACAAATAAAATTGATGCAAAACAATAATTTATTCACTAATACAATTAATACATGTATAATAAAATTATAACAAATAATTCACTATTCTGACTCATGTTTATGTTTTTTGTTTTTCTTACGTTTTTTAACTCTACTATTAGTACTTGCAGTGTCATTCTCATAATTAAGTTCTTCACTTATTACTTCGTTATTATCAATAGTGTTATCCAGAAAAACCTTCTCTTCTTCCTCACCATCAACAATATTTTCATCTTTACTTTTATTTCTTTTATCTTTTTTACTTTTCTTCAGTTTTTTCACTTTGGGTTCATTATCAATGTCTAATAAATTTCCCTCCATGTTTGAATCCTCCACATCACCTTCAGGCACATTTTCTACTCCTTGCCCTAAATTTTCATTATCTTCATTTTCAACACTATTTTCCAAGTCTCTCTTGCGTTTTTTATCCTTCTTTCTTTTCTTATTTTTCTTCGTACTTTCTCCATCGCTTGTTTCCACATGATTACTACTATTTGTATGTATTCCTGAAGTTTTGTATCTTTCCAGCAATAATTTCTCTTGTTCCTCAATTCTTTGAAGCTTACCATTCAACTTAAGTCCATGCCTTGCACCCCTGAAAGGTAGTAAAAGCAGTCAATAATTTGGCTTAGAACATTAACCTTTTTATATTATTTTCAAGCTTACAGCTATACCTGTCTACATAGCTCAGTATGTAGCCCATGTCTACAACTTCAGGGATTTCAGTTCAATTCCAGGACCTACATACTTTTGTAGATTTTGGCCATTTAATATTTCAATGGCAATTTTCCATACTATCTATTTATCAAAAAGTGCAGTTGTTAGTCACTTGGGATGGTATGTGCTTAGTAGTAGTTAAAAACTTTATCCTAGCTAGAGAGCTTATACTTTTGTAATGTAAGGACATTCCTTTTAGCAGGCTTTGTTAAAAGAAAGGTTTCAATGAAGGTCCATTTTCTAAAAAATAATGGTTGTTTAGTGTTTTTTTTTTAACAAAAATAAAGAGCAATTTAACCATTTTTGTTCTTTGATTTGAGGATGAATCTTAAAATGGAGAGGTCTTTTTAACAAATGCTATCATTTGCTTTCAAAAATTAAGGTTTGTATAGACCTTTTTTCACCTGTTTCAATAAAACATTTGGGACTTACTAAATGTAAATAGTAAATTTGGGAAAAAGTAAATAATCACATGATCTTGCAGAAAACCAAGATATTCTTATAGCAGAACTTTACTGTATACAAATATAATACATACTTGTGAGCTGTTCTTCCTCCACACATTTGGAATACTTTATCAGCTTGATCAGGTCTATAAATGAAATAAGTAAATCTAAGGAATGATGATCAACTTCAACACAAAATAAATTATTGACTCAATTTAGCTAATCCAAATGTCATTCAAGGCACACAGTTCACCTGACTATGAAAGTTAAAAAGTTAAATTACAGATTAAAGACTGCTTTTGTAAACATGCTCGGCTGATTTCACAGTTTGTACCATAACTCCTGATCATTGAAATCACCTTCAGACAGGTGATCCTCTCAGTACCCCTTACACTTGGTTGAAGAGGAACAACTGCAGGTTAATGTATTTCTCAAAGAAATTTGCAGTGCCCTTAGAGCTTGGGATCCCTTAATCCTGCAACTATCTGGGATGTACCAGTATAATTATAATATCCTCTATCAGCAACTAGGAGCAGTAGTCCAGTGGTAGGACACAAGAAATTTACCTGGCATTGTTTCACTCCACCTAGGTGTTAATGGGTAACTACTATAGTGGTATACATTGTAATTCCATTTTGCCAATTTGTCGCCTGCACTTATAAGGGGAATAAATGAGATCGATAGATACCATTAGCCCAGTGACAAGGGGTAATAGCTGTTAAGTCGGTGAACATACGTAAGCATGAAACTTTGACTATAAAATGCCATCACCTTTTTTTATCTTCTGCCTTATAAAGACAGCAGAATTACCAACATGGAATTTGAAATATGCTCAAATGGATAAACTAGGTTTCATAACTGTACAGTCATTTCTGTAACTCACTAGTGCATGGCTAATAAAAATTGATTTGGGCATGAAAAAATTACTTATTTTATACAGTCAGGGTAGTTGGTAAGTTTTACTCAACTAAATGACTCACTAAATCCAGCTAGTGCTTGAGATAATTTGAGGTAATGACTGTACAGTAATATTTTACTTACAATAAACAATGAACTATAGTTGATTCCTCCTCCTGATTTTCTGTATTAACAATATTGTTAGTTTCATCTGTTTCTGTACCATTAGATAATGTAGCACCCTATAAATACAACACGGGACATAATGATACAAAACATAATGTGAGACTGATTTTTAGTAGGGCTGTCATTGATAGTAAATTTTGTATTTTGTAATATTCAAAGGCCAGTATGGCTGATATATTGATAAGTGAAGTCACACAAGGAGTGTAAAAGAAGCCACCATAACTTCAGTATATAAATACCATTTAATGCCCTTGTGATGTTATGCATGATGTTAAAAGTTGTTTCAGACCTAAAACAAACTGTATTCTTGTTTTTAATAGTTAACAGAAAACTTGAAAACTCAGAAATGTGCATACGATAAAAACAATTTGGCCGCCTTTGAAAATAGCCAGTTTCATCTATTCCAGTGAAAAATAAATACAACACATAGATGTTAAACTAAATGCAATCTTAATATAGTTAGTAGCTTTATAAAATGCTAGATTGTATTAATATTCCAAATTGCAATTGAGTCGACTGTCAAGAATCGGTGACAATCAATATTGGGACTTCCGATGACAGCCCTAATTATTAGTCTACAAAATAAGAGATTATGTGCAAAGTCGGAGCAAAATCAATGTTGTAGTTATACAGATATTTATTGTTTACGGGTATCCAGCTTCAATGTAAATTTCCTCTAAATGTATCAATTTATACAAACCTTTACAAACTGACCATATAACATTGATTTATCACAATAAGATTTAGAATTCTTCTTCTTAGAGACCTTAGTATCACCAGTATTCTTTACTTCTACACCGTTCTAAAATGTATCAATATTACAGTAATGAACATACAGGACTTAATTACACAAAAGACAGAATCAAGTCAAATATAACACAGAGCTCAAGATTCATTTTTAAAGTAGGTTGCGTGGTTACCAGATTACCAGATAGATTTTTCACTTGCCCAATGTTTACTAGCTGTGGCAAGTTGCCCAGACCCATATAATAAGTTGCTCATGTATTTTATGTAAGAGGAAATTAGACAACCTTAAATGAATGGACCTGATGATATAATATATTGAAAGTTCTTTGTATACCCAATCTTCATCAGGGGCATAATCCTATGTTGCTAAATCAATTATCACTTTAAAGTAAGTGTGAACAATTGTCTTCTGACAGATGTATACTGGTATCATATTCAACTCATTTTTACTGCAAGTACTTGGTTGCTTAGACAGACATTTACAGAATTAGAGTTTCCATGAATGGTTTCTCAATTTGTGACTGCAAATTTGCATCCATTTTTCCCCTTTTATTGTAGGAATCCTTAACATGAAAGAGGAATCCCTGAATAAGGACTCCTTCGGGACCCCTGATAAAAATGCTTAGGGTAAAACTATGAGAACCAATGAAGTTCTTAAATAATGTATAATTGACTGGGCATGTTTCATTAATTATAGCTTTATCAACTTTAAGTTTGTGAGTTTAGACTAATTTTCCTAATAAACAGCATGAAAGAAAAGAACTTTTCTTCATAAATTCAAACTTATTTGTAATTTCAAGGTACACAATACTTTTTTTGTAGTAATATTACCTCTGTTGTTTTCACTTCAATCTTACTAGCAGCTTTATTAAATACATGATCCCACCAATGATAAGAAAATTCTTCACCTGGATCATGACCAACCTGGAAAAACACATGTAAAACAAATTAATGATTAATAGAACATGTTTTTTCCAAGTATTTCAACACTGTTATTTTTAGGATATCTTAATAGCAAAATAGCTTAACTATTTATAGTTTATAACATATTGAAATATTTATTTGTTCTTATGTGTTGATACATTTTTAAGTGTTAATGAAGTAATATTATACTTTACAAAACAAATCATGATGCATTTACAAAACATAACAAATCAGAAAGTTGTACTGACCCCTGTTTTATTTTGCTTTATTTTCACTTTGATGGCTTCAGTTATACCATTCTCTGACTTACCAAGTCCCTGACCTGAAGATAAAAATATGATATATTAAACTTGTCTAAATTTACCAGTTAATACAATAATAGTGAACTTAAAAAGAGCCAAGTGATAATATACATTTTCATGTAAACTAGAGACACATCTACTGGAGAAAGCACACAAAAAGTGAGAAAAAACTTTACTCAACCTATGGAACCTGTTAGGGCTGTCACAATATACCGGTATATTGCAGTACTCAGCTGTGGCAATAAGTACCGCAGTATGAATTTAATGTAACAGTATTTAACAGTATTTTTTATTTCATTAGAAAATTCTTCCAATCTCGAAACGAAAGTAGCGAAACGTCAGTTTTACCATGATTCATTCAATAAAAACTTAAATTCCAAGAATAACTGATGGGTACCGTAACTGATTGGGGTGTGTTTGATTGGTTGTACGGTGCAAACATGTTCTTGAATTGAATACTAACAGACACAAAGTTGTGAACAACCATGTCATCAAGGAGCTTGATTGCTGGAATGTTCTGCTTCTGCAGCTTAGGGGTGGGGGGGGGGGGTGATTGTTTCTTCAAACCCAAGCATCTTTTTTTATATGCGAAATGTATATATCACAGTCCTAAATGTCAGAGAGATGATAGCAACATGTAAGATTAGCAATGTTTCTGTTAGGGATAAGGTACAAGCCTATTGCAATATATCCTTTCACGATATGCTTCTGACATATTATGACCGCTCTAGAACCTGTACAACCGTCAAATGAACTGAATGTCCGATTACCAATACCAAGTTCAATTGAGTTGTTTGGACTTACAAAGCCAAGGGTTTGATGGTCACCATAATCTTAATATTTCACAAAGTCTAAAGATTGCTCTCAAAAATGTTATGATGTGATTTAATCATGACTTTTAATAAAAGTTTGCATTTAATGCAACTTCATCTTAGTATTATGTAGTATCCGAATACTGGTACACTGTAAAAAGTTATGCAATCGGCTCTAAGCGCTAAAATCATGCATAGAAACAATACTGGCAAAAAGGATAAGTCATTACCTTCAGTCCAGCCGTGTTTGGAAAGCTGATCTTTGGCAAAATTCATTGTAAACAGCAGTTGTAAGGAATATTTATATTTTTATTTCACGTGCGTGATCCAATCGTTTTATGACCCAGACCAAAATTTTCGTCCCCAGTTGATACGAATCTTGCTTTTTCGCATCATACAGCGCTTTTGAACATTATATTCAATATGAAAAGAGCGATATACAACTGCGGTATATAATAATAATAATAATAATGATAATAATAATGATAATAATAATAATAATAATAATAATAATAATAATAATAATAATAATAATAATAATAATAATAATAATAATAATAATAATAATAATAATAATAATAATAATAATAATAATAATAATAATAATAATGATAATTAATTCGACCCAGGGTGTTCGGGCAAATGAACTTTACTGTATTTATGTGGCGGAGTATTTTTTTTGTATTTTATTCAACGTACCAATGTCGTGAAACTTGTCAAAATCGCACATAATATTATAATATTTCTCTTAATTCAATCTGTTTTGTATCCGATTGCTGTATTGCTTAATTCCTTAATCGTATTATTTTGTTGCAAGTAAAACAGCGCATTTTTGTACAACATATCATATTGGATCACTGTTTTCTTCATGAATAGTTTTATGAATATCGGTCAAAAGTTTGACTATAGACGATCGGGTCTTAATTTGAAGCCAGGGAATTTTATTTAGAATGTACATTTTTGTTACTGTGACTATCCTGGCCGTTTATTGAACCTATTATAAGGAGTTTGCAATGTATCATTTCAGAATGTTTGGATCTACAGATTCATCAAACATGTTGTCAACAAGCTACATGGACATTGTTGTTTCCTGCAAATAATTAATTACAAACAGAAGAAAGAATATCCAATTCCATGAACTTGATATAATTTGGCCTTTGGATATTAAAAACAAGCCATCTTGGACTTTTTGTCCTTGAGATGTTTGTTGTCCAATTTCGCGTTCATTTTATAATTTTGCCTCCTGATCCTGAATATGTCACACACGTGATATATTCTGTCAAAATTATCACAACCTTCAGCCGAATATTGGACATATAAAGTGACATATTCGATTGGAATTCGTTTTTCCTTGCTCATCAAAACGTATTGTCACTTATCAAAAATGTCTAAAAGATCAAAACAGCAACGTATTTGTCACACGAGTATATAAATAGTAGTACAACACAGAGAAGCGAAGCAACTAAAATAATCATTATTAAGTATTAACCCACGACGAAAACCTAGCTTGGTGAAGTTATTGTGTTCGTTCCTATCTCGGATGGTTATTGTTTATTTTCTGCCGTATCGCACCAATTAAGTAAACTCATAATATACAGAGATACGAACACTTGGCGCAGAGAAGCAATTCATCATATTATTGAGACAGATTCTTTTTATCAAACACTTGGTTAATGATTTAACATTACGTGGTGTGGTGTACCTTAAACTACTTTTGATAGCGAAATTGTGAAGACGACATTACTTGCTATCTGTCACATTATTTCAAAAGCATGAAGTTAGAATGTTCGTTTAGTGCAGTGTTGCTCTTAAAAAACTTTTTTTATTTCATTATCTTTTTTTAATAAAAAATATTTTACGTGTAATGATGTGATGTTTTTATAACTGTTCAAGTTAAAACAGTTTTTTTGTTAATCAAATTTATAAAACTGATCTTAATAATGTTTATTTTAATTAAAAACTTTATGTAAGTTTCCCGTCTACCGTAAAATCTCGATTTAACGCATAGAAAATTTCAAAAATAGGTGCTATAAAAACATGGGCGTTTAAAAGAGTATACATGTATATAAAAAGGGAAATTATTAGATGAAATACGGAACGGCAATTGTACTCAGTATTAACCGATTACACCCGTGTCAAAAAGAGACGCGCTCTATCTTAATGTCAGTCACATCTTTGACATGACTGATTTAAATACTCGAGTATCGATAGTGAGTACACAAAAACATGTACTGGTACTTAATATTTAAATCAGCGTGTAGATGTATCCGCCGCTGACATTTGAATAAAATTAATAAATATAATTCACGTATATCAACTAGTAAATGATTTTATCAACCCCCTTGCTTACCCAAGGTTCCCCTTTGGCCAGCGCCCCGGCCCCCAAGGGCCAGTCTTCTGAAGTGCCTGTCTTCCGAAGGACCAGTCCCCAAGAGCCAGAACCCAAGGCCCGCAAGACCCTGTTTCCAAGACCCGACCTCCCCCAAGCCAAGTCTCCAATAGGCCCAGAGGGCCAGTCTCCCAAAGACCTTAAGTCCGAGCCCCCAAAGGATCAGTCTCCCCAAGGGCCAGCCCCTAAGAGCTACCCCTTTCAAGGCCAAGCCTGCCAAGGGTAACCCCCAAGGACAAGCCCCTCGAAAGGACCAGCCCTCCCAAGGGTCAGTCACCAAGGACCAGCCCCTCGAAAGGACCAGCCCTCCCAAGGGCCAGCCTCCAAGGGCCAGCCTACAAGGCCCAGGCCCCCAAAGACCGGCCAATGCCCAGCCCCCAAGGCCCAGCTCCCCAAGGCTTAGCCCCCCGAGCGCCAGCTCCCCAACGGCCTGCTCCCTAGACCAACCCTCCCAGGGCCAGCATCCCAAGGGCCAGTCATCCCATGGGCTAGCCCCCAAGAGCCAGCAGCCCACAGGATCAACCTCTTTCAGGACGATCTCCTCCCAAGGCCGAACTTCAGAGTCAACTTAGATCCCCCCAGGGTTTGTATTTTCTCCTTGAAATAGGGGAAAATTACCTTTCCTACATTGTTCCACATAAGGGAACAGAGGTCCAGCAATCACAAAAGATAAAGAAATGTGTGTAGAAATTATCCTCTCATGTCTATATAATTTGTGTACAGTAGAATGATCAATAAGGCCCCTAAGGGCTTTAACAGGTGATCACAATACATATTTTTCAACATTTTCTCACTAAATGATACGAACAAGAATTCAGGCGCGTAGCTACCAGTACGCAGAGTACGCAGCTGCGTACACACTGGTCCAGAAAATTGTAAAAATACAAACGCCAAAAATGTAATAAAATCTTTCGCCTGAGGGGGGTAGGGGTGTGTAAAACAAAACTGCTTGATCGTTATTTTACTAACCTTATGTCAAGTTATATTTCAATGGGACTTGCGATGCCTTTTGGGAGTTGAATTTACGGTTTTAAAATTCGATGTTTGTCTTTGAATCCAGTCTATTTAATTCTTTAAACGCTGGTTAAAATTGAATGATAATTTGTATGAATGTTGTCTTCCTATATTTGTGTCCAGATTGAATTTTACAGGCCCATTTTGAATAGTTGCCAAAAATGCTCCTGAAATGATCTACAGAAAAACAAATTCGGGGCGGGGCATGCCCTTGACCCCTAGGATTTTGCGTACACATCAAAAAGACCTTGCTACGCCACTGGCCATGACCAATTTTAAATTAAAAAATAATTTAATAATGAGGTGAATTATTTATTGTGTCTAATTTTGCATTCGGAACAACCTCGGCGATCTTTAAGATTGTTCCTATTGCTTAATTTGTCATACAATTTACTAAGCAGTTCTGATGGTCGTGTTAATGAAAAAAGTGTCGTGGTATATGAAAACGACGGAACACATAAAATGTTATACCAAAAGAAGTGATTTCTTGGCTTTTGTATGACTCTGTGTCTACGTAACAGTTTAACCAATGAAAAATATCGCTAATTAACATGTTACGAGTACAACATGTATTTGTAGACGAGAGAGTCAAATAAATTCAGTTCAGTTTCAAACGTATTTAATTTGACATTGTCTCCCTTGCTTATAAATCACCAAAATAACTAGTCTGGAGAAAACGAATTACTTATATGTGACTGTATATTATATACTTATATTTAATGATGCTTATTTTATTTTTGTTTTGTTGGGTTTACCGTCATAGCAACACATTGTATATGTCATATAACGGCGGTCAGTCAACTTAGTCACTGTCCTGGAAAGACTAAATCTCTGGATTTAGCTGTTAACCAACTACAAAGCACATACTTTAGATTATAGAAATTATACCTTTGTGAATGTAAACCAAATAAAAAAGTGGTAAAAATACAATAACATAAAAAGTTATAACAATAATTAACTATATATACATTATTGTTTTATTTATACATATAGATCTATACATTTTTATACAATTTACAATTTTATATTCAATATACAACTTTATATACAGTAAATCTAATGTATGTAATATGCGGTTCAATGTGCAATATTTTATCCCTTACGCAATATAGAATAGCATGAAATGCAGTAGTAGTGAAACAGTTAAACATATTTTAAATCAATCAATAAAGTAATGTGAAGTACTGACACAATTAAATGCTTGTGCAACTATTAAAGTGCAGTAATAAACTTTCGCCTCAAACAAATATAGAAATTCACACAAGTAAAACAAACACAGTTCCGAGATACGTACATATACATGCCGGTAGGGCCTATAACAGGAATTGAGTTACGAAACGAGGGACGAAACATTTTTCTGGGGTATGGTATAGGTTTTTTATGCTCAATCGAAAAGTTCGGACAATATCGCCGGCAAAAAAGTTCGTTTTGATAAAACCAAGAGCGTTCGAATGAATAAATCGATGATAAAAGCCACGCATTTCGGTACTTTTTAAAACGGAACTATTTTTGTTTTCGCCCCCTGGACTCTTCGACCTAAAAACTTTCGTAAATTAGTTTCTGTTGAATTCTATGTGCGTCGGTATTTTTGCTACGTATCATTTCTCGTACTTGGAATTTTTCGACACAGAGCTCAAATATTTTTTTTGTACATCTGTGTTTTTACTATTAAACTTAATTTTCTGTGTTGTAAGACCTTTTTATTAATGTTTTGTTTTTATGTCATTTTTGCAAAAGAGAAACCTTATATTGATTTTTATGTATAAAAATCTATATAACCAATTACTTTGGATAACTAATACCTTTTGGGTCTACATGAGCAGTGTATACTAATAACAATGATGCTATTGAACACACATTGAT
The DNA here is from genome assembly GCA_025267735.1 of Mactra quadrangularis. Lineage (NCBI taxonomy): Eukaryota > Metazoa > Mollusca > Bivalvia > Venerida > Mactridae > Mactra > Mactra quadrangularis. Next base: position 46,303,077 of record CM046299.1, on the reverse strand, counting down.
TATTTCTTGAAACAATCACTATAATCGAGTACTGTTTCTTGATTAAGATTTTTTGCGCAACATTTTATCATTGCAACATCTAAAGGGTATCATTTGAAACGTCTATCATGTAGGATAAAATTTACCATTAGATATCAAATACTATATTTCATAAAACTAACAATAATTTATACTAAATTATGGCCCTTACATACAAACAAAAATTCTAAGTTAAGTTCTAATGCAACATTTTATCTTGGCAACTACTGAAGGGATTGATTTGAATATTCACACATGACTACGATATTACCATCGGAAGTCAATTTTAAAGTTGCATCACTCTAGCTTGAATTTTTACTATTTTAAATTGTGAGTCTTTTATATTGAAAATGTTTTAGTAAGAAGATCTGCAAAAAATAGAAAAGCTGCAGTCAATGAAAGTATTCTTGTTAAATTTTTCATTTCAATTGAATTTCATAATTGATTCCGTTTACAAGACCACTCCTAATAGTAGAGCGCGCTGTCCATTGACGGCTCTCAATTGTTAATTAAACCTCTTACCTGAAATATCCAAACACTTCGTAATACCCAGAATCGACATTGAATAAATTCTAGAATTTTATCCTTCATCATTGCACCTTTAACTTTCAAGTTATCCTATTTCATAGAAGTTGCTCTCTAAAAAGTAAATTCTAAATATTTTGGTCGTCTGAACCACACGGATTACACAAGTAATTATGCACGAAATTCATGTGCCTATTTACGTCATTTAAAACTGGCATGGATAAGATACGAAATGGAGACTTTTAGGCGAAAAGGAGCATATAATGGCAAAACGGAGATTTAATTGTAAGTAAAACCCTTCTTAAAATAACAATTATAATACAAATTATATTTACTGATAATAAAATCACCATTCTCAAATTAGTGATTTTCATATCAGTCCAATTTTTACAAGAGTTGCTTAAAACGTAGGGTCCACAAAGGCGGATCCAAAGGGGGTCAGGGGGGTCCGGACCCCCCCTAGAATTGGGAAAATGTACCTGTCCATTAGTGTATTTCTAGACTGTAAGTCATTTTTGAGTAGCATGGGATCTATGTTAATGTGTACTTATTATTATATGTGAGCGTATTTAACGAGTGTGAGGACTCTGGTGCCAGTGGGTTTAACGCCGTGTCGACAAACATTATTGTCATTTTACTGAGCCAAGCTCACCTTACCTAGGTTTCCTGGACCTTGTCTATAACCAAGACTAATCAACCCTTCCAAACGTTCGATATCTTTTCCATTATATTATGCATAATATTATGTACACGATTTTTCCTTTTTTAGATCGGACTAAGCATTTTTGATTTGGAGAAAATGTTTAGTACAGATCCTGCAAAGGCGTGCCTTCAGATTTAAATTGACCATGTAAATGTTATATTTCTTACCAGACTAGGCTGAATATAATATCTTTATACAATACAAACAAAATATTTAGCCCTATACTTGTATGAAGGGCGTGTTTCTTCATTTTATTTTATCATAATTACATGTTTTTACTATGGGTTATATATATAATATATGCGGGTGATCACCATGGGATTCATTTAAATTTCTTTTTTTTCGTATGTCTGTTTATGATAATGCCATGTTCACTATATGTGTTTGTAAATTTCATTCTGTTTGCTATAAACATGTTGTATGTTTAGAGCAATAACGGTTGTTGTTGTTGTTATACCTAATCAATGGAGGAAAATCAACATTATTGTCGAATATCCATGGAAGAGTATAACCAGTCCGGGTGAGACTCTAACTAGCAACCTCTTAGGGACACTTGATTCGAAATCCTGAGCTTGGCCTTTGTAAGACACCGAAACAGAACACATATTTTACTTTAAACAATAATTAAAACAAAAACATTTGGTTTTTACATGCCGGTATACGTACGTATACATTATTTTTAATAGTTTAAAAAAAAATAAACGTCTGTACTAGACAAACCAAATATTAAGTTGATAAATTGTCATTTGCATTTCATCAATTAATGGACTATAAATAAATAAAATGTAGTAAGATGATTAATAGTTCACCAGAACCAATCATCGTTGTTGCCTACGTCATCATTGCTTTCGTCATCTTGTTTTTGTTCATATTGTCCCCAGCTGAAGTAATCCACTCTCAAGTTAGACTTATCAAAACCATTTTCTAACATATCAGCGGATATTCTCTTTTCACACCATTTCTCACAACATTTCAGTGAACAACATTCATGGAACACCATGTTAACTGTGTTAAGAAGTCGCCTTTGTAGTAACCTTTGGTACAATGGCTTTTCTGGTTGTTCACCTCGTCGTGAAATCGGCTTTGGTTTGACACTAGGTCCTGCTTTACATACACATGAGTTGGAGCACTCTTGAACATCATTTAAGTTTTTTTTCGGCACTTCAGGGATACTTGTGGGTGGGTTTTCTGTGCCCAGTCGAAACTTGATCTTTGGTCTTTTCATTTCGCTTACTGTATCAGCGTCTTCATCAGACTTTCTCTTTTTATTATTCTCATCTGTATGTGGTTGGTTTTAATCGCGATGTTTTCGTGTGCATTACTATTCACTTTGACTTTATTTTCATCATTTGCCACCATTTTCTTAACTTTGCAATCATCATTACAATCAACAGTGTTTTCTTCCAAGCGTCTTTTGGGACCTCTTGCCTTTGTTGTATGGTCTGGAAAATAAAAATAGAAAACAATAGTTTTTTAAGTGAAAATCTTTAGCTTAATGATATTTTACTGTTTTCATATACATGTAACAGTAATCAGATATGTGTAATTTCAAGTTTTTTCAACTTGCCCACGTACAATTGCAACCAAAAAATCAACTTGTCCAGAATCAAAACTTACTTGCCCAGAAGTTCAATACTCGAAAAAAAATGATAGAACTATGATGTTAAGTAAATACTGTAAGTAATGATAAATGATTGACAATAAAAAAAGTTCACTGTTTAATGTGATAGAAGCATTGAAATATCTATATTTTAAGTACATTGTATAGCTATGTTAGAATTATTTTACAGCTAAAAATATAACTTGTCCTCGGACGAGTGGGTTGGACATATTTACTCGTCCGCAGCCATATAGGTACGAGTCTGACAAGTCGGGCATAGGAATTCCACACCCCAGGTAATGTACATACAAATTAATAAAAAGTAAATCTTTAAAGCCATAGTAGAGCATAAACAATTTCACATTGCAGATAACAAAAGCAATAAGGCTGGGTCACAAGTTGAAGCAACATCAGCAAAAGACCCTCCTTTTGTGGGATCGTTGTTTTTATTATTAGGATCAGCCTTCATCTTAATTAGGGTCTTGTTTAAAATTGCATTTAGTTGCATGTAAGTACATCAGCTTTAAGGGTAGAAATGTATGTGTTTATGCCTTTAGGGACATGTTCGATTAACAGTGGCCATATTCTGCTATCCATAATAAACAAAAGGTCTACATGTTCACATAAAAGTCGTGCGCTATCTGTGCATGACTTACAAAAAACAGAATTGTTAGCTTGTTGGTTTCACAAGCTAGTACATAAAAAGTACGAGAAAATCCCAAGTACTTAGTACAGTATAGCCTTTGCAGAGCTGTCCGCTACAGAACAAATCCTCTGCACAATAACAACTTTTGACATTTCCCTAAGTTATAATTTTCATTAAATTAAACCTCTGCAGAACAACAACCTCTCATTCTCGTTCCCAGAATCTAGTAGGATTCTCAATACTAGCTAGTATTTAGAATCCTACTAGACTCTGGGAACGAGAATGCAACCTCTGAACAACAACACATTTTAGGCCCTCCCAGTTGGTGTTGCTTAAGAGAGGTTGCACTGTAGTTTTTAAATAGAAATCTATATTAAAATTACCTTGAAGATGGCTAATTTTCTGTTGAATTACATCCATAATATCTTGTCTAATTTCAGATTCACGTTGTCTAATTTTCTTATATCTTTCTGTGTATTCATAGGCTGTTCTTTGAGGAGAGTTATCTTTTCTTGTCCATTCTGAGATTTTGTTGGAAACTGCAATAGATGTTTGAAGTTAATAACAGTTGTCAAATGTTTGCTTACAAGTAAGTGTTGATTAAAACAATATATAAATTGATGAATTTTACGATTTGTAGAAACTTGAAATGTATTTTGGTTCAATAGCAAAGACAATAACACACGTTGCTAGCGAGCTGATACCCTTATTCGGGGTATAAAGTGACATGATTTCCGGAATGCAATAATACATTTATTATGTTCGTTAATTTCTTGCAGCTGCCTGCCAAAATTACAACTAATTAAAATATTCCTGGAAGTGGACTCGAGAGTGATTAATATAAGTTGTATGAACTTGCTTCACAGTCTAGCGAAATAAATTAGTATAAATAAACTCACCAGTGATGGTTTGTCTCGAAGAAAAACTAGATTTAGAACTTTCATTATCATTAAACACTATGTACTTGTTTGGTTTCCATTTTTTTTTCAGTTGTTATGGTGACACTCTTGACACTTTGATCACTGAAATCAAATAAATTTATATATATCTAATTGGGACAAAAGTGCTAAAAATTAAAACATATATGCTAACCTACACTGAGCTTGTCGTTATTTTTATGTTCATTTTAATTTCGCTTTAAAAATTATTTAAAACAATAACAACCTGTAGCGTCGTTTTTTAAATTAAAAAATAGACATTATTTCATTACCATTTTCTGTATCGAAATATAATAGAATTGAAAATATTTCATAGACCTCAGGAAATCTTTTGAAGATCTGACTTAGAGGAAGGTTGCAATAAACAGACGAAATGCTTATAATAAGTAACATTCTGTATTTAAAGCTCAACGTTTGACGAAATTTAATTTTAAATAAACACTTACCTATTCCTTGCTAACTCTGTACAAACATTTCCAGTCAATTTTGTCATGTCTCTCATTATTTCTTCTTGTAATATAAATCTGTATCTCTTATATGATGCTGCTTTGTGCGCTTTATATGTCGTTATAGTGATTCTGACGTTGTATACGTTACGTTATTACGTCATATGTAACTGTGACGTTTTTTGACGTCATGACGTTAGAGGACGTAAAATATTATAATATTGAGTGTTTTCCAGCATAAATTTCATCATCAATAGCCATCAGGCGCGTAGCTACCAGTACGCAGAGTACGCAGCTGCGTACACACTGGTCCAGAAAATTGTAAAAATACAAACGCCAAAAATGTAATAAAATCTTTCGCCTGAGGGGGGTAGGGGTGTGTAAAACAAAACTGCTTGATCGTTATTTTACTAACCTTATGTCAAGTTATATTTCAATGGGACTTGCGATGCCTTTTGGGAGTTGAATTTACGGTTTTAAAATTCGATGTTTGTCTTTGAATCCAGTCTATATAATTCTTTAAACGCTGGTTAAAATTGAATGATAATTTGTATGAATGTTGTCTTCCTATATTTGTGTCCAGATTGAATTATACAGACCCATTTTGAATAGTTGCCAAAAATGCTCCTGAAATGATCTACAGAAAAACAAATTCGGGGCGGGGCATGCCCTTGACCCCTAGGATTTTGCGTACACATAAAAAAGACCTTGCTACGCCACTGGCCATGACCAATTTTAAATTAAAAAATAATTTAATAATGAGGTGAATTATTTATTGTGTCTAATTTTGCATTCGGAACAACCTCGGCGATCTTTAAGATTGTTCCTATTGCTTAATTTGTCATACAATTTACTAAGCAGTTCTGATGGTCGTGTTAATGAAAAAAGTGTCGTGGTATATGAGAACGACGGAACACATAAAATGTTATACCAAAAGAAGTGATTACTTGGCTTTTGTATGACTCTGTGTCTACGTAACAGTTTAACCAATGAAAAATATCGCTAATTAACATGTTACGAGTACAACATGTATTTGTAGACGAGAGAGTCAAATAAATTCAGTTCAGTTTCAAACGTATTTAATTTGACATTGTCTCCCTTGCTTATAAATCACCAAAATAACTAGTCTGGAGAAAACGAATTACTTATATGTGACTGTATATTATATACTTATATTTAATGATGCTTATTTTATTTTTGTTTTGTTGGGTTTACCGTCATAGCAACACATTGTATATGTCATATAACGGCGGTCAGTCAACTTAGTCACTGTCCTGGAAAGACTAAATCTCTGGATTTAGCTGTTAACCAACTACAAAGCACATACTTTAGATTATAGAAATTATACCTTTGTGAATGTAAACCAAATAAAAAAGTGGTAAAAATACAATAACATAAAAAGTTATAACAATAATTAACTATATATACATTATTGTTTTATTTATACATATAGATCTATACATTTTTATACAATTTACAATTTTATATTCAATATACAACTTTATATACAGTAAATCTAATGTATGTAATATGCGGTTCAATGTGCAATATTTTATCCCTTACGCAATATAGAATAGCATGAAATGCAGTAGTAGTGAAACAGTTAAACATATTTTAAATCAATCAATAAAGTAATGTGAAGTACTGACACAATTAAATGCTTGTGCAACTATTAAAGTGCAGTAATAAACTTTCGCCTCAAACAAATATAGAAATTCACACAAGTAAAACAAACACAGTTCCGAGATACGTACATATACATGCCGGTAGGGCCTATAACAGGAATTGAGTTACGAAACGAGGGACGAAACATTTTTCTGGGGTATGGTATAGGTTTTTTATGCTCAATCGAAAAGTTCGGACAATATCGCCGGCAAAATAGTTCGTTTTGATAAAACCAAGAGCGTTCGAATGAATAAATCGATGATAAAAGCCACGCATTTCGGTACTTTTTAAAACGGAACTATTTTTGTTTTCGCCCCCTGGACTCTTCGACCTAAAAACTTTCGTAAATTAGTTTCTGTTGAATTCTATGTGCGTCGGTATTTTTGCTACGTATCATTTCTCGTACTTGGAATTTTTCGACACAGAGCTCAAATATTTTTTTTGTACATCTGTGTTTTTTACTATTAAACTTAATTTTCTGTGTTGTAAGACCTTTTTATTAATGTTTTGTTTTTATGTCATTTTTTTGTCAAAATGGCTCTTGCAAAAGAGAAACCTTATATTGATTTTTTATGTATAAAAATCTATATAACCAATTACTTTGGATAACTAATACCTTTTGGGTCTACATGAGCAGTGTATACTAATAACAATGATGCTATTGAACACACATTGATTATTTCTTGAAACAATCACTATAATCGAGTACTGTTTCTTGATTAAGATTTTTTGCGCAACATTTTATCATTGCAACTTCTAAAGGGTATCATTTGAAACGTCTATCATGTAGGATAAAATTTACCATTAGATATCAAATACTATATTTCATAAAACTAACAATAATTTATACTAAATTATGGCCCTTACATACAAACAAAAATTCTAAGTTAAGTTCTAATGCAACATTTTATCTTGGCAACTACTGAAGGGATTGATTTGAATATTCACACATGACTACGATATTACCATCGGAAGTCAATTTTAAAGTTGCATCACTCTAGCTTGAATTTTTACTATTTTAAATTGTGAGTCTTTTATATTGAAAATGTTTTAGTAAGAAGATCTGCAAAAAATAGAAAAGCTGCAGTCAATGAAAGTATTCTTGTTAAATTTTTCATTTCAATTGAATTTCATAATTGATTCCGTTTACAAGACCACTCCTAATAGTAGAGCGCGCTGTCCATTGACGGCTCTCAATTGTTAATTAAACCTCTTACCTGAAATATCCAAACACTTCGTAATACCCAGAATCGACATTGAATAAATTCTAGAATTTTATCCTTCATCATTGCACCTTTAACTTTCAAGTTATCCTATTTCATAGAAGTTGCTCTCTAAAAAGTAAATTCTAAATATTTTGGTCGTCTGAACCACACGGATTACACAAGTAATTATGCACGAAATCCATGTGCATATTTACGTCATTTAAAACTGGCATGGATAAGATACGAAATGGAGACTTTTAGGCGAAAAGGAGCATATAATGGCAAAACGGAGATTTAATTGTAAGTAAAACCCTTCTTAAAATAACAATTATAATACAAATTATATTTACTGATAATAAAATCACCATTCTCAAATTAGTGATTTTCATATCAGTCCAATTTTTACAAGAGTTGCTTAAAACGTAGGGTCCACAAAGGCGGATCCAAAGGGGGTCAGGGGGGTCCGGACCCCCCCCCCTAGAATTGGGAAAATGTACCTGTCCATTAGTGTATTTCTTGACTGTAAGTCATTTTTGAGTAGCATGGGATCTATGTTAATGTGTACTTATTATTATATGTGAGCGTATTTAACGAGTGTGAGGACTCTGGTGCCAGTGGGTTTAACGCCGTGTCGACAAACATTATTGTCATTTTACTGAGCCAAGCTCACCTTACCTAGGTTTCCTGGACCTTGTCTATAACCAAGACTAATCAACCCTTCCAAACGTTCGATATCTTTTCCATTATATTATGCATAATATTATGTACACGATTTTTCCTTTTTTAGATCGGACTAAGCATTTTTGATTTGGAGAAAATGTTTAGTACAGATCCTGCAAAGGCGCGCCTTCAGATTTAAATTGACCATGTAAATGTTATATTTCTTACCAGACTAGGCTGAATATAATATCTTTATACAATACAAACAAAATATTTAGCCCTATACTTGTATGAAGGGCGTGTTTCTTCATTTTATTTTATCATAATTACATGTTTTTACTATGGGTTATATATATAATATATGCGGGTGATCACCATGGGATTCATTTAAATTTCTTTTTTTTTCGTATGTCTGTGTATGATAATGCCATGTTCACTATATGTGTTTGTAAATTTCATTCTGTTTGCTATAAACATGTTGTATGTTTAGAGCAATAAAGGTTGTTGTTGTTGTTATACCTAATCAATGGAGGAAAATCAACATTATTGTCGAATATCCATGGAAGAGTATAACCAGTCCGGGTGAGACTCTAACTAGCAACCTCTTAGGGACACTTGATTCGAAATCCTGAGCTTGGCCTTTGTAAGACACCGAAACAGAACACATATTTTACTTTAAACAATAATTAAAACAAAAACATTTGGTTTTTACATGCCGGTATACGTACGTATACATTATTTTTAATAGTTTAAAAAAAAATAAACGTCTGTACTAGACAAACCAAATATTAAGTTGATAAATTGTCATTTGCATTTCATCAATTAATGGACTATAAATAAATAAAATGTAGTAAGATGATTAATAGTTCACCAGAACCAATCATCGTTGTTGCCTACGTCATCATTGCTTTCGTCATCTTGTTTTTGTTCATATTGTCCCCAGCTGAAGTAATCCACTCTCAAGTTAGACTTATCAAAACCATTTTCTAACATATCAGCGGATATTCTCTTTTCACACCATTTCTCACAACATTTCAGTGAACAACATTCATGGAACACCATGTTAACTGTGTTAAGAAGTCGCCTTTGTAGTAACCTTTGGTACAATGGCTTTTCTGGTTGTTCACCTCGTCGTGAAATCGGCTTTGGTTTGACACTAGGTCCTGCTTTACATACACATGAGTTGGAGCACTCTTGAACATCATTTAAGTTTTTTTTCGGCACTTCAGGGATACTTGTGGGTGGGTTTTCTGTGCCCAGTCGAAACTTGATCTTTGGTCTTTTCATTTCGCTTACTGTATCAGCGTCTTCATCAGACTTTCTCTTTTTATTATTCTCATCTGTATGTGGTTGGTTTTAATCGCGATGTTTTCGTGTGCATTACTATTCACTTTGACTTTATTTTCATCATTTGCCACCATTTTCTTAACTTTGCAATCATCATTACAATCACCAGTGTTTTCTTCCAAGCGTCTTTTGGAACCTCTTGCCTTTGTTGTATGGTCTGGAAAATAAAAATAGAAAACAATAGTTTTTTAAGTGAAAATCTTTAGCTTAATGATATTTTACTGTTTTCATATACATGTAACAGTAATCAGATATGTGTAATTTCAAGTTTTTTCAACTTGCCCACGTACAATTGCAACCAAAAAATCAACTTGTCCAGAATCAAAACTTACTTGCCCAGAAGTTCAATACTCGAAAAAAAATTATAGAACTATGATGTTAAGTAAATACTGTAAGTAATGATAAATGATTGACAATAAAAATAGTTCACTGTTTAATGTGATAGAAGCATTGAAATATCTATATTTTAAGTACATTGTATAGCTATGTTAGAATTATTTTACAGCTAAAAATATAACTTGTCCTCGGACGAGTGGGTTGGACATATTTACTCGTCCGCAGCCATATAGGTACGAGTCTGACAAGTCGGGCATAGGAATTCCACACCCCAGGTAATGTACATACAAATTAATAAAAAGTAAATCTTTAAAGCCATAGTAGAGCATAAACAATTTCACATTGCAGATAACAAAAGCAATAAGGCTGGGTCACAAGTTGAAGCAACATCAGCAAAAGACCCTCCTTTTGTGGGATCGTTGTTTTTATTATTAGGATCAGCCTTCATCTTAATTAGGGTCTTGTTTAAAATTGCATTTAGTTGCATGTAAGTACATCAGCTTTAAGGGTAGAAATGTATGTGTTTATGCCTTTAGGGACATGTTCGATTAACAGTGGCTATATTCTGCTATCCATAATAAACAAAAGGTCTACATGTTCACATAAAAGTCGTGCGCTATCTGTGCATGACTTACAAAAAACAGAATTGTTAGCTTGTTGGTTTCACAAGCTAGTACATAAAAAGTACGAGAAAATCCCAAGTACTTAGTACAGTATAGCCTTTGCAGAGCTGTCCGCTACAGAACAAATCCTCTGCACAATAACAACTTTTGACATTTCCCTAAGTTATAATTTTCATTAAATTAAACCTCTGCAGAACAACAACCTCTCATTCTCGTTCCCAGAATCTAGTAGGATTCTCAATACTAGCTAGTATTTAGAATCCTACTAGACTCTGGGAACGAGAATGCAACCTCTGAACAACAACACATTTTAGGCCCTCCCAGTTGGTGTTGCTTAAGAGAGGTTGCACTGTAGTTTTTAAATAGAAATCTATATTAAAATTACCTTGAAGATGGCTAATTTTCTGTTGAATTACATCCATAATATCTTGTCTAATTTCAGATCCACGTTGTCTAATTTTCTTATATCTTTCTGTGTATTCATAGGCTGTTCTTTGAGGAGAGTTATCTTTTCTTGTCCATTCTGAGATTTTGTTGGAAACTGCAATAGATGTTTGAAGTTAATAACAGTTGTCAAATGTTTGCTTACAAGTAAGTGTTGATTAAAACAATATATAAATTGATGAATTTTACGATTTGTAGAAACTTGAAATGTATTTTGGTTCAATAGCAAAGACAATAACACACGTTGCTAGCGAGCTGATACCCTTATTCGGGGTATAAAGTGACATGATCTCCGGAATGCAATAATACATTTATTATGTTCGTTAATTTCTTGCAGCTGCCTGCCAAAATTACAACTAATTAAAATATTCCTGGAAGTGGACTCGAGAGTGATTAATATAAGTTGTATGAACTTGCTTCACAGTCTAGCGAAATAAATTAGTATAAATAAACTCACCAGTGATGGTTTGTCTCGAAGAAAAACTAGATTTAGAACTTTCATTATCATTAAACACTATGTACTTGTTTGGTTTCCATTTTTTTTTTCAGTTGTAATGGTGACACTCTTGACACTTTGATCACTGAAATCAAATAAATTTATATATATCTAATTGGGACAAAAGTGCTATAAATTAAAACATATATGCTAACCTACACTGAGCTTGTCGTTATTTTTATGTTCATTTTAATTTCGCTTTAAAAATTATTTAAAACAATAACAACCTGTAGCGTCGTTTTTTAAATTAAAAAATAGACATTATTTCATTACCATTTTCTGTATCGAAATATAATAGAATTGAAAATATTTCATAGACCTCAGGAAATCTTTTGAAGATCTGACTTAGAGGAAGGTTGCAATAAACAGACGAAATGCTTATAATAAGTAACATTCTGTATTTAAAGCTCAACGTTTGACGAAATTTAATTTTAAATAAACACTTACCTATTCCTTGCTAACTCTGTACAAACATTTCCAGTCAATTTTGTCATGTCTCTCATTATTTCTTCTTGTAATATAAATCTGTATCTCTTATATGATGCTGCTTTGTGCGCTTTATATGTCGTTATAGTGATTCTGACGTTGTATACGTTACGTTATTACGTCATATGTAACTGTGACGTTTTTTGACGTCATGACGTTAGAGGACGTAAAATATTATAATATTGAGTGTTTTCCAGCATAAATTTCATCATCAATAGCCATCAGGCGCGTAGCTACCAGTACGCAGAGTACGCAGCTGCGTACACACTGGTCCAGAAAATTGTAAAAATACAAACGCCAAAAATGTAATAAAATCTTTCGCCTGAGGGGGGTAGGGGTGTGTAAAACAAAACTGCTTGATCGTTATTTTACTAACCTTATGTCAAGTTATATTTCAATGGGACTTGCAATGCCTTTTGGGAGTTGAATTTACGGTTTTAAAATTCGATGTTTGTCTTTGAATCCAGTCTATATAATTCTTTAAACGCTGGTTAAAATTGAATGATAATTTGTATGAATGTTGTCTTCCTATATTTGTGTCCAGATTGAATTATACAGACCCATTTTGAATAGTTGCCAAAAATGCTCCTGAAATGATCTACAGAAAAACAAATTCGGGGCGGGGCATGCCCTTGACCCCTAGGATTTTGCGTACACATCAAAAAGACCTTGCTACGCCACTGGCCATGACCAATTTTAAATTAAAAAATAATTTAATAATGAGGTGAATTATTTATTGTGTCTAATTTTGCATTCGGAACAACCTCGGCGATCTTTAAGATTGTTCCTATTGCTTAATTTGTCATACAATTTACTAAGCAGTTCTGATGGTCGTGTTAATGAAAAAAGTGTCGTGGTATATGAGAACGACGGAACACATAAAATGTTATACCAAAAGAAGTGATTATTTGGCTTTTGTATGACTCTGTGTCTACGTAACAGTTTAACCAATGAAAAATATCGCTAATTAACATGTTACGAGTACAACATGTATTTGTAGACGAGAGAGTCAAATAAATTCAGTTCAGTTTCAAACGTATTTAATTTGACATTGTCTCCCTTGCTTATAAATCACCAAAATAACTAGTCTGGAGAAAACGAATTACTTATATGTGACTGTATATTATATACTTATATTTAATGATGCTTATTTTATTTTTGTTTTGTTGGGTTTACCGTCATAGCAACACATTGTATATGTCATATAACGGCGGTCAGTCAACTTAGTCACTGTCCTGGAAAGACTAAATCTCTGGATTTAGCTGTTAACCAACTACAAAGCACATACTTTAGATTATAGAAATTATACCTTTGTGAATGTAAACCAAATAAAAAAGTGGTAAAAATACAATAACATAAAAAGTTATAACAATAATTAACTATATATACATTATTGTTTTATTTATACATATAGATCTATACATTTTTATACAATTTACAATTTTATATTCAATATACAACTTTATATACAGTAAATCTAATGTATGTAATATGCGGTTCAATGTGCAATATTTTATCCCATACGCAATATAGAATAGCATGAAATGCTGTAGTAGTGAAACAGTTAAACATATTTTAAATCAATCAATAAAGTAATGTGAAGTACTGACACAATTAAATGCTTGTGCAACTATTAAAGTGCAGTAATAAACTTTCGCCTCAAACAAATATAGAAATTCACACAAGTAAAACAAACACAGTTCCGAGATACGTACATATACATTCCGGTAGGGCCTATAACAGGAATTGAGTTACGAAACGAGGGACGAAACATTTTTCTGGGGTATGGTATAGGTTTTTTATGCTCAATCGAAAAGTTCGGACAATATCGCCGGCAAAAAAGTTCGTTTTGATAAAACCAAGAGCGTTCGAATGAATAAATCGATGATAAAAGCCACGCATTTCGGTACTTTTTAAAACGGAACTATTTTTGTTTTCGCCCCCTGGACTCTTCGACCTAAAAACTTTCGTAAATTAGTTTCTGTTGAATTCTATGTGCGTCGGTATTTTTGCTACGTATCATTTCTCGTACTTGGAATTTTTCGACACAGAGCTCAAATATTTTTTTTGTACATCTGTGTTTTTTACTATTAAACTTAATTTTCTGTGTTGTAAGACCTTTTTATTAATGTTTTGTTTTTATGTCATTTTTTTGTCAAAATGGCTCTTGCAAAAGAGAAACCTTATATTGATTTTTATGTATAAAAATCTATATAACCAATTACTTTGGATAACTAATACCTTTTGGGTCTACATGAGCAGTGTATACTAATAACAATGATGCTATTGAACACACATTGATTATTTCTTGAAACAATCACTATAATCGAGTACTGTTTCTTGATTAAGATTTTTTGCGCAACATTTTATCATTGCAACTTCTAAAGGGTATCATTTGAAACGTCTATCATGTAGGATAAAATTTACCATTAGATATCAAATACTATATTTCATAAAACTAACAATAATTTATACTAAATTATGGCCCTTACATACAAACAAAAATTCTAAGTTAAGTTCTAATGCAACATTTTATCTTGGCAACTACTGAAGTGATTGATTTGAATATTCACACATGACTACGATATTACCATCGGAAGTCAATTTTAAAGTTGCATCACTCTAGCTTGAATTTTTACTATTTTAAATTGTGAGTCTTTTATATTGAAAATGTTTTAGTAAGAAGATCTGCAAAAAATAAAAAAGCTGCAGTCAATGAAAGTATTCTTGTTAAATTTTTCATTTCAATTGAATTTCATAATTGATTCCGTTTACAAGACCACTCCTAATAGTAGAGCGCGCTGTCCATTGACGGCGCTCAAGTGTTAATTAAACCTCTTACCTGAAATATCCAAACACTTCGTAATACCCAGAATCGACATTGAATAAATTCTAGAATTTTATCCTTCATCATTGCACCTTTAACTTTCAAGTTATCCTATTTCATAGAAGTTGCTCTCTAAAAAGTAAATTCTAAATATTTTGGTCGTCTGAACCACACGGATTACACAAGTAATTATGCACGAAATCCATGTGCCTATTTACGTCATTTAAAACTGGCATGGATAAGATACGAAATGGAGACTTTTAGGCGAAAAGGAGCATATAATGGCAAAACGGAGATTTAATTGTTAGTAAAACCCTTCTTAAAATAACAATTATAATACAAATTATATTTACTGATAATAAAATCACCATTCTCAAATTAGTGATTTTCATATCAGTCCAATTTTTACAAGAGTTGCTTAAAACGTAGGGTCCACAAAGGCGGATCCAAAGGGGGTCAGGGGGGTCCGGACCCCCCCCTAGAATTGGGAAAATGTACCTGTCCATTAGTGTATTTCTTGACTGTAAGTCATTTTTGAGTAGCATGGGATCTATGTTAATGTGTACTTATTATTATATGTGAGCGTATTTAACGAGTGTGAGGACTCTGGTGCCAGTGGGTTTAACGCCGTGTCGACAAACATTATTGTCATTTTACTGAGCCAAGCTCACCTTACCTAGGTTTCCTGGACCTTGTCTATAACCAAGACTAATCAACCCTTCCAAACGTTCGATATCTTTTCCATTATATTATGCATAATATTATGTACACGATTTTTCCTTTTTTAGATCGGACTAAGCATTTTTGATTTGGAGAAAATGTTTAGTACAGATCCTGCAAAGGCGTGCCTTCAGATTTAAATTGACCATGTAAATGTTATATTTCTTACCAGACTAGGCTGAATATAATATCTTTATACGATACAAACAAAATATTTAGCCCTATACTTGTATGAAGGGCGTGTTTCTTCATTTTATTTTATCATAATTACATGTTTTTACTATGGGTTATATATATAATATATGCGGGTGATCACCATGGGATTCATTTAAATTTCTTTTTTTTTCGTATGTCTGTTTATGATAATGCCATGTTCACTATATGTGTTTGTAAATTTCATTCTGTTTGCTATAAACATGTTGTATGTTTAGAGCAATAAAGGTTGTTGTTGTTATACCTAATCAATGGAGGAAAATCAACATTATTGTCGAATATCCATGGAAGAGTATAACCAGTCCGGGTGAGACTCTAACTAGCAACCTCTTAGGGACACTTGATTCGAAATCCTGAGCTTGGCCTTTGTAAGACACCGAAACAGAACACATATTTTACTTTAAACAATAATTAAAACAAAAACATTTGGTTTTTACATGCCGGTATACGTACGTATACATTATTTTTAATAGTTTAAAAAAAAATAAACGTCTGTACTAGACAAACCAAATATTAAGTTGATAAATTGTCATTTGCATTTCATCAATTAATGGACTATAAATAAATAAAATGTAGTAAGATGATTAATAGTTCACCAGAACCAATCATCGTTGTTGCCTACGTCATCATTGCTTTCGTCATCTTGTTTTTGTTCATATTGTCCCCAGCTGAAGTAATCCACTCTCAAGTTAGACTTATCAAAACCATTTTCTAACATATCAGCGGATATTCTCTTTTCACACCATTTCTCACAACATTTCAGTGAACAACATTCATGGAACACCATGTTAACTGTGTTAAGAAGTCGCCTTTGTAGTAACCTTTGGTACAATGGCTTTTCTGGTTGTTCACCTCGTCGTGAAATCGGCTTTGGTTTGACACTAGGTCCTGCTTTACATACACATGAGTTGGAGCACTCTTGAACATCATTTAAGTTTTTTTTCGGCACTTCAGGGATACTTGTGGGTGGGTTTTCTGTGCCCAGTCGAAACTTGATCTTTGGTCTTTTCATTTCGCTTACTGTATCAGCGTCTTCATCAGACTTTCTCTTTTTATTATTCTCATCTGTATGTGGTTGGTTTTAATCGCGATGTTTTCGTGTGCATTACTATTCACTTTGACTTTATTTTTATCATTTGCCACCATTTTCTTAACTTTGCAATCATCATTACAATCACCAGTGTTTTCTTCCAAGCGTCTTTTGGAACCTCTTGCCTTTGTTGTATGGTCTGGAAAATAAAAATAGAAAACAATAGTTTTTTAAGTGAAAATCTTTAGCTTAATGATATTTTACTGTTTTCATATACATGTAACAGTAATCAGATATGTGTAATTTCAAGTTTTTTCAACTTGCCCACGTACAATTGCAACCAAAAAATCAACTTGTCCAGAATCAAAACTTACTTGCCCAGAAGTTCAATACTCGAAAAAAAATTATAGAACTATGATGTTAAGTAAATACTGTAAGTAATGATAAATGATTGACAATAAAAATAGTTCACTGTTTAATGTGATAGAAGCATTGAAATATCTATATTTTAAGTACATTGTATAGCTATGTTAGAATTATTTTACAGCTAAAAATATAACTTGTCCTCGGACGAGTGGGTTGGACATATTTACTCGTCCGCAGCCATATAGGTACGAGTCTGACAAGTCGGGCATAGGAATTCCACACCCCAGGTAATGTACATACAAATTAATAAAAAGTAAATCTTTAAAGCCATAGTAGAGCATAAACAATTTCACATTGCAGATAACAAAAGCAATAAGGCTGGGTCACAAGTTGAAGCAACATCAGCAAAAGACCCTCCTTTTGTGGGATCGTTGTTTTTATTATTAGGATCAGCCTTCATCTTAATTAGGGTCTTGTTTAAAATTGCATTTAGTTGCATGTAAGTACATCAGCTTTAAGGGTAGAAATGTATGTGTTTATGCCTTTAGGGACATGTTCGATTAACAGTGGCCATATTCTGCTATCCCATATAAACAAAAGGTCTACATGTTCACATAAAAGTCGTGCGCTATCTGTGCATGACTTACAAAAAACAGAATTGTTAGCTTGTTGGTTTCACAAGCTAGTACATAAAAAGTACGAGAAAATCCCAAGTACTTAGTACAGTATAGCCTTTGCAGAGCTGTCCTCTACAGAACAAATCCTCTGCACAATAACAACTTTTGACATTTCCCTAAGTTATAATTTTCATTAAATTAAACCTCTGCAGAACAACAACCTCTCATTCTCGTTCCCAGAATCTAGTAGGATTCTCAATACTAGCTAGTATTTAGAATCCTACTAGACTCTGGGAACGAGAATGCAACCTCTGAACAACAACACATTTTAGGCCCTCCCAGTTGGTGTTGCTTAAGAGAGGTTGCACTGTAGATTTTAAATAGAAATCTATATTAAAATTACCTTGAAGATGGCTAATTTTCTGTTGAATTACATCCATAATATCTTGTCTAATTTCAGATCCACGTTGTCTAATTTTCTTATATCTTTCTGTGTATTCATAGGCTGTTCTTTGAGGAGAGTTATCTTTTCTTGTCCATTCTGAGATTTTGTTGGAAACTGCAATAGATGTTTGAAGTTAATAACAGTTGTCAAATGTTTGCTTACAAGTAAGTGTTGATTAAAACAATATATAAATTGATGAATTTTACGATTTGTAGAAACTTGAAATGTATTTTGGTTCAATAGCAAAGACAATAACACACGTTGCTAGCGAGCTGATACCCTTATTCGGGGTATAAAGTGACATGATCTCCGGAATGCAATAATACATTTATTATGTTCGTTAATTTCTTGCAGCTGCCTGCCAAAATTACAACTAATTCAAATATTCCTGGAAGTGGACTCGAGAGTGATTAATATAAGTTGTATGAACTTGCTTCACAGTCTAGCGAAATAAATTAGTATAAATAAACTCACCAGTGATGGTTTGTCTCGAAGAAAAACTAGATTTAGAACTTTCATTATCATTAAACACTATGTACTTGTTTGGTTTCCATTTTTTTTTCAGTTGTTATGGTGACACTCTTGACACTTTGATCACTGAAATCAAATAAATTTATATATATCTAATTGGGACAAAAGTGCTAAAAATTAAAACATATATGCTAACCTACACTGAGCTTGTCGTTATTTTTATGTTCATTTTAATTTCGCTTTAAAAATTATTTAAAACAATAACAACCTGTAGCGTCGTTTTTTAAATTAAAAAATAGACATTATTTCATTACCATTTTCTGTATCGAAATATAATAGAATTGAAAATATTTCATAGACCTCAGGAAATCTTTTGAAGATCTGACTTGGAGGAAGGTTGCAATAAACAGACGAAATGCTTTTAATAAGTAACATTCTGTATTTAAAGCTCAACGTTTGACGAAATTTAATTTTAAATAAACACTTACCTATTCCTTGCTAACTCTGTACAAACATTTCCAGTCAATTTTGTCATGTCTCTCATTATTTCTTCTTGTAATATAAATCTGTATCTCTTATATGATGCTGCTTTGTGCGCTTTATATGTCGTTATAGTGATTCTGACGTTGTATACGTTACGTTATTACGTCATATGTAACTGTGACGTTTTTTGACGTCATGACGTTAGAGGACGTAAAATATTATAATATTGAGTGTTTTCCAGCATAAATTTCATCATCAATAGCCATCAGGCGCGTAGCTACCAGTACGCAGAGTACGCAGAGTACGCAGCTGCGTACACACTGGTCCAGAAAATTGTAAAAATACAAACGCCAAAAATGTAATAAAATCTTTCGTCTGAGGGGGGTAGGGGTGTGTAAAACAAAACTGCTTGATCGTTATTTTACTAACCTTATGTCAAGTTATATTTCAATGAGACTTGCGATGCCTTTTGGGAGTTGAATTTACGGTTTTAAAATTCGATGTTTGTCTTTGAATCCAGTCTATATAATTCTTTAAACGCTGGTTAAAATTGAATGATAATTTGTATGAATGTTGTCTTCCTATATTTGTGTCCAGATTGAATTATACAGACCCATTTTGAATAGTTGCCACAAATGCTCCTGAAATGATCTACAGAAAAACAAATTCGGGGCGGGGCATGCCCTTGACCCCTAGGATTTTGCGTACACATCAAAAAGACCTTGCTACGCCACTGGCCATGACCAATTTTAAATTAAAAAATAATTTAATAATGAGGTGAATTATTTATTGTGTCTAATTTTGCATTCGGAACAACCTCGGCGATCTTTAAGATTGTTCCTATTGCTTAATTTGTCATACAATTTACTAAGCAGTTCTGATGGTCGTGTTAATGAAAAAAGTGTCGTGGTATATGAGAACGACGGAACACATAAAATGTTATACCAAAAGAAGTGATTACTTGGCTTTTGTATGACTCTGTGTCTACGTAACAGTTTAACCAATGAAAAATATCGCTAATTAACATGTTACGAGTACAACATGTATTTGTAGACGAGAGAGTCAAATAAATTCAGTTCAGTTTCAAACGTATTTAATTTGACATTGTCTCCCTTATATATTTTCCTTGCTTATAAATCACCAAAATAACTAGTCTGGAGAAAACGAATTACTTATATGTGACTGTATATTATATACTTATATTTAATGATGTTTATTTTATTTTTGTTTTGTTGGGTATACCGTCATAGCAACACATTATATATGTCATATAACGGCGGTCAGTCAACTTAGTCACTGTCCTGGAAAGACTAAATCTCTGGATTTAGCTGTTAACCAACTACAAAGCACATACTTTAGATTATAGAAATTATACCTTTGTGAATGTAAACCAAATAAAAAAGTGGTAAAAATACAATAACATAAAAAGTTATAACAATAATTAACTATATATACATTATTGTTTTATTTATACATATAGATCTATACATTTTTATACAATTTACAATTTTATATTCAATATACAACTTTATATACAGTAAATCTAATGTATGTAATATGCGGTTCAATGTGCAATATTTTATCCCATACGCAATATAGAATAGCATGAAATGCAGTAGTAGTGAAACAGTTAAACATATTTTAAATCAATCAATAAAGTAATGTGAAGTACTGACACAATTAAATGCTTGTGCAACTATTAAAGTGCAGTAATAAACTTTCGCCTCAAACAAATATAGAAATTCACACAAGTAAAACAAACACAGTTCCGAGATACGTACATATGCATGCCGGTAGGGCCTATAACAGGAATTGAGTTACGAAACGAGGGACGAAACATTTTTCTGGGGTATGGTATAGGTTTTTTATGCTCAATCGAAAAGTTCGGACAATATCGCCGGCAAAAAAGTTCGTTTTGATAAAACCAAGAGCGTTCGAATGAATAAATCGATGATAAAAGCCACGCATTTCGGTACTTTTTAAAACGGAACTATTTTTGTTTTCGCCCCCTGGACTCTTCGACCTAAAAACTTTCGTAAATTAGTTTCTGTTGAATTCTATGTGCGTCGGTATTTTTGCTACGTATCATTTCTCGTACTTGGAATTTTTCGACACAGAGCTCAAATATTTTTTTGTACATCTGTGTTTTTTACTATTAAACTTAATTTTCTGTGTTGTAAGACCTTTTTATTAATGTTTTGTTTTTATGTCATTTTTTTTGTCAAAATGGCTCTTGCAAAAGAGAAACCTTATATTGATTTTTATGTATAAAAATCTATATAACCAATTACTTTGGATAACTAATACCTTTTGGGTCTACATGAGCAGTGTATACTAATAACAATGATGCTATTGAACACACATTGATTATTTCTTGAAACAATCACTATAATCGAGTACTGTTTCTTGATTAAGATTTTTTGCGCAACATTTTATCATTGCAACTTCTAAAGGGTATCATTTGAAACGTCTATCATGTAGGATAAAATTTACCATTAGATATCAAATACTATATTTCATAAAACTAACAATAATTTATACTAAATTATGGCCCTTACATACAAACAAAAATTCTAAGTTAAGTTCTAATGCAACATTTAATCTTGGCAACTACTGAAGTGATTGATTTGAATATTCACACATGACTACGATATTACCATCGGAAGTCAATTTTAAAGTTGCATCACTCTAGCTTGAATTTTTACTATTTTAAATTGTGAGTCTTTTATATTGAAAATGTTTTAGTAAGAAGATCTGCAAAAAATAAAAAAGCTGCAGTCAATGAAAGTATTCTTGTTAAATTTTTCATTTCAATTGAATTTCATAATTGATTCCGTTTACAAGACCACTCCTAATAGTAGAGCACGCTGTCCATTGACGGCTCTCAATTGTTAATTAAACCTCTTACCTGAAATATCCAAACACTTCGTAATACCCAGAATCGACATTGAATAAATTCTAGAATTTTATCCTTCATCATTGCACCTTTAACTTTCAAGTTATCCTATTTCATAGAAGTTGCTCTCTAAAAAGTAAATTCTAAATATTTTGGTCGTCTGAACCACACGGATTACACAAGTAATTATGCACGAAATCCATGTGCCTATTTACGTCATTTAAAACTGGCATGGATAAGATACGAAATGGAGACTTTTAGGCGAAAAGGAGCATATAATGGCAAAACGGAGATTTAATTGTTAGTAAAACCCTTCTTAAAATAACAATTATAATACAAATTATATTTACTGATAATAAAATCACCATTCTCAAATTAGTGATTTTCATATCAGTCCAATTTTTACAAGAGTTGCTTAAAACGTAGGGTCCACAAAGGCGGATCCAAAGGGGGTCAGGGGGGTCCGGACCCCCCCCCTAGAATTGGGAAAATGTACCTGTCTTTTAGTGTATTTCTTGACTGTAAGTCATTTTTGAGTAGCATGGGATCTATGTTAATGTGTACTTATTATTATATGTGAGCGTATTTAACGAGTGTGAGGACTCTGGTGCCAGTGGGTTTAACGCCGTGTCGACAAACATTATTGTCATTTTACTGAGCCAAGCTCACCTTACCTAGGTTTCCTGGACCTTGTCTATAACCAAGACTAATCAACCCTTCCAAACGTTCGATATCTTTTCCATTATATTATGCATAATATTATGTACACGATTTTTCCTTTTTTAGATCGGACTAAGCATTTTTGATTTGGAGAAAATGTTTAGTACAGATCCTGCAAAGGCGTGCCTTCAGATTTAAATTGACCATGTAAATGTTATATTTCTTACCAGACTAGGCTGAATATAATATCTTTATACAATACAAACAAAATATTTAGCCCTATACTTGTATGAAGGGCGTGTTTCTTCATTTTATTTTATCATAATTACATGTTTTTACTATGGGTTATATATATAATATATGCGGGTGATCACCATGGGATTCATTTAAATTTCTTTTTTTTTCGTATGTCTGTTTATGATAATGCCATGTTCACTATATGTGTTTGTAAATTTCATTCTGTTTGCTATAAACATGTTGTATGTTTAGAGCAATAAAGGTTGTTGTTGTTGTTATACCTAATCAATGGAGGAAAATCAACATTATTGTCGAATATCCATGGAAGAGTATAACCAGTCCGGGTGAGACTCTAACTAGCAACCTCTTAGGGACACTTGATTCGAAATCCTGAGCTTGGCCTTTGTAAGACACCGAAACAGAACACATATTTTACTTTAAACAATAATTAAAACAAAAACATTTGGTTTTTACATGCCGGTATACGTACGTATACATTATTTTTAATAGTTTAAAAAAAATAAACGTCTGTACTAGACAAACCAAATATTAAGTTGATAAATTGTCATTTGCATTTCATCAATTAATGGACTATAAATAAATAAAATGTAGTAAGATGATTAATAGTTCACCAGAACCAATCATCGTTGTTGCCTACGTCATCATTGCTTTCGTCATCTTGTTTTTGTTCATATTGTCCCCAGCTGAAGTAATCCACTCTCAAGTTAGACTTATCAAAACCATTTTCTAACATATCAGCGGATATTCTCTTTTCACACCATTTCTCACAACATTTCAGTGAACAACATTCATGGAACACCATGTTAACTGTGTTAAGAAGTCGCCTTTGTAGTAACCTTTGGTACAATGGCTTTTCTGGTTGTTCACCTCGTCGTGAAATCGGCTTTGGTTTGACACTAGGTCCTGCTTTACATACACATGAGTTGGAGCACTCTTGAACATCATTTAAGTTTTTTTTCGGCACTTCAGGGATACTTGTGGGTGGGTTTTCTGTGCCCAGTCGAAACTTGATCTTTGGTCTTTAATTTCGCTTACTGTATCAGCGTCTTCATCAGACTTTCTCTTTTTATTATTCTCATCTGTATGTGGTTGGTTTTAATCGCGATGTTTTCGTGTGCATTACTATTCACTTTGACTTTATTTTCATCATTTGCCACCATTTTCTTAACTTTGCAATCATCATTACAATCACCAGTGTTTTCTTCCAAGCGTCTTTTGGAACCTCTTGCCTTTGTTGTATGGTCTGGAAAATAAAAA
Organism: Mactra quadrangularis; assembly: GCA_025267735.1. Taxonomy (NCBI): domain Eukaryota; kingdom Metazoa; phylum Mollusca; class Bivalvia; order Venerida; family Mactridae; genus Mactra; species Mactra quadrangularis. Next base: position 46,278,696 of record CM046299.1, on the reverse strand, counting down.
TAGAAAACAATAGTTTTTTAAGTGAAAATCTTTAGCTTAATGATATTTTACTGTTTTCATATACATGTAACAGTAATCAGATATGTGTAATTTCAAGTTTTTTCAACTTGCCCACGTACAATTGCAACCAAAAAATCAACTTGTCCAGAATCAAAACTTACTTGCCCAGAAGTTCAATACTCGAAAAAAAATTATAGAACTATGATGTTAAGTAAATACTGTAAGTAATGATAAATGATTGACAATAAAAATAGTTCACTGTTTAATGTGATAGAAGCATTGAAATATCTATATTTTAAGTACATTGTATAGCTATTTTAGAATTATTTTACAGCTAAAAATATAACTTGTCCTCGGACGAGTGGGTTGGACATATTTACTCGTCCGCAGCCATATAGGTACGAGTCTGACAAGTCGGGCATAGGAATTTCACACCCCAGGTAATGTACATACAAATTAATAAAAAGTAAATCTTTAAAGCCATAGTAGAGCATAAACAATTTCACATTGCAGATAACAAAAGCAATAAGGCTGGGTCACAAGTTGAAGCAACATCAGCAAAAGACCCTCCTTTTGTGGGATCGTTGTTTTTATTATTAGGATCAGCCTTCGTCTTAATTAGGGTCTTGTTTAAAATTGCATTTAGTTGCATGTAAGTACATCAGCTTTAAGGGTAGAAATGTATGTGTTTATGCCTTTAGGGACATGTTCGATTAACAGTGGCCATATTCTGCTATCCCATATAAACATAAGGTCTACATGTTCACATAAAAGTCGTGCGCTATCTATGCATGACTTACAAAAAACAGAATTGTTAGCTTGTTGGTTTCACAAGCTAGTACATAAAAAGTACGAGAAAATCCCAAGTACTTAGTACAGTATAGCCTTTGCAGAGCTGTCCTCTACAGAACAAATCCTCTGCACAATAACAACTTTTGACATTTCCCTAAGTTATAATTTTCATTAAATTAAACCTCTGCAGAACAACAACCTCTCATTCTCGTTCCCAGAATCTAGTAGGATTCTCAATACTAGCTAGTATTTAGAATCCTACTAGACTCTGGGAACGAGAATGCAACCTCTGAACAACAACACATTTTAGGCCCTCCCAGTTGGTGTTGCTTAAGAGAGGTTGCACTGTAGATTTTAAATAGAAATCTATATTAAAATTACCTTGAAGATGGCTAATTTTCTGTTGAATTACATCCATAATATCTTGTCTAATTTCAGATCCACGTTGTCTAATTTTCTTATATCTTTCTGTGTATTCATAGGCTGTTCTTTGAGGAGAGTTATCTTTTCTTGTCCATTCTGAGATTTTGTTGGAAACTGCAATAGATGTTTGAAGTTAATAACAGTTGTCAAATGTTTGCTTACAAGTAAGTGTTGATTAAAACAATATATAAATTGATGAATTTTACGATTTGTAGAAACTTGAAATGTATTTTGGTTCAATAGCAAAGACAATAACACACGTTGCTAGCGAGCTGATACCCTTATTCGGGGTATAAAGTGACATGATCTCCGGAATGCAATAATACATTTATTATGTTCGTTAATTTCTTGCAGCTGCCTGCCAAAATTACAACTAATTCAAATATTCCTGGAAGTGGACTCGAGAGTGATTAATATAAGTTGTATGAACTTGCTTCACAGTCTAGCGAAATAAATTAGTATAAATAAACTCACCAGTGATGGTTTGTCTCGAAGAAAAACTAGATTTAGAACTTTCATTATCATTAAACACTATGTACTTGTTTGGTTTCCATTTTTTTTTCAGTTGTTATGGTGACACTCTTGACACTTTGATCACTGAAATCAAATAAATTTATATATATCTAATTGGGACAAAAGTGCTAAAAATTAAAACATATATGCTAACCTACACTGAGCTTGTCGTTATTTTTATGTTCATTTTAATTTCGCTTTAAAAATTATTTAAAACAATAACAACCTGTAGCGTCGTTTTTTAAATTAAAAAATAGACATTATTTCATTACCATTTTCTGTATCGAAATATAATAGAATTGAAAATATTTCATAGACCTCAGGAAATCTTTTGAAGATCTGACTTGGAGGAAGGTTGCAATAAACAGACGAAATGCTTTTAATAAGTAACATTCTGTATTTAAAGCTCAACGTTTGACGAAATTTAATTTTAAATAAACACTTACCTATTCCTTGCTAACTCTGTACAAACATTTCCAGTCAATTTTGTCATGTCTCTCATTATTTCTTCTTGTAATATAAATCTGTATCTCTTATATGATGCTGCTTTGTGCGCTTTATATGTCGTTATAGTGATTCTGACGTTGTATACGTTACGTTATTACGTCATATGTAACTGTGACGTTTTTTGACGTCATGACGTTAGAGGACGTAAAATATTATAATATTGAGTGTTTTCCAGCATAAATTTCATCATCAATAGCCATCAGGCGCGTAGCTACCAGTACGCAGAGTACGCAGAGTACGCAGCTGCGTACACACTGGTCCAGAAAATTGTAAAAATACAAACGCCAAAAATGTAATAAAATCTTTCGCCTGAGGGGGGTAGGGGTGTGTAAAACAAAACTGCTTGATCGTTATTTTACTAACCTTATGTCAAGTTATATTTCAATGAGACTTGCGATGCCTTTTGGGAGTTGAATTTACGGTTTTAAAATTCGATGTTTGTCTTTGAATCCAGTCTATATAATTCTTTAAACGCTGGTTAAAATTGAATGATAATTTGTATGAATGTTGTCTTCCTATATTTGTGTCCAGATTGAATTATACAGACCCATTTTGAATAGTTGCCACAAATGCTCCTGAAATGATCTACAGAAAAACAAATTCGGGGCGGGGCATGCCCTTGACCCCTAGGATTTTGCGTACACATCAAAAAGACCTTGCTACGCCACTGGCCATGACCAATTTTAAATTAAAAAATAATTTAATAATGAGGTGAATTATTTATTGTGTCTAATTTTGCATTCGGAACAACCTCGGCGATCTTTAAGATTGTTCCTATTGCTTAATTTGTCATACAATTTACTAAGCAGTTCTGATGGTCGTGTTAATGAAAAAAGTGTCGTGGTATATGAGAACGACGGAACACATAAAATGTTATACCAAAAGAAGTGATTACTTGGCTTTTGTATGACTCTGTGTCTACGTAACAGTTTAACCAATGAAAAATATCGCTAATTAACATGTTACGAGTACAACATGTATTTGTAGACGAGAGAGTCAAATAAATTCAGTTCAGTTTCAAACGTATTTAATTTGACATTGTCTCCCTTATATATTTTCCTTGCTTATAAATCACCAAAATAACTAGTCTGGAGAAAACGAATTACTTATATGTGACTGTATATTATATACTTATATTTAATGATGTTTATTTTATTTTTGTTTTGTTGGGTTTACCGTCATAGCAACACATTATATATGTCATATAACGGCGGTCAGTCAACTTAGTCACTGTCCTGGAAAGACTAAATCTCTGGATTTAGCTGTTAACCAACTACAAAGCACATACTTTAGATTATAGAAATTATACCTTTGTGAATGTAAACCAAATAAAAAAGTGGTAAAAATACAATAACATAAAAAGTTATAACAATAATTAACTATATATACATTATTGTTTTATTTATACATATAGATCTATACATTTTTATACAATTTACAATTTTATATTCAATATACAACTTTATATACAGTAAATCTAATGTATGTAATATGCGGTTCAATGTGCAATATTTTATCCCATACGCAATATAGAATAGCATGAAATGCAGTAGTAGTGAAACAGTTAAACATATTTTAAATCAATCAATAAAGTAATGTGAAGTACTGACACAATTAAATGCTTGTGCAACTATTAAAGTGCAGTAATAAACTTTCGTCTCAAACAAATATAGAAATTCACACAAGTAAAACAAACACAGTTCCGAGATACGTACATATGCATGCCGGTAGGGCCTATAACAGGAATTGAGTTACGAAACGAGGGACGAAACATTTTTCTGGGGTATGGTATAGGTTTTTTATGCTCAATCGAAAAGTTCGGACAATATCGCCGGCAAAAAAGTTCGTTTTGATAAAACCAAGAGCGTTCGAATGAATAAATCGATGATAAAAGCCACGCATTTCGGTACTTTTTAAAACGGAACTATTTTTGTTTTCGCCCCCTGGACTCTTCGACCTAAAAACTTTCGTAAATTAGTTTCTGTTGAATTCTATGTGCGTCGGTATTTTTGCTACGTATCATTTCTCGTACTTGGAATTTTTCGACACAGAGCTCAAATATTTTTTTGTACATCTGTGTTTTTTACTATTAAACTTAATTTTCTGTGTTGTAAGACCTTTTTATTAATGTTTTGTTTTTATGTCATTTTTTTGTCAAAATGGCTCTTGCAAAAGAGAAACCATATATTGATTTTTATGTATAAAAATCTATATAACCAATTACTTTGGATAACTAATACCTTTTGGGTCTACATGAGCAGTGTATACTAATAACAATGATGCTATTGAACACACATTGATTATTTCTTGAAACAATCACTATAATCGAGTACTGTTTCTTGATTAAGATTTTTTGCGCAACATTTTATCATTGCAACTTCTAAAGGGTATCATTTGAAACGTCTATCATGTAGGATAAAATTTACCATTAGATATCAAATACTATATTTCATAAAACTAACAATAATTTATACTAAATTATGGCCCTTACATACAAACAAAAATTCTAAGTTAAGTTCTAATGCAACATTTTATCTTGGCAACTACTGAAGGGATTGATTTGAATATTCACACATGACTACGATATTACCATCGGAAGTCAATTTTAAAGTTGCATCACTCTAGCTTGAATTTTTACTATTTTAAATTGTGAGTCTTTTATATTGAAAATGTTTTAGTAAGAAGATCTGCAAAAAATAAAAAAGCTGCAGTCAATGAAAGTATTCTTGTTAAATTTTTCATTTCAATTGAATTTCATAATTGATTCCGTTTACAAGACCACTCCTAATAGTAGAGCGCGCTGTCCATTGACGGCTCTCAATTGTTAATTAAACCTCTTACCTGAAATATCCAAACACTTCGTAATACCCAGAATCGACATTGAATAAATTCTAGAATTTTATCCTTCATCATTGCACCTTTAACTTTCAAGTTATCCTATTTCATAGAAGTTGCTCTCTAAAAAGTAAATTCTAAATATTTTGGTCGTCTGAACCACACGGATTACACAAGTAATTATGCACGAAATCCATGTGCCTATTTACGTCATTTAAAACTGGCATGGATAAGATACGAAATGGAGACTTTTAGGCGAAAAGGAGCATATAATGGCAAAACGGAGATTTAATTGTTAGTAAAACCCTTCTTAAAATAACAATTATAATACAAATTATATTTACTGATAATAAAATCACCATTCTCAAATTAGTGATTTTCATATCAGTCCAATTTTTACAAGAGTTGCTTAAAACGTAGGGTCCACAAAGGCGGATCCAAAGGGGGTCAGGGGGGTCCGGACCCCCCCCCCTAGAATTGGGAAAATGTACCTGTCCATTAGTGTATTTCTTGACTGTAAGTCATTTTTGAGTAGCATGGGATCTATGTTAATGTGTACTTATTATTATATGTGAGCGTATTTAACGAGTGTGAGGACTCTGGTGCCAGTGGGTTTAACGCCGTGTCGACAAACATTATTGTCATTTTACTGAGCCAAGCTCACCTTACCTAGGTTTCCTGGACCTTGTCTATAACCAAGACTAATCAACCCTTCCAAACGTTCGATATCTTTTCCATTATATTATGCATAATATTATGTACACGATTTTTCCTTTTTTAGATCGGACTAAGCATTTTTGATTTGGAGAAAATGTTTAGTACAGATCCTGCAAAGGCGTGCCTTCAGATTTAAATTGACCATGTAAATGTTATATTTCTTACCAGACTAGGCTGAATATAATATCTTTATACAATACAAACAAAATATTTAGCCCTATACTTGTATGAAGGGCGTGTTTCTTCATTTTATTTTATCATAATTACATGTTTTTACTATGGGTTATATATATAATATATGCGGGTGATCATCATGGGATTCATTTAAATTTCTTTTTTTTTCGTATGTCTGTTTATGATAATGCCATGTTCACTATATGTGTTTGTAAATTTCATTCTGTTTGCTATAAACATGTTGTATGTTTAGAGCAATAAAGGTTGTTGTTGTTGTTATACCTAATCAATGGAGGAAAATCAACATTATTGTCGAATATCCATGGAAGAGTATAACCAGTCCGGGTGAGACTCTAACTAGCAACCTCTTAGGGACACTTGATTCGAAATCCTGAGCTTGGCCTTTGTAAGACACCGAAACAGAACACATATTTTACTTTAAACAATAATTAAAACAAAAACATTTGGTTTTTACATGCCGGTATACGTACGTATACATTATTTTTAATAGTTTAAAAAAAAATAAACGTCTGTACTAGACAAACCAAATATTAAGTTGGTAAATTGTCATTTGCATTTCATCAATTAATGGACTATAAATAAATAAAATGTAGTAAGATGATTAATAGTTCACCAGAACCAATCATCGTTGTTGCCTACGTCATCATTGCTTTCGTCATCTTGTTTTTGTTCATATTGTCCCCAGCTGAAGTAATCCACTCTCAAGTTAGACTTATCAAAACCATTTTCTAACATATCAGCGGATATTCTCTTTTCACACCATTTCTCACAACATTTCAGTGAACAACATTCATGGAACACCATGTTAACTGTGTTAAGAAGTCGCCTTTGTAGTAACCTTTGGTACAATGGCTTTTCTGGTTGTTCACCTCGTCGTGAAATCGGCTTTGGTTTGACACTAGGTCCTGCTTTACATACACATGAGTTGGAGCACTCTTGAACATCATTTAAGTTTTTTTTCGGCACTTCAGGGATACTTGTGGGTGGGTTTTCTGTGCCCAGTCGAAACTTGATCTTTGGTCTTTTCATTTCGCTTACTGTATCAGCGTCTTCATCAGACTTTCTCTTTTTATTATTCTCATCTGTATGTGGTTGGTTTTAATCGCGATGTTTTCGTGTGCATTACTATTCACTTTGACTTTATTTTCATCATTTGCCACCATTTTCTTAACTTTGCAATCATCATTACAATCACCAGTGTTTTCTTCCAAGCGTCTTTTGGAACCTCTTGCCTTTGTTGTATGGTCTGGAAAATAAAAATAGAAAACAATAGTTTTTTAAGTGAAAATCTTTAGCTTAATGATATTTTACTGTTTTCATATACATGTAACAGTAATCAGATATGTGTAATTTCAAGTTTTTTCAACTTGCCCACGTACAATTGCAACCAAAAAATCAACTTGTCCAGAATCAAAACTTACTTGCCCAGAAGTTCAATACTCGAAAAAAAATTATAGAACTATGATGTTAAGTAAATACTGTAAGTAATGATAAATGATTGACAATAAAAATAGTTCACTGTTTAATGTGATAGAAGCATTGAAATATCTATATTTTAAGTACATTGTATAGCTATGTTAGAATTATTTTACAGCTAAAAATATAACTTGTCCTCGGACGAGTGGGTTGGACATATTTACTCGTCCGCAGCCATATAGGTACGAGTCTGACAAGTCGGGCATAGGAATTCCACACCCCAGGTAATGTACATACAAATCAATAAAAAGTAAATCTTTAAAGACATAGTAGAGCATAAACAATTTCACATTGCAGATAACAAAAGCAATAAGGCTGGGTCACAAGTTGAAGCAACATCAGCAAAAGACCCTCCTTTTGTGGGATCGTTGTTTTTATTATTAGGATCAGCCTTCATCTTAATTAGGGTCTTGTTTAAAATTGCATTTAGTTGCATGTAAGTACATCAGCTTTAAGGGTAGAAATGTATGTGTTTATGCCTTTAGGGACATGTTCGATTAACAGTGGCCATATTCTGCTATCCATAATAAACAAAAGGTCTACATGTTCACATAAAAGTCGTGCGCTATCTGTGCATGACTTACAAAAAACAGAATTGTTAGCTTGTTGGTTTCACAAGCTAGTACATAAAAAGTACGAGAAAATCCCAAGTACTTAGTACAGTATAGCCTTTGCAGAGCTGTCCTCTACAGAACAAATCCTCTGCACAATAACAACTTTTGACATTTCCCTAAGTTATAATTTTCATTAAATTAAACCTCTGCAGAACAACAACCTCTCATTCTCGTTCCCAGAATCTAGTAGGATTCTCAATACTAGCTAGTATTTAGAATCCTACTAGACTCTGCGAACGAGAATGCAACCTCTGAACAACAACACATTTTAGGCCCTCCCAGTTGGTGTTGCTTAAGAGAGGTTGCACTGTAGTTTTTAAATAGAAATCTATATTAAAATTACCTTGAAGATGGCTAATTTTCTGTTGAATTACATCCATAATATCTTGTCTAATTTCAGATCCACGTTGTCTAATTTTCTTATATCTTTCTGTGTATTCATAGGCTGTTCTTTGAGGAGAGTTATCTTTTCTTGTCCATTCTGAGATTTTGTTGGAAACTGCAATAGATGTTTGAAGTTAATAACAGTTGTCAAATGTTTGCTTACAAGTAAGTGTTGATTAAAACAATATATAAATTGATGAATTTTACGATTTGTAGAAACTTGAAATGTATTTTGGTTCAATAGCAAAGACAATAACACACGTTGCTAGCGAGCTGATACCCTTATTCGGGGTATAAAGTGACATGATCTCCGGAATGCAATAATACATTTATTATGTTCGTTAATTTCTTGCAGCTGCCTGCCAAAATTACAACTAATTAAAATATTCCTGGAAGTGGACTCGAGAGTGATTAATATAAGTTGTATGAACTTGCTTCACAGTCTAGCGAAATAAATTAGTATAAATAAACTCACCAGTGATGGTTTGTCTCGAAGAAAAACTAGATTTAGAACTTTCATTATCATTAAACACTATGTACTTGTTTGGTTTCCATTTTTTTTTCAGTTGTTATGGTGACACTCTTGACACTTTGATCACTGAAATCAAATAAATTTATATATATCTAATTGGGACAAAAGTGCTAAAAATTAAAACATATATGCTAACCTACACTGAGCTTGTCGTTATTTTTATGTTCATTTTAATTTCGCTTTAAAAATTATTTAAAACAATAACAACCTGTAGCGTCGTTTTTTAAATTAAAAAATAGACATTATTTCATTACCATTTTCTGTATCGAAATATAATAGAATTGAAAATATTTCATAGACCTCAGGAAATCTTTTGAAGATCTGACTTAGAGGAAGGTTGCAATAAACAGACGAAATGCTTATAATAAGTAACATTCTGTATTTAAAGCTCAACGTTTGACGAAATTTAATTTTAAATAAACACTTACCTATTCCTTGCTAACTCTGTACAAACATTTCCAGTCAATTTTGTCATGTCTCTCATTATTTCTTCTTGTAATATAAATCTGTATCTCTTATATGATGCTGCTTTGTGCGCTTTATATGTCGTTATAGTGATTCTGACGTTGTATACGTTACGTTATTACGTCATATGTAACTGTGACGTTTTTTGACGTCATGACGTTAGAGGACGTAAAATATTATAATATTGAGTGTTTTCCAGCATAAATTTCATCATCAATAGCCATCAGGCGCGTAGCTACCAGTACGCAGAGTACGCAGCTGCGTACACACTGGTCCAGAAAATTGTAAAAATACAAACGCCAAAAATGTAATAAAATCTTTCGCCTGAGGGGGGTAGGGGTGTGTAAAACAAAACTGCTTGATCGTTATTTTACTAACCTTATGTCAAGTTATATTTCAATGGGACTTGCGATGCCTTTTGGGAGTTGAATTTACGGTTTTAAAATTCGATGTTTGTCTTTGAATCCAGTCTATATAATTCTTTAAACGCTGGTTAAAATTGAATGATAATTTGTATGAATGTTGTCTTCCTATATTTGTGTCCAGATTGAATTATACAGACCCATTTTGAATAGTTGCCACAAATGCTCCTGAAATGATCTACAGAAACACAAATTCGGGGCGGGGCATGCCCTTGACCCCTAGGATTTTGCGTACACATCAAAAAGACCTTGCTACGCCACTGGCCATGACCAATTTTAAATTAAAAAATAATTTAATAATGAGGTGAATTATTTATTGTGTCTAATTTTGCATTCGGAACAACCTCGGCGATCTTTAAGATTGTTCCTATTGCTTAATTTGTCATACAATTTACTAAGCAGTTCTGATGGTCGTGTTAATGAAAAAAGTGTCGTGGTATATGAGAACGACGGAACACATAAAATGTTATACCAAAAGAAGTGATTACTTGGCTTTTGTATGACTCTGTGTCTACGTAACAGTTTAACCAATGAAAAATATCGCTAATTAACATGTTACGAGTACAACATGTATTTGTAGACGAGAGAGTCAAATAAATTCAGATCTATACATTTTTATACAATTTACAATTTTATATTCAATATACAACTTTATATACAGTAAATCTAATGTATGTAATATGCGGTTCAATGTGCAATATTTTATCCCTTACGCAATATAGAATAGCATGAAATGCAGTAGTAGTGAAACAGTTAAACATATTTTAAATCAATCAATAAAGTAATGTGAAGTACTGACACAATTAAATGCTTGTGCAACTATTAAAGTGCAGTAATAAACTTTCGTCTCAAACAAATATAGAAATTCACACAAGTAAAACAAACACAGTTCCGAGATACGTACATATGCATGCCGGTAGGGCCTATAACAGGAATTGAGTTACGAAACGAGGGACGAAACATTTTTCTGGGGTATGGTATAGGTTTTTTATGCTCAATCGAAAAGTTCGGACAATATCGCCGGCAAAAAAGTTCGTTTTGATAAAACCAAGAGCGTTCGAATGAATAAATCGATGATAAAAGCCACGCATTTCGGTACTTTTTAAAACGGAACTATTTTTGTTTTCGCCCCCTGGACTCTTCGACCTAAAAACTTTCGTAAATTAGTTTCTGTTGAATTCTATGTGCGTCGGTATTTTTGCTACGTATCATTTCTCGTACTTGGAATTTTTCGACACAGAGCTCAAATATTTTTTTGTACATCTGTGTTTTTTACTATTAAACTTAATTTTCTGTGTTGTAAGACCTTTTTATTAATGTTTTGTTTTTATGTCATTTTTTTGTCAAAATGGCTCTTGCAAAAGAGAAACCATATATTGATTTTTATGTATAAAAATCTATATAACCAATTACTTTGGATAACTAATACCTTTTGGGTCTACATGAGCAGTGTATACTAATAACAATGATGCTATTGAACACACATTGATTATTTCTTGAAACAATCACTATAATCGAGTACTGTTTCTTGATTAAGATTTTTTGCGCAACATTTTATCATTGCAACTTCTAAAGGGTATCATTTGAAACGTCTATCATGTAGGATAAAATTTACCATTAGATATCAAATACTATATTTCATAAAACTAACAATAATTTATACTAAATTATGGCCCTTACATACAAACAAAAATTCTAAGTTAAGTTCTAATGCAACATTTTATCTTGGCAACTACTGAAGGGATTGATTTGAATATTCACACATGACTACGATATTACCATCGGAAGTCAATTTTAAAGTTGCATCACTCTAGCTTGAATTTTTACTATTTTAAATTGTGAGTCTTTTATATTGAAAATGTTTTAGTAAGAAGATCTGCAAAAAATAAAAAAGCTGCAGTCAATGAAAGTATTCTTGTTAAATTTTTCATTTCAATTGAATTTCATAATTGATTCCGTTTACAAGACCACTCCTAATAGTAGAGCGCGCTGTCCATTGACGGCTCTCAATTGTTAATTAAACCTCTTACCTGAAATATCCAAACACTTCGTAATACCCAGAATCGACATTGAATAAATTCTAGAATTTTATCCTTCATCATTGCACCTTTAACTTTCAAGTTATCCTATTTCATAGAAGTTGCTCTCTAAAAAGTAAATTCTAAATATTTTGGTCGTCTGAACCACACGGATTACACAAGTAATTATGCACGAAATCCATGTGCCTATTTACGTCATTTAAAACTGGCATGGATAAGATACGAAATGGAGACTTTTAGGCGAAAAGGAGCATATAATGGCAAAACGGAGATTTAATTGTTAGTAAAACCCTTCTTAAAATGACAATTATAATACAAATTATATTTACTGATAATAAAATCACCATTCTCAAATTAGTGATTTTCATATCAGTCCAATTTTTACAAGAGTTGCTTAAAACGTAGGGTCCACAAAGGCGGATCCAAAGGGGGTCAGGGGGGTCCGGACCCCCCCCCCTAGAATTGGGAAAATGTACCTGTCCATTAGTGTATTTCTTGACTGTAAGTCATTTTTGAGTAGCATGGGATCTATGTTAATGTGTACTTATTATTATATGTGAGCGTATTTAACGAGTGTGAGGACTCTGGTGCCAGTGGGTTTAACGCCGTGTCGACAAACATTATTGTCATTTTACTGAGCCAAGCTCACCTTACCTAGGTTTCCTGGACCTTGTCTATAACCAAGACTAATCAACCCTTCCAAACGTTCGATATCTTTTCCATTATATTATGCATAATATTATGTACACGATTTTTCCTTTTTTAGATCGGACTAAGCATTTTTGATTTGGAGAAAATGTTTAGTACAGATCCTGCAAAGGCGTGCCTTCAGATTTAAATTGACCATGTAAATGTTATATTTCTTACCAGACTAGGCTGAATATAATATCTTTATACAATACAAACAAAATATTTAGCCCTATACTTGTATGAAGGGCGTGTTTCTTCATTTTATTTTATCATAATTACATGTTTTTACTATGGGTTATATATATAATATATGCGGGTGATCATCATGGGATTCATTTAAATTTCTTTTTTTTTCGTATGTCTGTTTATGATAATGCCATGTTCACTATATGTGTTTGTAAATTTCATTCTGTTTGCTATAAACATGTTGTATGTTTAGAGCAATAAAGGTTGTTGTTGTTGTTATACCTAATCAATGGAGGAAAATCAACATTATTGTCGAATATCCATGGAAGAGTATAACCAGTCCGGGTGAGACTCTAACTAGCAACCTCTTAGGGACACTTGATTCGAAATCCTGAGCTTGGCCTTTGTAAGACACCGAAACAGAACACATATTTTACTTTAAACAATAATTAAAACAAAAACATTTGGTTTTTACATGCCGGTATACGTACGTATACATTATTTTTAATAGTTTAAAAAAAAATAAACGTCTGTACTAGACAAACCAAATATTAAGTTGGTAAATTGTCATTTGCATTTCATCAATTAATGGACTATAAATAAATAAAATGTAGTAAGATGATTAATAGTTCACCAGAACCAATCATCGTTGTTGCCTACGTCATCATTGCTTTCGTCATCTTGTTTTTGTTCATATTGTCCCCAGCTGAAGTAATCCACTCTCAAGTTAGACTTATCAAAACCATTTTCTAACATATCAGCGGATATTCTCTTTTCACACCATTTCTCACAACATTTCAGTGAACAACATTCATGGAACACCATGTTAACTGTGTTAAGAAGTCGCCTTTGTAGTAACCTTTGGTACAATGGCTTTTCTGGTTGTTCACCTCGTCGTGAAATCGGCTTTGGTTTGACACTAGGTCCTGCTTTACATACACATGAGTTGGAGCACTCTTGAACATCATTTAAGTTTTTTTTCGGCACTTCAGGGATACTTGTGGGTGGGTTTTCTGTGCCCAGTCGAAACTTGATCTTTGGTCTTTTCATTTCGCTTACTGTATCAGCGTCTTCATCAGACTTTCTCTTTTTATTATTCTCATCTGTATGTGGTTGGTTTTAATCGCGATGTTTTCGTGTGCATTACTATTCACTTTGACTTTATTTTCATCATTTGCCACCATTTTCTTAACTTTGCAATCATCATTACAATCACCAGTGTTTTCTTCCAAGCGTCTTTTGGAACCTCTTGCCTTTGTTGTATGGTCTGGAAAATAAAAATAGAAAACAATAGTTTTTTAAGTGAAAATCTTTAGCTTAATGATATTTTACTGTTTTCATATACATGTAACAGTAATCAGATATGTGTAATTTCAAGTTTTTTCAACTTGCCCACGTACAATTGCAACCAAAAAATCAACTTGTCCAGAATCAAAACTTACTTGCCCAGAAGTTCAATACTCGAAAAAAAATTATAGAACTATGATGTTAAGTAAATACTGTAAGTAATGATAAATGATTGACAATAAAAATAGTTCACTGTTTAATGTGATAGAAGCATTGAAATATCTATATTTTAAGTACATTGTATAGCTATGTTAGAATTATTTTACAGCTAAAAATATAACTTGTCCTCGGACGAGTGGGTTGGACATATTTACTCGTCCGCAGCCATATAGGTACGAGTCTGACAAGTCGGGCATAGGAATTCCACACCCCAGGTAATGTACATACAAATTAATAAAAAGTAAAAAGTAAAGCCATAGTAGAGCATAAACAATTTCACATTGCAGATAACAAAAGCAATAAGGCTGGGTCACAAGTTGAAGCAACATCAGCAAAAGACCCTCCTTTTGTGGGATCGTTGTTTTTATTATTAGGATCAGCCTTCATCTTAATTAGGGTCTTGTTTAAAATTGCATTTAGTTGCATGTAAGTACATCAGCTTTAAGGGTAGAAATGTATGTGTTTATGCCTTTAGGGACATGTTCGATTAACAGTGGCCATATTCTGCTATCCATAATAAACAAAAGGTCTACATGTTCACATAAAAGTCGTGCGCTATCTGTGCATGACTTACAAAAAACAGAATTGTTAGCTTGTTGGTTTCACAAGCTAGTACATAAAAAGTACGAGAAAATCCCAAGTACTTAGTACAGTATAGCCTTTGCAGAGCTGTCCTCTACAGAACAAATCCTCTGCACAATAACAACTTTTGACATTTCCCTAAGTTATAATTTTCATTAAATTAAACCTCTGCAGAACAACAACCTCTCATTCTCGTTCCCAGAATCTAGTAGGATTCTCAATACTAGCTAGTATTTAGAATCCTACTAGACTCTGCGAACGAGAATGCAACCTCTGAACAACAACACATTTTAGGCCCTCCCAGTTGGTGTTGCTTAAGAGAGGTTGCACTGTAGTTTTTAAATAGAAATCTATATTAAAATTACCTTGAAGATGGCTAATTTTCTGTTGAATTACATCCATAATATCTTGTCTAATTTCAGATCCACGTTGTCTAATTTTCTTATATCTTTCTGTGTATTCATAGGCTGTTCTTTGAGGAGAGTTATCTTTTCTTGTCCATTCTGAGATTTTGTTGGAAACTGCAATAGATGTTTGAAGTTAATAACAGTTGTCAAATGTTTGCTTACAAGTAAGTGTTGATTAAAACAATATATAAATTGATGAATTTTACGATTTGTAGAAACTTGAAATGTATTTTGGTTCAATAGCAAAGACAATAACACACGTTGCTAGCGAGCTGATACCCTTATTCGGGGTATAAAGTGACATGATCTCCGGAATGCAATAATACATTTATTATGTTCGTTAATTTCTTGCAGCTGCCTGCCAAAATTACAACTAATTAAAATATTCCTGGAAGTGGACTCGAGAGTGATTAATATAAGTTGTATGAACTTGCTTCACAGTCTAGCGAAATAAATTAGTATAAATAAACTCACCAGTGATGGTTTGTCTCGAAGAAAAACTAGATTTAGAACTTTCATTATCATTAAACACTATGTACTTGTTTGGTTTCCATTTTTTTTTTCAGTTGTAATGGTGACACTCTTGACACTTTGATCACTGAAATCAAATAAATTTATATATATCTAATTGGGACAAAAGTGCTAAAAATTAAAACATATATGCTAACCTACACTGAGCTTGTCGTTATTTTTATGTTCATTTTAATTTCGCTTTAAAAATTATTTAAAACAATAACAACCTGTAGCGTCGTTTTTTAAATTAAAAAATAGACATTATTTCATTACCATTTTCTGTATCGAAATATAATAGAATTGAAAATATTTCATAGACCTCAGGAAATCTTTTGAAGATCTGACTTAGAGGAAGGTTGCAATAAACAGACGAAATGCTTATAATAAGTAACATTCTGTATTTAAAGCTCAACGTTTGACGAAATTTAATTTTAAATAAACACTTACCTATTCCTTGCTAACTCTGTACAAACATTTCCAGTCAATTTTGTCATGTCTCTCATTATTTCTTCTTGTAATATAAATCTGTATCTCTTATATGATGCTGCTTTGTGCGCTTTATATGTCGTTATAGTGATTCTGACGTTGTATACGTTACGTTATTACGTCATATGTAACTGTGACGTTTTTTGACGTCATGACGTTAGAGGACGTAAAATATTATAATATTGAGTGTTTTCCAGCATAAATTTCATCATCAATAGCCATCAGGCGCGTAGCTACCAGTACGCAGAGTACGCAGCTGCGTACACACTGGTCCAGAAAATTGTAAAAATACAAACGCCAAAAATGTAGTAAAATCTTTCGCCTGAGGGGGGTAGGGGTGTGTAAAACAAAACTGCTTGATCGTTATTTTACTAACCTTATGTCAAGTTATATTTCAATGGGACTTGCGATGCCTTTTGGGAGTTGAATTTACGGTTTTAAAATTCGATGTTTGTCTTTGAATCCAGTCTATATAATTCTTTAAACGCTGGTTAAAATTGAATGATAATTTGTATGAATGTTGTCTTCCTATATTTGTGTCCAGATTGAATTATACAGACCCATTTTGAATAGTTGCCAAAAATGCTCCTGAAATGATCTACAGAAAAACAAATTCGGGGCGGGGCATGCCCTTGATCCCTAGGATTTTGCGTACACATCAAAAATACCTTGCTACGCCACTGGAATTATAAAGTTAGTTTTACTTATTTTGTTGCATTTATACATTTTATAAACACAAAAATAATTATTCCCCATTTCAATATGAATATCTAAGGGCCGGAAGTTAGTAAGTAAGTAAATATAAAGGGACTCGTATCATTATATATATGTCAGCTAACCTGTAAAATATTAGGACCCGTAATAGCGCAGTGGATGAGATGATGGGAACGAAACATAAAAGGTTCAAAACCAAACAATGGTGGTTCAAACGCATTCACTGCCATAATAATTTATTTACTTCTTCTTATTATTTTTTATCATTGAAGTACATAATAATACATTATCAAGTTTAATGCATAGAATATTGTACTAAAATACATAATTCTAACATAGGCACGTGCGTTTTCACTCTTTATTTAATGTGACGTCATCTATGCTTTATTATTCAACAAAATATAGCTCGTGACGGCTGTTGAAATTTTACTCCCCACGTTAAATGCGCAAAGCCGAAAATGGCGCCCGAGTTTATAAGGGTTGACTTTTACAATTTGGTTTCTATTCTATAATTAAGATTTTAATTTTTTTGTTCGGAATAAGAAACACCTATATGTTAGAATTGTGTAAATAAATGCTATTTTCGGCCTTTGCACTGGGGTGGATTTCAACAGCATGACGTTTCTGACAGTTAAAAATAGTTCTATAAATATATCTTTTCTACGGATGTATTTTACGATGTTAGAATCGAAATAACTTACAGTTGTCTATATTTTGTTGTCTAATAAAATATAGGCACTCGTTAGATGCGCTTATTAAATCACTCGTGCTAAAGCACTCGAGATTTAATCATACGCGCATCACAACTCGTGCCTATATTTTATTAGACAACAAAATATAGACAACTGTAAGTTATTTCTTAAATAAAAAGCAATTTTATTCGACACTTGTTTTTGAATACCTTTCCTATAGTTGTGCTGAATTTCATTTTAAAGCAAAAATGAATCATTTTAGTTTATTTAAGCCTAATTAACCAATAAGAAAATCAAATATACTGATTTATTAAGGATAATTTCAAGAGCATGCGTGACAACTAAGAATTTGATTATCGTATGAAATGTGTGATATATACGGTCAGACATTTATCGCTAATTTGCACAAACGTATATGTCACACGATATATGCGTGATAAATTCGACCGAATATGTCACACACGTGTGACATTTACGTTCTGTGACATATACGGTCTAACACAGCTTAACGTCACGACGTCGCTCGATTTCTCTAAATGTTGCAACTCGGACGCTAGATGTCACAACTACCCTTAGGTCCATGACAAAACAGTAATTAAACAATTCTTCTCGTCTGAAACCGCTAAGCATAGAGCTTTGATATTTGTTTAATAGCATAATTCAATGTTCCTCTTTAAGTTTGCTAAAATTATGTATGATTTTACTATTATTATACTTATATATTGAAATTAAAAAAAAATGATCTCTAAAATTGAGAGCTTTGTTTGTTTGTATGTAGCAACATCTAGTGGCCTTTGTCAAGTGTGTTTAAATCATGAAATCTAAAAATTAAAAATATACTTTTTCTAAAGCATAAAACGATATACAGTAAAAGTTCGCTGGCTCGAACTCGAAGGGACGTTGAAGAAAATTCGAGGCAGGCAGGTGTTCGACCTGGCCGACATTTGTCCAAGTTCGACGCTATTACTTCCCTTTGTTTTTAAATTGTGTTTATTCGTTATCTCCCTTGGTTTAATATAAAACCCGAACACACGGTTTGTTCAAGTGTCTTGTGAGCGTTGTCAGTACAAACTGCAAATTAATTTGCTTATTACTTATTTGTTGTTCGTTAGTTATAAATTTATGAACATTATTATGATTTGGGTTAGTAGTAGTATATGAGATGAACGTCCATGTTATGTGTTTCATTAAGAATGGTTCATTGTGATACACTAGTTGTGCACTAGATTCTACTTATCTCTTTTATTTCTTGTTGTTGTATTAAGAGATTGTATATTACACGGCTTTACTGTAAATAAGGAATATAAAAGTGAAATAACATAATTAAAATTAATCAAATATTGTTTACGTAATTTTATTTTACCTCGAAATATAAAAGAAGCACTACGGGCTAATTCATTTGTTTTAGTGAGGCCTTAGTTACTCGTTTCATTCTTGATTTATAACACACCGTATAACCCGCTAAATCGGGCGCGCGAGGCTAATTCGGGCGATATCCAATACGCTATATTTTTGCATCACAACCAGTGTAAGTATTTTGGTTATCATTCTTTATATATTTAATTTCATGTTATAATAGTAGCACCGATCTGTTGGGCTGTGTTTGGCAAATTTAGCACATTGGTTTATATTTTCTTATAGTGAAAAAATAAGAAATTTAAGGCGAGTTAAAGACACCCGAAGCCTAAAAACCCCGTTTTTCTAAGTTTAAAGCCATTTTTCATCTAAACTTTCGCAACGAAAGGTGTATTTTTTGTGTTTGTCTTGTAGAGCTGTCCCTTTTCTATTAAAATGTCAATTTGCAACCGTTGAAACTGTATACTTTTCGAGAAATCGCCGTTTTACTTCACTGTACTCAAAAATTGAAGCTAAATCGGGCGAAGTTGCTTTGTATTTAGCGCTAAGTCGGGGAGCAGTTGCTTTATTAAAGATTTCATATCAAGTTTTGATTAAAAGTGACCACAAATTGACTGAGAAACAGTTTTTATACGGTTTTTGGTGCAGTTGACTAAGCGAACTTTTGACTTATATTTTAACCAATGCAATTTGCTCTACCATTCCTGTTTGTCCAATAATATTATCCTCTAGTATTGAGAAATGAATAAGAATATGATACCATCGATTGTCCCAAAATAAAGAAGAAAAACTTTTACCACAACTAGGGCAAAGATGATTTGAATGGCTATCTTTGTGCATTAAATATTCTTGTTCAGAAGAAAAGTTTTCATTACACTGATTACATCTTTTTAGAGAATGTGTTTTTATATGGCGTCTAAGTAGCCAACCTAACTTGAAGCATTTTCCACATTCATCACAAACATTTTTGGTTTCAGCCTGTACTTCAAGTTCAGCTGATACATTTAATAATGAACCCTCTGCAGAATCTATGAAGTGTGAAACATCTGTTACTGTAGATTTTATTGGGGGAAATATTGGTACATTGTATTAAAGAGATCATCCATGATATCAGCCTGAAATGAAAATAGATACATTAAATGAGAAGCTTTTATTAATGAATTATAGTATAAATATTCGTATACATACATTTGACTAGTTATCAGGTTTGCCCATTTTGAAACTTTCTTGAGGGGCTTAGATTTCTACATAAGAAAGCACAATACTTACATGTTTCAAATATATTAAAGGAGGGACAGGGATGTATGTGTATGTTTAAAGGAGAATAAACAGGCTAACTCAAATAATATATAAATGAACATTATCATACAGAGGAAATTAATCAATTGTACACCAATCATTAAAGGTGAAAATGGTGTATTTGAGGTACTTTGAATGCTTAAAATAATATTGTGGTCACATGACCAAAACCTAAATTCAGATTAAGAATAACCTTTCCATACCATGTACCTATTCTTTGTGTATAAAGTAAATAGGAAGTGACATTGAAAATGTGATTACCATAGTTACAAAATACCAAATTTTTATTTTTATTGTCAAATGCATACCTCTGAAGCTTAATAAAGAAATGTTAGAATTTATACTATGTTTAATGCTTTGTCAACACAATTAAGTTCAATTTGCAATGACCAGCACACTTAATCTATCTTTCCTAGACTCTTTCTATAACCAGAACTCACCTACCTTTCCACAAGGCAAGCAATTTCTTGATTTACCTCATTAATGGAGGAAAGTGAGAATCTTGGCAGGCTGTTAACTGATCTACAGACCCTCATTAAAAAATAAGTATTTAAATGATCAACTCTGTTATCAAAAAGGCTACATGTATATACAATGTATTATAAAGCTTATGATGATATTAAGCAAACTTTGGCAAACATCCTCTTTTGCACTTTACAACAAATTGTATTCTGAATGCAAGGAAATGATGTCAACTTAAGAATGCATTGCATGATTTCATGCACTGAGAAGTATTTACACACCTTGTATCATTTGAGAAAATTCACTGTCTTAAATTAATTGAAATGCATATTGATGGTTAAAAATAGGGGCAAAAATGTATGCATTTGTCTTATTTGTACATCCCTGCATTGTCAAACTAACATAAAACTAGGTTAAAATGACATCATTTGAAAGCCAGTTGTCCAGCCATTATATTTGTCAAGTTGTGTCTCTGTCACAATCATATTGGTCAACTTACACTTAAATATTATGTTTCATTTAATATATTTAGCTGGCTTGCTGCAATAATGATTAGCTCAACATTGTTGTATCAAAATAAAATAAAAATAATTATATTTAAAGTGGTAGATTTAAAAATTATATCTGGCAATGTGAATTCACTTATTTTTCACTAGCCATAATCAGTTTTCACTAGTCTTGGGCTTTGGGCTAGTGAACTAAGGTTATGGCTATTATGTGTGGCGTTTTTAAATGTACTAGAACATCTATTCAGAGCAAAATGTTCTGATGAAATGTAATTTAAAGTTAACCATGTACACAAGCTTGTAAAGGTTTTGACAATTCATGAATTTTATATTCCTACCATTAATGCTGAATATTGTCCAGTAACACGCAATATTCTAGTTAAACACCTAAACACATTAGCACTTTAATTTATAGTAGTTATGACCAGGGTTGATGTCTGATTCATTGTCATTAGTTTTCACGACTTCAAAACTCCAATACATGTACGAGTAGTATCTCCTTTACAATTATCCACAATGTTATAAACACCATTCTGACATGAAATCGTACATACCATGTAACACCAGGAAAGTCTTTGTGTTAGTATCTTGATATATCCCAAGCATTAATTACTCATTTTGGACATCTCTATTTGTTGTGTGAGCACACGACGGACTTTTTTATTGGTTTATAGCTTTAAAGGGAGGTAAATCTATGAATATGTTATTGACAATATAAGGGAGGTAATACATCCAGTTTTGTACGATGCCCTAAAAGAGTACCGGACAGAGTTACTAATGTGTAGTTTCAACAAGTTTCTGTGGTTAAAGAAAACGAGCTAGAATGATTAAAACGACACGGATAAATCCCATGTAATTTAATTACTAGTGAAAAACGTTTTTTTCAGCCATTAAAACAATAAATTCTAGGTAGCTTCTCCATATGTTTTTAATGTTCGATTAGAACAAAGCTGACTTAATTGATTATTAATACCTTGCCTATAAAGATCGGATAGTCAGGTATTCATGGTACTCAAGTACAACGTACTTACCAAAAGCAGTAAGTGACATTCAATCATCGAATGACTTCCATAAATAACTGAATACAAGATTTAGTAGTTAAGTCTTTTTCTAGTAGGATATAATCTTTAACTTGTCAATTAGAAGATATTTCCGTAAGCTATGTATCCCAAAGACCACTGCTCCCCGACTTAGCGCTAAATACAAAGCAACTTCGCCCGATTTAGCTTCAATTTTTGAGTACAATGAAGTAAAACGGCGATTTCTTGAAAAGTATACAGTTTCAACGGTTGCAAATTGACATTTTAATAGAAAAGAGACAGCTCTACAAGACAAACACAAGAATTACACCTTTCGTTGCGAAAGTTTAGATGAAAAATGACTTTAAACTTAGAAAAACGGGTTTTTTAGGCTTCGAGTGTCTTTAACTCGCCTTAAATTTCTTATTTTTTCACTTTTAGAAAATATAAACCAATGTGCTGAATCGCCAAACCCAGTCCAACAGATCGGTGCCACTATCATAACATGAAATTAAATATATAAAGAAAAATAACCAAAATACTTACACTGGTTGTGATGCAAAAATATAGCGTATTGGATATCGCCCGAATTAGCCTCGCGCGCCCGATTTAGCGGGTTATACGGTGTGATAATGATACCATGACACTTTATAACATGTGTCCGTCAACAATGTGCAATCTACAAACAACTCTATTGTTAAGCATTTTTGTGCGACACTGTGATCACACAACAAAATGTTTTGACAAATAAAATCAATTAACAAATTTAATGTTAAGCGATTTTCACGCCGTGTTATTATCACACGTCACAAACAATACCTACGGTCAGACCTTTGTCGCTGATGTGTGAAAATCTATTGTTCGAGAGAGACAATAGTATTATAGTGTATTTGTAAACCTAGGGACCGTGAAATTGGTTCGAGAGTTCGACCCTGTCCTGTTCGACCCAGAAAAGGTTGTTTAATATAGATATAGAAGGGAAATTGATCGGTGCCAGACAATGTGTTCGACTCAGGCAATTAATTCGAGCTGGTGGTGTTCGAGAGAATGAACTTTTACTGTATAAGTATCATTTATACAACACAATTATTTGTTATTTTACTTGAAAATCTTTTTTAATGGACAAAAACTCTTGTCTATGTCGATTGGAAGGGTTCTCCGCTTCCGCCCCGCCCCTCTTAATCAATCCTTAATGTACACATGAAACGATGGCAAACCTAAAATGCCAAATCTTGAGACACAACTGGCATAAAGAATTTTCAGATGTGAAAATTGTGTTTGTACACAAAAAAACCTTAAACTATTCCAACACTTTTTTCATTACATTTTAAGTTGTGTAAAAATGCATTTCTATGCTCGTATGAAATTTGTATGCTAACGTATTTTTCACACTATTTGTGAAAAACACGCACACATTTTTCACAACTTGTGAAAAACACGGGTTGTGAAATATGAGATTCAACAGGCGTTCTTAGTCGACTATCGCATGTATACATATGTTTCATTTCATGAAGTCGCCGTATGGAATGGCTGAAGACGGAAATGTATGCAGACATTCGAAAGTCTTCGGCCATTCACTACGAATAAATTCATGCAAAGAAAGACAAGGTGTTCCGAATGGTAGGTAGGGGTGAATATCTGTAGCCTGTTCAATTACCCTAAACGTTCCAAAACGTTCCGTAACAATACATTTGGAACTCCTTAGACGCTATTTTGAAACTACCGGTGTTGAAGTAAACAAATATACCATCGTTTAGGCAATGAGTTATGCATCGTTTTTAGTCCATAACTTTAGAAACATCTCTCATTGCCTTAACGATCGTATATTTGTTTATTAGATTAGATTATTCGCAGCGAATGGCCGAGGAGTTCTAAATGTATCGATATGGAACGTTTTGGAACGTTTAGGGTAATTGAACAAGCTACGGGTATTAATGCATTTAGTTGGATGGACTTTATTCTCAATATAAACTATATAAGGGTGAATATATAAATTAAAACGATTGGTTTTGTAAACCGTGTTTTATAATTATAAAATGTAAACAAAAATGAAAATATTATATCATAATGAAATAGAACAATACATGTAAGTGTTGACCTCTACACTAGGAATATAGTCACGTGATCGTAAGATTGTAAACAAACTATTGTTTTTCATCAAATTCTAGCAGGAGTCAAAAGTTAAAGAAATATTCAAATGATGCATTAAATAACTCTGATAATTTCTTGTTCAAAAAAGCTCGTGTTAGCGTGCGAATTGTTAATTCTTAATCCTCTGCACGACATGATATTTGCAAATGACCCAGTTTATTGTTCAGTTCATTTTTTTGTGCGCAAACCATTGTGCTTGTTTACCTTATTAGTTAGGCCACAACAAGTTGATCATATGTTCTATGGATACGCTCGCACCTTAATTTTTACGTTTTTTTACAAAAAAAAAATATTTTTATTTCCTCGCTCGCTTATAAAAATTCGGTCAAAGCACTATATAAAGCAAGTGAATAAAGGCTTTTTTTTATTTTTTTCTCTTCGCTCGTTCGCCCCATTTTTTCCAGAAAAAATCCGTAGAACACATGATCAACTTGTTGTGGACTTATAATTGTGTTCGCAGACTAGTATTGTCTATTATGTATAGAATATAAACATGACTACGGACGTGACTCGAGTGTCTCAGAGATGCTAACAGAATTTGACCATCGCAGACTAGACCTCAGACGAAAAGATTCTAGATTAATCATGCTATATAAAATTGTGAACAAATTAGTAGCTATCCCATCTTATGATTATTTAACTCCTTTATCTCGTAGATCCCGACATAATCACTCTTTGAGCTACAGGTTGATACCAGCTAGTACAGACTATTTAAAATTCTCATTTTTTCCTAAGACTACCACTGGAACATTATCTACCAACACATGTTTCTATTTTATCATCTGTGGATATGTTCAGTGCTGCTGTCAGTAGCATTGAACATGTTTCACCTTAAATCTACTGTCACTACTTTTATTTTTTAACCGAGACTATTTTTTTTCTTCTTTTATCTTTTCTTTTACTTTTATTTGATCTTTCTTATTAATATTCTTTGGTGGTTAGACGCGCACCTGTCTACGTCCCCGTGAGGAGTTATGACAGTATAGGAAGATAGATAGATATTTGAAATTGTAGTAGATCACGTGACTATAGACCCTGATAAAAGTGATGCACAATGAATATGTAAAAAGAAAAAAAAAACAATGTAAGTTAGTTACAACAAGCAAATTAACAATTGGTCACACCAGACGTCCGAGGTACTCTGATGTATGAAGACGGATATGACATGGACGATGCTGATCTAAATGTGTCAAGTTTTGCGTATTGGCTGTCACGTGTTTCTATGATGACGTCATCTTCATCATCTTCCAATGTTTTCACGTCAAATGGGGTCAGTGAAAGGTCATTTTTATTATTCACTTTAGAAGCAGCCTTAAAATAACTTTTATTAACTGTAGCATATATAGTGTTAGTTGGTTTAGGCATTATGGGTGGCTTGAGTTTTTTGTCTCTATTTATAGTTCCATAAATAACTTCCGGTTTAGGGGCGCGCGCAACAGGAAAGACCGATCGGATTGGTAAGATGGTCACGTTCTTCATTTGCGGTTTACTTGAATGCATTATGAGAGAGGTTGGGTCATGGTAATGCGAATCTCGTGGTTTATTTATGTCACGTGATGTGTCGTGAGATTTAGGTTCCATCATGGCGACGTTTCCGGTGTGTTGTTCATTTTGTGGTGGTACATCTTGAACTCTTGGCATTGGTACCTTTTCACATATGGAAGACACATTTTGTGAAACATGACTTTTAATACTAGGAGATCTGTGTACTAAAGCCTTTGTGGTTTTGATATTCATACTAGATCTCCCTACGTCCTTTAATAGAGAAGACTTCTTTACATGATCGATTTCGGATACTCCTCGGCTGTGACCCAATGTATTATACTTAGGATTTCTTGCATTCGGAGTGCTTCGGTCATTATGGTACCCAATTGTGCTTGCTGGTGACGTACGTCTACTTTGTTGTTCTAGTTTTCGTTCCAATGGTATATTGAATATTTGGTATTTATTGCAAACCTCGCGCACGCTTTCTAAACTACTTTGACTGCATCTAGCCAGAGACGAGCGACTGTGTCTTGTCAATGAACTTTTAGGCTGACGTGAAATGGTGTTGGCTTCACAGTACATCCGTCCAAGCTTGCTGATATCAGATGTACTCAGCCCTTTCTTCAGAATTCCTAAATTTGAACGCATGCTGCCTTCATCCCAGCTTGGGCTTGACCTGTACATATGACCTGTGGTCATCGCCGATACTGACGTCATACCGGAAACGGAACTTCGACTTGATCCCAATGACCCTTCCCTTTCACTATCCTGCCTCACCCCTTGGTTGTAATTAATATAATCTCCATAATTGATAGATTCCACTGACAGAGATCTGGTTGCCATTGGTAACGACGACGGTGATAAAGGTAACGTAGCAACGCCATTATCCTCCATGTGTTCCCTATGTTCCTTTAACTCTATTCTGATCTGACGTTTCGCAGCAAGATGTCTGGATTTGTCGTCCTGTTGTCTGAAAATATAGAATAACATATATGTATAATAATTGATTTGAAACAGGGTCTATGGTCACGTGATCTACACTAATAACAATTGAGGTAAAAAATATTCCTTTTCGCAAATTTCTTCTTCCATACATATACTTAAATGACATCAAATAGCGCATAAAATAACTACATCTGCTACCTCACATTCCCTGGATAATCCCAGTTGATCCAGTGAGTTCCTCCCGCACAAAAAAATAAAACAAGTGGTTAACTTGGTCATGTGCAAAACTAAATTGTGCAAAGGTTTTAAAGTAACCTTTTTGTATCATTTTCGGTTAAAGAAATGTATAAGTTGTTTTATGCCCTATCCAAGCTTTTGGCTGCCGCAAGAATTTGACGATTGTCGAGAGTTTGTTTATATTCTGAAGCGACGTGACTATATACCCTTAAACTAGGGTTTTGTTTCCAAAAACTTTCCAAAATGAGTTTGGGCTAAGGTGAAATCTTCTAGATAAAAATTAAGATAATAATTGTAATAATTACATTTTAAACTATAAACCAATCTTGTCGGAAAACTAATCACTGTATACATGTCAAAGGGCAATAATTTAATAACATTAGCAAATTTTATCTCATGCACAATTGTGTGCGTTTAATTGCATATATGCATTAAGCAAAATGGACGAAATTTTGGGAACGACCCAGGGCAGGACATTTCAACTTTACCCACATCTCACTCTCACCTATAACATACCGTCTTTTAACAACACAACCAATTATCAATCCTGTACCAACCACTAGAACAACACATGATGCTATAACTACATAAATCATCACTGAAATGAACAACACGTTGAAATAAATTAACAATATTATAATCATAATCATCATCGTCATCACTATCACCATCAACATTATCAGCAATGCCACCAATATCATAACCATCATCTTGGTTATTAGTATTATGTTTATTGCCATCATCGTCATTATTAGAATTACATGTACATTTATCACTACATGTATAATCATTATCATAATAAGTGTCATCAGCACTACTATCGATATTGTAAAAAACATCAACATGGCCATTATTGTCATCATCATCATTTTCATCATCATCGTCATCGTCACCATCATCATCATCATCATCACCACCACCATCATCATCATCATCATCATCATCATCATCATCATCATCATCATCATCATCATCATCATCATCATCATCATCATCACCATCATCATCGTCACCGTCGTCGTCGTCATCATAATCATAATAATAATAATCATCATCATCATTATCATCATCATCATCATTTCTTATCATTATTAACAAGTGTGCATATAAATTTATTTTGGATTGTTACAGCATACAATATTACACGCAACATATCGACTAAAATTGTCGAGAAATACGATATAGATACTTGTTTTAATATTTATTGAATTAGTCGTCACGCTAGTGATCTAATGCATATGCATCAAAATTCATCTCTATATTTTCTGGTCAAAGCACAGACCCGTTTCAAGTATTTTTAGCAGTTGACTCTTTCAACCTGTTTACAATTAGTTTTTCGATATTTATACTAAAACCTCACCATCATTATCATCAGTCGCTGCTGTTGAACCTTTGACTACGTCTATATTATCATCAGTAACAGTGGTGGGCGGAGTTTGTGCATCAGTTGGTTTTATCTTGGAAACAGTATCTGTACTCTCAGTAGTTGGTATACCAACGTACACTGAAAATGAAGAAAGTTAGATAGTAAGGACAGAAGCCTGTAAATCATTTAATTTGTTTGAAGTATTTTCAGGGTAAAGATCTATCTAAATTTCATCACCTTTGTTAATATCTTCATTAACAAGAAAGAAATTAGATGAAATATGTTGTTATCCTTACATAGAAATTCAATGATAAAATCCGAGAATTCTAACTGTAAGGACCTACTTACCAATATGATTGCTTCAGATTTTATCAGGGAAAGATAACTGACTAAAGCCCTAATTACATCGTATTGTCGAAATCTCATTATAGCTGCCAGTATACAGATTTCAACTTATATATAAACTTTACTAAAACCCTCAAAATTTTAAAGAAACATTTTGGAAGGAGACCAACATTATTCTAATAATGCAAATATACATACGTGTATAAAATATGACGAATTTATGCATCAAAATATACACCGTTTGTAACAATATATTATACATGTACCACAATCCGGTGAATTTAGTGCGTTTTGTGGGTTAATTTTATACTTATAATACTCGTATATAGGTCAGTTTTTTTCAAATATAAAGAATTCTCTTTTTTTAATGACACAGTTTAATACAGAGATACTTTATTTTAAAATACATTTCTAACGTTTAATTTGTAATTGTTTTTGCATAAACTTAATCACCTTTGTCTGACTGTCAGACGGACAGGTTATTATTCCTAACAGGAGTTGTTTGATCAACTCAAAAAAGCAAAACTATGTAGGTCACATGTGAGTCGGTATGGGTTCCCATGTAGTCTCTATATATATGTGCTACCCATGTTGGTCTCTATGTAAATGTACTACCCATGTAGGTCTCATGTGGGTTTTGCAACCGGATTCGATATGGGTCCCATCTGGGTTTGCGTATGTAGCAAAACCTCAATATTTTTTTCGTGAACCCCACAAATCATTTCGAGATTATTCATTCAATGGAAGGTTGATGTGCTCAGAATCATGTCCATCTTGTGTAAGCCACTTACAGGGAACAGTTGTATAATCTTATATAACAGGGATGCATATTATCCAGCGTCTTACGATCTATTTTAGTCGTAAATCCTTCTATAATGTATTGTTAAATTATCGTAAGATTTTTGATAATATGCTGCCCTGTTGTATAATCTAAAATATTCTTACCTCCGTTATAACAAAGATAAAATTCTCCACTGCAACTATTGGTAACCCAGACATTGTTAAGCCTGTATCCAAATGATTCTTTAAATTCACAATTGTTATTTGACAATGCTGTATGTAACTTTATAGCAGTAACTTGAGTAGCTCCTGGTACAGCACATTCCCTGTAGAAATAATTCACACTTGTACATCGAATAACAGCAAAATGTTGTCTACCACATTCTGAAATAACATACAGCGAGAAAAATAATTTATGTACATTTGTATATGTACATGTCGTACAATAAACGTGTTTTTGCACTTTTGAAATAAACTTGCCTCGATGTAAGATAACTCATTCCAGTATCTACATTGTTAATATGAGTAAACTAAGCATTATACCCCCTTAATCAGTGTTAATAAGGAACATGCTTACAAAATGTCAACTCTCTATTTAATAAAATGATTCTGATTCATGGCCCTTCAGTAATCATTAATGATCTAGTAGGATTAAGTTTCTTGGTAAAAACGATATACATGTAGTGAGTTTTGTATGTTATTCAAAATATTGCAGAGATGACTTTATAAATCAGTTTAAGCCCTGCTTCTACTTAGTTATTTAACCAATCTATGTAAGGTTAATAGTTTGATTAATTTAGGATTAATTCTTTACTACGAATACATAAAAAAATACCAACAGTGTCATTTTTAAACGATGCTTATTTGACGAAATGAGTTATAAAAACAAACATTATAGAAAAATTGTAGGGTCCTGCATTTGTGGTTTAGTTTTAACAATAAACCTAACAATTCTGTTTAGGACAACATAGACGTGCAATCAACGACCATTGCGTAGTATTTGGTAATTTAACGGATAAAATGGTAATAATATTTGTAAGAAGTACCTTCTATGTCTTCAGGGTTAACTGTATATCCTTCTTTAAAAGTTATCCATAATAGCACAATATATATAAACATCCTCATTTTTATGATCGTTTCTTTATATAGATAACCCTTTTAGAATAATGTAAAAATAATTCTTTGAACTCAAAAATTCCGAAAAAAATAGTGAACATGCTTTGCTTTTCTAAGATAACTGTTTTTCTAGATCCCATCCGTTGTATATAAAAACACGTCAATTATGTAGAAAAACATGAAAACATGCCTTTATCCACACCGCTTTCGTCATCGAACAAAATCGCCAAGGGCGGTAACTCTGTTTTATGCTTTGTTTTATGATTCAAACAATCGATGTGTATCGGTGATAATAAAGCCAAATGAGCCTTAAGGAACAAACAGATTTCACAGTTAACCTGTCTTTCTAGATGGTATCTTAACATCAACAAATTGTCCAGGTACATTTCATGACTTATGGTCATTATCATACGAAGTCATTTGAAAACAATGTTTGTTAAAATTGCACCAACATTAAGGCAGAACTTGCCGCGTTTTAGGATTGATTTCAAACCAAAACAAGATTTCTAAGCTAATGATATTGTATATCAGATAGTCACTCCAAGGTTGCCATGTCACTGTTTGTCTTTGTTTATAATGACCTTATTATCTGCGTCTGGATGGGTTTAAACAAAAAAATTGTTATGTTCTGCTCCATTCTGCCATGTATGTTCATTTCACGAAAAAAGTGTAATGGCATTTTATAGTCAAGTTTCCTGCCTAGTGCTTACGCACGTTTATCAAATTTACAGCTACTACCTCTGGTCATCGGGCTACGGGTATCTATCTATCAATCTCCCATTGGGAGTATTTTACTCCGCGTATTAGTGCAGCCTACAATTTTGAGCTACGGAATTTTACCACCATCGCAGGTACCCATTTAAACCAGGGTGGAATGAAGCAATCGCAGGTAAATTTCTTGCTCAAGAAAATAAGCAGTGCCCCTAGTAGGATTCGAACCCAGGACCTCCCGATCCCTAAGCGTGCGTCCTACCACTGGATACTGCTCCTACATTGTGCATGCTTTTTTCATATTTTCAATTGTATTCATACAATGTTTATCTTGTTTTGTAAAATACCGCCACAATTATTATTGTCAATGAACTTAGTTCACGTCATTAGAATAGTTTGACTTGGATAACATATTGATCAATGTATAGGAGAAATTTTAGAAGTATCAGAAAATGGACCTAGGACAAAAATAAGGAAAGGATAGTAATGGAAAAGTTTTAAAGATGAGATGCCATTTATAGATAACCACTTAAAAAGCGTTGATAAATGATGTATAATCCAAATGAAGAAATGTTGAACCAAGCTCTTGATGATGACTCAATATATACGTAAAATATATGCATGTTTTAAAAGCAAAAATATAACCCGTGGTTGTGTTAGCATTCCCTCTTTCTTATTGTTTCAATACTGTAAACATCTAGAGGCAAATTGTTGTACAATTACAAATATGGTCAATGAACAAGTATGAGATATTATCTGACCATTATAATGGTCAATAAACGTTTAAACATTTTATATGATACGATAAATGTATTCAATACTATAATCTACTGAAGTGTGTTTCTGTTTTGTTTCGCCGTCTCAGTATTAAGTAGGTTATTGTCTTTTTTTTCGACGACAATCTTGTCTCACACAAATTTTCTCGACAATTGTCTAAATAAAGTACTCACCTTCCTTCCAAAAGACAGACAACTTCTCAATATACATTCTAAATATAAAAAAATGACATCATCGACTTTTATGGAAGGGTGTAACAGGGATTTGTAACGAAATGTTTTTTTTTTTATATTTTCTCGGTCGTTACTGTCTATAACTGGCTGAAGCAGGCTGTACAAACTATTTCAGAGTTTAAAAACTTGATTTATGTTTTTGTACATGTCTTCCATGCAACTTGTGAATGTTTCTGAAGTTTTTGACAATTGAAAATATGACTTTAGGTGATGTAAAATGGGGCTAAGAATGGCAGATCGGCGGGAAAATGCATTGTTTTGTGAAACAGTCTGTGAGCGTAATTTATCTCCAAATCATCTAGAAACACATTTTTCCTAACATTTATGTCAATTTGAATGGTACTGGTACAAAATATCATGTGAATATCTTTATTTAAACTTGTTATACTTGTTTTCCGTATTGGCCGAAATAATAGCGACAGTGAAATTTGATGAAAATCTATTACATTTACTTATAGTTACAAATCCCTGTTATATAAAATCCCTGGGTATAACCAGCCCGGGTTTATGTTTCGGGACACAAGATCCGAAATCCTTTCGAAACACACTGCACCAAGGACCTGGGCTTAATTGTAACCAAGCATGATTGCAGAGAACCTTTTTTTGCTAACGTCAATGCCTTTCCCAGTATGAGAATTAAATCTTTTCTTCTTATTGTTACACGAATTACTTTTACTCAATTGTGAAATAAGTTTTTACAACTTAAAGCAATTACTCTCGAGTCAGCTTCCGGGTCCCTAGGACTTACATAGTTGGATAAACTTTCTTGCTCATGGCAAATACGGTCCAATGTCGTGACCATTCGATCACAAGTGATTCTGTGTCTTCCCTATACAGTATTCAATTGCTTGACCAGTCGCGACCAAGACTCGAAACCTGATCGCCTGATTTCGTTCAGAGATCCAGCTTTCTCACCACGATGAGACAATTGCAGCATTAATAAGTAAACAAAACATGATCTTGATTTCTTTATTATTTATTGCAACTACATAATATTATACAGTATAATTTATAACGAATTGATATGTATGATAAACTATAAAACACCACCGACTTAACACTGTTTAATTCTATTTTGAAAAGTGAACACTATTTCCTCTTAATAAGAAAACATCATTTGGTTTTAATTTTTAAAAAGTTATTATTTTCAATTTGAAAAGGTTTCACTGTAGATCTATATATTCAAAAGCACTATTTCTTTTCCTATTTTAAGCATTTTGTTTTTCCAATTTGAAAAGTTTACATTGATGAATACTTAATATTTAAATATATACAAAATGTACGTCTGTTCTATATTCAATTTTAAGAGTATTTTAATAAAGTACAAGATGTTTCTATTTACATTTTAAAAATAACTTAACACTGAATGAAATAATTATCAAGTCTACACTATTTCTGTTTCTAACTTTTCACTGTTTGTTTTTACAGTTTTATTTTGTGTTTCAGGTTGTATTTCAATATGATTATAAATGGATGCATCAGGTATCAATCTTATGGGACCGTGAACTAAATGATCATATTCATTGTCATCTGCATTGTTTATTTTAACAGTGGTATCACTATTACTAGCAATGTTTATAGACTCAGGGATTAACACAAAATAGTCATGTGACTTCTTGCTATCGTCTGTTTCGTCCAAAATACGCAGAACATGTGCCGTTTGTGTTCTTGTTTCCCGCTTTATTATGGTATTATTGTTACTTCTGGTCATATCGGCTGGTATGCAGTCGTACACGTCTTTATAATCGTCTATTGTTGATATTGGAGCTGATGATGTCGATGATGACGTCACAGACTCTGAACGACTGTAATCAGGCACAAGTGGCGCTATTGACCACTTCTTCTGTCTGAAATACTTGTTTTTGTGACCTTTGTTCTTGGCTGCGTCCTTTTTGCTAGCCTCTTCGTAACTGAAACAAATACGTGTAAATATGATAAATAGCGCTATTCGTGACAACCTCAGCGATCTTCTACGAAGATACACCGCGGATATCAGAAGGAATACAAACAAACCACGAGGTCCGGCCAATAACTTGCTGTGAAGTACTGTTATTTTTGTTTGAATTAATTTGTTTTAGCTCGATTGTAAAACAAGTTCTTTCAACTTAAAATAATCACTTTCGAGACCACTAACTGGTCCCTCGGTACTTTGCCAGCAAGATAAAGTTTCTTACTCAAGGAAGCAACGGGTT
Source organism: Mactra quadrangularis (assembly GCA_025267735.1). NCBI lineage: Eukaryota > Metazoa > Mollusca > Bivalvia > Venerida > Mactridae > Mactra > Mactra quadrangularis. The sequence continues at coordinate 46,244,026 of CM046299.1, read as the reverse complement.
AGGTTTTACAAGGGATTCGAACCAGCGTGGAGCTGGTTATTCAATGACCAAACGTCGTAACCACTCGACCTCGCCCATTCCTTATTAATATTGTAAATAATTACCTGTCATTACATGTACATAGATATGTTATAACACATATCAATATAACAATAATCACTCCACCAGTTATTATACCTCCCATTAAAACATCTGTAAAATAGAAACAAAAAATGTGGAAAATTACTACGCCAACTCCACACTGTTGTACAATGAACAATATACCATTGTAAAACAAACTTCATGGAAATAAAATATGATGTATTTAAGTTTTGTGCAGACATATCAATATACTTTTTCATAAACACATTTAAACACTATAATACATCTAAATCTCCATTTTCCAAAAAAAACAAACTTACGACAAATTTCATCGAAAGTGAAAAGCAGTAATTTTTCAGAAAATGTCCAATTATATGTACTCTGCTTATCAATGTTAAGTTTAAATTATATTTCTCACATGCACGAAGTGTTCATATTATATCTGTATGAAGTAAAGGGGGACAACCCTTATTGACTATAAAGCCATGTGTACTTTTATTTGAGTTCACTCTTTTAATGTACATAGTTACAAAGTTAAAATCCATGTTTTTGCCTTGCTTCTTTAGTTTTATAATTCAACTTAAGAATATTACACAAAGTACACAACTATCAAATTCAATCGCTGGTCTATTTTAAGTGTCGTTTAACAATTCGATCAACTCAACTAATCAACGATCTTTTACATATTTCTTGAGCAGTTCTCTCTACTCCTTCGACAAGGGCCGACATCCGTTACTACATGTATACGGAGAAAAATCGATAATAAGTATCTAATTGTCATAAAAGGAAATAATTTGTTGTGGCCGAAAATCGAACCATGAACGCCTGCATTGTGTCACGACCGAGGCTACAGTGTCACACGGTGTCAATTTACTTACATTTAACTGCAAATCCTTTTTCTTTCATGAGTTCATCGGTTAAGATGTTTTCTTCAGTAACTTGTGAGTTATTAGTATCATTAATAACTTTATGTACTGTCACACGGTCTTTACCAATGTCTACAGTAGCTACAGTGGTTGTTCCATAATTATCGTTGTCATGTACGCGACCAGTGTCGCTATAAACTCCATCATCACCGTCTTCATCATTATGATAAAAACCACCGTTACCATAATTAATATTATTATTGTCAACACCATCGTCATCGTCGTCGACATTATCGCCATTGCTATCTTCTTGATAATCACCGTTAGCCTTTTCATCATCATCATCATCATCATCATCATCATCACCATCATAGTCGTCGTCCTCATTATGATTGTTGTGATGAATTTGAGAAAAGTTGGGCATGGTTGCTGTAGCGTCCTTATTTTGAAAATAGTTCCCATGGATACTGTTGACCTCTGAACTTTCTGAAAATGACGTGAAAGACACCATACTATTTGATATTTATTATTTAGTCATACGGCATAAAAATCCTATAAACGACTCCCTCTTGTGATTTTTAAGCTTTCCTTATTTGCAAGACAGTGACATTTTTATTACTTCTATGACATATTAGAATTAGTTTTGAAATCATTATGAAGCACAATTTAGTACATTCACAGTTAAGTTCCGCTGTAAAGATCTCAGTTTTTGCAATATCATATGTTTTAAAGAAATAAGTGGTCTCTATGAACCATACTATGAATTTTGCTGATTTTGATAATGGCACTTTACTGTTCTTACAAATTAAGATCATCTATACTAGTCAGTCAGTGACTGACTACTGCTCTACATGATTTAAATCAGTAATAGGATGGAGAACGCCAGCGGAAATTATTTTTTTGACCAAACTTCACGAAAGTATGTTCCGCCAAGAAATCGAACCCACGACTTCTTGATTACAAGACTTGTTCGCTACCGATCGAGTCACCGCCCTTGAAAACTGACAGATGAATTGCGTAGTTACAAATAAAAATAACTGATCTAGTTTGACCTCATCACGTTTAGTACATCTATTGTTCTTGAAATCATGACATCAACATAATCATGTGAATTGTAATTTTCACACGCCGTGATCACTCTGTTCATGTTATTACTTATGTTATTAATAGATATAATTACACACTTAAAGGCATTGAGATAATTAAAGGGTTAATGAACTTACGGTTGTTATCAATGTTGGTGTTATTGTCCGCTTCCGATGGACCTGAAAAACATAATGTAAAAAAAATGTTTTAAATAAAAAAATATAAATTGTGTATTAACCTTATGACTAATCATGTCCTCTTATGTCCCCTATATTTGATTCTACAAAGGCCCCTTTGTCCCCCACATTATTTTAATAATGTCCCCTTTGTCCCCTTCATACGATGATAATACGTTTCCATTTTTTGGATGCAATTTTAATAATGCCACATTTTGACCCTTGTATATGATATACATATTCCTTTTTGTCCCCTGTTTTGGATTTTAGTAATGTGACTCTTTGTCCCCTCATTCTTTAAATTAGGTCATAGAATATTTTCTTACGTCATTTTCCTCTGCTTTTGTATCAGTCGTCAGTCACTGATGAGAATATGTGCATAATACTAGATTAAAAACTTTGGTCCAGAGATCTTGGCATATTTAAGGGTCCGTATATAGGACGAAATACCACACCAATATGACTAGTTAAATGTCGCAAGACACCATGGTCAAACAAATATTTATTTATTTATTTATTGGAGTTAACGCCGTATCAACACAGTTTAGGTCATTTCACGGCGTCCAGCGCACCTAACCTAGCTTTCCTGGACCATTGTCTATAACCAGTACTCACCTACCCTTCCACAAGGCCGGAAACTTCTCCATATTATCTAATCAATGGAGGAAAATCGACATTATTGTCAAATTTTTATGGAAGGGTATAACCTCCCCGGGTGGGATTCGAACCCGCACCCCCTCGGGCACGAGTATCCAAATCCCGGCGCGCTACCAACTGCGCTATCGACCCGGGTTATCAAACAAAATTAAACAATATAATATTAAACAATAAAAAAATAAACCAATATATACCCTTTTCTAAGCAAAGTAGGAAACTACCAAAGCAACCATTCACAGTCCACAAACCACGACCATTGATGGCTAATCCAAAATTCATAGGTGTACCATATCTACGACAATTTCTCGTCTCATATCTGAATAAAATAACATAAACGACATTGTTATACATAGTGAATCATTCCCGATATTTGACTGTCATTTTCTTATTAACATGAGTTACCTTATGCAATAGAGACGGTTATTTTGTTAATTTCGGCAGCCATCTTGGTGGCCATCTTGGATTTAAAATGCCGAGACGGTGTGTTAGACGAACACCATAACCATATTTCTTTACTTTTCTTTCTTGCTTTGAATTCAACAGAGTTAAATACAAATTTAAAAAAGTACATATTTAAGGCGGTCGGCATGATCCCGAACTAAAGACAGTATGAATGGAAGAGAACGTGTGGGTCGCCTTTGGCATTCTTCGGTTTTTAAAAGAAATATATATACCTGACGTCTAAACGTGCTGACAAAATACGTATTACATTAGATGCTCTTGGGTAACAGACAGTCCATGATTGATCTAAACCTCCACAAGAAATTAACTCAAAATCTTTACAACTATCTGAAATACAAACACATAAAATGACCATCTATGTAACCGACACGAAACGCGGTTTCTTTCTTTGCAAGTACATGTACTGAATTTTACTGAACTTCAATCTCAAGTTTTCATGTGTTCTCATTTTAGAAGAAAACGACTTAGTAGAATTTTAGATTTTTCTTTCCAGAATGAGAGGATGTTTTTCTTAATTTTGTATGTTGAATGATTTTAGGGGTTATTTCCCTCATCCCAACTGAGGGTTATTAACATTTTGAAAACCATTTAAATTTATTTCACAACATTCAAGTTTTCATTCAATGCATAATGTTAATCATTAGGATTATATCTATAAAACTGCGTTCTGTTGCAAAATTATTAATGACAACTTTTAATCAAAGTGAGTTATTATTTCAAATCAATATAAAATAATGTACGTACAAAATAGTTAATATAATTTGAAAAAGTGACGCGGTGAAAACATTAAAAATGCAACGTATAATTAGAGTAGGTTTTAGAGAAATTGTCTACGGACATAAACAGTTTTGTATTAGGGAAATTATTCATTAAAGTGAAATACAAAAGTAAACCAACCTATCTCAGGCTGTCCTGATGTTATTCTAGCTGTGATTATCATAAGTAACACCACAAAAACAACACCATTTTCAGCAGCTGTATATGTATTCATTTTTACATCCAAAAAAGTAATTATATCCAAACAAAGACAAATTATTCTCAATCCATGCAACATCAAGCACAAATAGCACGAAAGTGACAAATATAACTAGATACTTGAGCATTAAACAAACGTTTACAAACACCACACTTATGGTACAGTTAAACCTAAGCAACTTGTGCCGCTTAGAAACCTATGATCATGTGAGTTCTGGACTAGCTTTCTTTGTCTTATTATGGATATTTGAATAAAAAACTACAAAAATAAAAAAAGCATATATTAAGTCTTGACATTTTATTTGGTCCATAAGTTATGGCAATGCCTTTGGTCCCAAAGCAAGGACTAAAGTTTAAGTCGGTCCAGAAAGGTAAACATTGTGCTTGGTCCCATAGTGGAAACAATTGTTTGATAAGGAGCGGTGAACCTTTGTTGGGTCCAAAAGATAATACATTTTGTTAAGTTCGGAAGTGTAACAGTGTTATTCAACACATATTTGAAGAATATGATTGAAATATTATGAATAATAATGCTGAAAATTGCAAAAATGTGTTTGGAGATAGATCAAAATTCGCTTATTTTGGTTGATGCATCTCGTTCTAACATTGCGCTATCTCCAAGAAGACATTATACAGTATAAGTTCATTCACCCGAACACCACCGGCTCGAATTAATTGGCCGAGCCGAACACATTGTCTGGCACCGAACAATTTTCCTTCTATATCTATTTTAGTCAACCTCTGTTTGGTCGAACAGGACTGAGTCGAACTCTCGAACCAATATCTTGGCCCCGTGGTTTACAAATACACTTATATTCAATTGTCTCTCTCGAACAATAGATTTTCACACATCGGCCGTAAAATCTTGACCGTAGTCATTGTTTTTGACGCGTGATAATAACAGGGCGTGAAAATCGCTTAACAATAGATTTGTTAATTGATTTTAATTGCTTAACAATTGATTTGTTAATTGATGTTAATTTGCCCAACACATTGTGATTGGTAAATATATTGTTTATAATATTGCATAAAAATTGCTTAACAATAGAATTGTTTGTTGACTGCAAATTGTAGACAGTCACATATTATAAAATGTCATGGTATGATTAAAAATAAATGATAAAACGGGTAAATAAGGTCTCGCTAAAAATTAATTAGCGCATATAAAGCATGTATGTTAGTTTTAATTAATAAAAACTTATAAAAAGTAAAAAATAAGTCCAAATTAAGGATCAAAATGTTAGAACAAAATACACACACATATACAACGGCGGAAAAAAAAACTTACTGGAGGACCCGGTCACATCGAACCTTTCTCACTTACATGTAATCACATTATAGAAATGATCAATTCATCTACTACTACTAACCTATATCGTAATCATGTTCTTAAATGTAAAAATAACACACAACAAATATGTAGTTGGCAATTTAATTTGCAGTAATTACTAACTACGTATACATGCCACATGAATGAACCGTGTGTTCGGGTTATATACTAAACCAAGGGAGATAACAAATTTAAAAACAATTACGAAACAAGGGGAAGTAATAACGTCATACTTGGACGAATGTCGGCCGGGTCGAACACTTGGCTCTCTCGAATCATTTTTCATGTCCCCTCGAGTTCGAGCCAGCGAACTTTTACTGTAATGGTATTTGAGCACGTTTTCTATAATTTTGAGTTTGTAACAATGCCTATGTTGCAGCATACATTTTTTTTTGGTATACGCCGAAAATATGATGTCACTGGAGAGGAAAAACACGATAATCATGCTGTGTACTCCGACTGGACGAAAGGAGATAGAGCAATGTTCGAACAAGCTTCTATGGACTTAGAGCATTGTTAGAGTCAATTAGGACATAAAACGAGTGACGAAGATTTCATTTTGATCGGATAACAGTATTTTCAGCCCAAACATTGATCTATGTCCTGGACATAGAGCAATGTTTACGCTGTGAGCAGAGAAAATGTGTGGAGATAGGATAATGTACGATTGGCGAATTGGGCTGTTTGACATGATAGAGTCTCGAAACCTTTTTTAGAAGATAGAACAAGGTCATACAAGTCACTTGGTATGTTTATCTCATTTTTTTCAAAAATGGAGATAGGACATTGTTAGATTGAGGCGACGAGATGTGTAGAGAGATCAGGTTAGTCTGTATAACTGATTTCTTCACTGATACAGTCAGAGTGTTAAGTGTTGCTACAACAAGACGTTCAAGTACCTATTGTCGTCAAATAATCAACGAGGACGCCGCTCACATCCTGTTTTTATAGAGATCTATATTAGTCATGTATGTTGATGATGGAAGATGAAATAGGGTGTTTAACAGTTATTTAGTGCAAATTTGTCATACTGCATGAAGTTTTGAACAGTTCGAAGTTGTTAGGACTTCGGACTTGTGGTTCTATTGTGTAGGTTTGTAGGGGCCTTAGATTACTAATTTCATTGTGTAGGTGTGTAGGGGCCATAGATTTGTATTTCCATTGTGTAGGTGTGTAGGGGCCATATATTTGTATTTTCATTGTGTAGGTTTGTAGGGGCCTTAGATTTGTATTTTCATTGTGTAGGTTTGTAGGGGCCTTAGATTTGTATTTTCATTGTGTAAGTGTGTAGGGGCCTTAGATTTGTATTTTCATTGTGTAGGTTTGTAGGGGCCTTAAATTTGTATTTTCATTGTGTAGGTTTGTAGGGGCCTTAGATTTGTATTTTCGTTGTGTAAGTGTGTAGTGGCCTTAGATTTGTATTTTCATTGTGTAGGTTTGTAGGGACCTTAGATTTGTATTTTCGTTGTGTAAGTGTGTAGTGGCCTTAGATTTGTATTTTCATTGTGTAGGTTTGTAGGGACCTTAGATTTGTATTTTCGTTGTGTAAGTGTGTAGTGGCCTTAGATTTGTATTTTCATTGTGTAGGTTTGTAGGGACCTTAGATTTGTATTTTCGTTGTGTAAGTGTGTAGTGGCCTTAGATTTGTATTTTCATTGTGTAAGTATGTAGGGGTCTTAGACTTGTATTTTTATTGTGTAAGTGTGTTGTTGTTTGTATGTAGAAACAGCGACCTCATTCTTGGACGAGGGACGATTAAGCATATTTGGGTCTTGGGTGTAAACCCAATCGGAGGCAAAGAAAATATCAGACAATCTGTTTATGTGAGTCTATTGCAATAAATAATGAGGGATATTTGGTAGTTATCTTTCTTTGATCAACTCTGAAGGGACCCAATTGGTAAGAAGATAATATTGCATATATTAATTTAAGAATTAACTATTGCAAATCATTGAAGTGTTAGGTAAAGTCTGAGAAATCTAACAATTTGGACCAACCTTTTTGAAGAGTTTGCCTTATTAAATTCAAGTTTTGATAAACACAATGAAACACTTATTAACCCTAATGCATCACTAAGTTAAGAACATAATGTTATTATAATTGTGATATCAACGAAAAGAAAAACTTTTAACGGAGTTAAAAAGTACAGGACAATTAAGCCATTACAAGTGGGATGTGTACTTTAAAACTGTATGAAACTTACATGAAACTCAACTTAGGGCAATTGTTGTCGTTAAGTAAACACTTATACGAACTCTGTAGCGTGTTCAGTTACCTTGAACGTTCCAAAACGTTCCGTAACGGAAGTGGGGGAACAACTCAACCTATAGACAACTCAACCCGAGACAATAACGGATTGAGTTGTCCCAACTTTGAGTTGAGTATTGCACGGGTTGAGTTGTCTTCGGGTTGAGTTCTCCCGCACCCGTAACGTTAGCTAACAGTAGTTACTGAACACGGGGCAGACGATTGTCGTATGTTTCATTGAATACGACAAAGAAAATATATTTAAATTTGAACAAAACATGATTCAAAATATCTTGTTAATAATAATTATTATATAAAAGGTGTATTAGTTTTAACGTCAAAACTTCCTTTCCTTAGAAATGGATCTCATGAAGCACATATACCACCTGGGATCCCTCACAAGTATCCCTAGCTCCAATAAATTCAAATACTTCATGCTTGAAACAACTGATTATTGCACAATTTTATGAAGATTGCATTTAGTTTCACACGTATTGGCAGCAAGCGTCTAAGACCTTCCAGTTTTCTTTATTGAAAAAAAGATTTTTTTTTCATTAAGATAAACTTCAAATAATTTGTTTAATTTACCAACATTTATTCATTTCACTCCGCTTAGTTGAATCCTTATAAGCCGACGTTTGTTGAATTCAATTCGCTTATGCGGCTTCTCAAATCATGTTGACGGAAGGTTTGTCGATTTCACATCGCTTAGTGTTGACTCCTTAAACATCTGGTGGCGGAATTAGCCGAGGTTTGTCGATTTCACATCGCTTAGTGTTCACTCCTTAAAAATCTGGTGGCAGAATTATTGTCATTGTCAAGTTGACTTCTGAAATGGACTGTTTCCGGATCGATGCATACGAATCAAATATGCACTTCAACATTGATCACTTGAATGACAAGTGTGTATCTACGTGACGTGAGAAATGGACAAACTTCCTGTCAGTAATCAATAGTTAACAACTTTACAATGATACTGTCCGAATATAAGGACAACTCGTGTTTTGATAGTATCATAGCGGAGCAATTGAGTGAATCAGATCTTTTAGGCCTATGATTACACTGTCCGACGTGGCCATAGCCAAAACTTCTCCGTGAAGTGACGGTTTGGACAACCAATTGAGTTTGATACATCCCATTGTGAAGTGAGGATATGGAACGAACGCTGTTCAACTTGGTTGAAAGCCGTACAAAGTTCATACCAAAGAACAAATTCATATTAAGAGTATCTGAAACGATCTTACAAGCATCAGTGCATGTAGTCTCGTTTTACATCACCAGTTAAGTCATCATTTCAAATCGAAGTTTTGGCCGCAATGAGCAATTGTGTTATTATTTTTGGAGCAGTGGTCCAGTCGTAGAACGCACGCTACCCCACCAGTAGCACTGCTATTTTCCTTGAGCTAGAAATTTACCAACGATTTCTACATTCCACCCTGGTGTGAATGGGTACCTGCGAGGGTGGTATAAATCCTCTGCGCAGACGTGTCGGCTGCACTAAGCGGAGTTGAAAGACTCCCCAGGGAGATTTATAGCTAGATACCAGTAGCTGGATGACAAGGGGTAAGAGTTGTTAAAGGAATTGCATGGCAAAAGTTCAACTTCATATTTATTGATTTTGAATTATATTTTTTATAACTGTGAATGCAACATCACACTGTTATATTACTTGGCAAAATATTTCTTTATTTTCTCGTAATATCCTAAACTCACGTGGGTCAGGTTAGCTAAGAATAGATTAGTGTTAAAATATGCATTTACTGATGAAAAGATACTAGAGCTTGTTATTGTGCAACATTAGTATAATTCTATTAAAAAGATATCCTAACCGTCTAAGATTGTTGAAAAGAGAAGAAGCGACCAATGAAAATGTTTAATTTCAGCAAGTACGACATATAACAAATCTATAAATAGCTTGGTGATTCCCTCAGTATCCTACTTTCGTTTTCAACAATGTGTATGCCATATGTTTTAATTCGGTTAGTTGAATGATTTAAGTGACATATGTTATTAGTAAGTGATTTCTTACGTTCTTAACACTGTTTTAAAGACTAAACTTGGTTCTATACTTTGGCACAGTAATTTGCTTGTATATCCCTTTAAGTCGGTGAACGTGCATGAGCATAAAACTTAAACTATGATTACTTTACTTTGCAATTACTTTCCTTTTAACTTTTTCCTTTTAATTCAAGACTCTTTGAATAAAGCTCCTCTAGAACATTAGTTGAGCTGCACACGAGGAAATATTGTAAATGTATCACAGTAAAGTGTAAGACCTTACGACCTAGATGTTGCTCTAGTCAAGTATCTACTTTAAACATTTCCGTCTCTACTTACATTCTTTAAACGTTATAACAAAGGAAACACGAGTCTTCTTTTGACATGTACAGAAACAAAATTAGCGTCAAGTGCTACTTTTTATAATTAGCAACATAATGATAATTTTCCCTAGTAATAATTTCTATACAATATAATGACTTAATTGTGTACATGTATAGATAATATATACATTATGTATTTTACTATGCAATTGAGATTTTCTACCATTTTTGTTCTTGATGGTTTTTAAGCAAGTGAAAAAAATATTGGTAAAGTTTGATTCAAAGGTCCACTTGTTCTTACATTATGGAACGACCATTTTTATGTAACAATGTTTCATTGGCAAAATTTGTTAGCATACGTGTATATACACTCACCAAACTTTCTAACAAGTAAAAAATTGCTGCGAAATGCAGCAATGTGATTGTCACGGCAAACAAAAAACAGTTAAGTATAATCTTAATGTAACTCAAAATAGCATTGTGTTGAATTGTCATGTTAGCTATTAAGGATTTTCAATAGTATAATGCAACTTGTTATAAAACGTTTTCCTGTTCATATGTAAAGGAAACTAAGAATTTTACTCACAACAATGAGACATGACTTCTGAACGAAGTTTGATGTTGTGGTAAACACTAATTTACTGACCAAATCAAAGTATTGTACAAACTGGCATGGTGAATGTTTAACGTCGCTGAAGTTAGCAAAAAAATTGGGATAGCAAAAGTGACACACTAATTGTCTTGATCCACACGTATAGTTATGTAAGTGAGTAGATAACAACTGTTTCATATTGATTTCTACTGAAACCAATTGACCTGATTTCTCAAGAGATTGTCTTGGACAAATATTTTCAATAAATCGACCAAGGCTATTTGTGCATAGTTTTAGTTAGAAAGCCCGATGACTAGAAGTAATGTTTATTGTGGTCCAGTAAACTTTCATAAAGTCCAGTAAAATATTTCATTTTGCTGAAGCGAATGTCCAAAGTCGATGAAAGTTCGTCGTGAAAACTGAAAGTTACGCTACTATTGACTTGTTTTTGGATAAATTTACTGTCATCACAGACGTACAAAAAGCTTATTAAAAAAAAGAAATACCTGAATTAAAATTGTTATTTATTATTTTTGACATTAAATAATGTAGTTATAAAGTAAAGACGCTATAGACGAGATACAATGTATGTGTGTTAATGGACATAATTGACTTTATCGGTAAGTGCAAGTTAAATGAACCCCATTCGAACTGTATTGAAAGACTCACATGTGACATTTTTTGCAAGTCTGTTCGAGGATCACATGTGACAGCCTCGACTGTACTATAATGCACTCCTTTCAGGACAGACATTATTTTTCTTTGAAACGGTCAACTTTTCCTTTAATTTCTAACGGTGACTTAAGTCAAGTAGAAGGAAAGTTAAAACTAATGTGAATGAATAGATAACAATAGTTTCAGTTAGATATTTACTGATAATGATTTATTTAGTTTCCCAAGAGATTGCAACACGGATGCAACTCTAGTACTATGATAACTTTATTTTAAAAATTGAAATGGTTAACTTCAAAACTACTTAAATCTTCATACCAGTTTCGATATTTTAATCTCCGCTTCGATATTCAAGTGATAGATGCTGATCAGATTGAATCAAGTTAGATACATTGCACTCTTGATATGTGAACGCCTGTAATTGAATTGTCCAAAGTTTTGAAGTGCATATACGAGTATCTATACAATATAGAAAATCATTTGTACCCTAATCAACAATTCCTACGCCATAGGGCTCTATATCGGTCAGAATGATCGATACGATATTCGTATCGATACAAAATGATCGATATTCGATATATCATATGATATTTTAATTATAAATAGATTTTTTTATAAAACTGCAAAACAGTGATATTTTGTTCATTTAATTTAATTGTTTTAACACCATACTACTAAATATACTGACTTATTAATATTTTAAATGTTCAAGTCTTTGAAGTTTGCATTTATTAGACATAACATTGCGTCTAGTGAGTCTCATTCTCGTACCCAAAGTTTATTTTCTTACTCGATCTTACTCGAGAATCTTGATAGCCTCTGGGTATGAGAATGAGTGAGTATGTGTCTAGACATTATCTGTCTGCTGACAGGGTGACATGCCAGCCAAGTTTTGCCTCCTTTGCTTACAACTTTTTAGTAGCATATAGTACACTCTGGTCTGTCCATTTTTCGTACAAAATAATAACCCCAAACTTTATTTTTCGGAGGCAGCATAATCTTGGACAAATGTAATGTTGCATGTTGCACATGAGTTTTTGTAACACGAAAAGCCTGTGAAATAACATCAATAATGACTGAGTGCGTTCGATAATCGATCGTTTATGTACTTGTGCAGGATTTACATAAAATGAAATCATTTTGTTGATGTTTGGTTTTAGTTAGATTTATCTCCAGTAATTCATATTTATATGACACTAAACAAATATCGACAAAATGAAAAGCATACTCTTTCGGTACTTAGCTATTAACAAAAATATCGCTTCTGGCCAAACAAGTTCTCTTTATATTGAGGATCTACCCGAACAAATCCAAGAGACTTCTGGCTCTCACAATTGATCTGTATTTAAAATACTGATCGTTAGCAATTCCCAGACTAATTGAAAACGAAAGTACATATACTGGATAGTCTAACCTCAACAGTTACTTCCCTTTGATTGAAAAAGGACATACCATGACGTATCCGGTGTAAGGCATTTGCTTAAAGGAATGTCAAATTATGATATTGTTTGTCCACATATTATTACAAACTTATTGGAAGCAGTAGAATGTCGATTTGGCGATGCAAAATATCAAATGATTTGCAGACCATGGATTTTATCTGTATGCCTCATTGATCGATATTTTGTTCGATACGGAAACGTTCGATCCGATATATCTATCGAACATACAATACCGGTATTCGATATATATCGTATACCGGTGTAGAGCCCTACTACGCCAGTACCCGACCAAATCGCTTTAACTCGAGATTCGCTTACGGATACATGGCCCATCTGAGTGCTGATATAATACGGATCAGGCAAAGTACCGACATTTATTGGTCTTTGGCACAAGTCCTCGGCATTTCCCCAGGGTAGCACTTTTGTCCACATGGCAGCCCTAGGTCAAACCTCTTGCGTGGTATACGCCAGTACCCGGCCAAATCGCTTTAACTCTAGATTATAGCACGGAAACATGGTCCATCTGAGTGCTGATTATAAATGCAAAAGGGAAAGTACCGACATTTAGAAGTCTCTGGCCCAAGCCCACGGCATTTCCCAGGGAAGCCACTAAGCCCACGTGATAGCCATAGGTCAGACCTCTCGAGTGGTATACGCCAGTACCCGTCCAAATTGCCTTAACTTGAGATTTGTGCCCTGAAACTTGGCCCGTGTAAATTGTATAATTACCTTTTAGAGGCCTTATGCTCTGAAAATGGACTTGCCCTCTTTAATAATTCGTAGTGATACCTCGTTTTATGACTAAATTACTATTTCGCTATTTGTTATTAAAAAACTTGCTAGCAAAAATAGCAAATAGTGGCCGCTTTAGCTAGCAAAAGTTTTTTGGTATAAAAAAATAACTACAGCGACGTCTTTTTTTGCGGGATACTCGAAAGGATTTAACACTTATCTCAATTCCGAAAGATGCGCCTAAATACAAAAGGCAAGCTATTTCAAATTGAAATCATAATTTTATAAGAAAGAAAAAAAACCTTCCCAGCAAATATAGAAACTTAGAAATGTAAGGTTCAAAAGACATTTTTACACGTTAAAATATTTACTTGGATACGAGAAAACATAATCCATAAACTGGCGAGCTTTTCAAGTGTGTCGAAAGGATTTGCGGAATGTGTTAATATAAAACGCTGATATTTTGTGTGTTGATAAAAATATCGTTTATATGGTTTTGAAAAAATGCTTTTTCTTATTAACTTTTAACGGAAATGGGCTGTACAATGATTGCATTAAAAACCAATAAAATGTCGGCAGTAGAAATCGAAAGGATTTTGTCAGGTGACTTTTGCCCATTGCTACAAAAAACTACCCATCACAATATCACGGCGTTTAGACGCCGTGAAATCAGTCACCCCATTAAATTCTTATTTTCAAATAACTTTCGTGGCAGCTGCCAACTAAGGTCATACGCTTTATTAAATACTTGCTCTGACTTTCTTCACTTAGTGACTTTTTACATGTATATAGTTCTATTATATTAACCTGTCACAACTTAGATAATTACACGGTCAGTGAATTTGTTATTTTTAATTTCTTTGGAACTTGTTATTTCCCCGATATTCAAAATCGCTGCATATATAGTTAGATCATCAACAACTGATATGGACCAGTTGGTCAATGGTTAAAAAGAAGTTATATAATAACACATTCAGTGACCGTGTAATTATTCAAGTTGTGACTGGTTAATATAATAGAACTAAACCTAAGTTAAAGACATTCGTTTAAAATCATAATAATTGAGAATATGATAATATGATTTTGTCTGGAATGTACCTGATAGATTGTCCTTTAATCAATATAGCCATAATAGTCCATAGTTTATTTCAGTTATTTGTGAATAAGGAATTAATGGGGTGACCCACTAGAAATGTTGGTGAGTTTATGTGATTATTCTGCTGATACAATTCACATCTACCCAGTGGCACTCTCTTTATTTTATATTAAACCGACTATACATGTATATGAGAAATATAGTTTAAATTGAATGTTCACACGCTTTACTTTACTATGCATAATCATGTTAGAAAGTGATGAAAACAGTCCAACGCTTGTTGCCTACAAAACATAGAACTAATCCACGACAGGAGATGCTCAGGATGACAATACAATATTATATAATTGTATTTATTTTAATATGTTATTGTATGTGTTAAGTTGGTGTAATAGTTAAGCGGTCTAACATTGCAAGCACGATTGGCTAAGGGGTGGTGGCTTAACAGCCACACTAAGTTTGTTCAAATAAATCACACAACCGTTATTTTAATACTGCTCTACAAGTGAATTTTGTAACTTGATGCGTCGATTTAAGAACATAATAGTCTGTCACAAATAGATTTGGTTGAATATATTCACAAATATCATTTTATTATGTAAAACAAGTGAGTAATATCGACTGTCTTATTCACTGATCCACACGTACTGAATGATTAATGTTGTACTCACAAGAATTAATTCTTTGTCACTGTACCACAATAGTGTGGACTTATATGCCATGTTTTGAAAATTGATGAAGTGGATCGGATTATTTTATTATTTATCACAAACACGTAATGTTATTTTTTACATTTTGTACACGTACCGTACTTGTTTGTTTACATACGTATAATTACGTAATTTTGCATATTATGTGAAACTGCATTGGCACCATTTCCTATCTATTAATTAAACCCCTCGTGAAATGATTGTTAGAAATTTAGCAAGGCATTTGTGGAAAGGAACTCGAATGTAGAAAGGGCAATTATCTTGGAAAAAAACCCAACTGAATAAATTAAAGACCTATAGAAATTTTGTAACAGATTAGTTACTTAAATCAATTACAACAAAATGGGATCTAATTTTATTTGACTTTTTGTTAAATAAATTTATTATATCTTCTTACTATAAATATTTTGAGGGTAATTAATTGAGACAGGAAATAAAGCGCCATGATCGTGCGACCACATGCACGACTCATGCAGATCGGTTCGTCTCCATTCGGAGACAAACACCCAAATCAACAGCGTAAACCGACTCTTAGCAAAACATTAGCAGCTCTGGTAACCAAGCCTCATTTCCATTCTCTATGAAAAAGAAATGGCATGGTGTTTAGGAACGACCAGAGCCAGTCAATGCTTCGCCCAATGAAGGCAAACGCTTGGCTGAATGTATGACATTTAAGTCAAAATGACGCCCTTGACAATAAAACTGTGATGTATTCTATCACAAGTTAAATACTAACAAATGGGTTGTCAAAGTAAGCAGTTTATTATGTCAATCAAATTCAATTGGTCTCTCATCCTGTCTTACTTAAGGTTGCAGATTCTTTGTTTAATATTTAACTAGATATTTAAATATTACTACAAAAATATATTGAAAACTTATCAAATAATTCAAAAACAAAATTTATACAGTCACGCGTTATTAACATGCCCCCGGGGCGTATATTTAATATTATTATATCTAATACGATTTACATATGCAAGGGAGTTAAGTAGGCTCTAAGCACATGCCATTGTTGCATCCCTTTGAGCTAAATCGACAAATGTAGTTTTTCAATCTCTCATACAGAGTTGTCGATCCTTACAGTGATCTTATATCTCTGTAAACGTCTCGGGTTTTACAAGATTCTTGTAAAATAGTAATATAATATAGATTTTGTATCTAAAGCGTAATTCGTCTTTTATATATATTATCTCAAATTTTTACGTGAAATATAATTTTATTACAGGCGAAATCCAATTTTTAAAGAGTTATATTTACAAGAACTATTTTCTTGTGAAACGTCTTCCTATTCTGAGTAATTTGGCTTTTTTACTCATCCGCAAAAAATGTCAACAATAGATGATATTGCTAAAAATTATGACAAAAATTTAGTGCTAAGGGACTGTCAACGACAAGCCTTTGAACATCTACAACGCAAGAAAGGTGATCTGTTATTAAGTTTGTCTGTTGCGTTTGGACAAAATTCAAAAATTGTCACATGATCGTTTTAAACGATCACGTGTTTGGGACTACTTTCGAGACGTTAACAGAGATAAAGATCACTGTAAGGATCGACAACTCTGTATGAGAGATTGGTAGTTTTTATTGACTGTGGAAAGAATTTCATAGATCTTGTATGCTGTATTAAGATAAAAACATCATCATCGTAATTCCAAACCAACGTATGACCATTTTTATAGTTTTGAGACAAGACAAAAAAGATGGAAATTCAGAATGTAACTATGAAGCATTACTTAAGTTTTCGTGGAATTGTATTGTTTGTACTAAATCGTTCCACGGGGATATAACTTGACTGTATATCATCATTTCTTCAAGACCGAACACAGAGGGTCCTAGTCAGCGGAAACAGCTCAGAGGAAATACATGTGATTAGCGGCGTACCACAAGGCTCGGTCCTAGGACCCATGTTGTTTCTCATTTTCATAAATGACCTTCCGGATGGAATTCATTCCAAGACAAGACTCTTCGCAGACGATTGTATATTGTACCGTCAAATCATCTCTGCTAAAGACCAACACATACTACAGGAAGACCTTAATAAAGATCACATAAATAGAGTCACCAAAAGGGCAATCAACACCTTAGCTTTCATACGCCAGAATCTCCACAAAGCCAACCAAGAAACAAAGACTATATATAATATAGGAGGAGTGAGTCTTAAACCATCTTGAGGCGGATTCACATGAAGATGTTGTCAGCCTTGTGGTAGGGTAGGTGAGTACTAGTTACAGATAAGACATTGGTATATGAAAGCTAGGTTAGGTGCGCTTGCAAGCCTTTGTAAGTAACCTAAATTCTGTTGACAGGGCGTTAAACCCAGTATGAAAAAGGTGCTGTTTTTTTATAAATAAGACGAATATAAGCACTGAAACGTACGTAAAACATGCTTACACAATTTATTGCATTATTCATATTCATGTTAACAGATTTATCAACAATTTATATAATAACAATATAAAGTAAATCTTGGCTCAAGGTCATGAATGTTGAGGACGAAATATTTGCTCAAACTCAGTTTAATTCTTCAAGGGTATACATCTACATATCTTATTGTTCCATTTTTCAGTTATATTGCGGTGGTCAATCTTCCTACTCATGGTCTCTGGACATACATACATCTCTTGACCGAAGCTTTTAACCTAGATGATAAGCACATACACTCGCCAGTGGCAGACAACTGTCCTTCTTCATACAGAGGTAGGCTAAAGAATGGCCTGAGAAAATGATTCATGCCCTAGTACATGTACCATGAAACAATGCTGGTCCCAAAACAGGAAATAAACCATCCTCGTGGTACAAGAGAAATACATTTTGAGAACCAACATGAGTTGTGAGCAATGACTTTGTCCTCAAATTTTATGACCTCGACTCATTCAAGTCTGTTCATTCATAAGGAAAAATTAAAATATCTATGTTGACTTCAACGATTGTGCATTCAACATGGCGAGACAATTCAAATTTGGGAACAAAACGTACATCATAATAACATCACATTAAAGGTATTGCGGATTTCACATAAATTTTTCCTGAAAGGCACAAAAGTACCACAATGGCTCTAACAATAATTAATAATTGCAAGAAATGTCAAAATGTATAAATCTATATCTGACGATGTATTACAAGACAAAATGTACTACAGTAAAACTCGGATATAACATACTCGCTGGGCAATAGAAAAAAGGTATGTTATAACCGAGGTATGTTATATCCATATAACATACAAAGTATATTATATATGGGCCAGAAAAATGGTATGTTGTAACCGAGTGTATGTTATAACCGAGTATTTTATATCCGAGCTTTACTGTATAGTGTGTACAAAAAGTTTGGGTAAACATTAAACATGAGACAATCCATTTCAGGGGTAGGCAGTATTGAAAATAAAATGTGTGTAATTTATTTTAACAAAATCACCATTTCTTGGTAAGTAATGTTTTTAATGATAAAAATCTTTTCCATTACACCAACAACTAAGACAATCCTGAAACATATCATATCATATGTTTATGTTATAGATATCCTGAGCATCCCTCGTCGTGGATTAGTTTATTGTAATTATACACAGTGGTTTTTTTTTGTTCGAACTTTAGCATTGATGATTATTTATCAATGTCTAAATTGTAACAAGGGGTATTTATTGCACATCTTATGGAAAGCCATGACTGTCTTTTACCGTTTTTTCCCAATTAATTGATCGGTTCAAACTATTTAATAGTTATAAATTTTGTAATTTTGCATTCATATACATGTAATGTTTTTTCTGTTCACTATAAAATATGTTTTTATTTCATATATTGTCGAAATGGTCTAGTTCATAGCTTTAACGGATCAATTAATCGGAAAAGACAGTGCTGGCTTTCCATACACATCCTCGGCTCTACTCTGACATTACAAATGACAACTGTTGATATGTTACTTTGTCATGATCAACACATATCTTTTTATCTATATGATCGTTTATTTTATCACGGAGATGTTATTTGCAAAGTTTAACAAAGTTACTTCAAGCAATGGTCACAGGAAAATGAGACCTATAGAGTTTAAATTTATTTTGCATAATCTGTTAGTTATAGATTTATACACTTAGGCAATTGCACAGGCGACCGGCACGGTCCCGAATCAAAGGCACTATATATACATGTATATATGTATATGTATATAGCTTATAGTGTTTTTTATTAGAGACCGTGCCGGCCGCCTGTGGGCAATTGCAGTGTGCAAAAGTATGTCAGTGACACTACATCAACACAACTACACTCGTATTCGATATGTTAAAAGATTAGCATACAAGTCACAGTGTATTTTATTGTGTTAATCGCACATGCGCCACTACAAAGATCGCGCATGTGTCACTACATAGAACGCACACGCGTCACTACAAAGAACGAGCGTGCGACACTACATAGAACGCACACGAGTCACTACACAGGGCGCGCATGCGTCAGTACACAGAACGTACATCCGTCACTACACAAAATGGAAATGTATGACATTGGTTATTTGAAGGTGTGCTCTTCTTTCGAAGCTGCCAATGAGAGATCTGGAAGGGGTTTACAAAATCCTTGACGTCCCAGCAGGAAATATGTCTTTACTTCACCCTTGCCCTAAAAGGTGAAAAAACAGATACAATGATACTATATTAGGGCGATATAATAATTGAACTAAGTATAATTCACAATTATCTGATTATTATTTGTTATAAAATTAATGTTTTATTATGATTTGATTTATTATTATAAACATGACCACTTCCATTAAAACCATTTCATGAGGAGAAACGTAACATTGGAAGTTTTGTGACCTTTTATATTTTCTCACAATCTATAGGTCGGCCTTAAAATATTAAGAACTCATTTCCTTACACATTAGCAGACACTGACAGATAATTAAAAATCACTGGCACCAGAGTCCATTTCTTATGATCATAAAATAATGCGTACGCCCCTATATATAGTTCTCTGTGCATACATACATGTACACTACGTAATATAATATTATAATGAAAGTATAGTTATAACTCGTTCGCGGTAATGTATACTGGACCGTTTTTTTATTGTGTTTATTGACAAAATATTATATATGTGCGTATTTATTGAGTGTGAGGACTCTGGTGCCAGTGTTAAAAATCAACAAAACATTTGCAAAGTGAAAGAACGGCTTTAAAACATAAAATTATGGTTCAACTGCACACTGATTTACATTATATGCAACAAACCCAAACAAAACAATAAATAATGTGTAATGAAATAAGATTATGTCGCGTTTTGTTAACACTCCACAAAAAGTATTTGAATTGTCATTGGCATATCAAACATAATAATCTAAATCACTAGTAACAAATTTGTTTTTATTAACGTCGTATTCAACACATATTAAGGTTATGTATACGACGGCCAGCTCTTCCTACTATAGGTTACCTGGACACTTTTCTATCACCAGTACTAACTTACCCTACCACAAGGCCGACAACTCATGTATAGGGTATGACCTACCGCGACCGGGCTAATTCGAAGTCAGACATGTAACCACTACGCCAAGGCCGCGGCTAACAAATACACTACAGTACCTTTAAACTGACTAGTCCTCTACATTCAAAATGAAAACCATCCAATTCTTCAAGTATTGCTTTACATTCTGGACTTACATGAATTCGTAGAGCTGAAAATATGATAAAATATGCACGATTAATCTGTAGATCCGCTAATAATTTTCATTTTGTGTTGATTGTGAAATAAGTTTTACGACTTAGATTCATTACTTGCGAGTTTACTTCGTTGGTCACCAAATACAGAGCTAGTAGAAAACAGTTTTTTCTCCAGGAAACGCCGACGTAGTTTTTCAGACTAACAGTTGAATGGTATTAAATAGCATATAAAATACACATGTAACTATATTTATAGTTCGTTTTTTCTCAACTGTCAAAAAATGAATAATTTCACAGTGACTAAACGCTCTTTGTCTTACACACGTGATATTGAGATAGTGTGTAATCATTCACCGTGAAATTATTCAAACTTTGACAGTTGAGAAAAAATGGACAATACTACTTTTCTTTTCCTGAAAAAAGTGATCCTGTGAGAAATGATCGATTACTTTCAATAATTTGCAAAATCTTTTCTGTAGAAGATTCAAGATAAACGCATTCACCTCTCATGTCAAAGTAGGCAATTTCGAACGAACAAAGAAATGTTGCAGTTATTTTACGTTCTATTTAAATACTTCTTGATATTTGAATACAGCACGAATTTGACGAACATTCAAAACGTTTGATTATATTCAGAATGTCATTGACTATATATCCTGGCTTTGTTGAGCTTAAAACGGAATTCGAGACATGATGTCACTATGCAAAAGACGTGACAAAAGATTATTTTTAAAGAAAAGTGATGTTAAACGAGACATTGGGATTCACACATTCAAATGATCCTATATGTGAAAACATTGTTAATAGTTTACCTAAGCCACTTGATTCCATTCTTGAAGCATAATTTACTGTATCTCCAAATAAACAAAATCTTGGCATTTTTAAACCCACTACCCCAGCACATACTGGCCCTGCGAAAGAATATCAAGATTATACATAATGAAAACTTTATAAGGTAGACATTTAACCACCAGATGAGCTTTTCAAAAATGGTGCGTACATTGATTCACAATAATATACGTTGAAATGGAATGGTGAGTAGGCGGACCGTTAAAGTAAAGGTGAGCAATTAATTTTCTCGTTGATTTTGTATTTATTATTTACATGATAGATTATGACGCATTTTGGTATTTTCTGAAACGATAGACGTTATCTTTTATAATGTTCTATATACATTTATACACGTTATCTTTAATATGTTTTATGTACATTTATACATACATCGCTTACTAGAATAGTGGTTTGCTAATGCAGTTTGATTATTCTTTTAAAGACGGGTTCGTGATTTGATCAACATGTTTTCCCATATTTAGTGCGGGAGGACCAAATCTCATAACCAGCTTCCTAAAAAGTCTTCTATTTAACAGTACTGGCTTATCATAACACAGAAAGCACGAAAAGGAAAACAACTTTCTCTATTCAAAGGAAAATTGGATATATATTCCTATACATTGTATATTCTTTCTTTGAAACGGTTTGATCTGATCAGAAAATTTGATTTTGAATCTCCAAAAAACTGGCTCCATTCCGGATCAAGACAGGCCATGTCATTCAACAGAAAAAATCATCTTCAATTTTCCTGCGAAATAGTTGTTTTATTTTTGTGCTATGCATACTCTTTCGAATAACTGATATGATCACTTACCACTATGGATTCCAATTCTTGTTTGTAATTGTCTATTAGGACGATGTCTTATTTTAAATGTAGTAACTTCACTGAGTATATTTAAAGCTAATGTTCCTATTTCTCCAGCATGTCTATTACCATTTCTGACTGGTAAACCACTTACAACCATATAGGCGTCTCCTATCGTCTCAACCTTGAGAACAGAACAGAATAGAACATTGCTTTCTCAAATTTCACATAATAATACGTAAAACTAAAACAGGAAAATTAATGTGACTGAGAAAAGACAAAAAGTATATGCACGTAAATATATAAGGGAACAGTTAAAACATAAAGTCGCGAATATGTGTTTACAATTTATAAAATATCATTAAATTCATTGTGAATAAAATTTATTAATAATTATCTAGAAATATTTGAAAACATTATGAAAATGTAATGAATTTCATTGAATGTAAATGGGAGAATGAAGAACTATTATTTAATATGTTAAGTCATTGCGCAATGTAGACTGATTTGTTTGCATTTATTTGCACATGGATTTAAAAGTTAAAACGAATAGAGTTGAACAATTTAATATTATCATAGGGTGCCAAAATGTCGAACAGAGCTTTATTTAAATAATGAGATTACTGACTTTCATAGTATGCATGTGTTCCAAGCATTTATACGTTCAGCAGCTTATAATTTATAGCTACCATTTCTGGTAATCGAACTTGTCGTATATATATAATAATCTCCCGTGGAAATTTTTTTCGCCATATATATTTTGCTGCTAACAAAAGGCGCATAGTCCTGACTTATCCAACTCTTGCAATACCTTTTACACCCCAGTGAAATGTGGCAAGTGCATTATTGTGACCAGCACATATTATGCTCAATGAGTTATACAGTGCTACTGTCACCCAAGAACTCTCACAGTTTTCATTATAAGGGGCGACAATGACTTTTATTGTACTTACCTTATAAACGTCAAAATCTTCTATCACGGTATCAAAACATATATATAAATCATTTAAAAAATTCACAACCTGTAAAGAAAAATAAACAAAACGTAACCATTAAAATGATGAGCAAGCAAATATCACAATCATGTAAAATCACCCTAAGATCAAATTAAATAAAATGTGTTGTTTAATTTCTAATTTATTATTTTGGTTTAGATTTTTATCTTGAATCTAAAAAACCCATACATTTTGACGATTTGGGTTTTATTTTGTTGTGTAAGTTAGTTGTAATTGATCAAATGTTCTCAATCAATTCGACTTTACAATACGGAATGCGTTGGGATATTCATATACAGATACATATACATGTTTATAGAGCCTCTTTGGTTCAGTACTATGCAAACGGCTTTTTGTCATCTGTAAGATTCGTTATAACACGTTTTATAATCAAATCCAAAATTGTAATAATTATTACAAACATGATAAACTATTTTGTAATAGAAATCGTAAATGTTGTAATAAGGTTTACCTCTACAGGTGTACTCTCTGAAGCTAGTGCAGTAAAACCAACAATATCAGAGAAAAATATAGTTACAGATTCATAGGTTTCTGGTGCTATTAATTTACCAACTTTTAGATCATTGGCTATAGATCTGAAAGAAGAATTTGAAATATATATGTAAAGACATATAATGTATTTCACGTTCCGTTTGATCAAATCTTCGGTCACATCACAGCAGTCAGCCGTATTACTTACTGTCCCTAACAAGGCATAATTTGTGATTCCAAGCAGTTTACTTTTTGCTGAAAACAACCATACTTGACCATCTTCGGGTTATTTCGTCGTCCAGGTAAATCAGTAATCGTGGATGACAATTATAATTAACATGCATACATACTTTATTTGTCTAAAGAGACACTGCATATGCCTTTGACCTTTTACAATATTCATGACAAACAGACGGTATAAAAACAATACTAAATAGAACAAAATGTATATTAATACTGTAATGAAACAAAAACAAATGGCGTCATATACGACGTCATCAATCAGTTACCTTGGTAACATTCTGCATAATAAATCTTCAGTACGTTTTTGTTCAACTTCTAATTGTTCTGTACGTTCTTGAACTAATTCTTCTAAATGATCAGCGTATTTCTCCATCATATGAACCATTTGATCAACTAAGTTTGTCGTTCTGGGAAAACACAACAAATATAGTAAACTACTCCAATTCTTTTGGTATCGACCAGTGATTGGCCGGGGGAATAATCATATCAGAATTTAAGCTGATTTTGGGTTTTGATACGAAATAATATCATTTCGAAAACACGAAGTACTATTTTTCGAAACAAGTATTTCGTTAATGATATTTCGCGAATACAAAAAAAACAGGTACATGTATAGAATTAATAAAAAAGTAAGAAATAATGATTTTGTTTAAAAGATAAGGAACAAAGTATGAATACATTGTTATTACATTATTACGTTTAAAGAAATTAATTGTGATTTTAAAATGTTATTGAAATGGTTCAATAAATTTCCATCAAGTTTCGGTAGATTTTGATGTCTTCCACAATGAAATTACAGCGAATAAAGAGAATCGCAGTTTTGATTGGTAATTTAAAAGATTACATTAAAAGCCAATCTGAAGCCATCTAGATTTTCAAACATTAGCGTATGTAAACTCTACTTTTAATGAAATTGCCAATCACTCATGTGAAGTCATTGACCTCGCAAATTTAATAGGTTAAAAGCTTTTGTATTATTTTTACCAGAATTTACTAGACATGCAGTTTATGCTTAGGGCGCATACTGTTAGTAAATTAAATTCAGTTCAAACATTTTTTCGTCAAAGTAGTGATAACTGCACACGCCTGTGGCAAAACTCATTTCAGTGATGGTATCCAATTAAAGGTCTGATTTTTTAAAATAAAAATAAATCAAACAAAAGCGACTCGAAACAGTCACACAAGTCAAATGCATGAGAGATTTATCGTGGGCTACCATTAATGAAAGAACATTACTAAGACCATACATTGATTTATATGTAATTAATAAATTACTCTTGATTATTAAGTATTTTAGTAATTAAATTGTCTAATAATTAATGAGAAAAGTTTAAATCTGCTGGAAAATAAGTGATATATTCTTAATCCTAATAGTGACGTCAATTGTTAGGGCTACTGCGAGTATCCGAGTACTCGGATATTCGCGATCTCGACCAGAAAATCGAGTACGAATATTCTTCACATCCGAAATCGTCGGATCGCGATCTATTTTTGAAAAAAAAGAAAGAACATTTTCAGCTTAATTACCACTAAAAACTAGCTGCACTACTAATGAAAACTTTAATTTATGTAGGGACCATAATATCGTGTGTCAAAATTTAGATTGAAACACATTTAAACAAAAATGTTATCACTAAAAATTCCCATTAAAGGTATGGTAATAGAAATGCTTAGAGTACATGGTTTTCCATATTGTAAAAGCACCTGTAATTCTGTTATTGTATAAGTTCTTGTATGCTTCTCCATTAACAAGTGATTCGTGGTTCGATTCGTGAATCGCTACGCATGAATCGTAGTTCGGATCGGATCGCCACTAGCTCGACGATCCACTGCCCTATCAATTGTAAATGATAAGAAAACTATTTTATCAATGTAAACAGTCATGTGAGCCTCAGAAGGTAAACAAACACATGTTCTTACTCGTTTTAATCACATAGTGTATAAAGGATCTTAAAGTTGTTAACTCTGATTCCTCTGCACAAAATGAATTCTCAAAATCATCAACTTAACCACTTGATTCAATTTTTGCAAGCCGCGGCCGTGGCGTAGTGGTTATAGCATGTCTGACTTCGAATCCGGAGATCGCAGGTTCGAGCCCGGTCGCGGTAGGTGATACCCTATACATGAGTTGTCGGCCTCGTGGTAGGGTAAGTTAGTACTGGTGATAGAAAAGTGTCTAGGAAACCTATAGTAGGACGAGCTGGCCGTCGTATATATGACCTAAATATGTGCTGAATACGACGTTAAAAAACAAACAAACAAAAACAATTTTTACGAGAAGGTTTTAGAGAGTAAGGTGAATTGTTCAATCCAAAAGGCACTGAATGTAAAAATATGATTAAACTCAATTTTTACCAATAAAAATACTTTTTTACCTCCCATTGTTAAACTTCTTTAGTGATTCGTTTATTGTTGCAAATGTAGGACGAAACAAAGGCACTTCTTCCCATGACATACGCATAATATCGTCTAGTTCTGGTATACACTCTACTGCTGGAACATCCGGACGGTACGGTGGTGTTTCCTTTAACATCACCCTCGCTATAACATCTACAAACATATAAAGGAAAAGACTGTAATTACTGAATCCTTGTCGTGCCATTTAAAATGTCGCCGTCGCGTTTATCGGGCGACGCACGACTAATTTATATCGCGAAAATTTCATAAGACATGCGGCAATCTAAAACGACGGGCTACAATGCTAAACTAAATATTGATTTAATGCTGCTTTAAACATTGTTTTACCAATGTAGCTACGCGTTTTTTGTCAATCGTATCGCATTGTTGCCCCATTAACGCGATGGCAACATTTTTATGGCACGACCAGGATTCCGTAGTCATTGTAAAAATAGATCGTGGTTGCATTATCTTTTATGGTTATATGCGGTCTGTCTTAAGTTTTTTTTTACTTACGATAGAATTGCACAACTTTATTGTACTTGACAACATGGGACACAATGTTTGAACTTTGTTTAAGTGGCAAATTTATCTTCAAAACAAAACTGTGATGATATATTTCAATAAAACAATAATGATTGTCGGATACACTTACACATCACTTAATATTTCATCTATCATTTCCTGCTTGTTTGTTTGTTAGTTTAATTAGATTGCATGTTGTGCACGTCATGTGAGTTGGCAGGTTCACTAAACTTATCTCTTTTCTCCAATAGTTGGAAAATGTCCAGGACGGCGCTTGTCCATTCGTTATATTTTTATCTGCACGGAAGGCTCCGCACAACGAATCAAACGCGTCCAAATATTTTACATGTCGCCAATAGGTGATTACGGCTTAATTCCAGGAATTCTATAAATAGACATGGGACGGTCTAAAATACTGACACATATTGCTTGAATGTTTTACTAAAGGAGATGTCATACAGGGCTAAACGGCGAATTTAAGCATTTTTGGAAATGCTAATACTTGTGTCATTAAACATTGATATATTCCTCTAAAAACCATGATAAATGATTATATAAAACATAATATTTTTCATTCTTTATCTCATGTTAATCACTTTGTATGAATTATAAAGACGCACAAATCACCATTTTGTTACTAGTTATAAAACCCGGGTCGATAGCGCAGTTGGTAGCACGCCGGGATTTGGAATCTCGTGCCCGAGGGGTGCGGGTTCGAATCCCATCCGGGAAGGTTATACCCTTTCATGAAAATTTGTCAATAATGTCGATTTTCCTCTATTGATGAGACAATATGGAGAAGTTTCCGGCCTTGTGGTAGGGTAGGTGAGTACTGGTTATAGACAATGGTCCAGGAAAGCTAAGTTAGGTGCGCTGGACGCTGTAAAATGACCTAAATTGTGTTGACACGGCGTTAAATCTAGTATAAACAAACAAACAAATGTTACTATAGTTCTATTACATTAACCTGTCACAACTTAAATAATTACACGGTCACTGAATCTGTTATTTTTAACCCCTTTCGAACTTGTTATTTCCCCGATATTCAAAATCGTCGCATATATAGTTAGATTATCAATAATTAATATGGATTGGTGGCTCACTGGTTAGAAAAAGGTTAAATAATAACACATTCAGTGATCGTGTAATTATTCAAGTTGTGACAGGTTAATGTAACAGAATATAGCTATAAATGAACACTTCTATTGGAAGTTAGTTATTATCTCCGTTTGATATAAAAAATAAATGTAGGTTAATATTACAACATTGAAGTTAATATGTAAAAAAACTGACAAGGTGAAAACATTAGTAACATCGTATTACTATTAGGAAAAATTTAGCTTAAACATAATGTTTTCATGTTGATGTTTTTTTCCATAATGTAACTACTTAATACGGTCCCTGTTTTCACCAGCGACTCAAAGTATATTCTATAAAACACTTAGGAAAGATTTATAATAATGTCATGGAATCACGTTTTCCTACTAAGCTCATTAAAGACGACATAATGAACTATTGTAATTTAATAATGGCGATATGAACAATTAAATGTGAATAATCCTTGTAAAGTGAATGAAGGCCATTGAAGTAATAGAAAACAATTTTCAATAGCTTTGAAAGTACGTTGACATGAGTAATCTCTTTGAAGAAATGATGAAGGTCATTTAATCATCATTAAAAAAGTACGCTAGTAAAAATGCAAAGACTTGGACGATCCTTCGAGAGTCGGTTGGAAGTCAGCCACGCAAAATTAAAAACCTGACTGTCTTCTTTCACAAGCTTTGCTTGAATTCTCAGCCCTCCGATTATTTAAGAATAAAAGTTATTCAAGGAAGTGACTTTTGCCATTTGACCATCCATGGACTGTGTTATTCTTGATATAGTGGCTTTAAAAAGACCTTACATGTATGCTTCGGATAATTTACATTAAACATAAATACTTCGTAAATAGTATTCCATTCTAATAAAAGTCATTATTACCAATACCATTTTCATGCAATTCCTGATTGCATTACTTATTTGAGCCAAAATTATCCATTTCCTCACATTAGATCAGAATTTATTATTATATTTTTTATCATGATATTTTGATTATTATTGCTATTTATGTGAAGGAGAAAAATAAAGAGTCATAGGTATGAAGTTCACTCTCATCAGGTCTATAACTCACCTGCTGGTTCCATGTTGTTATAACCATAAGGTCCTGTGCGTAACATAATTTCTTGTAGTATAATACCATATGAATACACATCTCCTTTTGGTGTACCCCGAGCATCTATCGTATTATCTCGCAAAATCTCGGGCGCTGTCCATAACATTTCTGAGAAATACAGTAAAAACATGCCGTTGACATGAAGTATTAATAGTAGAAAAACAAGTTAGAAACATATCGTACAGTCAGAAACTCTGCCTCATCAGTAAGTTGTTATGTTATACCTCAAGACAAAAGTAGACAGTGTAATGGATGAGCATTTCGAACGACACATCCATAATTTGGGAGATTAGATCACTAAAACTAAAGAAGTGACTAAAATTACTATTTCAATGTTATTTTCATAGCATTTTATCAGTGTCGGCTTTACTATCAATCAGCTACTGGCGAAGGTATGTGCATTGTGCTAGGTTAAATGCTCGGGCTTTCGGACCTCCAGCAACTTTGAGTAGAAAGATTGCCAACAAAAAGACAAAGGCATTTTGAAATGCAGGTTGAATAATCGTGTATTACTTTATAATAATAATAATAATAATAATAATAATAATAATAATAATAATAATAATAATAATAATAATAATAATGTCTTTATTTAAAGATGAGAACTCCTTAAGCGCAAGGCTTATCTACCAGAAGGTCATCTAACAACAATGCAAAACAATGTAAACAACATATATACATGTAAAAACATTAAACAAAATACACACACAATAATGAATTTTAAAGTACTTAACAATCGACCGCCGTGATTATATTTCAGAACAAATGAATTAAGTTAAAAATAAGAGTTAGGAAGTTGATTGATAAAATATATATTCGCCCAGAATAACATTCATTATATACATGATTCACTAGTGTCATCAACATGATTATAATCAAAGTCATAAAAGCACTGGGGTGTTCGACATAGAAAACATGTTGTGCTTTGGTCACTTGATGTGCTAAAAAATGTGAGAAAATATGTAGAATAAAATTTTGTTTCTTGAAACACTGACTGCAGAGCTTTCGTTGTATGAAATGTATCTTTCTCAGTAATACACATACTTGAAGAGTTGAATTCCTTCAAGTACCTCAAAAAGTAGTTTTTACATGGGGTTTCCCCATGTTTAGTAGTGGACTGTGGCAAATCCATATCAAAATTTGTCGCGGACGATATCATTCGGTTGTGCGCGCGCACATAAAGGGATAATTACCACTGCAATTAATATAGTCCACATTACGCGTTAACAAGCAGACGATAAGAAGCACGTGTATATCTTATCTAGTTTATGTAAGGTAAAGGTCCCTTGTATCGCTTCCATGAGTTGTATACAGCCATATTTCTCTACCAAAACCCCATGTCTGACAGCGCTATCGGCGCTTTAATTGTAGTAAGGTATACTGGATTCTCAAAAGTGGTATATATAGTTGTCCGACAAAGTCGAACCAATAAAAATAAATAATTCATTAAAATACATACGATATGAATCTCTGATATTTGCGTCTGATGTTTTTCTTTCACCCTCTCTGAACACAGGCATACCTATATCACCAACTTTGCATGTCCAATGTGGATCAATAAATACATTAGATGATTTCAGATG
Organism: Mactra quadrangularis; assembly: GCA_025267735.1. NCBI lineage: Eukaryota > Metazoa > Mollusca > Bivalvia > Venerida > Mactridae > Mactra > Mactra quadrangularis. The sequence continues at coordinate 46,212,854 of CM046299.1, read as the reverse complement.
TCCATGGCTTCTAACAGATGTAGAATGAATATATGCCATACCCTTAAAACAGAAATGTAAGATCAAGTTAAAGTCGTGTACAATCATAATATCAGTGTAGTGCCGCTAACGTAACATTTGACCCATAATCTCGCAACATCACTGCTAAATATCGCAAGTAACGGTAAACGTCGCAATTGTGTAGACGATAAATATCGTTGCAACGATGACGTTAAACGTTGCAACGCTGACGCTGAACATCGCGCTAAACATAACATGATTATATTACTTCGGAGCAAATAATCTTAGACGTTAAGCAACCATCTACAAATTCCTAGCAATTACCCTTAGGTCCATAACAGTCACTCTCGCACCGTAAGCAAACCTCTTTAATTTCCATCGCATCCATTCTACTACCCATAACAACCAGTATTGCGCCCCTATCGACAACTTGAATGTCAAATGCGATAACTTCATTGGGAACAAACGAGGAACCAGGGAGCATACAATATAGAGATTATTCTAATGGGTAAGATATAGTTTTACAATCGAACTAAAACTGCTGAGTATGAAAGAACTAAACACCAGCTGCTTTGAAGAAATTTCAGACATGGCATGTGTATTAGTATGCACATCTCTAAGACATTTACTTGAAATGGTTCAAGTATTTAACAACAATATTCACATACATGTGTCGGCTAATCACCACCTTTGGTGAAAGGTTTGATTTTTATTCCTCAGCCATACGCCCATTGTAAAACAGAAAGAAATTATATCTATACCTTGGCTATGTCTGAAGCAAATGAGACTTTAAATATTTGGTCCAATTTGATATTATCATTTTCCAGTACATCCTGTAAACTACCTTTAGAACAATACACTGTTAATATAGATGATTTCATTGGATCTATACAAGCTCCTATCAGTGGATTTACATTTCTATGGCTGAGATTACGTATCTGAAAAAGAACATCGAGATTGTGTTTTTTGTTAATGGAGCAGTAGTCCAGTGGTAGGACGCGCCCTAAGGGATTGAAAGGTCTCAATTTCCAACACCACTAGGGACGATGATAATTTCCATGTGTATGAAATGTACCCACGTTAGCTTCAGTCCAACAATGTGTAAATTGGTACGTGCGAAAATGGTATAATTCGTTGAGCCAATTTGTCTGCTGCACTAAGCGGAGTTACGACTCTATGGAGAGTTTCATAGATAGATACCAGTAGCCTGATGACCAGGGATGATAACATTGAAGGCTGTGACCGGGTATAAGCATGGAACTTAGACTAAAAAATGCCAATACATTTAAGCTGCTCATAGACGGAGTTTTCCAATCAGTTGTGTTTTTTCTTTTGTACAGTGTTTGTATGTTCAGTAGTTGATATGTCAACTTGACTTAAAATCAACAAAGTTAAGACGGTATGACTAAGTCTAACACCAATGTTAGAAGCTACAGGTACCAGCAAAGATCTCACGTAAAAACTTTAACTTCATTGAGCTGATCGGATTGGATCACTAAGCCACTTATTTGTTTTAATTAATGACTAGCAATTAGACCAGAACAAACTTGAAAAGTGTGCTTCCAAAAACGAACAAATAAAAACAAACAAAGAAGAAGAATTATCTCGAGAGCAAATTATAATGCATGGATAGATGCAATCATTTTACTTACTTCATTTATTTCTGTAATGAGGGCCTTAGTCACAGCTATATAAGGTTTATTGATATATTTTATAGCTAATAGTTTTCCTCTATAATTAACAATATTAGTAAAAAGTTGACAACCAGCTGATACGGCAGAATCCATACTTCCACTTCGTCTATACTCACTACTGGTCTTAGTTCTGTGAGACCACATTGTACCCTGAAATATAATCACTTTGTATATCAACTTGAGACTAATGATCGTTCAAATATAGAAGTTCACTATACTTTATTATACTATAAAAATATATCTCGGGTCGATAGCGCAGTTGGTAGCGCGCCGAGAATTCGAATCTAGTGTCCCGAGGGGGTACGGGTACTAATCTCACCCGGGGAGGTTATACCCATCCATGAAAATTTGACAATAATGTCAATTTTCCTCCATTGATGAATGCTAAAAAAACAACCTATACAATATGTACTGCCAATATTAACAATTTTAAAATGTAAACATTACATTAACTTACCCTACTTCCATGTGTACTGCCAATATTAACAATTTTAAAGTGTAAATCTTCATAAAGTATCTTCCATGACATACTCTCCATTCTTTCTTGATATTTTTTCTTCCTGTTTTCAAAATGAAATTTTGAGGCAGTTTAAACCCATTGCCTTGATGCAATAATTAGCACGCTTGAAATATAATAGAGTGAGGCTGATATCCCATGGTTCCGTGCTGCATGCACCGCGCCTGTGTCCGTATCTGCGAGTTTTTGGCAATTCCAAAAGTCCAATCCGATCCATGTCGTTGTACTTGTCCGTGCCCACATCGTTTCGCGGATGTATATTGTACAGGAAACATGACTCAAGGGAAAAAACAAGTTAATTGCCAAAGATATTTTAGAAAAGGTAATTGCATCTATTAGGGAAAACGAGGCAATTTATGAAGTCACTCATAGCAAACAAAAATGTCGATATAAACATATATATGGAACACAGCGGCAAAAATCACCGAAGCAATCCAGTTCCTAACAAAAGCTTTTGGTGAAATGTTACTCTTAAAAAAAAACATTGTACGAACCTCTAAAAAAACCCACATTTTATTAGTAAAATACGAGCTTATATACGCATAGAATGGGGAAAGTATGTAATTACGCTTTATGGAAATAAAAAAAACGGATGCAAACACGGTATCACATGCGCACCACATTCGGAACTATGAAATGCTGGCCTTAATTAATTGAAATTCTGCATTTATGTCGTTTTTCTTTTAGTGATTGGTTTCTTTTTGAAGTGTTATCAGTTCTGGTATATGAGCAATGTTTAGGAAAGTTTGTTGTTAATTCAGTCGAAATAATAGCCAAAAGAATGGTGAGGACATCGCAATATCCAAAAAACAAGATTTGAAATTAGTGATACAAAAATATTTTATTGTGTATGGTAAATTCATAGTCAGTGAGCACAACGAAAACTTTAGTAAATAAAGTAAAATGCAAGGATGACCATCGACATAGAAAGCATATAAAACTAACAATGATAAAATGGTCTATATTTACCTATATAAAAATATAGCCATTCCTGTACTCATAGAAATCAGAACAATAACCAATACACCAACAGCTGCCAGCACAGGTACCACTGAAGTAGCAATACATCATAATGTGTAATGGTGAAACATTTCTACCATACACTACTCGAAAGTTCTAAACCGCCACAAAATAAAAATCGAATAACTTGAACACCGTTTATTCTGCACGTATGAAATTTTGCATGGTAGTCATTAACAAGTTACAGAATCGTATTTTGCAAAAACCGAAGACGGATTAGCAATGTGCGATAAATCGGGACGGAAGTTGCTACGATAAAGTGAGCACAAACTTCCCTTGCAATAAGCTACACATGTTTTGGTCTTCGTTCCATCTGTAATTTATGTTAAGACGTAAGAAAAAACCCACTAAACATGGCAATAAATGTCACTTGAAGAACGCGGTAATGCAGTTGGAATGATCGCAGCTAGAACATCTGTAAGAAGGTATGTCAATTATCAATCGTTCTGTCGCTTTAAAACTGTCATCATGCCATCATGAAAGTTTCCGATTTTTAGGGCCTGGTACGTTTACGTTACATTTTTTGTTTTTATAATAATTAATATGATATGAATAAAATGTTGAAATAAACTCTAGAATGTTATTGACTTGTATGTTATGAATAGAAAATAAAACATCCCATATTATTTAATAATAAGATATGGCCATGTATCTATTGGCGGTTTAGAACTTTTGAATAATGTATAACAATTATGCAGGCTAGCTTTTATATTGACATTCATTATTTATAATCAGCCTTAGAAACCTCAACTTTTAAAAAATGTATCAAAAAAGTATCGCGGACAATTACAATCCGCCATGCGCAGTAACGATATGAAATCTGGTGAACACCAGCGCGTGAAAAATTCCCCCATTTTTAATCATATCGGAGAGTTTTAAGCAGTTCTTTTTTGCTCCATCGGACCTATAATTGTTCTATCATTGCCTCTCTATGTCACGCCACCAACACATAGGGACCACCATGGAAACAAGGGCTTGTCCTTTTTTGTGCCATACCTGGTGTTGGTGTGCTTGTCATGGTTAATTACAACATGCTGTGATATATGTTAATGTAATTATGCTTTGTGTACACTATGCCAAATAATAACTATTATTATTATAATTATTATGTCCGGACAGTGCTATCAGCACTTTGATTTATAAATACTATGGGTACCATTGAGGACAATTTTACTTACATTCACTGGTTTCATCACATAATTCACCATCCCAACCACATAATGGACGTCCTAAAGGTGGTACCGTACTTCCACCAGGCCATGATATCATAGTACCATCTTCAAAATATAGACCTCCAAGACTGTAATAGTAATAGTAGATTGTATACAACGTATGATGGCATATTTCTGCCACCAGATAACCCAATCTCCGTAAACAGATATCCTGTAGAGCGTTGTCGTACAGGATCTCTACTTTCTCCGTGGAAGGTCACGTCGAGATGAACTTTGTTTCGACCAATCAATGCGTAGATTTCATCTAGCCGAAAATACTATTAATCACATTTTGATTTCGTAATTTCTATTTTTAGACCAAGTTTTGCATGCTAATAACAGCGTTATTATTCACAGTCTGCGATTGGGCGGCTCATTTCAAATTGCGTGACGTAAACGATGTAAACAAATTCGTATCATAACAATTTCGTCATGAATATTATGATGAGAAAAGGTCGCCTGAACGTGACCTTCGTTTGAAAAAGGCCAGATCTAAATTAGCGAGTATGCGAGCGGAAAATTTTAGATCGGGTTTTAATCAGATTGCAGATAACCAGTAACTAGTTTCCGATTAGTAAAAAGTAACTAGATTGCAGATAGTTTTCGTAACTAGTTAACCTCTTAATTTACTAGTTAGTTAATATGCAGAAATATGCCACCATAATAACGCTATATCTGATGATATACTTTACTACAAAATAAGAATTCGTAATATGTTTTGAATCGTTCAGAAAAGGACTTAAATAAACAAAATATATTTGATTTTTACTTCGGGTCTGTAGCTAAGCAGGCAACGCGCCTGATTTCGAATCAAGCGTCTAAGCAGACAGTTTATACTTTTAATGAAAACCTTACCATAATGTCGATTTTTCATTATCATAGTAGTATATTGAGAAGTTGTTGGCATTTTGAAAGGATAGATGAGTACTGGTCATAGACGAAGGTCCAGGAAAGCTAGGTTGGATGAGTTGGTCGCTGAAAAATGGCTATTATTTGTGTCGACGCAAATAGAAACCCCAAAAATAGTATGCACGCCGAGTTCATAGAATTAACCACACGAAAACTGTTTATGTTGTACATTTTTAAGAATACGGCGTGAATAAGTGACTTATTTGTTAGCAAACTTTTATAACTGAAGCATTATACACCATACATTGTCAAGCAACACAAGTTTCAATGCTTTATTGATAAATACCTGGAGTTTCCATGGGCAACTGTTGTATATATACCATTATAAATATTATGCATTGTAAAATTAGTTCTCCGGGTTCCATTGCTATCAATTTGTACAGTTCCTGTTATACCTAGGTTAAAACAATAAGAAAGTAACAATTTATTCTCAATATATGGCGTTTAATACAACCAACATATATTTATATAAAGAATACATGTTTTAAGATCACACGACATTGAACATTGCATGTTATAAGTCAAACTTGCTGCAACAGTTATTTCCCTTTGTTGAATATTACGTAACCGCTATGAGGAGTTCGATTAGGAATAACGACGTGTTAGTGGTATTTTACATTCGGATCTCCTCGGCGCTTGTCTACGCAAACTACACGGAATGTGGATTCTGTTGAAATAAAGTCAGAACTACATTGAAACATGACCTTTGGGACCTGGTACATCTAATAAGATAGTTTTGATAAAACGTTTAACCATGTAAATCTAAGTAGTAAAGTGTATAAACAAAAAATGACAGTTGGTCGTATTTCAATATATATGTAGAATATCCTTGACCATTTGCAATGGGAAAGACCTATTTAATTTGTATTGTAGCTAATAAGAAAAAAAGACTTAATTGCAAATGAAAACTAAGCACGTCCATACATAAACAATAATAAATAAGACAACAATAACAATAAGAAAACTGCATGGCTTTAAGGAAATTTTCAAACGAGTGTTACATAAGTAAATCCCCATCATCAGTATACCTTGAAAAGAGTGATGTCTAAGTTGTGCAATAATCTGATCTCCATCAGTAATATTATCTAAACCAAGTCCAATAACCGCATCCATTCCAACAGCAAATAGATATACTGCATCATATATCATACCATAATGTATTCCTATCTGAAATCATAATATCAACTTTGGTATCACCCAGAATTGTGGAGAAAACTTTAAATCATGCAGTGACAATGACAGCACCAACGCTAGAACGGTGCAAAATGAATAAATACGCAATTTTGACAACCAGAGAGTTAAGCTTAAACGAAAAAAAATTAAGACCTCTAGACATTCCATGAAATTCATATTAAGGTTTGAAAACAGCAATTAAAAGTGGGATAAGGGGATAGTCATAATCGTCTTCAAAACCTTGGTATAAATAATTGAACCTGAGCTGGAAAAGTCAAGTCATTTTCAGCAGCTAGTTGTTGATGTCTCCAGGTAGTTAACTATTGAGGACCGCCACGGTTCCGGGTCAAACACTACGTATATGTACTTCTAATGCATTTTACTTTAAATAGTAACCTAGGTCGGTAGCGCAGTTGGCAGCTCACCGGGATATCGAATCTAGTGTCCCGAGGGGGTATGGGATCGAACCTCACCCAAGAAGGTTTGTTTAGTCGCCACAAAAGTAGCTAGAACAACATACTATAAATTCACTATAAGTGTAGCAGTTTAAAAAAACACCTTGTAAAAATGATAATAAAATTGATAATTATGATGATGATAATGATGATAATAGTGATGATAAATAAAATACATGTACATGTATAATAAAAAAGTAATAATACTATTGATAATGATGGTGATATTAAGACTTGATTTTACGTGGCACAAGTTTGGTTAAATTCAATCTTCCATGTGGACCTCTGGTAAAACATGTATAAGTTATTAACAATATTTACGTACTTAGATACATATAATGAATTGACACATTGAATGATAAGTACGAAAGACCGGTAGGGCCATTTCAACCTCACGAATTCCCGATGTCATCTTCATGAATTCACATTTTCAACATACGGAATTCACGAATTCACGATTTCAACTTCACGAATTCACTATTTCAACTTAACGAAGTCAACTTCAGGAATTAAACTTCACGAATTCATGAAGTTGAAATCGTGAATTCATGAAGTTGAAATCGTGAATTCATGAAGCTGAAATCGTGAATTCACAAAGTTGAAATCGTGAATTCATGAATTCATGGAGTTAAAATCGTGAATTCATGAAGTTGAAATCGTGAATTCATGAAGCTGAAATCGTGTATACATGTACATGAAACTGAAATCGTAAATTCGTGAATTCCGTATGTTAAAAACGTGAATTCACGAAGTTAAAAATGTGCATTTTTGAAGATGAAGTCGGGAAATCATGAAGTTGAAATGGCACTGCCGGTCTTTCGTAGATAAGGTTAAATGATACAAAATCTCACAAGAGTGAAATGAAAAAAAAAACACATCAAAATTAGACAAACAGTAAATAGTTCTAGTGGACAAAGACCATTTTACTCTTACCTCAGAACCACTGTTTTTATTAATCTTTTTCATCAGATCTCGAACAAATGTTTGATAACCAATATATTGTGCATCAAGTTGTATTGTAACATCAAGCAAACCTAGTTAACATAATGACAATGACAATGAAACATATTGTAATCTATGCAATCAACCGTTCCAGTGTTGATATAAATACAAGTATAGAAACAACACCAGTCGATATGTTATGTTGCATAGAAGATAGTTTTATGTTACAAGTATAATTCTATATTTAAACAAGAAAAAATGCAAAGCATTAAACAGTGCAAATAAGAGCCCAATAAATATATAGCATTGTGTCATACACGTATAACAATGAAGTCCATTTGTGCGCAAAATGTGTGCGCGTTTGCGCATGTTTTACTCTAAACAGCAGTTTAGGTGGGTAGATATCTCATAATTTCTTGGAAAAACTCTTATAAACATAATAGATTAATGCTATACATAATTATATATGAAAACATACAAAAACACGAGAAATATTACAATTCAGGTAAAATTCTGAAACCTTGAACTTCTTGTCACAAAGTGTTCTTTTTTTCTCTCTTTATTTTACATTAACATTTTCTGACGATGGTCAATTTGGTAAGAAATCGGCACATTCGAAGTCAATTTTTTGTACTCTTAAATTTAGCGAACGATTAACCAAGAACCATGTCTGCAAAGTAGACACTTTTCGGACGTTGACTATTTATCGTTAGAATTTCAGATGCTTTATTTTGGATAAATGTATGTGAACGACTAAAAATAAGGAATCCGCTGTAGTAATTGTACTGAATTCCTTTGATTTAAGCCTATAGTAAGAAATGTTCACTTGAAAACTTAATTATTCGGTACCTTGATCAATACATCGGGCGCCGCCATTATTTTACCTTGCTTGGCATACTTTTACCCGTCAAAGTTTGACTGGGAACCAGACAAATATAGTTCGTTTTTTCTAAACTGCCAAAACATGAATAATTTGACGGTGAATGCGTTTGTTAAAATTATTGTCGTAACACATCCATGAGTTTCCGAAATTGTGTATTATGATTGATTAAAGCTGCTAATGTCGTATGATATGTGTTGGTTAAGGTATTTTTAATAACAATTAGGCTGCCAGTACAAAAACAATGCATTCAGTAACCGTGAAATTATTCAAGCTTTGACAGTTGAGAAATAACGGACTATAGATGTACTGAAAAGAGCTTAGTTTTGTTTACCTTGGAGATCATGTTCTATATCACATGGTCGGTCATCCGGGCGATTTTTTGACATGTAAGCATAGTCTATAGATATAAATACATATTCTCCATTTAACAAACCAGCGGATTCTGCAGCACACAGAACAAACAATACATCTAAACCATAAGCGCTGATGATGAATACTGAAATGTAAAAGGTATGCAATACAGTACAGTTCCACTACAAAAGAAGATCTTGACGATTTATTATCCTAATTGAGTATTTTGAGAAAAAATGTCACGATGTTAAGAAAAGCACGCAAGTATTTTTCGCAGATTCCCGGGATAAACGTGGAATACAACCGTAGCGACGCTGTGAAATACCACAGTTTATCAGGATAAACCGTGTTGAGACGGCGATTACAGGGGAGTGATCCTCTTTGGTGTTTAAAATCTAATACGACGGGACTCCCCGGAAAGCGAAACCAATGCCTGCTTATTTCTCGACGATTCTGACGCCACTGTAGCTCTTCCACCCACCTTAAGACTACCGAATAAAACCGTAGTAAACAGACATGGCGTGTCCAAGGTAACTCCCGGGTTGGCCACTTCATTTTCAGCGCGAATCTTCCCTGTTCATCCCGGTCCACTGGCTAAAAATAAGCTGGATGCACCTGGACATACACTGGGACAGTGTAAACAAGGTATTAGCGACATCAGCAATAATAGAAGCTATGTTAGTATGGACTGCCCTCCCCAAAAGTTCATTGACACATTCACAGTTACCATTGCACTACATGTTTCTAAAAGTAGTAAAAACAGTTTATTGTAAAATGATTTTTTATTTTCCTTTTTGAAAATCAGTACTTTTTTCCTTTGAATATGAAATAACAATACTATAATAAACTTGATACTGATTTAACAGGTACATGGATTTTAAAGGCTGATAGATAATCTTGCTGCAACACAAAAAATTGAAATAAACCAAACAAATAATTTTTGTTTTCATTGCATGAATAATTAATAAAATTAACAATGATATAATGATTCTTCAAATTTTAGCTTGAAAATTTGTAGCAATTTCATTAATTGTACTGTGAAGGAACTTTTGGAGGGCAGTGTATATTTACTTACTTCTTCCTTCTTTTGATGCATGTATTAAATGTTTCTTTAACACTTCGTGTGGATCTTCATTAGGTAAACTCATTATTTCTGATCGTATGTTAGCTTCTTCCATTTTTAGCTGTAGAAGAAACAGAGAATTAATGAAATGTTTAAGGAATACATGTACCTCAGTTCGCGACCAACCTTGATTCGCAGACATTTTTGTCTACATTCAAGATCTCGCGAGATTTCGAAACCGAGGTTGTCACTGACGTCACGATTACGATATAAGTCACAAAAGTATAGTTTCAGGAAAACACTATATTAAGACCATTTCGCCATTGAAACTGTCGATTTTGAAAAAGTGAACTTACATTATCAACGTAGTTAACGAAAACTATTATTTATATGTATTTACTGTTTACAAGTAGGTTAATGAAATACCTGTTATAATTCAAGATAAATTAAATATAGAAAATCAGACATGCAATGTCTGTTTTTCAAATAAACCAGACTACAAACATGTAATTTTCCTACAACATTAATTACAATTCTATGGATCACCTTAAGTGACTTCTACAATACTTTTCCAGTATTCCTTATCGCAATTTATTTCGTTTTTGCGAAGAGTTCAATCGTTTTAGCGAAATATACTTTCGTTATAACGAAATATTATTTCATTTTTGCGAAAAGCTATTTCGTTCTTGCGAAATAATAGTTCGCCGTAACAAATCAATAGTTCTCAATAATGAAGTCTTAGTATTTTGTACGAAATAATCAATTTGTTTTACGCATTATTTATTTTGTTTGTACCTTGAGTCTTGACACTATTATTTCGTCAAATGAAAATACAAATGTCACCTTCGGGACACCGTACAAATGATCTTTGCAATGTTTTTTATTGATAATAGACAAAGACAGCAAATGTAGTTTATTCTGTGATGGTAAAAGATGTGTCACTAAGTAATCATAATGGAATATCAACATCACTGAGAGATAACTAGTAATTCACATGTTTAAGCAGGGGCGGATCCAGAATTTTTTCTGGGGGGGAGGGGGTGTGGTCCAAACTTTCGAACCACATTAACATTATTTGCAGGATAATGAAACATATTGCTAATAAAAACTACATAACCATTCAATCTATATTATTCACCGAGAAAAATTGCTTCATATGATACTTAAAAATTAAGAAATACACTAATAGACAGGTACGTTTTGAAAATTCTAAGTGAGGGGGGGGGGGGGTCCGGACCCCCTGACCCCCCGCTGGATCCACCTATGTTAAGGCATTCCTTTAATTTTCTCTTTACATTATATGATTACATGCAGTTAATAACAATACAGCCTCCTCTTTCAATTATATGAAAATATCACTGATTCTATAATATTGATTGAGCCAACAGGAGCGTGCTTGATCATAAATGTGTTTTCGGTCTGGTATGAAGAAATGTTTAACCTTTATTACGATATCTCCGACCAGTAATACATAGTTCAGATCATGTCTGTTGAATATCAGTATTAATAAGTTTCATTGAATTGTCATTTGTTTATTTATCTTGTAACTAATTATCTTAGTTACGGTTTTTTTCCTGGAACATTTTGATCAACCCCTGTACAACATACATTAAGCGTAATGAGGATAATTAGTATAAGAGTAAAGTTATGTACTTCATTAATAGTTTTTTTAATGCCAAGGTCATAATGTCGAAAGCACACCACGTTTCACTTTCAAGATATAGCTTTCAGGTGCAAAAATCGAAAGACGTCAGTATTATCAAACCTAAGTGATAACTAGGGCTGTCAAGATATACCGGTATACCGGTATATTGCAATACTCAGCTGCGGCTATACGTACCGCGGTACGATTTTTACGTACCGGTATTTGGCGATATTTTTTATTTCATTGGAAAATTCTTCCTTTCGCGAAATAAAGTAGCGAAACGTCAGTTTTCCATTGTTCATTCCATCTAACATTAAGTTACAAGAATTTAACCTATTGGGGCGCGTCACTGTCCGCAAACACTTAAAGAGGCTAGATTCTATCAGTAGCTGCATGTTAAGTTTGGAATGTTTCTGTTAAATACAGCGGAATCACAACGAATCTAAAAGCCCCAGTATATATCGTGGTACGTATCGCGATATGGTGACAGCGTATTGCAGTATATCGCGATACGCTTATGTATGGCGTATCGTGACAGCCCTAGTAACAACTACGAGATGATGGCGTTGTTGTTGAAAGATGGCTTCTGTTTAGATGTCACTTGCGGCAGGCATTAGATGTCTATTTTATTGTGGCTGTTGTTTAGAGTTAACTAGTTGTTAGATATTAATTATTGTTAATTGACAGGTGACTGTTGTTATTAGATGAAAACAGCTGAGAGATAGCTTAAGTTGAAAGGTACTAAATGTTGTTGAAATTGGCAACTTTTGAGGGTGACAGTAAGGTAAAGTTTCATAGCAAATATAATAGTCTAGGTAACAGTAGTACCTGATACTTTAAGTATCATGACATAAGTGGATCCTTGGTAAAGAAAGCAAATCTAAGAATTTCTAATCTTTTCTCCCGAAGAGGTTGAAGGTTATAGCCTCAATAGAGCTAGTTATACCCTTTTCTGAATATTTGACAATAAGGTCGATTTTTCCTCCATTAATATAATGTATGAGAATTTGTGGATCTTGCCCCCCCCCAAAAAAAAGTAGAAAGGCAATATTTATATAGGCATACAGATAATATTTGTTGTGCAGAGTTTACATTTCATTAAAAAATGTGTATATAACGTTAAAAATTTATTTGGAAGGTTGTTACATGGTGAAATTTTATTGTTTATCTTAGAAAATGTATATTTTCATCTGTATTCTTACTTATGTAACAGCCGACTCCATTTTGTCTACAGACCCCTTTTGAAATTTTGATTTTCGTAAAAATGTAATGAAAATAATTGATATTTTTTATTTATTTACGGACAACATTGTTCCACTTCTTTACGTTATTTAGATTTACAAAGACATTTGCTCTCTAGGAATCTAATACAGTTAAACTTGAATATCAACACCGCACGTGACTCCACAAGTGACTTTATTTAAAATGGACTTAAAATAGATGCAGTCTCATCACTGAGTATGAACAACAATAAATTCTCAAATTTTGACAATTAAAATGAAAATATTTTCAAAGATTGCCATATTCTCAGGCATTGTTCTAGAGTCATATGCCTATATATGGCTTACTTCTTTATCTATGGTTTAACGCCGCCGTTTCAACACAATCCAGGTTATTTTATCATCTACCCACCACAAGGCCGGCAACATCTCTATATACTAGGGCTGTCACGATATGCCAGAAGCGTATCGCGATATATATTGCAATACGCTGGCATCGTATCGCGATACGTACCACGATATACTGTGGGTTTATAGATTGGTTGTGCCTATGCTGTATTCAACAGAAACATTGCAAATCTTACATGCAACTACTTTAATCTAATCTCACTAAGTCTATACGGTCATTTAGGACTGTGATATATGTTTTGCATATAAGACAAATGTTTAGTTGAAAGAAACGATCACCCCCTTAGCTGCAAAACATCATAGCAATGAAACCCCTGGACACCATGCTTGTTTAACAACTTTTTGTTCCGAAGTATTCGATTCAAGAACATATTTTGCTCAAGTTCCGTATAACCAAACGAACGCGCCCCAGTCGGTTAAATTCTTGTAACATAAGCTTAAATTGAATGAACGATGGAAAAACTGACATTTCGCTACTTTTTTTTCGCAAAGGGAAGATTTTTTCCTCTGAAATAAAAAATATCGCCAAATACCGGTACGTTAAATTCGTATCGCGGTACGTATTGCCGCAGCTGTGTATTGCAATATACCGGTATACCGGTACACCGTGACAGTCCTACTATATACATGTACATATACCTTACATGCAGATATTAATGGAGGAAACTTGACATAATTGCCAAATTTTCATAGATGGGCATAACTACCCCGGATTGGATTCGGACCCGTACTCCATTCGGGAAACTAGATTCACTGGCACCTGAGTCCTCATGTTCTTTAAATACGCACATATAAAATATTTTGATAACAGACACAATTAAAAATCGCCCCCGTATACATTACCGTGTACGAGTCATAACTATATTATATATAAGGTAGTGCACATGTGTGTATGCACAGTGAACTATATATAGGGACGTGTGCATTATTTTATGTTATGGACTCTGGTGCCAGTGACTAGATTCGAAATTTCGTCGCGGTATCAACGCGTATGTTAATAGATAATATGATGTCGAAACAAAATAAAATGAAACGTTCGTAAAGATTGATTAATGATAGGTAAATGATCGTTTTCCCGCCAGTAAATCCTGTAAAACTTGAAGTTATCGTCTGATGTCGTGTTGCTAGATAATTAGAAAGTAAGAAAGAACTGTAAGACTAAGTATCGTTGATGACATCTAATGACAGTAAAAATAATGATACATCTATTACAAGCGGTAATCTAAGTATAACTAAGTCAGAGATTTTGTGGAGGCGGAACTGTTAAACTGTCTGTGAATTTATGGAAGTAATACAGGAACTTATCATTAATGTTGTTGTTGTTCACGAACTTGTCTCAATATCCGACGTTTGGTAGTTGATGTTTGATATCGAGTGGAGTCGAATATTGTACTAGTTCGTTTTTCGACATTTGCATAAAAAATGCAAATATCGAATTGAGGCTATATATCGAACCAGTTCGATGTTCGCCAAAAATCATTCCGATTAGATCTGAACTATGAATATTAAATCAGCCCAATTTTGATATCGAATATCGAACGACGAATATCATGATGGCAATACCACGTGACTATTACATCATAAATGCCACGGTTTCTTGAAGAAAACATTAGAAATCTGCATCGACTCACAGTTTTAAAAGAACTGTTAGTATTTTAAATCTCGTCAGATTTACATGATACCTACCCGAAGCTAAGCAGAAAAGTGTATACTATTTTGCTGAGAATTCAACTTGATTTGTTCTAAATAGTTTTATGTCTATAATTATATCATTCTTGAATTTCTAATGAAATCAATTACTTTTTAAATCCAGGCTAAGATTTAATAAGATTCTATAGATGTTTGCAACAAGCAATCTAATTTCATCGATCGTGATACCAGAAGAACTGCAGTGAATATTCAAATCAGCGGGGTAAATGCGCTTATCCGCCATGACAGTCGAAAAAAACAACAATACTATACCTGAAAATGTCCAACCGTTTCTCTCCATATTGATTCAGATCCTTCAACCAGTACCACGCGGTCCCAATTGTAATACTTCAAGAAATCTATGAGAAAATTTGTCATTTCAACATACAGTGCTGTGGTTCTAGCGAATGTTGGATAAGCGTTCTGGTTGCTAAGTTCTAATGATGAACATGCATAACTTATCATAGCTTTGTTCCATTTTCCTGCCAATAGTCCTGCTGGTAGACAGATGGAATCACAGGCTGGACCTGAAACGATCACAGCAATGACGTAAGAAATGACGTCACTACACTAAGGCGTTCCAGAAAGGAAGAACGTGCTTCGGTAGAAATTTTGAACATGACATGGAAATAATGTTAAGTAAAATAAAACAAATACGCGCAATATTTAAGCACCATTAATCCATTTGAAAAAATATTTTAATGAAATAAATTTTGCATATTTAATACGCTGAAAGTGATTGAGAATAATAAAAAAAATAGAATCTATGTAACAAGTCCCAAAGTTCTATGTAATATCTGACAAAGACATCTGGGAACATCTTCAATGCAATAAATTGTAATCTACTTGAGAATTGAAAAGTCCAGGACAAAATGAACCAACATTTCAGAACACCACATCTGACCATTGCAGAGCCTAAGTATGGTGTAAGTTCTCACTACAAATAATGTAAGTTTTTTTTCTTTCCGTAATCAGTGGTTCAAACGGTCCCAATGATAAATGATGCCAGAAGTAATGACTTTGTTTAACCATTTTAGCCTACATAAAAACTCATTTTCCTTTAGAAGTGAGCAATTTGGAGACATCGCGAGATAGTTACATCGCGTGTCAGAAAGAAACAATTATATCAGGCAGTTGTTGTTTTAAAACGTTTTGATCTATACTGAGATTTTATTGTCCATAAATTGTGACAAAAACACAGCTTTTTTAGCGCGATGCCGAAACTTTGTGCTCTGTATGTATTTAGTTTTGATATTGTCACTGCATGTGGAACTATTCGGCTGTTACTGCCTGATGTCACAGCGCTACACATTATTTAAGACATAGGAGCCGCCATTAGGTTAGACTAAAACGCGTACGCACTTTTTGTGATAAAACGGCTAGACAGGAAGGGTTGAGTTTGTGAATTTTTAACGAATTGTTATAAATGGCGTGATTTTGTAAATATTTCATTTATTTGTTTAAGCACTTATTCTTATGTATCATGTTTAGAAGGAGTTTCTAAAAAAATGTGAAATATCTTCTCCCTCAAACATGTACACATGATCTTCACGGGCTTTATTTTCTATTCATAGAATGCACGCTCGCATAAATAATTTCTGGGGATGGTCTAAATCACTGACGAAGACACTGACACCATATATAACGAAAGATTATCAGACCATGACTGATTATAATGCTATTCTATACTGTACATGAATATTGGTTCTTATGTTTTGCAAACATAAATATAGTGCTTTCATTAGCGACCAATGAGTAATATTTTGTTCAAATTTATCTAATCTCTCAAAAAGAGAGAATCACAGGCTTAAGCAGTACTTTTATGTTATATTTTTTTGCCCTCTTTGATGCTTTGCATCAATTTTTTCTTGTAATGATCTTAAGTTAGATTTTAATAAGCCGCTTATGGCAAGGTAAAACCTCTTAAGTACTATCGAGGAAGTAATTTCTGCGCATGCGGATTGTACTAATAACTAAATTACAAATTGAACTTAGGTTCGAGACTATTCAACGTCCGAATTGTGTCCATTTTAAACACATGACTATTGGTTAAACGTTTGCTAAAATTAAGTGCAAAAAGAAAGGTCTACTTCGAATGACCTATGTAGTACAGAACTCCTACCAAATTGACTGTAGTCATAAAATGTATAAGCAAAATGAAGAAGAAAAAATTAACCTGAAGATTAACTGGCAACGCCGCCATTATTGTGCTTTGCCTGATACGATAAGGATAGTTGTAAGGGGCAGGTAATCCAGACTAAAGCATAACTGGTCAGAGCTGAATCATTTTTGCTTCACATGTCAGAAATAAAAGGTGAAACTGTAAAACTAAAACATTTAGCGTTATAAATTTTCAAAGTTCAGTAAAACATTTATAACAAAAATTCAAAATCTAAATCAAAATAGTGGTACATAACATTTATGTTTCTTTATGACATCTAATGACAGTAATTTGCATACTGCAACACATTTAATTTAGGCTCGTAATGAAATCAAAGTGTCACCTACTTGATGATAAATGAAATCAAAGCACTGTAACACCATGCTTCATTAAAACTGGCTGAATAAAATAATAATACACGTTGATTACGATGACAGAAATCTTGGCCTAGTGGTTTGGACCAGAATGAATTAGTTTCATTAGTTTAATGAAATTACCAAATATCTATCACTACTACTTTAGGGTATTAAGTCACGTGATCAAAAACGATTACTAAGGATGTAAACAGAGATTTGTTTTTCGCCAATTTCTAATTTGAGAATAAGATAGATGTCCTCTAATAGACGTTAACAACATAATCCGAAATGAAATAGCAAATCAACTATCGTTAAAGAATTTTTTTAACTTAACCCCTCATTTTAACACCAAAAGGCCTCTAATGAAGAAAGTCTAACATATTTCCGGACGTTTATCAACATCGATCGAAACTAAGATTATCAGATTTGACTTTATGTATGTTAGACCGCATATGTCACAAAACTTATATGTCGCGTGGTCACATATTCGGTCCGATTATTCAGCTAGTTTCACCCCCAGGACCAGCAC
This sequence comes from Mactra quadrangularis, assembly GCA_025267735.1. Lineage (NCBI taxonomy): Eukaryota > Metazoa > Mollusca > Bivalvia > Venerida > Mactridae > Mactra > Mactra quadrangularis. The sequence continues at coordinate 46,194,628 of CM046299.1, read as the reverse complement.
ACCCTCCCAAGGCCACTCCCTCCCCACGGCCAATCGTCCTAATGCACCCAGGGCCATTTCCCCAGGGCCATTCCCCACGGGTATTCCCCTAGGGACGTCCCCCAGGGCCGTCTCCCCAGGGCAGCCCCTAGGGCCGTCCCCCAGGGCTATATCCCCAGGGCCATCCCATTAGTAGGATAAAAATAATCAAGATAGCCTCATTTATTGAGGCTAATGAGGATAATGAGTTATAATCAATATTTTGGGTCCCTTAAGGGTATTTTGTGTCAGGAACCCAAAATATTCGCGAGGATAGATACATTGTGACGTCATCACGGTGTGATCGTTTTATGCCAGCGACAAAACTTGCTCAACGACTTAGGCATGCAACAGGAACAAGGATATCTGCATATACTGCAAGAAATGGACTAAGAGCCGCCAGGCTTCGCGAACGACGTTTCTACAAGGGAGTCCCTTTAAGGGCAAATCACCGCCTTCTACCCTTGAATTGGGCACGTCGATATAATCGTTGGATAAGGAACCAAGGGAATAGGGTTGTATTCACTGACGAATCAAAATTTAACCTTCATTGGGCGGACGGTAGGATTCGTGTTTGGCAACGCAGAGGTGAACGTCTCGATCCAGCTAACGTAATTGAATGTGACAATTACGGCGGCGGAAGTGTAATGATCTGGGGAGTAATTTCTTATAACGGAAAAACAGAGCTTGTAACAGTGCAAAATCGCTTAAATTCCGCATGTTATTGTGACGAAATAATTCTACCCATTGTTGTTACATACATACAGAACGGTAACGCTGACGTTTTCCAACAGGATAACGTACGATGTCACGCCACTCGGGGCACACAACACGTTCTGGCGGAAAACGACATCAACACACTTGAATGGCCTGCGAAATCAACAGATCTGTCGCCAATAGAGCACATGTGGGACTATCTTGGTCGTAAGTTGCGTGACAGGAATGACGTCAATAGCGTACGTGATTTGGAGCGTGCTTTGCGCGCGGAATGGGCACAGAAACCTGCTCACTTCACCCGGCGTCTCGTAAGTTCAATGAGATATATCGACCTCTCTCAAAATGCCAATATCTTTCCGACAAAACTATTGTAATGGTTTCATATTGTTTGCATATTTTTAAATATGAGAGGCAATGCATTAAACTGACGTGACCCGGGTGCGTAGAAATTCACTTTATGTATGTTTGAATATATTTTTGTTTATCATAATACTGCATTTTGACCATGGCACTCTTCCTGTCTTCGATTATAGGAGGTTGGATTTAAAACAATATGAATATTTCGAAGGGGTAGTAAGTACAGAAATGAATGAAATGGACATAGCAAATTTACCAATTAATCCATTTTAAAGTGTACATGTATTCATTAATTTTTTTTTTAAATTTCTCTCAAGATGAAAGAAATATTAAATCATTTTCAATATAGTTATTTAATTAAATATAGGGAGGCGAGACAGGATAGAGCGCCATGATCGTGCGACCACATGCACGACTCATGCAGGTTGTTTCGTCATCTCACGATGACGAACGCAGAAAACAAAGCGTTTGACCAAGTCCTAGCAAAACATCAACAGCTCTGGTAACCATGCCCTATTTCCCTTCTCTAAGAAAAAGGAATGACTTGGTATTTGGGAACGACCAGAGCCAGTCAAATGCTTCGCCAGAAAAAGGCAAACGCTTGACGCAGCTTGTCTGTTTGATACAAGAACGTCCATAGATCTATATACAAAATATTAATTACAAGGTTTATAGTTAAATCATACCGCTGTACATAATCTATTAGTATGTCAAATAAATCGTACGTGGGATTATTTTACTTGAAATTTTATAACTATCATTAATACGTTTTTTACAAATCACAATTTAATTGCTTTTTTTAATTTGATAGTGCAGTTTATTTGTATTTGATAACAACTCACAAAATTTAGGATTCATCTTCCAAAATTATCTTCCCCATATTTAATGTCCTTTTTACAGTATTTAACTATTGTTACATGCTCTGCCCTTTAGGACCCAAATAGCTCAGTCGGCTAAAGGGAGGGAACCGAAGTAAACATATGAAATGAAAAGTTCAAAAGGTCGCTGGTTCGAAACCTAGCAAATGCATAAATTTTTATTTTTATATTTTATTTTTTATTATACATGTATATCTATATTTTATATTATACATACATGTATTTACGTATTTAGAGGTAACATAGACATATTGTGATATATGCTGAGAGGAAAAAGTTAAGTCAGTAAGAATGTTTTATTTAATATTTTATTATAAACCCCATTTTATTGACAAATAAATTGATTTGTAACAAAATTTATTCAATCGACAGAATATTGAACATTTTTACAAAAAAAGTTTGATGAGCTTATTGAGAATTCCAGCCATGATAACAGCATAAGGGTCAGAATAAAAATTCACAAACTAATCAGTATCTGGTATGTTCACCCCTAGCTTGAATGACAGCCAATCAACGTCGTCTCCAAATAAATCGTACATGGGATTATTCTACTTGAAATTTCATAACTATCATTAATACGTGTTTTACAAATCACAATTTAATTGCTTTTTTAATTTGATAGTGCAGTTTATTTGTATTTGATAACAACTCACAAAATTTAGGATTCACCTCCCAAAATTATCTTCCCCATATTTAATGTCCTTTTTACAGTATTTAACTATTGTTACATGCTCTGCCCTTTAGGACCCAAATAGCTCAGTCGGCTAAAGGGAAGGAACGGAAATGATCATATGAAAAGAGAAGTTCAAGAGGTCGCTGGTTCGAAACAACCTGCATGAGTCGTGTATGTGGTCGCGCGATCATGGCGCTCTATCCTGTCTCGCCTCCCTATATTTAATTAAATAACTATATTGAAAATGATTTGTATTTTTTGTGAATATATTAGATATAAAAAATGCGAATTTTCATTGACTGCACAATTTTTAAATCAAAGCGTGATGATGAAATTAATTTTACAATATATGTATATAAATAAGGGTAATGTAATTGACTCAAACATATGTAAATAAGTTGGTCATATTGACCCGAAAAGTAATAAAGTCAGATAAAAATGCTTTATGCAGCATGTCAACATTTTTTTTATAATAAAAGTTTGTATATAAATAGGGTGACTTTAATTGACTAAAATCTATACATTAAGTTTAAACACAGATTTATAACTTGGGTATACATGTACTGATCAGACTTTTTTATTCTTTTTTCTGAAACATTGACCCATAGGACATAAGTAAAACACAAAACATGGCGAGAATGTAACTTAAAAAACGCGCTATAGCAGTTGGAACGATCGAACCTGGTACCTTTGTAAGGCAGGTATGTCAATTATCAATCGTGCGGTCGTATTGATATCATTAAAAGTAGTCGACTTAAGTTTTATTTAATGTCTTTAATGTACTTCTTTGTTTGATTGAGATTGCGAGGAAAAACCATAGACATCAGGGGAGGATCTATGATGTTTTTCTAAGGGGGTCTAAACTTTTTCTAGGGGGGGGGGTCTGAAACGTTCGAACCGCTACCCCATTATACACTGTTTGCAGAATAATGCAACATATTCATAATAAATATAACATAACCATTTTATCTATGTTAAGCACAAAGAAGAGCGAAACGAGACCCCAGATCATTACACTTCCGCTGCCGTAATTGTCACATTCACTTACGTTAGCAGGATCGAGACGTTCACCTCTGCGTCGCCAAACACGAATCCTACCGTCCGACCAATAAATGTTAAATTTTGATTCGTCAGTGAATACAACCCTATTCCCCTGGTTCCTTAACCAACGATTATATCGACGTGCCCAATTCAAGCGTAGAAGGCGGTGCTTTGCCCTTAAAGGGACTCCCTTGGAAAAACGTCGAGCGCGAAGCCTGGCGGCTCTTAGTCCATTTCTTGCAGTATATGCAGATATCCTTGTTCCTTTTGCATGCCTAAGTCGTTGAGCAAGTTTTGTCGCTGGCATAAAACGCTCACACCGTGATGACGTCACAATGTATCTATCCTCGCGAATATTTTGGGTTCCTGACACAAAATACCCTTAAGGGACCCAAAATATTGATTATAAATCATTATCCTCATTAGCCTCAATAAATTGAGGCTATCTTGATTATTTTTATCCTACTCCCATTCCAGGCCCAAACCGTGCCAAGGCCGAAACCCCAGAGTCGACCAGAGTATAAACATGAAAATTTATAATCGTGAAAGTTTATAATATTATATTGTTACCTATAAATGCATCGACGTAGTCATTCATGTTAACTAGTTCATATAGACCAGTTCCTATATCACACTGGGTGTCGGCTACCATAAAATCAAACGTTATGTTGGCTTTACGTAGATTTACCAAGTCTGGGTTTGAATTTACCTGAAAACAAACAATATGAAAAATGTGTACAGATACTTATATATGTTTCAATAAAAAGCTAAAGCAAAAAGGCAAGGTTTTTAAGTCTACTTCTGGTATCACTATTCAGTCGACAGGTGACATTAACTTCAAGGATCATCGAGTCACACACCAGCTGTAAACATACGGCGCAGATTGCAGCCACATCATACAGTACATGACCTCAACAGGTACCCATTTCAAAGGTGAATATTCCGTTCTATCACCCTCTGTAGGATGTGATATTTATTTTATTATACCGAACAACAAAATTAAAAATTGTTGACAATTTAATAAGCACACGCCTTTTAATATTTTAACCGTTTTATTTGCATCTAAACTTGAAGACATTTTTACACAGTTAAGTTCGTTGTTTCGTAAAAAGCAAGCGTCTATGCTAGGGAGGTTACTCAATTGAATGGCTAAAAACTCCGGTCCTGGTATTTGCAAACTCAAACGCAGTAGTATCCTTGTGCTTTGAACGGGCCGATTGGTGATGTCAAGCGGGCCGATAGGTGATGTCCAGAGGGTGACATTACGGATTATTACCCGGTGACGTAACATTAGGCTATATAGAAAAAAATCACGTGAGGTATGATAATACGAAATAATAGTAATTAACATGTATAGGTTACAATAAGAACTTGTGATATATACATCGAACTTGTATAATGAAAACTCAAGTGAATTCACTTATGTAACTGATATAAGTTTTGCTAGAAAATGTTGATAAGCTGTAAAATGTGACCCCAAATGGTATTAAATAAAGTTCCTGTCCCAGTTTGACATAACCCTTTATTTCACCTTTTTATATTATTTTACAATTTTGGATTAGGTTGTAAATGTTTATTATGGCTAATGTAATCAAACATAAGATATCTAAAAGCCAGCTACAATCGTTTGGTTCACTTGTTGATCGTCAATCGAGGTCGATAGCGCAGTTGGTAGCGCACCGGGATTTGGATACTCGTGCCCGAGGGGGTGCGGGTTCGAATCCCACCCGGGGAGGTTATACCCTTCCATGAAAGTTTGACAATAATGTCGATTTTCCTCCATTGATTAGATGATATGGAGAAGTTCCCGGCCTTGTGGAAGGGTAGGTGAGTACTGGTTATAGACAATGGTCCAGGAAAGCTAGGTTAGGTGCGCTGGACGCCGTGAAATGACCTAAATTGTGTTGATACGGCGTTAACTCCAATAAATAAATAAATCGTCAATCGAAAGTCGAAATTAAGGGACGTTTCATCATTATGGAATGATGTCCTGTACTGTAATATGAAAAATGAAAACTTGGCGCAAACAACAATAATTTCAGTTCATAATACAAAAAAATGTAATCGTTTGTTTACAACGAACTAGTACCGTGGTACAAATGGCTCATTTCCTGTTATTAACTTGTATAACTGGGTCAATTATTTGGTTTTTTATATAAGAAATAGCGACAAAGGATTCCAACAAAGAAAAATAGTCATTACCTTGAATTGAGATTTGATTTGGATAGAATTGTTTGCCTCATTAAGAATAGAGAAATAATAGACTTTATTAAAGAGCATTGTTCGTTTTAAGTACTAACGAATTGATTTACTAGGCTTGGTGTCGTAGTTGAATTGAAGTAATGAAGCTACACGAGCGATAATGATATCAACTAATGCCAAACGGACAGATAAATAGATGACAATAGTTTATATTATAGTTTATATAGTGTTATATATGGCAGATTATTTGTGGACAGGTAAATATGAATAAACTAGTTTGTAACGTGTGCCAGTTATAACTATATACCATATTTGTATAGTTCTGTAACATTAACCTGTCACAACTTGAATAATTACACGGTCACTGAATGTGTGATTATTTTACCTCTTTTTAACAATTGAGCCACCAATCCATATTAATTATTGATAATCTAACTATATATGCGACGATTTTGAATATCGGGGCAATAACAAGTTCGGAAGGGGTTAAAAATAACAGATTCAGTGACCATGTAATTATTTAAGTTGTGACAGATTAATGTAATAGAACTATATACATGGCACAGTTTTAATAGTTTGGGAATTTTAGGTATTCTTTTCCGTGATCATGTTACATAGTGTTACCAAATGAATATAAAAAGATAGGCATTAACAATAGATATGGCAAAAAGGATATGGTGTGTCATTCAAAACAGTGTTGCAAAGCAAAAAAACGAATGAGTACCTAACATCAAAGCAGAACACAGCAAACCACTAGGTAACCCAGCGCAACGCATCGCAACACAGCAACTAAGAGCGCGCATATAAAACCAGGCTAAGAGCATTTGTGCTGCAATGCAGGGAGGGAATCACGACAAAATTCGTTAGATCAAAACACAAATAAAACCCATTACACCATACATTAAACAAACGGATGCACAGCAGAGCAAAGTACATCAAAGTGCAAAGCACAAAGATTAATTAGTAAATCAGAGCCCAGCAAAGTGCGAATCATTTGAAGTCAGCAAAGCAATTTATAGTCAAAACGCATTATTTAGTCTTGTTAAGCACATCAATGTCGCGAAACACTCAAAATACAAAACGAAATTAAATAAATCAACTTTTCCCAAATACAAAAGGTTATGTCTATTAAGCAATAGAATAAATAATTGGTTCGGCGCGCAGACCTGTTTTATCGTTAGGAAGGATTACTCAATAGAATGTCAAATTAAACCCCACGATAAATCGACCAAAAAATGCTGCAAATACTAAAATGATTTCAAAGAAATAAGTGGTTAATATGTTTGAAATCCCATTTATTCATTACCTTACATTCTAAAAATACTATTAACTAGTTTAGACCAACACAAAGTCATTAAGTCCGCAAATTACCTATTGAAAGTATAGTGCCTGTTTGTTTGATGCTAGAAATGGTCAATTCTAATTTCAATCAATTTCTATTGCAATCTGATTAAAATGCGATCTAAAATTTTCGCTCGCATACTCGCTAATTTAGATCTGGCCTTTTTCAAACGAAGGTCACGTTCAGGCGACCTTTTCTCATCATAACATTCGTGACGAAATTGTTATAATACGTAACTTGTTTACATCGTCTACGTCACGCAATTTGAAATGAGCCGCCCAATCGCAGACTGTGAATAAACCGTTGTTAAATTAGCATGCAAAACTTGGTCTAAAATAGAAATTACGAAATCAAAATGTGATTAAAAGTGTTTTCGTCTAGATGAAAGCTACGCATTGATTGGTCGAAACAAAGTTCATCTCGACGTGACCTTCCACGGAGAAAGTAGAGATCCTGTACGACAACGCTCTACAGGATATTTGTTTACGGAGATTGTTTCTAATGGGATTATTAGCAGCGTTCTTGGTTATAAAACATAATGATAAAGATTTTAAAAAAACCAAGTCTGTTTATGACATTTAAAATTAGCTGTTGTTGGTATAGTTCTATAATTTTATGTTTATTAAATAAACATAAGGCATGACGCCCAACAGTTTACAAGTAATATATTGAGCTATAGAACATAAATACAATACGAGAGTATATTTGTGATATGAAAATGTGAAATGTAATAACTCGGCAATGGCTTACAAATATAAATACAGCTATGATGAGGAATGTGCAAAACACAAAGTAGCAATAGTCATATGAAGAAGAATATTTAAACATATACAACACTGTCTCGAATTTAAAACTGTTGTAATTATAAACAGCTAAATTTGGTATAATATTATAATCGAAAGATGAAAATATGTCAATAAATTTCGGTATTCAAATGTATGCACCGTATATGCCAACATGATTAATTAGACAAGTTTAGAACATTTTGTGACACTCTTAGAACATTATGTGACACTCTTATATCATTTTGTGACACACTTAGAGAATTATATGACACACTTAGAACATTATATGATACACTTAGAACATTATATGATACACTTAGAACATTATGTGACACACTTAGAGAATTATATGACACACTTAGAGAATTATATGACACACTTAGAGATTTATATGACACACTTAGAGAATTATATGACACACTTAGAGAATTATATGACACACTTAGAGAATTATATGACACACTTAGAGAATTATATGACACATGGTATTTTTGAGTTTTATTCAACTGTCAATAGCGCACCCGCTGATTTCTTTAACCCGCTGATTTAGATATTCGATATTTGCTCGAAAACTACTACATAAATAAGGATATCTTTTTATATCGATCATGAGTACAGGAGTACTGTAGTGAGTATTTAAATAAGCGGGAGTAATGTAAGCGTCACTGACGGTTGAACACAATTTGATAATATACAGAAGCAACGCATTGTTTCTTTCATATGTTTCTTTCTACAGATTGAAATAAACGCAATATGTGCTTCAAACTATTTAGACCTATATATATCTAATGTCAAGTTTTACCGATTCCCCCGAAGCCAGTGTTAATAGGACGTTAGTTCTTGAGGCAAATCTCTCAACACTTAAGATTGTAGATTTATAACATATTCCATGCTGTCTTATGACGATCATATCTTCGTTACACTATATAACTATCTGAAGTAAACGCCCCTAACAGGCAGTATTATCTTAATTCGTAATCCACGATTCAATCGCTTCACCTATTTTATCATTTACAACAAAGTTATGTTACGAATCAACTGCCTTGCATGACACTATCATAAACATGTGATGCTACGTCTGTTACACGTATTCTTATTATGTAACATAATTATTGGTTAAAAAGTTAAACAATGGGTTTTTACCACGGTAAGGTTGTAAATGTATGAATGTTTCATTTTGTTTGTTTATATATTTTTTACCGACTCTTCTGCATTTTTTCAGTAATACGGCGGTGGTATCTCCGGCTAGTTATCGTTAAATTTTATTCGATCGTCAGTGGCGCATGCTATAACTCCGCCGCTGATTTAAATATTCACTACATTATTTCTACGACAATTCTCCCTCCTACCAATGATTCTTAATTATGTAGGGCAGTTGTCAGTCACTGATTCAACATGAAGAGTGTATATGTTTGTATTACAATGCTGAAACCACTACTGGCGTTATTGGTCGGGGAGTGCGCTGTGGTCAGTTGCGACCTTAGAGGACTAACTTAAAGCTCTCAATAGTCAATTTGAATTTTGTACTAAGAAAACCCATCCTATTTAAATAGTAAGTTTTTCCTATGATTTACTGTCCATGTAATTATCATAATAATTATTACAACACAGTTATCATGTAAATAAGGTTCCAATTATCATAACAAGAAGATTTGCCGTATTATCATTATTGATTATATAATTATCATAAATTAAAATGTAATTATCATAGCTTATTAGTATGCTATATTATATATAGCCCGTTTAGGATAATGTGAGACACTGTTTACATAGACTGTCGTTAAGTTTTGTCCTAAGTTACCCTAAACGACCTATAAATGGGTCTATTTCTAACAATTATTTACCATATAATTATTCATGGCATTATATAATAATTGTTTTTGCCGCCCGGCTAGCTCAGTTGGTAGCACGCAAGTATACTGATCAAGGGGTCGTGGGTGCGATTCCCGGGCGGGGCATACTTTCGAGGAGTTTGATCATGAAATTATTTCTACGGCAATTCTCCCTCCTACCAATGATTTTTGATTATGTAGGGCACTTGTAAGTCAATGACAAAAGTAAGCGCTTAGTAGTTGGTTTACAGCTAAATCCAGAGATTTAGCCTTTCGACGAGGAGTGAGTAGGTTGATTGATCGCCGTTATATAACCTATACAGTGTGTTGCTACAGCTTTAAACCCAACAAAACAAACAAACTAATTAGTTTTATTGTACCTTGCACATAACAAATGGTTGCTTTATCGAAGAACGAATTAGACTTATCAATTTTTCTCCATTGATAAGGTATATGGAGAAGTTTCCGGCCTAGTGGAAGAGTAGGTGAGTACTGGTTATAGACAAGGGTCCAGGAATGCTATGTTAGGTGCGCTGGACGCCGTTATATGACCTATACAATGTGTTGTAACGGCGTTAAACCCAACAAAATAAATAAATTAATATAAGCGATAGAGTACATAATATAAAAATTAAAGTGTGGTTTAAAGTCTGCTTCCATATACATGTACAGCGGACTTAACAATTTTTTTTGATAACCCAGGATCACTCCCCTTAGACAGGTGATCCCTCACAGTATCCATACACACTTGGTAGATTGAAACTACTGTTAGTAAATTTCTTGCTCAATGAAATCAGCACTTGCCCTCAGTGGGGTTCGAACCGGGGACTTCTTGATCCCTAAGCGCACGTTTTACCACAAGAGCACTGATCATACATCGACAATACAGACGAACAAATTAAAGACACCATTGACGATTGTGGACGAACAACATGTATTTACCTTTTCAACAGCCTTTTCCAGAGTTTCATTAATATAGCCAGCGTTGAGTGATCTTGGCCCATTCAGTGGGGTAAGAAACCCAATTGAAACTGTCCGGCATGCCACATTGGTCATTAACAGATTAAAGTAAAAAGTAATTAATTTTTTCATCCTGGATAATATCTTCCACAGTTCTAAACGCGTGCGAACTACTTTAATTAATTTATAAAAAAGTTAATAATGATGTTATACATCAAACAAAAATTAAAGGATCCATTTTTTATATTTTTGATATATTTAAAAAAAATAAAATAATTAAATGACATAAATCCGCATATAACAGTAATCGCAACTTGCAAGAACGCGTCAAAGAAGTAAACGAACGTTACCAGACATCAAGATGCTGGCTATCTTTAAAACATGATATTGTCATATTTATATAAATAAACATCCAATGACATATGCGTACAGATCGATAAATCTACCTTTCGCCTAGCAAAAGCGGACACATGCTCACAAGAAATGACTGATGTTTTCCGGCAGAATCTTTTCTCGAAATGTATTAAATTATTGGAGGACGCACACTTGTTTACTATGCATGAGAATATAGCATGTTTTGATAAGAGATAGGGAATTATATATATTTTTTCATGTTTAGTCTAGCTGAATATTAACAGCGCTTCCACATGCCATAATGTCTGGATTTATTAATTTAGATAACGACACGGCACTGGTACGAACTTACGAAAATCTAAACTTACCGTGATCGCCTCCCTTTGATAGTATACCGGAATTTCGAACTTTACCCTTATCCAAAAAAAATTACTATCTTGATTTAGATGTTAACATTCTTTAAAGTATAGTACGTAAAAATAAAAAAAAAATGAAATGTTAATCTCATGAAACAGATAAAGTATTTTCACCGTGAATTTAAAGTTTTTTCTACAGCTTTGGAATTTTGATTCGTTAACTAGCTTTCGTAAACATTTTTAATGTCTTACCCTTGTCTGGTTCCCAGTCGTACTTTGACAGGCAAATGAAGTCAGGCAAAGCATGATAATGGCCTCGCCCGATGTAATGAATTAGGTATTGAATAATTATGTTTTCAAATGAATATTTCTCTCTACACGGGCTTAAATCAAAGGATCATTGTACAAGAATAACAATGGATACCTTTTTTTAGTTGTTCGGTTACATTTATGCTAAATGAAATATCCGAAATTTTAACGAAAACAATCCACGCCCGAATTGTGTTCACTTCGAGACATGGTTTTTAGTAAATCGTTCGCTAAATATACAAGCAATCAGAAAAATCGACTTTGAATGACTTATATAGTACCAGGGATTTTGTATAACGTATATATAAAATCCCTGATAGTACCGAACTCCTACTAAAGTTACTATTGTTAGCAAATGATCATGCAAAATTAAGAAAACGTAAACTAATTCTTTGTTACTTGAACAATAACTGAGGGGCAGCCATTAGTGTGCTTTGCCTTACCCAATAACGATTAAGGTAAAGGCAGGTAATCTAGACTATGTCGCTTCCTTGTTGTATTCACTGTGTGCGTAGCGCATGTATGAATAGTGTCATATGTTTATAGTTGATATTTCTACAACCGTTCTATTTTTGATATCACCCAAGCCATATTATTTCGAGGCATAAAGTAGTTCATAATTTGCGACATCTTTCTGAAACACTGGCACCAGAGTCCATATCTTATGATTATAATGCGTACGTCACTATATATAGTTCTCTGTACATACATATATAATAAACATTATAATGATAGTCATAACTCGTACACGGTGATGAATACGGGAGCGATTTTTAATTGTGTTTGTTGACAAAATATTATATGTGCGTGCATTTTAAAGAATGTGAGGACTCCAGTGCCAGTGTTCTGAAACTGGCACTTAACGTATTTCTACGCGTTACACGGAGAATTTAAGCATCCGTTCAGTATGACGTCACAGAAAATAATTTGGCAAACTGTGGTGCTTTGCACAAAAATTCTTACGAAAAAAATATTTCGTAAGTCAGTTTCGTATAATTAGCACTTCAAAATCGGTGGATAATAAGCATAACTATGATATGATATTCAAAAGGTATACACAATTCTACACAATTTGTTTAATATTTAAAATTGATAAGCCAAAACATGAGTGCATTGCTAATGTTTCTTGCTTTTGACTTACTAAGATTTTTTTCGTAAGAATTTATACGCATTATTCATATACTTTAAGAAGTTTGGTATAAACATACAGACACAATTTCCGTTTTGCAAAATACTCAGTTTGCTAAAACAATCTCGATCACACCGTAAACTAGTTATAAATTCATTAGATTAAGGATTTCCCGAGGACTCCCCGCCTAGCACAGTTGGTAGAGCACATGTCTCCTGATCATGGTTGGTAGGTTCGATTCCCGGGCGGGGCACACGTTGGTGGATTATTATCATTTTAGGATTAGATTCTTTTACTGGTCATGATATTTTTCACGGCCATTCTCCCTCCAGTGTATGGCAGTGGTCATTCACTGACAGAAGTATGCGCTTAGTATCTAGTTAAAAGCTAAATACAGAGATTTAGCCTTTCCAGGAATCGTAAGTAGGTTGACTGGCCGCCGTGATATGACCCATGCCATGTGTTTCTGCGGCGTTTAACCCAACATCAACAACAATAAAAAACAACAACAATGGAATTCTCGTGTGACGTGTTCTACGTGATTAAGATCTCTGAGATTGTTCTGTATTTTTGCTAACATATAGCATATTACCTAGACTAGAATGATTTCAATCAGCAACCGGAAATATACTGAAATTGTTTTATAGGAAACGTGATATAAAATGATATTCATAGCCTAATATACTGAAGTAAACTACGGATCACTTTTAATCCAATAAAACACCAACTTTCCTCATTATAGAGTTGATTTAGTTATCATTTTATCAAGTAGACAAAGCATTTATGCCTATCACCCTTTTCTGATTTGAACTGTGTTTCTTAATCCCACTATATTCATATAAAAATATTATCAGCACTAAGTTCAATTGGTCCACAAATAATATTCCCAGAATTTCTGATTATAATATCATTTTTTGGAGAAAATTATGGGACGCCATTATTGAAACAAGAGTGCTGATGTAAATTTATGTTGTTTTAATTTAGCTATGATATATTATGTTTATAAGTTATTTGTTGTGTAAAGTTGTATTGTTCATTTTAACAAAATTAGTGTTGCGGATAAACCAGCACCCCTTAGTCAATCATGCTTGTAATCGTAGAACGCATAAACACTAATCCAACAAGACAAAAACATAATTTTTAAAATTATATACACGTATTTTATAGTCATCCTGAGCATCCCCTGTCGTGGATTAGTTCATTGTATAGTTCATATAAACAGTGTTTTGTTTTTTGTACGAGCTATACATGTATCAAAAATCATAGTTAATACATGTATGGAAAGGCGTCGCTGCAATACGTATTTATGCTTCAAGCATAAAAACATAACTGCCTCATGCATCGGAACTCACCAATAGGTTATTCACAGCTCTCTCGAGCATGCTTGATGGCGCTCAGATAATATGTTCAATTGAATTCAACGGTAACCACTGGTAACTTACATCCTTTGAGAACAACATGTATTGAAGAGACTTCCTGGTTTTAATCATGTAAATTTATTCAAAACTCCCCAAACGTAGTCAGCTACCACCATATTTGTTTTTATCACTTGCTAAACGTGTACCAAGGAAGCCATCGGTATCCATTCTCGTACCCAGAGGCTATCAAGATTATCGTTAGATCGAAAGTCTTGATAAGCTCTTGGTATGACAATGGCCGAATTGACCGTCTTAAAAATATTCTAGCAAAATAAAGTGAAAATAATGTAACCTGAAGATCCATTGGCCGGCGCCGCTATTATTGCGTTTTGTCTGACCCGTAACGATAGTGGTAAAAGGCAGGTAATCCAGACAAGGCAGCGGGCCGCTAACAGTCAGTTCAATATGCTATAACTATGAACCGGCAGCTAATAGTAGCTTACTGTAGCTATTCATGGGCGGATCCAGCGGGGGTCAGGGGGGATCGGACCCCACCTAGAATTTGGAAAATGTACATGTCTATTAGTGTATTTCTTGCTTGTAATTCATTTTTAAGTAGCTTAAAGCATTTTTTCTCTGTGCTTAACATAGATTTAATGGTTATGTAGTTTTTATTATCAATATGTTGCATTTTTTCTGCAAAATTTGTATAATGTGGTTGTGGTTCGAGGTTCGGACCCCCCTCCTAGAAAAGTTCGGACCCTCCCTAGAAAAGTTCGGACCCCCCTAGAAAAAATATCTGGACCCGCCCCTGCTATTAGACCCTAGCTCTAATTGAACGCGACACCGACAATATTAAACATGAAATTTACCGTAGTCTTAATGAGTTAAAACCAACGAAGCACTAAATGAAGTTTGCTGTTAAATGATTTGGAAACAATTTATAGTTTCTAATCAGGAGAGAATGCAGGTAGCGTTTAATTTAACCAACGTTTTCAACATCCATTATTATACAAGCATAGTCATTACTGCGGGAATTAGGCTATCAGTTTGTAGTCGGCGCTCGTGATGAGGTCACTTGACCCAATCGAGTGGGTGGAATATAAAAGTAAAATTCAAAATCTATGTAAATCTCTTTTTTTCTTATTTAGTTTTACATATGTTACTCATAATTGTTACATAATCATGTTTTGAATTGGCTTATTCATACTTTTCAAATTATATTAAAATTGTAAAATAGTCATAAACAAAATCTTGATTCTGTAGGTTCATCACTGTAGTTAGATATGATAATTATGCTACAATACTGTCAAACAACTTAAACTTCTAAAAATACAATGAATGACCACAGTATCATCACATTAAACAGCTACAGACACTTATCAATATATTAATCATTTTATTGCTCTTACTTCATAAACTTTATAACATGGGATGTAAACCCTTTAATTGGCGTATACTGCTTAGTGTATTAACGAGATTGACTCCGCCCCTTCCACACCTGTCACTGACCAGTAATGACGGAACTACTTCTATCACCTAGAAGTTGACTGTGTAGTAATCAGAGATACAATTATCACTCCGCAGGTTAAACTGGTCAGGCATTTTCAGCGTCGATAGTTTTCGATCTATGGTATAACTTAAGCCTTTCGGCAAAATCGCCGAAAGTCTAAAAATGTAATATTCAGATAGAAAAAATACATAAATGTTTCCAATGATGTCATGAGATTCAATAACAATATCAATTTTTACAATTTACAAGTAAAAGGTTTTGCTAAATCGAGAAATTTCAGTTTTAATTTCATACAGGTTAATAAACAGGAAAATGCTAGGATGGGAACCATTCCACTTTTAAGGTGGGCAAACCGTTGCCAGTAATAGCGTTTTGCTAGTGTTATATATATACATTTATGTATAGAGAGGGTGGACAACTGAACATATCATGTGACTTAATGCTGCGATGAGAACCATTACTTAGGAAAAGCTTATATAGTGCAGGGGGTCCAGGATTATTTTCTAGGAGGGAGGGGTCCGAACTTTTCTAGGGGTCCGAACTTTTCTACGGGGGGTCCGAACTTTCGAACCACAACCACATAATACACATTTTGCAGAAAAAATGTAATATATTAATAATAAAAACTACACAACCCTTAAATCTATACCAATCACCGAGAAAAATTGCTTCATGATACTTAAAATGACTTACAGTCAAAAAATACACTAATGGACAAGTACATTTTCCAAATTCTAGGGGGTCCGGACCCCCCCCCGATCCCCCCGCAGAATCCGCCTATGAGGTGTCGCTTTTGTGTTGTGGAAAATTGCTTTCAGGTCGTTAGACACTACCAAAGTAGTTCTGAGAATTTCGTTTGACTGTATTTGGGAGGCTGCGACTCTGTTTGTATGAGTTAAAATAATATATTTTTCTCCTAAATTAGTTTTTCTGTCCCTCTAGGACAATATTCTGATCATTTTGTGTTTTCTGTTTAGAGCTACTTTTTGCGGTGGAAGATTTAGAATTTAGTGCATTGCGGACATTTTGACCTTTGAGAATGGGAATTCCCAAATGTACATGTATACATTGTGAAATGGTGAAAAATTTGAACGTTCATTATCTATATTCTTTGGACTTAGTTGGTTGCTCTAGTGAAGATAATTAAGAGGAGCAGCGAAATTCACAAGAGTAACTTTATGAACACGCGTTTTACACGATGGACATATCGATGTTATTAATTGCAGTTCATAATAAAGTGCCTCCGTACATATATGTCTTTACAGGATAAACGACTGGTCATGTCGCGTGACTAAATGCTACATATTTTTTAGTGCAAATAGTAGACAAATTTGTCTATCGAATGCATTATGTTTCATCCCAACTAAACGAAAGTAGAAATAAAATAGTAAGCTAATTATATACTATAAATCCATCGCAATACAATCAAGTTACAATCCTACGTTACGATATTATCTCTTTATTATTTCTTGCGATCATTAAAGCCATGACATTTACAACAGGTAAATTATCCTTAAAACGAATATAACAACAACTATTTAAAACTGTAATGTAATTGGTCTTACAGGCATTGACTATACTTTAATGGTTCGATATAAATTAAGATTTAACCTAGAAAGGTATTATTCAGCATATATAACGCAATTTAGCTACTGAACTTTAGAAACTCAATGCACCTCATCAAATTCCGTTTTCTGAATCAAACCGTGATGAATGAGCCTTTGCTTATCGATACGTTAGTGTTCACCAATTATGCGGAGTATACTAGCGGTGTTAACATATATCACTGATTGCAAGATAAACCAGGGCATGATCATTCCAGTTTTAAAGATTGTCTGTTACTTTTTAAGGTACTTTGATGTGTTTATACTTAATTTGTTAGTAATACTTGTAATCTCGTGACCGTACATTGGAGGAAATGAAATACATTACCCCTACAACGATTAAAACCTTCTATATGCATGTTTTTGATCTCCATTTCTGTATTTTTGTTTATAATAAGTTCATATATTTGCTCGAGTATCATGATTTGAGGAATGAAGGTTTGTTCTGTTCAGTTCTGACGATTATTGTTGTGATGATGGTGTTAGGCACTAGTAGGGAGGCCAAAAAATTGACATTGGTAAACCCCTTTTCAGTGAAAATATACATTTGTGTTTTATTGCCCATACATGTATTTACATACAAAGATATAAAACCAAAGTTATGATTAACCTGTTTTCCAAGATTATTTCGTTCTTTTTATAAATAATAGTTCGTAAAACTGAAATAATATTTGGTAAAAGAGAAAAAATACTTGGTAAAAGGTAATTTCGTGAAAACGAACCATACTAGTAAAACGAACTAATATTTCGAACACAAAATCGAAAAAAAATACTTCGTTAAAACGAAATTACATTAAAAAAATAATATAATATGTGAAAACGGTGTTGTTGTGATCAGTTATTTTTTTTATTTCATTTGTTCAATTACTTCTGACGATCACTATAAGCCGTTAAGAACGTTTTCTGGTGACAGCATTACAATAATATTATTTCAATTATTACTTCCTATAAGATCACGTGTCGAGGACACAGGTGCCGGTCCAAGAAAGACATAAATGAGTTTTTGATTAGATTACTAAATCACTAGCGATTACCAGATAAATGCAGACTATATTTTTTATTATAGATTACAAGTCAATAATTGAATGTTTCATTTTATTTTAGGTATATTGTAGAACAAGTTATGTCATCGTGATCATCTGTGTGTACAAGATCTTTGAGAAAATATTCAAAATGGCAGCAGTTTTGTTTATTATTTTGTTTATTTTAATGTGATACCAATGAGGATGTATGCATTTTAGATGGCATTATCCTCCAATTATCCTTACCCAATCTTTGTTCAATCTTATTTATGTAAATTCCATATTGCATTGTTATAATTATTCTATCATTTGTTTACATTATGTCTTCTGTTTTGTTGTCTTTGGAATTAAGATCCAATAAAATTAAGAGCAATACAAGTTTGTTCATCTGTTAATAAGTAAAGTGCAATGCTATTTGTAGGCTGAAAGGAAAGAACAGAACAGAGCACAAGAGAATTATATTCTTGACTTGTATATCACCACTTTGTCTTAAAAATTTATACCCTAGTCCGTAATATTGTGTTTTTATGTTCCACGACGAAATAAACTAACTAATTTGATTGAATAGGAGTTTATGAATCATTTACATTGTTTGTAAACACAAAAAACGGTTAAATTTCCAAAATAATCCCTATATTCATTTATTTCTTTAGAGTGACACACTAAGAGTCTAGACCTCCCCAGTATGTAACGAGTCTTAGAAAGTTAATTCCATGAAAAAATCAATACCTTTGTTAATAAAACATTCTCCAGTCTAAATGTTTATGTTCAAAGTAAGTGTTGTATTAAAAGCATCATGCAAACATGTTAGATCATTGAATACAATCTGGTCAAACTTCCGTGTTGCTAAACGGCTCGCGTAATATCATATCGAGATCACTAATTACAGCTGCAAGAGCCTTTCGACGTCATTGAAATTCCGTTTCGTCCGTAAGAATACCAAAAAAATGAGAGTCATAATTCTTAATTAACCGTAAAGATTGTGTTGGAACGATATATTTAGAAACGTTTTCAGAGAAGCCATGTTTAAGGATGTAAGCGTCAATTAACAGCGTTTTCTTTTATAGGATAAAGTGATTTTGAAAGTACGAAAATAGGAAAATAAAATGTTCATTAATATTTGTTCGGCATTCACACAGTGAGTTTTATGAAGAATTTCACGAACATATTTCAACTATACTAAGTTCGAGGGTCATTTAACTTTGCACTATTGTTAATGCTTGATTTGTTAATTGTAAAACGTTTTACAAGTATAAAGGTGATTTTGGATGGTACTGCATATAAAAATTGCTTACAGAACAGCACGAAATCACGGAATTTAGTCCCATAATATAGCATTATTGAGAAGAGTTATGTTGACTGGAAAGAAATGGTGAATATTCATCGAAATGTCATTCACGAATTATTAATGAAAAATACTAAATTATGCTTATTCAAGATCGTTTATTCTTAGTTGATATGTCAAATGCTCTTGTAAAATTAATGCAGTTTTGAGGCAACACATATACGATAGTATATTGACTCAAATGGTCGTGATTAAAATCTAGTATTCAGTTTTGTTAAAAGTCTTTAGATGTCATTTAAATTACATTTGTACTTGAGTTGTTCCAGAGTTGTTATGTTGTTAAAATATAAACTGAACAAATATAGCATCTTTCATGATATGGTACTAAAACGTACATAAAAACCTTTCCATTTATATACGTTCGACAGTTTCACAATGATTGATGAGTAATTTCCTCTAACATATTTCAATTACAAAAACACAGGATAGTCATCTTTTATGAGAACTATCTCTCACGGATTCTTAATTAAATCACGAATTATATATATGTTTCGCATAAATATGATAATAAGAGATGAATTTTTTTTTTGAAATTTCTGTGTTTTTATGAAATATGCTTAACTGAATACTGTAATAGTACTCCTCGGTTCTGTTCTGTATAATATAATCAAATATAATCGTTACCACCAACGGTCATAGAGCAATCTTCAAGGATTATTGCTAATGAAGGTATTTCCTGCAATTTTCCAGACATTAAATTATTGCAGTTTTAAGGCAACACACTGATGCTGCAGAATACTGACTCTAAATTGATTATGAATAAAAAATATTTATTCCATTCTGTTGAACATCTCGTGTTATTTTATTATTTCATTTATAATTGCACGCACTTTTGACACCATCGAAATTATTTTTGTTTTTGGGAGTTACAAACGGAGAATTGCCAACTTTAGAGTTTGTGTTGGATATATTTTGTTTCAAATACGAAATAAAATAATCGTATTCGATATCATAGACTGATTGATGAGGACCTTCCGACAACACATTTCATATACAAGAGTAACTATGGCCATTTATATGGTAAAAGTTATTGCTCATCGATGTTTAATGAAATCACGGATTTTACATCGCCTAAAATATATTCTAGAGAAATGAATATTATAAAGAAATATTGATGAAAACACAGAAATAGCATGCATGAATAGTAAAGATTTGATATCTTATGAATAATCTACATATTGGTCGTATTTCGTTAGTTGAATGTCAAAAGCTCATCAGAAAAATGAAATGAACTTGCGCGAAAAATGACGGCCACGGAAGTTGCCAATAATAAATGCAAATAAATGTATTATTGTGCCATTTTCCCGCACACTTAATTATTGTAGTGTTTACGATAACACGATAATGCGGCAGAATATTGACTCTGAATTAGACATGACGCCTTTTGACGTCCTTGAACTTACGTTCATTTTCTTGAAAACAGCCAAAGCGAGAGACATATTTAACGCTCTCGTTGGAAAAGATTGTATTTAGAATAGTTTTCATTGTTGCAAAGTGTTTTCAACATAAAAATTAAACATATTTTTTAAATAAAATTGTGTTTAAAAGTTCAAAAACAGATTACTTGTCTATGTTGGACAATGTCACAAATGAAAGAATGAGGCATTTTCTCAAACATACTTCAATTATACCAACTATTTTGATATCTGTAATTCAAAATATCACTCTTGTTTTCTTAGTGAAATCTCAGAATTTGCACAACAAAACTATATTATTGGTAAGAAAGAAATGGTAATAACGTATCGATTTGTTATAAATTTATGAATATTTTTTGCAATAAAATGTTTAATATCGTGAACACTGATTAACGTCTCGTGTTTTGAGATTGCAATAGTTTGTTTTTGCAAATTGTTAATGCAGACTATGAGAATGTTAATTTCTTTCATGTCTCAAATTGAATACAGACAAGTTAGGCTTAATTGATGCAATAAAACAAGTGATAGACAATAACGAGTAATTATTTAAGAAAAATTACGATAACACATTATGAATGATAAGAAGATTGTTCTCCAATGCTGCATTATTATTGGATTATTATTATGGCACTTAATCAAAACACACATTGTTTCTATTGGGTTATTGCCTTTTCAACACAAATTATGGTCACTTAAGCTTTTCTTTAGCTTTGCCATTTTTTGACGTCTGAAGGCTGTATATTTCAGCATATGTGACGAAAGTCTTAACTAGCGCAATTGTTTAAAAGTGTTTTATGTCTACCTTTCTCGACAAGAAGTTTCCTAAGTTTGATTATAAAAAGAATAGATCAACAAAAAACATGGTTTTGATTTGAAAATGGTCATTTTTTTATTAAATGACATAAACAAATATATACAGAATATATACTTATAATCGAGACCAGGGAACCATGAACAAAATTATTTGAACATGAAAACTGTTATAAATATCAGATGCCCCACATTAACCTAAAACAACATAAATGGAACAATATAATATCATATGAAACCAATGTAAAAACTTCATATATACATGTATATCAACTAAACTATAACTCTATAACATTTGCTTTAACACTGAGTTTATCTAATCATAAAAGAATGCAGTTAGCGTTTAATTTAACAACATTTACTTCAACCATAATTGTACAAACATTGTCGTAACTGAGGGAAATAGACCATCAGTTCTTAGTCTACACTAAGTCTTATGATGAGGCCACTGGTTTCAATGAAGTAGGTGGAATATAAAATAATAATTCAAATCTATGTCAAAAACGTAAACGCGAAAGAACAAAAAAACACAATAATTCGACAGAATAGATTTTGTCGCAGAATAGTGTTTTCGCTCTTTCGTCTTCTGTTTGCACATTAGAAAACATCGACAACATGGCGCAGGCACATATGAATGGAAGTCGTTAAAATTACTCCATTTTCACAATTTATTACAGTCGTCTGCGCATGTGCAAGCGGAAGACGAAAGAGCGAATACATAATTATGCGACAGAATCTTATTTGTCGCATGATTGTGTTTTCGCTCTTTTGCGTCTTTGTCCCGCTAGGCGCCACACAAAAGCCCAAAGATGCGACAAAATTAAGGAAAAAACACGGCATGAAAAAATCAAAACGTTTTGTCTTGTAGGTATGTTTTCGCGTTGTACTTACTCAAACAAAAACGCGACAAATGATAAACAGCCACCATAAGCAATAGCTATTTTTACTGAAGCGCCGTCGTACATGTATGTCTGTATAGGATAAATGACTGGACATATCGCGTGACTAAATGCTACATATTTTTTAGTGTAAATAGTGGACAAATTTGTCTATCGAATCAATTATGTTTCATTCCAACCGAACGAAAGTAGAATTAAAATTGTAAGCCAATTATATATACTATATATCCATCACAAAACAATCAAATTACAATCCTACGTTACGATCTTATCTCCTTATTATTTCTTGCGATCATTAAAGCCATGACATTTACAACAAGTAAGTTATCCTCAAAACGAATATAACAACAACTATTTCAAAACCGTAATTGTAATTGGTCTTACAGACATTGATTATACCTTATATTAATGGTTCGATATAAATTATGATTTAACCTAGAAAGGTATTAAAGCATATATGATGCAATTAGCTACTGAACTTTAGAACCTCAATGCACCTCATCAAATTCCGTTTTCTGAATCAAACCGTGATGGATGTGGCCTTTGCTTATCGATACGTTAGTGTTCACATATTATGCGGAGTATACTAGCGTTGCCAACATCAAATATCGATTGCAAGCTAAGCCAGTGCATGGTCATTCCAGTTTTGGAGATTGTCTTAACAATGTTACTTTGATGTGTTTATACTTAATTTGATAGTAATACTTGTAATCTTATGACCGTACATTGGAGGAAATAAATTACAGTACTGTACCCATACAACGATTAAAACCTTTTTTATGCATGTTTTTATTCTCCATTTTTTTGTATTTTCGTTTGTTATATGTACATATATTTGCTCGAGTATCATGATTTGAGGAATAAAAGTTTGTTCTGTTCTGACAATTAATGTTGTGTTGATGGTGCGTTAAACATGAAGGGAGGCCTTAAATTGACATTGGTAAACCCTTTTATAGTTTACATAAGCATTTGTATTCTATTGCGCATATTTACATACATGTACAAAGATGTATAACTTCAGTAGTATTTAACCCGTTCTTCCAAGATTAGTTCGTTCTTTTGATAAATACTAGTTCGTAAAACTGAAATAATATTTGGTAAAAGAGAAAAAAAACTTGGTAAAAGAAAGCATAATTTCGTGAAAACGAACCATACTTTGCAAAAAACGAACTAATATTTCGAAACACAAAATCGAAATAATACTTCGTAAAACAAAATTACATTTTTTAAATGATATAATATGACTGAAAACGGTGTTATTGTGATCAGTTATTTTTTATTATTTTTTATTTCATTTGTTCAATAACTTTTGACGATCTCTGTAAGCCGTTAAGAACGTTCTCTGGTGACAGCATTACAATAATATTATTTCAATTATTACTTCCTATAAGGTCATATCTCGAGGACACAGGTGCCGGACCAAGAAAGACATAAATGAGTTTTTGATTAGATTACTAATTCACTAGCGATTACCAGATAAATGCAGACTATAGTTTTTATTATAGCTTCCAAGTCAATAATTGAATGTTTCAATTTTTAGCTACATTGTAACACAAGTTCTGATATCGTGATCATCTGTGTATAACTTTTCCCTGTGAAAAAATTCAAACTGTCAGCAGTTTTGTTCATTATTTTGTTTATTTAATGTGATACCAATGAGGATTTATGAATTATAGATGGCTTTTTCCGTCAATTATCCTTTCCCAATCTTCGTTCAATCTAGTACGTGTATATTTGGATTGTTATAATTATTCCATTATTTGTTTACATTGTGTCCTCTGTTTTGTTGACTTTGGAATTATGATCTTATATAATTTAGAGCAAGATAAGTTTGTTCATCCGTAAATCAGTAAAGTGCAATGATATTTGGTGGCAAAACAGAACAGAAGAGAACATAATTATATTCTTGACTTGTGCATCACCACTTTGCATTAAAAATGTATACACCAGCCCGTGACTTTGTGTTTTTATGTCTTGCTAACATAAAGTTAATGTGATAGGGATTAATGAATTATTTACATGGTTTGCAAATAAAAATGTCCAAAGCCGAAGTCATCATTTTATTTAATAATTTACTTAGACCTTCACAGACACTCAGAAAAGTTATAGTGTCAAGAAAATAATCACTATTGTTAACAAAACATTCTCCAGTCTAAATGTTTAGGTTCAAAGAAATTGTTGTATTTAAGCATCACGCAAACATGTTAGATCATTGAATACAATCTGATCAACATTCCGTGTTGCTAAACGACTCGTGTAATATCATATCGAGATCACTAATTACAGCTGCATGCGCCTTTCGACGTCATTGAAATTCCGTGTTGTCCTTGAGAATAACAAAAAAAGGACAGACAGAATTCTTAATTAACCATACATAAAGTTTTTGTTGGAACGATATATATAGAATCGTTATCGTCACTTAATAGCATTTTCTTTTATAAAATAAAGAGATTTTGAAAATACGAAAATAGGAAAAAGTTCATTAATCTTTGTTCGGCATTGACAATTGACTTTACACTATTGGTAAATTTTGAGTTGTTATTTTAAGAACGTTTTACAAGTATAAAGGTATTTTGGATGGCACTGCATACAAAAATTGCTTACAGATTATCATGCGATCACGGAATTTAGTCCTATAATATAGCGTTATTGAGAAGAGTTATGTTGACTGGAAAGAAATGGTGAGAATTCACCAAAATTCATCTATGAATTATTAATGAAAAATACTAAATTATGCTTATTCAAGATCGTATTTTCTTAGTTGATATGTCAAATGTTCTTGGTAAATTAATGCAGGTTTGGTGCAACGCATATACGATAGTATATTGACACAAATGGTCGCGATTAAAATCTAGTACTCCGTATTGTTAAAAGTCTCTAGATGCCATTGAAATTTTATTGGTCCTTGAGTGGTTCCAGAGTTGATATGTTGTTAATATATAAACTGAACACATAGCATCTTTCATGACATGATGCTGAAAAGTACAAAGACACTTTCTATTTCCTTTCGGCATTTTCACTATGATTGATGAGTAATTTCCTCTAACATATTTCAATTTCAAAATCACAGGGTGATCATCTTTTATTAGAAATATCTCTCATGGATTCTTAATTAAATCACGAATTATTTAAATATGTTTTGTATAAATATGATAATGAGAGATGAAAAAAATCAAGATATTTCAAGTAGTTTCTTTGTTTTTATGCAAGATGAATACTATAATAGTACTCATCGGATCTGTTCTGTATGATATAATTAAATATAATCGTTACCAACGACAGTCATAGAGCAATCGTCAAAGATCATTGCTAATGAAGAAATTTCCTGCAATTTTCCAATCACCAAATTATTGCAGTTTAAAGGCAACACACTGATGCTGCAGACTATTGACTCTAAATTGATTATGAATAAAAATATTTATTCCGTTCTGTTGAACATCTCGTGTTATTTTATTTTGTTATTTCATTTATAATTACACGCACTTTTGACATCATCGAAATTATGTTTGTCCGTAGGAGTTACAAACGGAGAATTGCCAACTTTAGAGTTTGTGTTGGAGTTATAGTTGTTTTAAGAAACGTTTTCAGTGCTGTCATGTTTGCAAGATGCAACTTTTATTATTTTTTGTCTTTCATATGTTGTTTCAAATACGAAATAGCATAATTGTATTCGATGTCATAGACTGATTGATGAGGAAGTTCCGAAAACACATTTCATATACAAGAGTAACTACGGCCATAAACATTGTAGAGGTTAGTGCACATCTATTTTTTATGAAATCAATGATTTTTCATCGAAAAAAATATATTCTAGAGAAAACGAATTGTAGAAAAAATAATGATGAAAACAAAGTAATATCACGTGTGATGTATTAAAGATTAAATCAGTTATGAATAATCAAGATCGTATTATGTTGATTGAATGTCAAAAGCTCATCTCTAAATTAAAATGAATTTTTACCAAAAACAATGACGTTCATAAAAGCAACTGTCATTAAATGCAAGTGAATGTATTCGTATGCAATTTCCATACACTTAAGTGTTGTTGTTTTATAGCAACACGATTATGCTACAAAATATTGAAATCGGTCATGAATAAAACTTTTTGTTTGGCGTTCCGTTTTATTTCATGTCATATCGTTCTTTTATTGTAACACGCTTTTTACGTCATTGAAATTATGTCTGTTCTTGAGGATGGCCAAAGTGAGATCCATATTAAACGTTTTCGTTGGAAAACATTGTATTTAGAGTAGTGTTCAGTGTTGCCATGATTTCAAGATGGAAATTAAATAGATATCTATTTGAATTTTATGAAATTGTGTTTAAAAGTACACAAACAAATTGGTATAAATATCAATGTTGGAAAATTTCACAAATTGATGAATGAGGTATTTCCTTTAACACTTTTGATATCTGTAATTCAAAATATAACACGCGGTTTATAAGTGGAATTTCGAAATTTGGATTGCAAAAATATATTATCGAGAAATTTAATTGTACATGTAAACAATAAATGGCAATAATATACTGTATATTTTTTCAATAAAATGTTTGATATCAGGAACACTGATAAACATGTGGTTTATTAGAATGCTATTATTCGTTGTTAATGCGGACTAAGAAAATGTTAGTTTCGTTGATGTCTCAAATTAAATACAGACAAGTTATACTTAATTGATGCTATAACACAAGCGATAGACAGTAACAAGAAGTAATTTCAGAGACATTTACGACATATGACTCTTAATTAAAGCGCACTTTTCGCACTGTTTTCTATTGGGTTATCGCCTTGTCAGCACAAATAATTGTCACTTTAGTTTCAAAGCTTTCCTTTAGCTTTGCCATTTTCGGACATCTTAAAACTAGTTTATGGTGGTCAATTATTAAAATGGTTTGATAAATCTGTAATTATTTTCTAAGTATAAACTACATAATGTACAGAACCGATCATATAAATAATAAATACTAATATATTTATTCAAGCAATTAAGAACAAATGTGCTTTTCTATCAATGGAAATTCAATCGAAAAATGGCCGGAGTAAAGTTCGTGTCCTAGTTTGTGCCAACATAAAAGATTGTACAATCCATGAGTTAAGTAATATGCATGTAAATTAATATTGCTTTTCTTGATTTTATTGTTAGATGTCAGCTGACCTCAGTCCATTTCTTGTCGCGTTGTTTAACAACCTGTTGTCTCTTCTATCACACGATTAGCAATCGGATTATCTAGGCTTTTATGCTTCAAAGGAGTATCACGGAACTGTCCGATGTTTTAGGAGTGTCGTAATTAGACCACCAACACTCATTAACGAATAATACTAGAATCGTTGTCGTCTAATCAATAATGTTGTAACTTAGATTTACATATTTTGTTGCATTTTGATGATGTTGATTAGTTGTATCAGGACAAGGCTAAAATGGATTTTCCGATACTGAATTTTCCTTTGTCATACTCAAGCACCGCTCAACTCACAGTTATTTGGCTGGATATTCAATAATCGACAATGCTTTGACAATGTACAAAAGTATTGTATATTTAGTAGGAACAGTTGTCAAGTAATCGGACATTCGATTAGGATAAGTAATATTTAATACCAACAGATTCACTGCTAATTTTCGTAAGCGTACACAAGTATATGCTTGCGATAGTTTCTCTTTACGTTTTTTGCAAATGGGGTGCCGTGATGTGGTGTAAATATAGACGCCTAATACCGTTTCCACATTTGTGGTGGAACTCTCTATCACTCCTTATCAGATTGTTCTCGTTTTTTTGTATATTGAATGTCTCATTGAATGCCCCTGTGACAATTTAAAGATGAAATCGCACATCTCTAGAGGGTTAGAGTCATTGAAAGCAAGCTTGAAGACAATGGAGTACAAGTGCCGTATTATACAAATGTATCTCTGTTACAGCTTAATCCAACATAAACGGAGCAGAAACCCTCTTGTAGAATTAGCAGATAGATACCAGTAACCTGATGACCAGCGGTTATAACTGTGTCAAAACATGAAAGTTAGATTATTAAATTAAATAACTTCACTGTATTTGAAATAAATTTAAGCAAATGATATTTACTTTGTCATGTAATCGTAAAACTCCTCGCAATGGTGAACGGAAATAAAGGGATCTGTTAGCAGCACTATTAACCACTACATGCTACCAGAGAGTTTCAAATTCATAAGTTTGACATAACCAACGAAAAGACAACTCAGATAATCGTGTATATATTCTGTATATTCTGTATTCGAGTCAACGTAACAGCGTTTTCAATGTATACGACCAAAAGAGCATTTTTTAAATAAAAAAGATACATGTTTGCTGATTGTGTATTTGCGTGACTTATGTAATGTTTTTTCTCATGTCATCGTTGCTAATGGGCAGTTTCGATCAAAGTATGTGTTTATACAAAATAAACACGAAGGCCTTGTTGGCACTAGATTGCTGACTTAAGACATACTAGAAGTATGGTGACATGTTTCTGCCAGCATATAGCCATATAAATTGTTTGTGTGTTGGGTTTAACGCCGTAGCAACACATTTTATAGGTCATATAACGGTGGTCAGTCAACCTACTCACTGCATGGAAAGGCTTAATCTCTGGGTTTAGCTGTTAACCAACTCTTCAGCGCATACTTTCATCAGTGACTGATAACTGCCCTACATAATATAAAATCATTGGTGGATGGGAGAATGGCCGTAGAAATAATTTCATGACCAAGCTCTACGAAAGTATGCCCCGCCCGGGAATCGAACCCACGACCCCTCGATTAGTAGACTTGCGTGTTACCAACTGACCTAGCCGGGCGGCTCAGCCATATAAATAAAAAAATAATAAAGTGATTATCTAGCGTAACTAGATAACCATTAATCACTAAGCGATATGTTGTGTAAGTGGTAAGTGGTTAACTAGTTGCATAACTAGTTAACCACTTAATTAACTAGTTAATTGAGTAATTATCTAGTTAACATAACTAGTTTACATAACCACTTATCCGTAAATGTTTAAGCAAAAGCATAGTCGTGACTATTTTTAATCGATAAAATCACGAAAAAAAACAATCAAATCAAAACGCTCCAAATTTAAACTGTATTAGAGCGGACACAAATGATCTAAATACAATGTTCACGAATAAAATACAACACCAACATCAAAGCTTTCATTAACCCAACAGGACATTGACAATGTCATTGACACACAAATTATCATTTGTATATACAGTTCATCTAGTGCCATGCTAATTAAGTAACTATAGATCATTAAGGAACCCCAACCTATTGTTTTAGATTCACCTGATTCTGACGTAATCAGTCTTGAAGATCATCAAACGCCCCGCCGCGGTTATTTTCCTTTATCAAACGAAAAAAGTAGCGACCCGGGACGTAACCGCTGTGCGGAGTTTGAAAGAATGTAAAATACAACACCTTACCGATCGATATTTTAAATACATATCCATTACAGCGAGGTCATATGTTTAGCACCATGTCAATGAAAATTATGGTCATATAATGGCTGCTAGCTCACATTCGGAACTCCACGGCCATTGACAAATAATAACCTCGTACACAATTGCTTCACATGCCCCTAAACTACTGTAACCGGTGTTGAAGTAAACAAATCCACGTTCGCTGGGGGTGATAAATGTCTCTTTGTTGTCCATAAATTTGAAACGCACGATTCAATTATATCCACTGGACAAAATACAGTTACATACATAGTATAAGGAATGTATTCACCAAGCCTTATATGTTTAGAACAAGAACTATTTTGTATAACAATCACGTGCTTCGCCTGTGCTTCGCCTCGCGTATGTAGTAAAAACCCAGTAGTATTGGTGGACTTCTAACGAATCCTTCTGAGATTATTCATTTTATAAATGGTCGAGGTGTTCCGAGTGATTCCTTAGCTTTGATATTTGTCTTTAACCAGAAATCACCTATCCAGTATTAAACATAGTTAGAACACGTTTAAAGTGTAAAGGGATGATATCTTTTAGGTACATTATTATGCTCATTAAGTTTGAAAGTTTTGCTCGAGAAAAATCATCAATTGTGAATAATTATTTTGCCTCAAATAATATACTGACCTACTGAACTCGCTTTGTCTAATGCCCACGTACAAACTTCAGAAATTCAAAAATTAATAGATTAAAAATTATCATGAGGATTTTATGAATTATATCTCATAATTGCAATAAATAAAACTACATAATTATTTTTGCATCCCCGGGGTTAAACTATTTGATGATAACATGAAATCACGTTTTAAGTGAGAGTCATTTTGATCATAAACAAATATCAATTATTGATATTTAGTTTCAATATTTCTTTAGATGTTATGACATAATGTACATCACGATGGCAATACCACGTGATTATGACTTCACAGATGTTACGGTTTGAAGATGAATACAGAGATTAGACAACGGTGCCCCCCTCTCAGCCAATCAAATTGCTTAAAAAGTGTTTGATAAATCTCATACCACACGGTTAAGTGTTTGATATTATCAGACCGTTTTCTCCGTGCTTAAAACTCGAGAAAACAGTGCGTGAAAGTATAAGTGGACCCAGTCTTTTCAAGTTTTGTGCACACTAACAACAAAATGCAATATTATAGTTTGATTAAAGCGGCAATGAAAATTGGAAAGTTTTTATTCATGATCTCATTTGTCGACCAGCATAAGTCATGGAATAGTACAGCCCATTGTAAAAAGTCTAGATCCGCCCAATTATCAGTTTAATACAATCAACTGCTGAGTATATACATGTAGATTTTCAAGGTGAAATGTTTTAATAAGCATATCTGTATTGATTTGAAAGCCAACCAAAGTTTTGAGAAATTATCTGTCCTTACTAGTTATTTCTGGGAGACAAGGAAGCGCATTATTTGCTTAGTCTAAAAACTATTGTAAACGAATTATTTATTGAGTTCATCCGGATAATTTAATACAATATGTTATGTTAATGTAAAGAAAACCAAGAAACTATAATTAAGACAGAAACTTTTCGATCAATTGGTTTTTTTTTTTGATAGTTCATACTTGCAACACAACAAATAGTGTTTAGGCGTCATCATGCATACATTTGCAAACATTATGTATTTTACTACGTTATTTAGATTTTTCTACCATTTATGTTCACGAAATTGGTCTTGATGGTTTTGAAGCAGGTGCACAAAGTATAGGTAGGGTTTGATTCAAAGGTCCACTTGTTTCCACATTATGGAACGACCAGTTTTATGTAACACAATGTTTCATTGGCAAAATGTGTTAGCATACGTATACACGTAGGGGTGGTGGTTTAACAGCCACACTAAGTTTGTTCAAATAAATCACACAACCTTTATTTTCAATACTGCCCTACAAGTGAATTTTGTTACTTGGTGCGTCGAATTAAGAACAAAATAGTCCGTCACAAATAGATTTAGTTGAATATATGCAGAAATATTCTTTTATTATCTATGTAAAAACAAGTGAGTAATATCTATCGTTTTATTCACTGAGCCACACGTACTGAATGATTAATTTAAGTCCTCACAAGAATTAATACTTTGTCACTGTACCACAATAGTGTGGACTCATGTGCCATGTTTTGAAAATTGATGAAGTAGACTGGATTGTTTTATTTTAACGTTAACACTAACACGTAATGTTATTTTGTACATGTACCGTACTGGTTTGAAATTTGAGGGGGAAATAAATGAGACAGGAAATAAAGCGCCATGATCGTGCGACCACATGCACGACTCATGCAGATCGGTTCGTCTCCATTCGGAGACAAACACCAAAATCAACAGCCGTAAGCCAACTCCTAGCAAAACATTTACAGCTCTGGTAACCAAGCATTATTTCCATTTCTATGAAAAAGGAATGACATGGTGTTTAGGAACGACCAGAGCCAATCAAATGCTTCGCTTAAAGAAGGCAAACGCTTGGCTATATGTATGACATTTAAGTCAAAATAACGTTATACACATGAAAACTGTGATGTTTTCTATCACAAGTTAAATACTAACGAATGAGTTGTCAAAATAAGCAGTTTATTATGTCAATTAAATTCAATTGGTCTCTAATTCTGTCTTACTTAAAGTTACAGATTCTTTGTTTATTATTTTACTAGATATTTAAATATTATTACAAAACTATATTGAAGACTTATCAAATTAATCAAAAACAAAATTTATACAGTCACGCGTTATATTTTGTATATTTCTATACCCTGTGTTTAAAATCATAACTATGCCCACGGGGCGTATAGTTAATATTACCTAATACGATTTACATACGCAAGGGAGTTAAATAGGATCTTAGCACTTGCCAGTGTTGCCTCCCTTTGTGCCAAATCGACAAATGTAGTTTTTAAAAACAAATAGTAAGAAATGGGAATCTCTTGAATCACGTGGACAGAAATCTCAGCTCATCATATTTTTCATCTAGTTGACATTGACCACATCATCTATCTACAAGAATCCAAACCGATGCCAAGACATAATAATACATATTATCTACGCGTACCCTTCTTTTGTCGGATAGACTCTTACCGCAACCGCTTCTTCCCTAGATGTGTACCAACTTGGAATAATCTTACAGCCTCGTTGGCTGAGACCCACTCTGTGGTATCATTTAGGAGTCGGCTCAGAGACCTAACCTTTTAAGGGGGTACTTTTCCTGTTATTCAGTAGCTCCAAATGATTGGGTGAAAATAACTGGGTGAATCTTTTTCTTCTTCTTACTTTATTTCTCTTATATACTTTTTAAATCTTGACCGTTCTATTATCTTTTTTTCTATATTTTTCTTTTTGTACTTTTTATCTTACTAAATTTTAATGAGAAATATGGTCTAAATTGAATGTTCACACGTTTATTAGTTATAATAATGTTTAAAAGTGATGAAATATATAAAACAATAACATGTACTTACAGCTTAATAGCGCTCTTGGTTAGCCAAAACAGTATTTAGTTCTGTGATTAAGAATTATTTTATAATTGTTTAACTGCACATTATGTACATGTGCACATTAATAATATTTACATTCATGAATAACACTATCTAATTGTGTTTATGAGTTTTAATTAGCTTTCGCACGAAATTCACGACACAAAATTAAATATCGTTTGTTTAAGTTTAAGGCCAACTATATTATTCTGAGTTTATGTGGCTTTAAGATGGCAGTAGTATAAACACGTGACAAAATAAATGAAAGTGGACATTATAAACTTCTAATTTCATACCCGTTGTCTAAGTCGGATAGAATACTCGTAGCAGTTTGATATGGGATTTATCAACTCGCTTCGATCGTTGATAAATCCCATATCAAACTGCTACTCATGCTCTATGCTATACACAATCAAGTCTCGACTGTGGGTGTTTGCAAAAAGCATAAAACAGGGCTGCGTTCAGTTAGCAGTTAGCGTTAGCCAAACACAGTTATCGTTATGAACGGTTCATTGAACGACCCGTTGAAGTGCGAACGTTTAAAAATGGCGGACGAGAGAGTCGTTACTTCTATTTTATTAGAAGAATTTGGAGAGGAGGACTTATTTACTTGTTTTATGTACATGTATTGATCTAAATCAACGGGAGTAACACACCGACTTCGTTAGACTAAATCCAGAAATTAAATTTATGGGTTTTTTTCCGTCCGCGCACAGGCGGTACAAACAAAGTTGTCTACACATTATTACTAAACAACACGAACTATGGTTAAATACTACTGTTCTTTTTTACACACGTTTTCATTGAAACAATGAAAGTTTGTTTGTACCGGAGGGGAAAACCCAAATATTTGAATTTCGGATATAATCTATTCGCTATGGCAGTTACTATTTTGCAAAATGTACTGGAACTATTTTGTTTCAGGTTGTTTCATATTCGCATACTATATACTAAAACCGTTAGCTGTTGGCCTTAAACGTTTTCTGCAAACAGGCCGTTCAATTATTACTGTTGGCGAACGTTACAGAACGTTACAGAACGTTCGCGGTAACTGAACGCAGGGCTGGCGTTAGAATTACACAATCAATCGACTTTTGACTGTTATGAAGTCCAAAGCGCTAAAGTCAAGGATAGTTTTTATACCGATCCGCAATTAAAACCATCGATTTTGATAATTTTAAGAAAGGCACTTTATTGTAGTGTAATAACATCAAATAAATATCCCTTAACAACCCAACGACTTCTTGTCAACAATTTTTCCTTGTAAAAGTATGCACAAAAGCTTTCAAATAGCTGTTCATTCTGTGTAGTTTATAGACAAAAATAGCTTGTTTCGCGGACCGCTTTTTCCATCCAATTAGGATCGTGCTTTCTTTCATATTCATAAATAAAAATCCATCTTTTATCTCCAATGGACAACACTTGTGAACTGTTTGCACAATGTACTGTACTTGTTGACAATGGCAGACAAAAAACACTGAGTTTCGCAGTAAGTAGAATTCCATCAATTATCTCTAAGATTTCATAGTGTATTGTGGTGGTATAATAGTGCCAACGTATGACAGAAACATCTTACTCATTAGTTATAATGAAGACTCAATTATAACGCAAATTTATGATAAAAATATAACATTATTAGGTTAACGAACCGTCGGCATGATGACAACGAAAACCGTTTACGGTGTCAGAAATGAATTCTGTTGTGTTCTCGTATACGTGCCTGTTGCTTAAAATTGCTCTGATTTTCATAGATAAGATTTATTCTTGAACAATATAAACAAGACAAGCAAAATGATAATACATACGACTCTACATACGACTCTACTGGAATAAATCTTGTGTGAATTTGTTCTGACTACATTACAAGAATACACGTTAAAAATAATATAATTTAGCTGTGCACCTGATGTGTTTAAAAAACATAATGTGAAAATTATTACTAATGTTTCATATTACCAAGAAAAATCAACAAATGAAACATACGAGCAACTGTCGTACACAAGTGCTTGACAGACACAAATATTCGAGCTAACAAGAGCATTACAGAATGTTATTGCACATTCTTTTAAAGAGAATGGTTGCACATAGTTAAAGTATCACAAGACTTAACAAGCAATATATTGATTCCTTCGAAGAAATATTCTCTCTACAAAATGCTAACTTGATATAAGGTCACGATATCACAGGGTGTAATTGTTTGTAATTTAGGTTTGTTTACTACCAGATTTGCGATGTTTAAATCCGATTGATTTCCATAGATTTGACTTAAATTTTAGGGAATGGTTACTTCATTGGAAATAAAAGAGTTTTAACATTTGATACATTCGCCTTAATCCTTAATTATTCTCGGTTTTGATTTGTTTGAAGTAGTGTTAATATTCACCTATTTCATTCGCAAAATACACAATTGATAAGGACTTAAAATTTGGCTGGTATCTAAAGAAATAAAGTCCAAAAGACGGACCCGAAAATCACTAGTACTAGTATGTATTTTCTACATGTTGTTTCGTTCTTTTGAGATATGACATTTCAAACCTCAAACCTGGTTGGAATTGTCCACGTACATTGTTTTAACAGCGCAAATTAGATATTAATGACCTACTATAAAACCTGAAGGGTTGTCTCAATAATTCACAGCCTTAAATAGAGTCAAAGTAAACGCAATGCCAGTTTGAAAAAAAACATCGGCTGTTTCCTGTTTGTTTACTGAGAACGTTTAATACGCAGACCTAGTGTTGTGATATTTTTTCTGCAAGTACTGATGAAACAGTAATTGATCAGATAATAAAACAGTTATTCCATATTTGGTATGGCCTATGGCCTCGGTTAACAGTTCAAAACACTATCTTCTCCACCTGGGCCAACAGTTTGACTGTTTCCAAATTACGCATGGAATAACTGTCTACTGTTTCACAAATTTTAGACATTGTTATGAAATATAAACGTCGTTATTGTTTAACAGTTAATGCAATAACTAATTCCATATTCCCAACAACTTGAATGCCACGTGAAATGATCATAATTTTGTTTTGTTGCATGAATATTGCATTTTTCTTGGGAATCATAAATGCTGGACAAACATGAAATCCAAAACCTATGATTAGTGGATACATTTCCTTATTATTACCGTCAACTAGTATCAACATGTATCTTTGTGTCACTAATAAATGTAGGTCAACTTTGAAGTCGATAAAAATTCAAGAAATATTTGATTTTTTCTCATTTCCTGGCGGTTCAACGTGACTAAAAGGGGAATGGATACATTTCATTCATCTAAATTGAAGAGTTATGGAGACAGTCATTATCCAGTATAATCATACAATGTCACGTCTTATCCAGCAAAATTTGTTTGGATATCACTTATCTATCAATGCATTATATGAATCTATATTCGTCCAAGTAGCTGAGACTATAAGTGAATTTTTTATCTTGGTGCGTCGATTTAACAAAAGGATAATCTAACTGTCAAAAACAGCGATGGATGAATCTATTCAGAAATAGTCTTTTAATATCTATATACAAACAAGTGAATAATATCTACACTCTTATTCACTGAGCCCAACGTATTGAGTTAATTTTGTTTCCACAAGAATAGATACTTTAAAACTGCAATACAATAATGTGGACTCGTGTGTTTTCCAAAAAAATGACATGCCATGTTTTGAAGATTGGTTCATACCAAACTGCTAATATACTTTGGACGGAGGTGATATTTTGTATGTAGCCGCGGCCGTGGCGTAGTGGTTAGCATGTCTGACTTCGAATCCGGAGATCGCGGGTTCGAAACCCGGTCGCGGCAGGTCATACCCTATACACGAGTTGTCGGCCTCGTGGTAGGGTAAGTAAGTACTGGTGATAGAAAAAAATGTCCAGGAAACCTATAGGGCCTAGTAGGAAGAGCTGGCCGTCGTGTTTATGACCTATATATTTGTTGAATGCCACGTTAAATATATATATATATATTTTGTCTGTAATGCAACATCAAGTGTATACATAGATCCAATTACATTTGTTTATTTGGATATTTGACATTTCTTAATATCTCTAAGTGTGACTGTGAACTATCAGTTATGTCAAAGAGCATTCAGACTGTCTACAATACATTCAAAGAAATTAGTTTTGTACTTTTGAAACCAGCAATATTACATTTATATTACGATAATATCTTCAAATGTCAAATTTCCCATGAGTCTAAGAAACTGCTTATAGGGTTTTGATAGTAGGATTTTCAAATTAAATCAGTTTAGCAAAATGATCATATCTAACGTGTCACAAACGTTATTACGATGATGCTATAGTTCATTTATTAGTCTCTTATCAATTAATATCATCTTTAATGGTTCCAGGCCTTGACAATATGATTTTTATATTTTCATATTTCCAACTTTGACTATAAGTACAGTAAGTCAAAGATGTCAAACATTTCTTATTAATCATTTCCATGAAGCGTAACGCAAACATCTATGTCCAACTGAGAAGGATATACTTAATATTTCCGGAAAGTCGATATTATGTTATTAAGAAGTTTTAATGGAAACGTAACGTTGTATAAACGGTTAAGTCGTAAGAGATATTTTATTGTCATTGAAACAATTTATTATGACTTGACAATTTTAGAGTTATGTGAAGTAAAAACCCTAGGCCACCATGGCTATTTATAGTACCATATACATTCAAGAAACAACGATTATGAGTAACCTAATGGTATTGTTCGTTTTTTCTTAACTGTCAAAACATGAATAATTTCACGGTGAATGCGTTTGTTAAAATTATTGTCGTATTACACCCATGAGTTTCCGAAAGTGTGTCTTATGATTGAGTGAAGCTTCTTATGCCGTATAATAGGTTTTAGTCAAGATATTTTTAATAAAACATATGCCGCCAGTACAAAAACAATGCATTCAGTCACCGTGAAATTATGCAAGCTTTGACAGTTGAGAAAAAACGGACAATAGACGACAACGATTCTAGTTACATTCGTAAATAACTGTTGATGTACTGGTCATGTTAATCCCAGTACAAACGTTTCTGTGAACTCTGTCAAAGCACCACAATCCAGGTAATCTGATAGCTAATTAAGAGAGATACAATGTTGTTAAACAATAAGATGATGTTAACGCATAGTTATATAATCAGTTCAGAGTGAACACCTATATACAATGAAGTTTCACTATATGTATCATCAAAAACATTGACCTTAATAGGTCTCCATACAGAGATCA
Organism: Mactra quadrangularis; assembly: GCA_025267735.1. NCBI lineage: Eukaryota > Metazoa > Mollusca > Bivalvia > Venerida > Mactridae > Mactra > Mactra quadrangularis. The sequence goes on along the minus strand of CM046299.1, from coordinate 46,155,552 downwards.
TTTTAACTTTATGCTGAAACTTTTTTAAAATGGACGGTGACCTACCTTTTTTCGATGAATTCACTTCAAATAAGCTAATAAACAAATTTATGAATGTTAAAAAAAATCCATCATTAACTTCTTTCCTTCCGAACTTCCTTAAATGCTGTGGACTGAACATTATCAAAAGTGTACATGCTTATTTTTGAATATGTAACGTTGTCTTTTATACTTTTTATTTATTTATTTATTGGGTTTAACGCCGTATAAACACATTTTAGGTCATTTCACGGCGTCCAGCGCACCTAACCTAGCTTTCCTGGATTGTCTATAACCAGTACTCACCTACCCTTCCACAAGGCCGGAAACTTCTCCATATTATCTAATCAATGGAGGAAAATTGACATTATTGTATAATTTTCATGGAAGGGTATAACCTCCCCGGGTGAGATTCGAACCCGTACCCCCCTCGGGACACGAGATTCCGAATCCCGGCGCGCTACCAATTGCGCTATAGACCCGGGTTTTGTCTTTTATAGGGGAACATTACTAAATAAGGTTTTCTACTGATAAACGCGTTTGTATACGTCGTTCCCTTAAGGGGATTCCTTTTCAAACGCTTGCAAAAGAAATTAAATACAAGATAAAATAACATGAGTTCATAATAGTACAAAGACATTGTATCGAACTTAGAAAAATGAATAAAAAGTAAAATTAAAACCAGATAAGGATCGAAGATGTAAATGCAGAAAACAAATACGAGAATACATGAAAACATGTTTGTACGAAGATGAAAAGAACGGGAAATCATGAAAATTGGCAGTTTCGTGTTTCTCTAAGTCATGACCATTTGTCATCGAACGGTCATGTTTCGGCGTAATAATTAGTTTTTCCCCATTAAAGCAGTATAGAACTATTAAATGACCCTAACTGAGTACTGCCTGATGTAGTACTAATGACTTTGATGATTTGTCCACCTTGTAAAATGATACATCTAGAGAATTAATAAATGAATTTCCTCTTTTAACCCTACATTGTAATGTACTTCATGCTGAGTTTCCATTGTATTTACTTTGATTCTATAATTTTTTACCATAACAAGTGTGTTGGCATTCATTCAGATACTATGGATTCAGAGAAAAGGTTTGTGATAGAACACAAGCCAAGCGTATAACCAACAAAATTAGATTTTGGGAGGATTTAATGCCGTGGCAACATATTGTATAGGTCAAATCACGACGACCAGTCAACCATTCAATCGTTCCTATAAAGGATCAATCGCTGGGTTAACTTAGTTTACCAATTAAAAAGCGCGTACTTCCGTCAGTGACTGACAACTGCTGTACTTAATTTAGAATCAGTGGTAGGATAGAGGATGGCCGTATGAATTATCATACAACTAAACCGCAAATGTATACCACGATGACGAATCGTATCCACGACCACTCGATCAGTAGACTTGTGTGCTACCGACCGAGGTAGCAGACAATTTTAACCCTGTGAATTTTAAATATACAAAACAGGTTGGTCAAAGTTTAAAATCTGCACGAATCAAGTCGATATTTCTCTGATCTATATTGAAATAAAATCTGTTTCCGCCTATATTGTTTTCTTTGTTATAAACTCTTTGATATGTTGATGCACTGAGATCAAAGATGAAACTAGTTACGACTGAAATGATTGCACATCCTTAAGAGCGAACTCTGATCTCCGATATACATGCATGGATTTTACTTTGAATCAAGTCAATCTTTTATAAAACGGACATCAACATGACAGATTTTGAAAAGAACTTAATGGCAAACATTTAAATATCTGTTCAAAGAAATGTCTTTTCACAAAAACACAAACCAATAAATCCGGAACTTAATTGAAGATATTGTCAATTATACAAAGACATTGAGCAACAAGTGTTGTTTTGATATCAATAGAACAATCTACATGCAGAAGGACGTAGCCACCTTTATAAGCAATGTAACAATTAAGGTGAAGCCGACAGTCAATATCGTTAAGCTTTGTGTAGCAATAACTACATATACGTAAACAAAAGAAATGTTATAAAAAACCATTGACGCATGGTCAGCCATTATTCCTGGTTTTGTGCTAACTGAAGTAATATGATATTGTCTATTTGATACTCATATCTTCAATACACAATGAAAAACATGTACTTGTATAACAAGTATTAACAAATACCATTATTACTGGATAATGAATCTGCTATGACATTATTTATTCCTGGAACATTTTGCGCTCGTAAATGGTAGGCTGCTAATGATTTCATCAAGTGGCAATCAACTACAGGCAATGTACATAGTTGCTGACATGTTCTAGTTGTTGACTCTATTTGTTTTCAAAATATCAAACATTCAAATACTCTTTCATCTTTAATCAAAACGTTTGAAAAGACCATTTTATTAACATTAAACATTTATTTATCTTTAAAGTCGTATTAACGTGTCCCACATACAAAATGTATTTTTCTTTAATTGTCTTCTACATGTGAATGTATTTATTTGATTGTATTGCTTATTAGTATATACCCCTTTGATATGTTTTGTCTATTTCTACAAAACACTTTAGTAATAATCTTTCAACTTCATTTAAAACGTTTTAAACATCACACGATGCTCAATGTACGTTTTATCTTTTTGAACAGAAATTCTTTTCTTTTATTCTAAGAATGATTTTCAAAGAGTCAAAGAGAATTGAAACAAAAGATACTGATAAAAAATAAAATAAAAAAAACTTAATAGCAACTCTAATAGCCGAAGAAATGCTAATTGATAGTATTAGTGATAAACACCAAAGTGTTGACACCAATTGTTTGTTTGTTTGTATACGTATCGATACTTGTGTGGAAATTTAGCAACAAACAAAAAACAATTTTGTTTCATTTGTTGTGTGTCAAAAAACACGAAAATTTCCACATTTCAAGTTTGAGTCTAGGCAATTAACCGAATTGACCTACGTGAAAGTCAAACGACTGGTGAAATACAGAAATGCCAAAGACAATTTGAGCTAATCAGTGGATACAGTATTTTTCGCAGAAAGTGGATAATTAACTTTGTGTAATTTTCTTTGTTTGCATGTTTGCTTGAAAATTTCTTGTTTCCAACATCAAAATTGATTATAGTTTTTGACAACGGTCAGTCACCCAGCTAGTGTCCATTGATTTTTCTTTTCTTGGAAAATATGTGTTAACCCATCCCAAAGGACACGGACCGTATCACCGAATGCAATATCCAATGTACTATAAACAATGGATTATAGCTAGGGTATCCATATTTTATACATGCAATAAAAACGATTTAAAGATACAAATTCAGTTTTGTTCATTTTGAAATACCGAGTCATAATCAGTAACAAAATCAAACATATATCTGGAAGCTCGTATTCTCAAAGCTGTAATTAATTTAGAATGCAGTTACAATTTGGTCTAGCACGGACACTGTGTTATTCGTTGATCTGTTACTCTCTCAATATATAAAACAAGGCATTGTTAATATTAAGTTTCTCTACATTTGTCTGAAGTTAGCATGAAGAACCTACATGAAACCTGAGTGCTGATGGACATCTTCTTACATTGTGAAAGCTATTATTTTTTCCTCTGTCTATATCAACAAGTACAAGACACAAGGTAAACATTTGATAACTATGTTTTAATGGAATATAACGGAACAAGTACTTGATTATATTTGATGTAAATTGAAGACACCACAAACCAACTTGACAAGTGATGCCATTGTGTGAGCTAAGGAAAGAAGACATAACTGTTAAGTAGTAGATGGAAATCTACGTTATGAAGCATGTATTGTCGTGACTACAATTATGGAAAAATGTTGCTGTTTCTTTATCAGGTTGGGTTTAACACCGTAGCAAACTTGTATATGTCATACTATGGCGGTCAGTCCACCCACTCACTGTTCGTAGAAAGACTGAATCTCTGGATTAGGACCTTACCCGTAACTAGGTGCATACTTTCGTCTGCGACTGATAACTGGCATTAGAATTGAACTATATTGCACATAAACAAACCCCTTTTTAAGTTAGAGCAAAATTCATTTGGGCCATATTTTTTTTAAAACTGTCCAAGAGGGCTTTTTTTTAAAGTATATCATTGAATATTTAGCAAAATAAAGGTTTCAAAATAATTTAGAAGAAAGTGTTGTATTTAGCCGATGGAAACTGTAACAAATGTTTTAAGCATCTACGTACATGCAATTCTGCACTGCCGTTTCTGTACAGTGTCAGTCATTACGCTTCAAGTATGATTTTGTTTCACTTTTGATTACAAAAAAGTGAATTCTCAAACATTTTGAAACTACATCTAAAAATTAAAGAACTGTCATATGAAATAAATGGTCCAATGTTACCATCTGACTATCGTTTCCTTTCGACGCAATTTATCCGATAAATGATTTAAAAGAAATACGACAAGTGAACGTTTAAACAGTCAGTACAAATGCAAATACCATGCTCTGTCTTGTTTTCGATACCGTTAAATGAAAAGCGGCAAATCAAGTTTGTATAACGAATGACGCGAAGAGAAAATCAAAGAATGGAAATACAGAAAGACTTCCGTGCACATTGAAACCTAACGAATCCATACTAATGATTATTCCTTACTCATTTGATTCAAGTACGAACCAAACAGGACAAAAATGCGGGCGAAGTGTATATTCTATCCTGCATAACTGGCAAATACTACCGCTTAGTAAGTGTATTAACGAGATTTGACTCCGCCCATTCACACGCTTATTAGTATTAGTAAAATGCCTGTCACTGACACTATAACAAAGACGCGTCAGTTGATTGACCGAACTACTTTAATCGCCTTGAAATAAACTGCGTAGTAAATCTGAGACACATGTATCCCTCCGCAGGTTAAATTGGTCAGACATTTGAATCGTCGATAGTTTTCGACTTGTGGTATAACAAAAGCCTTTCGGCGGGAAATCGCCGAAAGTGTAAAAAAATAAATTAAGGTTATGGATTCAATTTGAAGCGCAATCGAATATGATATACAGTACATTTACACTATAAAAATTGTCTTTGATTTGAACCTTTTTTCGCTTTTGGTTTATCTTTTTATAATCTATAGTTCTATTACATTAACCTGTCACAACTTGAATAATTACACGGCCACTGAATCTGTTATTTTTAACCCTTTCGAACTTGTTATTTCCCAGATATTCAAAATCGCAGCATGTATAGTTAGATTATCAATTATTAATATGGATTTGTGGCTCAATGTTTTAAAAGAGGTTAAATAATAACACATTCAGTGAGTGTGTAATTATTCAAGTTGTGACAGGTTAATGTAATAGAACTATAATAGTATCTGATTTCTTTATTTATCATATTCCAAGCGGGAGGATAAAACTATATACTTTATCGGACGCTATAATGAAATGTATATCGTAATCCCCCCAGGCTTTGTTGAATCTTATAATATTTTGATTTTCTGAAGATTGTATATGGAACAAAGCAAGATCAGCTCACTAGATTACCATTCGAAGTTTAATATTCTTATTAATTTACGATTTATGAGTCGTATAAATATGAATTTCAAACTTCATGAGAATATTACATATGTATATATTTTATATTGACGTAGCATGTATGTTTCTTAAAAACTCAAACCACTCATGTACTTGAGATCACAGGCTACCGTCGTGGGGAGGGCCAAGAACACCCCCTTAGGACCCACTCAAGACCCATCTACAACCCAAAAAACCCTTAAAAACAAATAATAACACATAATTCTTATTCAAAACACATATCAAAACAAAACTAAACCATTCTTTAAAAAATTATAACACCGATACCATAATTATACTTAGTATATGGAATCGGTGTCATAATTTTTTAAGAATGATTATGTGTGTTTTTGATTTGTGTTTTTATTAAGAATTATGTGTAATCAGTTGTGTTTAAAGGATTTTGGGTTGTAGATGGGTCTTGGGCGGATCCAAAGGGTGGTGTTCTTGGTCTTATCCACGCCGGTAGCCTGTGCTTGAGATCTATTTTCCCGGGTTTGTAGCGATGTAGTCTATGTACATGATTTCGAATCTAGTGTCCTTAAGAAGTCGCTGGTTCGAGGCTCACCTAGACTGTTTATACCTTTCCATGAAACTTTGACCATAAGGTTGTTTTTAATCCATAATATTATGGTTTGTGGAGAAGTAAGAACTAATGTTGAAGATATTAGACTTGTAAAATTCTTAAATCTTAAAATCAACACAAATACTATCAACATCGCCAAACTCGCAACTTGATAAAATTTCGAATAGAAAAATGCGTATAGTGCTTAAATCCTCATTTCAACAGTTTGGTCGGTCATATCGAGACGTGCAGACGTTCTACTCACGGCCACGTGACCTTCTGATATTTGTTTAAGGGATATACGGCAAATGACTGTGCCAAAAGTATAAAACCAAGTTTAGTCTTTATAACAGTATTAAGAACGTAAGAAATCACTTACTACATTTTGTAATAACATTTGTCACCTATAACATTCAACTGAACGTATTAAAACAAGTGGCATACACATTGTTGAAAACGAAAGTAGGATACTGAGGGAATCACCAAGCTATTTATAGAATTGTTATATGTCGTACTTGCTGGAATTAAACAGTTTCATTGGTCGCTTTCAACATTTTTAGGCGGTTAGGATACCTTTTTAATAGAATTATACTAATGTTGCACAATAACAAGCACCAGTATCTTCTCATCAGTAAATGCATATTTTAACACTTATCTATTTTTAGCTAACCTGACCCACGTGGGCCTACTTAGGAAACACCCCAAAAATTACGAGAACATAAAGACATATTTTGTTAAGTAATATAACAGTGTGTCTGTTGCATTCACAATTATAAAAAAAAATTCAAAATCACTAAACATGAAGTTGAACATTTGCCGTGCAATTCGTTTAACCCAAGTTTTAATATAATTGTAAGCACTTCCCTCGCTAGTTGCTGATAACTTCACTTCCTTAGACAGAGAATATATTTTGCTGCTTGGTGCTACTGCTAGTGTGTGTGGGGGGGGTGCATGTGTGAGTGTGGGGTGTGGGAGGGTGAGGGTGTGTGTGTTTAATTCGTTATTGTGTGTGTATTTTGCTTGATGCTTTTACCTGTATATATGTTGTTTACATTGTTTTGCATTGTTGTATGATGACCTTCTGGTAGATAAGCCTTGCGCGTAAGGAGTTCTCATCTTTAAATAAAGACATTTTTGTTATTATTCTTATTATTATATTAGAGAAAACTACCCAGAAAATGGCCATAAATATTTCATAAAAAAACTGAAACTTGTGGGTTCTAACTAACTGTGTCAGTCATAATAAGTAGTACAACTGGTGTTAACGAATCTAGCAGGAAGTGATACATTGACAGGGTGATGTTGGAAACTAGTGTCAGTAGAAACACTTTAGACTATGTTCCGTAACAATGGTGACGTCAATGACACTGTTTTGTTTATGTTTACTGGACATATAGTCGGTAATTTAAACAACAGGCGATACGTTGACCTTTTATATGGCAATTTTTGTTTATGAAATAAGGTCAATTTATCGTCGCTTGTCGACTATATTGGATATGATAACCTCGGCCATATTTAGAAGTCATTTTGGAACAACATGTACCTTTGCGGCACATTTCCAAAGAAAACACTTTAAGCGGTGTTGAAGTAAACAAATCCACGATTGTTTAGGTGGTGATAAATGTCTTGGTTTTTTGTCCATGAATATGAAATGCACGATTTAATGATACACATTGAATGTACATGGCATATATAGCGTAGAAAATGTATTAACAAAGCCTTATGTGTTTACGACAAGAACCATTGTGCATAGCCGTTACTTGTTTCGCCGGTGCTTCGCCTCACGTGCATGGTAAAGACCCAATATTATAGGTGGACCCCCACGAATCCTTCCGAGATCATTCATTCAATGAATCGTCAAGGTGTTCCGATTGTGAAGACAGATGTTTGTTAATCTTACCGGGTGTTGTTGTTGCTGCAGCAGATCACGTGACTGGTCATTCGGAACAACCTCGGCGATCATCTTTAAAGATATCTGCGTAGAAGATCGCCGAAGTAGTTCCGAATGATGACTAAATACAATGTTAATTACACAAAGCAAAAACCATTGTAAACAATCAGACAAAACAAGAATAGTAATAATTTCAAACAATAAATTACAGATGGTTTACTAAGATTGCATAACTGACATTCTGATTTCAGAACATCAACTGGATATTCAATAAAATGATACATGTATGATTAATCACGTGACATCGCCATGTACTGTATAACCATACAATGAAGCCATTTCAAGAAAATCGTCGATGAGACTTGAGCCACGTATTATTAACAGTCCGTTGGTCAACCTTTGTCTTTATTATTTAATGGTTTTTCTCAAATAACTTGTCTTACCATTATAAAGGCATGGGCCCATAGCACAACTAGCTACGGTAAGGATTTTGAATCTAGTGTGAAAAATATTTGTTAGAAAATAAACCGGCTTCTGTACTTTACCGTATTTATATAATTGCTATATTAAAGGGGTAGAGTACAGGTACGTTCGTTTCATTTATATATGGCCATTGGTCACAAAGTTAATTAGCAGTTCATATCGAAGCTATTCAAACCAAATATCATGACCGTAAAAGCTGTGAAACTAAAATGCAATAATTATCTTTATGGTTTATGAAGCTAATTATAGTAACTTATATATATATATATATATATATATATATATATATATATATATATATATATATATATATATATATACAGAACAGAACAGAATTTATTATAAACAGCATTAAGACATGGTGTTCGTCGCCATTACAATACAGCTGGCGGTACACCCAATACATTTTACATTGTATAATAATTTAAGACAAAATATTTGTATTTGTATTATGTAATTCTTATACATGTATATCCATAGAACATTTTATTAATCTGATGGGAAATGAGAACCATCAGAATATTCTCAATGTATCAATGTTTATTTATCATGCTTTTAAATTAAGAAATGAATATGTAAGTGATTGATTTTTATAATTATGTATCATTTTATATAACTTTTATGTAGAATGTGGCTAAATAATATTTGAAATGGTCAAACAATGCTTAACTAAGTAAGTTTATACCATATGGTTCATCCATAATATAATAATTTAAATGAAATTGTCTGCTATCTATGTAACTTTATGAACATTGTTTACTGTATGTATACTTTGTCTATGTGTATGGGCTGGGCCGGTGGCCTTATTATACAATAAAAGATTATACAATACAATACAGTGACATCAATATAATTATATCATATATGTATATAATAATAAGGTATCTGAAAATATATAGAATTTATGTCTATGTTTATATAATCCTCGGTGGGATTCTGGGAGACACCATCAAGTTTCACAGGTTTTGTTCAGGGGCCATAGCTCAATTGAACGATAAATAGCCAATATTAATTAGAACCATACACAATTTATTTGATAGGAAAATGGAAAGGTAATAGCTCCGTGATACTTAGCGACCTGGGTACACACAAGTGTTTTGTCTTCCTTGTCTTGTGAACTTTGGACTCCGATTTAAGGTTCATTTTGAATAAATTATTTCTTTTTTACTTGGCTAGGCTTGAAATAGATTCATTTCGTTCTTAATACCAAACGCAAAGCGTAGATGATTTTGTTAACAGTGTGATTTCTTCTGCCTTTCATAAAATCATCATGAATAAGCGTTCAGTGGTCGTCGGCTCTATGTTCAACTGTAAATGTAACAATATATTTTCATGTTTGCTAAACGTGAATTATGAAATGAAGAAGAAATACGACACTAGTGCATGCATGAAGATGATTGTCAGGAAAATTGCAATACTCAGCAATCAGTGAAAAGATGTAAGACGGTCAGTCCGCAAACTTTTTGTCATTGGTTCGAATCCCAATAAAACCCTCTTTTTCACATTTCATCTCGTGGACGGATTACGTAAAGCACAATGTCCATGTGCATCATGAAGCTTGAAGCCATCGTTATAAATTTGTGGATTCTTCTTCAAGTGATGATGACAGTAGCGGAACCGACACCAGGCGCGTAGGAAGGATCTGAATATTGGGGCCACAGATAAATGGGTACGGGACACCAATCCCGACGGTCGATTTTTGTGTGAATGTGAGCCTCTGAAACTCGATTTACAGCACTTTAAGTACCCCCTGTTAAAGAACAAATCTTTGTATTAGACCTCAAGATTTTCAATATGTGTCACAAAAAATTAACTCGCGGTCCCATTGCCATTGAGGTCGCAGCCGCGGCCCCTGCGGTCCCAGCACCTACGCGCCTGGACACTGCTAGAGAAACTAAATGCTTTTTGACATTGTTTATTTTGTAATGTTTTAATTCTATTTGCAAAAGATACTGAATAAAATATAAAACTAAATATATTGAAAACAAATTGAAATGTCCAGTATCATTTATCACTATCGCTATCATCTACTGTTATGATTTTTTTAAATCGATGATGAAAGAAAAACTTTCCAATATAATTAACCATTTCTGATTTTGACATATAGGCTCGATTGACTCGCCAAATTAAAAAAAAATTCTATAGATGGTGTGTTTGGAATTGCTTTTGTCACAGTTTCGGCTTTTTTAAATAATTCGTATCGATATAAAATATATGTGCCATTCTGTTCTGTTCTGTTCTGTCCTTATATACTGATAATTACTGTGTCAAATTGTATAGATATAAATTGATACAGTTTCATATATTTTGGAGATTGCTTTGGTCATTCACAACACTCGACTCAGTCTCCTTTTTGTTCAAATCTCATTTTTTACATTTTGTAATAATTATGACATTCAATTACTGATTAATAAATATTAATCCCTTTGATGATAATAGCCAATAGTGTCTGATATGTATATTTTACCACAGTCTGGAAATTAGACATTAAACATTTTGTAAAACAATTAAGGTCAACTTTTATTCATGCTCAAAATCATTACATTTGACTTCAAAATAATAAAATTTTCGTAACTAATGATTTTCAATTATACGTCATTTAAACTCGACGTTTTTATCACTAAAAAGTAATTATATAAAAAGCGATATAATTGATATAAAAAACTACATGGATTCAATCCATTAGTCTGACGAAGTTATCGGTGAGTGTGGCATGTGGATATATACTTAACAAAACTTAAAAGTCACTGGCACCAGAGTCCATATCTTATGATTATAATGCGTACGTCACTATATATAGTTCTCTGTACATACATATATAATACACATGGTATTGAACGTTTTCTACAGTGCATACGGCCCAAACCGTTTTTCTTCAATTCGACTTGTATCTGAAAGAAAATGTCGGTCTCAATTTAAAGACTTAACATTACTCTAACATCATGCAAAGTTACAAGTTTGTATCTGATACCGTTTTCATGAAATTTATATTATTTTCAGAATCACTAGTTTGCAGCGATTCAACGTCACTACTGACTTCCGGTTTAACTTAACCTGGTTCCCTGGATATTAATGATTACGTACACAGACGCAGCATATATCATTGATTACGTGTATATTCTATTTATAGAACTTGGGACACGTAAATGTTTACCTAGGCAGTGCGCTCCGATTGGGTTTAAATTTGGCGCGCTTCATTGACAAGGTACGGGAAAAGTCTCGAGGAGTTTATCAACCAATCAGTTTACGCCGGTAAACGCGTCATGATTAAACCGGAAGTGAACAGTGACTCTCAATCGCTGCAAAATGATAGTTTTGAAATTACGATTAATTTCATAATAACCGTTTAAGATATATAGTTTTTGAATAGTCAGTTTCGTAAGGAAATGTTTAATCTACAAAACGAGACCGATATTTGCATCCAAATATATTGGTAAAGGTAAAATAAATCTGTCAGACCGTACCTACTGTCAAAATGGTTCAATACCATGTGAATATTATAATGATAGTCATAACTCGTACACGGTGATGAATACGGGAGCGATTTTTAATTGTGTTTGTTGACAAAATATTATATGTGCGTGCATTTTAAAGAACGTGAGGACTCCAGTGCCAGTGTTAAAAGTATACATGTTTCAATTGCATATAACTTTTTTATTAACATTATTTGTTTATTTGTTAACGAAATTTTGTACGTCTGCTATTGGCTATATTTCAATTATAACTGCCTAGTCATTTTTTGAAAGTCACCTAACCAGCGCGTTGGACCGTAAATCGATGAAATTCATTAAATGCTCAAGGAAATCGTGACTAGCTTGAATCAAAATTGCACATAGTCTCTGTGGACAGTATAACGATCCACACATCCAAAAAACACAAAACGGACAGGCTAACGATAAAACAGTGAGGAATAGCTAATGGGTTGTTAAAATGGATGGCGCGCCAGCCAGCACCGCAAGAGCGACATCAGAATTATTACATTACAACAACATCACGCTGATGTGCATACCACCGAAATGTGTAGCTAAATATAGAATAACACGGATGGGATAAATTGAACCGCCGTGTACGTCGTGGTGTTGCAGCCCAACCCCTAACTGAGCCACGCGGAAGGATTGCAGGAATATGTCAGAATCTTTTCCATCAGTATGAGAGATCCATTCGAACGCAATGCCAAACGGGTCCTAACAGCCATGGGTGCCACACAAGTTTTTAGAGAGAGAATCGTTGACGAATTTACCCGAATTTCACCATCATTTTATCACATTTTGACATTTTCACACCCTGTGATGTTTTTGTTATTACTTGTTAAATCTTTCGTTTTATGTTATGAAAAAACATAATAATAATGACCCGTCTTTAAACTATACTTGCTGAAAATTTGACTTAAACCGGACTGGCACTTACTTAGATACGAGCCAAAATATACATGTATACTTATAAGTTTTGTTAAGTGTATACTTGTTTGATTGAATTAGAGTTTGTGACTTAATTTATATAAATCATGTACTTTTTCTGAACATTCATAAGTTAAGTGATTTTTTTTCAATATTTTCACAAAACGTATAATTTAGTTAGTAAAAATATATGGTGTAATGACATTAAGTTTAAAAGGGATAAACCATTGGCATTATTAGAATCACACTGTGGGGACAAAAGGGGCACTATAAGTTCAACTTCAGGGTTTGATAAAAACTAAATGATAACCCATGTACCAAACATGATATTATATAAAAAAACGACCAGGAAAGGCAAAAAAAAAGACACTTATAATCAAACGTGTGCTAACTTTAAGATATTTGAGTGGTTGAGAGAATAAGTCATTGTATTCTAAGAGTACGAGTTCATGTTCCAGAGTTAAATTCCCACATTATAATTCTAGAAAACGGCAAGTAATTTGATAAATACGGTATACGGATGTAGTATACGTAATATTGTATGATTTGGAGAAGTATACAAGATAATATTTACACTGCCACCAGAGTCCATATCTTAGTACATTCCTATATATAGTTCTTTGTACATGTATACATGCCTACCTAATATATATTATAATGAAAGTGTAGTTATAACTCGTACACCGTAATGTATACAGGACCGATGTTTTAATTGCTTGATGACGAAATATTATATATGTGCGTATTTAACGAGTGTGAGGACTCTGGAGCCAGTGATAAGATAGTAAAATCTTCAAATCAAATTTCTACTTTCGGTTTCTATATACATTATGTACTTTCAGCTTAGAAAAGTAGAACTGTCATAAAACGTCTTCCGATTGATATGAACTTTAAAATATATTTTTGTAGTACTGGAATTTGATATATCATGTCGCTTTATCCTGTAATCGTTTCAATATAATTTTGAATTCTATGGTTTAAATCTTGATGAAACGGCGTAACAAATTTGTTTTGCATAACAAAAATACCATTGCTGACAATAACGCTATTTGAATTAAATGATATTGTTCTTTGTACGCACATTTCGATTGCAACCTCGTTACAGCCGAGTAAAACCGGAAAAAAGAACGTGTTTCTGCTAAAAACACCAACTTTCAACTTCAGTTTCCAAACTGATGAATAGTTATTATCACCAGAAATAACATTTAACACCACAGTATATGATAATTATACATGAATAGAAACATCTACAACAGAAAAAAACATGTTACATCTAATTTGCTACTTACTTTTTCCGTGGCCATCTCCATCACAACAACACCTTCAGCCCCTAGAGACCTTTTCCCCGAGAAAGGAACCAAAATTCCTAACGTAACATTTTCCTCAAAACTTAATTGCACTTGGATCACAAACACGAAGCACAGTAAAGTCCAAGGAAACATTTGAATAGCGTATATTACATAAGCAACCAATAGTACTGATTTAGTATCTAAACACAGAAAAATGACTAAAATGTATAGTAATTGTCAAAGTCCGGGTTGTTCATATAACTGGACGGAATAGTGAACATGTTAATCACTGCCAGAATATGACATCAGCGTAAATCATAATATAATTTTGTTTACAAAAGTTATCCAAGGACACTAAGGTACCGTCTGCACGCAATATCTGTCTTTTCTGATACAAGCATCAGTAGGTTTCAATTTTTGAAATGTGTATCAGAAATAGTCGCAAAAGAATAAGACTCGTCGCAATGAACGTAAGGACAAGGATAACGCTGTTGCTTACAAGACAAAAAACGCGAGTGTTGACACTCACAGTGTCACCTCTGTAAATGGTTCCAATGAACGATGACGTTGCCTGTAAAAATTCCAATACTTAAATAGCGTAATCTGGACTCATCACCTACAAAACGTTGACAGAAACAATGATTGATCGATATTGCTAGATCAGTTTGTATATAAAAATGTCTGGTCGCATTCACCTTGTCTTCTTACATAGTACATTCAATGAGCATTGCGTCATTGTTCAATTGAAGAATTTCTGAGTCGTATCATGCCAATATTCTATAGATCCGTGGCCCGTGGTCCGCGTCCATATCCGCGTCTGTGTCTTAATGCTTAAACAAGCAAGTCGTTGGGTCTGTTCCATAAGTCCGATCCGTGTCCGGTCTTCGCTGTATCGCTCGGCGAGCGAAATTTCACCACAGAAGCATGACACTCTGTATCGTAGTTTGATCAATCCCCCCCTTCTTATAATATAAAATATAACAAGGAGGGAATTTTCAAACTACGATACATAATGTTTAGCTCCTGTGATTTCACGTACTCGGAGAGTTCAAGGATGTATATAGTACAGAAAACATCAAAGCAAAAAAAAAAAAAAAAAGTTTACAATGTTACTCATAGAGACCGCCAAGACAGGTCCATAAAAAAGAATATTGTCTATATCGATGAGCTATCATAGTTCCTAACGTCAGCCAGGGGTGGGTGAAATGTCACTTTTTCGTAATACAATCAATACAATCATACTATGAAAAAAGGTTCCGCGCTAGGTTGATTCAACTTGCCTTCCAAAACTGCAAACAACAAATTACGTATTTAATGAACTGTATACATGTATGTGTTGACTTCGCCTTTCCTATTAATATAGATCTACTATATTTAAACATTAAATTAACAAGTCGAATCAAAACGTTGGAACAATATGTATTTTGTTGGTCAACTTCAAACTGTTTTAAAGACAATGTGTATTAAAGGTCAAGTTCATAAAACTGTTTTCATTGTATTTTGTTAAAATATACTCAAGTGTAACGCATTTTTACAAACAAATTATCGAGATATTTTACCATGGTTATGACATTAGAATATTATTGTAAAACAACTAACTTACATCTCTATGTGAATTGTTTTAAAAATAAATCATAGACTAGAGTTTAGATACAATAAAACTCAAATGAATCACTAGTAAATAAACACACTTTAATAAATTTGGTAGTATCAAACTGGAAATGACAGTCGGTCAATTTATCACCTTAAGAAAAAACTATTTCTGAATAATTTTTAGACAAAACATGAAAACATAAATCGTACCTCCTTTATGATTTTTGCCGTTAGGTTTTACGTTCCAACTCAATCATTATTTATCAGATTCTTGTCGACTAACATTAACAAAGTTATTATGCGACGTTTAACAGAATAGCACATTAAGAAATCAAAGACTATAGGAAACAAACTATGAAATGTTATCGTTCCAAATAGTTTAATCCGATTTTACTTAACCCTCGGGAATCAAGAAATGTTCTTGTCGCAAAAGTTTTACTTTCCTAGCATATCCAAGATTAACAACCACTAGCATTATTACAATGTATGTTTATGATACACCATTGCATTTTATTTCAAGAATAGGTTAGTCATAATTATAGATTAATATTTTGTATAATCGCATCCCGTGTGAAATATACAGTAAAACTCCTAAAATCCGGACATCTTTAGAATCGTACACACAATTCTGGTTTTTACCAGTTCCTGGATTTATCCTCTTAATGTCGGACCCATACGTTAATTTGCAGATTTATGTGTTCTATATTTTATAGCAGAATTCAGGATGATCTGCCGTTTATTGGATTTTTTTCAAATGTTTATTTATGCGACATTTTGTGTAAGTATATTAAAGTGGTACAGATTATTTCGTCCTGTATATACTCACTAAGATTATATATGTATAAGCCTATTTCTCATCGCGCTTGCGGCAGCCGTACGACAACATTTTCTGAAAAATCGCAGAACTTCGTACGAACGCCGCAAGACAGTCGTGCGTTTTTTTCAGGTGATCGCATCGTCGTAGACGTCGCAAGTCAATTTTTCACCACGTTTATTTTTCTTGCGATCTCGTTGCGATTTTTGGATTTTTTGAGCCCGTAAGACAACCGTACGTCATTCTTGAGACAGTCGCACATCAGTTAAATAATTAGGCATTCACATGAATATCATACGACTCTCGTACAAGTTTGCGTTTGTCGTGCGATTGACGTACGGATGACATACGAAACGTTCAAAATCTCACGACAGTCTTACGACAGTCGTTAGTGTTTGTGCGACAGCCTTGCGATTATCGCACGGCAGTCGCGCGTAAACTCGTGCGACGAACAACCTACGGCTCATGAGAGCGACGTACGACCGCCGTACGACGATTGCACAGGAAAGTTTGATGTATCTGTGGCGGCTGCGATTCGTCTGCGATTTCGTTCGCAGTAAAAATCGTACGAGAAAAAAATTGCACGGCTGATGTGAAACAGGCTATAATTATAATCCACTGATGAGTTGGTAAATTTGAAAGGAAGCATCCATAGTTAATAATGACGAGTACACTTCATGACCACATACAGTCAAGATATACGACCATAGATTTAACCATACGAAATTTTGTAAATACAGTAGTAGATCAGATGAAGAGTAACATTGCCAGTAATCTTTTTCACAACGGGGACATAACTCAGTCTTACTGAACGAAATCAAGCGACACAATATATTGACAGCTGTATAGCAACCACTTTTCATGGTAGGATATTTACGTTGAAACATCCATTAGTTACATAATTTGTTCTCATTGAAAAAATGTTTACATGTACTATGAAATGTAGGATGTATGGATTCAATCCGCAATACTCGCATTCCATAATCACTCAGATAAACATTCTGCACCACCGACCCGGGTTCTCACGGTATTCATGTCGTGCGATAGTATTTATATCCATTTGTCAAAGTATATGTATACTGTAATATCTAATTATTAAAATAATTAATCTCATTTTTTTCCTAAAATAATTTAACTATCCGTACATACATTTGTACTAATCTGTTTTAGCTACGCCTTTATGATAAATGTGGGTCGACGATTACTTTACGTCAGCGACTCTAAATCTTTCAATTATATTTCTCATGAAACTGTACGTCTGTGTAAGGTGGGCGAGTACTAGTTATGAGCACGAGTTAGTGAAAATCAAGCTAGGTGAGCCGCTCGCCGAAAAATATCAACAATAAGAAGTAACCACTTTTAGGGTAAGGCTTAATGCCGTAGCATCACATTGTATAATGTAATATCAGGGCAATCAGTCAATCTGCTTATCTTTCATGAAAATAGGTATTAACCAGTAACCGACAGCTGCTCTACATGAATTTGAATTAGTGTTAGGAGGGAAAATGGCCGAATTTATGACCAAATTTCACGAAAATATGCCCCGCCCGAGAATTGAACCTACGACCTCTCGATCAGTAGAGTTGTGTGATACCGACTGAGCTGGCCGGATGTCCGAAAGTAACCATTGCTGGGATTTGACTGTACACTAGTAATACTTTATTTCATTTTCAAAACTTTACGATGCACTTGTTTGTTAAATATTTCCAGTGGTGTGTTATTACCCCAGCCTCATCCCAGCTAGATCCGCCCTTGGGTAATATGAATCAAAATTAATGCGTATATTTTGGCAGCTCTATATCTTTATTAAAATCGCATCAACTCATAGATCATCATATTCTTACAAGTTTTGCGCAACGTCTTTGAAATAATCAAAAAATAATACATGCTTTACAAAAACATAAATATTGTGTTTCTTTATATATCATGAACAAAAACATCTTGTTTCGATGCTAACAATTTCAGTATTCATTTTAGCAGTTGAGTGTTGAAATCTAATAGTCTCATGATAAATGTAACATCAACATAATAATCAAGTGATAAATGTTCTTCAAGATGTGTGTCAGAGATTACAGTTAACTTTGCTGAATTCAGATTTTTTAAGACTTTAATGCCTATGACGAAATATTTTCCTGATTTCATGTTTTGTCAAATTATTGCATCAGCCAAAATATGTAGTAAATAGTCAAATAGTGCATAAATATGAAAAGCCATTCTGCCATGCCAATTGAAATTTGCTAAATGGCATTTGTTAATGATAAATGCGAAATGCAATTTGCGAAATGACATTTGCTAATGATTATTGTGAAATACAATTTGCGAAATGTCCGGCATTACCATACTGTATGCGCTTCTTACAATGGATGACCAACAAATTGAAGCATGTATCTATGAAAAGTCATTCTGTCATGCCAATTGCCATTTGCTAAATGACATTTGCTAATGATAAATGCGAAATGCAATTTGCAAAATGACATTTGCCTAATGATTATTGTGAAATGCAATTTGAGAAATGCCAATTGCAATTTGCGAAAAGACATTTGCTAATGATAAATGCGAAATGCAGTTTTCTTCCTACCTTCCTGGAAGACAGCGGTCTGATTAATGGCAGAAATTGTTTAAAAATAACCTTGTGCCAATAAGCATTTCTCAATAATCATAAGCAAATGTCATTTCGCATTTTTCATTTCGCAAATAGAAATTCGAATAGCAGAATAGCTATTCGCATGGCAGAATGGCGTTCCATACATAAAACCACTATTGTATCTCTTTGTCTGAAAATGCCCACATTACTATATGAGTGGTAATTGTTAACTCTGAATCCGCTGCACAAATTAGGTTTGTACATGTTTAGTTAAACACGCGAATTAGTTTTTGTGCAAGAGATTTGGAGATAATGATAAAATACTCACAAAATCGGTTGGGCTTTTTTCGTAGAAAGAAAGGTATTGTTATTTTATTAAGTGTTTGACGTCATTCAATTAATCAAGAAGAAAGAAATCAGTAAGAAATATGAAAAAAAAAAACTTTTGTTTACTTTTAAATCGTTAATGTACATGTATCACCTGACTAAAGACCCTAATTAATTTGACTTATATAAGGTCAACGTTTTCGGACTTCACTCGAAGTTAAATGTAATTGGCAGTAAATCAGAACGCTCTAGAAACATGGCCTTTAGATATAACACATGGTACTAATATAATAGTTGACGCTATAGAAGAACTTGGCAATTATCTTATCTACATGGTCATTATTTAGTTAAAATACATTACAATCAACAAGTATAGCCAATCCTAAATTTAGTAAGAAAAAGTGATTAACGAAAATTGATGCTTAGTTGACAATATAACACTTTTAATGAAACATGTAAACGGGAGATGAAAGGACATACCGACAAGACATCGTGCTTAGAGTCATTAGTGATAACAAATTTAAAGGACATAATTATATACATGACTTTATGTACGGACATTAATCATGTGAAATTCTCGTTTAGAGGAAAGCGATTCCCATTTTCGACTTATTTATTAATTCCTGAGGTCATATTGTGCTTACTAATTGAACAGCGGCTTTTTTTCAGACCCGTGATTTACTGATTCAAATTAACAAAGTAGTAGTTGTTTATAGTCCATATCAGCCATTCTTATGTGCGTTTATTTTCTTATTTACAGTTACATGTATTTAGCGATCCCTGCCTGATCTTTTTATTTTAATTTGACCACAATCTGATTAAAACCAGATCTAAAATTTTACACTCGCATACTCGCTAATTTAGATCTGGCCTTTTCCAAACGAAGGTCACGTTCAGGTGACCTTTTCTAATCATAATATTCATAACAAAATTGTTATGATACGTAACTTGTTTACATCGTCTATGTCACGCAATTTGAAATGAGCCGCGCAATCGCAGACTGTGAATAATACTGCTGTTAAATTAGCATGCAAACCTTGGTCTAAAAATAGAAATTACGAAATCAAAATGTGTCTAATAGTGTTTTCGTCTAGATGAAAGATACGCATAGATTGGTCGAAACAAAGTTCATCTCGACGTGACCTTCCACGGGGAAAGTAGAGAGCCTGTACGACAACGCTCAACGGGATATCTGTTTACGGAGAGTGATTTGACCACTAACGTAACTAAAAACCTACTTGTTTATTAAGCACTATGATCACTAAATCAACTACTGATGTTTAGTATTTATCAAAATTTATTCTATTATTTTGTATTTTTAAAAACATCTAGAATTCGATAACCCTAATAAATGTAGTTCATTCATATATATGAATGCTGCGAGTATCCAATTGTACACGGGTATTCGCGATCCCGACCAGAAAATCGTGTACGAATATTCGTCACTTTCGAAATCGTCGGATCGTGATATATTTTTACAAAAAAATGAGAGAAACTTTTCAGCTAAATTACCACTAACAATGATCTGCACTACAAATGAAAATATAAATTTACAAACTTTGCACACCGCTATCATTTACAAATTAGCGCACGTTTTCGGCACAAGCAAAATTCCTCCGCTGAATCTCTTAAGGCCTGGTCACACAGTCCCAACTAGCACGTAAACGCATGAATCACGCATAAATTTTGGTTGTGCGTGCTTGTCTGTCGAGGATTTGACCATTTTCTACGATTTACGCGATGAAAAAACACCGATACATTGCGCAAGAATTACGTATCAATCACGCAAAAATCACTGACAAAGCACTTATAAACCACGCTTAAGCCCAAAAAGGGGCACATAATTGAATGTGCCCAATGAAAGCTTCGCGGAAAAACACGCATATTCTGCGCATTATCACTGATAAACTGCGTATGATTGGCGCATGACTGGCGCATGAACTACGCATAATGTGCGTCTGAGTCGCGTCCTTTCGACGCCGTTCCGCGTATATAAACGGATGCGGGCTTCAGGACGAGTCATTCCTGTTTCGACGCACGATCACTGATGTTCCACGCATGATTCGCGCATAATCCGCGTAAGAACTACGCAAACTGCGCAAAGAATACGTAAAACAACGCAAAACTGCGTAAACTAAACGCGAAGATATATCACGGATGTATCACGTAAGACTCGAGTTTTGTGCGTGATTTTTGCGTGATTTATGCGTTTTGGCCTATGTGACCAGGGCTTTACATTACTATCTTTGTAATAAGAGCTAATGCAGTTCTATACTTATTTTGTTTTATTCTCAACATATTTATATGTATATGCATTATTTAAATGAATTCCTTTATGCTTTTTAATTTTCTAGTGATTCGTGGTTTGATTCGTTAATCGTTACATATGAATCGTGGTTTGGATCGGATCGCCACTTGCTTAACGATCCACAGTCCTATTCATGAAATTGTTCACTTCACACAGTCCCCAGCTTTAATTAAAGTTAAATGTGAGAGCAATACTCTGGTGGTAGACGTGCACCTAGAGATTGAGGTTCTGGATTTAAGCCTCTTGACGTTGTCGATATGTTCATTACGTAATGAACTTGATAGTGATTCGCACTATAAACCGGCATACACGCGTTTAAACCGGCTCAACTTGTAATTTAAAGTTCAAACCGAATAGAAGTTTAACTAAAATAGTCCTTAAACATAGTACATGCACATTGAAGTTCCTTATCGAAAAATAATTTCAGAATAACCTTTGAAGAGCGATCCTTTACATCTAGCAAATCTTCTGCACAGCAACCTCTGAGAGCAAAAACCTCTGAACAGCAACACATTTTAGTCTCTCCCAATGGGCGTTGCTTAAAAGATGTTGTACTGTATATGTGTTTTGACTCGTGGTATTTTAAAATTTCCGACCGTAACAACAAATACGCTCGAGGTTTCATATTATTTAAGATTATGTTCACAAAATATAAATTATTGTAGGTGTTGATTAATTTACGGGACTAAAGTTAACTTATAATTAATGAGTTTCATCACGATTTGAATACATTAACATACAAGCGACAACAACACGTTAATTGTCAGACAAAATACAGTCCCCGCCAAAAGTTTTGAGACTTTTTCATTTTGCATGACTGCTATTGTTCAATTTTATTCTTATTAACTCCGCTGATTTAAATATTCACTACAGTATTTCTGTACTCACGGTCGATAAAATATATTTAAATCAGCGGAGTTAATGTATACGCCATTGTCAGTTGAATAAAATTGAACAATAAATATCTTTAATCAAACATTTTAAAATCGTTCTTTAGTTTTTAAGTTTTTTTTTTATATTTTTCCTTTATTTGTTATTTTTCTGTTTATGATTAAAAGTACAAAAGTAGCACACCCTATTTTGGAATAACAAACTTATTGGACATACTTTAGTAGGCTTCGGAATGTCAGATGCTGCCTAATCCATGAAATTAGTTTATTTTATTGACAACCATAAGTAATACATTTGATTTGATGGTTCTACATAAATAATTCAGCTTTTATTATTATTATTATTTTTGTTTGGGTGTTACGCCGAAGCAACACATTGAATAGGTCATATAACGGCGGTCAGCCAACCTACTCACTGTTCCTGGAAAGGCTAAATCTCTGGATTTGGCTGTTTACCAACTTCTAAGCGCATACTTTCGTCAGTGACTGACAACTGCCCTACATAATTAAGTATCATTGGTAGGAGGGAGAATGGCCGTAGAAATAATTTCACGACCAAGCCCCACGAAAGTATGCCCCGCTCTAGAATCGAACCCATGAACCCTCGATCAGTGGACTTGCGTGCCACCAACTGAGCTTGCCGGGAGGCTGACTTTAAACGTTTGAGCGTTTTAGTAAAGTTCTTTTGTCTCCAAAATTTTGATTGGCACTGTACATAACAAGTTACAAAGCCTGTTACAACAGGTGACAAGTTGTAGCTGAAATATAACACAATAAAACATTGCACCTTTATATATTGTAGATGAAATTTAGCAACTTTTCAGAGTGGATATGTTTTAGACTATTACATTTTACTGAAAATCGTGTTCGACTAAATTCTCGTATTCCAAGGATTTGAGACTATCTATTCAAAATATATTCAGACCAAAGAATTGTTAACCTGAACGCATATGATAATGGTTATGAGCGTCGCATAAGTAAAGTCGCATTATTTGGAAATTTGTTTTGTATTTTATTTGTATTCAGAACATTTATTGGAATATTCCTTCAGAAGTTTTGTTACTAGTAATAACATTCATTTAGAATGTTCATTAATCAGAAGACGAGCATTGCATGACATTCAGGAATTGAGACTAGTGCATAATGACAAAGATTTAAGTTTTAAAAAAGGGAAATAATAAACATTCTATAGATTGAAAGATAAGTGAAAGTATTTAAATTGGGAGTGTGTTTTTTCATTGTGCTTTTAAAACATACCGTGTCATTGTCATCTTAATTCATTTGAAATCAATCTTAAAAGAACTTCATAATGATTCAACTTCGAAGAGCAATCATAATCGTCTTGGTGTTTTTGATAGCTCATCCAGGCGATTGTGTTCATTCAGATAACATACCAAAAGAGCAATTAAAAACTTTGTTTACAAATATGTTTCTCAATCTTAAGAATTTCATAGTGAAGCAAACAGACTTAAAGGGTTTGTTAAGTGATCATAAACCCACCGAAAATGTAGCAAATAAGCTAAATAATGCAGCAATTGAGGCTAATTTGACTCACTTAGAAAGGAACATAACTGAACTCCTGACGGAGAATGGTACTTTCGAGAAGCATCATGATCATGTGGCTAAACTACATGACGCATTACACATACAAGGTGATAAGCATACTTTAAGTGACGGTTCTGCAAATGTCACAAACACAGACGTTGGTGGTTCAACAACTAACAACAGCGTGACTAAAGTAACATCAGATACCACAACAAGAAATGTTGATGTAGTTGATGTTAAGACGACCAAAAGGGCGACAAAGGCTAAACCTCCAGGTAACAAAACTGTTCATAATGTATATAAATTTGTATTTGATGATGTATACACTGCCCTCCGAAAATTCCTTGCTACAAATTCCTAGTTGAAGTTTGAAGAGTTATTCAATCATTGTTTATTTCATTCATTATTCAAGCATGGGAACTAAATTTCAATGGGTACATTTCATTTTTTGAGTAGCAGCAAAAGTTACCTATCAGCCTACAAATCTATGGTCGATGTATCTCTATGAACCAGTATCAAGTTTGACATATTTATGTAATTTCATATCCAAAAGAAAAAATTGACCATTTCAAAAAGCAAATATCAAAATCATTTAACAATTGACTGCTTATACAAATTTTGTTACTTCATGCAGTATAATGTAAAATGTGAAAGTGTGAAGGAACTTTTGGAGGGCTGTGTACTTTGAGAAAAATAGCTATGCAACTATAAATAAGAGTAATTTTAAAATGCCGATATTGAAGACAAAACTAATTTAATTTATACTGAGTACATAAAATGTATATCTTTATTTCACAGCTGAAATAATTGAAATGCACAACATATTTAAATTATTCTGTACATAGCTTTACTCTCTATTATTTTACCACAATCATTTATGTGTTAAACCACAGCCCCTTTTTTACAAACAATCTACATGCGATGGTCAATTCAATGATATACCTTCAAAAAGGAAATACGATCTTCTAGGGTTGTATTTAGTTGAATGTTAGTGCATTTTAACCAGTCCAATCAATTATTATCATCTGGCTCTATAAACTGGAAAGTGACGTAAACACCACTACAACGCTTGGTGTGAATATCTTAACGGACCAGAAAACTGTTTAAATGCGTATCTAGGCAATTCTCGTACCCCAGAGGTTATCAAGAGGTTCGATCTATCGAGCTATCGAGAATCGTGATAGCCTTTTGATACGAGATTGAACTAGGCCTTCTAAATCGTGTTACCCTCAATTAAGGGATAGTAATGTGAAGTTTTACTGTAAGCAAATGAAAAGTTAGTCGACCATTGCGTAAACGGTTTTCAAAAGATCTAGGAGACGCTTCCATTAAGCAAAGGTGTTGGGTTCCGAGGGATATCGCACACAGTAACATTTTGAAGCGCTACAAAATATTACCTATGACAATAAGCTCATGACATTCAACCAGTCAACAGTGTAATGATAATTGTTAATTTTATTGAAATTAATTGAATTTGTTCATTTCAATTGCAGATAACGAAGTAATTACCAGATGTAAACAAATGCAACAGTAAGTCAATTATTTTAGATTATATTATACCTAGGATATAAAATATATTAAATAACGTCGCAATATTCTAAGACGGTCGCACGTCTGAGTGGAGCCGCCCGGCTAGCTCAGTTGGTAGCACGAAAGTCTACTGATCGAGGGGTCGTGGGTCCGATTCCCGTGCGGGGCATACTTTCGTGGAGCTTGGTCATGAACTTATTTCTACGGCCATACTCCCTCCTACCAATGATTTTTAAGTATGTAGGACAGTTTTTGGTCACTGACGAAAGTTTGCGCTTAGAAGTTGGTCAACAGCTAAATCCAGAGATTTAGCCTTTCCAGGAGGAGTGAGTAGGTTGACTGACCGCCGTTATATGACATAAACAATGTGTTGATACGGCGTTAAACCCAACAAAAACAAAACAAACAAACGTCTGAGTGGAAAATATAAATTACCAGAACTGTCCAACCATTTCAAATATACAATGTAATCTACTGAAAAAAAAACCAATGTCCTCAGAACAATTAAATTTAGTAAAAACACATGTCTGTTATAGCGATCTAATACAGTACAACCTCTCTTAAACAACAACCACCGGAACACAATTATTTATTATGTTGCTGTTTAGAGGTTGTTGCTTGGCAGAGGTTAAATTCTGATATGATTACGCTTTAGGGAAATATCAAAAGATGTTGTTTAGCGAATCGTACTGAAATAGTATAATTATATCGTTTTTCATGAAGTGTGTTCGAGGAGCATGTGTGACTGGGCGATTACGACGTCGGACTGGTAATCATTGGATAGCCACCTCCGCGTTGGTTCGAACCTCATCCAAAACCTATCCCGTTGTTTCCTTGAGCAAGAAACGTTATCCTACCGGCTCAGTACTGGGTGACCAGGAAGCGGACTTGAAAGTGATAAACATAAAATGTAAGAACTTGTTTAACAACCGAGCTAAAATAGATTAGTATCACAGTATTAAGGATGTTTCTTTCATGGCTGATATTAAACAAAGATCTCCATGGTAAATCAAGGTATCATTATGGACACAAAAAAGTATACAAAACAGCCAAAAACCCAGACTTTAAGTTACTCTGTTGGTAGCGAGCCTGACTAGAAATCTAGGGGTTCGAATTTTGGGCCGCACCACTATGTACCCATTGTCGTACCCCGAGGTTATCAAGATTCTCGAAAAGCTAGTATCGAGAATCCTACTAGACTCTAGGTACGAGCATGACATGTACCTATTTTAATAGAATTTGGTCATGAACTATTTTCTACGGTCTTTGTATCAGGTAGGGCTATCGTCAGCTTCTGCCAATAATACGTGCTTAGAACTAGGTCTATAGGGCATGACTGACATAAGTTTAAGTTCGGCGTAAGGCGCCGAGCATAACATATTATACTTAAAAATGTCGTTTTTGTTTTTATTTCAGATTTCATCTTCCCCTTCCACCAATCTGCACAGAAACAATGTCTTTCTGGACATAATAGGTTCATATAACTTTTGACATGTGTATCTTCATAGAAAGAAAAGACAAAATTATCACAAGTCTAGTTTTAGTTACGCTGGTTCTTACCTTATATAATGACAAACAGCTGGATATTTTGTGACGTTTATTAATTGTTTCGAAGTCGTAGTGTATAAATAGTGGTCTACGCGGTGTATATAAACGGTGTAGTGACCTATAGCCTGTTCAATTACCATAAACGTTCCAAAATGTTCCGTAACGATACATTCGGAACTATTCGCTGCGAATAATCTAATCTTATAAACAAATATACGATCGTTAAGGCAATGAGTGATGTTTCAAAATCTATGGACTAAAAAGGAAACATCACTCATTGCCTAAACGATTGTATATTAAATTTTGTTTACGTCAACACTGGTAGTTACAAAATAGCGTTTAAATATGTCCGAGATTATTCGCAGCGAATGGCCGAGGAGTTCCGAATGCATCGTTACGGAACGTTTTGGAACGTTTAGGGTAATTGAACGGGCTACTGGTGTACTCGTACATAACATTCAATGGCAGTTTTAACTGTTTCATGGCTTTAGTGAATGTTAACTTAAACGGTTATAGTGGACTTTTTGTAATGTCCAAAATTGGAAAAAAACAGACAGGGGTGAACTATTATGAAATAAGTAAGGACTTATACGTGTATATTTTAAACAATTGTAAAATTTATTGCCTCAGATGGCGCCAAAAGGTTACAATACAAATTATGTAAGCGCACAATGTTTTAAATGGCGCTTAGTGGTTTCCATACTTTATAAAATCACATTTTTCTGTCCATATCAGTATGTAAAATTGTATATGATATAAATTACAGTGTTTATTACCCACCTAGTATTTCAATGTTGATTTGGAACGTGATCGATTATCTATCAAACATTGAGAAGACCCGTACCATACGTTCCTGTGCCTGGTGTGCGTTGATAAGTGACTGTACATTGTATATTGATAACAAAGTGTGAATTTTATCTTTTATCTAACATTGTACAATGTATTAATCTAAATATAATGTGACAAAATAATAATTTGTATAATGCTTATAATCATTTCAAAAGGGCATAAATTGAGGCCATCACAAAAACATATACATGTACATCGTGTACTTTATGTAACTATGACCTTATGTAACCAAAGCGGCTGTAAACACGATCGGTTCAATGAAAATATTTTTCGGTGGAACTACGGTGACCATACCACGTTTCTTTTGCATCACAAATGCTTATGTTTGAAAAAAGGTGAGAATTCGGCATCAACGCAAAATTTTAAGGAGTTGTTAGTTTTTTAATTATTATCTGATTTCAATGATACGTAGACTCGAGGCTAAGCAGAAAAGTATATACTACAAGTACTTGCTGCGCATCACATTTCCAACGCCAGTTTTATGCCTTTTGCTTACAACCTTTACAACAGCAGCGTGTTCAGTAACGTTTGTTAGCAAACCTAACGAATACGGGACAACTCAACCCGTAGTCAACCCAACTCATGCATAACTCAACTCAAATCTGGGACGACTGAATTCGTTAGTAGGGAATTGAGTTGACTCGGAATGAGTTGTCTTTGAGTTGCTCCAACTCTTCCGTTACGGAACGTTTTGAAACGTTCAGAGTAACTGAACACGCTGCAGAAAAACTGATGTTCTCTTGTTAGCCTAATGAAAACCTTATAGTTTAAATGATGCTTAAAAACAAAATAAAATTAAACAAACAGATTTTTTGTTTTGACTCAGTGACCATACGGTCCTTGTTTGACTTCATTTTCTATTCTTAAACTTTTTTTTCATTCATTGAAATATACATTTCAGGTCAAGGTGCTTACACCACGTGACTTTGGTGATCATTCGGTACACCTCGATCTTTCATGAATGAATAATCTTGGAAGGATTCCTGGGGGTCTACCCTGGCGGCTTTGGTTTTTACTACCTACGCGAGGCGAAGCACAGGCAAAGCACGTAACGGCTGTGCAAAATAGTTCTTGTAGTATACTCACAGATCTTTGTCTAAACATATTTCTATATTATATAATGAATCACATATTGTTCAGCGATATCACTGAACTGTGTTATTCCAAATTTACGGTCTAAAACGAAGCATCACTTATCGCGTACTTGTTTACTTTAACACCGGTAGTTTCAAAATGGCGCCTTAATATGTTCTAGGTTATTCGTAGCGAATGGCCGAGGAGTTCCGAATGATAAGGTCGTAAATAGCACATACGACCTTACTTTTCTGATGGGTGGATATACAATACACAAGATCATCTAATGTCTCTTAATGTCATTATATTGCTGCATTAACAATGTAATACATAATTGCAATGTTCCATAGCACAATGTAAGATGTGATGTATATATTTCCTAATCAAATTAAACAATTTTTTCATTTAAATATTTAAATGTTCACCCATACTTGTATGCATTGATAGCCCGAGTCGGTAGCGCAGTTGGTAGCGCTACCGTTAATAAGGTATATGGAGAAGTTTCTAGCCTTGTGAAAGGGTAGTTGAGTACTGGTTATAGACAAGGGTTCAGGGAAGCTAGGTTATGTGCGCTGGACGCCGTGAAATGACCTTAAAACGTGTTGACACGGCGTTAAACAAGTAAAATAATGTATGCATTGATACGAATGTACGAACTTTTAAAGTACAAACGTATTTATGGACAGTTTAAAGTTGAACCGATGATAAATGAGTATAGATTAATGAGTTAATATCAAAATATTGACCTTCTGTTTATGTAAAAGTGTATAAAGTATAAATTCCTGCCTTTGTTTTGATCACTCAGCCAGTGACCAGTGACGTGCTTGAAGTATATAGTCTAAATCTGAAGATCTTTTACTTGACCAATTAATTATTCATATAATGATAAGAGTTATTTTACAAGGATTTTATCGAAACAATAAAATCAACATCGACCTATCGATGATCACCGTTTTCCAGTCACTGTTAGACCGCATATGTCACAAAACGTGTATGTCACGTGGTGAAATATTGGGTCCAAATATGTCACACGTGTGATATATTCGGTTGAATATTTAAAAGAGTAAATTAGATTAAATACGGTACGGTAATTGTACTCGTATTAACCGATTACAAAAACGTGTCAAAAACATAATAATATGAAGTGCGGTCTACATCCCCCTCCAAAGGCTACCCCGTCCCCCCAGAGACGAAGTCCCCTCAGGCCCGCCGTCCCCGAGCGCCCGCCTGGGCCACCCTTACCCCAGGGCCGCACCTCCCCGGGTCACGGTCCCCAGCGCCGCCGTCCCCCCCCCACGGCCGCCGTCCCCCCAGGTTCGCCATCCCTAAAGAACCATCCCCCAGAGCCATTCCAAGGACTAACCCCTCCCGAGGCCAAACTCCCAGAGTCAACCCAATGAACCACCCCCTCCCAGGGATTTATAATTTTCCCCTTGCAATAGGGGAAAACTACTTTTCCCACTTTGTCCCACACAAGGGAAAAAGGGATACTAAATCCATTCAGCAACATAGCTGAGGATCTCAGCGAAGTGATACTCCCCCAGCAAGGGGGGAGAACTACTCGACCCTTCTTTTCCCACCCAGGGGAGCGGGTATTCAACTCTGAGAGCCGAACACAAAAGTCGCTATACTCCGTAGAAAACAGAGTTATATTGGTTCGAAAAGCAGATCCCTAGTAAAAGGGAGACTACTCCTCCAAATTGTCCCTACATGTGACTAGGTATTCAACTCTAGAGAGTCAAACACAAAAAATGTACCTCAATACCGTAACAACGGTATCAAAGCACTTGGGTTATCACCGAATTACAACACGAAAACCTAGAACCCTTGTAGTCAATATTAATGAAAATGAATTGGTTTGTAGCAAAAGCACACATCTAAAATTTTAAACATGTCTAGTTAATAAAAACGAACATTTCATGTATTTAAATCTTCTCTGGAAACATAGATATGTTTTATCCTGTATAAAATATATATTTACATTTAAATACTTATTGTTATAACAAAGATTTAAGCATCAATCACAAAAGAAAAAGAAACGTGTGTAGTAATTATCCTCTCATGTCTATATAATTTGTGTACAATAGAATGATCAATAAGACCCCTAAGGGCTTTTACAGGTATCACAATACATATTTTCAACATTTTCTCACTAAATAATATGAACAAGAATTATAAAAGTTTGTTTTAATAATTTTGTTGCATTTATACATTTTATAAACACGAAAAATACTGTTCTCCATTCCAATATAAATATCTAGGGGCCGATAGTTAGTAAATATAAAAGGACTCATATGATTATATATATGTCAGCTAACCTTCATAATTCTAGGAACCAAAAATAGCTCAGTTGGTTAAGGCGTTGGAAAATTGATAACAAAAACTGTTCGAATCCAAAACATTAGTGGTTCAAATCCAGTCACTGTCATAAAATTTGAATTTTATTATTTTTTTTATCATATTTGTACAAAATACTCTAATATCAAGTTTTATTCATGGAAACATGTACTAAAAATTAACATACTAAAATTAGTATTTTGTAAAATTATTAGTAAAATTAGTTTTTGAATATCTTACTTAAAGATGTGCTGAATTTCATTTAAAGCAAAATGAATTATTTTAGTTTATCTAATCCAAATTAGCTAAAATGTTAAATCTAATAATATACTGACTTATTCACGATAATTTCCTGAGCATGCGTGACAACTAAGGATTTGATTTGATTTTTTGACTGGAGATACCCAGGACTCAGCACTATGCTCAATAGTACTTCGCCTGTAAATTTCAATAGTTTTTTCTCTTCTCTGATCTTAAATTATTATATCTTCTTTTATTCAATATTTGTTGTTAATTTGTTTAATCACTTGTCAATTTTTTACCTTGCTTGTTGTATTTACTATGTAAATACTGATGTCAAGAGGCTCACACAGAAGATTGGGCTTGGCCTAACCTTGTTGCCTTTATAAATAAAGTCTTTATTATTATTATTTTGATTATTATTATTATGAAATAAATGAAATTGCCGAGTCGCGTGGCATACATTTTGCCAGCAAAAACTTTAATGTTTATAAGGAACGCGTGCGCGAGCGGTGTTACGTCCGTTATTTCGTCAACACTGGATGGGTCTGAAGATTATTTGTTTGGACATGAAACATGAAAGTGACGATGAAGGGTCGAACTTTGAAGGGTTCACTGTCGAGGACCTTGAAGAAGCACAAACGTGATTGAAACGTCAAGATAACTGACGAATTTAGGATATCGGGCAGCCCATTTTACATTGTAACAATCCGACTTCATAGCAGGATTCAACAAATTTAAGTCATTCCCGGATGTGTTAAATGTTGTTTACATATTGTTATTTTTGATTACCTATTTTTTACCAATTTATTTATTGAATGCCTCTAACGCGTATGAAATTGTGAATAATATTTCTGTTGAATAATAAAAATGACAAAATGATATCAAATAACAAAAGTTAATAACAAATAACAATAACAAACGAGTACATGTCGTATTCTAGGTCATGCGTTTTTTGTACTTTAAACAATGGATGTGTCCACTACATAGGTGAATAAGCTAATGCATGAACAGCATTTTAATGATTAGAATATTCCACTTTTTTATTAAACCATTATTTTAAGTACAATGTAGTATATATGCACATTATAAATTCCATTTCATGATGTGTTTATAAAATAAGTGTAAACTAACTAAACTATAAGTTTGTAAACAAAATTCACCCCTAAATATCAGCGTGTAATAAAACCGGCAATGTTTGTATACGCAATATTTACGTAGACGACCTGTATATGTTGCAATAAGTCCTAGAATATGAATCTTTTATTTAAATTAAAACTTAGCGGTGAAATGAATGATACTTGTAGACAAATGAATACAAATTAATTACAAATTTGACAGTTTTGTGAAGATAATATCCGGTATGTGAGAGTTTATTGCTCATTTTAATAGTTAAAACTCCCAGTTTTAGAGGTTTAGATACTATAATATTCAAAATTACAAACAAGTCCATCAAAGTACTATAACACGTCAACAACTCAAACACCCACGCTTGTCAGAAATAATATTAAAAAAAAATGTTTGGAAAGAAACTTGTAGTGAACTTTTGAGCGTAAAGTCACATGTCGGAGCAGGACAGAAACCAGTGGTACTCTAGAAGAGCGATAGCATGTAGTTCTGTAAATTTTTAGTATCAGAAACAATACTTTGTGGTAAAATAAAGCTCTTTTATTAGCTGTTTTCCTTTTGTTAACAAGTTCTGATTCTTTCCGAAACAAAAATCTAATTAATAAGGGCTATTGACTAGACGGTGTGAGCACTCCACGTTATCCCATGGAAATTTTGCAAGAACTTAAACATTATGAAAGTGAAGCCTACTTTAGAGTACGTCCTTTGATAATTTGGCCCAAACAATATACCAATGGTCACGCGTCAAAAGGCAAATCGACAGTGTTGCAATATGGCTAGAAATCAATAACAAAAACGCTGAATAAAACCTACGTTCAGACGATGTGCGCCAAGTTGGTTACCCGTTAGCAATTTGACTCTCAGTGACTAAAAGATGAAACAGCAAGTTATGTAAATATTTGCATTTTTGTGCTCTAATATTGATGCCGTCGCACGTAAAACAACTTTACAGCTATTATCCCTAATATTCGGGATACCAGTTTCCATGTATCAATGTCTTACCCCTAGGAGTTTTGCAACGTATTTTTGCTGCCGGTACATTTACCCATTTTAATTTTATCACCCTTACAAAAATTCATTTTCGTCTGTAAAGAATGAAGCAATCGTATTTAAACGTCTTGCCCAGTAAAGTCCATGGTAGAATTTGAAACCGAGGTAACTGGAACCATTAAGAGCTCGTCCTTTCACTTGTTAACTACGTTTTAATTAAGAATTCCAGTAAATCCCAAGTTTATCATTAGCAACTTAAGCATGTTCCACTACAATATGATTAAAACCCGATCTAAAATTTTCCGCTCGCCTACTCGCTAATTTAGATCTGGCCTTTTCCAAACAAAGGTCATGTTCAGGTGACCTTTTCTCAACATAATATTCATGACGAAATTGTTATGATACGTAACTTGTTTATATCGTCTACGTCACGCAATTTGAAATGAGCCGCCCAATCGCAGACTGTGAATAATACCGCTGTTAAATTAGCATGCAAAACTTGGTCTAAAAATAGAAATTACGAAAGAAAATGTGATTAATAGTGTTTTCGTCTAGACGAAAGCTACGCATTGATTGGTCAACACAAAGTTCATATCGACGTGACCTTCCATAGAGACAGTAGAGATCCGCTCTACAGGATATCTTTTTACGGAGATTGGTTCCACTATTAGGACCACCAAATCTATATCTTAATAGCGAAATGGTTCAAATATAGGGACCTATTTTCTTAAACAAGTATAACAAACTTCAAAAACGTAAAAATCGAATAACTTTGTAAAAACAAGAAATGTTTTTATAGCGAAACATTACTCTCAAAACTGTTTTAACAAGTCGCTACAAACTTGCCTTTTTGCCTTTGGTACACAAAATAGGGCAAACATGACATAAAACAGCGTGATTTTAAACCGACCGCCATGTTTGCGCATGCGTAATATGTAGTACTAAATATGGAAAGGCAGTATAACAGATAACTTTACGGATATAACCTAGAGTTACGTAATATAATTGTTTAACCTATCACCTTAAGATACATTTATCCACAGTAGATACTTTCTTAAGATAGATTGTTTTAGGCGTTTCACGTCTATTTGCTTCATCATAACGGCAAAACAAGAGGCGTACCGGATCACGAGATTTCACAAATTACTCTAACCTTCTCATTTATTACGTTGGAGGTTCTGCATAATGTGCTTCGAGTTTAAACTCATTTGTTTGAAAAAGATGACTGCAATCAACAAGGCATGTTTAAATTAAGTCAGTTATCAAGAGGCAAGTAATTGTCATTACATTACTTAATAACTGCGAGAGACACATTTGAAATATACAGTCAAATCTCCTAATGCGACTACCAGAGTATCATCACTAAGTATATGGTTGTAGAACAGTGACTGCTGTTTTGTTTAAGTCAATGACAAGACATAAGCCATAAACATTTTGTATCATAAACCTTTACCCTAATTGTTACGCCAATGATAAACTCAACCAGTTTGCAATTGCAAACAACTTTGGTACGGTTCCATTCGCAAAAAAAATCTTGTGAGATTATATATAAGGTTCTGAAATTAAGTGCCTCGCTTTGATGTTTACTCGCTGCTTGATTGTCTGTTGACGGAATAAACAGATAATTTTTATTTTGCATCAACTGCGACTGAAACGAACGTTGACGAAATTGACCCAATTTTTCATGATTGATCATAAAGACCGAACAATAACTTTTCCGACTGTGGCGTTTACCAACTTGAATGACAGTTGATAGAATAGACAAAACTTTAAGATTTTACCGACTTTTGACGGAATATGCCGATGGTTTACGATAGTAGATGTACTTAAAGGCATTGATTATATTAAAAGGGATGGGCGAAAGGCGGAACATTATATAAGGCCCAAACCGGATTCCATAGTTTCTACATTGACAGGTATGTTACAGAGAACATCATCTTCCTGATTTGTAATATCAACAAAATTATCACCATTATGACGTATACACAATAATCACATGTATTTAGCAGGACAAGAACTGCTCGGGTCACGATTCAACCCTTTAATTCTTATTTAAATAAGGACGTGTAAAAGTGCATTTTAACATTAAACCCATGACGTCATTTCTTTATGAAAATACTATGCAATTTATTTTCCTGAATTTAAAGAAACATAATTGTCATCATTGGAAGTCGTTAAATTTATTTTTAATTTTCCTAAATGCCATTTTAATGCGGTCGTAACTAATAGGACGTTTCCGTCCATTTCCCGTTCATCCGGGGCGCTCAGCATGTTATAAAGTTCGGAATGGGTATTTATCAAATTGGAAGATTATCTCGCTGTGTGAGGTGCTTTCATAATTGACATGTAGACTGAAATATAAGGTAAGTATATTGATAACTGATATATATTTCAAGATTTATAATGTACTATAATATAGAAATATGCAACGTTGAAGATTAAAGTATCTTAAATATTCCTCCTACTTATAACTGATAAAAATATTGCAAGCACATTTTAGCCTAAAATTATCGATATAATTTTATACAATAATAAAGCGACAACTCATAGCGTCGAATTGGAACATAGTTTTGAAAACAAAAATGTGGTGAATAAATCCAGGTAACGTATAAACCTTTTTAAAATTTATGTTATTTTTATTTTTATGTAATAGTGCTCGCCGTTTGCTTGTTTTTCTTTCTTGATTTACTGCGGACACTGCTCATTTCCTTAAGCAACAAATTTACCTACAATTTATTCACTCCACCCAGATGTAAATTCGTATCTACGAGGGTGGTATAATTCCGTTGTGAACAGGATTTTGTCGGCCGCGCTAAGCGAAGTAAAAGACTACCCAGGGATTGGTAGATACATACAATTAGCCCGATGACCAGAAGTAATATCTGTTAAGAACCTAAACTGTAAATTCAATTACTTTTTTCATTTTCATCATGTCAGTATCATTTTCCAGTAATTTGCAGTCATAACCAGTTTTCTCTGACTACTTATGTTACCATTTATCGTTTGTCGGTCATCGAGGCGCCGTAAAAGATTCCTTCTCAGAGAAATTACTTTATGATTAGCGAATTTTCATGAACGCGTATGACCCGTCGTAGCAAGGAGGTTAACATTTATCGCTGAATTGTAAGTCCGAGACAGCAAAATGGCCCCAAATATAGCGAGTCAACGTAATGCAACTGTACATAATATGACTATATTGTAGTCCTAAAAGACAGGTCTTTGGACGCAATTCGGTCAAAGACCATTGCTTGTACGAGTCTTATGTTTCTCATCCGGACCATGGTTGTAGCTCTGCGTATAACAAACAGTACAGATCCATCATTTGGACCAACCAAAATGAAATTGTCCTTCTTTTTTTTCCTTCTTAAAGTAAGAAATGTTTGGACCTAAAAGCTAAGGTGGTTTTAATAGCAGAACATTACAGAATATGTAAACATATAAGACTGACATGTGTTTTCTATATTACAGACTATGAAGATGTTGATAGTTTTCTTGTTGATTCATCTACTGTTTTACACAGGTAAGTGATTTTTAGTCCTTGAATGCCTCCCTTGGTGGACATACTGTGTGTGTACTTCTTCTTGGATTTGGCGCAAGTTTGGTCAGGAGGTATCATGATATGTCACAGCGACAGCCATGCTGTAATTGGAATGTACATTATTGGCTAAATGTCAGTTTTACCGGTTTTACCAATGCGAAATACTTATCATTGTAACATGATTTTGGTTGGAAACGTACCGGAAAGAAATCAATTCTACTGTAATGATACAGTATTTCAAACGAAACTAATACCCATACCACCGGGCAAGTGCAAGTACTACGCAGAATCAGATACAACGTTAAAATGAACAATGAAATTGGCCATTAATATTACCTTTAAGAAATATCTATTTAGTCAATACGCTCAAAAGCAAATATGGTATTGTCTTGGAAAAACGATAAATAACCAGTTTCCTAAGTATCACATTATAATTTCATTGATGATTTGTTCCTCACTATAAAATACCGAATAAAGTGCATTTACCAATATGAATCTGTATTTACCAGGTAGTTTTAGAGCGAAGACCCGATTCTTACGCCTGTGTTAAGTATTGGTATACAATTCTAACATGATAACCCGTGCCTGAAATTAATGCAACTATTATTTCATTTATCACTCTTTTGCAGTTGATGCAGCAACTCAAACACCACCAGACAACAAAGGTTTAGAATTTGTTGTTATGTTTATGGAAAATCAAAAACTTGGTTCACAAGCATTTCCATTGGAATTATATTGTACAACACAGGAAAAACAACAGGTGCACGTTCACGTGACCTCTCCAAAATGGAGTACTCCTAAAGTAGACGAAACATTTACTGTTTCCGATGGACAAGTTCACAAAACGTTAGTGGACGAATCATTCCGAATGACAGGAAGTGGCGTTTCTACGAAAGCTATTCTAATTCAAGCAGATGCTGAAGTCGCGTGCTATGGTGCTAATAAAGAAACTTTGTCAAATGACGTATATTTAGGACTACCAACAGACGCCTTGGGGACGGATTACTACGCGGTAGCATATAGTCCGGCCTCGGTGAAAACTGAAATTGGTATCGCTGCGCCGAGCGATGGAACGAATGTAAAGGTAAATGATCTTAGTGTAGATTATATGAATTGACCGGAAAAAGGGAACCTTTATTATGTTAATAAGATTTGAAATTTACTTAATGTGTTAGCCGCAGTGTAGTTTGTTCACTAATTGTTTTTAAATAGCTTGATTGTGAAAAAAAGTTCTTACAACTTGGATTTATTACTTTCGAGTCCGCTTCCTTATCCCCCAGTACTGAGATTGTGGCATTAAGTTTCTTGCTCAAGTAACAAAGGGGCGGTTTTGGATGG
This sequence comes from Mactra quadrangularis, assembly GCA_025267735.1. Taxonomy (NCBI): domain Eukaryota; kingdom Metazoa; phylum Mollusca; class Bivalvia; order Venerida; family Mactridae; genus Mactra; species Mactra quadrangularis. The sequence goes on along the minus strand of CM046299.1, from coordinate 46,116,772 downwards.
GATTCGAACCAACGCTGAGCTGGCAATCCAATAATTACCAGTCCAGCGTCGTAACGGCTCGACCACGTCAGCAGTGTAATTAAATGAAATGTGTTATGTTTTGATCCGTCTTAAGAATATTTGCACGAGCCACAACATTGAGGTGAACTTTCAAATGCCGTAAACCCAAATACGCAAGAGTAAGATATTGTTTACAAGTATACTTGAACTTTTATCACAAATAATTATCTTGGTGGTTGACAATAACTGCTTTTATCCAGATAGACATGTGTTGTTGTTTATATATTACCGAACACAACAATAACAAAAAAAAAACAAACACACGTACAGTATATGTAAATTACGTAAACATCGCATTTTGTACTTAATTTTACACTCATCCTTTATTTGGATGGGGAAGGGGTAACAAATAGTGGCGACATTTAGTGGTACAGTTTCAAAGTATTTAATTTATTTCTGAGGACTAAGTTGAGATCAACAGATTTTAAAGATGTAAAAGATTATATGACCGTCCCAAGTTAGAACTTTTTATTTGAAGAACAGATTACATTTACCCACAAATATTACCATGCACTCTGTTGTTAACACCTTCCTTGTGGGAAAAATGTAACTGTAAACTTTTGTTAAATATGCTACTAGGTAAGGTCATGGAAAGCTCCATTGTACCAATAATCATGCCAATAAAAAAAGCGGATAAAACCACAGACATGTTATCTTTGTCTCTGGTAAAACTTGTTTATTGCGATCGTCTTTAAGAGGGGATTACGGTAGAAAAACAATCTGACATTGCTATATATGACAAACAATTGTAATACTTCATGTTATATAGGACAAACTAACCTTAGTTTGTTAAAGTCTGTTATTTTTTCATAATTCTGTTAATTTACCATTATTGTGAAATATGTCCTTAGATGTAATTTCTACAAAAAGACAGACGATTTCAAAATATTATATCAGAGATAAAGTTCTTCCAGAAATTTCCACTTACCCGTTATTCTATTTTTAGTAACAAATACACATTTCACCCGGCATCAAACGGCGTTGCAAATACTGTCTGTTAACTTAAAATTAACTATGAAAAACCATGTGATTATTAACCATATAACAATAATAAATAATATATAATATCTTTTTCTTATGAGGCAACTCAGTTGGTCAAGCAGGTGTTCCTTAAGAGCCCCAAAAAATTAAAAGTAAACATGTACATGTATATACTTATATTTGTTTTAGATAACATTGCCTTCAAACAATGGACAGGTTGATGTAACATTTAAAGGTAATACCTACCATGCTGGGGATAGTTTTAATGTACCATTACAGAAATATGAAACATTACAAATACAGAGTACTGGCGATCTATCAGGTAAACAGTTTTCATGTTTTAAACCTAATTTTTTGTGCTGTTTGTTGTTTTCTGATATATGTTAATTTAAAACATGATACATTACGAGTTAAAGAAACAACGTAATTATTTAATTCATTTTTTGGACACATGCTTTTAATGATTAAGAATCATTTAGTGTATTTTTTTAGACAACCTATTATGAATTTAGATTATAAGCAATGGTTTGATTTTGCTTTATAATACATACGTAAAGTTGACTAAGATCTGACATAAGTAGTGTTCTTTTTATTTTTTTGCTGAACAGCACTGCAGTAAATACGTAAAACACACGTTAAAATTGCGTAAGAAAGATATATGACAATGATACTGAATCATTTATTTTGGACATATTAATGGTAAACCGGAAATGCAATAACTAATTGGACGTGTTGCAGATATTTCGTTCATGTTTCCTCAGGTATTTGCTGTGTAGCCTTTGTTATCTGGTACAATTCCTAGACCAATAGTAATAACTATATAATACCAAAGCGATAGTAACAAACCGCGAACCGCTTGCTGGCAATGTATTAAGAAAACTGGACAACATTCATGTTTTCACATTTTAGGTACACATATAGAAAGCAACAATCCAGTGGCTGCATTCAGTGGAAACATTAAATCTAATGTAGGAAATGGAACATTTCAAGACCATCTAGTAGAGCAACTGTTACCAGCTGATAGGTGGGGTCAGAAATTTGTTACCGCCCCCACACCGGGACGTACCGTCGGTGATGTGTTTAAAGTGGTAGCCCGTGAAGATAACACTGTGGTGACGATACCTGGACGGTCACCAGTGACATTACAAAAAGGTGAAGTCTTGAAATTTGAACTACCGTCCAATCAGTACTCTTACATCACGTCAACGAACCCTGTATTGATAGCACAGTTTGTGAAGAGCCAGCAAACACCCAATGAGCCAGCTGACCCCTCTATGATGCTGATCCCGCCGTATGAACAATTTGGATCTGATTATACTTTCACAACGCCGGAGTACTCGCACCCAGAGTACGGCAATGATCCAACTTTTCGATACAAAAATGAATTTATGATAGTCGCGAAAAAGTCTGATATAGGTGGACTTTTATTAGACGGAAAACCATTTCCTAAGACCACGTGGGTTGATATACCTGGTTCAGACCTTGTTGGATCTTCCATCACTTTGCCACATGGACCTCATACTGTTCGTCATACTAATCCATTGTCAAGTTTTGGAGGTTATCTTTATGGACATGCCTATCACGAGTCTTATGGATTTCCTACGGGAATGAGGACGGCTGTTATTTATTCAGTAAGTTTTATTTCCTTTGAATATTTTTACGTTTTTAAGGTTGTAAACACCAAACTATTGCACTGGGAGTCTAATGGAGACTGAACATTTCTAGGAATATTTAACAATTCATTGTACTGTATGTTTCTATTTTTACTTATGTTCCGTCGGCCTCGATTTATAAATTATCACAACAACACTGTTCCTATGCATACAGAAAAGCAATAATTTAAAATTTTACCGTTAAAATCTGTTTCCTCATGAATAAAAACTTGAATATGACAATAATTATTGTTAGTAAAATAATTGTGTATATCTGTGCACCAAAATCTGTATTACACTTAATTGAACAGTATCAGTTGTCTTGGCCGAGTGGTTAAGGCGATGGATTAGAAATCCATTGGGATCTTCCCGCGCAGGTTCGAATCCTGCCGACAACGGACATTTTTTTTATCTCTTATGGGACAATTCATCAATGACTGAATTATTTTTTTCTTTACTAGAACAGCTTTGTTCTGTCCAGACCTAATCAATAGCGACTCATTATTAGCTGTTGTATGCTCTTGTCTTTGCCTTTTTGAGGCTCCTTCATATATCATGTCTGAGCAAAACTAAAGACTTGTTCTTAAATTTCAAGCACTTATCAAACTTAATTTATGTACTTTAGTCTACAAGTGACCTCTGACACAGCTTCATATCTGTTGACCAATGTTTAATATTATCCAACGATCAACTGGATCATTTCAATTACATAGACATATTTAAGTTTGATAATAGTATTTTACGTAGATCTAATCAAACATGGGACTTCATGGAATTTAAGAAATTTAACATTATGCTATTGATTTGCGATGATTATTGTTTTACAGAAGAATTGTACAGTAACACCAATGGTTGTTGGTGACGGTATAGACAATGATTGTGATAATAGAATAGATGAAGAATTATGTCCGGATGGTATAGGTAAGTGACGTCATATTTAAAATAAACCTGTGACACCTTAATTCAACAGCTGTTTTGAACAACAGTCAACTTCATGATAAACTATTTAACATCTTGCTTTGTAAGACAGAAGGATTTCGTTTCGAATCCCATTTGAACGTCACTCACCCACACCATTATACACATCAGCATGATAAATACGACATTCTAGTTACACGACGGAAGCAATTGCCCAATAGGTTCCAATACTTTGGTGTTACTGAGAGCCTGTTGAAACTTGCACCATGACAGTGGGCAGGCCTACAGGTATAATATACGCTGAAATGTTAAAATAATTGTTATGCCTCCCATTAAGATCGCATTGTAGCAGCATTAAGTATAGTTTATACGAAATTGGGGTTAAATTGACAGCTGTCTACAGATGGCTACCGTTGAAGATTTTGTTTGGAGAATTGCTGTACACATTGACACATTATATAATTCAATGAATACAACAAAGCAGTCATTCATCGAAGTACTGTAGTAACGCGTGTGCCTTTAAGTTACTACATGCGAAGTGCATCTCCATTCGATTTATGAGAACCGTGATGAATAGGAGCTGAGCATAATTTTGGTCCCTTCGTACTTGCCTTTCTGAGGAGTTATCATAGCGAACATTTCTGACTCTGATAACTATCATATAATTATTTCATTATATAAATTGTTCAGATGATGATGGTGATGGAAAGAAGGATGAAGATTGTGTCCGAACATTTCCAAGTAAGTTATCATACAGGATAATTTTTATAAATCACTGCAAGTTTTATACCAGCGGCCGATTGTATAAACGTTGGTTAAATCAACCCTGGGTTAAATGCTAACCTAGGGTTATCTTTAACCAGACTGGGTTAGCTAACCAATTTGGTTATTCGATTGTATAAAGCAAGATAACCCAAAAGTTACTAAACCAAAACGGATAAATTTAACCGTACTTAAACTGTCCCATAATGCATCATTTATTTAATATAGTTTTACACCAAATTTCCTAATATTTTGTCCACAAATCATTGAGATATGGTTGATCTTATCAGTGAAAATCAGTTAAAAGTCTAAGACTGCATTAAGTGTACATAATTTAAACTTAGTATCCTTGTATTATGAAAATACTTTGTATTGATACCAACCAAGCTAAAATATTATCCAAACAACTACCTACATTAATTTAGTATTAAATGACATCTCTCTAGCAACTGGGGTTCTTCTACATTGACTTATGTTTTACAGGCAAGCTTATTCAACTACAAACATTGTAAGAAATCAGCTAAACTATTAAATTAAAACTGATTTAGCCATTCGATAGATATTCTTTTGCAACTTAACTATTCTACTTCTAACGGAATGATGTTCAAGCCCGCCCCTTTTTATCACTGACCAATGTAAACCAGTAGGGAGTTCAGTTACCGCGAACGTTACAAAACGTTCTGTAACGATACATTCGGAACTCCTCGGCCATTTGCTGCGAATAATCTCGGACATATTCAGACGCTATTTTGAAACTACCGGTGTTAAGGTAAACAAATATATGATCGTTTAGGCATTGAGTGATGTTTCGTTTTTAGTCAGTAAATTTTGAAACATCACTCATTGCCTTAACGATCGCATATTTGTGTATTAGATTAGATAATTCGCAGCGAATGGCCGAGGAGTTCCGAATGTATCGTTATGTAACGTTCTGTAACGTTTTGTGTAATTGATCACGCTACAGCTCTAATTTAGCAAAGTGAAACGAATTGTTTTTTTACAGTTTTAACTCGTCGTTACATTTTTACCTACCTAAATGCATGTAAAAGCTGATACTTGAAAGTCTGATTTTAATGTGATCCTTTTCGCCTGTAACTTGTATAGCTTATAAATACAAGTTGAACTGAGACAGATAAATACATTACACGTATCAATAACGCTACAAAGATTTACAAGTTCAATCTCTCTTGAACAACATCAATTAGGAGGTACTTAAATGTGTTGCTGTTCAGTTGTTGTTGCTCTGCAGAGGTTAAATTAAATAAAAAATAAGCCGAAAGGAAATGTCAAATTTATGTTGTTGTACGGTTAATTAGTTCTGCATATGGCCGCTTTTTAGAGAATGTACTGATAAAATTTATATAAACATACTTTCTAGTCAAATGTATTTTTTACAAACTTAATGTAAAGAGCATATTTCAACAATGTAGTTGATACGTCTTACATGTATATTTATTTTGATTAAACTAACAGTTGATGGAGACTGGGGACCTTGGACTCCATGGAGTTCTACTTGCTCCGTTACTTGTGGTGATGGAGTCCTTACAAGAACCAGAAAATGTGATTCTCCTGCACCAAAATTTGGCGGGAAAGCTTGTACAGGAAATGACACAAACACTAAAACTTGTTTCGCAGGAACACCTTGTGGAGGTGAGATTTTGATATTGAAATCAATTCAGTTTTATCATAACATGCGGGTACCGAATACGATTTAATAATTTGTTAATCTTTCACCGCGTTTGGATTACTTTAAAGCCTTTTCTCGTCTCTTTTTTACCAGCGCTTCCTTATTCCATCAGATGCACAAGATGAAGTCCACATCCCCAGCAGGGTGATGATTTTTCTCGGAGGGGTATGAACTTCGTGAACAGCGACAAGGTATCGAATTATAGGATTGCCTGATTTGAACTTGAATGTGCTTTATATAGTGGTCTTAGTTCATCATGTTAATTCCAATGGCATTTTCTACAAAATTGCCGCAAGTGATTACTTTATCTGGCATTCGTATGTCATGCTTAATTTAAATATACAAAATGTCGAGTTTTTTACGTTATTAACTTAAACGCTGAATATGTGTCTCGTGGTATAAATAGATAGCACACATAATTTTTTTTGTTCACAGTTGACGTGGCTGCACTATGTCAAGCTAACAGAAATGCCATTGTCCCTAATCCACTAAACTGTGCTCAATATTATGATTGTACAAGAACTTCAACACTTGGACAACTACATTTATTCGAATGTCCGTATCCTCAACTGTTTGATGAGAACACACTGGTCTGTGATGACTTTGAGAAAGTGAATTGTGGCAGACGACACGAACCTATGGCTCCTTGTAAGTGCTTAAATTAATGTACTTTCTAATATATGTGCTTTTTGTACTAATTATCAAAGAGTTACATGATGGAAATTAGCAATAAGATCCAAGTGAGACCCATATTGGTACTTAAAATAAGCCACAAAACTGTCTTTTTCATAAGTTGCTGGTATCATGGCGGCATGATTGCTATATGTTATCTATTCGTCCTCCCACAAGAGACAACCATTGTTTTACCAAATACGGAGGAAAATATAAATGATTGAAAAATCGCCACGATTTTGAATCAAAACCAGATCCCTGGATTCATTATTGAGCATGCTAACCTTTTAAATTGTTTTACTATGTTGCAAGCAGCAAACAAAGCGATTTAGAAGCTAAACCACAATCTATAAACTACTCGCCAGCTTCACAGACCTAATATTTTACTTATTATAAATGTATTGTAAGGGTGGTTATTTATCTAAGCAAATTGGCATGTATACGATCCCACATGAGGCTAACAATTGTAGCCGTTATATTCATGTATATGGAGAAGTGGTCCAGTGGTTGAACGCACGCTGAGACCCTGGGGTTCGAATCTTATAGGGGACTCTGCTTACTTCCTTGAGCAAGTTACCTGCGACTGCTTCACTTCACCCAGGTGTAAATAAGCACTTGCGTAGGTGGTATAATTCCTTTGTGCTACACAAAAACGGAGTAAAAATACTCCCCCCTGGATATTAATTAAAAGATACCGGTAGCCCAATGTCCAGGGATGATAGCTGTAAAGACGGTGAGCATGCGCTGGCATGAAATCTAGACTATAAATCATTTTTTTTACATTATCGTGCTGTTCTTGCTTTCATTCAAGGTGAATACGATCAGAACAAATGTAATGGCACAGACCCTAATTGTATACCCTGTGATAAAAGGTTGTACAGTTGTGTGGGCGTGGCCGATGGACAAAGGGCAGCTGGAGTATTCTCCCCTGAATATAAGGATTGTAAGAGTAACCGAACTTTGAGTCAAGATAAATGTAAATTTGGATATTTTAATCCACAGGCTCTAAAATGTATGCCACATAACGCAGGTAGGTTGATAAAAAATACATCACTTACATCAACATACACTTGTGAATAGATTACATTTAGCAGATGTAGCCGTGCGGTTACGACGTTGGATTGGCGATCATTGGGTAGCAAGCTCCGTGTTGGTTCGAATCCCATCTAAAAGCTACCACGTTGTTTCCGTCAGCAAGAAACTTTACCCTGCTAGCTCAGTACTTGGGGACCAGGAAGCAGACTCGAAAGTAGTTAATCTTAATTGTAAAAACGTTTTTCAAAATCGAGCTAAATTAATTTAGTATAAACTAAGTAGTTACATGGATGTAAGGGTATAAAGTTATGACTGACATATCATGATACATAAACTTATGAGTTTTGGTTCAGTGGTAGGACGTACGCTTAGCGTTCTTGAGATCCTGGGCTCAAGCCCCTGCTTGGGGCGGTGCTTATTTTAATTTTTCTTAGGCAAAAAATATACACTTTAGCAATGCGAAAATAATGGGAAAGTGCCATGGATTAAGTTACGTCTTTATTTTCTTCGGAGTCCACGAGCAATCCGAACTTTGATGCCAATGCATGTGCTATATGTACAAGTATTTTGTTGTTTTAGATTTCATATGGCGTAATATCTGGAAGTGCCAATTTAGTCTATCATCAGCAATTACAGGGTCCCACAAACCATATAAATTCAATACTTTCAAAGGGAAAGCAATGTGTTATACAACTATTGGAAGATGGACACAGTTATCGTTCGTAAAACAGCAGATGTAGAATTACGACATAGCTTGATTTAAAGTAAATAAGATGTATGCTTAACTTTAATCTTCTGTGATAATGCATACACCTGGCCCCAGCATGTAAATGTAGTTGGAATGGCTGTTATTATATGAGCATATTAATACAATTAAAATAAACCTTATCCAAACATGTAAGTCAGTTTTGTTTTATATAATATAGCTTTTAATTCACTATTTGTGTTTCAAATGATACTACATTTGAAGTAACATTGATTACGTAAGTACAATTAATGATCAAAAAATTAGCTTGAAATTGAATACAAAAATGAGATTTTTCGTGAATCTGGGGCTTGATTTTCTTATTGCAGGAACTCTTGGATTTTATTGTCGGCAACATCCAAAAGATTTGATAGGAATTCCTGACAATTGTGCCAAATATTATAACTGTAGTAAGCTTGGTAACACACTAGCAGCTAAAATGGATGAATGCATCTATCCTGAACTGTTTTCAATGGTAACCAATCAATGTGACAACTTTACAACAGTGAAATGTGAAACTAGAATGGAACCCCAGGCTCCATGTATGTTCATATATTATACTTTCCATTCATCATCTTATCAAATTTTTAAAGGACGTGGGAGAACCTCTTGTAAAAAACATACATACTGTCATCCCCTTAACTCCTCTTTCTATTTGTCTGACCGCTTAAATCCGAACGCTGCGATTTAGAAAACGTATCCAAGCTATTTTGCTGAATCTTGGCATGTGAATACATGGCAAAGCGTAGATTATGTACATTATTGTTGTTTATTTTTCTGATCAAAACTTTTGTCGCCATGGATACGGAAATAGTCAAAACGGAATAGTACAAACATATAGATGCTAGTGCGTACATTTCAAGCGCATCAGAAACGAGTGTTTTTATTTATTTCAACGACAAAACATAAGCAAGCGTTTTTGTACAGGTATATTGTATTGGAATTCTTAATTTGCAAAACTAGATATCATTTGACGATAGTCTGTATTTCGAAAGTATAATAATCTTTCAAGTTTCATATGGCGTCATTATAATTTTGTTCCCATAAGAAAATTGCAAAATCACGTGACTATGTTTTAGGTGAATATGACCAATACAAATGTGATCCTACGAATACAACATGTGTATGCCCTGATGAGCATATGGATTGTCGAGGACTTACAAATGGTATACAACCTTGGCCTGGAAAGTTATGGGGAACAAAGTATGCACATTGTAATCTCAATAGAACAGACTCACAGAAACAATGTCCCAAGGGACAATATTTTCATCCTACCAAAAAGATGTGTACCTCAAAAGTGCTGCCAAGTAAGTAACATTGTTCTCACATTTGTCGCGTTGCATTATAATAAAAAAAATTCTATTACTTGAACATAGCGTGCTGACAATTAAATTTTGAACATATGTTTAAACATGTTTGAGTGTCACAATTACGTTATACATATTGTGTAAGCATTTGCTGATAAAACATATGTTTATATATGTTCCGTATTGTATATTAAATGTTTTTTGTGTAATTAAGCAAGTCTTGCTTTGTAGCCGACGATAAAAAAAATCGACCCAGGTCCGTGGTAAATAAAAATATGGGACCACAGTAAATCGTTCAAGTAATTTTTAGAAAACTACTAGTAAATAGGTGTATATTGACAAGGTGATGTTAGATCCCCAGAAGTTCGCTTGGTATCGACAACGACTCATACAGGGTGAATTCTCAAAAAAGTTACAACTTTAGTGATCTGGCAAAATCCAAACAAAAATCCAGATGTAAAATGTATTACAATCTTTAATTCTTTCTACTATTTCAGACGAGGTAACAAAAGTATGCCAAGCCAATCCTACAATGGTATTTATAGATCCAGATAATTGTGCTAAATATATTAATTGTTCTGCTACTAACAATTATATGAAAGAATGTAAATACCCTGATCTCTTCTCTGCTGTAACTATGACATGTGACACATTTGATCAGGTACAATGTAATACAAGGATGGAACCTATGGCCCCATGTACGTATTGGCATTATTATGAAATTTTATTAGTTTAGTTCATACTAATTTATTGTAGCACAATTGTTCTTGCATCTTAATCATTTTTGAGTCTGCTTCCTGGTCCCCCAATACTGGTAGGATAGAGTTTCTTGCTCAAGAAAGCAACAGGGTAAGTTTTGGATGGGATTGGAACCAGAAGGTAAACATGCCCGTTTTAATAGTCATTATTTCTAGTTATATGAATTTGGAGCAACCCTCTTGTTTCGTCACCTTTAGTGACGTCCTTTTTATAACAAAGGTTTAAAAATCTAAAACATCATCCTCTTTGATTTGTGACTGTTTGGAAGTTATATGTTTTTACTGTTAACTGCTGTTCGTTATAATTATGTAATCATACTAATTCAAGTCATTTTGTTTTTAGAATCTACTATGCATCTGAATTATACTTTTCCTTCAACTCAATTTTTTTCATTTTCAATATCTGAAAGAATTACTTGTATATGATTCTGTGTTTTTCAAGAACTGTCTGTTATTCATTTGGAAAATATATAAAATCATTGTTTAGAACTATTTCTGTTGTTTCTGAGGAAAATAAGCAATGTTTGTATTTTTTATTTGATTAGAAAATATCCGAATATATCAATTTAAAACAAACATTTAAAACCATTGAAGGTTACGCATGCATTTAACATATTTTATTTTACTTTATAACAGGCGAATACGACCAGAATAAGTGTGCTCCCGGAAATGCGTCTTGCACATGCGCAGACATATTGCCTAGCTGTGTTGGAAAGCCAGATGGTGACAATGCAATGCAAAGCATGATGTGGAAAGCTGATTATGTCAGCTGTACCAAGAACAGAACCATTCTACCAACAAAGAAATGTACTGATGGATATTTTCACCCTGTCCAAAAGAAATGTCTGACAGATGTAGCTCCGAGTAAGTGTTGTGTTTTGTAATTAAGAGTATTATATTGAGTATACTATTAAAGGAATGGATTTGAATTTGACATTACAAAACTAAGACTACACAAAACTAGGAAATAAACTCACGTAGCGTGAAAAAATTTGAAACGATTCCTATCCCAATGACTGTTGGTTCGGTTAGTGATTCAACTGCAATTGTTACACCAAACAAAGAGTTATTGATAAGGTTTATTAACTCTAACAGCAACCATTTACATGCAAAAACCTGAAATACCAATACGTAAACCAGTATAAACAAGGCTTTTTGAATATACAAATACTATTTTTCTCGTCTAAGTCATTACTAATAAAAAAAATTAAGGATGATATAAGTCATGTTAAACATAAATACGTTGTATTTGACCACTGCTGGATAATTCCAACAAAAATAAAAAAAGGCTTTGAACTAAGTTGAAACGTTTTTCCTTCTACAAAATTATACATAAACAATCTCTGATTACTACGCTTTGGATTTTGAATTTAGTGAGCAAAGGGGTTGCTGGTTCTCACCCTCACCCGCTCTTTTATACCTAGTTATGGAGTATGAAAAAATAACGCTTTTCCTGCATTAATATTATATTTGATATTTGGAGAAGTTGCCAGTTCTGTGGAAGGGTGGAGAGTACTGTCGTTCGATATAATAACCAAAGCACTGGAGTGCTGGAGGAACGATGTCCTGAACTCATTTATTAAATAAAGAATATAAAAATGTCAAAATATCGAACTTTTGCAGCAATATTATCTATAAAATAATGTATTAAGTATCAATAATTGATTATTTATTAATAGAATTTAACAAGAGCAGTTCAAAGACAGCGCTAGACTTTTCGAATGTTTTGCTCATGGCAAGGTTTATCTTACTTCATCAAACAAAATAAATCAGTCAAAGAATAATAACCAATTCATATAAATATAAAAGAGGCATACTTTCTACGAGTACGCGACCAGTATTTACTCGATAAAATATTTTCGGGGGGGGGGGGGGCGGAGTTTCACTCTGGGCATGCAAGTTGTTTACTTACGCATACAGCGTTAGATAGTGAGTGAGTCGCTCATAATAATCGTGGAATAACTAGGTCATCGTTTGGTTTATCTGAATTAATGTTTAATAAAATATCATGGTTTACACAACAGTTTTGCGTTTCGCTGTCCTAATGGTAAATACATACAATTCTTGAATGTATAAAATCTAAACGCTTTCCGCAATTTGGACGTTAATCGGTTGTCAGGGTCCGACGTTAAAACAACGCCAGGATCCGACCTAAAACGGACGTCGGGGACCAACGTTAATACGACGTCGGGGTGTGACGTTAATCCGACGTCGAGGTCCGACTTTTACACGACGTCAGGGTCCGACGTTAATCCGACGTCGAGGTGCGACGTTAATTGGACGTCAGGGTCCGACACTAATACAACGTCAGGGTCCGCCGTTAATACGACGTCAGGGTCCGTCGTTAAACGGACGTCGGGGTCCGACGTTGATATTACGTCACGGTCCGATGTAAAACGGGCGTCGGGGTCAGTCGTAAATACGACGTCAGAGGCCGACGTTAATACGACGTCGGGGTGCGACGTTAATGGGACGACAGGATCTAACGTTAATCCGACGTTGGGGTGCGACGTTAATCGGACGTCAGGGTCCGACATTAATCCGACGTCAAAAAATGCCACAAAAAGTGTGTACTTTTCAAAAATCGCGATAAGAATTTGACCACCGTTCTGCATTAATATGAAAATAAACGTTATAACTCGGCAATTGGTGAAACCTTTTAGACGTGAAAACCCTGAATTCAGTGATGATTTACGACTGACGTGACATTAAGAAAATCGGAACAAAATAATTGTATGCAACAACATTTCAGAAACATTTTGATATAATTATCATTGGCCTCGGACATTCAATACTTTATATATGAGGGTTTAATGTACTTGCATGCCTGTTTAAAGCGCGAACCATTGTGACGTCCATGACGTCGTGAAAATAACGACAACGTCGCTAAGGTTACCAGAAAAATAAACAAGAAACATGAAGGTATCTGCCTGTCAACTTTTATCAAAATCGATGAACATATTTCTTTTTCGTTTTTTCTCAATGTAAAGTACCGACCCACCTTAATACAACGTCGGGGCGCGACGTTGATCGAACGACACGGTCCGACGTTAATCCGACGTTTGGTTGCAACGTTAATCGGACGTCAGGGTCCGACATAAATACGACGTCAGGGTCCGACGTTAATACGACGCCAGGGTCCGACGTTAAACAGACGTCGGGTCCGACGGTAATATGACGTCACGGTCCGTCGTTAAACGGCGTCGGGGTGCGACGATAATACGACGTCAGGATCCGACGTTAATCCGACGTCAGGGTCTGACGTTAATCCGACGTCGAAGTCTGACGTTGAACGGACGTCGGGGTCCGACGTTAATACAACGTCAGGGTCCGACGTTAATTCGACCTCGGGGTCCGAATTGGTTTTATAGTATACTTTTATTGCGATAATTAAGGCCACCGGCCCATTCACATAATTATTACAGTACATACATACAAAAACATATCAGTGTGATGGAGAAACATTTTAACAATAAGATTAAGATAAGTATACTATTATCTCTAAGGTAAATTGTATAATTATATTCAAACAAAGTATACATGTAATTCACATACTTAGCATACAGTCACTCATAGATGGGAATTTCCCTCTCTTAAGGTAAAATGTAAAATCATATTTGAACACAGTAAACAAGTAATTTACATAATTATATAATTACTCAACCATTTCAATAAAGGAAATGTTTAAACAAAGGTAATGTTTCAACATGTTTAAAATATAACACCAGTAGTTTACCTAAGTATACTATTACAATTACATGTACAAACCTTTCCAGAAACAAATTTCATTCTTTTAAGGTATAATGTATACTCAAACTATTTAAAAAAAAAATTACAATTAATTTACCAAATATTTAAACATAGTACACAAGTTATTTACCAAATATTTGAACATAGTGCACATGTAATTAACCAAATATTTGAACATAGTACACTAGTATTTACCATATATATAAACATTGTACACAAGTAATTTACCAAATATTTAAACATACTATACAAGTAATTAACCATATATATAAACATTGTACACAAGTAATTTACCAAATATTTAAACATACTATACAAGTAATTTACCATATATATAAACATTGTACACAAGTAATTTACCAAATATTTATACATACTATACAAGTATTTTACCATATATATAAACATTGTAAACATTGTAGGTATAATGTATACTCAAACTATTTAAAAACATACAATTATTTTGCCACATATTTAAACATAGTACACAAGTGATTTATAAATATTTGAACATAGTGCACAAGTAATTTACCAAATATTTGAACATAGTACACACGTTATTTACCATATATATAAACATTGTACACAAGTAATTTACCATATATATAAACATTGTACACAAGTAATTTACCAAATATTTAAACATACTATACAAGTAATTCACTGTGTATATAAACATTGTACACAAGTAATTTACCAAATATTTATACATACTATACAAGTAATTTACCATATATATAAACAATGTACACAAGTAATTTACCACATATTTAAACATAGTGCACAAATAATTTACTACATATTTAAACATAGTACACAAGTAATTCACCATATATTTAAACATGCTATACAAGTAATTTACCATACATATAAACATTGTACACGAGTCATTTACCACATATTTAGACATAGTACACAAGTAATTTACCACTTATTTAAACATAGTAAACGAGTAATATACCACATATATAAACCTAGTACACGAGTAATTTACCTGAGTATAGAATTACCCAAACTTATCAAGATTAAAGTATAATGCATATTCATATTTAAACAAAGTATACAAGTAATAAACATGTGTACAATCATTTACATATACTAAGATAGATATTTTCTTCTTTTAAGGTAAGCGTATAAAACATATTCAATTATAGTACACAAGTAATTTACATAAGTATACAATGACTATTACATTTCAAAATAGAGATTTCCCTATATATTTAGGTATAGTGTATATACATATCTTAACAAAGCATACAAGTGATTAACATAAGTATACAATCACTCATACCTTTCAAGATAAGAACTTCTCTCTTTTAAGGCATAATGTATAAACATGGCAACATTACGTATAATTTCAGTATCAGAACATGACATTAATCTGTAAAATTCTACTTCATTTGGATTGTTAAGGTAAACATGAGGAATATATTTAGAGCGAAGAATATTGTACAATGGACATGTCATAAGAAAATGAAATTCATCCTCTATGCAATTATTACAATAAAAACATGTTCTGTACTCTCTATCTATACCTAGATGTCTGCCTTGTTCTATCATCAGTAAATGAGATGAACTTCTAAATGAAGCTAGACTAGAAAGAAATTTTGCTATATCAATACAAGTAACATATGGTTCAACTTTATAGTCTGTTTTAAAATGTGAATAATGCAATAATTTTGTATTATCTTTGCAAGAGGTCATCCAAGTCTGCTGATACTGATCAGTAATCCTTTGTACATATAATTTTATAAATCTATCTGGGTTAACAACTTCTTGATTATTCCATACATAAGCAAATCCATTTGAACTCAAGTTATTTCTTACATATGAAACCCAATTTGTATGACCTATACTATCAAAATACAACAGCATCTCATAACTTAAGCGTATATATCTATTTCTTGGCATAGTTAATATTCTCAACCAATATTTAATGGCTTTCTTAGCTGAATATATATACATTGGGACTCTCCCAGTGTCACCCAACACAGCATCGTTACATGCATTAGTTTTAACATTTAAAAAGCGCTTAACAGCATACAAGTGTACATTTTCAACATTTTAAAATTGGAATAAAACTTTAATTATCCTAAACAATGATACTATTAGATCATTTTAATGATTATTTTAAAGATTAATTAAGTGCGTTTTTCCTCAACTGTCAAAACATGAATAATTTCACGGCGATTTCGTGCTTTTGTCTAACAAACGTGATATTGAAAATGTGTGTAATCATCTACCGTGAAAGTATTCAAACTTTGACAGTTGAGAATAATGGACTATAACTGTAGTTTTAGGAGGCTATATATTTACATTATTAGTTCTAGAACTGGTTCTGGTACTGGTAATAGAACTGGTTCTAGAATTGGTTCTAGACCTGGCACAAGAACTAGTTCTAAAACTAAAATAATAACTTCGTTATTCTAAACAGTCTTAAAATTAGACCATTTTAGTGATTACTTTAAAGAATACTGATTTAGTACTGTCAGTGCTTTGATATTAAATGAATAATTATAAAAACTTTATCCTCATAAAAACACCTACTTTCCCTACTGGTTCTAGAACTGGTTCTAGAATTGGTTTCTGCAATTTGTTTAACCGTTGAATCGACAAGCTCCGTCCTAGATATTAAGGTATTGCAGGCGAAGTCTATGATAGAGCGAGAAGGCGGGTTTTATAACACCTCCTGGCGTTAGTCATTGCATGATAATATACGTTTGTGAATGACTTTAACGACCGACAACACAAGCCGGTGTAGTTTTTATTATAATGAGATGTTAATGAGTGTCACGCTTGAACTACGCCTCTTTGTCTATGTTGAAAATTAATGAAGCATGAAAAAAGTAATCTTATACTTTCTTGTTACCATTGGAACGATGTTTAGACATCGTTCCAAAAACTAATATCACATCCTACAGAGGGTGATAGAACAAGCCGAGATTGACATTACTTGTCAAGGGTGAACATTCCGTTCTATCACCCTCTGTAGGATGTGATATCTGTGTAATGTTAAGTGTTTGTTTTCTTTCAGCTGACGCTAGACCTTATTGTCGTGCCAATCCACAAGATGTTTTACCAGTGTCTGGTAACTGTGCTCAGTATATAAATTGTTCAACAGTAAATAGACTAACATTAGCTGCAGATCCCGTACAAGAATGTAAATACCCTGACTTATTTTCTACACAAACAAAGAGTTGTCAACCATTTACGTCAGTGACATGTGGTAAACGTATGGAGCCTCAAGCACCGTGTAAGTTATTATAGCACTTCTTAGATTTACAAAACATGATTACTATATCCTTGTTTAAGTGTTATTGCAAGGAAGTTTTTAGAAGAGAGTATGCTCTCAAACTTATTTTAGATATCTCCGTTCAAATAAAACTTTTAAACGGTACACATATGTAATTGATGTATTTTCATATAAACCTTAGAATGTAAAATATGTCTGTGAGATTTGATAGACATACGTGGCAATGGTAAAATATTTGACAATTGGTCCTCAAGAATATCAATTTAATAAACGACTTAAGATAATAATGCTGCACATTTGTGTGGTTAAGTTTGAGAACAAAATATGTATTGCTGTTGTCTCAATATTGCCCCTATAAATGAATCGACACATAGTTATTTTGACAAATTGCATATCAATAGGTGAAGAGTTACACGCTTTAGATATTACACTCATGACAACTGCAGTAATAGTAGAGAAGTTAATCTAGAAGAAAATACCAATCGTTAGTATATAAAGCTTACGTACGAGGGTGCCAATAGCTTTTAAAGTGAAACATTGACTACAAACTACAACAATACCTATCATCGAATCATTGATAAAATGATTGTGAACAATGCTCATAAAACTATCATTTGTTATTCAGGCGAGTACAAACAAAACCTGTGTGACAAAACAGATCCTGCTTGTATTCCTTGTCAAGACAGACTACCATCCTGCATTGGAAAACAAGATGGCGACCAAGCGTTTCCGACCAAAGAATGGAAGCCAGATTACGTCACATGTACTAAAAATAGAACGGTGATACCCATAAAGAGATGTAACCCAGGTTACTTTCATCCTGTTCTGAAGATATGCAAGCAGGACATTGCAAAACGTAAGTTTAACATCAATGTACACGTTGGACAGGATGTGGCGTTCTCTACTGGTATCTCATGCAAATAACACATTTACAACAACGTTTGAGTGATATTTGATATATTCGTGTACATGAATATTTGTATAATTGGGGAAGTTTCTCAAAAGTATCTTGGAGTTTTTAAGATTAGCATGGTGATACTTAATAATATAAATGTTTCAGTCATATCCAGCAGTAAACTTTTATTATTTTTATTATTTATTATAACTTAAAATATGCATTTTATATCTTGGTTAGGAGCAATGGTCCAGTGGTAGGACGCGCGCTTAGGGATCGAGAGGTCCTGACTTCGATTCTCACTAGGGGCACTGCTTATTTTCTTGAGCAAGAAATTTACCTACAATTGTTCCATTCCACCAGGTGTAAATGGGTAATGTGAGGGATCGCCTGCCTGAGAGTGATTTCCAATATCAGGAGTTATCGTACAAGATTGTAAAGTCGGCTGAACATGTATATGGAAGCAGACTTTAAATCGCCCTTGTTTTAGTTCACTATAAATTCATTGAGTATTGAACCTCTGGACAAGTGCATTTTGATCCCGGACAAGTTGATTTTTATGAATTCACTTGTCCGTGGACAAATGGAAAATAATTGTAATTCCACACCAATTGTTACTGTTAGTTAATTTACAATTTTCTACCGTAACAAGATTGTTTGAAACTTCATATTACTAAATAATACGCGGAAAACCCGAGCGGGGCCGAAGGCCCCGCGAGGGCTTTGAACGCTTTTAGACAACGTGTATGACGTACGTTAATTCTTTAAAATTGAAATAAATGATAAAATTAATGAACAATAAATATACCTATGAGTTTGAAAAACGTCTCCTGTTATGGAGGCCGCCATTTTCATCAATTTTATCAGACGCTTTATCAAACATCTGCTTATCAAGATTAAAGACGCTCTAAAGAAAATAGCACAACAAGCGTTCAACGATACGGATCAATAAATGAAGCTACTGGCGGCTTTTCATTGGATAAAAATATTGGCAGCTTCCTCGTGGCCTTTTCCGCTTACAAAATAATTTCAAATGTGCTTTTTTACGATTTTTATTAAATGATAACAATTCAAAATATATTTGGTCGTTTAAATCGTTCGTTTCCTCATTTAAATATTTATTTATGACTTTTTACATCGGAAATACTTACCAACGCACCGTTCGTGACGTCGCTAAGAGACGTTCATGATAAAACCGGCACGTTTCCGTAACTTAACGTTACCGGGCATTGTTTTAAAGAGGAAAACATTTCTATCTAAAAAATGAATGTTTTATCGAGGCTTTTTTACCTTCATCTCTATTCATAAGATAAATAAATGTGTACAATACATTTCTTTCAGAATTGAAATATGATTCTGACATAAAAGAATGAGATGTTGTCAGATTTTTCTGAATGCAATAAATTACGCAGTTATCTCCCCTAGCTTATCTAATTAATAGGCCCTCAAAATAAATAAATCCTTCACAGCGCCGAATATCTTTTATTTTATTTTGCCAAAGTAACAATCTTATTTTTATATTTTTAAGTAACACATATAAGTCTGTTTTCCGCGCCATAGGTAGCACCTAAGTTCATATTATATAACATTGTAGTTGTAAGTTTTATTTTCTCAATTATTAACTCATCTGATGCAATTACTTTTACTTTTACAGCCGATGCCAAAGACTATTGTAAAGCCAATCCCACACAAGTTATACCACGACCAGATAATTGTGCACAATATATAGATTGTACTACAGTAACACAAGGTGGTATGACCACCATGGCTGATCCAGTAAAAGAATGTACCTATCCAGATCTGTTTTCTACATTAACAATGACCTGTCAACATTTTACAACTGTTACATGTGATAAACGTATGGAGCCTCAGTCACCATGTATGTATTTCTGCATTATTAATTTTAGTATGTTCTTTGATTTTCATTCTCTTCGTAAACTCTTCAAACCTGGCTTGATCAATGGTTGTGCCACTATTGTTAAATACGTTTTCTTCGCGTGCTTGGAGTAATAGAAATTTATCTTTTTCTTAGGTTATGGGCCTTTATTTTATGTAAAGGATTTTAAACAATAAGATTCATATCATTTATGTCACAGGACAAGTAAACAGTTATACTTTATATTAATCAAGGAATGTTGATAAAACTGTACCCACATGTGCCCGCAGAAAACAACATACAAATTCCATGAAGTCAAACCCTCGATTATAATAAATATTATTTTAAGTGGAATAGGTTGACTTGGACGAATTTATGGAGATTTGTTGAAATTTACATTTCCGAATAAATAACGTACTTAACAAGCATGTTTGTTTTTAAGGAATATTTCTTAGTGAATTAAACTGTTACAGTATTCTAACCATTTAAAGATTCATAACTAGTGAGGTAACAAAGGCATAATAAGATTCAATTGACATACACTGAATTCATAAAACGCATTTTTATATTCCGAATTTCATTCTCAAGTATTTATAAGTTAGGTTATGCTTTAAACATTTTATATCTTTCAGGCGAGTATGATCAATATAAATGTGCTCCTGGAAATGCCACATGTGTATGTACAGACACATATCCTGATTGCCGAGGGAAAGTTGATGGTGACAACTCTTTTCCTGCAAGACATTGGAAACCAGACTATGTCACGTGTATCAAAAACAGAACGACACTTCCTACAAAACAATGTGTCAAAGGATATTTTCATCCGGTCACTGGACGGTGTACAGAGGAGGTAAAACCACGTGAGTACCATTTGCCTG
Organism: Mactra quadrangularis; assembly: GCA_025267735.1. NCBI lineage: Eukaryota > Metazoa > Mollusca > Bivalvia > Venerida > Mactridae > Mactra > Mactra quadrangularis. The sequence continues at coordinate 46,095,543 of CM046299.1, read as the reverse complement.
TTATTGCAGAAAGTTACAATTCCCTAAACAAAAGCAAGTAACAAGGTTGGTTGTGGTTATTTTGCCATAATAGAGGGATGCTCACTGACGGCCAGTATTTGTCATTAGAATATACTACAACCAATATGGCTTGTTCCGTTATGTTATATGAAACAGGATTCAGAAACAGTCAACTGAATAATAAACAGTATGACAATGAGATGCAATGTATTACGTGCCTGTCTATGATGATCAAATCCAGTTTGTTTGAATAACAAAGATGTCGTAATGAGTGAGGATATTGAATACATTTAAATCGGTCTATTTGTTCACAAATATTTATTTCTACATTTTACGCAATTACATAGAACAACGTTCGTACATGTATAATGCAATTATTTGTACCTCTACGAGTTATTTTTGCATTTGCAATGGATGCTAGCTTTAAAACTGAATGTTGACGTGTTTTTTTACTAAATATTATTTCAGCTGATGCTATATCTTATTGTCAAGCCAATCCAACATCTATAGTCATGTTACCAGACAACTGTGCTAAATATATAGACTGTACAGCTCCAAGCACTAATCTTATCAAAGAATGTCACTATCCTGATTTATTTTCAACTGTTACAAGAACTTGCCAGAACTTTACAGCTGTACAATGTAAAACAAGACAAGAACCAATGGCACCATGTACGTATCTATGTTACTGTAAACTTCCACTAATACGACCATAAAATACGATGAGTTTTTAGGCGAAATGGTCTGAATACAACTTCTCATATAAAGTATTAATTTAGGAATACAAATCGTCAAAAAACGTATAATTTGGCTATAACTAAGGTGGTCTTCATAGCAGAAATTTATTGTTTTCTGGAACCTTTGAGTATGAATCTCATTCAAATATGACTGCTTAATACTCTACATTTTCTCTACCATATATTGAGAGCTGAACGAAGCACCATTGTATCTTTATTTGGCAATAAAGGGAGTTACAATAGTGTTTCGTTAAGCCCTCAATAAAATGTATTGACAATTGCAAAAAGATACAATTCAGAAACCGTAAAATGAAGGTTATACCACTTTATTAAAAATTGATTTGCCTAAAATTGCTTTTATGGATTGGAATGCGCATTATATTAAAAAAACAACATAAGAGAAGCACATAGCAAGTATTAATGGAATGATACAAATACACCATTCAACTGAAAATGTTTTAATATCATGACGTGCGTCGGTAACAAATTTTTGCATAAATGATGTGCAAAGTAAATGACGAAATTTGTTTTGCCTTTAACATTTTACAGGACTTATATGTTGTTTCTCGCTGTTTCAGGTCAGTATGATGCTAATCTATGCACCAGTATAAATGGAACTAACTGCACACCATGTCCTGATCGTCTACCAAGTTGTGTCTCACAATCTGATGGTGACCAAGTGTTTCCAAATAAACAATGGTCAGAGTTCTTTATACATTGCTATAAAAATAGAACACTTGGTGTGGATAAATGTCCATCTGGTGCCGTGTTTGACCCGAACACAAGAAAATGTACAACAAAAATTAATAAAGGTATGCTTAATGCATTAAAGTTAACTATGTTTTAATTATGATATTAAAAGAATTTATGCGAGTACAATAATATAAATTCTACAATTATATTGGTGATAACGCGCCCGAATTAGCTTAATAAACAATAATAATGGTGGCAGTCATGATGCAGTGGCAAGCTCACTTTAAAAAATCTTAAGAATCATGTTAATATTTGTTCATTTATGAAACAGCTGACGGCTACTGGTATGGGAAAGCGTGAGCTGGTTAGATGAAACGGCCTCTGTGAAATATATCTATGCTTTATATTGTATTGAGAGTTAACAAAAACAGTGTTTTTCCCTTTGAAGTGGAAAAAGAAAGGACTACCATAGCATAAGCATTTCTTGCTTTTTTCTATAATTATAACTCCAAACATCATATCAAAGCAAGAAAATCCATGTAAGTCCGTATAATATACAATTATGTACTTTGAAGACCATGAGTAGTTTATTTATAAATATCCAAATATTTTGTTTTCAGCAAACATCGATTCATATTGTCATACATATCCTAACGCTGTAAAAGTAAACCCCTTAAATTGTGCTCAATATTACAACTGCACAGACCCTTCAGCCCCGTATGGCCATCACTTAGAGGAATGTACATATCCTGATCTGTTTTCTACAACAACAATGTCTTGTCAGAGATTCCAGAATGTTCTTTGCAACAACAGAACTGAACCACAGGCCCCATGTACGTATTATACAGTGTTTGTCATATCCTGTCATATTTTACACTTTAACTTTGTCTTGTTTGCCAAGCGCACTCAAAGACTGTCGGCACTTCGTCACAAGATGATTATATATAGTGTAATTTTACTATATTTGATAATGATCCAAGCACAGCAAGAGGTAGTGAAACGTTATATACCAAAGGTGTGTGTTGAGTACTGGTCAATAGCTCTATGCCTATACTTTTTTTGTTAATTGACCAAAACTATATAATGAAAGTTTGTCAAAGAGCGATGTAGAGATATTGCTTAGTTAGAGATAACAAGTACTCCACTGAATTAGGGTCTATTGAAAGAAAATTAATGCTTTTCAAAAAGTTGATTTGTCATCACTCTTGTTTCAGGTGAATATATGCAGAATCTATGCCAGCCAGCTGACCCTAACTGTATAAGATGTCCTGACAGACTGCCTACATGTGTTGGTCATTCAGATGGTAATCACGTATTCCCTAGCAGACAATGGAAACCAGATTATATTGTTTGCTATAAAAATAGAACAGTTAAAGTAACAAATTGCACTACTGGTTATTTCCATCCAACCAAAAGAATTTGTACAACAGACGTAACAAAGCGTAAGTACAATACATTAATAGTTGACGTTAATGATTTAAATCTGGTACTCGTATTATGTAAAATATAATTTTTTTAAAAATTATTTCTTGTGTTTTTTAAATCACATGATCAATACGTGGTAATGTGATTCGATTTAAAAAATACTGATTAGTAATATGTCTTCTCGCAACGTTAAGCTTTTTGCACAAACTAATAACTGAAAAAGGAACAAATGAATTCATGGAAGTGACCATCGTATATGTCTCAATGGTATTATTTCCGTATTTAAATATCTTCATGAAAATCGAGAGATCAGGCTCTAATGCGACAAGTGTTTAAGACTAAAGTCACTCTGAAGAACAAATGTATGATTATTGCACGATGTAGTTCTAGATACAATGTGATCATAGATTCAGTGTCATATTTAGTAGAATTCAGACTGCCATTACATACTTAAATTGTTGTTCCGTTGAGGATGCTCGTTTGCTGATATCAATTAAAATATCAACTTTTCTAAAACTCGATATTGTATAAAAACGTTTTGGAATTAAAGTAAAAATGTGTTCTGATCCCATTGGAAACGCCATTGGTATATTTCTAACAACAAATAAGTCACATTGTCTTAACATAAGAAGAATTCAATTTATAATGCAATTACAAACCGGTGATTTTAAGATATCAAAAATATTTTTAACTCATCAACCGACCTAACAGACCGTTCCATGTATAATTGCAGCTGATGCCAACAACTATTGTCATTCCAATCCAAACAGCATTATACAGATCTCTGATAACTGTGCCCAGTATATCGATTGTCGTTCTTATATCACTGGAGCTAACATGAATGCTGTACAAGAATGTACATACCCTGACTTATTCTCAACTACAAGTATGACTTGTGAAAAGTTTGGATCTGTAATTTGTAATACCAGAAAAGAACCAAAAGCTCCATGTAAGTATACGATCACATCACGTCATAATAACGTTATCATCCCATCATAAATGTGACGTCATGAAATCTTATGAATATGACGTAATGGGTATATGTAAATGTTCATTCCAGACTGTTTGAAAGCTTAACGCCAGCCTCTTCTGTGTAAATATGACATACGCGTCATGATAATTATGACGTTGTAAAATAATATGATGTCATCGATTCAATTATTGCTTATGTATGCGTCATAAAGTTTTCTATTACACTATACATTTTCTGATTTATCTCAAATATGAACGTTTATAGTAGTTTCATGACATCAACAGACTCCAGATTTTCATTCTGGGCCTAATATGTGCTTGTTTCAGATAAAAGATAATTATTTATACGTATTGACTACTGCTGTCAACATTACAGGAAACTGTTTTGACACTACAAGAATGTCGGGACCAATTGGTCACCTAGAAGTCGCTTTTATAGCGGATAAAAAGATTACATATACATTGCATAAAAAATATTTATTTAACTTAGAGACGTAATTTAATTCTATTATTTTAACACATGCTATCGAGATACAAGCAAGTTATTTATAACATATTGTTTAAACCCAACAGACAATATCTGAGTCAATAAAAACCGTAATAAAACTGTTAAATGATATTTTAAGGCGCTCAGCTAAAATACCCAAGCATGTTTGAAGAACAATGTTGAGATTTATTTGTTTTAGTAAACATTGGTATTTGTATCACAAAACATATCAATCGTAAACTGGCCGTAAGTGTCAGAATATGTTTTGAGGTTTGTTCAATTAGAAGATTATGGTGGCATATTTCTGCCGTTAGATAACTACATAACTAACTAGTTAATTTAGTGGTTAACTAGTTACGATAACTAGTTAACCTCTTAAGTTAATTAAGTTAAGTAGTTAACTAGTTACCGTAACTAGTCAACCTCTTAATTAACTCGTTAGTTATGTGGTTATCTGATGGCAGAAATATGCCACCATAGAAGTTTAACCTCTCTCGAATTGTATTATAGGTGATTATGAACAGAATCAATGTCCCCAGAATGATCCATCCTGTACGCCGTGTTCTACTAGACTACCCACTTGTGTTGGGTCACCAGACGGTGACATGTCCTATCCGAACAAACTTTGGCAACGACAATATATAACATGTTACAAAGATAGGACTATGCTACCAGTTAAGACTTGTACTAAAGGATACTTCCATCCTGTACTTAAACAATGTACTGACGATGTTACTAAAGGTAATCTTTACTTTTTAAGCGACGATGTTGAAATTTATCTAAAGAGCCAACCGTGTCAGATGACATGCCTTTGTTTTGATTTTTATTTACAAAGTATTCCTTTCTGTACGAAAATCTTTTACGTTGAAATACTTTTTATATCTAACAAACGCGCATGCACTAACAGCTAGGAACACTAATTCATAAAAAAAACGAAAAAACGATTTTGTAAGACTAACTTTTGTTTACTCGATGCATTTCTTTCAGTTGGGTTTCAATCACAGAATCATTCGTTTGCAAGACCAAAATCATAATTTGTTTAAGTCGGTCCAGTATTTGACTCACCTTGTAAAAGTGGCAGTTACATAATTTGAATTTGAATAGTTTTAACAGAAACATAGCTTCAGTGGAAGAAGTATCTAACATTTATATAGGTCATACAAAGTTGGCTTAAGGTTTTTCCTAAAACATGCATAAAACTGTCATAGAAATGTTCTAAGACGCCCTATCGGTTTCTGAATAGTAGTATTAAAACGTAGAAATTAATATTTAATATTTGATCATCATTTCATTTCAGTTGATGCAACACCATACTGTCAAGCAAACCCTCAAGCTATAGTTCAGATGAGTTCTAACTGTGCCAAGTATATAAACTGTAGTGTAGTTATATCACTTTCACCATCATCTGATCCTATCAATGAATGTATATATCCCGATTTATTCTCAACTTCGACATTTATGTGTGAAGCTTTTACTACCGTGTCATGTGATTTAAGACCAGAGCCCATGGCTCCATGTAAGAAATTATAATCAACATTATTTGATTGTTTATTTTAGGACTGTTATTTTATGTTTTTGCATATGTTTCCCCCTTGTCAGCTTCGATGTTTTTGCATATGTTTCCCCCTTGTCAGCTTCGATGGTTTATTATAAGAGTCAGTTCTTCAAGAAGAGGCAAAACCCTTGATCTATATAGAGAAACAATGTTTTATGACATATCTATCGCTTCCTCCATTCATGTTCGGCTTTTTATATTCCGGGAACCACTTTGGAAATAAGAGATTGGTCACTTTTTTAACAACCCCTAATATTGATGTGCATGACATACGACATTTTACATACTGTGATACTCACCATTTGTATGCGATGTATCATGCCATTGTTACCGAAATAAAACTACTATTATTGTTATTATTTTACCGTTACTGTTCCAAATATTTTTAATCCCCTTTTCAATTATTGCATACATCGCAAATATGTTACTGTGATTTATTTCCTAGGTCAGTATGATCAGAATGCATGTCCACCAGGTAATACAAGTTGTGAGGTATGTCCAAATCGTTTACCAAGTTGTATAGGACTAGCAGACGGAGCTCAACCATTTCCTACAAAGTTATGGACTGACAACTATGTCCAATGTTACAGAAACAGAACTGTTAAAATAACAAAATGTTTACCTGGTAATGTGTTTGATCCAATAGATCAAGCATGTGTGTCAGATATACCGAAAAGTAAGTAACTGTTTTAATTAACTTTCTTTATGCCTGAAACATCGGGATGTATCTAAGCTAAAACGTAGCAGTAGTGCAGACATTGGGCGCGCTGTTAAAGCCTATGATATAATGATGTCCTGACTTTTAGATAGTACTATGGGTATTGCCTTTTTGATTTCACTTTAACTTTCTTGCGATTGCTTCACTTTATCCCTGTTTTGGTTGGTATTATGAGTGTCGACGAAATGGTTTTCGGCGTATCAGATACTCGAACGTTCAAGCTTAACATTTAACCAGACTAAAACCCAGCATTAAGGATTAAATACAAAAACTATAAGCATCAAGGTAGCAGGTACTCATATTACTCATTAACAGTTTTCAAACAAACGATTTCCAGTGGTAGTGGTAAAACGTATGTTTGAATATTCCTCTGTAAATATAGAACACTGATTTTAAATAAGGAACGCCGCCACAAACGTTTCTTTGCATCTCCAGCTTAAATGCCTAGTAACATTTGCAATAGATGTTTTGGCTTTTTGTGGGTTAACAGGTATGAATGTTTGTGTTGATATACGCATGACCGTTGATAAGAAACTAATTAAAAATTAGTTATATTCATAATATTCATTTTAAGTGGACATTTATTGATGACTCAGAACTTGTTTAATACGTTTTTCGTTGACAATTCTGGAAGCACATTACCGGTATACCCCTAATCGCCTAACCAGCAAATTGAAATTAATCTACACCACCATCTTGCAATCACACGTGTTATAGATTCCTGCAATACTATAGAAATTTTCCAATTCTCTATTTCAGATAAAATGGACAGTTTCTGTAAAGCCAATCCTACCTCAATCAAGGTAGATAAAGACAACTGTGCTAAATATTTTAACTGTTCAGATTTATCTTCCTCTAGTGTACATTTTATAAAGGAATGTAAATATCCAGATCTGTTCTCTCCTACAACTCTTACTTGTCAATCATTTGAAACAGTAAACTGTGGAACAAGACCGGAACCTAAATCACCATGTAAGTTACTGTAGCTATCTCCGTTATTTGGTCATGTTTATAGTATATATGTTATTTTAACCTTTAGTTTAAACTTTGTGTCTATGTCGTTGTGTTCAGTGTTTGTAACAAGATATGTTATCTAATGTTGTTGTTTTTACATTGTGTAAATGTTGTTTTTAACGTTTTCAACGATTTTTAAACATACTGTAACTGCGATTACTGATAACCTAAGTGAAATTAGTAGCAATTGATACATATCTTGCTCATTTCATTCGAATGTTTAGTAAAAACAGGAAATTTATTGCTTTTATCTATTTGTACAACATGCGGATGGGTGGTTTAGATTGTTCTTGTATACTTGTATAGTGCCGGAATAATGATGTTAGTATATAAATTGTAGGCAATGTTTTAATGTGTTTGTTAAACTAACTTACAATCGAAGGACACTTAGTTTATAGACCAAGTTTAATAGGTCATTGTTTATTTCATTTATCATGAAGAACAATAATTTTACCAAAATGTTTTTACTTATAATCATCTAACAATGTCATCGGTTTGGCTCTTGTATTGAAACTGGGACGAAGTTTTTTTAACTTATTTTGGGAGAAATTGTGTGCACCTATGCCGACTTTCTTGATATTCGTTTTGTGTAATGACGTTGCGAAATGCTTATTGGATGTATTCCTTTTTTTAAAACGAAATGTGCCACATTAGTATCAGCATGCTAACCACGGGTCTTACAGTAAAAAAAAATACAAGAAAGATGTATTAATCCTATGTGTATAAACTGGACAATTTTAACTAAACATTCGACTTCGTGAACAGCTGTCAAGCCTATATCATGACAAAACCCTGACCCGAATGGCACTTGTAAGATCATTAATCACTAGAAGATTGATTTATTACAACTTTTTCAGGTGAGTATGATCAAAACAAATGTGCAAACACTACAACGTGTGTACCATGTCCAGAACGACTCCCAAGTTGTGAAGGTCAGTCGGATGGCAACCACAGTGTCCCTGGTAGACTATGGAAGCCTGATTATATAAGTTGTTATAAAGGGAGAACATTAGAGGTCAAACAATGTCAGAAAGGATTCTTTAATCCTTACTCTGAGACTTGTGAACAAGTGATAAAGAAACGTAAGTAAGAAGTAGAACCTCATTTTTTGTAGAATTAATTAGTCCAATTGCAATAAGTGTATATACAAAAGATGAATTGTAGTACTTTTATTATAAAGTGAGATATGAATGAGATTTTGTAACATAAGTTTTTAACATTTGGTAGAAACATTAATGATCCTCACGGGTATCTACGTCGTAACATATGCGTGTATTTACTCATGACCTAACGTGACACATTTTTGATAAGCCAAAAGTCTGAGTTGACGGAAAATGTATATTGTAAAACTTGAATTAAAAAACACAAATACATTTTACTCTAAAAATATTGACTATCAAAACCACTACAATAGTACATTTACACTAGAAATATTCTTTTTATTTGTTAAAGCACGACGTAGATTCTGACTGTCAAACTGGTTTAACTTACGAGATCAAATTGATAAAATGGTTATTAATCTACTTATTTTAACTGTTGTTTTTTTCTATTACAAAATCAATTTATAATTTCCTGAATTTGTCTTCTTCAGCTGAAGCCAAGTCATATTGTACCTACAATCCTTTAGCAGTTTTACCAATCATGGATAACTGTGCTGAATCAATCAACTGTAGTGCATATGTGACTGGTAAAATATCAGATCCTGTACAAGAATGTCAATATCCACAACTGTTTTCTACACAGTCTATGAAGTGTAAAGATTTTAACTCTGTTTCTTGTGATTCCAGGCCTGAGCCTAAAGCACCATGTACGTATTTACAATAATATGTTTATTATATTTGGTTTTTTTTATTTAATATATATTCGAACAAATACATTCTACAAATTGGGAGAGCTGTTTTAATAAAGTGATTCCCATCAATCAGTTGGTTCAAAATAGGACTTGTAATTTTTCAACGATGAGGTATCAAAGACCATACAGCAAATTAATCGTTTGAAAAATCACAGTCAAAAGCTGCAACTTAGAAGCAAAAGTGGATTCTTTTTTTGTTATCAGATTACAGCATTAAAAAATAAAAATTGGATTCTGAAATGAAAAGAGTTAAATTGTGTTCTTTGTCCAATTATGGCATTCCTGTTAAGCCAAACTATAGAAATGGCGTGATTGCGTATGATGAATATGTGCATTTTAACTGCTGTAAGATCTAATTCGAATTAATATATTTATTTAAATCATGTAGATACCTGTTATAAACCGTACATTGTATTTACAGGCGAATATAAACAGAATGAATGTAGTATTACTGATACAAGATGTATACCATGTTCACAGAGACTACCAAGTTGTATAGGTCTATCAGATGGTGACCACGCTTTTCCTACAAGTCTATGGTCACCTGATTACATAACGTGTTATCAAAATAGAACTGTTATACCAATTAGAAGATGTGTTACTCGTTATTTTCACCCAATAAACGAAGTCTGCTTAGATAAAATAGAAACTCGTAAGTATGTAGATGTGATATATTAAAGTTGAAAAAGATGTGTATGAACGTTGCGATATCACCAACATATCAATACTTACCCGCTATAGCACCCCCTCTTACTGCGTCCTAGCAAGTTTATATGAATATTGTTTCCCTTTCATTGTTAGTTTATTTTTATTAAATACTAACTTGATTTGGAATAAATGTTAATAGTATTTACAATTACTATTTCTTCTTGTATGGATACGTTTTCGAATGAAATTTAATAATTATCTTACTATACACCAAACTTATTAATATACTTTTCTTATGTCAGAAGTTTTGCTCAACTTCTTTCATACTCTTGTTTTGCATTGACAAATTAACAATTTCAAATCTAGTAAGATATATAATTATTTATATCAGATGAGCGGCAATTTTAGAAGCGGTGTTATAGCATACTCTTTTTCATTTTCAGCGGATGCATTGTCATATTGTCAAGCTAATCCTCAACAAACTATAGCCATGGACTCAAATTGTGCTAAGTATTACAAATGTTCAGGATCACTGTTAGGAGTAGATGTTATACAAGAATGTCAATATCCAGATTTGTTTTCTTCTCTATCTATGACATGTCAACATTTTACCACAGTTCAATGTGATAAAAGACCAGAGCCACAAGCGCCATGTGAGAATTAGATATTACTAAGTTTATGTTATTCCATTTTTTCTTTTTTTGAAATGTTTAAACATATCACTTCTATTTTTGTAACATTTGGTACACAATATTGACAAAACCGAATATCGATCAAACGAATCACTATCCTGACCATCGCTTTCAGATTGTGTACACATGTTTAATCCGGTTATATGAAACACACTTCCAGAACCTTATATTTACTATTCCTCCCATGAATTTATCTCATTATCACCTTCAAAAATTGTATCTAGTATACAGTATTCATAATTCAATTCATAGGTTCCTACGAGCAGAATCTATGTAAACCAGGAGACACAGGATGTAAAACATGCAGTGAAAGGCTACCTAGTTGTATCGGTATGTCTGATGGTGATCAACCTGTATCAGGACGATTATGGACTGATATTTATGTTAGATGCTATAAGAACAGAACAATGGATGTGAAGCATTGTCCTACTGGGGCCGTGTTTAACCCTAATAAGCTTGCTTGTGTATCCAAAATTGACAAGGGTAAGTGGCTTTTGTATTTAGCGTTACGAATATTTAATGGTTAGTTTGATACTCTATATAACCATCCTTCCAATATGTACTAAATTATCTAGATCTTGTCCGCTGTAAGTAAATGTTGAAATTACTGTGTCAGTCAGACGGTGTATCGAATAATGAAATATCTATCAAATATATTCCGTGTTTTTTCAGGTGATATTTCTTCATACTGTCAGGCAAATCCAACAGAAATCAAAGTACATGATACAAATTGTGCACAATATTACAACTGTTCTAACCTACACGATGGGTAAGTTAGAACCATTAAAATGACTTCATAATGTTATATAAGCTTACAATTCAATCTTTTCTTAAAACACTTAACATATTGTTTGTACTTTATACTGCTACATTTTTAATTATTTTCATAACAAAGCCAAACAAAGGTATTTTTAAGAATTTAACATTTTATAATAGATATATTTCATACAAAGTAATCGTATCTTAAAAAATTATGTTAGTCTTTTAACCAGCTTTCTGCTTATTCAGAGAAATCCGGTATTATAGTCAATTCATTGACGAGTATGACTTGCAATGACTCGTAATCGGATAAAACTTGCAGAGTTCATAGTCAAGAAAGTTCACCATTACGCCAAAGATGTGATCAAAACTTGTAACAATGTTTCGTATTGCAGATCATATTTACAAGAGTGTAATTATCCAGATCTATTTTCGTCAACAACATTACGATGTGAATCATTTGGAACAGTACCATGCGGGGTACGTCATGAACCACAAGCCCCATGTAAGTGTTAAACGACTAAGATGTTGCTTTTATTGTAAATTTAATAGATATTGTTTACAAATTAAAATAACGTAGATTCTAATAAAGTATAACAACTTCAGTGAAATTAAAATTGATACTTAACACTTTTTAAGTGAGTAAAAATACTCTAGATATGAGAGTAAACCACCAAGCTTGTGTGCTGCATTCAAATTATGAAAAAACCCTATTGACAATTTGTATAACGTCTTTATCAGTGTTATAAAGTAGGACACCACATGTGGTACTACGCAGATTTATAAATACACATAACGAAAACACAACATTCATCCTCTAACTTGGTACGAATACACAAAGTGGCTCGCAATAAGTTTTGTCCCTAAACTATTTGTGATAAGGTTTAAAATTGTAAAATATGTATTCATTTTTCATCAAATGTGTCTTAGAAATATAATATTGTTCTAGGTGAATACCTACAGAATCTTTGCAATGGAACAGATCCTAGTTGTCTTCCTTGTCCTCAACGTCTGCCGTCGTGTGAAGGTTTGCCTGATGGTATCAATGCAGTGGTAGGAATGGAATGGTCGGGACAATACATAGAATGTTATAAAAATAGGACCATGGCTTCTAAGAAATGCACAACAGGATATTTTAATCCCATCACTAAGAAATGTACTGATGTCATCAATAGAGGTAACATGGTTTCAAAATCCATTTAAAGTTCTAGAAAGAGTAACACTAAACTTAAAGAACGTTTTGCAACGTTACACAAGTTTATTTTGGTATAATGAGGTGAACGTTAATGTAGTGTATGTATAACATGTTGCTACAAAAAAGTTAAACCAACATAATAATATGCGAGTTGTTACAAGTAACTAATGATTTGATGCAAACAGTAAAAGTCATCACAACTAGTATAATTTGGAACGAAAAAGTCACTTGTAACTATACGTTAGTTAATATTGTAAGTAAATGCAACCAACATTGTATCCGAACAGCTTTAATATCAAATTTATTTTGTATTGGCAATGCGAATGATTTGAAATTTGCGTTAGAATAAAACTTCAATAACAGCACGTACAATTCAATAGAATATGTGCGTATAAACCAACTGATCATCTCGTACAAATCAAAATGGATAAACCTTGAACCTTAAGCGTTGATTTTTTACAAGATGATTGAACAATACTAACGATCGCAATGTTCGCTTATTATCATGTATGTACTATACTACCTTGTATTATTGTTTTACATTGTTAGTCGATGTACCATCATATTGCCAGAGTAATCCTTCATCAGTGGTTCCAGCAATGGATGATTGTGCTCAATATTTTAATTGTTCACAAAGATCTTCTAATATTGGTGCTTTTATACAAGAATGTAAATATCCATCATTGTTTTCAACATTGACTTTCAAATGTTCATCATTCCGTTCAACATTTTGTGATACAAGACCAGAACCACAAGCACCTTGTAAGTTTGAGTTTGTTTTTTGACTCTATTTATTTATTGACTATTTATTTTATCTCTCTAATTAAAACATTATCCGAAATGAACTTAAGTTGTCAGTTGTATTGTACTGCATCGGCATTTTATGTACAGATTAACAGTCTACATAATGTTTTTTTTTCTTTAACATATAAAAACAATTTAAATGGATTTGAAAGTGTACGTCCCTAAGCCCTACTGCAAAAAGAAAGCCGTATCCTTACCGGGTAATATGTATACTAATGCAAATATATAACAGGTCAGTATGAACAGAACCGATGTCCACCGAATGATGCAAATTGTAGGCCATGTACAGAACGTTTACCAAGTTGTATTGGACTACATAATGGTGCACAGCCACATCAAACGTTCTTATGGAGCTCACAATATGTAGAATGTTTCTCCAATCGTACCATGGCTGTTAAAACATGTGCCAATGGAGCTTTCTTTCACCCACGTGATCATCTATGTAAAACAAATATACAACCAGGTATGTACACAAATGTCCACCTATGGTCATTATTATTGCCATTTTGAATATTAATCATCAGTAACATCATCATAACTTTATGCCAACTTACCATTTTCTCTTCATTCAACTCGCCATTAGTGTTATCGTCAACATTTGCATATACATGTGTGTCGATATAGACGAATAGTAAATAATATTATATATTATTATTGCAATGTTTAAAAGTATAAACAAATGGCAGTTAATGATACATGTAAAGACAAATCTTATGCCTCATTCATGCATCTAAGATATTTCAATAAGCGTATCGAACAATTATTTGTCTCTGTTTGATTAAATCCAACACGAACAATGCATGTCCCTATTACAATCTTAAATTTGACTTGTGTAAGAACCTAGCAACGCTAAAATGAAATTGTCAGTATACTAAGTGTAATAAAGATATTTCTTGCAGTATACAAAATGAAGATGTAAAACATAATGACGTATTGTAGCCTCCGATAAGAAAATATATACTACATTGAGTTTGACACAATGTACAGTCGGTATTGCAAGAAAGTACTAATCTTATTGTATTTTACATCTGTACAACGTCACTTCAAACAATTAATAGTCATATCACGATTGCAGTTTATATAATTCAGCGTTTAGGTGACTGTAATCTTATTGGAACTAACTGTGTCAACAATGTCTCAATTACATGTCCTCTATTGTTCTAAATTGATCATTATTTACTTTAACTTACTATGTGTACGCATACCACATTTGCAATATAAGTCGTTTGCTGGAAAATGTCCTAAATAAATGTTTTAATGCTTTGCTTTCAGTTCGTTCTGATAAGCAAATTCTTGTATCGTTTTTCAGTTGACATACCAGAATATTGTGCTATCCACCAATCTGACATAATTGCAAATCCTGACAATTGTGCCGTTTATTTCAATTGTTCATCCACTAATAACGGACATACAATGGAATGTAAATATCCAGATCTGTTTGATGATACTTCGAAGGCTTGCAAAGATTTCACACAAGTGACTTGTCAATCAAGACCGGAACCAATGTCTCCATGTAAGATGTTTACACATGTGTCAGTGAATTTATTATTTATATATGAATGTTGTTTTCTATTACCATATCAATCTTTTCACCTCGGACATTATATTACATATTTTGAACGAATGATAGCAACATAGCAATTATGTTTAATAGCAATGAACTAATCATCGTTTTGTTATATATAATTTACTTCATATAGTTTCAATTCAGTTGCATTAAACAATGTAACCTTTGTATTTGTGCCGCGTAACCTGCCAATACAGACTGTAGGAACATTGTTGTAGTGTTTGTTGCAAAACGTAATCATTCGCATTTGTATACAAACATAGTTTCTATTTATCCTTTATATATACGTCAAAAAATGTTTGGTATCATAATAAAAATACAATAAAGCGATACAGTAGCAAAGTAAAGATAATGTGTATTTATGAAGGCCTATTTATTTGCCATATCATATATGATTTTGTCTAATACGCCATAGCTATATGACCATGTTAACTGTAACATTTTGTAATGAATTAATATAAAATTGATTTAAGAACAACCTGCGAAACATGTTAGCATTATTAAAATATATGACGCTTTTTATATATTTGCAGGCCAATACAAAGCAAACCAATGTGATCCACTTGATACAGGTTGTACACCATGTCAAGACAGACTTCCATCTTGTGTTGGTTTGTCAGACGGTGATCATGCATTCCCCAATAGACAATGGAGTTCACAGTATATCACATGTCAACAAAACAGAACTGTCAGTGTATCACAGTGTCCTATTGGATATTTTAATCCAGTTCTTAGAAAATGTGGCTCAAATGTTGACAAGTGTAAGTAATACAGAAAAGTTTATTTGTGTTTGAAGATTACCATCAGCTTAATACTTGTCTAACCCTTTGGTCATATATGTAATAAGCTATGAAACAGTAAAAATGTAGTGTTTGTTGCAAAACGTAATCATTCGCATTTGTATACAAACATAGTTTCTATTTATCCTGTATTATATACGTAAAAAAATGCTTGGTATCATATTAAAATGCAATAAAGCGATACAGTAGCAAAGCAAAGATAATTTGTATTTATGAAGGCCAATTTATTTACAGTAAAAATCATCACCATATCCATATGCAAAATACTAACTTGTGTTAGATACATTTTTTTGGTTCTGAACTAAACAACTATTCTAAGTACCTTTCAGTTGGTAGCACGCAAGTCTACTGATCGAGAGGTCGTGGGTTCGATACCTGGGTGGGGCATACTTTCGTGCAGCTTAATCATAAAATTATTTCTACGGCCATTCTCCCTCCTACCAATGATTTCTAATTATGTAGGGCAGTTGTCAGTCACTGACGAAAGTATGCGCTTAGTAGGTGGTTAACAGCTAAATCCAGAGATTTAGCCTTTCCAGGAGGAGTGAGTAGGTGGACTGACCGCCGTTATGTGACCTATAGGCTATTCAATGTTTTGCTACGGTGTTAAACCCCCAAAATACAAAATAAAAAAAACTTTCATAATAATTGCTTTATTATCATATCAAATTGAATAGAGTTTCGATATCATGTAATAATAATTTTATTTAATTACTTCATACATGATTTCAATAAATACAACAAACCACGGTCAGAGTGTTACACATACTACCCTCTTTTTGCTCTGTTTACAGCAAATATACCAAGTTATTGTTCAGCACATCCGACAGCAGTTCTACCATATCCGGACAATTGTGCTCAATATATCAACTGTTCAGAGATAACATCACAAACATTATACATAAAGGAATGTACATACCCTGATTTGTTTGATAAAACAACATTAACTTGTATGAGATTTACAAGAGTGTTGTGTGACACTAGGAAGGAACCTCAAGCACCTTGTAAGTCAGTTTTAAGCATATTTACATCCGTGCAAACATAACGAATTCCAGGGGGTAAATTACTCATAGTAAATGTACAATTTGACCTTGATATATTTTTTGCAATATTGTTCAGTGCAGTAAGCATATATTTTAAATTAATTTAAAAAGTCAAAGTTGACAATAATTTTCTTGATTTCCTGTCCATGCTACACTAAATATTAGATGAAATCATTTTTTATTGTTAGATATTGTCTACATCTAGTTAAAATATCCCCATTGGTATTTCGTGTAATGTCCTCAATTTTACCAAGTTCAAACACTTGTCTTGTCACGTTTCAATGTTTTAGTTAGCATACATAGCATTTGTACCATGATGAGCAGATCCGTAGGAAAAGAAAACTTTCATGTTGTTTTCAAATAATTAAGAACATAGAAGTATACATTCACATAGAAACTTCCAAATTGTACATTCTCGTCGCCTTTTGTGTTAAAAGTGATAACCTAATGATTTATTAGATGATGATGCAATTTCCAACCACACGAACAATAAATATTACACTTCTACATGTTTACGTTTTCTGCTATGTCAAACGGTGCAAATTACAAGACGGATAGAACATGATATTGATCATGAGCCCGTTTTATTCTACTTAATTTGTTTCTAACATTTAACGCGTTTTATGTTACTTAAAAGCATAATTCCTGATACAATATTAACAATAATGTGTTGATTTGCAAACAATGCATACAAACAAACAGACTGTTAACTAAATACCAAACATGTAGGTATCTAGAAGCAAAACTGCACTTCATTTCTTACTTGGTGCACATTTACTGTTGTCGGCAAACATGACCAGAACCTAACCGAACATGCTGTGCTTTCATGACGTTAACGTTTTTGCAGGTGAATATTCACAGAATACATGTAGTTCAGGTGATATCAACTGTACACCTTGTCCACAACGTATTCCAAGTTGTGTTGGAAAACCTGATGGGGCACGACCATATCCTGGACGTGAATGGACGGCTGATTACATTGAATGTTATAAGAACAGAACAATGGCTTTATATAAATGCCCTATTGGATCTGTTTTTGATTCCATAGACCTTTCATGTACTTCTAACATTGATAAAAGTACGTTTATATAATTACTAAAAAAATTTTCTTTTTTCTTAAGCGAAATATTTTAGTTACCTAATACTACGTTTTAAACTTTAACATCTAACATTGTGTAACAGAAATCATTTTAAAGACTATAAGTCTAGCATCCTGGATCATTGGCTTTTATCATAATTAAACGTTACTTCAAAATGCAACCACGTACTATTATTTGGGATGTAGCGCACTAACACATTCAATCAAATCAAGTATTTCCAAAACTAATAAAAGCACTTTTTTGTTCAACATGCGTTACAATAATATCAATGCATTAATGCATAAAAAACCCGGGTTGATAGCGCAGATTATAGCGCGCCGGGATTTGGAATCTTGTTTCCCGAAGGGGGTACGGGTTCGAATCCCACTCGGGGAGTTTATACCCTTGCATGAAGTTTGACAATTATGTAAATTTTCCTCCGTTGATATGGTATATAAAGAAGTTTCCGGTCTTGTGGAAGGGTATGTAAGTAGTAGTTATAGACAAGGGTCCAGGAGAGCTAGGTTAGGTGCGCTGTTGATATCACGTTAAACCAAATTTAAAAAAACTCTCCTTAAATGTTTAATAAACTGATAGATATGAACAGAAAACCAACTCCCATACTTTGTCTGTTGTTAATTCTAACTTTGTTATTTCAGATTCTATATCTTCATTCTGTAGGTATAGCCCACAATCATTAAAAGAACATCCAGATAATTGTGCTCAATATTTTGATTGTTCAAATCCTGGTTCTCCATTAGGACCATATCTGATGGAATGTGAATATCCTAAACTATTCTCACCTACTTCAAATCAGTGTGTAGAGTTTGAATCGGCCCAATGTCAGTCTAAGAAGGAACCACAATCACCTTGTAAGTCTAAGATTATTCCAATTTCATATGTTTTGAAAACACAACATCATATCAAATATGCAAGCACATTTTTATATATATTGAATTGAGACGGTATTCAGAAATCACGTCATACATTTGTTATAATGTTAATTCTATCGTTCGTGTAAAAAATGCATCTAAAGAATATAAAATGCGTTCAATGCAAAAACCAATTAATTTACCATGGATGAGCAAAAAGAAATCGTCATGATATTTGTGATGTTGTAAGCTTATGAAAACAATGAAGTATAACTAAGCATTATCAAAACAATTTAACTTACATTTACAATGATGAGCAAAGCATTCAATAAGCTAAATGTATATTAATAATACTTATGAAACAAGGTGTTTCGATAAGCATATTGGCACGCATAAAGACTGATTTGAAAACTCGATACAGATTGATTATATGCTTATGACTCATTTGAAGTTTCGAGTTCTATATCACTATATAAGGATAAGAACAGTAATTGTGTGATGTAAGATGGTATCAAAGTGGATGATTTGGAGAAGTTTACGTTGTAGTTAGCATGGTTTGCGTTTGGTAACCCATTAAACGAGTAAATTAGAGTGATTTCTTGATGGTAGTTAATTATGTATCTCTATTTCAACCGCTTACCTTTCATAACGTCACTACATCGTTTTTTATTTAGGTGACTATCTTCGTAACTTGTGTTTACCACAAGACACGACTTGTATACAATGTCAGTCAAGATTACCAAGTTGTGTAGGACAAGCAGACGGACAACAACCTTACCCAGGCCGTGCATGGCAGGCTGATTATATAGTCTGTTATAAAAATAGAACTTTGTCTGTTGAGAAGTGCACACGTGGGTATTTCCATCCACAGTTTAAATCTTGTCAGGAGGAAATTAATCAAGGTTTCATTTGTTTATCAATACTTATTAATTTATTTGGGAGTTGTTGTTAAATCGAATATACATTAATATAGTTTGCGCACGGTGACATTATACTAGGTTTACAATTTTGATATCATATACATTCATCTAGGCAAAACTTATATTTTATTAGCAGCATTGATGTAACTGGTGTGTTTCGTGGTCTGGTAAGATTATGCAATAATGCTAAATTTCATTGGTTTAAAATGTTTTAAGTACGAGTGATGATCCAGTATTACCGGGAATCTGTTTTTGGCGTAATATGTGTACAATTACATTATAGACCAGCTTCAGCATATTCATTTATTTGTTTATAAAATAATTTTTAATCCGATTGAATCAAGTCGCACCATTTAATAACAAGTTAGACATTTCAACATAACCTTAAACGGTTTATGGTCGACAATAATCTGTCCAGAAATGTTTTGTTTTTATACTATTGCACACAGAATACAGAATTTATTTTATGGTTTTGTTTTCAGGAAATATTGTTAGTTACTGTACAGCACACCCATCTGATATCATATCAGATCCAGACAGCTGCTCACGTTACTTCAATTGTTCACAAAGTGTGTCAAGAATTGGAACATACCAATTTGAATGTCACTATCCAGATCTATTTTCTACCACTTTGAAAGCTTGTGTAAGATTTCAAAATGTAATTTGTCAAAAACGTCCAGAACCAATGTCACCATGTAAGTATTTAAACGAAACTTTTATAAAAAAGAAAGCAAATCTTACTCGATGCAAAATATGTTCAAAATGGTTTTGATCATTAAAACGGTACTGAATCATTGAGTCTCGAATTGTTTATATCAGGACGCAATCAACCTAGATACTGATGTTTTATATTTTTTGTTCTACATATATAACTATATATAAATTATTTTTGTTTGTAAAGTACTCATTGGTAAAATTGCCTTTCATTTTGTTTCTTTAGGCGATTACATACAAAATCTATGTGATCCAGCAATACCAAGCTGTACACCCTGTCAACAAAGATTTCCAGATTGTAAAGGAAAACAAGATGGAAATAATCCTCTTAGTACTGCTTTATGGGGTACTGGCTACATAGTGTGTCTACAAAATAGAACCATGTCTTCTGAGCATTGCACAGATGGTTACTTTAACCCAAGAACTAGGACTTGTGTTCATGACGTCAATCCAGGTACGAACAATTAGTTTTTACTGTTGATTATTGTCGAACCTAAAACATATTTGCAGTCGATATGCACTTACAGGGATTACATAGTATATAAACATTACATTCTTTATTTGACATTTAATGTCTTTCTGCAAAATCATAAGTAAAAAAACATTTGTTTACCGCATATTCTGTTAAAGTTTGAACGGTTTTATATAACAGTATTTGTTGTTTTATTATATAAGTTATGGAATAGTTGACGCTATTTACCTTTGTTATAAAACGTTATTTTATTTCGGTAGGACACACGAAAGTATCAATCAGACGATTTTCATGTGAGTTAGGAGGCTCGAATAGAGGCGTCTTTTTTACAATTTGACATGATAATGATTATTCTATTAATTACAGTTGATATTGTTCCATACTGCAAGGCACATCCAAATGACGTAATACCTCACCCTACAATATGTTCTAAGTACTACGTATGTTCAAAGATGTCTAACGCATTGATCAAGCCTGAGGAGTGTAAATACCCTGATTTATTTGATTCAAATACTCATCAATGTGGATCATTTCAAACTGTTCAATGTGGAAAACGTTTAGAACCACAATCTCCATGTAAGTTGAATTTATACTTAAGCTATTGTCTTTGATATAAGTAACTAAGCCCTATGTATATGTACAGTTG
Organism: Mactra quadrangularis; assembly: GCA_025267735.1. Taxonomy (NCBI): domain Eukaryota; kingdom Metazoa; phylum Mollusca; class Bivalvia; order Venerida; family Mactridae; genus Mactra; species Mactra quadrangularis. The sequence goes on along the minus strand of CM046299.1, from coordinate 46,073,879 downwards.
AAAACAATTAAAAATACAATTCGGTACTTCCAAATCAGGCAACGCAAGATAGATCCTTCCTTACTAGAAAATGCTTTTCCATGTGCCATGGAAAATTGCCTCTTAGTTATCAAAAGATACTGAAAGTAATTAAACTTGAAATAAAACATCTACTTGTTAAAGATACATTTTCCCCGATCTGGAAGTAAGTTATATTTGTTGGTTGTAGATTAATGGTATATCGTGGGCATGATTTAACCAAATGCTGCTTGTTCATTTATATTCTTTCTTACTTGACAATATTATTAATTTAAACAATATTTTCTTTACTCTTAGGTGAATATGAAAGTAATCTTTGTCAGACATTTGATACTAGTTGTACTCCTTGTCTAGCAAGATTACCAAGTTGTAAAGGATTGCCAGATGGATACCAAATATTTGGTGCGGAAGCATGGTCTAGTCGATATATACAGTGTTTACAAAACAGGACTATAGATGTAAAACAATGTCCGCAAGGATCTTACTTTAACCCTATCTCACATAAATGCACACAGAACATTGACCCAGGTATGATTAATCATAAGGTCTTTTCATTTATTAATAAAAAGATCTTAAATGAAATTAAAGCTTAAAATTGCTTTCTTGAAATGTTAGTTAAGACATGTCTAGCTATTCAAGAAGTGTTAATTTATGGTCAACGCGAGGAGAAACATGCATAAAGTCCAAATGGTATTCTTATTTCAAATATGATCATATACTACATAGACGCCATTTAAATGTATTAGTATTATGTGTACGAATTTTCTGTATCTTAATGTGTTTTAAGTATGGGCATTAAATGTAGGTTTCTATCCGATGATAATTTTATTATTAAATCTTTAACAATTACACCTATGTATCTTTATTCTCACTACTGTTGTATTGAATGGCGTAGCTAATTATAATGTCTGTCCATATCGCAAAGATGAGTAACAAAATACATTGATATTAACTAGTATTGGCACGATCAGCGTGGTCGATCAGTATATAAATATAATGTACAAGCATGATAAACTTGGTCGATATTGCTTCACGTATTTTCAGTGGATATTGGCAGTTTCTGCCGAGCGCATCCAACAGAGATAAGACCGCATTCAACAAATTGTGCTCAGTACTACGACTGCTCTGCTATCAACTTTGGAAGGAGTGAACTGATAGAATGTACATATCCACAGCTCTTTGACACAAAGACTTCATTATGTAAACCATTCCGTGATGTTCAGTGTGGCGCTAGATATGAACCTAAAGCGCCTTGTAAGTATGATATGAGATTCATGCAATGATGTTATAATTGTATCGTTATTAATATTTTTATTAGAGCTAAGAAGAGGAAATTATCAAAAATGCTTTATGTAACATGGGAAAATACCATCGATTAGTTATGTGTTCGCATTTAAAAATTTTGTTATTTAATACCCATGCCTTTACTAACGTTGATTACTACATTTACATACACAGATTAAAAAAGAGGTTCTAATTACGATGTAACTTCATTATTTCCATCGCGTTTACTGTTCATTATAATTGACAAACAAATATTTTGAGCATCAAAAGCTGCATTGTTTTATCTAAAATACAACTTCATAATTTGTATTTATGATTTACCCATATTTTCTTTACACCAGGTGAATACAGATACTATCAATGTCGTCCTACTGATACTACTTGTAAACCATGTCCTTCAAGAATGCCATCTTGTGTTGGTCTCTCAGATGGTCAACATGTTTTCCCTGGTCGTCAATGGCAACAAGACTACATCCTATGTGATCATGATAGAACCATTAGTACTGAACATTGCTCTGGGACCAGCGTGTACAATAGTAATGCTAATAAATGTGTAGAACCAAAGGACTTGGACAAAGGTAAAAGTCATCGCATAATCAACGTTCATTTAGTTTTGACTAAGCATGTTGCATTCTGAGCTAAGTTAACATTTAACAAAAATGAGCTCTCAACTACTTTATTCCTTTACTGTAACACAGTTCTGGGTATGTCTTCCATTATTTATGTATCATTAACTTTTCTGTCATTCAGTGGATATACCAGATTATTGTAAAGTTCATCAGAACGCTATTCTACCAGACCCTGATGATTGCTCAAGATATTATCAATGCAATTCTATAACAAACAGTAAACAATGTACATATCCTGATTTATTCTCTGCATTAACCAACCAATGTACAACATTCAGTCAAGTACAATGTGGAACTCGTCCAGAGCCAACAGCACCATGTGAGTATTAAACGAATATTTTGTTAAAATATGTTTTTCCTTTTCCTCCTTTATTTTGCTAATTTACATTTACTTACTAGAAATCATCATATCACTGATAAATATAGCCTTGAGTTTGTTTTGCTGCATGCGGAAAAATAAAGAGTGGCTTTGTTACAAGAATACCGTTGATGTGTTAGATTGTAAAATCGCGTGATTTCACATTTTAACCATTCTTATTATTCGTTATCAATTATATATATTTGCATAGCCATGTTGACGTCCCTTAATTTTAGTCAGTATTGTTTTGACAAAATGATTGTTTACATGTTTTTTGCAGGTCAGTATGACCATAATCTTTGTCAGACGACAAACAGCGCATGCGTACCTTGTCAAATACGACTTCCGGACTGTAGAGGATTACCTGATGGTGATAATGCTATAGTTGGCATGCTTTGGTCAATTAATTATGTCAGATGTCTCACAAACAGAACAATGGAAGTTAAGCGATGTACACAGGGTGTATTTGATCCCAATATTAAAACATGCAGCACTCATGTTGATCCAAGTATGTAATAGTTAAATTTTGATACCAATTATGGATACGTATACAAACATTAGGTTTATCATTTCTAAAAAACTATTGTCAACAAGTAACTATTATGTTTTGGCGTTAGTGACAGAATAATAGAAAAGAGTTAGGTAATAAAATAGGAGAAACATATGTTTGAAGTTAAACAAGAGATGTAAGCCTGTGTTAAAGCTATTCATTTCTTTTATCATGGATAGAAGCAAAAAGTATAAAATCGCTATTTTTGATGTGTTTGTTACAGATATCTATGGTTTCAAACAAGAAGATACTATTAATCTTGAATATTTAATTTGAATAAACATACGTAATGTCTGCAGTAGTGACCTTTCTATTTAACCACACAAAATAAAAAAAATACCGCATATTTGGTTAAACCTAACTAAATTCTGTATCAAAGCGTTTATTACTAGAATCGTCTAAATAAAATATATAAAAAGTTTACTTCGATAATCAAAACTTTTAATTACGCTTCATTTATTTATATTTATTTTACAGAGCATATCAATGAGTTGTGTTTTGCAAACCCAACAGCTATATTACCACATCCATCTAACTGTGCTCAATACTTCGATTGTTCAAGATCTAACACAAAATATGGGCATTATTTGTTAGAATGTACATATCCTATGTTATTCAATGAACGGACTTTGAAATGCGAGACCTTCCAGACAGTAACTTGTCCTAACAAATTTGAACCAAAATCTCCTTGTAAGTACATTGTATAGAAACGAACAAAGCGTATTATTCGAATACACGCTTTGTGTTATATATTTCTGCAATATTAAATATCATTTATGAATATCAATCAATTTATTTGTTTTTGTTTATGGGTCGGTATGTTTCAGTTTTACTTTCTGTTTGTGGTAAGACGCGTATACAACGATAAACATGTTGAATAATACATGAATATAGGCTGATTATAAGTTGTAACAATTGATTAAAACATGAGACAGAAAATCGCCAGGCCACACAGAATTAAATTTTGAAGCAGGTATTTTATATCAAAAAATTGTTTTACACACTTAGGACAAGCTTTTACATGACACATTCAAGTAAGGTAGTTGGTTTGTGCTAATAACTAAGTTATAAGTTTGGGTTATTTGGTAGAAGTATTCTATGGGACAGTGAGAAGTTCTATTGGCAGCCGTGTTATGAATGAAAAATATGTATTTAGAATGCTGTATTAAGCATAATTCACGAACAATTAATTTCGTTACATTTACCGTTTCATTATATGTATAAATAGTTATACTAAACACAATTATTTTACATTCTAGGTCAATACTTTCAAAATATATGTCCTGCTGGAAACACAACATGTGAATCTTGTCAACAGCGTCTACCATCTTGTGTAGGACTTCAAGATGGTATCAATGCTATACAAGGACAAGGATGGTCACGTGATTATGTCACGTGTTCCAATGAGAGAACATTATCTAAACATACCTGTCCTACAGGTCATTTAGATGCTTCTTCTAGATCGTGTTCAAATACTTTAAATCCAGGTGATATACCTTCTATTTTACCATTGTGTTTACGTTCTATGTAGACCAGCAACCACTATTTATTGATTAAAGGACTCTTCTATTTTATATAATCGAACGGCAAGTTTGGTCTGTATCAAGATAATAGTATAACCATCAAACGTACTATTTCCATTTCAGTTGACATTCCTGAGTTTTGTAAATCAAACCCGACAACAATTATGGCTGACCCAAGTAATTGTGGACAATATATTGATTGTAGTAAAGCAGGCAATAATTATATAATAGAATGTCAATATCCAATGTTATATTCTGAACAAACTAAACAATGCGATAATTTCCAAACAGTGTATTGTGGACGTAAACCAGAACCACAAACACTATGTAAGTATTTGTATTTCCCGACATTTAATTTAGTGTTTATTACAACATGTAGCATTGATAAATTATCACAGATTACTTTAGATCACTATGCTTAGTTATGACGTTTCTTGTGTATGTCTTGTTTATGTATATTTGCTATATGCACATCAAAACCCACCTTATAGTTTTTTTAATGTGGTTACGTCAAAATACTATCCACTTGTGGGAGTAGTAGTCCAGTAGAAGGACACGCGCTTATGTATCGAGAGGTCTGGGGGTTCGAACGCCACCCTGGGCACTGCCATTTCCCTTGAGCAAGAAATTTACCTGCGATTACTTCACATCACAAAGGTGTAAAAAGGTACCTGCTAGGGTGGTATAATTCTATTGCGCCAATTAATCGGCTGCTCTTAGCGAGGAAAAATTGATTAGCAGGGAAATTGATAGATAGATGCCAGAATGATATCCCGATGACCAGAGATAATAGATGTAAAGTCTGCGAACACGCATTAGCATGAAAATTAGACTATAAAATGCAATAACTTAACTTAACTATGTTTGGTAAAAATGTTATTACGTAATCATACCCAATGTCAATTGTTGGTGTACGATTCACAGGTGATTATAAACAGAATCAATGTAACCAAGGCAACGTAACATGTATACCATGTGATCAGAGACTAGCGTCTTGTAAAGGTCTACCAGACGGTATAAATCCAGCACCAAATAAACTATGGACAAACAATTACATACAATGTTTGAAGAATAGAACACTGATACAAGATCAATGTAAACTTGGAATATTTGATCCAATACTTAGAAGATGTACTAAGTACATAGATCCCAGTAAGTATCGTTGTCGATTTGACAAATCAATATTTTCAAACGAAATTAAAGTAAATCGAGAGAATAATACAAATATTTATTTACTACTGTCTGCTATCATTGTCCAAACACTACCTTATTACACGGGTCTTAGGATTTAATTCTACAATCCATAAACTCTACATTCAATATTTTTTCTGTAAATGCTTTGTTGAGATATTTCAATTTCATATCACTTTCACTGCACTCTAGAACAGTTTTATTTAATGAATTTGTCTACAGACCGCTCAATAACGGGAGCCAAGTGAGTATGAAACTCGAACAAAAATACTTAAATGGCTTCGTCAACGGAATCTGATATATCAATTGCTTGTTTGATTTGAAACGCAAAAGTTTTAAAATTAGACTTCATGGCAAATGATAAATGATGTAAATCGAAAAATTGAAAATAAAATAAATTACACTGGCAAGACTATTGTTCAACTAAATTGGTTGTTAACATGTTTTTGTTGTTATGTTTTCTTTTACAAATTTAAATAATAGGTAAGATCAGTGCTGTGTGTAGTGCTAACCAACAAGCAGTATTTGCTGATGCAAACAATTGTGCCAAATACTACAACTGTAGCTCATCACAAGGGTTAGGATTTGGTTTACTTTATCAGAAGGAATGTACATATCCTGATTTGTTCTCAACTATTACACATAAATGTGAAGATTTTACAACAGTAAGATGTACTGACAGACCGGAGCCTCAAGCCCCATGTAAGTAAAATGCTCTCTTGTATTGAAAATTGTTAAACAATTTGTTCATTAAATCAGCTGGTAAAAACAAAATTGTATGTGTTTCTTTTTATGCGAATATTCCAAAAAACTTCATACAGAGTCACAGCTGAACACTATCTACCTACTTTGTCTTAATATGATTTCCCTGTCATTGTCATGCTTGACTTACTTTTGTTTAGTCACTCTTTTAGTTTTTTTTCATCAATATATTGACTCACATAATGCATAGCAATGTTAATGGGAATGAATTGAATAGACCACACTTAAATGTGATTTTGAGCATAATAAGTAACTGTATAATGATTCTTTATACCAAGTTTTACATTGTCAAATTAGTACGAAATGGTAAAGTTTTATAACAATCACAGCACAAAAAAGAGCAGCATTAATAAGATCTAAATGTAATTATTCATAACCAAATATTATTTGTCATTACTTCAACATGCACAAAAACACACATGTACATATAGTATTATATCATCTGTTACTGTATATTGAGCTTGCTTATTTGTCGTTTTAAATAATCTTTATGAGACAAAGTAGGCAGTATTTTTTTAAGATTAGAGTCTACCACTTGTGTATCCAATGAATATGGTCATATCATTACATTTGTCTGTTAACAATTAATCAGAAATAAAAGCAAAAATCATTACTTGTTGTGAATGTTCTACATTACAGGTGACTATACACAGAACTTATGTGAAAGTACGTTTAATTGTATACCATGTAAAGATCGCCTTCCAAGTTGTGTAGGTAACCAAGATGGACAAAATGGGTACATGAATCAACTGTGGACTGGTCAATATGTTGAGTGCAAACAAAACAGGACAATGAAAGTTGACAAATGTACGAACACAATGATATTTGATCCTATTGATAAGAAATGTGTAAAGACTGTTGATCAACGTGAGTACATTTTGTTTTGTCAGAACCGTAGCACAGCTCTTATCAATACGTTTCAGCTAGTACCTAAAACAATATGGATACTTTGGAAGACAATGAGCATGACCCTCTCAATTTGGGTAAAAATGTTTTATTTTATACATAAACGGCCTGTTCATATTATCATTGTAAGCATCGGTTATTTAGGTTATTTAAACCTGCCAAACGCGACTTTTAACCCTCTCATGTACCGTCAGAGTTGGAAGCAGATCTAGGATAAACGATTTTCTATAACTAATAGGTTACAGTTATTCAAACGATAAAACAATTCTCACACTTTTTTCGTTTAATCGTTATTAAAATTGGTTAACATTTGTTATGTAACATATCATTTTAGATCGATTAAAAACTCCATACTCTGAATTTCATATTGCCAAGCAGTCGTTATAAGTACCATGTCTTATTTCAGAGCATGTTCCAGATTTCTGTAAAAGTAACCCTACCGCAATATTCGCCAATCCAAATGATGCTGCTCAGTATTATGATTGTAAAACTCCAAGCTCACCATTAGATGTGCCTTATCTACAGGAATGTAACTATCCAGATTTGTTTAGTACAGTTATACTTGCATGTAAAGATTTCACAACTGTTTTTACAGATTCCAGACCTGTGCCTCAAGCACCATGTAAGTATGTAAATGTGTATTACGTTACCAAAATATCTACTTGCATTAATGAATTAGTTTCAATATTTTGATATACGTCAGTTATAAACACGTTTTAATAAAGTTTATAAGCTTCATACGTTTATGTGTACAAATGCTGCGTATCTAACTAAATCCATTGACACTTTACTTTACCAGAACTCGCTTTAGTTTTAGCAAGAAGCCAATATGTTTTCCCGTGTATAGATATGGTGGAAAATCGTCATGCTTTCCAAATTTTCTTAAAATGATATGAACTGTTACGAGATATTAGTAACACTGAATTGTTGTCCACTTCATAAAATCCTTTTCATTCATTCTGTCTAGCAATGTATAACACGACAAATAAAATAGTGTTTCCTTTTAAGGCGAATATCAAAAGAACAGATGTAAACCAAATGATTTTACCTGCAAACCTTGTCCAGAGAGACTATACAGTTGTATTGGTCAGCCAGATGGTCCAAATCCAATAGAAGGTAAACAGTGGTCAGCTGAATATGTCACATGTCAACTGAATAGAACTATGGCAACAGATACATGTAACAGTGGACTATTTGATCCCAACAAGCGCCAATGTGTGACTCCAAATAATACCTCACCAGGTAGGCTTTGTCTATTTTGTCACGTCATAATCAATTAGGAATGTGTTAGTAAATGACAAAAACGTTTTAAGATTTTTTTAAATAGATTAAGCGAAATGATTTTGAAATTTCTTTATGAAATAATAAAATATAATTATATTATGTTGCAAACCCATTAAGTAAGTCAGCGTTAAATCTTTTCTTTTTATCTAATATTTGATTCAAATTAATAAAGTCAAGTATTTATTCAAATGGTACTAAAGTCTACATCTTTCTTGGTTGCCGGAGCATTATGATGATAAAGACCTCTTTATTGTTTCGAGAATGCAACAGTTGTTGTTTGTGCACATACATGGCTTGATTTCATTAATTGATATGTCTGGTCTGCAGAAGTTCATGATATTTGTATCAATAGACTCAGAGATCTTTGATACGCTTGTGTTCACACGAATTAAACACACAATTATATACATTTAAGAGATTATAGCAATTACTACAATTAATAATATATTACTAGTATATATGTATTACTTACTAATAATATATGACTACCAACTCTTTGTTTTATTCAGTATTGATTTTGCTTCTTTTTTCAGCTTCAATACCTGATAGATGTCGTTTAGATCCTAACCTTCTTATACCACATCCTGGAAGTTGCTCGTTGTTTTATAATTGTACTAAAACACTACCTTCATTTGGACCTATTCTTCCAATTCAACTAGATGTTAGTAAATAATTATCGATTATTGTTAACTTATTAAATGTTTTGTTACTTAAAGTCATAAAAGTGACGAGAAATAAGAACCATCATGATATCAAATAAAGCAAAAAAGTTGCATAATAGTGATCTTTGGTCATTAAAATTACTAACTATGAATTAAAAATGCAGCGATAACCATCCATCACACAGATGACGACGGATGAAATAACCCAATTTTCCTTTCAGAGGCCATTTCATGGAAATGGCCGATAAGACCCGTACGTCATCGGAAAATTACGACAGTTGCTAATTTGCATATTAAACGGTGTTCCGGTAAAAAAATCATAATCATGATAAATGTCAAAGCTTGAAATATGCGGCACATACTTTGGTTTACTTCATTAAAGACACAACTTATCGCAAATTTTGACATCTGTGTTGCACGCTTTTTTTCAGGCTAGATATAACGGTAGTATTTCAATATGTTACGATTAATGAACATACTTTCTGAGGCCCTGCAATGACTACATGAACCTAGTTCAAATGCAGTGTTGATAATGATCGTTTTATCACACACTTGAAAAATATTCATAATTGACAATGATATTTGCTGTTTTGGGTTTGAGTTAAAATCTTTGATGCAACTGAAGTGATTTTAATCTGTCAATACAAACGGCGAGCAATCGGGTACAGCCGCCCGATCAGCTAAGTTGGTAGCTCGCAAGTCTACTGATTGAGGGGTCGTAGGTTTCATTTTAGAGCGGGGCATACTCTCGTGGAGCTTGGTTATGAAATTATTTCTACGGCCATTCTCCCTACTACCAATTATTTTTAATAATGTAGCGAGGTTGTCAGTCCCTGACGAAAATATGCGCTTAGTAGTTGGTTAAAAGCTAAATCTAGAGATTTAGCCTTTCCTGGAGTAGTGAGCCGGTTAGCTGACCGCCGTGATATAACGTATATAATGTGTGCAACGGCGTTAAACCCCAAAAAACAAGCAATCGAGTGCTGATACCACAGTGAATAAACTATTATGTTTTCCCGACTTGTTTTATCGCCATTTGTGACCCATATATGGACGGTTTAGAGGGTTTGGTAGCCAAGTTTTGCACTGTGCAAGTACGCACTCAGGTATCAGCTCACGCTGATGAAATCTGGGGTTGCCTCGTGCCAGTCTCGCAAATGCCCTCCTGTCTATGTATCTTGGATCCCTCCAAACTCCCCGATTGCATAACATAGCCAAGAAACACACTTAGAGGCATTATCTTTATCTTGAATTCAAGATATGTCTATCTTTATTCCCTTTAGGCCACCAGTCCTAAGTGCTCATTTGTTATACATGGTGAACAGAATCATTCAGGACAATCAATAAACCCCTGAAAATGCTGTGTTCTAAGTGGTGGAGGAAGTTTTACAACTTCAATAACAACATCCCAATTTCTGTCACGAATGAAAGACCTTAGAACTTCATGTTAATTATTTGAGACAAACATAACTATCCTTCTTCTAGCCATTTTACTTGACTGTATTTTGTTTTATAGTTGGATAAAATGAGTTTATACAAGAGCAATGATTATTTCATAAAAATGTATAGTTTGCATAAACATGTATAATTTATATTTACCAAACAACCAAATTCAAAATTTACCTATGAACGGGCCTCAATTTATTTCACCTGCCAGCAAACACGAGAAAGTCATGAAACATGTAATACTTGAAATTTTCGCGACTATTATGATATAACCACTATACTACAATTTTCCCTTGATGTCCAGGATTTATAAGTTGTGTCTTTAAATATGCGAGTCACGTGACTTACGGAAACGACTGGTAATTTTCGGCGCAGATTTTAAATCTTTTAGGACATGGCATGTCTTAAAATATTTATGAAATTTCATAATTTAATTAAATCAAGAGGCGGATACTTTTTAATTTTTTTTAACATGTCAAAAACTATTTAGATATAAATACAATATGTCAATAATGTTTTTTTTGCAAAATTAATTTTCTTTAATTTCGTCACTTACATATCTTTAAGCAATTTAGTTTTAAATAACCTCTGACGATGATTACACGATGTTCTATGTCCTAATTATAATTTTGTTTCTGCATTGTAATTGAAAATAGCAAACTAGAAAATAATTATATTGAGAAATAACTACAATAGCAGATGTAAACATTTTGCATAAATTAGTAGAGACAGGGGTAACTTTTGAAGGTCTGCTCATGTGTTTTCAGGAATGTAACTATCCAGATCTGTATTCAACAGTTTATAAAAGATGTATGGATTTCCAGTATGTACAATGTGACACTAGGCACGAAGTTAAAGCTCCGTGTATGTTACTTTATAAATTTAAGTTATTTTGTTTTAATTAGGGTTTATTCAATAACAAGACTCAATGCCAATCTTGCATCTTTAACTGTATTCCGATTAATGTTAGTACAAACACTCTTAATAGTATTAAACCGTTGGTTATTACAGTTTTAATTTATTTTCGTTCTGTTTTTTTAAATGTGATTTTGTTACCAATGTGTCATAATAAATCGTATATTTTTCGCGATTGTTTGATGAAACAAAAATATTAAAGAAATCTGCATCTTCAAAAGGTTGAAACGAAAGTTTTGAACAATCTGTGATACATCTTTTGAAATTGTTTTCCAAGTATAATATTCACAACAATACAGTTTTATTAGTACAGTAAATATTCCATTTCACGATTAGATATTCAAAAACGTTTATTTTTACTTTATTATTCCTACTTTTGTGTGTTATTTACTTAGGTCAATATTTATCAAAGCAATGTGATCCAACTGATGCATCATGTGTGCCTTGTCCTGAGCGTCTTCCAAGTTGTATAGGTTTGTCTGACGGTAATCATCCAATAAATGGAAAATATTGGACAGAAAACTACATACATTGCTTCAAAGAAAGAACCCTTGGTGTTGACAAATGTCAGAATGGTGTATTCAATCCTTATACTCTTAAATGTGATGCCGGAATTGACAAAAGTACGTTGTTTAAGGTTATTTGATTATATAAATTGTTTCATGAGTCGTGCAGCTTCTTGGTTAAGTAATAGTAAGTCTGCATTTGGTCTAGATAAAGATAAGTTTTTTTTTGTTCATAGTTCTAATATAGTAGATATAGATAGTTTATATATAGAGAGAGATTAAATATAGTACTTACATAAAGCTGTTGGTACTAACCACAAAAACGCACGTAAAATCATTTACATTTAAGACGAGGGTCTTAATCTTCTAACCATTTCGTGTTGATATTTTCTAAAATGTGATATTTTAATATGTGTTCAAGAATGGTATGTAGTTAATACATTTATAAAAATCAATTGTGCCATGTGCCATTGCAGATAACATTGACGATTACTGTAAGAATCACCCAGGAGAGACAATTGCTGACACTGATAATTGTGCTAAATATTATGATTGTTCCAAAAGATCACTAAGGTGAGAGTCATGAAGATATGTTTGCCTTTATTAGTTACATTGAACCATTCAAGTTATAAATAGAACGAGTATCGTACATATTTACAATATGATTGTTTTTATGCTGTGTACCCAATTATTCATCAGTGCAAGCGATTTAGCGATGTAAGTCAAAATCACCGTTTAATCAACGTTTAGTTCGTCAGCTCTGTATGAAACACTTCGATTGTCTTCTGAGTCTTATTTACCTGTGGGTGCTCTTTTGCATTTCCACCATTTCCTCAAAGCAATTCAAATATTAAGTCGATGTTTAGGGTCTTCTTAGACAAATACACATATAATTGCATTTCAAAAAAAAATATACATGTCAAATGGAAGAGTTGACGGAAGATTTGACAACGATGTGATATACAATCTTGAAAATCGTTGTTGGTAACTTCTAGTTAGAACCAGACTGTAATATTTGCTATATAATCAGACTATATTATATGTACATTACTTACATACAATTTGTACTGACACACTTATTATCATTGTAGAATTGGTATAGCAGTACCAGTAGGCAACGTTTTAAGTCAAGAATGTAAATATCCACAACTCTTCTCTACAATCACTAAGAAATGTGAACCATTCTCAAGAGTTACATGTGATAAACGTGCTGAACCTCAAGCTCCTTGTAAGAATTCTTTATTGTCAATTATATATTTAATTTTTTATCACTTTATCACCTGGGCATTTGGAAATTAACGTAGGACAAAATAATTAACACAATGTATGGATCATTGGACAATCGCCCTGTTAAAATTAAAGAATACTCAAATGAAGTTTATGGGCCATTTAGAACAATATGTTTTAATCCTTACACTTACATTTATGTCTGCATGCACTATTCAAACAGTAAAGATAAATATCTGTAAGCTTAACTATGCGAGAAGCGCACGCAGGATTACTTCGAAATTAATTCATCATAATTACAATTAGCATATGGTTTAATAGAATGTACAACACACTGACTGATATGTCTGGAACGACTCATTCAGAAATGCATCATTGACAGTTCTGTAACTACGTTTGCGTCAAATCACTTCCGAATTTCATTATATAAATGTAAATAAACTTTAATCCATGAAATCAGTTGTTTTGTTTATAGTAAATGTAGCAATGATGCTATATCAGAATGTCGCAACACTTATTGGTGCATGATGATCTGATTACAGGTGAATATTCACAGAACCTATGTCCAGTAGGTGATTCATCATGTGTTTCATGTAACACAAGATTACCAAGTTGTATTGGTTTACCTGACGGTCTGATGGCTGTTCCAGGAAGAGAGTATACTGATATCTATATAGAATGTAAACATAATAGAACCTTAGATGTAAAACATTGTACCAATGGATTCTTTGATCCAGGACTCCATATTTGTGTGACAAAAATTAACTCAGGTCAGTGAGAAATATTTGTTTTGTGGACAGTTTGAGCTTGTGTTAAAGCTACTTGTGCATTGGTTTGAACAATTCTAAATAACTTTTTGTTCCACTTCCTGTCAATTTTAACGTACACTAATATGAATAGGTGAGAAGCGATTAAACTGCATGCATGTTGTAATGTACCAACTTTGAATTGTGTTTTATGACCTTGTCTTTTTTAAATATACACTATTTGAATTAGTTGGAAGCGAGAAAACTGTATTGCTATGTACAAATTAGGACTGTAAAAAATCTGACTAACGTTAACTTCTTGATTAAATGCTCTAATACATTAGACGATATAAATGTAGGTATTCAAATGACACAGATAAGTTGAGTCGTTGTATGATTAATTTATACTGCTTGTAGGTACATGTAGTATGTCACTTGACCACATTTGTCACTCGAGTAGTTCACGTAGGCTTCAATTCCCATTTTAGGAGGGAAATTGTTACACAAGAGCTAAATCGTTGACGTGAAATAGATTAAATATTACTCCGTAGTTAATTTCTGCTTGGTAGCTAACGGCAAGGTTGTTCCGTCTTAAATTGTAGATAATTTGAAATGATGTCAAATGTACAGATATTTTCACTTACGGAGAAGATTAGGGTTTTTCTTATAATTATTGTGTTGCTAATTCAAAATCCTTTTTTAATAATTATAACATTTATTACTACAATGTACTATATTGTTTATCATTCATATGTGAACATTCCGAAAAAATCCACAAATATCATGTTTCGGAGAAAATAAACGTATACATTGTATTTAGTTTTATAAGGCATTCCACCGTGTCTGTATTAACATATTTAGTAAATTACAGTACGACTTTCAAGTATCTTCGTTAATTAGTTCGTGATATTGGCATGTTAATTGGCATGATGTATGTATGGGATATTCTGACTTTGTCATGCTAAATGTTTTAAGTGTGTTTGAAGATAAAACAAATATAAATCATTTTAAAGCATTTGATATGGTATGTTCTGTGCAAATATAGATCAAGTATACGCCATGTTTCATACTTAAGGTGTGACATTACAAAAATAATTACGGTTCGTTAACAGCTAGTAAGTCCTTAATTATTCTTAAGGGTTTAAGAATGGATTGTTTGGTATATGATATGCTCAATTTTTCATGCTGAATGTGTGAATTCACAAACAGAAACTTAAAATCTTTGTAGTCAAAACTAGTAAACCTTGAGCAACTTGAAAAGATATATTTTGTAAGAATTAGAATTAATGAAGCATTTATCGTACATTTTATGTACTAAATATCTATGATGCTATAAAATTTGCTCGATTAATCATGATTAGTATTAATGTTTCAATGAATAGAATGGAATGTTTAAAATGTAAGGGAATTAACGTTTTGACAGTGTTGGGTTTAAAGTATTATGTCTGTATTTCAGCAAATATCGCTCCGTACTGCCAACGTAATCCTACGGCTGTCAGACCACATCCTACAAATTGTGCTTGGTATTATAACTGTTCTGCTAATGGTATGACAAAACAAAGTGTTTACCCATTTGATATTGAATATGTTGTAGTAAGTATATTGTACCTTAATTGACATATTAGTTATTTGAGTCTAATACCAGCTGATATTTTCATTTCATTAAGACAAAAATTATCGCATTAAATGTTTATACATGTAACTGTCTTTTCATATCAAACAGATTGTGACGTTTTCAAGATATTGAAAATCATTTAATCATCATGCAAATGCATTATTATAAATCAGTTCTATTTAAAGTAAAGTGCGTCTACGTTCAAATCACAATTATGCAGTTTTACGGTTCACTTTTTAACGCCTTGCGATATAATTCTTTTTTTTTCAATTTTTGAGTTTTTGTGTTCCGACATTTTCGTGCGTTGTTATCATTGACAATCTCTTATACTTTTATTACAGGAATGTGAATATCCACAATTATTTTCTAAAGCTACAATGAGATGTGAAGATTTCCCTAAAGTTTCTTGTAGTGGACAATTTGAACCACAGGCACCTTGTAAGACTTTATATATAATAAGTTTGTTTATACATATATAAGCACCGGAAGGTCATAGACCCATGCGGTCAACATGTAAATGTGACAAATATTTAAAAATATAAATTTCATATGAGCATCATATAGATAAAGATATAAGTTTTGATGATATATGATTTATATATAATACGTTTATATATTATGGGTTTCAAGCAATGCCTTTTTACAGTTTTACGTCTACGTCGCTTAACGATGAAGGAATGTCAATCGCATGTTTTTTCATAGAATCATCACTTCACATTCTAACAACAATATATTGACACATCTAACAGCTACCAGCATTATTCGCAATGCATCGTGCGACGATCGTTGAAGTTGTTTATATAATTCGCATATTAATCCACAAATTCAGTTAAGAATTCATAGCATCACTTTCTAGTTTCTAGATAAACTTCAAATTTCTCCATTAACTACATTGATGGTTTAATTAATAAAAATATGTACAGAATAAACCTGTTTCCACCAAGTGTGTTTGGATTGCCTGTTTTTACTACAATGCAGAACATAATACAATTTCTTATTGGGACAAAAAGTAAATTCTAAAAGTATACATAACTAACTTCTGTAGCTTTTTGTGTAACCTCCGATTTGTCTAACAAATAACTAAAATTCTTAGATGTTGTGAAACCCTCATGCCGACAAAAATGAAACGTTACACACGATATTAGTAAACTTTTCTTTACTTCTCTATAATTTTTTAATGTAAATTTATACTTGTTTGTTTACGTATAATGATCATTAAATTCTATCATCTAGGTGAATACTTCAAGAACCGCTGTAATCCAAATGAATCTGGTTGTACTCCATGTCCTAACAGATTACCAAGCTGTAAAACTTTACCAGATGGACAAAATGTGGTCACCAACTTCTATAACAGAAAGAACTACCTAGTTAACTGTGACACCAACAGGACAATGACCTTTGCACCATGTACACAACAGAATATGTACCAATGTACAAGTCTAGCACCAACAACAAGTATACCAGTAATACAAACAACTTTGCCGACTTTACCACCCACTACTAGTAAGACAATAATCGTGTTTTATGTAATATTCATATGTACCAAGTTGTGTTTGTAAGTCTCTCCTTTAGAATTCATTTTTTACCACAGGTGATTCAATGGTTATTGGAGGCCGGCTGAACTTATAATTCAATTTAAATACAGTTGGAACGATTTTTAAAATAATGGATAAAACTAGTCCGGGTACAAGTAATATTCTAAAATGCTGACCACCAAAAATAGAAAGTGACTATTTCTAAATCAGAATAGCTTGTAGCTGGATCCTACCTTCTTCTTTCCTCCCTGTCCCTTTCTGCTACTCTCTATCAAGAAATAATTACTTTAAAATTATAACCCTCTCGTGCACCCTTCACCTTTTTTGCCTCTGCACTTTACAGGTTTCTAGATTCATTCATAAACTACTGAAAGCTACGGTGGCATAGAAGTGACATGGAGAAATATTTAAAATACCGCTACTATTACGTGGCCACGCAGTAGCTTTTACGTGCGCACGCAATAACGTTTACGTGCCCACGTAAAAGCTTTACGTGCGCACGCAATAACGTTTTCGTGGCATTACGTGCGCGCGTTATAATTGACCAATGAGAGTTGTCGAAATTGGCGGCCGCTATAACGAGCATTTTCATTGGACAATTATTACGTGCGCACGTAAAGCTATTGCGTGGCCACGTAAACGTTATTGCGTGCGCACGTAATAGCTACTGCGTGCGCACGTAAAGCTATTGCGTGGCCACGTAAACGTTATTGCGTGCGCACGCGAAAGCTACTGCGTGCGCACGTAATAGCTACTGCGTGGCCACGTAATAGCAGCGGTATTTTAGATATTTCTCCATGTCACCTATATGCCACCGTAGTAAGCGTCTTTTATTGTTAAAGGTTTTTAATGAATGACGTAAACAT
Source organism: Mactra quadrangularis (assembly GCA_025267735.1). NCBI lineage: Eukaryota > Metazoa > Mollusca > Bivalvia > Venerida > Mactridae > Mactra > Mactra quadrangularis. The sequence continues at coordinate 46,055,856 of CM046299.1, read as the reverse complement.
TGGAAATGATTGTTCAGAGAGAGGGGATTGCTGCAAGATAGTTTACAATATAAAGTAACATAAATTCGTCAAGGTAGTCAGAAACATACAATGTCAACAATTGTCGTTGTTTAACTTGCATTGTGTAGTACAGTATAACCTCTGCTGCGACCCTTTATAGAACAAGTCCTCTGAACATTAACACTTTTTTATATTTTAATTGAATTTAACATCTACAGAATAACAATCTCTTAACAACAACACACTCTAGTTTCTTCCAATGAGTGTTTTACAGTTAAGTCTCGCTATTAAGACCACTTTTTTTATTTTAAAATCATGCGATTTTTGACAATAATTAAGAGTCAGGCTTAATTTGATATCAAAATGGTCTCCTTAAAAAGACCGCTTCACTATTAAGACCATCGATTTTGCTGGTCGTATAAGCGGAACTTTACTGTACAAAAGAGGCTGTGTACTGTTCTCCACTTTAGGTGAAATGTATTTAATTTACCACTCTTATGACAAAGAATGTACAATCATTGTCCTGGTTTTACTTACGACCGTCGCCGGGTCACGAGAATGAGGTGTAGTATATAATAATAAAGAACATTTATTTTGTCAGAAAAGTGGGTTAGGTCCGAGGTGCTTCGTTAATAAAAAAATGATACAAAGTGTTTTTACACGGTGCCTTATCCTTAAATTCATTACAATGTTATTTTATTATGGCTCCATAAGTATTCCCCCTTTTTAATATGTTTAAAAGTCCATGACTTAACGTAACCCGTTTCCTGGATGTGAAACTATTTTGATATAATATACCAAAAAATCCGCATTATTTTTTATGATACAATGGGTTACGTGATAAAATTAACTATCCCAAAAATTTATTAATTAATTCAGCGACATAAGTTATCTATGTATTTGATTCAATGTTTTTACTAGCATGAATGAAAGGTAAAATTAATGATATAGGAAATTGTTTGTTGACTGCCATGAACACAGGACCCGAAGCAAAATAGCAAAACCTACATTTCCCTCAGTTTATAATTATTCTACAAAGTTTTCTCCCCAATGCGCAACATTGCACATCTAGTACGAAAGTGCCCTAAAACTGACCAGCCACTGAATTATATGTTGACCACGCAATGTTCTTGTTCAGCTATCCTGACCTTTCTAAATGTAAAATTTACGGTAGCCAACCCAACTAACTCAGTCGGTAGCACGCAAGTCTAGTGATCGAGGATCGTAAGTTCGACTCCCAGGTGGGGCATACTTTCGTGAAGCTTGGTCATGAAATAATTTCTACGACCTTTCTCCTAACTACCACTGATTCTAAATTATGTAGGATAGTTGTTAGTCACTGACGGACGCATTCACCTAGTAACTGATTACTTAAACTACTAAATCCAGAGATTTAGCATTTTCGGGTACAGTGAGTAGACTGACTGACATACACTATATGACCTATACAACGTGTTGTTTCGACGTTAAACTGAATCAAAAGAGTGACCGCTACATTAATTACCGCTAGTCGGTCTCACATGCCAATTAGAGATGACGTATTGAAACTTTTTAGAGGTGTATCAGCACGATTAAGAATGGTTGATTACATATTTCGACATCAGGTCCCCATTTATAATAATTACCATAATATTAACTTTGTCATAAGTGATTTATAAAACGTATTTTCTTCTCTCTTTCAGCTCAGGCACCTGATGAATGTACCTTTAATCACGGACGAATCATTCCAAACCCACAGCATTGTGGTCAATTTTTCGACTGCCGCAAGACTGCTCCGCCATACATAGCTGAATGTCCATATCCACAATTATTCTCCCAGTTTACACTGCGGTGTGATGACTTCCGGTCAGTCACGTGCAATGGACGACCAGAATATAAACAACCATGTACGTTGATTACTTCGCCCACTTGTTTGTTATCAGTATTATATTTACATTGCTGACAATTAAGTGTTTGTTTATCCCGACGTAAATAAACAAATGCGTGCCCGTACTTACTACCTCAATTATTAAACCATCAATTTAACGATTTTATCTTAAACGTTAGAATAAAGAATTGATATAAGATTCACAGCACTTAAACGCGATGATTAATTACTGAGATGTTCAGTGGTTTTAATGTATAATCTCTGATTTGAAGATACATTTGGTATAGAATTAGGTGACTAATGTGGTCATCTACAGTCCATCGTTCATGGCTTTACTTGGGATGAAAAATTTTAATACGTTGGTTTAGGCGAGTGTTACATTTATATTATATTAGTATTAGTAAAATCAGTCGTAAGTGCAAATGTGAGCTATTTTGTCCCATAGTTTTCGCACAAGGTTTAATTATTATAGACTTGGTTAAAACATATATATATTAAGACTTGAGACAATTGGATTATTATTATTATGTGCCTAGAAAAAATCCGTCCTGATGATGCCAACAGCAAAATGAATTTTGAAAAAAAATCAACTATTAGTAATGTAAATCTGGCTATGCATAAACGTGACGAACAAGAGTCTACTTATTTGAACACCAGTGATTGACAGGTTGGACTTGCCAGAGTCTTTTTTGCCAACTCTAAATGTCAAACAAGTTTCACCCGATCTTCACCAAACTTGCCAACCGATTTAAGTATACTTAACTCATTCCTATTGAAAAGCTAAACGGCTGTGACATTTAAATATTCTATTTTTATATCACAGGTGAATATCAACAGAATGTCTGTAGTCTTGGTGACACGACATGTATTCCATGTCCTCAACGATTACCATCCTGTATCAACCTTTCTGATGGTAACCACGCCTACCCAGGACGTGAAGGAACGCCCAGTTATATAACATGCCTAAGTGGTCGTACTATGGACGTATCACAATGTCCTCAAGGTATATTTGACAGATTCCGTAGAGAATGTAGCAAACCAACAACAATAGCACCTACCACTTTACCAACAACAACAAGACCTACAACAACCGTATCAAAATCAGGTAACTCGGAATCTAAATATTGTTGCAATTTTATGAAAGATTTATCATTTAAATTCATCCTTTGAAAAGAAACATTCTTACCAAAACTGTACGTTTTGTTATGCTTATAATTATTCTATTTCTTTGAATTAAATGATATGTCCGACAGCAACAGTAATCAACTTTTAATGGCCATATCAAGATAAACCAATGCCTGGTTGCTGTGGAGAGGTTTTACTTAATGTGATAAGCAAAGCTTGTGCACATTGACCCGAAGACAAGGAATGCACGGTTAGTATTGTTTATACATTGAATTAGCTTGCAAGTAGTTGATATTAGAGTTTATTCTGTCTCAAGTCTATTGTGCTAGTCATACAATTGTCAACCAATATAGTCTTTCTTTTAAATTTCAGATCCCAATTCCTATTGTAGAACTCATCCATATGATACGCTAGAAGACATGACAAATTGTGCCAAATATTACGACTGTAGGGACATATTTACTACACCATACATTAAGCCAAAGGAATGCCAATACCCATTATTATATCATCCTATTATTCGCGCATGCGCAGACTTCAGTATTGTACAATGTGATAAAAAATACGAGCCACAAGCACCATGTAAGTATCAATATCAGGATTTTGTTTGTACTGATATAAAAAGTATTGATTTTTTGCTTTTGCCCAAACTCAAATATTAAAAAAATGTGCGGTATAATATTAGAAATATAACACATCTGAGAGCCTCCTGGTCTAACAGTAACCGACCAGTCAGCCCTTTAACATAATTTATAGTGGACGGAAGCCGAAGTCTGAGGTCTACTTTATGTTAGTGGGCTGACTTGGAGGTCACCGTTAGACCAGGAGGCCCTCAGTGTTATGTACTTTTTCTTATATTAAACCGCGCATTTTTAACACTAGAATTTTGCAAAAGCAAAACAAGTATTTTTAAACATTTAATAGGTCAAAACTGATAGCATTAACTTTGTCTACACGGTGCCGAAAAAAATGTTTGCTCCGTGAAAATTACAGCGTGGCTTGATTATGAAACAAGTTCTTACAACTTAATAACTTTCGATCCGCTTCCTGCTCCCCAACCGCTTCCGCAAGTACTGAGCTGGTAGGATACAGATTCTTGCTAATGGAAACAACGAAGTTGTTTTTGGTTCTGTTTCGAACCAACGCAAACTGGCTAGCCAATGTCTTAAGCACTGTGGCAATACTTATACTAAAGAAATACCGGGATATTACTGGCTAACTATTGTAATTATATTTTCATTCAAATGTATCTCAATAATACATATTATAGTCGAATAAAGCCGTTCCAAAATGAAGAGTTTAAAGACGAGCGCACCTTATAATATGCGTATATACGTATTTTGATGTTTTTTGTCAATAAACAAATATTAAATAAATTACTGATGCAAGCTTTCTATCTGACCGATAAAATGAACACATAAATGTCAACAAAAATAGTTTTTATCAACAAAAAACGGTGGAAGTAGGCTATACCGTACTGATGTTTTTGAACGTCGCTGATTGGCTAAAATATACAAAATGTAAACAAAACTATGCTATCAACTAAGGACAAATATTCCTGTTTAATGTTTGTTTTGTTATGTTTTTTCTTCAATTTTCAAACATAATGTTTTTCTTTGAAGGTGAGTACGAAGCAAACCAATGTCATACAACCGGATGTGTCCCATGTACTGAAAGATTAGTATCATGTGTCGGTCTCACAGACGGCAACCACGCGTACCCTGGTCAACAAACCAAATATGTCCGGTGCCAAAGGAATAGGACCATAGCTACTGAGCAATGTTCATTTGGTGTGTTTGATGTGACCAGTCGAAGATGTGTAGCAATTCAAACAACGGCTATACCTTACCAAGTCACGCAAGTAAACCCAAGTACGTATCAACTAGATTATGTCAATATTGAAAATAGTGTTTACATTCAGAGTAAATATTTGTGACATCCAATGTTTCGAAATTGTCACACCAAAATCTATTGAAGATTGTTACTTACTGGCTATAATAATATGCATGTTTTGTGATATTTGTTTATATGGTCACGCAAGATTCTTGAGTATGGGTTGTAAACTTCATAATTTTCTGTATCATTAGTGCTAGAATCTTAAAGAGATGGTTTTTCACAAACATGACATATCGCAAACAAAATAATTTAGACTTATGACCATCAGCCAACTTGATTTCAACGTTGATGAGCCATTGCCGCCATTTTGGAAATGGCCGCCATTACTTCCACCTTTCATTTAACATTACATTTTAGATACACACCTGCGATTTTGTGATAATTTAATGTAGTCATGTAACTAGTAAAAAGGATATTGTTAAAAGTGATTAGATTCCGATATATTCGAATGACTGTTTATGTAAAATTGCTGCCAAGTTAATTCCGTTTTATCTTTCCGAGTAGGAGTGAAAGAAAACTGTTTTTTAAATGTAAGGTATGCAGTCCCTGATGCTAATCACAAAATTATTTTGAAAAGTTATGGGGGTTTTGTACTGGATTTAACGCCGTGTCAACACAATTTAGGTCATTTTACGACGTCCAGCGCACCTAACCTAGCTTTCCTGAACCATTGTCTATAACCAGTACTCACCTACCCCTCCACAAGGCCGGAAACTTCACCATATTATCTAATCAATGGAGGAAAATCGACATTATTGTCAACATTTCATGGAAGGGTATAACCTCCCCGGGTGGGATTCTAACCCGCACCCCTTCGGGCACGAGATCCCAAGTCCTGGCGTGCTACCAACTGCGCAATCGACCCGGGTTCCAAAAAAAAAAATTAAAAAATCTTACAACGTGAAAAACTTAGAAATACAATGCACAAACAAGTGTATTTTATTTCTAGATTTTAGCTTCCATAGAACGTAGTTTTAGTCGGGGATTATACTTTAAAGCTTTTCTTTATTACAGATAATATAGGGTCATATTGTATGTATCATAGAAACAGTATTATACCACACCCAACAAACTGTGCTCAATATTACCTCTGTGCATCACAGAATACTCCATTAGGAAACTATTTAATGGAATGTTCCTACCCACAATTATTTGATGACGTCACATTACGGTGTAGCAGTAGAAGTCAAGTACGTTGTGGAACACGACAAGAACCTCAGTCAGAATGTAATATATAGTTGTACCTTTATTTATATTAATATCAGAGTTTGTATGGTCATTGAGTGTTACTTTTTACCTTGGCAATGGAGCGGGCGTGGTCGAGCGGTAGCCAGTTCCGCGTTAGTTCGAATCACATCCGAAACCTACCCCGTTGTTTCCTTGAGTAAGAAACTTTATCTTACTAACACAGTGCTAGGGGACCAGGAAGCGGTCTCGAAAGTGACAAATCTAAGTCGTAAAAACTTGTTCCACAATCGAGCTAAAATAAATAAGTACGAGGCAATGCTATTTTTCTGTTCTGATATGCTACCATATTTCTGCGACAAATTCCAAAGAAGAACTTGCGATGATGTCTACTGTTGAACTTTTGTAAGACCACCGACTGTGACCCGTTTTATTAAGGGCCATTGTTCTGCCGCTTTTCGTAGTAAAGTTATCCCTTATTTTATTTTTTATTGTTGACATATTGTAACGTATAGTTCAAAAGTTACAGATCAGCTAAAAGTCTGCTTCCATTATATATAAATCATACATGTTGAACGATAACCCCTCAGCGATGAAATGACCTTTAGCCAAGTACTCGTTTACAGTATCTATTTACACCTGAGTTGAGGGGAACATGTGTAAATTTCTTGCTCAATGAAATTAGCAGTGCCCTAAATAGTGTTCCAACACGAGACAGTTTGATCCCTAAGCGTGTGCCGTACCACTGGACCACTACTTCTAGCATATATGCTAATAAACTGTCATTGTTCTCAATTTCAGGTGATTATAAACTATACCAATGTATAGGTATTGGTTGTATGAGATGTGTTGGTAATCAGGGGCCAATAACATTTGCACCGGTCCCTACAACTACCACAGTGTCCTCAACTCCATCATGTATTGGTAAACCTGATGGTTTAAATCCCTACCCAGGTCGAGTACTGACTGTATACTATATAGTATGTGACCATGGCCGTCTGGTTGAAACAGGTTTATGTATTATAAATAAAATACTAGATCCAGTGAGACGAAGGTGTACGGACCCTGGAGATCCAGGTATGGAAGTTATTAGGGCTGTCATGATATACCGGTATATTGCAATACGCAGCTGCAGCAATACGTACCGCGGTACGATTTTAATGTACCGGTATTTGGCGATATTTTTTATTTGATTGGAAAATTCTTCCCTTCGGAAAATAAAAGTAGCGAAACGTCAGTTTTTTCCATTGTTCATTCCATCTAACCTAAAGTTACAAGAATCTAACCGATTGGGACGCGTCACAGTCCTAAATGACAGTATATTATACTTAAAGAGGCTTTTATCAGTAACTGCAAGTAAGATTTGCAATGTTTCGGTTAAATACAGCGGCGGCAAAACGATTCTAAAATCTCACAATATATCGTGGTGCGTATCGCGATATGATGCCAGCGTATTGCAGTATATCGCGATACGCTTCTGGCGTATCGTGACAGCCCTAGTAGTTATGTTGCTTTGTGTTGCTTTATGTCATATTGTGCAATTCCTTTTGCCATGTGGTGCTCTCTTCAAAAAAAGTCTTACAATGAAAATAATCGTAAGTCAAAAGCAAGAAACATTAAAAGTATTGTCATTTTTTGGCCAATTAATTCCGAATGTTATTGAATTATGTAGAATATTGTATACCTTTTGAATATCATATCATAGTCATGTTTACTATTCACCTGACTTTGCAAAGTGAAGTGCAAAGTTTATAAAATTTACTTACGATAACATTTTTCTCATTTTTGTGTATGAATTTTGCACTGAATTTGGTTGTGTTACAGTGTATTTTAATGTGTTGTACGTGATGCATTGTGTTTGTGATGTTATGTTGTTTAGAGTGTCGATGCATCATTTTTTGGCCTTCGTATTTAGTTGCATGTTTGTGTGTTTCCTTAAGGTGCGTTTTTCTTTTGGATTTACGCATGTTAAATAAGTCCTTGGTGCAATATGTGTGCATAACTTAACAAGTGTTTGGTTGAGCAGATGTAAATTACATCGCCACCCTAAGTTACAAAAATGATTGCAAAATAATAAGCTGAGGTTAAATTCGGAGTGATTATGACATTCAGTTTGGAAGAATCCGAGCATACTTTGAAACAGAAAAATCTGAAAAATGACAAAACTTTTACCTCCATTTGACCCTTTAAATCCAACATTTCCGTCTATAAATGGAAGACGAGCGTGACTTGCGGGACACCTTCATTAAACTTACTAAAGTTTGTTTATTTACCATGCGTGAAAGTTAACTTTTAACTTTTAAACTTGCTTAACATTGTTTATATGCTAAATATCCGTTCTCTGGTCATATATTATACAAAATGTCATGTTTGCTTGGCCACTGGTCAAGATACACCAAGGCTGATATTTGGTGAATAGTTTCATCCGTTCACAGAAGACAGCTGTGTTACCAGATGTCCGCTATTCCTTGAGAATTGCGTACATAAGTAATGGTAATTTCATAAGCGTTTATATAGAGATAATTAAGCTTTCTGGTTTCTTTCTCGGAATTCAAAATCGTCTGTTTTATGAAACACGCTGTCCGTTTTAACATATCCCATTATCAAAAATATTGGTTTTCAGATGTTTTCAATCTTAAAGGTTACATCATCCATAATCGTACATATGTTGCAATATTCTGGTATCTGTTATAAATGAGTAATATTTCATACTGATGTCTGCATCCAGATGTAGTGATATTCAGATGTTATCGATGTATATGAATGTATAGTGTTGAATGCTTCAACATTTAACATTATTCAGATGCCATTGATATATAATACAGCAATATCAATGACTTATCATCTGCACAGTAACTCTAATAATGTACATTAGTCAGATGTCATTTATGAATGCTTTTTCATACTATATACATTTAGTTTATTCTAGCAAACGTAATTTTTTTCGATTGCTTTCGGTGCGATATGACCTTTTTGTGTTGGTGCGCCGTAAAACCAAAACAAACAAACAAACAAACAATACAACTTTTCCCTGTATATTTGCCCATAGTATCAAATTTTAAGATACCATAAATGAATTTGTATTATGTTCATATGAAACCATAGCTTTGATATAACATAAAATATTGAAATGTTATGATATAATTTAACATATGTGTTTTCTGATGCCATTTGTATAATGGTATTCAGATGTAACCACAGCTTTGGTGTAACATATAATATATCTTATATTCAAATTTTACGATTTGATTTGAAATGTGTTTCCAGATGCGGTTGTGCATTTGTATAATGGTATTCAGATGTAAAAACAGCTTTTATATAGCATTATATTGAATATTCAGATGATTCAATTTGATTTGGAATGTTTTTTTCAGATGTGATTGATGCATATTGTAAGGCACATCCAGATGTCACTATACCAGGTGTCAGTAATTGTGCTCAGTATCATCAATGTGGTAATATAAGAAATGGCTACTCTCATCAAATGATTGAATGTACTTATCCACAGCTATTTTCTACCATTGATAACACGTGTAAATCATTCCACAATGTACAATGTGGACAAAGAACGGAACCTGTATCTCCTTGTAAGTATTGTCATTTAAAGGTGCTGTTACGTACATTTTAAAATGTTAAAGGTGCTGTTACATATATTTTAAAATGTTAAAGGTTTTGATACATAAATGTTACTATTATTGTTATACCAAATCTTACTGTTAAAGGTACAGTTTCACGAAGTGTAAATTTAAAGGTTCTATTATATCAAACTCATTATTAAAGGCACTGTTGCATATTAAAATTCTCGCTGTGAAAAAAAACTGTATTTCATAGTCTAAATATTAAAAGTAGTGTTACTCGGTGTATAATATTAAATGCAGTGCTATTGTTGCTTCTGTATAATGAACTTTGCTACCCATTAGTTTTAATTATCTTTTAAAATTACGTTTACTCTCTCAGGTCGTCTGCCTATGAGACATACTGTCTGCACCTCAATTCTGTGCATGTTAATTTATTGTATACATCTTTCCGTCTTTTCTAGACTTCCAATTCTAGCATCTGTAATAATATTGGCACATGGGTCAACAGGATAATGAGCTTAGGTATCGAGAGGTCCCAGGTTCAAACCCCACCAGGAGCACTGCTGATTTCCATGAACGAGAAAATTGCCTATATTTACCTATTCCTATGTTTTCCTTTTCTAAAGAGTCTGTCAAATCAATTTTAAAATATGGCTTATTCAGTGAATATAATCTATTGGTAATGATTAAGTATCGTAATTTGCTATGTTATATCACATGTATTAAAATTCAAATATCATGAATTAATTAAGTAGATTTTTCTGTTACCTTGTAAATGTATATACATGTAATATATATTTATTTTACAATATACAGGTGATTACCAACAGAATCAATGCAGTTCTACAGACTTCACGTGTATACCATGTGACCAAAGAATGCCAAGTTGTGTAGGAAAACCAGATGGACTCAATGCCTATCCTAATAAATTATATACAGCTAATTACATAGTCTGTGATACTGGCCGTACAGTTAGGACAGAAACATGTACACATGGATACTTTAACCCTACATTACGTAGATGTACATGAGAGACAGAAGAATTGACGGAACATTTTATGCTGCTATCGTGCGTTGTTGATTTTTTTAAATTAAGTTAAATTTATTGACTTTATAAGAACGGTTCTGATGAACGCATGTTATGATTTAGTGACCAGTTTGTGATTTGGTATAAGTCTCATAGACTTTGTTAAAAATTAGATTTCATTTTTTGTCTCTGTAAATTATTAAGAACTAAAAAAGAACATTTGTTGTTATAGAGTAATACATTGAACTATTTATAATCAAAATTGGTCGTTTGTTTTTATTTTTATCCTTAGGCCATCAGTGTTACACATTCATGTATCTTATTGTTCTGTTATCGCGAACGTTACAGAACGTTACATAACGATACATTCGGAACTCCTCGGCCATTCGCTGCGAATAATCTAATCTAATAAACAAACATACGATTGTTAAGGCAATGAGTGATGTTTTAAAATTTATGGACTAAAAACAAAACATCAACTTTGCCTAAACGATCGTATATTTGTTTACTTTAACACCGGTAGTTTCAAAATAGCTAGCGTCTAAATATGTCCGAGATTATTCGCTTAACAGGCTACTGTGACGCTTTTTGAAAAATCTATTTTATGAAAACTGAATTTCAGCTTGACGATTTTACTTTGACGTCGTGACGTGATATATCATAGGGGCCGTACGTAGAGCACGTGTATTTTGTCGCTTAGGGTACTTAATATATTAAATGCAACATCTTACTGTAAAAGTATAATGATGTTCAAAAGAAATAATCCTAGACTTTATTGTACAGTACAAATTTGTACAGTTATTAAGTAAGAATTGTGGCTCTTGGACGACACACCAGACGATTAGGTAAAGTGGAATTTTAGGGGCGTGTACATTACCCCTGGTGATTTAAATACTTAATGTATGCCCGATATCCCCCGTAATTAGATTCGGATATTTATTATTTTCGATAGTAAGTACACAAAATCTGAACACTGGCACCAGAGTCCTTACACACTCCTTAAATACGCACACATATACAATATTTTGTCAACAAACACAATTAAAAATCGGCCCCGTATACATTGCCGTGTACGAGTTATAATTATACTTTCATTATAATATATAAGATGGTGTCATGTATGCACAGGGAACAATATATAGGGACGTACGCATTATTTCATTATCATAAAATATGGACGCTGGTGCCAGTGGTTCTGAAGTGTGGATTTAAATTAATGGGGTTGATGTATGCACCACTGACAGTTGAATAAAATTGAACTATACCCAATAAAGTTTCTGTTTACCGACTGAAGCAGTGAAGTGGACAGAGGGTTTACAATGACTCAGCAAAAAATGACATACATTCCACAATTAACAACGCGTTTCTCGTGACGCCCTGCTTCAATGTCGGCATTGAACAAAGATACCTTTGTCCAAATATCAATGGATAGTTTTTCACAAAAGAATGAAGTTTTAATTCAATTGATCTCGAGTTTTAATCCGAAATTGTGGGTGTAAAAAATATCTGTGGTTAGTGAGAGTCAAACAAACTTGACTTGATACTCACTTGACCCCTAAGTTGTTTACCTGATATTAGGTAACTTGTGTTACTCATATATAAACAAAATGTTAAATGGATTAATAAATACACGAAGAAAGCCAAGCGTATCCGGATATTGATAAAGGAGTGATGACGTCATTTATTGAAAGAGTTTTACAATGTTATCATTTGAATAATAAATTATTTTCAGATTTATTCAATCGACACACCTCGCATTTTGTAGATTTATTGAAATTCATTACGGAAGCGTTGCGTCCGAAAGTTGCAAAAAGCTTATCGACCTTGATGACGTCATCCGGGCAACCGCAAAATAGAATGGTACTCAAACGGAATGGCATGTTGTTGTCTATGGGATTACAACATTGAATGCTATTTGGCCCCCACCCTGTAAATGAGTTTTACCTTTTTTAAGTTTAAGCCAATAATAAATAAGATGTTTACATATTGCATAACTAATTACTGTGACTTTAACATTTTTGAAATATGTGGACTACTTTGCATCAAAATAAATAATAGCAACTAAAACATTCGTACATTTCATAATTAGTTACTATCACTGACTTCAAAATCCTAAATCCTCTTACAGGTATAAGTTGATGATTCGGGCACTGAAATTGGTGTGGAATCTTGTATGAGACGCTTGATACAGGAGGCAGATGTTTCAAAGGATCAGAGTCCAGTTCTGGGGCATCCATTTAAACATTGTTAAGTTAACTATCCCATATAACCGTTAAAGATATAAGTCACTTGTCTTATGCATTTTGATTTATATTATAAATGTTAGCATCAATATTTGTATTCAATAATACTGTGAAATAAAACCAATTGGTAAGTCGGTCCTTTCAGTTGAAACCCTCGGATTTTATCATTGAAGATCTATGTAAGGATAACAAAATATTTCATTTAATATCTTTCTTGTTAATGAAGATATTAGCAGAAGTAATGAAATTTAGACAGTTCTACACCCTAAAATACTTAGCTTGAATTTCAAACAAAGTAAATGATTTACAAAAAAAGTTATTTATTATAATTTTGGCAAATTGACATTGAAAAGTAAGGGTAAAATCCGAGTAATCCAACTAATTGAACCTAACTATTTGAAAAGTATACAAGGGCAAATAACTGACTGAAGTCCCTAATTGGACTGCTTTAAATTTATAAAGGTTTAATAATATAATAGAATTGTCTTATAATGACAATATTTCAATCGTCTTGTCTTTCTTAGTTGATTAAAATAGAGCTGAAACGATGTTATTATGGACATACGAGATGATGAAAAATGTGATATTAATGTTGGCAATGATGATGATGATAATGGCGTTAATGATGACAATAACATTAGTAATGATGATGATGACCATGATGATGATGATGATGATGATTAAGACGAAGGTTCATCATTATCTTCATCATTATCACATCAGTTGACATCATGATCGACAATATGTAGTTTAAATTCATCATGTTTAACAACATTAACACTTGCGTCTGTCCTGTGTTCAGTAACTACTGTAAGCTAACGTTACGGGTACGGGAGAACTCAACCCGAAGACAACTCAACCCATGCAATACTCAACTCAATGTTGGGAAAACTCAATCCGTTAGTAGGAGATTGAGTTGTCTCGGGTTGAGTTATCGATGGGTTGAGTTGTTCCGGCACTTCCGTTACGGAACGTTTTGGAACGTTCAAGGAAAGAGAACACGCTGCTGATATCAATGTTTGATATGATGTTTTACCAAGTTTTCATAAGACAATTTACATGGTTAGTATGTATTTATAGTGTGTTTTCTATCTCATTCATTTAAGATATCGTAACATTAGTTTGACAGAAAGTTTCTCATAGTTTGACCCCGCTGATTTAAATATGCTATGTTTATTCAATATTTCCCGTATCTATTTTATCAATCGTGAGTACAGAAGTACTGTAGTGGACATTTAAATCAGCGGAGTTAATGAACCACTGACAGTTGACTTAAGTTTAACAATACTTATGTTTTATAAGAAGCCAATACAAGTCACGTTTTGAATGGTTGATTTGTATCGACCAATGAGGACTATGCTGCTCATTGAAACACCGTTCCAGTCGATCTACTAGAGGTGTTGACTTTTGATTAAACATGGTTTTAGTGTGAAGAAAGACAAATATTTTGTCTTAAGTTTATACAAACAGGTATATAATTCATTTAGATAAGAGGGTTTAAAATAAATTAAAACCCTGTAATGCAAATGTTCTCATCGTATAAGGATTAGTCTTTCGCGTTTCCTGATCTAAAGTTAGACATTATACCAAACAGGCTAGGGAAGACCCCCAAAACATACTATATACCGCATAAACATACTTTATGTAAATTAACCGTCGCTAATTACGGCTACTCAAAACTTGAGGCTTTCCTAACGTTATATGGTCTCCTTAATCCAAGCATAGCATAGTTCCGTTGTCTAGAATGTCTATACGTGCTTGCAGTTGTTAATAAATGCTCGGTGCATCTCCTTTTAACCTTTTCGACACATTAAAACTAAAAATGTTGTGTACTGTATGTTCTAGAGAAACAAATGTAAGCAAAAAATGGTGTGAAAGCATTTTTTAGAGCGATTTGTCACATTTTTAAACATTCCGCGTGTATAATGCGGCATTTATGCTTGGTATGCGGTCCCGGTTACGCCATATCCGCGTGCGTGTATTTCTCTATTGTTTAAGTGTATATCTAAATACACAAACAAACCCTGATACGGAGGTATCCGATAAGAGTTTATAAAAGGACTATCAAGTAAAAGTTGATCGAGGATTTTATAATAACTTACAACAGTTATTTCATATGCAGCGCGGATAGTCGCTATTATCATTCCATGAGTACGTAGTAAACCCGTACTCCTTTAAAGTAAACATAACACGGTTAAAACATCCGAGCAAGAATTTCCGCTGGCCAAACATCGGTATAGGCTTTAATGTGAATCTTCAATTCTTCGTCAAATCGGTGATTATTAAGAACGTTGTAAGTTGGGATATATTTCACAACATAGTTGAAACAACATTATCATAACTGACTGTGGACGACATCGGACTTGGTTAAAAAAATACGTAAACATGAAACAACTTACATATTGTTTAGTCTTAGGTAAGTGTTTAATTATATTGACATATAATTAATTAATTATGTATGCTAATTAGTTATAATGATATTCATACAACGTTCTATAGTAATATATAATTATTAAAATTTATTAATTATTTTAATATTAATAATAGACATTGCACTAAAAATGTTTGATAAATAAATAAAATAAAATTTACGTTTATTTTAATAAATTCTTTGAATAAAATTTCTTCAGTTTTCTATAAAAGAAATACTCACATATTCGAAGAAATTAACATAGTCAATAAAGAAATCAAATAAAATAGGCCTACTTTATATAAATTTATCCCGACAAAAACATAATTTTATAACATAAAATAAAAAAATGCATACATAAAATGTGATAACACATAAATATCGATCTTTTTCAAGAACATAAAAATTAAAATCTGACAAAGTTCACCTTGAATTGAATAAGAAAATAGTTTTGTTTTTTCATCATGACAGCTACTTAAAATGATTTAGAATATGATATACATCATGATAATTTAAAATAGAAAACTACTAGACAATAAAATTAATATTAACAAAATGTCAAGAACCTAGCATAAATTGTTGTTTATAAAGATCATAAGATGAAAACACGCACGAAATCGCTAAAACAACGATCCATTTTCCATCGCTCCATGTCGGACCGGGAACGCTAAAAACAAAAGAACGCGATTACAATTAGTAAATACAAAGCTTAGCTCTAAGTAATACTAGTTCAAAGTTATGGCGCATGTCGAATTGCATTATATACAATTTAAGGCGGTACGCTTTTTGCATGTTTTAATCGTACGTCAAAAGATGCAATGTTTTCGTGCGCGTGTACTCAAACAATTGCATAGACTAGGTTAAGACAAAATAAGCGCTAATTTTGCTCAAATTTACGTGTTTCAGAAAATATTCACTTCTGCTAGGTATATAAGTAAAATTAACCCGTTTTAATTAGAAATAAATTGGCAAGGGTTTTATCACGAATGCGTTTAATGTGTTTAGCCGCGCAAACAATAAACTTTGGTATATTTGTTGCTATGAATGGCGGCCATGCAAGCCATTTAAGAATTAACATAGTAGGCGTTCTTCCTTGCTAGCTATCTGTCTTTAATTAAAACTAGAACATTTACGGTGATTATCCATGCTTGTTTTCAAAACAACATGATTATATTGAGATACATCATTGCCGTCATTATGTATATGTATTTCCTTATATATACTGTTACACAGGTACGCTTTTGATTGCGTTCTTTAGGTCAATTTAACGCAAAATACACTGCATATACATATCATGGCTTATTTACGCGTATTTCACAAATTAAATTATACCACTCCAGTTTAACTGTTTTTTGGTTGGGTTTATCGCCGTAACAACGCATTGTTTAGGTCATATAACGGCGCCCAGCGCACCTAACCTAGCTTTCCTGCATCCTTGTCTATAACCAGTATACTCACCTACCCTTCCACAAGACCGGAAACTTCTCCACATACCATATTAATGGAGTAACAAATTGACATTATTGTCATATTTTCATGGAAGGATATAACCTCTCTGGCTGGGATTCAAACCCGTACCCCCTTCGGAACACTAGATTCGAATTCCAGGCGCGCTACCAACTGCGCTACCGACCGGGTTACTTCAGTTTAACCCAATCTGATTAAAACCCGATCTAAATTTTTCCACTCGCATACTCGCTAATTTAGATCTGGCCTTTTCAAACGACGGTCACGTTCAGGCGACCTTTTCTCATTATAATATTCATGACGAAATTGTTATGATACGTTACTTGTTTACATCGCCTACGTCACGCAATTTGAAATGAGCCGCCTAATCGCAGACTGTGAATAATACCGCTGTTAAATTAGCATGCAAAACTTGGTATAAAAATAGAAATTACGAAATCAAAATGTGATTAATAGTGTTTTCGTCTAGATGAAAGCTATGCATTGATTGGTCGAAACAAAGATCATCTCGACGTGACCTTCCACGGAGAAAGTAGAGATCCTGTACGACAACGCTCTACAGGATATCTGTTTACGGAGATTGAGTTTAACCATACAATACATGTACTACTATGAAGATGGCACTATGTTTTTTTTCCATTTTAACCATGATTCTGCCATGATGAACAAATGTGTTTGTTTTGGAATCACAGGATTCATGTTTTATGTATGTACAAAAACGTCAATAACGATGAATAACTTTGTGATATCCGTGCGCAACTCCTTGCGAACGAATCGCTTCACTGTAATGGCGCGGTTAAAACATTCGTATCTTGTGCTGAATATGATTGTCAAAATCAATAATTGCGAAGGTATTGCATGGATATAAGTTCCGTTTTTAACATGAGTGGAGCTAAATTTTAGGAAATATCCTCACAGCATTCCGTATCAAAATTATGTTTTAATTCCAGTTCATGAAACAGCATTGTTCCACAGTCTTTCAGTTAGAAATTTAGTACTAACACGTTTGCTTAAGCACACAACATTATTCTCGTGTCTCATGTGGGACCTTTATAAGTGTGGAAACAATCATAATAATTGACAAAATGAACAAATGATATTTTGTAATGTCCATATGCTGTATATGTTTTGGAAGATCCTGTCAATGGCCATAACGACCGAAACTTTTTTGTTGGCTTTAACGCCGTAGCAACGCATTGAATAGGTTATATCACGGCGGTCAGTCCACCTACTCACTGTTCCTGGAAAAGCTAAATATCTGGGTTAAGCTGTTAACCAACTACTAGGCGCATACTTCCGTCAGTGACTGACTACTGCCCTACATGATTTAGAATCAGAGGTAGGAGAGAGAATATGACCGTGGAAAATTATTTTATGATCAAGCTCCACGAAGGTATGCCTCGCCTGGAAATCAACCCTACGACCCCTCGATCAGTAGACTTTTGCGCTACCGACTGAGCTAGTCGGCGAGCAACTTTCCTATTAACCTCTCTCAATGTTTCGAAGAATTAACTATATAAATTTCTTGTATTTTTATAATTTCAGGACTTCTGATTCAATCATCAACGGCAGCACCAACTCCAGGTTAGTTTTTTAATCATATTTAAACAGCCTATGGCACTTTTCACAAAAAAGTATAACGATAAAAGACATCGTAAGTAAATAGCAAGAAACATTCTTAATACGGTCATTTGTTGGCCAATCAAGTCCAAATATTATTTGAATCATGTATAATATTGTACACGTTTTGAATATCATGTTATAGTTTATATGTTTATTATCATTCTGACTTTGAACTGCAAAATATTTGAAATTCACTTACGACAGCTTTTTCGATAGATTTGTTTTGTGAATAGGTGCACTGGTCTTTTACCTGAATGACTTGTTGCAGGAATAACTAGATGTCAATGTTTAACCGAGGAATAAGATACATGTATAGAGAAAATTTAGATGCGTATTAAACATGAGTGATTTTATATATGTCGGGTTTAGCTCAAGAGTGAGTTACGACAGTTTTGCGCAAACCCGCGATTTTCATCCATATGTGTGCTTATTATCTTATTCCATATCAAAACATAGACATATACATATATATTAAAGCTATTTCAATTTCTAACGTAACAAAATGTGCCATTTTAATGACAATTTACGACATTGTGTGCTTTTTGCATACTGTAAAATGTTTAATATTAAACATCTTTGAATTAAAAAAAGATTCAACACCAAATACATTTCAAAATACATGTATTGTATTTACGCATGTTACAATATTTTGTATACATTGTCAAAACACAATTAACAAAATATGAAAATATCTTTACATTTGTTTCATTACACCAATTTACCACACAAACTGCAGCCTTATTTTACATATTCATAATTTTCAAGTCAATTCAAAGTTCACTTTCAGAAAACGAAGGTTGATGTATTTTAAAATGTTTAAAAGCAGTAAGGAGTAAAACAACTCTTACGGATAATCGCAATTTAACTACGGAATGTCAAGAACGCTGCTGAATCGAATCCTCAGCGCACGGAATGATCAATATGTGAGCCCCATGGTTTTCATAAACGGTCAGCACGGTCCAGGTCCTCCATGAACACTTTAAATACGTTTCTGTCGCCAATTATAAAATTGAACTTTAGAACTTAAAAACTTCTTAAGTTTTAAAGCCTTTTTGGCAATAGTTTCATAATTATGCAACTAAACAATGTCTACTTATGTATTTAATCCCATGGGAGTGAAGTCTTTATATAGGAAAATAATGATGTAGTTGGCAAACTTATCTTTTTTCTCAAGTATATAACACTTTTAAGTGTCAATTAATAAGAACATGATGCCTTGCTTTGTGTCACCTTTTATTTACTTAACAAACAGACATACATTAACCCAGTAAGACTGCAATTTATATACTAGGACGAAAAAGAAACGCCGGGTACATAAAATATACAACACATGTCCGGCCGTGTTTCGCAAAACAAGAAGGGTCATCGTTAAAAGGGGGTATTTTTTCACATAATCAGCATCGGAAATCGATTGAAACTTCAACAGCTGGTTCCATACAGATGACATTTCATACAAAAATAAATATATAATAATCCAATAATACAATTTATCCCTTAAAACAATCATTATAGGTTACCCGGCGTTTCTTTTTCGTCCTACTATATTAAGTAGAGGCCACTCACAGTTGAATCAAACTGACCGATAGTTTTATTCAAATAATTTGATGTAGATAATTAAAATAAACATCTAACTAGCACGTTTAAATGTGGCAACCTCGTCCAATGCCACACTATAATCATACAACCATTTTGGACCTTGTATTGTCTCATGACTACGCTCATCTTCCCATATACCATCAGGTATATAAATGTCCCTTGTAGTCACACCTTGGTCCAATACTGGAGCTACTAACATTGTGTCGCCTATTAGAAACTCTGAGTCACACTCTAAAGCATCCATGACTTTTGGTGAAACCATCCACAATGGCCGTATAAGTGGTAGACCTGAAATTGTATAATTGCATCGAACACTGTCTTATTTGAATATGGAATGTATCATTTAATATGGAATTCACTATACTCACTGTACAGTTCATTTTGTTCAACAAAATAGACTGTATGTAGCCTATTCGTATTGTAGTTTTCAAATTTTGTTCATGCCGTGCATGAACAAAATTTCTATTCTAGTTCATTATACTAGTAATTGGTCAATAGAGACTGTATATAGAGGATTTAGTCCATGCGGCGCATGAACTAAATTTGGACTGGATTTTAGTGTTTAATCCTAAGTGAAGATGTCCCAACACATGTGATACATTTAGTCTCATATTTATAAAGGGGCTACATGAAGTCTCATGTTTATAAAGGTTAAAGGGGCTACATGAATGATCATGTTTATAAAGGTTAAAGGGGCTACGTGTTGTCTCATGTTTACAAATAGTGAATTCCATATTAAATGATACATTCCATATTCAAATAAGACAGTGTTATCGTACAAATTTGACTTTTAAAGCAACTCGTTTGTATGTTTTGTTATAACTTGGATATATATGTCTGTAACTGTGCCAAGAAAATCCATTCTATATATTCCAACGCCATCTAAAAGCATAGCCAGATTTTTAACGTCTAACTATACATTTAAAGTTTGGTCAAATTGCGAAATGTACAATACTTGTATTAATAATAGATAATCAAATGAAGAAGTTAAAATAATTAATTTCGAGTAATAACTAAAAAAAATATTTCGGTAACAATGACATGACACATGGCATACAAATGGTGAATACCACAGTATGTAAAATATCATATGTCATGCACATCAATACCGGGGATGACACAAAAAGAGGTAAATCTCTTATTTCTATTGTGGTCATTTTATTAGCATTTTGTAGTCAAAATATACATTGTATATATCGACATGTATGAGTTTACATGCATATGATGTCATATTTCTTGACATCTGTTTGGCACGTTACTACTAAGTGATACACACAATGTTAAAAAAGCCTACAGTATATAAACATACAATGCAAATCCTGTTTTTTATTTAATTGGCAATACACTGCGATGAAAGTTGTAAACAGAGCAGTAAAAAACAAAACATGTAAACACATTCTTTTTTTCCCACTCGAAATTTCGCAAATAGTCGAGGCTTTTCTCATCAGAATTTGTCTGACATTAATCTCCAAGTTTAACGTCAGGGCATTCACATGCAGTTATATTACAATGTATCATTGGATACGATGGGCGTTGTCTTAATTGTCGCAATTTTATTTAACCATCAATACTCCAAAACTACTTAAAGCATTGCCATAGATTAATAAAATATAAAAACTGAATATTTTACAAATTGTGTTCTCAAATTTTAAAAGGTTATCTCTGCTTTTTGTATTGTGATTTTTATCAACTCCGAATTCCCACGATCCTAAGTCTAAACAATGACTTAATAGAAATCATAATGTAGAACATGGAGTCATTTATCGCAAGCGATACTCATTGAACAAGTTTTATCAACTTTGATGAACTTGTCAAAATGCAAGTGATAAGGGTCAGAAAAAATATCTTCACTTTCAATACAAGCACTTGAATACTTAGATACATTAACAAGAATTTTGCCATTAGCCATTTCTTGGATTTTATTCATTTTTTAGGGATGCGACGATTTTCAAGATATAGACCTTGTGGTTTTTGTTGATGTTGTCAAAGTTGTTTGCTATTCTTTCTAGTATGTTATCGCATAAGTTGCATTGACACCAAATGACTAAACACTTTTTCTTAAAGATATTTTGAAATATATTTTGTGATATTCAAATAGTTTATTTGCAAAACTGTTCTGATTTAACTCTTTGAATGTTTGAATAAGCAGAGGGGCAAACCATGCAACTGCTTTGATCTTGGTGCAAATGTCAAAATAGTTGTAACTCCAAAAAGTGGAGTTAAAAAACCTAACACATTGAATATTTGACTTCCAACCAAACTAATAAAATGATAAAAATGTTGCTAGACATTCTAGATAAAAGATACCCAAATGTCATCTTTAAGTAAATAGAATGAAAGAGTGACGTACTTTATTCAATTTAATTAGAGAAATTCTTTGATTATTAAAGTAATCAAACATTTGCCCATTTTTTTCGAGTGGTACTTGTAAAATACATAATTGCATCAAACAAAAATGTGCATTTAGAATCTTCACATAAAAAGATAACCACCAGAACCAAGTCATGTCACTAGGTAATACCTCATACACATACCAACCAAAGGCTAAATTAGTATAATTGTTACAATTAACATAATTGTTTGATACAAGTACTTCAACGGAAATAGCAAAGCGTAATTGTTTGTTTTATACTTAGCATTTCAGCGCATGCAGTGTCCCTCAATACATGTTCCACTAACCAACTAGCAGAGGTTTAAGGGGAGAGCCGTAACTAAGTTATAGAACTTGTGGCTCAACCCGATTGCCGTATATACATTTAGTTATGTGTTATTATTATATTTGTTGTATTTATGTAATTGAAAAATGTATTTACGGGCAATAAAATAAGTTTAAACGAACTAGCAGAGTTTAATGGACCTCACAGGTAATTCATTAAAGACCAACTCCGTGTGTGTGCTAATTAATACAAATAAAACATACCAACCAAAGGCTTTATTAGTATAAATTAGTATACTAGTACTAATTACGAAATGGCAACGCTAAGTTATAAGTGTATTTAAATTTGCATATGGTACACAATGTATTCATAAATGTATTATCACTTAGATAGCGATGGCATGAAGCACATGTTCCTTATAATTGAAGTCACTGTACGAAGATATGGCCATTTACTGAAGACATAAAAACTGTCATATTACCGCGAATGCATTAAAATATAACACGCATTTAAAACACAATAAACATGTTAAAAAATTTTTTAAAGATTAAGTTTGACAAAGTGCCATTTTCTTAAAGAAGGAAGTCTTGCTATAAGAACATAATCCAAACAACAACTGAAGTATACAAATTGAAGTGAGCTTTTCACAATCAAATATTGCATCTTAAACACTGCCGTGGGCGAATCCATTCTCTGACGACAATTGCCTTGATTGCCTCACATTTTGATTATAACAATACATGTATAGTACCTGTTTCTTGTGTTTGTTTCGCTGCCTCTATAATCATAGGAGTAACTATATTTTCATGTATATCTACAAACTTTCTAGCAATTTCAATTACTTCTTCATCATATTGCCAAGGTACAAAGGAAAACTGCATAGCTGGTAAATAAGCTGTTAATTCTAACCATCTTATATACAATTCCCTAAAATATAAAAAAAATGAAAACAGTTATGGTTTTGGTTTGGGTTCGCCTAGACATGGGTTAATGTTTCATTCTTTTCGACTAATGATTTAAGCACCACTTGGGGGAAACGTAGATTTGTATTTGCCATTTATAGACGATTGCAATGATTTACAAAGCAGATAGGAACCATTGTTTGCGCATTGATGCTGTATAAACAGCCTTTTCGTTAGAAACAATCAGAACTCCGGTACACAATGCATTAGGATAAAAAACTCACTTGTTTAACATGTTTGTGTTGTTATATAATAAACATAAACTCGTTTAAGTTTTTTTGTCCGATTTTTTCTCATATATAACATTTAATGGCTTAGCTAGAGTCACTTTAAACTCACCTGTCAGGTAATTCTGTATTAATAAAAGGGTTATCAACCTTATCGTCATACACATAACCATTTCCACCAATCATGTCTGGTAAGACATAAGGATATCCCATAATGCCCATAGTCAGTATAGTTGGAATAATAGACTTTAAACCATTAGAATAACCCCATCTAGATTCTTTGTCTCCCATTCTTACAAACACTGGAATCTTCTGTGTTCTATAACCACATCGTACCTTGAAAACAATAGTTATGTAAGTTAAATGCCTTAAAAAGGTAAATAGTAATGTATGGTGTTTTACGCCGCCTTTCAAATGACATCAGTTTCCGCGACCATAAATTAAACATAGGTCCATGGTTATGAAATTTATTCCCCTTACCATGGTAACAGTTCATATTCAACAAATGCAGTGTCCTAATTGATAATTAAAAAATGTATCTTTTTAGATTCATGGCGGCGGAAGTCATTTCTAAAGAAATGACAATAATTCCGCTTTTAAATTTTGTTTTGTCTTATGATAATATAAAATTGTGGAAGAGAACAATACGGATTATAGCTTAAATATACTGCCCTGAGATAGAATCGTTTAAATGCATTAGTTCAGAAACTTCAGAGTAGCCAACATTTTTAAACGATGCACAAGTATTTTATGTATCTCTCTGCTTCGGGTCAATGTGTTTCACCCAAAATCAAATCAAAATTTTATCAAAATGCTTAAAGATTTGCTTCAAAAAGGCTATCTGATGACCAACCTTAAAGTTTAAAATTTCTCAAAACTATTACTTACTTCAATCATAGGTCCAAGTTTGGATACTGCTTCCACATATTTTGTAGTGTATACAGTTTGGTCAGTCCATAATGTAGAATACTGGTGTATTGTGGGTAAATATGTCACTTCCCCAGCATCAAACTTGAACGAGTCAATGCCGTATTCCGCTTTCATATGCTCAAGTCTTTCTACAAACCAATTGACTGCCGCTTCATTTTCAACATCAAGGGTAGCACCGATGCCTTGCCACCACTTAACCAGAGTAGGGGCTTCACCTTTCATGTCTTTCAGCCAATAGCCTTTGTCCATCCCTTCCAGAAACGCATTAGAATCTAAATTTGCGAAAGGGGTAATCCAGACAGTCACACGAAATCCTTTATTTTTTAATTTTTCAACCATTTCTTTAGGGTTTTTAAATTTTTCAGAAGTAAAGTCAAATTCTCCGTATTTAGTAGAAAACATATCGTCAATTTCAATTTGGGAATTACTGAAACCATTAGCAGCAATTTCATCAGCATATGCTAGCACTTTTCCTTCATCTATATAAACTTTATACTTCGCCCATGTTGACCAAATTGGTGATTTAAACATTCTGTGATCAGGCATGCCTTCTGGTTTGTGAGGACGGTGCAAGAATGATTTTAACACATCGTCATATTTACAAATTTCATAGTCCAGTGTTGCGTCTTCAGTAAGCTTTTGACTGGGTAGGTTAAACGGTTTATTGGCTTGGAAACATAAACCGTTATTGCTAGCGTTGAAACTAACTGACAGAGATACCGTCTCAGAAACTTCGATACTGTACCCCTTGGAATTTATCCATCTTCGCTCTATGACGTTCCCGAACGATTGGTTCAGTGGGACAATGTCATTTGTTTCAAATCGCTGCATAGGTAGATTAGTGTTTTGTATTGGCCATGTTTGGTACTGGAGCTCGGCTCCACCATACCAAAGAGCGTCAGCTAGGCTGAAACATACTACGGGAGCAACATTATCACTATGCGAAGTTAGCTGAATATTTACACACGGCGTGGCCAATTGCTTAGAAACATTTACACTTAAATATTTAGAAAAGCACTTATCATATGTTGCCAAGTCATGGTTTTGCTCTGGGTTACAAAAGTATAAATCGTAGTCAGTCTTGATCTCGCCGATAAGTAGATCTTTCATCTCTTCAGCGTTGATCTTGTTTATGTTTTCTTGGTGTGATATTACCTTTAACAAACTAATACTGTTTACTTCATTTTGGATTAACAAAGAAACACATAGAACCAGGATTAGTCCATTGTCAGATGCCATTTTAACATACGTTGGTTTCTACCTCTGCTGAAAAAAAGCAAAAGGATATTTTTTGCTAAAGTTAACCAGTAGTAATCCAATACTCAAATACTAATTAATACACTTCAGTTTTTTTCATTGAAATAAAACAGATATGAAAGCACTATTTAAACACTTCTGTGCACGCGTTGCAGAGTAACTGCAATATGTAAAGAGAAAATGATGTTTTTTTGTACAGCGCCGCGTCAGACAATATCAAATACATACGTAACTAGCCTTTGATGTCGTGCGTTTTCGGTTTTACTATTTGTTTAATTGTCGAAGTTGACTTTCGCTTCGGAAATAGTATTTCTTGTTGACAAGACACACTTATCAGAGACATACAATAACGCACGCGACCTAGTTACGTTGAAACTGGTCTAGAACTAATGTCTGTTTCACGATTTATACAGTACCCTCCAAATGTTTGGAGACAAAATAAATTGACTGTAATTCTTGAGTTTTGAGAATAATTTTTGTAGAATCGTTATTTTTGATATATTTAAGTATGGTTTGTGATAAATCAAAACATATTTCATGAATGCAACACATTTATAAGATTCAGCATCTGACATTTAAAAGCCTCTGTAAATAGGTTTATTGTTATCTTTTTTCTGTAACTTAGCTTTATTGCTGTTTTTGAATTCTCAGTCATAATTATAATCATAACCAAAAAATTGAAGGAAAACAAAAAAAATCATTTCAAAATAATCAGTTATCAGATTTTAGATAATAGCTATTTAGTAGGCCTACCAAGTAAAATGTCTTCAAACTTATGGTGGGTATTGTATGTTTGAATACAGCTTGGTGTAAAAAGGTAATGAACAAAAACTCTGAAAATGATATCTGGACGATATTTTGCCAGTATAATTATCATATATTGTTTGCATAATTTCAAGCCGAACACATGATAAAACGACGGTATCACAACATATTTGAACTGAGTTTGGAACCGACTCAAAGGCTTGCCTTTGAACATTTTTTTTTCATTTCAAAATCTTCGCTTATTAAAAGTTAAGCCGCCATGGTTAATCGGATTGGATTTAAGGCCTTGCATCCTAATTCATTTCTCAATAGGGTGTCTAAATAAATTATAGCGACAATCAAAGTGTTGAAAAGCAATTAGGTGATGCTAGTATGTACATGCCTTGTGATGAAAGAAATTCTTCATCAGAGACAGGCTTCTGTACAAGTTGACGATGGCCTTTCAACTTCTACCAAGAAAGCCTTTATGTTGTGACTGACCTCGTGAGTTTTCATCATTTTGTTTACAATGTAAACATCACATATGACGAACTTAATGGATAGGACTAACACAAAACTTCTTTATTCTTCAATCATATAGTTATTTGTTAGCAAAACTCGACGACTTTCAGTCGACTTGGTTTAAATACTTGTTATCTTAGATAAACATTAAAGTCCGCTGTCAGCACCTTGTGTCAATATAGTAAGTAATGTACATAAACTTTGATATGTCTTGCTTCATGAAGATCACTAGCTATTAAAGTATCATTTTGTATATATCAAATAACTATTAATTCTTCAATGATCTGTAAATAATTAGGTAGACATTATACAGCCTGGCTTTGGAGGGATGTACGGCTTTAGATTCAGCCTTTTCTTGTTTACATCAGTTTAGTCATGTGAAACGCCTTTATGTTCATTTGAGAATACACTCATTAAGTTTTTGAGTCAACGTTGAAAACAATACTTGTAAATGTTAGTACTAAATACATGTATGTATAAAAATCGTACATTTTGATAATAACCACTTTGATACAAACCAAGTTCAGATAAAAATAAACATAATAATTGATATTTTAGATTTATTCTATATAAGGGGGTGCAATTAATATAATGAATCGCTGCAACAAACAAGAGCTGTCAGAGGAGACAGCATGCTCGACTTAGTAAGTGTTTGTCACAGGAGATGTGGTTGATGATAAGGAACATACATATTTTAAAATTTGAAAATATAACCTGAACAAATTCAAAGAAAAAAAAAAGAAATGAATAGAAAACTATAAGTTCAAGGGGGATAACTCTGAAAAAATGTATAAGGAGTTATGAATCTTGTCACATGAGATGTGGTTGATAATAAGGAACATATATCTAAAGTTTGAAGTCAATACCTGAAGAAATAAAACAGTTGCAGTAAAAACAAACATTTTTTAAAGAAAACTCTAATTTCAAGGGGAGATAATTCTGAAAAAAAATATATTTGGAGTAATGAACCTTGTCACGTGAGATGTGGTTGATAATAAGGAACATATATTTAAAGTCAATACCTAAAGAAATAAAACAGTTGCAATATAAACAAATATTTATTAAAGAAAACTATAAGTTCAAGGGGGATAACTTTGAAAATAATGTATACGGAGTTATGAACCTTGTCACATGAGATGTGGTTGATAATAAGGAACATATATTTAAAGTTTGAAATCAATACCTAAAGAAATAAAACAGTTGCAGTAAAAACAAACATTTTTTAAAGAAAACTCTAAGTTCAAGGGGAGATAATTCTGAAAAAAATGCATTCGGAGTTATGGACCATGTCACATGAGATGTTGTTGATAGAAAGGAACTTATATTTAAAGTTTGAAGTTAATATCTTAAGAAATAATAAAGATACAGAAGGAAGTATTTTACTGCACAAAAACTTTAATCTGTGCACAAAAACTTCAATCAGTTCAAGGGGAGATAATTCTTGAAAAAATGTGTTTGGAGTTATGGACCTTGTCACATGAGATGTGGTTGATAGTAAGGAACATATATTTAAAGTTTGAAGTTAATATCTTAAGAAATAACAAAGATATAGAAGAAAGAATTTTACTGCACAAAAACTTTAATCAGAAGTGTGGACGCGGACGCGGACGCGGACGCCGACGCCGACGCCGGGGCGAGTAGGAGAGCTCTACATTACTTCGTAAAGTCGAGCTAAAAATGCCTGAAAAATAAAACTATGTTAAGATAAAAGGCTCAAAATGGTATCTTGCATTAACTATCACTGTTCATGATTGTATTTATATGCATACATATGAGATATGAATATTAATAAGTTCAACTATAATGCCCCTTTGTAAGTTATGAATTTTTAAGCACAAAATCAATCATAACCTAGCGATTTGTTTCGATTTTTTTATTAGAAGACACCATAATAATTCTTTTCTGTAGTTTTATTACGAAAGAGTATTTATTTGAAATCGGAAAAAAATCGAAACAGTAGCCCGACCACACTCGCTAGTTTAATACAGGGACTTATCGTGAACAATTGTGAGTATAGGCAAAATTACAGTATAAAATACAGCCTTTACCATAGAGTGGTTTAATAGTGATATGTTAACTTAATTTTATTAAGCATAAATACGTTAGGATCATGAGCTTTAATAAAGAATATGTGGTTAATACGCTGATATTTAATATGGCGACTTCGGTTTGCCTCTTAGTCGCCCGGGTACAACCCCATTATATGACAACTCGTCAATGGTAAATCTTACAGTATTATCGTATAGAAGCTGTCGGTTCCTTTTTGAAGAATACAATATAAAGCAGAACTTGAAAGAAAAGTTCGGGAAAACTATTTATATGAGCGCCTGTCGCTTTAGAGAAATAAGTGAAAATGTACATTGTTTTCGTACATACATGAGCGCTATACCCCTGTGTTATCAGATTACGTATCCACGCCTGAAGATTAATCTTAATAGAACAAACATAAATTTTACTTGCAAGAAATGCGATGCCAGCTATACAATTCATTTAACATGTTATAAATGCTTATTTTTAATGTTCTTATACAGTTTTGTTTCATCGATTTATACAGTGCCGTTCATCTGTATAGATATTTAAACGCGATTTCTTATAAATGCAGATCTTGAAAAAAACGTGTATATCGGAAGCGTCTACTTTCGTTTTAGAATGATATCAATCCAATAGCTATCGAACATTAAATACAAGTGATTACCTGCGCAGCTAAAAGCATCTAACTCAGTCAATACATCATGATACGCAAGCCATATGTTTTAAGATCCATTCACGTAAAAACACTATCTTTCTGTTTTATGTTTATGATCTATGTTTCAGTTTTCTCTATACTATTCAATGACCTTCATGTATTACATACCCTGAATGATAAGTTATTAATTATACATCCATGGGCGTACTAGAAGGGGGTTGTATGCTTGTATCGTTTAAACGCCTATTTATTTACACTGGCTGGGTTTATTTATTAATGGTACAGATCAGCATCTTGTTTTTATAAATATACCAACAAAATTCACTATAGATCAAGAGCAGGACACATTTATAAAAAATGTTCAAACTATATTTAACTTAATGTTACAGTATATTTAGTCTTTTTCGCGTAAAATTTTGACAAAAATCGATGTATAAAAATTAAGAAGTTTTAAAGTTTATCCGTTCAATTAAACGAGGCTCAACAAAATATTATTATATATCTTTGTAGTCATAAATAATCAGTTATTGATATTATTACTGAGCACGATGCTGAATAACTAAGGTTAACACATTGTGTCATGAATGACAGTTGAAAACCACGTTAGCATGGAGGTTAAACTACCGGTTAATAGGTTTAATTTAATGTGCATAGTTGGTTGGATAGTTAAATAATATTGATTAAAAATAAAAAAACATGCTCTATTTATTCAGTAGTGTTTAACAGGGAAATTATTAGAATGTAAACATTGCCACGTGTTTTCAGGTAAATAAACAGTTTTACCCATGATGCTCAGCGTCTCCGTACAAAGGTCTGTAAGACCGTTAGTGTACAAATGAAGCCTCACCTAAAATTATTGGTTGACCCTCATGAATCTTTCCTAGATTATTCACTTAATGAATGGTCGAGGTATCAAAAAATGTTGAACTCTACAATATTCAATCTTCTTACTGATTTCAGGTCTATGTACAGAAGATTTAGCCGCAACTTTTTCTAACGCTATAACATCATCCACTCAGTTTGCACCTAATGATAAAAATAACAATTATGGACCTGACAGAGGTTTGTTAAATACTGTACAAGTCAAAGATCCTAATGGTGTTACACAGATGGGAGGATGGCTTGCTGAGAAAAATGACTTTAACCAATGGATTCAGGTAAATTAGAAATTAGTTTATGCCTTACTACGCTGAAACTGAAAATGCAAGTATTTGCATATCACTACCAACCACCGATATCCGACTTGTGGACGATACTTCCTTGCCTGTATTGACAGTCATCAGTAATCACCGGACACATGGCGACAGATGAACGCCATAAAGAAAATGAGTGCTATTCCATAGTTAGTTTAGTTTAAACTTATTTATTGCCCGTATCACAACTTTACAAGTACAGAAATACAACAAAGATAATAATGACAAATAAGTATATGTATATACGGCAATCGTGTTAAGCCTCAAGTTCTGTAACGGCCTTTCCTTTAAGTTGGTTTTATTCCATAACTTTAATCTTGAAATGGTTTCAGGATATCTAATAACTAGTGCTTATAGTCATTATTTGGGCAAATACTACTTAAATTTCCTGTGCTTGTTGTTAAAAGATTTTAAAAAGCCATATTAAAAACTCCTATCTTTGCCTTAGCAATGAGGATTTGTGTTCGAAGTGTGTGGGTTTTTTCAAATCAAGATACTCGCATTACATCATAATAAGAACAATAACTTTTGTCGGTCGAAAGTCCTCACTGATGCACAATATAACAACCATGCTGAAATGTTATTGTTTTATCCAACAGGTAGAATTAAAGCAACCATCAATGATACGTGGTCTTATAACACAAGGTCGTGATGGTTGTTGTCAACAATGGACCACTAAATATAGAGTATTATATAGTGAAGACTGTAAATCATGGCATACAGTCGGTGGATTTAATACTTCTGATGCAGTAAGTATTAGTGGTGCTTTTCGCAAAAAAATATTACGATAAAAATTATCGTACGTCAAAAGCAATATTCATATTACGGTCATATTTTGGCCAATCAATTCTAAATATGATTAAATTATGTAAAATGTTGTATACCTATTGAATATCATTTCATAGTTATGTTATAACCCATCTGACTTTGAAATGCAAAGTTAGTGAAATTGGCTTACGATTACATTTTTCGTAAGATATTTTGTGAAAAAGTGCACAGGTTTAATCCTTACAAGATGGCATGAAGAAAAAGTACGGAAATTGGGGTTTTTGCATGACTCATGTTTGCAAGAGTAGTTTCCCCTTGATAAGGTAATTTCGCATGTTTAAAATCGTTTGACAGTTGCGAAACGATGCGGAATTACGATGCGATTTCAGTATTTTAGAATGCAGTCCTAATTAAATGTAAACATTGTTGGTTGATTGGGTGCGCTGTCACTTGTGGCCGCTTTTAAGTATACCCGGTTGAGACTAGTTATCGTTGGTATTTTGATTTTAGTTTGCTTTTAAATGCAAGTATACGCAAATCTTGTCGCATTTTGATGCAACTCTTCTCGTGAAATGCTAAACTAAGTAAAATATCTACAAAAACCTATATTTTAAGTATGAAGTTTACTGCCGATGAATTGCTCAATCCCAACATTTGAGCGACTATACTTTTTACACAATTATTATATACTTTGTCTCAATGGATACGCGATGATTATTCCCATCGTCTATTAATTGTAGATTACTCAAAACAGAAAAGCAATTTGATGAAAAACAAACACGCTTATTTTGTTTAATGTAGTTGAATTATGCACAAAAACATATTAAAACATGATTAATTACTATATTTTAAGGGCGAATCAACTTTAAAGACATGATACTCTCGGTTCTCAATATTTCCTCCTCTTATGTGCACTAAAGGTGTACAATAAGACCAACCCAAGTCTGTGTCATTAAAACTGCTTTAACGAAATTACAAGATGTAATTTGCTCTTCCCATTGTGCATTTTATTATTTCCAATGTGTTTGCATTCGCCAGATATAAATACATTTATCTCAAAATATTAATGAATTTTGCTTGAATGGCCAGGGTTATATAACAATATTATGTACTAAAATGAACATTGACAAATGGAAAGAAGAAAGTGGTTAATATTGTGCAACACCAGTATAATAACTATTATGTCACAGAGCTGGCCGAACATTTGAGCACTGTCTCAGGATGTTGAAAAAGACAAAAATGCGATAACTGACTAAGCTCAAAAAGTATAACAAATCTAAAAGTTGCTCGTCAGTAATCTATTTTCAATTTAAAACAATTGTTAAGTTTTGTGTCAGACGTGACTAAGACAATGCCCAAATGACCAGTTTTTATAAGCTCCTTTTATTCTTTACGTAGTTTTAATTATAAATTAAGTTCTACATGGCTTAGTCGATTGTCTCGATATTTCTGTATGAATTCAGCTTCGACTCCGCTCATTAGTGTTTTAATTGTTTTACTTTCGTAAATAAACACAAAAGTATTGTCCTAAAACTAGACGAAGCAAATCTTATCTGTTTGATATTCATGAGAAAATATTGCATTTTAGTAAGGACATCGCCATTATTACGTCACTGATTTTAAACCAATCACAATTCTTTGACGCTTTCGTCTCCAGATATTTGATTTCAATTTCAATATGATTTCTCTTACAGTTTTTCACAGGAAACAAAGATGAAAGCACCCCTGTATTAAACAACTTTTACTGTCCAGTTATGGCTAAATGTATCCGAGTTAATCCCCTTGGTTGGCATGGAAACATTGCTATGCGTCTTGGATTAGTCGGATGTCCATTAAGTAAGTAAAACATATTCAAATTTAGTAAAA
This sequence comes from Mactra quadrangularis, assembly GCA_025267735.1. Taxonomy (NCBI): domain Eukaryota; kingdom Metazoa; phylum Mollusca; class Bivalvia; order Venerida; family Mactridae; genus Mactra; species Mactra quadrangularis. The sequence goes on along the minus strand of CM046299.1, from coordinate 46,022,027 downwards.
TGACCTCTATTGTACATAATGCATCTTAATGGAGCAAACGGACCCTCATTAAAAAGGGTAATGGTCAAGTGACCTCATAAAATACTCATACATCACTAAAAGAGGTTAAATACATAGTGCCTCTACCTTCTGACTTATGTGATTAGTTTTGATTGCAAACGACCGTCAATATCGGTTCGTCTTATATAGCAGTTTTGCTATTTTTATCAATTTGTATTGAAATAAATGCTCATTTTCACTCCAGACCCATGATTTATTCATGATTAGACCACAATAGTTCAAACTTTACTGTTCAAAAACAAATACATGCTCGTATATATTACAAGTTTCCATAAAATAACACTACGTCACAGTGTCTTTTTATCAATGCGTAGTATATTTACTTAAAGTAAATGCTGATTTTTTTGTGCGACGTTTTGTTCATCTTCTTGATAAGTTTAGTTAGGAGAGCGTCTGACTTGCAGACAGAAGGTCATGGATCAGAGCCCCGCATCGGAAACTTAACATTTCCTCTTCCTATTGCACAACGGAAATAAAATTGCCTAAAAGTGCACAATTAGTAGGTCAGCTTAAACTATTGAATCTTCGAAAAACAAGTCAAGTAGTCACCAAGAGTAATTAGTGTACGTCGAAGATTTTCCCGATAAAGATCTGCTATTCTTGGTTTTCATGAATTAATAAATAGAGAACCTAAAATAATACTGCAGACGTAAATAGAATACAAGATTAAAATTTCTATCATTTTTTACAGGAAGCTATGTTCACCGTAGTTAAATTCTAATCCAGGACGTGTTATTTACGTCAATTTGTTTGGAAAGATTTTCCGAACAACAATAACAGTATACATGCTGCATATAAATGACCTCTGAATCGTGACCTTTGTATTAGTCTGTATCCATTGCCAGATTCCTAAGGAAATTGATTTCTAGCGCTTTGTCCTCTGGTACCCTTCTTGCACCAAAAGAAAGAAGTATGTGATATCAAATCGAGTATACAAAGGAGCAAAGTGCTAGCTATTGATATGTTTAGGAAAGTGGCTATTAGTGTCATAATTGACAAAAACCAGGATTATGATAGAAATAAAAAAATTATCAAAGAAAAACATTATAAATTGGCATGAATTGCTCCACAAATTGAGCAAGATTTTTTAAGCTTCTTTAGCATACTCCAAAAGTAATTGGTGAATATTCTGTTTCTTCTATGCTTTAGAAATGTTCGGTCATGTTTAATTTATACAAATGTAGACCTTCAGACCCGTAAGAACAAGAGAGGGGGGCTAGGGGGCTTAGACCCCCAATATTTTCATCACTTATAGTGATTGAGGATCATTATTTAATCTTTCACACTCAAATAATTGATACATTCGTGTTTTTTCAGCAAAATCAAAATTACACGCTATGTTTAACTAAAACTGCTCAAGTTAACCAAAGGTCTTAGTCAGTCTCAAGCCTGAGAAAAAGACGAGGGTTTTTGTAGGACAAAACTATACGTATATGATAATTAAGTACTGTATTCTTTTTCTTGAAATAAATCTGAAAAAAATAGCCCCCCCCCATCTGAAAATGCTTTCTACGTGCCTGACCTTAAATTACGATGAACATGTAGGGTAAAAAGGCATTGAAATATAGGCTTTGTTTATTAAGCCATAATAATGTTTAAAGTAAACTGGTCGTAAGAAAAACAATACCATAGTAAAAATAAGATACAAGAAAACAATATCATGATTTTATCATAGTTTCATTCTATATTATGTTGTAACTGTATAACCTAACAAGCCCTTTGTTTTGTTATAGACACCCAGGGAGCAACAACTTCCACAGCCGCCCCTACTACAGTCCCAACTACCCCAGTACCAACAACAACGGCCCCAACAACAACAACAACAACTAAACCAACTACTACTACAACCACCAGTACAACAACAACAACAACAACGACAACACGCCCTACGACGACTACAACAAAAGCAACAACACCAACACCAACAACACAGGCTGTAACAAGTAAGTATAATGTATAAAGGTGATACTAGATTCTATCCATTAATGGAAAAGCAGTCCAAAATGATACAGGGGTCTGATCATTCCGTGTGCGACCTTTTTCTTTGAATAACAATACATTTACCCACAAATATAACCATGTGCTCTTTTGTTAACACCTTGTTTGTGGGACAAAATGTAAATGTAAACCTTTGTTAAATATGCTAATAGGTAAGGTCACGAAACTTCACATTTCCAACTAGACGGCCTTTTTGAAAATAGCCGTTGCAAGTATTAATTCTTATTTAATGGGAACTGTTTACGTCGTGCGACAATTCACGTTGCTACAATGTCAAATTCAGTTATATATAATGAAGAGCTATGTAGTAGAAAGTTATTATTACCGTGTTAGTGTTGGTTCCTGAATTCTGTTTAAGAATATCTAAAATAAGAACATGTAATAATTGACTGCATGGATTGTAATATTTCCTCTGAATTGTGTTTCTGTGGTTCCATTTTGTACGGTAATAGAAACACAAATACTATTTGCAGCTGAAAAGGAAAACATGTAAAAAATCATGTATAAAGAATGTGAGTTTGTTTACATGAGTACAAATCGATGCAGCTAGTTGGTTATGAAACAATAAGTAGACAAGGTTTTCAAGCTGATTGCATTTCACTAAATTACTGCAATAGAACAGTACATCATGCTTTCATTATGTGTACTTGATTGTAACAAACATTTGAGACAGAGCCGTATCCTAAGTGCTTCCAGACTAGTGTCTATGGTACAAGAAAGGGAAAATACTTATTTCCATTGTAGACTAAAGCGTAGCTTACGTCAATAGTACGTTTCACCAAAGTTTCTTGACTAGATATTTTTGTAAATACTTGCGTAATTTAAGACAGCCTCTAACCACTCGTAAAACTTAAAAGAAACGTCCCGATAAAAATTATAACAGTGTTCACATGTTACAGTTCTAATATTCTGTTTCCTTTTTTTAGATTCTTCACCAAAAGCAGGAGGACAGCCCCTCGGAGGAAAAGGTAAGAATAACGATCTTTTTACATACTCGGTGCTCAGTCTTTCGTGCATTCGGAACTACCTCGGCGATCTTCTACGCAGATAAACCTCGGATATCATAAGGTGAAAAAGTAGATCTAGGAATTTGGTTTCTGTAGTAATATAGTCTGAACTACTCAGAAGAAAGACGTATGAGACATTGTACTGATGGAAAGATGTGATAAAGCGTGTAACAATGTTATTATTAAATGTTGACATGAAAATGACAGTCGCCGGACCTTATAACCTGGTTGTATTCCTACTACGTCTGATTTCGGAGGTATATCTTCGTAGATGATTGCCGAGGTTGTTCCGAGTGTATTTCGTGGTTAGTGCAAGGTACTTACCGATTAATGGTTGCTTCAATTTCAATAACAAAATTACCTTTACATTTAAAAGAGCGGTTGTTGAACTCATTTGATAGCCCTGTCAATTTTAACGGGCCAAATCATTGTTTAAATCCACGATTTGTACTCGTTTCTCACCATATATTTTGTATTCAAGAATATGCACGAGAGATAGGAGATAACTGCTTTATCAAAGGAATTACAATATTTACGATAGTGAGCCCATGGCACGATAATTATATATACTTAAATTCTATTGGTTCAATTTTAGACGGAAACATGTTGCAGAACCAATGAAATTGCTTCAATTATTTCATTTTCGAAATCGTCTATTTTTTAAGCAATTGTGCATTTTTGTATTATCTCATGCCTTTCACGATATGACGATGTTTAGTGGGGGGGATCTTAGACTTAAAATAAACGTACAACGAAGCTACATGAACAAATAAGAAGAACAATTATTTGCATGTTTCAGTAATTTACTTATTATGGTTTGAATCTAAATGCCGTTTATCAAAACATTTAATATTAATGGCTGGGTATTACAGTTTGCGGCCGGAAATACACAGAAACCGGTACGTCCGGGTAAAAATCCGACCCCAACTGTTAATATACATTCAATTAAACAATGTTAGGGCATGTTTGAGTGGTAACGACTTTGGGCTGTTTGTCATAAGTTAGCTAGCTCCGGGTTGGTTCGAATTCCATCCAAAACCTGTCCCGTTGTTTTGTAGAGCAAGAAACGTCACCCTTCTAAAACAGTACTGGAGGACCAGAAAATGGACTCGAAAGAGATTTTGTTAGAGCTTGTTTCGCACAAATAAATTAGTATATAAACTAAACTACACTAATCTTAACTATTCGGAACGACCTCGGAGATCTTCTACGGAATCCATGTTAGAACTACTTTCTCAGCTTAATATATCCGCGGTTTATTTGTGTAGAAGATCGCCGAGGTAGTTCCAAATGTTAAAAAACTAAACGCAGTTTTGGACTAGTATAAATAATTATCATTATTTTTTTCTTTCCACAGGTCAATGTATAAAATCCTGCAAGGGTAAGGCTAACGGTGACTACCAGTCATGTTCCGGATGTGAATACTTCATCACATGCGTATGGGAGTCTATGTATGATAAGCGACCTTGTCCAAGAGCAACATTCTGGGATGATATTGAAAAACGATGTGTGATGCAATCCAAAACATGCCCATAAGTATGTGACGTCATCAAGCAGACGACACTTATTTTCGTCTGACGTCACTTCCGTAAATTGTCTATTTGTTATTTGTCGCAATTAAAAACAATCAGAAGTGTGATTTTATTAATTAATCATCGTTTTTTAAATAATTTTCAGTAATCATTGACTTATATTGACTTAGATAATTTATGTGTTTGTAGAGGGACTATTTGTATGTTTATGATACCTCGTTCGATGCCGTTGCGTTAGTTTCATGAAAATTTAGTTATTTTGCAAAGCGCTATTTTTGTAAGAATAGGGCAAAAAGTTTCGCTTAAACTTTTGAATAGATCATAAAACAGGTTTTTACACGCGCTGACGACTGAAAAATCATTTGGCAAAAAAATGAAAACATGGCTTATTTTAAACTCCCCGCAGCGGTTACTTGCCTCGCGTGCCGTAACTGCTGTGAGGAGTTTGCACTTACCTGAGCTGAAATTAAGAAAACAAGTCGAATATTTCGCTAAAATGTCAATTTATCAGAAAACAGAATAGTTTAGTTTATTCTTAGCCTATTCTTTCTTTGAGACAACTAATATTTTATTAACTATTAAAATTTCAATATGATTGTGAACATTGCGTTTTACTATCACCGAAATGATAACATCTCTTTTCTAAATTTATATATGGCACTTTTGATTTTCATTTAATGTCAATGCCAAAATGCGTTTTGTTTCTGATTTGAGCTCCACCAAGCATAGATTCACTGTATTAACAAATTTTATGTCCACTAAATATTTGTTTAAAATAAAAATAAAATACAATTTTTGTGTATAAGATAATCTGTAATGTTTGTTTGTTATTTTTTCTCAGATGTTTTCTTTTATAATATATCACGTCCATTACATTCTTTTCTCCAATGGACGAAGCTTCCTGGGTCCGAGCTAGAGTACAGTCATTATGCTTTATACTTAAGGATTCATCAAGTGAGAGGGATAACTAAATTTATGAAAAATAACCATAATCTCTGATATTTTTTCTCTATTTGGTAAGAGATGCATCAAGTGTATTGACATGACTGTGGAAAATATAAAACACTAAACAAAATACGCATTTAGAATGAAATGAAAGCATTTTCCTAATCTTGAAATAGCCTTCCTGTTGTGAGCCCAAACACATTACCAAACTACTTTTTTCATAAATACAAATATTGATATAGGATGTCTTTGTAACAGTTAACAATATCTTGTGGTGGGTAACACAAAAAATATTTCCAAAAAGTCAATAAAGTTGAACACAACACTGTCATCACATGTTTCCACTTTCAATTTGTGTCAAAGGGGCCCGATGAAAATGTTCTTTCTGATTGTATTTACCGATCTCTTGATGTGACATTTTATATATTTTTGTTATCCTTTTTCAACGTTATTTACGCAATACAAAATTCAGATGACCAATTGTTTTACGCAAAATAATTTCGATTTTTACCTTTTTGATAAGTAACTAATTATTTCGTAAAAACTAAAAACAGTATAACCTCTGCAGAGCGGCCTTCTACAGAACAAATCCTCTGAACAACAACAGCTTTAGACATTTTCCTTAGGCGTAATTTCAATTGGACTTAATCTCTGCAGAGCAACGGCCTCTAAACAGCAACATACGAGTTCAGTTGTTTCCCGGTGGTTGTTGTTCAAGAAAGGTTGTACTGGAGTGTTATTTCTTGAACACGCCTAAAACACGAAATGATATTGTTTCGTAAAAACAAAACACTACGTACCACAAATATCACTGTTTAGGGTATCCGCACATACGTATTAACTAGTATGAATTAATTTATTACTGAATGCATTTGAGGCAACACAACTTTAATCACTCAGTGTAGAGCATGAGGTCTGTTCTAAAGCCTTACAAGCTCATGCTCAAGTTTGAAACCAATCACTACTCACTGTGGCAATACCACGTGACTATGACACCATGAATGCTAAGGTTTCAAGAAAAAACCCCAGTGAAAATTCAGCCTCCACTCAAAGTTTTAAAGAGCTGTTAGTGTTTTAATTTTTATCAGGGCTGAGTTCAGTTACCGCGAACGTTACAGAACGTTCCGTAACGATACATTCGGAACTCCTCGTCCATTTGCTGCGAATAATCTCGTACATATTTAGACGCTATTTTGAAACTATCGGTGTTGTAGTGAACAAATATATGGCCGAGGAGTTCCGAATGTATCGTTATGTAACGCTCTGTAACGTTTTGTGTAATTGAACACGCTACTGTAGATTTCAATGATATGAAATCGAGGCTAAGCAGAAAATGTATACTATTTGCTGCACATCACATCTCCAATGCCAGTTTGATACCAATTCTTTCAGACTGCATTTATTAAGGTATCGCCAAGATAATTCGGATGAGATTTTTTAGAATTATGAAAAGGCGGACTGGCTCGGTATTGTCCATAAGAGCCAATGCTAAGTAAGGCACTGTCAAAAAAAGTAACAAAACAACAACATTTTGTTTTAAGTGTATTGTAATATATAAAACAGAAATATTAACAAATTGAGAGTGCAACATACTTTTCTATCATATTTAAAACTACATTGTTATATTATATATACGTGAAAACAAGTTTATACATCATTGTATATATAACTACATTTAACTACGTACGTACATCAATGTATAGATAAAATACGTACATGAAAAGTTCGTAAAATAAATCTACGTTATACATGTATAGTTTGTAAAATAAAGCTACGGTGTACATGTAGTTTGTAAAATAAATCTACGTTATACATGTATAGTTTGTAAAATAAATCTACGTTATACATGTATAGTTTGTAAAATAAACCTACGTTATACATGTATAGTTTGTAAAATAAACCTACGTTATACATGTATAATTTGTAAAATAAATCTACGTTATACATGTATAGTTTGTAAAATAAATCTACGTTATACATGTATAGTTTGTAAAATAAACCTACGTTATACATGTATAGTTTGTAAATTAAACCTACGTTATACATGAAAAGTTTGTAAAATAAAGCTACGTTATACATGTATACATGTAGTTTGTAAAATAAACCTACGTTATACATGTATAGTTTGTAAATTAAACCTACGTTATACATGTATAGTTTGTAAAATAAACCTACGTTATACATGTATAGTTTGTAAATTAAACCTACGTTATACATGTATAGTTTGTAAATTAAACCTACGTTATACATGTATAGTTTGTAAAATAAACCTACGTTGTACATGTAGTTTGTAAAATAAACCTACGTTATACATGTAGTTTGTAAAATAAACCTACGTTATACATGTAGTTTGTAAAATAAACCTACGTTATACATGTAGTTCGTAAAATAAACCTATGCTATACATGTATAGTTTGTAAAATAAACCTACGTTATACATGTATAGTTTGTAAAATAAAGCTACGTTATACATGTATAGTTTGTAAAATAAACCTATAGTATACATGTATAGTTTGTAAAATAATCCTACGTTATACATGTACATGTATGTGTATATGATTACATACATTTTGTAAAAAAGACTAACTTAACTTGTACATGTACATAATACGTTTGCAGTATGTAAAAAGCGTATTTTACAAAAACATGTGTATTCATCACAAAGTTAGTAATACGGATATATTTTATTTGTTTGTTTATAAATACACAAATTTTAAATACTTTACACACTTTACATGTAAATATATATTGATTTATACAGTATGAGTTTGTAAAATATGCCAACTTTACAAGTTATATGCGTTGATTCAGAGTATACAAGATCGAAACATTTTACAATGCACAAAGGCATTTATACACAGTATATAGTTTGTAAAATGTGCAAATTTACGGCTAAAATGTATACATACAGTTAGTAAATTAGCAAATTTTACAAATTCATATATATTGAAACAAATCATCTTGTAAAAAGTATATTTTACATGAAAATAACTATGAATACATACAGTTTGTAAAATAGGCATATTCACATGTACTGAAATATACTGTGTGTAAGAAATGCAATTTCATAATTAGCCTTCATTACATAACTACAGTTAGAATGCAAAGTATGGAATAGTTTAATACATTTCTAAAAAAAGAAATAATTCTAACAGAAACATACATTTTAAGGAATTCTAAGATTACTTTAAGAATAATGTTCTAAAAGTTACAAATGCGTGATGGACAAAAACAAAACAAAAGATAGAATTTCATTAACTGATTATTTGGAAATAAGCATACAGTACTTCCCAAAAAATGCTGACGTCATTATTTTTAGAGACACATTTTCGGACTAGAAAAAAACATAGCGTCCTATAGTCTACCAAGGGTTGTATGTTTTAAAAAAAACTTTTCTTGGATCATAGTTATGGTAAGTGGCGTCATTGACAGTGACCAATGAGGTATATTAGTCAGTAACCCTTTCTTGATAAAATCTAAAGCAACCCAATTGGCAAGTAGGTCTTATCAGTTGGAATCCTCAGATTTTGTCATTGAGGTCCTATGTAATGAAAATACAACAATTTATCTAATATCTTTCTTGATAATACGATATTAACAGGAGTGATGAAATTAGAAAGTTAATCAACAAAACAAAACTTAACTTGATTTTCAAAGAAATAAACTATTTTACAAAAGAAGTATTTAAGATTGATTGTGTCAAATTTGCATTAAAAATAAGTATAAAATCCGAGTAATCCAACTGATTAGACCTAGCGATTTGAAAAGTATGCAAACGGAAATAACTGACTAAAGTCCCTTATTGTCTAAGTCACGTGACAGAGGAACAATTACATAAATATGATAATAATAAAGGTCACCAGAGGTTATACTAGGTCATCGATACAAAAGCGTGCTCACTTTGACCTGAGACATAAAAGAGTATTTTAGGATTTATTAACTGCAATTATGTTACAATAGGGGTCACACCTACCATGGAAATGCTCTTTTATTGAAACAATTTCAAATAAAAATATCGATCTTAAGCCAAAGTTAAAACAAATACATGTACAAGTTCATTTATTTTCTAAGCACAAACTACATGCAACAAAAAGAATTCAAATAATAACTGACATACATGTATATAGTTTTGACGTTCAATTTACAAAAAAAAACAATATATGCATCGACTAATAAAAGGTCAATAATATAATAGTTTGGCTTTATTCTGAGTATCATGAAATAATAATGATATGCGTATTCAATAACTTAATCAACTGCTTCAAGTATTGTCAACAGTACTATGAATGTAATAACAGACATCTCATGGGGCTTTCTTGTTCTCATTAGCTATAATGCTTATTATTAAGAATAATACGGAATTACCCGAATTTTAACGACTATTCTCGAGCGTATTTTACTAAGAAGTTTAACAAATCCGACTTATACCGACTTGCCACGACTTGTTTAACAAAGAATACTGAAATACGGGATGTTTATAAATAGTGTAGGACTTACAGTATCCTTCAAAAGTTCGGAGACAATTTCACGTTGTAGGCCTACTTAATAGCTTTTATCTAAAATTTGATAACTGTTTACTTTGAAATGGCTTTAAGTTTTGCTCTAATTTTTGGTAATCATTATAGATATAACTGAGACTACAACAATAGCATAAAAACTATGTTATGGAAAATAAATTTACAATAAACATGGTTTTGGAGACTTTGGGATGTCAGATGTTGAATGTGTTGCATTCAAGTCATTTTCATTTTATCACAAGCCTTACTTAAATACTTTAAAAATAATGATTCTACAAAAATAATCAAAATTCAGTAAATGTGGAAAATTTATTTCGTCTCCAAACTTTTGGTGGGTAATGTATTACTAAGTTTATGGTAATACTCAATGGTTTATAGTCTCTTAACTCGGCAGGGTTTGTCAAATAGAAATATTGGCAGGTCACGGAAATTTCCCAATAGTTTCGATTATCCAAACAATGTGCTTCAGTAACAAGATAGAATAGAATGATACATTAGAAGAATGTAAACTATATCGATTAATTATCGGTAAATTATCGATTAATGATATAATTTATTTTCTACAAAATGAGTATTTTTATACAGGTACATGTATTTCTCGTTGAAACTTAAAAAGACTGAGTAAGTCTCACTCGTTACAGAATGAGTTCTGAGGCATGCCTAAGGACTGCAAAACACGTATTTCATATTGAGCACAAGTGGAATGTTCTTCTTGAGTTAAATTCAATTCCTTGATCGTCCTCAACAAGGACCCTATATAACACGTATATATATATATGGTCCTTGACCTCAAGTACTGGACATCGTTCATGATTGAGCCTGTTCATCGTCGATATCATAACAAGCTTAAACATATCTTGTCATTCAGCACGTTTTTATCTACTGTTAAAAAATAATTGAAAAACAAATACCATCAATATTCCTGCTATTAAAAGTATAATGAGCTCATGAGATTTAACATACAAGAGCTACGTTCACATGAGTCTTAGCATACATTCGATTAAGAGCACACGTGACCCATTCTCGTATCGAGAGTCTTGTAGGATTGTCAATACTAGTATTGAGAATCCTACTAGACTCTGGGAACGAGAATGATGTGACCTAGTACATGTGAGACAACGCACACGTACGTCTAACGGCACATGAGACCAAGTACACGTGAGACAAAGCACACGTACGACTCAGATCACATGAGACTTAGCTTACGTTTTTATACTAACAACATGAGACCGTGGAATTTGGCAAACAGCTTATATTTTGACAATGCGAATTGTTGGGTTATAATGGTGTTACAATTTATCTTGTCTGGGAGCAATAACTCACGGGGTACTTAATTATAATGTCTTAACCATTACTTTAATTACGAATACCTAATTACAATTTTCAACAACAGCTCCTTACTCGTGTTTAAATCTAAGAGTATAATTTAACATCCATTTTGTTTTTCCAGACTCCACTGAATCTATCAATACAATAAGAATCATTTTGCTATAATGGTTTGCTACTTAACTTAATACAGTGTATCTAAACAAATTAATATTGTATGAATGTACATAAATTCTGAATGAAATAACGCATGACAATGTGAGGTTAATGCCAATATGAATGAAGCTACAAGTTTTTCTATTATACACAAAATGTGTGAAAAAATCTACGTTACAAATAGTTCTACTTGACTATAATACACTTATATAAGGTATGCTACATTGCATGCATATAATTAAATACTTTAAAATCAGTTCAATATGAGAATAATCTATTTTTAAGAAAGTGGGCGTGACTTAATAAATCCGGGACATATATTATCCAATCAGATTTTAGCAAGCTTCTGATTGGTTAATACATTAGTATAATCCACCAATCTAGACGCTCGCCTCATTTCCCCCGCCAAAATTCAAAATTTCAAATTAATAATTTCGCGCCACAATGAAAATACTATAATTAATGAATAATTTTGTCATAACAATATACTATACAGAAATTGCATAAAGTAACAATGAGTTGAGTGACTTGTAATCTTCAGCATTATACTCAAGAATAAGAGCTTCGTGACGATCACTAGCTACCGACTGTGAAACAATGAGCCGTCCGGAATTCGAAAATGCAACGCATTTAGGATAATTTAGTCCATCCTTTGAAGTGAGCACCTCCCATAGCCGCCCATTTTTAGTTACTATGTACACAGTATTGTTGCATATAAGAATAGTGTTGTCGTGAGAGTCGGTACAGAGTCCCTGTAAAGCACAGAAATTATCCCCAACACAAAAATCTTTGTTACTGAACACTCTCAGTAACTTTCCTTCGAACTGGAAGATCTTAATTGAGCTATTTCCAGAATCTGATACGATGATTTGTTTCTCTCTGTTAACAGCAACGAAATACGGATGATCAAACTCTTTAAGTCCACTTCCGTAGGTACCGAATTCACTACAAATACCTCCACTTGGGTAAAGCACGTACACACAATGCTTGCATATATCGGTAACTATCATAAAATTATCATGACTTATGGCTATACCATATGGAAATTGTAAGAATGAACTGTTACCAAATTTGTTCTGAAAGTCGCCATTTTGAGTAAAAACTTTAATGCAAGCGTTTACACTATCCGTGATTGCTAGGCAATCATCCGTCGTCATGGCGACGCAAATAGGATAACATAAGTTTTCAGGGTCGGTACCACGTGTTCCAAATTTATGTTTGAATGTACCTTCACTGCCAAATATCTGTATTCTATGGTTCTCTGTGTCACATACAATTATATCACCTGTAAATAAGAAAATAATACTGATAAGCATTTATCGCATCCATTGTCAATATGTTAGTTCTTTGGATTTCACATTCAGTATTCTGGTTTTGATTTATCGCTTGTTTCGGAAATGGACTACGTTTGACTCAGAATTAGTTCAAAGAATGTATGTTCATGCATATTTAATTCCGATGGGTACCTGCAAAACTAGTATTACTACATCCAATCTTTTGTTACATTCAACAGCGATTACAGTTATATTACGACAGCCTAACAATGACTATCTCTCAAAACTCTCTATTTTCAAGAAGGCGGTAACTCCCAAACAGACAAAAATAAGTCCACATTTTACACAATTCAATTGGGAACGTTCGGTCGCGACTGGTTCTCCATTTTACAATACTACTTTTTACAACCGCTACTTACATGTACATCCAATACAAAAGTCAGAGGTACACCATTGGAATGTAAGTGAAAGAATCAATTATTTATTATCAATTATTTCTACTTCTTGCCTACGACTATAGAAAACCCAAAACAACCTTCAACTAAGCTGACAGCCAATCGGATATCAATTTAATGCACTGGTAACACTAAATTGATTCATTCACATTGAATCAGATACAAACGGTATGTCGCCGAAGAAGAAAGCAAGAAGCCGTTTTGTAGTCTGGTGTGTAGCGATATACTACGAAATTTTTGTATACATGTATTTGAAGCATGTCTTCGCTTTGACCACAGCTTTTAATCTCATACTAGATTTTATATGAATGACTTCGATACTGAATATAGACACACATACTTAGTCAAGAGACTGAAACCAATATGAGTATCATCCGTTAATATATTATGATTATTAACGAATATGATAAAAATGTATGTATTACCTCAGCTGTGCCTATTTTTAGCACCAGCGAGTGACTGCACATCGCCATTCTAATAAACATAATGAACGGCATACATGTATTTTCAAAGGTCTAGAACACAGACTAAACATTGTTTTACAAATGTAAAGACATACTTGCTTTTAAATACACGACTGAGACACGTGTACTACCACACAACTGATGATTAAATTAGCTTAACGAATAAAAAAGTAGGTGCGGCATTAAACTCAAACAAAAATAAAAATGTCTTACCGGCTTTAGACACAGCAATGCCTGTCGGCATGTTAAACTGTCCCTTTCCTTTGCCCTTACGACCGAACTTGCGGACGAGTTTGGAGGCTTCAGCCTGCTCCTTCCACTCGCTGACGTCGGTCGTTGTGGGCACCAGACGACGCAGTAGGTACATTATTGACTGCCATTGACCCGTGTTGTCGACTAGGTTAGGACACGAGTTTGACACCCAAGTATTTTGACATGTTATTCTATCAATCTTTGTGGCTGGATCTGAAATTATAATAAAAATGGCAAATAGTTAACAAATATGTATAATGATACTGAATGACGCTTTTCGACAACTTGTCAGACATACTGCTCCAGTAAGACGTTCTACTTTGTTGGAAATATTTGGGTTTTGACCTTTGCTCTAAGAATCCTGGGTTAAGAGCGAACCGACCCTACCTCTCAAATCTCGCCGTCCATAGTTATTTTTATTTTACATTCAGGAAAATTGACAAGATTATCATAAGTGATAATCACTATTGGGATGTTGTTAAAGCCTAGAAGCTTACCCGTAGTTACTAAACCTTTTTCAGAATGTTGCCCTTAACACACGAGTTTTTGTAATTAGTTTTCAACCGTATTAAGCACATACATGTACTTTCGTCAGTGTCAGATTATTGACCTATTTTATACTTGTTAAGGTAGTCGGAATATTGAACATAAAAAAACATACTTCATGACCAAACTCCATGCATTGGTATTTGAAATCGTAGAATCTATCATGTATGTATGGGACATCAAGTATACATGTTGATCTAAATATCATTATTATTAGAATGTGGTAGCTACGGCTAAGAAATCACAGGCATCAGAGTCCTCACACTCGTTCAATACGCACACATATTATATTTGTCAACAAACGAAATTGAAAATCGGTCCCGTATACATTATCGTGTACGAGTTATATCTATGCTTTCATTATGTATGCACAGGGAACTATATATAGGGACGTACGCATTATTTTATGATAATAAGATATGGACTCTGGTGCCAGTGTAAGAAATATACTTTATACTGGATGAAATAAATCATTAGCTAGCATCAAAGATATTTCATACTTAAGTCAATGCATGTAGACAAGTCGATAATACATGTACGTTAATCAATGACACAGTCTCTTGAGAACACGTGCTTGTCTAATTTTAGTTGAAGGACATGATTTTTTTGGCTGCGTGTACACAAAACATTGTAAATACAGATGTGCAAAAATCAGAAATCTAAAGCTATGTTCATTTTATTCCATACCATCATTTAACATCAATATTTGTTTTCTTCTTGTAATATTATTATGCGTTTAGGTACAATAGTTTTGCCCACTTTCAAAATGTTAGGTCAATACAAAATGATAGGAACTTTCAATTTTCCACAAAATTGATGCAATGTTTTGAATTAATTCAGCAAATCTAATTTTGCTTAGGTATACAAGTGTACAATCATAAAATCTTTACTCAGACTAACCAAAAGAACAATAAAGCATCATCAGATATTATATTAGCCACTCAGTACAAATATCTGCTTACGATGCTTTATCAATATTTTATAATATCGATAACAAAACATGTTTCTTTATCAATTTACAAGAGACATGACGTCAATATCAAATGACGACAATACGTACGTACATATTTGTGCATGTGAATGCAATACAGAAATAGAAAAACGTATGAATATACATATAAGACCGAGTGTAGATGCGGTAATTATAAAGAAAACAGTGTTATACCATTGATAAGTGTATGTTTATTAATGGAATTTAGATTCTTATATGGCTTCGTCTTTTATTTTTATCTGAACAATATGAATTTTAACCCTTAAATAAGTGCATTTTAACCGTGATTCACAGGTCAATCAAGAGTTGAAATAAATCACCTTTCTGCACAGGTTCAACCTTAAATATTATACCGAAGGTAATATTTACAGCAATTTAGTCCAGCATAATCTCCAATCCAAATCGACGTGCAATTGCACCATCACAAAATAAACTAATTTCAACATAGGACAATTAATGTCTTACCACCAAACTAATTACGTAAGAAATATGTTTCATACTATATGAAATAAATCATTAGTTAGCATCAAATATATTCCATACTAAAGTCAATGCATGTAGGCAAGTCGATAATACGTTAATCAATGACCCGTTCTCTTGAGAATACGTGTTTTGCTGATTGTAGTTGTAGGACATTGTTTGGTTTAGTGTGCACAAAACATTGTGAATACAGATGTGCAAAAAATCAGAAATATAAAACATTGTTCATTTTATCCCATACTATCACTTTACATCAATATTTGTTAAATCTTCGAATTGTAATATTGTTATGCGTTTAAGTACAATAGTTTTGCCCACTTTCAAAAGGTGAGATCAATACAAAATGATAGTAACTTTCAATTTTCCACAAAATTGATGCAATGTTTTGAATTAATTCAGCAAATCTAATTTTGCTTAGGTATACAATTGTACAATCATAAAATCTTTACTCAGACTAACCAAAGAATCATAAAACATCATCAGATATTATGTCAGTCACTCAGTACAAATATATGCTTACGGTGCATTATTAATATTATTATTTTATAATATCGTTAATAAAACATGATCCTTTAACAATTCACAAAAGACATGACGTCGATATCAAATGACGACGATACGTACGCACATATTTGTGCATATGAATGCAATACACATATATAATAACGTATGATACGTAATAACGTATGAATATATATTTATGATACATATACGACAACGTGTACATGAGATAATTATAAAAGACACAGTATTACATCATCGATAATTCTATGTACATTAATGGAATTTAGATTCTTAAATAACTTCATCTGTTATTTTTTACTGAACAATATTTGAATTTTAACACTTAAACAGGTGCATTTTAATCCTGATACACAAGTTCAACCTTACTGCAATTAAGTCCAACACAATCTCCAATCCATATCGACGGGCAATTGCATTATCAGAAAATACACTAACTTCAACATAGAACAAGTTATGTCTTACCCCAAAACTAATTTTGTAAGAAAAATGTTCTGTACTAGATGAAATAATTCATTATCTAACATCAAATATATTTCATACTAAAGTCAATGCATGTAGACAAGTCGATAATTACGTTAATCAATGACCCGTTCTCTTGAGAATACGTGCTTGGCTGATAAGGGCTGTAAGAATTATTTTCGCTGCGTGTACACAAAACATTGTGAAAACAGATGTGCAAAAAATAGCAGAAATCTAAAATATAGTTCATTTTATCCCATACTATCTTTTAACATCAATACTTGTTTTGTTTGTATAGTGATATTTTAATGCGTTTAAGTACAATAGTTTTGCCCACTTTAAAAATGTGAGATCAATACAAAATGATAGGAACTTTATTTTTTTCTCAAAATTGATGCAATGTTTTGAATTAATTCAGCAAATCTAATTTTGCTTAGGTATACAAGTGTACAATCATAAAATTTATACTCATACAGAAGTTCTATGATGCCCTCAAAGCCTTATACGGTCCTCAACCCTCAGGCACAGCACCACTGCTGGCGTCTGATGGGTCCACTCTTCTCACAGAGAGGGAGTCCATCCTCAACCGCTGGGCAGAACACTTTGAATCGGTACGGAACCGTCCATCCTCCATCAACTAAGCTGCCATTGACCGTCTGCCTCAAATTGAAATAAATGAAGACCTAGACCACTCACCCTCCATCATTGAGGTGAAGAAGGCCATCAACCAACTGTCGAAGGGCAAGTCACCAGGCTCCGACGCTATACCAGCAGAGGTATACAAAGAAGGAGGTGATACACTAATACAGAAACTAGCAGAACTATTCCAGTCATTTTGGGATAAAGGCACCCTACCCCAAGATTTAAAAGATGCTTCCATCATCCATCTGTACAAAAGGAAAGGAAATAGACAATCATGTGACAACCACAGAGGAATCTCATTACTGTTCATTGCCGGCAAGATCCTAGCCAGAGTCCTTCTCAACAGACTTATCAAACATCTAGAACAGGGTCACCTTCAAGAAAGTCAGTGTGGTTTCCGTGCAGGCAGAGGCACTGTGGACATGATTTTTGCTGCCCGCCAACTTCAAGAAAAATGTCAGGAGCAACATCAAGATCTCTTCACCACCTTTGTTGATCTAACAAAAGCCTTCGACACTGTCAGTCGTGATGGCCTATGGAAGATCATGGCAAAATTTGGATGTCCATCTACCTTCATCACTATGATTCGACAGTTCCATGAGGGTATGACAGCACACGTAAATGGCAATGGTGAAACATCCAGAGACTTCCCAGCCAACAATGGTGTTAAACAAGGATGTGTTCTTGCCCCAACCCTGTTCTCCTTGATGTTTTCTGCAATGCTCACAGATGCATTCTCTCAAGAAGATGAAGGCATAGAAATCCGCTATGGAACCGACGACAAACTGTTTAACCCCCGGCGCCTAAATGCCACCACCAAAGTTCAAGTCAAGAAAATAAAAGACCTCCTGTTTGCTGATGACTGTGCGCTCAACGCCCATACAGAAGAGCGTATGCAACAGACCATGGACAAGTTTGCAACATCATGTGACAACTTCGGGCTTACCATCAGTACAAAGAAAACTGAAGTCATGCACCAACCAGCCCCAGGAAAACCATACTCTGAGCCCAACATCAAGGTGAAAGGCATCACTCTTCAGACAGTAGAAAAGTTCACCTATCTAGGCAGCATGCTGTCCAGATGTGTCCACATTGACGACGAAGTGAACTGTCGTATAGCCAAGGCCAGTGCTGCATTTGGTAGGCTGAGGTCATCGGTATGGGAACGAAGAGGCATCTCAACAGAAACCAAGCTGAAAGTGTACCGGGCTGTTGTCCTGACGACCCTTCTCTAAGCTTGTGAAACGTGGACAGTGTACAGTAGACATGCACGCAAGCTGAACCACTTCCACACTACACGGCTCCGTAACATCCTTGGCATCAAATGGCAAGACAAGATACCGGACACAGAAGTCCTTGCCAGAGCAAACATCCCGTCCATCCATTCTACTCTACAGAGATACCAGGCACGGTGGGCTGGTCACGTCTGTCGCATGTCAGATGAGCGCATACCAAAGCAGCTTCTCTATGGTGAGCTAACTACAGGCAAACGCTCAGTTGGGGGTCAGAGGAAGAGATACAAAGACAGTCTGAAGCAGTCCTTTAAACAATTGAACATTGACATTGATATCTGGGAAATACTAGCAGCAAATAGAACAGAATGGCGCAGCACGATAACATCTGGTGCCAAGAAAGCTGAACGTGTGCGTACGGAAGTCCAGAAAGAGAAGCGCCTACAGCGTAAGGCTCGAGCCGCCACCAACTCCTCAACTTTAACAACAACAGACTTCAGATGTCACGTCTGCGGTCGCTACTTCCGTGCCCGTATAGGTCTCACGAGCCACCTCCGGACACACAAGAATCAACTGACAGCAAGAAACTGATGTGCTACAGTGGTCCTCATCGAAACCGATGGACGAACTTCACTCATACTAACCAAAAGAACCATAAAACATCATCAGATATTATATCAGTCACTTAGTACAAATATATGCTTACGAAGCATTATCAATATTTTATAATATCGATAACAAGATATGTTCCTTTTTCAATGTACAAAAGAGCATGACGTCAATATCAAATGACGACGATACGTACGCACATATTTGTGCATATGAATGCAATACACATATATAATAACGAAACTATATAAAACGACCACGTGTACATGAGGTAATATAAAAAAAGAAACAGTATTACATCATCAGTAATACTAATGTTATTTCTCCAATCCATATCGATGGGCAATTGCATTATCAGAAAAAAAACTTCAATATAGAACAAGATATGTCTTACCTCCAAACTAATTATGTAAGAAAAATGTTCTGTACTAGATGAAATAAATCATTAGCTAGCATCAAAGATATTTCATACCAAAGTCAATGCATGTAAACAAGTCGATAATTACGTTAATCAATGACCCATTCTCTTGAGAATACGTGCTTGGCTGATATGGGCTGTAAGAATTTTTTTAGCTGCGTTTACACAAAACATTGTGAAAACAGATGTGCAAAATAGCAGAAATCTAAAACATTGTTCATTTTATCCCATACTATCATTGAACATCAATATTTTTTTCTTCGAATTGTAATATTGTTATGCGTTTAAGTACAATAGTTTTGCCCACCGTAGGTCTTTAAAACGTGAGGTCAATACAAAATGATAGGATTTTTTCATTTCCCACAAAATTGATAAATTAATGCAGTGTTTTGAATTAATTCAGCAAATCTAATTTGCATATGTATACAAGTGTACAATCATAAAATCTTTACTCAGACTAACCAAAAGAACCATAAAACATCATCAGATATTATATCAGCCACTCAGTACAAATATATGCTTACGATGTTTTATTAATATTTTATGATATCGATAATAAAACATGTTTCTTTAGCAATACACTAGGGACATGACGTCAGTATCAAATGACGACAATACGTTCGTACATATTTGTGCATGTGAATGCAATACACATATATAATAACGTATGAATATACATATACGACCACGTGTACATGAGGTAATTATAAAGGACACAGTGTTATACCATCGATTAGTTTATGTTTATTAATGGAATTTAGATTCTTAGATGGCTTCATATGTTTTTTTAACTGAACAATATTTGAATTTTAACCCATATAATTTTTATAAGTGCATTTTAATCGTGATTCACATGTCAATCAAGATAGACAGATGGGCACATCAAAGTCCTGAAAAACAGTTTTCATGTAATTAAAGATTATCACATGTAATCCTGAACTAAGATTTCGACTAGAAACAGTTATGTCTTATGGCGCACACATAAGGTAAGAAACAAATAAAACCAATCACCTTCCAGCACAAGTTCAATCTTAAATAGTATACTAAAAGTAATATTTACTGCAATTTTGTCCAGCTCAATCTCAAATCCATATCGACGAGCAATTGCATCATCACAAAATACACTTATTTCAACATAGGACAATTAATGTCTTACTACCAAACTACTTACGTAAGAAATATGTTTCATACTGGATGAAATAAATCATTAGCAAGCATCAAACATATTTCATACTAAAGTCAATGCATGTAAGCAAGTCGATAATACGTTAATCAATGACCCATTCTCTTGAGAGTACGTGCGTGGCTGATATGGGCTGTAAGAATTTCTTTTGGCTGCGTGTACACAAAATATTGTGAAAACAGATGTGCAAATCTGATTTGCATAGGTATACTAGAGTACAATAATAAAATCTATACTCAGAATAACCAAAAGAACCATAAAACATCATCAGATATTATATCAGTCACTCAGTACAAATATATGCTTACGATGCTTTGTTGATATTTTATATTATCTTACCTCGTACAGAATACTCGTTTTTCATTGGCCGAGAGCGGTCACGTGCTGACCATGTATTATCCCATATTAGGTCAGTAGATTCTAATATCCAGTCAGTAACAAAATTTATAAATGATAGCGCTGACGAAACCTTATTTTTCTACTCCAAAATTCAGATGGGGTACTCGGTAAGATAAATTCGTTACACAGTCAGTTACTGACCGGATACGGTGTGATACCGGGTCAGTGAATAAATATTGGGCTCGAGCTACGCTCTCACCCAATATTAATTTACTGACCCGGTATCACACCGTATCCGGTCAGTAACTGACTGTGTAACTAATAATATCGATAGTAAAACATGTTTCTCGATAAATACTTCAGAGACATAATGTCATTATCAAATCACGACAATACGTACGTACACTTTCGTGTATAGAAATGCAATATATACATATAATAACGTAACTATACAAGTACGACTACGTGTACATGACGTAATTATAACAGACACAGTATTTTATCGTCATTAATTCTATGTACATTACGATAATTTTAGATTCTTGAATGTCTTTACAAAATGGAATAAAACTGTTATTTCTAACCGAACAATATTAGATTATTTCAACCATTTAATGATAAAATGTTTAATCTTGATGCACAGGTCAATCAAGATTGACAGATGGATAAATTTAAGCTCTGCAACAATCAGTATTCATGTGATAAAAAACAATATCACATTAATTCCTAAAGTAATATACCGATTAAGAACAATTATGCCTTAAATAGGCAAACATAAAGAAAGAAACAAATAAAATCAACATTTCTGTACAAGTTAAACCATACATATAATGTTAAAAGTAATATTTACTATATTTAGTCCAGTACAATGTTCAATCCATACTGACGTGCAATTGCTTCATCGCAAAATACACTAATTCAAACACTGAACAATGTATGCCTTACATGTACCACCAAACTAATTATATAAGAAAAATGTTCTGTACTAGATGAAATAAATCATTATCTAGCATCAAATATATTTCATACTAAAGTCAATGCATGTAGGCAAGTCGATAATACGTTAATCAATGACCCATTCTCTTGAGAATACATGTACGTGCTCGGCTGATTCTGGTTGTAGGTTATTTTTTGACTGAGTGTACACAAAACATTGTGAATACAGATGCGCAAAGAATCATAAATCTAAAGCATTGTTCATCCCATTAAAATCCTTTAACATCAATATTTGTTTTGTTCGTACGGTTATATGCGTTTTAAGTACAATAATGTAGTTTTATCCTTATTCACAACGTAAGTTCAGTACAACATGACGTTTTCCACACAAAAGCTGCAAAGCGTAACTTAAATACAACATGTCAATTTTGTATAGTCAGATCATCAGAAAGAGAGCCATAAAATATCACCGGATTGGTTATTGGACCCATAGTAAAATGTATCAAATACATGCTTACATTACATTATTATTATTTTATCAAAACGATCTGTGCTCCTTTTCACAAAAATTCTTACGAAAAATGTTATCGTAAGTCAATTTCATATAATTATCAAATAAGTAAGATGAATAATAAGCATAACTATGATATGATATCCAGAAGGAATGCAATATTCTACACAATTCTATAATATTTGGAATTGATCAGCCAAACAGTGAGCGTATTTGTCGTAAGAATTATTGTGAAAAGCACCTCTGGCACCTCTGCCGTTGTTTCGACTGAAAAAGCTACTAGTATATTAACACTGTCTAAAATATTGCTGACAAAGACCAAACCCTCGTCCAAAACTACCAAACCTTATTTAAAATTACAAAACTTTGATTGAAATATCCAAACCTTTATTCAACAGATTACTCCTTATTTATTCATTTTTGAGAACTGTTTTCACAAATTGTTAATTTCAAAATATTAAAAAACTTGTAAACAGTTTACTTTTTTATACCAATACGTAAATCCAAAATGGTTAACTAAAGTTTAATCGAAATTACTAGTTTTGAAATTTAAACAATGAATAAACAAACAATGGCCAACTCTAATGGTGTACCATTTAAATGTATACCATTAACCTATGTGCTTTGCCAATCAAGCATTCAACGATTTTCTCGCTTTCTAATAGAAAACTCTTTATAGGCATTTTACTCTGAATTAATAACGACAAGTAGCGTTAAAGTATATTTATCTATTGAACTCGTGTATACTTATTTACATAGATAACGCGACTGTATATTTTTATAGTTTCATTTGGATTTTCTACGTTTTGACAAAATTTTATTTGATTATAAATCTACATCGGTCATTTTAACTGAATGTCTTTCAAGATTTTTTCACTTGTACTTGTTCTGTCTTTCACCGGAATTCGATGATAAATATACCTATATTATTATGTAAGTCAACCTTGTTGCCGATTTTCTGCTAATGGGAATCAAAACTGATTCTCCAGAATTCTAACCACCACAACACGGTCGCGGTTTGATAATTGAAAATGAATTGCGTAAAATTGTAAGTGATAAATTATATTTGTCCGGTAATAATGAATATTCATTTCATCAGTTGATCAAAAATGTCACAGATAACTAATAAAACAGCAGCGCAAATGTAGAAATAAAGAAATTGGCACATTCATAGTTTCATTCATGCGGCGTCAAACCTGTGGAATGCTCTTCTGGACTTTATGATCTCTTAATTGATCACTAATCCTTAGTTAGTAGTCATGAGTATTTATTTAATTATTTATCGTTTAACCAATTACATAATTATATTCATAACTATGCCTATGGTTTTGTAGCGCTTTTGAACAATTGTTTAACATGTAAAAAGCTCTATACAAATAAGGTATACATGATTAATGATAAAAATTATATTTAGTATGATATTTTCCTTTTTCCTGTCATTATTCACTGTCAGATGAGCTACATCAGTAAAGCGAAATCAGGGGATGAGGGTTCGAATCCTGGGCCGAATCTATGTTCCTTCATATCGGCTTTTGTCATAAAATATTTTCTACGGTCATGCCTACATGTACCACTACTGCAGCAGGGCAGTCACTGGCAAAGGTATGTACTTAATCATGCTTTAAAAATTCAATTCAGATATTTAAGAGTCTTCAATAACAGTGGGAATTACGACTGACCGCCGTGATGTGGCTGAATAACTGCTGAAATGCAACGTAAACATCATAATGTCCATATTATAGATATAAAGCATCTCCAGGGATTGCGAGAATGGTGACCGCCGCAATATGTCTGAAAAATATTGACATACAGAACAGAACAAAACAGAACATACATTTATTCACAAACACTGTACAGTTTCTGGTGTCTAACAATAATAAACATTCAATGGTTACATCACAATCAATACGATTATAACATGACAAGTATGTGACCTTAAACATATATCACATAATTACTTATGAGCATCTTATCATAAAGAAAGCGAAACCCAACCCGACAAGGTCAGTCGATTGCGCACGAGTTTACTTATCAAGGAGTCGTACGTTCGATTCCCGGGCAGGCTATACTTTCATGGAGCCTGGTCATGAAAATATTTCTACCACTTATTCTAGATTATGTAGGTCAGTTGTCAATCACTGATGTAAGTATGCGCCTTTTTACTGGGTAACAGCAAAATCCCGAGATTTAGCCTTTACAGGAAACGTAAGCAGACCGCCGATATGACCTATACAATGTGCTGTTATGGCGGTAAGCATATTTATTTTGTGTTCGATCTATCCTTGTAATACAAGTAGCTTGTAAAGAATAGATAATACTTTGCCTTCCAGCTATTACATGATCTGCTTTGATTATCTGTTTGTATCTGTATAATATCTTAGCTTTTTCGTGTATATGTATATATGATTGTTAACATGATTTATGCTCTTCAGTAATTGGAGGAAATAATAGTATAAACGTAAGTCAAGAAACGCATGAAGAAAGTGTCGCGTTATCAGTGGAGATGAGTATAGAGTATAGAGAAGCCGTACTTTGAATTGATCTGGATTGGTATAAGAATAGAAACAATGTATTGATTATGTTGAATCATTCATTAGTTTGAAGTTATTTCTGTTATAGATTAGACTGGCGTACATACCTGATATCAATAGACTGTAACACAATTATCATGCAATTCTTATAGACAAGAATTGAATCTAGGTAAAGTTTTTAAGTAGAAGTAGGACGTCTAAATCCTGGATGGCAATTGCCAGTCACTGACAGAAGAATGCGCTAATTTAAATAACTGATTAACAGCTAAATACAGTGATATAGCCTTTCCATGATCGGTTAGTCGGTTGACAGACCGCCGTGATTTGAACCTATACAATGTGTTACTACGGCGTTTAACCTAACCAAAAAGATAATTTTACCGTTGTATAATGTCAAAAAGTACCACAGTAGAATTTGATGTATTTTTATAAATGTAAATGCTAGAATGATTCCATTTATAATGATAAATACTAAGTATGAAAGAGATTAATAAAATATGTCATTGTATAATAATAAATTATAATAATAATGATTTTGCTTTTGATTTTAATAATGACATAGCAAAATCTCAGCAAACAAAGAATATATATTATAATATTATCTCTGCATTTGGCAATTTGCTATGACAAGCACACCAACATTTGCATAAAAGAGCAAACCCTTATTTCCATTGTCAACCCTAATTAACTTCATGGAAACATTCAATGCTAACGAGTTCGTGCATTCCTTTGACCCAGAATCTACAATCATGTAAAAATAGTGTAATTTCAATGTGTCCAATAAAATTTAAGCGCCAACGTGTTTTCAAAAATTTGGGAAAAGGAAAAGTTTAGTAATATAATGTTCAGTCAGATATCAAAACTCTAATAATGAATTGTGACCATAGAGACAGTTTTGTATTAGACGATGTTTCCTTAAAGTCAGCAGCGTCATTTTGGCTTCATTTATAACCGATAAGCCTGAACATTGGCTTTAAATCAGGAGAACTATGTTCAACTCCAAGCCGCCGCTAGTCATACCATTTCCATGAAAAGGTTTGACAATAAAGTATTTTTCTCCAGTAAAATTAGAAAGCATTCGGATATATCCGGGCGACTACTTAAGCTATCATATACAACGCCGAGAAATTCCGATTGTGAATTACTTAGATACCCGATACAATTGGCATAAAGTGAAGAAGAATTAATACGCCTGACAAATATCAATAATTCTTGCATTCTTATTGATTGTTATGACTATTATTAACTAGTATGTATCTTTATAATGCACTATTGAATGAAAGCTTTTTTTTCCTCCTGTTTCACGTTGCCCAATAATCAATTATAGCAAAGCATGTATACGTTTGTACAATAGTTTATGTAACTTGTGCTACGTTTGTAATACAATAAAACATGTACATGTATGTATGTATATTGTGTTGAAATGGGCGTATTTGAGAAAGTTTCAGTCGCAATTCTTGAGAAGGGCGTATTCAAAATAATAATAATTAAACAAAGGTCATAAATACGAATATTTAAAGAACTTTAACTAATTATGTCAGTGTAAATATATGTTTCTGTTATGAACACACGTTCGGACGTCAAGAGTACACATACACTAGTACATTAACAAATACAACTTCCAGACCCCTCCCAGACCCTTTCAAAATTATTTTCAAAAGACATAAAGAATGGTATGAGAAATGATCCAGATAGTCCTCCTCCTGAACAAGATGGTGAAAAGCTGCACCTCCAAAGTCTTCGTCGTCCCTTGAATGCTTTTCAGAGTACATGAATCAAAATGAAATAAAAGTAAAATAAATATTTATACATGTATTATATATAAAGTGATAATAAGTTATAATAAGTTTCATGCTCACGTACGTTCACCGACTTTATAGCTATCTGCTCCCCTCCCCTTTTAATAAGAAAAACAAATCATACGTTGGAACAGTTGTACATGTATCAAGAATGTCTTTGTAAACAAAAAGTTGGCACAACTTTGAATCCATGTATAAATGATAGCTATATATTATTATATGAAGACTCCGATGCTCTCTTGGGTCATGACTTAATATTCTATTAAGTATTATATAGGGTTCTCTAGGGTACAGGGGCACGTGATCACAGTCAATATTGTAGATCATTATTATTAGTCATTAAGATGAAAAATTCATCTTCGTGTGTGCGTTATGTAACCATGCCAAAATATGATTGGTTTTAGTATATTACGCCATCATAAATCGACAACATTATGACAGTGATGATATAATATTTGAGCAGTTTACGGGCTAGCCAATGTATATGGATTACTTACTGCTAGTTAAAAAGTCTGGATATATTTGCTGATACATGTAGTGAAGGTGTGAAGCACACAACTGGGTAGTTAACCCCGTTTAATTGAATAAAGCTTTATATCGAGAGTACAGAGACACTGTAGTAAATATTTAAATCAGCGGAGTTAATGTATGCGCCACTGACAGTTGAAAATTGAACATTACCAAAGGTTAAGATATACAAGCGTCTTCAGGGACAGTGAGGGACTAGGTCGACTGACAGCCCCAATATTACTTATAAATTGTCGAAAGGTCGCCGTATAAAAGTCAAATATTTATTGAATCTCTCAATGTGTAACATTGTAGATGTATCAAGAACGTTATAACTTGAATGGTGACTTAAAGATTGGTACACTCATCCATGAATCACGTTCAAACTTGTGATTAATGTATGTACCTATATGAATCACAAGATTTATCTCTTGTAGACATTCCGAGTTCTCAATGATACAATGACTATCGTATTTCAAGACATTTTATAGCTCTTTGTACAGATTCTTTGCACAAAACCGACGCATAGTACTTGATGAGCACAAAAAACGTGCCTTTCAAATCGAGTGGTACCGAATGTCATACACAGCTGGCTTACAAACCCAAATTAAAGTTAATTCTTCCACCAGTCCAACCCCATTTCAAAGTACCATTCTCAGTGTGTATACATTGTATATACATTGTATGAAGTATTGTGCGTAAAGTTTGACCCCAATCTGACTTTTCACATTTGCATCTAATAATATCCCGACGAAAATCAGTACCACGCCTATTAAACACTTCGGCAGCGATTGTAAAATTATAAAAATATGTTTATGTGTTAAATTTCAACACATAATCCTCACGGCCACGGTGTAATCGAGCATTAATACTACATTCGTATTCAATGTAATGATTATTCTTGCATAAAGGTCAGGTGGGGATCAAACTTTACGTACAATACTCCAAGTTTTACTGTATATTCCACGGTGCGCTTACATTATGTGAAGTATATTCAACATAACAAATAAAATGAACTCTATCTTATATATGTCTATGTCAGTAGCCTTTCTTACGTCGCCGGCACTTCCAGAAAAAAATGATTACATAATCACATACATATTCGTTCTTAGGTCTCTGAGCTGGGTTGATATTTGCATACTTGTATACTATTATACGGCTGTGTTCGTCTAAGACCAATACCAGAAACTCTTGTACTATCAGAATGGCTACATAATACACAATGAGGTTTTAGAGAGAATTTATCGGTGATACAAAACCAATAGAAAGGATAGCTGAATAAACAGAGAAATGGGAGAAAGAAATCAATTCTTGATTGTACGTCTAGTTCTCAATAGTGTTTGAGGTTTTACCACTTTGTAATCTTTCTCAACAAATTATAACAAGTTCTACATTCTGTTTAATCATGTTTAAATACAAGATTTCCGAGAATGTGTTCAAACAACACTAGCTCAACTATCTACATAAAAACACTTTTTTGCAGTTTTTGAACACTTTAAAACTAGATGCTTTGGGCACCTAACAAAAGATTGTTTAACAGTTTCGGTCGATGAAAACAGTGAAGACGGTGGCGATGCCAATTTTGAATCCAGGAGCTAATTTGAACAAACCTTGTAGAAAACCTCAAGAATATACCACATATCAAATATGATAGCTCTTTGCCTTGTCGTTTTTGAGAAGACGATTTTTAACATTTCCTTACATACCTCTTTGTAAATCTTGTGACCCCAGGGGCGGGGCCAATTTCGATCCTCGGGGCCATAACTTGAACATTTATTTTAAAACAACTTCTAGTGATGCTACATGCCAAATATAAAAACTCTACACCTAATATTTTTTGCAAAGACGATTTTTTGATATTTCCTTATATAACTCTTTGTGAATCTTCGTAGTATTTGATCAAACGATTGAAATAAACCTGTAGTTAAACACTAGACCCCCTACAAATATTTGACCTAACCATTTTGATCATAATGAATCGTACATATTTAAACACTATGTATGTATGAATACAAAATATCGCAAACATGTTTAAACATAACACTGATACAATATTTAAACAAAACATCATGTCGTGTTTGAACGCAAGACATAAGCAGTGTTTGAACACGATATTGCAAACATATTTGAACACAAAACTTCCACAATACATGTATGTACATTGAATTTGAAAATAAGATCTTCTTGTGTTTGATTAAAACACCTGAACAATTATGGAATACAACTTACAAGACCCAACAATACTTAGATAGTAAACTTATCAGAAGGGATCAAAAGGGATAGCTGCGAACGTCGATAATAGGTTTCAAAGTGGTTTGAATTCCTTTTGTAGTGTATGAATGTAGACCCCAAAGAAACCCTTTCATAGATCTAGTATCGCCCCTGATGTTTGATGTTAGAACATTCATATTTTGGATGTAAGATATGATCAGTTCTAGATTTCTCCAGGGTGTAATTTAGTCTACACAGAATGTAAAACCTCAGCTTTTATTCCAATTCCAGTAATTTCTAAAGAACGCAGTGGAATGATCAATGAAATCATGATTTATCAGCATGCATTGATTAAAAAAACCCTAACATAATCTTTGTATCAAAAACTAACTTCACACAGATCTCTCGGCATTGAACTAAGATTTCAGCAATTTTTATTTGCAGTTTTCATAATATTTATAATAGAGCATTTATTTTGATTTAATAATATTGTTCAAATGATAGCTTGGTCAATATACAAAGCATTGCATTTTAAACACTAAATTTATCGAGAAATAGAAATTGTTAAGTTTGCTCGAGTTTGAACTCATGCCAACGTCTACTGCAAAACGTACTCCATGCCTAAAAATGGTGGTTAGTAAGCTTGCATAATTATATTTCATAATCATGCCTTAAAGTAATTGATTAATAAGCTGGCAAATTGATACATTCATTTCATATACCATGGACATGTAATGTCCCTTGTTAGTACAAAGCCAATTAGGTTCCTTGCATGTCTTGTTGGTTACAGAGCAGTTACCATGACGGAACTCTTTTTTAGAAAGTAAATGATTTGTTTGGTTAAACGCCGTAGCAACACATTGTATAGATCATATAACGGCGGTCAGTCAACCCACTCACTCCTCCTGGAAAGATTAAATCTCTAGATTAAGCTGTTAACCAACTACATCGCGCATACTTTCGTCAGCGACTGACAACTGCCCTACATAATTAAAAATCATTGGTAGGAAGGAGAATGGCCGTAAAAATAATTTACTGACAAAGCTCCACGAAAGTATGCCCCGCCCGAAATCGAACCCACAACCCCTCGATCAGTAGACTTGCGTGCTACCAAATGAGCTAGCCGGGCGGCTAGAAAGTAAATGAACCAAATCTAACAACGTTTCAATGATCGTGCGTATATTACTGTATTTGTATAATATGAACATCACAAAGAAACGTTGCTCCAGCCTAGACATGTACAATTGATCAACTGTAGAATCCAAAAATTGATAAATAGGTACTCAGAAAGTGTATGATGTTAACTTAATCAACAAAGAAAAACACGAAAATAAAACCACCTGGCAACATCCGTTTGTAACCACACACATACTCAAACCAAATTTAATAATAGTCACCATTTAACTTACACATATGAAAGTATTTTTTCATTGCCACAATTTTTCTTACACACATGACAACATTTAATCAAAGCCACATCTTTTCTTACACACATGTCAATATTACATAATAACGAGATCTTAACTTACACACATGACATTATTCCACAATAACAAGATCCTTACTTACACACATGTCAATATTCCATCATAACCACACCTTAACTTACACACATGACAATATTCCATCATAACCACGCCTTAACTTACACACATGACAATATTCCATCATAACCACACCTTAACTTACACACATGACAATATTCCATCATAACCACACCTTAACTTACACTCGTGACAATATTCCATCATAACCACACCTTAACTTACACACATGACAATATTCCATCATAACCACGCCTTAACTTACACACATGACAATATTCCATCATAACCACATCTTAACTTACACACATGACAATATTCCATCATAACCACACCTTAACTTACACACATGACAATATTCCATCATAACCACATCTTAACTTACACACATGACAATATTCCATCATAACCACACCTTAACTTACACACATGACAATATTCCATGATAACCACACCTTAACTTACACACATGACAATATTCCATCATAACCACATCTTAACTTACACACATGACAATATTCCATCATAACCACACCTTAACTTACACACATGACAATATTCCATCATAACCACACCTTAACTTACACTCGTGACAATATTCCATCATAACCACACCTTAACTTACACACATGACAATATTCCATCATAACCACGCCTTAACTTACACACATGACAATATTCCATCATAACCACACCTTAACTTACACACATGACAATATTCCATCATAACCAAATCTTAACTTACACACATGACAATATTCCATCATAACCACATCTTAACTTACACACATGACAATATTCCATCATAACCACACCTTAACTTACACACATGACAATATTCCATCATAACCACATCTTAACTTACACACATGACAATATTCCATCATAACCACGCCTTAACTTACACACATGACAATATTCCATCATAACCACACCTTAACTTACACACATGACAATATTCCATCATAACCACATCTTAACTTACACACATGACAATATTCCGTCATAACCACACCTTAACTTTCACCATGACCACACTTTTACCTACACACAGGTTTTTTACATTAAATCACGCCTGAGTTTTCACACGTGACACAACCATGCCTTTACGTACGCACGTGATTTTTTTCTTTTATAGACACGCCTTTGTTTACATTTAAGGCAATATTCATATTAGTCACGCCTTCAATAACTCTAATGAATGGTACTACTCTACCATAACCAAGCCTTTACCAACACAAATTGCAATATCCAAGAATATTCCAGCATAGCAACGTCTTATTCACCACACAACATTATATTACATCATAATAATGCATCAACTTACATTCAGTAATAAAACCAAAGCATCAGCGACATTATTTTGGAAATCACTAAAAACTCGAATTATCAAAACTCGAATTGTCGAAACACAATCATTCGATACTATATACTTAAAAAAATATAATTTTAAACCACATTCTAGACACGCCCTCACTTACATTGTGATTGTCATTGTTACGAAAATAACAAAATTCTTGTTTGCGAAATAATGGAATCAATCGTTCAGAGTATGTGAACATGCTTTCTTAAACTTTTATTTTATTTATTGGAGTTAACGCCGTGTCAACACAATTTAGGTCATTTTACGGCGTCCAGCGCACCTAACCTAGCTTTCCTGGACCATTGTCTATAACCAGTACTCACATACCCTTCCACAAGGCCGGAAACTTCTCCATATTATCTAATCAATGGAGGAACTTGACATTTTTGTCTAATTTTCATGGAAGGGTATAACCTCCCCGGGTGGGATTCGAACCCGCACCCCCTCGGGACACGAGATTCCAAATCCCGGTGCGCAATCACAATTAAATTCAGTATAAAATAAAATACATAAGAGGCCTATATATCAGTACGCCAACATTTCATACATGTACACGTACTTTGTTAATAAATTATTACATTACACTAAAATTTTAGCCATAAAATATATTTAAACAAATCAAACTAACCCACAAATAGACACAATACATTAAATGTAAAACAAATGAGTAAAATTCCCATTCAACCTAGGCCTACTTACCAAAATGCTAATCACAGAGCAAATCCATTTGTAACGTCTATTAATATCACTTTAAATTAAACACAAATATATGTATGGAATCAGACACTATAAATCAAATCCAGCTTACAAATTGTTTTTAAATCGTATTTCCCAATGTCGTATTTACGCTATTAAAAATAGCACACACTCCTTAAGATGAATTCATTTAAGAAAAGTTGATGACGTCATCGAAAAAATAGAGAAACCTTTATAGAACTACGCGCGTTTATTCTTAGCACTGGTTACAATGAAACAACGAAGGTGTGTCTATGGAATCATTGAAGATTCTTCTGGAAAAAAGTGTTGCATTTCATATCTCTAAATGGTTCCATATACGTTTAATAGCCACTTGAAATAATTCCCATTATTACACTGAGCACTGTCATACCAATAAGCGAGCATTCATTGTTGCCATTCGCTTCTTAACACTAAAAATTCCGTTTAAACGTTGTCCTTATTTAGTCTGTTACTAATAATGCGGGAATGGTGATATTATGAATGGAAGAGGAAAAATCCATACGCGTCTGGAAACACTCTTCAGAATCCTGGAAGCGATTGTAAGAGTCTTAGAGCTCTGCATGGAACTATTTTATCTGTAATGGTTTTTTGTAGTACAATGCAATAAGGAGTTTGTCGTAAACAATGGAAAATAATTTTGTAATTTTGAAAACAGAGTTTGAATGTATAGTGTGTCTTTTGATATGAAATGACATAAACGTCGTCATAATAAAAGACAAACATTGAAAACGTTCAATTTGCGTAAGCCCGTATTTGAAAAAGACTGTTTTAAAATAGGTTTTTGTATGGAGACTTTTTTGTGTGCTTTAGTGTATTTTGCAATAACTTGTTAAAATTGACCTGAAAAGTCATATTTTCGGTCATAATTGCAACAATAGTTTGTCAAAAACTTCAGAAACATTCACAAGTTGCATGGAAGACATGTAAAAAACATAAATCAAGTTTTTACACTCTGGAATGGTTTGTACAGCCTGTTTCAGCCAGTTACAGACAGTGACGACCGAGAAAATTAAAAAAAGCACTTCATTACAAATCCCTGTTATATAGAATCCCTGATGTGATGTATAAATCCCTATGTGGTCAACTTGCTTGCACAAACCATTATGGCTATGCAAATATTTATCCTTAAACGCAATGTCAAGCACCGAGAAAAATTGCTTCATGCTACTTTAAAAGTACTTACAGTCAAGAAATACACTAATGGACAGGTACATTTTTTAATTTTAGGAGGTTCCGGACCCCCTGACCCCCCCCCCTCCGCTGGATCCGCCTATGAAACGCAATGTCAATGAACAATATGGATCGACTGATGAGCATTGGTTCTTATTCCATTGAAACCAATTTCCAAGAGCAAGTTACTTCATCACAATACTCGAGAGCTTAGTGCTGGGAGCCAGGAAGCGAACTACAGCATTACATAAGTTGTATGAGTTTGTTTCGCAGTCAAGATATATTATTGCTATAAACTAGAACTTCTTTGAATTAACTTTGTTCTGAGTTTTCATAAGTTCGTCGTTTGCCAACATTTTTGTACAGTTATTTTTCCGGTTGACATTTTCGCCAGAAGGGCTTTCCTACCAACGGAACATTTCATACCATTTAGTAATAACCAATTCACTTTGACCTTAGACCATTTTGATATCATTAACAATTATTAATCTGTTGATGCATATTAAAACTCTTTATGTTTCATCCTTCTCGAGTCAATATGTACATGCTATATTTAAGTATATAAGCTAGATGCTCAGTGCTGGTACGCACGTATTGCATACGGTCAGTGTGAACTTTAGACTCGGTTTTACAAATACAAGCGGAGTGCAATATTCAAAACAGTGATGCCAGATTTTATCGATTACGCGTCAGAGCCAAGTCGTTCATACAGTGTTGGGCTGAGTATTTTGGAATGAAGTTGATGCTTACAAAAGCTTCGTAAGTGTTGTTGAACCGCATTAGCTCAATTCATCAATTGTAAAAATCGATGATTTAATCACAGGAAATGACGTAGTTTCCCTGTCTTGTATCAATAAGAGATAGTAAACCTTCACAGCGGTTCTCATCGTAAAAGCAAAGCTATTCCAGGAAATCCAATCAAGTGCACTTGTACTATGTCTCTCGTAGTTTTTATGACCTTTGATCTATTAAAAAGCTTAGAAAATAAAGTCCTTGTGCTCGAAAGTGAAACAATATAGCTATTGCATGTAGTTGTCTTTAAGAACATTTTTGTTTTATCGGTCGAACTATAATGTAAACAATCAAGTACAGTGTAAGACAATACGAACAAGGCCAAAGAATCTGCTGAGCCATCTAATGAATGAAGAAAGACGCCAGGTCATTTTGATTAGGGCAATTACATGGTAGAGCGTTATTATCTCCGCGAACCTTTAATTGATAAATGGACACGATAAGAATAGTGATTATTCCAAGCATACAGGCATTGAATTGGGGCATTTCATTAATTTGAACTATTCAGAGAAAAGCAGCACAATTAGAGACGCAGGGGTTTTCAAAGTATGTCAAGCCGAAGGCGATCTCAGATTGATGTATTTTAATGTACGTTGGGAGTGTTCTACGTGTCAAATTATTGCAGCAATTCGTTGTTTATTAAATCATGATGGTAAACTATGAAATTTGAGAAGTACGTGTGTTTTCATCAAGGACTAGAAATGCATGACGCAACTCTCATATTTCTTTATCTAATAATCAACCCCCAACGTATTTGATGGCAGTTGCATCAAAATCATGAAATGGCTTCATTGAAATTAGATTTTAAGTTATTTTCGTACTATATCTGAGAGGGAAATGCGAGTCTATTCACCATGAGAGTACTTAGAGTCCATAATACTTGAAGCCGGGAGTGTCTAAGTAGCAGACGAGCCTATGTTAGTACAATTTTCTCAGAACAAATTCTGGTCGCAGCTAATTGTGTAGCATCGATCGTCTGAGACTGAATCTATTTTTAGTAACAAGCGGGGGAGTTAGAACATTGATTTTATACCAACACGATTACTGTGGCAGAAGTTAGACATTCAGATATTGATGTTTGTACTCGAGTTTATCTCCATAATGACATTTCTCTTCTAAAAGACGGAATAAATCACGGTCACAAGTAGATACGGATAGAACGGGTTTTATACCACACCATTCTCGAAAAATGGCCACGATTTGATTTTGAATTATTTCTAAGGTATCTGTATTTGAATAGGTGCATGCAAGAACTCAAATCGTGAAACATGATATATGAGAAACATATATAAACTCACAATCAAACGACATTATCTGATTGATATCAATAATAATATTCGATTATCATAAGGTCGCTAGTTTATCTTACACAATAATATTTTTCGAAAATGTTATTGTCATTTGCTTAATATTCATGAATATAAAACATTATGCTTCGGAAAAGAACATATTGGCTCCATAAAATAAATACAAAGTTTTATTCATTGTGCTATGAATCTAATCAATGATCATGAATTATTAATAATGTATTAAAAAGTTAAAAGATATTGTTCCTAGTATTGTCGGGTTAGGTTTTTTTTTTTCGTTTTTTAATAAAGTGATTTTTCCATCTTTTTCTAATTCTTACATAAATTGTGTATTTGTATTGTAGTGTTTTGTTGATAGAAATTAATTCTGTTCTGTTATGGATACTTCACGTACAAAAATATGGAATAAATTTTTTACAACATTGAATGAATGATTAGAGGTTTTTGTGAGGGTCCGTCCGCTCAATAAAGATGCATTATGTGCAGACCCCTATTACAACATTACTTCAACCCAATAAAATAAAGTTTTCATTACGTGCAAGACGTGATTTCTCCGACAAACACAAAGTAAAATAATATTATCTATTAATCCAATTAAAAACTACCAATATTCATTGGTCTTTTGAATTTCTTTTGCATATTCATAAGCTAGAATCCTTTAACATATATTTTATGCATATAATTACGTACTACAATTAAAACATTAAATGTCATTAACGCAATTTCCAATTTAATAATTACAATTTAATTACAGAACAATTAAATCTAATTAACATGCTAATTAGTTGTTTGTTTCCGCACAATGTGTTTGATCTTTCTTTTGTCGGTATAATATCAAAGTTAATTGGTCGGTTATCTGTTTGTGGCGGCTAAAAAGTGTTCATCTCATTAAATCAAACTGATATTGTAATTACAATGAACCTACTATATAAAGTGCCAGAAATCCAACCCAAGCCATCACATTTGTGACTTGCTATTCTATAATACAGTATACCAAGCTCACTATACAAACTATAAAAGCTATACCAAGCTAAATAATTAATTTTAAGTAAAATTTAAGACATCTATAAATTTATAATAATGGAGATCTACTCAGTAGCTTCAGAATTACGTCATCAATTAATCAATTTACAACAAAGTGATAGAACCATCTCTGTATTAGGTATGTATGTTTTTCTTTAATAAAGTTACTTGTACGTTACTTATATCTTTCGAGCTTTCGATATTACTTCACTTATTTGCCAAAACAATATAATGTAATTATTTAAAATTTAGAAATTTCCCAAGTTTCACAAGTTTTCATTGATATTTAACTTCTTATGTATTGATGTTAGCTGAAATCTATGCAAACCCTAGAGTTTAAAATTTATTCCTATGATAAAAATTAACAAAAATGTTTCATTCATTTAAAAGAATACTTTTATTTATTATTTATGTTGACATTAATTTATGGAATATCTAACAAGGAAAAATATATAGAAAAAATCAATTTACAAAAAAACTTTTTCTTGAATTATTTAGCTGCCATAAAACATGTGAAAGTATCAAATTGATTTTTGTTTCGAATATATTATGTATATAACTATGGCTATTTTCTATGATTGTCATCTTAACGTAATGTTCCTTTCTTCTATTTGCAGACAGAGAAATATCAACTTTAAATGAACAATTGTTCATGACGTCATTAGAAGATAATCTACGTAAACATTTAAGTTTATTATTACGTCAGTCTGTAACAGATGGTGTACATATGATGTATCAACAATATTCTACAAATAAATGGAATCAGGTATGTATCTATTTATTTCTAAACAGAATACATTGTATAAAGAATCGTTACATACATTAACGTACAACGTAAAATATACATATATGAAAATATACATTAAAAGTAATATATACATTTTATATTTTATAATGCTTTATCCATTCATCTCTCTATATATTATGTATTAAAAAATGAAAAAATGAAAACTACACTTTTTAAACGTAGACTGAATTGATTGTCCTGTATACGCTTCATTGTCCTTGTTGTAGAAAAATGCTGTAATGGTCAAATGTCGAAAGATGGTTGAACAATCGATAGTAATGTTCATAAAATACGTTCATGTTCTGAAGCTAGGATAATCATGATACGTCATTATGTATAATTTAAATTTCACATTGTTTAAAGGGTCACATGACTATGACCATAATTTCGTTACTTTTAATGAAGATTCTTATTATTATTTGTATCATGTATGAATTATAATTATTGTGTATATAACATGCCACATGTCATTCTGTTTTGAAGCTAATAATAATTTTATTTTTACTTTCAGGTACAGAAAACAGCTGATTCAATCAAATCTCAATTAGAATCAAACACTGAAGATACAATGACGTCATTACCTACGTCATCAACAATCAGACGACAACCAGATAGAGCTATAGACCAATGGTCAAGTATATTCTGTGAAATGTCTAGAAGTGAATAAACTCCATAAACACTTGTGATACATAAAAGATGTGACAAAAAATGTGCTAAATATTATTGTATGTAATATATATGTTGTATATTTATAGAGAACACATTGCTAATTAGAATAACTGTTTATGTTGCACTGTTATATTTATGTAATAAATTATGTTCTTTTTATATATAAAAATGCTTGTTACATATAGATCTAATGAATGAATTGTTGAAATGTTTTCTTGAAATAAATACAATAAAAACATAATGCCTTTGTCTTTATTATAATTTAATTACATGTATATATTGTATCAAACTAAAATAAATGATGTCATTCTCCTCACAGAGGAGAAACCCTGTACATATTTACTTTATTTAGTCTACATGTATATAGTGAAAATTGACTTGAGACAAAATATGCGATAACATTTCAAACATAATAAATAGAAATAAGATCTAGACATAGATTTCCCATATTGTCCTTTTTTCTCAACTGTCAAAGCTTAAATAAATTCAAATAAATAAATTCACGGTGACTGAATGCATTGTGGCCTAAATGTCATTAAATATATCGACTAAAACATACCATTTGGCATAAGCAGATTTACTAAATTATAGAACACACTTTAGGAATCTCATGAATGTATTATGACGATAATTCTAACAAACGCATTCACTGTAAAATTGTTTTGACAGTTGAGAAAAAAACGAACTTTACCATGGTTAAATGTTTTGAGAAAATCAATTATAAATATATTTCTAAATAAAACACACAACACACAATTTGTAGTTCAATCCGTTCAGTAATTAACTCCACTTTGAATTTAATATAAGTAGTAGATTGTTCCACTTTTCCCCTCAACAAATAAATATGA
The DNA here is from genome assembly GCA_025267735.1 of Mactra quadrangularis. Taxonomy (NCBI): domain Eukaryota; kingdom Metazoa; phylum Mollusca; class Bivalvia; order Venerida; family Mactridae; genus Mactra; species Mactra quadrangularis. The sequence continues at coordinate 45,981,881 of CM046299.1, read as the reverse complement.
AATACATAATAATACAAGTACATTGTTATTTACTTTGGGTTTGTACACGGGTCTCACTATAATAGTAACACTTAATATAATATAATAAAAGTAATATTCGTCTGATACATTTCAAAATTTGTACATTTACAGAAATAGTTTGATGCAAAAAGAACTGATATCCCAAATTATAAACTCACCGAAAAATTGATTCATTTTAGTCATTTATCGCATTTTTCAAGCGGGGGCTTTTCATTTCTCCCTTCCCGGACTCGTACTATGAAATTGTAAATGATACTGTCGCATGTTTCCATGTTGATTTTTTAAATGCTTTCTCTGCTCACACTAGAATTCTTAAATTGATGCTTACATTTCCTTTGAATATCAGTAACACTTATTTTCGTGGATATTTTTCACCACAATAATTAGTAATTGTATTTTTTTATAGTCTAAGTTTCATGCTTACGCACGTTCACCGACTTTACAGCTATTACCCTGGTCATTGGGCTACTGGTATCTATCTATCAATCTCCCTGGGGAGTCTTTTTACTCCGCTTATTAGTGCAGCCGACAAATTGGCGCAACGGAATTATACCACCCTCGCAGGTACCCATTTACACCTGGGTGGAGTGAAGCAGGTAAATTTCTTGCTCAAGGAAATTAGCAGTGCCCCTAGTGGGGATCGAACCCAGGACCTCTCGATCCCTAAGCGCGCGTCCCACCACTGGACTACTGCTCCTACAGGGACTTTTAGTCAGTTATTTCCCCTTGTATACTCTTCAAATAGGTAGGTCCAGTCAGTTGGGTTACTCGGATTTTACCCTCACTTTTCAATTTGCCAAAATTAATCTTAAATAACTTTTTGTAAATCATTTAATTTGTTTGAAATTCAAGCGAAGTGTTGTTAGAGTAAAGAACTATCTAAATTTCACCATTTCTGTTAATATCTTCATTAAGAAGAAATATATTAGATGAAATATTTTGTTCTCCTTACATAGGACTTCAATGATAAAATTCGAGGATTCCAACTGTAAGGACATACTTACCAATTGGATTGCTTCAGATTTTATCAGGGGAAGATAATTGACAAAGGTTCCTAATTGATATACTGATCTGGCGTCAAATGCGCCATTTTGAAAAACAAATTTCAGAAGTGTCATCATAACGTCAAAGCGTTACATTTTTAATGCCCTTTTTTACAAACTTTAAAATGGTGCACTGTTCATTTGAATAATCCAATATTATTAAAAAAATATTGAGACCTAAAGTGATACCCGTTCTTTTGGGATACCCTGTACATATAATAATAAACATAAGCTATGCATAACATCTAACCGACTAACTAACTCAGAGAAATATTGCATATAAAACACATACATAAAACATACACAATTAAAAATGAAAGACACATTGTTACATTTTCATTTAAGATAATAAAGCTAGAAAAAGAATATTGCTTTTAGTTTTAACGTTTTAACATAGGACTAATGCAAGCATATAGGCAATAGCTGCGTCTACATGTATCCGTAGAGGTTTAAATTGTTCAACGATGAGTAGTAAGCCTACTTACTTCACCTCTGTCAATAATCGCCACGATAAATCATTGAAAAAGTTGGCAACTATCATTTGCCCCACTCACGACACCTCTGAAGTTTACCAAGTGTTAAGGGAAACAACTCGTGTGGCTACTGGTTTATCGTCGTTGTAGGCGTTATCTCCCTTTTCATTGAAAAATGACGCGGCTAATACGAAAGTAGAAATAGAGTTTTGGGTCGTGCCAAATTGAGATGTAAGTCGTTTCTTTTATCAATATGCATTACAGCGTGAACAAGGATTAATAATTTGTTTCATATATTTGCAGCAGTGATATTTTATTCCTTCAGAGACCTTCATAACGATCAAAATTTTATTCCTCCTATAAAAATTCGTACCAAGCTTTTTCGTCCTTGGCCATTCGTCAACAACTTTAACTTGCGTCTATTTATTCGGATAATAATTTCTTACTCTTTATGTACAGAATTAATATTCTGTATGAAACATGATACGTGGAATCTGATTCTTACATTTCAGAACGACTATGGCCTTAAATGAAGTTGTTAAGAATATTTATGCATTTGCTAACATTTTAGCTCAAGCTCATCAAAGTACTGTAAGTCAATGGGATCGCCAATCATTTAACAATGCATTGAAGTGGGCCAAGTTTTGTATGAAGGTATTACATTTTTACATTTTTATTTAAGTTATAGTTAATATTAAAGGCAGTGAAATTCTATACACAATACAGGGGCAGGTCCAGGATTTTTTTCTAGGGGATCCGAACCATAACCACATTATACACATTTTGCAGATTAATGCTACATTTTAAAAATTAAATTTACATAACCATTAAATCTATATTAGGTGCCAAGGAAAATTGCTTCATTTTACTTAAAATATGACTTACAGTCAAGAAATACACTAAAATGGACAGGTACATTTTGGAAATTCTAGGGGGGGTCCAGACCCCCTGACCCCCCCCCCCTCAGATCCACCTATGTGACGATGATATAAAAATTGTAAAAGTTCAGAACGTTCAACTGAATGAGGGTACTCGCAGCAGGGCCAGGACCTTACAAAACAATTTCTCTACAAAACTTGATGCATGGACAGTAGTAAAGTTGGCTCTGGTACAACTGATCCCGTGTACAACTCAAGCCATGGCATAGGCGGATGTTTAAAATCAAATTCTTAAATAATAAATTGTTGAAAAACATTGACATTGACAGTATCTAGACGTTCATTAACAATATAGTCACAGATACATTGAAGATATGCAAATATGACTTCAATTTTCTAATTTAGATGTTGTGCATTTATCGTAAGATATATTTACTTGCAGGTTGAAGTAGAGACAAGAGATAAATGTTATAGAGATGTATTAGACAAACATATAAAATCACTAACTATTTTACTTAGTCCTGTCTCTCTCTTACAAATTGATCTCCTAAAAATAAAGGATTCAATGTTATACATCTGCAAGGTTAGACATTTTCTTGTTAATTTATTGTAAAAATAGATAACCTCTACTCCACTAATAACATCACTTGCCTGTTCATACACTTGAAACAACTTTGAAACACTTGGCAAGCTCATATTGGTAGGGCAGCAGCTAGATTATACTAATTTGTTTTAGATTGATTTAGAAACAAGTTATTTCAACTTAGATAAATCACTTTCCAGTCTGCTGCCTGGTCCCCCAGTACTGAGCTAGTAGCCTAGTAGGATTAAGATTCTTGCTCAAGGAATCAACAGGGTAGATTTTGGATGGTATTAGAACCAACACAGAGATGGCTACCCACTGATTACCAGTCCAACGTTGTAACCACTCGGCCATGCCTGCCTTTTTAAATTATGATAGGCCGTGATTTTGAACTGATTGCACCCATTTATGATTTGTGCTTGTAGATAATGGATAATGTATGTATAAATTTCAGGCACTATGTCAGAACCAAGACACACCAAAACAAATACTCTCAGATTTGAAAACTATTTACAGTGAGATAACAGAGCAGGTAATCAATCAAGCATGCATTAGTAATGTTCATTTTGAGAGAAAAGAATTACAACTGAGAACAATGTAAATGATAACTGGGCCGCCAAGGGGTTTCATGCCGTAGCAACACATTGTAATTTGTATAGGTCATATCACTGCTGCCAGTCAATATACTCACCCTTTTTAGAAAGGCTAAATTTCTGGATAAAGCTATTAACTAGTGACTGACAAGTGCAGCTGCTCTACATGATTTAGAATCAGTGATAGAAGGGAGAATGCCTGTAGGAATCATTTCATGAATAAATTCCACAAAGTATGCTCCACCTGGGAATTGAGCTAATGACCCCTTGATCAGTAGACTTGCTTGCTATCAATTGAGCTAGACAGGTGGCTTGGTTCTTTCCTTATGTAAAGTGTGCTGATATTATTATATTATCAGAAATTTTGTATTGCAGATTTGGATAGTTGAAGATAAAAAATCTCCCCATAGACTTGGTGTGTATAAACTGTTAGGTGAAGATATGACATTTGATAACAATAGTATTAAAACACAAGCTGAACATGTTGTAGATAGATTAGTTCATATACAAGACGTCTCTTTGTACAGTGAACAAAGGTTAGTGATGTTATTCTATTACAGGAACACAAAGTAATGGTCATGCAATCCCCTTGGGAACAATAACTTTTTTGGGTGAAATGATGGTCCAGTTAGCGATCAAATATGAAACTGCATGTGTAATTATATGGATGTTTTTAAGTTGGTTTGATATTCAATTTCGTGTACTTCTATCACATACTTGTTATTTGGATTTATGCAAGCTCAAAACATTTACCACTATCATCTGTAAAAAATACTAAAAATTGTTAATGAATTGAATATATTAGTGAAATTTTTACTATTTTCACTTGCCTAACAAAAATTGTCATTCTAGTGAGATAGTGTTGAGTCACTAGTAGGGCTGGGACGAGTACTCAAGTACCCGGGTATCGGGTCGGGTAAGGCTACTCCCTGGGTACAAAGTTATTACCAGGTACCCGTAAAATAAAACACTTCATATTAATTAGTTTTGATTTTTCAGCAATTAAAAAATCTGCCTCGATCAGAATTATTATGAAATGTTCATCTACCGAATTTCTCTATAGGCACTACTTTACAACAATATTGCCGACGACCAAGTATAACAGTTACTAACCAACTAATATGAATCCAGCTTCTTGAACAATTTCGCTAAAGTGCTGGATTCACATTTATGTCTTATTTCGTTGTAATGGCTAAAATATCAACAATATACATTCATATACATCAATATTCGTTCCAACTATCAGTTAACTCAGAAAAATGTTTGCATACGAGGACAACCTAATTAGAAGCATTTTCAATACTGTTCGTGGTACGGAATGCTCGGAACTACGTGTAGGTACATTCAGACATACTTCAGGTTTGGACTTATTAATAAACATAGGAGATGGAAAACCAGATATTGGAAGGCTAGGTGGCAAGTAACCTGGATTTGTTATATCTATTCATAAACTTAACTGCAACGGCAACATTCGGGTCAAGACTAGCTCTCTGCTTTGTGATTGTAAGCCCTGCGACGCTAAACACTCTTTTTGACAGGACAGAAGTTGCTCGAATTACAAGACTCTCCTTTGCCAACAAAGACAACTTAGGAAACATTGTTCCTATTTTATAAGCAGTAACAAGTGCCAGGATGTAGGAGTAATAACTCTTTCATGATTTATAACAGTGAGTACCCGGGTACCCGCGGGTAATACGGCCTTGGGTACTCGGGTACAAATTTTCTACCCGTCCCAGCCCTAGTCACTAGTATTTTTCTCTGTACGGCTGGAATGTAAAAGTCATGGTCTGTGTAATTTTACTATTGTTGTTTCACTTATAATGTTACAAGCTGCCAGGCTAGCTCAGTTGGTAGCATGGAAGTCTACCGATCAAGGGGTCGTGGGTTGGATTCCCGGACCGCGCATACTTTTGTGGAGCTTGGTCTTGAAATTATTTCTATGGCCATTCTCCCTCCTACCAATGATTTATAATTTTGTAGGGCAGTTGTCAGTCACTGACGAAAGTATGCGCTTAGTAGTTGGTTAACAGCTAAATCCAGAGATTCCTTTCCAGGAGAAGTGAGTAGATTGACTGACCGCCGTTATATGACTTACACAATATGTTGCTACGGCATTAAGCCCAACAAAAGCAAACAAAAAATAATGATACATATGCACTATTTTGTAAACTCTTTTATTTTATTCTTTAAAATTACAGGTATGAAAGGTTTTTGGAGAAAGTGTTTCATGAATTGATAAAGATTGATTCCACATGGGTAAGCTATACACAATGTGTAGCATTTTATTTTTATTAATTGAGTTTAGTTGTTTGTACTGGTTTATTATAGCTTGATTGTGAAACAAGTTCTTACAACTTAGATTTATCACTTTCAAGTCAGCTCCCTGATAAGATTTAATGCCCCATTATCAAAAGTAACATTGTTTTTGGACTGCAAAGAAAATAGATATTTCTGTATTTCAAATACTTGAAAAAGATGTTTTAAATAAATGCTAATATTGCTCATATATGTTTGTGTTATTTATTGCATTTTCAAGTGAAATTAGATCGAAATCAAAAGTAGAATTCAGTTGTCAATACTTGAAACAATATTTTTGATCACAGTATGTTTAAGATGAAGTCTTATTGTAGAAAAAAACTTGCTCCGAATTACATAATTAAGGTCTAAAACTATTGTGGATCCGATATATTGAACATAAGCACACAAATGAATAGAGTGTGCTGTTATAAAAGTACCCCACTTTTTTAAGAAATGGACACATGGTCAAACTTAAATTTAGAAAGCAGAATGATTTGAACTGTTTATTGCGTCTCTAATACATGCTATATTTTGATAACTTCATGATTGTAAAAGAATTTTCTTCAAGTCTACTGTTAATGAATATATCTTGATATAGTGGCTTTACATTATGTGACAATTTTGTTTTAATTATAGTAAAATTGCTAGCAGTATGCACGATTAATTTTTTTGTAAAATTTTACTTATTCATGAGCATTTGATGGGCATTGTTGTATATACTTTCAGGAATTAATTATAAGAGTATGTCTTGTATTTACTGATGATAATAAATATACCATATCAGCGGATATATTGTTAAGAAAACTACTAGTGTTGTTGTATTCATTGATTAGAGATATTGACTGGTAAGTTTATAATTTTTGTTTGGAGTTCAATATGGATAAGTATTTTAAGAGTTGATTTTTCGTGTGATCAAGGGCACTGCACCAAGCTATTTGAGAGATTTGTTCTAAAGGTCGCTATAGACTTTGATCTCAAAGTGACAATAACTTAGAGTTATTCCTATGCGGGGAACAAAGATGGTAGATAGATTACTAGCAGTTGTTGGTCCAAAAATGGTGAAACAATTTACCTGGGCACTTAGAAATCACTGACAACGAGGCCAGTATTAGATCAAGACTTCAAACATATTTATTTAGTTTATTTCTTAGATAATCTGTGAACTGTGTAAAGCACAGTAGAAAATTTTACTATAATTTTTGCACTAAATAAGTGACATTTATTTGTTAATTTAGGCCATCTCATGGCCTATTGAGTAAGAGACTCAAAACTTTGGTTAGTTTTACTCAGATAGCAGTCTGCCAGATATTCTTTAATATTTTCTTTTTATTATTTAAATTTTATATTTGGAATATAGTAAATATATCATCTTGCTCAATAGATCAAGAAATATTACATATTTAAATTCATATTTATTATTGAATCTGTTCTGAACCTGCCTGGCTAGCTCAGTCAGTAGCACACAAGTCTACTGATCGAGGAGTCATAGGTTCGATTCCAGGGTGGGGCATACTTTTATGGAGCTTAGTCATGAAATAATTTTCTACGGCCATTCTCCCTCCTACTACTTATTCTAAATCATGTAGGGCAATAGTCAGTCACTGAAATATGCCCCTAGTAGTTAGTTAACAGCTAAATCCAGAGATTTAGCCTTTCCAGGAACAGTGAGTAGGTTGACTGACGGCCGTGATATAACCTAAACATTGTGTTGCCATGGCGTTAAACCCAACAAAAAAAAGGAATCTATTCTGATACTATAGTACTTAGCAAATTCTATTAGGTGAAGAAAATAATGCTGGCTAGTATGTTTGTAACAGTATAAGATTGATCATAAATTGGCCTCTCGGCAACAACACATACCTCTTGTGATCCTGTGGTAGTGCTCTGTTAGCTGGTCTGAGAAATAAGACCAAGATAGTCGATAGGACAATTTGTGTTGTTGCCCCAAAATGGTGGAACGCTCTCTGACAAGACTGAATAATCCATATCATCAGAAGATAAATTTCAAAAAAATCTTAAAATTTATTTTCGAAGTTTCGGAACACATCTAGTTTAGCAGGCACCGGAAGTAATTATAAATATGCGTGCACAGCCCGCTGTTTCAATGAGCAGTCGCACAAAGATAAGTGTCGCCAATTTTCTGTCATTATGGCGTCCAAAACTTGTAAACATTGCAATGTCCAATCATGCGCAATAGCTTTAGAATGCAGCAAACATCCATGGTCCGCTAAACTAGATTCTATATCTTAAATTTCATAAGTTGGTAAGCATTTAATGTTTTTAAACTGTGATTTCATTTGATATAATGTGAAGAGCAATGGAATATATAGACTATATACATTTTTGTGCTACATAAGTGGACTTTGATTTGACAATTGACTAATTTGATAAGTTTTACTTAAAGTGCTTGAAATGATTTGTTTTTATATTGTAGTGGCTTTTGGACTTGCGATAGAGATTTGTTATGTACCTTATGTAGTTATGATGATGTATTACTGGATATATTAATCCAACATCTATGGGAATCAGCTGATTGCATGGAACCAGTCTATGGTTCCGATAATGATGGAACTCTTTATAAATGGAGGTAAATAATATGACTATTTATGTTTCAACCAAAATGAATCCTGCATAGCACAGAATATCTTTTTAAAGACTTTTTATTATGATTAACATCAATAAAACTTTTCATTTGTGTATAAATGTCTAATTTCTACTACAGGTCGTATTCTAAGTCATGCATGTTTTTGTACTTTAAACAATGCCCATTAGATTGGTGAATAAGCTGATGTGTGAACAGTATTTTACTGATTTAAACATACCGCTTTGATATTAAACGATTAATTTAAATAGTGCATATGCACATTGTTAATTTTATACAATGGTAAGTTTATAAAATAAATGTTAACTAACTACAATAAAAATGTAAAAATAGTTAATTCCTAAATATTGGTTTGTAATGAGACTGGTGATGTTTATACAGGCAATGTTTACTTGGACGACCTGTACTAAAGTCAAAATGAGACAACATCTTGAAGGTTCTTTAGCCTGCCTAGCTAGCTCCATTACAGTGCCCAACAAAACTTTGGAGACATTATTTCTTTGTAGGCCATACTGAATATCTTTTTAATTAAAATCTGATTACTGTTTATTTTTGAATGCTTTTTAGATTTGCATTATATTTTGGTTATCATTATAATCATAAATGAGACTACAAAAATAGCATGAAAGCTTTGATTATCGAAAAATAGTTAAACTAACATGTTTTGGAGGTTTTAGGATATCAGATGCTAAATCTTGTAAATGTGTTGTATTCATGAAATTTGTTTTCATTCAATCACAAATCATACTTAAATATATTAAAAATTAATGATTCTACAAAAATAATTATCAAAATTCAATAGTAGTCTTTTGTCTCCAAACTTTTGATGGGTACTGTATTGTGAAGTTCATGTTTATTTTCTACTTTCAGACTTACAAATGACAGAGAACATTTCACCTACGATGACGTTATTGATATTATAAGACATCTTGTTTTAATACATCCAAGAATACGACACAAAATACATACAATATTAAAACAAAAAGCAGAGACTTCTTATGTTAATGTTTATAAAGATATAATTAAAACATTATAATGGTATGGTTGGTGCAGTGCTAATTTCTTTGTTATGAGAACTTTAACAGGGTTGGCACAGTCTTGAAAAGGCCCTAAATTTTGATGTTTGTCTTGGAAAGGCCCTAAATTGCATGGCTGGCCCTAAAAATCCCCTAAATTTGCTCTGACTCGTGCTAAATTACTGTTTTGAAGGCACTAAATTCAGTTGGAAAACTATTTAGTTTGTTAATTATCAAAACCTAAATGATTTATTGGGCAATTGAGAATCAAATGATCTATTTTAACCCATCATCAATCAAATTTCTTAATAGGCTGGCCAACATATGGAAAAAAATCCTGCCATAAATTTGTAATGTCATTTGATGGTGGACGCTATTGATGTTTCTGAGCAAATAATCAATTTTGCTTTAAATATGAATAACTTCGTATTCGGAGCTCGAATTAATGTGTTTTTTTCCAGCTGAATAAGGTTTGTTTGTACCGGATGTATCTGTGCAGAGTGAAGTTTATACATAATTGTTGCTGAAAATTATGCAACACAGAATAAATCCTATTGTTCTGTGTATAGACATTTTTATTTCAACTTTGTTCCACACGGTTATGTCTGGTGCAAACAAAATTTTGTTCTGATTGAAAAAAAAAACAACTTGATCTAGCTTCAAATCAAAAACTTATGTATCAGCAACAATTCTTGGTAAAACATTTTATTTTGTTTTCAAATTGATTTCATTTCAGCTCATGCAAGCTACTTTTACTTAGTCACTTACATTTGTAATTTAAACATGTTTCTTGGTTATAAATGGATATAACTATGTTATATAAGCCTGTGATAAAAAATAAATACATGTACACACATATTTTATGCGTTGTTAATTTGTTACTACTATGCCCCTCCAGATTTTTAGAGTTACGCCCCTTTATACCTATGAAGTTATGCCCCTTTATACTTTAATTAATGAAATGTGTTCCAATTGATATATCTTTAATACTAATTTGAAGATATTTAAATGAAAGTTGGTTTGCTTACAGCAGGCCCGGATTTACCGGGGGGCATGTGCCCCCCCCACCTGGCCCCACATATATTGACACCTTTACAAAGAAAAGGGCACAAAAACGGCACTATCAAAGCGATATTAGCTTGACTTTCAGATTAATATGACCATAAAATCATTCATCCGGTCTATTAAAAAAAAAATAATGATCTAAATTGATATATTCAAGCATGTCAAGGTATCCTGATCAGGCCTTATCAAGCGTTCTAATCAATGACGATGCAAGTGTATGCTCCATCTTCACAGACACATAGATATCCATATCTACAAATCTGATCTATATTACACTGACCGTCACCAATCAAATTACCATGGTAACTAGCATACGAGGCCTAAATTTGGATTTAGTGCACTCGGTTATTTTGTTTACTAGTGGAAGTCAGCAGCAGATTTTCATAGCAAGTTAGACGGAGAAAAGACGAGGACAGTCGAGGTCATTTTTACGTCACTATTATGAAACTTGAACTTGTTAACTTTGAAAAACAAACATGATTGTTCGATACATTTTAATAATGGTATTAAAATTCGAAATAACTTTTAGAGAGTGACAGAGCTTACGAGATGTTATTTTATTAAAAATTAAGACTAGTCAATGTTTTCTCTTAACTATAAGAGATGCAATTCTTTCATCAAATGTTACGTTCATAGGTTTGTGTTTAGTTTAAATCATTGATTTTATTTTGATCAATTTCAGTTTCAAGTACTTGCATTTCTAAACGATTTTCCCTAAGGAATCCACGAATGTGATTCTTCCGCGGATCGGCGGATTTCTGCGTTTTGAATCGTCTCGGCAACTACATGTATGTGTGTAATTCCGCTAAAAACGTTGAAAAACTCACAATGAATGAAGCTTTTTCATATCATCAAAAAATTATCTAAAATCGACAATTTTCCTATGCAAAATCGGCGAATTTTCTCATTATATAAGTTATGAGTACATGAATATCTTTATATAAATTCTCAACATTTTATATGTTAAAAATGGTGATTAGTTTTGTGAAAAAAGCGGGGTTTATTTAACCAACAATTAAATTAAACATGAACATTCAAGAACGAACCATTCTCGTTCCCAGTGTCTAGTAGGATTCCCAATACTAGCTAGTATTGAGAATCCTACTAGACTCTGGGAACGAGAATGAAACGAACGTGAATATTAAGATAGGTTACCAAGCGCTCAATGTTATCCTTTAGGGGCGTCCAAAAATGCTCAAATTTGCTTACATATTTTTTCGTCGGATACCCCTCCCGAACCTATTTAGCATAAAAACTCAGAATTGCTTCGTAAGAGTTTAATACGGGAATGCATTGACTTTGGCGTGAAAGGGAATAGATAAGTTAATGAGTTTATTATCATTTCAGTGTGTGTTCAGTGTGTGTTCAGTGTGCAACTTCCACAGGTTATAATTAAACAAAATCAGTTTCGTCTCGAGGGGGTACCCCTCCCAATCCCAGTTGTTTTAAAGATCGTGTTTTAAGTCGTTGATTTTATTTTAGATCAGTTTGAGTTTTAAATACTTGTATTCCTTGTACTTGTCCTAAGGAATCAACAAATGTAATTCTCACGCACATCAGCGGATTTTCGCGCTTTGAATTGTGTCAGCAACCATTTTCGTAAATCCACTGAAAAACGACCGAACAAAGCTTTTTACAAATAACATGTACTAACAAAAAGTATCTAAAATCGACAATTTTTCAACGTAAAATCGGCGAATTTTCTCATTACATTTGGCGATTTTATACAAATTAAAATTAACATGCATACTTTTCGAAATCTCGGCATATTATGTGAAAAAATGATTATTAGTTTTTGAAATTAACTAGATTATAGCAAACCAACAAATTAAACATGAACATTCAAATGCGTGCGTAAGGAACTTAGGTTTTCTAGCGCTCAATTTATCCTTAAGGTGTATTCATAAGTGCTCAACTTTGCTTTGTTGACAACATTTTTTTCGTCTCCTCAACCAAAGACTCCATACTTCCAACTATGCTTAATGGGAGAGATTTTTAATTTCACTGGAATTAGCATGAAAACAGGCCTGAACAAGAAGTAATTGTGGGACTTAGGACAGGAAACAACTGACTAAATGGGCATATGCTTAAAAAGCTGAAGCTGACACCAAAAGCTACATGTCCATGCGGTGAGGATGACCAAACCACGGATCACATCCATAAAACTTGGGAAAGACACCACCAGGAAATAATTAGCAATATGGCCAACTGAGACAACTCTATATACAAGAGAAACTTGTAGTACTGCAGTTGGACGGACCGTACAATTCATTCATAAAACTGGTCTGACAGTGTCTCATTTCGTCTGTTTAAATGTGTAGCCTTATTAATTTATACTTCGACTACACAACTATGAAGCAATATTACTATGGATGTATATTTAGAGTTCATATTTTTACATGCCTTTGTAATAATTGTTTGGCTGATGTATTTACTTTGGAAAGCTAAACCCTGTCTTGAAAGCACTTTAGTTAAAAGATAAGTCTTGCCATGAAAAAATCACATGCATGATTCACCATGCTCGTAGAACACACACTGTATGACGTCAAATTAAAGTGCTATGAAAATTGAAAGGGTGACGAACAGGATGTAATCACTTGGATTCTTATTCATCACTGTTCAAAGATATAGAAACTGCAAACTTTGTAGAAATTCTAGATCACGGTTCATAGAAAATATGGCATTTTACTGCAAGATTAAGTCGCATACTATGCCACATGGGCATCTGAGAGCTTTTATGACGTATCACACGAGAAATGTGTAAAAGCAGGGAATTTGATCTACATGTCTCTGGTAAAAGTCATTTTCAAATGATTTTTTATCTTTCCAAATTTTGTAAATTTCACCATTCCGTGAACTAAACAGATTACTTAAAGTAGTTTTTTCGTTTTAAACATTTTTTATGTACAAATGCATAAAATTCGCCATGTAACAATTGAAGACGTGTTTAAAAGAGTAACGTACATACTGGTTTTTATACATATATACAACAACAACCTAAACTTCCGGTACACGGTGGATTTTGATACTATTTCCGGTTATAATAAGAAAAATAGTTCCATACAAAATTAACATATGCATCATCAAATAGGCATTGCTCACGCTAAAACTTATTAAAATCATTAGAATTTATTTATTTCAAAATGTTGTATTAGTTGTCTTCATGAATCTATCCTCTAATGTTTGTGTTTAGTGCGTATGAATATCATTATTTTTTGACGTGGCTTGGTGAAGTGTCGGCTTAGAAATTTTGCTCCCATACAAATCGTAATTGTATTGAAATAGAACAGAAAAATGGTAATTATGTTGTTTGATTTAATTAAATGACTATCCGGCAATCGAATATTGCTTGTAATAAATAGTTGTCGCTTGCATGTTGTTAATTTCAGTGGTAATATCTTTCAATGTTGTGGGTGGGGGGAAACGTCAACCAATCTGACACTGCCAGGAATAGAGCACTTGTCACTAGCTTTCCTGCTGTTTAGGATGTTTAACATTGGTTCCTACATTTAGTACTTATTCAGACATTAGTACCACGTTAAGAGATGAGAGGTTGAAGTAACTTACGTTTTTTGATCATTACAATTTAGTTTTTGGAGTATGGCTACTTCTCATTTTGTAAGAAGGCAGTGGCTAAAGTTACGGTACCTGTACAAGTAAACTAACTTTTACTAAGTATGTGACACTTTAAAAACGACAATTTAACCTCATATCGCCGTATATTAAACGTCCGATTAGTGTATTGTATAATATATCCCAAATGGCGCATGTAATAACAGTAGGATAAGTCACGATGGTAAATATTTGTTTGAGTAATAATGAATATTAACAAGTTTTCTGAAGTTTAAAAGTTGAAACATACGCATGTTACTGGACTTCTGTAACTCTAGCCTACCCTTGCAAGTGTTGTCTACAGTTACGGAACTTCAGTAACTCTAGACCCTGGGTCTATAGTTACAGTACATTAACTCCAGCCACTGCCTTGTTAGAAATTTAGATGATATCTTGAAAAACAATCCATGTTTTCTTAGGAAGTAGGTATTTAGTGTGCTTATGGTCAAAGTGTGGGTATATGTGCACAAAGAAGCATTCTAATGACAAAGCGAAAGTGGCTAAAATATACTATATCCGAACTCCAAAGCAGTGACATGAGTTGCCGTATTGTAATCTCGGAGTCTAGAGAAATACTCAAAAGGAGCAATGTATTCAAGTCGGCTAGTTAGCAGAAATGATCCACCAAATGGCACATTATTTGTTTATGTTTTATGTGCATATTTGAAGAAGAAATCAACTGACAATAAAACCTAAACATGTCATGATTTTTGTTTGTTTTATTTTAGGTGCTGCTTGCAGCGGCAGTGTGTAATAAAGGTGGAAAGGGTATGTTTTTCATGTTTTACTTTAAAATTTGGTATTTAGATTATTTGCTTAATTGGTTTAAAAGTTAATTGTATAATTATTGTTTGAAGACCTATGTTGGCTTATCAAGTAATGCCATTTTATTGATGTGATTGTAATTAAATATCTATAAAAGACAGAAATATATTAAATCTATTTCAATAAATGTTAGGTTTTATGTTGTTTTCAATATTGTTTGATTAAGATTTGCTATTATGAAACAATGTGACGTTCTCAAAACATGATACTGAAAATATGTTTTAATCAAACAGATAAGTCTAAATCATACTGAAGTATCTAAACTTATACTTTACTTTTTTATCTCTTTGTCTTGTCAATTTCAGCCATCATTTCAAGACAGTTTGTCGAAATGAACAGGTCAAGAATAGAAGGCTTACTAGCTGCATTCCCGAAACTTATGAATTCAGGAAAGCAACACACATTTGTAGAGACAGAAAGTGTCAGATATGTTTATCAACCATTGGAGAAATTGTACATGCTTCTTATCACAACAAAAGCTAGTAACATTTTGGAAGATCTGGAAACATTACGTTTATTTGCCCGTGTGGTAAGTGTTCTTGTGTCCTGGTGGTCTTTTGTAATAATTATAATCAGGGATATCTAAATTCTTTTATCTTACCCTTTTAAGCTCAACTTTACAAAGTAAATGGAGAGCTCCCCTGTAACTTTTTTTTCTTAAGGTATCTAGTTAAAACTTAGAATATAATGTTTCTTAACATCATCCACATGATGCATAAGATTCATAACTCTAGCACACATTCGATACAAAATTATTCCCCCTTTTTACTGATGAATGTTTGTTACTTATCATATTTTTGTTTACCCAAGCACCCTGAGTAGTCAAGCATGCTGTCTCAATGACAGCTCTTGTTTTCTAGGTCTGTCATTGATAGAAAATTTTGTATCAATGTATTGAAAGGCAAGTATTGGTGATATATCGTGTCAGGCAAGGAGTGTAATCAAAGCCACTAGAACTCCTCTATATATATCTATACTAAATACTGTATAGCGGGTTATTTCTGCGGGGCAAAAATTTCGCGTAAACAAGAGAGTTTTGTATTGGCGATGCTAAATATTGGCGGAAATTACTCTGAGCGCCAATTTTAAACCTCCCGGTGAAAGATGGTCAAAGGTACATAACTCTGTCTTTTCCAATAAAAAGGTCAATTTACCTGTATAAGCGGTCACTACCGACCGCGACTTTTCAAATTTTTGAATTATTTAAGTGTCACCAAAGTTGCATAATATGAGCGGACGTGTGAAAACCAACGTTTACAGAGCAGATTATCTATTTCTATGACGATGTATTGACGGGACAATTTTAATCATGTGATAAGAATTGCCATTAAATGTGAATGTTTTTGTTACAAATAATACCTGGGTGCCGCTAAGTTTGATTGATCGTTCGACAAATTGCATAAGTAAGCCCAACTCGCGAGAGTCTTATAATGATAACAATTTGTTGTAATGAACAATCAAAATTTTCGCATGTTTGTTAATAGTCGTTGATAACGCCTTTGTCTTTGTTAAAAATTATCGGTTTTAAAGTTTGCGGCACACACTCCTTAAAAATCACCAATTTATCTGAATCCATTGGTCAAAGTCCAACAAATTTTAAAATTAACAGCTTGTCACAAACAATGTATAATCAACGCACCTAGTTAAGTCTTTAAACAGACAAAATCAATTATAAAGCGTTGTCACGTGACGAAATTTGACAATAGTTTTCTTTTGAATATCAATAAATAATAAGCTAAATAAACACTAACTCCGCTCTTTTTACTCAATTTGTTAAATTATGTGATGAGAAGTTTGTCTTCGGTTTGCTAGCAAGCACTTAAATTAATTGCAATACTAAAGATGACTTTGTTTTTTACGACAATCAAATAAGTGTTTGAGCTAAACTCGTGAAGATTCGGAAATGACCGACATACGGGTTTATAAAGTAAACAAAATGGCGGCAGCGTCGTCGAGTTTCGTAACCGAGTTTTGATGGAACCTGTCGTCTAATTGTTAGAATGACTGTGTTGTCTGTCTGTATTTTCGTTTGCTACATACATAACTTGAATCAATTCCATTGTGTTATTCAAAATACTAAAGTTTGTTTATTTATATAATAAATCTCACCAAATTCACTACATAATGTTTTATTTTAAGGGAGATAATACATGCACATTTTAATGAATACAAAAATTTTTAAGAGTAATGTCCCTTAGTAAACAATATGGCGGCGACTTAAAACTGCGGAAGTTTGTATTCGCGGTGTTTATATTTGGCGCATTTTCATTTTACGCCAATAAAGCCAAAATTAAACCCCCGCAGATAATACCCGCTATACAGTAATGCCCTGATGATGTTATACATGTGGTTAAAAGGGGTTTCAGTCATAAAACAAACTGTATTTTCTTACTTGTAACACATAACAGAAAACTTGAAAACTCAGAATTATAAAAAAAGATAGATACAATGTAGGGATGTTTAATTAACCCTCATTTCTCTTAATTAGTTTATAGCTTTATAAAAATGCTAAATTGTATCAATATTCAAAATTGTGAATTGATATCGGATCATCTGACAAAAATAGGTGATACATCAATATTGCGATTTCCGATGACGGCCATATTTTTTCCGTTCTAAAAATGTGATAACAGTCATCACATAAATACTATGTAGGGATGTTTAATTAACCCTCATCCCTCTTAATTAGTTTATAGCTTTATAAAATGCTAAATTGTATCCATATTCAAAATTGTGAATTGATATTGAATCATCTGACTAGAAAAGATGATACATCAATATTGCAATTTATAATGAAGGCCCTATTTTTTCCATTCTAAAATGTTATAACAGTCCTCACATAAACCCACTAGCCCTAAACCCGAGTCAGGTGAAAATTTATTTGAGCTTGTATAAATTATCTTTTTTTTTGTATCATCAAAGTACAGTAGTTGATAAATTTCATTATCTTTATAATGATTAGTGTTATGAATTGGACTAGTGCTTGAGAAAATTTTAGGCAATGATTGTTGAATACTTTCTAGTTAACAACAACGTAAAATATTATATTTTATTGGTAATTGAGAAAATGGAACACAGTTTGAAGGATCACATAAGCAATCTAAATCCATTGTCTTTGGTTGGAATTAATGACCTAGAAATATTGTGTGATGTTATCATGTAATTTGTGCCTTTATTCTCCCTGAGGTGTTTCTGTCCTTTACTATATAACATAGTCAATCAGGCTAGTGCTAGAGAACGGGGAACCGGATGACTGATATTTCCCTTGTCAGATCATTAAGACTTGTTCAACAACAGTTGGGACTTCATCAGACACCTTATCTTTGTAACAACATTACTACAATGTTTATATCTCATTTAAGCCGCGGCCTAGAGGTAGTGGTTAGCATGTCTGACTTCGAATCCGGAGATTGAGGGTTCGACACCCTGTCGCGGCAGGTCATACCCTGTGCATGAGTTGTCGGCCTCGTGGTAGGGTAAGTTAGTACTGGTGATAGAAAAGTGTCCAGGAAACCTATAGTAGGAAGAGCTGGTCATCATATATATGACCTATATATGTGTTGAATACAACATTAAAAAAATATATTATATCTTATATCTCATTTACAGATACCAGAATATTGTCGTAATTTAGAGGAATCAGATATTGTAGATCAAGCATTTCAACTTATATTTGCATTTGATGAAATAGTAGCTTTAGGTTACAGAGAAAGTGTTAATCTGGCTCAAATTAGGACATTTACTGAGATGGACTCACATGAAGAGAAAGTTTTCTTGGCTGTCAGACAGGTAGGTCTTTGTCTATTTTAATACCACCCATACCATGTCACCTTGTAGGTCAGTCGTTCGGTCA
This sequence comes from Mactra quadrangularis, assembly GCA_025267735.1. NCBI lineage: Eukaryota > Metazoa > Mollusca > Bivalvia > Venerida > Mactridae > Mactra > Mactra quadrangularis. The sequence continues at coordinate 45,963,019 of CM046299.1, read as the reverse complement.
GTCTGTAGCTTTTATTAGTCCACTCAATTTCTCAGCACATTATCATTACGGATTTGATTCGAACTTCATGACTAAGAGCTGTTAGGGGAGGGGGGGTATATCATCACATTCAATGATAGGTCTAGCTTCTTGTGTATTTGCATGTGCGAGTTATCATTATTGATACAGATTTCAGTATTTTGAGAATAAATTATTTGCTGTAATTTATTTGAAATCTGTCCACTACAGTATTTTGAAAGTAGGTTTTTTGTCTTTTAAACTTCCAGTTTTAATTTACTAGTTAGCTTACAGTTTAGCTGCTTGGGTATTTAAAAAGGTGTGGTGAATTTACAATCAAGACAATTTAATGGAATATTGAAAGCTTGTTATACCTGACCAAAATATAATGTACAGAAATGTTAAAGACGCCTCTTTTTTAGGGGAGAGTAACCATGAAAAAATGTAATTAGTAGGATTTTTATTACTTTCAATAATTAAATTTACTTCCAGTAACAATTGTCAGAGGTATTTTTTTACAGTTTTTGTTTGTTTGAAAATTTCATCAACAGGGCTTGAAACTATTTTGTAAACAAGGTTGCTTGGGTGGCCAACTGCTGTTAAAAAATAGTGTTATAAGCTGTAACAAGTTGTCTGAAACAAAATATAAAATGTCAAGAGCAATAGCAGGGCTTGAACTAGACTTTCAGACTCAAGAGTCAATGACCCTTCAGTCAAAATTTTCAGGGGTCAAAATCAAATTTTCAGGGGTCAAAATCAAATTTTCAGGGGTCAAACTATACTTCACGCGTTTTTGTCCATAGATTTTAATGTTGTTTTTGTAGCTTTATGCAATAACTTCAATTATTAAGATTTCAGGGTTCTCACTAGGATTTTACAAGTATAGGAGCCCAAGACACTCTTTAATACTGAGAAAGGTAGTCCCGCAGTCAAAAGTTGGAGTCCCATATTTTCTGCATAAGATTCTATAAAACAACATTTACGTTATAGTTTCTGTCACATTTGACAAACAGAGCCATGTATAAAATCACTTTCAGTATAGCAATGCCTTTGTTGTAACTTAAATTTTGTAAAATTCACAGAATATAGTGATTTTTTTATCAAAAAGTAAACTAAAAATATCTATTTTTCATTTCAATTGATCAGATCTTCTGGTTTGGTATGTTTGCTTGCTGGTATATGTTCATCAACAGAGATAAAAATCATTAAGGGCCATTTTAAAAATATGTTATAAATGTCCTAAATGTTGACCTTTCTTTGTTTAGATATTTTCTTTAAAACAACAATCTGCTATAAACATCATAATTTTGTTAAACCATGCTTTTCATGTAGCAATAGATGCTACTTATTGTTTTTAGAGTCTAAAACACGATTTTAACAGATGGATTATGTGACGAATATTTTTAAAAATTCACATAAACAACTGATGTTCATTCTTGAAATCGAAAAAATGAGGGAATTTCCCCTTACTTATTGCTAAATTAAGAAAATCTGAAAATCAAAATGATAAAAAATAATTTAATTACAACGTAATTTGAACGATGTTTCACTTTATTGGCGATAGCGTCGGTCGCGAAAATGTATGACAGTACGAAATAAAAAAACTTTATTCGTTGTAAAATGATATGTATTTACGATAATTTTGACGTGGAATTCAACTATTATTATTATCATTTAATCAGAGTTTATTATTGTGGTCAACTTTTATTGTCTTTAAAAAACACATTTGCAAACTGGCTATTATACGTCTATTTAAACTGCGTCACAACATGCTCATAATTAAATACAATTATCAATTTAACGGCTAGCATCCAAAAGCTTATCCACTTAAATCAATGCTATATCACAGTTTGTCGTGTGTTTGTTAATTGCAATAGTTTGATTACGTAATCAATCTTATCGGGCCGACATGTAGCACTATTGATTTTTTGAGCAGACGCCGATTGGTCTTAATAGGTGACAAAATACACAGGGGTGATCGATAAACAAAGGAGTTACTTGTTATCGGCTTTTAAGCGTGTATACTAACTGCACCCCCGCGTAGCGCGCATCGCTGATTGGTCGATTACATCAAATAGGCGGACGTAACATACGCTCCACTTGTTGTCGATCCGAGATCTTGATTCAACTAAGACTCTTGAAGGCAAGATATACGCGGGTCAAATTGACGCACAGACGATTTTGATTGAGGGTCAAAAAGGGGTATTTTCGAATTTCCGTGCGTCAAAACCCGAGGTCTCGGGTCTAATTCAAGCCCTGCAATAGGACAACCTTAAATGTCCAGGCCTGATCAGGTGAAGTAATATCTGTCTGAGATGTCTTCACAAGGCAGAGAAAATTTCACAAGGCTGAGAAAACTACTTACACTTTTTTTGCTTTTTAAAGACTCAAGAAAAAGAGGCCAAGGATCAGATGCGTAAAAGAGCTAAAGAATTACAGAGACAAAGACAAGAAGCTGAGAAAGGTGGTCGAGGTAACACAGGCTTTGGTGGAGGTGGGTTTGGTAATTCATCATTTAGTCGTAATGACTCGGCTACTATTATAGATACTACACCCACAGAACCTACCAAACCTTCTTATACAGCACCTAGGTAATTGTTATGTACTTTTTTCTTTCTTTTTTAACTTTTTCACAATATATTTATTCTTCATAAAATTCAAGCCGCCCAGCTTACTCAGTCTGTAGCACACAAGTCTACTGATCAAGGGTCGTAGGTTTGATTCCCGGACGGGGCATACTTTCGTGGCACTTGGTCATGAAATAACTTTCTACGGCCATTCTCCCTCCTACCACTGATTCTAAATCATGTAGGGCAGTAGTCAGTCACTGACAGAAGTATGTGCATAGTAGTTGGTTAACAGCTAAATCCGGAGATTTAGTCTTTCCAGGAACAGTGAGTAGGTTGACTGACCACTGTGATATAATCTATACAATGTGTTGCTAAGGCGTTATACCCAACACTAATTGTATTGGTGAAAATTTTCTGGATTACTTCTGAATTCACCTCTGTATTTAAGACACTATAAATGCTGAGCTGAATGAAAATTTCTCCTTGTTGTCAAGGACCTCTAATTTTGTTAGAACAAACACAAAATTTGCGCTGTGTGACCTTCCAAAAACTGCTGTAGCTGGTAGCTAAACTGACCTGTTCCGAAATCCCTCTTGTATCCAAAACTTTTTGTTTTGTCATAATAGTTTTCTGAAAAAAAGTATTTTTATAATAAAACTTCAGGCTTGAAAAATCTTTTATTATCATGGAAAATTATTCATAGAAGAAACATGGCTTTGTTTTTTTTTTGAAAAAAAAATATTTTAAATAATTCAGGCTTGAAAAATCTTCTATTATCATGGAAAATTATTCTATAAAAATCATGGCATTTTCAGTCCATGAGTTTTCACAATCTTTGACAATTTTTCTGAATGAGGTTTGAAACCATAGAGAAATGTAATGACTTGATTAAACATGGCTCTAGTATTATACTTCTGTCAAAGTTTTACTTGTTTTGCCGTGATATTGATTGATTGATTTAACTTGAAGTTAAAATTTTACGATTTCTTATTACTTTTGCAGTCGCCCATCAGGGAAAGGTAAAGCGATGGACTTAAGAAGTAAGAAGAAAGATGTTGATTCTTTTGTAGGACAATTAATGTCAGAGGGGGAAAGTAAGTGTGTTTGTTTTATAGAGAACTCGAGGTTTCTACCATTTGAACAACTAACAATCTTCATTTTCACATCTTCCTCTGCTAGTTACATATATGCATATGTGAGCACATGTTTCATTATCAAACCCAACAAAATAGAACAGTTTCTGAATTTATAAGTTTACAAGTGATGCTGATTTTTTGGAACGATTTATCGTTCCAGAGACATGACAAATCTTAAAACCATTCTGACTCATAAATATTCATATTTCCACGCCTTTCAACAAAGGCAAAGAAGGATAATTTATGCATACTGGCTCATTATCATGTAACTATACGGAGCTAGGTTGTCTCCCCTACAAACGGAAATTACCGAACAACTTCGAAACGACGCAAACTGGTAAATCGTAATTATACTCATTAATTCCCGTTGTGTATACGAACTTTAACCTGACCTGATTATTTATTCTATACCGTTGGTTCCCGGCTCATTCGGCTTGTAAGCTATCTTAAACGAAAAAGCAGGGTACTAAACTTTACAAAACGAAGACTTCCGTTTGTAAAATGCATGGTTATCGAGACTATAAACCCTCGAAAAAATTCATGTTTTGACTAAATATATCTCTCTTGACAGCATGAAAAATGAATTTGCACAACATAGCATATGTATAGACTGCGAATGAAGCATAATACTAATCGTGAAACCGTGTTTTTCTCAAAGCAGAAGAATGACCTAGTTTCGGAAAGGTAGCGAACGATTCGCACCCAGTTATATTCGCTTGTAGACGATTCGCTCGCACAATAGGGGCGGTTCATCTCCATTTATTTAACCAGTTATTGTGACTATAAGGTTATAAATCCATTCCTTTTTGCACTGTACATACACTTTATCATTAAAAAGCACCCAAAATGTGGACAACAGACTTTCATAAGTGATTTATAAACGGCATGTCACACTTTCTTCTTCGACAATTAACCGCTTCCATTGGGGTCCGGTACAACTCAACCCGTGGACAACTCAACCCGAAATTTGGGACAACTCAACTCGTGGACAACTCAACCCATTATCAACTCGACCCGTAAAATATATTATGATAGTTTGATATATAATCTATTTGGTTATTTTATCAAAAAAATATGTATTAACAATAAAAAGTAAAATTGAATATATTTCTACCAAGAATTGAAGATATTTTTTGATAAAGTACAGTAATGATATTTAGAGATTGCATAAGTATTGTGTCAATTGTATTCTATGTATTGTATACAAAAATGTAGTACTCATGTACTGTAAGACTCAGCACATGTTTAACCGATTATTGAACATTATTATGAAATTAAACTTCAAATTGACTGAAAAAAATGTGTGATGTGAGATAAACAAAATAGAATTAAACGTATTTATTGTTATGATTTAAATGCGCGAAGTTGGTAGACAAACTGTTATGTTGAATTTATTAGAAAGTGATTATTGATACATTGTAATTGTAAATGCAATTAATCATACTTGTATTAGTTATATCGAACCGTCAAAATTTACTTCTTGAAGATATAATTATGATTGAAGTGTGCCGAAACCATTCGGCTTATAACAAGATTAAAGAATTGTTCCGGTCCCTTCCATTGTAACATCAAAAGGACAAAATGTTGTTTCACGCCTCCAAATCTATGCGTAATATGAAGGACTCATTACTTTCCAGTAATATGCGCAATTTTATGAAACAAAATGGACTACCTAAAATATATACACCATTGGCGATACCACTGATTCTAAAGAAAGTGCTACTTTTTAAAGCAATTTTTGGAAAATTTTGTTTCATAAAAAATTGTTAATTTTTCACATAAATTGATGGTATCAATCACTAAATCTTGGTGTGAAAGTGACCAAAAAGGACAAAAAAATCACCAAAATATTTTTTTTTCATATTTTAAGGCTCAAACTCCACCGGAGAATCTGTGTCAGCTAAAATTGCCTTTCCGGCGTCAAAATGACATGTGCTGGGGATACTGTTAATAACTACGTGTTGTACTAGTTTATAAATCTTTAAAATGGTCCACTTAGCAGATAACATTTTTACCTTAAGCCACAGACAGTTTTGTTCGCACCTTTAAACGAATGCCTCAAATGAAAGACTAATGGCTTACAAAAAATATGCGCTATTTCATGAATCAAAATATACTACCTAAATATATGCAGCATTTCAGCCGATACCACTGATTATCAGAGAATGGGACTTTTTCACACAAGTTGATGTCAACCATCGAAATATCCTTATTTTCCTCTCTTACTAAGCCGCACAGAGTAGGCTCCCCTTGTAATCAGTTTTTGTGATCAAAACACGGTGTATTCATTACTATTTTCACTGTTTTATAAATAGGAAAAACACTGTCAATGGCATACATAAACTTAATAATTACAATGCACCTTAAATGTGGACACCATACACTTTCAAGTGATAAATATGGGTAATATGTGTAAACGGATTAAAGATCTCAAATCGACTTAAATATGACGAATGGAATGAATGCGAAAATAATATCATTTGAATAATGCAAATGTCACGCTCCCTCATTCATGTCTTAATCTGTTAGTCGCTTTCATTTTGATATATATAAATTGATACAAATAATTTCGTGCTAGACTTTCAGCAAATCTTTGGCTTTAATTCCCCAAAAACATATATCTTCCATGTAAGTATTTGCTAGAAGTTCAACATTACTCAGCAGCATCAAGATAAAAGTTTGCAGAGAATCTACCTCAAAGTTCTACAGAAGAGCAAACTAGTCACAGCACATCTTAAGAAAAGACAATTACTGAATTTTAAGTGTATATACTTTTGTTGTATAGTTTACTTGCAATACCTTTGAATTTGCAAGATTTTTGATAATATTATGTTCTTGATATAACAACTTATTACTTGTGTTAATTTAGAAATTATATCTTAGACATAGTACCTACACGCTTTCAAGAATCGTTCCTACAGCACTTTCAGTGCTTTGATTATGATCACTATTACCTCCCTTGATTCTATCCAAAGTTATGTGTATAATTTTTCAATATTGAAATAGGAGCAACTCATTGACTACTTGATAATCCAATGTATTTCCACTTCAGCAGTTCTTGCAGTTTTGGTTAACAGTTAATCCTTTTCATTTTTGTATATATATAATGACATTGTAATTTTCCTCTGTACTCTAAACGCTTGGATTTTTTCGTCTTTCCAATTTCTGATGTGAATATAGCCACTTAAGTTTCCTTTCAAAAGATGAAAGCAAGACTGTAGTTGTTAAAGGTAAACTGTCAAGGTGATTAAAGTTAAAGCCCCTTTTAAAGTACGCTTTGATTTACATATTCAGCCGACTTTACAGTACCATTATCCTGATCAGTGAAATCTTCTTCAGGCAAGTGATCCCTCACCGTACCCATTTATACCTGGGTGGAGTGGAACCATTGTAGGTAAATTTCTTGCTTAAGGAAATTAACAGTGCCCCTAGCAGGGTTGGAACCTGGGACCTCTTGATCCCCTAGTGCACATCCTACCAATGGACCACTGCTACTACTGCTTGATGACAGTCAGAATTAAGGATGAAAATTAACTCATGATTCATTTTTATTTGTTTGGGTCGTCAGACCAAACAAATAATGGTAGCGAAATTTCAGACCCGAATGCTGTTAATTGCAAATACCGAAAGTAGTCCGCTTTTTTGAAGCGGTTACTTCCCTTTACATGGACATTAACGCCGAAAAATTCAGGGGAGATCACTGCGTGAAGATTGTCAAATGGACTATAATAGGACAGGGAACCAGATTAATTGTCAAATAACAGGCGCATTAATTTTCAAACCTGATCATGGAAGACAATATAGTTCCCGATTGGTCGAAGATTTCTAATATTGTGCAATTCTGTAACATTTCCGCAAATTACTGGTAATATATTGAAATAATTTTGATTAAACGCACGTCAATTTTGAACTCTTCAATTAAAAGGTGTTCGCCTATGGGTTAGTTTATATAACAAATTCAATTTGTCACGTGATCAAACCACGCTGAAGAGTCAACAGAACAACCCACGGAGAAGAAAGAAAGAAGATTTGTAAATAAAATTTCATGCAATATTTATTATACATTATCGTTTGTTGGTATTATTTATAAACAGGAAATATATGTAAAGTTGATTTCACATAACAAACCAATTAGTGACAGTGATAATATTGATTAAAGCGCATACAGATTCAATTTTTTGTTGGGCACAGACACAGGTCCTTTGTTTACTTAAATAGGCCTATCATTATAAAGCGACGCCAAATAATTTGGATCGTGTGGATGTGATTTTCAGTTTAAGAAGCTGCCTGAATACTTTTTCCACAAAACGAACAGGTTTGTGACAATGACAACTTTGATTAAAGCGCATATATTTTAAGTAGGTCACAGTTCCTCTGTTTATTTACGTTTTAAGCGACGCCATATTGGATATTTAATGTGGATGTGATTTTCATTTGAAGAAGTTATAAGATGCTGCGGTAATGTTGTAACTTTTTTAAAATGAAATATGACCGTAGAATTCATTTGCAACAAACACTAGTATGTGACAGTAATAAATGTGCGCGAAATCACACAGAAGTCGGAATAAGGTCACGGCTCCTTTGTTCTCGCCTAAAATTGCAAAATCATGAATTGAGGGCAACTCAATTGAGGCACCCCACTGATCGGGGACCACATTATTTTCAGTTCATTAAAATATAAATTTATAACCCTGTGGCATTGTTCTTTGAATTCATAGCATCTGTAGTATCTGTACTACATTTATATTCACCTTTCTTATATTCCGTGACCCAAACAAATTCAGCGCCTTCTGTGCTTTGATTACTCTTGTTTAAAGATTTATTACATCATTATATTTCAATGTCTTACAGAAGTGACCAGTGTATCATCAACTACAAACAAATCATTAGCTAAAGTAGCCACACCAGCTGCTGACCAAGAAGGGTAAGTTTATTATTATTATTATATACCACATTTGTATAGCGCTCTTTTCATATTGAAAATACATGGATGTTCAAAAGCGCTTCACAATTCCATGCATAATTTATGGATAAATGATAAAAAAATGGTTAAGATATATTTTTAAAGAATGAAAAAATAAAAGAATAAATACTGATGAATACTAAACGTTATTGATCGTAATGTTAATAATTCAGTGACCATAATTGTTTATAAACAAGTAGGTTTTTATTTTTTTCTTAAAAATATTTAGTGACTGGGTACACTTGAGTGAATCTGGAAGTGCATATGCAAGTTTATATACTAACATGGGTGAAAGTTTTCAGGACTGATCCTGAAGTTCAGGATTTTTGGAACAGAGAAAGGGTTCTTTCCATATGATAATGTGGCCTTAAAAACATGAAATTTGGAAATTTCAGGATTTTGAAAATGTTGAACTTTCACCCATGTCCTTATATCGTAATAATTTGTTTTGGGCTGGGGCTATCAGTCTAAACAAATTCATATAACTACCATAATTTCAGACTCTATTAATCAGAATCTGAAAGTAGCCCTGTCAGTATATAAAAAGCAATTCAAACAGAATGTCTGCTTTAGGAGGTGCAAGTTTTAAAACTCCTTATGGACTGCTGAATGCAGAATTTCAACGATTTCCTGCACAGTCAAATTGCTGATAAGTAAAATGAGTTGTGTGTCCCAAATGCTTAATTTTAGAAGAGTAAGGATCCCACTATTAAGACCACCTATTTTAAATTATTCTAATGGTGGAATTTAGCTGTACAGTTTATACATATAAATATGTCTCGGATCAGTTTGCAAAATTTATTAACACTTAGTATATTTGATTGGCTCAGACGTCATGTTTCATAATTGTTGTGTTCTGTTCTATACTGCTGTGTATATTTATTGTACATGTATGGATTTCTTTATATTTCCAACTGTTTGTAATTACAGTCTTTGAAATTAGGATATAAAAGTGGTTGTCCAAACAGATTGTTTCAGGGCAAGCACTATATCTCATTTGCAGAACTTTGGTTGTCCAAAAGAAATTGTTGGTTGCTCAATCTAAGATGTGGTTCTCCAAGGCAACTGGACACCCCGCTTATTTTGTGTACTGAATTATAATAATTTATATCAAATTTTTTGGGAATAAATACCACCAAAATGATTCTTGACTATGAATTTTGTTGATGTCAATAAGGTTTAAACTAAAAAATACTTTGTTTGCCCTTTACCGACCCTAAATTTTTGGGTTGGGTCAGTAGGTAGGAAATATATTTTATTTTTTTCATGATTTACACATGGAACCTAAAGCAGAAATTATTTAATTAATGTAAAGAAACTACGGGAAAGTAATACAATGAATGGTATTGACAAATATAATGATACCACATTTTTTTTTAAAATAATTTTTTGGGTCGGCCACATTTTTTCGGATTGGTCGGTAAAGGGCAAACAAACTTAATTTTAATTAAGGCCTAAAATACTATGACTTGACTTGTATTGTTTATGTCTCTATATTGCAGTATACATGTTAAAGTGGAAGAGAATATCGCAGTTACAGCCGGTAGAGACGGTGGTTTACAAAGTTTAGAATTACATGGTATAATTAAATTGAAAATAAATGATGAAAAGATGGCTAGAGCTGTACTCAATGTTATAAATAATGACAAAAAAGGTGTTCAAATGCAGGTATGCTTATGATAGTTTTAATACATTGGTCTTTAAAAATCATAGAAGCCAAAGTCAGTTTTGCACTGATAAAGTGCATTTTTAAATCATTAGTCCTTGGTTTTATTCCAGACCTTATTGTTTAGTGTTTACATATTTTTCTGTAATACATTGTAATATAAGTTATGATTGTAATGAAAAAAAATCATAAATTTGAGTGGCAAATTATAATTTGCAGCATTATTTCTGTTCTAAAAAGTCCCATAATCTATACAGTTTAGGCTTTACAAATAATCTAAAGTGTTATAGTTCATTTTATGTCTATTTTACTTGCTAGAACTGGGAATAAAAGCAGGTCATTTATGTAATTTTAAAATGAGGTGTTATTATAAAATATTTTTCAGGCATTTACAATTACATTTAATGTGAAAATACTAGCTACATGTATCACTACTAGCCCTATAATGATTTCAATAACTTACGCTTCTTCATACTCTTTTAATTTTACAAATTTATTTTTTCTGTTTTTCTTTCAGACTCATCCTAATATTGACAAAAAATTGTTTGCATCTCAATCATTGATCGGCCTAAAAAATCCTGAGAAACCATTTCCTCTTGGTCAGGATATTGGTGTGTTAAAGTGGAGATTAAGTACTCAAGATGAATCATTCATGCCATTATCAAGTAAGTTATATACATCAGGCTTCAACACTAGCAGTGTTCCAGGTCTTGGAGGATCCCAAAAACTTGGGAGGCATCCCAGTGATGCTTAGTAGGGGTTCCTTCCGAATCCCTTATCAATGCCCTGCTCTTACATCAATTTGAGTTTCATAACTTGTTTACACAATTAGTGACTTTAATCGGTCTCTTAACTGTTTGTCTATTTTTGGAGGAATCCCTAAAGTTAAAGAGAAATCTCTGATTAACTGACTGATTCGCTCTGGATCCCTGTTAAAACAGTTAATGTTAAACCCTGCTCATTGTACTGTGTTGTATCATGAAAGATTTAACTGGCATATTTGATCTATATCTTTAAATATTTTTGTAATATATAGATATTTCATGCTATTTTTTATAATTCTCCTAATAAATAGAGTAGGTAGTGTCATTCCAGTCAAAAAGCTACTTAATTAATAAAAATAATGACATTAATTGGAAAATTTGCAGTTATTGCTCATGAATTGAAACTTGGAAAAAGTTGAAAAACATGATATGCAAGAATGAATTGCAGTAATTGCTTAATATATTAATTATGTTCTATCCATGGTTGTTGAAGTAAGCTTCTGCCTTGCGTATTTGAATGTTTTCATATTAGCCCCCAATTGAAGAATTTTCAAGACCCAGGAAGAGTTCTTTTTCTGTTTGATTGTGACTTAAATAATGAAATTCATTTTTTCCCAATTTTTTCCCTTTTTTGATTTTAAATTGTAATTATACCCCCGCTTCGAAGAAGAGGGGGGTATACTGTTTTACCCTTGTCCGTGCGTGCGTGCGTGCGTGTGTGCGTCCGTCCGTCCGTTACAAAATTTCCGTCACAGTTTTCTCAGCAACTATACCATGCAGCAGCCTGAAACTTTGCATATTGCTTCATCCTATAGTCCCATGTGGTGTAAAGCGATTTCATGCTCCTCGCTCATCTACTTCCTGTTTGTCGCATATTTTTAGATTTTGGCGGGGGTATCACTAGTGAGCATTAGCTCACAGATTTACTTGTTCCTAATGTTATGTGTTTATATTACAGTAAATTGCTGGCCAAATGAAAGTGGTAATGGATGTGATGTTAATATAGAATATGAACTTGAACAACCTAATCTAGAATTAAATGATGTCCTTATCTCGATACCTATACCGTAAGTATATTATAACAGTTTACAGATTTAGGATATGAAAGTGGTTGTCCGAATAGGTCATTTTTAGTAGCAAACACTGTATCTAGTTTGTAGTTGTTTTTTAGTTGCCAAACAGAAATTATTGGTTGCCCTAAAAAGTAGTCGTCCAGGGCAACCGATAACACACAGTAATTTCGTAGACTGTATAATGATAAAATTAACTCCTGGCTGGTGGAAAACAGTGGTAGCTTTAAGTTTTTGTTAGCACTAGCATGTAAAATGTAAGCTTTAAAAAGTTGGTGGACTGTCAGGCCACTAGCATGTTAAAAAGTCACTAGACTGACAGGGATTTTGATAGACTCTGTCCATGGTCTACCAGCTAAACTTAAAGACTGTCTGACATTCAGCAGTACTTGAAGCAGACTCTTTGAAAAATCTTTCAGCTTACTTAGGGACATTTTGTCTCAATTTCCACTGGTACGAGGGATGATCCAAAATAACGTGGACTTTTGCCACAGTTAACGGTTGTTAGGTACAATTAGAAAACAAAATGCATCAACATAAATAAGAATAAGTCCTGCATATTCTTACAAAATATCAGAGCAAAATACTGACTCAGTAAAAAGTAATGATCATTAGAAAACTATCAGTGACCCGGCGCGTGTCAACGACGTCTTCGTAACATTAATGGCGTCGTCACTCACACAGCACAGTACTCAATGTCAAATAACGGCAAATAGATTTGAAAATCGATTCACATTTGACATTTGCAGGCTGCCAAAAACATGCCCTTGATTGTACCGTAACCCATTTCAAGTTTATCTGCCAAATCGCGAATGGTTAGACCTCGGTCCGTATTCAGTGCTTCCCAAATTGATTTCTCTGCCGTCGCTTCGTTTTCCCGTTTCTTCACCCACCCTGTCTTTCTTGAAAGCTTTCTTTACCCTTCCAAAACTTTTCCTGTCACTTAAAAACTTAACTTCTACTGACTGGATTTTTTCTTTTAGAGTTTTCAATCAACTTAAGCGTCTTGGTTGGCATTTTTTACAAGATTATGACAAAATTTTATGATGCAACATACTTCCATCCGGTCAGGTGACAATATTTTAACGTTCGTTCCGTTGATGAGATCGTGTTATGAATATTGTTTTCTCCATAACGCCTTGATCAAATGAAGTTAAATTTGGACATGACGTCATGTATACACCCTCAAGTCAGTTGCTTAAGTTTCGCGCTGTTTGTTTCATTATTTTCTGAGAAACAATACAATATGTTTCTCAAACATAGTGATTATAACGGCGCGCGCCGCATCGGCGTTACCTTGGTTACGCATAGTGCGGTCTTATGATTAAAAATATTTGTAATTTTATTGCTTTGATTGATTCATTTAATGTTCCGATTTACAACCATATAAGTTTTTAAAAAATATTGTTAAAATTGTAAGAGCAGTATTAAAAGTCCACGTTATTTTGGATCATCCCTCGTATTACACATTATTGGAAAAACTGTGATATCAATTGTTTAAGGCAGTGGCCTAGTCTAAAAATTACTATTATTCAATATAGTTAATTGGCTAGGAATTGTTAAGAGAATAAATGCTTATCAAATTTACTTAACCATGACACTGGAGTTAGAAACTTAAAGTAGAGTTTAGGAAAAGTTGCAACAAAAGTGAAGGGACACACAAAATATTAACTTGCTGGACATTTATGATAAATTGCTACCTTTACAATGCAAATGGAATTGTTTGTTGGGGGGGAAAACCAGGGATGTGTTTGATTTGCGAGATCTGAGTAATTGGAGTATGCAGGTCACTAAAAAATTGAATCAAACTTTACAGATCACAATCTCTTAGAGTACACTGAATACACCTGCCTTATAGGAAGTGTAAGCAGTGTATGAGGTAATTAAGATGGTAGAAGAGAGAACCATTTTGAATGCAAGGATTGCATATGTCTTTTGACCATAGAGATGTTAGTAAAACATAATTGCGTATTACCTGGTCCTCAGACTCTTCTGCTGCCATCTAACAAAAAACATGTTTGACTTTTTCCACCATTTTGTCGTTTTGCTACAGAATTGGACCATTTGATTCATCGGTGCTCTCAAAGCACACTGAAGTCCTCCGCATAGAATGAATTAAACATGCCCCGTTAATACTATTGATTTTTTTCTAATGTAATTGTCTATTTTCAGATCTGGAGTTGGAGCACCTATAGTAGGTGACTGTGATGGTGAATACAATTATGACAGTCGTAAAAATACTTTATTATGGAATCTACCTGTTATTGATGCATCAAATAAGTCCGGCAGTATGGAATTTAGTGTTGGAGGTCACCCAGATGATTTCTTTCCTGTTAATGTTTCTTTTGTATCAAAAAAATCATATTGTGATTTACAGGTAAGACTGTGATTTTAGTTTCCCCCCCCCCCCATTTATTTGCGGGATAAATTGCGTGCTTAGTGTGTAGCTTTTACTTGCCAGCTCAATTTCTCAGCACCTTCATACAGATTTAATTTAAACTTCACACATATTCCAGATATTAGGCAGACATGTGCATATCCCATTTTGGTTATGGTCCTGGATTTTCCTTTAAACTCAAAAATCAAATTCTGAACCAATAAGCTGGCTGAATCCAAATATAGGTTGTAAGAAACTCTAATATCAAACTCTGAACCAATAAGCTGGCTGAACCCAAATATAGGTTGTCTGGGGCAATCTAATGATCTTTAATGTCTAGCCCTGAATTTCTCGTTGTTTCAGTCTCACTAATGTATGATTTTAATTTTTTATTTCAGGTTGCCGACATTAAATTATTGGATGATGACTCTGCAGCTAAATTTTCATCTGAAGTATGTTTTTATGTGGATAAATATGAAATAGTATAATACATTGATGCATTAAAATCTTAGTGAAATTTTTAAAAACAAAGAGTTGTCTATACATATTACCAGTAACTTATTATATTGGAAGTTAGATGAAAAAATACTAAAAGATGATTGGACGATGGAAGACTTATTTATTCAATGACTCGAGTGTTCATATTTAAATATATGACTATTGGTATGGTATAGACTTACGTATCACAGTCAGTATGGTACAGGTTTTTGATGTAGCATACTCTGGAAGAATATTGTTGTTGCCATGCCAAGTTTTCAAATTCACCACAATTTTTGACGACATCATCAGTTTATGATGTCGATGCGTAGAAATTTGTGTAAAAATGAATTTACTGCATAAATATGGCGCCTGTAGTGAAGGGGTGAATTTGGATGAATTACAACTTGTTTAAATGTGTAATATTTGTCACTTTTTGTAGAGACAAGTTTAGTCTAGACCAGAAACTTTCTAATTATATTTGTGATTAGTGAGCTTCTGTATGGTCTTGTGATACATTTTCATCTACTGGTCATTTATCAAATCATTGAAATAATTATATATATTTTGCATGGATACATTTGTATATATATGATATGGATGGACTTAGGTCCCACCCTTTTGATTGAGAAAGTTTGTAATTTCCAAAGAATTTTTTTTTCGCAGTGTTACTAAATATGGTGAGGCCAAGATGATATTGCATACATCTGTATAAATGAGCAATCGTTTGATTAATGTATTCAAAAATAGAAATAGGAGAATTTCTGTGATCTAATATTCTGTTAGATCAGGGACTGTCTTGTTGGTCTCATAATAAAAAACAATGTGGAATTGTTTTGTTAGCTGCAATAATCTGGTTTGTTTATGCTTGAAACCAATGTAAGAATGAAATTTCATTACATGTGGATTTAGCAATAAATGAGATCATAGTTTGTGACTTAGATGCATCTTTTTGGTGACTTTATGATTTACATTCAAACTTCAAAGTGTGATCTTACTTATTGTTAGATTATGATAACACGAAAGAGTTACTCCCTAAATATCAGTTAGATATATGTATGTAGAAATCAGTTGATCAATGGTACAATGTATCGGTGTAATTGCATTGGTAAAAATCAATGTATCAGTGTAATTGCGTTGGTGTAAATGTTCAGGATTAGTCCTTAAGTACATGATTTTCTACCAGTCACCAGCGAACGGGTTCTTTTCCTATGTTAATGCTGTTGGATTTTTAATGCAATTTCAGGATTTTGAAATCTTGAACTTTCACCTATATATTTGTATATATCATACATGTACTTAAAAAAACATAATTATTTAATTATGTGACACTGGTAATACTAAATTGTCTTTGTTAATTTTTGAACCAATGTAGAAGTATATGTTGAACCAATTTTAGCTTGTTACATGCTCTACTAGCAGTTGATGAAACATATTCTGATTTGCTTAAGTTGTCTAGACTCTATCTTAATTTATTCAGTATAAATACCTGTGCTGTCTTAATGTTTTGTTAAAGAATTTATTATAATATATTGAACTTTTTTATGTCCAAACTAAGTGAAAAATTGTATGTTTAAGTGCTATAAACACACATGGTTTGGTTGCAATAGTGATGTATGTTATATTTTATTTTGTGAGATAGAAATTTGAGAGGTTCCACAAATATTCTACCAGTATGTAAAAATAATCACTAAGTATGATTGCAATACTGTCTTTTTATTGAAATATGATCATTAATTCACCTAAATCATTAAACTTCTTCTTTTAATGTTTGAACTATTAAAGCATATAATGGCCATTGTTCATATGTTTCAATTAACAAATTTAGGTAAAAATACATACATTTGAATGGATTGCATACAGTGGTTGATCTTTTCATGTCATCTTTTTCCATAACATTTTGATATATTTATTACTGGGAAGGAGAATGTTGATTTATCAGCACAAAACTGCATGTTTCTAGACTATTTTGTTATGCTGACCATTCAATGTGTACTTACTGTTAAATTGATGAAAAGTATTAAGCCAATAAATTGATCTGATTGAATTTACTTCAATGAGTGTTGGTAAAGTTTTACTTGAAACTTATATGGCTTAACTGTTACATCAACATCTTTTTTGTCAAGAGCATTTTTAATTAGTACTTGAGGAGGTTCTCTGGATTGACTAGGCTTGCCCAACAAAGATACCTCAGTAAATGATTATATTATTATTTTATACTTCGAAAATTTCATTAAAAATCTTTAGTATTTGCAGTCAATGGGAAACTCAACACTTTATTACTAGACAGTAGGTCCAGTGAAGATTATAATTTAACAGGACCTTCTAATTTTCTACAAGATTTGTCCAGCGGTCTGCCATGTTAGGTGGTGACTGATTATTTGTTACTTCTTAGTTTTCTGACTTAAGAATATTACGAAGATTTGCATGAAGTCAATGATGTGTATGGTTTAGGCTGGTATTAAGAATTTCTTGTTAGACATTATTTTACATTTTGTTTCAATATTTTCATATATTCTCTGTGCTCATACATTGACATAAGCAATTATTTGTTTTAGTTATTGTATTGTTCATTATGAAGTACTTCAACAGTACTAAACATTGTAAAATTTACATTTATTGGCCATTTTAAGTCATTTTCTTGCTATATATTGAATTAGTTATCAACCTTTATCAGTATACAAGATTCTGATTCAAAGTACTTGCCCAAAAGCAACCTTTACTGAAAACTTTTGTATTCTGTTAGTTTTTATTGGGGGGAATGTTTGGTTGTTCTTAACAACAAGTAATTTCATAGACGCCTTTATCATATAACTAACACTTATTTGTTGAACTATATTCAATGTTTAACATATTTACAGTATATTTGCGATCACTCAATGTGTAACAGGGTTGACCGCAAAGTTCTAGTATGAATTGTATTAACATTTATGATTTATTTTTGAGGGTGGAATACATTTAAAATGCTTCATTGTCATGGTTATTTCTATGAAAATATATAATTATGTGAAATTATATGTACATATTTAATAAATGTACAGATCTGTTCATTTCTGTTTGTTATTATTATTTCTCCAGCATAGTTTGTTTCAACAAATTATGGTTCAAAATCTTATTAGAACCAGGGATGAAAGAAAATAAACTTAACAGTCATATTTTGGTCACCCTGGGTACATGTACCATTGCTGGTGGGAAAAAGCCATAATATTTGAAAGTTTCCTGATTTAATGAACTGTAGTCTGTCTGTCAGTAATTGCAGACAAATAATTTACTAAATGTAACAATTATTTAAAGAATACAAGTTCTAGAAGTTGCTTTTGGTTCACCAAACTTACTCAGTCTGCCATTTCATGACATCACGGCATTTCTCTTCAATGGCTGGAAGGGGGCAGTCATTTCTCCCTAAATTTTGAGATCGGGCTGATCCCTGAAAGAAAACTGCTTATAACTTAACAAGAGACCCAACACCTTCAACTAGATAAGGTCTTTCTTTGGCATTGTACTGCTAATGAACATAAAGTCCTGTATCATGAAAATCAACTTGTATACAAAATTTTTTAGCTTGATTGTGAAAAAAGTTAGACAAATCACTTTCAAGTCCACTTCCTGGTCCCCCAGAACCAAGCTTATATAAAACTATCATTCGGAACAACTTCGGCGATCATCTACGAAGACATACCTCGGAAATAAGATGTAGTAGGAATACAACCAGGTTATAAGGTCCTGCCACTGTCATTTTCGTGTCAACATTTAATAATAACATTGTTACACGCTTTATCACATCATTTCATCAGTACAATGTCTCACGAGTCGTATTTCTGTGTAGTTCAGACTATATTACTACAGAAACCAAATTCCTAGATCTACTTTTTCACCTTATGATATCCGGGGTTTATCGAAGATCACCAAGGTAGTTCCGAATGAAAACTTGTCTGTAATTTAAAACTACCCTTTTGAGCTGTGCTGTGTGAACAATAGTTCTGAAATTCAAGATGGCCATTAGAATATATGAAAAGGCTTCTTAGTGTTTTAGCTCTCAAAATTATTCAAATGTCCATGTAAAAATTTAAGATTGTGAATGCATAATTGAAAATAACAGGTATTTGACCAACAAATTGTAATAACAAGTATTTAATCATTTAATTGTAACTCATCTGAAGCCAACCGCTGGTATTTAAAGGCATTTTATACATGTAGTTACCGAGTTTTCATGTTTCATGCTGATGTATGTTCTATGACTACAGCTATTAGACTACTGGTATCTAACAATCAGTCTCTCTGGGTAGTAATATTCTGTGTAGACACTTGGGGCTCATAATAATTATACTACACTGACAGGTACATGTACCCATTTACACCTGGGTGAAGTGAAGCAAAAAGGTTAATTTCTTGCTCAAGGAAATAAGCTGTACACCTGGTGGGATTATACCCAAGAACGTCTTGTTCGCTAAATGCACATCCTAACATTTTACCATGACTCCAACTAAAGCAGTGGTAAAAAAAAACTGTCAGGTAAAGTTTGTTTGGGCATGAATGCTGTAATCAATGTCCAGTTAGATTTAAAGAAAGCTCGTCCAATGTATTGGACAGTAGGACTACCTCCGTTTCACTATACTATATATGGAGTTTATGAATGGATCAAGTTAATATCTTGACATTAGATTGTAAATCTTTAGTATTAACTCCACTCATAATTTATATTTTATAAGGATTTCTGGGTAAACAAAGAATATTTGGATATTCCAACATATTTGAGAGCAGTATTCTTATTTTACATGGGCATTTACATTGTAGTATATGTTACGGTACTTACCTGTTGGAGAGAAGTGGCCAGATATCTCAGACTAGAGAGCACTTGCCTTCTAAGTGAGGGGTCCTTGGTTAGAATCCTTGTCAGACTGCATATTTTTCTTACCCTGTGATACTTACAACTATGAGTAAGTTGAACTATTTTGTAAATTACCGTTCAAGTATCATATTGAGTGTAGAATGTATTCTTAAGTTTTATAACCTTTGCTGTTGATCATGACTAATGTTAAGTAAAACATACAAACTCACAGAAGGTAAGTGGTCCTCAAAATTGAAGAGAAATAAGTGTAAGTGTATGCACTTAGAAACCATAGACAAACCATGCAAATACCATTATCAGTTTTAATTGTCTCAGTGGCTCGGTAGTGTGTCAAGTCTTGAATGCCATCACAAATCCCAATTAACAACCATACTGCCGGCATATAACAGTCCCCACCAAAAATGTACTCATAGCGGTATACATACATAGTATGTAACAAGGGTTGCCTGCAAGACTGTAGTAACTCGCTCTTTAATGCGATGCACTACTAGTCTTGCAGACAACCCTCAATAATAATGTGTATACAATATTTTTTTATTATGGGGACTGCTTTATTCGGGGCAGCCGGTGTTATCAGACAGCCCTCAATAATAATGTGTATACATACAATATTTTTATTGTGGGGACGGCTTTATTCCGGCAGCTGGGGTTATCGGACAACCCTCGATAATAATGTGTATACAATATTTTTATTGTGGGGACAGCTTTATTCCGGCAGCCGGTGTTATCAACATCAGAAAAACAACGCAAGACAACGTATTAGAAAATAATGTTCTTTAATGGTACATTGGTAATTATATATGATAGAAAGAAACATTTACAAATCTACCTATTGTATAAGAATATGGAATGTTTAAAATCTAACTATACACAACAGTTTGCTATCCAGTTAATGTAAAGTTGATAAACATCATTGATAAAAAAACAATGATTATGGATTGGATTGGAACCAATGTGGAGCTGGCTATCCAATGACAACCAGTCAAATGTTGTACATGTAACCACTCGGCCTGTTCCTAGAATAATCATTAAGTTAGTATCAAAATAAAAATAGTATTGGTACAAGAATTTATGATCAAAATATAACTTGAAAGCAATTTCTATTTCTGTTAAAGTCATTAAAAATGTGCCATTTCGACTATACATGTAAAAAGGCTTACATGTATAATTTGCTTAAAGATTCATTAATTCATGTAAATGACACATTAACAAAAACAGATATTGCAACTTGTGCTAAGCTTTCAGTCCCACTAGATTGAAAACATCTTCAAATGCCAACTAAGTTCAAGTCTAGCAGGTTAATTAAATAGCTGTGCCATGAATAGATTGTAATTTTCATAAGGCAGAAGTAGATGTTGGACCTCTTAAAAACATAGGGGTGAGTAAACATATAGGGAACAGCAATAGAGGAAAACATTTCATTGAATAAATAGGCATTAAACTAAGCATATTTTGTTCTGTATTCTGGTCCTCAATTCTCTGAGTATTTAAAGTAAGAGTGAAGGGTAACAAGCACAGGAATGTTAAATTACAAGAAAGGTTTTAATGAAGCATTAACTTGTGAAAAATGGGTAATAGATACAATGTATTATGATGAAAAAGTTTTCTCTATATTATACTCTGACTTATGTAACATAGTGGCCTCAAACATGATTATAATTTTGATTTAAATGATTATATTCAAATTCATTAAACATGGAAATGTTGGAATGTTGAGACAAGTATAAGTTTCAAAATTGACTGAATTAAAACGTACATACATGATTATTTACATTTGGCACTGAAACAAATCAATAACCTCTTGATCTCACAGATGTTGGTGAGATGTTTGTTAAATAATAATTTAAATGTCGTTGTTGTTTTGACAAGTGTTGGCAAACGTGGCAGCGATATTTTTAAGTACATTATATCAAAAAGTGACATTTGGTGTTAACAGATGTACTAAATATTGGCATGGTAAAATACCACTTTGACAGGTGTTTCGTTCGAACTCTCCAAAAGCATGTTTTGTCAAAGTTATACTGATTGGTTAGAATGAGATGTTAAAATTAATCTCATTAGTCTATTTAGGCAACGCCTACTTGTCGCATCAATTCAACATTGTCCATAAAACCAGGGAACACCATTCGTGTGTGTTGTTGGGTTGTTGTGTAGTTGTGGGTTGTTGAGGTGTGTTGTTGGGTTGTTGTGCTTGAAGAAGCACTTAAGTACGCTTGATAGTTGTTAAAATTAAATAATGAATTTAATTTAATTTATATTGTAAAACTTTGGAAAGTTTTAACTTTATAAAATATGTAAAACTATACGATCACGATAATTTAAAAGTTTATTAAATATTTGAAGTTGAAACATTTTTGTTGTGAATAAATAAACACATGCTAACAGAGGTTATGTTATACTTATATACAAAGTTTGATAAAAATTATAAAAAAATATGTAATATATTTACAATATACAGTTATTTTCATATTAAAATTCCACAAATAAAAGAACTATGTACAAGAAATCTAAAAACTTGTGGTTAAATTCAAATATCTGTGTTTTTTTCTGAATAAGTTTCCTTTAAGGAAGAAGTACATGTAAGCCATGATAACATTTCCCATTACTTGAAGAAGTCCAACATGGCTGACACGTTGTTTTGACCCACGTGGAAGATTGGGATACCATATGTGTAGCCTCTGGTCCTCTTAACTTAGTAACTGACATACTAAAAATATGTAAAATTGAAGTTTGACTTCAGGCTTATCACTTTATTACAACAAATGGAAAAGTTGTACTAAACTGTATTTCTTTATGCAGTTTCAGCTTTAATAGGTCTATTAAGTAGCACTTATGTAGTGTGCTGTGCCGGCCATTTCACACAGATGAAAATACGAAAATAGTGGCCAAAATTAATAAAACATTTAAATTCACAGCTTACGATAACACAACATTTATTGCTATATTGCTATAAATTTTATCTAAATAACAAATTAACCCTTTCTATGGCCAAGTTCTTTTAACATGCAAAGGGATAATTAGCAGGCCTATGGTTAAGCTTTCAGCTTGCCAAGAGTATGGTCACTGCTTACATAGAAATATGACATCTAAATACCGGTATATACATATGTAATGTGCAAACAAAACAAACAAAAATAGGCAAAAATTTCAACTGCATTTCCTCAACTTTTATTTTTTTTTAAAATAAATATTAAATTTTCAAATATAAACATTCAATCTTGTACTTTTACATGGATAAACCATCTTAACTTAAATAATGGCTCAATACATTTCTAAACATAAAAATAGCCTTCCTGGTGTATATACAAAAATTAACATGTATACATGTGCTTAAATTTACTTTGTGTCTTAAATCAACTTAAAGTTAGCCATTATTCAGAATTATTTTTAACCAAATATAAATGTTAAGTATAAAAATTCACCATGAAATACCAAACAGTAACTTGAGTAAACTAGATCAATATTGAAACCACACAAAGATGAATAAATTTTGTCTAAATGGAATCACTTTTAATAGCAAACCAAATGCTAGGCTTACAGTTAATTTCCGATTTATATTTATTTCATTTCACATTAAGTCTTAGAACAACACTCTACCAATGGTTGCCATGGCAATAATAGACAAGATGGACACAGATATACTGGAGGCTGCAGCTTCAAATGATGGACAATTTGCTCCTTGACATTCCATAGTTTCTGTAATAAAACAAGAGAAGAAATGAATTACATAATAATAAGACAGTTGTTGAGAAAATACATTTTGTTCTCTTTCAGGGATAAAGTTTTCAATATTTTGTGGATAGGTTAAAATGAAGTACTGATATAAGAACATTTTCTAGTAAAGATGGTTAATTGATCTAACTGCCATAAATTCAAAACAAAAATCTAAGTTAGTGTTGATTTTAGACTGTATCATTGAAGATAAATTTGCATAGACAGAAAAGACAATGTAAGAGAATCAGATTGAAATGCGGTAGCGTACGTAAGATTAGGGCCGTCATTGGAAATTGACATATCGATGTATCACTGATGATCTGATATTGATTGGCAATTTGGAATATCGATACAATCTAGCATTTTATAAAGCTATGTACAATAGGACTTTTTATATTTCTAAGTTTTTATGTTATCTGTTACATGTAAGTATTAAAAACAAGACAATATAGTTTGTTTTTGGTTTGTTTTATGTCTGAAACAACTTTAACATCATGCATGAAGGCATTATATAGTACATATATACAGGAGTTCTAGCGGCTGCTATAACATTCCTTGCCAGACTCTTTATATCACCGATACTTGCCTTTCGATATATATCGACACAAAATTTTCTGTCAAACATCCCTAAGTAAGATCTAATTTTATTACAAGCAACTGTCAATCAAAGTACAATACAAAATTGAATATAACTTACCGAACAATCGGATGATTGTGGTATCATTGGTTCCAATTCTGTTCTTAGCCATACAATAATATTCTGTGTAGTCACTGGCAACAACGTTCTTTATACTAAGTACATACCAAGCTTCTTGGAATCTTAGCGTTGTCGTAGCTATAAGCTTTGTTATCTCATATCTTGGATCATCGTTAAGTTTTTCCAGTTTTGTATCACCGTCACTCCGTATAGGCTTTCTATACCAAACAACCTCCGGCTCCGGATAACCTAGAAAAGCAAGCAAATATTTCTAGTTTTGCACAGTTCATGGAATATCATCAGGACAGACTAAATGGCCTTGACCCAAAACTTTTTTCATTGGTTGAGATCAACCGTACACCATAGTAACACATAGTATAGGTCACATGGTAGTCATTCAATCTACTCACCATTCCTCCAAAAGCCAGACCTCTGGATTTAGCTGTTAATCATTTACAAGGCGCACATCCCTGTCAGTAACTGCCAACTGTCCTATGTGATTTAGAATCAGTGGTAGGAGAAATTATTTCATGACAATACTCCATGAAAGTATGCTCAGCTCAGGAATCAAACTCAAAAACCCTCGATCAGTAGACATGTAATCCAAAACACAAATTATAATCATGATCAGTTGCATACATTCAATTTGAAGAGAGAAATTTTAAAATTTCTTCAGGCATTTAAATGCATGACAAATTGAGTTTTATAGACCTTACATTTTGAAATTTAGAAAGCAAATTAGCACAAAAAGGAGGGTATTATAGCTTTTTCAATTGTTCTTACATTCTTTATTTCACACTTGGCAAACCTGTAGGCAGCCATTTTGTAAGAAAGAACTCTTTGCAGTCAGAGAGTTAAAAGCTGCACATTTCTTTTGATGAAGAGTGGCAGACCTGCTGTAAACAAGATTAACAATAAAACTAATTATACATACCTGAGACACGACATTCAAGTTTAGCATTAAACTGTCTGTTCTGAGCTTGACCAACAGTATTTTGTACAGCCAATGTTTCTGGTTTAAAGAATATGCTCACAGATACCAGATACTTGTCTGGTGGTCTGACCTGATTATCTGCAATACATTTATATAGACCACGATCTTCTTTCTTGATGTTAGTCAGTCTTAAGGTAGTATTCTGATATATATAAAAGTTTTGTATTGTATGTTTGTTGGGTTTTTTTTGGTTGTGAGTTAAACTGTAGCAACACTCTGTACAGGTCATATCACTGCAGTCAGTCAACCTAATCATCGTTCCTGGAAATGTGGAAGGGAAATTTAATATTTAGCACAGTTAAATTCTCCAGTGGGAAACAAAATAATATTTTCTAAATCTGATTAACCCTAAATTCAAATAGAATAAGGGACTTTAGTCAGTTCTCTTTCCCTGATAAAATCTGAAGCAATCCAATTGGTAAGTAGGTCTTTACAATTGGAATCCTCGGATTTTATCATTCAATTCCTATGTAAGTATAACAAAATATTTCATTTAATATTTTCCTTGTTAATGAAGATATTAACCAAAGTGATGAAATTTAGATAGACCTTCACCCTAAAAATACTTGGCTTGAATTTCAAACAAATTAACTGCTTTACAAAAAAAGTAATTTAAGATTAATTTTGGCAAAGTGACATTGAAAAGTAACGGTAAAATCCGAGTAATCCAACTAATAGGACCTACCCATTTGAAGAGTATACAAGGGGAAATAACTGACTAAAGTCCCTTATTACCTTCAAATTAATGGGAAGGCCTATGTCAGCCCCCAACACTTCCCCAGTTTCAATAAACAAACCTGGAGTACACTTCCTTAAATCTAAGATATACAGATACATTAGATCTATGGTTTGTAGCTTGAGTCTCCCACAACAGGCGCGTAGGAGCTGGGGCCACAATATTCTGGCAAGCAGTGGCAATGGGGCTGCGAGTTAATTTTTCATGACACATATTGAAAATCTCGAGGTCTTGCTACACATCTGAAACCAGTCTGACTCGGTCAAGGTTTCAGTAACCCCAAGTCAAAGTTCAATTCTCCATGTCAAACTTTTGCTTTGAACAAAATTTGAAGTGTATACCTTGTAAAATGCAAAACTAGGTCAATAGGTCAATTTAAAGGTATATTAATAGCCAAACATGCGCTATAATACAAATATTTATTCTTAAACAGGGGGGTACTAAAAGTGCATGAAAATCAAGTTTCACAGGATTAAATTCACAGTAAAATCGACTGGCAGGACAGGACGCCCCTCCCGTACCCACCCCATCTGCAGCCCCAATATTCAGATCCTTGCTATGCACCTGCACAACCTTCTATTAGATAACAACAAATGTGAATTCCCTACTAGTACCAGTACGACATATTCTAATAAAATGTATGAAATATGATGTTAATAAAAACAATCACTATCCCTAATCTTTTTTGACTACTCTAGCTTTGTGCTATTGAGTTAAGAAATGTTCACAGTCCTAATTTATTTCCATAAGTCCCAGACCCAGGCTTCAGGCTATTAGCCATAAAGGCCCTATATGCCTTTGAATGATCATGCATCATCACATTGATATTTGATCCATAACTTCATATTTACGTATGTGAATTATTTCAATAATGTACTTACTCTAAGCAAAGCTCCCTGACCACCAGGTAAGAGGCCACCATCAGATCTTACCCAGGTTATATTCGGTGTGGGTACTCCAGTAGCGGTACATTCTAAATCATGTGAATGACCAACATCTAGTTGTAACACTGCAACATTTTTACTGGTAATAGTTGGAGGTACTGTAAGGTAAAATAGAAAGATCATAAAAGTATGTTATCTTATATATCAGGGCTGCCAATTTGGATCCTTTTTTACATCAGCTGGAAAGATGTCAATAATTACAATGACAGCATTCATTTTTTGGTCCATTTCTACCCTTATCAAATATAATTGGAAACACACAAGGAAAAAAAGGGAAGAGAAGACAAATAACAATTGGATATTGTTCAAGAATATTTCATGAAAAGCATAACTTATATGAATAATTAAACAAATATATATGTAACCATCAAGTGTTTTGACCTAATGATAATTTACCAATATTTTTTGCATTCACAATCAAGTCATTACAAGTCTGTCAGTGGCATTAATACTTTGAAAAAGCTAAACAAAATGTACGTTTCCTTTAGGCACTCCATTGTACTTAACTCCCCAAATTAAGGTATGAGCTAAAAAGAAATAAAGACGACCAGAAACGGCATTTAAAATTTATGGCAAATATAATTTCTATTCTTAGACAAAGGTTTACGAGCCAATTTAACAGTGGTATTATTCACAGTCTGCGATTGGACAGCTCATTTCAAATTGTATGACGTAGACGATGTAAACAAGTTACGTATCATAACAATTTCGTCATTAATATTATGATGAGAAAAGGTCACCTGAATGTGGCCTTTGTTTGAAAACGGCCAAATCTAAATTAGCGAGTAGGCGAGCAGAAAATTTTTGATCGGGTTTTAATAAGGTTGAACATTTTCTTACCTTGTACAACCAACAATCCTATTTTAGATGGCCATGTAGCTGAAGGGGGTCCTTGGATTTGGATGTAGCATTTGTATCTACCAACATCTACCAATTCTAAACAATTGATAACCAACATGTATGTTACACGACGATTATATTCACGTTTTATAATCTCATATTTTCTAGCTCCCTCTGTACATTCTTTATTCTCTATATAAATTGTCTCATCATTTGTAATAATTTCTCCTCCTGATCTGGCATCTAAAAATGTCCATACAACCTGAAAACATATTTAATAACACATTTGTAATGCTTTGAAAAATCAATACATTTTGAAAATATAAAATCTTACTTATAAGAGCTGCCTCAGTGATTTAGTGGTCAATGTTGCGGACCTCTAATTCGGCGGTATACCTAAACTAAGTAGTCTCACTTCATAGGGTAATGTTATATTTCTATTACTTTCTTGTAGCTCTCCTCTAGTTATGACTCTGAATGTTGAAAATGAGCATAAAACAAGGATTGTTTGGCATGCCAGTATGAACTATAGGCTGTTAAAGGTTATTGATAGCCGCGGCCGTGGCATAATGGTTAGCAAGTCTGACTTCGTATCAGGAGATCGCGGGTTCGAGACCCGGATGCGGCAGGTCATACCCTATACTTGAGTTGTCGGCCTCGTGGTAGGGTAAGTTAGTACTGGTGATAGAAAAAGTGTCCAGGAAACCTATAGTAGGAAGAGCTGACTGTGGTTTAAACACGACGTTAAAAAAAGAAGAAAAAGGGTTGTTGATTGTAAACATTTGGTTCAGGCAAATACAACTGTATATAGCTGATTTTACAACCACGCAACTTACTGCCCAGCCCTGTATTAAAATTATATCACCCCTCAAGTCATTTACAAGTGCCAATTAACTCTGATTTTGACAATCAGCAGACTCAAGTTATACTTACTGTATGTCCAGACTGTTTGTTTACTACAGTACAGTTTAATTTAGCCTGACCACCCTGTGATGTCACTTCAGGAATAATTTCATCCACAATCTCAGGGTCCAACTGACCATATGCTGAAATAGAACAAATTAAGAATATAAAATTAAGATGATGTCACTCAAAATTACATTAGATGTGAAAATAAAACATTTGCAAAAGTGAATATTTTGTGGAATGGTGCACAAATAATTATCACAATATTAAGGTATTGGAACATGATCATACATACCTCATGGCTATACATTTGGGTAGTCCTATAAATATGACAATGTATTTTTTTATCATTCTGATATTTCTTAAAGGCAGTGGCTAGAGTTATGGTACCAAAACTCTAGACCCAGGGTCTAAAGATACGGAAGTTCTGTAACTGTTGACAACCCTTGCAACGGTAGGCTAGAGTCATGGAAGTTTATGTAGGTAGATTTCTAGTATGTTTCCCCTGTCTGGTTTACTGTTCTTCAGTATTGTTCAATTGTTAGTTAATGTTTTTAATCACTTTTTTCGTACACATTGAATAATGGGGTTGGTTTTTTAGAGTATTATAACACACATGATAATTTCTTGTTCATTGATTCTACAAGTTGGTTAAGCACTTCGGCTCGAATTTTGAGTTGTCATTTTGCCAGTGTTTATTAAGTCTACTTTTTAGGGCATTTAATGACGGAGCATTAGTCACGTTATTGGGAAGGGAATTCCAGGTGTCGATCTTAGATCTTTCTGTAAGGTAATAATCACTTGAGTAACAATTTAGTCAAATAAGACAGGGGCGAATTAGTTCTAAATATAAGACCCTGTATACATAACTTTTTTTATCATATGGAAGTTTTTCTGTACGTAACAGAAAAATGTCTAAATGGTAAAAAAGTTACTTAGGGTCTTATTTTTAGGACTAGGGCGAATAGACTAGAGGCCGAAGTGACCAGGTAATTACATTGTAATTTAAAATGAACAGTCGTAATCGATTAGACCGCCACAAAGACAGATTGACAATATATATTTATGCAAAACGTAATCAAACAAATGTAAGATCTGTTCATAGTAAGAAATATCGTGTTGACTAATAATGGTATTTTTCGGGCGCCATTTTGAAAGTTTGACTAACTCACAACTCACCTGTGTTGATTAACACAGCCACACAAATGGCATGCAGGAAAACCCGCATCATGTCTCCTTTAATTGACAATGTTACACAAGCAGGAATCTGCTAATTTCTCGAAAGTTAATAGAAAATACAATCTTCTAAAGTGTCCTGTTTCACTGCATTTCCGGATTGTCAATCGTATTTACAAACTCACCTGTGTCACGTCGGTATGACTAAACAGCATTCTATAAATAGAAGGTGAAGATATCACAGTCAGACCCTTTGTGTATAGAATGGACTAAACAGCGAATAGGACTCCTATTCGCGAATAGGAGATAAAGTGCGAATAGGACTTTTATTTTTCAAATAACTCCAAATATACTGGTTATCTCGACAAACTATTGTGTATTTACCTTAAATAAAGTTATTTCGAAAATGTTCATCTTTTAAAATGATGTTTTTGTGAAAAAATAAAGTTTTTATGCAAAATAATAGATATTTTCGAGTCATATTCGCCTCACGACCTATGCGAATAGGACTTTAAATCGTAGTTTAAGATTTAAAAAGTTGTAAAAACATGTTCAAATTAAATAATTTATAATTAAAAATGTTTATCAGCTTAAATATTTAATTAATTAAGATTAGTTTGGTTATAAACTGCGAATAATATAAGTAAACATATCATACAATCTCTTATTCGCTCAATTACTAAAAATAGATCCTATTCGCTCAGTGTTCTTATACATACGAATATGACTTTTAATTAAGCGAATAGGACTTTTATGTTGCAGTTTAAGATTCAATCAGGGAATTAGATACATGTTGAATATAGATGTTATCTATGTCTCTGATTCAATAAATTGAGAATATAGTTTTAAAGTCAACTATTTAATATTTAAAAAGCATTTGTGTTATAATATTTTACTTATAAACTTGTTTGTAATTTATAAATACATGTACCCTTTTTGATCTGTGCTGTGTGGTCAATAGTAATGAAATTCATGATGACCACTAGATTGTCTGAAAGAGCTTCTTAATGTTTTAGCTCTGTATTAAATTACTCAAATGGCCATTTAAAAAATTAAGATTGTGAATGCATAATTGAAAATAACAGGTATTTGACCAACAAATCATAATAAGTATTTGACCAACAAGTTATAATGAGTATTTGACCAACAAATTATAATAAGTATTTGACCAACAAATTATAATAAATATTTGACCAACAAATTATAATAAGTATCTGACCAACAAATTATAATGAGTATTTGACCAACAAATTATAATAAGTATTTGACCAACAAATTATAATAAGTATTTGATCAACGAATTATAATAAGTACTTGACCAACAAATTATAATAAGAATTTGACTAACAAATTACAATAAATATTTGACCAACAAATTATAATAAATATTTGACCAACAAATTATAATAAATATTTGACCAACAAATTATAATAAATATTTGACCAACAAATTATAACATATCTGAAACCAACTGCTGGTATTAAAAGGATTTTCTTGTAAAAGTTAAGTATGTAGCATTTCATGATAATTGAATTTTCATGTTTCATGCTGATGCATGTTCAGCGACTACAGCTATTACTTCTGGTCATCAGGCTACTGGTATCTAACAATCAGTCTTCATTGGTTGTAATTTTCTATGCATATGTGACACTGACACATCAGAATAGCACCACATTGACAGGTACCAATTTACGCCAGGGTGAAGTGAAAGAAACAGGTTAACTTCTTGCTCATGGAAATACCCCTGTACTACCCCCTGATGGAACTAGACCTCTTGATCCCTAAATGCACACCCTAACCTTTTAATATGGCTCCCACTAAAACAGTGGTAAAACTGTCAAGGAAAGTTTGTTTTATGAGTTGATGGCTGTAATCAATGTCCAGTTAGATTTAAAGAAATCTCTTGTAATGAATAGAACTACCTCAGTTTCAGATTTCATAAGAGTTTATGAATGAATCTCATTGTTTTTTCTGCATTTGATTATAAACTTTAGAATCAATTCTGCCCAAAGTTGATTTTTGTTAAGGAATATCTTGGTAAACAAAACATATCTGGATATTCTAACATATTTGAGAGCAGTATTTTCATTTTACTTGTGCATAAATACTACTGAGTTAATGCATGGTTGAACTATTTTGAAAATTACAGTTTGAGAATCAATTTCAAATTGAGTTTTGAGTATATTCTTAAGTTGTATAACCTTTGTTGTTGATCATGACTAATGTTAAGTAAAACATACATACTCGATGAAGGTAAGTGGTCCTCAAAATTGAAGAGAAATGAGTGTAAGTGTATGCACTTAGAAACCATAGACAAACCATGCAGATACCATTATCAGTTTTAATTGTCTCAGTGGCTCAGTAGTGTGTCAAGTCTTGAATGCCATCATAAATCCTGATAAACAACCAGACTGCCGGCATATAACAGTCCCCACAAAAAATGTACTCATACCGGCATACATATATAGTATATAACGAGGGTTGCCTGCAAGTCTGTAGACTTGCTCTTTAATGCAATGCACTTACTAGTTTTGCGGACATCCCTTGATAATAATGTGTATACAATATTTTTATTGTGGGGACTGCTTTATTCCGGCAGCCGGTGATATCAACTTCAGAAAAACAACACAAGACAATGTAATAGAAAATAATGTTCTTTAATGGTACATTGGTAATTATATATGATAGAAAGAAACATTTACAAATCTATCTATTGTATAAGAATATGGAATGTTTAAAATCTTAATATACACATTAGTTTGCTATCCAGTTAATGTAAAGTTGAAATACATCATTGATAAAAAAACAATGATTTTAGAATGGATTCAAACCAATGTGGAGCTGGCTATCCAATGACAACCAGTCAAATGTTGTACATGTAACCACTCGGCCTGTTCCTAGAATAATCATTAAGTTAGTATCAAAATAAAAAATAGTATTGGTACAAAAATTTATGATCAAAATATAACTTGAAAGCAATTTCTATTTCTGTTAAAGTCATTAAAAATGTGCCATTTTCACTATACATGTATAAAGGCTTACATGTATAATTTGCTTAAAGATTCATTAATCCATGTAAATGACACATTA
Organism: Mactra quadrangularis; assembly: GCA_025267735.1. Taxonomy (NCBI): domain Eukaryota; kingdom Metazoa; phylum Mollusca; class Bivalvia; order Venerida; family Mactridae; genus Mactra; species Mactra quadrangularis. Next base: position 45,930,052 of record CM046299.1, on the reverse strand, counting down.
ACAAAAAACAGATATTGCAACTAGTGCTAACCTTCCAGTTCCACTAGATTGAAAACATCTTCAAATGCCAACTAAGTTCAAGTCTAGCAGGTTAATTAAATAGCTGTGCCATGAATAGATTGTAATTTTCATAAGGCTGTAGTAGATGTTGGACCTCTTATAAACAAGAGGGTGAGTAAACAAATCGAGAACAGCAACAGTGAAAAACATTTCATTGAATAAATAGGCCTTAAACTAAGCATATTTTGTTCTGTATTCTGGTCTTCAATTTTCTGTACATGTATTTAAAGTAAGAGTGAAGGGTAACAAGCACAGGAAGCATTAACTTGTGAAAATGGGTGATAGATACAATGTATTATGATGAAAAAGTTTCCTCTATTTTATACACTGACTTATATACAAAGTTTGATAAAAATTATAAAAAAATATGTTATATATTTACAATATACAGTTATTGTCATATTAAAACTCCACAAATAAAAGAACTATGTACAAGAAATCTAAAAAATGTGGTTAAATTCAAATATCTGTGTTTTATTCTGAATAAGTTTCCTTAAAGGAAAAAGGACATGTACATGTTGGGTATGATACCATCAAAGGATTTAACATTACTTTAAAAGGGCGCAACATTACTGGACATTGGTTTTGACCCACGTGGAAGATTTAGAAACCCAATGTGTAGCCTCTTTAAGCCTTTGCTTTCTATCTGACTAACTTAATAAATGTGTAATTGGAGTTTGACTTCAGACTTATCATTCAACTATAAATAGAAAATAAAAAAGTTCTGAACTGTGTTTCTTCACGCAGTTTCATCATTGAAAAATCTATGAAGTAGCACTTAGGTAGTGTGCTGTGCCTATTTCAATAGGAACAATTTCATAAAAAAATTGAGCATGGCCTTTTATGACACTGTGTTAAAAAAGGACCCAGGAAATTAACTGTCCAGAATGATACAGTGTAAAATCTTTAATTCACAGCTTACGATTACACAATTTATTGCTATACATTGTAGATTATATTTAAATAACAAATTAACCCTTTCTATGGCCAAATTCTTTTCACATGCAAAGGGATATTTAACAGGCCTATGGTTAAGCTTTCAGCTTGCCAAGAGTATGGTCACAGCTTACATAGACATATGACATCTAAATACCGGTATAAACATAATGTGCAAACAAACAAAAATACAAAAAATAGGCGAAAATTTCAACTGCATTTCTTCAACTTTGATTTCATTAGAAAATAGATATTTTAAATATAAACATTCAATCTTGTACTTTTGCATGGATAAACCATCTTAAGATAAATAATGGCTCAATACATTTCTAAACATAAAAATAGCCTTTCTGGTGTATGTAACAATATTAATATGTAGTGCATTTAGTTTACTTTGTGTCTTAAATCAACTTAAAGTAAGCCATTGTTCAGAATTATTTTAAACCAAATATAAATGTTAAGTATAAATAATTGTCCATGAAATACCAAACAGTAACTTGAGTAAACTAGATCAATATTGAAACCACACAAAATAAATTTTGTCTAAATGGAATCACTTTTAATAGCAAACACAATGCTAGGCTTACAGTTATTTTCCGACATATATTTGTTTCATTTCACAAAAAATCTTAGAACAACACTCTACCAATGGTTGCCATAGCAATAATAGACAAGATGGACACAGATATACTGGAGGCTGCAGCTTCAAATGATGGACAATTGGCTCCTTGACATTCCATTGTTTCTGTAATAAAACAAGAGAAGAAATGAACAGCATTATAATAAGACAGTGGTAGAGAAAATATATTTTGTTCTCTTTCAGGGATTAGTTATCAATATTTTGTGGATGGGTTAAAATGAAGAACTGATATAAGAACATTTTCTAGTAAAGATGGTTAATTGATCTAACTGCCATAAATCCAAAACGAAAATCCAAGTTATAATTTCTGACTGTTTCATTGAAACTGATCGTGCAGATATTTGCATAGACAGAAAAGACAATGTAAGAGAATCAGATTGAAATGAGGTAGAGTAAGTAAGATTAGGGCCATCATCGGAAACTGATATATCAATGTATCACTGATGATCTGATATTGATTGGCAATTTGGAATATCAATACAATCTAGCATTTTATAAAGCTATGTACAATAGGACTTTTTTATATTTCTGAGTTTTCATGTTGTGTGTTACATGTAAGTATTAAAAACAAGACAATATAGTTTGTTTTTGGTTTGTTTTATGTCTGAAATAACTTTAACATCATGCATGAGGGCATTATATAGTACAAATATACAGGAGTTCTAACAGCTGCTATAACATTCCTTGCCTGACTCTATATACCATGGATACTTGCATTTGGATATATATATCGATACAAAATTTTCAAACAATGACAGCCCTAGTCTATGTAAGATCTAATTTTATTGCAATCAACTGTCAAACAATGTAAAATACAAAATTGAATATAACTTACCAAACAATCTGATGATTGTGGTATCATTGGTCCCAATTCTGTTCTTAGCCACACAATAATATTCTGTGTAGTCACTGGCAACAACGTTCTTTATACTAAGTACATACCAAGCTTCTTGGAATCTTAGTGTTGTCGTAGCTATAAGCTTTGTTATCTCATATCTTGGATCATCGTTAAGTTTTTCCAGTTTTGTATCACCGTCACTCCGTATAGGCTTTCTATACCAAACAACCTCCGGCTCCGGATAACCTAGAAAAGCAAGCAAATATTTCTAGTTTTGCACAATTCATGGAATATCATCAGGACAGACTAAATGACCTTTACACTAGATCTAACAATTTTTATTGATTTGGTTTAATGCCAGTCAGTCAGTCAATCTGCTCACCATTCCTGGAAAAGCCAAACCTCTGGATTTAGCTGTTAACCATTTACTAGGGGCCCATCTTTTCTCAGTGACAGACAACTTCTCTACATAATTTATAGTCAGTGGTAGGAGAAATTGTTTCATTACCTAACTCCACGAAAATATGCTCCACCCTGGAATCAACCCCAAAACCCCTTGAGCAGTAGACAAGTAAACCAAAACACAAATCATTATCATGATCAACTGCATGCATTCAATTTAAAAAGAGAAATTTTATAATTTCTTCAGACAGAAGACAGTAAAATGCAAGACAAATAAACCTTACATTTTGAAATATTTTAGCTTATTCAATTGTTTTTACTTTTTCTTTTTCCCGCATGGCAAACTTGGAGGCAGCCTTTTTGTAAGAAAGAACTCTCATAGCAGCTGGAGCTTCAGAGTTTAAAGCTGCACATTTCTTTAGATGAAGAGTGGCAGACCTGCTGTCCATAAAGAAGCTTAAAAATAAAAGTATAAATACCTGAGACACGACATTCAAGTTTAGCACTAAACTGTCTGTTCTGAGCTTGACCAACAGTATTTTGTACAGCCAATGTTTCTGGTTTAAAGAATATGCTCACAGATACCAGATACTTGTCTGGTGGTCTGACCTGATTATCTGCAATACATTTATATAGACCACGATCTTCTTTCTTGATGTTTGTCAGTCTTAAGGTAGTATTCTGAAATACATAAAAGTTTTGTTTGTAGTTTTTTTTTTTGGGGGGGGGGGGGGTTGGGAGTATAGCTGTAGCAACACACTGTACAGGTCATATCACTGTAGTCAGTCAACATAATCACCGTTCCTGGAAATGGGGAAAGGGAATTTAATATTTAGCACAGTTAAATTCTCCAGTGGGAAACAAAATAATATTTTCTAAATCTGATATACCCTAAATTCAAATGGAATTACCATCACATTAATGGGAAAGGCTATGTCACCCCCAACACCTCCCCAGTTCCTATAAACAAGCCTGGAGTACACTTCCTCATAACTAAGATCTATGGTTTGTAGCTTGAATCTTCTACAACAGGCGCCAAGGAGCTAAGGCCGAAGGGGCCACGGCCGCAGTATTCTTGCAAGCAGTGGCAATGGGGCTGCAAGTTAAATTTTTTCATGACACATATTGAAAATCTTGAGGTCTAGCTAAACGTCTGAAACCAGTCTGATTTGGTCAAGGTTTGAATAACCACAAGTCAAAGTATAATTCTCCAAGTCAAACTTTTGCTTTGAAGAAAATTTGAAGTGTATATCCTGTAAAATGCAAAACTAGGTCAATAGGTCAATTTTAAGGTATAATAATAACCAAATAAGCGCTATAATACAAATATTTGATCTTAAACAGGGGTACATTAAATACATACAGTCATTAATTTAGAACTGACTCGTCCCAATCAGTTACATTCTTGTAACTCAAGCTTATATATGGAATAAACAATGGAAAAACTGACGTTTCGCTAACTTTTATGTCGCATGAGGAAGAATTTTCCAATGAAATAAAAGATATCAAATACCTGTATGTTTAAATCGTAGTGCGGTACGTATTGCCGCAGCTGCATATTGCAATATACCGGTATATCGTGACAGCTCTAATATTTACCTATGTGAATTATTTCAATAAAGTACTTACTCTAAGCAAAGCTCCCTGACCACCAGGTAAGAGTCCACCATCAGATCTAACCCAGGTTATATTAGGTGTGGGTACACCTGTGGCGGTACATTCTAAATCATGTGAATGACCAACGTCTAGTTGTAACACTGCTACATTTTTACTGGTAATAGTTGGAGGTACTGTAAGGTAAAATAGAAAGATCATAAAAGTATGTTATCTTATATATCAGGACTGCCAATTTGGGTCTTTTTTACATCAGCTGGAAAGATGTCAATAATTACAATGACAGCATTCATTTTTTGGTCCATTTCCACCCTTATCAAATATAAATGGAAAACACAAGGAAAAAAAGGAAGAGAAGACTAATTACAATTGGATATTGTGCAAGAATATTTAATGAAAAGCATAACTTATATGAATAATCAAACAAATATATATATAACCATCAAGTGTTTTGACCTAAGGATTTTTTACCAATATTTTTTGCATTCACAATCAAATCACAAGTCTGTCAGTGGCATTAATACATTGAAAAAGCTAAACAAAATGTACGTTTCCTTTAGGCACTCCATTGTACTTAACTCCCCAAATTAAGGTATGAGCTAAAAAGAAATAAAGACGACCAGAAACGGCATTTAAAGTTTATGGCAAATATAATTTCTATTCTTAGACAAAGGTTTAAGAGCCAATTTAACAGCAGTATTATTCACAGTCTGGAATTGGACAGCTCATTTCAAATTGTATGACGTAGACGATGTAAACAAGTTACGTATCATAACAATTTCGTCATTAATATTATGATGAGAAAAGGTCACCTGAATGTGGCCCTTGTTTGAAAACGGCCAAATATGTATAAGCGAGTAGGCGAGCAGAAAATTTTAGATCGGGTTTTAATCAGATTGAACATTTTCTTACCTTGTACAACCAACAATCCTATTTTAGATGGCCATGTAGCTGAACCATCTCCTTGGATTTGAATGTAGCATTTGTATTTACCAAAATCTACCAATTCTAAACAATTGATAACCAACATGTATGTTACACGACGATTATATTCACGTTTTATAATCTCGTATTTTTTAGCTCCCTCTGTACATTCTTTATTCTCTATATAAATTGTCTCATCATTTGTAATAATTTCTCCACCTGATTTGGCATCTAAAAATGTCCACACAACCTGAAAACATATTTAATAACACATTTGTAATGCTTTGAAAAATCAATACATTTTGAAAATATAAAATCTTACTTATAAGAGCTGCCTCAGTGATTTAGCGTCAATGTTGCAGACTTCTAATTCAGGGGTATACATAAACTTAATAGTCTCACTTCATAGGGTAATGTTATATTTCTTTTTACTTTCTTGTAGCTCTCCTCTAGTTATGACTCTGAATGTTGAAAATGAGCATAAAACAAGGATTGTTTGGCATGCCAGTATGAACTATTGGCTGTTATGTAGGCTGTGGTGTAGTGGTTAGCATGTCTGACTTCTAATCTGGAGATCCCGGGTTTGAAACCCGCATGCGGCAGGTCATACCCTATACATGAGTTGTCGGCCTCGTGGTAGGGCAAGTTAGTACTGGTGATAGAAAAAGTGTCCAGGAAACCTATAGTAGGAAGAGCTGGCCATGGTATATATGACCTATATATGTGTTGAATATGACATTAAAAAAAAAAGAAGAAAAAAAGGTTGTTGATTGTAAACATTTGGTTCAGGCAAATACAACTGTATATAGCTGATTTTACAACCACGCAACTTACTGCCCAGCCCTGTATTAAAATTATATCACCCCTCAAGTCATTTATAAGTGCCAATTAAATCTGATTTTGACAATTAGCAGACTCAAGCTATACTTACTGTATGTCCAGACTGTTTGTTCACTACAGTACAGTTTAATTTAGCCTGACCACCCTGTGATGTCACTTCAGGAATAATTTCATCCACAATCTCAGGGTCCAGCTGACCATATGCTGAAATAGAACAAATTAAGAATATAAAATTAAGATGATGTCACTCAAAATTACATTAGATGTGAAAATAAAACATTTGTCAAAAGTGAATATTTTGTGGAATTGTGCACAAATAATTATCACAATATTAAGGTATTGGAACATGATCATACATACCTCATAAATGTAGCTATACCAGGCCTCGAAAAATTTTCCAAAACCCACTCGCCCTGCAGGGCGATCGGATCTGGGTACGAATGTTTCACGAGTCCATCGCCGATTTTCATAATCACATTATGTAATTAAGACATCATTTGAAATGAACGAGGATTGATAAGTGTATCGATGATTGTTTGAACTGGTTACCATTATCACAAATAGCGAGCGTGTGGATAGTGTCCATGACGTAACGAATCTATTTTTGGTAACACTTTTTTCTTTTTTACTTGCCATCGAACGTACGTATTTTCGAACAAAGGTTCATTTTATGTGTCGTTTTAGACTAAACTTAAACTTTTTTTCTTTTGATAAAATAAGCGGCAAATGATTTAACGAAGGGTATGCTAGCATTGTTTTGGGGACATGTGACAAACTCGCTTCCGCAAGCCTTTACCCTTTTGTATGGACGACTGCACATGGTATTGTTTAAGTTTGGGGTACAATTAGTGGGTCAAGTGTGTTATTTAATCCTCGCCGACGTGTCATAAACATAATTTGCTAGTCACGGTCGTGTAACTGCCCAAGGCAACGTTCTTGTGAAGCCTGCTAGATCATCGTAACGAATTGTCGATCTTGATTGGCTAATTGACTTTCGATGTTGAGAAATGACGCTCTGATTTGCTGTGAGTGTAAACTAGGCGGAGCGTAATCAATAATTGACGATGAAAATCGCCTAAATGGGAAATAATCGGCGCAGTGGACTTCTTTTGATGTTTTGATGGGCCGAAATCGTAACACTCAATGCGACATTATCGCCCTCGCAGAGCCCTGTTTTCGGTATGGGTTTTAAGACTAACAAACACTTTATTTTGAAGGATTTATTCAATACATTTTCAACTTGGCACAAAAAAGTTTCAACTTGGCACAAAATAGTGCTCCCTCGAGCTGGCGAGCGTCAGGAAAACTTCACTCGCCCGACAGCATTGTTTACTCGCGAATTCGAGCGGGCGAGTGGATTTTTTGAGGCCTGTATACATTTGGGTAGTCCTATAAATATGACAATGCATTTTTTTTATATTTTGACATTTCTCAAAGGCAATGGCTAGAGTTATGGTACCGGAACTCTAGACCCAGGGTCTAAAGATACGGAAGTTCTGTAACTGTAGACAACCCTTGCAAGGGTAGGCTAGAGTTACGGAAGTCACACTAACATTTACCTTAACTCTAGCCACTGCCTTTCTCAAGACTTTGGTCCGTCTTAGAAAATTTTGAAGTTGGATTCATGATTTGAACTAGACATTTGGAATGATATAAAATTCAAAGATTTCAATATCTTAGATCTTTCTGTAATGTAATAATCACTTGAGTAACAGTTTAGTCATACAGTATTATTGTCCAATTTTATTAACCTGCCCTATACATACATTAACGAGAGGTTAATCAGTGCTATTTATAGCTTAGCCGATCGAGCAGAACTTATATGAAGTAGGCGATGGAATTCCGCTATACATCTGTATCGGTGACATGGATTTATTTGATTGTTATGTGCGTCTGTCGATGTGGCACAGTGGATGCGAGTTGCCCTCCGGTACCAGAGATACGTGGTTCGAATCTCATTAGAACCACTATTTTTTTTTACCATTCAAAATAGTAGTTTACACATTTTCAAAATTTCAATAGATCTCTGTTTTGTACACAATCGTTTATAATACTACACAATATACATGCAGAGTTTGTCGCGTTGTGAAGTGTGAATTTATATATGAAACATGTAATAAAATATTAACAAAATAAAAAGATAATATGAAAAGAGACAACGGAAAAAATATATCAAAGAGAGAAAATTTATCAATTGATATTAAAAAAAAAAACAATACTAAAACCCACATTCAGTAGGATTCGAACTCACAGCTAAAAAAATAGTCAGTTATATCGAGAATGTTTGTGTTGCGACTTTACCGATTATACTACGACGGCATATGGCAATTCGATTCAAATTGTTATACTTAGCTCTGATAACTGTCGATCTGTGTGCATTAGAGCATATCATTGAATACTCCGGCTTTAAATAGTATCTCATTATGACGTGTATGCATGCAGACTGGGCAGGTTAATAAAATTGGACAATAATTGAATAGGACAGGGGCGAATTAGTTCTAAATATAAGATCCTACATAATTTTTTTATCATATGGAAGTTTTTCTGTACGTAACAGAAAAATGTCCAAATGGTAAAAAAGTTACGTAGGGTCTTATTTTTAGGACTAGGGCGAATAGACTAGAGGCCGAAGTGACCAGGTAATTACATTGTAATTTAAAATGAACTGTCGTAATCAATTAGACCGCCACATAGACTGATTGACAATATATTTATGCAAAACGTAATCAAACAAATGTAAGATCTGTTCATAGTAAGAAATATCGTGTTGACTAATAATGGTATTTTTCGGGCGCCATTTTGAAAGTTTGACTAACTCACAACTCACCTGTGTTGATTAACACAGCCACACAAATGGCAGGCAGGAAAACCCGCATCATGTCTTCTTAAATTGACAATGTTACACAAGCAGGAATCTGTTAATTTCTCGAAAGTTAATAGAAAATACAATCGTCTTAAGTGTCCTGTTTCACCGCATTTCCGGATTGTCAATCGTATTTACAAACTCACCTGTGTCACGTGACTAAAGGTAAACCAGGTAAAAATTTAAGAATTTAAAATAAACGAAACTTTCTATTTCTACAAAAGATCATCAAATTTAGATTCTAATAATCTGAAGTATTGATTTGAAATGCATCTTAAGGATTTTTTTGTAATGGAGGTTTATATATAACTTTTTTTGCCCTTTATGCGATTTTGAAAAATCAATTTCGTTCAAATCTCCAACTTTCAATTTTGTGAGTCATCGGGCATGCGCACTATCATTTCCTGATTTTGTGATTCTCAAAACTTCAAATATTTAACAAATGACTGGGTAAAGCAACCATATTATCATCATGTTGAGGATTATAGTCTTTGTGGCCATTTGTGTCCATACAGGTAAGTAAAGCGAGTAATTATCACCTGCGATCTGTCCCAGGTGTGATAGAGTAAATACACATATCTCACCTGTTTTGTTTACCTCTGCCTCAGGTACACTTATTTCCAGGTGAAATAATTATAGATCATTCGATTTGAACTACTGTCTATCATTATCTTTAAAGAATGAATTTACGATTGTTGATAAGTTTAAGCCTGAAACTGTTAGAATAAGTTAATTGAGAAATTGCAGTACCTAAGCTACAAATTTATTGTTCCCAGCATAATTTGTAATGGCTGATGTACATGATCACTTCCAGGTTGCTTGCACTTGCCCTAACTTAGAGACTAATGAATAAGATCCTACGTATCATTTGGACATTTTTCTGTTATTACTCAGCAGAAAAACGTCCAAATGATACAAAAAGTTATTTAAATCTCAATTACAGTAAAAACTCAGAAAACCGGACTGGCTCGGACTGACCAAAAGTCCTGTTTTCAGAGGATTCCGGTTTTCAGAGGTTTATAGAATAACTAATTAAACATACCTATGGGTTTGTGTGGACATGTTCCTACATTAAATGGATGGTGCAGCTATATCTTAATTTATTTTCAATTAAAGTTTGGTCAATTTTGGTTTGGTAAGTGTAAATTTACTGAGAAAAAAGAAAATTAAAATATTATAACTTTTCTATAGTTACATGTACATGTTATCAATTGACTTTAAATGCATTCGAATAAATAATTTTAAATGAATGCATATGATCACATAACAACATCAAATAAACTTTTTTCTAATATCTTACCCAAAATAAAAAGATAGACATCATTATTTCCTTACAACTAACAAACTTTAGTAATTTTGAAAACAAACATCTAGTCTCTTTATTTGTATAAAAACAACATTTGAAATTAAAATTTTTTCACAAATTATGTCTGTTCAACAATACATGTTTATACAAAAGAAACATTATAAGAATCCTAAACAATGACAGACAAGTGTTTTTCACACCTGTATAGATAACATGCTTGGATATTTAATTGACAATTGACATCTGCCAGGGATTATGATTAACTAACTGTTACAATACACATAAAGTTGACACTTGGTGTCCGGTTTTCAGAGGATTTTTCATGCATATTTATCATTAGAAGCCATGGCAAAAGGTCCGGTATTCAGAATTCAGAGTTTCCGGCTTTCAGAGGATATTTTTCAATGCATTTAATAGGGAAAAATATGGGACTTCAAAAATGGTCCGGTTTTCAGAGGATTCCGGTTTTCAGAGGGTCTGATTTTCGGAGTTTTTATTGTACATGAATGTCTTATTAACAAATACTGACGACAATAACTATCTTCTATTAAATGTGTGAAACCAAGATTTTTGTATTGTGTTTTTGCCAAATGTCAATTTGTATGTTGGTTTTAATAAAAAAACAGTTGTATTCAGTTAATATTGTCCGTTTTGAGAAAGTCCCTACATTCCAATGACACGTGACTCTTCACTAAGAGAAGTTGATCCGCTAATGGGTAATCAGCAATGGTTGAAAGTGAAACGAAAGATTTTTCGACAGAAAAACTTTTTGGTTATTGTAACATTTATTACCTAGAGGTACTAAAAACAATTACAAATAAATATTAACATAATGAATATCTTTCATAAATCTAAAGAAATCCGTCTTTATTACCTAAGTGATCCGTTACTGGCGACTCAACTGTATATAGGCATGCATATTTTATGATATGTTTTAAGATTTAAAAGCACTTTTTCATATGCTGCAAGAGATGATTGATATCATTGTGATGGATTACTGGCATAGGGCTATTCCAAATTTAGAATGTGATTATATTTCACTCTAAGTTGGAATTAAGGTCTCATGTAGTACGGTATGACAAGACTCAACATTAAGGTCTTCCTATTGCCACTGACTTCTAATAATTGGGTTCGGGTAACTTATAAATGCTAATAAAGTAGAATGCATAGCTAGTTGTCAAACTGGGAAACCTATGTCAAATTTATGTCAAGCCTTGTAGGAAACTATTGCTTGAGAAAAATTATGGTAAGAAGAAGAATAAGGCACTGTACTCTCTGTCTGGTTTGTTGTCTATTGACACGCTTTATCTCATTAACTGTGTATTGTAACTATTGTTGGTACATTATTTTCTACCGTTTTTCTTTTCAGCCTGGAGTGCTGATCCTAAAGTTGTTTTAAAGCATACTTTTCCAAACACTACTATAGTGAATAATTATAAAACAGTAGTGGTTGAGAAAGACAAAGATTGTTTCTTATCTTGTGTTGTTGACAACAAACCAGCTGAAAAAAAGGTAAGTGAAATTATTACCTGTAATGAAAAAAATTAAGTGTAGTACGACTAGCTACGATGTATGTTTGGTTAGACCGTGGGCAGGATATCAGCTTTGGATATCCCCATCAAATCATCAAAGAAATTCTAAGCAATCGCCTACCAGGTATATATGGATGGTTAGTGCTTAGAATCTGTGTGATCTTGATTACCTTAGATATAAACAAAAACAAGTTTTTAAATTGATTAATTCTGTGCAGACCACCTAAAAAAGAAACCTAGGTTGGCTAAAGCACAACTGACTATCTTCTGAGTATTAGTGAGTTTGATATACCCAGACTGAACCCTTCAAACCTTGTAGTTATGTCATGAAATTCACATGGTATTTTCTACCGCCATTGACCGGTCTACTTCTGTATTAAGGAGGGTAGTTGGCAGCAACTGGCCATAAGTATGTGTCAAGGATATGTTTAAATCTTACACCTAGAGATCTAAGATACTAAGTAGCTTGACTAATCAACAGGAAATGTCTGATTTGCCTTGTCAAAAAAAGGAAAATCATATAAAAAATGGTACAATATAAATGGTACATCTTTACAAATCTTCACAGATTGAATTAAAAATTACATAGATCATTTTTTTAATTATGTCTATTTTAGGTACAATGGCTGGTCCAGAATTTTAATTCGAAGGTAACTATACCAATATCTACTGATACTGACACCCAGAATGCATTTAAATATCAAATAGATAAACCAGCTGCTAACAACTGGAGATTGAAGATACAAAATGTACAAGAGTCTGATCAAGCTTTGTATATATGCCGTGTCCAACTTGGTGGTCAACAAAATGCTAATGACAGTAGAATGATCAGTGTAATACGTAAGTATTTTGTATTGTGCGCCAACAATTACTGTTCCAATTTGGAAACTTTTTGTTAATGTTAGTAATCTCACTCTATGGTCTAAAAATAGTTATGTTTCTAAACCCTATTCAGTCACCGCGAAACAGTTAATTACTGGACATTAGGTCCTGTGAAGATCAAAATTTTACAGAACCAAACCAAGTCTTACTGGACTTGAGACATGTTACATATTTGATGAATTGAAAACTTAGTACATTTACCTATTTTAGTGTATGTGACTAAGTTTTTTTTATTTTAAGTGTTTCATTTCAAATTTGACCATTCATGTGTTGATTATTATGTAACATAACTATAAACTCTCTTTAAGTCTTTAAACAAAAACTTCAAAGATGTGGTTAAATTTTTTGTCGGAAAGTCGGTCCTGTAAACCTGCAGATTTAGACAGACCTTCTAAATTTTTTACAGGATTTGTCGATCAGTCCTCCATGTTTTGCAGTGACTGCCTTTTTTTACAGCCAACCATATTTTTTTAAAGTCAAATTTCATTTTTTGTCTCACAGTAGATAATAATGTAAGAAAAACAGGTTTTGAATCATGAAATTCATTAACTCGTGACATTTGATGTCTGGGTAGAGCTCTTGTACTGATTATGAATTCAGTACATAAGTACAGGTTTTTAAGGGACCCTAACTGAGACAGATGTACACAAAATATCCCTGAACAATTGACAAAAATATCAAATTAAACAAAAAGCCTGCATACTGACCCATTTTGGAGAATATGAAATCAGAAGCAAAAATTTGTTTGGCCTAATAAAAATACTGTTTGACATACTTTATTTGTGTATTCTCATTCATTTATTATCAGATTTTAATTTATTGGAAAAAAAGGCAGGGTAATTTTGCTTGAGCAAAGGGGAAAACAAATATTTTTAAAGGAGAATGGAGAAGAGTTTCTGTCCAAAATGGCCCAAATGCTGGTCTGGTTTAATGTTAAAAACCCCAAAACCCAGCAAGAATATTGTCCCACCCAGCTATCTAAGTGGTAGTTACCCAAGTCTAATGTTGGAGGGGTATGGGTTCAATTAGCTCATGTCATGACATAATTATACAATGTGTTGCTACGGCATTAAATCCAACTAAAAATCTTAACAAGAATATTTAACGTATTTCAGAGAAGCCTCAGATTATAGATATCTACACGAGTTCTGATACAACAAAAGATGAAGGGGATAGATTAGATTTTAATTGTCGAGCTAGTGGTATTCCTCAACCTATAGTGACATGGAGGATGGCTGGTGGAGGAATCTTACCTACAGGTGGCAGAGAATTAACGGTAAATATACCTACTTTACTTTTATTGTAACAATGGGCGCGTTGCCTAACGATTTTCGCTATGAAAAAGCCCTTTCTTGTACCGATTCATCTTAGGAAACAGCTAGTTATTTACGTCGCAAACCAAGATGGCGGCCTTTGCCGAGTAAAACTTTTGCGCTTATTGCAAGTGCATGTTTTCGGGACGATTTCAAACTAAAAAAGGCTTTAACAAGTATAAAATCACCGCAAAAACATATGTTTATTTGAACTATTACAAATATCAATTATTTTCAATTCAGCTACAGTCAGTCAAACATAAAAACCAAATTGTCGGCAAACAGGAAGTCACATTTTAGCCGAGGCAGCCATTTTGATTTGTTAAAGCGCTTTCGGGTAGCGAAGAATTTTTCGCACGCTTTCGCTACGTAGCGAAATGAAGTGATATATTGTAGCAAGCCGTTTCCTAGTATTTTGCTTCGTAGTGATACCTAGCGAAATCCTTAGGCAACGCACCCAATATTACACATCCTTATCGGTATTATGGATTATCTCCCTTGATATATATTAGTGGCGAGTTTCCCAAGCATATTGCTAGCTAGCGCTTTGTGCCCTTGTACCCTTTTTACACCAAAAGGAATAAGTATGGGATATCAAATTAAAGGTACCAGGGGGCAAAGCACTAGCTTCTGATATACTTGGGAAACTTGTCACTGCTAGTAAAACCTTAAAACCTTTAGTTTTGCAAAAAAATTCTTTATAACCTTTTACTTTTCTAAGAAAACCTGTGAAGTTGAGCGGAAAAACCAATATTTTCAACATGAAACCATTATATTCTATCAAATAAGATGCCCATCCAACATGAAAAAGTTTTTGATCTTATCAAATCCATTGTAATCATTATTGTGTTATAGTTAGTTATTAAATTGTTCGGATGTTGTTTTTGATATCATAAAATTATATATTCTATATCATTACAGTCACCAAGTATCATTGTTGACAATGTTAGAAAGGAATTCCGAGGAATGTATAAATGTATAGCACAGAATAGAGCTGGTACTGATGTCAGAAATATATACCTTAGTGTGAGATGTAAGTATATAAAGTATAATGTAGAATCTTATTACCAAGCAAAATACTTTAATAAAATCTGTTGTAGTAAAAAAAGGCGGTTGTGCAGACGTAAATAAAAATTTCCTGATGTACCTGATTTACCTGTTGGTAAAATAACACTGTTGCGCAAATTATGTGTGCAGTGAGTCTAGTCAAACTGATGTATGTTTATTGTTGAAATCCATAGCACATCTTAATATAGCGCGTAAAACTCGAAAAAAAATTCAAACATAAATACAATTTAGGACATAAGAATTGTGCAACTAAAATTCTTCAAACTGAATGTATATCAGGTTGATATCGGAAATTATTTTGTACGGCCTTTCTCCCTCCTGCCACTGATTCCAAATCATGTAGGGCAGTAGTCAGTCACTGATGGAAGTATATGCGCCTAGTAGTTAGTTAACAACTAAAATCACAGATTTAGCCTTTCCAGGAACTGTGAGTAGGTGGACTGACCGCCATGATATAACCTATACAATGTGTTGCTACAGTGTTAAACCCAACAAAACAAACAAGACTGTCCAGCAAAAAATATGGTCTCATCCACATAATTTTCTGTTCATCAAAATATGTAAAATGTCTTTGGTCCTGTAAGACTTGGATATGTCAATTTAAATTTTGATCTTCACATGACCTACTGTCTAGTAATAAACAGTTGAGTTTTTATGTAACTGCAGTGGACCTATGGCGATTTTTTCTGGGTCAAGTTTAGTTGAACTTGAACTTTTATTTATTAGCATGCAGTGACATCGTACCTTATTATGCTAATATGGATCTACATGATCTTAAACAGAAACCTTCATTTAAAAAGAATTTTCCCAACGATATGGAGATTCCTGTCGAGTCTTGAAAGAATCTTATATCAGCTTCAGTCAGTAGAAGGTGATTTATTGTTGAGATATCTATAGCTGTTATTTGGAGGTGACTGGTTAAAGTTTGTATTGGAAACACAAATTTATAGGTTTTTCTTACCATATAAGGTTTGCTTGTACAGGATGCATCGATGCAGAATGAAGTTATTTTACATATATATTGTTGGTACACAACATGGATTGAATCCTTTTGTTCTGTATGTGCACATTTCTTTACAAATTAAATTTTTCTGCCAGATAACTTATCAATTTGAATTTTTAAAGGAAATCTATTTGGACAATGCCTGTTTGGGTTAAGAGACATTTCTCTGTAATTTTAATGATTTTTATTCTAGTTTCACCAACTGTGTCAGTAAATAATGAGACAGTGTTTCAAGCTATAGGACACAGTAGAGAACTGACTTGTGAAGCTTATGGTAACCCTCCACCCACTGGTAATCAAATATACTGGACGAAAACTGGTGTTGGAGCTAAACTAGATAACCCTAACAAGTATGTATATTATCATGGTATATCACGTTTTGTGCCAAGCCTGCAATATAGGATTCAGTTGGTCGGTCTGCTGGTCTGTAGCTTTTCTTTGTCCACTTAATTTCTTAGCACCTACTGTAGGGATTTGATTCAAACTTAAAAATAAAAGTGGTGTCAAACAGGCAAGTGCTTGTCCCATTTTGGTTACGGTCTATTGATTTTTACTGAGTTATGGCCCTTCGATGAAAAATCTTGTCTGCTCATTATCATCATTATCATTATCTTACAAAGAATTATTTTTATTTGTTTGCAGGTATATTCAGGAGAATTATTTTGGATCCAATTATGTTTTAATGAAGTTAACAATTAAAGATATAAATGAGAATGATTATGGTAGTTACAGATGTCTAGCAGAGAATGACAAAGGCAGTGGACAAAATACTGTTAACTTAAGACGTAAGTAATATCATGAGAACTTTACATTTTTTTGACACTGTAGGAATGGGCGAGTGGTTAAACGTTGGACTGGTATTATTGGATCACCAGCCCAGCTTTGGTTTGAATCCCATCCGAAACCTACCTTGTTTCCTTGAGCAAGAAACTTTATCCTGCTAGCTCAGCATTGCAGAAAGCGGACTTGAAAGTGATGAATATAAGTTGTAGTAACTTGTTTTGCAATCAAAAATGAATTGGTATAAATTGATTATTTGAAATCAAGTTTAATGACCATCTTCGTAACTGCAAAATTCAGCTTTTAAGGACTGTTATTATTTAAATGGGTGTAACACAAATTTGATTCTAGCTTCACCAATTGTTTTGGTGGGCTAGTTTTTTCTGTGGATGTGACCAAAATTTGAGTGTTAAGATGCCCAGGTGGCAACCATGCCTAAATTGTTTTAATATATGTATGTTGTAAAGGGAGACAACCGTTATTGACTATATAACCATTTTATACTAATTTGATTTCACTCTCTTAACATACACTGTAGTCCATACATGTACTATAAACTTCATTATATTAATTACCTAGTATCTCTAGTTTTGTTATTTAACCCAAGAACATTACATGAATAACTAGTCCTCCATGAAAGTCGCAAGTTTGTTAATAAAATATTGTATTTATTTATATTACAGAGTCGGAGTACTACGTATCAGATCGACCTATGGGATACAACACTGGTTCCTTGGTGACATTTAGTATAACAACAATAGTTATGTTGTTTGCAACAGCTTTATTACATTGTTGTTAATATACATGTTTAACACTACTTTCATTATTTTGTACATTATATGTGTAAATCAATTTCATTAAAATCAGGCTACTTATGGATCCACTATTCTTTTATGCAAGGGTCTGATTGAATTTATTTATGGGTTAGTAAAATAATAATTTGCTTTCAGTGATGTTGCAGTAAGCAGCATTTTCCCAAGCAGTGGCCCAAGTTATTGTGTTTTATAGTTATGGATAAAATTACAAACTAGCCCTGCTATATGAAGTCAGTAATTTGCATATGCTGACTCAAGTGTTCACTAGTCCTGGGCTTAGGGCTAGTGGGTTAATGTGATGTCTGATGTCACACTTCAATATCCTTAATTGGATCCACAATAGAACAAATGTCCTTACATGAGACAACAATAATCAAAGGGACAATAGTGCTGTCAGATTTTAATGGAGTATTATGTCTTATACAACGAACTCAAGCAATACAATAGACATTTTTCTTACTTCATTTGCATAGACTGCATGTCTGCTTGTTAATGCCTTATGGGGACTACATAAACTGCTGTAGGAATTATCCATTAAATTGCATGTACATGGCCTAATGTAATCATCCGTGGTGGATTTTAATGAGGATCTGCTTCAGACCACTACTAAACATGGGGAAACCCCTTATAAAAATGACAGCATTCAGTTCCTAGATTGAAACAATTTAAGTGACTCTTACATCACTTACAGAGGAGGGAAGATGACTCCCTGGTTAGATAGGTATAATATATGACACAAAAGTGAAAACTCTAACAAGACCATTAGATCACATTGTGGCTAGCCTCTGTAGAATCTGATTTTACTGAGATTGAGTGTTAATTGTAACATAACTTTACTTCATTTAACATCTGTATGTATATATTCTATCACTTACTCATTTGTATAATAATTTTTAACATTGATTTAACATTGAAGGTGTATATTAATTTTTTATCTGAAACATTTGTGGTGTCAATTATACATAGCCTTTATAGCAGTATATCATGGCTAAGAATTTAGACATTTCATGTACAAAAAGCCATTGTTGAATTGTATGCATGTTTCAATATATATTTGTTTTAGTTCTTGCCTGAAAGGGCGTTTTAGCGAAGTGCTCAATTTTGATTTGTTTATACAGCAATCTCAAACTGCAATGGAAACTAAGCCGTCCTTCCAATTTGCCTCTCACAAAAGAATGTAATCAGATACGTAAGTGTTCCAAGCATGTAATCAGTGTTTTTAAAATAGACTAGCTTAGTTATGTTTCCACTAAAGTTTGATACTTACTGTCATAGACATTTTGTCTTTAATAAAGTGATGTGTCCTTTCCTTTATGGTTTAAGTTGAAACCATGTGTTATTAACAATGACTGTCCCATCAAATTGATATACCTGTGGTTAACTCCTGCTTAAATGTGACACAATTACTAGGGTTGATAATTATTAGATTTTATGTAACATTTTGTATATTATAAATTGTGCCATCTTAGATACATTTAGAGTAAAACCTCTCTACTACAGTCAGTAGATATAATAGAGTGGTGCACTGTTGTAGACAAATCAATCATCATATCCTGATTTGTCATCAGCTTCCAGCATCCGACCACTCCAGGCTGTATGTTTTTTAATCAGTCTTTACACACTCTGACCATGATTTTCTTAGATGCCCATGTTTTCCAGAGGATGGGATAATCATTTTTGCGATTGTGTTGATGCACGCCAAAGTACGCATAGCATGAGCATATCATCTAAGACGTCTTGCTCGAAGTGTATCAGTAACCACCTGTATACCTAGCTTAGCCCAGAGTAGTTCTAGTGGCTTGGTAACACATATCCAGCATATAATCACCCTTTTATCTCTGATGAGTCTCTGTTGGTCAGCATCAATTTTGTCTCAACTTTCTCTGTAGGAAGACTGTATAAAAGTCCTTGATTTGAGGTTGTTGATGTTATTGTAAGGTTGGTGGTAGGAGAGGTTTTACTGTATATTAATTTTTATTACTAGAGTTGTTAGTAAACAAAGTGAGAGAGGTATACAGTGAGAACAATACTTGTTCCTATTGTTTTGTCTCCTTTAAAAATGTCCTTACATTGTATACTGTTATTATATTTGAGCACTATACGAAATATGTATGTATCTAGACATATCTGTATATTGGTGTATAGTGTTGTAGAATTTTTTAAAATACACATATTTGTATATTAGTGTATATTATGTAAAGACAAGTTTTATTCTTTATTCATATATTTGAAAGGATTTTTCATTCTTTATTGCAATATCCATATGGTTGCACATAGGTCAAGTGCTTTGAATAAGTTAGCATCCATGAATTGAACTGTGGTCTTGTTTAACATGAAATTGTCATCCTCTCTGTGTAGCGTTAATTTTTGCGGAGGGATTTTTTCACAGTCAACGAAAGTGACACAGAACATTTATACTTGTATATTGTGAATTTGTAAATATTGCACATATTTTTGTAATTTTGTCATGTTTTTATATTCAGTGAATATTGTACATTATTATCTTAGATAAGGATCTTTTTATCTTGGCTTTGTGTATTTTATACTGCATATCATTCTTACTAAATTCTTCAAATTTTGATTGATAGAAAAAATGATTGCATTAAGTATACTAACATACATTTGTCATCAATTTCATTACTTTTTTGGTTGTTTTTTTCTTGCATTATAAAATTAATGAAATAAACTAATCATTGCAAAGGTTAATGTCACCTTACCATTTAAACCCAGTGTTTGTAGAAATGAGCATTGTTTACCATGATTGTAAGAAGTAATGTATTAAAAAATATAATTCATTCAGTGCATTGACTTCTGTTTAAAACTATTATGACAAGGCTCTGGTTTAGGGGATATAAATCTTTAGAATGGACTTCACACTTAAAAACAGCTCAGTTTTGTTCACATGCCATTCAAGAATACATGTGTAAAACTATGAATTAAATTAAGCTTGTACTTGAGGATTTATTGAAAAAAAAATTCTTTTAAAATGTATTTAATATGATTCCTTTTAATTTGCCCACTACATTGACATGCTGTACTGTCAGTTGGCAAGCTTATAGTTAATTCTAACCAAGCATGTATGTTGAATGTCCAGAATTGTAATATAGACATACATACTTCAGTCTGATACTTATGAACCCATGGTTCTTGCTTCCTAAAATCCATTCAAGCATGGGTTTCTACTGTGCAAAGATAACAATAAGATTTTTATTCAGTTGAGTTCCCAGCTCTACCCAGTGTTTTATACATTTGTACTAAGTTTGCTAAAGTGACTCCCTAACTACATGCATCTGTCACATTTTAAATACATAAGGATATTATGCACTTAGGTGACTTATCCAATAAGTCTTGAACCATCGAGTTCTGAGCTATGAGTCTATAAAGTTTTATGACACTGTCTTGAAATCATGAACCCTAAAACAGAGCTTTTATTTCTACATGCAATAAATATTCACATTTTTGTTTTAACTTAGAAAACATTCCTTTTATTGTACAGTATATTGATCATACTACATATAAGTGTATATTTCAACACATTATAGTATATATTTTCATACATTAATAATAAATATTTCTTCTTATACACACTGGATTATGTTTCTTTATTTCTAACCCATTGAAGAAGTGTTTGATTAATCAACAGTTAAGCTCTTGAGCTATGGTATAGTAGTGTGCATACCTTCTCAGAAAATGTCAGTGGGGGGAATCACGTGACCTATATAGTTCCTTACAAGGCAAAAATGACGAGCAGATCAACAAATTTAGATGAAAAAACAACAAGGTAAATGACATTTATACGTAACCGATTTTTCTCAGACCTAGTGCAGTCTAAGCAGCACAAAGTTCTCTTTCTAGCAGTATTTCACTAAATCTCATAACGGTTTTAGTTTTCTAGATTACCTTGAGGTTTTGAACGAGTTTAAAGATTTTTGGAAGAACTTCGAGGTAATCTAGAAGTTTTAGAACCATTGTGGGTCTGGCAGAACTACCGTTAGAAAGAGAACTTAGTGCTGCTTAGATTGCCCATACTAGAAATTAGTTGTCCCGGGCAACCAGACACCCACACATTTCGTAGCTCGGTTTACTATACAAATAAACGGAAAAGGACTCTTTATTTTTATTCCTGAATGTAGAGATGTAATACAACCAGTTTTATAAATTTTTTATAAAAACCTGAAGTTAGATCGTGAATCTAGATAATCTCTGGGAATACGAGAATGATTAAAGCAGACATTGTGCGTAGAGTTAGTACTGTTTTAGTGAAATGTTTAAAATAATCATTGTATTTCCGTACTTAAAAGAAAAGACAATTCTGCACATAGTGATTGGAGTTCTGTATTATAAATAACGATCTTACAACTAGTTTTAATTCATTCTACCGTGGACAGGGTATTATCAAATATAATAGGACAATTTAATTGTAAATTTGATAATATAAATGCAGTTTCTTTGAATAGTTTATCAAAAGAAAATATACTTAAAGAAAAATGATACATACATTTATTTCTGTTTAAATAAATGGTTAAAAAATAAAAGTAAACATATTTAGCTTGTCTCTACAAATGTAATTGATATTTCATTATTCATCGTATTTTCAGTATAAAACAATACTTCATTTTAAAATGGAAAGTAATGCTACACTATTGTGTGCAATAAATGTATAAATGTCTATAATAATTATGGTGTCCTTAAGGGATCATCTTGTTTTCGCTCTGTCGACATAGATAATACTACTACATATATTACACTGTTCGAGGACAGAAAGTTGTGATAAACATACGACTAAATTGTGCGAAAATACGATAGAACAGTGAGAAAATAGGCTGAGATGGGGCGAAAAAATGTTGGGAAATACGATAGAATGGTGAGAAAATACGATATAGTAGGCGAAAATACGATAAATTGGTGCGAAATTACGATAGAATAGTGCCAAATACGATAGAATAGTGCGAAAATACGATAGAATGGTGAGAAAATACGATATAATAGGGCAAAAATACGATAAATTGGTGCGAAATTACGATAGAATAGTGCGAAATACGATAGAATGGTGAGAAAATACGATATAATAGGGCAAAACTACGATAAATTGGTGCGAAATTACGATATAATAGTGCGAAATACGATATAATGGTGCGAAAATACGATAGAATGGTGAGAAAATACGATAGAATGGTGCGAATGCCGCCCGGCTAGCTCAGCTGGTAGCACACAAGTTTATTGATCGCGGAGTAGTGGGCTCAATTCCAAGGATAGCATACTTTCATGGAGTTTGGTCATGAAATGATTTCTACGGCCACTCTCCCTTGTACCACTGATTCTTAATCATGTATGGCACTTGTCAGACACTGACGGAAGTATGTGCCTAGTAATTGATTCACAGCTAAATCCAGAGATCTAGCCTTTTTCAGGAACGATTAGTTGTAGGTTGATTATTTGCCATGATATGACCTATACTAAGTGTTGCTACGGCGTTAACACCCTCCCCCCCCCCAAAAAAAGAAAATAATGTTCGATTATACAGAGAATGGAGCGAAAATGTGATAGAATAGTACAAAAATACGATATATCATATATGCTATTATTTCACCCTTCTTGTATACTTTTGCGTATCCGTATCGTGGCATCATATTTTCGATTTTATGCCGACTGAGCGATAACCCATTAATTGGCTCTGACGGGACACCGTACTATATAAAAGGTGGATATGACACGTGACCAAATGCTTCATCATCCGAGTAAAATAATCTATCCTACCGTCAACTTTTAGAATAAAATTAAACCTAAGTGTATGTACTATGTACTATTTTCTCTAAATAGATATTTTCTCTTTAAAGTAAATTATTTTTGATATTTGACCTTTGAAGTTGCCTTTTGCCATTCTTGTATATGAATTGCTTTATTACTTCATATTTGACTTTGAAGATTGTTTTGTTAATTTGGAAATGAACTAAATCATCAAATATCTTGTTTTCCGGTTGTTTCCAGTACATTTTTTTTCAAACAAACACAGAGGTCATTTTACTTTTATATTTATGTTGATTTATTGTATCTTACGGAATATTAATAGTATTTTTGATTGAAAAATATACATTGTTTGCTTTAAGTTCGACATTTTCCTTTTGAAATATGATAGAAGGCGGGTTATTTCAATTATACAATAATTTACAAATTTACTCGCGGATTTATTGCCTATTTAAGTATAAAATACTGTAATTCACAGAGAAAGTTTTCCTATTAATATTTCCATTTGTCGGATTGATGGCAACGCTCCTCACATAATAAAAACAGTGACATGTCTAAATTAAGAAGTACTTAGACTATACTGTGACCGATTACTGTGAGTAACTATGGAGTGGTTCTTATTCATAAGGTCGGATGTTAGCCTTCTGTCATGGGCAAGTTTTATTAATTTATATTTTATTTTATGTTTATTTACTACCATTTTTATCCAATATATTATATGGTCGAGCGGTTAAGATACATGCAGCTCATCTGAAATAACAAAAATAACTTCTTTAAAAACCCATTGATAAACTATTCAGGATTTTTTAAAATTCAACATCAAACGTTCTCAGCACCATCAAATATACAATTCAAATGGTTAACTTCGAATGTATAACCGTTTAAACCTATACTCTGAACGTTTCCTCACCATGAATAATTAAAATATTACTTTCTATAAAATGCGGACTTGACTGTTCTTAATCATTCGCATACAAAATGGATTTAGTTTATAAATATCGTGCAAAATATCTCCAATGAACTGTACAAATAAAATACAAGTACTTGAGTCATAAGCACGTTCTACAAATAACAAAAAATACATCGTGGATGTACTATTTTCGTCAAGTAAACCTATTGAACTAGTTCATGTCAAATCTTAAAGCTACCCGCTCATGGATTTAGGGTGTTTTTGGGATATTTTTAAATTGCCTCTCGGTGTCTGTATTTGTGTTAAGAAAATGAATTCTTAATGATTTAAGGAAAACTGACCGATAGATTGTAAGAAATATAAAACAAAAGTCACAAAAACGCACTAATACCATCTATGCTGTTACTAACGGCGTATTTTATACATGTATAAATTCACCATATTTTTAAGTGTATTTCAATTTGCATTAAATTTGCCATTACTTTTCATTCAACTGTCTGTGCCGCAAACATTAACCCAGTGATTTGAATTCTAGATAAATGTTCGATATTCCCGTACTTAGATAAGGGTAGCTATTTTTATCGAGAGTGAGTACAGTAGAACTATATTGGGTATTTAAATCAGGGGGATTAAAATATGGGCCACTGACAGTTGGTTCAAATATAACAATACCAGAGCACTGCTTTATATACTGCCTCCAAACAGAAGGACTGTTGTGTGTATTTAAATCAGTGGGGTTAATGCACAAGCCTGTGACAATGGAATAAAATTCAACAATACCAGGCCACTCTTTACTGCTTCCATTTTTCAAAATTTATTAACAAAATGTATTAACAGTGTTTTAAAATATCAACTTGGAAAAGATGATATTTAAGTTAAAATCTGTGGACAAGAAGCTTTAATTTAAAACTGAGGATTACTCTATTGAGATGGCTTAAATTTATTATTATTGTTTTCTCCTTCAATTTCAAGTCGATATAGAGTCCAGCATAGTGTATAGAGAATTAGTGACGTAGTCATTGTTTGAGAGATTAAATTGGCTTATTTAAATTTAAAGATTATTAAAAAGCAGTTTTCAATGTAATAAATTTTCATTGAGTGTTTTATACGGTATAATTGTGTATGAAATATTGATTGGAAATAACAAGTGTTTTGGATATAGATACTTTCATGAGGAAAATAAGGTAATAAAATATTATTTTTTAAAAATAAATTTAAGCGGGTCTTTTTTGCATGGTTGGAGTTGACGGCTCTTACCAGCATTTTAGTGCTGTGTTCTTGTAGCCAACAACACGCCGCTCCAATAGCGCTTCGAACGACTATTTTCTGAAAAAACTAATTATTGAGCAAGAAATTTTAACCTCAACATACTTGGGCTACTTTGGGACCTGAAATTAAATTCGAGGTGGATTTGTATACGAAGTTGGAAGTTATTAACAATCTTGCCAAAATTTTTTTCAAATACTATAGCCATAATTTGTCTTTGTAAATCGGTTTGGATTGTACTCATTATCGTACAGAGAGAATAGTTTTGTACTAAGCACGATTGTAGTTTCCATTTGAGTGCAGCTAAGTAACATACCCCAGATTGTCATTTATGTTGATTTAAAGGGGAGATTCATTGAAAAACAAACATAAGCGAAATAACATGTCTGATTGAGACAGACTAATATTTTTTTTAAAAATAATGCTTTTGAAAATTAAATTTTCTTATTTGCTTATGAATATTAATAAGATAGGCGTGTTCAACAAAATCGAAAAATTCTTACCAATTTATTGATATTTTTATTTAACTATCAGTGGGGCATATAACAACTCCATTGATTTAAAGATTCACAACAGTACTTCTGTATTCTTTATCGATAAAACCGGGGATTATCAAACATGCATTTAACTCAGCCGGGTTAAAGCATGTCCCACTGGCAGTTGAATACAAGTTAACAATTTCCCTAAGTTCTTCCTGTGCTCTATCATTAAAGCCTTTGTTATGACAAGACCGTCTCCTTCATTATTAGGGGTGTAACGGTTAACCGATATACCGGTTAATATTGCAATACGAGTTCTAACGGTTTTTAGGTTTTAACCGGTTCGTTTTTCCTTGAACCGGTTTTTGTAGTGAAGTGTCATACTGTTTGTTTTTATCAGAATCTGATAGTTATATGTTTAAACAAATGTTAAAATAAATTGAATACTTGAAATACTCTTACTGTGCTTTTAAAGGTTAAACATTTAGTCAATTGAAAGAAAAATATCTGTTTCAAACCACGCATTTTTCTAACATATAGACCATTTTACATTTGTTATTCAAATATTTAGATAAGAGATCATTTGAAAATACCCATATGCGTGCTACGCTGATCCAATTAGGACGAGGTACATGCATTAATTAAAGCTTTGCAAGTGTAAGCGAAAACCGGTACGTATTGCAATATATTGCAATACGGGTTCTGCATATTGCAATATATTGCAATATGGTTTTTACTGTATTGTTACACCCCTATTCATTATCATACCTACTGGGTCTCTTTCTTGACGTTGTATTATTTTAAAACTCAGAGTTTTGATTAAAGACCAGCAGAATGTTGGGTACAGACCAATATACAAGAAAAGAGATGATGTTATGTGAAATAAGCCGTAAAGATGGCGACGAACAATTTGAAAAACAGAAATATTCCAAAGCACTACGTTCTTACAACGAGGTAAGTTTATAAGCCCAAATTTAAACTGAGATTTAATTGTTGTTATCCGACTGACAATAAAATTCCCACCAAATGAAAAAATGAAGCCCAAGCCAAAGAAGCGCGCATATTTCAATCAGCGTACATTCGATCAGGTTATTAAAATCTGATTTTACCGACTGTCACTGAAATGCAAAAAGCAAGGTGAGAAAACAGCAAGGAATGATTTTTAAATTTTGGCCTTAGATGTTCATAAAAATGATATACATGTACTTGGACATGAACTTAGCTTAACAATAAACAATAAAGCTAAGTTCATACAGCTTATTGTGGGTTAGTTGAGAAATTTGGATAAAGAATAAAAAGATAGAACTCATTGAACACGTCATCCACTTTACATGTTATCAGTGATTGGGACTCATCTAAACAATCCAATCATGAAAATTTCTTTTCAAGAGAGAATAAGCTAATTCAAAAATGTTTGCTACAGGTGTTTAAGTGATAAAAATCATTTTGAATACTGTTTTTGAATTTGTAATGTCAGTTGGGTCTGTTTTCTTTGGGTATGGAGTCTACAAGAAACGATAGTCAGACAGCATCTAAGAATTGTTGGCTCATACATTAACCCCACTGATTTGAATATTCACTACAATATTTCAGTAATCACGATCGATAAAATCAGATTTAACTCAGCAGAATTAATGTATACTTCACTGACAATTTAATGAAATTTGAGTATGACGTGCATCGCTTCTAACTCATTTATAAAGTTCGGGTTTCAGTGTTCAGGTCCTTTTTTCGTTTGAGCAAAAGTTCAATTTGACTGTTACGTATTGTTATGATCAAAAGTTAAAGTAACAGTACATGTAGATGACCTTGCAGTTTTAATGACAATACATTTGGACACATACCTTACCGGACAAATTTTTGCTAATAGCTTGTTTGTAGGGATATTTTTTATTAAAATAATTGATTTGATATAGGTCCTGATATTTTTCCAAGTGCAGCCGTATTGGCCCGCGGCGGAAGGCCCTATTTTATCAACCAACAAGAGCGCAGAAATGTGTAATTGGACCGGGGCCAATAATTGTTATTGGCCCTAAAACAGATTTCTGCCTTGTTTTCAGTTTTATTAAACATGTTGTGCTGTGAATTTGGCACTTTACAGGGCAAATAACACATATAAAATAGATATTTGATAAACAATTTTAATTAACATTTGTTTAATAAG
Organism: Mactra quadrangularis; assembly: GCA_025267735.1. Lineage (NCBI taxonomy): Eukaryota > Metazoa > Mollusca > Bivalvia > Venerida > Mactridae > Mactra > Mactra quadrangularis. The sequence continues at coordinate 45,901,672 of CM046299.1, read as the reverse complement.
CCATTGACAGCTTCATGGACACATGATTTAGTAGCATACGGTCACGTGGTATAAACACACTGATAATGTTTGGTTGTTTCCATTAAAACAGGCTCTAAGACAAGTTCCAGATGACGTCAAATCTCTCGTGGGTCGATCAAAATGTTACTCAAAACTAAGGAAGATACGTCGTGCCATGGATGACGTGGATATGGCTCTACATTTAGATGCTATGAACAAAGAGGTTAGTATGGAGGCTGATACGTGCCATGTCGCAGTTCCGTTCCGCAAGGCGCCATAAAATCACAAAAGTAAAGAAATTTGGTCTTTTCATTGTATTATCGCCCCGACATAGAAAAAATGCGATCATATGACATTTTAATCATTTGCCCCATGGAGCAAAAAGCAAAAAACATATATCATGAGACAAAACTTTTACAAAAGTACGACACCCTTTCGATGTTCTGTTCTTGACGCAATTTTGTGTTTTCGTCTCGTACTTTCGTGTTTTGATGTTGGTCAGCCACCACAAATGAGTGTAATATTCAACTGGAGTGTTTTCAAATACAGTGAAGACAATAGACACCGGCTATTGCTGGCAGTGTAAACTCAGATATCCGGTTCGTATAGAAATTTGAAATACCCAATCAACCAGCATTGGTTATTCGCATTATGATAACCGCGTGAGGAGTTGACGAAATGCCGGTTTGTATTTTTAACGTTATGTAAAAAACGCAATGTAATATATGGTGCCATTAGACTTATTTCAACATATTGCGGAAGTGAGTCGAACTTCTCATATTCTCTAGATAGTCCTAGATCTTTTGACCTAAACTGTTAACCTAATACGAAGCGCATACCTTCGTCAGTGGTTGAGTTCGTTTGTTTGTTGGGTTTAACGCCATAGTAACACATTGTATAGGTTATATGACGGCGGTTAGTCCACATAACCACTGTTCCTAGAAAGGCTAAACCTCTGGATTCAGCTGTTAACCAACTACTAGGCGCATAATTTCGTCAGTGACTGACAACTGCCTTACATGATTTAAAATCAATGGTAGGATGGATAATAACCGTAGAAAATATTTGATGACTGAACTCCACGTAGGTATGTTAACTTCGTTAAAGAATCGAACCCACGTGCTATAAATTTGTTGCCAGACGCGCTACCGACTGAGATAACCAGGCCAACCACGAATTGTCGTTTTAACAATACACCGGTAAATTAAAGTTCTCAAAATTAAATGCATGAAATATGATCTAATGATACATACATCGAAGTGCAATATTATCAATCTTGCAGTTGGTAAATTAACATATCAAAGCTTCGTTTATTCACGTACATAATTACGATATTACTTAATAAAACACTATTGTATTGATTGAAAATATTCTGAAGGCACGTGTCCGGGAGGTTGTCAAACTACACTTCATATTAAACTTTATTTAAACCGCCATTGTTAGATTTAAACGTGGTTCAAATAAGCTAATGATCTTTTTACACCAAGCGCCTGATTACATTCAGTTAATATGGCGAAGGGTAAACAAACTCCATTCAGTTAAAATTTTCAAGTCTTTTTGTAGAACTATAGCGAACAAAACGTATCTTCTATTACATAGATAAAATTTCAATTTACCATTCATGGTAATACGAATTCTATCGCGATAATCAATTCTCTGTTTTGTTAATCAAGTATTTAAACTAAAACGCTGCGTATACAAACGAGTGACAGTTCGGAAACGTAACACCACGAGCATTTCTAATCGGTTTCCGCACAAATATTTCTTTATTGTTTTGTTAGAGACAGGTTTATTCCGCATTTTTGAAATTTGACGTGAAAATAAAAATTACCATAATTCTAATGAATCAACTAAACCAATTTTAAGAGTACAAAAATAGCTCATCTTACTTGTAAGGTAATTCGTTCTGATATGATTGCTTAACTTTGTGGCGTACCACGGATGTTCATTATTGACGCATTACTGCCTTTTTGGTAAATTTTGTGATGCTGAGTAGAGTTATGCCTCGATAATTATCTTGCAGGGTTTACTACAAAAAGGGAATGTGTTAGATCAATTAGGTAACTACGAGATGGCTTTGGTGTATTTTCATAGAGGAGCTAAACGTTACCCTAAATCTGTGGAATTTAAGGAAGGCATTGAAAAAGCCGAGAAGCATTCTGTTAAAAAAGGTATGTATTCTTATAAATTTGATCACCGAGCTCGGTAGAACGTATACTTCTTATACATTCTTAAATGTTAGCGTCAATCTTGCTTCACATATTTTTCTTCAAATGGAAAATGGAGGAAGGTTTTGGTTTGAATACCCTCCAAAACCGTCACTTAGGGTTTCCTGAGCGAGAAACATAATCCTTGTTGATGTAGAATGTATACGTACTTCTTTCTTAAATGTTAGCGTCAACCTTGCTCCATAATATTACATGTCAAAGTACAAAGTATCTAGAAACAACGAAGAGGGATTTGGTTCGAATACCCTCTAAAACCTCCGCTTGTCTTTTTCCTGATCTAGAAACTTAACCCTTCATTGATGAATAGAATGAAGTAGAAGACCACATAAACTGACTCATAGGTACATAATTTGTATAAATAGTAAGAACTTGTTGCCCAAACAAGCAACTATATGAACTCATGTCATTTGTTACTAAATTTATGAATAGTAAGCAGAGACCGAGGTAAACAGGCTTAATAAAAATAGAAGTGCCCAAGATGGACGCGGGCGGGCGTCCTGTGTCGTTAACAATTGCGTTAAGTTTTCAATTTAGCATTTATCTCTGCCATTTATAGTCAGATCTTTATGAAACTTCATACAAAGATAGCATACCATGTGATGAACAGAATTAGAAAGTAACCACAACTCTACCTGATTTTATTATTTTCTTCATGCGCCATATCACCTGAAACTTGGGTTGAACTTCATAATTTTGAACCATGTGGGTAGATGTTCTTGCATCTACGATTTAATACATAAACATGTTTTATTTGAAAATGAGGATAAATTAAATGCTCAATTAAAAATGCAGAAAAAGTAATATAACTAATGAGATTTCTACACGCTTTATGCTAAACAAAAGTGGTTGTATAGTGAGAAAAGTGAATTTTGTGTTATTTGATGCGTTCCATATTCAAATTGTATGATGCCTAGCCATTATATGTCAATACTTTTTTACAGGAAGACGTATGAAGATGACGGCCACAGGGGATATCACATTTTTTACAGCATCGCATAAATTAGTAAGTTTATTATTTGTATATAATTAAACATATTCAGGTTTGTGGAACAGAAGGCTACCCGCTAAAGTTGGAGTCTAGTGTCTCAAAGGGCTTGTTAGTTCGAGACTGGCCTGGGTTGTTTAATCCTTCCATTAAAATAGGACACTGATGTCCATTTTCCTCCATTAATAAGATAAATGGAAAAGTTGCCGGCCTTGTGAAAGGAAAGTGAGTACTAGTTACAGCAACTATTGGGAACAAAAGTTTCGAAGCCATGCGCCACGGACCTGGGTCGACCAAAATCAATAGTGACACTATTGTGTCCTATTTAAGTCGTTGTGACATCATTGTGTCACCCTCATGACAAACACATGGCTCCATTCATAAACATGTTGGTAGCTGCTAACCCAGGATTAGATTCTTGTACAGATGACAGTCAAGAAAGTCTCTAGGATGAACTCTTCGTCTTATACCTCTAATTGATAACCACTGGCACCAGAGTCCATGGCTTACGATTATATTCCCCATATACAGTCCCTCGTGAATACATGCATGTACACAGCTTTATATATAGTATCATAATAATTATAATAAAAGTTTAGTTATAACTCGTACACAAGAATGTGTTAGGCACCATTTTTAATTGTGTTCGTTGACAAAATATTATTATTGAAGCACAAGCACTCATGTGCGTATTTAACGAGTTTAAGGACACTGATGTCAATATTGTTAATGTAAGGATTGCAAAACAAAATTAAAACGTCGCTATTGTTTTTTTAACGCATGTGCATTGTTCGAATAGAGAAGATTTTAATGAATGCATTTGTCTCTGAAATTGATTATCACTTAGTATTGAATTTGTTTTTGTTTGTAAACAATTAATTTAAAATAAAACAAATATTTTCATGTCAAACTAAAACCGATAGCTCCGTACAGAATGATTACAGCGTTTTATATACTTAACGAAACTTCTAAGTACCCCGATTTCAATATTGTAGGAAATGTTTATTTTTCAACATTTGAGTCAAATCGATTACGGAAATTTGTATAGGATCATACTGTTGACTGCTTGCATGGTTTTATGCTACTTTATCGATGAAAAACCAGTTTTGTCGTGCATGCGTTGATATGGGACGATTTTTAATCGCTCTGCAAATTTGATTTAACAAAAATAAGCAATTATGAAGCATATCCTGCACCGCTATGCAAAAGACCTTTGTCAATTTCTCGTGCTTGAAGCGACATTCGAGCAATCTCTTGATTTTTCTTTGCATGAATTAAAAAGCATGTAAACCATGCAAGCAGACGACAGTATAGTCCTATACAACTTATCAATAACGATCGGACATACATGTCGAAAAATAAAAAAAAATCCAACAACATTGAAATCGGGGTACTTAGAAGTATCGTTAAGTATATAATAATGAAACGGCGCTAAGCTATACCATTAACGCACACAATCATGCTTTATTTAAACGAAGAATCCCCATAGTACAGTCGAATGTGATAGTACAGTGTTATTTGTGTAATAGAAAACCTGAAGGATCAGATCACGAATGAACTCTGGAAGGTTTTCCCAGTCCCTATTTTGACTTCCCGATTCCATAAACGACCTGAGAAACGCTAAACTTTTGATCTGCCCCAAAGTTGTTAAGGATTCTTGCGATACACTGTACAGTTACGTTCCACTAAAAGCAACGCCTTGGTCATTGTACATATTAACGAGCTCTAACTACTCTTAAGTTGCAAATGCACTATGAAAAGAAATTGGCCTAAATATTTATATCATCATATTTAGACCAAAGATATTAATGGAAGTAATAGTAGAACTTTACTGTGCGATGCACAGGCGGCCATCACGGTCCCTAGTCATAAACACTCGTACTTTTTATTTGGGACCGTGCCGGTCGCCTGTGGTACGATGCATGTTGAAACTCTTTGGAGATTCAATCGACAATTAATATTCTTTTATTTACTTTCTAGCCACCTCCAAAACAGTTTCAATGGAAAACAAAACCACAAGAAAAAGTTTCAAAATCAATGGTACCCAGTGCTAACTTCCGTTCGCGCCAAGTTCATCCGTTGACAAACATTCACCGGAAACCAGCCGTGTTATTATCGGAGTCAAGAGCTACTTCAATGAATAGTTTACTAGCAGGGTCACTGGAGTCACTGGCATACGAAGATAAATTGATAGAAGAATCAACAGAAAAGAGTATTCTTGGAGAAATGTACGATGACAAACAGTATTTAGAATTTCTGCTGGGTCATGAACGTAAGTACAGATCTTATACAATGTATTAGGTAATGCATTCATTAGACTAGCTACTAGTCTGATAATTAGTTTGTTTTGTCTTTTTATTTACATTTTATACATTATAACAGACTTATATTGTAGCCAGTCTATTTTCTATCATACTGCATTGAGAGAGATATCTGAACGATGAAGTTCAGATAGAGATGTAGACTGGCTCAAGATTATTAGTTGGAGAATTATTGAAAATAAAATACTTCATCGCCTGGAATCCAGGCTATGCATTCATGAACGTATTCACTTTAAATAAAGCCATTAAATGACTTGTCCACTAAATAGGTGTAAAAGGTGATGCATGTTCACTACTTTACTGATTTCAACAGACCTTTTTGACATTTAACATTTATTATAAATAATTGGATATGTACATTGTATAAATTGTATATGTATTGTGTGGACCAATCAATGCACACGTATAGCTTTTATCTAGACGAAACACTATTAATAGCATCAAAATTTCGCAATTTGTAGTTTTAGACCAGGGTTTCCGAGCTATTTTGACGGTGCGTGCTGTGATTGGACGATTCGTTGCGAGTTGCGTCATGAATTATCATAATATAGCTAAGGTCAGCTGAACGTGACATGTACTGTAAGCTTGTTAGATGCCAAGTAAGCCAGTTTGCGAGCGAAGAATCTCAGGTTCGGTTTTAATCAGATTGATTTAAGACTGATGTTATTATTTCAGATTTCAAGTACAAGAAAACTCCACTAGGGAAAGGTGAAGTAGCCGATACTGCATCAACTGGTTTACAGTTTTTATCTGAACGTACACAGTTCTGGGATAGTCTAGGACCATTGCCACCGCCACACCCTATCCGTAAAACACAAAGTCAACTAAGAAATAAAAGTCGCTTATCTCATTACACTACAACTGATTCTATCAATTCTGTGGGAACTTATAATACAGGTGAGTTCAATATGTGCTTTGTGTATTTTTTTTATTTTCATAGATCAATGATGAATTATGTACAGCCAAAATATAATACAAAAATATGAACGAACATAACTAAATGTACATGAATACATAAATATATATACATACACGTAAATATGTACTCACAAAAATGCATAAAATATAATTATATAAATACATGATACATGAATACACTAATACACTTATACATAAATACATAAGTACATAAGTACATAAAAATAAATACATGAAAACATTAATACACGAATACATTTTGTATATGAATACATGAATTCATAAATACGAATACATAACTGCATAAAGTCATAAATATACAAGCACATAAATACATAGATAACAATGCAAGCACATATCTGATTTAAGAATTAAAATAAGGAAATTGAATCATAATACATTATAATATACGAGCAAGCGTATAAACTCAAACTGAACACTAAAATTGCCTCCAAAGTAATGCCCCGTAAAATCGTGGCTTGTTGCGGATCCGTACGTGCAGACAGACATAGGCCGTGGGAAGCCTTGCGTATTAAGTTGAGGGTACGCACATGGCACAAAAACACATCTGTACGAAGCCGTACCTGGAAGATATGCAAGTTTAATCGGCCACGATTTTGTTCACGATTTGACTTTGAAACTGATACATGTATCCACGGCTCATCTCAAGGACCCTAGTAAAACGTAAAAGTCCGTACGGGCACGCAAGAGTTCGTACGAGTCCTTGCGGAGTTTGATCGCACGGCGCCCGTACGGTGCCCTCACGGCTATTTTTATGTTTATGTGACTGTAGCATGAGAAGAAATATCTTAATGGTACTTTTTATTACAAGTCTGTTCCATTAGAGAGTTAAGCTATCTTGGGTTATTTAATTTATCCCACACTTATAGAAGGTCCAAAATTAAAACTTTAATTGTGTGATAAAGAGTGCAAAACTTACTTAATACATATCGCGGGCTAAGCGCAAAACGTTTGTTACTCACTCTTCTTTTAAATTGAGTTACGACCGTTTTGCTCTAAGCCTGCGATGTATACTGATGAATTTCGCTGTATTAATTTGTAATGACGACTACTGGTCTTGACGTAAAATGATTTTATGGTAAATATGTCCTTTTACTTTTTTTTTCAGAATCTTCTTTACGTAGTTATAATTCTACAAAAAGTAAAGCTAAATCATACAGATCGAGGTACGCGTATGGTAAACGAAAAGAAAAACCAGCCCCACCAAACCCAGAAAAAGTAAAATTTGATTTTGCTTCTTATCGTCGTGACGAAGATTTACGAGAAATGACGTTAATACCCGAAGAGGTTGATACGAAGAAGGTGTCTGATACTGAACGTGAAAGAGTCCGATTTGAATCAATAAAACGAGGCAAAGAAATAATGGGATTTGTTGAAAGGGAGATAACTGAAGTTGATAGATGTAAGTATTTAGTAGTCTGGATTACCTGTCCCTTACCACTATTGTTATCGGATCAGACAAAGCACGATCATGGCTGCCCCTTCAATTATTATTCAGGTAACAAAATTTTCGTTTACGTTTTGTTAATTTTGCATGATTATATGCTTACAATATTAACTTAGTTGGAGTTCGGTACTTTATAGGTCATTCAAATTCGATTTTTCTGGTGGTCCGTATATTAAGCAAACGATTTACCAAAAACCATGTCTCGAAGTGAACACAATTCGGACGTGAATTAGTCTCTTTAGAATTTCGGATACTTTATTTAGCATAAATGATACCGAACAACATAATAAAGGTATCTACAGTAATTTTGTACAATGGTCCTTTGATTTAAGTCCTTGTACATAGTGAGAAATGTTCATTTGAAAACATAATTATCCAATACCTAATTCATTGCATAGAGTGAGGCCATTATCATGCTTTGCCTGACGTACTTTTACCTGTCAAAGTACGACTGGGAACCAGACAAAGTATTTAGATGAGAAGTTGTGGCCAGTTTTACACCTGTGTTTCTGGCGCGCTTCTACCACCAAAGGAAATAGGTATGCGATACCAATTCGAGAAAAACAGGAGACAAAGCGCTAGCTAACGATATCCTTGGGTAATTTGCCAAAATTTTGTTGATTTTTCCTTCGAAATTAAATAGTATATGTCTATATCTTTTTATCGTACGATTGGCAGAATGACTGCTATATGTGTGTTATATATGTGTTAAGATTATGTCTATGAATAAGGAATGACCTACATTCTCTGATTTTGAAATGAAATGTACTCTTTCGTACAATTGATTACGTAAGGAACTTATCGAAATATGACAACGGGAATTGTCGAACAATCTCGAAAATTGACGAAATAAATCGATTAATGCTTCAACATGCGCTAAATATCGTCAATGTGACTTCAGCTACGAATTATAGACATATGCCATTTACGTAATCAATGAAGTTCGTTTTATTTGAATTTGATACCGTTTACTAACACTTCTTAATAATTACGGTAATGCATCGCGGCCGACTCACCTTTGCTTTCAAGTCTGTATGTTTTTGGAAGTAGTGCCTTGGTTCTAAAATCTAGATTTGTAATCATGCGTGCTCTACCATTCCGCTATGGCCGCGGGTACCAATGAAGTACTTTTAGTCCATCGTATAGCCTAACAATTAACCTTTTACCTGTTTGGACTTGGCCAAAATCAACTTTTTCCAAATGGTAGCCATAAAGAAATGTAGAGTATCAGAAACGAAAGCTGATCACTATACTCGGGGTAAATGTCTTTCAGAAGAAAATGAAATTCAATAAGAGTTACAGTGATAGTGGCGTAGGTATGCGCTTTTTTAATAAGTGACATATTTAAGTCATGCTGGGAAACTCGTAAATAAATAACAAAAGTAGCACCATATCTATACGCTACCATCATGGCGGCTTTCTTGATTGAGACACTTATGTACAATGAACTACAAGTAGAAATTTTACACTTTCTAGGAGATAACGTAAAAACAAGATATGTGATAAAATATACTTATACTAACAAAAGTTCCTATTTCATGTATTTTCACAGATTTTTCAAAAGGACAAATTGATCTGTGTAAGAAACGTGTTGACAGCTGTATAGACGTGCTTGGTAGGTTTACTGAGGAAGAAATACCTTCTAAAAATATTCTATTATCAACGTTGTACAGTTGCCTTGGAAACTGTGACATGAAAATAAAGAATTACACTGGGGCTTTAGAAAACCATGGACACGACTTGATGATAGGAGAACAAAGGTAAAAGATAAATCTTTGAATTTGATACTTTGAAGATAGAATTCCACTTATGCCAAGCTAAGTGTTTCGTTTAAAGCCGTATCAACATTTTGTACAGGTTATATAATTGCAGTCAGTCACCTACCAGCCTTCCTGGACAGGCTAAAACTATCTATAGTGAGTACAGAAAAACATGTACTGGTACTAAATATTAAAATCATCGAGTAGATGTATCCACCGCTGACATTTGAATAAAATGTATAAAAATAATTCAGTATATCAACTAGTAAATCATTTTATCATCCCCCTCTCCCAGGGCTAGCAGACCCAAGGGTTCCCTAGGGCCAGCCCCTCCCCAAGGCCCGGTCCCCCATAGGTCCAACCCCCAAGGCTAAGCCCTCAAGGGCCAACCCCCAATGGCCAGCCCTTCCAATGCAAAGCTTCCCAAGGGCCAAACCACCAGGGCCTGCAGCCCCAAGGGCCAGCCCCTCAAGGGCCAGCCTTTCCAAGGGCTAGCTCACAAGAGCCAGCAGCCCTCAGTACCCCTCCCAAGGCCGAACGCAGAGTCAACTCTTAGATCCACCCCTCCCAGGGATTTGTTATTTTCCCCTTGCAATAGGGGAAAACTACCTTTCCCACATTGTTCCACACAGGGGACCAGAGGTTCTCAGCAACACAGTTGAGGAGCTCACAGGAGCGGAACTTTACACAGCAAGGTGAGAGAACTACTCGTCCTTCTTTTCCCACCCAGGGGAACGGGTATTCAACTCGACAGAGCCGAACACAAAAATCTCTTTAACTCCGTAGAAAACAGAGTTTAAACGGTCAGAAAAACAGATCCCTAATAAAAGGGAGACTACTCTTCCAAAATTGTCCCTAAAAAGGACTAGGTATTCAACTCTAAAGAGTCAAACACAAAAAATGTGCCTTAATACCGTAAAAATCGGAACCAAAGCACTTTGGTTTACACCGAATTACAACATGAAAACATTGAATTCTTATACACAATATTAATGACAATAAATTGGTTTGTAGCAAAAGCACACGTCTAAAGTTTTAAACATGTCTAGTAAATAAAAACGAACATTTCATGTATCTAAACTTCTCTGGAAACATAAATATGTTTTATACTATTGAAAATATATTTTTATATTTAAATACTTATTGTCATAACAGATATTAAAGTATCAATCACAAAAGATAAAGAAATGTGTGTAGAAATTATCCCCTCATGCCTATATAATTTGTGTACAGTAGAATGATCAATAAGGTCCCTAAGGGCATTTACAGGTATCACAGTACATATTTTCAACATTTTCTCACTAAATAATATGAACAAGAATTATAAAAGTTTGTTTTATTAATTTTGTTGCATTTATACATTTTATAAACACAAAAAATACTATTCCCCCATTTCAATATGAATATCTAGGGGCCGGAAGTTAGTAAATATAAAGGGACTCGTATCATTATATTTATGTCAGCTAACCTGTAAATTATTAGGACCCATAATAGCTCTGTGGATGAGATGATGGGAATGAAACATAAAACAGTTCAAATCCAAACATTGATGGTTCAAACCCTGTCACTGCCATGATATTTTATTTTACTTTTTATTATTTATTTTTATCATATTAGTACATAATACTACATTATCAAGTTTAATGCATAGAAACATGTACTAAAAATTACATAAATAAAAAAGCAATTTTATTTGACACTTGTTTTTGAATACCTTTCCTATAGATGTGCTGAATTTCATTCTAAAACAAAAATGAACTATTTTAGTTTATTTTAGCCAAATAAATTAAGTAAAATTAAATATACTGATTTATTGCACAGGTGTCCGTCGCGTCGGAAAGCCAAAAATTTGTTTATTAAAAAATATAAGGTATCCAACTCGATGAAATCCTTCAGAATTTTACTCGGAAGAGATGTGACAGGTCTCCTTTTCAAGACTAAACACTCACTCCCGAACGATTTAGCGCTAAAAACTAATAAGGACGTTATAGACAAATGAAAAATGGATTACTAGCATCAATATCAAACTTCTTGCTATGTTTCGCAAGACTGTATTTCGATCAGTTAACTCGAATCGCTATTGTTTATCTGCCGTCTCAACCATTTTGTGAATGGTGATGCGCGCGCATCACGTTTGTTACGAGTCATTTCATTGGACGGTATTTTTATTCTGTCCAATAAAATGACTCGTTACCAAATTAAGGTCAAATGTGATGCGCGCGCATCGTCATTCAATAAAATGGTCGACTCGGGAGATAAACAAAACCGATTCAAGTAAAATGATCGGTACAATCTTAGCAAGGAAGCGAGAAACTTGATATTGATCACGGAAGTCCATTTTTAAGTTATCTAACACGTCAGTATTCGATTTTAGCGCTAAGTCATTGGAAAAGAGGTGTTTAGTCTGGGAAAGCTGACCTGTCACATCTCTTCCGACTAAAATTCAGAACGATTTCTTCGAGTTGGATACCTTATATTTTTTTACAAAACAAAATTTTGGCTTTTGGCTTGAACTTTTGTATTTGATGTTTTTATGATAATAAGAGCATGTTTAAGTAAAAATTAACAATTACTTGGAGTTTTGTAATGCGATGAGCACCTGTGATTTATTGAGGATAATTTCACGAGCATGCATGACAACTAAGAATTTGATTATTGTATGAAATGTGTGATATATACGGTCAGAAATTTATCGCTGATTTGTATGCGTGATAAATTCGACCGAATATGCAACACATACTCGCTAATTTAGATCTGGCTGTTTCGTTATGAGGGTCACGCTAAGGTAACCTTTACTCATTAAGATATTCATGACGCAATCATTATGTTTTGTAAACTGTTTACATCGTCTACGTCACGCAATTTGAATTGAGCAGTCCAATCACAGCCTATGAATAACACCAGTGTCAAATGAGCACTCAAACTTCGGTCTAAAAATAGAAATTACGAAATCAAAACGCAATTAATAGTGTTTCGTCTAGATGAAAGCTACGCATTGATTGGTCGACACAAAGGTCATCTCTACGTGACCCTCCTGGCGAACCTTAGAGATCCTGTACGGTTACAGGATACAGGCGCTTTTGACGGAGATTTTAAAACCAAGTGTAAGAACGTGGGCCAACTTAATATAGTTTTAGGCTTAAAATAAATGGCACCTTTTCGGCGTTCTTGAGTCATTGACATTTTTTAATGTTAAGACGGCTTGGTACTTGATAATCTCATTAAATCAAAGAAGCGAACAGTAATCTTTTATAATTTAATCCTTATTTAATTTTGTAATGGCATGTGACCTTCCTTTTAATACCTCGTTTACAATATACTAGATAGAGTACACAAAACCCCCTAACAAAATTAAATTCCATTTAGTGATTTAAAATTATTTTTAAAAACATGGCACGTTATTGTACTTTTAATTTTGAATTCATCCGTTAACAGCACTGGCACCAGAGTCCATATCTTATGATCATAAAATAATGCGTACGTCCCTATATATACTCGTAGTTCCCTGTGCATACATACATGTTATAAAGAAAGTATAGTTATAACTCGTACACGGTAATGTATACGGAACTGATTTTTGGAAGGAATTCTTTTGAATTCCTTTCTATGTCAGCGCTCTTGGGAATTTGAAAAAGAACGAACAACACATAATTGAACTCTGTTGCGACCCAGAAAATAGAGCAACAGAAAAATGTGTATACTATCAATTGCAGACGAGTTGAAAAATACAAATTTAAACAAATACTTAAAATTATGATATTCAATGTTTTTTCACACTAATCAAACTTTATTCTATCTGTGTACGGAGAAAAGTTATTTTGTATCTTTGCGCATTTTCTATCTGCCACGCTTTTGTATATGTATATTAATTTAGCGTCGCTTTTCATTGTAGCGGCAGTGGCGTAGTGGTTAGCACGTCTGACTTCAAATCATGTGATTGCGAGTTCGAATCCTAGTCCCAGAATATTATGAGTTTTTTTTTTTTTTTTTTTTTTGGTTTAGGATACAAAAATTTGATTATGTTCGTCAGATTTACGCACTTAAATTTCAGAAAATGAAAAAAAAATTGCTCTAGTTACTTTTCACTTATAAAATGAATACATCAATTATAAATACAATGCACGTTTACCATAAACTTTATATTAACACATGATCATCAGTTGAACACTGACGTAAACTTGATGTTTGCATCAACTCTACACAGCTCTGGTTATGACATCATATGTCCCCCCCCCCTGTTGTGTAAAAATAATTCAAAATACTATTTACGGCAAGCAGGTAAGACGGGGTAGAATATTTAACATTATAATTGTTAATGCCCCAAAATACTCAACCGACTCATTTTGAAATAAAGTTGTATTTTGCATAACGTACCCCAAGACTATATTTATATAGGCCTACCTAAAGGTTTAGTCAATTTTTATTTTAGAAGGGTTCTGATGTAATTGTTTTCTTCCACATAATGTAAGTATATTTGCATGTTGCAGTTGTTTCTTGTTTAGTCTATAGCATAGTTGGCATAAATGACAAGCCTATATTTATTCACTTTAAAGTTTACCAGTTTGGTCCATTTTATTTTATAGGGATGCTGACTCTAAATTCCTCATACATCTATACTATTAAATTTGCGAGTTTCCTGTTTTGTGGAAGAAACTGCGCAGCTTTGAATAAATCTTTTGTTTGTCGCTGGAGCACCTATATACCGGCATATCAAGTTGACAATTCTTTTTTGACAAAGCCTCTTGATATTTGCAAAAACTGCCAAAAATCAACAAAAATAGTGTTTTTTTTTGTGTCAAAAAATAGTTCTAGATAAAACTAAAATAGACACGTCAAACCAAACTCCCCGCAGCGATTATCTCCCTTTATCAAATTAATAATCATTAAGTAGCAAAGCGTGACTTAAGCATTGTGAGGAGTTTGCTAAAGCCCGTGCTTGCACGGGCTCTCATCTAGTGATGGCTTTAGTAATCTTAGTAGTTGTTTGTTGTTTAGTCGTTCCCATATTATCCAAATAATATAACTTTATTTATACTTAAAAAGTCAACAAGACTCGTCCATTTATATTTACGGGGTGCTCAGCTGGTACTCATTCTGGATTACTAAATTGTATTGAGCAGTTGTATGTTATAGAACATATGATCAATTCGTTTTGGCCTTAACGCCATAGCAACACATATTGTATAGGTTATATCATGGAGATCAGTCCATCCACTCACTGTTCCTAAAAAGGCAAAATCTCTGGATCTAGCTGTTAACCAAAAACAAATCGCATCGGTGACTGAGCGGCAGGAGGGAGAATTACCGTAGAAATTATTTCATAACTAAGCTCCACGAAAGTATGCACCGTCCGTGAATCATACCTACGACCCCTCGATCAGTAGAATAATGGGCCTGTAAAATGAAATATGAAACACAGTTGACTATGAATGATAAAAAGGTAATGAGTGATATCGAAATAGTATCTCTGAACTCTAAAATGATAAAATCCTTCAAAAATTCCTTCCGACAGTACTTTCAGTACTTTGATTAATTGTGTTTGTTGACAAAATATTATATGTACTTGTGCGTATTTAACGAGTGAAAAAACTCTGGTGCCAGTGGTTAATAGGCGAAACACACGAGTCTACATCATTATGTAACAGTTTCAAAGTATTTTCTAGTGAGAACAAAATTAATTATTCAGTAAGTGTGGTTCAGTGAATAAGAGCGTACATAGTACTCACTTGTTTTTATATAGATAATCAAAAAATATTAATGAATATGTTCATCCATCCATATGTTTGAAAATTAGACTATTCTTTTGTTAAATCGACGCGCCAAGTTAAAAAACTCACTTATAGCTTTTACTGTGTATTTTCTTGTTTTTTTCAGTAACAATGCGGACATCAAATCACGAGCTTTGGGAAACCTTGGAAGAGTCCATGTTTTAATGAAAAAATACAATCGTGCTTTGGATTTGTAAGTACACGTTTATAACACGCTCGTATTGCTTCGAATCCGGCGATCCGGTTTTGAGTTCCCGCAACGGCATATCACATTCTTTCTTAAACATGACCCTAACAGGTACCCATTTACACCTAGGTGGAGTGAAGCAATCGCAGGTAAATTTCTTGCTCAAGGAAATTAGCAATGTCCCTAGTGTGAATTGAACCCAGGACCTCTTGAACACGAAGCTCGCGTCCTACCACTGGACTACTGCTCCTGCATAGTATACACTATAAAAAACTAAATAATGTTTATGGTTAGATATTGGTTGATTATTTAATTGTTTTGTATTGACTCTAATGTCAGTGTTTTGACACTCCAACTTCTTGTCATGGTAACCAGTTAACAGTAATACCACACAGCACCTCACATGTTTGAGCAATAAGAATTTGATTTCAGATATAATAAAAAGGCTCCTTTATGTAAAAGTGCTCAGGAAACAGCATGGTTATTTCATGAGATTGGTAACTGTTTCCTAATGATGAAGATATATGAATACGCTCATGAATCCGGGATCAAGTCATTAAAAGCTGCACAAGAAGCCGGGGACCAGAGACTTCAATTACAGTCATGTATACTGACCGCCGTAGCAGAAGGTAACATACGTCACCTTTTTCTATATAAACAAGTGACGGAATAGGCCGAAATTGTCCGAGTTCACATCGTTTTTAAACGTGACTTGGCTTGTTCTATGTATGGCGTAACCGTCGGTCTTTTACCAATTTGTAATCGTTGATTTACTTACCTAGGTAGCCACCGGCTAGCTCAGTTGATAGCAAACATGTCTATTTATCGAGGGACCGTGACTCGTGATTCGGATTGCCGAGTGGCCATACTTTCGTTGAGTTTGGACATGAAATAATTTTTACGGCCATTCTCTCTCCTACCACTGATTTTAAATAGTTTGGGGGAGGAGGTCAGTCAATGAAGTAAGTATGGGACTTGTAACTGAATAAAAGGCTAAAAGCTAAATCGAGAGAACGATAAGTAGGTTGCTACGTTGCTGAAACCAACATAAAATCTTAGCTGGACCAACATTTAGCAGCGGAATTTACCGAGGTCTCCAGATTTCACGTTATTATCATAGTATTTTAATGCTTGCGCTTTGATTGGTCGACATATGGTCACGTGGAATTCCGTTAAAACTACTTGGAAAAGGCAATCTTGACGTGTTTTTCAAAAGGTTGACACATTTATTGATTATTTAAAAAATAATCCTAGTTAATTTGGAAACAATATTTATTTTATATTTTAGTTAACTTAATGAAATACAAAGAAGCTTACCAACATTTCGAAGATGCTTTAGCCAGAGCGAAGGTTCTAGGTAAGACATACCATTTAAAATGTATTCCTATATTAATTACCCTAACCCGGGTCGGTAGCGCAGCTGGTAGCGCACCGAGATTTCAAATCTAGCGTCTCGAATGGTGTACGGGTTCGAATCCCAAACGGGGAGGTTAAACCCTTCCATGAAAATTTGACCTAATGTAAATTTTCCTCCATTAATGAGGTATATGGATAAATTTCTGGCCTTGTGGAATGGTAGGTGAGTACTGGTAGTAGACAAGGGTCCAGGAAAGCTAGGTTAGGCAGGACGCCGTACCAAAATATATGTTGACACGGCGTTAAACATAGTATAAATATAACAAATAAATAAATTGACTGCGGGCGGTCCAATTAGGTTGATGAAAAGTCCGATGCGGTTCAGATACTGTTTTGACATTTTAAGAGCGGGCTTGACCGAGAGGTTGCGACGTTTTGCTGGTAATTATTGGATGACCAGATCATCGTATTGTTGGGCGTGGGGGTCAGGAAGTGGACTCGAAATTGATTAATCTTTGTTGTAAGGAAATGTTTCACGACCAGGCTTAAACAAACGTGAATCGTGACAAGCTTAGAACAATTTGTTGATTAAATTATTCGTTTTAACCAGCGTATGTTTATCTATACATGTCATTTCTCATATATCTATTTCACAACTCCGGTTCTAATTTATTATTATGTTTGTTTAAAATATCCTTGGAATTTACTTGAAAAAAATATCGATTTGTGCCAGCAATTATTTCTTAATATGAACATAGTGGGCACGTGCGGTATAAATTACCTTGCAGAAGATAATTAACGATAAATCACATTTTCTGATTCAATTTAAAGAATTTCATAGTAATAAATCAGCTGAACGACTGATATATTAATTCACAGGAATGAATACATGTAATAACATTAAAATCCGATTTATATTTTCGAACTTACCAAGTAAAATAAACGTGTTTATTAATTATAGGCCGAATAAATTGAATGTTGAGATAAAAGTATTTAAGTTTATCTGTATTTAATGTCCCGACCCAGTTCGTCGGCTGTCCAGTGTGCGCCAGGAAGCAGTAGGCGTATTGTTCCAGTTATAGGACGCATGCTTAGGAATAAATGGATCCCAGATTCTAACCCCGCTACGAACACTGCCAATTTCCTTGAGCAAAAAAATATCTACAGTTGTTCCACTCCACCAAGGTGTAAAAGGTACTCCTTGAAATCACCTGCTTGAAGGTGATTTCAAGGAGCAAGGGTTTTTGTACAAAATAGTGAAGTCGGCTGAACATATACATGACAGTAAACCTTTAACCATACTCTTAAACTTTAGTAACTTATATATATTCTAGATGACAAACGTACTCAGGACGCTATGACAAGAGCTCTGGTCGATGTAAATAAGAAGATGGTTACTCAATTAAAGAACAAGAAAGCAGTTAAAGATCAACATGTACATGGTCCATCAGTACACTATGATCTGCCATCTGTAACTCCAGCTTCGAGAGCCACGCCCCATTCTGCACTCTCAGATGTAACAGTAGAGGGATAGACATTCCATGTGTATTTGAAATAGCTCCTTGCCTCTAATGTTATAAACTGTTCTACTCGCCCATATATAAATGTTGATGAATAGAATTTCAATGTGTTGGCTAGAGGAAGCCCTTATATTGTTGGCACTACCTGTAATCAAAATTCATGCGGTCAGAATTTTATGTTACTTAAATAATATTAGAATAACGTGTAATGGTGCCAATGCAAAAATAATAGCTCCAGCGAATTCAAAATACAACATCGGTATTCTGCAGGTTTTCAAGCCACCGTCTAAGGAAATTTTCTATAAGGAGAATTACACGCACAACTTAGGATGAATAATGTATGGTGGCATATTTCTGCCATCAAATAACCACTTAACTAACTAGTTAATTTAGAGGTTAACTAGTTACGATAACTAGTTAACCTCTTAAGTTAATTAAGTTAAGTGGTAAACTAGTTACCGTAATTAGTTAACCACTTAATTAACTAGTTAGTTAAGTGGTTAACTAGTTACTGTAACTAGTTAACCACTAAACTTAATTAACTTAAGAGGTTAGCCACTTAA
Source organism: Mactra quadrangularis (assembly GCA_025267735.1). NCBI lineage: Eukaryota > Metazoa > Mollusca > Bivalvia > Venerida > Mactridae > Mactra > Mactra quadrangularis. The sequence continues at coordinate 45,882,598 of CM046299.1, read as the reverse complement.
TTAACTAGTTAGTTATGTGGTTATCTGATGGCAGAAGTATGCCACCATAATAATGCATTTAGTATTTATGTAACAAGTTGACGACTCAAAAGCTTACAGATTCGACGTAAAAGTGCTCATTGAATTAAATTGACACATGAGCATTCTTAAATTTATTTGCTTGTATAAGTTTAAGCATTAGTTCGCAACCATTAACATCAGTGTTGTGTATGCGTTAAAACACAGTGTTCTTTTTTGAGGATTTTTACTTGCTATAAATGCTATATTTTAAGGCTCAAATTAACATTTTCCTATCGCCCATGGCGAGCCTAACTTCTAATGGGCGACCAACGATTTTGATATGAAGGCTCAGATGGCGATCAAAATTAAGACAAAATATACTTATATTGATATTTGTTAGTTGGTTCTAAATTCAAATACATAGTACTTTTATCACTTATTCGTTGTTTGAAAACATGACACACTGGTCATTGGAATGAAATGTCTGGACACCTATCTAGCATAAAAAATTCATCGTCGGTTATCCCACGGTACATTAATCCGCTTCGTTATGTACCGAGGGCCATTCAGATAGAAAAATCTCGTAGTCATAAATAATTAATGAGGCAGTGTTATTGGTTCCGCAAGGAAACCACTGCAGAGAACTAGCCAATAATATTACCGTTTTACATCTAAGGTTTGGTTTACCATTCAAACTATTTCTATTTTAAGCGGGTGATGTATGACGTTGATGTAAGACGTCATTGTTATTGAAGAGTATTGAATTGTTACATGCGATTTCATTGGAAGAAGATTGGTCTCCCCTGCCTCATGCATATACATGAAAACGAAATTTTGCGTGTCAGATTGCCCACGATACGTATTGAGTGTAACGGAAGAAAGTACTGTGGTTGCCGACGATGAAAAATTTAAACATAGTGTTATCGTTTTAACAGGTTAAATAAATCCTAATTCTAGTTGTAACCTTGTTTTAAGTCACTAGTTGTTTATGGGCCATCAAAAATTGAACGTTAGATACCCTGGTAGCTGCTATTCTTAAGTAGGTTGACGTTGCCCATATTCTAGCCTTCAAGATATATTTTATTATATTTGTTTGTTTTCAAATTGTATAAAGTTTTATATGTTATTTATATGTTTGAAACATTAATAAAGTTGATTTTATGTTTTCATGATACATGTATAGTTATGTTTAAATGACAACAATGAATTTTATGAACGTTGTTTATTCTTTTCCTGTTGGATTCAAACGACGAGACACCATTTTAAGTTTAGGTTTTATTCGCCCCCAAAATGATCAAATTTTATCACTGTATTAAATCACAAGAGTAGTTTTGATAATGCATATTACGAAACCATTTTATTATTGCACATACGCTCAAATGAAATACGGATCATGCTTGGATAAAAAATCAACATCTCAAAATACAGATGAACTTTGAAAAATGCAAATGGTTTAAAGAACAATCTAATAGATGTTCATGACATTTATCACACACATGAGATATTTAAAAACCTTATACACATAGTCTGATTTCATTAGCTTTAAATGCATATAATAAAGACTACAAGCGTCAGAATGTTCATAATTAAATTCAATGTCCATAAACCGGACGCACTCGAGATCGTGATCTCAGATGGTAGAAAATAGACCGACGGTACTAAATAGGCTTGAAACCTCTCGAACGTGTGCACGCATATACGAATTTCATTTGAGTCGTTAGTAAACACAAAGTCAAAGTAATAAATGCGAAATGAATTTAAAAATATACCACTACTGTCATACGTCAAATTGTATTTAGTAAGGTCCAATATCACACCTGGGCACGTGTCAGTCACGTGCAGTGTTCGTAGGTCATCTGTAAGATTTTCAGACTCAATTGAATCTTTTACATCAGATGAATTGGCAATGTTTACTAAGGAACCGTCGATAAAAACTTTGAACTTGTAGCGTGACCTACTTTCAACTATCACAATATTCTCGCCATGTAAAGATATCACAAATACCTCAATACCTGACATTTTACCCATTTCTGAACTATTTTCTTTAACAGGAAAGTCAACCTTAATCTTAACAACAAAATGGTTAAGGTCACTGATGACGTCCTCATTTAATGAATGTGACGAAGGCCTACATAATTTATCATTTCCTATTCTGTACACCGATATTCCAGAAGTAACACCACTCGTATTGGTCATTCTGGTAAACATTCTCCCGATAAAATCTCTCACTGTTACCTCCGACAACTTCAAGACATCGCAATCTCGCGTTGCTGGCAATAGTTTCAACACAATGACCAGTTTCAATCCTCCAATCACTTCCACTAGTGGCTTACACATTTTTGTAGTCGTGTCAAACACTTTGTAGAATCTACATGTTACCACCAAGCACTTATTCTGTAAAATAAAGACACAATTTAATATGGAGAATACAAAAATAAGGAAAATTTAGTCACAGTTCAGTTGCAATACCATGTGACAACGCTACAGTTGGAAGAAGACAACAGTGAAAATCTGCCTCGACTCTGAGTTTTAAAGAGCTGCAAGCTTTTTATTTTTTGTCAGATTTGCACGATACCTATGCCAGGCGAAGCAGACAAGAGGATACTTTTTGCTGCGCATCACATCTCAAAACGCATGTTTTATAATTTTTGCAAACATAGCGAGTTTACTATAACTTGATTATGTAATATCAACATATGCGGAGGGTTGGGAAGGAGTTAAATAGCTCAGTTTGTGATGCCATTTTCCCCTTCAAAAGGCTGTACTATTTAATGATAATACATATATATATTTACCTGAATATTGTCCATTATGTCACCATCCAGACAACCTGTGTCTTCTAAATAATTTCCATTTTCATTATCCAACGACCTATTACGTAGATAGAAACTTGTCATCAGGATAAACGAAATGTTCACTCTTTGATCTTCATTACAATTTGTAAAGGACGAGCTGGAAATATCATCGCCTGTGTTACAGAGAAAGCAAAACAGATTCCTGTATATATTTCTAAACGGAGCTCTAAACGCCTGGCATACTATGTCCGTTGTTACATCACTCCGGTGCCATTTTCCCGTTATGTTGCACTCTGCGACGCCTTGTCCGCATATTATCTCTGATGGTAATTGTGTCGGTGATGTAAAAACCAAAGAACAATCCTTGTTATCCTGCACATCTTTTGTAAGAGTGGCTTCATTAAATTGTTCAATGTGTATCTTACCACGTGCACAAAGGACAGAGAGCCGCCATCGTGTTGCTTTGTTTACAACATCCGGGTCATGCCAACATTCGAGGCAGTATTTGTTCCGGTACACGGTCACAGTATGAGAGATTGGTTCCAGTAGTGTGTATGGCGTTTTGTATTCAATGCTTTCATACTTGATGCGATTTTCACATTTTTCTGCCAATGAAACAGGGGCACCGCTTGGACAACTGACGACCATAAGGGTTGCGTTTGGCAAAGGTTGGTTGGATTGCCATGAAAACACAAGCGGATGAATACATTTTTGATAGCTTGGCGGATAAACGTCAAGTTTGTTCAACAAATCCGGACAACAAGTGGACTGAGTGATAATATTATTACACGTACTTAAATTACATGAGCATTCCTCACAACACGACACTTGACCAGTTGGGTAAGTGTTTAATACACATGAGTGACCACAATATTGATTATATTGAAAATACGTTTGCGTTAGTTCATCCAATGGCAAACGGTAGTTTGTTTTTTCCGAATCTAAAACCGACACTGACGTCAAAATAGGCGACCATGTTGTTTTAGCAACACTTGCATTGCTGCTCATATCCTCTTCACATTTCAACCTCACGATAAACAAATACATATAAATTAAGATAAGTTTCAAATAATCCGACGAAGCCATGTTGACTTTCATTCTTTTAGACTAAAATCTATCGACACGAATTACAAAAGTCGGCCATATCTTTTAACTCGGTGTTTATTTGTCATTGATGGTTTCTATTTCCTCAATCAATAAAAAAAACACAATTCTCAAATCTCCTCCACAACTTAACTAATATTTTCATTTATAAACAAATCACACCGTTTCAAAATCTCAAAACTTGTAATCAATTCAACATTGACTCCACATACATTGTAATATTTTAACCTATGTCAATACTATACAGATGACATATCCGTCTATTTCAATTTAACATGGAATATAACACTTTAGTTAATGAATAATATAGTATAGTATTACAATAAATAAATGGATTAATGTAGTTAACCGTAGCATTTAATATTTATGATAAAGCTGATGAAAAATGCAGATAACAATGAAATATAAACCGATAATAATTCTGTTTTCTATTTAGTTGTCACTCACTCGTGGGAAATCGGAAAAAGCCATTACAACTATAATTTGCCAGCGAGTCGCTTGCCTCAAACATTTCTGACAGTAGTGAGCTTCTTTGATGCACGGATACTACGGGTGTAATGGTTAACCGATATACCGGTTAATATTGCGATACGAATTCTGACGGTTTTTAACCGCTTCATTTTTTCCTGAACCGATTTTTGAATGTTTGAATGAATGTTAAAATGTGTTGAAAACTTAAAATAATCATACCGAGCTTTAAAATGTTAAATATTTCGTTAAATGAGATAATAATTCTGTTAGACAGTAGTTTCAAAAACGTCTTTCTAACATATAGCCATTTCTATTCGAGTCGTGCAAATATTTGGATAAGACGTCATTTGAAAATAGACAAATGCATGTAAAAAATGCAATTCACGTGCACTAATTCATACTTTGCATGTAAAAAAACGATACATAGTGCAATATATTTCAATACAGGTTTTGCTTATACATGTAACTATATATTGCAATACGGTTTTTACCGTATAGTTACACCCCTTACGGATACGACATTAGATTGCAGGTTACTGTATCAAAATGTTTAGACTGATATTGTCTGATTACGGAGCCCCTAAAAGGACATTTTGAAATACTTTTTTTATTTTCTCAACTATTTCGTTTTAACGAAATATTATTTCGTTTTAACGAAATATTATTTCGTTTTTTCGAAATATTATTTCGATTAAACGAAATAATATTACGTTTAAACGAAATGATTATTTCGTTTAATCGAAATAATATTTTTTCGTTTTTTCGAAATAATAATTTCGTTTTTTCGAAATAATTATTTCGTTTTTTCGAAATATTATTTCGTTTAAACGTAATATTATTTCGTTTTAACGAAATATTATTACGTTTAATCGAAATAATTATTTCGTTTTTTCGAAATAATATTATTTCGTTTTTTCGAAATAATTATTTCGTTTTTTCGAAATATTATTTCGTTTAAACGTAATATTATTTCGTTTTAACGAAATATTATTTCGTTTAATCGAAATACTTATTTCGAAAAAACGAAATAATTATTTCGAAAAAACGAAATAATTATTTCGATTTAACGAAATATTATTACGTTTAAACGAAATAATATTTCGTTAAAACGAAATAATATTTTGAAAAAACGAAATAATTATTTCGAAAAAACGAAATAATATTATTTCGAAAAAACGAAATAATTATTTCGAAAAAACGAAATAATTATTTCGATTAAACGAAATTATATTTCGTTAAAACGAAATAATATTACGTTTAAACGAAATAATATTTCGAAAAAAACGAAATAATTATTTCGAAAAAACGAAATAATTATTTCGAAAAAACGAAATAATATTATTTCGAAAAAACGAAATAATTATTTCGTTTAAACGTAATATTATTTCGTTTAATCGAAATAATATTTCGAAAAAACGAAATAATATTTCGTTAAAACGAAATAATATTACGTTTAAACGAAATAGTTGTGAAAATAAAAAAAAAGTATTTCAAAATGTCCTTTTAGGGGCTCCGTATCTGATTAAACACTACTTCTATAAAGGCGATAAGATATCTCAATGTCTATTTGTCAAAGATTTTGGATATCTGTTTTATCGATTCTGCATTAACAAACCTGACTGGTCTGAAATCTCTTGTTTGATGTTTTATTAATCATGATTGTACAAAAAACTTAAACAAGGACGAATATCTATGTGAGCTGGGTTTAAGTAAAGGGAATTGTTTCTAATAGAGGAAACGTTTTAAGACGTTCGAAACGGGTGGTGAATATGAATGACACTAGTAAACGAAAATGTCAAAATTATATTTTGCAGATTTTGCATGGACTTAGATTGAATTTACTTGGATAATCTAGTTGTATGTTAAAGCTCTATTATCAAAAGTAACACTGTTTTTGGACTGCAAAAATAGACATTTATCTATTTCAAACACCTCTAATGAACAAGATTATTTTAATATATGCAAATATTGCTTAAATATGTTAATTCTATTATTGTATTGTTATTGTATTTCAAAATGAAAGTATACGATTGAATCCCAATCTCCGTAAACACATATCCTGTATCTGGAGCGCTTTCATACAGGATCTCTAAGGTTCGCTAAGAGGGTCACGTCAAGATGACCTTTGTGTCGACCAATTATTGTGTAGCTTTCATTTAGACAAAACGCTATTAATAACATTTTGATCTCGTAATTTCTATTTTATACCGAGGTGTGCGAGCTAATTTGATAATGTTTTTTACAGGCTGTGATTGGACTGCTCATTTCAAATTGCGTGAAGTAGACGACGTAAACAAGTTACTAAACATAATGATTGTCATTAATATTTTAATGAGAAAAGTTACCTGAACGTGACCTTCATAACGAAACAGCCAGATCCAAATTAGCGAGTTGGCGAGCGGAAATTTTAGATCGGGTTTTAATTAGATTGATCGAATCCCGAAAAGTAAAATTGGCTGTCAATACTTAAAACAATAGTTTTGACCTGAGTATGTTTAAGATAAAGTCTTATTTTAGAAAAACTTACTCCGAATTTCATAAGTTAGCTCTAAAACTATTTTGGGGCAGGTATATTGAACATTAGCACATGAATGAATATAGCGTGCTCTTATGAAAGTATCCCACTTTTTAAGAAATAGACACTTGATCAGTCTGAAATTTAGAAAGCAACATGGTTTGAACTGCTTATTGTGTCTTTAATGCATGTTATGTTTTGTTTTTGTTTTGATGACTTCATTTTTGTAAACCAGTGTAGGTCTACTGTTAATGAATATATCTTCATAAAATTGCTTCAACATTTAAAAAATGCTATCAAAGCAATTTTTCATCAAAATTCTTCCAAGTTAACCACAAGAAAATAAAGTTAAACAGTGTTTAAATATAATATATTCAGTTTATAACATTCTTTGTAAATTACTTAATTATAACGTTGTAAGCGATATAATTCACGTGAGCGTTGAACATTAAACTGTGCACCAGTCAACATAGCTTATGATAGCATTATTCAAAAGGAACACGCCAAGGCGTTTATTGTTGTTGGAGCATATCACGTGACGATCAACTTCTGAAACTGATCGAGATAAACAAAAACAAAAAAGATAAACGGAATGTTAAGGTATTATTTGCAAAATGTTAAGTTTGAATAGAAAAGCATTGTCATTCACAAAACGCTATAGCGATGTCGTTCCTTTCTCTTTAGCAATTCTATTCATAACAGAAAGGACATCTTGTATGTTATATAGTTCTTCATGTTTTTTGTGAGCTATCTTCATTTTTGATTTACGAGATATTTTCCATGATTATACTTCAATCAGAAAACAGCAAAAACGAAATACATCATTTATGAAAGGTTTGGGAAACACATGACAGAAAGGAATTAGACAAAGAAACAATAAATGAAATACAAGTCTTCACAGATACACTCATAGGGATGAATATTGTATCAAAGTTGAGTTTTCAATGGTTTGAGTTTTGGTGTCATAAGGCATTGTGTTGAAAGGTGATTTGACTTAAGGAAGAATTCTCCTACGTACAGACTTACGTTGTATGACTTGAGAACAATTCTTAGGAAATTGGTATCTAATTGCACACAAAAATGATGTTTTTAATATTTGTGCAATGTCAGATTAATTGATTTTAGTACTTATTACTGTGTATTTAGCCAAATAAAAAATACACCATTTTGTTTTCAGAGGGTGATTATGACTTTTTATGAGAATTTTTCAAAGATATGTTTGCAACAAATTCGTTTTAAAAATCCAATCCTTGCACTTATACTCCCTTGCCTTCAAGATGATTTTGTATGATGATGGGATGCTTAAGAAATATATAATTATAATAATATATAATTCCTGATGTCAGGAACATTGAGTGTGACAAATAACCCTCTTAATATTAACCTAGAATCACGATTTCTATTCACTATTGGTACTTTTACACCATCGTGGATTATAGTCATAGAATATTTTTTTCTAATTCCTACCTCATTATGAAGTGGGACAGTTGTCAAACACTGGTGAAGGCAATTAGTACTTGCTTAAAAACCTTAGGTCTAGAGATATAGGTCTATTCTGGGCCCTGATTATAATGTGTAGTTGCCGCAATATTACTGCATACAATGTTGAACTGTGACCAAAGCATTATACATTAAGGACTATGTAATTTACGAATGTTTTTCATGACTTTAAAATAGTTGTGGTTGCAATAATTGAAATTTACAAATAATTTTCATAAATTTCAGTTTCCATTTTAATCGTAATGAAATAAATAAGTACGTTTAATAGAAAAATATCAAAAAAGTGGTTAAGTAATATTTATTTTTTATGAAAAAAGTGAGTTTAAACATGTAAACTTTTGTGCAAGTTTACATGAAGTACAGTGAAAACAGTTAAAATGAAATCTTCCAATAAGATTGTGTACACCCCCGTACAGATGCACTGAGAGTTAAAAATACAAATTAATTTATACATTGTCTGAAATCAGTATAATAAAATATCTCTATAGACTAAAATTCATAATTTTCAACATGTCCAAAATACAACTTTACACAAAAGAAGTAGTACAAACAAAAAGTACGGTGTCCAATAATGGACACAGGTAATGAAGGGTACACACTTGAAATAGGTATTATTCACTAATGTCATTATTGAACGGTCTGTTAGCGGAAAACGTTTCAGGCAAACATCTAACGGTTTAAGTATATAGTACGCGAGTATGTAACAGCCTGAAACAAAATAGTTCCAGTATATTGTGCAAATTAGTAACTGCCATTACAACGAAGTCGGCGGTGTTACTCCTGTTGATTAAGATCAATAAATTTACAATAAACAAGTAAACAAGAAAAGAATTTCTCCTCTCCGAATTCTTCTAATAAATTGAAGTAAAGATTCTCTTGTCCGCTATCTTTAAACGTTCGCGCTTCAACGGATCGTTCAATTAACCGTTCATAACGGTAACGGTGATTGACTAACGTTAAATGCTTACTGAACGCAGGGCTGATAAAGAACTGGGACTGTTTCATAAGAATCTCACGTAAGATAGCGAAATTTCCGAAATTATTTACTTACGTTGAACTTACGTTTACGATGAGAGAATTTCAAAGACGCACTCGAAACTTAAAATCTTTGCTACAATACGATCTGACTTAAGTCAACGACAAGTGGTGAAGCCCTCAAATTTTGGTCACATGATTTGTTGTCAACAATACATTATAAACTACAAAACATTTAAAGAATACAATATGTTCCACAAACTTCAACGAACAATTTCACAAACGGAGATTAGAAGCTCTCGAAGAAAATGCACGAGGGCTATACCGAGCCACCATACTCTTGATTTTTCAATACACGGTCAATTTAAACAAAGGTGGTATGACACAATAAATGGTCATCTGCTAACAAAACATCGACCAATTTAAGACGGAACACATGGATGTCAAAATAAAGTAATTAGGCACAAAAAAGTTCCCACGTGGCGTCAAATAAATACCTAAAACAATAAATCAACAAATCTACAGACATATATAGTAATAACTTCATAAAAAATAAACCATTCTTAAGACATTTCTTCGAAATCTTGCAATCTTTAGATAGAAGTTCAGTTCGCGTATGTACACACGTTTTTGTGATTATCCCCTGACTTCCGCAAAGATGTGTAATGAATAAGTTTTTAATACACACAAAATGGACGCCCAAATTTTGATTACAGAGCCCACTTGTTTGTTAGTTCATATATGTAAATTCAGTCACAGATATAGAAAATGTAAGCCTCAGTGCATCTAGAGTAACATTAGTGCATTCAATATCTGCATATGTATTTTGAAATTGTTCGCTAGAATTAAAGGAAACTTGCACAGAAAATAACGTATTTATTTCTGTATTCACAGGTGATGTGAAGTACCTACGATAATATTGCCTGGTCCAAAAGATTTCAGGCAAGAGGGATGATTAAACATTATGATATTTTTAGCACTGCATTTACCCTAACCATCTTTTTGAGGGCCGGTACTAATAGGTGCCTTTCTGTAATTTCAACTATTACATAGTCCTTAAATTTGGTTTCCCGACATATCCGAACGATTATATCGTCTTGAATGAGACAAAAGCAACACACAAACTAAATTTAGTTACCTTTTTATGTATCTACACAGTACGAAATCTATATAAGGCAAGTGTATTTTATTGCGTGTTTGATTAACACAGAATGTGGACTCCAATAATCAAAACATAAACTACTTCTCTAGTAATTTAATCTTCTTTTAATACTATCATTATACAACCAATAAAGGCAGTTTGTTCAATAAGCAAGTACTGGCAGATAAGTTTTTGTCAATAAAAATTATAAGTTATAATTTAATCATCATCTCCATGAAATGCTCAGGAAAAGTTTAAATTACCCATATAGCTCAGATGATTGTGGTCACAACTTGCTGACCAGAATTGTGCTGTGCGGGCAAAGGAGTATTAAAAAAATCCATATACACTAGATATCTTTTGAATGAATAGTTTTCAACTGCACGTACTTAGAGTGTTGTTTGTTCATTCATTGATGCATAAACAAATATTGGGTTAACCAGTTTGTTGATTGTCTAATAAATTTATACTCATTTAGTTTAGCTCGATTGTGAAACAAGTTCTTACAACTGCGTTTCCTGGTCCCCCCAGTATTAAGCTAGTAGGATACAGTTTCTTGTCCAATGAACGGGGTAGGTTTTTGATAGGATCTTTAATCTAACTAAAGTCGGGCTGGCTATTCAATGATTACCAGTTCAATGTCGTAACTGCTCCTCGACCAAGCCCGCTTTAGTCACCAAACGATGCATGGTTCTGGACATAGTCTAGACCGATTGATATTTAATATTAGACAGTAATAATAATAAGAGAAATTAGTGTACCATTTTCTTTATTGTGAACACTATACAAAAAGCATACAAGGCAAGTAGATATGCATACAAAGGGAGACAACCTTTATTGTAAGGCAACTATATAGTTAATTATTTTCTGCATTAAACTGCCACTCGGACTACAATATACTCCTTCGTCGAACAATTTCAATTTGTGTATCTGACAAAGAATATGGAAGTAATAATAACAAATGACATATTTTGCACTTGATTTGCAGAAAACTAGAAATAAAAAGCGTTTGTGGTTCGTTTCAATCCGTAAAAAGGTAAGATATAAGAAGACACTAAAGTGAAATATATCAACTCGCAATGTGGTTACAAATTCATTATCTATAATTATTACTAAAAATAATAAGCTTATATGACACCTTGTAAACATTGGTCAATTTATAAATGATACAAAAAAAAAAACACACAAAAAATGAAACTTATGTCTGTGAACAATATGGTCATCCACGCGTGTTCTCTAATAAATTCTAAATTCTATTAAGAGTCTTGAGATTTAATTTGGAGTGTAATAACAATAGTATATTTCGCTTCCACTAGCACCGGTGGGTTGATTCCAGAATTCCATGCCTGGATGTACTTGTCCAATCTCAGAATTGCTTGGTGTTTTGAAGTCTTCGTCATCGAATCTAAGCCATTCTTCAGAAACCTTTTGGAATAAAAAAATGAACAAATTTAATAACAATGTGATGCATCATTTTAGTCGTTGCTAAAAAGTTGGTCAGCCATAAACAAAAGACGGCTATACATGTAGCTACTTCGGGCCATTATATATATGAGTATCAACTACTATTTCAAGGAGTCAACACATTATTTCTGTAGGGAATAATATTGCAAAAGGTCAAATGTGCTTTTGGCTAGACCAGGCGATCGGACATTTTGTACGGAAGAAAGGGTAAAAGCGACTATAGGATGATAAACGTAATTAATGTTCTTGAAGACATATATTTAAGCCAGTTTGTTTTATTTTATAGTTTATGCGTCTTTCATAAAGGCCATGTTATATGATGTGGACAAATCCTATCCCATCTTTCCTGGGACGTACCACTACCTGACACCCATCATTTGTAAGAAACTGCTCATTTAAGTATAAATAGCACGATTGTTTGAATTGTGACTTAATAGCAACTTAAACGACTTGCCCAAACAGGCAAGTCAGTAATCATACAAAACAAGCTAAATTATGTCCATAGTGTGCGGTTAACAATATGATAACATATTAAAATATAAGAATCAACTCTAAAATAAGATATAGAAAGAAAGGCAAGAAACATTACACCATTTCAATCATTTACGCTGTTTCTCACATTTTCATTTGAGTCATTTCTTAAGTACACTACCACTTTAGTAGAAACAATGGGCCATAATTTGATTTTAATACATTTATAATGATTTGTAACATTAAAAATTAGTGCTAGCTTATGGCAACCACACTTTCTCATTGGGCAGGGCTGAGCCGGTGTCTTTGTTGACACGTACTGACAACAATACGTAGTTTCCATATTCATATCAAAATACAATACGTCAATTAAAACAATGACATTATACATTGTATGAGGTCTAGTTACCTGCATATTGGCTACTTTCTGGCAAACATCTCTCTTGTATTGGAATAAGTAGAAAGGTCTATCAGTAGGAAGAACAATTGGTTCTGTAGGGAGACCATCAGCTCTGAAAATATAGTGTATAGTTAGAGTTTATCAGATGAAAGTGTTCATCTTCAACCAAGAGTAGATGTTGTTCTGACGTTTAATCCGATGTTGTAATGATATATTATACATAACTTGGGCATGCGCAGTAAAATACAAATTAATGGAGAATGGATCAATACAGTTTGAAATCATATCTTAGTGGGGCATACACTGTGTAATACATTAAATACATCTAGCGTGTTATAAAGTTATCATGTAATACTTGGACATGCGCAATGAAATTTAGAACACGATGAACATTTGTCTAGCGTATTTGACATTATATTTACGTTGGATATGCGCAGTGAAATTTAGAACATGATGAACGCGTGTCCGGAAGTTGCTATTACAATGTATACTTAAGCCTGACATGCACAGTAAAACACAAAATATAGCATGATTGCGCATTGCACTACCTGCAGCAATATTTCTGTAGTGTATCCTCATCATAAACACCATCAGGTAAAACACCTTGCCAATCATTTCTGTTAAGACTGTCTTCATCATCCCATTTAACATAACCTTCACCGAAACCTGTTTATACAAAACAGACATTATGATAAATGTATTATGTATAGTAAATAAATATTAACCTGACGTTGGTACCCTCATTGTAATAATTTCACGCTTCATTGTCTGTCTATTTATACCTTCGGTAGATTCCGCGAAGAAGCACGTGCTAACTGATCATGTACTTCATATAAGTATGTAATTGTTTGTAAGTTATAAGGAATGACTCTATAGCGCCGTTGATACCGAGATGGACTGTGAACTACTGTAGTTAAGTAGGTGTTGGTTCGAGCCCAATCATGCACAATTCTTTTTCATTTTTTAATATTTGTACAAACAAAATATTGTAAAAATTGTCCAAAAAATGTGTTATTTCATACATTCTTTTATTTTTTGTATTTTTATTCAACTATAATTTAAGTTTTATTATTTTGTAATTAGATCTAATCACATTTGAAGCACGACACAATACAGAAATACAATAAATATCAATTTATCCAATCAGATGAGTCGTGTCGCCAGCTCATATTTGATATAAAACACAATGCACGAGAAAATAGTCGGATATATGTATACTTTAAACGGTACGATGTATTGCTCTTTACTCACTTCAATTTTTAACTCGCGACTCGTTCAACTGTATTAACGGAGAAATAACGGAGAATATCGAGTCAGTCCGACATTTCTCGATGGGAGGCCGATTATTGATTTATACCGCGTCATCTCGATTTAATTTTATTCTGCATAAAGGTTAACGTCAGGTTAATATTTATTTACTATAACATTAATATATACATCCAATTAATTGTAACGTAAACAAACTACTTTTATATCAGTAGTTATTTATAATTGTTATAACAATTGTAGAAATTCGATGCAGTTACGATAAAAAAACTTTTACTTTAAAATGAATTAATATACGTTTTCATACTAGGTGTATTGTAATATTTGTTTGATTGCAAGGTAACCCTGGTCGGTAGTGCAGTTGGTAGCTCGCCTGGTCTTGGAATCCAGTGTCTCAAAGGGGGTACGGGTTCAAATGTCACAGGGGATGTAATGATTCAAATGTAAGTCCAAAGAATTTGTGCCGAGATATTGGACTATAGTAACATTATGCAATATACGTCGTTAAAATTGTAAAGTAATTGTAATTTTGGTACGTTTATGAAATTATATTAAATTACATAATACTGTATAATTAATTGACCGCGTTCATGAATGAGTGGTCATAATTTCAGACATACTGAAATACTAATACAAATTTACTGTAGTAAATTATTCGTACGATAACTCAGGTCTGTAGCGCAGTTGTAAGCGCATCGGAATTTCAAATCATATTAGAGTCCTGAAGGAGGTAAAGGTTCGAATCCCACCCGGGACTGTAAATGAAGAAGTTGCATGCACTGTGGAAGGGTAGGTGAGTATTTTTTATAAACATGGGTCCAAAAAGTCTAAGTTAGGTACGCTAGTCGACGTAAATTAACCTAAATTGTGTTGAAACGGCGTTAAACGGCGTATAAATTATTTTACAAACTACCTACCGACTGGACAGTCACCATATTTAAAGATGCAGTAATCTCCCTTTGGCCAGCTTCTATCAAAGTCAGTTACAGATTTCTCTCCCTTTGTACAGAATTCCAATTGGTATTCAGTTTTTGATAGAGATCCTGAAATGTATTTAAATGGCAAATATTCATGAAGTATTAAGATTGAAAATGTGCCAGTAGTAAATATTGTCATGTTGTGGCGGTGATAAGTTTACCTTGGATGGTTCTACGTAAGCCGCTGTCTTATTTATAATGTCACGTTACAATGACAATGTCTCTGACATTTTTATATACGATACACGACGCACGATTTAAATACTCGTAATGAACGATACACGCACACGGAATGAATGATACACGAACGATACACGCAGAATTCGGAAACCTGCAATTTGAATAGACTGTATAAAACTAGTTTAATAGTGCTCATTGACCAGTGTTGATTTCATCTTCTTTGTAAAAGAAAAGCGTTTTTCTTAGTAAAAGCGTGCTATGTTTTCTTCAGAATCAAACAGTTGGTTATATAATGTTACTCGCTAATTAACAAAATGGGGCCTGTATTATCAAGCGTCTTACGACCAATTTTAGTCGTAAATCCTTCTATTTGTAATGTTAAATTATCGTAAGATGTTTGATAATATGCTGCCCAGGACCCGATTTTAAGGATTTTTGAGATGATGTTTTGCATCATTTCATTTTAGAAAAACATCAATTGAATTAATTTGAACATTAAACGACATACACGACATGCAAGCGTTTAATAAGTTGATACTACATGTAATCTTTATTTCTTTTAGGGCTTGATGGTTTAAAAGTATGAGTAAAAAACCGTACTTTAGCTAGAACCTTGTTGTTCTGTTAATATTTTGGAATGCTATGTGACCTTTTCTATACGTATTTCTCTCAAATCATTAAGTAAGTTATTTTACTAAAACAGTCTTTTTTATACAACGCACTGGTAACCAGAGTAAAACATTGAAGAAAACCGGAACGCGCCGAAAACGAACTTAACAAATATACTAAATACCGAGATTGAAACTTACCGGCGAAATGGTTGTTTGCAGACCAGGCATTATCAGGGGTCTGTGTTTCTGTGTTCTGTTTTCTCCAGCCTTCATACCAAGTGAATTCACCAGCTGGACAGCCAGATGTTGGTTTAGCGAGGGAATAAGTTCCCAATGGCCAGGTTACTGGTATGGCTAAAACATTAGCTGAAATAGAAAGATAATACTTGGGGATGTATTGAATAATTCACAAGTTATTCAAATAACAAAATCAAGTAAGAATGTTCATGAGTCTGGTATCAACAGAACCCTAAAACAATCGTAAGCAGAATTGGATCACGTTTGTACATAAAAATTAACGGGACGCAAAACACAAAGCGTGAACTAGGGTCTATATTTGAAAAGACTATGGCCAACATTAAGAAAGTAACTGATGTTAAATTGATATCAGTTAGAATTTAACCAGTACATGACGAGCTATATGTCAAAGTTATTAATTAGACAGTGAAATAATAAAATTAATCAACTGCGTATGCGCGCGTAACTCAAAGGTGCAACAACGATTGTAAGCTGTGGCCTATTTCATAAAAATGCACATCAGCATACTATGGTTGTTGATCAAATATAGTAAAACTATGTACGTACAGACTGGGGCAGGAGCGTTGGTGAGTCCAGGGTACTCAGTAAGGGCTTGTTCAAGATTTTGTCTGAAGTAGGTCAAAGCAGCCTCAGTGCTTGGTGGGCAAAGACCTCTTTGTTTGTAGTCAGCCACATTCTGCCAGTGTGAGGGATCCAACATATCTGAGATTACAACCATGCCGTAACCAATAGGTTCTGGATTTTGTTCACTTCCGACTGACAATGTGTCTTGTAATTGTCCAACCACTGTACGGTATTGTGTTCTGTATCTGAAACCGTTTACGTCAACAACCAATGAGGCGCTGTTGTTCATGTAAGCTCCGCCCAAAGTTACGTCACGTGATGACTGAAATAGAATGGACCAATCAGTGTTTCGTCAGAGAGCATCCAGACTGTTCGATTATTTAATATGGTCAGGATCAATGATACGTATACAGTGAGTTTTATCAATATATGCTCGACTCTGTCTGTGTGTTCTTATAAGGCATGAACTTACGAACTATATCACATATTTTTTTAAATAAATGATCATTAATTCCAATGACGACATTTGTGTAACACCTGTCTTTGAAATTGAAACACGAACGCTTGAATAAAACTTAAAATAAAGTTTTGCCCGAACAAATTAACTGCCCATACCAATTTGTTCTATGAAATTTAAAGTTACTGGCTTGCAGATTTGATTTTTATATAGGCACATAAAAATTAAGTGTCAGTAATTAAAGTTACGGAAATTGCCTTATAGTTACGAGTGCTGTGTTCAGTCCAAAGGTATTCAGTGTATTCGTGTCACATGGTATATAAATTACTTACGTTGTACATAACAAATTCAACAAAATCTTTGACTGGTGAAATGTAACGTTGGATGTCTTTACTGCCAATTTCAACTGAAGTTGTAACATGCTGAAAATAGTGAAACATCAGAATGAGCAGAGCAATTAATATGATAAAGCTTTGCAAATTATTCTTTGTTCGTAATAATCACAATACTACAATTCAGAGTGGGTAAAGATGTGGAATTGTCTTCTAGCTTAAACTAGATACAAAGTGAGTTACTCAAGATTTACGTTAGTGCTTTTTGTTTTGGTTGCCGGACTCCTAAGCACTATGCCTATACTTAAGAACCTTAATTACTTTGAGTAGCTTTTAAAACTTATGAACATATAAGTAGTCAATATTTTTATACTATATAAAATATACTATATATATTAGATATAGGCAGACAGCCAGAGAACAAAACTGCGTTGATAGCATATCGAGCCTATTAATCAGTTTTACCTCAAACCCTGTGTAGGTTACAATCTGCCTTAAATTGAACATTGCAATAATCATGTCCTTTGTCTATAGCTACTTTGCAAAGATTTGACTATATAAGGCCCAAATCCAGTGTTTATGGCAACCCAACCATACCCTACCAAGTTTCGCCGACTCTATAACTTTTTGTTAAATTATCGATATTTTTATACAAAAAAGTCCAGCGTTATACCAAAGTTTAAAACTGAATCTTCTTACCCTCTGAATCACGGACAAGAGTGAAAATCATTACTGACTTTACTGTTAAAAAAGTTTAAACCTCTCCTCCCAAACTTTTTCAGACAGTTGTTCTAAATACAGAATTTTGTTGGGCAAAAAATCAAATATCAGACTTTGTTGTATGTTTATAGAACTACTTACTGTTCCCCAAGTTTCAATGAACTGTTTATAAACATTTTGATCATAGTTAAGAGGAAGTTTGCAAACGGAAGCAGCAAACTCATCAGAGATTCCATAATGTGTGCCCTGAGAAAGAGCTAACTTGTATCTAGCAAAACCGGAAGTACATGTCGTCTGGTCATCTTGGAATACGTAGTTATCAGTTAAAGTTTGTTGAGCTACAGCGTTGAATCCTAGAAAAAAATGAAATAAAATAAAATTAGTTTCACCAATTTCACCAAAACGTATTCAGAATTTAGTATTGGTCGGACAATTAGCACGATATTGTAATCACTTTTTCGTTTCGTCCACGTGGCGTATCGTAACTCTTCACACCAGTTGTGAGTGGGTCTTCAAAAGGCTGAATAAGGATCAGTATTAAGAGAGTTTCGTGAGGCTTTAGCATCAAAATCAGCACAAGTAATAATTGAGATTAAATAACTATTCAGGCAAATAGGGGTAAGAAAAAACCACCCAATCAAAGTTATTCTGCTCTGATAGGCATTTGTATTATTTGCCTTAGCAAGTCGATTGGAACCAATGTTGATGAAATAAATAAAAAAATCTCATATTTTGCCAATGAAACGTATATGTATATATGCAGAATTCTGCATGAATGCAATGTCTATGAAAATTAACCTGAGGCAAAAGTCCAATTTCAATATAATTTGAATGCATTAAATAAATAAAAGAATAGTCTCAGTCGTAGCGCAAGACTTGTGTAGAAATTATTTGAAAAAAATATTCAAATTAAATTTTACCTGAGCTCAATGTGAAAGCTTTTGCCATGAGAGCATCGTTGTTTGTTCCTGAAACGAGTAAGATTAGATAAATAAATGGATATGGATAGAAGAACAGCGGTGGCGCTTTTTACATAAACGATCTTACGATAAAAAGCATCGTAAATCAAAAGCAAGAGACATGAATAATTAGGTTAATTTTTGGCCAATCAGTTCTAAATATTGTTAAAATATGTAGAATATTATATATCTTTTGATTGTCGTGTTATAGTTTTTTATTCTTCTGACTTTAATTGCCAAATATGAAATTGACCTACGATAACTTTTTTGTAAGATTTTTTATTTTTTTGTGTGTGTGAAAAGTTGCACATTTCTTCATTACAGTTTAATGTACAACACTTTCATATCAAAGATCGCTTATAACATTGTAAATAAATTAAGTAGTTAATGTATATCTAAACCATACAAGGGTCAATTTGGTTTAATGCGGTCCATCTTGCAGTTTAATATTGCACGTTAGGTGGTGACGTGTACGAATTAACTAGAATGGCATTTACAAATTAAATTTATATTTTGTATATCAGTTTAGAGCGTTTATTGAATTTGCCTCACTATATCATCATGCGGTGACGCTTTTATAATTACCTAAATAGCTTAATTTCAATGTTAGAAAATACATTATGTAGTCGTTTCTATGAGTTAAAAGTATATATAATAGTTGTAAGTCTGATTAACAAATGGTAAAACTGAGCAATGCACTTGACCAGGCCATCTTACATTACATGTATCAACATTACATATAGTGTAGGCAAGCTCTCATTGGTCAGCCCATAGACATCTATGTTATGTTTGAATACTAATCAGGCAGCGTTTGTTTAAGTAACAATGCCAAAAGGTACAACTATATTTACAGGGAACAAAACCGAGGTGTAACTGAAAGAATAATAAACATGGTCAGGATTTTTAAGTTTGGTTTAAACGATAAGTAGAACAAAAATGAACATAATTTAACAAACAATATTTACCCGATGATGTGACACGTTCGAGCAATTTATTCTGGTAAGATTGAGTATCATAGAACATGGCGAATTCATGAGCGGTTCTACATTGGTCGTGAAACTCATATACGATTTCCGCTGGCACATCAGTCATGCTAGACAATGTAAGAACCTTTCTGGTTCCCAGAAGTCCTGGATCATCGCCACCGGAAGCCCAGAAATTACCGTCTGGGTTACCACGTAAAACATTGTAGCCTACCCCAATGTAATGTAAGGCTTCAGGCAAAGTTGGAGCTGCTTGGCTGAAAGCTAGCAAACACATACACGCACATAGCTTGAACCCCAACATGATGAAACTTGTGTATCTGGAAAAAAACAACAATGAGAAAATATTTTAAAGAAACCAACTTTGTAATAAAATGCAATCAATAGTATGCGAAAGTATGCGCTTAGTAGTTGTTAACAGCTAAATCCAGAGATTTAGCCTTTCCAGGAGGAGTGGTTAGGTTGACTGACCGCCGTTATATGTATATATAGTTTATTTCCTCCAAAAGTTTGAAGATCATTAACAAACTTCAATTGTCAGCGTTGTCGTGGAATTGAATATTAACACTCATGTTGATGCATTGATAAAGCACTAAAGTTAAAACTATGCGCACGAGCTTCAATTCTAACGCACCCACATACGTCACCAGATTTTATTTTACGAAAAAGCATCTACAAATGTTGAAAAAAGTCATTGACGTAAATTTTCACGAGCACTACCTCAATCAAATGTTTTATAGTTAAATTTATAGTCATACATGTATTTACTAGACCGACTACATGAAATAATTATTTTTACTAGCCAGGAACTATGTTAATAGTACTGAAGTATTGGGCTAGTAACTAAAGAAGATGACTGTTATATCGCATGTCCTAAGTAGGGACTTAAGCTTTAGTCACATAAAAATGCAAATAGCCGGGAGGGCACCGTACGGGCGCCGTGCGATCAAGCTCCGCAAGGACCCGTACGAACTCTTGCGTACCCGTACGGACTGATACGTTTTTACCAGGGTCCGTGAGATGAGCCGCGGAGAAACGTATTAGTTTCAAAGTCAAATCGTTAACAAAATCGTGGCCGAGTATGGATAAAACTTGCAAATTATCCAGCTACGGCATCGTACGGGTGTGTTGTTTTGTGCCATGTGCGTACCGTCAACTTAATACGCAAGGCTTCCCACAGCCTACGGCTGTCTGCACTTACGGGTCCGCAACAAGCCACGATTTTATGGGACTGAGGCATAACTGTGAATAACCAACATACGAGCAGCTGCTTGCATACCTCATAGAAAGTCATATCTACGCATAGGTGGATCTAGCGGGGGGGGGGGGGGGTCAGGGGGTCCGGACCTAACTAGAATTTCCAAAATGTACCTGTTCATTAGTATATTTCTTGACTGTAAGTCATTTTTAAGTAGCATGAAGCAATTTTCTAGGTGCTTAACATAGATTTAATGCATGGTTATGTAGTTTTTTTATCAATATGTTTTATTATTCTGCAAAACGTGAATAATGTGGTTGTGGTTCGAAAGTATGGACCCCCTTGAAAACTTCGTTCCCCCTAGAAAAAAATCCTGGATCCGCCCCTGCTACGATAAGCTAATTATGGTTACAACTCGTTTCGTAACGTTTTAAAAATAAATTCCAGCGATGCAAGTTTGGTTATATTTGACTAAGATAAGATGTTGTTTATTTTTATAATCTTAATATAAAAATCTTAAAATAAATAGAGTGAATACCTTAACTTTATTAAGGTATCTAGGACAAGACGAGATTAAACACTTGATTTCTATGTGAAAGATATAATGCTTAAAGCATACAGTGACCGCGACATAACTTTACAAATAGCAATGTATGGTGCAGCGCAGATGACATCAAACATCGTTGGCGATTACAGTGAAAAATAAAAATTACAAACTTCAAGCAATAATTTTAATGCTTATGATTCTTTGGTATCGAAAATAACGTTCGTATTTAGAGATTGGTGCGTATTTCCCTGATCTATCTAGCGTAAGACTACTTGAACTATTTTTGGATTTTCTCTTAGGTGATTCAACACCCATTTAGGCCTATATCATTACAATTAATTCATCCTAGACATCGCAAAATATGGTGAATAGAACAGGGGAAAACCGCGTGGATAGCCTAGTTGGACTGATAACTGCCCTACATAATTATGAATCATTGGTAGGAGGGAGAATGGCCGTAAAAATAAGTTCATGACCAAACTCCACGAAAGTATGCCCTGCCCGTGAATTGAACCTACGACCCCTCGATCAGTAGACTTGCGTGCTACAAACTGAGCTAGCCGGGTGGCCTTTTCGCAAGCTCCTCGTAAATATTGGTAAAATAATCGGACCCCTATCACTATGATTACATTTTCTGAAGTCTTCGAAGCGTTAATTTATGAAACAACAAGTACGAGCAATAACTTAAGTTGATGTCAACTTATTTTCTTATGTGACCTTTATACATTTTTTTTTATCCATTTATACACGTGCACTGCACGTACTCACTGAAAGCTTACACTCCGTGAACTTCTTAAAACATGTCAACTGTCTGTACATTTTAAGAGTTCTATTAAAGTATTATCGCTAATGGTTTAAATATAAAACATTCGACAGTCAAACTAATGCGCAAAGTCAGCAAAATTTCAAACATTTGATAAAAAAACTACAATACCTTAGACAGTTACCTGTCTGCTAGGAACGAAATTAGGTCAAAGTTATAATTGATAGCAGAAAAAACTGAAACGCTTATGTCTGGGTTTCCTTTCATCTCGACGATAGTCCTCACAACGCAGCTATGAGAGACCATTTTGAAGTAGAGTTTACAATTTTATCTGAAGTTGTTTGTATGATTACAAAATTGACAATTCAGTTCATTTTGACTGACAAATCCACTCTTAACAATGTAGGTCAGACATTCCGCCGTTGAATCAAATTATGAGAACACTATTCACTTCAAAATGACGACAGAAATATGTACAACTCTAAATATAGCGATTAAATCTTTCCATTTGAGTAATATGGTTAAATTTCTTAATTATATTACAGTCCTGCAAAAATTTATACCGATTTACTGAATGGTGTTCGGGTGAGCGATTAAATTCAGTAATCTCTCACATACAAAACACATACATGACTATATGCATTTTCTGTAGTAACCATGCATTTAAATATACCCACTCCAAATGTATTGGCCTCTAAATAAGATTAGTGATGTTATGCTTTAAGTTATAACACTTGATATTTAACATGTCCACCATGGGGATTCGCGCTTTAGAAAACCCTGGAAATCAGATGTATTAACAAGGTCAAACGCTGTGCAAGCACTAACGGTGGTTTTCGGATTGCACTCTGCGGAAAACGTTCATATTCTTTATCAAAAATATAAACACTGAAACTACGGGCCCCTGTTGATCCATAGATTGTTTTTATTATTATATACTAAATTTGTACAGCGCTATTTTCATATTGAATATACGTTCAAAAGCACTTCGCAATCATTATGCATAATAGGGAAATATTAAATGAGTATGAAATTGAAATTAAAAATGGTTAAGAGAGGATGAAATAAAAAATAAAAACAGTTAAATGATGACTAATATAAAACTACGAATTAGTGATCAATAAAGTGTTAATAGTAGTTACGAAACTATTCTCGTTCCCAGAGTCTAGTAAGATTCTCAATACTAGCTAGAATTGAGAATCTTACTAGACTCTGGGAACGAGAATGTTACGAAACAAGTGGGGTTTAACTGTAAAAGATAGTGAAATGAGTAGTAATGGACTGTTAGTAGAAAGGCAACCAATTGGACGATGGGGAATCTGGCTAGATGTCCTGAAAATCAATGATTGCAAGGTTCAAAGTTGGATCCTAATCCAAGGCTCCCGCCCAAACATCCATCGTGCTTCATGGTCAGCTATGTCTTTGAATTCACAGAGACATATTGTTTTAAAAACAAATATCGATGCTATTGATATTTAAATGTGAGGTAATGTAAGTTTAAATTTTGAATTATAATTCAGTTACAAATTTATACATTAAAAATTAATAAACAAATACTCACGTTACTGTAATATAGGGAAGTGTTTTCAGATTAAAATATGTTCCAAATATGATTTTTTACGATGAAGTAGTCACTAGTATAATTAGATTGGTTCCAGATTTCAAAGTTTTACGTTTAAATAGAAAGTGTTGATATGATTTGCGGTTTTGAACACATCACGATTTAGAGGGCATTCGGTGTGTATCGGCATTAAAGTGCATAAGAAAAACAGCAAATACATAATTTTACTACGATTCCAAAGAGGTCAAATACTCATTAAGTACAATAAGACCACGAATGACGACGTTTCATATAAAAACAAATCTGAACTCATTTTAAGGGACCATTAAGGACATTGCTAATTTGTTATCTATGCTTGCAAAACAAAGGAACTTTGTCGCATTTTTTGGTGCGTGTACACTTGTTGCTTATATACTCCATTAAAATGAAGAAACTGGACACTCAAACGGCATCGTCATCAAAAAGAGAATTGATTAAGTCAGTTGCCTAAGCAAGATACTGCCAAGCGTTATAACAAGGCGCTTTCCTGTGCTAGTCAAGAACTATGCAATGGTTTCGCTTCAAGCGTGCAAAATCAAGAATGTGGGATATGCAAATATCAGAGTGTTTCGAATGTATTTTATAAATACGCAAACTAGCGAGTGCTATCTAGCGATCTTGTATTGAAATGTTTTAAGTATCAGTATAGGTCAATAAGGATAACTTGATGGAAATCTAAGCAATATTTTATGTAAACAACGTCTTAAAGTAATCCAAACGAACTATATATGTTATATCTTATCAATTATTGTGATTAAATGTAAGCTTAAATAAAAAAGACGACAATTTACATACATCAAACAATTAAATGAATAGAATCGAACAAAAGCAAATCGAAAAAATCGAATCTCATCTAATTGATTTTCTAGTGATTTGTTGCAGCCCTACATATGAGAACGTGGACACAGTGAAACAATGCCAGGTAGTGTCAACACGTTTATTTGTGTCTTCATCTAAGGTTAACACTAAGTGGTCGTCTATGCAACGTTCAAATCGAATGCCAGTCATTGCCGAAACCTACTAGCTCAAATCCCAGGACAAGATAAATATTATTCGGGCTAGTATGAATAACATTATCCATATAGCTAGAGTAGTTTGGACCTTAGCACTTAACTGTATAAATTGGTCCAGCGCTCAAGAAAATTTAAAGTTATGACTGGAATGTGTTTTATTTGCAGAAATTTTGTAAAACTTAAACTTAAGCTCCTTCACTCGATTAAATGTCTATTTCTATATCACATATTCAAGGGTGTTGTACAAAAAGATAAAATACTACTTTTGAATCAATAATGCAATAGGTAGTTAGTTCAAAACATTTCTAACATTCCGATACACGATTTATTAATGATTCATTCTCATAATAATACAAAACTGATAATATTAAACTCCAGTTTCTTTATTCTAAAAGTTTAATCTCTGCGACAGAATTGTATAAATGTCCCTATTCTGGACCAACTAAATCAACAATAGTTTGAAACAATGTAAATGACAGAAACAATTTAGTAAATATCAAATATAATTACTATTATCAAACTGTGAAATAATGTAAGAAATCATACTTACCCGTTTATTGCAAAGAACTAAACGTCCGTTTGCAACACTCCTCTTCAAAATGTAAACTGAACTGTGAGTACTACTCCTCGTCCGTTTTTATATCATATTACCTATCGGGTAGCACTCGGCTACCCTCGTAAGTTGTACTCGTTCTCATTGGCTTATCTTATCAATTTGAACGATTGTATGTCAAACGTTGTCCGGCGTCATCTTGTAAGACTAAAATGTCCAATTCTATAAAGATAGATTTGAATATCAACCCCACCGAGTCATGACTCTTCTAATTAGTTAAGTTGTACTGCCCATATAATGTCATCTTGCAACGTATTGTTTATCCATTTATCCTTAAGCTACTGACAATGTTTGGGTGTTTGAATCCCTATAAACGAGTTCGTTGGATTTTTTCATCGCACTTTATACATTTGTATTGATGGATGTTTTATGTAATTTGAAAATATAGTGCATCGTCATTGTTAAACTTGCTGTGATTCGAGCCAGAAGGTTTCACTTGAACAAGCATAAAACATGATCTTCTGTCAACACTAACCTAACTCATATTGGTATAACGACAATTTTATAAAATACACAACTCGGGTCGATAGCGCAGTTGGTAGGGTGCCGGGATTTGGAATCTCGTGCCCGAGGGGGTGCGGGTTCGAATCACACCCGAGGAGGTTATACCCTTTCATGAAGATTTGGCAATAATGTCGATTTTCCTCCATTGATTAGATAATATGGAGAAGTTTCCGGCCTTGTGGAAGGGTATGTGAGTACTGGTTATAGACAATGGTCCAGGAAAGCTAGGTTAGGTGCACTGGACGCAGTAAAATTACCTAAATTGTGTTGACACGGCGTTAACTCCAATAAATGAAATAAATAAAATTTATAAAATACATTCTCTACCACGAACATTGCCTTTTGTCACTCATCAGTTTTGTCTCTTGGCAGGCAAACTAGTTATTGTAACTCTGTTTGCTGAACAAAAATTCAAGCTTTTATGCCAAACGCAATATTTAAGCCTTTATGACAAAGTCAAATCTGAAAGATAACTTGCTAAACTTAAGTTTGAAAATTGCAGACAAAAGTAAAACAGATAGCAAGACAAATTCATCGCTGGCAAAGCAAATTGAAATATTTCTTGCAAAAGCATACATGTAGTTGAAATTGAAACAATGTTGGCGAAATTAGACTCGAAACATTACTAGCAAAACCAGACTTAATACATTGCAAGAAAAAAGGTTTAGATACTGCTAGGAAAACCAAATTTGCGACTCGTGTCTAATGCTCCGGTACAAACTGCTTATTTCCCTGAGCAAGAAATTTACATACAATTTTACCCACTTCCTTTAGGTCTAAAATGGTACTCTGAGGGATCATCTGATTGAAGGTGATTAATTCATCAGCGGTAGTAAATTTGTAAAGTCAGCAGAGCATATACATAGAAGTAGACTTTTTAAACCGAATTTCAACTTTTTTTAACGATATTTATCAGCAATCGCGGAAGAGCAAACATAAAATGTAAGGCAATATAAAGTAAAAACCAACCTAAATTGTTCAGTTAATGTATTAAAATTATCATTTTACCTCGAGAAAATTAATTTGTCAAAAAAGATAAAGTGATCCCAACGATTCGTGTCAATGACATGCAAGGGTTTACTCAGCGCAAAACAATATAGACACATTAACTTTATAAACACACAAAACTCACTAAAATGCTGATAATGCGGAATGATGAATTCACTTGGCACACACATTTTGACGTTTAAAGATACGGACATATTGTTTGGGCTATTTTCAAACGTTTTAATGGCATGCTAATCTTTTCAGATATGGGATATATCCAGGGCTCGAATTTAACAAAAATTTGGACTTACAAATTTTTGGCGTGTTGCTAATCAAATACGTGCAAACATACCTGTAGTACTATTATTTAACTGTATATAGAAAAAGGGCGTTCTTGTGGGATAGATAAAAAATATCGAACATGCTTTTACATTGAATCTTTAATTAATTCTAATGATCTGACCGTTTCAATGCTGATTTGAGCTTCATTTTAGACAGTAATATTTTTATGTGTTGATTTCTACTCGCGAAAATTTGCGAGTTAAAATGAAAGTTACGCGCAGTTTTTAAAATCAACTCGCATTTTGCGAGTATTCGAGCTTATATTCAAGCCCTGGATATATCATAAAGAAGATTGTCAAGCGCTTTTTGATGACATCCCGATCAATTGTAAGTCATTTTGTGACCTTATACTATTACACTAGCTTAGCCAACTATTCTCAACCTTTTCTGTGATTAGCATATTATTGAACATGTATCTTGTAAAATTTTGTATGTAGCTTTAAAAGTGACGTGTATTTCTACTTAGAGAAAACAAGTACCCCATGGAGAGGTGCCTGAAGAAAAAAAAAACTTATTTCCACGACAGTGATTCATCAACGTGTTTATGGTGGCTTATTTACGCCATGACCCACATTCGTCCCACGAGGCGCAATATAAAAACACGGAAGTGTCTACCACAAAATGAGCAATTTGTCGTATCTTTGTCCCGCGGATCAGAATCAGACGGTATATTAATAATTAGTCTTTTTTGCATGAGAGAGCGCAGAGCGTAAGCACATTTATACGCAAAGCTTTTACGGAAGTAAGACACATTTGCATGTCGTTTTTTTTTGCCTTAATTTTATCGCATATTTGTGTTTTCGTCTCGTACCCGCATCAGAAATCATCATTGTAAAAAATCTATTAAAAAAAAGCTAAGCAACTTGCGTATTTAAAGATAGTCATAAACCCCGAGTTTGTCGCTCAGTCGGTAGCGCGCCGGGATTCGAATCTACTTTTCCGATTGGGTACGGTTTTGAATACCACCCGGGACAGTTATAGCTTTCCAGTTATATTCGACAATAATAATGTTATTGGAGAACTTGCTGGCCTTGTGGAAGGGTATAAGAGTACTGGTTATATATAAAGTATATATATATATACTAATGGACAAAAGTCTTGTCCGGTCTACAAAAACCATAATATCTCTTTTGTTTGTTATTGCCCACTCATAAATTTGGTATCGTTAGAAAGAGAATGTTATTATGCATTGAATAAAAAAAGAATTGTGAAATTTGAGCCAGTTCTGTCGGTACAGTAATGTGTTGAAAATTGACATTGAGGGTTTGCAAGTTACAAATGATTGCATCGACGCAGTTTTAAACGAAACATTTTTTTCAATAGTGTGTGTGACCCCCATTAACCCGAATGAGTTCAATGATCCTTTTACGCATCGATGCTACAAGTTTGCGAAGGAATCTAGCCGGAATTTGGTCCCATTCTTGAACAATAGCGTCACGTAATTGATGGAAGTTGTACACGTTCCGAGCCCTAATCTTCCGTTTCATGTAGTCCTAAACGTGTCCGATTGGGTTCATGTCAGGCGATAATGCCGGCCATGGCAATGTTTGGACATTGTTGGCCAACATGATGTTTTGAGTGAACCTTGCAACATGGGGCCGGTTGTTGTCCTGCTGCAGGACTGTGCCTGGATGGGCAATCAGGAAGGGCAACACAATCGGTTGCAACACTTGGTCTACGTAACGTTTAGCCACGACCAAGTCCTCGACCATATTCAAGGAATACAAGTTGGGTTTTATGATGATGTGTAAACCCTGCCCAAACCATGACGCTCGGCCCACCCCAGCGGTCATTTTCAATGACACAGGCGTCCGTTAACCTCTCACCAGGGCGTCGATAGACGTCGGTCGCCTGAATCAATGTTAAATTTACACTCATCCGTAAA
Source organism: Mactra quadrangularis (assembly GCA_025267735.1). Taxonomy (NCBI): domain Eukaryota; kingdom Metazoa; phylum Mollusca; class Bivalvia; order Venerida; family Mactridae; genus Mactra; species Mactra quadrangularis. The sequence continues at coordinate 45,853,003 of CM046299.1, read as the reverse complement.
CAGAATGTTTTGCCATTGATTTTAAGCGCCACCTTTGATGACGTAACGCCCATGCTACCCGTAGACGCCTGTGATTGGGAGTTAATATTGCTCCACGATATGGCCGTCGGCAACATAACCCGGCTGCCTTGAGACGTCGCCGTACCGTTCTGGCACTAATGCGAGGCCGATGACGACCAGCTGTGTTTCGTGCCGTGTCACTTGGGGCGGCAAAACGATTACGTAAGTGGGTAAGCTGAATATGCCTATCCTGACGTAACGTCGTTTCGCGCGGCCGTCCGGAACGTGAAAATCTGCCACGGAGCCTTGCGTTGCCAATTTTGTACGTAACCGACTAATGGTTTTCTCATTAACCCCGAATTGACGGGCTACATTTGCAGCAGTTGCATCAGTCTCAAGTTGGCCTATAGCGCGCGCACGCTGCTCATTTGAAAGCTTCATTTAAGAATAAAATTCAATATTTTATTAGAATATTCTGATGTCTTCCGATTGGGATATGGTTACACAAGAGAATAAGGTAAATCATTTCATCAAACTAGGCGCAACACTGTTTACACGAGAGAGCATGTGAAAAACGTGGCCGGAAGTGTATCTCCTTTGTTAGAGCGAGGACGACAGTCAAAATTTAGAAACCGGTTTGAAAAACAGGCGATATAAAGTAGGCCAAATTTCAAGATCGTAACTTCACGTGTTGAAAAGATATTATGGAAAACCATACCGGACAAGACTTTTGTCCATTAGTATATATATAATACATGTATTTTAACTTGTGTTCAATCTTAAGTTAATCCTAAACAGACGACCACACAACAGTTGATGTTATCAATCAACATTTCACATGTAATGATCGTTTGTACTACATATTCAACCCGGGTAAGTAGCACAGTTGAAAGCGCGCCGGGATTAGGATTCTCGTGCCCGAGGGGTGCGGGTTCGAATCTCACCAGGGGAGGCTATACCCTTCCATGAAAATTTGACAATAATGTCAATTTTCCTCCATTAATAAGGTATGTGGAGAAGTTTCCAGCCTTGTGGAAGGGTAGTTGAGTACTGGTTATGGACAATGGTCCAGGAAAGCTAGGTTAGGTGCGCTGGACGCCGTAAAATGACCTAAATTGTGTTGAAATAATAAATGAATAGATAAATAAATAAAATAAAATAAATACTAGATATATTTCCTACCTGATTTGAAGTTTAAATCGTACAACATGATTCAAGCAATTCACTTGCATGGAGTCTATGTACGCATATTACCTAAGGATTTGTCGTCAATGGAGTTAATTTTACATATACAATGTGCATTAAACATCAAGCAATAGATTCTCGATGTGATACGAAGAATGACATGATGTGCTCGAAAGTATATGGCAATAAGACTTAGAAGTGGATTTTTACCTTGATATAGTTGTATTGTATGATTAGACACAGTATTGTTACATTATATTGAACTGTCAAAGCCGCCCGGCTAGGTCAGTTGGTAACACGCAAGTCTATACTGATCGAGGGTTCGTGGGTTCGATTCCCGGGCGGGGCATACTTTCATGGAGTTTGGTCATGAAATTATTTCTACGGCCATTCTCCCTCCTACCAATGATTTTTAATTATGTAGGGCAGTTGTCAGTCACTGACGAAAGTTTGTGCTTAGTAGTTGGTTAACAGTTAAATCCAGAGATTTAGCCTTTCCAGGAGGAGTGAGTAGGTTGACTGACCGCCGTTATATGACCTATAAAATGTGTTGCTACGGCGTTAAACCCAACAAAACAAAACAAACAAACATATTGAACTGTCAATGACGAATACATTAACCCTACTGATTTAAATACTCAATGTTTGTTCGATAATCGCCCATACATAAATGTTGTATGTATGTATATTTAATTTGTCGTGAGTACAGAAGTACTGTAGTAAATATTTAAATCAGTGGGGGTTACGTATGCGCCAGTGACAATTGAATGGAATTTAAGAATAGCCTTGTGTGTTCATTTTAACAAGTCACAATATTCAAGTCAGTTGATAAACAAACCATTGAACTTTGAAACAACAATTAAACCAGTAAACATGTCATCAAGTACTTATATGTGATACTTATGAGTAAGTTAGAATACATACATACATACATACATCTTTTATTGGCAAACAACGGCATTGACATATGCCTATAGCCATTTACAATACTTATGGCAAAGACCACACATTCAAAAATATATAACAAAACAATATTCAATATAATGAAACAGTTAAAAATATTGTGATAAAACAATACAAACTATATATTATAAACAGTAATTAAATGTTAAGACAATGATTCCTTACGAATAGAGCTTACTTTATGAAAATGGCGATATTAATGTTGTTATTTTTTGTCTTGGATTTCATAAGATAAATAAATGTGTCAACAGCAGGCCAGGAAAAGTATTTTGATCTAATGGGGAATATCTACTATGTACAACAGAATAGATAATGGTACTCAGATTCGACTGTATTTTGGGTACACAATTAGTGAACACAGAAAGCTTGTAGATGATGTCATCATTTCAAAGTATGTATGACGTTTGTTTTTAAAACAAGCTCCAGTCAACAGAAGGGGAATATATTTCATATCGGCAATACGTATATAGAAATCAAAAGGAATTATCACATATTTTCTATTAATGTCAAATGCCGATACAAACCCCGCGAATAAATCTAGATAACGTTGCATACAACGTATTACGAATAGATAATTTGTCCGTGTGGGGCCACAAATACGTCCATTTAATACGTATTCAGATCAGTTAGTCATGATTGTATGAACTTTTATCAGAGGTCAATAATTAGATGATTATAAATTTATCTTTTAGCATTTCAAAATAATCAATGCCATGATTATAAAAGTTCTATATACACACTTATAGAAATAAACTACAAACTTTCGGTATTGGTATGGCTTGTTGATTAAATACTGAGGAACTCTGAATATATGGCAAACTATTCGTATTTGAGCAAGTTCGTTGGTACAGAAACCGAACGTGCATTACATTTGTCACTCGACCAAAATGTTTTTTAGCAGATAAAACATACAAGATTTTAACATAGCCGTTTAAATTTATGTTTGGTAGAGTTGCATTTATGAGACATTGTAAAACGTTAAAATTATATCTTCTTTTCGGCCAGGAAATTCAATCTGACAGAGCCACTATGACTGTACTTAGTATACGATCTCGCTCGCAAATGACCTTGCTGAAAAAGATAGGCGAGAAATCATGCGAGGTTTTTGTAGGCAAGTTTTCGAAGGAAAGAAATTAATGGTCATTGGACGTTAAAGAAGGATGATCGGTTTGCTTAGTGCCATTAAAAGAACTTGGATCGGGAGAGTCAAACATGGTAGATGTTGATAGTTGGTTGCTTTGGTAAGTTGTTGTCAGCACAGTTTCTCTGTATTGTCACCTCTGTACACTAGAATATCACTGTTTCTCTGGTACATTTGGTCATGATTTAATATCATATTTAATGGTTCTATGCTGATAATAAAGATGTTATTCGGTCTACTAAATTAAGAGGTGTCCGATTGCCCGAACAACCAATTTCTTGTGGGCAACCAAAAACTTCTTTTGGGCAATCAAATTTCTACAAACAAGATAAAGTGCTAACTGCTAAAATGACCTGTTCAGGCTACAACTTTCAGTAAAATTGCATCAGTTCCTTATGCAGCAAACTACTTTCGTAAAAAGTCAAAACACGGCATTTGAAAGCTGTGGATATAGTTTCTCTCACGGATCCCAGTAGTTCTCTTTTGATAAATTATATCTTATTTATAAATAATATTTAACCTTGATAATTAATTTGAAGGTATGCATGTTTATTAACACATTTTCTCGGCACCATGTATATGGTCAAAAGCTAAACTTTGCCGATAGCTAATAAACATATATATATATATTGAAATATGACACTAATATAGCTGCGACAGAAGTTAAAATTGTTTCAAAATATACTAGGACGAAAAAGAAACGCCGGGTAACCTATAATGATTGTTTTAAGGGATAAATTGTATTATTGGATTATTATATTTATTTTTGTATGAAATGTCATCTGTATGGAACCAGCTGTTGAAGTTTCAATCGATTTCCGATGCTGATTATGTGAAAAAATACCCCCTTTTAACGATGACCCTTCTTGTTTTGCGAAACACGGCCGGACATGTGTTGCATATTTTATGTACCCGGCGTTTCTTTTTCGTCCTAGTATACAAGGTATAAGTGCGTCAGTGGCTTTAAATTGGCATTAGGGAAACTCTACCTTATAATCATTTATGTTGGTCATAGCTTCACGAGGTTCTGATGACGTATTTCATAGGCACCTTTAAGTACACACCCATAAACTACGAAGCAATTTATTCAGATACCGTCGGTCATTTTAAATGATACAACTCGTTATTTTTGTTTGCTGTACAGGCAGTGAGTTACTATGAATACGTTCGTCTGAATATTCCGCCTCGCCCTGACATAATTTCATGCAATTAAGTTACAATTCGTAACTCGACTCATATCATAGAAGTGCGTAACGTACGGCGTGTTCAAAGCGAATGTTTCAACTTAATTATTATTTAATAACGCGTTTATTCTTAATCCGCCCAAATTCATTACATATGTAAATATTGCTATCATCTTTTACCATGAGGTTTCATTCATTACATACACCCACCTTATTTACCCCCCTGACAAGTTATATATTAAAATTAAATTCTTCAAACAACTTTGCTATGTAATCGCTTGGTATAACATAAAACCATGCGCTGATATACAACATATCATTCGAAAGGCGACTTTTAAAGTTGCCTTTGTTGGGGTTTACGCCGTAGCAACACATTGTATAGGTCAGTGACTGGCAACTGTTCTACGCACCTGTGTATAGAAAATAACCAATGGTACCATATCTTTTATCTATTTCTCTATTCCGGAAGAGAATTTCATAGGTATGGTAGAGCAAATCATATTAGTTAAGAACAGAAGTCAACATTTAGCTTAGACAGCTACGTCGGAAAATACCCATAAGGAATTACTGTGTCGAAACCCATCCGAGTTGGATATACCATTTTATGAAATTTTAACAATTATGTTCATGTTCTTTTGCTAATAATGCATATATGAAGAAGTCGTCCCATTTATGATGGGTGGGTACTGTATATTGACAAAGCTCCTGGAAAACTAGGCTTAGTGGGCTAGTCATCAATAAATGACCATAATTAGTATTGACATGGCGGTAAACACTCTATAAAATGGTTTGGCCTGCATCAGCAAACTAATGTTAGACTATTGGTGCATGGAGACAAGTAATCTGGATTACCTGCCCCTTACCACTATCGTTATTAGGTCAGGCAAATCACAACAATGGCTGCCCCTTCTGTTATTATACAGATAACATAAATTTACGTTTACGTTTTTCTAACCTTGCATGATCATTTGCTGAAGACAGTAACTTTAGTAGGAGTTCGGTACCATAAAGGTCATTCGATTTCGATTTTTCTGATTGCACACGTATATTAAGCGAACGATTAACAAAAATAAAAAACACGTCTCGAAGTGAACACATTTCTGACGTTGATAAATCTTGTTAGAATTTCGTTTATTTATCATAAATGTAACCGAAAAACAAAACAATGGTAATCAGTTTCACTACAATTCTTGTACAATGATCTTTGGATTTAAGCCTAGGTAGCGAGAAATATTCATTTGAATAATAATTATTCAATACCTAATTCATTACATCGAGCGCGGCCACTATCATGCTTTGCCTGACGTATTCTTGCCTGTACGACTGGGAACCAGACAAGGTGACAAGTCATTAGTAAATAGTGATACAATACTTAATTATTAGACTGCTACAGTATTCTAGACCTTTTATGTCATTCGGAACAACCTCGGCGATCATCTACGAAGATAAACCTCGGATATCAATCGTAGTAGAAATACAACAGTTATGAGTCAGGTGATTTACTCTAGGTTAAGTAGTGCCGATGTAAACAACCAACATGGCAGATCATTTTGAAGAAAGTATCGAGTACACAAAAAATGTTTCAGGATCAACTTTGATTTAAGTGAATATTAGTTACAGGCATTAAAGAGCTTTAACTGCCCATCATCGTCCGTCATTTTTGGTGTGTAAACGTCGGGAACGTGGCTAAATTCTATGTTGGATCTACTTTCGCTCCTCGTGATATCCGAGGTGTATTTGCGTGGAAAATCGCCGAGGTAGTTCCGAATGCCTTTAGTTAATGGACATTGTTAACTTCACAAAGATAAAGAAACACAAAATTGTTGAATATAATATTTAATAAATATATATATTTACTTTAATGCTTAAATTGAAAAGAGGTGTTATTTAACTGAAGCATACGATGCAAATACAACAATCCGTTACTGAATGCATGCAAAATGAAATAGAAGGATAAATATATAAAATATAAATAACACAAAACAGTATATCCATTTAAGTACACAATTACACATACGACACATATTTACATACATTGCAGAAGAAAATAAAAAAGTTATTAAACTAGCCAGACAAAACGGTAGGATTAATCTAAAGGGCCGGTCATGTATAGGCCAAAATGCATGAATCACGCAAAAATCACGCGCAAAACCCGAATCTTACAAGAGTCATCCGTGATATTCGCGTTTCATCAGCGTTTCAGATGTAGAGCATTCGCAGTTGTGAGAGGAACTGCGCCGTTATGCGCGATTCCAGGTTTTGAACTGTTCAAAACTTATTTTCGCGTAAGAGTTTACGCAGTTTTGCGTTAGTTCACGATTTTTTTAGCAGTTCGCGTAGTTCTTACGCGGATTATGGGCGAATCATGAGTGGATAATCAGCGATCGTGCGTGGAAATGTGCTAAAGCCTGCAACCGTTTATATACACGGAACGGCGTTGAAAGAACGCGACTCAGAAACACATTATGCGTAGTTAATACGCGAATCATGCGCCAATCATACGAAGTTTATCAAAGATAATGCACAGAATATGCGTGGTTTTCTGCAAAGCTTTCGTTGGGCACATTTAATTATGTGCCCCTTTTGGGGCTTATGCGAGTTTTATAAGTGCTTTGTCAGTGATTTTTGCGTGATTGATACGTAATTCTTGCTCATTGCATAGGTGATTTTTCATCGCGTTAATTGTAGAAAATGGTCAAATCCTCGACAGACAAGCACGCACATCCAACATTTATGCGTGATTCATGCGTTTTGGCCTATGTGACCGGCCCTTAACTGCTGTTACTGCAAACTTTACATCAATGGAAGAGGAAATACTTATATACATAATTTAAACATGATTCTAACATAGGCACGTGCGCTTTCACTCTTTATTTAATGTGACGTCATCTATGCTTTATTATTCAACAAAATATAGCTCGTGACGGCTGTTGAAATTTTACTACCCACGTTAAATGAGCAAAGCCGAAAATAGCGCCCGAGTTTATAAGGGTTGACTTTAACAGAACCTTGGAACATGTCAGTAAATGTAAAACATGTAATAACCTTCTTACTTGACCGAAAATGGTACAAGAGTCAAAATATATTTTTGCAACAAAACTGGCATATCAAATCCAAAAAAATAAAGTATGTTTGAGAGTGACTTGGGGTATGTTTTTTGTTAGATTGAAGCATACTCTTAACAACCCATGTAAAAATGACCAATATTTCGACCTGTTTCGGGAAAAAAATATTATAATCCCTGACCTTGGTTTCATCATTTCCTTCATGTAACGATTTTTTATATTTCCATGTCTGGCGTATGATTACATCTATTCACTTAATTTCTGTTGCAGAACTTCAATTAAGATACGTTTTGATGTTAGGTTTTATTGTTTATTGTAATACGATGACTGTTTGCTGTGGACTTGCGTGTACGCACTGAAGGGGTAAATACGGCATTTTACCAGTCTTATTTGTTTTACTGTAAAAATAAAAAGCGTCAGAATGGTTATCTCTGTAGTTGTTTTCATAAAATCGGTTTATCCCTTTAAATTCACCACTTATCATAAGTGCTGTCAGAACTGTGAAGAAAATAAAACGTTCCGACATGACTCGTTACACTACTGAATGCTACGTTACATCAGAGAACATTTTTTGTTACAGGAAGGAGTTAATTACTGAAATTCGTTTAAAATTTTAAAAACCAATTAACAATGAATAAGGACATAATAAAGAAATGAAAGATTAACATTTAAAAAGTTGTCTAGTGAGTGTTTTATACTTCAGATAAAAGTTATTCGAGTTAGGTAAAAACTTAATATACTTCTTTGTTACATGAAAGAATATGTTCTGTTACAGTTAGGAAAGTTGAAAATAAAACTTGATATTGCTGACTGAAAACTACTTAAGCCACGCATTATTGAACTATCAGTATGATAAACACAGACAGGTTTCAATATTGAATGCTTTATTCTTCAGATAAAAGTTAATGAGTAAGGTCAACGCTTAAAATATTTATTTGTTACATGAAAGAATGATGGCTGTTACAGTCAGGAAAGTTGATAATAAAACTTTATATTGCAGACTGAAAACAATTTAAGTAACACAGTACTGTACTATCAATGTGTAGACATAGAAGCATTTTGATATTTACAACCAAGGCCAATCTAATCTCTACGTTGAATGTTTTGTCTTAAACTATTATGATAGATTGTTTCGCCACTGAACAAAATATATGGTGACCAACACCATAAACTAACACTCAATGATAACAAAAGGAAAATGGCTAACATTTTCAGCCTTAAAAATAATTGAACTAAATGTTCAATATTTCTGAAGTTCAATGATATCTAGTCTTTTACGTAGAGTCTAGATGCCAACAGACGCCCATGTTCATTCTCAAGAATAAATCCCCCATGAACTACCATAAAGAAAATACTTATTCTTTTTCTGGGATTTGTTTTTAAAGCAAGCTAGTGAAATGATTTCACTCGCATCTAACTACATTTTGTCTTGAGATTTTCTATGCCAGACTCTACAAAAAGACAAAAAAACGGTTGGCATGTACACACTTCAAATAGACGAAACTCGATCGTCAACCAGATGCTACAAGTAGAAATATCGGATGGCATATTCACTCAATAAATAGACAAAATAGGTTGGTTTCATTACAAATAGACACAAACGTTTGACTTTTAGACGTTACTAATAGACAAAATGGGTTGTAATCAAGACTCTTCAAAACTTAAAATATAGATTCTACAAAGAAACCAATATAGGTTGGCATCTAGACTCAACAAATAGACAAAGTCGGTTGCTATCTGGACTCTATAAATACTCATAAATCGGTTGGCATCTACACTCTACAAATAGACAATATTCGGTTGACATTTGCACTCTATGAATAGACAAAATAGACTATAGCTGGAATTCAAATATTTGGGATTTCCCCACCGGTACAAACAAACTTTCACCGTGACAATAAAAAAAAAACACGTGTAAAAAGATCAAAAGGATTTAATCCATTGTTTGTGCTGTTTGGCAATAATGTCTAAAAAACTTTGTTTGTACCGCCTGTGCATGGACGGAAAAAACCCTAAATTTAAATTCCTGATTAAGTCTATTAGTTGGCATATGCACTCTACAATTAAACAAAAATCGGTTGACATCGAGACAATACAAATTGACAAACATAATTAAGTATCTTGACTCAACAAACAGACAAAACCAGTTGGCATCTTGCCTCTACATTTCTGCAGACAAAATTCGGTTATCACTTGAAATCTACAAATTGGCAAAAATTGATTGGCATCAACCGATTGACAAAAATAAGTTGACATCTAGATTCTACAAATATACAAATAAGGTTGGCATCTACACTCAACAAAAAGAAAAATTGTTTGGTATCTGGACTCTGATATTTGACGAAATTCGATTGTCATCTTCTTTCAACAAATAGACGAATTCGGTTTGCATCTAGACTCTACGTATAAACCGCAATCAGTTGGTATCTAGCTTGTACAATTAGACCAAACGATGTTGACATCTACACGCTACAAATAGATAAAATCGGTTGGCATCTAGACTAAAAAATAGACAAATGAAGATTGCTTCTAGACTCAACAAATATACGAGTTCATTTGGTATTTGGACTCTTCAAATAGACACATCGGTTAGCATCTAGACCAAATAAATAGACAACTTTGGTCTGCATCTAGCCTCAACAAATCGACAAATTCTCTTTGCATCTAAAATCAACAAAAAGACAAGTTGGTTTGGCTTCTAGACTCTACGTATAGACCGAAATCGGTTGCTATCTAGCCTGTACGTAAAGACTAAAAGAGGTTGACATCTAATCTCTACAAATTGATAAAATAGGTAGGCATCTAGATTAAACATCAACTTATATCGGCTGGCATCAAGACTTAACAAATAGACGAAATCGGTTTATATGGACCAAATTCGAATGCATTTTGAGATTTACAAATCGATCAAAATCGGAAAGCATCTAGATTACACAAATGAACGTAGATCGGAATCGGATCCAGAATCTGCAAGGGGGACAAAATTGATAAGCAAATAGGCTCTTTAAATCGACAAAAATAGAAATCTAAAAATCGTCTAAAATCAGTTGGCAAATAGACTCCACGAGTCGAGCTAATTAGGTTGGCATCCAGAATCCACAAAATCCGACAAAAATCGGTTTTTATCCATACTCATCGTCCAAACTCCTTTGACAGCAAACCTTCTCACATAAACCAAAGTCTGTGGGTATCTAGACGGCACAAAACAACCAAAATCGGTAAGGATCCGACGCCTACAAGTGGACCAAAATTGGTTAGCATATGTACATTGTACATCGTCTTCCAATAATCCTTAAACGTGTTTCAATTATCACCATGTAAATGCCATTGTAATATTAACATTTTGTATAGGTATTTTCATAGAATTAGCTATGTTTTAAACAACTGTTGTAATCAGATGTACGTTACATCCTCATAACGAAACTAAAGTTTATTTCAATATTACTTCTAGAAACAATTGTGAGTTATTCCTTGATGTAACAAGTTCTGTTTGATTAATCTTAAATACACAAAAGATACCAACTTTTCTATTCATGTGCGAGTATACAAAACAACACACATATCTAACTCAAAAAAACATCGATTTTTTTTCCATTAAAACCAAAATTGAAAAATATCTTCGAGCTAAATTCCATGCTGTATCGAAATCACTCCTTGGTGTAACGATTTTGTTTTGTTACAACACTGAATGTTACATAAAGGATGTATAGCATGCATTTCATCACTTTATTAGTCTCAGCATGTCAGTTTTCTTTACTTTTATTTAGAATGGTCTTACATGTGATAAATGTAGTTTTATTCATCGCTCAGAATATTGGAGGTCTGTATTTCAAACAGTTTTCTGATCGTTACATAAAGGATCAGGTAGAAATATACGCAACCACCTCTCCGCCTTGAAAATATAATTTTTGGTGTTTTGCATCAAGAATGAGTGTTCCGGTTGCAGGCAAATTGTTATAGATGAATACTTTTCAAAAAGGAAAACAATGATGTATCTTTTGTGAATGGAGGAATCGTTGTATTTATTTTTTATCCAATTCTGTTACTGTACGGAAGTAGTTTATGGGGACAACAAAACTGATAGAAAAAATACGATAACATCTAATTATACTATGTGTATAAGTGTGTTTTTCTGTGTAAATATGTATGAACTAAACTATGTATTAACATCATCACTTTTGCATAAGGTTTCAACAGGTAGCTTTAACCAAAATCACCAAAAATTAACTTGGGAGACATTGACAATAGTCACTTTTGCTTGATTAATTGATTTTTTAAAGCATTTTCTTTCCGTCTAAATGTGTATTTTATATGTGCAATATTTCCAGACAGGTACATTTCACTACTTAAAAGTTGTTTTATATTCCTTACATCACAAAAACAAGTTAATATGACCTGGGACCTGTTTTTGTTGCAAAAATATATTTTGGCTCATAAACTGAGTTTAAAAAGATTCTAGCATAAAAAGACCTACTTCAAGATGTTTTCTAAGTCCCAGCATTTCCCGGTTCCGCTGTCTCATTTCATCCTGTCCTTCATCCGACGATAATGCCAGCCATTATACGAAAAATACAAAGATTGACTATTTAATCAAAGCCAAACTGTGCATAGCATAATATAATGGAACTGGCTACGTGTATTCTTTCAAGCTCATAATCATCCAAGCTGACACGAGCAGTGCTGATTTTCCGAAAATCTAACCTTCCTTGACACGCGTTCATAAATCCAATTTATATCCAACCTTTTACAAATATCTCCATCAAACTGTCTGATAACACACTACTATTCAGTTAACATCCAATCATTTAAGCAGTATTTGCAATATTCCGCCGAAAACATCGAACTTAAATGCTACATCATCGTGTGTATATAAAATGACACTCACTAAGGGCAAGGTCGAATGTTTATTTCACGGCGCTTATTTTAAAGAATGATGTTTAACACACAAATAAAACTATGACAATTCGTATTTAGTTTTGGGTTCATTTTTTTAAATTAAGATTTGAATATTATTTGTTTGAAATTAGAATCAATTATCAATGAGATCTGTGTAAATAAAGGCTATTTTCGGCCTTTGCACTGGGGGGGGGTGGATTTCAACAGCATGGCGTTTCTGACAGTTAAAAATAGTTCTATAAAAATATCTTTTCTAAGGATGTATTTTGCGATGTTAGAATCGAAATAACTTACAGTTGTCTATATTTTATTGTCTAATAAAACATAGGCACTCGTTTGATGCGCTAATTAAATCACTCGTGCTAAAGCACTCGTGATTTAATCATACGCGCATCACAACTCGTGCCTATGTTTTATTAGACAATAAAATATAGACAACTGTAAGTTATTTCTTAAATAACTAAAAACCTTGTAAAAATAGATGAACAAAAAGATTGAAACCAACAACATGGAATAGACATTAGATCATACATACATTATAAAGTTACGTAAACAGTACAAAAATACACATGTTTAACATCAAATCAGATCGTACATACATACTACATTAACATACATATTACATAAATGCACATGTGTAATATCATATCCAGGGCTGAACGAAAGACTATTGTGACTTTTTTAAAAATAAAGGAAGTTACAATAGTCTTCATTTAACCATTGATGTTAGGTGTACCATGGATCTATATTCGAAGGGAGGCAATTGAAACAGACGATGTAAAGGACAATCTCAGCACACCGGTTATTTCCCTTATTGAATGATAAAGTAGCAAAACACAATCTCTCATACAGAGTTGTCGATCCTTACAGTGATCTATATCTCTGTAAACGTCTCAGGTTTTACAAGATTCTTGTAAAATAGTAATATAATTCAGATTTTGTATCGAAAGCGTAATTCGTCTTTTATATATATTATCTTAAAGTTTTACGTGAAATAGAATTTTATTATAGGCGAAATCCAATTTTTAAAGAGTTATATTTACAAGAACTATTTTCTAGTGAAACGTCTTCCTATTCTGAGTAATTTGGCATTTTTACTCATCCGCTAAAAATGTCAACAATAGATGATATTGCTAAAAATGATGACATAAATTAAGTGCTTAGGGACTGTCAACGACAAGCCGTTGAACATCTACAAGACAAGAAAGGTGATCTGTTAGTTAGTGTGTCTGTTGCGTATGGAAAAAAATCAAAATTTGTCACATGATCGTTTTAAACGATCACGTGTTTGGGACTACTTTCGAGACGTTAACAGAGATAAAGATCACTGTAAGGATCGACAACTCTGTATGAGAGATTGTAGCAAAACAATGTAATGTGTGACTTAACAGCTGTGAGGATAAGGGACTATAAGGTTTCTTTTATAGTTTACAATATTTACGTTATTGGCCAATGACACGATGACACACGTACTACTAGTTATATATGCGCAGTGGCAATATCACGTCACTATGACGTCACAAATATTACAATCTCAGGTGAAAATAGACATAAACGATCCAATCTGCGTAAACACATATCCAGTAAACCACGGTCGTACTGGATCAGTACTTTTTCCCTTTGAGGTCAAGTCGAGATGAACTTTGTGTCGACCAATCAATGCGTAGCTTTCATCTAGACGAAAACACTATTAATCACATTTTGATTTCGTAATTTCTATTTTTAGACCAAGGTTTGTATGTAAATTTAACAGCGGTATTATTCACAGTCTGCAATTGGGCGACTCATTTCATATTTCGTGGCGTAGACGATGTAAACAAGTTACGTATCATAACAATTTCGTCATGAATATTATGATGAGAAAAGGTCACCTGAACGTGACCCTCGTTTGGAAAAGGCCAGATCTACATTAGCGAGTATGCGAGCGGTAAAATTATAAAATAAATAAAACTCGCTAATTTAGATCTGGCCTTTTCCAAACGAAGGTCACGTTCATAAAAATATCTGGACTACCCGGTATGATATTTTAGTATATATCCATTATACCCATTCATTTACACATACATGTATAGTCATCACACACGACATTTAAAATGTTTTTAGTTTCATATTTTCATATGCAATTTCCATCTGTTGTTGAGCTGATGTGTCTAAGGAGGAATAATTTGATGCATCTCTATTTTCTTTGTCTAATAATTCGTAGCTTGGTCCACTAAAAAAAGTAATGGTTTAACAAAAGTTACATTTGACATAGATTCTAGCTAAATTTAGAGACCAACAAGTTGTAACTAAAACAATGCAGAATAGACAACTTTGATAAACAAGTTTGTACCATCTGATAAATAGAAGACACTTGAATGTTTACCATATGACAAATATTTTAAAGTTAACCCTTTCTTCTTGCTAAATGTCAAGGTCCCATGCGTACTGATCTACGAAAACATATATTTACGTTGGCTCACACAGAAATTATTTTAACAAAAACATCAATTATATAAATTATGCGATGTTTTATTAACACAGTAAAAAACAACATGTATGTCTTTACAAAAAAGACATGTTCTGCCGTTGTTAGGTCGCATTTGATTTCAAACGAACAAACATAACAAAATGCAACAATTTTCGCAGCCAGCAATCCCATTTTGCGCCCGTTAAAACACTGCGCTATGTAGGGACATTCGGGCGGTGTATTTTTCGGGTAAATACGCTTATCATATAAATTACAAGTAATTATATACAAGTGCCGCTTTAAATCGCAACAAATATCCCCGTGAAGTCGTCAGGTGGCGCGAGAAGGTAAAAACACGAGTCTTTTTTCCAGTTAACCCCACGGGGTCTCAGAATAATAGTAACGAATGATTGATGTTGAACTATGACACATGTTTAAGAAAGATCTCATTATCGCAAAGCTTACACAATATACATTGCCAATATAACAAATGTTTATTAAAACATCCACTGACCATAAATGACAAAATTTGTTCCTGCTGTCAGTTTCACAGAAATAACAGACCGTTCGTGACTATCATACACTACAGGTCGGTTCAATGCACTACGATCACTAATATATTCAACCAACAATTGCAAGCATAAAACAATGGGTACACCGACTCATTGTGGCTGCATGTCATGTATACACTGTTAATCAAATCTTGTAACTTGTAACCAAAGCGCTAATAGTGATGTCGGACAAGAGATAGTCCGCTTCTAAACATTGGAAGACCCAATGTTATAAAATTAAATAAACGAAGCATTTCAGCACTAACAAATAGAAAATATTCATGTAAATACTTGCCTTGCTTCACTGTAGTGCACATCTTCTGACAGACTAATATTTTGTACAGGAACATAACTGTAAGTATTAAAACGTGTAAAAATGATGTCATAAGATAAACTAAGATAAACACACGAATCATTGACAAAATGTCTCAATCCTTTTACAATTACATGTACATGTGGTTAGACAGGCTTTGTGATGACACATCGTTTCGTTATGTACAGAATACAAAATTACATACGCATTCATTTTTCGGAAACAGTATATGCAATAAATGTGAGCCATACCGATTTTTTGGTATATTCAGATAAAATTGAGTGAGCCACGGCGGATTTGCCACAGTCAGTTTCTAAATACGTGTTTACCCAATGTCATGAAATGTGTCAAAGAAATCTGTTCATTGCTTATACATAGTATATATTTATATTTTGAATACTTGCCTTGCTTCATCGTAATGCACCACTTCCGACGGACTCACATTTTGTACAGGAGCATTACTGCAAATGTAAAAAAAAATAATATTTTAATTAAAATATGTATGTTTTTAACTTAATAAACATAAACACCTGCATTAGTGACAAATAGTCACAATCCGTTAATTACATGTACATAATTTTATTACCCTTGGAATATTCCTGTGAATATATTAATCAGAGATACGGTTTTACCTTATTAACATGACCAGACTTATGTCATATATATACGATAATATTTTTAATTAACGACTTCGGGGTTAATGTTTTTAATTTGTTCATTTTGTCAAAGTACTTGTCAATGTGACCGAGGTAGATAGTTTACCTAAAAATGAATCAATTATAATGTTATTCATATGAGACAAAATATAAATAAATAAAAGTTACAATAAATAATTTTACAGAAACGGAAAAAATGTTAAAAAATAGTGAAGTAGACATCTTATCCTTTCAAAATACTAAAACATGACAGCGTCTGTTAAATGACGAAGATATATGTTGTAATCCATGTTATGTAGCAGATTACATTTCTGATATTTGTTAATTGATTAAGCTGTCTACCGGCAATAGGCAATTAATATTTCATTGATCTACCAGATAGTATTTGGCACGATAGAACCAATCACAAGCAGATGTGTTGTTAAAAATCATAAGAAACAATCCGTAGAAAAGTGAAATGTTGCTTTTTGTCGGTCTAGTTACGAAGAAAATTATAATACAAATCTATCGTCTTGTTGAGATAGCACAAAGTGTAATTTTACAGCCAAAACAAATTATGAAATGAATGTTATCACATTTACATTAGAGATTAAATGGTTCAGTACTTACCTCGTTTTGAACGGAATCTCCAAACAAAAGCTATAGACAACAAAATCAGTATAAAACATCCTAATGCTGCTCCGACATAATATCTAATCATTGAAGAAGATTCTTGCTTCTCTTCTAAAAAATATATATCAGGTTTGATTCATTACATAAAGATATATATATTTCTAACATTAGCACGTATTTTGTGACTCTTTATATCGTTGAAAGTAACCTATTTAATATATATTGGTCATATCCATTGTTGTTAAGATGTATCCCCAAGATTATGAATATCAAACACTTATTAGAGTTAGAGTATTAGATACAGCCATTCCAGGAGGAGTACGTAGGTTGACTGACCGTCGTTAAATGACCTATACAATTTGTTGCTACGGCGTTAAACCCAACACAATTTTATTTACTTTGTATGCAATAATTTAAATACATATCATACACATGTATGTCAACTTTTTATAGTAGGATATCATATCCGCAATCATTTTACTATTGAACATTAAGTGCAAAATCTTTGTAACATAATTCAAATTCGGAAAATTAAAATTGAAGCTCTTGTTCATGCTTATCTCTTATTCAACAACAAAACATAGACATATGTATGCTATTTTTAGTTAAATAACAACTTAAAAAACCCGGCTGACTGTGCCTGTTGATCATAATTTTAAGTATAGTCTAAGTCATTACTACCAAGTATTTTGACAACAATTTTACCTTTGGATAGCGATATAAAAGCATACGTCTCCGCTGACTGCCCATGAATGTTTGATGCATACATAACAATTTTATATTGTGTTTCCTCAGTCAAGCCGGTGATAGTATAACTCATTATATCTTCACCAGTATCAGTTATGTTGATAAAATTCCACGCGTCAGTTGAACTTTTCGTACAACGTATTTGAAATGTTTGCTGTGACCCGCCATTAAAACCAGGTTTCCATTCAAGACGTATGGATGTTGATGTAGTACGATCTTAAACAATGTGTATCTCTGTCGGTGTGTCAGGCTTACCTGAAAAGCAATTTGTTTTGACATTGGTATAAAATACTTTTATTTATTTTTAAAGACAATAATGATAAATCGAACGCATATTTTATTACTTTTTAATTACCTTCTACCTTTAGGAAGTTCTTTGATGTCAGATCCTTAGAAAAAGTAATGACCAACCACTTTGTCGAATTAGGAATGCAAAATAATCATTATATTATCGTTCAGATAACCTTCTTGGTTTAGAAAAGAATGTCAATTTTGAGATTAAATTAATTTTTCATTTATACATGTATAGTTCGGAACCCTAAAAGAAATAAGGGCAAATGTTGGGAATTTACTCCAGAGGAAGTACTTTCTCAACAATAAAAGATCTGCCCTTGGCATATCTTTACCTGAACCATAAAATATTGACTGAATAAATCACGGTAAACATACATGTAGGTAACACTTTATTTAATAGAGCTTGGAAGAGGATCGAGTTTGAGCCAATTTTTACAATATGACTCAAACGAAAATAATGTTAAATATACTTGAAATGCGTGTCATATTTCGTGAAATTAGATCTTAAAATAGCTTACAGGTGTATCGACTATTGTTCATGCGTTAAGCTATGACATTGCTTTATACATGTCAACTGATCTACTTTAAAGCTCTGATTGAAGGAGTTGGTTGTTTGTCATGACTAGACTTCCCGAATGTATATTGCTTTCACCTTGGTTGTTACAAGTATTCACGAGGTCTAGGTTGTAAAAGAAAGTTATATTTTTTCTCACTGGGATAGTTTATCAAACTACGAATTTGGGTTTGTGTAAGGCTACGCTCTTTCTGTGAGAAGGGCGGACACTATTTTGTCTTAAAATTGCTACAAATGTAATGCTATATTGGATAAAACTAAATCAAAGCATTATTTTCATACTAAGGAAATTTTGCACGACGAATAAGTTTCTCAACATCTATTCGAAACATAAAGTAGTTTGTTCATCATATTGAATGGCTCCTTCATTATAATCGGTAGTGAGCTAATTATACAAGGAGCTTTATTTACTATACTCGGTGGTTTGATCCTATTTTAAAGTGCATTCATCATTATAGTCGGTATTTTATTCATTTTATAATGTTCATTCTATATTATACTCCGTGGTTTGACAATCATACATAGTGCATGCTCGGTGGTTTGATCATTATGTTAAACGCTTTTACAAATTACCGAGTTTTATTATGAGTGCACTCTAAAGAATGATCCAATCACAGATAGATACTATTTTCAATCTAGAAGTGTTTACACATATGTGATTATTTTTGTCAAGTACTTACCCCAAACTTCAAGATTAAAATTCTTCTCATCATTCCCAGAATATATACGCTCAGAAGACATAACCGATGTATAAGAAGCTGTACATGTATACCTCCCAGTATTGCTTCTATCAGTTGATGAAATAGTTAATAAATTACCATCCCATGTCTGACCACTAGCGTAATGTGACCATTTTACTGTTGTATTCTGGGGATTTTCAACAGTGTATGAACAATTTATTTTAAGCTCTGAACCGTCTTTTATATATTTATCATTAATTGCATCAACTGATGGAGGAACTGCAAAGGAATAAAATTAAACTTTAAATTGTTATTGCAATTTAGTATTTCAATAAAATAACACTATAAATTAAAATTATAATGATAATGGAAATTAAGTGTTAAGGATGAAATATCCTGTTCAATTATACTGAATATATACAGTATGTTTTTGATATTATTGAATATGTGCCTAAACTTTTAGGAATTAATTTATCATTTCTCTATCTTTTTTATATTACAAAGACAGATTGAAAACATTATTTACCTACTACAGTAATATAAAAACATCGCAGGTGAATTCCTTATTTAGTCTATGCCAAAACACATTTTATCATTAAATTTTTAATAATTAAATGTCAAAAACCAGTAATTGGTACAACCAGGTACAGGTGTGTCTGTTCCAGAGATTTTGCGCAATCTGCATACCTTTGAAAAAACAAGATCTGTGTTGATCTGTTTTTAGTAAACGTATGAAGTTAACTTAATTATTAAGCTGTTTTATAACTCTAGGGTATTTGTTTTTATCAATAATTAAAGCAGCGATCTCAGTTGGTAGCACGCAAGTCAACAAATCGAGGGGTCGTGGGTTCGATTTCTGGGCGGGCATACTTTCCTGGAGCTTGATCATGAAATTATTTCTACGGCCATCCTCTCTCCTACAAATGATTCTTAATTATGGAGGGTAGTATACCTTTAAACATTAAATCATCAAATCTACAGGCATATATAGTAATAACTTCATAAGAAATAAACCATTCTTAAGACATTTCATCGAAATCTTGCAATATTTAGATCGAAGTTCAGTTCGCGTAAGTACACACGTTTTTATGATTAGCCCCTGACTTCCGCAAAGATGTGTAATGCCTAAGTGTTTAATACACACAAAATGGACGCCCAAATTTTGATAACAGAGCCCATTTATTTGTTTGTTCATATATGTAAATTCAGTTACAGATATAGAAATGTAAGCCTAAGTGCATCTAGAGTAATATTAGTGCATTCAATATCTGCAAATGTATTCTGAAATTGTTCGCTAGAATAAAAGGAAACTTGCACAGAAAAGATCGTATTTAATTCTGCATTCACAGGTGATGTGAAGTACGTACGATAATATTGCCTGGTCCAAAAGATTTCAGGCAAGGGGGATAATTAAACATTATGATATTTGAGCGCTTCATTTACCATAACCAACTTTTTGGGGGTCTGTACCTTTCTGTAATTTCAATTTTTACATAGTCCTTAAGTCTTTGAATATACAGAAACGTTTGCTGATAGGCCACGTTCAGATAAAACAGTTGGAACGTGAGACAACTACAAACAATGGGAAAACGACTTGTTTGTCGTTAACCTTATCGCGGACTATAGTTCTAAGTTATGCCGCCGTCACCGACGTCTATCTCTACCCTTGTATCATTGCAGCTATGGAGTGATGAGTCGTGTTTGACATATGTAACACCCTGAGACTTATAAGTGCTTTAAAACGAGTGTCAGTCACAATGCGTTGTGTGCCAAGGTAATCTCGTGGACACATCACATAGACCAGCTATTATGCCCTGTGAGTGTCGCTATTTTCTGACAACGCCAATACTTGTATATCAACATAAAAACGACAGACCTCACGTTGCACACGTCACTTAGGACTTCTTACAGGCTAACAGCATTAATATTTTCTCTTGTTATTCTTATCACAGAAATTATGTACCTTGTTGAAATGAGTCGTTTCTTTACATATATAACAATCTGTATTCTAAAAACAATATACCAAAAGAGAAACACATAAAGTGTGCAGAAAAAAATGAAACAAAATGTGAGTGCAAATGTGATTAAACCAAAGCAAGCAAGCTAGCAAATAGTAAGTTAAAGTGACGACGCATTAATAACAAGAGCAGTTCACAGACAGCACAATATTTATAATATATGGGTTGCTCATGAAAAATAAATAAGTCATTGATATGTTATCCCTATGAGAACTTGAAACGAGTGAACTTGAAGTTCAATTTTAAACCTACATTGATGATTTTAAACACATTCAATGACTACAACCATTCAAATACTAAATAAATCCTAACTTATACAACATTCTTAATTGGTGCAATATTACATTCGATGAAAATGATCAAGTCATAAAATGTGTAATAACATTTCGGCATGAATGGTTAAAATAGCATTATTGCTGAAGTCAGAGATAAAACACATCCTATCACCCACAGACATTATCATATTATGACTTTTGAAATAAAATAACAAAAAGAAAAGAAAGCTTTGAGGGATTATTGATTTGCTTTAGGATGCTTTGTACCAAAAACACAAAAAATATCAAAATTTACTCACGAAGCCTTATTCGTTGGTGGGGCAGGTTGTGGTCTTGGTCCACAATGTTCGATCTGCGTTTCCTCTTCCTTTGCCATGATTGCCATTGGCAGCAAACTTGTCTTTACCTGGCTGGTGTTGATGTTGAGCTTTTCTTCCAGACTTTGTTTCATTTTCACAAGAAGGTTCCATCTGACAAAAGCCACAACATAGTCCTCCTAGTGGCTATGTTAGATGAGAAATAAATAACATAAGACAGTAATATACACGACATAGCATCAACTAGTTCTGTTCCATCTAGCTTAAAACAGCACTCACGGCCATGAGTAAATGTTTACGGTTTTTATATCCATCACTACTCACTAACATAAACTAACTTAAACAAATTCATCATAATTATGTATCTATTATACCATATTTCAGTCAATGACTGTAATTTAAGGCAGACCTATGTTTCGTTAACGGAGAAAGGTTATTAAGAAACTTATTATTTATTTATTGGAGTTAACGCCGTATCAACACAATTTAGGTCATTTCACGGCGTCCAGCGCACCTAACCTAGCTTTCCTGGACCATTGTCTATAACCAGTACTCACCTACCCTTCCACAAGGCCGGAAACTTCTCCATATTATCTAATCAATGGAGGAAAATCGACATTATTGTCAAATTTTCATGGAAGGGTATAACCTCCCCAGGTGGGATTCGAACCCGCACCCCCTCGGGCACGAGTATCCAAATCCCTGCGCGCTTCCAACTGCGCTATCGACCCGGGTTTTATTTGGAAACTAACTTGACAATTGAATAATTAGGCTATGCTATCAGAAAGGAGTATGATTAATTCTATTAAATGTGCTGACTCCAAGTGGATCACTACATATATATATAGATAGACTATGTAGACATATGATGGAAAATCAACCATGGCCAGCTGGTAAAAAACTTCATGAAATGACCCATTCAAATACTAAAGTCTATTTTAATGAAACAAATTGAGGATTTCCACCATTAAGCCCATAACTATTTTCCATTGAGGAAATAAGTTAACTAACAAGCCATGGATGGAATTAGAAATAAAACAGAAACATGAATATGAAATAATGAATTTGATGATGCTGAACAAAGTGATCTTTAAGGATGTCTGCCTTCAAGCGAGTTGCCATACCAGGTCCATACGAGTCGCAATACAGAACATAGTCGAGCATTTATTATCCTACTCGCCCTAGCGTCGGCACATGTATCTGCAACGTGATATAATTTTACCGCAGTGAAAGTAAATTAGATGTGTAAGTTTTTTTATACTTGACCTTATTAACCATTAAACCATACCGTAAATACTATGTATATGGTAAAATGGATATAAAAGCATACATAGACAGGTTTTTTTCAGATGTTTTAAAGGAATCTTTAGGGGAGATAATGCAGACCATTTTCAAAGAACACATACAGAATTTGGGGTTTAAGCAATGACTCATAACTGCA
The DNA here is from genome assembly GCA_025267735.1 of Mactra quadrangularis. Lineage (NCBI taxonomy): Eukaryota > Metazoa > Mollusca > Bivalvia > Venerida > Mactridae > Mactra > Mactra quadrangularis. Next base: position 45,829,642 of record CM046299.1, on the reverse strand, counting down.
TGAGCCTAGGTTCTTTTCAATAAGTCTATATTGCTACTTTAATAACCTTTTTAATGTTCCTATATGATATGGAGCATGCGATACAGTTGCACAAATATCTGTAAATAGGTGCAGCGCTAGTGGTCATAGCATTATTAAGATAAGCAATCATCTGCAATGATATTAAACCTTCATAGATGCCAAATTTGTTTTAGTTATAAGCATTAAGTGCACACATATTTAAGTACACATACAATAAAACACATTTACTCCCTCCTTTATATATTTAAGAAATTTAAATTCAATTAATGATACGGTTTGTGATAAAACTTTGTCGTAATTGATTCAAGGGGACATTACCTTCAGTAATTCTGACTGATTATTTAATGCAACAACCGTCATCTCGAGTTCACTAAACATTGCATTTTGTGACACAACATTTAAATACCGTAATTGGCCAATAACCTATCAGAATTCAAAGAAAACCACTACTATGACAACGTAGGAACAACACGAGAAAATGTTAAACAAGCTCTATCACAACACATGGTGTGGGTGGAGTGTGGTTGCAGCCATATGTTCCCTAAGGAATCCAGAGACTTCATTTAAAACTATGAAGGTTTGAACAACTAAACATCTGATTAATTCCGAGCAACAACCAACAGAGGTTCTTAGCATCAATGAAAGACCATCAGAAATCATTATAACTAAAATAAACACACTTACTTTTTCATCTTCCACATCTTCCAGAAGCGCAACTATAAAATGGCACAAATATTACCCTTTCCAAAATGATGGTTTGAAAACTTTTCTGGACATATAACAGTAGTCATTATGTAAAAAATGTCAGAAATATTTCTAACAGAAGCCTTTTTTTGGTATATTGAATCTGTGAGTTGTGAGTATAAAGCAACAGAATAATGCACAAATAATATGGGCCAAAAGCGAGTTTGGAATGTTAATTAGGAGTATTAAAATAAAGATTGAATTTCTGATGCACTCTAAAACTCAAAAGGGGGCAAACCCAAAAAGGTCAGATTTAACACAGTCAATGTTAATCTAAATAAACTATTTCTATCAGTTTAACTTGAAAGAAGAGAATACATACGGCTGACAGGATCTAAAATGGCTGTCTTTTTTTCAAAATTCAAGATGGTCTCAAAATGTTCAAATTTTGACCTCTTTTATCATTCAGATATTCACTATTTTGATGACTGAACTATAATGTCTTAATTGTATAATGATAATATTATATTGACCAAACTTTTGTCGTAAGCATTACACTGAGTTTACATAATGGTATTCAAATTACATGTTTCCCTGTGGTATAAACAAACTCATGGCCACAATAAAAACATGTGCTCATAGAAAAATAGGATTTATTGCGTCTTTTGTGTTTTCATCAATCAAATATAAAACACATAAGTTTGAGATTCCCTTGCATCTATGATTAAACAATAAATTGGAGTAACGAATTAGGTCTATTGATGTAATTATAAAAATCAACTACAACATTGCATCAACAATAAGATCACTTAACGCATTGAATACTCAATCTCACAAACTGATCGAAACTGTTTAAATAAAACACAAGGAAACATAACTACATGATATATTATTTTTTCATACTTTATTATAACTGAAACCACACTAATCAAGAATAAAGGTACAATAACTGTTTATATCATACACACATTTTTGCATGCGTACATGGTTACAATTAAGGCGTAAGGTAAATGGTGTAGGTACATTACCCCCTCCATGTCTTATACATAGTATTCCTAAAGTTCGGAGAAAAATGTTGTTTAAAGAATAAACCAATCTGCATTCACACATGGAAAACAAGGAAGAGTCATTATTATTCAAAATATTTCACACGAGTAAGCATTAACAATTACAGTAAAATTACTTGTGGTAGGCATGATTTTTATTACCAAAACTTGATTTAAACAAGAACAGATGGAGAGCACCGTAGATTCAATTATTTATTATAATTAAATTTATTTGGTACCTTGGGTACATTAATTTCATTAATAAATTTTCATAAATCAGAAATGAAACGAAATTAAAATAAAATAATTAAAAAATTGACATCTAAATAATAAACATGACATTTCTAAAATGAAAGTGAGCCGCAAAAGATCTTCTAAAACTTTTTCTTAAACAACTGTGTGAATCAACCCATCCTTGACATATCATATAAAGTATGAATACAACTTTTAAAAAACAGGTTCAAATGCTTATTTGAAATTTGAGTTTACAATATGACTATATGCTTCTTAACTTAACTTTTTACACGGATCATATTGGGTTTAAATAATCTAGTATTCAAACTTAGTACTTAATATTGTTTAAGATAACATTTGAAATGTGATACACGATCACTTCCTGATTAGGGTTAGATGTACATCTATTCAACTGCCAAAAAGAAGTAATAGTGCTATTCATGCTAAATTATCATACCTATGAATCTATGCTTAAACATGTTTTGGAAATTCGAATTGGTTAAAATTCACACCTATAAAAATTAACTTCCTCAATACGTTTGAATAGGTAAACAATTTATAAGTGAGTCTATTTACAAATGTAATGTATAATGTTATGCTTAATATTGAAAAAAATCTACCTTTGAATGATAACAAATTTTACTTCCTCTTTCAAAGAAAAATCTATTTTCAATAGAAATGTCAATGGAGGGGGGAATGTATTACAGTGAATTATAACAATTCAATTTAACACACTTATAGTATTTCTAAAATACATATACATAGGTACAATTTTAAAGACATAAATTTGGTACATTATAATTCATCACAAGAGTGATTCTCGCCCTATTGACAATTTCAGTACAACTGTAATAAATTTAATACAGTGCCATGATCTATCCACTTTTAGATCAGGTTGAATTAAGACTGCTACAGTTTGCAATCTAATTGGATAAAATTCGAACTTGGGTAGGAAAGTAAAAGTTTGTACTGCAGATTACAGTTGGCAAAATACTAAAAAGTCTAAGTGTATATGACCAAATTTTCATCCAAACGTCAATCCAATCTAACATACACGTGTTTTTAATCTATTAAAACCATGATTGTATCCAGGCATAAATTTAATTTTAATTTGGAACTTGACGACATTAAGAACCGTCTTTGTTAGTATCAGAATGAAATATCTAAACTGTGATATACTGTTACACTCTAGCAGTCCTAGGATCAATTTTCTAGATTTCAGCCAAGAGAAACAGTTTTGCAAAACATGTGCATAACATATTCAAGATATAAAACAGCTCTTAGTTTATGTAATGTAAAGTTAGAAAAATAAAATGGTGCAGTCATAGAAAATTATATCATTAATATAGTTCAAAAATATTAAAAATAATAGAACAAGAAACTTAACTTTCAAGAGTAAAAATATGTAAAAAAATCAAAACATAATCATCTGCAAAAATAAACAAAACATAACGTCAATGTATGTACATTCACTTAAGCAATACAATTCAGACACACTGCTGAACAAAGCAGATGCAATGTGAAAAATCTATGGAAGCACGCAGGAGACATGGTGGAAGGATTTAGACTAATTTTGGGCCCAGCTAGTGATAAGCTTATAATTACCATTTTATGTTGACGTTGCAAATTCCAGAGAAGTTTACCCAACTAACATTTAAACAGAATTTCAAGAACAATAGTCATGAGTTTTATTAAAAATGTTCAACTGATTGGAAACAATTTTGGGCTTAACAACACCCCCAACTCAAATAAGTCATATTGTACAAAAATCAACAAAAGATGACAATTTAAATATTAAATTGACAGAAGTTAGTTATGGTCATTTTTCTGGCAGCCAGCTCATATAACCTAGCTTTCCTGAACAGATATTAAACATTTAGGGGAAGTTTCAGTCTGACTTTCACACATAATTGTGTACCACTAGAGTAAATCAGATTAAGATTTATGGAATGCAGCAAAGTTCTGCTTAAATTTGCATCTCCTTCTTTTCCCCACAACGAACAATATAATCGGTACATTCTATTGAGTTTGATTACATTTGAAAGTTTCTTTGCATCAGAATTTCAAAAATCATTTCCCAGTGACCAAAAAATTCTCATATAAGTCATATTCAGTTTGAGCGACCAAAATCAACGTTTTTGTTTTACAGCAGTGGCAGACTGAATTATAATAGATTTCTGATGTTCAAAATTGTTAAGCTTTCCAGTTGGTCATAAAACAATGTTGAATAAAACCAAAGTTCTTCAAAAATTGAGCAAAACATAGTACATGGTAATATTCACCAAATAAATGGAATTCAATAAATCTGTCAACTGCAATAGTAGTTTGTGTCAATTGATTCAATTTAAATGACATCACAGAAACAAAATGATATAATATATCATACGGGAAGTATGTCATTATGAGTTTCCTCAACATCGAATAGTGATAGTACTCACAAAACTAGTGGGTGTCAAGTTGTCTGGAAAGTCGCAAACATGTCTTCATTTATAAAATTTCATAAAATTTCTTTTGGGCAATCAAAAACTACAAGCACTAGATAGAGGTCGCTGCTAGCACTACGTATTCAGACAACCACCTATACATCTTAAATTCCTAGACTGTGGTACATATAACTCAGTTCCATTTTAGTAATCCTGAATTCCTTTCATCATAGATCTATCATCCTTATTTAAAAAAGCTTATTTAAACAATACACAGAATAAAATGATCAATAAAACATTTAGCACAGACAACATCAATATAACCAATTATCTTAGACTTATCACTGAATGTGATCTTATACCCCTAAGAAATTAGATGCTGAGAAAATGAGCAGAAAAGATTTTTCATCAAATGGACATCTCAGCCAAACATCAATTGACTGTTACCAAAATTGAATATTCACATGTCAGTCTGCTATCTGAATATGTTAAATTTGTAAAGTTTGTTGAATTGAATCCGTGCAACAGAAGCTGAGAAATTGAGCGGACAAGTACAAGCAACAGACATACGGAGGTACAGACTGACCGATCGACCACAAACCGACCTACCAACCGACAAGTTAACTCCTATATACCCCCCCCCCAAAACTTTTTCAGGGGTATAACAAGAAACCATTTATCGATATTACATAATACAAGTACAAGCTAAACTAATGCAAGGACATGTCAATCAATTACATAACGTAAGGGCAATTTGATTTCAAGTGTTAAGCATCATTTCTAACTTTACAAACTTATAACACAGTAACTAATAAATATTATTGAATATAAGTCTTATTTGCAAAGCACAAAAAATTGGTACAATAAGAACTAAGATTGATAAAAGGTACAATTAAAAAAACTGTAGCATTGATCATTAATGAAACAATTTGAAAGAATTTAAGAACATTAACATTCTTCAAATTCTTACTCCAAAACATAAGAACAAATTATATTTATTTGACAAAATACAATACACTCTGTACTATTAAACTAATATACTATGTACATTATAATAAAATTAAAGATACACAAAGTAATATACACTAATTAAATAGCCACTTAACTATGGCACAATCTATAGGTCATTAATAAAGCACAGGCACAGCCGAGGGGCCCTGCTCAATAAAAATGGCATAAGTAAAAAATCAAAATCAACTTCTAATATATCATTTCAAAACTATCAGCACACAATCATGAAGAATAATAGCATTTCCGGGAGAGTTCCTGGAATTGTGGAAAAAGTTCATTATAACTAAAAGCAGTGTTACAGCCACATAGCATTTTAGCTTGCTGAACCTCATACTCCAATAAACATCTAATTTAATGTGCCCATAGTGTTACAAACACTTCTAATCAAAATCAAATTAGAAATAGATTAACAATTCATCCAAAAGCTAGTGTCTCAATTGTATAATATCTAACATTTTAGTATTAAGCAAGTGGGTTCTGAAGACCAATAATGACGCCAAGAGCATCTGACACAATAGTCCGGTATATAAACTACAATAAATCGACTGAACCGTGCATGGCATGATGTAGAAAATGTTTTTGCATTTTCATGAAGCTAAGACATTGTAGTTTACGAAACTGAATGATGCCACTTCGGCACTCTTGGGCAACTCCCAAATTCAAGATGGCGGACAAAATGGCGGATAAAGGTGATTAATGTATAATTTATCCATCTTTACAGCAGTCTGATTATTTAAATAGCTGAAATTAGTCTGACATTATCTGCAATTTTATTTCATGCAATTTTGGTACCCCTCATTTATTATCCAATCCAAGATGGCGGACAAAATGGCGGATAAAAGCTACATTTGTCGGGAATATCAATCACAATGAACAGAGTCGTACATAGAGGCATTTCAAAAAAGTTGTAATGCATTTTTGAAGTAATAACTCTTGAGTTTAGTTTATAAAACTGGTTGATGCCACAATGGCCTCATTGGGCAAATTCCAAAATCCAAGATGGCGGCTAAAATGGCGTAAATAACTAACTGTCGGGTATATTTTAGTCCGGTATATAAACTACACAAATCAACTGAATCAAATCAATTTTAGTCCGGTATATAAACTACACTAATCAATTGAACCGTGCATGGAAGGATTAAAAAAATGTTTTTGCATTTTCTCGAAGCTAGGACATCGTAATTTACGAAACTGGATGATGTCACTTCGGCACTCATGGGCAACTCCCAAAATTCAAGATGGCGGATGAAAGCTGATGAATGTATAATAAATCCATCCTTATTACAGTCTAATTTTAAATAGCTGAAATTAGTCTAACAATATCTGCAATTTTATTTTTTGCAATTTTAGTACTCCTCGTTTATTATCCAATCAAAGATGGCGAACAAAATGGCGGATAAAAACTACACTCGTCAGGTATATCAACCACAATGAGTAGAATCGTACATTTTAATGCATTTTTGTAGGAATTACTCTTTAGTTGAGTTCATAAAACTGATTGATGCCACACTGGCATCATTGGGCAATTTCCAAAATCCAAGATGGCGGCTATAATGGCGTAAATAACTAGCTGTCGGGTATATATCAACCGCAATGGGCTAAGTTATAGACTGGGGTATACCAAATAATTTCAATCCGTTTTATTTCGTAGTTAATTCTTTTTTTGTTTTTAACCGATTGATGCCATATTGGTATTCTTGGATAACTTCAAGAATTCAAGATGGTGGTCAAAATAAATGATTAGAGTTTGAAAATTAATTTAAATTCACATTAAAAGACATAACTCCTAACTAATGGGTATACAGCATTATGTTTAGGTTTTTATATCTCTTGGTCTTGCGAATATTAAATCGTTGATACTTGTCAGCTTATCAGTTGACTCTGGAAGCAAATTGTTTCTAAAATGGCAATTTAGAGACACTATTCTGATAATATCTAATTCATTGAACAGCATATGTTGTGATATCCTTAGAACAGCGACCACTTTCCCAATAAGTTTGCCACTTCAAAAACAAATACTATGTATTTAAAGGAGGTTATAAAAAAGAAAAAAACTAATGCTATTGTAAGTTTTGTGTGCATGTTCTATTATCTTTCAAGAGTATATTTATGCCAAAGCAATTGATAGAACTTCTGTTGACATTGTCACATATTTTGATAGTAAATAAGTGAAATTGCAATACGATCATTTCAAGTCCGATCAGACATCACAACTGAATTTTATTTCATTGTAAATGACTCTGGCCATTGATAAATAAAATGGAGATATAACAAAAGCACATTTTCATCAAAATTGTGTGGTAGAATTTGGTTTCATTTACAAGGATAGAGAGAAATTACGTGGCGTAGATGCCAATTCTTATTATAACCGTATACACTGCTATTTTAACTAAGAGTCTAGCTCATGATTTAGCAAATAGTGTTACCCTGTGCAAGATGGTGCTTTTAAGGGATTTGTTAATTACAAATCATGGCCAAGTAGAACATTTAAAACTGTATTGTTTCACTTAAGACTAAATATCTTGAAAGAACACATAACAGATCTGATGCATCAGTGCCAAAAGTTTAAACATGTCTGATTACTAAACACATTTGGAGTATATTCACTATCAACTGCAAAGACTCACCCAAAGAAGGATGGCACGCTGAGCCAACTTGTCGATCTCGTATGTAATATTTAAATATGTTTCACTCCAAACATTATAGACGATGCATGCATTGCAAGATATGGCCATTCTTCATTTTTCGGTAACATTACATATATTACATTACATATAAGACTTGGTACGAGAAGCCCAGACAACAAAATTATTCAACAAATGATCACTTTTGCTGCAATTTGCTCAGCACCAAAAATATCTGACGACATTGGTGTGCTGATACTCTTTTGAGATATCTATTTTGTAGGAGTGACACTATAACAATGCAGTCAACTGAAATTCGTCCAAAATGTAACGTTTCAAGTCAGTCAGTTTTTGACAATGTAAAGAAGGTACACTATTAGCATGGGTGTAAAATATGCATTTAAAGCCAGTTCACATATTCCACATCAAAAGTGAAGACATTTATGATATCTTTTGGCCATAAGCTAGTACCTGCTTGGATACTTTCTAAAGAAAATAATCATTAATATGTTTAGTTTACCATTGCATATGTTAAGAGTGTTGAGTTCAAAATAGTCTGTCAACAATAATTTGTGTCGCCACTTAAACATGTTGTTATCAACATACAAAACGACCAGAGAAATTGTGCTATCGTCATGTAATATTATTAGCCAGAAGCAAACTTAAACATTTAAGCACATATTGTAATTGAGTCAAGTTTAGTCAAGTCAAACTGTATCATTGTTTGTGTAATGATATTGATAGAGATCAGTCAATTAGTTTCTTCCTCATTTTTTGGCACATGCCTTTTTTGCTATTGACATGTTTCAGTTTATTTTCACTGCAACGAAATATTTCAACTAAAAGGATTATAAGCTTTACAAATATCCACACAATTCATATTGCAATCTTAAACAAAATGATAACCCTTCATAATAAATTGTCATAAATATCATAAATTAAATTGTCTACTGTAAATTATGTATTAACCCAATTTCATTTTCCCGTTTTAGTTTATTTAAATGGCTTACATTTTGGAAATTAAATTAGTTTGTCCATCACAATTCGAGGGTTGCCAGCAAGACTGTAATAAGTACATTGCGTTGAAGAGCGAGTATCTTGCGGGTAACCCTCGAATTATTTATCAAATTTTCATTTAATTTAAGCCTCGGCTTTTAAATGATTCGGGTATTTTGATTGCTTCCGAATCTCATAGTGACCGAGTTTTCTCATGAAGGCCGTGTTTTTTTCTTCCACAAAATGCCACCATTTTGAATGTTGGTACAATCTGAGCGTATTTTATCGGCCTGTATTTGGCTGAAGACAGTCATTATAATCCGAAGCCACAGGCGAAGGCTAATATGACTCTTTTCAGCCAAGTAACAAGGCCATTATGAAAACACTTCATTATTTACAATGCATTATTGCTAAAAAAGTAGAACTGGTTGAATTTGCTTCGTAATCGTAATCTCTGACTCCACCTTGAATCTTGAGTTGCTAATAGATGATCAGGTGGGATTAACTAGTTTAACAAACTTGAGAGTTTATAAAGATTAAAAAAATCATATAACAAACATTGAAACTTAAACCCAAATGTGTTTGTTTCCGTCCATGTATGAACTCGTATATCATATATTATACTGAACTATTAGATCATATCGGCCATTTTAGCCGCCACTTTGGATAATTGTTAATAATAAATTGTAACTAAGTGAAATCAATCGATTTCTTATTTACATGAACTATTCTATAAGTAAACAAATTTCTACACCACAAAGTCTCTTTCTGCCAGTTGGTCTTTTAGATACTGGGAAAATAGCCTTTACCCGCCATTTTAACCGCCATTTTGACCGCCATTTTGAATTCAAAAGTTTGTATAAGAATTACAAAATTAACCAACTCGATCTTTAAATGTTGAAATCATTTTTGTCCTTCATTTTAAGACCATAATGTGTAAGAATACATTTGCATGTATAATTTAGCCTCTAGCCGCCATCTTGGTCGCCATCTTGGATTCTGGGAGTTGCCCAAGGATGACAAAGTGGCATCAACCAGATTTGGAATCAGTAAGACCATGTCTACCAATAAACTGAATAACATTTTCTACATCATTTCGTGCAAGGTCATCCTTGGTGTTGGCCGGACTACAAGGTTTGTTACTAGAGGACCAATAATGCTACGTTTGTAATATAAAAAGCCTTTTGCCTAATGATTTTAAAGGATATTTACTTTAAAAATTCAATGTAAAACCATCGACTCCCCGGGAGCATAATTCAACCTAAAGCGGCACTCTTTAAGAAGGGCTAAAAGTTAGTGCTACAAGTCACATACAATTTTTAGCCTTTTTGAAATCTGCTTTTTTTAGAAATTATTGCAGAGATGCCAGATAGACCTTCTTTCACAACAGCTGAGAAGCCAGATAGACCTTCTTTCACAACAGTTTTTCTCAGCTACATTATGCTTTTTTGAGCAAATATATAAATAAATGAACATTACAACTTTTCTTTGAATACGAATTGATCTCAGATTTAAACAATACATGTTTCGTCGCCTCAATCTAACAATGATATAACCACCAGATTTTTATTTTTGTAAAATCGAATTCATAAGTTTGAAAGGTTACATCTTCGTTGTTTCAGTCTGTACAGACATGAGACTTGGTAGGCACATTTACATGTTATTCCACACATACTTTAAGAATATGATTGAAATCTTATGAATAATAATGCTGAAAATAGCAAAAATGTGTTTGGATCAAAATTCGCTTATTTTGGTTGATGCATCTCGTTCTTACATTGCGCTATCTCCAAGAAGACATTATACTGGTATTTGAGCACATTTTCAATAATTTTGAGTTTGTAACACTGCTTATGTTGCAGCATACATATTTATTTTGGTATACACCGAAAATATGATGTCACTGGAGAGGAAAACACGATAATCATGTTGTGTACTCCGACTGGACGAGCTATGTTCGAACAAGCTTCTATGGACTTAGAGCATTGTTAGAGTCAATTAAGACATTAAACGAGCGACGAAGACTTCATTTTGATCGAATAACAGTATTTTCAGCCCTAACTTTGATCTATGTCCTTGACATAGAGCAATGTTTACGCTGTGAGCAGAGAAAATGTGTCGGGATAGGATAATGAACGATTGGCGAATTGGGCTGTTACACATTAAAGAGTCTCGAAACATTTTTTAAAAGATTGAACAAGGTCATACAAGTCACTTGGGATGTTTATCCCATTTTTTTCAAAACTGAAGATAGGACATTGTTAGATTGAGCCGACGGTTTTAATACCAGATAAAAGAGTCATGCTTAATGGGGTAGAATACATGCAGACACCATTCACTCTGGGTTACATGTATATATATAACTGATTACAACAAGAAATAATCTTATAAACATTTTACAGTTCTATCTAAAGTTAAAAATTTATTAACACTAATAGCATTTCTGAGCAGAATAATCATAGCAAATGGGAACCTTGCTATTAAAGTACCAATAAAGAATGATTTAAAGCTGCAGTCCCATAGACATAAAAATAGCCGCGAGGGCAACGTACGGGCGCCGTACGATCAAACTCCGCAAGGACCCGTGCGAACTCTTGTGTACCCGTACAAACTGTTACGTTTTTGCCAGAGTCCATGAGAAGAGCCCATGATTTACATATAGGTTTCAAAGTCAAAACCTAGTACGAATTAAACTTGCATATCTTCCAGCTGAGGCTCCGCCCGGAGCGTCGTTTTATGCCATGTGCATACCGTCACCTATAATACGCAATGCTTCCCACGATCTACGGCTGTCTGCATGTACAAGTATGCAACAAGCCAAGATTTTATGAGACTGAGACATTACCCTGCCGGTTAAACCATGAACAAAAACTGACATTTTTTCTCCTTAACAAAATAGGACCATTTAAAGATATTCTTATGACAATACTATTAATTTGACAAAAATATAACTTGGCTAAATTATTGCCTTGGCAATTATAATTCAAACAAAGCCATTCGAATCCTCATCGCAATGGCAAATGAAACCAAAAAATAAGGGGCACAAACAGCTATGTTTGGACTTTTCATTTCAAAATTGGCACTTAATTCATTTTAATTCAGTGTCCTAAAATGAGGTCTAAAGAGCAATTACCCTACAAAGACTGAAAAAAGTGCTCGCAAAATTGTCGCTTTTTCTATGCTCAATGACTAATTTGTTTGCAACTAATTTTAAGTGCTGTATCAGAAATTGTGAAAATGGAGGTAAAGCTCATAAAACATGGGACTGATCAATTTTTAGCACTCCGATATAAATGACATCATGGTGCTTTTACCTAATATTCTCATTAGACATTGCTTTATTCTCTTTGAGTTTAAATGAAATATTCACTTCACCTGTTTAATAAAAGACAATATGATATATTACTTTTAAAATAATTCACTGACCCAACATGCCAAAGTGGTTACAGAGGAGAATGCCATTGGACATATCACAGGCCACATTTACAACAGTTCAGTATAAGCAAAACAAACATGAAAGTGGAATTACAATTAATTAATACCAACAAAATCTATAACTTTAGATGGAAACATTAGTAACATACATTCAGAAACATTGTAACATGCACACACTTCAATCAAGGATGCACACATTGTATCTACATGCTTTCTATTGATATAACTTACGACGCGTAAATGTTTACCTAGACTAAGCGTTCTGATTGGGTTTAAATTTGGCGCGCTTCATCGACAAGGTACGGGAAAAGTCTCGTGGAGAATATCAACCAATCATATTATGCCGGTTAATGCGTCATGACTAAACCGGAAATGAACAGCGAATCTTAAACGCTGCAAAATGATAATACAAAAATAATTATTAAATTCATGATAACCTTTTTAGACATATAGTTTTTGAATAGCCTGTTTTGTAAAGAAATGTTTGATTTACAAATTAAGACCGATATTTGCAGCCAAATATATTCCGAAAGGTACAAATGATCTGTCAGACCGTACCTACTGTAAAAATGGTTCAATATCATGTGAATATTATATAGCGAAAGTATAGTTGTAACTCGTACACTGAAATGTATACGGAAGCGATTTTTTAAAGTGTTTGTTGACAAAATTATATGTGTGCGTATTTAATGAGTGTTAAGACTCTGGTGCCAGTGGACAGCCAGTAATGCAAAGCAGCAATCAAAATAGTTATATATAAAAATACAAAATCCTAATACAAAATAAATATATAACTGATAAGTTCATAAACATGAAAAAAAGTTATACAACTAACGGTTGTTGCAATCATACGTAACAGTGGTTTACATTTAATGTTAATATTTGGATTGAAAGCATTGCTGGAAGATACAGTCACAGTCATTATTGAAATCATTAATTGAAGTTTTTACATGAAAGACTTAACAAATTAAATATAAAAAAAAAACAATTGAAATTTTCAAGTTGATTTAAAAATTACCGGAACGTGTTAGATGTACCCTCGCAAAAAGTGAAAGTGACTTTATATCAAAGATTTGAAGACTTCTACAGTTAGTCCCAGTAACCAAAAATAAAATCTTTAATGAACAAATAATACAAATAGAAAATAATACAATAGATAGCCGTGACACCAAAACAATAACAAACTGTCTCTGCTTCAAATTAATAAAGGAACTTTTGACATAAAGCAAACAGAATAAGTGTAACACCATGAAAGAAATATAAAGGCAAGGCAATTGTTTATCCATCACAAAGTAGAACAAGTCAATCATTCAATCATAAGATATATAGTATAAACTTATCACTTTTTAGTCTGCCTCCTGGTCTCCCAGTCCTGAGATTAGTAGGTTGTAACAAATCTTACAGCCCCTCCTTTGACATTTGACGTCACGATAAAAACATGTATTTAAATTTAAGAAGCAAATATCTAGAGCTTGTATAAGCTTAAACAGAATAACTGACCAGAACTAATAATGCCATTTGACATATACCATATCTAGTCTGTATTTCAAAAATGCTAGCTTTACAAGACTGATTCACATGCAAAACGTCCGTGCTTTAAGAAAAAATAAAACCTCCAAGTACACATACACCATTCCTGGACGTAACTCTTTCATGGATTGAAAAATATTGCTAATAGAAGAAAAAACTACATAATAGATGTGATAAACTATTTCACATGACAAATTTCACATGAAGTGCTAGCAATGATTTAACATCTTAAGTTTATAAATTTTAACATTAACATGAAGATAAAAACTTGTTGCCCAAACCAAAAGTACGGTCCTCGCAGGCAATTAAATGACCGCCCCTCTTAACAATAATAGGGCTCTTAAAGAATGATATAGCTCTATAAATTCCTGTGATCTTATCTCTGACCTAGCAGCTGATTCAACTTTCAAAAACTTTCTGTTGTTGAGAAGATTACATCTTTACTAATTCTTCAGGAGTTGCAGGAAATCTTGGTTTGCGTTCTGAAACAAAGTTATCCAAGATTTGGACACATGATATCGTAATAATTATGAAAACAGCACCAGTATAGATACTCTTATAATAAGGTTGAAGGGTTTTTGAGAGGGAATCAAGTAAGAAACATATAACCAACTACAATTGATACTGAATGGACAAGTTTCGTAAGAATAAACGTAAGAGCAAAACAGCATCTATGTCAATGATGACACAATGTTATGTCATGTAGTACTAAATTGGGGACTAAGTGACTAATTTATTCAATTTTAATGGCCTTCTGTTAATACATAACAAATATCTGCTGCTGCAGTTGCTGTTTAATCATCATTAACGTGGTAAACATAGCAGGTTAAACTTCTCAAACTATGCAGTGCTCACCAAAAGTTTGGAGTTAATAAAAATTAACTAAAATTCTAAAAATGTCCATTGTTTTTGTTAAATCATTTTTTTATATTAAAAAAAAATTAGCTTTACCCTTTTAGAAATGTTAGTTGTATAAAACACTGCCGTGTTGTTATAGTATCCTTATCACCTGTTTAAGATAGCTAGCACATAGCATGTTTTATACGCCAAATGTTTATGGCGTTTTATAAACTTGTGTAAAACATTAATGACTCCATTCATAATTAGAAGATCTAAGAAATAATTAGAGCCCTTGTTATAAAAAACACAGACTTTGAATCCTGAAGAAATTTCCACTTTGTACTATATAATACAGATTCTGCTAGGTTTGATAATGACAAAATTGATACAAAACATAATGTCAGATTACCATGGTGCTGTGGTCATACTTAGATCTTCATGTGTTTTTAAGAAGTTCATTCAAAGTTAAAAGATCGATAATACAGTATACAATATACACAAAGGTGAAAATAAATTAAACTTCAAAGAAGTAAATATAAAACCATAGTAAAAAAAATAGCTCAATGAAAAGAAAAAGTCTTGATAATTTCATGCATTTTGTATTGCTAGCAACAATCTAACATCCAAGTTTATTAGACATCTAATAAGCAAATCTCAGAACCAAGTGACAACAATGTGAAAATAAAAGGGAACATTAAATAACTGAGACAACTAATATAAGAAAATGGCCAAATGAAAGACAGTGGATGCTTATTTGGTGAACATTAACCACAATTAAAATACATAAAGTACAAAACAAGGCAAAGTAAGCGATTATGTCACTATTAATGGAATGAAACAACTTAAATCAACAGTCCCTAAACTTCATCCATGCATATACATTGAATTATAAGTACCATATGTACCATATATATTTAGCCTCCTTTAAATATTAAAAATCATACTGTTAGAATACAATGTACTTGATTTATGAAATTATAATGAATATTGAATGAATGTGTTTTAAATATATGTGTATTAAATGTACTTTTTGTACTCTTTCAATAAACAGGATGGCATCTGGCAAGGTTAAACATGCTCTCTATACCACAGCAAATATAAAATGTAAGAGTTAAAGAAGAGTTAATATAATTGAGTATTACAAGAAAATGAATAATAAGTAATGAAATGATATCACGAAATACCAAATGAACCTGGGATTTTATTCTTTAGATAGTCATATTAAACTTAAAACCAAAACTAGGTCAACAATAAGAAGTTAATGAATAAGGAAAATATAAAATAAAAACTCCCCCTGAAAGAGTTTCACGAATATTCATGAATAATTCATGACCAAGATGTGAGACTTTTTTCATTAACCGACAGTTCATGAATCAATAAACATGTATTAATGAACTTGTTTATGAACTAAAAAGGTTACCATTGTTGTTCATGAACTTGTTCATAAATAATATTATATAAACATTATAATCACTCGATTGTTCATGAAACAAAGTTCAACAACATTTCTGCCATGATGAATAATCACAAACGATGAATAATCACAAACTGTTCGTGGATGTTCGAGAGTTTATAAACATTGTAAGGCAGAAGTCATGGCAAATGAAAGCTCAAAATAAATAAATACATGTATCTTAAAATATGCACTAATAGACATTTACAACCTAATCCGAAGTTGAATATGAAATCTAAAATTGAATAAGTACGGGGGTTGTGAACGTTTGTATTTGTAATTATACGCAACAAATTGTATTAAAGCTTTGAGTATTTTTTTATAAAATTGTCTTCAAAACTGACTGATGAATTCTAGAGGTACGCTTTTTAGAATCGCTAAATTTCCAAGTCATGTAAAAATTTTCGAGCTCAGGAATCCGATACTTTTACCGCAATCTTATGTCCTGCGTATTCACGACGTTTACGTATAATTTTGTTTAGGAGCAGTGGTCCAGTGGTAGGACGCGCGCTTAGGAATCGAGAGGTCACGAGTTCGATCCCCGCCACGGGCACTGCTTATTTTCATGAGCAAGAAATTAACCTAAAATTGTTCCACTTCACCCAGGATTAAAAATGGGTTCTGTAAGGGATCGCCTGTCTGAGGGTGATTTCAGTGACCAGGAGTTATAGTACAAAGTTGTAAAGTGGGCTAAACATGTAGATGGAAGCAAACTTTAACCACACTTTAACTTTTAACTGTTATTTTAAACAATTCGGGCACTAACTTGTATGTTTCTGGACGAACAGTGCAGTGGTATAGTGTAATTATCGGTCCTCGATTTGGATACAATTTGTCACCTAAAAGATAAAAAGTATCAGGAAAATTCAAATTCGTTCCAATCCGTCTCATTTAGAATTACATGTACACCATGTGTCTCCACATGTGTATGGATGGCATGATAACATTTTTCTCGCACATTAGTTGGCCATTTTATTAAACTATGGCGAGAATATAAGACTTAAAGTTTTGATTTCGTTTTCCAACGCTGCAACAATAAAACAAGAACATGGCTGACAACATATTCTAGGTAGGATTATACCTCAACCAAAGAATACAAAATTGTTTGCAAATTACACGCGGTTCTGCTTGGATAACATGGTCTTAGTTCTCTAAAGTTCATGTAATTGGATATATTAAAGAGAGATTCCTCTGCATTACCTGTGATTTTACAGATATGTCAACAAATGCGTGTCTTACTTTTAAACGAATTAACACCATACCTAAGCAGCCGGAAAAAGTACATTAGGTAATAATATTTTTTCTTTGTGTTCTGGTGGTGGTTTAAGAATGAAGGAGCTTTCTTTTCTCCAATTTTAACATGAGAAACAAATATTGAATACAGTAACCATTTTATGTCGAATAAATGTTATCAAATGTTCATTTACATGTGATACGGGCGTGAAACACAGATAAATTAACTATGAATGATTAAGTTAAATGATAATATCAATTTAAAGGTATCATCAATTGGAAATGTCCCCTTGAAATCACATTATATGCTCCCATGCTTCATGCAAGTTACGATACACATACATACAGACAGGCGATCGTGATAACTACACAACAGTGCAGTTGACCATGAATAGTATATAAACACAGTATTGACTAGTTTGAGAAAACCTCTCACATTTTACAATTGTAGATTTCAAATTACGATTCCGATTAGGTTGTAAATGTCTTATAGAATGAATCTGTTACAGTAAAGTTCTACCATAAGGACTATAACATATAAAGGGTTGATAGCAGAATGGTCTTAATATAGGAAACTTTATCTCAAATTAAGCATAGGGAACTCTAAAAGGGTTGCATGATTTGGCTGAATAATTAAAGTTGTATCTCAAGTGCAACTCTTAGCAGTACTATAATAGGTGAATGTAATTATATGTTACGATTACAAATTGATATAAAAGACAGAATGAGAATTATAAGTCAGTCTTTGTAGCAGGGCAGTTGTTACTGATAATGCTTAATTCACATTGTCCCTGTGAAAGCCCCTATGTATTCTGGTGTTTTTGCTTGTAGACCAGGATAAACTTTCGAGATTTGTGATAAAAATCAATAAGGAGTCATCGTATCTCGACTTTTGACACACTCAATGTCGATTTAATACGGTTTCACCCGGTATTCTTAATGTGGAGAGATGGATCATACAGGAAGAGTTGCAGTGTTGCCCCGGACTGTTTCGCTCCAAAGTGGATCTCTGAAGTATTTAAAGTTTTAACACTGAGGGTTACCTCCCATGTGAATGCTGCTTCAATACGAAGTATCAATATTTAATCATGAACTAAATGAAGTCCCTATAGATGGTGTCCCAATTTTCCTCGATTCCAATCTGAAGATACCTGGGCTGTTCACTTGGACAGAGTAAAATTAAGCGTAACACCTTACATATATTTGTGTTATTTAAAATATATTACTCTATCCCCACTATCATATTAGATCTATGTAATAATATGATATTAAGTTTGACAAGTTTTACATTCTGGCAACGGTTTTGTATGGGGCTATTGTCTCTGTGATTCATATAATCCCATTATCAAAAAGAACCACAATCTATTACACTTCATGCAATAAAATGGGACACACACTTTGAAAATTGATTAGTTAAAAATATGCAGACAGCAACTAGGAAGTTATCTACCATAATGCAGTAGCTTAGAGTGAGATAAAATGAATGCAGTCATTTTGATTTTGTTTTTTTATTAAATGAGCAAACTTATCACATTTACCATTCATGTTTAAGCTTAAATAAATTGTTTTCCTGAGATTTGTTTGTTGTTCAGTGTAAAGGAATAATCAGTTTTGACAAATATTACTTAGGCTAACTTAAACAAATTTTAGCAATATCCTTTGCTAACAATGCCACATGTTATCCTAAACGAGCTATACTGAAATAAGATTATTACACATCATTACATGCATGTAAAGCGTATCAAATGTCATAACATGTTGTTTAGTGCTACAACCAGGTATGCTCACACAATTGGGCCCTTGGCTCACAAAATAAATATATAAACACAAACAGACATGACCTAAACTTCATGCATAACACTGATACACAATGCAATCATAGGTACAGCAATAAGCAGTTCGAAGAAGCTTGCACAAAGCAAAATTCATAGTCTAACAGAGTGTAAGGAAAGCAAAATAGTTGATATTTTCATAAAATGTACTACTAATATCATACCACAAGCCCTGATATCAATAACTCTCTTTTTATGAGTTAACATTCAGCTATCTATATTTTCCTGCAGAAGAAAACAATATAGGCACACGCTTTGTACAGACAAACTTAAAGAACAAGTATTTTAACCGAAAATGTGTTTCGGATTAAAGTGAAATTACGTCATTTAATTACCAAGTGAAAACTCAGATTGTCATGCCTATGTGTTATAATAAATCCATTTCAAATTTTAAAACAATAAATCAATAAATATTCAATTGACCAGATGAGTCAAACAAAGGTAAAAGCTGGAAATAATTAAACATAGGTTAGTGTCACCACAATCAATAGTCTCCTAATGGTATAAGTCAGGGTTGATTTAAAAAACTATTGACTAAATCTCAGAAAAATAACATTTAAACTACGTACAATTAAATCTCAATTACTAGAGGTAAGTATCACTTACTTCGTTTGAGTATTTTTAAACAATTTGGAAAATCATCTCTAGAGTACTCCTAAATCAACTTGAACTAAAAAATTGATTATTTCAATAATTTTGAAATAATTTAAGGTCATTTATGTCATTGTATAGTTAATTTGAGACTAGTGATCATCGTTACACTGAACTAAATACATTTATAAAGTAGCCTTTATAATTAAAAATTCTGAGGAAAAAATTTAACATGTAGATCTACCACAAAATACGTCAATTATTTTTAACTAACTAATATCCAACACAACTGTTATGATTTTATAAAGTGACATCTGACGAATGTCCAGCACTGTGTACTGCGTAGGGATTTAATTGTCAATAATATTAATACCGATTATTTTTTATCATGTCAGTTGAAAGAAGTATGGTACTAGAACAAGCTGATATTGTTTGCGATTTTTAACAGTCATCTGATTAATAATATAGAAATATGAAATGTAATTATAAAAAAGTTCAGTGACTTTATTGTAACTCTGTATTACCATTCACACCACACTTCTCTTTTTAAGCTTTATCTTCTAGTCAGGTAAAAAATGAAACAAAAATACAGATGACAAAATAAAAAATTCAACTAATTAGGTTAATGCACTCTAACAGACTAGAACTGTAAATGAAGATATAATGAATTCAAAATGACCTTACAGTTTCTAAAGACTTAATTAAATACATTTTATAGAAATTGACATTTGGTAATCTAAACACCTTGAATCCCTCCAATTCTTATTTCCTGCTTAAAAACAAAAAGAACAATTACTATCCCTTTAAATGAAATACTATTTTTAAAAGAACACTTACTATCTCTTTAAAGTGAAATATTATTTGCATTAGAACAATTACTGTCTCTTAAAAGTGAAATATCATTTTCGAAGAACAACTAAAGGGAAATGTTATTTCTTTAAAAAACAATTACCGTATAATCTCTGAAGAGCGGCCCTCTAAAAACAAACACCCTGATCAACAACTGCTTTTGCTATTTCCTTAAGCCTTTAAGCGTAATTTTAATTGAATTTAACCTTTGAAGAGCAACCCCCTCTAAACACGTGATAGCCCCTGCTAGTAGGTGTTGCTCAGGAGAAGTTGCACAATCTTTAAAGAACAAATACTTTCTCTTTGAAGTGAAATACTATATCATAACAGAACAATTACAATGTCTTTATAGTGTACTACGTATTATTTTATATAAGAACAATTATTATCTGTTTAAAGTGAAATATTACTTTTTACATAAAACCAATTTTTGTCATTTTAAAATGCTTTAATGACTTATATCACTATAAAATAAAAATATTATTCAATTAAGAATAATTACTATCTATTGAAAGTGAAGAATTAGCTTTTAACCAGGATTGAAATTGTGCAATTCCAGTCAAATTAGGAGAATAAAGGCAAGTTCTGATAAACTTAAGAAAGTAAACACAAATAGTCATGATGACTTTATTGAAATAATATAATTGCATACTATTCAAACATGTGTAAGTAGCAACAATGAAACTCTCAGAAATTGTAAGAGATAGAGATAAAACTTACAACTTTCTACATGTAATTTACATTATCTTATTTCGAGGTCTAAACAGAGCACTATTTAACTCCCTATAATTTCAAATGGAGATACAATAGCGTTTCGCTCAGCCCTTGATTTGTTAAACCACATTTGTAGAAAAATCATTATATATTCACGCAAAATTTTGTTTGTGTCTTAACTTCCTAGTACAGGAAAAACTGACATTAGCAATAACCAAAACATTGCTTTCATTTCTATTTTGTTCAGAAATAGATTTTGATAAAATTCTTGTAAAAAAACGAGTCTCAAAACAAGAAAAGACTAAAACATTTAGGCCTCCCAGCAGGCCTTCGAAAACGAGGGTTTTTCTATGTTTAGGTTTATTATTTAAAAGAAGTGCTTTACTACGATTCTACCAGATAGTTAGATAGAGCTGATAGTGGTCCTGATTAAATTTGAGAAGAATAATGACTTTATACATGTATTAAGACCATTCTGTTATTAAGACCATTGATTTTGATAGTTCTTTTGAAGGAACTTTAGTATGACCTTTTAGGCTAGCAAAAATTACTTATTTAAGCAGTTGCACTAGTTAATAATTAGTGTTAGACAAAGAACACAAAATCACCGTGAAATTAATCATGTTTTGACGGTTGAGAAAAAATGAACTATACATTTGTAACACATACCAATAGAAATCAAGACATTAGCTTTAATCTAACTTTTATACTTACTAGATTTGACCAGGTAGATTATATAACAGACTGCATCGCATACAAGTAAAATCCACACAGAAACTGTAAATGCAATTGGACAAGTTTCTTTACAACACTCGCTTTTACACTTGTCACAGCCTGCAAATATATGTTATAAAAAATGCTAAAAAGCCTTTTTCAAATCACTTATCTAATGACAATTCTATTAAATAACTACTTACTGACCAGTAACAGTAACGGACATAGGTCTCGTTAAATCAACAAATTTGAGCGCAGAAATTTGTCATTGGACAGGGCCAATAACGGTTATTGGCCCTATAATTACAGATTTCTACCCTATTTTATTAGTTTTATTATTTATTCAGAGGTGTGTTCAACAATGCGGGCGCTCGCTATATCTGCTATATTTTTTCAATGTACCGATTTGAGTACCGGTATCAAAACGAAACGGTATTTACCGGAATTTATTTAACAATTTATAAGCGAAACACCTCTCGAGCTGTATCGCGAGCGCACGCGCGATCGCCCGCGTTCAGAACGCGGGCGCTCGATGTCGCCCCGAGCGCTCGCATTGTTGAACGCACCTCAGGTTTTACAGTATTTTGCAGTGAGTTTGCCACAGGGTCAGGGTCAAAAACACATAGATAATGAATATTTGAACTTAACTAGCACAGACTTTGTTTGAAAAAAATCTAGACCTCTACCCATTTTAGTATATAGTTTTGCTTGTGCTAACAACCACCTCCGAATAGCGGGCACCTGCAGACAGCGGCCATCCCAATTACCCCTCACCAAAAACGCTCTTAAAAAGGCCGGGAGACATGGGATGGAAATTAAATGGCTTTTTGTCTGAAATACTATTACCCAGGATATAATTTGGCCATGTTGCATCTTTGTCAATCTATTTGTAATGAATAGTCCAGTCACTTTAGATTTTAACATCAAAATTAAATTGCAACAAAATGTTTTTTTGCGAAATTCTTGTTGTTACTGGCCCCTTGAAAGCATACAAAAACAGGGGAAAATTGTTTAAATTGTAGTTTATTTTTACACAATTAAGTTAAATTGACATGGCTTGAACAACTCACCATACTGACGACATTTCAGTCGTATCATGACATCATCGGTTATTTATTTATTTTCTGATACGGAAAAAGTAAAAAAAAAACGTTCCCATTTGTTGTTTTACATATCTTTCCACTGATCAGCACTTCTTATTAGACCCTAACAAGTGACTATAACATCATAAGTTTATGTATATTTGTTGCCTCTTTCATTGTTTACAAGATATGTCTGAATCGAGGGCGGTAGCCATTAATCTAGATCTGTGACCATAATCTGTTTCATGTGCACACATTTTTGAATCGTCACTTTTATGACATTAACATGCTAGGTTTTATTCGTATTTGTGTAGTACTGAAACGTTATTTTATATAAAACAAAGTAGTATAAAACTAGAACTGCCACCAGTGGCGAAAATACCCCCGCAATGGCAACAGTTCAAGATGACAGCAAGTCAACATTGTTGTAGTTCAAAAGGGTAAATGTTGTAAGAAGCATAAAAACCATAAAAAAAACAGGATGCAAACATTAAATTGGAAATAAACAGCAAATTACAGTGTAATTTACTATGGATAAGAAAAAGCAAAATAAACAGTAGTTGTCATATTTCAAATGATTTATACATGAAAATGAACACCATTTGGTCATTAAGAATGTAAAGTGGAACAACAGACAAAGAGTGATCACATTTAAACTTATCTTCCCAACATTATAAAAAAATCAAGATTGCCATTAGTTTGTCAATTTGAGGTTGAATTTAAGAAAAAATACATGTAAATGCCATCAGCAAGAATTTGCCAGCACAATTTTATTAAAATGGGCTGAGAAAAAAAGATGTTTGCTTGACAAGATATAAGAAAGACATGTGTGCACAATTTTGCAAAATTTTAGTAAGAAACAGCATGCTATACAGTAATTTAAATAAAAATTCAAGATGGCCACCAGTCAGCCATTTTGAATATAAAATTGTGAAGCAAAGTCTTACTTATCAACTGTAATAGTAAGACCTTGTATGCAATTTTTTCTCAAAATCCATATGGAAATAAGCATGCAATACTGTTATAATATTAAATAAAAAAAATAAAGATGGCAGCCAGTCGGCCATTTTGAATTGGAATTGATATAAAGTGCATATACACATCAACTGTAAGAATTTGAACTTGTGTGCAAAATTCTATCAAAATTGGTTAAGAAAAACATCTGTTGAGAAATAAGCATACTTACAGTTATTTAAATAAATTTAAACAAAATTCAAGATGGCCACAAATCGGCCATTTTGATTTGGAATTAATATAAACTGCATGCACTCATCAACTGTAAGAATATGAACTTGTGTGCAAAATTCTTATAAAATATGTTAAGAAAAATTAAATTGAAAAAAATAAAAAAGATGCAATATCATATATAACACAATTAAATATTTTAAACAAGTGAGATATGTTTCCATAGTTACATGAGTTTTGTATACACCATTAAATCATGGTATATAACAGCTTCTATTCAATACATTAAGAAATAAACATACTACAAATGTATTAATTTTTTGGGACAGACCACGCGACCAACCAACCAACCAACCACCAGGGTGATTCCAGTATACCCCCAAAAACTTTGTTTGCGGGGGTATAATAAAATACTACTACATTTACTCTGGAGTCAATATTTTGCGACATTAATAATCTCCGGAAGCCTAAGAGAAACACCATTTTCGTAGAGAGAATCCCTATGACCAATGTAGTCATACCCTACAGGCCTAACTGCTTATGTCTATGTCTAGTGACCTCTAAATCACTTCTTTTGTTTTCAGTAAGTCAGTCCGAAAATTATTTGGGACCGGCACTTAGGAACTGTTGGTTTATTGCTATTACCAGGTGCCGGCACTAGTCAACTGACTAGGTTTGGACGGTTGTCGATGCTAGGTTCATTCTGAGTAAAACGGATAAAACTCAAGCCCCTGAAAATCTTCAAAAATATATAAAATGTAACTGCTGGGCCAGTATGGCTCTACACCGGTATACGATATATATCAAATACCGGTATTCTAGGTTCGATAGATATATCGGATCGAACGTTTCCGTATCAAAAAAAAATATCGACCAATGACAATCATACATTTAATCCATGGCCAGCAACTCAGTTGATATTTTGTATCGCCAAATCAAAATTTTACTGCTTCTAGTTTGGTATGGACATTTGTCAAATTTTTCATGGAAGGGTATAACCTCCCCAGGTGGGATTCGAACCCGCACCCCCTCGGACACGAGATTCCAAATCCCGGCGCTCTACCAACTGCGCTATTGACCCGGGTTGACATGGTCTTAAGATAATCGTTCTCTATAAAAAAGAAAAATCGACTTCTAATGACATATATATATATATATATAATCAAACTCCAACCAAATTGACCATCGTTCAAGCAAAATAAAGAGAAAATAAAAGATAATTTTGTAACCTGAAGATACCCTGATGGGCGCCGATATTTTGGTGCTTTGCTTAACCAATAACGCGGTAAGGGACATGTAATCCAGACAGACGGGCAGACATTGTGGTATCGTTAAAAGTAAATAAATAAAGTTACAGAGATTTAGTCTCATTTATCCATTTGAATTCAAATGTGTTTAAAGTGCTCCGATTTGCGCCTTTGACACATGGAAATTTAAATTTCCCCGATCTGTGTCCCCTCTTACGACCCTTCAGGATCCGATCCTAAAATGAATATACTACACTGTATAATGTACAAACTCACATGAAAAACACATCTTTTTCATTATTTCTTCTAGAATGATGACATGTTACACGACTATTTATAGCTAATTGCTAACCGGAAATCAAACATAAATGCAGTTTTTGATGGGTGGTGTAAAACATAAATTTATCGGAAATAAATTTAAAAAACTGCATATTTTCTGTTTTGATACGACTAAATACATCAAATAACATGTTGTGGATATTTTGTACTTATATAGTTAAGACAATATTGATTTTTCAATATGTGCGTGAGTATCGGCGTTTCCATTGCAATGTTGGCTGTAAAATACTTAACCAAACATATGGTCAAAAAAGGCAGAAAAAACTAATTTCCCCAATTTAGATTTTTCTGGATTTTCTCATGTGCATCTAGGAAGCATTAAGGAACCATTAAGGAACTAAAAATAGTTGTCTCTGTTTCTATTGCAATTATTTTGATGTTGACCCCATATTTTGCCTAAAGTGACTGGACTAGAAATAAGAGCATCTCGAAATGTCTTCATTGCATGAAGTTGAAACATTACCAATTTTCTCTCATGTTCTGACCAGTAAAAACAATCAGAAGATACTAATTTTATGTTTACAAATATGTAACACTGATACTCACCGGCAAAAAGATATATAGTCACACCAATTACCAAGCCTAAACAAATTACCACTGCAATACCAGCGATGTTACATCTGATTTTGTCAGTAAATGGACCTGGAATGAAGAAAGTAAAACATAAAATGTAGGGTGATGTTGTTAATGCACAAGTAAATTTAAAAACAACATGACAAGAGATGCTACTTATTAATAGGGTTTAGCAGCCAAGTTAGTAAAAAGTACGAACGTTTTATTACCGGGTTAAACGCCATATTTATATAATTTTAGGTCAGCATACCTAAACAAAATTTCCTGGACCCTTGTCTATATCCAGTACTAACCCATTCTTCCACAAGGCAGGTCATTTCTACATATTATCTAATCAATGGAGAAAAATCGATATTATTGTCGAATTTTTATTGACGGGTATAACCTCCTTAGTAAGTAAGTTAAGTCTTCATTGATAGTATAAAACACATTTAACTAACACATGCCATTTTTTAAATAATGATTACTATTTCATTATTACTACTCAACAAGTAATTGTACTCAACAAGTCACACATCCTCAATCTCTGAAAATAGGGTTCACTTAAACTTAAAACAAGCAAAAGCCTTGTAAAATCCTTGCTCTGCAGAGACATTAGGGTGATAAAATCCACATTTAATCAACGATACAGCCCCAGCTTCTCTTGATGAGAAAAACATTTTTGCTACAGGGGCCAAACATTGTAGGGAAAGCTGAAAAGGCAACAAAACCGTCTTTTTTTGCTTCTATCCCTGGTATGGGGCAGGCTACTTGCTAGAAACCAGCTTCTTTTACTGATATCTTTCACGGTTCCTGGTATAGAAAGTAGGCCACGCTATTTGCTACAAACATGCTTCTTTTACTGCTATCCCTTGCACTGTCCCTGGCATTGAAAGTGAGTCAGGTTACTTGCTACAAACCAGTTTTTTCGCTGTTATCCCATGTACTGTGCATGGGATGGGGAGTGGGGCAGGTTACTTGTTACAAACAAGTAAATCAGTGAGCTAATGCTCACAAGTGATACCCCCGCCAAAATCTAAAAATATGCGAAAACCAGGAAGTAGATGAGCAAGGAGCATGAAATCGCTTTACACCATATGGGACTATGGGATGAAGCAATATGCAAAGTATTAGGCTACTGCATGTTATAGTTGCTGAGAAAACTGAGACGGAAATTTTGTAACGGACGGACGCACGCACGCACGAACGCACACACGCACGGACAAGGGTAAAACAGTATATCCCCCTCTTCTTCGAAGCGGGGGTATAACCAGCTTATTTTGCTGTAATCCCATGGACTGTTCCTGGTAGATGGTATGAAGCAGGTTACAAATGATAGTTATACAACAGCAAGTTGCACAAAGAGCTGATGCCTTAAATGTAAAAAACTATCATTATTATTGAAAATAATGCAGAAAATATATAACTCACCTTTATTTAACCAACAGAAGATTATCACCAAAATAAAGGCAACTATATCACTTACTATCACTACACATGGAAACGCAAGTTTACATTCACATACACATGCTAGAAAAAAACAGATATAAACATCTTCATCTGCCTAGAAATGCGGATTCTTGAGCTTAAATTTATGGACTTCCTAACTAAAAAAGAGCTGTCAGAAGAGACAGCATGCTCGACTTAGTAAGTATTTGTCACAAAAGATGTGGTCGATGATAAGGAACATACATATTTTAAAATTTGAAAATAAAACCTTAACAATTTTAAGTAAATAATAAAATAAAGAAAATCTTAAGTTCATGGAGGACAAGAGGACAATTTTGAAAAAAATGTATTTTTGGAGTTTCTTGTGATGATTCTTCTCACATGAGATGCGGTTGATATTAAGGAACATATATTTAAAGTTTGAAGTCAATACCTAAAGAAATAAAACACATGCAGTAAAAACAAATATTTTTTTAAAGAAAACTACAGTTCAAGGTGGGATAATTCTGGAAAAAATATATTTAAAGTTATGAACCTTGTCACATGTGGTTGGTAATAAGGAACATATATTTAAAGTTTGAAGTTAATATCTTAAGAAATAGCAATGATATAGAAGAACGTATTTTACTGCACAAAAACTTTAATCTGTGCACAAAAACTTTAATCAGTTCAAGGGGAGATAATTCTAAAAAATGTGTTTGGAGATAAGAACCGCATGCGATGTTATAACATTTATTTAAAGAATAACCACAATAGAGGTAATATTGACTATCAGGATGTATTTTAACCAATTTACGTAGAAGACATTGAGTGATGCTACTTCTATGACTTTATGACAATCTTTATAGTATTTATGACACATTCAACTGCTTTAAAGAAGAAAGAAAGCCTTTTAACAATTTGCTACATGTATAAAACAAAAAGCCTTTAAAATTTAGATTTTCTAAAACAACATACATCAGATCTCAGAACTCCTTTACTTCACAAGTCAAGAAAATAATCGCCTATGTGATAATTTCTAAGGGCTGTAATTTCGAGGCAAGGTGTTAAATTGAGACATAGTGTTGTATGTTGATCCATATAGATATGTAAAACCTTTCAAAAGATTGTTTCATCAATTATAGCTTACTGTCTCTTAAATAAGTAAATGTTCCCTTAAACACACATGCATATTTTGCCTAAATACAAAGAAGTAAGAAGACTTACCACATTTGTAATTAGCTGAAGAATAGTATGTAACAGCATTCTGTTTGAAATCTTTATGATACACTTTGAAACGATAGATAGAGTTTCCTCCAGTGTTAGAACTGTCTATAGCATAGCTTCCAACTGCAGTATATATATTTGGTCCAGCACAATCACCAATACAACCAGTAGTAGTGGGTGTCATTGTCACTGTAGATAATACAGTTGTACCATCCTCCTGTAAATAAATAGAGGATATTTGTCAACTTGGTCTATGTTTTGTTACAGTAACTTTATTTGATGTAGGGCAGTAATCAATCACTGGTGGTAGTGGTTGTGTTTAGTGGTTTGTTAACAGCTAAATCCAGAGATTTTGCCTATCCAGGAACAATGAGTAGATGCACTGACCGCCCTGATATAACCTGTACATTTTGTTGCTACAGCATTAACCCCCCCCCCCAAAAAAAGAAATATCATATGGAAACCACACTATGTCAGAATTTTCTGCAGATTCATTACACTGACGAATACATTACAATGACAACTTACCTAGGAATGAATAATGTTGCTGCATCAAGACCTGATTGTATACCAATCCAGCTGCCAGTTCAAGTTAAATAACTATTAATTATAGTATTTCAACACAGAATAATTTTCTACACTTCGGCAGCAATTGTAAAATTACATATGTATGTTTATGTGTTAAATTTCAACTCATAATCCTCACAACCGCCGAGTAATAGCACATTAATACTACATTCGTATTCAATGTAATGAATATTCTTGCATTAAAGTCAGGTCAGAGTCAAATCTTACGCGCAATATCAACTGTTCTTAGAACACATGTTTGTATAGAAACATTTGAAAGCAGCAAAACATTGTTCTCATTATGACAATTATAGAGCAAATTGACCAACAGCTAGAACAGGTAATGACTTTATGTATACAATGTACCCATATGTACATAACATATGCTAAGCTCAAATTCCTTCATTTGATTAAACGCCTATTTCTATATAACATATTCAATGGTGTTGTAAAAAAGAGTACCCTTTGCAATAGTTATGATGGTTTAAGGCAAGTATGACTCATATCATGCAGTAAATGATGGAGGAAAATTGACATCAATGTCAACTTTTAATGAAATTCAAATCTGTACCACCGTCTGGAAACAGAATTAGAGTAACTGCAAACTACTGACTACAGACCCAAATTTCAAGTACATGTAATCTAAAACATCATGCATCATGAAAAAACTTCTGCTACAATGAATTTGTTAAGCCATAGACACAATAGAAAGCCGAAACCTAATAAAAGTTACCATTCCTTAACACATTGAAAAGTCACTAATACAAAACATAAAACTTAAACTAACACAATACACATCCATTCTCCCAGCATCTGATGGATAGAAACAACCAGCTTCAACAGTTATAGATGTAGCTCTCTCTGTAATATCTGTGGTGAATGCACTCTCTGATGGTGGGACTGAAATTATATAAACAGAATAGTTGAAAAATGACACTTCAAAGTGGCATTTAAACATAAAAATAAATTGAAAATCATAACTACAAAAATGTGAAGAGCATAATGCATATTATTAAGGGCTTAGCTTGGTACATGTTCCAGTATGTACATTGAACATTTTATCATATATTTTATTTTATATTTTATTATAGATAAGGTGTCAATCGTAACTTAAACAAATAAATAGGACAAGCTTCACTTGAAATACAAAAGAATATCATGCAAAAGGTGCAGACAATAGCAGGTAAACATGTATGTACGTCACCAACTAACCAATTATACTTCTTAACAGTGAATGGTCTGAGATGATTTAAACTAGGGTCTGGATGAGACTACAGCTTCAAAATAGCATTTCATATTTTAGTTTAATACCCTTTAAGTCCTGCAAATTTGAAAACCAAATCACATATACTATCATGTATTGTATCTATGAATCAATCAACAAGACTTTTACTCGGCTTATATGCAACCAAAGCATTAGCACAAATGAAAAGGTGTCCAATGCACAAGTATGTGAAGACAGCAGTAAGTGCAGAACAGCAGTACAGCCCTTCTGCCAGAATTTTCGGCAGAACAGCAATACAGCCTTACTGCCAGAATTTTCGGCAGTACAGCCTTACTGCCAGAATTTTCGGCAGTACAGCAGTAACGTTTTACTGCTAGAATTTTCGGCAGTACAGCCTTACTGCTAGAATTTTTCGGCAGTACAGCAGTACAGCCTTACTGCTAGAAATTTTCAGCAGTACAGCAGTAAAGCCTTACTGCTAGTGTTTTCGACAGTACAGCAGTAAAGAATTACTGTTAGAATCTTCGGCAGTACAGCATTACTGCTAGAATTTTCGGCAGTAAAACCTTACTGATAGAATTTTCGGCAGTAGAGCAGTACTGTTGTACTGTTGCAGACTGCTGTACCATTCTAGCAAATTATTCTTTATTGTGACTCTCAGAATTCTCAGATCATAAAAGTTATATGTTTAAATTCTCTATAAGGTCCAAAATAAAAAAAGAACATATAGAGCCAATCTAGGATGTGGGATATGTTAAAATCAATACAATGAAATATGAAAATAAAAAAAAGTTTGTTTGTTTTAATTGGGTTTAACGTCGTATTCAACACACATTTAGGTTATACAATGTATATACGACATCCAGCTCTTCCTACTATAATACTCTACCACGAGACCGACAACTCATGTATAGGGTATGACATTGTACCGCGACGGGGCTCGAACCCATGATCTCTGGACATACCGGAAGTCAAACATGCTAACCGATACGCCACTGCTGCAGCTAAATAAAGAAATAGAATGAAGGAACACATTTAGTGATCCGAGGACTTGGATAATTATTTACATGTTTTTTTTTCTTGTTAGGTTCATATCCATGTTTTATTTACAAAAATTGTTCTACACGATCACAAGTTACTGCTGGTTCTTGTGACACTATGACCATGAAATATGCCATTTACTTCCATTTTCGCAAAGCTACATGAACAAGCTTTCTTTTGGTATATAATACTGCTACAAGTTCGTGTAAGTATTTAACTCTGGGTGAGTTATATAACGAACTGTTTTTCATTTTTGTTAATTCTCTACACAAAGAACTGATTCAAACGTACTGAACGACCCATCTCTGATGGAAATATTTGCAACGTATTTGTAATGATATCAACGGCAAAGTTCACATTACTGCCCTACTGCCGAACTCTAGCAGTAAGGCTTTACTGCTGTTCTGTCAAAAACTCTAGCAGTAAGGCTTTACTGCTGTACAGCCAAAAAATTCTAGCAATAAGACTGTACTGCTGTACTGCCAAAAAAAATCAGCAGTAAAGCTGAACTGCTGTACTGCCAAAAATTCTAGCAGTAAGATGTTACTGCTGTACTGCCGAAAATTCTGGCAGTAAGGCTGTACTGCAGTACTGCCGTAAATTCTGGCAGTAGCGCTATACTGCTGTACTGCGTTGCTGACTCTTCAATTAGAATAAATTACACACAAAATAAACCATTTCATTATCATTCTAACAAGTTCAATAAAAAAGAGTGTGAAAAGCTGCATACACTTAACACGCCCTAGCTCACCACTACACTAAAAACAAAACTTGTTTCCTTATTTTTTATTTCAAATTCTATCTAAGAGATAAAAAGCTTAAAATCTGATTCATATCAGAATTTAATCAACCCTGATTGACCATTTTCAAGAGCCGTAATCTAAAATGACTTTTATACTAGTACCTTGTATGTTCACTGTTTTCTGATCCTGGTTTAAACCATCATCACATTGGTACATTGTTCCATTATCAGCGTGGGTTATACCAATATTCAAAGTGAATGTTTTAGCAGTTTCATCAGCATTAAAAGTATCACCAGACGGCAATGCACCAAGAGCAGTACAACTACCAAAGGCACATTGTGCAATGATGGTTCCATCTAACTTCCATGACATTCCACCTCCATAAGCTGGGATAGCACACTCTAATCTAGTGCGATAACCACATAGAAATGTACCAGTACCATTTAGGTTAGTAACAGTGACTTGGCATTCTACAAAATATAAAAGTAATTAATTTTGAAAGAGCATATTCACAATAGACAGTCAGGTAACGCACTACTCTATTAATTTAAGAGGTCCAATGGACTAATGATCTATAAAAACAGGGGTTTCGGCAAACATTTTGGAGAATCAATTTAAGAAAAGCTTGATGTAATAAGCGAAAAAATAATATTCCGGTGATTAAAAGTTTTTGCTGTAGGTACTTGCATAAATTGTTAAAAATCTTGCTAAAATCAGCAGTTTCAGAGGTGGTGACCTTCAAATGACCTTGACCCAAAAAAGAGTTTGGTGACCCAAATATTTTATTACATTTTTTGAAAGTTTAAACATTGAACAACCTTTGAGCCAAGTTTCAACAAAAGTTAAGTCCTTTTAAAAAGTGCGATCTCACGGACCCACCCCCTTAAGTACGCGCCAAACTATATTATTAAGTTCCATAGTTAAAGTTCAATACCTTTATTCAACACACGCATATATAATGTTGCAATAGACTATATCCGGAATTCAAATATTTGGGTTTTCCCTTCTGGTACAATTAAACTTTCACTGTTGCAATTAAAACACATGCAAAAGAACAATAGGATTCAATTCATAGTTCGTGCTGTTTAGCAATAATGTGAAGAAAACTTTGTTTGTACTGCCTGTGCACGGACGGAAAAATCCATAAATTTGAATTACTGATTAGGTCTACAGTTTGAAAGAACAAAAGAAGCAAACAGACAAACATACATATTCAAGAAAAAAATATACCAAAAATAGGAAACATAAAGACACATGCTTAGAAATGCCTCATTCTTAGTAATTTCAGTGAAACGCTCGTAAAATTAACTGGTCCGCTACAGTTAAACAAGGTGTAAATTCTGTCAATGTAACACCGTTATTCATATAGTCCGCAAATATAATTCTATATCTGCTCCTTCTTAAAATTACCCGGTCCTCTAACCTGGTCCATAATTCTAATGCTCTTAAAATAAAGTGGTCCGCTACAGTGAAACCTCAGATCAATAGTCTGTCAATATAGTATGAAACACTTCATAATTAATTCGGTCTGCTAAAAACAATCTTATATCTTCTCGATCTATCACTTGGTCCGTTACCCTAATGCTCCTAAAATTAAGTAGTCTGCTACAGTTAAACCCCAGATCAATAGTCTGTCAATACAGTACGAAACTCTTCATTATTTATACAGTCTGCCAAATAATAATCTTATATCTTCTTGATCTATAACCTGTGGTGCTTTTCACAAAAATTCTTACAAAAAAATTCTTCGTAAGTCAGTCTCATATAATTAGCACTTCAAAGTCAGACAGATAATAAGCATAACTATGATATGATATTCATTAGGTATACAAAATTCCACACAGTTCGTATAATATTTAGCATTGATAAACCAAAAAATGAGTGTATTATTAAGGTTTCTTGCTTTTGACTGACGAAGATTTTTTTCGTAAGAATTTTTGTGAAAAGCACCACTGGTCCGTAAATCTAACGCTCTTAAAATCAAGTGGTCAGATACAGTTAAACCTAGGTGTAAATGTTCCGTCAATGTAAAACGGTCGGACTACATTATAAATACAGTCCGCCAAAAATAATCTTATATCTTCTCGATATATAACCAGTCAGTTATTTATACGATCTTGAAATTAACTGGTTCCCTACAGTTAAACTTTGGTGTTAATGTCCGTCATTCTAACTACCTTAAAATAACCTGGTCTGCTACATTGATATCTCAGATCAATAGTCTGTCTGACAGTCTCTGTCAATATAGTACAAAAGTCTTCATGATTATGTAACGTGCACCGGCTACCAGACTTACAGAAATAACTATTTACAATACCATGAAATGGTATATAGGATATGATATATATTTTCCTCGAGCTACCTAGCTTAATGATTAGTAAAATAACAAAAGGTATATTTACAAGTCATGAAATATAGGACATATTAAACAACAGCAACTGTACAACATATACAATAATATACATGATCATGAATCAAACCACTACATAACATAACAAGAGCATCACAAAGCATGAGATTAATATACGGGCAAAAGTAATACACGTTAAACAGCATCACCAAATATATACAATAGGACAACAAAAGCAAGAGTGATGCTATAATGAACAATATCATACAACATGATCAACTATAAAAGACAAATATATACAAACTGAAACAAGTGTTGAATATCTTAACACACCGACGACGACCACTATCGAAACAAATGCATAGACAATTATAAACATTGCAAAATGACATAGATAACTATGGTAGACGAGCTTCTCTGAAGCTTGTCCCTGTTATCAACTGGATGGGCGATCAGAGCTGCCTGTCTCTGTCGCCGAGCTATCCATAATTATATATGATGGCACAGAACATACAAGTAGATAGGACAAACATAAATGATACAAAACTTTCTACAGAAGTCGAGCTATAAGTTCGTCATAAATAACCAGTGAACGGGCGATCATGATAAACCGTCTCCGTCGCTTATATATTAATAAACTACATGGAGGTGGACGCTGTTAAACAAATGACAAAGCAGTCAAGCTACAATATCTACATAAGCTCTTGTATGTATCAAGTGGACGAGCGACCAGAGTGGATCATCTCTGTCGCTGACTATTAACAATATATTCGATGTCCAGGATAAAACATATAGAGTGGGTGGGAATGTATAAAATATGCCGGGCTACCATAAGCTTCTCTTAAATAATCAAGGTTATATCCAATAGCTAATCTCTATTGCTGGCTCTCCGACACGAAATCACTTTAACTATCAACTCAACTCAATAGTGTCGCCAGCTTTTATACATAATATATACATATATGCCATAGACGTCCCAAGTGATGATCTCGTCCCTTTTCTTATCCTCAGGAACGCATTGCTCTGAGAGATCGTACTAAGAAGGCGATAAACCATTCACTTGTACTCTACTGGCTTCACAAAGCTTCGACATATATAAGCCACCGGCCTTTATAACACTTCATAGATTCCCACTAAGGTATGCTCCACACTTAGTCCCCGTTCCTATGCATTGGAACGCAATGCTCCAAGCGGTCGTACTAGGAAGACAATGTATTCATTCTCTGTCACTTTTCACTACTACATCAGAACGCAATGCTCTGGGCAGGTTACTAGGATGGCTTGAATAAAATACATACTCATACCTTGTCTCTATTGTAATGACTAGCAGAGTCAGTTTAATATAACCGGAAGTAGATAAATAATTATTATTTAATTCTGGAGCTCAGAAAGTCGGACGTGCGAGTCTGCTGCCAACTGCAGACTGACTTAATACAACTAATTTTCTCCTTTTATACTCTTTGGTCTAACTGTATTCAATGAGCGTCTAACAACTAAGACGTAATAACGCATCCTTTGACCAAGATTAACTGACGTAACATTGGACAATTTTAAAACCCGTATCTCCGTACCAATGATCGTCACATTTAAAACAGTCCGCCAAAAATAATATTACATTTGTTAGATCTATAATCTGGTCCGTAACCTTAACGCTCTTAAAATTAACTGGTCCGCAACCGTTAATCATAGTTTGAGAAGATTGTTAATATAACTCAGCAAAAGTAATTAAAAGTCAATGTTACATGATTAGGTTTCTTTATTTATAAAGTCCTCTAAAATGACATAAACGGTATATCATTAAAATATTATGTACATTTGAATTTTTGAATCAAAATTGTTTTTAAATGATAAAAGTCTTTAACAGTTGAAATATATAATATTTATGTATACACTAACAATTTGTTATGAAGCAATTAATAGTTGAAATCTGCAAGTTTATAAAAAAACAACAACTTGAGAATGGTATTTATACACGTATATATTTACATATGAACGAACATTAAATGTAATCTCCCGTAACTCTATCAATCTTATCTTTTGATCTATACCCAAACAAAATATAGGCGAACTTCTTCAATACTTTTATTATATAGATATATGATCTGCATATTTGTTATACTGTATCCGTATACTTAAACTTGTCCACTGGTCCACTAAGTAAGGACCTGGGCTGAACATATAAATAGTACTTCCTACATAGCTACTATCTCCCTAAAATTTATCAAAAGGAATGTAAAGACCAAAAACAAAAAAGTCAAAGAAAATGCCTATAACATCTATGTTTGCCCGCAGCTTGAGTACTGCTCATCAGTCTGGCATCCCTGGCAAAAGTCCCTATATTATAAAATTGAAAAAGTTCAAAGATCTGCAGCACGGTACATTTTCAATGACTATAGCTATACAAGCAGTGTAACTCAGATGATTAATTACCTTCCCTGGCAAACTTTAGAACAAAGACGCACACACTGCTCACTCACCTAAGTTTAAAAAATTAGTACCAACCTAGTATGCATTGATCATAACCATCTTATCCCTACACCAAATCTGAACTATTTAATTCCACAATACCGGACACAATACCATATGAACTCATTTTTCCCCCAAACAATTAGACTATGGAATGGCCTTCCCCATTATGTACAGTCCAGCGGACTCTGCAAATATTATTAGTTACACAGTCAGTTACTGACCGGATACGGTGTGATACCGGGTCAGTTAATTAATATTGGGTGAGAGTGTAGCTTGAGTCCAATATTTATTCACTGACCCGGTTTCACCCCGTATCCGGTCAGTAACTGACTGTGTAACGAATTTATCTTACCGAGTACCCCCATCTGAATTTTAGCATCAAAGAAAAGCGCTATCATTTATAAATTTTGTTACTGACTGGATATTAGAATCTACTGACCTAATATGGGATAATACATGGTCAGCACGTGACCGCTCTCGGCCAATGAAATATGAGTATTCTGTACGAGGTAAGATAATCATGAATAACTAGACTCTAGAGTGAAATTTAATGAACAAAGTTTAGTCAAACTCCAACTTTATATTCCATAGGTGTTGGTAGATGGCCAAATTACTTGGAAATATCTGATATCAGTTTATAAATTAATAAAGTACTCATTTGATGCATCTCATACCAAATACATATAATAACAGTAACTTTTTGATTATTTTGCTTTGTTTACCTACCCCAACCACTTTATTGTTAAGGTTCATGTAAAGTCTTGGTTTGCTAAAAAAAATAGTAAAACAGAAATAGCTCTAATTCTGTCATATTTCCGCCAACAGTATTGTTTTATACATCAAAATGTTTCTTATGAAACATACAAAGTGATGCTGATCATCAATTACGATAAAAATATTTAGCAAAAGATGTATTTGCAAAATTGATGCTGCATAAATAAAAATACAAAACTATGCTCTCTTCTCGTTAGTTCGTGCCCCTTAACCTTTATTTTTGGGCATGCGCGGTAGATGGATTAGGAAATCGGGTCACAAATATAAATATATTGTGTACCAACATCGAAATCAACAATTTGAGCAAAAAAACTTGAATAACTATCACTTAAACTTACTTTTTCACCTTTTTTCAATGCTGCGTATAATCCATGTCAATCAACTGTTTGTTTCTCAATGGATTCGTGTCTTTGACTTTGGTCTAAAAATATTGGGGCTCCACAGGGGGGATGTATTATTTTTCTTACTCTTGAAATATGTTAGTGTTGAAACTATTGTATATCTAGAAATAACTTTGTATCAACGGTACTTAGAGCAGATTTTAATGTTGAAAACTTATGACTAAAGAAAAGTTTAATATCGTTTTTTACACTTTTAGACAATCACAGGTATATTTGTAACTATGTATTATTATTTTTATAACGTAAATTCTAGAACTAAAATATATTGAGAGGTCCAAGAACAGTCAACAATAAACAAGGAGTTTAATGGACTTTTCATAAAACCACAAAATATGTTTGGAATATCCGTTGCAACCGATTTTAATAAGTTAAATTAAACCTAATTAACGCCAACTTAAAGCGCTAATTGAATAGTGAGTGCAAATCAATACCCCGTGCTGAACCCCCTAGCTAAGCAAAATAGGTCAACCAATGAAACAAGTCGTACTTGCATACACAAAAACCATGGCCGCCATGTGTAAATGAAAATTTAATACAAGTAGGTCAGGCTAAATTTAGCATCAAATTAGCGAAATATGGTTATTTTTTATCAATTTTGGGCGAAATAGTGATGAGAACATATTGATTTTTGTTCTTCAAGCAATGATACGTGTTAGTTCTGAATATTTTTCCGTAAACTGATTAAGCAGGTCGAACGCTACAAACTTGCATAGAATTTGGACACGCGCAATGTACGCGCGTGTTAATATATACCGTTTTTACAATAAAATTTTCTTACAACAAAATTTAACATTAATTCCTTTTCAGAGCCTTAAAGTACACATTCCAGTGAAGGTACTGCAATATTTATAACCTCAATAAATATTAAAACAAAACTAAGGCAATTAAAAAACTAAAGTGAAAGTAGAAACAGGGTCGTGAAAACCCATTACACTTGTATCTGTCTAAATGTTTTTCATTTACCTTAATTTTGTTTTAACTCTAGAGTCTAGTTATTCATGAATATGAACTTAAATGTTCTATAAATGATTTAATGTTTAATTAGTTTGTAAAAAATTTTTAATGTCTTTCAAGTTTCAGTATTTTCAGTTTTACAGCATCAATTTTGCAAATGCATCTTTCGTTTCGGTTTACGTTAGGAACCTGGTTCCTAAAATGTTAAATTGTTGTTTTATCTTTGGACTGGTGTCATGGAGGTCTAAAGAAAGACTTACCTGCATTGTTTAGAACCATGAAATATACACAAAAACATAAAATTAACTTTAAAATTCCACTCATTTTCAACTTTTCTCAAAACGGGTCTCACCCTATTCACAGTTACGTCCCTTTTCAGCGATATTTCTCAAAGGGAAGTAACAACTTACTTCCTGGAAAAACTAGGGTATTCCCCAAAATGTTTACATGCAGTTTGTTGTGCCAATGTGCGGGTCTTGTTATCTTGCCTTGTACGTAAATGAACGAAATCATAACAGTATGTACAGTATTTCCATTAACATTGTTTGACTGGTATGGGGATCGACAGAATTTTAACGTTTTCACTGTCTCTGTTCAATTTCACTACCAAGTATAAGATTCTTAAAACACTTGATCTACATCGTCATAGATCTATCTATGTACTGTCCAGGGCATTATGAGCACCATGGGCAAATGAATAACCTTATTTAAGTGGGGGGGGGGCACCGGGGGGGGGGGGGTTCGGGAGGGGTACCCCATCCCGACAGTATAGAAATTTTTGAGGATTTCACATGTCAAAGGTGCAAATCTGAGCACTTTAAAATGCTTTTTTAAACAATTGAATGAAGCTAAAACTAGCTTTCAGTAGAAAAGTGATGCAATGCGTAAAAATTCAGATTCACGTGCTTGATTAGCTTTTTATAAATAATTAATAAATATTCATAAATAAAAAAATGCATTCATGTGAGTTAGATCACAGGGCCTGATACAGAGGAGTCGTTAACTTGGGGAGTACGGTTGGGGTGGATAGGGGAGGGCTATCCCCTCCCGAAGATGTGGAAAAATTTTGAATTTTTGCATGTCAAAGGAGTAAATCTGAGCACTTTTGAACACACTTTAAAAGGATAAAATGAAGCTAAAATTTGGTAAATTATCATTACATTTTAAGCACTGTTGAGCACTACCTAGGAAATATTGAGGGCTATAATTGAGGTATCCTTCATGCATGTGCCCATTTTGTTCGTTTAGATTTGTTGGCTTATTAAATCCCATTCTCGTATCCCGAAATTTTCATGGAACGAGAATTAATGGATAAAATCCTGATTTACAAAAAATCAGCAATTTCATCAGGTAAATGCCGAGAATTTATAAAAAATACACTTGGTATTTTGTATAAAATCACCGAATGCCATGAGAAAATTCTCCGATTTAACATCGAAAAAAGCCGGTTTATGATACGTTTTTTTTAATAAGAGGCTTAGTTAATTGTGTTGAAATTCAGCGTTGTCGTGAGTTTTTCGGATGTTTCAGCGGATTTACAAGAATGGTCAAACTGTTGGGACGATCCAAAACTAGAAAATCCTTCGAAGAATAACATTTTTCAATTCCTATGGAAACAATCATTAGGAATACAAGTATTTTAAACACGTAAAATGATATAAAATGAAAGCAACGATTTAGAAATTAACGAAACACAAGCCTATTAATGTATGTTTGGATGAAAAAAAAATGTTTAACCACTGACCAATTATTGTCTTCTTTTTCGTTAAAAAACTTGTTGTAGGGTAAGTCAATCTTGAAAAGTTACTTGAAAGTTTAATTCATTTACCTACATTACAATACGCTTATTTTAGGCAGTGTGAGTTCCAAAAATCATTGCCTGAAGCAATGCATTTGTTTTGGTTACTAAGTAATTTTGTTGAATCGGAATATATTTTCTTTTTCTTATTTGAATTTTAAAGATGACACATGACCCTTGGTAACCATGCATGCACAAGCTAAAAGTATCATTTAACACAATTCAATAATTTAGATGCTATTCGGTCTTATAATTATCCATTGTAATTACAGAAGTTTTACCTAAAAATACAAGTTTTGATGCACCAGAATCAGCATTCACTTTGAATGATAACGACTTCTTCTCAAACCAGCACAAGAATGGAAAGGGAATCATACTTGATATCCACAAAGATCTTCAAGCTTCAGAAATCACCCACAACAACACTTTTGAGGAATCAGTATGGCGTGAGGTTAATCTTTTAAGCAGGGATAAACTTGCCATAGGATGTATATATCGTAGTCCAAACAGTGATGGACAAAACTTGGACTCCCTGCTTGAACTGATGTATCCAATACGCTATATTTTGCAACACAACCAGTGTAAGTATTTTGGTTATTATTCTTTATATATTTAATTTCATGTTATAATAGTGGCACCGATCTGTCGGGCTGGGTTTTGCGATTCAGCACACTGGTTTATATTTTCTAAAAATGAAAAAATAAGAGATTTAAGGCGAGTTAAAGACACCCGAAGCCTAAAAAACCCGTTTTTCTAAGTTTAAAGTCATTTTTCAGCTAAACTTTCGCACCAAAAGGAGTAATTTTTGTGTTTGTCTTGTAGAGCTGTCTATTTTCTATTAAAATGTCAATTGCAACCGTTGAAACTGTATATTTTTCAAGAAAATCGTCGTTTACTTCACTGTACTCAAAAATTGAAGCTAAATCGGGCGAAGTCGCTCTGTATTTAGCGCTAAGTCGGGAGCAGTGGTCTTTGGGATACATAGCTTACGGAAATATCTTCTAATTGACAAATTAAAGATTATATTCCACTAGAAAAAGACTTAACTACTAAATCTTGTATTCAGTTATTCATGGAAGTCATTGC
The DNA here is from genome assembly GCA_025267735.1 of Mactra quadrangularis. Lineage (NCBI taxonomy): Eukaryota > Metazoa > Mollusca > Bivalvia > Venerida > Mactridae > Mactra > Mactra quadrangularis. Next base: position 45,786,944 of record CM046299.1, on the reverse strand, counting down.
ATGGATGATCGAATGTCACTTACTGTTTTTTTGGTAAGTACGTTGCACTCGAGTACAGTGAATACCTGACTATCCAATCTTTAAAAGCAAGGTATTAATAATCAATTCTAATCGAACATTAAAAAACTTATCGAGAAGCTACCTAGAATTTATTGTTTAAAAAAATGTTTTTAACTAGTAATTAGATTACATGGGATTTATCCGTGTCGTTTTACTCATACTAGCTCGTTTTCTTTATCCGACATTGATGCCTAGTTGTGCGTAAAGAGGAGATGATTCTTTTTTTTCCATTCGACTTTGAATTACTCCCCCTTTCAAAATAATAAAGTCAAAATGGTAAAGGATAAAAAACTTGTCCGGACAATAACTGAACAACCAATGTACCTATGTTCACCAAATTTTATGTGAAAGTAGCCCTTGTGTCAAGGATATGCCCTATTAGTTTTGGGGCTCCTGGGTCAATGGTTAAGGTCACAGGGGCATCATATTGAAAAACATTGTCCTGACAATTACTCAACAACAACTGCACCTAGGTTCACAAAATATTATGTAAAAGTAGCTCTTGTTTCAAGGATGCGCCCTATAGGTTTGGGGCCACAGGTTCAAAGGTCGAAGTCACAGAGTCATCATATGAAAAACTTTGTCCAGACATTAAATGAACCACCAATGTACGTAGGTTCACTAATTTTTTTGTAAGAGTACCCCTTTGTGTCAAGGATATGCTCTAAAGGTTTTGGGACCTCTGAGTCAAAGGTTAAGGTCACAGGGGCATCATATTGAAAAACCTTTTCAGATCAATAACTCAATAATGACTGTACCTAGGTTCACCAAATTTCATGTGAGAGTAGCACATACATGTATGTCAAGGAGGTGACTTATCAGTTTTGGGGAAACAGGGTTAAGTTAAATATTCAACCAAAAAATATCAAATTACCAAGCAGTGACTTCAAATGTTCAATTAAAATGTTAATAAAGTAAAAATGGCAAGCAATGAAAAACTTGTCCGGACAATAACTGTACTACCAACGTACCTAGGTTCGCCAAATTTTATGTGAAAGTAGCCATTGTGTCAAAGATATGCCCAATTGGTTTTGGGGCATCTGGGTCAAAAGTCAAGGTCAAAGGGGCATCATATTGAAAAACCTTATCCGGACAATAATTCATGAAGGACTGCAACAAACCGACTTAGCCAATTACTAAGCACATACCTCTGCCAGTGGCTGACAACTGCCCTATATGATTTAAAATCTGTGGTAGGAGGGAGAATGGCCGTAGAAATTATTTCATGACCTGACTCCGCGAAAGTATGCTCCGTCTGGGAATCGAATCCACGACCCCTGCATTGAAAGGACTTGCATGTTACCAACTAAGCTAGCCGGACAACTAGCTTCTATATCTATACAATACTTCTCAGTGGCCTCTGCTATGAGGTCATACATAGTATATATAATGCATTGTGCAGAATAAGGACACATGGTACAGTGATACAGGAAGTCTCTTTCTCATAGTCTCAAGCTATCACTGTACGGAACCTGGCCTGCGGTGAAAGTTATCTAAGCCTGTCCTACAACTTAATAGTAGTTCCAAACACAATATCCCTTATACCAAATGTTCAAGTTTGTGATGCCATCAAAGTCAAGATTGCATCTGAGGTGATCTAGTGCTCTACTACAATGAAAGTGGACTGCCATTGCTGAGCATTTTGAAATGATATGTCATGTTGTGGTGCTCTGGATAGCAAGCATGTGACGGTTACATATCCTTGGAATACTAGCCTTTTGAAAGAAAATAAAATGCCTTCTTCCCAATTGTTCGTATTGTCTTGATTGATGCCGACTATAAGTACATGTATAAATATAAACTCTCCATATCAGGCGCAATGTAGACCTTAGCTATTCTCAGTCTACACCTCTGCCTACATGTTTCTAGTTTTTCAGAGGGCCATGAAACGGGAGTCATGTTACTCTTTTGTGACGACATTCTAACTCATCATTCTCACAATACGGCGCTGTATACCTATCGTGTGGCCTTCGCATGTCCTGCGGTTAACAACTTGGTAAAATTCTGCGTCTTTCAGATAAGATCGTGAGTAGATCGGATGCGATCGCGTGAAATATAGAATGATACGTGTGTGAATCGTATTCGATCGGGTGGCTTTCTGTAGAAATCGTACTTGCTTCGGGTGCTGATTGGTTGTCGGCCTATTTCGGGGACATCTTCGTACGATATTAGAAATTCCATATTCGTATGTCAATCGGGTGTCAATTTCGGGACAGTGTGACGCCAGCTTTACAATTGCCTTACTTTTTACTTATTTATCAAAAAAATTATTAACACATTCTACATATTGCTCATCTGGTTACAACATACTCATGATGAGTTTAAATGTGATCACCCTTCGTCTGTTGTTCCACTTCATATTCATAATGACCAAATGGTGTTCATTTTCATGTAAAAATCATTTGAAATATGACAACTCTGTTCATTTTGCTTTTTCATAAATCCATAGTGAATTACACTGTAATTTGCTGTTTACTTCCAATTTGATGTTTTGCATCCTGTTCTCTTTATTGTTTTTATGCTTCTTACAACATTTACCATTTTGGACTTCTACAATGTTGACTTGCTTTAATCTTGAAATGTTGCTGTTGCGGGCGTATTTTCGCCACTGGTGGCAGTTCTAGTTCATAATGATTAGAAGCTGAAATAATTATTGATTTTGTCTTTGAAGCATTCGGTACCGTTCCATTAGTGTCACACCAGGTTTGTACAGAATCTAATTGTGATTGAAGTTTGATACTAACATCATTTATATTTCTTCCACTTGCTGTTTATGTAGTGTCATCTGCAAACATTTGTGCATTTTGTACAAATAAAGGCAGGTCGTTGATATAAATCAAGAAGAGTATTGGACCGAGTACTGAACCTTGTGATACACCTGCATTGATTTCAAGCGATTCCACCTGCTAAGCATACTTTTTGACGTCTATGAGTTAAGTAAGAGAAACCAATCTACACTTTTGTCCCCAAACTTATAACATTTTATCTTGTGTAGTAGGAGTTTGTGGTTTATTAAGTCAAAAGCCTTAGTTAGATCAACGAAAACTGAGCCGATGAGATTATTTTTTTTAATAATATTGTTTATTCATTCATCAACAATATTTACTAGAGCTGTTTCACATGAATGAGATTTGCGGAAACCTGATTGATTATTACTGAAGAGATTGATTTCTTCAAAATATTTTGTTACATGAACGCATACATGTCTTTTATGTAATATTTTAAATAGCACAAGGAGAATAGATATTAATCGATAGTTTCTTTTGTCCCTTTTGCTACCTTTTTATATTATATGTTTATCTTTATTATGTTATGATGTTGTCCGTCCGTCTGTACGTCCTTGGACAATTGCTTGTCCGGATGATAACTCAAGAAAGAACATACCTAGGTCACTCAAATTTTTTGTGTGGATAGCCTTTGGGTAGAGGAGGTTCCCTACTGGTTTGAGACCCCAGGGTCAAAGGTCAAGGTCATTGGGACTTATAATATGAAAACCTTGTGCGGACGATAACTCAAGAGCGACTGTACCGAGGTTCACCAAATTTTATGTAAAAGTAGCCCATGTGTCAAGGATGTTCCTTGTTGGTTTTGGGGCTCCTTGGTCAAAGGTCAGGGGCACCATAATGAAAAACCTTGTCCGGACAATAACTGAACAACCAATGTACCTAGGTTCACCAAATTTAATGCAAGGGTAGCCCATGTGTCAAGGATGTTCCCTTTTGGTTTTGGAGCTCCTGGGTCAAAGGTCAGGGTCAAAGCGCATCATATTGATAAACCTTGTCAGGACAATAACTCAACAACTGCAGAAATCAGTACATCTTTGCTAGATACCAAGTCATATTGGCATACATGGAAATGAAAAAGCAGACATTTTAGCTAAAGAATCTTTAAACCTTCAGCCAGTAGATATCAAATTACCAAGCAGTGACTTCAAATGTTCAATCAATACGTTAACTAAGTCAAAATGGCAAACAATGTGGAATAATGCTATACTTAATAAGATACATGACATAAGTTCACCAAATTTTATGTGAGTGTAGCCCATGAGTAAAAAATGTTCCCTTTTGTTTTGGGGCCCCTGGGTCAAAGGTCAAGGTCACAGGGGCATCATATTGAAAAACTTTTTCTAGAAAATAACTGAACAACCAATGTACCTTGGTTCGCTAAATTTAATAGTAAAGTAGCCCATGTGTCAAGGATGTTCCCTTTTTGATTTTGGGGCCCCTGGGTCAAAGGTCAAGGTCACAGGTGCATCATATTGAAAAACCATGTCCGGGCAATGACTTAACAACGACTGATTCTAGGTTCACCAAATATTATGTGAGAGTAGCCCATGTGTCAAGGATTAATGTGTTGATAGCTCTTCGGTAGCGGATGTTCCCTTTTGATTTTAAGACCCTAGGGTCAAAGGTCAAAGTCACCGGGACTTAATTTATATTTATACATTTTCCGGAAAATAACTCAATAATGACTGTACCTAGGTTCACTAAATTTTATGTAAAGGTAGCCTTGGGTCAAAGGTCAAGGTCGCAAGGAAATCATGAGGTTAAACCTTGTCCAACAACCAACTCATTCTAAGATGACCAAATTTTGTGTATCAATACTCTTTTGGTCAAGCCCGTTTTGAAACAATAAAATCTAATTTATTTTCACTATGGATGTGCCGTTTTAAAGGCGTATCTGGCTTTGATAATAAATAATGCCAGTTTAAAGCATAATTATACTCAACAAAAATATGTTTATTTCGATGCAAAATATATTTATATATATTTCACTCGTAAGCTGAGAATAACATATCTTCACTCGTTGCTACGCCACTTATGAAAATATTGCATCATTAGCCCATTCGTGAATTAAAAATCGAGCATACACCGAGATAAACAACTATCCTCTATAATCTGTGCTACATAACAAGCTTTCATGATGTGAATCCGGATCTCAAAGCTGATGTTTAAGATAATACAATAACTTTCCTTAAAGATAAACAATTAAAAAAATATTAGAAATTTTTGCGATTTCTTGTTTAGATGTACCCATGAGGTCAGATTCCCCCCTACTATAGATATTAATCATAATATTTTGGGATTGTTTGAATTTCAACCACGTGTCACGTGAACGACGAACAGTGATACGTGCACAAGATCGTATTCAAGTACATTGAAATTCAGACTTAAGTAGGCCTACTTAAAATATGGACTTGATATTTCCGGGTATAAAGTAACGTGATTTTAAGACTGTTACCGAACACTTATAAATGTATCGTCGACTATTGTTCTAGTCAACCCTTTATAGAAGAACGCTGTCCATTCTAAAAAGGGAATCTACACTGATTCTCAATTAAAGTACGAAAAACTGTGTTTTTTTCTACCCATATTTTTCAATATGTTTGATGATTTTTGAACTTCTGTTAGGCCGGTATAACAAGTATCAAACAAATGTCTGAAAAATCACCCAGAATGGAAGCATCTTTTAGGATTAATTGCGTGGAAATGGCATTGTTAAGCCAGCTTATCACATAAACAAGAAAATTCAAACGTGCATTTATAGCATTTATTAACATCACAAACTTAGAGCAAAATACTTAGTTAAGCCAACATAACATAACAGGTAGTCGAATAGTGCTTTAAAATGAAATTAATTTAGAAACCAATGTTGGCCTTTGTGAAACGAAATCGTTAACTTTGAATTCTCTGCACAAATAGTTTCCAAAGGACCTAGTTTACAGCTCGACTTATTAATATAGTTTTTAATGTTATATAAATTTAACAGACTTAAACCGAAATTTAAATATTAGTGTTTTCTCCTACGGTCAAAACAAATTTTCACAGTCACAATGAAAATATATGCACTAAGACAATGCATGTATGATCTTAATCGTAATGTGTGCTTCAGACAAATAATCGAAATACATCGTGTAGCTAATAAAATGATCCAGCATAGTTATATATTACTTAACAGTGAAAATGAGAAAAAACAGCTAAATGAGCCCAGGTTCGAAATTAGCTTCTTGAGTAAGTTTCGAACGTTGCTCTGATTATGGATGAGTATGTATGGGTAATATATACAGTAAAATGAAATGCCAACAATCCCTTTGAAAGATATCAACATTAACAGTTATACGTAATTGCCAGTGGGAAAAGCTGCGACAACACTAATGCACGACGGATGCAATGTGTCGTGTGATTCATCATGCACCCAAATGAACAAATCCCAAATAAAATCCTTTGTTCTAAAGATGAAAGAACGGAACCCTAGCAAATGCGCGTCTAATAGCCAATATTGCACAATTCTTGAAAACTCGATGACAAGTTCGAGTAATATTCCATGTTGTAAACTTTATTTATCACGTGTGTGACCTATATTTAGTTTGGCTTTCAACAAACAAATTAACCAGTATTCTGATATGTCGAGGATCCTAAAAGGATCGCCTGTTCAAAATTTATTCGGGCTAGATATAGCTACCCATAATTCTTTCATTATGCCCATTCCCCCCCAATAATCATGTGCATAAGTCGTCGCATTTGTTAAAGACTAAACACTGGTTATAGACAAAGCTCGAGGAAAGCTATATTAGGCGAGCTTGTCGTCAATGAATGAACTTAATAAGTGTTGGCATGACGGAAATAATGTATTAAGGACGTTTGACCTATATTTCGTTACTAATGTCAGACAATTTGTGCATGTACACAAGTCATAAGTTGGTAAAACTCTGATTTTGTAGACAGCAACATATTTACAGTATTTTTGCCCTTGAGTCATTGAATATACTTAGGTTTAAATATTTAAAAAAAAAACCAAAAGAAAACTCAATAATATAATTATTTTATCATTATTTCTTTAATGCGTAACAATCAAACGTGGTGTTATATGACAGAAATAGCTATATTAAAGTACACAAAGCACGTACCCATTACCGTCAAAGGACAGACAAGAAGACAGCAAAATCTACTGTGGTATAATGTCATTAAACTAAGGAATAATGGTATATCAAAAGTGAACCAGGACAAATATTTTTCAAATACATACAAAACATGTGTAATGAATAATAATTAGTTCACACCGTCCCGATGTACAGCCTGGGTACACCCCTTCCTGTAAAAACTGTAAAAACCGTATCTAAACCGTGAAGGACCACATTTAAACAGGATAAATGATCTTGTATCGACGATAACCAAGGAATGACCCAGATTGTGTTTGAAATTTTGTTACAACCAGGATTCACTTTTATTTCAGTGACATTCGGGTCATTACCATAGATCTTCTGGTATAGTCCGTCTCACAACCTAGGAAACCGTAGTAAACCGACACTGTAACTATTCGATATTCTTCACGAATGTTCACAGTTCATTCTGGTCCACCGGCTATATATTGCCGGTATGTACCGAGGCATACAACGAGACCCTGTGAAATAAGCGTTATAGGATGCATACATGTACTATCATATTAAACTAATATATCTTTCCTTGACAAATTTGAGTGTACACATAACATAAGTAACATAACAGTAAAAAAATGAAAACAAAATAATACAAATAATACAAAAGACTGTTTTTTTTTCAGTTAAATAAAAGCATTAAATAAAGAAGCTGCTGATATATACTTATACGCAACACATGTCATTAAAGCAAACGAAAATGAAAATCTGGAAATTAAATCACTATAATAGTGTCAATTAAGAAAAAGGAATTCACCACTCTTCGTTTCTTTGTTTGAGTTTTACGGCGCATCAACACAGAAAGGTTAGAATGCGCCGAAACCTCATCTGTCACCACTCTTCAAACAGATATCATATAGACCGCTGTCATAGCTTCACTCGACAGGCCAGTGAGCACATTAACTGCGTTATAAATATTATAACAGCAAATGTCAGATAGAAATAAGCGAGTTTCGAAACAAGAATTTTAGATCAGATCTATACAGTAAAACTCGGATATAACACACTCGGTTATAACATACACTCAGTAACAACATACCATTTTTTGGCCCGTTTTTCATCTTTATATATAACTTACTTAGTATTATATGGATAAAACATACAACGGTAATACAATACCTTATTTCTATGGCCAGCGAGTATGTTATATCCGAGGTTCACTGTATATCTAATGAGATTGAAATCAACCCCATCCCCAAATCTGATTTATAAAGAACTAATCAGCAGCAGCACCATAACTACTTTATGTAATTATATATACCATAACAATAGAAACGTTTAAATCAGTACATTAAATAAAGCATGCAAAAATAAAAAGCTAATTATGTATACAATGTAAATAAACAATATAAAAATATAAGTACACAATAACACATATATACATTCATGAATACGTAGTTGAAGACAATTAAAGAAATTAAACTAGCTGGGCTAAATGGAAAGATACATTTTTCTGCTGTTACATCTTTCTTCACACCAATGGAAAATGTTACCTTCTGTTGCCAACAAAAGCAGTATATGAACTTAAGTATACTCGAAAATACATGAATAGGTAATGGTAATTAAATCAAACGGTTATTCAAATGGTTATTCATTCGCTTTGATGGTCCATGTGTTTATTTTAAAAGGGAAGCAATTGAGTCAGACGATGATGAGAACAATCTCCACACAACGGTTATTTCCCTTTTATTGAATGAAAAAGTAGCAATTTCGCCATTTTCATCCGGTGTACACGCACCATTCATGGAGTAAGATGCGGTAACAGATAGCTTCTTTATTTACCATAATTTAGGAGAGCTGTCAAACATAGAAATTATATATATTTACAAAAATAGCATGAACAATAATGTAAATACAGGTTACATCAAACAAGATTTGTATACAGAATTACATATAAAATATGTCAGTTAATCATATAAATATACGTCCCGTATGAGTACAGGTAATGAGTCATTTCCTAAAAATAGGTCATTGATCTGCTGTCTTGGGTATTTCCTTATAAGTGTGAGATAGTCACAAATCCTTATCCTTGATACTACTTTAGACCAAAAGGATTTATACCAAATTTACCCATCCATTCACATATTCGTGAATAGTCATCACTCAAGACGTTTAGAGCGTTTGTAGTTCCATATTTTCATATGCATCGTTTTTCTGCACATGTTCTGAAAAAGATGAATAACATGGGTAACGAATGACAATCATGGTAATATATAATATAGAAGAAAACAGAATACGACAAACGTAAGACATGTGGATGTCTGCAATCTCATTTTTTCTTTTTCTTCTTGTTGTGCTATTGGAATTCATGGAAGCAATTTTTGACAAATTAATCCCATCATTAGCTAATTAAATGTCATTTTATCACATTTTAATACAGAAAATAAAAGTGCTGGATATTATTTTTAATAAACAACATCTGTGTTTATTGCAATTCATTAAATCTCCGTGCAAATGCAGCGTTACTTTGACAAAACCGAGTATTAACCCCCAAACATATACGTTTACTAGATACATTTCAAAATGCCAATAACTTTTCACAAATCAAATACATACCTGGAGCGGATGTGTCTAACACGGAATAATTTGATGCAACTCTTTTTTCTGTGTCTAATGCCTCGTAGCTTGGTCCACTGCAACAGAAATATGTTGTATTTTTTACATTTGACAAAGATTTAAGTTAATTAGAGGGACCAAGAAGTTATAACTAAACACAATGCAGAATGGACAATTTGATAAACAAGTTCGTACCATCTGATAAGTAGAAGACACTTGAATGTATACCATATGGTATTTTAAAGTTAACCTTTTCTTCTTGCTAAATGTCAAGATCCCATGCGTAAAGATTTACGAAAACATATATGTACGATGGCTCACACAGAAAACATTTTAACAAAAACAACAATTTTATCAATTATGCGATATTTTATTATTACAGTAAAAGAAACTACATTTATGTCTTTACAAAAGAGATATGTGTATTCTTTTGACTATTAGCTTTGTCATATTTTATTAACATTTGTGCGGTACAATTTTTCTGCAGTTGTTAGATTACTCCACATTGCATGTGATATCTCTCGAACACAGAGAACATAATAAAATACTTTTCGCAGCCAGCAATCCCATTTTGCGCCCGTAAAACCCATACCATGTAGGGCATTTGGAAAACCTCGGCTTTACATTACTGAATAATCTCGCAAGATTTCGTGGAGGGTCTTCCCTTGATTTTTTGGATTTTACTACCTAAGCGAGGCGAAGCACGTAACGGTTACGCAAAATAGTTGTTGTAGTATATACAGATCTTTGTCAAAACATATTTCTTTGTTTAAGATTGAACCATATTTTGTTCATCTATATCATTGCACTATGTAATTTCAAATTTACGGACTGAAAACAAAACTTCAGTTATCGCCTAAACGATTGTATTTTTGTTTTCTTCAACACCGGTTTTTCCAAAATGGCGTCTAAATATGTCCGAGGTGAATCGTAGCAAATGGCCGAGGAGTTCCGAATGCTATGTAGGGACATTCGGGCGTTGAATTTTCCTAAACGATTGTATTTTTGTTTTCTTCAACACCGGTTTTTCCAAAATGGCGTCTAAATATGTCCGAGGTGAATCGTAGCAAATGGCCGAGGAGTTCTGAATGCTATGAAGGGACATTCGGGCGTTGAATTTTCCAGGTAAATACTCTTATCATATAAATTACAAGTAATTGGATACAGGTGCCGCTTTAAGGCGCAACAACAAACCCCGTCCAGCTGTAAGATGATGCGAGAAGATAAAAGCACGAGTCTTTTTCCAGTTAACCCCCACGGGGTCAAATTAGAGTAACGAATGACTGGTGTTAAACTAAGACACATGTTAAAGCAAAACCTCATTACCGTATAGCTTTCACAATATACATTGCCAATATAACAAATGTTTTATAAAACATCCACAGACTATAAATGACAAAATTTGTTTCTGCTGTCAGTTTCTCAGAAATGACAGACCGTTCGTGACTAGCATATTCTACATGTCGGTTCAATGAACTTAGATCACTAATACATTCAACCAACAGATGCAAGCATAAACAATGGGTAGACTGACTCATTAAGCTTTATGTCATGAATACACTGTTAATCACGTCTTTTCTACTGGTAGTCAAAGCGCTAATAGCAATGTCGGACAAGAGACAGTCCGCTTCTTAACATTCAATTTGGATATCCAGTGTTATAAAATGAGATAAAGAAAGCATTTCAGCTCAAACAAATACAATATATTCATGTTGTAAATACTTGCCTTGCTTCACTGTAGTACACATCCTCTGGCGGAGTAATATTTTGTACAGGAACATTACTGTAAGTATTAAAACGTAAAAAATGATGTCATAAGATAAACTAAGATAAACACATGAATCATTGACAAAATGTCTTAATCCTTGTATTGTCCAATTTTATTAACCTGCCCTATACATACATTAACGAGAGGTTAATCAGTGCTATTTATAGCTTAGCCGATCGAGCAGAACTTATATGACGTAGGCGATGGAATTCCGCTATACATCTGTATCGGTGACATGGATTTATTTGATTGTTATGTGCGTCTGTCAATGTGGCACAGTGGATGCGAGTTGCCCTCCGGTACCAGAGATACGTGGTTCGAATCTCATTAGAACTATTTTTTTTACCATTCAAAATAGTAGTTTACACATTTTCAAAATTTCAATAGATCTCTGTTTTGTACACAATCGTTTATAATACTATACAATATACATGCAGAGTTTGTCGCGTTGTGAAGTGTGAAGGTGTACGTACTCAGTCCGTCTACTGAATAGACATGAGTGAAGACTCCATAGTTGGAGCACTCTAATGCCAAGCGCATTGTCCTCAACGTTTTGAGGTATTTCACTGCCCCACCTACACCGGGTCCTCGTCCCAGCATCCTACGGACGGCTCAGGCTACCGGCGTCAGCAAGCGGACGATAGGACGGATCCAGCAGGAGCAGGAGGCATCTGGACGAGTGAAGTCGCCGATCCGGAACTCTAGGAGGGGTGACTACAAGCCACTCGATGGCTTTGACCTGACTGTGGTCAGGAACAAGGTGCACGAGTTTTACACCGTCCGACAACAGCTGCCCACCTTCGACAACCTGCACGCTGCACTTGTGGAGGACATCCAGTACGCTTGTTCGAAATCGACCCTCCGGAAGACTCCACCAGATTGGATTTCGTTGGAGGAAGACGAAGGACAACCGAAAGGTCCTCATCATTACGTTCAGGTATAGCTTATTGTTGTTATCATAATCATGCAACATGTATTTATATTTATAATCGGTCGTCATCATTAACAGGAGTTCATGTAATGGAAAAATATGCATGCATCTATATTATACATGCCTTATAAGTATAAAATTACATGATTTAAAGTGCGTATTTTTGTTCATTGTAGAATCAAGGAAGTCGAAGACTTAACCATGACTGTCATGAGGGAGATAGGACCAGACAAGTGGCGTGGTGCCTGTGAGCACGTGGACAAACTCTGCGCCCGCTACCAAGCTACTGACGTCGCCATAGACGATGTTGATGGCTTTTACATCAACCTGGCTGATGACAGCGAGACTGACACAAGCGACAGTCAGGCTGAATGATTGTCTTTGAATTGTTTTTGAATTGTTGAATTTATATATGAAACATGTAATAAAATATTAACAAAATAAAAAGATAATATGAAAAGAGACAATAGAAAAAAATATATCAAAGAGAGAAAATTTATGAATTGATATTAAAAAAAAATAAACAATACTAAAACCCACATTCAGTAGGATTCGAACTCACAGCTAAAAAAATAATCAGTTATATCGAGAATGTTTGTGTTGCGACTTTACCGATTATACTACGACGGCATATGGCAATTCGATTCAAATTGTTATACTTAGCTCTGATAACTGTCGATCTGTGCGCATTAGAGCATATCGAGGGAATTCTCCGGCTTTAAATAGTATCTCATTATGACGTGTATGCATGCAGACCGGGCAGGTTAATAAAATTGGACAATATATATTTGAGATAAAATTAAGCGAGCCACGGTGGATTTGCCACAGTCAGTTTTTAAACATGTGTTAACCCAATGTCATGAAATGAGTAAAAAACTGTTCATTGCTTATATATAGTAAATATTTATATTGTGAATACTTGCCTTGCTTCATCGTTATGCACACCTTCCGACGGACTCACATTGTGTACAGGAGCATTACTGCTAATAAAAAAATTATATTTATATGTACTTTTTAACTTAATAAGCATAAACACCTGCATTAGTGACAAATAGTCACAATCCTTTAATTACTTGTACATAATTTTATTTGTCTAAGAATATTCCTGCGAATATATTGATCAGATATACGTTACTTTACCCATGGTTTTACCTTATTATACATGACCAGACTTATGTAATATATGTATATACGATAATAGTTTTAATCACGACCTAGGGGTTAATGTTTTTTAATTAGTTTATTTTGTCAAAGTACTTGTCACCGTGGCCGAGGTAGATAGTTAACCTAGAAATGAACCAATTATAATGTGATTTATATGAGACAAGTTACCGAATAAGAACATTATATCGTTCAAAGCAGGTGAATTACGGGGAATGATAGTAGCGAACTGTTGCTCAAATAAGCACGCATTCATTTTCAATAAGAGGGTGCATTTTGGAGGTATGAAAGACAGGAAAATCAGTGTTCTAGAATTCTTTATTTAGCATTTTAATCATAGCATATAACCTGTAAACTTCAACTTTCTGAAATATTTTGATCATGACATCAGTAATTGTTGTCAGATGCTTATTTGAAGTATGACTGTCAGGGGTACAAATTTTGCCATGAAATGTTCGTTATGCTAACTTTCAATGGTCGCTTACCATAAATAGTTGGTATATTACACATTTTAGAATTTTCACTAATATAAACAAAGTGTCAATCTTCAGAAAATTAAGAAAGATATTCGTACTGACTAATGATATTCATTTGCCATATGCTAGATCAAACTCAGTACAATCTAGTTCAAAGAAAATTGTAATCGATATATGTGTATTAAATCATGTTTTTATGTCTGGATATTACACGTTTATTATTCCATTTAAATATTACACTGGAACCTTAAAAGGATAGTGTGTGATTGAAGAATTACTCTTATATGGGATTTTTCACAAGATTTTTTTCAAAAATGCTACCAAAATGTCGCCGAAATGTTCGTTACCAAAAGTTTGTAATTTGTTTTCTCAATCTTTCTATATATAGGTTCACATTGCTTTTGCTCTGTTTAAGCCATCGACGATTTATATTTCTGAATTCCTGCCCTTGATTTCACAAGAAAAGAAAAAAACTACATGAAATGTCCGTTACTAATCTTGACATGTTCGTTACTAATCATTCATTGGTGTATCACTGCAAATAGAATACTGACATGAATAGGATTTGTTCTCTGCTAAGACGTGTAATTATTTCCCTTCTAGTTTTACTCTCCGATACATTTTTCTGAAACTGACTAAAGACAGGATGAGACAATTTAATTGGTTGGGCTTACAAAAATATAAAACGAAATGAAGGTGTCGTATAATAAATACGATTTCAAAAGAAACCATGCTTAAGCTAACTTTAGATATTGGTAAAATGTGAAGATAAAGAACGAATTATATACTTAAATTGAAGAAACAACTTAATTTTATGTTAGACTGGTACGGTGAATCGTTAGTGCTGCTGACATGTTCGTTACATTGTCGTAACGAACATGTCATACTTTTGTCATGGCTTATATTTTGAACATATACTATGCATCCAATAAAACATACTATATATTCAAATTTCACTCCAATATCAAATGATTTAGCAAAACAAAATTGAGAAAATCAATTTAAGCAAATTTGTGGCGTAAAGATAATAACCTTACTGCCGTATTGCGAGATCTCCGTTTATTTTCTATAAAGCGGCAGTGAACCTTCTCTGTAAGCTTTATCGGGAGTGATATCGTCAAGTTTAATGAAATCATGTACAAAGAGATTTAAAAACTGAACTGGAACCGCCAAAAACACGCAGTATGTAAATTTCAGTCACGATCATGTCAGTAACTTAGGAGCTTTTACTTGATTATCCTTCAGTAATTTCAAAAGAATATAAGGTTAACATGTTCTTTTGAGATAATACGCAGCATTACTCATTTCAAGGTAAGTTAATGTCTTTCTAATAGTATGGTATTTTAGAAACTTAGGGTAACAAACATGTCAATTAAAAGTCAATTCAGTGTGAGTAATAATTTTAAACTTGTATATTTTCTAAAATACTTAAATTCTTAATAAGAATTGAAGCATTATGTAATATTATAAGACTAACGTCTACGAAAATAACAAAACCGATACAATTTGATGTGTAATTCTTTGAAATGCTGCCATGTAAAAACTTAGTAACGTACATTTCCGGAAAATTTGATTTCTAAAAACCAGACTTTCAGTGAGGTTGGAAGTCAATTAACAATCGAAAGTTGTTGGGAAATACATTTGGCTTATGACTATAAGCTTTCAGTTACTAAATAACCTTAACAAAATTGGACTAAATTGCTTTGTTTAATTTCTACGCATGTTTAAAGACACAGCGTATTGATCGGCGACAGTAACGAACATGTCAAAAATCAACTTTATTCATTGAAATTTTCGCAAATTTGATGAGATAATACTTTTTATAAACCATGCAGTTGAAGGTCTACTGCTATAACATATTTTAGGTTGATTATCCAAACTTTATATCGTATTGGACAGAGAGAATAGACCGGCGACACCACTTGCACCCGATTATTGAAAATGAATGCACGGTGACATGTAAGTAAGCACGGTGAATGCGAACAGACTCACAAATAAAGCTTGAAGTTGTGTTACACAATTGCTCATGTATTACACACAAAGTCAATCTTGATCATGTAAACGTCTTCAGCCGTCACAAGACATTAAGTATTTGAAAATAAACATCCTTGTTAGGAACAATAGTTTAGTCGTCTGCTCTGCTTCTATTCTGCTTTTAATCATCTGTTTAACTTAAAAAATGAAGTAATTACCTTGACAACATGGCTTGAGTGTCCGTGTCAGCTGGAACATACACAATAAAGATTAAACTAATAATAATACAACCAAATATAAAAATAAAAATGAGTTGCAATCACGGACCATATGAATTGCGATAATGCAAAAGAAAGTAACTAATCATAAATTAACAAAAACGGAAAATGAGAATAATAGTAGAGTAGAGAGCTTTTACCTTTTAAATACTAAAACCTTTGACATATGTTAAAATGACGTAGACACATGTTGTAACCCATCTTATGTAGCAGATTACATTTCTGATATTTGTTAACAGGCAACAGGCAATTAATGTTTTATTAATCTACCAGATAGTAATTTGGCACAATAAAACCAATCACATGCATATGAGTTGTTAAAAAAAATTAGAAACAATCAGTAGAAAAAAATTCAATGTTGCTTTTTGTCGTTCTAGTTACGAAGAAAATTATAATACAACTCTTTTGTATCGTGGAGATAGCACAAAGTGAAATTTTACAGCCTAAACAAATGATGGAAGTTATGTAATCTCATTTACATCAGAGATTAAATGGTTTAATGCTTACCTTGTTTTGAACGGAATCTCAGTACCAAAATGACAGACAACAAAATCAGTATAAAACATCCTAATGCTGCTCCGACATAATATCCAATCATCGAAGAAGATTCTTCATGTTCTTGATAGTAATGAAATAAAAAAAATGTATATCAGGTTTGATTCATTATATAGAGATATATATTTCTAATATTAGCACGTGGATTGTCACACTTAAAATACATTGGCCACATCCATTTCTGTTAAGATATATCCCCTCGATTATGAATATCAAACTTTTATTAGAGTAAAAGTATTTTATTAAGCCATTTCAGCAGGAGGGGGTAGTTTGACTGACCGCCGTTATATGATCTATACAATTTGTTGCTACGGCGTTAAACCCAACCATATTTTATCTTCTTTGTATGCAATAATTTAAAAACTAATCATACAGGTGTCATTTTTTATAGTAGGATATCATATCCGCAATCGTTTTTACTATTTAAAATTAAGTGCCCAATCTCAGTATCATAATTTAAATTTGGAAAATTAAAGCTCTTGTTCTTGTTTATCTCTTATTCAACGACTAGTATAGACACACGTATGTTATATTTGAGTAAAATAATAAATTTAATTTAAACCCGGCTAACTGTACCTGTTGTATAGTTATAGTCATTACTACCCAGTATTTTGACAACAATTTTACCTTTTGATAGCGATATAAAAGCATACGACTCCGCTGACTGCCCATGAATGTTTGATGCATACATAACAATATTATACTGTGTCTTCTTAGTCAAGCCGGTGATAGTATAACTCATTATATCTTCACCAGTATCAGTTATGTTGATATAATTCCATGTCTTAGTTGAACTTTTCTTAATTTTAATGTGGAATGTTTGCTGTGACCCGCCATTAAAACCAGGTCTCCATTCAAGGTGTATGGATGTTGATGTAGTACGATCTTCAACAATGTGTAACTCGGTTGGTGTTTCAGGCTTATCTGAAATTATAATTTGTTTTGAATTTATACTAGCACATAATGATTTTATAGGAATTTATTTTCAAAAATGAAATTATGATAAATCGAACGCATAATTTTTTGCTTTTCATATTACCTTCCAGATTTAGAAAAAAACATTTTATGTAAGATTATATTACTGTTTAGACATATAGCTCATAGAATAGATAATAACAGAAACAGTGTTTTTTTATGTTCTTACCATTGGGTGGAAGTGAATAAAGTTGTGTTGTTGTACCAATGTCATTTGTTATATCAAGTTTATATTTGGTGAAATACTTCATGGTAGCCTTTGAAATTGTAAGCTTGGATTGTAAGTCTGATGATTGTATTGACACATCTCCATTATGAGTTAGTTTGTTCCATTGGTTTTTATCTGAATCCAACATCCACCAAGTAAATGACGGTATTGGGTATGCAATAGCATTATACGTAAAAGTAAACGATGCATTTATTACACTACTCTGATTCTTGATTTCGGCTGATCTAGGAAAACCTGAATATAAAAATACCTACACATTTCATTACAAGTCACAAATGTACTATCCATATTTATAGTAACTGTTGGATCAAATGTATTAATATCACAAACTTTGACTACGCTACAAAAATCAAGACAAAATGTTGGTACATGAATTCGCAAGTTAGAATTAAAATCGTTTATTTCAAATGATGTCGAGCGACATATGTACTTTGTTTATATATGGCGTAATAAAATAGAAACAAAAAAATTGGGACCGACTGGGGTTGAAATTATTTTAGTTCCTACTATTCGCTCCCAGTCAGGGTCCCATGGATTATACTATATTCGTTAATGGGTAAATAAACAATTTATAACGCAAAAAATGATATAATTAACATGAAAACATTTTCTTAGATGCTATTTTACGATGAATTAAATGAGATATTAGATATAGGATATATTTTTTTTAAAATGGGAACATGATATTAAACATTTACTGTGTTATTATAATTAATAAAATCACTTAAATACTTACATTTTACATATAGTCGTATTCCCGTTACGGTAACGAAATCATTATGTTGTCTATTTGCAGAACAAATATACATACCAGCATCTAAACAATTAGCTTTATCAATGACATGATTTATCGTACGTGTGGTATCAGATTTCACCATTTCATAATTACCGTATGTTAGTCTAATTATTGGATCTGGAACATCATTAACCTCACATCTAATGATAACCGTCTCATTTTCATTTACAGTGACAGATCCACCTGTTTGTTCATTAATTGTGAAGGTTTTTATGTCTACATCTGTAAAGATGAATAATACCTCAGTCAAATGATATGTGCAAGACATCGTTCAAGTTTTTTAAAATGTAAAATATATGAATAAAACAATTACCTCTGACGACAATCAAATCTTAGATGAACATGCAAATGTCTTTATGTGAATACAATTCATCAGCAAATAAAGGAATATAAAGTGTTTGACCTTTTCTTTCTGTTAGTCAGCACTAATACCAATTAAATGTGCAGCTTCATAAGTAAAGTTCGTCTTATAAATGGCCGATCAACCATTTTGCAAGTTACATAATAATTTAATAGAGCCCCTATATCAAGTCTAAAACTGTCATGTAATGTCTTGCATTTCAAAGTAAAAGTAGATTAAATCCAAAAGTGGAATTTGGTTGTCAAAACATAAAACAACAGATTTCACCCCGAAGTGTTTAAGACGAAGTCTTGTGATAGACAGTAACTGCATTCAAATAACCTAGCTAAGATCTAAAGAGATTTTGGAATGTATAATAATATTGAGAAAGGGCCCCGTTTTTAAGAAATGGACACTTTAACAAACTTAAACTAAAGTACCGAATGGTTTGAAATGTTACTTTGTCTCTAATGAATGTTATATTTTGATAACTTCATTATTATAAGAAATACTTTTATGTCTGTTGTAAATGAAAGTATTTTAATATAGTAACTTCGACCATATAGTGTTAAATGCAGTTTAAAATATGAGCTTTTATTGTGTTCAATATTATAATCCAATATTATTATTAAGTTCATCGAATGTGACTGGAATAGTCCATAATCTTAAATTTGTGCCATTATGGTTTGAGTTCCGACATTTCTGAATGAATTCAAATTTCATATCAGACTACGCACCGAACTGGCACTGGATATAAAGCTAGATATGTAGATGTGAATGATTTAGAAGAGTACATGATTTAAAATGGATTTAAGGGTATTGTTATCGGAATGTTAAAGTTATTTTTATTTCTATACGCTGATGACATTGTTATTTTTGCGGAATCTAGCGAGGAGCTTCAAATTGGATTGAATATCCTTAGTAATTGCTGTGACAGATGAGAACTAATAGTTTTTAAATTTACATATTTCGGTATTGTTTTACTACAAATGGGTCGTTCACAAAAACGTTTGAGACTTTTAGCGGACAAGCCATGAAAGCTATTTATAAAATTGAAGGTTATTTATCAAAGTTTCCTGACATTTTTATTAGCCATAAACTAGATCTTTTTGACAAATTGGTATCTCCAATTTTAAACTACGGTGCTGAACTGTGGAGGTTCTTAGACGCAAAGTTAATTGAACAGGTTTATACCATTTTTTGTAAACAAACATTATGGTGTAGAGTTCAAACTCAAAACAATTTTAATTATGGGGAGCTGGGACGCTTGCCTCTTAAATGTAATAGACTAATACAAGTTATTCGATGCTGGTTAAAAATTGTAACTGATAACAATAATAAATACAGAAAATTGATATATAACATGATGCTAAATGATTTTAATCTATATCCGTACAGAAACAATTGGGTGGGTAATGTAAGACATATCTTGGAATCATTAGGATTTAATGATGTATGGTTATTCTAAGGTGCTGGGAATATTCCTCATTTCTTAAACATATTAAAAGTACGCATTAAAAACAATTTTATTCAAAAATGGAATGAAGAGATTGATAACTCAGCAACAGCATGTACTTGCACACTTTTTTCAAACTTTGACTTTAAAATTTACTTAGATTGTATCAAACTTTAGAAATATCGTTTAGCTCTCTGTAGGTTAAAAACTTAGAGTCCCCATTTAGAGATTGAAACATGCCGATGGAAAAAACATCGTAAAACACCAATGAAACCTTCTATTGAGTAATAAAGAAGATATACCCTACAGGTAATTAGCAATTGTATATATTTATAAATTGAGATAATGTTACCAAATTTCATATAATTTTTTGAATTGGTTTTGCTTATGTATTTGATATGAGACATGATCAAATATTTATGTTTAACATTGAGTAGTTTTTTTATATGCATGCCTTCACTGGAAATGTAAAGGTTAAAATGAATGTACTGTAATGTTTTGTATAAATGTAACATCATATCTACCTATATGCCCATATACCTATATACCTAATCTATCTGTCTGTCTGTCTATCTGTCTATCTATCTGTCTGTCTGTCTGTCTGTCTGTCTGTCTGTCTGTCTGTCTGTCTGTCTGTCTGGCTGGCTGGCTGGCTGGCTGGCTGGCTGTCTGTCTGTCTGGCTGGCTGGCTGGCTGGCTGGCTGTCTATCTGTCTAACTTTCTATCTGTCTGTCTGTCTGTCTGTCTGTCTGTCTGTCTGTCTGTCTGTCTGTCTGTCTGTCTGTCTGTCTGTCTGTCTGTCTGTCTGTCTGTCTGTCTGTCTGTCTGTCTGTCTGTCTGTCTGTCTGTCTGTCTGTCTGTCTGTCTGTCTGTCTGTCTGTCTGTCTGTCTGTCTGTCTGTCTGTCTGTCTGTCTGTCTGTCTGTCTGTCTGTCTGTCTGTCTGTCTATCTATCTATCTATCATTATGAATGTGCATATTAAAATTATTGATCAAACTAAAACAAGCATATTCTATCATAGACAGAACCTGAAAAAATGGGTACATTTACATATTTCAATTTTCAATTGGTTATTCTGTTATTAGCGAGAATTATGCATATTATGCAAATTCCTAAGTATGACTTGGTGTCACCACTACGATTCTTATTCAGTACGTCTTATTTTAAGAAAGAAACTGCAAAAATATGGATTCAAGTGCAAGGTTCACATAGCATATGATTTTTGCTACAAGATATACTTACATACAACTTTTATAGTTGAATTAGGTCCAGATGTTTGATCTCCAGGAAAACAAGACCATACATCATTATCTTGACTACTGTCTACCATTTTCACTGTCACCTGATATACTGTACTGTTACACGTATAGGAATATTTGTTTGTATCTAATAAGAAAGATGGTAGTGGTACAACACATGTTCCATTTTGTACACCCATAGTAGTATCATGATATTGTATTATAGGACCTTCCCGTTGCCACCAGTTGACATATTTCACGGCATCGGATACTGTACATACAAAGGTTACATCACTCCATTCATCGACTTCAGGATCAACTGGAGTTAATGTAGTTTTCTGACAGTTACAGTATAACACTGGAGTAAAAGGAATCTTTATCAATAGTAAGAACACAAATGTCTTTATTGTCAAAAACTAGAAAATAAACGAAATATATAAGTAAACAGAGGAAGACATATAGAAACAATTAAGCATTAAAATAAAGATTGATACCAAATTAAACAAAAAATCAATATATACTTCATGTAAACATTAAGATGACAACAAACATGGTTACATGGATGGGTGGACGGACGGCCGGCCGGACGGACGGATTGATGGATGAATGGATGGACATGCGCCCTAATGTTAATCAAATCTGTTGAAGTGGATTCGACTATTTAACGTAATTTGTTTATCAATGCGCCTTCATTGTATCGTGTTCTTATTTTTTACTTAACGCAATGACTTTTTTCTTTGTATCGGCAAATACGGGTTGCCGGTAACACGGTTATGTGGTTAACGATATTTAACACAGACGCATGTCGTTATGCTAATTACATACAAGTTATTTAACTTTTTTTAATGTTTTATTATTTTAAACTAAGTACTCACTCGAATTTGTATAAATCCAAAACAAACAAATGTATTTGATATGAAAATCCATATTCCAATTTAAATTAGTAATAAGATATAATATAATTATTTCTTATCAAATCACGTTCACCCACCAAAGAAGTTTGTCAAAAATATCAAATTATAAAACAGCTAAACTATTATGAACATGTACGTAGTTGATAACAATCTAAAGTCCTCAAACGGAAATAATTTGAGTGTCAGTTAATTATTTGATATGAACAATACTACTTTTTGAAAGTGAATCGAGTTATACATGTATACGAATTGTGACACTGATAGTGTATTTTAGACTTACGTTTTGTTTCTTCAGGGAGGTCAACTGACACATTTAAGTATAACGGGATATAAAATGTTGTTACTCAAAAAAGAAAATATGATAATAATTATCTAATGTTGTATAGAACAGCGTATATACAAAAATATATGTTTGGCTATCTCAAACAAAGTTAAAAACTTAGTATTTATTTTTTTAACATAAATTGATAAAAGTAACAAAGTAACGCTCCATTCTCAGCTCACTGAAAGTGGACGAGAGTGAACATTTGTCTGATGCTCAAGCAAATTTCGCAATATGTGTGACAAGGACTGTGAAAATGGGGCCAAATGAGTAATAACCAAAATTTTAGTTTTTTACACAATTTAAAAGGTCTGCCTCATGAAAGTATTTTGTGAAAATATTGTTGTTGACAATTGATTCGTTGATAAGTTATAGGCTTTTATGTGGAGGCAGGTATATGCCAAATAATATCATTGACGTCATGAAAAATTGCTGAAAGTCAGTGCTATATGTAAATACATACCTTTTCAAGAATGCTGGGTATATTTTGTCAGATGTTGTGATTACCGGTCTTAAATTGCGACATTGGTTTTAACACATTTTGCCAAGTAATTGAATTGACATTTATTGTACCATTACCATAGCAACTGCCATTAATTTTTATTATGGAAATGTGTAGCAAGTTCAACATTTCTAATGATTTGGCTATTTTTTTCTGTCGCTAATTTTGATTTGCTAGCCTATGAATGCCTAAGAATAACATAATTATGGACAGTATCAAATAACATCTTGAACTGGATTAGCACTTAGTAGTCCATAATGCAGATAACTATTTACAGAGATCTGCTGAATTGAATAGAACAGGGTCTCTGATTATTTCTGCAGAAATGTTCGATAAACAGAATAATAACCCTCTTGTCTGTTCTCAGTTGAAATTAATTCCGTTAAATAACAATAAAATGTATAGAACTTAAGTCAGTCACCAATTATGATCTTGCTCAATGACTGTTGAAGTTATAACATAGTACTTCCTGAATAACATCATGGAAACATAGAAAAAGACAAAAAGAAATTCAAGAACAATAAAACTATTTATTCAATTTTAATTACTTTCCAGTCATTTATGTTACACAATAGAAAAAGGATAGAATACGGTGATTGTTACAAAGGAATGTCTTTTGGTATAATATACTGTCATAGAAATAATGAAAATCTCCAATTGAAGGCAATATTGTAACGAGCTCATCCGGAAGACTGTGGATGATTGTATAGATCTATGTACGATGTATCGTTTAGATGTACACAGACTAAGTCGATCTACGTCAATGGAGGTTTTTCCGACGTGAACTGGTTGGTATCGGGGTTGAGAGGCCTGTCGAGTGGTTCTCTTACATCTGTGGTTCAATTGGTAGCGTGAATGAATGAAGTTCACTCGATGCTCTCGTCAAAACTGTCTGCGCACCAGGTACACAAGGGTGAACACAAAGACAACTCGTTGGTAAAGTTTCAACTCGAACGTTTTGTTTTACGTTAAAAGTATTCTATATAAATACACAACTAATCAATACTACATGTATACTATGAAGATGAAATTTTTAAGAACGCTTCAAGCTCCTAGGAGCATCTTACAAATAACAAAGTTGACTTGTACAATAACCTGACCCTCTGGTAATCGTAATCAAATGAAACATAAACATTCAGCAATAGTGTTAGGAATTAACTAATTTACATCTAGGATAAAGATTTAACATCGAAGGATACAAATTAACAGGATTACAGAGGATCAAAATATGCGAAGGTCGCGAAAACTGGATGCGAAACATACTGGATAAACAAACATTAATTTTGCGCTCAGAATCCTAGTTTATAAACTACATATATGCGCTTATGTGTTCTGTGTGTTGCCAAGAACACTAGTCAATGTGTGCTTTATGTCTAGAGACATGCATCATGCTCACAAAACAGGAAACATAGAACGCAGAAAACTTAAACATGAATTACAAGGTAACTTTTGGTTTCAAACTGTTATTATGTGTAATAAACCCCGGTCCGTTTCATTACTCCGGCCTTCAAAAGGCTAAGCTCCTGCAGCCTTATCTTAACAAAACACATAATAACGGAACTACTAAGTCTAGTGTGAACAATTCATACCGGTTATCCATCGACCCATATGTCTGTTGTGATTTAATTCAAGACTTCTTTTGATATTTGTAGAAATGTCCAAGTACCGATTGTGAGCTCTTTTGTGTACTACAATGAAGGAATGCTAGTATTTATAATATTAATCATTTATAAATATTTCCTTGCATCATTCTTTTCCTAATAGAGAAGTGATTGGCAGGACTTGCTTAATATGAAGCAATAGATATGTCAGTCGATCAGTTTCTTGGTTTTTTGTCAGTTTAAGTAAACATATCTCTGTGTTCATCGGTGAATGCATTCCTAAATGCATATACTATATAAAGGACAAACTGTACAATATTTGCAGTATCTTATCATTGAGTCATTAACGGCAACGTCTGTTATATGGTAGGGTTAGTGCTAGATTAACACTGACTATGATTTAATTAAACGTTCTTACTTTTTTATATTTGTAGAAATGCTAAAGTACAAAGTATATGTTCTTTGTGACATTTACTACAATGATGGAAAGAAAGTATTTATAAGTCTTTCGACTATAATATCTATTATTAATAGATTATAAACTGTTTTCTTTGTTTTATTCATTTCAAATAAAGATATTTACAGAGGATGCACAGCAACGAGTTATAATGTGTCAGTTAAACAACTTTACTATGCATGCGTATGCTTAGTTGAAATTGGCTTTGTTTAAATTAGTTAAAGCTGTATTGTCACATATGTTATGTATCACAGAAATTATATTTATATTAACAACTACTGGAATAAAACCAGGTTGTCAACATTACTGCCCGTTGACGCAGCTTTTTCTGACAGTACATGAAATATTGAACTTGACAAAGACCAAATTGTATGATGATTGGTCATTTATTATACATATTTAATAAATGACGCATGTAATAAAACAATGATAAACAATATACGCCATAAGTATCTACAATGCTGGGATAAGCAAATTTATTCCTTTTACACCTTAACTTTTTAGTGAAAACATTAAACATTATATAATCACATTTGCTTATCCCAGCTTACAATAGTAAATAATACATAGTAAAAACATGTACTGAAAGAAGGTGGCTAAACCACAAAGCCATAAAAGTATTTTCATGGAAACATGAAATATAACGCGCCATCCATAATAATGTTATAATTGTGAAACTGGCATCATAAAGTATCATAGTAATAAGGTTTGACCAAATGGATGTTTTATAGAAAGATACAATATGTAATAATATGTCAATTAAATTATCAAAGCTTATTACACAGTTGCTCTTGTATGAAAGGAGTATAAAGTTACGCCACTCATACGTGTCGTCAAGTTTGGTGAAGGATCGATTTAATTATACCAAATACTCTGCACACTTATTTTCAAAAATGACGTATTTACGAATAGAAATGCCGTGTTTTCTTAGCTCAGGCTAATAGTGTGGTTTACTTTTAACGTTTATTTGTGTCATTTTACTACTTCAGTATATCAACTTACAAAAGTTATATACAGGAAATGAAGATGTGTCAAATTATTCTGTTTTCGATAAAAAGATAAAAAGCCATGTGACAAGTCAGTGTCTACATTCGGGAGATTTCGCTTTACGCTTTAATTGCTCTAGGAGCAGCTTGATTTGCATTGGCCTGTATTTTTAGTATATGCGCTGGTCATGTGATCGCCCCACGACACATTAAATATGAATCAATAAATCTACTTAAAAGGTTCATTTTAACGGTTTGGCTGTTAACCAACTATTAGGCGCATATTTCCATCAGTGACTGACTAGTGCCCAATATCATTCTATGCCCCAAAGTGACCACCATAAACCAGCCACATTCATACATTACAGAAGCAGTTAATACGAAATAATAAACTTCAAATCTATTCCAATCAAATCCACAGTATGTATTTCGTTAATAATATAATATGAACAATCATCAACATTGACTCTTAACATTCAAATTCAGGCATTTCATTACGATATATATTTTAAGCTATAATCATTTTGTGAAATCATATAACATCTATAAAAACAATAAAAGTAATCTATAATCAAATGACAATAAATGGTAGATCAATTATGGTTTAACATAAACCATTTACATGCCGTATAACTTCTGCACAACGGTCATCCTCAGAACAAATCCTCTGCACAACAACAGCGTTTGATATTTCACATACGAGTAACATTGCAGAGCAACATCCTCGAAACAACAACACTCTTTATTCCCCCTATGGATGTTGTTCAAGAGAGGTTGCACTGTACAAACTATGACCATAATTTTTCATCAATAAATAACCAAAACTTCAGTGAATAGTTTTTACAAAATAGACAAAAATTTCGTTATATAACGGTCAGTCAAACAAAAAAAGATATATTGTACTATATTTCAATTCTGTAAATGGATTTTTGTATCTTTAGATAAAAAGACAGCAAAATCTACAGTTGTATAATGTCATTAAACTAAGGAAAAATGGTATATCAAAAGTAAGCCACGACAAATATTTTCAAATACATACAATACATGTATAATTAATAATGATAAGTTTACACCTTCCCGATGTACAGCCTGGGTACACCCCTTCCTGTACAAACTGTAAAAACCGTATCTAAACCGTGAAAGACCACATTTAAACAGGATAAATGATGTTGTATCGGCGATAACCGAGGAGTGGTCCAGGTTGTGTTTGAAATTTTAATACCACCAGGATTCACTATTATTTCAGTGACATCCGGGTCATCATCATCGATCTTCCGGTATAGTCCGTCTCACAACCTAGGAAACCGTAGTAAACCGACAATGTTACTATTTGATATTCTTCACGAATGTTCACAGTTCATTCTGGTTCATTCTGGTTCACTGGCTATATATAGCCGGTATGTACCGAGGCATACAACAGGACACTGTGAAATAAGCGTTATAGGATACATACATGTACTATCATATTAAACTAATACGTCTTTTCCTCGACAAATTTGAGTATACAAATAACATGAGTAACATAACAGTAAAAAATGAAAACAAAACAAAAAGTACAAATAATACCAAAGACTGTTTTTTGTTTCAGTTAAATAAAAGCATTAAATAAAAGAAGCTGCTGATATAGACTTATGCGCAACACCTGTCATTAAAACGAACGAAAATGAAAATCTGGGTATTAAATCACTTTAATAGTGTCAATTAAAAAATAAACGAATTCACCACTATTGGTTTCTTTGTTTGGGTTTTACGGCGCATCAACACAGAAAGGTAAGATCGCACCGAAACCTCATCTGTCACCACTCTCCAAACAGATATCATATATCCGCTTTCATAACTTCACCCGACAATTCAGTGAGCACATTAACTGCGTCATAGATATTATAACAGCAAAGATCAGATAGAAATAAGCGAGTTTCGAACGAAGAATTTAGATCAGATTTGTACAGTAAAACTCGGATATAACATACTCGGTTATAAGATACACCCAGTTACAACATACCATTTTTTTCTGGCCCGCTTTTCATCCTTATATATAACATACTTAGTATGCTATATGGATATAACATACATCGGTAATTCCATGCCTTATTTCTATGGCCCAGCGAGTATTTTATATCCGAGTTATACTGTATATCTGATCACATTGAAATCAACCCCATCCCCAAATCTGATTTATAAAGAACTAATCAGCAGCAGCGACATAACTACTTTATGTAATTATATATACCATAACAATAGAAACGTTTAAATCAGTACATTAAATAAAGCATGTAAACATAAAAATGCTAATTATGTATACAATGTAAATAAACAATATACAACTATAAGTACACAATTACACATATATACATTAATGCATACGTTGTTGAAGACAATTAAAGAAAATAAACTAGCTGGGCTAAATGGGAAAATACATCTATCTGTTGTTACATCTTTCTTTACACCAATGGAAAATGTTACATTCTGTTGCGAACGAAAGCAGTATATGAACTTATGTATACTCGAAAACACATGAACAGGTAATGGTAAAAAAATCAAACACAAATGGTTATTCATTCGCTTTTATGGTCCATGTATTTATTTAAAAAGGGAAGCAATTGAGTCAGACGATGATGAGAACCATCTACACACAACGGTTATTTCCCTTTTATTGAATGAAAAAGTATCAATTTCGCCATTTTCATCCGGTGTACACGCACCAATCATGGAGAAGGATGTGGGTAACAAATAGATTCTTTATTTACCATAATTTAGGAGAGCTGTCATAAATACAAACATACTGTATACATTTACAAAAAATAGCACAAGTAATAATAAAAATACAGGTTACATCAAACAAGATTTGTATACAGATTTAAAATCAAAAACAAACTGTCAGTTAATTATATACATATATAGATGTATCCAATGATACCTGATACTTGAGAATTGACACTGTGATATTTTGAACATAAAGAATCATAATATCGTCCAGTATGAGTACAGGTTATTAACAAAAACATTTTAACAAAATTTCCCAGCCATTTTCATATTCGTGTTTAGTCATCACTAAAGACGTTTAGAGCGTTTGTAGTTCCATATTTTCATATGCATCGTTTTTTTGCACATGTTCTGAAAAAGATAAATATTCATGAGTAACAATGACAATCATGATAATAATATTAGAAGAAAACAAAATGCGACAAACATAAGACATGAGGATGTCTACAATCTCATGTTTTCTTCTCCAACTGTTGTGCTATTGGAATTCATGGAAGCAATTTTGACAAATTAATCCCATCATTAGCTAATTAAATGTCATTTTATCACATTTTAATACAGAAAATAAAAGTGCTGGATATTATTTTTAATAAACAACATCTGTGTTTATTGCAATTCATTAAAGCTCCGTGTAAATGCAGAGTTTCACTATACTTTGACAAAACCGAGTATTAACCCCCAAACATATACGTTCACTAGATTTCAAAATGCCAATAACTTTTCACAAATCAAATACATACCTGGAGCGGATGTGTCTAACACGGAATAATTTGATGCAACTCTTTTTTCTGTGTCTAATGTTTCGTAGCTTGGTCCACTGCAACAGAAATATGTTGACATTTTTACATTTGACAAAGATTTATGTAAATTAGAGGGACCAAGAAGTTATAACTAAACACAATGCAGAATGGACAATTTGATAAACAAGTTCATTCCATCTGATAGGTAGAAAACACTTGAATGAATACCATATTACAAAATTTTCAAAGTTATTCCGTTCTTTTTGCTAAATGCCAAGATCCCATGCGTAAAGATTTACGAAAACATATATATACGATGGCTCACACAGAAAATTTTTTAACAAAAACAACAATTTTATTAATTATGCGATATTTATTATTAGAGTAAAAGAAACTACATTTATGTCTTTACAAAAGAGATATGTGTATTCTTTTTGACTACTAGCTTTTGTCATTTTTTATTAACATTTGTGCCAATCTGCGTAAACACATATCCAGTAGACCACGGTCGTACTGGATCTGTACTTTTTCCCTTTGAGGTCACGTCGAGATGAACTTTGTATCGACCAATCAATGCGTAGCTTTTATCTAGACGAAAACACTATTAAACACATTTTGATTTCGTAATTTTTATTTTTAGACCAAGTTTTGCTTGCTAATTTAACCGCGGTAATATGCACAGGCTACGATTGGGCGGCTCATTTCAAATTTCGTGACGTAGACGATGTAAACAAGTTACGTATCATAACAATCATGAATATTATGATGAGAAAATGTCACCTGAACCTGACCTTCGTTTGGAAATGGCCAGATCTACATTAGCGAGTATGCGAGCGGTAAAATTGAAGATCGGGTTTTAACCAGATTGCATTCGTGCGGTACACATTTTCTGCAGTTGTAAGATCGCAGGTGATTACACTCAAACACAGAAAACATAATAGAACACTTTTCGCAGCCAGCAATCCCATAAAACCCATACCATGTAGGGCATTTGGAAAACCTCGGCTTTACATTAATAACTAATCTCGAAGATTTCGTGGAGGGTCTTCCTTTGATTTTTTTGGATTTTACTACCTACGCGATGCGAAGCACGTAACGGTTACACAAAATAGTTCTTGTAGTATACACAGATCTTTGTCAAAACATATTTGTTTGTTTTAAATTGAACCATATTTTGTTCGTCTATATCATTGCACTGTGTAATTCCAAATTTACGGACTGAAAAAGAAACTTCAGTTATCGCCTAAACGATTGTGTTTTACAAGTCGGTTCAATGCACCAAGGTCACTAATACATTCAACCAACAGATGCAAGCATAAAACAATGGGTATACTGACTCATTAAGGATTTATGTCACGTATACGCTTTTAATCACGTATTTATTACTAGTAGTCGAAGCGCTAATAGCAATGTCGGACAAGAGACAGTCCGCTTCTAAACATTCAATTTGGAATAAAGGGATAAAGAAAGCATTTCAGCACTAACAAATCGAAAATATTCATGTTGCAAATACTTGCCTTGCTTCACTGTAGTACACATCTTCTGACGGACTTATATTTTGTACAGGAGCATTACTGTAAGTATTAAAACGTGTAAAAATGATGTCATAAGATGAACTTAGATAAACAAATGAATCATTGACAAAATGTCTCAATCCTTATATAGATTTAAGGTAAAATTAAGCGAGCCACAGTGGATTTGCCACAGTAAGTTTCTAAACATGTGTTAACCCAATGGCATTAAATGAGTAAAAAACAGTTCATTGTTTATATATAGTAAATATTCATATTTTGAATACTTGCCTTGCTTCATCGTAATGCACACCTTCCGACGGACTCACATTGTGTACAGGGTCATTGCTACAAATAAAAAATAATAATATTAATATGCATGTTTTAAACTTAATAAACATAAACACATGCATAAGTGACAAATAGTCACCATCATTTAATTACATGTACATAATTTTATTACCCTTGGTATATTCCTG
Organism: Mactra quadrangularis; assembly: GCA_025267735.1. Lineage (NCBI taxonomy): Eukaryota > Metazoa > Mollusca > Bivalvia > Venerida > Mactridae > Mactra > Mactra quadrangularis. Next base: position 45,754,942 of record CM046299.1, on the reverse strand, counting down.
TGAATATATTGATCAGAGATACATTAATTTACCCATTGTTTGACCTAATTATATAGTGCGTACACATTGAACCCGACCTTACCTTTCTCATTTGCATCTAATTATCATTTGCACGTATCCCGGCGAAAATCAATACCACGCCTACTATATGCTTCGGCTCGTTACGTATTTAAGATAAAATAAGACATGTATAAAGTATACACATCACGCATGTAATACAATCACGATTCAAATGCAATCAAACGTGTAACTCGTGTTCTTACATTTTTGAATATAATTGATAATAAAATGGATGGGGGATGGCGGTTGTGGGGCTAAAACCCATAACATTTGAATTGGTAGCTAGCCTCATAGTATAATCATCTTGTCCAGTCCATGTGTAATAAACACTCATTGTACGCTATAAATGTACTTTAAAATTAATCCCTGTGTTATAATTACATTCGAGCCTTGACGATAAAATCCGAGCACTAATACTGCATTCGTATTCAATGTAATGAATATTCTTGCATAAAGGTCAGGTCGGGGTCAACTTGTACACACTTTACATGACCAGACTTATGTCATATATATACGATAATATTTTTAATTAACGAATTCGAGGTTTATGCTTTTGATTAGTTCATTTTGTCAAAGTACTTGTCACCGTGACCGAGGTATATAGTTTACTTAGAAATGAATCAATTATACTGTGACAAGTTACCGAATAAGAACATTATATCGTTCAAAGCAGGTAAATAACGGGGGATGGTAGTTGCGAACTGTTGCTCAAATAAGCACGGTGACATGTAAGTAAGCACGGTGAATGCGAACAGTCTCACAAATAAAGCTTGAAGTTGTGTTACACAATTGCTCACGTATTTCACACAGAGTCAATCTTGATCATGTAAACTTCTTCAGTCGTCACAAGTCATCAAATATTTGAAAATAAACATCCTTGCTAGGAATAATAGTTAAGTCGTCTGCTCTGTTTCTATTCTGCTTCAAATCCTCGTATATGCATATGTTTAACTTAAAAAATGAAGTAATTACCTTGACAACATAGCTTGAGTGTCCGTGTCAGCTGAAACATGCACAATAAAGATTAAAGTAAAAATAATACAACCAAATATAAAAATAAAATGGGTTGCAATCACGCACCATATGAATTGTGATAATGCAAAAGAAAGTAACTAATCATAAATTAACAAAAACGGAAAAATGAGAAAAATAGTACAGTAGAGAGCTTATACTTTCAAAATACTAAAACCTATGACAGTATCTGTTAAAATGACGAAGACACATGTTGTAATCCATGTTATCATGTTATGTAGCAGATTACATTTCTGATTTTTGTTAAGTGATTAAGTGGTCTACCGGCAACAGGCAATTAATATATCATTGATCTACCAGACAGTATTTGCACGATAGAACCAATTACATGCATATGAGTTATTAAAAATTATGAGAAACAATCAGTAGAAAAGTGCAATGTTGATTTTTGTCGTTCTAGTTAGGAAGAAAATTATTATACAAATCTGTTGTCTTGTTGAAATAGCACAAAGTGTATTTTACAGCCAAAACAAATTATGGAAGTTATGTAATCTCATTTACATCATAGATTAAATGGTTTAATGCTTACCTTGTTTTGAACGGAATCTCCATACCAAAATGACAGACAACAAAATCAGTATAAAACATCCTAATGCTGCTCCGACATAATATCCAATCATCGAAGAAGATTCTTCATGTTCTTGATAGTAATGAAATAAAAAAATTGTATATCAGGTTTGATTTATTATAAAGTGATATATATTTTTAACATTAGCACGTGTATTGTCACTCTTTATTTTGTTGAAAGTAATATATTTTAAATACATTGGTCACATCCATTTCTGTTAAGATGTATCCCCTCGATTATGAATATCAAACACTTATTAGAGTTAGAGTATTAGATTAAGCCATTTCAGGAGGAGGGAGTATGTTGACTGACCGCCGTTATATGATCTATACAATTTGTTGCTACGGCGTTAAACCCAACACCATTTTATTTACTTTGTATGCAATACTTTAAAAACTAATCATACTGGTGTCAACCTTTTTTAGTAAAATATCATATTCGCAATCGTTTTTACTATAAAACATTAAGTGCCCAATCTCTGTATCATTATTTAAATTTGGAAAATTAAAGCTCTTGTTCCTGTTTATCTCTTATTCAACGACTAGTATAGACATACGTTTGTTATTTTTTGAGTAAAATAATAAATTTAATTTAAACTCGGCTAACTGTGCCTGTTGATCATAATTTAAAAGTATAGTTTTAGTCATTACTACCCAGTATTGACAACGATTTTACCTTTTGATAGCGATATGAAAGCATACGACTCCGATGACTGTCCATGTATGTTTGATGCATATATAACGGTATTATATTGTGTGTTCTCAGTCAAGTCAGTAATAGTATAACTCATTATTTCTTCACCAGTATCAGTTATGTTGATATAATTCCATGCATCCGCTGAGATTTTCTTAAATTTTATGTGGAAGGTTTGCTTTGACCCGCCATTAAAACCAGGTTTCCATTCAAGGTGTATGGATGTTGATGTAGTTCGATCTTCAACAAAGTGTAACTCGGTTGGTGTTTCAGGCTTATCTAAAATTATAATTTGTTTTGAATTTATACTAGTACATAATAATTTTATAGGAATTTATTTTCAAAAATGAAATTATGATAAATCGAACGCATAATTTATTGCTTTCATATTACCTTCCAGATTTAGAAAAAAACATTTTATATAAGATTATATTACTGTTTAGACGTATAGCTCATAGAATAGATAATAACAGAAACAGTGTTTTTTTATGTTCTTACCATTGGGTGGAAGTGAATAAAGTTGTGTTGTTGTACCAATGTCATTTGTTATATCAAGTTTATATTTGGTGAAATACTTTATGGTAGCCTTTGAAATTGTAAGATTGGATTGTAAGTCTGATGATTGTATTGACACATCTCCATTATGAGCTAGTTTGTTCCATTGGTTTTTATCTGAATCCAACATCCACCAAGTAAATGACGGTACTGGGTATGCAATAGCATTATACGTAAAAGTAAACGATGCATTTATTACACTACCCTGATTCTTGATTTTGGCTGATCTAGGAAAACCTGAATATAAGAATACTTACACATTTCATTACATGTCACAAATGTACTATCCATATTTATAATAACTGTTGGATCAAATATATGAATATCACAAACTTCGATTACGCTACAAAAATCAAGACAAAATGTTGGTACATGAGTTCGCAAGGTAGAATTAAAATCGTTTATTTCAAATGATGTCGAGCGACATATGTACTTTGTTTATATATGGCGTAATAAAATAGAAACAAATATTTTGGGACCGACTGGGGTTGAAATAATTTTTGTAATCGCTTCCAGTCTGGGTCACTTGGATTATACTGTATTCGTTAATGGTTAAATTAACAATTTATAACGCAAAAATGATATATTCAACATGAAAGCATTTTCTTTTAAATGATATTATACAATGAATTGAATGACATATTAGATATAGGATTTATTTTTCCAAATTGGAACATGATATTAAACATTACCTGTATTATTATAATAAATAAAATCACCTTTAAAAGTACGTACATTTCACATATAGTCGTATTTCCTTTTTGGAAACGAAATCTTTATGTTGTCTCTTTGTAGAACAAATATACATACCAGCATCTAAACATTGAGCTTTATCAATGACATGGTTTATTGTGAGCGTGTTATCAGATTTCATAAGTTCATTATTACCGCGCGCTAGTCTTATTATTGAATCGGGAACATCATTAACTTTACATCTAATGATAACCGTCTCATTTTCATTGACAGTGACAGATCCACCTGTTTGTTCATTAATTGTGAAGGTTTTTACGTCTACATCTGTAAAGATAAATAATACGTTAGTCAAATAATATGTGCAAGTCATCGTTCAAGATTTCTACAATCTAAAATAAATATATAACAATTACCTCTAACGACAATCAAATCTTAGATGAACATAAATATCTTTATGTGAATACAATTCATCAGCAAATAAAAAGGTGACTTTTTCTTTTTGTTTGTTTGCTCTTATACCAATTAACTCTGCAGCTTTAATGCCCAAATAACAAGTTTAAAACTGTCGTGTAATTTCTTGCATTTCAAGGTGAAAGAAGATTAAATCCGAAATAGGCTTTGGTTGCCAAGACCTAAAACAACAGTATTTAGCCCAAACTGTTTTAGATGAAGTCTTGTGGTGGAAAGCAACTGCATCGAAATAACCTGACTAAAAGGACTGTCACGATACGCCGATACGTATCGCGATACGTATCACTATAATTTGCCTTACAAACCAAAGACTTGGCTGCATAATACTTTTGTCTGAAAATATTAAAGAATTATACAACTGATCAGTATTAGAGTATGTTATAGGATTTGAAAATGGCTGAAGAATAAAAAAATAACATTTTTAGAGGTATTGGAACATTCAGAACGCACCCAGATCGGTTAAAGTCTTTAAACTTAGACTAAAAACGAATGAACCATGGATATTAACATTTCGCTACTTTTACTTGGCTAAGGGAAGAATTCTTAAATGAAAATAAAACAAATATCGCAAAATACCGTATCGCGATAAGTATAATATAATTTTTAGGACACTTTATCGAACTTAAACCAAGAAACTAAATTGTTTGAAATGTTTCTTTGTCTCTAACGAATGTTATATTTTTACAAATTTTGCTAATATAAGAAATACGTTTACGTCTGTTGTAAATGAAGTATTTTAATATAGTGACTTTGAGCATATAGTGTTCAATACAGTTTGAAATGTGAGCTTTTAATGTGTTCAATAATATTATCCAATATCATTATTAAGTTCATCGAATGTGACAGGGATTGTCCGAATTTTTATATTTGTGGCATTATGGTTTGTGTTTCGACACTTCTGAATTCAAATTGCATATCAGACTGCGCACTGGATATATAGTGAGATGTCTAGTCTGTTTAACCAGTACTTTTTTACATTGTTTATTACTAATCAACCTAAAACAACTATTGTAAGGAGTTGGCTGTGTGTAAGGACTAAAAGTCACAAATGATTGTTGCTTGCGCCCATGATGTAATCCAAGAGAACTACATTATTAATTAATCACTCTTCAAATTTAAATGATTGATCTAGTTCCAGGGTATAAAAAGAAAAAAAGTCCATGTTTTGTTTACATTTAGGTACATACATAAATTTCTGTCACAGTTGATCATTGATTAAAGGCAAAAACGGGTTTTCAGATAGCAAAAATTATGTATATTATGCAAATTGCTTAAATATGACTTGGTGTCATTACTCGGATTCTTAGTCAGTACCGTTTTATTTAAAGATAGAAAACTGCAAAAGCGTAGGGATTCAAGTGCAAAGTTTACATAAAATATGATTTTTGCCGCAGGATTATATTTGAACTTACATATAACTTTTATTGTTGAATTAGGTCCAGAATATTGACCTGGAAGAAAACAAGACCATACATCATTGTCTGCACTTCTTGATACCTTCTTCACTGTCAGCTGATATACTGTACTGTTACAATTATAAGAATATTTGTTTGTATCTGAGAAGAAAATTGATTCTACAGAACATGTCCCATTTTGAGCACTCATTGATGTACCATACTGATGTATAGGTAGCCACCAATTGACATACTTAACTGCATCGGGTACTGTACATACAAAGGTTACATCACTCCATTCATCGACTACAGGATCAACTGGAGTTAATGTAGTTTTCTGACAGTTACAATATAACACTGAAAACACAACGAAACATATAAATCAAAATGATAATGACACAGGAAGACATGCTCTGTAATGTAAATCAAATCTGATGAAGTGGATTCGACAACTATTTTACGGAATTTGTTTATCAATGCACCACCATTGTATAGTTTTTGATACCGGCGCATTTAAATAAATCAAACTCCTTTTTTTATACTTAACGCACTGACTTTATTTTCTTTTGACCGGCAAATACGAGTCGCCGGTGACACGGTTATGTGGTTACGAAATTTAACACAGACGCACGTCGTTATGCAAATTACATATAAATTTATTTAACTTTGTTTTAACGCTTAATTATTTCAAACTAAGTACTTACTCGAATTTGTATAAATCCAAAACAAACAAATGTATTTGATATGCAAATCCATATTCCAATTTAAATCAGTAATAAGATATAATATAATTATTTCTTATCAATACACGTTCACTCACCAAAGAAGTTTGTCAAAATATATCAAATTATAAAATAGCTTAAATATTATGTACATGTACGTAGTTGATAACGATCTAAAGTCCACAAACGGAAATAATTTGAGTGTCAGTTAATTATTTAATATGAACAATACTACTTTTTGAAAGTGAATCGAGTTATACATGTATACGAATTGTGACACTGTTAGTGTATTTTAGACTAACGTTTTGTTTCTAAAGGGAGGTCAACTGACACATTTACGTATTATGGGATATAAAATGTTATTACTCAAAAAAGAAAATATGATAATATCTAATGTTGTATATAACGGCGTATCTGCAAAAATATATTTTTGATTATCTCAAATAAGTTAAAAACTTAGTCTTTATTTTTTTAACATAAATTGATAAAAGTAGCAAAGTAACGCTCCATTTGCAGCTCACTGAAAGTGGACGAGAGTGAACATTCGCCTGATGCACAAGCGAATATAGCAATGTTTACATCAAATACATCAATATATATATTCATATATGAATACCTATTTATAAGCACATTTTAATGTTATACAATGTATTTACGAATTTGAGATGTGCATCCGGGAAAGAATGTTTCTCCTGGTGTGTGCCATTTAAGTACGTGGCAAATAGCGAGAATGTTCTCTTGCATGTGTTCAATATATTGTGTAGCATATAAAACAACGACACATTCAACCATTCTATCACGAAATTATATAATATTTAATTCTGAGTACGGAGGTAGCCACCCCGATAGCCCAGTTGGTAGCACGCAAGCCTACTGAACGAAGGGTCGTGTGTTCGATTCCTGGGCGGGCATACTTTCGTGGAGCTCGGTCATGAAATTATTTCTATGGCTATTCTCCCTCCGATGATTTTTAATTATGTTGAAAAGTTGTCAGTCATTTACGAAAGTATGCTCTTAGTAGCTGGTTTTAATCTCAATTGAGATTTAGCCTTTACAGAAGGAGTGAGTATGTTGACTGACCGACGTAATATGTTGCTAAGACGTTAAACCTAAACAAACAACATGAGAATGCGGATATTAAAACTTAAGAACTCCTTTAATTGTATACCGTGACTAATGAAAATATGTTTATGTACAGGATAGAGCATGAGTGGCAGTTTGATATGAGAGCTATAAATGTCATCCTTTTTAGCATCAATGTTGATATTTGAGTACCCGCCCTGTTTTACTTTTTAGTAAATAACAAAGATCTGACGTATTAGAAATTTAACAGTGTTATGTAAGATTTATCATATACCTTTTAAGCAATTTGAATGGCTAAGAGGGTCGTCCTTTGTCTGACGTCCGTCCTTTTAGTTTGTTAACACTCTAGCGGTCACATTTTTGCTCCGATTGTCACGAAACTTAATCAGGACGTTTGTCCCAGTAATTACTTGGACGAGTTCGAATATGGGTCATCTGAAGGTTAAAAAGGTTACCACAACAATACGTTGAGTAACATACAACACACATGCCCGAAGTTTTAAGGTCAAGGTCACGACAACTTAAATAAAAAATGAGCGGTAACTTCATTATGAATATAGTGATACCAAAAAGAAAACTTGACACAAATGTTCACTATGATAAGACGGTGTGTCACATACAATTCCCAGGCCTTTAGGTTAAAGGTCAAGGTAATTGTTACTAAAAATAGAATTTTCTTGTCCGGGATACAAATTTGTTATCTCTCAATGGACTTTGAAATAAAAAGGTATACATTTTCACCATGTCAAGACTTTGGGTCGCGTACAAAACTCATGCTTGTAGGTCATGGTCACTTTTACAAAAAATTGAATTTCCGTGTCTGACCTTTTAACTTGTTATGAATGAGAAAATTTCAAAATAACTTGGCACAAACGTTCACCATGACAGGGTAAAGCGGTGTGTTACGCACAAGTCAGTAATAACTTTTTTACAGCAGATGTATGTATATACTTAGGTAAGGGATATAGGACCCTCTTGGCCCTTTTGATAATGTTACACATCACATTCGAAAGTAGTTACCTTATAAACGAATTGTATCCAAATTGATTAAGCCACAAACAGGAAATTTAAGCATGCACTTTGAAAAACTAAGGAATATGGAAAATAAACACTCATCACTACTGAGTTAGCTATAGCATATGTATAACAGGTAGTTTATGAAATGTGTGAAATAAAAGCTAGGGGATGTTTTCTTGGTTTGGTTTGGATTTTTATAGTAAAAGGTAAGTGTATTGTAAAAACATATGTTTATTTTTAAATCATTTTTAACAAAGTTGGAACAAAGCATACATGTATCTTATATGATTACGAAAGAGAAAATACTACTTAAATCCCGATCAGCAGCTTTATCATAACTATAGGTTAATCTTTAACTTCGCATATTTTACACAAGAAATGTCTAAATGGCAAACATATCTTGGCTTGGACGAGTAGTACGAGAACGTACAAGCCAACACTCAACAAGAATAGAGGCGGTAAAGCCTGTCACACATGTGTGATAACATATTAACACCTTTCAAATAAAAACAAATGTGCTGACTGGGGTAAAATAATATAGAGGATATTTGTCAACTTTGGTGTAAGGTAAATTTTTATTTTACCGAGTGAGCTCAGAAAACATATTTTCACGAGTGGCATAGCCACGAGTAAAAATTTTTTTTTCTGAGTTCCCTAGCTGAAATAAAACATATCTTACTCCATAGTTGCCAAATATCATGGTTTTATTATGTATTGTTTTTGGTTTTATTAGATGTTTTTACTTAATTAATAACGTGACGTCAATTTTTTCTCAAATACGACGTCATTTATCTTCTGACATTTATCGTCATGAACGATGAAAACATAAAATTAAGTTTTTTTTTCACTGCAAAGAAAATATAAATGTTCATCGTATATTTTCATCGAATAACGTGACGTTTCACCATAAGGCATAAAAGAAAATTCCTTCATTACGCTGATTAAATCCAAGGCACTTGTACGAAAGTTCCAAGTTCTTATATGTTGTCAAATAGTATAAGCTACACATATTGTTCGATTTAACTATTTCAATCTTATTTACGTAGGTTGTTTTTCTATTTATGTAAACTTATTATCTACTCAAATTTATTTTTGTACATAAAATAAGGTAGCAATACCTACATTAGTGTTATTATTTGATTATCTACCATATGATTTCAGTGTTGTTATGTTATTGTCAGAAATCTACATTAACACCTGTTGATCCTGATGTCATTGAAGGAAATAATATAGACTTTGTATGTACAGTACCTGATACAGTAAATTATGTCAACTGGGTAATAGCTGTAGATGCTACAACCACTTATACTGCAGCAATGGCTGTACAAAATGGAACATGTGCCCTATCACCATCAACATCTTTCTTATCAAATACAACCAAACATTCCTATAATTGCAACAGTACAGTATATCAGGTGACAGTGAAGAATGTTCAAGGAAGTCAACATAATAATGTATGGTCTTGTTTTCCAGCTGGTCAATCATCTGGACCTACATCAACAATAAATGTTCAAGGTAACACCATTAAGATTTTATCGTTAGATAGGTTTCTATCATATTCATGATTTACAACATTATCAACATCGTAATAACTTCACCAACTTGTTTGGATACATGACAAACTATTTATTAAAAGACATTTACATACGTTCAGTGTTATTGTATTAAAATGTATTCAATAAATGAAAAAAATACATAGCAAAAAAACTATTTAAACTGTACAAACATAAACTAAGAATTCTGTGAGTACAGCAATTTTGTTAAACTAGGACATGATATCATTCACCAAGAACAGGACTGATAGGAAATGTAAATTTCCTTGTTTTCATTGCGATCTTTAAGTAAATAAACACAAGTCATTACAAGACAAACGACTTTACTTCCTTAATCATAAACTCTTAAAGATAAGGGACTATAAAAGATCAAATTGATATTATCAGAAGCGGAAATGTAAATAAATATCGCATCCTTGATTTAGTAATTAAGTGTGGTTTATATTATATTATTATGTTTGGCTAATGAAAGTACAATTTTAATTTCAACTGGTTGCCGATTTCACAGAAACAGTCATTGTTCGCAAATATCTTCTTTCCAAAACTTTTAACACTTGGAATTAAAAAAAATCAGACCTAAATTAGTTATTATATTTAAAATCTGAACTTGCTAGAATAAACTTTTCTTTGTAAATGAGAGAATGAGATAAAATGAGATCAATAAATTAAAAAAAAATCAATTAAAAAAAACAATTTGATTCACTCTTTCTGATAGTGAAATTTTATGAAATACTAATTAGAACAAGCATGATACAAATGGCCTTGCAAAAGAAACATAACCGAAAGCGTTTAATCATATAGTGCAACAAAATTATTTTTCAGTATGAAAAGCATAGTTTTCAGCACTTTAATAATGTTTATCCTCTTGGTATTTAGTTCCAGTATCATCTGTATCAATATCACCCTCATCAAACATTGTAGAAGGGATTGAAAATACGACTGTTATATGTACATGTCAAACATCTGTTTCACGTCCGAATGCTTCAGTGACTTGGTACAAAGTAGAATCTGGTGTAACTTCTCAGATAAACAAGAATGTTACATCAAGTACCGCAAGCACAGATGGTTATGTTAGTGTAACAACAAGTACATTAAGATTTGTTCCCTCCAGACAACAAGATGTAGTAGATATATTCTGTATAGCAAGTAATATTATAAATACCAGTCACGTGGACTCAAGTAAACTGGTTGTAAATGTTCTATGTAAGTTATATTATATGTATTTTGTTTGTTTGTGTTGTGTTTAACGCCGTAGCAACACATTGCAAGTATTTTGTAATAGCGTTTTAAGTGTTGCCCATCAGAAATATGGGGCTACTCTTCTTTCAAAACATGATAATACCTTGATATAGTCAAACATTAATATGTATCCAACTGTATTAGGAAACTAAGAAATGTGGTTGATCAATGTCGCACTTCAGCCACAAAACGCTTAATTATATTTTTTATTTTGACTCATAATAAATAACATAACGAACAGTGCAAATTACACTGCGTTTCAAAAGTTTCTTCATTGTATAATTAATTAAATTGCTAAATTTTCTAAGTAAAACTTTGAAGACTTATTATGTAATATTTTATTCATTATTTAACATGCAATTGAATATTCTATAAGTACATTTTAATTTTGAGTTGCAGCTAAATTTTTTAAGTTATCAGCCTCTGAAATTATGGTTAATGTATCTTAATGAACCATATATGGTTTGAGATATTTTTGTTGTTTTATATCCAGAAGACAAATATAGAAAGAGCAAGATTGAAACTCATTTAAAAATAAATTGTTTTCACAACTAATTTGAAGTCTACTTGGTACAATACAAATTTGAATGTAACAAGGAACAATAGAGGGCAGTGTATATAATAACGGCGGCATTTTCGTCCGATTTTGATAAATGTTTGTATTATTTTAATTTTCTTGTAATACTGATGTCCTATGTTTCCACTAGATCCTCCTAGTTCACTTTCGTTTTACTATGGAAACCTATCTGGACCAATGATAACTGATTCTATCATTGACGTCATTGAGGGAGAAACTATTACCCTTGCATGTAAGTCAAATGATGGAAACCCAGAATCAAAAATAAGGTGGAATGGACAAGACGAAGATGATCATCTACTTACTGTACAACAAGTTCAAGAATCTCTTACAAGTAAAACATGTACTGCATCAAATACAATGCGAGGTACAGATGGAGAAGTAAAGAATGGATCAATATCTGAAACTATCAACTTTAATATTCTAAGTATAAAACTTTATTTTGTTGATAACATTTAAATGGTACGTTAACTTTAATTGTTAAATTAAATTATTTGTAAATATGTGTTCCAGTTGCATCTAAGTAATTATACTTGAATATCGAAACATTTCTTTAATGATTTTAAATATCCGGGTTATTTTAAGTTTTATCATGCATTGATTTCAGGATACATGATTGAACTGTAACGTAGTTTAATTTCATATAACAATAGATCATTTGTTACTTCAGTTTCTCCAAACATTACTGGATGCAATCTTTATTACGTCAATAAGGCAAACAGCGTGTTAGAAGATATAGATGATATCCAGGTAATAGAGAATGAATCTTTTAGAATAATTTGTTCTGCTGTTGGCTTACCTTTGCCAAACTCTTCATGGAGTTTACCATGGGAAACCTTTTCATCACCTTCTGTCACCATAACAAACGTCACCCGACAACAGGGAGGTTATTTTGAATTTTCTGCAACTAGTTTTATGCAACAGTCGTTTGAAAAAGGCAAAACTGCTACGGATACCATGACTATTACAGTGGAAATCTTATGTAATTATTTTTATATTAATTATTGGAATTTTAAAACGTATTAGTTTGTTAAAGTGACATAGCCTGTTTTTAACATAGCATGTTGATAAATTGATTCGATGCTATCACCCTGAAATTACTTATGTATTTATGAACGTGCTAGATTTGCTTCATTTTTACAATTCGTCAATCTAAAACAAGATTGTTTGGTTGGTATAGATACATGTTTTCAATATTGAATGAATCTTATACATAAGTGTGCTTAAGTATTGCTAGTTGATAAAATATATTATTAATATATTTTAACAGTCCCACCAACTGTATTGGAAATGAACAATATAGTTATTGTTGAAGGTTCAAAGATAGTTCGTAACTGTTCATACATCGTTGGTTCACCTGAGGAAACAGCTGTCAAATGGATAAGGGACTTTGATAAAAGAAAATGGAATGACTCACAGCTGCTGATATCACCAGTTTCAAGAGAAGATAAAGGAAATTATGTATGCATTATTACAAACACAATGAGGCCAAGCGGAGACATCCAACCTCATTTTGGTGAAAGTCAAGGAGGTTTTTATCTTGATGTGCATTGTATGTATACTACTATTGTACTGTGTTAATGTTATGTATTTAAACTATTTTTATTATATCCATATTAAATACTTTATAAATCCAGCATTAGAGCGCGATAAATGTTTTTAATTCATGTGCAACTTCGAGCCTAGTTTTAGTTTGGGAAAAACAAACGCTTCACAACACATGACATATTCAATCTTTGTCATATGAAGACGTTTTAACGTACGTCCTACAATTAACCTTTGTATTTTGTTCCCAATCTTCTTATTGTTCCGGGGCCACTTTCACAAAAAATCTTAAGTTTTTTCATAAGTCAAGACTTAAGCATGGACTTAAGTTAAAAGTTATAGTGAACTTAAGTTTTTATCAAGTCAGTTTCTCGAAAAAAACTTGAGACAATCTTATCTGTTCCTGACTTAAGTCTGGTCTTAAGTTTTGACTATATCAATGTTTCATAGCTACGCTGTAGTAAAATCTGTCAATTTTAAACCGGTAATGTGTAAATCGTCAATAGTATGATGTAATACATGTACAATCTTTTAGCAATGACTTATATACACATCACACAAACACATTAAATATCAATACACGATATCCTCGTGTTATCCTTGTACAAACGGGGAACGAAAGTAAAGCTGTTGAGGTTGATGTTAAATATATATATGTAGAATTTGAACAACAAAACAAAATCACTTTGCAGGCAAAGCTTTCATGACTTATCAGAAAGCAGCCAAATAATTGGATTTGTAAGGCTATCACTGAAAAGGTTAAGCAATATTTTCTTATTTAAATTCTGCATTTCGTTGCTTTTTAACATTCACTGATACATTATTTAATTTGTTTGCTTTTATTTTGCATTCAAACCTCAAGTTTGTTGTCGGGTAGCTTTAATCGTCTTTACACGCATTTTTATGTGTTCGCCTCTTCATAGAAACAGTGGTACACATATGCATTTGAATGCCATTTATTCTATGAGTCATATAATTTAAATTCTGTTTTAATTGCCAGTAGCATAGAACTTTAATGCAACAAGAACTGTCATGTAAACTGGCGAACTATGTGCCCTGCAAGCAGTAGGTAACTTGCTGGTCTGAGATAACCTGCACATATTTATTTAGTATTGGTCGTCAAACACTTCTAATGAGTTAAATATATTCTAATTATTCGCGGCCTACTCAAATGACATCTCTGAATTAAACATTGGGCGCAGCCATATTGAAATTTCTGGCTTAAGTCACCTGTTTTAGACTTAAGTCACCTCCCTAGCTGACTTAAGTTTTGTCATAAGTTTATGTTTCAAAATCGACTTAAGTTTTTTTGTGGAACAGTGATAAGATAAAAACTAGACTTAAACAACAACTTAAGTTTAAAAATGAACTGTGAAAGTGGCCCCCGTTTACTATCTTGAAGTAATGATGAATACGTTGTTTGCATCCAAATGAAAATTGGTTTTAATTAAATGTTGTTAATTGTTTTACACTTACAGATAAAACTGATTATATGTCATTTGGCACTGTTGGCTTCACTGAGACAACTGTTGTTGTAAACGAAAACGATACAGTGCATTTTAAATGTATTGCTAATGGAAATCCAACTCCAAACATAACTGTAAGGAACTTGAAGGAAGATCTGAAGTCTGTTGTGTCAGGCAGAATTGAATACATCCTAGAGAATGCGTCATGTTCAGACACAGGGCAATACATTTGTTCAGCTAGAAATAAGTATAATGTTAGACAGGGGCCAATTAAACATATTTTGCTTTTCGTAAGATGTAAGTATGTAGTTATAAGCAATTATGTTGATGTATCGTTTTACCTAATATGTAAACAGATATTTCTGATAATTTCACTTAATGACAGCGTAAAGTATTTTTTAGTGTTATAAAGAAGTATGATCGAAAAATACCAACAAACATGTATATATTTCATAACTGTTGCATACCATACAACTGAGCGTTAATTATCGAACACGAAATTGGTTTTATTATGCATGTTACCTTTATTAAAGCCGCCCGGCTAGCTCAGTTGGTAGATCGCAAGTCTACTGATCGAGGGGTCGTGGGTTCGATTCCCGGCCTTGGCATACTTTCATACAGCTTGGTCATGAAATTATTTCTACGGCCATTCTCCCTCCTACCAATGATTTTTAATTATGTAGGGCAGTTGTCAGTCACTGACGAAAGTATGCGCTTAGTAGTTGGTTAACAGCTAAATCCAGAGATTTTGCCTTTCCAGGAGGAGTGAGTAGGTCTACTGACCGCCGTTATATGACCTATATAATGTGTTGCTACGGCGTTAAATCCAACAAAACAAACAAATAAACAATTATTTATACGCCATGATGAATATTTAAGAACATGAAATATTTCATTCATTACAATATGCTTATAACTATTCATGTATTGGATTTGTAAAACAACATTCTGTACAAAATCATTGATAAAAAAATCATGAAAGTGAGTTATTATCTCCCTTTTATAGGACAATAATGTGATATAATAAATTAATATAATTAAAAAAAAACTGTCATAATAACAATGTTAGAATTACTCTGTACAATTAGGTGTTAGTTTTCTGATAGATTAACATGGTTTTGATTTAGGGGATTTCCACAACACTTTGTTTTAAGAAGAATGATACCAGTTGAAAAGATGATCAGTAATACGTTTCGGTATTGTGTACTATGATGTTACATTTATCGACAATGTTATATGTTTAATAAGTAAACTACCATTCAATAAATACAATGTACACAATAATCGCTTTAACCGACAAGCTAAAAGACCGGGACTAGTGAAAATTATTCTGGCTTGTGAAATAACTTATTTTAAATAATGTTGTCCAGTGCTATATTGAAATGAACAATAGGCTAATGTTCAAGAAAATTGTTTTGCAATGACTGTGTACATATTTCTGATTGGTATCAAATACTCGTGTAATTTTTAATTTTCATTTATGTAGTCGCTGAGCAGATTAAATATTTATAATACGCGACATACAATACTCTCTGCGAATTTCTCTTGATCAATGTTATCATTTTGAATTGGCCTAAATTTTCATCATCTGACATTGTGCATTATATGCAAACGAAGGTAAGTTAAGTCACAACTAGTATTTAAATATGCATTTCTATATTAAGGTCTCCCTAGATCAGCTGATATGGTTGTCGGGAATCAAAGTAGTAAAATAAATGCATCGTTTACTTTTACGTATAATGCTATTGCATACCCAGTACCGTCATTTACTTGGTGGATATTGGATACAGATAAAAACCAATGGAACGAACTAACTAATAGTGAAGGTGTGACAATACAATCATCAGACTTACAATCCAATCTTACAATCACAAAGGCTACGATGAAGTATTTCACCAAATTTAAACTTGATATAACGAATGATATTGGTACAACAATACAACATTATTCACTGGCACATTATGGTAATGTCATATTAGAAAGTTAAATATATTTTAAATGTAATATCTTTTCACATGTAAATTTTTCTAAATTTAATGCTGCTGGCATGTATTAAAGAAAACACTTCTTAAATAGCCTTAACTGGCATTAATGAAATAATTATAAAGGAGAATACACGTATATAGACGATTAAAAATACAAGTGAAGTGTTCGGGCTACTGTTCTTCAACAGAATATAACAAATAATCCTGACAGTCTAGTTTGAGTCAAATAGTAAATATTAGATCATTCACAATTAAAACTTCTTTGGAAAACCTTTCAAATAGTTACACATATACAAAAGTATGCTTCCAACGAATTGAATGAAGCAAAGTCCTTAATAAGTGATAACGTCTTGAGATTGCCACAATTTAAGGGCTGTGAAAATAATTATTCTGATTAAAAACCAATAATATTAAAATAGAAATACATAACTTGAAACATTGTAGAGATACGTAAACAAATTATATTTTCAGATAAGCCTGAAACACCAACAGGGTTACAATTTGTTGAAGATCGTACTACATCAGCATCCATACACCTTGAATGGAAACCTGGTTTTAATGGTGGACCAGAACAAACATTTCATATAAAATATAAGAATAGTTCAACTGAGACATGGAATTATATCAACATAACTGATACTAGTGAAGATATAATGAGTTATACTATGACTGGCTTGACTGAGAACACACAATATAATATTGTAATATATGCATCAAATATACTGGGACAGTCAGCGGAGTCCAATAGTCTTATAGTGCTTACCAAAATTGTTATCAAAATACAAGGTAAAAAACAATTATGAATACTGTTACTACACTCATTGATTGAAAATATCAATTTTATAAATCATAAAGGCGATGTTATGTTTTTAGTGAACACCATTTAAAAATGAAACTGTTTTGTTTAATTTGATAATTGTATTTGTATAAGCTTTCTCTATTTGATTGTTTAGTGTAACCGGATGTATCATTGCTTCTCTAATTTTAAAATACACAATACAATGATTATATTATATTCGATTAACATTTTCGATTTTTAATCTACATTATGAGACAAAGCTTTAGAACGAGGTATTTAATAATCAGAATGAGTGCATGTTATATTCTACGACAAAGTCATGTTTAAGCCCATTCTAATGTATGATCTTTTGTTGTACCAACAAGCCGGTATATCGTAAAAGCAGTGCATGTTGTCATTTTAAATATAGATAACATTGTTTTAAATATAGATGACGTTGTTTTAAAAGAATACACACCAACGTGGTTATCTTAGATAAGTATTTAACTGTATACACATTAACATATGGTAATGATTGTGGGAATATATATATACATTTTTCATTTTATTAATTAGAAGAAAATGAAGACACTACTTCGATGGTTGGAATTTATGTCGGAATAGCCACGGGATGTGTTATACTAATTTTGCTGTTTATATTTTCGGTATGGAGATGCCGTTCAAAACCAGGTAAGTATTAAACGATTTAATAACTAATCTAAATGAGAAAACATTCATAATTTTGTTCTGTATGCAAATTAGATAACAAATCCGCACTATTATTAAATTCGTTATTCATTCAGTAAAAAGACCTTAAGCCTAAAGCGATAATGTTACTTATTTCTAGTGTTTGTTCATTGTGCTGTACGAAATAGGAGTCCGCCATGGGTGGTATCGTGCCAAATACGTATCATTATTAAGCTTAATCTCCTCCTGCAGTTACAAAACAAGCACGAAAAGTGTAATCTGCTGCATAATGTGTATTACAACGTGTGTCTACATCCATTTAGCAGGTATTGGCATACGTTATGTTATTTTTTTAACTTATAACATGAGCTTTACAGTTTATTCCCTTTAGTCATGTTGTTCTGCTCCTGTTGAGTGACTGAATTACAATGTGCTGTATATGTTGGCGTTGTCTAAATATAATTTATATATTGGTTGCTACCATGTTTACATATGTTTGTATAATTATTACTATTAACATTAGTTCTGTTTGTTTCAGCTGACCCTGACGTTCGAACTGTTTCAACGAGGTAATTACATCCACTTATCACAACTAAATTAAAAATGTATAAAAGTAAGCTAGCCATAAACTGCCTTCTCACTTAATGTTGACAGACAATAGACTTTACTATTGTTCTTGGCAAGATATGTTTAAATTTATTTTGATGACCCTTTGTTTTCTATGTAAAATATGTCACAATAAAACTTTGAAACTGCGGACAATACCTTAGCATTTGAGTAATATATCAGAGAAAACCATTCATTATGTAAGAATCCATTTTCATTCTGAGTAGAAAGTTTATCTTCACATTGCTGCAGTGATTAACCAGTGCGTAACTACCGTCCCAGAAAAGCTTACGACTAAAACTGTCTAACTCATTGTCATATTTAGTATCGAACTCACGAACCACATCAGCGATATTACTTTAACTACCTAAAGCAATCGTCCAAGGGGACGAATACTGATTAAAATTGTGTAATTGAAACATTAACTCATAATCCTTTGAAAATAATGACCAAACGAAGCTGGTCTTGTTATTTTTAATACTCGGAAACAAATTACTACATCAATGAATATCTTATAAACACTTCAAAAGCAATATTCAAAATTTATTTTTAGTACGAAAGTACATCAACGGCTCACTATATAAGTACAGTGTAATCTACTTAACAGACACCAGCTATCGGCGGTAACTGCTTTAAATGGCCAATCTGGCTTCTATTCACCCATTTCTGCACATATTCACTAATTGACCTGTATTAAGTGGTCATGGTCAATTAGCTTTTAGAATAACCAAAGCATCGCCTTCAGTGTACAATGGCACATACGTGTTAAAAACCACCCAGTTAAGTCTTAAACAGTCCAAATTTATCAACCAAGTGTCATCACATTAAGTAAGACTACAATTTTACAACTGAGACATTGTCACTTGTGCCTTTTTTAAGATCATTGAACAAGAAACTGCATGAATAATCATGAATAATCAACTATTCTGATTAAACTAATTTAAGCAATTTATATCTGAACCAGGTTTTAGTGGTCACCTGCTGTACGCAGGCTATTTATCCACTTTCCTTCACTGGCTGCTTAAAGCAGGTTATACTGTATTACAAACCAAATTATTTGTGCTTACTTTTATCAGGTTTATGCTTATGTATTCTGTTGTTCTTTATATCGTATAGATGGGTCTAATTACATGTAAGGTAAGAACAATTCATACCGGTTATCCGTCGACCCATATGTCTGTTGTGATTTAATCCAAGACTTCTTTTGATATTTGTAGAAATGTCCAAGTACCAATTGTGAGATCTTCAGAATGTGTGTACTACAATGAAGGAATGCAAGTATTTATTATATTTATCCTTTATAAATATTTCCTTGCATCATTTTATTCTTAATAGAGAAGTGATTGGCAGGACGTGCTTAACATGAAGCAATATATATGTCAGTCGATCAGTTTCTTGGTTTTTTGTTAGTTAAGTTAATCATATCTCTGTGTTCATCGGTTAATGCATTCCTATAATGCATATACAATGTAAAGGAAAAACTGTTCAATATTTGCAATCTTTTATCATTGAGTCACTAACAGCATCAGTATTGTCTAAAATCAGGTGTGTAAAGTTCGTGGCCATGGATGTTTTACAGACAAATTCTCATATGTAATATGTAATAATATATCAATTCAATTATCAAAGCTTATTACACAGTTGCTCTTGTATTAAAGGAGTATAAAGTTACGCCATATATACTTGTCGTCAAGTTTGGTGACGGATCGATTCAATTTTACCAAATACTCTGCACACTTATTTTGAAGAATGGCGTATTTACGAAAATATTATTAATACTTATTATTAATAATGTTTTCTTAGCTCAGGCTAATAGTGTGGTTTATTTTTAGCGTTTATTTGTATCATTTTACTATTTCAGTATATCAACTTACGAAAGTTTAGATACAGAAAATGAAGATGTGTCAAATTATTCTGTTTTGGATACACCAGCACCAGGTATGCATTTCGATAAACAGATAAAAAGCCATGTGACAAGTCAGTGTGTACATTCGGGAGATTTCGCTTTACGCTTAAATTTCTCTAGGAGCTGCTTGATTTGCATTGGCCTGTATCCATAGTATATGCGCCGGTCATGTGATCGCCCCATGACACATTAAATATGAATCAATAAATCTACTTAAATGTTCATTTAAACGATTTAGCTGTTAACCAACTATTAGGCGCATATTTCCATCAGTGACTGACTAGTGTCCTATATTATTTAGAATCAGTAAAAGAAGGGCGAATAGCCGTAGAAAATATTTCATGGCCAAGATACTTGAAAGTATGCCCCGCCCGGGAATCGAACCCACGACCCTTCGATCAGTAGATTTGTGACTGATTACCAACTTAGCTAGCCGGGCGGCTTTTAACTAACAAATAGTGAACATATTTATATATTCAAGTTTGCCATTCATATACGTTTATCTATTTCAGAATATACGCAAAATGATAGATATGAAAATATGAACTTGAAAGCGTTCTAAAGAGATATTTATGTGAAAGAGATTAAGGGTGAAAGATATAATATTTAATAGAATTCTACCACACATATATTGTGATTATATTTATATTGCTAAGCATATAACTGATCAAACATGCTACATGTGATACATAGTAGCCTTTATTTGTCTCTGCATATAATACACAATCCTTTTTTTTTAACAAATTGGTGCTAAATAAACATCAACTTTATGAACACCATTGGAAAATTATTGTCATATATTAACAGCTTGTTATTTGAGTAGAAAGTGTTCAAATACACACTTTTCATTAATAATTTCAGTTATAAGCTTATGAATGTATTAAGTCAAACAATATCTTGTCTTTTATCAAACATGCAAGTTTCACCTACATTTTCCTAATTATTTACATGCTTTTGGTCGTAATTTATACTGTTCTTCTCAATGACAAAATTAGTTTCCTGTGTTCGACATAAAACCTTGTATTTCCTATTGTCGATTCTATAGTCTATTGGCAGTGCTGATTCAGCGTAAGCGATCTCTATACAAGTGTCATAATCCTACTATGTACAAAGACCATGAAAGCAAATCCTGTTTGAAATCAGAAACCTGCTTCTCTTGAATTAATATTACATATTCAGTTTTTCACAGTGAACTCTATTCGAGAAATATGCCGTAGTAATTGTGTGTTTGTAATATCCATATAAAGGTAAACGTTTGTTCAATATAAATATTTATTATTTAAAATCAGCATTCTTTCTTCTTAACCTAAACTTCATAAATAACAGTATATATCAACTGAATACATATGTAGAGAGTTCCAGAAAACTATTGATTCTTTAGTCACACTTTTCTTTAAATCATTTTTACATACGTTTCTTCAACGTTTGTTTGACCTGAAAAATATTTATATATTTTCTATGCTAAAATTTAATACATGTAGCTAATAATAATGATAAACATTATATTTTTAATGAACACACGTCGATTGGCATTTCCTTGCTATACAAGTGTACCATTGAAAATCCATTCATTACCCGGATAAACAGTTTACACATTTTTTTGTATATATTGCATTAGTAAAATACTTTTAAATTACTACCGCAATTTTCAGATAACTACTAATGTAACTTTTACAAAGTGTTTCACAACAGAATGGTAAATGGTTCTAGCTATTTCATTTTAAATACTTATTTACTATCGAAAGAATTAAAACAGATTTCATCATCATTATTAAATTTTAGCCTAGGATAATCATCAAAAGAAGTTAATAAAGTAAGATATCACTAAAAATGTCTTATAAAACCATTAAATTTGGCGTGTGTAAAAAGTACATTCAATCCAACTCATATAAACTTTGGGATTACCAATTAAGATTTATTAAATCACATATTTTCATGCAATTGGTAATTGTATTGATTGATTCGGCATAACTGTATCAAATAATAGTTTTATGAAAACATCAAAGAATCGTATGATAATCTGATGTAGACTTGTAACTTTTTGAAAATATTAGCAAAATTACCTGAGATTTCATTCTCCAAACCAGAATAACTTGATAGAACCTTATTTTCCATGTCTAATGTTCCATATTTGGAACTGCTGAAATTAACATAACGAGCCAATACATAAATAAAATGAATAATTATAAGACATGCATTCATTTGCATTCATATGTCCTTATTTTACAAAAATATGCAGGTTTTGATGATATATTCTTTTTGTTTAGTATGAATTAAAAGAATTAGACCAGGTAGCATATTCATCAGGAAAGTTAATGTTATGCTTACTGTGAATAAAATACACACACGTGTTCACTTTGGCATAAGTATTTTCAAATTCACAACGCATTAAATCTTATAAAAATGATTATGTTTGAAAATGTCATTGATTCAGTAATTTTGTAAAGAAACTATTGTTTACATTAAAATGCTGCTAACAGCAGATGTGTCAATTATGTAAAGATATTACTTATTACAAAAAAGTAACACGTTTCTCAAACAAAACAATAATCGCAAAAACTGCTTTCGCCTTTACATTGCATTCAACACATTGTAATTTAAATACGTAATTTTTTTTATAAGAACTATCATAGAAATCTAAAATGTAACAATGCCATGAAATCTTGCCTTTCTTGCATTCCGCCTTGTGTTAAAGGTTCGCTTGAATGTTGTACAGTCCTGTAAACAAGAAAGCAATGTAAGTTAGTATATACTTCGTAAGTATAACTGTGAATTTCAGCAATGTAAATCATTTTATTGTGATTTGGGGTACGAATTACATAAAAAATAAAAAAAACTCTGTAATTGACTTTTTGATGATCCATGGATATTATTTAAATTTGAATTGTACGTATAGCTCATTTGAAAATATTAAAGAATTAGGCAAATACCCGTAGTAGTAATATCGCTGTTAGGAAATCGGGTTTAAAACCAGTTTGCGGGTTTGAAACCCTTCCACAAGAAAAAAATTAGGAAATTATTTAACATAAAACAATGGCAAAAACCAAACAAAAATAATTTGAATGTCTATTCATTGATGTTGACTTACTTAACGACATCGTGAATAGCAGTTTCGTCGGCAGTTTCTTCAACTTTTTTCCTGTTTCTAGATAATAACAAACACAATAAATGTTAATCATTTAGCATCTTCAATAAAAGTTTGGAAAATTTTACTTCTTACGTTTTCAACTGATGAACTACAATTTTCAACTACAATACATAACTACAATTCATTTATATTCATAATAACGCATGATATCATATGAAATTGAAAACATGAAAACATAAAACCATTTCATACTATTCTATAACACACTATCAGACCTGATGTACGTTTGCATATCGTAAATATCTGAAAACCCTTACACTTTATTTATTTATCTATTGAAGTTAACGCCGTGTCAACACAATTAAGGTTATTTTACGGCGTCCAGCGTACCAAACCTTGCTTTCCTGGACCATTGTTTATAACCAGTACTCGCCTACAATTCCACAAGACTGGAAACTTCTCCATATTATCTAATCAATAGAGGAAAATCGACATTATTGTCAAATTTTCATGGAAGGGTATAACCTCCCCGGATGGGATTCGGACCTGCGCCCCCTCAGGCACGAGATACCAAATCTCGGCGCGGGTTAAATACCCTTATACATTAAAGTAGAAATAATTGAATATAGAATGAATGCTTACATCACTGGTTCTTTTGGTTTGTCAGTTTCAGCTGAAAGCAGATTAGCGAATCATAAATGTCAAATAACACTTTATAAAAGCTGTAGCAGTGATTACCTTATATCGATTGGAAATGATTAAGTGAAAGTGGATCTCTTGAGGAACGCATTAAATGATATATATTGATTCCAGAAAAAATGTGAGAAATAAATTGAAGACGGGGACAATTAATAAAGATTAATCACGCCTTCAGAAACAGATACATAAATAAAGATGCATCAAAAGATTTAAAACATAGTTTTATTTTTGCTAGACAAATAAAAGACCATAAGGACTTGCTTATAGGCGGCATCTGAATGTCTTTCACAAACCACAGCTTCTTGTTATAAAATGTGTAAAAGAATGCAACTTGGAGATCTGGCATATTTTGTGAAGTTATTTGATATACCCAAAACTTACCTTTTCTAGAACAGATTTTCCATGCCAAACAGAAAGACAAACAGATAAGTAGAATGAAACCATTCCATACTGCCAACATATAACCAAGCACAGTTGCGTTGTCAGGATATTCAACAATTTGATCTTTTAAATGAATATTCGAGTTTTCTGATATGAAATCAAAACACATTATATGTTATCTTAATTTACTTTCACAAAGATATTTGCAAAAACAATTAAGAATTAGTACATATTTGGAGATGCAAACTTTTATTTTTCTGTGTAACGTTCGAGCAACCCATCGTTAAGGTTATAAGACTCTCAGTCTATGGAAAAGCTAAATTTCTATATAAATCTAGCGGCCGGTGAAAAATCAATAGTTGTTTGAATTGAAATATTGTTTAAATTTCAATTTAATTATAAAAAAATCCTCATGTTATTGAACTTATCTTAACGTATGATTATATTCTCGGGTGAAGGATTCACGTATTCCAGATACTTACCCCATTGTAATAGTTCATACGTTTGTTCATATACACCAATTTTGTTCTTGATAATAACTTTGTATAAAGTGAAATCTGATTGACTGGCTGCTGTGATTGTAAGATTGGAAAGTAAATCTAACGATTCAATCTTGATATTAATTCCATTTGAAAGTTGCTTCCATTCGGTTTCCACCAGTTGCCACCACGTAAAAGTAGGATAAGGATATGCTACAGCATTGAAAATGAGTGTTACAGAGTGGTCCATCTCTACTTTTCTTTTCGTGACAACGGCATCTTTTGCTCTTGGCGTACCTCAAATATTTAAATATTGAATGTGATATATTAACTTAGTACATAGAAACAAGGGTCAAGTGATAGGACCGCGCTTAGGGATCGCGAGGTACCGTGTTCGAATCTGATTATGGACATTGATTTTTTCCTTAAGCAGAAATTCCAGTACACCCAGGTGTAAATGTGTATTGTAAATGATCCCCTTAGGGGATTTAGATGATCAGAAATTTCAACACACAATTTCGCAGTCGGCTGTATATATATATATATATATATATATATATATAAAGAAGCAGATATATAACCACACTTTAACTTAAAGTACACTTAAAACATTCTATATCAACTTACAATTTTATGACCATCTTATCCTTTTTATAAATCATAATACATTATTGTCAAAGTTAGTATTGCCTTGAAGTCAGATTCTCCTGTGTACTAGTGATCCAGTGAACTAAAGTAAAAAGAAACTACTTACGGGACTTACATATCATTCAAGGGATGTTATTTCAGTACCATGATAATAATTGTTGTTTTCTATATGTATTAGCAAATAAAATACAATTTCCGACTTTGTTCGTAAAAGTATTAGAAATCGAATATCATTCAAACAGATTTATACAATGTCGAGTAGGCGTGCCAACTTTATACTTACATCTTACAAATAGGTAAACATGTTGCATTGATATCATTCCAGCATTATGCACATTCATGGTTGAACAAATATATAGTCCTGCATCCGAACACGTGGCTTTCTCCAAGATAACATCAACTGTTTTCGACACAACCGGTTCAAATGGGTCACCATTTTTTCTTAATGAAACATTGGGAGATGGAACGCCTTCAGCAATACATTCCAAGTGCACTTTATCGTTTTCGTTCACCTCTACAATTTTCTGTGTGTCACCAACAACACTGAACGATGTAATATTGGCCTCATCTGTTAGTTAAGAAAAAATATTACACTATAACTGTATTTACAGCAATGATTAGTAAAATCACAAAGGAATATATTTTAATATATATAATTTCTATTCCTTGGAGCAGAATCCCACTTTGCACCCTGCAATCATGTATTTTCAAAGCGTCTAACCAGTTTCCCCATTGGCCGGGGTTGCCCGGATAATATAGTCATTACCTTTAAGATCTTTATCGAGCCAATCAGGCGCTGACACTGATGAGTGTTCTGGTGGGGTCCATGAGCGGAATCTGACTTGCAATCATGGATTTTCAAGGTATCTAACAAGATTCCAAATCGACCATTTGGCTATCTTTCAACAAACAGTCCATTTTTGCACGTACACATTGAACGATCGAATAAAATCATTTGGCCTATTAGTGACCTACTTGAACTGAGCAGATATTAATGACGATTTAATAAGAATAAAAAATGTTGATGAATCACAATAATAACTCGGATATCTCATTATGAAATAAAGACACTTGCTGCAGCAAACAGTCAATTTTAGGCATTAAATAAATTACACAATAAAGCCAAACTTCACTTCAGTAAAGGGAAGCATAAAAAATAAAATACACTTCTTCTATAAAGATTTGTTTTGAAAATTGTTTTTAAAAACAACTTTTAAATCACAATTCATAAATGCATCTCTAAAATATGAAATGTTTTAAACAAAACACGGTGCAATTCAAAAGTGTGATATTTAAGTGAATCATAGCCAATATACTTCAATAGGACAGTAAATATGACAAGATATTATTAATTATGCCGTACTTACATAAAACATTAAGAGTTCTTCTAGCCGACTGTATAGGACTTGTGTTGGCTCTATTTTCAGCTTTACAAAATATCTGTGCACTATCTTGTTGTCTAGATGGAACAAACCTTAGTGTACTTGTTGTTACACTGAAATCATCATTGGTGGTACTAGATGTAATATTCTGGTTTATCTGAGAAGTTACACCAGATTCTACTTTATGCCAAGTCACTGAAGCATCTGGACGTGAGTCAGATGTTTGACAAGTAAACACAATAGCCATATTTTCTTTAACATCCAACGGGTTGGATGAGGGTGTGATCGATACAGATGAAACTGGAACTAAATATAAGTATACGATATAAACTTACTTCTTTGAGAAATGCTTTTCATTGCACATAAAGAAAATATGTAAAACTATTTTAGAATATGACATTTCACGTAGAGAGATTTTGCATAACAACTACACAATAAACGCACACATCAGGAACGCTAATCTTGCTTGGAACACCATGCATCAAAAAGACATCTAAACAATCCTTCTTGCATCAACATTACACGGGTCGAGCGAAAAATATACTGACTTGTTCTTTTCGGTCCTTATGAATTAAAAATAAGTTTCTTCAGGTATTAGCAACTACATGACAAAATTTTCAATTTGTTCACCGTTCTTATGTTTTAAATGCTAGTAGAATAACGATATTGTACACAGCATAGACACATATTTTCGGTTAAGACTGCAAACAATAGGATGATGCATTTAGCGAGTAGATACTTTGTGTAAGAAGAACCATGTTCATGAAAAGGCCAAGCATCTAACTGACTTAAAATGCCTAACAAAATCAATGTATTGAATTAAAAGAAATTTAATTACTATAGTTTTTTTATATAATGTATGGAATAACGATAAAAACAATTTTATTAGTATGCAAATCTACGTTGAATAAATTATACTTTTACCATTTAGAAGTCTTTAATCAAGAAACTGTTAAAGCATATTTTTTGAAGACAGTTCTACATAAATTAGATCTTGTTACCTTGAACAGTTATTGTTGACGTAGGTCCAGATGATTGACCTTGAGGAAAACAAGACCATACGCTATTACGTTGACTTCTTTGTACATTCTTCACTGTGACCTGATATACTGTATTGGTACATGTATAGGAATATTTGGTTGTATCATATAAGAAAGATGTTGATCCTAGTGCACATCTTCCATTGTGTGCACCCATTGTGGTGGTATAAGACATTGTTATATCTACAGGTAGCAGCCAGTTGACATAATTTACTGCACTAGATACTGTACATACAAAGGTTATATCACTTCCTTCAACTACATCAGGATCAACAGGTACTAATGTAGTTGTCTGACAGTTACAGTACAATACTGAAAAAAAAGAGAATTTTTATCAATAAGTAGAGCACAAATGCAAACAATCTTAAAGACACTTTACACAGCACACAACAAGTAGAAGAACAGCAATATATTAAGTATTGCATCTTTATACATTTTACCCAAAGGACATTTTAAACAGACCAGTTCGACATTCATCAATTTTCATTATATATAGTGCACATGAATATTGTAAGTATTTTATGATATGGCAATTAAGTATGTATAATTAAGACTATACGATTTTTATTTGTTCGTTACGTCAGTGCCATAATTCAGACCCTTTCCCACTTTGAAAATTTACCGAATCCAGAAGAAGTCCCTCAGTCTATATGTATAGAGCAATTCAAATGATCGTCTTCTGTGACAGGCGCAATAATTCCTGAAATAAACATGTTTATCGGTTTATGCTGAAGCGTATGTATAATAGCTTATGAGTTAAGCGTCTGAGTAGAGCTCTTGACGTCGTATTATGTAGTAGAATGGTATCAACTATTTAGTAACGACTTGTTGTTTGTGCCAATTGTCAGTATATATGTTACATCGTATTATGTAATAGAAAGCTTCTATAGGAAAAGTTAAAAGATCGTAGTAAATGGTTTTGAATGATGTCTGAAAAGACGACAACATTTATTTAATCACATTTGAATTGTTTTAAGAATTTGTCGGAGCCGGACATTGAATTCCACTTTTCAAACCCGAAAAATTCAGTGCCTTCAGCGCTTTGATTATTACTTGTTCGGGACTTCAGTCCTTAACAAATATATTTACGGTATTTTGACCCTTTCCCACTTTGAATATTTACCGAATCCAGCAGTAGTCCCTCAGTATATATGTATAGAACAAATCAAAATGATCGTCTGCTATGACGGGCTTATTAATTCGCTAGTAATCCGTACTTTATCTCAATCGTAAGAATATTTGCCTCTATGTTGTGCGTCTCAGTAGGGATGCTTACGTCATCTTATGTAATAGAATGGTATTGTAGTGCCCCGTTCGAGACCTAGTTTTATATTTTTGTTTGGGTACGAACTGCTTTGAGTACGAATTTATTGCTATTTTTACGGTGTGATTTTCTTATTATTTAAGCTTTTGCAATCTGCATTATCGGTCCGTGCAGTTTCGATTTTGTATTTACATACTATTAAAACCCCACTCACTTTGTATTAGTCCAGTTTTAACTCGTAAATCCTTTTTTAACTTTGCTGCACATTTGTGTGTAAACATGATGTATGCCATTTTTGTTAACATACGCCATAGAGGTCAGGGTTGAAACTTTAGGTTTATTTAATCAATAACGGGCTTTGGAAGTGAAAAATTAATGTTTAAAAGCCCGGAAAAGTTGTCCTCATGTTCAAATTTATAACTTTAGACTTTATTTAATTGATCTATGTAATAATTGAAATGACTTTAATACATTTTTGTGTTTAAATCTATTTTTCTTGCTGTTCGTCGATATAGAAAACCGGCACGTTCATGTGGCGTAATCATTATCCGTCAACCTTTTTGACGGATCCGGCAATTTTCTATGACGGATTACGGGATTCTGTCAATATTTTTTGACGGATTCCTGCACCATTTTGTGACGGATTTTGGCACGTATGAAAGGTTTCCGTCACAGAATTTCGAGGACTCCAGAATTTTTCTACTTCGAACAGGTTGGACTATTTAATTTCATTTTGATCGTAAATATACTTTATGGGGGGTTTTTAGTAATTTTTTTTATTTTAAAAGAGCATTATTGTTATTTTTTGAGTTTAAGAAATAATTTTAAAGGGTAACTTGAGCATTGCATTTAAACATAATTTTGTGCCTGGAAATTCCAAGGAAACCTTAAAAACTTATTTTATTTTATTGTCTTTGTATTTAATGCACTGTCATACTTCTTGTATTCACTCATTTCAACTTGCTTGATTTTTTATAGCAGATATTTGAACATTAAATTTTCTATACGTTCACTGAACTTTGTTAGGTATATTTTATCACAATAAACTTAACCGTTAAAACTTAACTGTATTTTGCTTGTTCTTTTGGTTGTTTATTTATATTACTTAGTACTTATATTTAGTTACCGGAGTCCACAGGTAATTTTGTATTGTGGTCACTCTTGTCCGTTTTACTCAGTACTCTGTCCGTCCGCCTGTCCGCTTTGACTTAACACTTTGAGAGCAAATAAAAGAGATATTCGTCCAGGTATCTCCGGAGCACTACAGTTTCAACATTTCAGTCACGACCCGTCGTTTGTGCCAGTTGTCAGTAGAAATGTTACATCATCTTATGTAGTAGCTAGAATGGTTCAATAGGAAAAGTTTAAAGATCGTAGTGTATGACTTTGAATGATGTCTGAATATTGGGCTTCATTTATTTTATATACAAATGCAGTAGAATAATTGTGCATGAATGATAACTTTTAAGCGGCATTTATTGAATTGTTTTAAGAATGACCCCTTTGTCTTGTGGAGATTGTGTGAAAAAAAATAGTAGTGTGTTCGCCTGTCCGGTTTATCTGTTGAATTTATAGGTTGATTTTTAAAAGTGTTTTGAACTTGAACAGTGCTGGTCAACCTACTTAACTAATATCACTGAACTGTTCTCTGAGAACGACCGTTTTGTTGGAGCCGGAAATTAAATTCCACTTTTCAAACCCGAACAAATTCAGCGCTTTGATTAAATAGTTTGTTTCCCATCAAATGTTTTTTAATGAATTTAGTTATGCTTATATACAGGTCGTATTCTAGGTCATGCGTGTTTTTGTACTTTAAACAATGGACTAGTCCACAACATAGGTGAATAAGCTTATGCATGAATAGCATTTCAATGATTTAAACATACTACTTCGATATTGAACATTTATTATAAGTAGTGTATATGCACATTATAAATTCTATATATTGACGTGTTTATGAAATAAGTGTAAACTAACTAAACTATAAATTTGTAAAAATAATTCTCTAAATATTTGTGTGTAATGAAACCGGCAATGTTTTTATACGCAATGTTTACGTGGACGACCTGTACACTATGTTTACAAATACAGTTTACAAACATCAGTCAATTTTGACTTGGCGCGTCGATTCTACAATATAGAGAGTAAGTGTCAAAACTAGGGATGGATGAATGCAGTCAGAAATACTATTTGATCATCTACATAAAAACAAGTGAGATATATCTATACTTAATACACTAAGCCTCATGTTCTGAAAAATTAAATTTGTTTCCACAATAATACTTTGAAACTGCTTCGCAATAGTGAGGACTCGTGGCGCTTCCCCATAAACGGATGAATTCAAAAGTTGAATGACATGCTATGCTTCGAAGATAGATTTATCGAAATATACATGTATATATGCTTTTGTAAATGCACCTACCTGCTACTGTATAAATCCAGAACAGTCTGAGAAACATTCTTTCAGTTTCAAGCTATCTATTTTAATAAATTCACAAATGTAAATATATTATCGCCAACATTACTGTATATACATATACGAAAAATCGCGTGTCGAAAAATCGTAAATCAACTGTGAATGTTTTTTTTATAATAAAAGGTATCCGTAGTTTTGCATATTTAACATACTTAAACATCCTGTCTGTAATTTTATCTAGCTATTTGTTTTCTTTTATACCTTATATAAATTTAGGTCAACAAAGTACTGTAAACATATTGGTTTATTATTCCCTAACCGTAGTATCACATATAAAGTTAAAGCGAGGTTTTATGTCTGCATCCATATTCATGTTGAGCAGTCTTAACTATTTGTGTACGAACATTCTAATTATTAAAATCATCTTTAGACAGATGGTACTCATCAGTATCCATTTACAGTGGATGGATTGCAACGACTGTAGATACATTTTTGCACAAGGCAATTAGCAGAGTACGTAATGGTGCTCGAACTCGTGACTTTTCGAACCCAAAGCATGTGTCCTACAACCGAATTAACACTATTACTATAGTTCGAACAAATAAACAAGACACTGTTTATAATAACATTACAATTGACTAACCCACGATGAGGGATGCTCGGGATGACTTTAAAATAAACAATTGTGATATGTTTTACTTGTGTCCTAGTTGTTGGTGTAATGGAAAGCGTTCTACCATTACAAGCATGATTTACCAAGTGGTGGTGGTTTATCAACCATGCTAATTTTGTTAAAATGAATTACACAAATTTCATTATTAATACTGCCTACCCCTGAAATGAATGGTCTCGTTTATAATGTTTACCAAAACACTTTTTTTTGTACGCACTATAAACAGTACAATTACACTTACAATATACACATGGTAAAACAATAACATATACAATATATATAGAATGTAAACTTTTGTATGCTAAATACAATTCGATAAATATTTTTATTTTATTTTATACTATGGTATAAACGAAGCGTTATTCAATACTCATCACTTAGTTAAAATTTGAAGTTTTGGTGATTTACATTCGTATTACTTACAGAGAGTTATTCAGGGGCTTTCCCCGTTTTTTTTTTATTTACTTACTCAAAAACTCTTGTTATTGCACCATTAGTGTTTAATGAAAGTTTTGTCCTGCTGTTTTTCACTCTATTTGCATTCAATACACTAACAAACGGCTTGGGTATAACTTAGAACCTCAGAGCATTTAGTAACGAGTGTTAGCAAAATTTACGGTTAAGGGACACAACTCAACCCGAAGACAACTCAACCCGTGCTTGACTTAAGTCAAAGTTGGAACAAGTCAACACGGTAGTAGGGAGTGAGTTGTCTCGGGTTTAGTTTTTCCAGCACTTTCTTTACGGAAAGTGTCTGAACCTTCGCGATAATTGAACAGGCTACAGATATTTTCGTATGATGACTGTAAGCCTACATTTCTGTACACAAACAAATCTCATTTACTACATTTTTTAAGTATAGTTAACCACTCACGGACACGTAGACATGTATTTCACTCCTGAAAGAACGTTCATGCTTGACTTAATTTACTGAATAAAATTACATCTTTAGTTTAAAGCATTTATATAACACAATAAAACTGCTTGTTTGAGGTTATCGCATACCATTCAATTTAATGTAGGTACATAAAATGAAATATGAATAGTCCACAGGTGAATTTAACAAAATAATATGTCGTATAGAAGAATACTCTCAACATTTAAATATTTAAACTACTTTATATACTTCATGGTTAGAATGAATCTAGCATATGTTTCTAGATAGCTAATCATCAATTTGTGAATTAAGAAATAGAAAGTGATAAACAAATTACGGATCTAGTAAACCAGTTAATGAATTTGTTAACTTTTTAGTTTTTTTTGAGACAGAAATATGGCAACATGCATTTGATATGCTTATAATCAGTATAATATTTTAATGATACGTCTGTGATATCCTTACTCTGTTTTTAAGTTGTTATGTTTGGACTTTATCATAAAATACATTGCGACCTAATGAAAATGCTTCAAAGCCACAGCCGTGTCGTAGTGGTTAGCATGTCTGACTTCGAATCCGGAGATTGCGGGTTCGAAACCCGGTTGCGGCAGGTCATACTATACATGAGTTGTCGGCCTCGTGGTAGGGTAAGTTAGTGCTGGTGATAGAAAAAGTGTCCAGGAAACCTATAGTAGGAAGAGCTGCCCGTCGTATATATGACCTATATAGGTGTTGAATACGACGTTAAAAATGCTTTATCATGGAATATTTTAAAACTCATTAAACGTTTGCCTAAAAAAAGAATAACGAAGCATCTAAATGAAATTCTATATTATATGATATAACTTCTACACATAATAAAGTATTTACAACTAAACCTGGAGCTTTTGGTTATTGAAATTTTAGCTCAAACGA
This sequence comes from Mactra quadrangularis, assembly GCA_025267735.1. NCBI lineage: Eukaryota > Metazoa > Mollusca > Bivalvia > Venerida > Mactridae > Mactra > Mactra quadrangularis. The sequence continues at coordinate 45,720,450 of CM046299.1, read as the reverse complement.
ACTATCCCGCCATTAACTTACATTTTAATATACTGGAACGCAAAAAATATACATTCAGTAGAAGACAAATTTCACATTCCACAAAGTAATACCCCCGTTACATCAAACTCGTTCTTACTACTCTCTAATAAATTGGACCGAACAAGTTCCAACTGTATGCAAACGGACTGGACGTTTTTGCAACTTTCTACGGTCTGTGTACGAACGTTATGGACGAGCTCGGACGGGGTTGAATGGGTTTTCTGAACTTTGAGTCGACTAAAAAAAAATATGCGGCCACCTCGTTCTGCAATTAGACTGAGTGACAACGTACTTACACCGAAAAGGATGTACTGCGAACGGAATTGCCATACTAGCATCGTACTCGGGACGTGATTGTCGTAGTTCGATCGGGCCTTAATTTGCAGTACGTCTACACACCGACCAGTTCCGTTTCCAGTTCCCGATCGAACTACGAAAAGTAACGTCCCGAGTACGATGCTAGTACGGCAATTTCGTTCGCAGTACGTTCATTCCGTTGCCAGTACGTTGTTACTCAGTCTAATTGCAGAACGGGGTGGCCGCAGAAAATTTTTGAGTCAACTCAAAGTTCTGAAACCCCATCCTCGTTCAACCCCGTCCAAGCTCGTCCATCACGTTCGTACACAGACTGTAGAAAGTTGCTACTACGTCTAGTCTGTTTTCACACCGTTGGAACTCGTTCGGTCCAATTTTTCAGAACGTAGTGAGAACGAGTTTGGTGTGACGGGAGTTAAACTCCCTCATTCCGTTCGCACACAGACTTAACTCGACTTAATTACGTCCACAGTGCGTTTTTATCCCGTCTAAATGCATAAACAAAATATAAAGTTCTGAAACAGTTTGCAACACGTTTACACACAGGACGGTGTCTCTTGACGAGAACGAGCAATTTTACCCGATGTGAACTCAATACAAACGGACTTCAGACGGGAAAAAAACGAATTGCAAGTATCGGGAACTAATTCTGATCGAACTATAATCGTATAGCTGACATTGCCCGACTTACACGGCACGTTTTTGCTCGTTCACAACCAGTTTCGCCATATTTTTAGGACGGGGTTGAACGTTCTGGGAACTAGTTTGGTGTAACGGGGCATTAAGGGCATAATTAACATAAGAGAGAGAGAGATGAAAAGTAAAAGTTGCAGACGTTATTATTTTACTTAGGAAAAATGTGATTATCAATCAATATTTGTTATGTCCACCACGTCTTCGGATCACGGCAAGCAACTGTGAACGCACAGACCTAACGTAACGTCTAATTTCGTCGGTGGGAATGGCGTCCCACTCATGTGACAATGCTGCCATCAGATTCTGAATATTGTTTATGACATGGTTTTGTCTGGACTCACATCCAAACAAGTCTTACAAGTGTTTAATTGGATTGCAATCAGGGGAACAGGCAAGTCGATGAAGGACGATAACGTGATGACGATCATGGAAATCTCTGGATGTGCGGCCTAGAATTGTCGTGCATGAGACAATGTGGAAGGCGCTGCAGAAAAGGAACAGCGTGTAGCCGCAAAACATAACTTTGGGCATTCAAATTACCCCGGGTAATAACCAGATCCGTTTTCCGATCACTCAGAAATACCCATTTTATATTTATTAGCTATACTAGTTATCAAGTATATCTATGTTTCATTTATATTGTGTATATCTTTCTGTTTCTATGGTGTAAACTCACCAACGGAAGAAAATGAGATTCGCTGATGAATTGATATTGTAATTCTTAACCATTGTTTATTCAAGAGTTCAAATATGGTGATTTCATATTTTATAATAACAATACAAATCATAGAGCAGGCAGTCTCTCATCTACTTAAAATTTAGACCATTTGGAAGTAATTAAGATAAGCCTATACTTAACGCACTGTGTATAGCACAACATTTCACAAGAAAGTTAGCTACAAGTTTTGCAAATGTCAGACAATGAACCCATTTGTTTCAGATTTTTGTTCAATACCGTTTACATGATTATGTATCAAAATGCCGACATCGTCTAACGTGCGTAAATACTAGAATATTTTAAGCAGTTGAGATAACTAACATAAAGGCTACATGTTTGTCAATTCCATTTACAAAAAATTAAGTCACAAAAAATATCACACATAAATAACCTATATGTTATAGATTCATTTTCAATTCACTCCTTCATATGTATAATAAACATTTGCAAAATTTGAAAAATGATATTTTCTATATATACATTTAGTCATTTTTATTGAACTTAAGTCTATTGACTTTGCTGATTTAGTTCAATATATTCGAGTATTCAACGGTGACTTCTCATTCAAGACAAAATGACGTAAGTAATAATGCACTGGTCATTCTCCATGTATAGGGTGAATTTGCTATTCTAATGTATGAAATCGGCGCTCTATCTTTTTAATTTCTATCACATGTACAACAGTACAATTAAATAGAATTGATTATTCATGTCTATAAGAAGGATTCAGACTTTTCGACACAGTTTTTCTTAGCTCATTTTTTCATATGGCTCTTCAACATTTGTTTGACCTGAAAAATACATGTTATATTCTTGCTTATTTTGAGCGTAACTGAAATGCATGCATAGTAGTATCCATTAAATCGTATTGACAGTCTTTGTAATATAAAAGTACGCGATTAAAAATATTTTTAATTAACGCATTTTTCCCCATATAGCTTGAATATATTGAAGTTACCAATAATTGATTCAACCATAGATGGGCATATTTTTATTGCATTAACTATAATCTCTTTTGTCAAAAGACTAAAAAAAATATTCGGGGACAGATCACTTTAAATGAATGATCATACCAACAACTATTGCAATTGTAAAAGTGTACTTATTCCAAGTCATATTCAGTTTGGGTCTACCAATCACCCTGTGATTCCGTAAAGCACACGTTTATATCACTGATAATTGATTTAACATAACTATATCAAGATAACACTTAACTTTTCACTTCATTTAGTTTCAACGAATGATAATTTGATTTAGACTAGTAACTTACAATGAGAGAATTAGCAAACAGATTACCTGGGTCCATACCAGAATAACTTGATACAACCGGATTCTCCGTGTCTAATGTTTCATAGTTGGAACTGCTGAAATTTACATAACAAGTCCATTTCAATAATAAAAATATAACACTACGTCTATTTGCATTAGAGATGTTTTAGGTTGAATATGATAAAAAAACGATTTGTAGTTAGATACCCTTGATAAGTATGTATAATGTGAAGAATTTGTTAAAATGGCGTATTCATCAGCGGAGTTACATAATGCTAATCTATCGAATAACGCTGTCGTACAAGCTAAAACATAAGTTTATTTATTACAATTTGAGGTATGTGTATTATTGAATGATTGATTTGATTTTTTTAAATATTACTGACATTAAATGTGAGTGATATCTGAATTGTAAAATGTGTCAAGATATGAACTGTTTGCGATAAAATCGCATAATAGACAAATCAATTATTGTAAACAATGCTTTCTATTTCACAAAGTATGCCAGACATTTGAATGTGAGTACATAAACACCGATCTATCATACAATTCTACTAATTGAAAAATTGAAACTTACCTTCCTTCATTGTAATACATTCCGCCTGGTGATGAAGGTACACTTGAATGTTGTGCGTCACTATAAAATAGAAAGCATGTTCAAATTGACTTCGTTCAGGATGATAGCAAATTTCAAAAAGAAAGAACTTGTTTCACAACCAAAGTAAAACACCGACACACGAAAATAAAACTTAAACAATCGAATTATCAATATATTAAGTTAACTTACTTTATGATATTGTGAAAAGCAGTTTCGACAGCAGTTTCTTCAATTTTAGTGCTGTCACTAGAAAACAACAATTATAAAAAATCAATATCAACAACATGAATGTTTAAAAACTATATAGTGCAACATTTATAAGAATACTATTATTTGATCACCAAGAATTATTTAATTACCTACGTTTTCATTTAATAACCTACAACTTTTCCTACAATGCATTGTCATCATAATACATTTATGTATATATTCACATATCACCATATGATACATGCACTATTCAATCTAAATTAAACCATATTAACACAACCACATAACACAGAGAACATAAAGGATTGAAGTTGTGTAAATAATCTGTTTCAGTACAAAATTGTATTTAAACACACTATCATAATTGATGTAATTGAACATGTCGTAAATATCAGAATATCCTAATCAATAAATGGAAAAAATATTTATATTGAGTAAATACTTACATCGCTGATTCTTTTGATTTATTAGATTCAGCTGAAGTTATATAAGCAAATAGAAATTATCAAGCAATACTTTTGTCTTTAAAGTGATTATCTTATATTCGATAAAATGATTACAAAAAGATTATTACTTGACGTGCACATGGGTTTGAATGATGTGTGAAATATTTATGATAAAGATTTGTTAGGGAAATAAAAAAAGAATACAATTTTGTAAAACCGACTAATGAAGGCAAAAATATGTTATGCACGTATCATGAATTATACATTGAAACATTTAAAATATAGCAAGACAACTCAAAGACAAAAAAGGACTTGCTATTAGGTTTCATCTGAAATTACTTTCACATACAAAAATTATTTTTTTAAATTATGTAAAAATTCAACATGGCGATATGGTCTTTCCAAGTGTGTTAATTTAATATACACAAAACTTACCTTTTCTAAAATGGAATCTCCATACCAAAAATACAGTCAAGATAATAAGTATAACACATCCAACAGTTGCTCCTATTGTATAACCAATCACAGGAGCGATGTCCGTAGACTCACCATTTTGATCTGTCCTATCACTATTTTGGTTTTCTGATGTAAAATCAAAACACATTCAACATTATCTTAATTTACTTAAACAAATAAATTTGGAAAAATTCAAACCATTCATGCATTATGATGCAAATGTCTTTTTGTTTTCAATGCAACACTGAAGCATTACATTGTAAAATGACGGAGGTCAACTTGCTTACCGTTTATGAAAATGCTAAATCTCTAAATTAATCTAGCCAAATGGAGTAAATGTTAACAGGGTTATAATTGAAAAAGTTTTTAGATTACAATTGAATTAGAATAGAAATAATTTATCATTAAACTTATCTATATGATACTTACTACTTTGTAATAATTCATACGTTTGTTCATCTATACCAATACCGTTCTTGATAATAACTTTGTAGTAAGTAAAATCTGTTGGATTAATTTTCCTTATTGTTAAATTTGAAAGCAGATCTGACGATTGAATCTTGATATTGTCTCCATTAGAAAGCTGCTTCCATTCGGCTTTCACTAGTTTCCACCATGTAAATGTAGGATAAGGATATGCTAAAGCATTGAAAACGAATGTTACGGTGTGGTCTATATCTGCTGTTCTTTCCGTGATAACAGAATCCCTTGCTCTTGGTGTACCTTATAAATTTAAAATTAGATATAATTAAATATGTTAAAAATAATCTAATTGTTTATTTACAATGTTTTTAATAATATAAATGTGGTTGTCCTATCCTATTTTATGCATTGCATGTCAAATTTTGTTATGCCTTACTTCATATTGTACGACATTGTGTGTCAAGTTAATCCAGTGAACGAAGGGGTCTATCTCTACTGTTCTTTCCGTGACAATGGTATCTCTTGCCCTAGGCTTACCTGACAAATTTGAAAATCACAAATTGAATATGTAATAAATACAAAGGACACGCGCTTAGGTTCGAATACCACTAAGGTCTCTGCTAATTTCATTACGAAAGAATTTTATTCCACCCAAGTGTAAATGATTACCTAAGAGAATTTAAATGTCAGGAAGTATTGCACAAAATTGTAAAGTCGGCTTTTTTATGTATATACAAGGAAAGATCCAGAAAAAAAATGAGAAAAAACGCCATAAATTCAAACCCAATCATTGAATAAATTTGAACATTATATCAGTTGTATAAAAAGTAGTTTTCTTTATGCGTAAGAAAAATAGTGCATGTATGCATGTCAGATTCTCCTAAAACTGGGTGCTAGAGATCCGTTGAACTAAAAGTAAAAGAAATATTCAGCATGAGACTGGCATATTATTTAAGGGATGGTTGTTTTTCACTTCAACATAATAACTGTAGTTTTATATTACCACATATTGTTTATATTACCTTTTTTGAGTTTGTTCGATTAATTAGATATAAAATTAGATATTAGATATAAAATATAAAATATAATTCAAACAGATTGATACAATATCAAGGTCAAGGAGGCGTTTTATTTTTATACTTACATCTCACAAATAGGTACACATGTTGAATTGATATCATTCCAGCATTATACTCATTTATAGCTGAACAAATATACAGCCCAGAATTCAAACACGAAGCCTTCTCCAAGATAACATTAACTCTATTTGACACAACTGGTTCAAAAATGTCACCCGCTTTTCTTAATGAAATGGTTGGAGTAGGAATGCCTTCAGCAATACATTCCAAGTGTAGTTTATCCTTTTCGTTAACCACTACAATTTTCTGCGTAAAACCATCAACACTGAATGATGTTATATTCGCCTCATCTGTTAAATAAAGAAACATTATTGACACATAAACATACTTAAACAATGAATACTTAAAGCAAATACACTATCAATTACATAAAACAACAAGGTTTACACTTGAACTAGTATAACCATTTTGACTACTTTGGTTTAGTGGATTCATTGTATTACTAACGTCACAAGTGTATTGTCCAGAGTGACTTTTCTGAACAGAAGTAAATGTTAAAGTTTGTACAGAACTTGTTTCAGGACCTGACCAATTGTAACTACTCGCTGGATTACTATCTGTTACACACTGAATACTTTTTGTTTCACCAACAATAAAACGGATATCACCATTTATAAATATGGGCTTGTTACGAACTCGTACGTGCTGACAGCCGTAGGCCGTAGGAAGCCTTGCTTTTCAAGGTGACGGTACGCACATGTTACAAAACAACACACCCGTACAAAGCCATAGCTGGAGGATATGCATGTTTAATCCATACTTAGACACTATTTTGTTCACCATTTGACTCTGAAACTGATACTTGTATCCTGCGCTCATCTCACGGACCCTGGTAAAAACGTAACAGTCCTTACGGGTACAGAAGAAATCGTACGGGTCCTTGCGGAGTTTGATCGCACGGCGCCCGTACGGTGCCCTCACGGGTATTATTATTTTTATGGGACTGTAGCTTAACTTTAAAAAATGGAGGGGAAGGGGGACTTGAAACATGACAATATGATAATTATTATGAAATATATAAAAGTTATATACGAGGGTTGATCAAAAATCTACCGGGTTGTTTGAACCTTAAGCTGCATTGTGAGACTAGAAAAATAAAAATGCATATACAAGTTTTGGGAGTTCACCTGCAATAGAATACTGAAAACAGTTCTGAAAAATATTTACAAACAAAAAGTTATTGTAATTCGAGTGAGTAAATGTATTAAGTCATGGGGCACAGTAAATCGACATTGATAACGTCGTTGACGTTGCGCTTTATCACACCATCTCCTTCGCTTCCTTACTGCCGATTGTGACTTGGTTTTGGGGATGAAGGCATATGACAAGGTTTCATCTGGTGTTCTGATACGTCTAAGAAAATTGTCCCTTTTCTTGATTCACTCTAGAAGGTAGACTCCTGACTCGTGATTCCTGCACGTGGCGACCAACTTAGTGTAGTTTTAAGTGGCTTGGGAACAAGTGCGCGTAACACCTGTTGTCAATAAACAAGTTTTAATAAAGTAGTTGACTTTATGAACCAGACACATTGAAATGAATAACATTTAAGATAATCATACAGAATAAATATCAGTTAATGATAATATTATGTAGAATTATTTAAATCAGAATTTTAAATAGACTGAAATTGTCTCATTATGAAAAAGAAAATGTTATTTTTTTCATGCTCATTATCATTATTAAATATATCGTGTAGTAACAGAAAATTAATGAGTTCAACATATTTTTCATTTTGAATCCCTTGCAAGAAAACTCTGTATGATACCTTAGCTCAAATCAATTTTGCCATTAACTGCCGAATGGACAACTGTGTGTCATTTGCCAGTGTGTGAGGCCACTGACGTTATCAACGTCGTTGTGTTTTATCTTCTTTCTCTCTCTTCCTTCTTTGATGATGGCGTCAATATGTAATTCCCCAAACCGCCTGTGGCAATTGTAAACGACTTTTCTGCTATCTCCGTGCTTCCCAAACCAAACTCCAATTTTTTACAAGTTTTCGAGAGTGCTAGCCTTTATGCCGGAAAAACTTTATAATAGTTCTTATTTCAAGCTTTTTCGTGGACGCTATTTTTACGTAAGGTTTTATTGTGCCAACGTTTTTCAAACTAAGGTTGTTATAATATGCGATGATCAAAGGACGCCAAGTTTTGCAAATTCGTCAATAAATGTAGATGCGACGTTTTCCCAGATTTTTATGTACGCTGCATTTTTGTAAACAACACAAAGCATATTTTAACAATCAATAAAAAATTAAAAATATGCTGCGCCGTGGCAGCGTTACCATGGTTTTTGAAAACGTAATTTTGAAGAAAAATATAAGCTTTATTATAAAAATTTTAAATCAACATTTTGTATATACATTGAATTTTTTATTGATAAATAGAAATGTTCTTTAAAAGTAATACTTATCATTTGAGAGTAAAAATCCGGTTTATTTTTTATCAACCCTCGTATATATAAACTTAAATGACTATGCATTATTATAATAATTAGTATGAAGAGTTTAAGTCGTTTTTAAAAAATCACAATGTGAAAAATTCATTGTAAATATGAACAAATAATGTTGAATATAATTTGTAACATATTCAAGTATGGTATTAGAAATATGAAAACAAATTTAAAAGATGCAGCTCATTTATTATATTCAGCATGCGTCTGACTTATAAAGCCTCCAAAACTATGTTAACTGTAATTATTTCCACATCTTAGTTTTTATGTTAATTTTTTAGTCTCAGTTATGAAAACAATGATAACCAAAATCTAAAGCAAAAGTAAAATGCATTTCAAAATAAAACTGTTATAAAATTTTATATAAAAGCTATTCAAACTTTTGATGGGTACTGTATTTAGAACTCTATATGGTGTATACTTACATAAAACTGTGACATTTACTATAGCAACTATATTTGGAAACCCAGGTAGTTGAGATATACAAGAACATGAAATATTAGAACCTCGTACTGCAGTCCATGTTAATATCCTGGTTAGAGATCCATTGTTTGTTGATACTGTTTCGTCAGGCGACAAATTGTTACATTTCCAAACAATTGTTGCTAATGGACTACCTCCTCCAATGTAACAAGATAATTTACCAGTTTTACCTTCTATGACACGATACTCATTACCTTCTGAAATTATGGGATCTTCAGCTTTATCTGAAATATGTAGTTATTTCAATACCCAATAAAATACATGTACATTGTACTTATTTATATATATATATTCTAAAACAAATCATTATAATTGTTTAATTAATTAAAGTGTACTTGTCAATGTTGAACATATTGAACGAACGAATGTAATCATTTGACAAAGTAGTGACTCACTTGAACTGAACAGATTACAATGATGGTTTAATATGAATAGAAGTTGTGAGCAAATACAGTAATATCTTGGACATACCGATATGTAACTATGATATTCCATTCTTCATTTGAAGGCACAAAATAAATTGATACAAAATAAAGTCGAACATGAAGTTCAATAAAGGGTATAATAAATAAAATACAATTAAGATGATTTTATTTTAAAGCAACAGCATTTTGCAAATCACAATAGTTAAACGCAACTTTGGAATATGACATTTGTAAGTCAATTCACGGAAAAAATTTAATAGTGTAATGTTAAAGTAAGTTATTCGAGCTAGGTATCATAGCGAATGTAACTGTAAATATGAAAAAATAGTACTTATTATGTCATATTACATAAAACATTAAGAGTTCTTCTAGTCGACTGTATAGGACTTGTGCTGACTGTATTTTCAGCTTCACAGAATATCTGTACGCCATCTTGTTGTCTAGATGGAACAAATCTCAGAGTGCTTGTTGTTACACTGAAATCATCATTATTGGTACTAGATGTAATATTCTGGTTTATTTGAGATGTTACACCAGATTCTACTTTGTACCAAGTCACTGAAGCATCTGGACGTGAAACAGATGATTCACAAGTAAACGCAATAGATTTACTTTCTTTTACATCTATTGGGTTTGATGATGGTGTAATTGATATAGATGAAACTGGAACTAAATACAAGTATACAATACTAATGAACTTCTTAGATGGGTATTGATTATACATGAAAAATATGTATTAAAATGTTGTCGAGTATGACATTTGTCGATGAGATATTTACCACGAAATCTGCACGATCATCGAACATGTGTTTTACGCTAATATTGGAACACTTAAACCAATACTATACATTCCTTGCCAGAAGCAGACCTTGCCAAGAACCTATGCACGCTTGTGTTCGATGTTACGTGAAACTTCAATATGATAAACCATTAAATGTCTCAATATTGATGTCCCCATAAGACTACCGAAATTATCGAATTTCGAAAATTAATAAAAGTGTACTCATATCTGATTTTGTACGACAAAATATTTAAGTACTGTGACTTGTCACAAAATGATGTCGAAGTACTTCTTTGTGGTCGCTATATTCAATTATGAACATACCAAAGTAAGCGTTTGCTTAACGTCCAGATATAGTCTTCGAATCTTTTACTGTCGGACATTAAAAAACCATCCGAGCGAAAATAAACTGCTTTGCACATTTTGATCATTTTATGATAAATTTAGATAACTAAGATGTAAGCAACAACATTGCGTATAAACTCCAATTTTTACAATATAGTCGATATTAACTACTCTTATATAATGTGGAATAGAATGACAATAAGTGAATCCTAGCTATTACAAACATTTGAAGTAAACAATGTTATCGTTATACCCTCCGTGGTCAAGATGTTTATGTCGCAGACTTAAAATATGAATTAATATTAAGGAATTTGCAATATGTACTTTTAAACGTCATTTGATAGATTAGAAAACAATTTATTGTATAATATAGATTCTAATTGCCTCAAAACTGTTTTATCACGTCGTATTCTTTGTTGCTGATTCACAATTTTCACCTGATAGAAACATTGTTATCTTTAGAGATAAATTCTACATGCATTAAAAACGTATTACATTATTTTGTACCTTGAACATTTATTGTTGATGTAGGTCCAACTGATTGTCCTGCTGGAAAACAAGACCATTCACTATTATGTTGACTTCTTTGTACATTCTTCACTGTCACCTGATATATTGTACGGGTACAAGTATAGGAATATTTGGTTGTATCAAATATGAATGATGTGTTTGGAGCTATTATACAATTTTCATTATGAAACCGCATGTACAAAAGTTTTGAGTCTGCATTATCACCTAGCTTCCAGTTTACATACATCACTGCTGTAGTTATTGTACATATTAAATTCAAATCACTTCCTTCGATGACACCAGGATCAACAGGTGTTAATGTAGTTGTCAGACATTTACAGTATAATACTGAAATCATACACAACGTATTCTATAATAAGTTTAACGATATGAACTTTGTTTAAGACACTAAGTGAACGAATAGTATAACTACATGTCGTACATTAGGCCATGCGTGTTTCATGTACTTTAAACTACGGATTTCTTCATTCAATTGGTAAATAAGCTACTGCATGTACACCATGTTACTGATATACTGTATAGCTTTGAATGTATAGATTATTGTACAAAATAATTATAATAAAATTTGCTTAAATATTCATTTTTAATTATTAATACCAATTTCACACAGTATATCATTTCTCAAATAACGTCGAGTCAAGGAAAATTAATATAAATGCAATAATGATACTCATGCTTGTATTTACATAAGATCTGCATTGGTAAGGACTATGTTATAACGATATGTAAATAAATATCTTTTGTAATACACTTACCTGTTACTGTAAAAATCCAAAACAACTTAAAAAACATTTTCCCAGTTTCCATTCAACTAATTTAATATATTCACAAATATACATATGTTATAACTTACTTTACTAGATATATGTATATTCCTTTTAAAAGAGTGTCAGTAGATTTGCACATTTAACATATTTAAACTTCCTGTTTGTGATTTTATCTACTTGAATGAAACCCATTTAAAATTCTTTACCTGTTCAGTTATGTAAATATAGGTCAGTAATCAATACTGTAAGCATATTGGCTTATTATTTTCGAATCGCTATATGATAATACAATGTTAACGTGTGGTTTAAAGACTGCACCAGTGTACATATTGAGCTAGCTAAACAATTAATGTTAAAAAACTTATCATTAAGATTGGTGTCAAATAGGTGATTCTCTAGGCGGAGGACTGCAAAAACGGTAGATAAATTTCTTACTCAAATTAATTGATTAATGGGGGCGAACACGAGACCTTTCGAACTATAATTTTCGCCACTTTAAACACAAAATCTTGTTGAATCATTATTTGGGTTAATTAGAAGCTTTATCCTACTGGTATTCACCCTGTAGTAGTAGTAGCAGAAGCAGTAGTCCAGGGGTAGGACGTGCGCTAAGGGATCGAGAGTTTCTGGGTTCGAATTCCAATAGGGGCACTGCTAATTTTCCTTAGCAAGAAATTCACCTGCGATTGCTTCACATCACCCAGGTGAAAATTGGTACCTGCGAGGATTGTATAATTCCGTAGTGCCCATTATTCGGCTGCACAAATAAACCGACGTAAAAAGCCTCCACAGAGAGATTGATAGATAGATACCAGTGGCCCAATGACTAGTGGTTATACGCGGAAACCCCGAGCGGGGCCAAAGGCCCCGCGAGGGCTTTGAGTGCTTTTAGATAACGTGCATGACGTACGTTAATTCTTTTAAATTGAAAAAAAAACCTGATAAAATCAATGAAAAAAAAACGATATACCTATGAGTTTGAAAAAATTTCTAGTCAATGGGTGCCGCCATTTTCATCAATTTTATCAGACGTTTTTTCAAACATCTGTCTAATCAAGATTAAAGACGCTCTATAGAAAATTACATTAATAGCGTTCAACAATACGGATCAGTTAATGAAGCTACTGGCGGTTTTTCATTGGATAAAATTATTGGCAGCTTCCTCGAGGCCTTTTTTACGATGCTTATTCTATGATACCAATTCAAAATATATTTGTTCGTTTCCTTATTAAAATATTTATTTATGACTTTTTACATCAGAGGTGTGTTCAACAATGCGGGCGCTCGAGCGAGCGCCCGCCTTGCGAATTGTTAGGCTATTAAACGACTGCGCTCATTCCATAAATAGGTGAAGATGTCGGTCAGTCAGACCGTTTGTGTACAGAATGTCGAGCGATGGCTATAAAATCCAAGATGAAGTCAAACAGCACATTATTGAAAAAGCGGGTGGGAAAACAATTATTTCTGCTGATCTTTCATATTTTTTACCATACATAAATCATAGAGACAATTTACTGTACCAAATAAAGGGTACTTTTAGTATATTATATGCATTGCGTCAACTTGCGTGGATATTTTATGTGGAACAAGTAACTCACAAGTTTGCGTCCCACTTTTCAGAAAAAATCTTTGATGAATGAAAAAACTAGATTTCCCAGCCACCATCTTTGGTACCTGTTATGATACATATTTCCAATGATATATTAATACAGTTCACACCAAAAGATTGGCGACAAAAAAAAAATACAACTCATTAATTTTAATGATTTTTTCTTGTAGAATTATTAGTTTTTTATATTCAAATATGGTTGTGATAAAATGAAAACAAATTTCATTAATGTATATTATTCATTTAATGTATAATATTCAGCATCTGACACCCTAGCTTAAGCCTGTTTATTGTAATCATTTTCTATATTGTATTTTGTTTGGTATTTTGTAGACTCAGTTATAAGTAAAGTGATAAACAAAAAATAAAACTTCAGATCTTTTTTAAATAGTCAGTTTTCAAATTTTAGACAAAAGCTATTAGTAGGCCTGCAAAGTGAAAATGTCTCTGCGCTTTTGGTGGGTATTGCATATAAACTCTAAAACAACATTATCTTTAAATAGACAAGTTATCACCAATGAACCGTATGGCTAAATATGTTTGAATTAGTAAAAAAAAATAAAGTAATCGGCATGTGAAGTCAAATTTGCTTAATTTTTGCTATATATAACATGTATATAAGCTTTATTCTTTACGATATATAAGTATAAATTCATTATGAAATAGTATTTTATATCAAGCGGAAACTCATATAAACTGAAATCTATTTATATAACATTTTTTAAGCGAAACACCTCTCGAGCTGTATCGCGAGCGCACGCGAGCGCACGCGCGAGCGCCCGTGTTCAGAACGCGGGGGCTCGATGTCGCTCCGAGCGCTCGCATTGTTGAACACACCTCGGAAGTACTTACCAACGCACCGTTCGCGACGTCGCTAAGAGACGTTCATGATAAAACCGGCACGTTTCCTTAACTTAACGTTACCGGGCATTCTTTAAAGAGGAAAACATTTCTATCTTAAAAATGAATGTTTATCGAGGCTTTTTTATCTTCATCTTTAATTTAATACATATTTTATTCAATGAATCGGATTGGATAACAGGCATATTATGCCTATACACATCCTCTCCATGGTCAAAGTAATACAACATGGTGAGTAAATAAATAAATAAGTAGAAGAAATAAAAGTATACATACATGTAAGTACATGTGCAAACAAAAATCATTATGAGATAATATTATTTTAGGAGTTGATCTGAGTACTACATAAGTAGAAAGTTTTCACTTGATTTACATGTATATGAAAATATAACATGAATGAATAAGAAAACAGAAAAAGAAAAATGAAAAAAATGAGTCACTCGAATCTCCTAGAACCATTGATGAATAAAGCAACAGCGTTGTGTAATTGTTTATTATTAATAAGAGGTTGATCATCGTCTCCATAAAGAAGTAGTTGAGAAGTTATCTCCCTTGTATTAATACTTAAAATTTCGACTACCGTAGAAAAAAGAGTTCGTCTTATAATGGAATATGAAGGACAATGAAATAAAAAGTGCGAAGTATCCTCGCAGTTATCATGACATGAAATACAAAAGGAGTTATCTGCTAAATGGTGGTCAAATAAGTGTTTCCTTAAAGAACTAGCATTGTTTCTTAGTTGGCAGAAAATAATATTTTCGCGTCGATTGCCTAGTGAAAAATACATAGATGGATATGGAATGTTGTTGTGAGTTTTAAGCGATGACTTAAATTGTTGTATTGAAACAGATTCTTTAATGTTATCGGGGAGATCATTCCATAGTCGTATGGCATAAGGACAAAAACTATTAAAATAAGATGTGGTACGACACTGCGGCAAACGTAATCTTTGCCCACGTGGGCGAAAGTTATAATTTTGCTGTTCTGGTATATGTTGGTTTAACATTCTCGTTACATTGTGCGAGGAAAGTCCATGCAATGCTTTGTACGTAATATTTAGTATGTGATTGTTTCGACGGGATTCAAGCGATTCAATGCCAAGTTCGTTGTATAAACAAGAGCGAGAAGAATTACGTCTTAACCCTGTTATTATTCGAGCCGCTTCAACTTGTACACTTTCGATTAAATCGGATTCTTGTTTTGTAATATTACACCACACAGGCCCGGCATATTCTAGCACTGGTCTAATAAATGATAAGTATATTTTAAGTAAAGATTTTCTGTCGATAGAATGTTTTAAAAGTCGGAGGGAGTTTAGTCGGTTGCAGGCTTTTTTGTATATATTATTTATATGTTCTCCCCACGTAGCACTAGACTGTAAGGTGACACCAAGATGTGTATGCGAATTAATTTCTTCGACAGGGATATTAGCGAACGTTAATTGTGAATGAACAGTATTTCTACGTGTAAAAGTCATAGATTTAGTTTTTTGGGGATTAAATTGAACTGACCATGAGTTTCCCCAGTTAGATATAGTATTTAAATCGGTCGATAGAGAACGGGAACTTGTTACTTCCATACCACGATCGACTATAACGAAAAGTGACGTGTCATCAGCGAAAAGTCTTACGTCATTAGTAAGTTCGTCAACAATATCATTGATAAAAAGTAAAAACAGGAATGGGCCTAACACAGAACCCTGGGGAACGCCAGCTTTGACAGTAACTGATGATGAAGAAAAACCTTCAATAACAACTTTTTGTTCTCTACCTACTAAATAGTTTTCGACCCAACTTTGAAGTGTACCAGTGATACCATATTGTCTGAGCTTAAGAATTAGACCTTTATGCCAAACTTTGTCGAACGCTTTAGCTACATCGCAAAATACAAATCTTAAATCTTTACCATCGTCTAAATTTCGCAGTATAGTGTCATATATGTCTAAAAGTTGGTTTACTGTTGAATCACGAGGTTGGAAGCCAGACTGTTTTGGGCTTATAAGATTGTTGTCAATTGTGTAATTGAATAGGTGTTTAAAAACAATTTTCTCTAGAAGTTTGCAAACAACACTGGTAAGCGATATCGGTCTGTACTGTTGTGGGGTTTCAGTGCTACCTTTGCCTTTGTATATTGGGGTAACATTAGTAAATTTCCAGTGATGTGGTAGTACCTGACTGGTTAATGACATATTAAAAAGCTTTGTGAGTGGGTAGGATATAGATGATGCAATATTTTTTAATATCTTTGGACTAAGGCCATCAGGACCCGCGGGTTTTGTTGTGTTAAGATCTTTAAGTTGGTTTAGGACCTCTTGTTCGGTTACAATTATATGATCGATATGTGATTGCGTTCGCGCATGGAAATCAGGAAGTTCCGGTTCATTTACTACGGTTGAAATTGATGCGAAGTATTCATTAAATGCATTGGCTTTATCAATAGGGTGAGTGTGTATTTGACCGTTATATCTTAATGGTGGGTTGGATTGGATACAGTTGTTGAGTTTTGCAATAGATTTGGTTATACGCCACCATTTACCAGGAGGAATAGATTTATCTAAAATTTGTGAACAAATACGAGTTTTATATGCATTTTTAGAGTTTCTAATCAGCGTTATAACATCATTACGTAATTGACGAAATTTAGCCCAATGACGGGGGTTATTTGTTGTTTTGGCTTTACGGTGAGCTCTATTTCTCTGGCGCATTTTACAGCGAATGTCATTATTCATGAACGGTTTGTCATTCGGTCGTATAGTAACTGTTCTCGTCGGTATGTGCCGTTTGCTATGAGTGTCGATAGTATTTATAAAATTAGTGTATACATCATGAATATTATTCGAGGTAAAAACCTCATTATCCCAATCTACTAGATTGATATCATGGTTCAAAGAGTCAAAATCCGCCCGGTTATAGTCTCGTATAACTCTCTTATAAGCGAGCTTTTTATAACATGTGTGTTTAAGTTCGAAACTCACAACACAGTGTGAGCTACAAATAGACGGGTTAACCGTGACATTGGTTGTAAGATATTCATTGTTAGTTAAAACTAAGTCAATGCAAGTGCCCGTATGAGTACTGTAATTTGTTGGTTCATTTATGATATTAACCATGTTTAACCTATCAAGAAGATTCTGAAATCTCCTTGATGTTCGATTAAGCATATCAATGTTAAAATCACCTGTAACAAATATAGGTATACTATAATCGAGTGCATGTGATATTGAGTCGTAAAATCTATCTATGGTATCCACCGTGGCACTAGGTGGTCGATAAAAGACACCTAGAAGAAATTTACATGTCGGTGCGGTAATTTCGACCCAAAGAATTTCTAAGTTAGGGCTATCAAGATCTTGCCTATGTTTAACGTGGAGATTGTCTTTAACGTAAATAGCTACACCGCCTCCAAATCTGTTTCTATCTTTACGTATCAGAGATTGAAAACCATCTATATGTAATTGATCGTTATGCATGTTATCACTAAGATGTGTTTCTGTAATACATATTATATCATGATCAGATAGTTCAGTAGAAATTATATCGAGTTTTGGTAACAAACTACAAACATTATTATGAGCTATTGAAATGTTGTCACGCGCAATACGACACGGAGGTCCTGGATTTTGCTCTATACCACTAATGACCAGTAGTAGCTGTATAATACACAACGGTAGATTATAGTAAATCAATGATATGTCGATAAATGAGCGAAAAACGCTGTCATTAAAAAAGGTTACTAGAAAACCACCAAAAACACCTCTTTTTGGTACTAAAATAAACATAGCTGAGTTAATCATAAGTGTCAAAAATGATACTCATAGTAAAGAGGCGTGCTTGGTAGGTATTTATGTAAGAACTAGGAGAAGAGAAAATCCGAGTGACAAATAAGTATGATGACAAAATAAACAAAACAGAGAAAATTGAAATACAAAAAAATAATACAAAGTAGAGTGTGGAATAATATGTCATAGTCAACACAGTGTTGTGTTTTATCCGTCATATAGTAATAGTATGACATGAGCATTACGGCTGAGAGTTAAGTATTGCTAGGTATATGTAAATAAATGAAATGTTTTCAAAGGGGATTTAGTGTCCGGACAAAAATGTTTGAGATATTTGTTCAGAGCTTATAGTGTTATGCGAGAAAAACATGAATTAGTCACATAAATAATATTGACAAATCAATAACATAAAGAAGGATTCAAGTGAGGGACATCATGTTGGTACATGTAGGTTAAATAATACATCGGCATTATCGAATAATAATGATGTAGTAATAACATAAAGAACAGACGCCTATAAGGGACAATTATATAGGTATGTGTTACGTCAGCTTCATTATGAATAATAATGATGTAGAACCAACGCACACCAAAAATATAACGGGTGTCAATGAGGGACATCAAAAAAGGTACATGTTACGTCAGCATTAGTATGAATAATAATGACGCAGTAATAATACAACAGCGGTGCCCATAAGGGACATCTATAAGGTATATGCTACGTCAGCATGAATGTTAATAGTAATAATGCAGAAATAACATACAAAAACAACAACAAAAACGGGTGACCATAAGGGACATCTTCATCTTTATTCATAAGATAAATAAATAAGTACAATACATTTCTTTCAGAATTGAAATATGATTCTGACATAAAAGAATGAGATGTTGTCAGATTTTTCTGAATGCAATAAATTACGCTGTTATCTCCCCTAGCTTAACTTATTTATAGGCCCTCAAACAAAATAAATCCTTCACAGCGCCGAATATCCTTTCTTTATTTTATTTTGCCAAAGTAACAATCTTTATTTTTTATTTTTAAGTATTACATGTAAGTCTGTTTTCCGCGCAATAGGTAGTACCTAAGTTTATATTAGCTGTACTTAGTTTGGCAGATGTCATAGTCTATTTTCAATACTCTACATCGCAGTTAAACTTTTACATGTTTTCCTGACACTCTTGTCTCATTTCATAAGACTTAAATCATCTATACATTAAGTCTCTCAAACAAAATCACGTGACAGTACGTATATATACGTTATTAACAGCTGTACAAGTGTATATATAGTTCATTTATAATGCATATATCTTCCTGTCTCTATTGTATCTAATCACCAAACGGAAGAAAAAGAGATCCACCGATGAATTGACATTGTGACCTTAAACCATTGTTCATTCAAGAGTCAAAGTTTATTTTATGTAATAACAATGCAAGTCATAGTACAAGCAGCCTCTTACGTGCTTATAAACTAGAACATTATAAGTATTAAAGTTAAGCCTATACAATTAAGTTTAGCCTAGTTTACACACCGCTTCCTTTGTTTAACATGGGTTAATATATTTCGGAATCACCTAGTAAAACAAAAGATTTGACTAGAGCGAGTTGTTCTTTTTCACATGAGCGAGTTGATATTTAGATATCAACCCGGCCACTAGAAAAAGAAAAACCTGCTCTCGTGAAATTTTAAGTCGTGTATTCAATGGAGCGCAGTCTTCGTGTTAATTTAGAATTTAAAATAAACACGAACTGCTTAATTTTGAAAGATTGTCTTTACCAACAAAACTTATTGTATTTTCATGAAACGTTTATTTCAAAATTTAAATCTCTTCGGAAATATGTACAGAACTTAGGATTTATTCGAAAGAAATGAAAATGAATATGTTGTATTTATTCATATAATGATTTAATAGCGACGTTAACCACCTACAATACTTCCAATTCTGGCTCATTGACTTACAATATTAATACCAAACTAAATTTAATCAAGAATAAGTAAACATGTAAGATAATACTGTCCATAAATATTTCCAACAATTTAAGGCGTAAAATTGCGTAATTTACCAAAAATGAGAAGATGGCATTGAATATATCAGCTTGAATAAAAATTTAAACAATACAATGAATCAAGAAACTTATTCATGCATTTATTGTTAATTAACAAATATTATTTACCATCGCGGATGCTAAAATATATAATCTAATCACGCTAGTCATCTGTTAATTAACAGTTTCAAATTCACTAAATGCTCGTAAGAGAAAAAGATGCACTCGAAACAAATTCGTTTGTAAAAATGTAGTCCATGACCAATTTATGTACACGTGTAACTAATCACTTGAATCGTTGTGTAAGTCGGATATTAACCTCGTGCTACGGATTTTCTGTGTTAAAACAACCTTGCCTTGGACTTCTCAAAATCCTCAAACGCTTCGCGTTTTCGGATTTTCACGAGAAGTCCGCGGCCAGGTTGTTCTAACTCAGAAAACCCTCGCACTCAGTTAATATCCTTTACTTACACACCGCTTCCTTTGTTTAACATGGGTTAATATGTTTCGGAATCACCTAGTAAAACAAAAGATTTGACGAGAGCGAGTTGTTCTTTTTCACGTGAGCGAGTTGATATTTAGATATCAACCCGGCCACGTGAAATAGAAAAACCTGCCCTCGTGAAATTTTAAGTCGTGTATTCAATGGAGCGCAGTCTTCGTGTTAATTTAGAATTTAAAATAAACACGAACTGCTTAATTTTGAAAGATTGTCTTTACTAACAAAACTTATTGTATTTTCATGAAACGTTTATTTCAAAACTTAAATCTCTTCGGAAATATGTACAGAACTTGGGATTTATTCGAAAGAAATGAAAATGAATATGTTGTATTTATTCATGTAATGATTTAATAGTGACGTTAACCACCTACAATACTTCCAATTCTGGCTCATTGACTTACAATATTAATACCAAACTAAATTTAATCAAGAATAAGTAAACATGTAAGATAATACTGTCCATAAATATTTCCAACAATTTAAGGCGTAAAATTGCGTAATTTACCAAAAATGAGAAGATGGCATTGAATATATCAGCTTGAATAAAAATTTAAACAATACAATGAATCAAGAAACTTATTCATGCATTTATTGTTAATTAACAAATATTATTTACCATCGCGGATGCTAAAATATATAATCTAATCACGCTAGTCATCTGTTAATTAACAGTTTCAAATTCACTAAATGCTCGTAAGAGAAAAAGATGCACTCGAAACAAATTCGTTTGTAAAAATGTAGTCCATGACCAATTTATGTACACGTGTAACTAATCACTTGAATCGTTGTGTAAGTCGGATATTAACCTCGTGCTACGGATTTTCTGTGTTAAAACAACCTTGCCTTGGACTTCTCAAAATCCTCAAACGCTTCGCGTTTTCGGATTTTCACGAGAAGTCCGCGGCCAGGTTGTTCTAACTCAGAAAACCCTCGCACTCAGTTAATATCCTTTACTTACACACCGCTTCCTTTGTTTAACATGGGTTAATATGTTTCGGAATCACCTAGTAAAACAAAAGATTTGACGAGAGCGAGTTGTTCTTTTTCACGTGAGCGAGTTGATATTTAGATATCAACCCGGCCACGTGAAATAGAAAAACCTGCCCTCGTGAAATTTTAAGTCGTGTATTCAATGGAGCGCAGTCTTCGTGTTAATTTAGAATTTAAAATAAACACGAACTGCTTAATTTTGAAAGATTGTCTTTACTAACAAAACTTATTGTATTTTCATGAAACGTTTATTTCAAAACTTAAATCTCTTCGGAAATATGTACAGAACTTGGGATTTATTCGAAAGAAATGAAAATGAATATGTTGTATTTATTCATGTAATGATTTAATAGTGACGTTAACCACCTACAATACTTCCAATTCTGGCTCATTGACTTACAATATTACTACCAAACTAAATATAATCAAGAATAAGTAAACATGTAAGATAATACTGTCCATAAATATTTCCAACATGTAAGGCGTAAAATTGCGTAATTTACCGAAAATGAGAAGATGGCATTGAACATGTCAGCTTGAATAAATTTTAAACAATACAATGAGTCAAGAAACTTATTCATGCATTTATTGTTAATTAACAAATATAATTTACCGTCGCGGATGCTAAAATATGTAACCAAATCACGCAAGTCATCTGTTAATTAACAGTTTCAAATTCACTAAACGCTCGTAAGAGAAAAAGATGCACTCGAAACAAATTCGTTTGTAAAAATGTGGTCCATGCCCAATCAATGTACCTGTTTAACTAATCACTTGAATCGTTGTGTAAGTCGGATATAAACCTCGTGCTACGGATTTTCTGTGTTAAAACAACCTTGCCTTGGACTTCTCAAAATCCTCAAACGCTTCGCGTTTTCGGATTTTCACGAGAAGTCCGCGGCCAGGTTGTTCTAACTCAGAAAACCCTCGCACTCAGTTAATATCCTTTACATACATACGCTCTATGTTTTGTCACAACTATTTACAAAAATGTAAGTCCCACGTGGTGTTAATATCATATAAAAACATGTTTTAGATTCCTTTTCAATTCACTTTTCATATGTTTCATCACCATTTGTTTTATCCGAGTATTTTTTCCGTATTTACTTCAAATTCAACATATTATAAAAAAACATTGTTTAAAAAGAACTCATTGTGTGGTGCATTGCAAATATAATAGTATAAAGAATTAACTATAATGTTAACCCGCCCGGCTAGCTCAGTTGGTAGCTCGCAAGTCTACTGATCGAGACTGAATCGATAAAATTTTTCTTCGGCCATTCTCCCTCATACTAATGATTTAATTATGTAGGGCAGTTGTCAGTCACTGACGGAAGTATGCGCTTAGTAGTTGGTTAACAGCTAAATCCAGAGATTTAGCCTTTCCCGGAGGAGTGAGTAGGTTGACTGACCGCCGTTATATGACCTATAAAATGTGTTGCTACGACGTTAAACCCAACAAAAACAAACAAACATCGCTAACTCGATCTTTATGTCTACAACAATTTTTTTCATACGTTCCTAGTTTTATACAAGGTTTAAATAAAGCGGATTCAATCCACACAATACAATGTCATTTTACACTTCCTTATTTGCGATTTTGCGATAAACATTTTGGTTAAAGATTTTTCACCAGGAGAATGTGTAACCGTTTGTTATTGTATGAACTTGTTATACACTTGTGAGGTTGATGAACCATAAAGCATTGCCATTGTTAAACCTCCTGTGGAAATTGTTAAATTACTGTCTGCTCCAAGACGTAAACCATGATGGGTAGTTTTCTTTCGCTCATTATGTTTCATGGTTGTAGCACAAATGTGTTTGAACCAGTTTTAGATTATCTTCTTCTCGGTATTTATATAAAGATGTTTGTTCTATATGTTAAAGCCCCATTACTAAATTGAACGCTGATAATTGGCGAGTATCATGTGTTTGCTTTAAACTTATGCAAACATTAAACTGTTATATAAAACGCATCCCATGCACTAAAGTTTCGAGTCTTTTCTCCAAAATATATACTAATACTATTTTGAAATTCGGTATTAAACCCGAAAGTAAAGACAACCAAAAAATCACGGAACTCAACGAACGAGGTCAGAATATCCCGTAGTGGCTAAAATTACCACAACTTCAATTTGGGAGTCAAAAAAATTTCTGCTTTGATAAATACACGTTTAGTATGGTGAATTTCGTGCAAAGAATTCACGAAACTAATGTGAACAGTTATATTGCACATGAACATATACTGACGAGAATTAAGTATTTAAATATACAGAAACGTTTGCTTATAGGCCACGTTCAGATAGAACGGTTGAAACGTGAGACAACTACAAAATTTATGTGAACACCAACGTCATTCGCGTTACAGATTTTCATAGCAGTATCTACGTTACGTGAAAGAGTAACCATGTACGTCAAACAAGTCAACAAACAATGGGAAAACGACTTGTTTGTCGTTAACCGTACCGCGGACTATAGTTCTAAGTTATGCCACCATCACCGACGTCTATCTCTACCCACGTATCATCGCGGCCATGGTGTTAGTAGTTCAGTGATGAGTCGTGTTTCAACTTTAATTACACCCTTAGACTAATAAGTGTCTTAAAACGAGTTTCAATCACAACTCGTTGTTACCCAAGGTTATCTCATGGACACATCACATTGGCCAGCTATTTTGCGCTGTGAGTGTCGTTATATTCTGACAACACCAATACTTGACCGATGACATGAAATGAGACGTTTCTTTTTAGCATCAGTTTAGATATTTGCGTACTCAAAACTTGCACACACTGGTTTCCCGAGTAAAACACTTGAAAACGATTTGATATATCCAACACTTTAGATTGTCGAGTAAGTTTTATCAAACACTTTCTAGCAATTTGATTGGCGGAGAGAGTACCTCGAAGTCTAATTTACATGTTATAAAAGTACCTTGTTTTATAAGAAACTTTATTGAAGAACTTGACCCCTACAAGGGAATTCGCTTAGGAGAGTTATTATAATACCAAGGCGGTTATAGTCTATAGTCTTTTAGATAGTATTATTTTTTTTAGATTGATAATAAAGATTATGTCTTCGTTTAGTGGCTTTAACTGAAATGCTAGCTATCATAGGAGGCGTGGTTGGAGAAATTAGATGTGAGCAAAAGGGAAAGGCATGCTATCAAGTTGAAAAAAATAGTTTGTTCGGTGAATACAAGGGACAACTTTATGTACATTCAGAGAGCTTCACCACACTACTCGCCGAAGACAGCACCACAGAAACAGACACGGCAGACAAAACAGAAGATGTAATTTGTATTGCATTGTTAATTTTTATGTAATAAAATACATACAAAAATGAAATGATGAAAACATGCAATGATTTTAAATAGTTTAGAAACAACATACAAAATGCATACAGCAATGTAAGACGAACATTAAGAAGATTTATTTTGATAAAAAATACCGATCCAACAATACAACAGACAAAAATCGAACCTGCTAAAGTTTAGTAGTCCGAGTTATATACAGTCGGACTTTTCATCTACGTTACAAATTGGATAAATAAAAACAAAACATAAATTTAAATATACTAAGCAAAAGTTATAACGCAAACGGTAATTTCGTTTTTATTTTATATCATACATTGGGATATTTGCCATCATTAAATCACACATGATAGTGTGTAAAAATTTCTTGTGCGGTCACGCTTGGGTGAACAGCATCGGTAAATCCTTTTTTACAGAGTTTCACAAATCCTGCGCAGCACGTTAGTGTGTACACAAACTAATAAAGTTTGCTGAGAACTCTAGAGACTGTGTGACATTGTAGCACTCGTCATATCGGAAACAAGTCATTAAATATGCCAATATTGAGCATTGAAAACCGAGGATAAGCCGTTTGATAAAGATTCCCCATTAAAAATTACCATCAGTAAGTACTGTTCGTTAACGTTCGGATACGGGGAAATTCCACTTGAAAACAACTCAACTCGTGGATAACTCAACTCAAAGTTGTGACTACTCAGACCGTTATTTTGGATTTGAGTTTTAACGGCTTGATCTGTCTTCAAGTTAAGTTGTTCCGAACCTGACGTAACGGAACGTTACGGATAGTGCGGGGTTATTTGAACAGCAGGCCATGGAGCAAACTTATTCAAGCAGTCAACTGTGTAGTAATATTGACCATTCTGCTAAGCTTGGTTTTGTAGTGATAAGTGGGAACCACAACGCCCAACGCTACAGGTGAAGATTTTAATAACGTCGCTGTTAAATACGCCATCGGGCGCCCAAGTCTTTTTCTCTAACAAGATAACGCCAGACAACATTTCTCCTGTGCAACAATTAAATTTGCAGGACTTATAACATTAAGATTTTAGATTTGTCGTTATTTTCAGTAGACAAAAATCAAATAGAACGTCTTTGGCACGTGTTTGACAGACGCATACGTCAACGTCTTGAACAGTATGTGATGAAACAGGAACTAAACATTGCTTTACATGAGAAATGGACAAGCATCCCACTACTATTTTTACGACGTCCTATTAGGTATTAAAGACTCAGGATTTTAGAAGACTTGTATTCAAAATAGACACACACTCATTATAAAATTTTGTTAATTTTTTCTCTCTTAACTGGCTTTTGATTCTGTGAATATCTTTTTTCCGAATAACTTCACATTGTTTTACTATTGAATACTCATGACAAATGATTCCTACTATCATGTTAAATTTCACATCATTTTCATTAAAACTTGCGAAAATATTCACGTTTTTGTACCTATTGGCGTTATAACTTTTGCTTAGTACATAATATATTATATTACATTTGGTAAAAATCGTTTAATAATATCCAATAGTAAAACAGACGACAAGAAAATCACGAATGTCATACAATGGTAAATGTAATAAAACCGATCATTACAAAACACCAATGGCACTATATAATTTATCCATTTCTGAATACCGGAGGAGAATGTCATCGGACAAACAAGTGTGATAGAATAAATTGTTATAATATAAGTTAAAAACATAGGTCAACAGTTGGCTTACACAGGTACACCGAAAACAAGTTAAATGAATGAACAGATCGTAATCGTTAATTGAAGTATAACAGATAATTTTGGTGATATAATGTTAATTTTTTTTCACTACCAACACACTTATCACCATCCCAAGTATATCCAGATAAACAGTCACACAACCCACTAGAAGATTTACATATAACATCGTTATCGATGCAAGTATCAATCATAACTTTCATAGTATTTGTGCCATCTGCATAGAAAATGACCGTTTTGAATCCTCAGCATCGAAAATCAAAATAATCATTATTATTATTAAATAATATCAAATTACCAAGAGATGTTGAAATCTTTATGATTTTGACATGAAGTGAACTTTCTCAACAAAGACATTTCAAATTATACGATAAATTTCATCCAACAATCGTTAAACTTAAAAAACAAGTGTATTCTGGTGAGAAATGCCTTTTTAAGGGAGTGTTACGAGTTATATACAGTCCAACTTGTGCTAACGGCCACCTCCGAATAGCGGGCACCTGCCGACAGCGGCCATTTCGATTTCCCCCCCGACCGAAAACGCTCTTAAAAAGGCCGTGAATAACGGCCACCTGTCGACTGCGACCAGCGGCCAGTCAAAACTATCCCTGCGGCCAGTTTAGAACTGTAAACAACGGCCAGACGATTGTTTGAAGACAGTATTTCGTATAAAGGCGATTTCGAAAGCAGGCCGCCATTTTTGTTAAAGTTAAGCTAAAAACCCGTAATCCGATTTTTTCCGGATTTTTCGTAAACAAACCATCTCGAGTACGATTTTATTAGTTTTTATCAAGCTGTAGACAATTTTCTCGTCACCTTATTATAAAAATATGTTAATTTATCCTTTTATTGTTAAATTTATTTGTAAATCTGCAGTAAATTACTTCATGTGATGACACTTTGTTAATTAGTTTTGAATGTTTGGAGACTCCACTAGGTTTGATTTTCACACGTCCGGCAGTTAGATAAATGTTTGTGACACGCTGTTAATTCCTAAATTCGTTCAACTGTGACCGCTGTATACAGGTAATTTGACAACTGGGATAAGATAGAAATACTATACAAAAGGTCAGAGTAATGAGAATTTGTAGAGTGCATTTGTTAATGTTGAGGGCATAGCATGAAATGTAGCTGCAAACAAAAAATCACTGATTTCTTTGTTTTAGTCATTCTTTGTTCAAAGTTTTGTTTTATTCATTTATAGTCACAACTTCAATAATGATAATGTGAATAATGAATTAAGGTTGAAAAAAAAACAATTTTAATTATTATTTCATGTTAATTATGAACTCTGTCTCTCAAGTCTGACGAAACATGGCCCGTTTGTTTCTCCCTCCGAACAAAGGCCACCTGTGAACAAAGGCCATTTTTCTCTTTTCCGTTGGCCGGCCGTTGTTCACAGGTTGGACTGTATATCAGAAAAGCACACCAAAAGCGAGAAACTGAATAACTTTTTTTGCATTGTTTCATCATCGTATTATTATGTGTTTGAATAGTTAAGAATGTAAGAAGAAAAAAGTAAATTTACACTTTATAGGGATTTGTCAGTTAACAATCACGGATGGTTCATGTTAAAAAGCTTTCAAATCTGTTGAGAATAGGGTAAACAACATGAATGCATAATATCTAAGAATATGATAATAACTCACATAATCGCATGAAATATAAATTGGCCAAACGTCTTATAAAACTAATTCATTTGATCTCACTTAAGAGATAATTATCCAGTACTGAATAAATCCAAAACAAAACAAAAATAAAGATAATCAAATCATTCATTCTATTTACTTAATAAATTCATGAACACGTATTTGTACTTATGATATTAGTACCATTGCCAGTGTCTGAATCTTGGTACAGAGGTATTCTCGACACTGGTCATTTTTTATTACAAAACCAGATTTAATAGCATATAACACTGACATACATAATAAGATCAATTATTAAATGTCTATAAGCAATGTGTTTTTCACTATTCTCTAACTTTTAAACTCCGTGGCATGAAATACAGTATATATCAAATGCATTTATGAAGTGAGTTTCAGACAACTATATGTCCTCCTTGTCACACTTTCCATCAGGCCATTTTAACATTCGTTTCTTCAACGTTTGTCTGACCTGAAAATAATATTCTTGTTCAAATTTTAGTGCATAACTAAAATGACATTCATAGTGATATCATTTCATTCGCATCGATGGGCAAAGTTTTCGTCGTGATACAAGTGTTCAGTTGAAAGTCATTTATGACTTGGTATTATAAACCGTTTACATATTTTAGTGTAATTTATACACCAGTACAATACCTTTTAGTAACAATCGCGATTTTTCAAATAGCTAGAGAAATACTTATAAGAAATTATTCCTACAATAGATGGGTATGCTATTTCTGGTTATTATATTATATCAATTACTTATATACTTGCAAAAGATTTAAAAACAGGTGTCATTATCAAAATTTTTGCCTGCGGTGATGAATTCGTCCGAACAAATATAATTAATAAGGTCAGAGATAAGTTTAAGTTACTGATCAGACAATTAGATTTGGCAAGTGTAAAATGAATTCAGTCACACTCATATTACGTTTGGGTCTATAAAACAATCTTTGATTCATAAAAGCACATAATTTAAAGTCAATGGTTATTGTATTGATTGGTTTGGCATAAATATAAAAATATAACGTTTCATAAAGATTCATCGAAGTGTTATGAAAATCTGATACAGACAAATAACTAACATTGACAGTATAAGCAGATAATTACCTGAGGTTGTAGTCTCTAAACCAGAATAACTTGATACAACCTGATTCTCCATGTCTAATGTTTCATAGTTGGAACTGCTGAAATTAACATAACATATCTATGTACAGAACAAATTGATAAATATAACACTATAACGATTTATATACACTTGTTTCGTACTATTGTCAGGAAAGTTATATCAGGCTTACTTACATCATTATTATGTGACTTATATCCGAGCTGTCATTGTGCCAAGAATCTATTTGCGATAATTAATCACCGACAAAACAATAATTGCAATTTATAAACATTTCATTGTAAATGTTGAAAACACAATTGACTAGACTTATCATAAGAAATCTAATGAAATCGAAGGATTAAGATCTTGCCTTTCTTGGTTGTAATACATTCCCCCTTGTGATGAAGGTTCACTTAATTCTTGTGCGTCCCTATAAATAGGAAGCATTATCAAAATGACTTCGTAGTGGATTATAGCAAATTTACAAAACAAGAAATATTAAATAGTAATTTCAGGCACAAACTGCATGACAAATAAAGGCAAACTTAAATTCAATTTTTCGATGATCGATTGGTATTAGTATAATTGTTAATACGTTTACTAAAAAAGAACCAAACATTTGGTGTATAGTAGAAACGTAAGCGCTATGCTGCTTGCTTATATTCGTTTATGCTTAATATCCATTAAATTATACACTTAAAATATTTTATGCACTCAAGTTAGAAGTAGAACTTGTTTCATAATCGTAGTGAAAACACTGATATAAATCATACTTAAACTAATAGAACTACCAATGTATATAGTTTGACTTACTTTATGATATTGTGAAAAGCAGTTTCGACGGCAGTTTCTTCAACTTTTGTCCTGTCACTAGAAAACAACAATTATAAAAAATATTTCAACAACATGAATTTGAAAAAAACAATTTAGTACAACATTTATAAGAATACTATGATTTGTTCACCATGCGTCATTGAATAACCAACGTTTTGATTTTGTTTACTACAATTTTACCTACAATACACTGACACCTTAATAGTTTTATGCAAATATTAACGTAACATAAATTATGATATATGCACTAGTCAAGTCAATCTAAATTAACAAAGCAGCATAACACAAAGAAAGTAAAGAAAAGGGGTAATGTAAATAATCTGTCTCAGTACAAAACAAAAATGTATTAAACACACTATATGAATTGTATAAATTTAGTATTTCGTAAATATCGTAATACCCTTATCAATGCAAATGGAAACAAATAAATTGAGTAAATACTCACATCGTAGGTTCTTTTGATTTGTTTGTTTCAGCTGAAATTATGTAAGCGAATAAAAATTATCAAGCCATATTTAATTTTGTCTTTAACAGTGATTATTTTATATCGATACAAAATAATTAAGAAGAGTTGATGAATTGACGTACATATGTGTTTAGGTGACAAGTGGAATATTTATTATCAAAATTTGTCAGGTTAATAAAGAATAAACACGACTAATTGTGGCATAAATATGTTATGTCCGTATTATAAAAAGATACATTGAAACATTAAATATATAGTAAGATAAATTAAAGACAATAAGGTCTTGCTGGTAGGTTTCATCTGAAATGCCTTTCGAAAACCCCATATACCATTTATAAAATATTTTAAAATACAACGTGGCGATATGGCCATTTCGTGTGTGTTTATTAACCATACCCTAAACTTACCTTTTCTAGAATAGAATCTCCTTACCAAAAATACAGTCATGATAATAAATATAAAACATCCAACAGTTGCTCCAATTGTATAACCAATCACGGGTGCGATGTCAGTAAAATCACCATTTTGATCTTTTCTATCAGTAGTTTGGTTTCCTGATATAAAATCAAAACACATTCAATTTTATCTTAATTTACTTCAACAATGATATTTGCAAAACAATAAAATCTTTTACGCATTTAAGAATTTGCGCAAATTTGGAGATGCACATTTCTTTTTTTTCATCTGGTTTAACGCTAAAGAAACACATTTAGTAGGTAAAAATGACAGGTAAAAACCTCACCGTTGATGGAAATGCTATATTTTTAGAATAATCGAGCGGAGTGGTGTTAATATCATCCATATTTGAATTATATTGTTTAAATAACCATTGAATGAAAATACATATCACATATATGTATAGTATATGTATGACAATATTCTAGGGCAAATAAGTCAAGTATACATACCACTTTGTAATAGTTCATATGTTTGTTCATTTATACCTATATCATTCTTAATTATAACTTTGTAGTAAGTAAAATCTGCTTGACTGACTGATCTGATGGTAAGATTGGAAAGTAAATCTAACGATTGAATCAGGATATTCTCTCCATTTGAAAGCTGTCTCCATTCGGCTTCCACTAGTGTCCACCACGTAAATGTAGGATAAGGATATGCTAAAGCATTGAAAGCAAATGTTACAGTGTGGTCCATCTCTACTTTTCTTTTCGTGATAACGGCATCTCTTGCCCTTGGCGTACCTTACAAATTTAAAAATAAAATATGGAATATGTTATAATTACTTCATACATATAGCAGCAGTGGTACAGAGGCAGGGCGCCTGCATAGGGATCAAGAGGTCCCGGGTTCGAATCCCACTCGGGGCACTGTTATTATCCTTCCGTAAGAATTTCACTCCACTCAGGTGTAAATGAGTAGAGTTAATGATCATCAAAGGCAATTTCAATGACCAGGAATTATCGTACAAAATTGTAAAGTCGGCATGTTATGTAAACATGTATAGAAGCAGACTCTTAACGGCATTTAAAGTTTACATAAACCTAAACGTTGTATTTCGACTTACTTATTTATTACCAGCCGACTAATCCTTTTATTAAATCATAATTCACTATTGTCAAAATTAGTAAAGCCTTTAGTCAGATTCTCCTAAATTGTATACCAGTGATCCAGTGAACTATAGGAAAAAGAAAAATGCCCAATATAGGACTGAAATATCATGAAAGGAATGTTATTACTATTGAAACATAATAATTGTAGATATATATTAGAAATTAAATACATGTTTCGACCTTGTTCGTAAATGCACGCATTAGAGTTCGAATTAACATTCAAACAGTTTGATACAATATCTCGGTCGAGTAGTAGCATCCTTTATGTACTTACATCTCACAAATAGGAAAACATGTTGAATTGATATTCTTTCAGTATTATGCAAATTCTTGGCTGAACATATATACTCTCCAGCATCCGAACAGGAAGCTTTCTCCAAGATCTTATCAGCTCTATTCGACACGACTGGTTCAAAAGCGTCGTCCATCTTTCTTAATGAAACATTTGGAGTAGGAATGCCTTCAACAATACATTCCAAGTGTACTGCATCGTTTTCATCCACTACTACAATTTTCTGTACATCATCAACATTAAATGATGTTATTTTTGCCTTATCTGCCAAATAAAGAACTACTATAAGCACCACAAACATACATCTAACAATGTGTAGCAAAGGACACACAAATAATAAATTTCAAATTTTAGTTTTAATTTTCTGTAATACAATTAGATTGTTAAACGACTAACCGCTTTAATTAGAGAAATATCAACAGACAAGTGTTGTAACTAGGCTTATCCATGAAATATCTAAGTGTACTTACACTGTACTTCAAGGTAAAATATTTCTTGACTTTTACCAATATGTGATAGGGTCTCCCCAGTGGCATGCATTGTGTTGAACGCTTCACATATATATTGCCCTGCGTCTTTTCTTGAAACAGACTGTATCACCAAATGTGTATCATTCCATGTTGATGTATCTATCTCTCGTATCCATCTAACAGAAGTCTCTTTAGGTACCCCAGCAGTGAACGAACAATTGTAATCTAATGTTGAGCCTTCAATAAGAGACATATTTTCAATTTTCTGTACCTCTGGTGGATCTGTGAATATACAGTATAAAAGTAAATGTCAGGGTTAGGAAAACTATTTTCCCGAGGTATCAGGGACAACTTAAGAATTGTTGCCTGAGGCCGTTAGGCCGAAGGCAACAGTTTTAAATGTTGTCCCTGATACCGAGGGATAATAGTTTTGACTGTTCCCCAAACACCCATGCAATAAGTGTTTTATTTACTAATGCAAGTACATATATAACATGGCAATAAAGATAGTTTCAGAAGCGGAAAAGTTTTATTCTGAAGTGAACAATAGATAGAAAAATAGATCAGAATACAGTCAAACTTAGTTTGATGACATTACGTGTGCTTAGAGAGTCCCGATTCTTAGCAAAAGTTGATCCCTCTCTTCAATGTCCTCAAACCGGGACATTTCGTAGATATTTTCTACAGAATTTACTTTTTTCTACTTTTTGTTTTGTAACTCTAAAGACGCTTGCAATGATCTCGCTCATTGGACGCTTAGAGTTTTTAATGCGGTTACTTCCCTTGGCACTTCACTCTATGAAACAGTTCGCACGTGAGGGCAACAGTTCGCACGCGAGGGCAACAGTCAAAACTGGTTTCACTCAGAATAGTTGAAAAACAGTTGAAAATAGCAAATTGACATTTATATAGAGCATTAGGTTATAATATTTATTATGTCATACTTACATAAAACATTTAGAGTATTTTTAGCCGACTGTATAGGTTTTGTGTTGACTGTATTTGCAGCTTTACAGAGTATCTGTACACCATCTTGTTGTATAGATGGAACAAATTTTAGAGTACTTGTTGTTACACTAACATAATCATCTAAGCTTGCGGTTTTAGATGTAATATTCTGGTTTATCTGAGAAGTTACACCAGATTCTACTTTGAACCAAGTCACTGAAGCATCTGGACGCGAAGCAGATGTTTGACAAGTAAATTCTCTAACAGTGTTTACTATTACATTCAATGTGTTTGATGATGGTGTTTTTGATACAGATGATACTCGAACTGAAAACAAGTATATTATATTAACTTACTCTATTTAAAAATGGATATAAATTAAACATTGAAATATGTTTAATGACTTGCAACTGTGGCAATCAACTGCACGATAATCGCACATATCAAGTATTCCTAATATTGGAACACTCTAACCGATGTTATACATTATTTACGTACCTGTACATGTACTTATGCTGTATAATGAAATAATAAGTTTGCAAAATGCGAACAATAGAGCCGTGAATTTTCATCGTAGAAAATTCTTGTAAGAAGAAACATGTTCATGAAAAGGCCAAGTCTCAAACTACGTTAGAATGACAAACAAAATCGATGTACATGTTGTAAATTCAAAGAATTTCGATGTTTGTTTAGTATCAAATGTATGAAATAATCGATTAATAGTTTAACTATTGTCCAGTCAAAATAAATTTTAGGTCAAACAAATTGCAACAGAAACTTTTCTGCAATATATTGCCAGACAACAATATCCTAAACCACATACAAAAAGTCCTCAAAAAATAGCGTGTAGTAAGCTTGTAAATCAAGTCTAAAAGTTTCAGTTTTTATGCCTAAAAAAAGTCCCTTCCGCTACACCATGCCGTAGATTTTGCATAAGGCATAAGACGTCACGCATAAACATCCGCACGCGCGGTCAATACAAATTGTCTTAAGGGAGTTCGGGAGGAAAAAAGTGTATAATGGAATTTTTTTCTAACATTCATAAATTTGTTTATTTGCTCATTTGAAGTAAATTCATCGAAAAAAAAAGATAGGTCACCGTCCATTTTAAGAAGTTACAGGCATTTAAAAATGACCCCCAAAAATGCGTTAATTTCCCGCCAAAATACGTCAAAAATACCATATATCTGTCAGATGCGTAGGAAAGAGCCTATTTCTGATTAAATGATGGTTATTTTTGTGATGGGCGATTATAAGTGAATCTATCCCTCAAATCAAACAGTTTCACAAAATTCTAATACTCGAGGGTGGCATAAAATTCGTGCAAAAACGATAATTACCCCACCCACTTTTAAAATAAATTCTCAAACGGTCCATTTCTACATAACGATACAAACATACCTATGATGGAATTTTTTTATTTCTGTGTTAGAAAGATCAAACTATGACTCATTTTTGAAAAGAAATGAAAAAAACAATAGGTCACCGTCCTTTTTAAAAAGTTACAGCCATTTAAAGATGGCACCCAAAATGTGTAAATTTCCCGCCAAAATACGTTAAAAATACCATATTATCTGTCAGATGTGAAATAAAATAGCCTATTTGTCATCAAATTATGGTTATTTTTGTTATGCACTGATAAAATTAGATCTATCTCCCTTTCTTACAGACTTTTATCGATCAATTTTCGCAAAATGTTCTCACAAACATGATAATTACCCCACCCACTTTTAAGAAATATATTGAAAATGTTGATTTTTACGTAACATTGTTTTGCGACCTTAAAATGATATTTTTCAAAAAAAATTTAAAATGTCTGATACAATGTGTTATTATCAGATAGAAATATAAAACAAATAGGTCACTGAACTTTTAAAAGAAATCTGATTTGTTTTAAACACAATATGAAACACAAAATCTGAGCAGATATTAAAATTCCAAAGTCTATTAATTTCTGGTTGACTTTATTTGAACTAAAAGATGTTTTACTACTATCTGTTTGTTATTCATAGTTTAAGATTAAAAAAGCTAATATCAATAATAATATTGCTGTTTTGTCAAAAAAGTAATAAATTTTAACACATTTTAGCACTGTTAGGGTTACCCCACCCACTTCTTTAATAACCTCTAAAAATCTATATTTTGTGACTACCATGGAAATTTGATGTCACAAATCTTCTGAAAAGGGTGATAAATAAATCTTTACTCTACATATTTATAAAAAAACTTTTTATTTCTGAATTCACCATGGCAACCAAATATTCTAAATACATGTAGTTGTGATAAGGGAAATTCACATGTTCTTGACTGTTTTATACTATACCTTGTTAATCCCTAGAACAATTCCAGTTATAAACACAAACTAACTTTTGTGTTAGTGCCGTAAAATTGTATTTTTGTTGCCATATTCACCAGGATTACTTCATTCATGCATTTTTTTAGTTTGTTGCAATTCTAATCTTAGTGCTTTGAATCTCACACATGGAAATAAATGATCATACAATGAGATACTATTCATGGCAAGAATTTTCTTTTCTGTTATCTTATATATCTTTCCAATTAAATATAATAATAAAAATAGATTAACAAGATTCACACACCTATCATAAGCTTTATTAAATATAATCAAAGGTGGTGTATACATGCATGTATATAGTATTTCAAATCAAGGGAGGTAACTCATACAAACTAAAATCTAATAATATTACAATTTTTAAGTAATACCTCCTCAATGATGTCATTAAGATGGTTTGATTTTGAAATTTTGTCACAGCACTGAAAAGTAGATAATGCTTTACAACTGTGAATAACTGACTAGAAGTGACCACTTCATAGCTACCAGTGAGAACCAGATACAATGACATGGTTCTTAGCATTGTCAACAATAAAAATTCTGATGACTGGTTTTCTACAGTAACTAGTGCATAGGTTGCATTATTTGCTATTGTCTTGACATCATAAATCCAAACAAAAACAAAGCTGTTTTAAGCATATCAATGATAAGTCATGAACAAACAAATTGAGTTCTAATTTTCATTTTATAAAAAACCAATGCTTATAGCATTTCACCAATCACTTGTGGCTTTGTCAAACAAATGTTTTTATTGTATTGTAGTCCAATTGGTTTGAAGAGTGCCCTAACAATCTATCATGCTCGCTGAGTGTCATCATTATGGCAAAAATAAATACCATGCACCTGAAAGAAAGAA
Source organism: Mactra quadrangularis (assembly GCA_025267735.1). Classification (NCBI taxonomy): domain Eukaryota; kingdom Metazoa; phylum Mollusca; class Bivalvia; order Venerida; family Mactridae; genus Mactra; species Mactra quadrangularis. The sequence continues at coordinate 45,683,009 of CM046299.1, read as the reverse complement.
ACATACTGACAGTTTTTGTGCATGAGGTATACAAAAATTCAAAATAAACAACTAATTCCAAATCACATATATCAGCAGTATTAATATTTAACAAATAGAAGAATAGTTATATAATACTTTAGGATACTTTAAGATATTTTAACTTCTTGATCTAATATATAAAAGAAGACAAATGTTTTATTATACATCTGTCATTACTGATAAAAATCATGCTTTTTGTGCTATGTTGTCTTCTCAAGCAAATATCAGTCAGTTTCTCTTTTTACAAGTTATAAATAGACCAGCTGATGTTAACAAAATGGTGCACTGCCCCCCCCCATTAAAATAAACACCTACAAACAATAATGCTAAAAATTACATAGTTGGTAAGAAAATCAAAAATCTCTCCCCCCCCAATCAAAAATATTGAGCTGCCCCTGACCAGCTTTAGCACATAGATGGTGGGTGGGATATGAAATGTAAACAAACCTTTTATTGTTGTGAATTGAGTTACAACAAACTTATTTTCTTACATCTACATCAAGTCAAACAGAATGATCAAACTCTATGAAAACAATCTGAAAAATAAAATAATAATGTCTCCATGAATAGACTCTAAAATAAAACTAAACATCAATGCATTTGTTCAACGCATTTTGTAGATCTACGATTTTGGCGACGTGTTGTCTAGACAAGTTGCCTCCGAATTCTAACCATCCACTCCGAATAGCACATGTCAGCGTATAAATTTATCAAAATATCTACGTCACCACTCACCAATGTTTTCAAATTCAACGTGTTAATAATTCTGTGAATCAAAAATAAATCACCATGACCTTGATTATTGTTTACATATTGCGTCATCCTACTTCCGCGTCATAAGTGAAGTTTAAAATACAGTCATACAAATGTTATCAACCAAAATGACACACGCATTTTAAAATACATAGAATGTTTAAGGATTTAACATACCTGCAAGCGTGGCCCTTAGCGTGACCGAATTTATTTGATGAAAACATGATCGCTCAATCTCCAAACATGACCATGTGTAGTAACGTTTTAGCAAGTGCACGTAGACCTACGAACGACAACTCTTGATAAGAGTGTTGAAAGTGTATGCTATACGTCGATCGTCAAAAATTGATTTTTTTTCTAGACTAAGATTATTTAAATTTCACACAGATGTGAGCGTTTAAGGTACATTATTTGAATTTTTCGTATGTTATTGTAACAACAAAATGACGTTGGGAACATAGTATATTCTTAATTTAAAAAAGTCGACTATTTAGCAGTTAGCATACAAACTTGGAAATACGTTAGACGGTGACGACGTAACGTAGTTTATCCGTGCAAATCACTACAAAAATTGGCGCATGCGCAGATTGGGTAGCGAACTGCCTTAATTGATAAAAACAACGTGGACGCAGAAATGCTACACACAGGTGAGCTATTTTTTGTATTTTGATGTTTCAAAAAAGATACTAGTAGATGAATTGTTACTTTGATAGGTTCTAACTTTTTTAATATTAACAGAAATTAGATTTTTATATCCGGTTTTTGCGACATGTCTATATTTCAAATTGTTTATATTCGATGATTAAAGTGTGTCTATCAAAACGTACGAAAACGACAAATACGCAGAATTTATTTGACTAACTGAAGTAACGCTTTACAATGCACGTGTTTTGAATGACTTAGAGGTTAAATTAACGCAAATTGTCTTTGTCCGCAAACATGTTGCCAATTTTACAGTCTACGGAAGGCCATCGGGGACATATTTCTGAAGTCATTGAGCTTTACAAAAGAATGCAATGCATTGTTGTTTATCGTTATAAAGTCGCATAAACATTGTAATTCTGGTTAATTAAATATTACTTTTCTACCCAAAAAGTGCATCGTGCATGATTGGGTATATTAAAGACACAAAATGACAAAGTAGATCTCGACTGTAAAATGGATAATTTGGAGTTAATTGAAGCAAGTGACCTTATTATGTATGAAAATCAATGATAGTGAACGAATATGCTCTGTCTTTACGGATATCTACTCAAATGGTCTATATTACAAATACCTCGATAGTATATTTTAGACTGTAGCCAATTATATTTCAATGGTAACTGGCATACGAGGCCTAACTTTGTCACTGTTTACTCTGTCATTCTAATTCCTTATGGGAGTCATCAGCATTATTTTAGCAAGTAAGACTGAGAAAAGGCAAGGACAGTCGAGTGCATTTTTACTTCACTATGGTGACACTGGAACTTTGTCAATTTTGAAGAAAAACGCGAATGTTCGATGTTTTTTTATAGAAATATAGGTATTAAAATCCCAAATAACCTTTAAAGAGTGACCTAGCCTACAGCTGTGTAATTTATTTTAACAAACTAAGCATGATGAATACCACCATTTCTTGGGTAATCATGTTTGTAATGGTAAAACTCTTTTCCATTACACAAAACTAAGACAATCGTAGAACATGTCACATAAGCGTCTCTCGTCGTGGATTAGCTTATTGTATTGTATCCTACACAGTGATTTGGGTTTTTTTGCATTTGACAATTTTATATAAGTTACTGTGTATATCTTTTAATAAAATTCTCGGCATTTTATATGAAAAAATGATGGTTGGTTTTATTTTTTTTTAAACTAACAAATAAAACCTTAACATACAAAAACGAGCTTAGATTTTATTAACTTTGTCCGTTAGTTGTGTTCAAAAGTGCTAAATCTTGCATCTTCACATATTTGTTCTTTCTACTGTACCTACGACTCCATTGTTCCAACTATGCATACAAAGGGACAGTTTAGCTGAGAAACATGGCCAGATTAATATAATTATACAAAGATTAAGAATGACGACGGCAGTACTAAACTATATTCAGACAAAACAGTTAAGGTGATACAAGCGATGAACATGTAGGACTACCAGCTTGCGCCGAGTGTCATGGAGTGAGGCGCAGATAGGTCTTTGAGGAGATGACGGAACATGAAACCGATGATTAACGTGTACATACTTAATGTATTTTTTTCTATGTAAAAGTGTATATAGAAGCGAATGAAATGATACCGCATAGGCGGTTTAAGCGGGGGGCGGGGGTCCGGACCCCCCCTTGAATTTTCAAAATATACCTATCTATTAGTGTATTTCTTAATTGTTAGTCCTTTTAAAGTAGTATTAAGCAATTTTCTCTCGGCGCTTAACATAGATTTAATGGTTATGTAGTTTTTATTATCAATATGTAGCATTATGCTGCAAAATTTCAATTACTCGTACATGGTTGTGTTTTGAAAGGTTGGATACCCGTAGAAAAAGTGCGACCCCCCCCCCCTAGAAAAATCCTGGATCCGCCTTTGTACCGTATTTGAGTTTGTGTTAAAAGCAACACATTCAACGTTGTTAAGATCATGTGTAACCCGATAAAAATCATTCTGAACTGAGATTTAAACGCATGACCTCTCGAGCCGTAAGTGAATACTCTACTACGTCGACATTAAAGCTAGCGTGAATGCAAGGGAGTAAAATTATCATACTATAACTCAGCTACAAACACTCCTCCTCTACATAATTTGATAAGGGTGCAATCACACATTTGTTAGTGGGTACTTATTTTGGGTACCAAATATAACGCGATAAAAATCTATGGCCCAAACTGAGATTCAAACCCATGACCTCTCGAGTCAAAAGCGGACACGTCGCTGAAGGCAAGGAAGTACAAGTGGGGTATTATACCTCTGCTACAAATGAACATATGAATTTGTTACTGAATACTAAATGTTCTATACTTGTGTTAAAGTTCTCAAGATAAGATTCAAGTTTAGATCTACATATATATGTTTTTCTTACTATAAAGCTCTATGTAAGATGATGATGATTGTTGACGATAATGGTGCTGATAGTCATGAGAATATTATCTATTTGTTATATTTTTATGCTTATTAGTCTACTGAATCATAAGAGCATGTTTTACTTTGCCATTGGCTTCTTTTAAAATGATAAAATGCTTCACAAGGTTTTTCTTATAAGCCTACTACCGGCCGAAATGGTGGTCATTTTGGACGCCATCTTGAATTTCCGGGCCCGCACTTAAGACTTTTAATTTATGTTGGCAGTCTGATAAACTTCAGGCTGTCCCAGACAGTTTTGTACATGACTAGTTTTGATACTTTTTGTTGTCCTGTGAAATTCAAAATATCACACCTAACTTCTCTACTATTAAGCGTGGTATTTTAATTGGAGTGTTCAATATATAGAGGATATTCGTCAAAATTTGTGTAAGATCGATTTTTATTTCACTGAGTGAGCTCAGAAAACATATTTTCACGAGTGGCATAGCCACGAGTGAAAATGTCACTTTCTGAGTTCACGAGATGAAATAAAAATCATCTTACACCAAAGTTGACGAGTATTCTGTTTCTTTCATGCTTAGTTTTACGTTTTATTTCATGTATTTTACACAAATTATAACGTGACGTAATTTCTACTCCAAGATGACGTCATTTATCGTCTAATTGACGCCATGAACGATGAAAATATAAGGTTATATTTTCAATGCGATGAAAATATAAAATTTATATTTTCATTGTTTATTTTCCGATTTTATTTAGAAAACTACACAGAATATTCTTTATTTTACAAATAATTATACTCAAGCAGCCTTTTCTATCAACTATGGTAGTAATTTGTGCAAAAAGCAACTAAATTGTTCATTTTAAGGTGTAATCAGGCTTTATTCCAACTTCAGTCACTTACTACAGTTTTATTAATCGCTATTACAGGTGGTCAATGTAAGAGAGAATTTAGTCAACTTATTCTCCGAATTTCTTTGAGGAGTTTTTTTCTGTGGTGTAGGAAGGCTTGTACTATACATCGGTTGTAAAATTATTTTTGTTGCAATTTGTTTAAGGTTCGGAACATTTTTGGGTTAATTTAAATGGATTACTAATTTAATAATCTATGTCGAATAAATGTTTATCACTAAGATGTAACAATATGAAATATATAAAGAACATAGTGCTAAATGAACGTTTAAAACTTATTTTAGTCGCCGTTTAACTCTTATGTCAATATCAACGTTAAATACAAAGTTCATAATCAGAAAACTGATAGAAAAACATATTTGAAGACAAATTCTACATGAATTGGATAATGTTACCTTGTACATTTATTGTTGATGTAGGTCCAGATGATTGACCTTGAGCATAACAAGACCATACATTATTATGTTGACTTCTTTGTACATTCTTTACTGTCACCTGATATACTGTACTGTTGCAATTATAAGAATATTTGGTTGTATTTGATAAGAAAGATGATGGTGGTGATATAGCACATCCTCCATTTTGTGAAGCCCCCATGCCTGTAGCAGATTGAGTTATCTGCCAATTGACATAAACCACTGCAGTAGATACTGTACATACAAAGGTGATATCACTTCCTTCAACTACATCAGGATCAACAGGTGTTAATGTAGTTGTCTGACAGTTACAGTATAATACTGAAAATACAAAAAGGTATGTTAATAATTAGAAAACATATGTAAACAATCTTCAAGACAATTAGCAAAGAACAGAAAGAAGAACAGGTCGTATAACAAGCTACGCGTGTTGATATATTTTACCCAGTGGATCTTTCCTTTCAAACATTTTAAAATTATTCACATACAATATTTTACTTTATTATAGTGCATATGAACATTTAACTATTCTATGATGTTATTTCAACCAAGTATGTATAATCTTAAAACTATACAATTGTTGAAATAGTTTGTTCCCAACAAATGGGTTTAATGAATATGTTTATGTTTATATACACTATCTTTACAAATACAGTTCACACATCATTATTTTTTTGGCTTGGTGCGTCAATTCAACAATATACAGAATATGTCAGAAATATTATTTTATCATATACGTAAAAATAAGTTAGCAATATTTGCACTCTATAGACAGAGTCTCATATTCTGAATAAATTATATTGTTTCTACAATAATACTTTGAAACTCCTTCACAAAAATGAAGACTCATGGTGTTTCCAGGGCTGAAAATTAGCGGTCGCCCAGTCGCCCATGGCGACCTTATTTTCGTATGGACCACCTAAAATTTTGAAATGGTCGTCCAGCCGGCGACTGAAAACGGGCCGTAGATTAAACGCAATTATCCGCAATGTTAACGCGTCAGATCCGAACGGGACGCATAGGAACAGATAAGCTGCGTATCTGCGTAAATACGCAATAAAAAATATCAAAACCCCTATAAGAATTGCGTATCATAACCCAATTAAAAACTCCTTTACTCATAAAGTCTCGAAATCGCCGCGAATCGAACGTAAATAAAAAATCGAAACTGGTCAGATAAGAGATGCGAAAAATGAAACTTCACGCGACAATTACATGCCAATTACATCTCATTAAAACTCAATTGTCGTTCACACGCTATGAGATTAACTCGCCGACATAAGTATGCACAAGGATGTCACACAATCGATAATAAAGTCGCCGAGTTATGATTACACGCTCGATAACATCTGTATATACCTTTACCTATACGCGTCAGAGTACATTGGAAATAGCGCATATATATATATTTTAATTGTTTGCAGCAATTAAATCAATATTAATCCTTTGTTTGAGGACAAATATGTGTTTGCAGTTTGAGCGGAAATTGAGGTAAACATTTTAAGATGTGTGTCGGCATTTTTTCACACTTTCTTTGTCGATGTTTGATAGCGTAACAATGACATAATTGCAATGTCTCATTATGTAATCATAGAGTCTAATATAAATTAATCGTCATGAAAAATGTATTCTTAAAACAAGCGTGACCTAATTTTTCAAATTGTATTATATATAAAACTTTATAAAATGATATCGGCGATCCCAGGAAGTCCTTTTTTTCTTTGTTAAAATTACCCCCGATAATTGTCAATAACACCGTCTTGTGTAAGTTAATTTTATAGTGTTTTGTATTATTTTACAACAAAAATATTTTATAATATATAATTTAGTATTGTATTTCGTAAAAATAAAATCCCTTCAATCATGATGACTTATTGTCATATATTTTCACGACCCACGCTATCGCAAATTAAGTAAAACATTCTTAAATCTTCATTATTAATGTAATAAGCTTATAATTTTTCATTTGTTTTTCTTAATTTAGCAAACAATGCACCAGGAACCGACAAATTCGAACTTGCGTTCCCGTTTTCTGGTGTTCATTGTTGAAACAAATGTCAAAATGCCAGACATATTTTTACTGGCTAACATTAGTTTCGGTGTAATTTTAAAAATGAAGCATAATTATATGTTTTTTTTAATTCAATTAAAATACTGCTGAAGCTATCATAACTATACTGTGTTTATCATTATCATTATGTAATTATGGTAATCAATGACAAAGAGTTAGAATAACCAAAAAGTTAGTTGAATTAAACAGTTTGTTGATTAATCAGCATTTCAAATAATCAAATAACTGACAAATTGTTATTTGATACAGAAAAGTCATTTTCAAATCAAGTCATTATTTTGTAGATTTTTCCACTCCTGTGAACTATATTCTAGTGAGATCTTTGAAACATTTTCCTGCAATGTTCTGTCTGCTTGGTCAAAGCAAGATTCTTCAAAACAAAACAGCAAGCGTTGAAAGGGTTTTCAGCATTATGAATTCCCTGTGAACTGTTTTATGCAATAGGATGGGACTGTCTCTTTTGGATCCTCTAGAGATGATATGTTGTCATTCTAAGTCATTAGACTATAACCAGCTTGAGGCTGTTGTTAATTGCTTAAAAAACATGCATCTAATAGTAAGAGTCTGAAAGATCTTGCTTTGTAAAGTTCTGACAATCAAATTTAATGGAGAATAAAAACTGAAGTCATAGTTTTGAATGCTATTGTTACCGATTGGTTTGACATTATATTTTCCCAATTTAAACCAAAATGCCGATAAAATTCCCAATTGTAGGGGTATGGGTCATATTCCCAAAATTGTGAAAAAGCACTGGTGTTTGCTGTCCTAGTTACAATATCTTCAATAAATATTTATAAGTATATTTGTGCATACCTAGTTCCATGTTTTTTATAAGTACTCAATTTATCGTCATATAAATGGAAAATACTCAATCCAGTGAAATATCTTGGAGTAAAAAAAAAATTACGCACTCTATTGGAAATGGCATAACTCAATTGTCTGGAAAACTGGGAGTAAATACCCAATACACCCCAAACCTTATCTGTTCCTCTGCGGGACGGGTTTTAACACTAACAACATGGCAGCGCCCTTTTGTCAACTTTAACGTAGAATATGTGGCATTTTATCGATGGTGTTAGCGAGCCGAAGAAAGTACAAATTGATCATACGTTCTATGGATTCGCTTGCACCTTAATTTTGACAGTTTTACAAAAAATATATTTTTATTCCCTCGCTCGCTCATAAAAATTTGGTCAAACTGCTATTATAAAGCAACTGAATGAAGATTTTTTTGAATATTTTTCTTCGCTTGTTCGACCCATTTTTTTCTGAAAAAATCCGTAGAACATATCATCAACTTGTGGCCTAACATACTTTCACAAAGGAATGTGTTTGGACAGTCCAAATGTTCAGTGGGTATAGTAAATCCGATTTTACATGGTTAGGGTAAATGGCAAGATTTGAGTCTATAAATTCATGCAAGTACTCCTTTCGTTTGCATTTCACATAGAAGTTTTGATTTTCATTCATGATACTCATCATACTTTGCCTCAGTGTACTGAATATTTGTATGAAAGTCAATTTTAAGAAAAATGCATGTAAATCTGGAACATAATTTGCATGTTGTACTGCAAAAAGTGGTGGACCACTAAAAAAATTTCTGGGCCACCAGGATTTTACAGTCAGTGGTCCAGCTGGCCACCAAGCAAAACCGGTTAGTATTTAGCCCTGCTGTTTCCCCGTAAACGGATGAATAAAATGCTAGGTTTTCATAAAGCCGCGGCCGTGGCGTAATGGTAAGCATGTCTAACTTCGAATCCGGAGATCCGGGTTCGAATCCCGGTCGCGGCAGGTCATACCCTATACACGAGTTGTCGGCCTCGTGGTACGGTAAGTTAGTACTGGCGATAGAAAAGTGTCCAGGAAACCTTAAGTAGGAAGAGCTGGCCGTCGTGCTGACCGCCGTGTATATGACCTATGTATGTGTCGAATGCGACGTTAAAAATAAGAGGTTTTGATAATGGATTTATCTCAATATATACATGTATATTTTTCTGTAATGCACCTACTTGTTACTGTATAAATCCATAATATCCCGAGAAACATTTTCCTGGTTTCCATTTAACTGTCTCAATAAATACGTGTACGTTTATAATAGCTTACTATTTAGATATAAATGTTCGTGAATTTAAAAAAAGTACAATGTATGTGTAAATCTGCATATTTCACATATTTAAACTTCCTGTTTGTATTTTTATCGACTTGAATAAAACCCGTTTAAGATTAGTTTACATCTTCGGTTATGTAAATAAAGGCTAACATAACTCATATACACTGGGGTCCAAAAGTTTTTTTACAAATTGTTCAATTTTTATGTTGTGGATTATATCAAAAAATATTTACTTGTCGTTATTAGTTGTACATGTAATATGCAGTTTATCATTAACTGTCAACTATGTTCTATCATTTACATTTTTATTTTAAGTAATTATACAATATAATGTTTAACCAAATGTGTCTGCATTAATTTTTGCAATAAAGCGATAAAGGAAAATATGAAATAAAATACAAGTGTAAAGAAACTTTTGGACCCCAGTGTATGTAAGCATATTGGTTTTATTTATTGTCTTCTATATATATGATTTATAAGTTTAAAGCCCCTTTACTAAATAGAACGCTGATAATTGTCAAGTATTATGTTTTTGCTAAAAACTCATGCAAACATTAAATGAATATATCAAACTCATATAAGGCACAAAAACACAATTATTATCACCAGAATTTATACTAATGCTATTTTGAAATTAGCGATAAAATCCAACGTAATGAATGTACTGAAATCCACGGAACTCAACGAACTAGATTGGAAAATAACCTCAACTTCATATTTAATGCTAGGTTTACATCTGGACACGATCTCTCCGATTAGCCAGAGGCTAAAAAGTCGGGGAGCTCTACGATTAAATGGTATACTCCACGTTCGGTTACGCTTCCTTACGAAATCAGCACGTTTTGTTGCGCTCTACTGCGCTTTGCTTCGATCGAGCCCACGATTTGCATCATATTCTGTTACGCTTTGTTGCGATCAACACAATTGGCTTCCACGCTCCACCACGTTCCGTTACGTCCTGTTAAGATCTCCCACGACAAAGCCGCTTAGTTGCGTTCTCTTGCGATTTGACCTTCGATTTGAGACAAATGACCACGTTTTACGTCACGATTTGATATTTAAACAAGAAATCATTCTTTCCCAGCGACGTGGAATGACAAAATGTTTCCACACTGTCCCGATCTGTTGCGAGTGTACTCCACGTTCTGTTACGTTCTGTTACGCTTCGGTACGTTCCGTTACGTTTTGTTACGAAGGCCACGCTGTGTCACGACTAGAAAATGAATCGGGACAATCGTGGTGAAATTTAAGTTTGAAATAAAATCTGTTCCGATGTCCATGATGTCCCCGATTCAACCACGTTCAGTTACGCTCCCCCACGATCACCCCGATTCAACTCCGCGCTCTGTTACGTTCGCCACATTGCTCTGGAATCGGGGACATCGTGGTAATCGTGGCCAAATGTAAACCTAGCATATGTCAACAAATTTTCTGCTTCGATAGATACACGTTTTTGTATAGTGAATTTCGTGCGAAAGCCAATAAAAACTTACGAAATCATGTAAATATTTTCATGTATGAACGTATATTGACGGGAAAAAGAAACAGACCAATTAAGTCTTACGTTAAACAGAAACGTTTGCTGATCAATAGGCCACGTTCATGTAGAATGAGTGTATTGCTGGTAAGCCAAGACAACTAGATAATTTATATTTACGCCAACGACATTCCCACTGACAGATTTTCATGGCAGCATCTACGTAATGTGTGTGGAAAGATAACCGTGTATATCAAATAGGACGACACACAATGGAAATCTTCTGATTTGGCGTAAACAGTTCTTGATATATGCCACCGTCATAAACGGCTATCTCTCCGCTCGTATCATCGCAGCTGTGGTGTTGAAGTAATGTAGCGCTCAATGAGGATTCGCGTTTTTGCTTACGTAACGTCCTCAGTTTCATTAATGTTTCAAAACGAGTTTAGTGCACAACATGTTGGCTAAGGTAATCTCGTGGACACACCATACTAGCTATTAAGCTCTGTGAGTGTCTCTATATTCTGGCAACATTATGACTGTGTCCATCAGCATAGAAACAACATGTACCTCATGTTTCGCATTTCACCAATGACTTCTTACTGGGTGACAACATTAAAGTTTTCTTATATCATTCTTAATCATAAAAATCAAGTAACTAGATGAAATGAGGCGTTTCTTTTTAGAATCGGATTAGATGTTTGGGTACTCAAAATTTGCACGCACTTATTTCTCGAGTAAATCACTGGAAAAACGATAAGACTATCCAACACTTAACAATTTTGTGTTTTATCTGACACCTTTTAAGCAACTTGATTGGCTGAGAGGATATCTCCGTAATCTAATTTGCATGTTATAAAAGAAATTGAATAACTTGACCCCTAAAAGGGAACCTGCTAGAGAGAGTTATTTTAATCCAAAGGCAGATATATTCTATTGTCTTTTTCATAGTTTAACTTATTTTTAAATTGATGATAAAGATTTTGTCTTCGTATGGTGGCTTTAAGTGTGATTTCAAGTTTATATCCATATCCTTGTTGCACAATCTTCAAAATTTGTGCATATATCCTTATAATTGAAATCGCCTCCATGCATGGTATCTCCTTCAGAATCTATCTACACCTAAGTGGATCGCCAAAATGCTTGATACATTTCTTGATCTAATCAAATAGCAGTTACCTAATGAAGACAAAAACGATACCTCTCAAAATCAAAGCGTGAGTCCTAAAACAAGCAACGTCAATGAGAACCATAATGAGGCTTCTCCATTGAGTCACCATTGTAAACAAGCAAATTTCATGCCTGCATTTCTTTTATATTATACATAAAAGTCATTTATTTTTTTGTTCAGATAAAGTAATAAATACCTTATCTACATGAGCAAGACATGTTTTTGTTGGGTTACACTTTCAAACACTCGTTTCGCGACTTTAAATTAGACACATGACCAAGATCGTCAACAAAAATGGCGGTCTTCATTGAAATTTACAGAATTACCAGGTGCTATTATCCATAAATTACAGTCTTCTAAAGATGTTTATGAGTAAAAAGTTATTAGTTTTGATGAAAGGACATGTTTAGCGACCTGTACAGACATTTTTTTTAATGGAATCTGGCATGACGGACAACCAAGATAATTGGTAAGAATTGGAGCCGGGAAACTGACGTCATCACGTAAACTTGTTTACTTTTTTGATCGTTGAAAAATAATTAATTTTCATGAAAATTAACAAATTCCAACTCTTTTTTAATACATATATTGTTGAAAATATAATTTTTCATGTAATTCTGTATCGAATGATACATTTCTTTAGAATTTTCGTCGAGTATTTTTGATGATATTTTAATTTACTTTCACTTTCATTTTCATATTGGTTTGTTTATTGTTGACTGCGGAAACGGAAGTTGGTATTCAAGGTAAAGGATACAGGATACAGAAGGATAAAGGTTTGATTATTGTTGACTGCGGAAACGGAAGTTGGTATTCAAGGTAAAGGATACAGGATACAGAAGGATAAAGGTATTTACAGCGGCCGAATTTCAAATAAAATTGAAGATTATTACGACATCTCGGTAAGAAAACCTTTTCTTTCCTTTATCAAACAATATAAACCTCCTTTTCTTCGCTGAAATGAAGACAAGACGGAAGGAATACAGGACGAAAACTAGTAACTTGGACAGTGGAAATTCTGCAACTCTTGATTCTAACGAAAACAAAAAAATGACATTCCAGCAGCTGTAACCTGTATTGCTTGTAAAAACTCAGTCACTTCTATTTCAAGCTCAACCAAAATAAGTTTGTTACAATGTAGTATATGCAGAGGCTGGTGGCACATACAATGTGCTCTTATAGATCCTGACAGTGCAGAGAAGATTATTAAACATAGTATTCATTTTCCTTGTGCTTTGTGTGTTTGTTCTAACAAATCCTCACCTGCAATAAATTTAAGTGAAGAGAGTAAGGTTTTTTTGACTGTTACAGCATCCAAGTGTGATAATAGTGTTTAAGATTGTTTAAAAACACAAGAAACCAGTACAACCAGCACAACAAACATAGAATTGAATAATTGCTTGATTGTTGACAATATTGATCAGCCAAACCAATACAGGAATAGTAGAAATATAAAGAAGGAAATTACAGATAAGACCGGTGTCAAGCCTAAATTTACATGTCCATTATTAAGGGGTAGGATTGCAGTACATACCAGCAATAAAAAAGAAACAGATAAGGTCATTAATTTACTTCCTGCTAAGGGTTTTAATAGAGGAGACAATAAAGTACATGTACATAGTTTATCTCCATTGCCAAAGTGCACTTTTAAGAATATTTCACCATCACTATCTGAGCAAGATTTACAAGGCATCATTGAACAGACTGTGCATGTTAAGACTCTGTGCAGGAGACTGCGGTATAGAGACACGAAAAAGCCACTACCCATTGTAATTGTTGAGTGTGAGTCCATTGAATCAGTTCAAGTTTTATTCAAAATTAAACTCACTATTGAAGGAAGACAAATCCAAATTCATCTTACCATAGTAAAAAGAATACTCCAACAAGGTGTTTCCACTGCCAAAAATTTAGCCAAATAGCAAAGTTTTGTAACAATAATTCTAGTTGTGAAAACTGCAGTGATCATCATGCAGTAATCACTAAGTGTTATAATAGAAAAAAGTGTGCAAATTGTCAACAAGAACATTCTGCCAGCAGCACTATATGTCCAGTGTTTCTATCATTAAAGTCAAAGCTCCAAAGAAGACAGTAGGAAAACAACAAGTACATTCATCATGAAAATAAGTTATTGTAATATTAGATCTTTTAACACTTCATATAATCATATTGAAAATGTTATTACTCAACAAACAATTGATATTGTATCATTATCTGAAATTTGGCATCCCAATAGTGATATATCAAAATATTTTAATCAAAAGTGGAATTGGGTCAAATCAGTGAGAAATGAAGGCAGAGGTGGGGGTGTAGGGATACTACTGAACAAGAGCATCAAATATTTTGAAAGACAAGATCTGTACAGTACTAAAGTTGAAGCAGTGTGGTGCAATGTTTACACTGAGAAGATCCAATTTTTACTTGTTTCTGTTTACATTCCACCAAATAATGAGAAGATGCTATATGAATTCTTCAACATCTTAAACAGAGCTTTAACTGAAAAACTTCCAGTTATTATTGTTGGAGACCTGAATGCTCACCATCAGTACTGGCATGATAAGACTGCAAATAAACTTGGAAATATTTTAAACCATTACTTACAAAACACTGACTTAGTTGTATTAAATAATGATAGACCAACCAGAAAGAACAATATAGTTGACCTGACAATTGTAAGTGAATACATTGTTTCATCTGTTCAGAACTGGAGTGTATGTCAGGACATTTTTATAAATTCTGATCATAGTTTAATTACCTTTAACCTGGGGGAAACTGTCAAACATGAAGTCATTGAAAAGTGGAACTTTAAATCAACTGATTAGTCATTGTTTCAAGCTACCTGTCAGGAAGAAGTGGATAGATATTTCTTAACAGATCGAAATATTACTAGCGTAGATAAGGATTACAATGATATTGTCAATATTATTCAAAAATCATCTGACCTCAACATTCCTAAGAAAAAGATATGTCAGCATAGCAAATCATATTGGAATGATACTCTTACAATGTTATATAAACAATTTAAAAAGGCTAAACGGACTTTTCAAAGGCGTACAGATCCAGCAAATAAAGCCAGATTGGAAAAAGTCAAATCAGAATTTTTTATGGAATTAGAAAAGGCGAAGTCAGAGAAATTTAGCAAAATGGTTGAGAACATTAACCCATGTGATCCAAGCAATTTCTGGAAAACAATTAATAAAGTAAGGAAAACTGATAGCAAGAGCATCATTCAGCCCATTGTAAGACAGGATGGCTCATATGCAGTTAGTGATCAAGAGATATTCCTTGAGATGAAAAAGAGATACTGTCAGGAATCTCTTGATGTTAAAGATCTGCTTCCAGATTGGTATAGAAGCACAGAATCAGAGGTTGAGGAAATAGATACGCAAGAAAGAAATAAAATGAATGATCTTAGCTACGCATCAAATTGTTCTCCTGAAAATAGTGATATATCTTTAGTCGAAGTTGAAGCCGCTATAAGAGAATGTAACATAGACAGTGCACCTAGTCCTGAAGATAAAGTTTATGGTATTATGTTGCTAAATGGTGGAAGTCATCCAACCAAATGTTTACACCATCTATTTCAAAAATGTTGGAAATTAGGTACACTACCTGTTAGCTTCAAAACGGACCCAAAGATCATGATGCCAAAACCAGGTAAACCAGACTATAACCAGGTGAGACCCTACAGACCTATTACACTTGAGAGCACTATTGGTAAACTGCTTGAGAGAGTCATAGTCAAGAGACTCAGTTGGAAACTAGAGACTGAAAACAGCGTATCTAAGTGTCAGTATGCATATCGTAAAAATAAAGTGTGTACCCATACTGTACTTAGAACGGTACAATCTATTCAAGAGGCCACAAATCAAAACAAGTCAACAATATTATTGACCATGGATTACGAATCTTGTTTTGAACGGGTTTGGAGAAGCGGTCTTATGAAAAAAGCTTGGGGAAAGAATATATGTGGACGCCTCTGGGTTTACCTTAAGGCTTATCTTCAAGATCGCCAAGGTTATTTGAAAATTAATAGTTTTACATCTCCAATTATGACATCTAAGGTAGGAATTCCTCAGGGATCAGTACTTAGTCCAACACTATGCAATATTTATACTAGTGACTGCTTCAATAACCAAGACTCACGTCATGCTGAATTTGCAGATGATATCAGCATGTGGATTAGTGCAGGTAACTGGGGAATAGCTATTAAGGAAGCACAAAATAAGTATGAAGATTTCTCATGTTGGTGTAAAAGGTGGAATATGACAATTGCTCCGGAGAAAACCAACGTCCTCCTGTTTGGAAAATGCAAAGAAAACGCACCTTAAGAAGTCAGTCTTGAACAGCACACTTACAAAGTTCAACCACATACTAAATTATTTGGAATTTTGATTGATGACAAATTATCCTTTGCCAAACATGTACTAGAAAACAGCATCTGCAATGGGTGCCCTTGGTGTCTTAGACAAATTTGTTACATACAACAGTGGCTGTTCTCAATCCATATATATGCAGCTGTACAGATGCATAGTACTACCAATTATGGACTTCGGAGCAGAAGTCTTTGTAAAGGCATCTGATCTGTATTGTAAGGAATTTGGATCTGTCCAACGTAGGGCTATGTTGAAGGCCACTGGATGTATAAATAGTACGAGCACAGAAGCTCTGGAAATTCTCACCAACTGTCTTCCAATTGATCTGCATATGAAGCTTAGTCAAGTCCAATCAATTATTAAAATAGCAGAGAACACTGATGATGATCCACTGAAAGAAGACTTCAACAACTGGGTACAACAAAAAAATAATCAATATCATGGTAAACCAACAAATTTTGAAATTCTCATGAACATCTTTAACCAAACTAGAGGAAAAATAAAATTTGAAAACATTGAGTCTGGATTTCAGTACCTTAAATCATCCATGGGTCTGACAAAAAATTCACAGCAAGGTAAATTACAAAGAACTGGAGGAAGACAAAGATGTTCAGGCTGAAAATATTTCATCTCTGTTGCTGCACTATGATAGTAATGAAGTTCTTGCCTTTACAGATGGCTCTGCTTTGGGTAACCCTGGACCAACTGGTGCTGGTGCTGCCGTATACTTGGACGGTTATGAATCAAGCCGAACTTTACTAAGAAGAAAAGTCGGCCTGCTCAGTAACAACTATGCTGGTGAACTTGTTGGCTTGGAAATAACATTTGAATTTCTAAAAGATATTACATCTCTAGCTAACAGAACAATTCATGTGTTTACCGATTGTCAAAGTGCTATCACTTCAGTATTTGAAGGTTGCATTCCTAGGCACAGAATTGAAAATGTCTTGAACATAAAACAACGTATAAGGTCTTTGGAAGCAAGAGGTAATATTATTTTAGCGCATTGGGTTCCTGGTCATAAGAATATTTCTGGAAATGAACTAGCTGATAAGGAAGCTAAAGCTGCGGCAGCAGAAGTATCAAGAGAAACAAACAATGATAATGATGAAATACTTGGAAAAATAGACAGTAAAAATGCAATGAAATTGATTCATGAGACTCTTATGAAGAACTGGAATTTCAGATATACTGTCAAAGAAAAGAATGAACACATTCAAGAAATTTACCATAATGCAGGCTCAAGGAAATGTTTTGATCAAAAAGACAGGAAGACCTTTAGCGCAATAAATCAGCTTATCACAGGTCACACAAAGCTGAACAGTCACTGGCCAAAACTAGATGCCACTACAGACCCAAATTGCAGTTCATGTAACTTACCAGAAACTGTCAATCACTACCTCTTTGACTGTATCAAATATGAGACAGAAAGATCAGTTCTAGTGAGAGCCGTGGGGGATATCATATCTAAATACCAGCTAGACTGTCCAGTTATATCAATGTCTGTCTTGGTCGGGGAAGTTGAAGATGCCTGTGATGAAGCAAAGCAAAGCTTTATTCTAGCCCTGCAGTCATACATAAAACAAACCAATATATTTTAGTATGCTTACAGTGCTTTGATTTTGTATGTGTGTATATAATGATTATTTATGGATAAGTTATTTTTGTATTTTTCTAAAAATTTATGATCAAACTGATTTTTTTTTCTACATTTTGTAAGCAAGATTTTTGTTAATGTCGTTAATCCCGTAGCAGCAAGTGTTTTAAAGTACATAGTGATTAAGTACAAATTGTGACGACAACGATGCACATAGAGACTATCAGCTACTTCGATAGCGTATTAGAATTACAATAACAACAACAACATTTTTTACCGTGCAATACTTTAAATTAAACGAGTTCGCAATAATTTGCAATATGATTTTCAGAAACTGCATGTATTTACGAGAATTTTGAGCCTAAATATGTGTTGATATCTTTTGCCTTGAATTGCCTAAGCGAGGTTTAAGTTAAGTGTAGTATATTTCGGATAGTCTAAAATTCGGATACAAAATGTATTTCCATTTGTATTGTTGTGAGTGTCGATGAAAATTATGTGATAGAATACAGAATGAATTGTTAGCATCAAACTTGCTTCATATTGATACAGCGATATTTATTTTTATACTATATAGCCGTTTGAAGAGATCTGTAACAAACTTAATTTTTATGGATCTGAATCCCTATGCCATTGATTGGCTGGTGATGTCAAGTTGCTAAATTTCCATGAAAATTTAGATTCGCTTAATGTTAAACATAATTCAAGGGTATTATCACAAAAAGTTTATGTCTAAGATTATTTTTGTTGTAGCAGTTCACCTCAAGACATCTCTTTGTTACTGTGACAGACCCTTCTGTAACCAGTGGGCACCCACCTCTCACTCCTAGTGTATGCCTCCTAGCTCTTTCAAGCAGAGATTGTTGTAAACATCATCAAGGTCTTCAGGTGAGATGCTCAATGAAAAATTGAAAAAAAATCATTATTTTATTATTTAGAACCTTGTTTTAGATAATTCAATTATGCAAAAATTAGCCTAACGTTTTGAGGCATGATGTATGATCCTTCTGATTTAAATTGTGGTTGAAAACTCATATACTCTGTTCACTAGGAGCAAGATATTAACAACTTGTCAAAACCAACATACTTACAATAAGCGTTATCATTTGAAATCTGGATCTTGAAGTTTGACATATTGTTTCATGAAATTCCAAGCCTTCAATATTGAATGACATTTTACCACTTTATCACTTTCAAACATTTAGAAGAGAAGCTTTTTTGCAAAAATGGCACGAGTTCTTGTTGTTGTGTACAATATGTATATTGAACTTTTTTAGAAGTAAGCTGTTATATCAAGGAAAAAAATACAGGTAAGATGAAAAAAAATGAGTTCAACTTATGAATATAATCTGTGATTTCTTGCTTATCAGGTTCAGTTTATATTTATTGATTGTGGTGCTTTTACTGCCCCAATAGGTTATTTCCTTTAAGTCATTTCCCAATTATCATAACTAGTTCATGTAAAGTCTACTTTGTGATATGTCTTTAAAATTAAACCACTATGCCAAATCATTCTGTTTCTGTCATTTTATACTCCAACATACAAGATTTTTTAGTTCCCATCATCATTAGTACAATAGATAGTGATTTATTATTACCCCCGCTTCGAAGAAGAGGGGGTGTACTTTTTTACCCTTGTCGGTGTGTGCGTCCGTGCGTGCATCCGTGCGTTACAAAATTTCCGTCGCAGTTTTCTCAGCAACTATAACATGCAGCAGCCTAAAACTTTGCATATTTCTTCATCCTATAGTCCCATGTGGTGTAAAGCGATTTCATGCTCTTGCTCATCTACTTCCTGTTTGTCGCATATTTTCAGATTTTGGCGGGGGTATCACTAGTGAGCATTAGCTCACAGATTTACTTATTGATACTTTTGTTAATTTGTATTAAAGTTTATCATAAGTATCAACGACAATCAACTATTTAACATACATCGTAATAAAATCAATTAAGAAACAAACTAGACTTTTTTCTTGTGTTTTCAGGTTCCGGGTTACCCAGAATTCCATGATATTTTGTAATTTTACAAGCTGCTACAGGATTATCAAACTGAAGATCTAAAATATTTGTGAATGTAGAAAAGTGAAAATTTGTTAAAATTGCAGTATTCTGTGAAAAACAGTAGTGTTTAGATTTTTTATAAAAATCACTTTGTTACCATGACAATCTTACAAAATTATATTTATCTAAAATAAAGGTTTTTGTCTTGGTGATTCAATAATTATTTGCAGCGACACAATTTTTTTAATAAAAATTATTATGACATTGAAAAATGATATTTTCTTACAAGAATATGATGAAAACTACAATGGCAACATGCGGTCTACAAAATCTTAGGGTGAATGGTTGCCCAGGGTTACCACATTTTAATTCGGGAAACCAACTATTTTTTGGGGGGTGGGTGCACCAAAATTCTGTGAATGAGGTATTGTGCTTGCTCTTTAAAATGAGCGGAAAACCACTTATTTCGTAGACTGATGTATTGGGCAAACCATAAATTGTTGTCACGGCACATATTTCAATGTCCATGGTAACTTTAAAATACAATTACTTTGTTTTCCTTAGTCATTGACACTTAATTTAAAGTGCTTTGGTCTAAATTTTAATTTGTCTTTCTGTTGATGTTAACATTATGAGCTCCTTGTGACACCTTGTGTTTATTTTGACAATAAATATATGTACTTTGCAAAGAGACTTCATGTGTCCTTATTTTCACCTCATGTTTTTGTTAACCATGGCAACTTAAAAATGCCATAACTTTTTTACTCCAAGTAGTATTTCTTTAAAATAAAATGCATTGATCTGCATTTAAAATGCTCTTTCCAATGATGTATAACATTAGGTATATTTCTTAAAGATAAAAAATGACCTGTCTTTGCTACTAAAACTGAACTAATTCTCCTAAAAATAATAATTATAATACAGGTCGTCCACGTAAACATTGCGTGCAAACACAGCCAGTTTCATTACACACCAATATTTAGGGGTGTATTTTTTTTTAGTTGTTAGTTTAGTTATTTGACACTTATTTTATCACATACCACTGTATGATTTTGAAATGTGCATAAACAGGTCGTACTCTCGGCCATGCTTGTTTTTGTACTTTAAACAATCGACTTGCCCACTGAATCGGTTAATAATCTGATGCATGAACAGCATTTTAATGATTTAAGCATACAATTTTGATAGTTGACATTTATTTTAAATAGTGTAAAAGCATATTGTAATTTCTATATTATAATATGTTCATAAAATAAGAGAAAACTAAGTAACTACAAAATTGTAAAAATAGTTCACGCCTAAATATTGGTGTGTAATAAAACTGGCTGTGATTACACGCGCAATATTTACGTGGACGACCTGTACATATATTTAAAACAAATTTTAAAGAACAAATTAGTATGTTTTAATAAGTAAAATGCCGTTCATGCATCAGCTTATACACCTATTCAGTGGGCAAGTCCATTTTCAAAGTACAAAACACACGCATGACCTAGAATACGATCTGTAACAATATTCACATGGATATACACAATTTAAAATTTCATGTGCTATGACTACGAATCACAGGCTATCGGCGTGGGTTAGGTCAATATAGCCCCCCCTTTGGACCCACTCAAGACCCATCTACAACCCAAAACCCCTTAAACACATCTTAAATCACATAATTCTTACTCAAAAAAACATATCAAAACACAACAAAACAATTCTCAAAAAATAAACAACACCGATACTATATACTAAGAAAAGGTATGTAACTCTCAAGCTGATTTCTATACAAAAACAGACATGGTTGTAATCTATGCCTCATAGATCAGTCAATTTTAGGCCGATTTCAGTCAGGCCGATCTTAATCAACTCAGAAATAAATATTCTTTTCAATGCCATAAAGACCTACTGTCTATCTACAACTATCGCAGCAGTGCGAGGGTCAAAACTGCTCGAAATACGATCTAAGACACCGTGTGACCGTGGAAATGCATTTTGCAGTCTATGGATTGAATACAGCAAACTATGACAAACATCCGTTCAGTCACTTAAAACAAGTATTGTTCAATAGAAAATGTAATTATTTAGTACTCACATGCGGTCGTTTCAATGATAAATCGCTATTTTCCGAGCAGTTCGCCTTCATTCACTTGTTCACTTTCGTTTTAGACGGGCGCTTCCATATTGAATCGCTGACCCGGAAACGGTTAACGGTACTGCTCTTCTCCGATTGGTCAAAACTGGAGGTGTGTCGTTCTTAATCGCTGGTTACCCAGCGCTAAGCCTTATCGTGTGCTATGAATCGTAAAACCGGTAAACAGTGAATGTAAACACTGGCGCGTATTTTTGAAGATATTTTTCCAGTCAGCAAACCGCAATAAAATTTCCAATTGAAAGGGAAAATGACAATTTTAACATGGTAATTCATTATTCCAATATATTTAGAGCTATCAAGTTCAATAACATATAATTTTATGAGTGACACAATGGAACACATTGAATGGTTGTTAAAGTTGTTTACAGTTAGAGCTGTATATATAAATACATATAAAATATCCACAAAACCGGCCAAATGCTATTGTTTATTTGTTTTGGTCTAAATTTCAATTGATTGACCCAATTTTCAAAATAGTTCTTGCAGTCTAGAAATTATTATTTATTCACAATCTTTACAAAGGAATTTAGAGCCTTTCTTCTGATATTTTTTCCATTTCATATGGTGTTTTAGACCTGCACAATATCTGTGCAACCAAGCATCACAACTATCACACTGGATCCATTCTGTTCCCTTGTCATGGGTATCACAAACCTTACAAATCACCTCCGAATCATTTTCTGACTGCTGTTCTGACACAAATGATATATTAGGCTCAGTCTCAGATAGTGTAGAGGGGCCTGGTTGTGGTTCTGATACTACATGTTGATGTGAGACTGATTGAACTCCTGGAGTTGATGGCAGATTTGAGGTAACAACCTCAGATGGGCCTTGTTCCGCATGTAATGTTTGGGGAGTTTTGTTTGTTTTTCTTTTGGTAGAAGATACTTGTTTTTCTAATGACACCTCTTTCTTACGTGATGCAACCCTTATCTCTTTTCGGTGAGCCATTTTTTTCTCCACTTTATAACTATCTAATACATCCTTCCTGAACTGATTCAACATAACCAATAAATAATACTTAATGATTAGTTTGTAAATATTTTCAATCTGAATGACTTGTAAAACCATATCTCTCAGAAGATCAGATACATCTGATTCAGATTCATTTGACTGGTCATCTTTTTCTACTTCAGTACAACATATTTTTACAAATTCTTCATAGAGAGGAACAGCAGATACTATGTCATTGAAACACTTGCTGAATAAATCACTCCCCATTTTATTGAAATTTTCACCACTGAATAATGTTAAACATTTATCAGTTAACTTGATAAAAAAGTGAAACAGATTGTCAGAAATATTTGTCAGTCCCCTATTCATGTTTTGCCTTCTTGATATATCCAAAAGAGAATCAGGTTCTATTGTGCTAGCTAAAATATTATGTTCTTCTTTTTTTAAGGAATTTAGAATTTTTAAAGCAGATTTTGCATCTTCATAAATTTCTATGTCATTTTTTTTACTTGAGTACCTGACAGAAGATTTTTTGGTCACATACTTATGCCTGACTTTGGCAATGCAGTATCCCCCAACATATCTTACTCTAGCTCTAGATGCATTTGTTATTGTTCTATGGGAAACTTGGCCACCAGTTGTTTGAACTTTTTTGGCCTTTTCACTGAGAATGTACTTTCTTAGTTCCATTGAAATATTGAAACAAATATGCTGGTGAGCAACTTCATAAGTAGGTTCATTTTCAAACAATTTTAAGCAATTCATCTTAAAATCCATACTCAATGAATGCTGATGAACCTTTGTATAAAAATCTCCCAGATCCTTTGAGCTGATTTGTCCTGTATCACGACTTGGACATTCTTCAAGTAGAGAAAATAGTTTCTTGTACTCAAGTTTTGCAAAATGCTTAAGTTTTGAAAGATCCATTCGAGATAAAATTGAATTTGTCTCAAACTGAATTGGGGTAACAACTGTATCACATCTTATTGTCTCAATAATAGTGTTCAGACTGATATCTTCTGGAAGTGTAATGTCTTCAGTTTCAACATTTTCTAAATCAGCAATTACCTGATTAAATTCATCATCAAGTTCATCGATAGTTGCTTCAGCATCAACCTCAACATTCTGGAGTCTGTCTATTTCAGTCAATTGACATGTGTCAAACACCCCAGATGTACTTGGCTGTATTCTGAAACACAAAGAAAACATGGTTATTGGCAATGTCTTCAGCTTTTTTTATGCTTTGCTAAAAATTACCATATAAAGGACTTTTTGCGGTTTGGGGTATATAATTTAAAATGATATTGAAAGTATCTTAATAAGATGTTCAAGAAATGACAAAAGAGGCATTATGCTTCATTGTAAGACAGTTTGTGATACCCATGACTAACATTTGCAAGACCCTAAAATTGGGCTTTCTAATAAAAATTTGCAAAACAACTCAAATTATTATCTTAAACTGTGTTCCTGTGTCATGAAAGAGAAATTATTTTCATCGTAACAACTTTATAAAAAGATACATGTACATGATATTCTTGTTATATGATCACTGATTAATTACATATACTGTTGGCTTAGATGTTGAAGATTTCCTATTATCAAACAAAGATGCATGTATATCACAAAGAGTGGGTGCACATGAGATATGTCTTTTGGTCAAAATTGCACAAAGGAGTAGGTAAACACTCAAAAGAGAAAATCATGTAGCTGGATAGATAAGCCATTAATAAATGCCTGAATTATTCTTTGTGTCTTAATTTTCAAGGTTATACACAAAACCAAGACCTACAGTAACCACCAAAAGTTTGGAGACCTTTTTACTTTGTAAGGTTACTACAAAATCTTTTATCTAAAATTTGATAATGGTTTATTTTGAAATGATTTTTAGTTTTGCATTATGTTTTGGTAATCATTATCATAACTGAAACAACAAAACTATCATTAAAGCCAATTTATGAAAAATGATTACAGTACACATGATTTTTGAAGGCTTCAGGAGATCAGATGCTGAATGTTATAAATGTGTGGCATTTATGAAATAATTCTCCATACATAAATATGATTATGTTTAGAACAATGATTTTACAAAAGCTATCATCAACATTCAAGAATTGTTCTAACTTGCTTTTGTCTCAAAACTTTTGGTAGGTACTGTATATATTTGAAAGGTCAAAAATAGATACATGATTGATTTAAGTTTTCGCATCATAGCATTGAAATACTTCAGTATAGACTTATCAATTTATTTTGTTTATTGTAGTTAACGCCGTATCAACACAATTTAGTTCATTTCACGGTATCAAGCGCACATACCCTAGCTTTCCTGGACCATTGTCTATAACCAGTACTCACCCTACCTACCTAGACCAAAAACTTCAAAATATTATGTTATCAATGGAGGAAAATCGACAATATTGTCAAATTTTCATGGAAGGGTATAACCTCCCCGGGTGGGATTCTAACCCGCACCCCCTTGCGCATGAGATTCCAAATCCAAGGGTGCTGCCAACTGCCCTATCGACCCAGGTTCAAGTATAAATTTAAACAGCTGTTCACATGAAAATGCTTGTCTGAGAAAATCTAACGAATGTGTTTTTCGTTGAGTTCAACACCATAGCAACACAGATAAGTAGGTTATATAAAAGCGGTCAGACAACCTTCTCACTTTCACACTTTGGGAAGTGACTGACAACTGCCCAATATATCTAAAATCATTGGTAGGAGACAGAATGGCCATAGAAATGGAAACTGCCCAATATATCTAAAATCATTGGTAGGAGACAGAATGGCCATAGAAATGGAAATAATGTAATGACCAAGCTCAACAAAAGTATGCCCTGTCCGGAAATCAAACCCATGATCCCTTTATCACTTGACTTGCGAGCTACCAACTAAGCTTACCAGGCTGCTTTAAACATAAAGCTATAAAATCTGCAACTGTCTTTTAAGAATGTTTGTTATATCATACATTTAATGATCTAGTTTTTAATTAAGTATCAATAATTAAAAGATCAAATACTTTCTACTTGAAAAATTACTAATATTTTACAGTAGCCTGATCAATTACACAAAACGTTAATGATACATTTGGAATTCCTCAGCCATTCACTGCAAATAATCTAATCTTATACACAAATACGCAATCGTTGAGGCAATGAGTGATGTTTCAAAATTTACGGACTAGAAACGAAACGAAACATCCCTTATTGCCTAAACGATAGTATATTTGTTTACTTCAACATCGGGAGTTTCGAAATAGCGTCTAAATATGTCCCAGATTAATCACAGTGAATGGCCAAGGAGTTCCAAATGTTCTATAAAGTTTTGTGTAATTGAACGGGCTACAGGTGTCTTCAAACAACAATGAATCCTTTCATTTAACTGTTGACTAAATTGATTTTTCTGTAAGCAATTTACATGTATTGGTTATTTTAAGAAAACATGCAAGTCTCTGAAGCTCATTAGATGTGAACCTCACACAAATTTCAAGATAAACACAATTAACATAGGCAAATCCAAGATTTCCAGTTAACGGGGGTGGAAAATTCAAGTTATAGGGGCTGAAAATGAACAAACATTCTAGGGCCCACCAAGGGTTCTAGACAAGACCTTGACATGGGGTTCAGATTGCTGCCACCCCTAAAGCTCATTTCTAAGGGATTCATGCACGTTTACAGAACCTGTTTCCAGGGTATACAATAAAAAATCTAGATGTTCATGTACATCATGTAATTTTTACAGCCATAGGGTCATGTTGAAATGTTACAAATACTTAGAGGGTATTGTCCTTGAATTATTATACTATGTCATTGTACTAGTGTAGACTAAGTCTTGTTAATTATTGAACCTTTAGCATGCCAAATTTTTTGACATTAATATTTATATATCATACCATCAAACCTTTGCTTAGGCAAATTTAGGAGGGGGGGGGGGGTTCGCTGGGTCAGCCCCCCCTTGGATCCACCCTTGAATATATCATTATTATTTCATTATTGAGGCAAAGACTGGTATTCAGATTAAAAATTCTGACTCCTTTTCACTAAATTCTTATATACCATTTAACTAAAAGTAAAACCTAGTTGCTGATTTCGTGACACTTGGGGTTAAATGCTGGAACCACAATTGATGTATTACTGCAAGTGCATCTAATTAGACTGCTCAGATAAATTAAAGAAGTTAAAGTTAGGCAACACATTCAACTCTACAAATGTATAGTTTGAAAACCATTTGCAAACATTAAGTTTTGTATCCCGGTCCATAACTCAGTTGGTAGCAAGCAGGGATTTAGAATCTCATGTCTGAGGGGGTGCAGGTTCGAATCCCATCGAGGAGGTTATATCCTTCCAAGAAAATTTGACAATAATGTTGATTTTCCTCCATTGATTAGATAATATCGATAGTTTCCGGCCTTGTTGAAGGGTAGGTGAGTAATGGTTATAGACAATGGTCCAGGTAAGATTGGTTAGGTGTGCTGAACACCGTAAATGTTCTAAATTGTGTTGACACAGCCTTAAATCTAGTAACCAACCAAGTAGTTTTATATTATCTGCTATATATAGTTGTACAATATTATAGAGATAGTTCACTACACTAGATATTTTTTCATCCATAGGTTACTCAATAGAGTTGAAGTAGACCAGTCATCAGAAACAGATGTAAACCAACTTCTTGAAATATATAGATTTGAGATGACTGAAGCTGGGATATCACCTTGTGCGGAAATCCGTACTTTTTTTGAGTACATAAAGATTGTATTTCCAAAAGCTATCAGGGAGAGAAGAAAATCTTCGCATGAAACAAAAACTATTTATAGAGGGATCAAAATAAAACTGCCTCACTTACAAGAGGAATCTAAATTTTCATGTATGACTGAATTAAAACAATTTTTGCATAAAGATTTTGTAATACTTGAAGAAAACTCCAAGTCAATAACATGCTCTACCGCTACTGAAGCTATTATAAATGATGTACCTCGTTGTAAAATTGTGAAATTTTTGGAGACTAAGTCATGGCTACTGATTATAGATAAAAAGGAAATAGACTTGAGTAAAGTACATGTTTCAAACACTTATCTCTTCTCAAAAGAGAGCATTGAATTAGTATGTGAGACTGTTTTAAACCTCAAACTGTGTACTGGTCTAAAATTAACTAAGTCTGTTATTATAACAAGATTTCACCATGTTGAACACTTGAAGATAGGCTGTAAATCCCAGAGAAATGTAAGATCTATACTTTGCGACAGAGTTGTAACAATGAACAGTATTACTGGAGTTTGCAGAAAGTGCCAAAAAATGACTCTAAGAACACCACAATCCAATAAAGAAAACCAATTCCAAGAGCCTAAAACTGATCAAGTTGAAAGTATGACAACTTCCAAGAAAAAATTGACAATTGAAGACCTTAAAACACTAATCCCTGATGTCACTGATGAAATAGCTGAACTTGTATTAAGTCAAGCCGAAAACATAAGCCGTGATCCCCGAGGAAGAAGATGGTCACAGAAAATGATCTCAGTCTGTTTACAGTGGTATTGTAGGAGCCCATTGGCATATGAATCTTTCAGGGCCACAAAAATGTTAATAATGCCATGTCCATCTACTCTTGTTCTATATAAAAAATACCATTAAACATGAAACAGGGTTTGATGATAAAATTTTTCACTGGATGCACTCTGAAGCTGTGCGAAAAGAAATTCATCCAGACGGTTGGATAGGTGGAATAATCATTGATGAGATGGCGATTCAGTCTGATCTTCAGATATCAAAGAATGGAGATGTGGTAGAGATTTGCGGTCTGTCATCTGCTGTACTGCGAACAGGAAAAAATGAGAGAATTTTAGGAACATATGCTCTGCAGTTTGTCTTTCTAGGACTAACTGGCTTTCGTTTTCTATTCGCTCACTTCATAACAACTGGAATTCAAGGGACTGAACTGTACCAGCTGTTCTGGCAAGCTGTTGATAGATTGCAAATGTTTGGATTCAAAACAGTATACACTAGTACTGATGGAGCGCAAAGTAATAGAAACTTTCTCAAGTATAACCTAAGTAACAACAATAGTGAAAAACCCTTTCAAACTTCAATACCTTGTAATTTTGGTGAGTTAGTTTTCATCATGGATGTTTCACATGTCATCAAAAAGATCAGAAATAATATTTTATCTAGTGGTACTGAGGGTAAGAGCAAGCATCACACTAGGTTGTTGACCTTACCCTCAAAACATACAATTCAGTGGCAAATGCTAAGTGACTGTTACCACTGGGATAAGCAAAATTGCCTACAACTACACAAAAATTTAACCAATGAACATATACATTTGACAACGCAATCCAAAATGAGAAACCATCTAGCAGAGGATATACTTAACTCTGAAATGTTAAACACTATGATTCAGTTTAAGGCTTCACTAGGTGAAAAAGGGAATGAACTGAATGGTGTCGTAGAAATTTTAAAACATACCTCAAAGCTTATAGACATTTTTCGAGATATGAGACCCATCATTCTCATGGATGACCCGAGAATAAATGAACTTCATGAAATAAGTACATGGTTCAAGACATGGAAGGAATTCACAGAGACTGATAAATTATCTAAGAAAGGCAAAGAGCAACACTTTTTATCATATCAATGCTACGATGATATTCAATCTTGTATTCTAGGATTTATTGGACTATGTAGAATCTTCACAAAATTATCTAAGGAAATTTATGTAACACCTGGTTTAATTAACTCCGACATAGTGGAAAATCTATTCAACCAGCAGCGATCCACATACCATGGAGCAAATTCAAACCCAAATGCTCTACAATACAAGCGTGCTCTGAACAGCATTATAGTTGGACAGAACATTGTATCAAGAAAGGCAAACGCTGGAAAAGGAAGAGATGCTGCCATGCCTTTCAACATTTCAATTAAAAATTATCCCTCAAAGAGGCAGAGGTTATCAGATAAATTTTGAATTGTGAAATCTATGATTTATTTGTCTTCAAAAATTCACATGGAGTGTCTTTCAAAAATATTTTACAAATCAGTAGTCAAAAGAGAACAGTTAAAAATCTGAATACATCGATAACTAATAACTAAAATTACATAATAAGGGGAAGTAATATATTTAAAATCTACAGTTACAATGGAATGATATTGACATTATTGTGATATATGCTAGTACCTGATATAAATGTTATTTATATGATATGTTTCCTTAATCTTATTGTCTATAGCCAGTGAGTTTTTACCATAAAGTTTGCACATGATTATTATATTCAAGCCTTTTTCTTTTACCTAATTTGATATTCAGTACAATACCTGTATCCTGAGTTAATATATAGTACCCACTGAAAGTTTGAAGAGAATTAAGTTCTGTTTGAAGGCCAGCTGAATATATGTTATCTAAAATTTTATTATTGTTTATTTGAAAAGCTCTTAGCTTTTGCTTTAGTTTTTAATTATCATTATGATTTTAACTAAAACTGCAAAAATAGCACCTATGGTATGGAGAATACTAAAATAAACATGAAGTTTAGTGATTTAGGATGTCATATGCTAAACCTTATAAATGTTTTGCATTCATAAATTTTATTAGCAAGCATATTAAGATAATTATATATCAAAAATAATTATTCTTCAAAAAAAATAATCAAAGTTCAAGATTTGTAAAGTTATCTTTTTGTCTCCAAACTTTGGATGGATACTATATAAAGAAACATAATAGTATAATACCCTGGGTGAAAGTTAAATGAATATAAATTACAACATGCAATTAATTGGAAATTGGTCTATTTCAGTATTTTGATTGTAGATTATCAGTACTTTCTAAACTTTCAACTTCCACCCATGTTAGATACTAGTATGTAAAGTAGTAGTAATCATGCTAGAGTGCTTGTCATACCTGACATGAGCGTTACAACAGCTTCTGTCCTTTTCCATATCCATACTATCTTTGGGATTCACAAATCTAAGAACCTTTTCTGGTTGTTGGATACATGCTTTACTTGTGAAGTTAACTACCCTCAGACCCTCCATTGTACATGTTCTTCCAATGGCAACACCAAGTTGGCCAGGTTTGAATATGTCACGACAGTCAATTTCAACTCTATAAACAACAAAATACAAAAATATTTTAAAAAGAAGAAATTGCAGGGGGGTCTGAACCTCAAACTATGTGCACATTATACTTAATTTGCTGAGGAAATACAACATACTGTTAATTGAATCTGCATAACCACTTAGTCTAAGATAAGCACCAAGAAAAATAGCTTTATGCTCTTAAAATCACTAACAGGCAAGAAATACACTCATGGAGAGGTACATTTTCAAAATTCTAGGGGTCCAGACCTCCCCTTCTGGTTTCACCATAGATCATGTTTCGATAGTTAACACTCAATCCCAGTAGATCAGTTCATGGTATAACTTCTAACTGAAACTGTGTTGATGACAACTATTCATGGATTTATCAGCAAGATAGTTTAAATTAAAGTGAATAAAAAGAATATTGAACTTGCAATACAATTCATGCTGGCTAGGTTTAATTTGTTTAATATGCATGTTTTTCACTATGTAAATATTGTAAATAACTTGTAGATGTTTTATAAGAGGTCCACATCAAAGATTGGATTTATCCAAATGCGTAGCCTCATTAAATAAAGTCTTTATTATCATTATAATTATTATATTTATTTATTATTATTATTATTATTATTATTATTATTATTATTATTATTATAGTAGTCTCATAATAAAATGCATCAAATTAAATAACTAAAAAGTATATATTAACAGCTTTGAAACCTCTATATCACTTTAATGCTCAATTCAAAACCAATCTTGAAAACTGAGAATTGATCATAAAAATGTGCTTTAATTACCTTTCAAGTGTCATACCCTGGCTTTTATGTATTGTCAGCGCAAAGGCTGGTTTCAATGGATATTGTTCCCTGACAACAACAACAGCGTTTCTTCTTGGATCAAATACTGAAATGAAAATAATTCTGAGCCTTAAGCCAGCTAGTAAGGATTGGTTCTGCCTAGGCGTATGTGCTGTATGATTATTAATGGTTTACACAGGGTCCTGTTCAGTCAATAATTTTCATGAATCAACCCTACAATTAAGACGGAAAAAGTCCCTGTTAATTACTTAGCAGGCTGAAGGTTACATATACAATAAGCGCTGTTGCTTCTGCAATAAACATGAGTAATTAAATTAGTTAAGCATGTATATTAACAAAAAATAAGCATTACCACAAAATCAATAAAGATTGCCTTCAATGACATGAGTTGATTGGGGTCACTGACTTTACAACTGATTGATTAAGTTTAATGGAGATGCATTAGTGGTTGTTATGTGCACAGGTTACAGGTCTTGTGCTGGTTCTTCCAGAAATTAACATTAAAAATCTACCCAAAAGATGTGTAAACAATGTTACAACAACATTCCACATTGTTTACTGGGTATAAAGGAGCTATGTTTTTTTGTTTAAATTCTTTTAATAAAGACAATTTGTACTTAAGTCAGAAACATGAGTAAAAATATTTTAAAGACACACAACTAAGTTATCTTGTAACAGAGGTCACTTTTTGGTAGCTTAATCTATCTTGGAAATCAATAAATAAGTACAAGCCTTACAAAATGTATGAGTTATATGTACTGTACTTACCTTCAAATCTGACTTTTTCTATGTAAGTGGCATCCTTCATATTAATAAACTTGACCAGGACTTTTCCATCATTGTCTTGTATATCTATGACTGTTCCCCTCAGTCCATTTACCAATTCATTAGATAAATTTTTGACAAGAATAACTGGAATACCAATCTTAAGCCACAGATTCCGAGGTGCGATCAGCTCTTTTAAGTACTTTTTGTCGCCTGAGTCTATTGAAATACTTTCATGTAGATGGCCAGGAAAATTTAGTATTCTATCACGGTTGAAGTCATCCACTAAATCATTGGTTGAAAAGAGTTTAATGCTTTCCTCTTGTAAAGGTCTTTTAAGTTCATATAATAATTTGATAGTTTTGTCAGACACCACTCCTATAGAAACTTCCCGGATTGCTTCAATCATGTCCATGTCAGTCTGTCTCACAACCTCTGTGAGAACCGTTACATGAGGAAAAGCTTGGTTGAAAATTTTGCTTTCATAACAATAAGATCCATCTTCATTATAACGTGCACATGGCACTGGAGCCAACTGGAGAAAGTCTCCTACTAAAATAACTTGTATTCCACCAAAGAACAATGTCTCATTTTTCAAAGAGCAAACCTCATGTAAAGATTCAAAAAATCTCTTGCTCATCATTGAAATCTCATCAACAATTAGTACATCAGTGTTGATAATTCTATTGACAACATCAGCAAATTTGGTATTATTTGAAATAATGTGTCTTATTTCAGAGGGTCCATACCTTCCATCCCCAATACCAGACCATCTGTGAATGGTCATTGGATTCAGATCCGACCGATACAAATTACAAGCTATCCCTGTTGTTGCTGTAACTGAAACAGTTTTTTTACTCTGTTTGCGAAGTTTTGCAATGTTGTAGACTAGAAAGGATTTACCTGTGCCTGCTGATCCTATAATTAATAGATTGTGCCCCTGGGCCACAAAATCTAAGGCTTTACACTGTTTTGCGTTCAGCGACATGTTTACATAAAAAGTACGCGAAAATGATTCCCAGCTTCACTGTGACATATTTCGAAAGGCTGGGTAACCAGCGATTACGAACGACACACCTCCAGTTTTGACCAATCGGAGAAGAGCAGTACCGTTAACCGTTTCCGGGTCAGCGATTCAATATGGAAGCGCCCGTCTAAAACGAAAGTGAACAAGTGAATGAAGGCGAACTGCTCGGAAAATAGCGATTTATCATTGAAACGACCGCATGTGAGTACTAAATAATTACATTTTCTATTGAACAATACTTGTTTTAAGTGACTGAACGGATGTTTGTCATAGTTTGCTGTATTCAATCCATAGACTGCAAAATGCATTTCCACGGTCACACGGTGTCTTAGATCGTATTTCGAGCAGTTTTGACCCTCGCACTGCTGCGATAGTTGTAGATAGACAGTAGGTCTTTATGGCATTGAAAAGAATATTTATTTCTGAGTTGATTAAGATCGGGCTGACTGAAATCGGCCTAAAATTGACTGATCTATGAGGCATAGATTACAACCATGTCTGTTTTTGTATAGAAATCAGCTTGAGAGTTACATACCTTTTCTTAGTATATAGTATCGGTGTTGTTTATTTTTTGAGAATTGTTTTGTTGTGTTTTGATATGTTTTTTTGAGTAAGAATTATGTGATTTAAGATGTGTTTAAGGGGTTTTGGGTTGTAGATGGGTCTTGAGTGGGTCCAAAGGGGGGGGGGGCTATATTGACCTAACCCACGCCGATAGCCTGTGCTACGAATTACAATTACGATCCGTACAAATGTCGCACGGGCTGCGTTCGTCACTTGTCACGAAACGTAAGACTTAAAACGAATCATTATAAACTGTAGCCGTAAGACCGCAAGTATGTACTCACAAAAGCGAAAATATGTTGTGTACGGACATGTAAGGGCTAGAATAGTAGATGTCCGTGCGGGCTGTCGTAACTGCAATTTGCAGTCATAAAGTTTTTGTGGCAATCCTTTGATACTTGTGATGCATTTTTGTTTGACTTACATATGACAGTCCCAATTTTCTTTATCAAAGTATATTCAGATAAGTTGGGTCTATCACCTGAGGGTTGCCTCCTTGAGGATGATCCCTTATTATATTATATTTTTACCAACATGGAACTGTCCACCAATTTGTAAATTGCGTTGCTTATTTCTTGAACCAGAAATTTGATACAAGATGGATTGGACGAAGAGGTGCCACCAAGATTTCAATATCTTAATAAAAAATTATGGAAACGTTCTTACTAACTTTTAATTAAACTGTTGGAGTTGGATCATTTTTGACGAAATTACATCCTAAACGGCACCACCGCAGTATCCAACAGAATGCAGAAAATGTGCGCTGAATGTACACGTTAAGGTTAAACGACTTTTGGCAAACCCTGTTTATTCGTGTAATAGTGAGAAAAGTGACTTTTTCGCTTCGTTTGTCATTCAATTAATAAAGTAAATCACATATCCCTATCCACAAATTTAAGAAGTGTAAGTAATAAGTACCTGTATACAAAACGATACATTTACTAAATGTTGGCCATTAGCTTATGTCCCATAGAAGAGACAGATATCTTTAAGTATAGGACTGTACATAATTAATGTATCATATGCTAGGTGCGTTAAGTTAGCTGCCAGTTGCCAGTTGCCAATTCAATCGGCAACTGGCAACTGGCAGCTAACTTCACACCCAGCTGCCGATTCAATTTTTTTTGTTAGCAATCACTATGTACAGGCACTGCGACGAACGTTCCGCGTGGGTGTTTTGAATCGGCAACTGGCAACTGGCAGCCAACTTCACACCCAGCTGCCGATTCAATTTTTTTGTTAGCTAGCACTATGTACAGGCACTGCGACGAACGTTCCGCGCGGGTGTTTTGAATCGGCAACTGGCAACTGGCAGCCAACTTCACACTTCACACCAAGCTGCCGATTCAATTTTTTTTGTTAGCAAGCACTATGTACAGGCACTGCGACGAACGTTCCGCGCGGGTGCTTTGAATCGGCAACTGGCAACTGGCAGCCAACTTCACATTCCAGCTGCCAATTCGATTTTTTTAGATTTCAGCGCAGATACGTCGCCCAATGCACATGTATTACGATGAACGTCCTGCTCGGGTGTTTTGAATCGGCAACTGGCAATTGGCAGCCAAATTCACGCCTCAGCTGCCAATTCGATTTGTTTAGATTTTAGTGCAGATACGTGGCCCTATGCACAGGTACTGCGATGAACGTCCTACACGGGTGTTTTGAATCGGCAACTGGCAACTGGCAGCCAACTTCACACCCAGCTGCCAATTCAAATTTTTGTTAGCAAGCACTATGTACAGGCACTGCGACGAACGTTCCGCGCGGGTGTTTTGAATCGGCAACTGGCAACTGGCGGCCAACTTCACACTCCAGCTGCCAATTCGATTTTGTTAGATTTCAGCGCAGATACGTCGCCCTATGCACAGGTACTGCCACGAACGTTCCGCGCGGGTGTTTTGAATCGGCAACTGGCAACTGGCAGCCAAATTCACGCCTCAGCTGCCAATTCGATTTTTTTAGATTTCAGCGCAGATACGTCGCCTTATGCACAGGTACTGCGATGAACGTCCTACTCGGGTGTTTTGAATCGGCAACTGGCAGCCAACTTCACACCCAGCTGCCGATTCAATTTTTTTTTGTTAGCAAGCACTATGTACAGGCACTTTGACGAACGTTCCGCGCGGGTGTTTTGAATCGGCAACTGGCAACTGGCAGCCAACTTCACACTCCAGCTGCCATTTCGAATTTTTTAGATTTCAGCACAGATACGTCGCCCTATGCACAGGTACTGCGACGAACGTTCCGCGCAGGTGTTTTGAATCGGCAACTGGCAACTGGCAGCCAAATTCACGCCTCAGCTGCCAATTCGATTTTTTTAGATTTCGGGACAGATACGTCGCCCTATGCACATGTACTACGATGAACGACCTGCTCGGTTGTTTTGAATCGGCAACTGGCAACTGGCAGCCAACTTCACATCCAGCTGCCGATTCAATTTTTTTGTTAGCAAGCACTATGTACAGGCACTGCGACGAACGTTCCGCGCGGGTGTTTTGAATCGGCAACTGGCAACTGCCAGCCAACTTCACGCCTCAGCTGCCAATTCGATTTTTTTTAGATTTCGGCGCAGATACGTCGCCATATGCACATGTACTACGATGAACGTCCTGCTCGGGTGTTTTGAATCGGCAACTGGCAACTCGATTTTTTTAGATTTCGGCGCGGATACGTATGCCAATAGCATTGTTATATTTTATGGTGTTGAACTTTGTCTTGTTGCCATAATATAGGTCCACTCATTTTATTCTTCCCATAATGTGCCATTAACATTATTATATGTTGTAGCCTTTTGTAATTGGCTGCCATAGGATTTGTGTTCATTCATTTGACATTTGCTCATGACGTTTTAAATTATGTTGTACATATGTCCATTCCTTTGATTTTTTCTCATAACATGATTATGTTGCAGTGTTCTGAACTTCATAAGTATCTGGCTCTTGCTCTTTGCCAAAGATATTATGACAATCTTGCTGCAATGCATGTCTCTGTTCAACAGATAATGGCTTCATCATCTGGACGGCTTCTCTCAGCATTAAAAGGAGTATGCTCTTTGTAGGGTGCTTATGTCTCAAAACTTGGCTGTCAATATGATAGGCTACATTTGTACATGTTTGTATTGTGGACCAGGATAGATCTGTCAAAATTCCATACATTACACTGTGATTGATTGTTTTATGATCCATTATTTTAATTTCTTGTAGATCTCTGTCCCATATTCCATCTGGGGCAATGTCATCTTCCAGTGACATTCTTGTTCATAATTTTGTTTCTAAATTTTATTTCCTTTGTTATACTTTTTTTTTATTTATATATTTATTTTTCATCTTTGTTGTACTGTTAAATTGTTTTGATACTTTATTATTGTTGTCCTAATAGCTCATGTCCCTCATGTTGATATTTTTATTCAATGTATCTGTTGTACATTTTAACATTTGAGTGAGACAATTTAAAAACAAAACAAAATATACTCAACAAAAATATTAAAGGGTCATGCTAAAATTCGCTAACTGTAAATCAGCAATAGCAAAAGATAGTATTGAATTAACACAGGTTTTGGCATTGATCTCGCAGGTAATTCCGCAGAAAAGCCAAATTCCTGGAATTTCCCAGAAAAGATTTTTTGTTAATGATGGAAAGCTTCTATTTTTGCATGCACGACTGAATTTTTTACAGCAACAACGTCCTGTGTTCATATCAATCCCTGCAATGCTGCATTTGACCACAGCCACATGGCTTATCGGTACTTTCAGAAATGCATGTTTTTTGTGCCATTGAAAATTGTCAAATTCAAAATTTTCATCAAAATCATATAAATCTTATAGACCATTCTGAACAATTTGTGTCAAAATTTCCGACAACAAACACAATTGACATTTATGCAGAGAATCAAAAATGGTGTTCTTGACCCTTTAATTTGTTTGTTGGGTATATTTTCGTTACCTGGTCCAGAACAGGAAATTATCGAGTAAAAATCATATTAATATATGTCTTAATATATATCTGTTAAAAGTATTCCTGATCTCCCGCCGCATGAGCTGGAAATATATTGCCTGGTTTTGAAACCAGTCAAGGTCCTAGTCACAATGAACATGCAAATTTGGTTAAGTGCAATATTTCAGGATCTAGCGTCCATGATACAGTGGTATATACCACAAAAAGTTTGTCCGTCCAATTACCCATTATGGTCTGTGCCTAGACTATGATGTGCGTACATAATTGTTTATCTAACTTTGTTGTACTTTTTGCCTTGTGTTTTACAAGTTGCTCAGGTAGAGATCCATTGTGTTTGTTGATTAAAATGATATTAATTTAAAAACCTGTTTTGATTTATGTGTCAGTGCTGCCCTTGTACAATGAGGAACATGTGCTCCTTCGGCTACTTACGTTAGACTTGCAGTTAAGCTTGTTTCTCTGTATTGAGAGATTATTCGAAAGTGATGAAAACCTTTCGATCCAATTATTCCAGACTCTGGCCATTAGACCATGAGGATGCCTATATACTGGGTAAAGTATCAGAAATAAATCCTGTGTTAGTAATTGCCTATCCCTAAATATTTATATGAAAATCTTTATCGGAGCGCCTGCACATTAGGCGTTGCATCATTCAAGCATTCATCAAGAAACGATGTTTCTTAACGTTCACAAGAGCGTCTGCACATTGGACCTAGTATTAGTACTGTATTCCAGTGAATATGAAGCTATTTTCCAATTGTCCAACGGAGCACCAGAATACCGAGCTCCTATAAAATAAGAAAGTATTGACACAGTATTTCAACAGTACAACGTATCAACAGCCATTTGACTGATGCCGAATCAAAATATCTTACAGAGACGATGTTTCGTATCGTTCTGCAGAAGATCTGCACATATCGCTTAGGATCAGCGCTGAAATGTAGCAGAGATCGAATCTGAAGCTAGCTGCCAGTCGCCAATTCAAAACACCCGTCCGGAATGCACAACACAGTACCTGTGCGTGGTATCCGATCAGAATTCTAAACAAATCGAATCGGAGTGGGGTATGAAGTAAGCTGCCAGTTGCCAGGTGCCGATTCAAAATACCTTTATGAAACACTCCTCTCAGTGCCTGTATATAGTACGTTAGTCATAGTACCTGTATAGTGCGTTCCATACAGTACCTGTACAAAGCGCATGGTATCCGCGCTGAAATCTAAAAAAAATGAATCGGCTGCTAAGATGTGAAGGTAGTTGAGTGCCGCGTTCAGAGAGCGCAACACCCCGTAGCTTATCGTCGTCGCTTATCGTCATCGCATTACCTGAACATAGGGCGACGTATCCGCGCTGATATCTAAAAAAATCGAATTGGCAGCTGGAGTGTGAAGTTGGCTGCAAGTTGCAAGTTGCCGATTCAAAACACCCGCGCGGAACGTTCGTCGCAGTACCTGTACATAGTGCTTGCTAACAAAAGAAAATGAATCGGCAGCTGGGTGTGAAGTTGGCTGCCAGTTGCCAGTTGCCGATTCAAAACACCCGTGTAGGACGTTCATCGCAGTACCTGTGCATAGGGCGACGTATCTGCGCTGAAATCTAAAAAAATCGAATTTGCAGCTGAGGCGTGAAGTTGGCTGCCAATTGCCAGTTGCCGATTCAAAACACCCGAGCAGGACGTTCATCGTAGTACATGTGCATAGGGCGACGTATCTGCGCCGAAATCTAAAAAAATCGAATTGGCAGCTGAGGTGTGAAGTTGGCTGCCAATTGCCAGTTGCCGATTAAAAACATCCGTGTAGGACATTCATTTCAGTACCTGTGCATAGGGCGATGTATCTGCGCTGAAATCTAAAAAAATCGAATTGGCAGCTGAGGTGTGAAGTTGGCTGCCAATTGCCACTTGCCGATTCAAAACACCCGAGCAGGACGTTCATCGTAGTACATGTGCATAGGGCGACGTATCTGCGCCGAAATCTAAAAAAATCGAATTGGCAGCTGAGGCGTGAAGTTGGCTGCCAGTTGCCAGTTGCCGATTCAAAACACCCGTGCGGAACGTTCATCGCATTACCTATGCATAGGGCGACGTATCTGCGCTGAAATCTAAAAAAATCGAATTGGCAGCTGGAGTGTGAAGTTGGCTGCAAGTTGCCGATTCAAAACACCCGCGCGGAACGTTCGTCGCAGTACCTGTACATAGTGCTTGCTAACAAAAGAAAATGAATCGGCAGCTGGGTGTGAAGTTGGCTGCCAGTTGCCAGTTGCCGATTCAAAACACCCGTGTAGGACGTTCATCGCAGTACCTGTGCATAGGGCGACGTATCTGCGCTGAAATCTAAAAAAATCGAATTTGCAGCTGAGGCGTGAAGTTGGCTGCCAATTGCCAGTTGCCGATTCAAAACACCCGAGCAGGACGTTCATCGTAGTACATGTGCATAGGGCGACGTATCTGCGCCGAAATCTAAAAAAATCGAATTGGCAGCTGAGGTGTGAAGTTGGCTGCCAATTGCCAGTTGCCGATTAAAAACATCCGTGTAGGACATTCATTTCAGTACCTGTGCATAGGGCGATGTATCTGCGCTGAAATCTAAAAAAATCGAATTGGCAGCTGAGGTGTGAAGTTGGCTGCCAATTGCCACTTGCCGATTCAAAACACCCGAGCAGGACGTTCATCGTAGTACATGTGCATAGGGCGACGTATCTGCGCCGAAATCTAAAAAAATCGAATTGGCAGCTGAGGCGTGAAGTTGGCTGCCAGTTGCCAGTTGCCGATTCAAAACACCCGTGCGGAACGTTCATCGCATTACCTATGCATAGGGCGACGTATCTGCGCTGAAATCTAAAAAAATCGAATTGGCAGCTGGAGTGTGAAGTTGGCTGCCAGTTGCCAGATGCCGATTCCAAACCCCCGCGCGGAACGTTTGTCGCAGTGCCTGTACATAGTGCTTGCTAACAAAAAAAATTGAATCGGCAGCTGGGTGTGAAGTTGGCTGCCAGTTGCCAGTTGCCGATTCAAAACACCCGCGCGGAACGTTTGTCGCAGTGCCTGTACATAGTGCTTGCTAACAAAAGAAATTGAATCGGCAGCAGGGTGTGAAGTTGGCTGCCAGTTCCCAGTTGCCGATTTAAAGCACCCGCGCGGAACGTTCGTCGCAGTGCCTGTACATAGTGCTTGCTAACAAAAAAAAATTGAATTGGCAGCTGGGTGTGAAGTTGGCTGCCAGTTGCCAGTTGCCTATTCAAAACACCCGTGTAGGACGTTCATCGCAGTACCTGTGCATAGGGCGACGTATCAGCGCTAAGATCTAAAGAAATCGAATTGGCAGCTGAAATGTGAAGTTGGCTTCCAATTGCCAGTTGCCGATTTAAAACACCCGAGCAGGACGTTCATCGTAGTTCATGTGCATAGGGCGACGTATCTGCGCTGAAATCTAAAAAATTTGAATTGGCAGCTGAAGTGTGTCGTTGGCTGCCAGTTGCCAGTTGCCGATTCAAAACACCCGTGCGGAACGTTCATCGCATTACCTATGCATAGGGCGACTTATCTGCGCTGAAATCTAAAAAAATCGAATTGGCAGCTGGAGTGTGAAGTTGGCTGCCAGTTGCCAGTTGCCGATTCCAAACCCCCGCGCGGAACGTTTGTCGCAGTGCCTGTACATAGTGCTTGCTAACAAAAAAAATTGAATCGGCAGCTGGGTGTGAAGTTGGCTGCCAGTTGCCAGTTGCCGATTCAAAACACCCGCGCGGAACGTTTGTCGCAGTGCCTGTACATAGTGCTTGCTAACAAAAGAAATTGAATCGGCAGCAGGGTGTGAAGTTGGCTGCCAGTTCCCAGTTGCCGATTTAAAGCACCCGCGCGGAACGTTCGTCGCAGTGCCTGTACATAGTGCTTGCTAACAAAAAAAAATTGAATTGGCAGCTGGGTGTGAAGTTGGCTGCCAGTTGCCAGTTGCCTATTCAAAACACCCGTGTAGGACGTTCATCGCAGTACCTGTGCATAGGGCGACGTATCAGCGCTAAAATCTAAAGAAATCGAATTGGCAGCTGAAATGTGAAGTTGGCTTCCAATTGCCAGTTGCCGATTTAAAACACCCGAGCAGGACGTTCATCGTAGTTCACGTGCATAGGGCGACGTATCTGCGCTGAAATCTAAAAAATTTGAATTGGCAGCTGAAGTGTGTCGTTGGCTGCCAGTTGCCAGTTGCCGATTCAAAACACCCGCGCGGAACGTTCGTCGCAGTGCCTCTACATAGTGCTTGCTAACAAAAAAATAGAATCGGCAGCTGGGTGTGAAGTTGGCTGCCAGTTGCCAGTTCCCGATTCAAAACACCCGTGTAGGACGTTCATCGCAGTACCTGTGCCTAAGGCGACGTATCTGCGCTGAAATCTAAAAAAATCGAATTGGCAGCTGAGGCGTGAAGTTGGCTGCCAATTGCCAGTTGCCGATTCAAAACACCCCCGCACGGAACCTTCGTCGCAGTGCCTGTACATAGTGCTTGCTAACAAAGAAAATTGAATCGGCAGCTGGGTGTGAAGTTGGCTGCCAGTTGCCAGTTGCCGATTAAAAACACCCGTGCAGGACGTTCATCGCAGTACCTGTGCATAGGGCGACGTATCTGCGCTGAAATCTAAAAAAAATCGAATTGGAAGCTGAGGCGTGAAGTTGGCTGCCAATTGCCAGTTGTCGATTGAAAGCACCCGAGCAGAACGTTCATCGTAGTACATGTGCATAGGGCGACGTATCTGCGCCGAAATCTAAAAAAATCGAATTGGTATCTGAGGCGTGAAGTTGGCTGCCAGTTGCCAGTTGCTGATTCAAATCACCCGCGCGGAACGTTCGTCGCAGTGCCTGTACATAGTGCTTGCTAACAAAAAAATTGAATCGGCAGCTGGGTGTGAAGTTGGCTGCCAGTTGCCAGTTGCCGATTCAAAACACCCGTGTAGGACGTTCATCGCAGTACCTGTGCATAGGGCGACGAACCTGCGCTGAAATCTAAAAAAATCGAATTGGCAGCTGAGGCGTGAAGTTGGCTGCCAATTGTAAGTTGCTTATTCAAAACACCCGAGCAGGACGTTCATCGTAGTACATAAGCATAGGGCGACCTTTCTGCGCCGAATCCAAAAAAAATCGAAATGGCAGCTTAGGCGTGAAGTTGGCTGCCAGTTGCCCGTTGCCGATTCAAAACACCCGCGCGGAACGTTCGTCGCAGTGCCTGTACACAGTGCTTGCTAACAAAAAAAAATTGAATCGGCAGCTGGGTGTGAAGTTGGCTGCCATTTGCCAGTTGCCGATTCAAAACACCCGTGTAGGACTTTCATCGCAGTACCTGTGCATAGGGCGACGTATCTGCGCTGAATTCTAAAAAAATCGAATTGGCAGCTGAGGCGTGAAGTTGGCTGCCAATTGCCAGTTGCCGATTCAAAACACCCGAGCAGGACGTTCATCGTAGTACATGTGCATAGGGCAACGTATCTGCGCCGAAATCTAAAAAAATCGAATTGGCAGCTGAGGCGTGAAGTTGGCTGCCAGTTGCCAGTTGCCGATTCAAAGCACCCGCGCTGAACGTTCGTCGCAGTGCCTGTTCATAGTGCTTGCTAACAAAAAAAATTGAATCGGCAGCTGGGTGTGAAGTTGGCTCCCAGTTGCCAGTTGTTGATTCAAAACACCCGTGTAGGTAGTTCATCGCAGTACCTGTGCATAGGGCGACGTATCTGCGCT
Organism: Mactra quadrangularis; assembly: GCA_025267735.1. Lineage (NCBI taxonomy): Eukaryota > Metazoa > Mollusca > Bivalvia > Venerida > Mactridae > Mactra > Mactra quadrangularis. Next base: position 45,639,052 of record CM046299.1, on the reverse strand, counting down.
GAAATCTAAAAAAATCGAATTGGCAGCTGAGGCGTGAAGTTGGCTGCCAGTTGCCACTTGCCGATTCAAAACACCCGCGCGGAACGTTTGTCGCAGTGCCTGTACATAGTGCTTGCTAACAAATAAAAATTGAATCGGCAGCTGGATGTGAAGTTGGCTGCCAGTTGCCAGTTGCCGATTCAAAACACCCGTGTAGGACTTTCATCGCAGTACCTGTGCATAGGGCGACGTATCTGCGCTGAAATCTAAAAAAAATCGAACTGGCAGCTGAGGCGTGAAGTTGACTGCCAATTGCTAGTTGCCGATTCAAAACACCCGAGCAGGACGTTCATCGTAGTACATGTGCATAGGGCGACGTATCTGCGCCGAAACCTAAAAAAATCGAATTGGCAGCTGAGGCGTGAAGTTGGCTGCCAGTTGCTAGTTGCCGATTCAAAACACCCGCGCGGAACGTTTGTCGCAGTGCCTGTACTTAGTGCTTGCTAACAAATAAAAATTGAATCGGCAGCTGGGTGTGAATTTGGCTGCCAGTTGCCAGTTGCTGATTCAAAACACCCGCGCGGAACGTTCGTCGCAGTGCCTGTACAAAGTGCTTGCTAACAAAAAAAATTGAATCGGCAGCTAGGTGTGAAGTTGGCTGCCAGTTGCCAGTTGCCGATTGAATTGGCAACTGGCAATTGGCAACTGGCAGCTAACTTCACGCACCTTCATATGCTTACGAATATGCTTACTGTACAGGCGAATAATTAATCTCTCTCTAGTTGCGCCATGGGCAAGGATATTACAGTTTTAACATTAAAGCGACAAGGCCTTTTCAAGATGCTCTTGTTTCACAAATAATCGACTGACAGATATGCAGCTTAGCAAAAATATTTTTTTCTTTTTCAGTCCAAAATTTGCATTTCATATATGCACTTTTCTCAAAATGATGTGAAAAGTACCAGTACTTTACAGAAGTTGGAGATTGGACGCGTTGCATTCCTGGTGTTTTTATAATATGTAAGAGGGGAATTTTCGTAGTATGATATAAAATGTCAAGCTCCTGTGGTTAGATGAGGCGACGACTTTTATACAATCACGCATTTATTCATGCTGCGACGGTAAACGTTCATTTTATTCGAAGTCGGCTATTGCAAGCGTGTATCCATTACATCGCGCGAAATGTGATTATACGTAACTATGTCGCTCATGATCATTAAGGTGTCCGTAAAAACAACACACCCGTACAGAGCAGTACAGCCCTGCGTTCAGGTACAGCACACGTTACAAAACGTTCATTAACGATACATTCGGAACTCCTCCGCCATTCGCTGCAAATAATATCGGACATTTAGACGCTATTTTGAAACAACCACTGTAAAAGTAAACAAATATATGATCGTTTAGGCATTGAGTGATGTTTCGTTTTTAGTCCGTAAATTTTGAAACATCATTCATTGCCTTAACGATCTCATGTTTGTGTATTAGATTAGGTCATTCGCAGCCAATGGCAGAGGAGTTCCGAATGTATCGTTATGTAACGTTCTGTAACGTTTTGTGTAATTGAACACGCTACTGGTCGTTCACGTTAACATTACGTAAACAAGCATAGCCAGTTTCATTTCACACACATATTTAGGGGTGAATTATTTTTACAATTTTATAGTTCAACTAGTTTACATATATTTTATAGACATATCATTATAAAAATATAACGATGTAAATGCACACAATTTAAAATAAATGTTACACATAAAAATGGTATGTTTAAATCGGTAAAATGCTGTACGTGCATTACTTATTCACCTATTTAGTGGGCAAGTCCATTGTTAAAAGTACAAAAGCACGCATGACCTAGAATACGACCTGTACCTTGAAGAAATGCACTTTTATTTCATGTCTGGCCACGATTTTGTTCACGATATGACTTTAAAATTGATACGTGTATCATAGGCACATCGGACTTCCTTGGTAAAAACGTAACAGTCCGTGCGGTTACACAAGAGTTCGTACGGGACCTTACGATGCTAGATCGCACGGCACCCGTATGGTACCCAACGGCTATTTTTATGTTCATGGTACTGTGGCTTTAGATCAATACTCTTTGCTTATTAATTGTCTTGTTCATTATGACTACTATAAACCAAATTTGTGTAGCTCACTTCATATTAAATATATATTAAAAAGCGCACCCCACATTATTTTGTTATAAGTTATAGTGTATAACTTTGATTTGTTAAAAAATTATATAATTTAGTGGAGTTATTTGTTTGTAATTTGGATATATATTCAAGATCATTTGGACAGATAGTTTATATTGATTAAAATCATTTTTATTGGACAATTTCAAACGGACTAATTAATGAATACCGAATTGGTAATTGTTTAAACACCAATGCACCAAGATTTATCATACCGAGAAAATCCAACAAGAACTATTTTCTGCAGTCTTAGTTTGGTTCATTTAACTGGTCTATTTCAAATTCGTAGTTTATTGACTTAGGATGATAGATTTAATGACCATAGCAATCAATAAACAAGAAGGTCTTAACGATATTTAGAGACTGAGGGAATCCGGAAGGGGATCCCCAGGTTTGGTGCCGCATGACTGAAACTACGATTGCCAATGGTAACATAGTAACTGTCCTGGAACCTGTAATAGACAGTGACTTGCTAGAAGAAAAATAGGTCTCCATTTGGTTTATAAACATGTACAAGGTATTGGATATATATGGGACATTGGTTTTAAGTGCTAGTGTGCGTAAATCAAGAGCTTATATTTGAGCAGCTGACAAACAGGAAGTCAATGAAGTTCCCTGAGCACGGGTGCTATATGATCAAAACGACGCGTTCTAGTCATGATTTTGGCTTTGCAGTCTTAATGTAACCAGTCAATTAACAAATGTTCTTGTAGCATCCATAGTAAGAAACTTTATTATGCGAACGATAATAAGACGATCTGCATGCAATATTAAAATGCTTTCCTTTCCCATATCCATGTGTACTGTGAAGTAGGCACCAATATTTCAAATATAGTGTTTAGAGTTTGTCACTGAAACATCAACTCTAATGGACATGTTTTCAACATATTAACGATTTTGTTTTGAAGAGAACAACATAACTTCCGCCTTGTCTGTTATTAATTTTAGCATGTAGTCATTCATTCATGATATAATTTCGTCAAACATTATGATATTTATGATAGTGACATAGTGTAACATAACATATTACAACATATATACACAACTAACAATCAAACATACCCAGCCTAATAAGGCTTATCTAGTCACTTGAACTCAAACATGAGACATGTATACTAGGGAGACCATGGTTCGCCACCTAAAGGATATGAATGAATACAATGTCAAATTTGTAATTTTTAACAGTATTTTTATTTTCAAAATATGTAAATGAATTATAAAGCTCTTTTTCCATCAACTTTTCTAGGGTTTATTATGTTAAATAACGTTAGTAAACACAATATTATGGGGCTAGGTGTAAATGCAGACGAATGTTTTAGCAGAACCAAAAGTCAACACTACAAAATGAAAAATAAGTATTTTCTTCATTTATGTGAGGTAAATCTCAGGGTTTTTTTATTTGTATGTATCATATAGATCTTTACCTTCAAACCGGGTTGTTTCTTCAACAATATTATGACAAAATCATCAAATTTCTGCTAAAATCAGTGCAGGTTTGGCTGCACCCACAATGAAGCTCCGCTTTACGTTTAGATTTCGCGGCAAATACGAGAATCTGAGCTTATTTTAGTGAATTTTATTACCTAAATTTATATATCATTTCCACATGCTTTATGAATTAAAGTTGTGGTGATGAACTCAGGACAGGGACGAAATTAAGACGTCGGAGGATATATAGTTACTCACAATGGGCAATGTTCTGGTGCATATGAAAGTCATGTGACTTTCTATTGTCTTTTATAGAGCTTATAATTCATATCTATCACCCTCTACAATGTCAGTATGCCCTTAATGTGAAGTAAGCTTTATTTGCGCTTCTCGAATGGCGCTACTAAATGAGCGCATCTATGACGTCCGTGACGTCATGACTTTGTTGCACTGAATGTAAGTGAATGAAAACAACAATTAATAGATCTGAATTGAATTTAAAATTACCCAAAGAGACGCAGGCTAAATTAATTAAAAAAAGTGTACCTTACTTTAGAGTTGTGATCAGAAATACGAGAGCTGTTCCTTTTCTGCAGCTGCACATTGTGGCACACAAGGGCGACAACTAATGAACGACTATTATTAATATCGTGTGTCAGATTAACCTCCCTTGAGTTCACTTGTAACAAAAACTATTATTAGGTCAAAATATTTCAATGCATATTTTGTAAAAACTTGGTTTAGGAATAGATTTTTTCAGTAACTCTATCCTTGTTATTTACTGTTTCACTATCGTGTCTATATAAATGTAACAATATCATCTTTATGGTTCGTTTCGCGTTTTGTTCTCAACGTATGTAGAATCTACAGTTTAGCGAAATCTCTGTGTATAAAGCGATTTCGCAAAATGACAATAAATGCATTTGCGGATCCAGCAGGGGGTCCAGGGGAACCCCCTAGAATTTGGAAAATGTACTTTCCATTAGTGTATTTCTTGTCTGTAAGTCTTTTTTTAAGTAGCATGAGTCAATTTTCTCGGTGCTTAAAATAGATTTAATGGTAATGTAGCTTTTATTATCAATATGTTGGATATTTTCTGCAAAATATGTATAATGTGGTTGTGGTTCGAGGTTCGTACCCCCCCCCCCCCCCTAGAAAGAGTTGGCCCCTTACAAAAGCTCGGACCCCCCCTAGTAAAAAATCCTGGATCCGCCCCTGAATTGGTTTTCTATACTAATTTTCTACTACACAACCCGGTTGGTAGCGCAGTTGGTAACGCGTCTGGATTTCGAATCTATTGTCCCGAAGGAGAGTACGGGTTCAAATTCCTCATGGGGAGGTTATACTCTTCCATGAAAAGTTGACCATAATGTCCAAACTCCCCGCAGCGGTTATCTCCCTTTATCAAATCAATAACCACTGCCACCACAAGTTAAATTCGTCCCTCAGAGAGCCGAAAAACTTTTTTCATCTTTTCTTTTACAATTCAATATTTTCAATAAATTTAGTCTTCTCTTAGTAACATATGATGTTCAAAGTACATAAAGCGAAAAAATAAATAGTATGAATAAATAACTTGTAAAAAAAACAAGATTAATTTCACCCTGACACCGGTTACCTAAAGTGCGTAAAATTGCACAAATAACAAAATGTTACGCAAAGTAAATATTAAATGGATAATTGCACTTATTTTAGTCATTTGATATATAAATGATATATCATTCAGTATCATATATATAAAGTTTAATCATAAATACTGAAGATTACTCAACAAAAGCATCATGTAAGTAGCGTGAGGTGGACTAAGGACCCTATTGGGTGGACAACGCAGCTCAGTCCCGACCTTGCTCACTTTCCGTTGTAATTTATTCATGAATTAAACAGTTTTGGTACATGATGATATATTTCTATTTAATTTATCTTATTTCTTTGTAAATCAACCAATTTTTTTATCATTCAATGTTATTTTTCGCTACATTCCGCCTAACACATTTTAGGCTTACCGTTATTGCCAGTTTAAATTTAAAACATTAGTCACATGGTACTACTTGCGTCACGTGATTCATGTGAAGGCAGTGGTTAAAGTAGCAACGCGTGACGTAACCGCTGTGAGGAGTTTGCATAATGTCAATTCCCCCCCCCCATTAATAATGTATATTGAGAGATTTCTGGCCTAATGACGGTGACTTATCATTTCTTTCCTGTCCTATATACCTGCAAATAGGTATATAGGTTACCCGTCACGGGGGAGGGGGGTATGTATGTATTTGCCTTACTGAAATAACTTGCAGGCTTGAATAATTTTATTTCATAAAATATATCTTAAATTTATGGCATTTTAATTGCATATTAAAACTTCCTGTTTGAGGTTATCGCACAGCATTCATTTAAAAAGGTATTTAATGCAAAAAGACATATGAATATTTTGCAGGTAAATTTAGCTAAACATGTATAATACAAAAGAAAACTCTTCACAAGTATAGATTTTTAAACATAAAGATAGATTTAAAACATTTAAATATAGTTCATAGGTAGAATTTATCTTGCTTACGTCACAAGATAGCTAATTATCATTTATCGATTTTAATAATAAGAAGTATTTAACAAGTAACGTATCAAATGAACCTCATATATAACATGTTATAAAAAGCCTGAAGTACAGGTGCTTCATGAATTTAACAAACTACGTGTTTCACTATCAATCTTACTCACTATTTCTGCGTAGTTTTTAGTAATTTGATAGCTTTAAAGGTTTAAATATTTTACGACTAAACGTGAAGGAAAAGAAGTTTTTTAAAAATATGGAGTTAAAAAAGTTGCTACGTATATTACACCATGATTTGCTCATAATCAGTAAAATATTTAAATAATACTTATTTATTTATTAGAGTTAACACCGTGTCAACACAATTTAGTTTATTTTACGGCGTCCAGCGCACCTAACCTAGCTTTCCTAGACAATTGTCTATAACCAGTACTCACCTACCCTTCCACAAAGCCGGAAACTTCTCCATATCATCTAATCAATAGAGGAAAAATGACATTATTGTCAAATTTTCATGGAAGGGTATGACCTCCCCGGGTGGGATTCGAACCCGCACCACTTCGGGCATGAGATTCCAAATTCCGGCGCTCTACCAACTGCGCTACGGACCCGGGTTTATAAATAATACGTTAAGGATCACCTTATCACGTATTTAAGGTGTTATATTTGCACTTAATGATAATATACCTGGCGACTTTATGATAAAGCATTAAACTGGTATTTAACTAAAACATTTAAACGTATGCATTAAAGAAAAGCGACAACTAGATAATGCTATGTAATGGATTCACAAAACAAAGTATTAAATCGGGGGCTATAGATAAGCAGGTAAACGTATTATTTTGATTAGCTTATTGTGACCGCCTTATCTTTAATGAATGCCATTTCAAATTTAGTTTGTTTGCTGGGTATAACGCCGTAGCAATACATTTTATAGGTCATATAACGGCGGTCAGACAACCTACTCACTCCTCCTGGAAAGGCGAAATCGCTGGATTTAGTTGTTCACTATCTACTTAGCGCATAATTTCGTCAGTGACAACTGCCCTACATAATTAAAAATCATTGGTAGGAGGGAGAATGGCCGTAGATATAATTTCATGTCCAAGCTCCACGAAAGTATGCCCGCCCGGGAATCGATCCCACAACACCTCGATCAGTAGACTTGCGTGCTACGAACTGAGCTAGCCGTGCATGCGGCTTTAAATTAAGTAATGTCTAATGTCAGACTAAACAAAATTATGTAAAAGTTAATCCAGTAAACTAAAAGAGAAAGAAAATACAAATAGGACTAAATACTCATGGAACTTAATTATTACTTAATGGCTTTTTTAGTATTTTTGCAATTCAAACTTAATAAGTGTAGATTTTATATAAGCAAAGTAAAAGCCTTTTTCGACATTTTTTGTAAATGCAAACATTAGATCGTATATAATCGTAACTGACTGATGCATAATAGGGTCGAGTAGTTACGTTCTTTATGTACTTACATCTTAAAAATAGGAAAACATATTTTATCATTAAAAAAATGTTATAGCATTTTATAGTCTGCGTGTCATGCTTACGCATGCTTACCAACTTCACAACTTTAAATCCTGGTCATTGGACCACTGATATCTATCTATTACTCTCCCTGGCAGACTTAACTCCACTTATAAGGTCTGCCCACAAAGTGTACAAACCCTAGCAGGTAACCACTTACATCTGGGCCGAGTGAAGCAGTTACTCTAGGAAATTAGAAGTGCCCATAGCGGAATTCGTACCCACGATCGCTCGATCCTTCGTTCACGTCCTACCACTGGGGTACTGTTCCAACGTCCTGTATCATCGTCACAAACAAGCTTTCGACACGATGTGGCACTACACCTCACACAATATAACAAGCTGTACCACCCCATCAATTTACAAAATGCCTAAAACATTTGGACTTCTAGCAATCTCCGTAAATCAGATTGTCACTGGGGTTTGAAAATACACTGCGCCCTTCATCGCCAGAAAAAAAATCAGGGCCATTGAGTATAGAGGAATGGCGCAAAATGGTTATGAGTATATATATTTTCAGCTTTTGTAAAGAACTGGCACTTTGGTCATCATTTTGGGGGAAAATGCATGTATGGAATGCACATTTTAGACTGAAAAAGAGAAAAATCTTTGCTAAGCTGCATAATTGTCAGTCAATAAGTAATGAAATAAGAACATATTGAAAAGGCAATGTCGCGTTAATGTGAAAAATGTACTATTCTTGCCCATGTCGCACCAAGTAAATTATTAATTAATCGCCCGACATTACGTAAGCAAATGATACTTTTCTTGATACTTACTAAGTTTTTCAAGAGGGTAGATCATAAAATCTTGGTGGCAACTCCACTGAACCTCTCCGTCCAATCCATCTTGCAGCAAATTTCTGGTTCAAGAAATTAACAACGCAATTTACTAATTGCTGAGAAGTTTTATGTTGGTAAAAAAGGTTGTGTTGTCCACTTAAGGGATCATCCTCAAAGTAGTCAACCCACAGTTGACAGACCCACATATCTCCATATATACTATAATAAGGAACATTTGCATCTGTCACCTGTGAGTAAAACAAGAAGACATCACTTATTTAAGTACCAATGGATTGCCACAAAAAATTATGACAGTAAATTGCAGTTAGATGAAGGGACTTTACGCTTTTTATGGCAGGAATAAGCAGGAAGGCGAGCGGCAAAAACTATCATTACTGAGTCGCGGTCTTACAGCTTACGGCTGATAATGAAATCGCGTTCAGTCGTACGATTCGATAAAAGTGAAGAACAGGTCCTGTACGGCATTCGTACGGGTCATACGATATGTATTCCGTTTCTTTTTGTTTTCTTAACAGCCTTTACGTCATCATCTTATCAGACAAAATGTATTTGCCTATTGTCCTTGCAGCAGCCGACCGAGAGTCTTAGAACTACATCCGTAAATAGCCCATACGATGCCCGTACTGTTGCTCTTACGATTGACTGCACGGCTTTAAAATTAATGTGACCACAAGCCCGTAGACACACCGTACATACGCACGGCTTTCTATGGCCTGCAGCTGTTTGCACGTACGGGTCTGCAACAAACCACGATTTTATGGGACTGTGGCTAAAGATATGCATAAATCTGGCCAATGTTAAAACGATCAAAAATTGAATATGCACTTTGTTAACACCTTGTTTTTACTGTGTAAATCCAAAACAACCTAAGAACATGTTCACAAATTTTAATTCTTCTAATTAAAAATCACAAACGTACATATGTTAAGACTAACTATAGTCAAAATATATCTTTTATCAAAACAATCATACAGTATGAAATTAGCATACTATTCGTGAGTTTATCGATTTAAATGTAACTCGTTTTAAGATTATAACTGTCGAACGTGAAATGCGATACCAAAAGAAATACGGGTCAAATATATAGACCAAAGTAGTGAAAAGCACCAATTATAGCCAAAATATATCTTTTATCAAAACAATCATACAATATGAAATTAGCATACTGTTCGTGAGTTTATTGATTAAAATGTAACTCGTTTTAAAGATTATAACTGTCGAACGTGAAATGCGATACCAAAAGAAATACGGGTCAAATATATAGACCAAAGTAGTGAAAAGCACTGAACTGGTTCGTGCTAATTATATTTTTTATTTTGGTTTGATCTGATCAGTTAAAATACATACTTCAGTAGACTGTGTATATGATCCAAACATTCTCAAAGACCATTAATTGTTCCAGTCTTTAATAGAACATCATTTTGTGCTATTTAACCAGGGTCTAGAAAGATAATCATTAGCTTTAGTATAAATCAGCGAGTGAGACTTAAAAACGCATCACACATATGCATGATTGACAAAATATATTTATTGACAAAGGTTTCTGGAAAACTGTAACCATATTACACGATGACAAAATAATGGCCTGCAAAGGGATTCAACAATTTTGATAGCCTTCAAACCTAAATGAAACCCATATTACACGATAACAAGATAATGGCCTGCAAAGAGATCCAACAATTTTGAAAGCTTTCAACCCTAAATGAAACTCTAAGTCCTTATAGTACTTTTTCGTTTACAACACATTTTAGAAGTTACAAGCGGTAATTTTTATGAATGACAAAACTATGTAATTGTTACATCAGCTTTAGCGTTAACATTCATCTTTACAGTACAGCATCGGGTAGAACAGAAAAAAGTTTTATTAAGCAGTTATTATTTGAAAGGAATATAAAGTTACGCCATACATAATTGTCGCCCAGTTTTGGTGTAGGATTGAATTCATTTTACCAAAAGAACACTGGTAACTTATTTTAAGAGTTGTTTGTTCCCGGGTAGAAGTATCATATTTTCTCAGCTCAGGCCAATACTGTAGACTACTTTTATGTTTTTGTGTCATTTTATCTTTCTAGTCTTATCAAACTATGAAACTTTAGATGCAGAAACTGGGGACTATCAAATTATTATGTTACACAAGCACTAGTTATGTACTTAGATAACAAGCTAAACAATCATGTCATTAGTCTAGGTCTACAGGAAGCAAATATTAAATTCGGTCAAGATTATAAGAACATGTTATTGTGCTATAATAACTCCATAATATGGTAGAACTGCATGGGCCTGTATCGTATGCTACGGTCATGTGATCGGTGCATGGCGAATTAGGTATACATCAGAAAATCCGGGTGAATAGTCCATTGAAACTATATATTCCAACATAATTGAAAAATAACTCTTTGTGCATTTTCAGAAGCTACAACACACATATTTGCAATGACAAGCAATGAAATTAATAACTATCTTGTATATTGCATTTTCGTCAATTGTTTTACGCTTGCCGGTTTTCTCTAAACCGGCCAAAGCTGGACAAATAGTGGCACAATAAATCATTAAATCTAAAAAACGGTGTATGTAAGTTTTCAAAAGTCGTTCTACATTTAAATATAACAATGTAGTCGCTCAAGCTGTGTTAATATAATTGCAATATCTAGATACGCGATTGATGATGCTTTAACTAACAAATAGTGTACACGTTTATAATTCAAGTTTGTCATGTATATACTTTTATCTATTTCAGAACATATGCATATTGATGCTACATATGAAAATATGAACTAACAAGCGATCTAAGTGTCGAGAATGGTATCTATGTTAAAACATTAACAAAATATGATATACAATCGGGAACCATAATTCAGACATTATAGTTAAATGCTTATGGATAAGCATAAAAACTTGTCAAACTTGTAACTTATGAAATATACAACCTCTTTCCTCTCTGCAAATAATTCATAAACAATTTTGTTTTACAAATCGACGCTAAGTATAGCATCCGCTTTCTGAACACTTTTAATAAATCATTACGTTTATTATATACAGCTAGTCATTTTAACTTATTGATAATTCAAATACGCACTATTCACTAAATATTTCAGTTATAAGCATTTGAATGTATCAAATCAAATAATATCTGAACCAATGTCACACATAAAATTATTGTCTACATTTTCTGTTATAAGTTACATGTTTTGGTGGTATACTAGAGTATTCATGATGTGTTCAACAAAACCCTTATCTTTCTTGATGTCGATCCTGTAGTCTATTGGCAGTGATGATTCAGATCAACCATTATTTATACATTTTCCACAATCCTTTTTAACCCGGTTCGATAGCGCAGTTGGTAGCACGCCGGGATTTGAATACTCGTGCCCGAGGGGGTGCGGGTTCGAATCTCAACCGGGAAGGCTATACCCTTCCATGAAAATTTGACAAGAATGTCGATTTTCCTCCATTGATTAGATAATATGGAGAAGTTTCCGGCCTTGTGGAAGGGTTGGTGAGTACTGGTTATAGACAATGGTCCAGGAAAGCTAGGTTAGGTGCGCTGGACGCCGTAAAATGACCTAAATTGTGTTGATACGGCGTTAACTCCAATGAATAAATAAACAATCCTTTTATGTACAAAGACCTCGAAAACAAATCGTGTTTCAAATTTGAAACTTGCTTCCCTTGAAATAGTATTACAAACTCATCATTGTACATTGACTCCACGTTCGAAAATGTGCCGAAATTAATCATGTGTCATAAATAACAAAATATTCATATATAAGCAAACATAAGTTCAACATTGCCATTTAAAATTTAAAACTGACACTCTTTCTTTGTTAATCTCAATTTCATTAACAACAGTATATATGAAATGAATATATCCATTGAGTTCCGGAAAACTATAAATGTAATATATATTTAAACTTTTCTTCAGTCCATTTTTACATACATTCCTTCAACGTTTGTTTGACCTGAAAAAAAATCTGTATTTTTTATGCTAAAATATAATACATGTAGCATAATTACACTAACATACATTATAATATTCATTACCACTCGTCGATAGGCAATGTCCTCGCTTTACAAGTTTTTTTTATTGATAATTCATTCATGACTCGGTTTGATAAACATTTGAAAGTTGACAATGCTTTATAGAGGTATCTTTTAATAAGTACAGCGAATTTTTAAAAATATGAAAATGTACTTATAAGTGACTACTCCTACAATCGATGGGTACGTTTTTTCTGGCTATTACATTATACCAAATACTTATCTACTATCAAAATACTTTAACACCCGACTTTGTCAGCATTCTTAAATTTTAGCCTGAGGTGATGAACGTGCATGATCAAACAACATTAAATAAGATAAGAGATAACTTAAAATGACTGATCAGACCGTTAAATATGACGATTATAATAAGTGTATGCAGTCTAAATAATTTAATCATATTATGTTTTGGTCCATCTAATAGCCTTGGACTCATAAAAGCACTAGTTATATCAAAATAAAGTAACAACGAATCGTTATGATAATTTGACACAGACTTGTATCTTACATTGAACATATTGATAAAATGATTACCTGAGGTTGCAGTCTCCAAACCTGAATAATTTGATACAACCTGATTCTCCATGTCTAATGTTTCATAGTTGGAACTGCTGAAATTTACATAACAAACCTTTATATAAATCAAATGAAAACATTCCACTTTTATATGTTAAATAATTTATATGTTATGTCTAATATAACAATAATATTTATTTTTTTATGATATATTCTTTTTCCTAAGTATGTATATTTTATTTTTATTTTTATTTTTATATGGAGCTTTCATCGGAAAAGTTAAAATGATGCTTACTTTTTGAATAAAATACACACATGTGTTCTTTTAGGCATTAGTATTTACAATTTCTAAACGTATACGAATTTATAAAAAATGATTCTGTTTGAAAATATCATTGATTCATTAATTTTGTTATGAAACTACTGCTAACATTAAAATGTGACTAACAACAGAGCTGTCAATTATGTATAGATATGAACTATTTACGATAAAACGTAATGAGTTTCTAAAAAAAAACCCCAATAATCTCAAGAAATTACTGTTGCCTTTACATTGATTACCACACATTGTTATATAAATACTTAAATTATTTATAAAGAATTTCATAGAAATCTAAAATGTAGCAATGCCATGAAATATTACCTTTCTTCATTGTAATATATTCCACCTTGTGTTGAAGGTACGGCTGAATCTTGTACAGCACTGTAAACAGGAAAGCAAGGTTAGTTAATATTTACTTCGTAAGTATAATTGTGAATTTCAGCAATGTAAAATAAAAATTAAATTGTGATTTCGGGTACGAATTACATCAAAAATAAAAACAACTCATAAACAAAAAAAATATCTTTTAGATGATCCATGGATTTGAGTTGAACTGTTAATATAGCGCTATAATAAATATCCAAGAATTATGCAAATACTCAGAGTAGTAATATCGCTGTCAGAACATTGGGTGTGAAATAAGCTTAGTGGGTTTGAAACCCGTCCACACGAACACACATTGTTGATTACGAACTAAGAATTGAATTAGAAAATTATTTAGTTTAAAACAATGGTGTAAACCAAACTTAAATAATTTAAATGTCTATTCATTGATTTTGATTTACCTAACGACATCATGAAAAGCAGTTTCGTCCGCAGTTTCTTCAACTTTTGTCCTGTCACTAGATAATAACAAACAAAATAAATGTTAAAAGTTTAACATCTCTAATAAAAGTTTGGGAAATCTTATTACCTACGTTTTCATCAGATAAACCACAATTTTCAACTACAATTCATAGACATAAAAATAATAAAATTCATTTATTTTAATATTATCACTTGATATGATCAACATAAATTGAAAACATGTCAATAAACACCATTCCCAGAGAACATTTAACAGTGTCACTATGTAAATAATATGTCTCTGTTCAAAACAATAATGTATTTAGAACACACTATCAGAACTGACATTTATAAGCATTTCGTTTGTTGCGCCGTAAAACCCAAATAAACAAACAAACAAATATAAGCATTTCGTAATTATTAGAAAACCCTTATACACACAGTTAGATATAACTGAATATAAAATGAATACTTACATCACTGGTTCTTTTGATTTGTTTGTTTCAGCTGAAAGCAGATAATCAAATAATAATGATCAAATTTGACTTTATTCAGTTTGTTTTTTATCGATCGTAAATGATAAAGAAAAAGTTGATTACTTGAGGAAGGCATGAAAATGGTATATGCATTCTGATAATATGTGAAAATTAAAAAAAATAGGTAGTCGATAGTTAAAAAAAATGAAAACACTTTTGGAAACCGATAATTTGTAGCAATAATATGTTATGCACTTATGTCTTTAAAGATCAATTGAAACATTTAAAACATAGTGGTTTTTTTAAAAACAACTAAAAAGTATAAGCACTGTAGTATTCATCTAAATGTTTTTCATAAACCACAGCTACTCTTTATAAAAGATGAAAAAATGCAACGTGGCGATCTGGCATTTTCGTATGTGTGTATTTAATATACCCGAAACGTACCTGTTCTAAAACGGAATCTCCAGACCAAAAATACAGTCATGATAATAAGTAAAAAACATCCAAAAGATGCTCCTACTGAAAAACCAATCACAGGTGCGATGTCTGTAGATTCACCAATTTGATCTTTTGTATAACTAGTTTGGTTTTCTGATATGAAATCAAGACATATTTATCGTTATCTTAATTTATAACAACAATGAAAATTGCAAAAAATATTTTCACACATTTAAGAATTAACGCATATTTTGAGATGCAAATTTTTTTTTTTTGGTGTATCGCTGTCATAACACATTGTATTGGTAAACATGACGGCAGTCAGCCTACTCACAGTTAATTGGGAATGCTTTCTAAATTGATCTGGCCGAGCAGTGTAAATATCAAAAGTATTTTAATTGAAACATGAAATATTGTTTAACTTGCTATTGAACAAAATATAACATATAATTTAAGTTATCTATATCATAAAAACTATAATGTATGAAAAGAAGGAAGTCATGTATTTCAGACACTTACCTTTTGGCAATAGTTCATACGTTTGTTCATTTATACCAATCTCGTTCTTGATTATAACTTTGTAGTAAGTGAAATCTGTGGGATTAACTTTTCTTATTGTAAAGTTTGAAAGCAGATCTGACGATTGAATCAGGATATTTCCTCCATTAGAAAGCTGCTTCCATTCGGCTTTCACAAGTTTCAACCACATAAATGTAGGATAAGGATATGCTAAAGCATTGAAAACGAATGATATAGTGTGGTCTATCTCTGCTGTTCTTTCAGTGACAACGACATCTCTTGTCCTTGGCGTACCTTACAAATTCGAAAATCTAATATTGAATATGTTATTAATATTTAGTACATAGGAACAGTGGTTCAGTAATAGGACGCGCGTGAGTTTCCGGGTTAGAATCCCACTAGAGACACTGCTAATTTCCATGATAAAGAATTTCACTCCACCCAAGTGTAAATGGGTACTGTGAATGATTACCCAAGGGGATTTAAATGATCAGTAGGTATTGTACAAAATTGTCAACTCAGCTGTTTATGTATGAAGAAACAGACTTTTAACCGCACTTTAACTTTAAGTTCACATAAAATGCTATTTCGACTTACATATTTATAACCAAATAATCATTTTTATAAATCATAAAATATTAATGCCAAATTTAGTATTGTTCTTAAGTCAGATTCTCCTAACTAAGTTTACAAGTGATCCATTGAACTAAAGGACGAATTAAATACTCAGCATGGGACTGATATATCATTTAAGGGATGCTATTTCAAAACAAACATAATACTTGTAGTTTTATTTTAGCGAATTAAATACCTTTTTTCGAGTTGTTCGTAAAAGCATTAATTAGAGATCAAATACAATTTAAATAGATGAATACACTATCATGGTCGAGTAGACGCGTCCTTTATATACTTACATCTCACAAATAGGTAAACATGTCGAATTGATGTCCTTCCAGCATTATGCGAATTCATGGCTGAACAAATGTATAGTCCAGCATCCGAACACGAAGCATTTTCCAAGATAACATCAACTCTATTCGACACAACTGGTTCAAACCTGTCGCCATTTTTTCTTAATGAAATATTGGGAGACGGAATGCCTTCAACAATACATTCAAAATGCACTTTATCCTTTTCGTCTACCTCTACAATTTTCTGTATATCATCAACAGTAAATGATGTTATATTTGCCTTATCTGTCAAATAAAGAACTATTATAAGCACCACAAACGTACATATAATCATAAGTAGTAAAACACACACACACACACACACACACATTATATATTTAAAAATATAATTTCAATTTTCTGTTATACGATTATATTGCTCAACGGATAACCGCTTTAATTAACATAAACATAGCATAAAATTGTTATAACTAGGCCTGTATATGAAGTCTACTTACACTGAACTTCAAGGTTAAATATTTCTTGAGTTTTGCCAATACGAGACAGAGTCTCCCCAGTGGAATGCATTGTATTGGACGCTTCACATACATAATTTCCTGCGTCTCTCCTCGAAGCAGACTGAATTACCAAATGTGTATCATTCCATGATGAATTATCAAAATTTCGTATCCATCTCACATAAGTCTCTTTAGGGACTCCAGCAGTGAACGAACAATTGTAGTCTAATTTTGAACCTTCAATAAGAGACATATTTTCAATTTTCTGTACCCCTGGTGGATCTGTGAAAATACATTTATATAAGTAAATATCAAAGTAGTAGTATTTTCATTTGTATTAATTTATTTACTTTAATTTATTCAGTTTCAAAAAGTCTTATTCAAATTAAATATGAAAAGACATTGTAAACACGCGTTATAGAAATTATTTTCAGAATGTTTTACAGCTCTGCTGATCTCATAGCTTCATCATTAAACAATTCTGCTCACGCGAAACCCTTTTTTGATAGGGGCTTTGTTGTGAGAAAAAACGCGCAAGTAGTGATTAAATGATTCAAACTGAAAGTATGTTGAAACACTTTTGCAGTCATAAAATATGCAAGAAATGATTAAATGATTATAAATGAAAGTATATTTGATCATTGAATACTTACATAAAACAACAAGATTAACAGTTGAACTGTTATAAACACTTTGAATACTTTTGTTTGATGGATTTAATGTATTACTAACGTTACAAGTGTATTGTCCAGCATGAGTTTTCTGTACAGAAGTAAAGGTTAAAGTTTGTTCAGACCTTGTTTCAGGACCTGACCAACTGTAACTGCTCGCTGGATTACTATCTGTAACACACTGAATACTTTTTTTTTCTCCAACAATAAAACTAATATCACCATTTATAAATATTTCATTAATTTTAAATTCTGGAGTGGAAGGAGGGACTGAAATACAACAATATATAAAACAATAAAAGTTATATTTGTAAAGTTATCTCGATGACGAAGAATTGTTAAACATATTATAAAAGAATTTGAATTGTAACGACAGTGTCAAAGAGTCTAATAAGGTGAATAATTCACTGCAAATTTGAAAATATTTTTAAAATCAAATTGCATTTGCTAATATCTTTTAATAAACCCGGTACAATTTTCTAATGTTATTCTTATATTTGTGCAAGATGTATAACATTTACACATAATTATATTATTGTAATATCTTGTTGAAGTATGTTGAAATTTTTTACTTTTGAATTGCAGCTGATATCAACTAGTAACGATGAGGAAAATTGATATTTCAAACAAATAGTTCGTATGCAATCTATAAACACTAATTGTTTTTACCTATTGGTTTGTCGCCTGTGAGACATGACTGAATTTAATAAGCGTCTGATGTCATGTGTTTATTAGAAGTGAATAAATGGTTAAAAGCGGTTACACATAATTTGTTGTTTTTCTTATACATGTACATGCTGTAACTATAAATCCATTTAATACAATTGTATTTATATGTGATGTATACTTACATAACACTGTGACAGTCACATTGGCAACTGTATCTGAAAACCCAACTTGTTGAGATTTGCAAGAACATGAAATATTAGAACCTCGAATTGCTTTCCAGGTTAATGTCTTGGTGAAAGTCCCATTATTTGATGACATTGTTTCGCCAGGTGACAAACTGTTACATTCCCAAACAATTGTTGCTGATGGATTACCTCCTTCAATGTAACAAGATAATTGGCCAGTTGTACCTTCTATAATACGATACTCATTTCCTTCTGTAATAGTGGGATCTTCAGCTTTATCTGAAATAAGTATTATTTCAAATGAACAATCACATTAAAAATTTGACTTATATTCTGTTGCATTATTCTTTTTTAATTTATCAAATTGAACCAGTCTTTGTCGAGCGAACATAAGGGACGATTGAAGGAAATCATTCGGCATATAAGAGAGGGATTCGTACTGACAAGGTATGAATTTTTTCAAACGAATTAAAAATAGATTAAGTGTAATAATATCGTATACATACATATATGTAAATAAGATACTCATCCTGGCAAAAGTCATCATCCTAAAGGCATCAAATGAATTGAACACAAACTAAAGTCTTACGATAATTTTTGAGTACGAGATATTTCTTTCTAGGGCTGTCGCGATACACCAGGAGCGCATCGCAGTATATTGCGATGCGCTAGAACCAAACAACGATACATACCACGATTTATTGCTTTAATGCAAAAATACTACTGTCTAAAAGAACTTATTGAAGTATGCATATATGTCTTAGCATTTTGTAGGAAAAGTGCCTGTAGCAGACTGGACTGAACAAACTGGGCATTAAAGAGAAATGTCAACATTCTGAACGCGCCAAAATTCTTTGAACTTAAGCTTTCATCAAATTAACCATCAAAATGACGTTTCATTACTTTTATTTTGCGAAGGGAAGAATTTTTCAATGAAAATTAAAAAAAACGCTAAATACCGGTACATTTAATTTGTACCGGTACGTGTTGCCGCAGCTGCATATTGCAATTTACCGATATACCAGTATATCGTAACATCTCTTTCAGTTAAATGCTACTACTAAAATCAATAACTGTTTAAAAATCAAATTAATTAAACGAAATTTTGAAATATAATATTTGTACGAAATTAAATATTTCACGAGTGTGATGTTAGCAGGATTCGAGACAGTCATCATTACAAATATACAAAAATGCTAAAGTAATATTTGTCAGGACAGAACTTATTTTGTCGTATAGTGCGGACACATTGACCCCGACCTGACCTTTATGCAAGAATATGTATTACATTGAATACGAAGGTAGTATTAATGTTCGAAAACAATCGGATTATACTGTCAAGGCTCGAATGTAATTATAACACAGGGATTAATTTTAAAGTACATTTAAAGTGTGCAATGAGTCTCTATTACACATAGGCCGGGCCAGAATATTATAATATGAGGCTAGCTACCAATTATAAGTTGTAGGGTTTAGCCCCACAACCGCCATCCCCGCCCATTTTATTATAATTTGTAATAACAAATGTAAGAAAACCAGTTTCACGTTTGAATGCATATATATACTTTATACATGACTTGTTAAACTTAAAATGTAAGCCATAGCCGACATTACACCCTCAAAACCTACAAGCCCCATGCAACCCTACTAAGTACCCGCCGATACTATTTACACTCAATGTAAATTGACTGTTTATTTTAAATACGTAACGAGCCGAAGTGTAGATTAGGCGTGGTATTGATTTTCGCCGGGATATGTGTATCTGATAATAAGATGCAAATGAGAAAGGTAAGGTCGGGGTCAATACGTCCGCACTATACTTACATAAAACATTAATGTTGTTACTACCCGACTGTATAGGGCTTATGTTGACTGTATTTTCAGCTTTACAGTATATCTGTACATCATCTTGTTGTCTAGATGGAACAAATCTAAGAGTACTTGTTGTTACACTGAAATCATCATCTGTGGTACTAGATGTAATATTCTGGTTTATCTGAGATGTTACACCAGGTTCTACTTTGTACCAAGTCACTGAAGCATCTGGACGTGAAGCAGATGTTTGACAAGTAAACTCAATAGCAGTGTTTTCTTTCACTTCCACTGGGTTTGATGAGGGTGTCATTGATACAGATGAAACTGAAACTAAATATAAATATGCAATAAATACTTACATCTTCTGAAATGGATATTATTATACGTGAGATTTGAAAATCATGTTTAATACTTAGAGTTGTTGAATTTGACATTTATCATCAAGTCATTTTGCATAACACATGTGTTTTTTTTCAGCGCACGTATCCTGTACGCTAATCTTGGAGCTCTCTAACACGATTTTATACGTTTCTTTCCTGATGCAGACCATGCAATGAACGTGTGTGTGATTTTTACGATGTTACAAAAGCATGCATGAGAATAATGTCTTTATATTAATGTACCAGAATTATCATACTATCGAACTGTGTGAATATAATCGATAAAAGCGTGTCTATATCTGATTTTGCACGACATAATATGCAAAGCACTACGATTTGTCACTAAATTTTAATTAAGATCATCCAAAAGGATGAGGTGAAGTATCCATCTGTGATTATTCTTGTGATCGCCATATTTGATAATGGCACACCAAAGTTATTATTTGCTTATGTCCAGAAAAAGTGTTCTAAACTATCATGCATCAAAAAGACATCTAAACTTTCCATCTAGCATCGTAATGAAACGACCCGAGCGTAAAATATACTGGCTTGTTCACTTTGGTCTTTAAAACTGAGTTTTCTAAGGTGTTAGCAACAAAAAAGCGTAATATTTTTTGTACAATATAAATGTAAATTAACCGTTTTCTATAATGCTAGTGAAATAATGATTTTGTACGCAGTGTAGAGTAGAGAAACTGCGAAATATAGGGCCAAGCATTTACCGAGTGGAAAATCATTGTAAGAAGACTCGTGATCATAAAAAGGCCAAACATCAAACTGCCTTAAAATGACAAACAAAATTTATATATTGAATTCAAAGATGTTCAATTGTGTTAGTTTAGTATAAATATGTGAAATTAACGATTAATCAAGCTTTATTGGAATGCAAATCTATGTTGGATAAATTAAATTTTTATCATTGAGGTCTCACAGTATGTATAAACAAGAACATAATTCATACTGTACGTTTAACATTTCTTTCCATTATCAATTGGCTCTTTAGTTCAAACTATCGTTTAAGGCAAATATTAAAAATATTGTCATCAGGAAACTTATAAAGACATGTACGTGAAGACAAATTCTACATGAATTGGAAGATGTTACCTTTAACACTTATAGTTGTATTAGGTCCAGATGATTGACCAAATGGATAACAAGTCCACACATTATTATGTTGACTTCTTTGTACATTCTTCACTGTCACCTGATATACTGTACTGTTACATGTATAAGCATATTTGATTGTATTATGTAGGATTGATGATAGTGATGATAGAGCACATGTTCCATTTCGCAAAGCCATTGCTGCATTAACAAATGATGTATAAGTATAATTATAATAACTTGTAGTTTCCACAGGTAGCCGCCAGTTAACATAATCCACAGCACTAGATACTGTACACACAAAAGTTAAATCACTTCCTTCAACTACATCAGGATCTACAGGTGTTAATGTTGTTGTCTGACAGTTACAATATAATACTGAAATAATAAAAACTACTTATTATTGTCACAATGACACCAATGTAGAATACTGAGAACCACATTGTAAATCTAATAAAGACGAGTTTTTCAAACATGGAGGAAGATTATTGACAAAATTGCGTCTTGCTTTATATCATTCTATCTGACACATTTTATTTGCAAGCTTGCCTTTTTTGTTTGAAACTAAGATACTGGGATTTGACTGTAGACAAATGTTTTATATAATTAAGAGTTAGATGGGATAACAATTCCCAGAAATTGTCCTCAGAACATATTTTATTGTTGATGCAAACTGTGAAGATTTCATAAGTAAACGATCATTGAATAAAGACAGAAAGCAACACAAAAACTATGTTATAAACAAAATAATGTCAAACCTGTAAATGCGCACCTAGCATAAGATACTGTGATTTCATTGACACAAAAAGGCACAGCTGCCGTTACTGTCCTGCTCTGGACATTTAAACTTTCGGAGCGACTATCACATCAAAGCGGCACACCAATTTATCGTGTACGTGGACGGGGATGGGCACTGTAATTCAAACGACGGGCTAACAAAAGAATTTGAACAATCATATGGGCACTGTACAGTGTATACAAACGACGGGATTCAAACAATGATATTTGTATGAACTCGTTTATATGTAATACTGATTCAGTAACTGACACTATGAAAAAAGGAAATAACAGACTAATCAACTAACATCAAAGGATCAGGCTTACATACCTCTGATCACGGACATCACGCACCAAAAGGTTATTGGTCATGCGTTGACTAGTGTACAAGAAAGCAGAATATTAATTTCGGTTTACTCAATGGAGAGAACTTTATACACAACAAAAAGGTTAAATCAAGCATTTTCGGAAATGCTTATTTAAATGTTTTTGTTTAATATCATACATGTATATTTACAACAACCTTCCTACTTAAACGATTGCAAGCGACTTATTTGTCCCTTAACAATTAGTTATTTATCTATTTTAAATATCGAGTTAAATTTAGGTCATTTTGTTATTTATTGGTTGTTTGTTGGGACTTTATATATGGGATACATAATCTGAGATAAACATTATTATTTCACGGCGTCTCAACGCCGTGATATTGTGATGGGTAGATTTCGGTAGCAATGGGCAAAAGTCGCGTAAAAAATCCTTTCGATATCTACGGCCGGCAATTTATTGGTTTTATGCAATCACTGTACAGCCCATTTCCATGAAAAAAGGTTACATAGAAAAAGCATTCATTTTTCAAAACCATATGAACAATATTTTTACCAACACACGAAATATCAGCATTTTATATAAACACATTTCCGCAAATCCTTTCGACACACTTGAAAAGCTTGCAAGCTTGTATAGTATTAATTTGATATGTTTTTCGAGCGTCTTGTTCGTGAGATGGTTGCGTGTTTTACAATTATAAACATGACCTAGGGATGGGTAAGTTGTTTTACCGCAGCCTTAATTTTGTGCAAAAAAGACTTTACAACTATTACGTTTACTCGTTATGCGTAGGTCAGTCATACGTTAATGACGATCTCTAAATATATATGAACACATACCTGGCACAGTAAAAATCCAAAACAGCCATAAAAACATTTTCTTAATTTCTATTTAACTAATTTAATTAATTCACAAATGTACACATGTTATAGCTAACTTTACTAGATATATCTATACAAAAAAAGTATCTGTAGGTTTGCAAATTTTACATACTTAAACTTCCTGTTTGTAATTTTATCGACTTTAATGAAACCCGTTTACAATTCTATTTTATTTTTTGTATTGTAAATATAGGTCAACAACTAAATTCGTAAACATATTGAATTATTATATTCGAATCACTGAATAATAATATAACTTTAAAGTGTGGTTTAAATGTAACGTCATATTTGTCGAATGGACATTTCAATATATGTATTTAAAATTATCAAAAAGTTTATACTGATCAATATGACGTAACGTTATATAGACTCACAGCACGATTACACATGTGTACGCAAAAGAAATCAACGTCATCAAATTACGTTTAATTAAAATTGAAAGATATTGATAAAGTAATGTTCTTCTAACAACCTGATACATCATTGCAGTGAAATTTATAAAATGGAAATATTAAAAATTAAGGGAACACATTTGATCAATTATCTAAATGATTTCTTATAAGTAGTTGTCTTGCTGATGGGTCTCTAATTTTTAGTTCATTAATTGTTTGTCTATTTCAAAGTTTATGCCCAGTTTGTTCATTGTAAAATTCCTTATACCCACTGCATATTAGAACATATAAAACATTTTCAACTGTGCAATTCATTTTTTTCTTTGCCATATTTTTTTTCATCATTTAGTTTAATTTATTAGCCTTATAAAATATAAATACATAATCCACAGCGTGAATCGTTACATTTTGTAACCGTAGCTGATAATTTTGAAAATCAAAAATATACTTCGTCAAAATTCTCTTGAAATTAGATGATTGTCATTAAGGTTTTTGATTTCATTTTTTTCTAATATTTCTTTTTAATTTATCGTCATTATCTACAATATCCATATTATTGTTTAGTTTTCATCTAGTGGTAGAAACATTTCACCATGAATTTGATATGCCCTGAATCCGTATAATACTCAAATGATACGTCTGTAATCCTCTAATCACGTATTTAAGGACAAATTTGTTAGACCTTGTGATTTAATGAAAACACATTTAACAGGTTTTTAACCAGACCACTTAAACCTGTGCCTTAAAATAAAGAAAATGGATAACTTAATACTTCTATGTAATGAATGCACAGCATGAAGTATTAATCGAGGGCTATTGTACTATTCAAACAAGCACAAACCATCTTGCTGCTAACCTATTTTTACATAAAAATAGAATCAGTATTAAACCACCATCAATACAGAACTGTTCTAAGTGTAAGTTTAGAATTTTTTTGTCGTCTCTGTAATAGTAATTTATCATATTGACAATAAAAAATTGAAACATCATCTTTGAATTTTAAAATTGAAAGTTTGGACAACAAAATTCCATTCAAGTGTATTGACACTACAATGCATGAACCTGACATTGTTTGTATATAAAATGCGTGTAAACAGTGCATAAAATGAATAAGATTTTCAACTGATCAGTCATATTTAAATGTCTGGATCTTTCTTGGCCCCATAGCAAACACTTATTTAAGGGGGTGTAGAAAAATTGGCCACAACTTAGAGCTTTTTACACAACAATGTTTTGTTTCATGCAATCCATTTTCTGTGCAAATTTCATACCGACGAAGGCTTTGCGAATCCTTAAAATAAATATCTACATAAACAGCATGAGAATGCGACAATGTATGACAGAAAACATGCATTTGTATATATAAATGGGAGATGTTATGAAATTAAGCATAAGTATCAACACTTGTCATGTCAGTATTCATTACTGATCACACTATATACATACCAAGCATTTATTGTTATTGCTACTTAAATATCATAACTTCGGAAGATATTCAATGTATATTTTCAATATCAAACATTTGAGCATCTTAGCTTAACTTTGATAATATAATGTTTTCTTAACAAACTCGTCTCATTTTATATAATTTAACATTTTTAATTATTAATACATCAAGTACATCAATCATAAATATATGTCAACAAGTTTATGATATATATGATTGTCAGCTGAACAAGTATATATACTTCAATAATAATGTATATATCTTCCTGTTTCTATTCTGTCAGTTCACCAAGCGGAAGAAAGAGATTTACTGAGGAATTGACATTGTAACCCTAAACCATTGTTTTTTTCAAGAGTTTAGTCATTGTGGTTTTATGAAATATAATAAAAATGCAAGTCATGGTGCAGGCAGCCTCTTACATACTATTTCAGAATTATTAGATATTTAGTCACAACATTCTATAAGAAAGGAAGCCATCACTCGGAACCCCTCGACCATTCACTACGAATAACCTCGAATATATTTAGACACATATTATGTAAGTCCAAGAGCCGAGGCCGTTTATTCTAATTTCGGGGCATGCTCTGGTTTTGATATATGTTGTTCTATATGGAATGTAGTTTTTTGAAATGGGGCATTAAAATTGCGTATCCTGGCAAGGCTATATGAAATTCAAGATGGCGTCCAAGATGGCCGCTAAAAAATCTGGAAATGCTATACTGTGATGTTTCGTGTCTAAATTATTCAATGTTCAAAGTAGACATCCTATAACTATGTCATTTTATTGGCATAAGATGGGAATGAATGAACAGTCACAAATATTTAAAACATTTAAATTTTTACGAAAAATGACCAAAAATATCGTGAAAATGCCCTAATTTTACATGTTTTTTTTCTGATTCGATTCACTTTCAAAGCTAAAGATACTTTGTTTTGGTGTGATAACTTGTTTCATTTATTTGTTCAGTGCAGTATCACTTTAGGAAGAAATCTAGACAGTTAAAACATATTTTGAATGCTACATGTCAGTGCATTATGCCAAAAAAGTGGGTGGGGTAATTTTATAGGGTCAAAATGTAGTTTTCGTTTCCTTATATTTGTTGCAATTTTCTCTTGTTTTTCTAGAACTTAATCACAACGAATCATAAATGATGATTTATTAACGAGCAACAATTGACTTAATTGTAAACTATCAAGATATTAAGAATTTACATGAAAAAAATATATAGAAAATATGACGTTTGTCGTATATTTTTTTTCCATCGAATGATATCGATATGATGGTATCAATTGAATGAATAGTAAAATTGAATCAAACGTATTTGAGTATACTTAATGCCTGATCATTTTGTAGTTTTATAAACAATTCTAAATCTATAATTTTAATTTGTTGTTTGTTGAAAAAGTGGGTGAGGTAATTTTACTTAAAGAACAAGATACCTTCCTTCACTATGTTGGTTTGTATATTAAGGTGTTAACTGGTTAAATACATTACTACTGAACTATTAAAAACTATCAATTTTAGATGTGTTTCTGTGTTTCGAAAGTGAGAGTCAATGTCACATTCGAAATACAAGATAGCGGCCAAAATGGCGACAAATGTACATGTATACAGTTTTAGGCCTTTAAGTTACAAAATTGTATATGTATATACATGTATATGGATAAATTGGGGTTTGTGTCCTATGAAATGCTTTTTTGTGAGCTTAACGTTATTTGTAATGATTATGTTATTCATGTTATAATTTGCTATTCAACGTTTTAGATATAGTAATGTCTACAAAAACGCGTAAACACGTGCATTTGATAAGTGATTAATTCTCTCAGTGTTAGTAAATCATCATAGTTGTCAACATTTTAACCGATAAAAACTAAATATGTCTGCACTTCAGATTGTTTGTACATGATGCTATAGCAAATGATATTTGAAATACAATAAATTATTCTTTTCTTCAAATTAGATATATATGTACTAGTCATGCCAGTTGCAATTGTTCGATAAAACATGTGTAATGAAATAAAAAAAATAATCGAAATATGTCTGTGTACTCATTTGTTAATCTGCACAGTACAAACATATAAAAAGGCTTTATTTTCGTAAGGTATTTTGTTAAGCACATCTTGTTTCAGTATAGTCATTTTAACAATTATAATAGGTAAATTTAGAAAATTAATGCGTTTCTCTACATCAATTTGCAGCGCCTGCACAATTCGTATGTATGAGTTCACCAAAGAGATACTTTTATTGAAACGCCTACAATGTTATTTAATTCCATAATACTATTATGTATAAACTATGTTGCGACCAAGGCTATATTATTATCACGGACAATGTGGTAGCGTGTTCCTATAAACCTGGCCACGACAATAGTTGGTTCATTCCTTTTAAACGAAAAACTTTTTCTTACTAAAATAAGACGAAGACTTTATTTAACGTTTTATGATAATGTATAACTATTTATTATTCATTATAAATTCATTCTATCATTCATAATATACATCCATATACATTTACTTGCAAATACAACATGCAATTCTACAATATTATGATTAATACATTACATCTGCAGATAACTTAAATGAGAGCTCCTACTGAAAAATTTAGTGAGTCAGTCCTACAGTTATTTCCCTTTTATTTAAACCAAAGAACTCTTTAAAAGATCAACTTATCATTAGAATATATTCATAAATAGTTAAAACGTACTTTTCCATTGAAAATGATGGTAAAAATTACATGTGTCTATTTTCTCGCTCTAAGACTGACTGACTGACAACTGACGGACCAGGCTATTTATACTAAACCAAAAGTCTGCGAGATTCGCGGAATAATGCAGACAACGACAGAATTACGTTGCGGACGTTACGCTAAAACGGCGGAATCAATGTCAGAATTCCGCCCGCCTTGCGTAAATCTAATGCAGAAATCGTTAAATCATATTAAACATACACATTTTATGACTAAAACATATAAAGTAAACAATATCTAACAAATTACCGTAAAGTTGCCATCTTTACAATGTAAGACTTTAAAATAAAACAGAAGTAAAACTCGATGACATTTACAAAAACTGGAGTTCGTCTGAATTTTAATAATACACTAATTGATGACGAAATACGCAAACTCCGGTGACGTCAAACACAAGTAAAATGGCTACTCACTAAGCGGGAGCGATTTATTAAACAATAACAATGGATTTTACATAGTAAATATGTGTTAAATACTGTGATCGGACTTATTAAATTTATGAGCATTACGTAAGTAAATTTTACACTTAGCGTGATTAAACACATCTTCGTATTAACAGTAGAACTTGATGAAAAACAAAAGTTTAAAATGTAAACAAATCCCGATCCCTACATTACAGTATACGAAATAACTTAGCATGCCATAAGTAGACTTTGCCTCTTTTAATTCACAAAATGCATACAATTTAGGCAAAAGGGTCATTCAATTGACAAGTTCAACAAATAGATTTTAAAGATATGGATATAATAAAAATACTTAAAATACATAACAATAACTCAGTGCAACAGTAGTATACATACAATACGCATCAAGATAAAAACGTCCTTGACTTTCACCAAGATGAGTTTGAATGTCTCCACCTGGCCTCATGGTGTTTGTAATAATGCATGTATAAGTTTTGTATGTTTTCTCGAAACTGATGATATCAGCATCTGTGTGTTATTCCATTCTCTTGTATCGAAATCCCTTATCCATTTAGCAGTTGTTTCCTTAGGAAAACTAATAAGGTATGAAGAGTTAAGAGCTACCATTGAATCTTCAACAATGGTTATGTTGTACATTTTAAATACATTTTGTGAAACTGTAAGACAGCATAAAAGTAATATAGTCATACGAAAAACTAATATAATAGCTTGATCATGCATAACACTCAAACAATATTGAATAGCTTTACAATTAAAATACTATAAATTATGTTTTACAGTAGATAAAATTTAGAATTTCAAAAGTTAAACCTATTAAATTCTATCTTATATTCTGAAAAGTCCAAAAGTTTTTCGAGTTCCTAATATACACAGTTGATAAATTCACAAAAGTGCTTCAGCCGTATCTTTCTATACTCAGACTAGAGATTTTTAAGAAACCTTTAGTATGAAAATTTGCTTATACCCCCGTTACACCAAACTCGTTCTCACTACGTTCTGAAAAATTGGACCGAACGAGTTCCAACTGTGTGAAAACGGACTGGACGTAGTAGCACATTTCTACGGTCTGTGTACGAACGTGATGGACGAGCTTGGATGGTGTTGAACGAGAATAGGGTTTTAGAACTTTGAGTCGACTCAAAAATTTTCTGCGGCCACCCCGTTCTGCAATAAGACTGAGCAACAACTTACTGGCAACGGAATGAACGTACTGCGAACGAAAATGCCGTACTAGCATCGTACTCGGGACGTGACTTGTCGTAGTTTGATCGGCCTCAATTTGCAGTACGTTTACAATCCGACCAGTTCCGTTTGTAACTCGGTTCATTCCGTTTGCGCACAGACTTAATTCGACTTGGTTACGTCCATAGTGCTTTGTTATCCCGTCTAAATGTATGAAAACAACTTATAAAGTTCTGAACCAGTTTGCAACACATTAACACACAGTTCTTAAAGTTTGCAGTAGGTTTTTGGTACGTTCTACTCGTTTTAGTAAGTTTATTGCGTTCGTGTGCAGTTCGTACAACACAATAACGTCTACAGTACGATCTGGCAAGGTTTGGTATAAATACAGACCATTTCTCACAAAGAGGTGAGTGTATGTCTTAGTTTTCTTCTTTTTTTCTGGCTTCTGACTCTACCCCAAATCTTCTCCCGAAACCTGGCTGTCTGAGTCATTAGAAGAAGCAGGAGATACAACACCCTTATTTTCATTGACTGGCTCAAGAGGCTCAGAATCCTGAGGCTTAACTTGAGGCTGGTCTTTATAAGCTTCATAAGCAGGTGATGTTTGGATGCGATTATCTTAACACGCGTGGCCTGTCTGGCTCTGCTCTTTTTTGAGGCATGATGGTCACAGCGATGCTTGACAAATTGTCTCACAGCTTGTATCACGGAACGAGAATGCCCACGGGTAGAAACGTCCTGGAAATTCATAGCAATCGGATCAGAACGTGACGTCATTACGTTCAGAACGCTCTAAGAACGAGATGGGAACGTACTTATAACGAGTTGAACTGTCTTAAACGGGATGGTCAATTGTAAAGGAGCTTAAAGAACTAGTTATGAACGGGTTAAAACTGACTACGAACGGCCTGGACTAGTTGGAGACGGTGTCTCGTGACGAGAACGAGCAATTTTACCCGATCTGATCCCGATACAAACGGACTACAGACGGGATTAAAACAAAGTGCACGCATTGGGAACTGGTTCAGAACGAACTATGATCGTATAGTTGACATTTTCCGACTTAAACGGCACGTCGTAGCTCGTTCACAACCAGTTTCGCGATATTTTTAGGACGGGGTCGAACGTTCTGGGAACTAGTTTGGTGTAACGGGGCCCTTACTTAAACTTCCCGTTTGTTATTTATTTCATTTAGAAGAATATACCTATATACGAGCACAAATAAGAAAACTGCTGTTAAAATTGAAATGTGATATAATTAGAACTACAAGTCAATAACACCAAAAAAGGGATGACAGTATGCAAATATAGAAGATGTAAATATTTAGTTTAACAAAATAAGAACGAATAAATCGGTGATTCCGATTTTCCCCTACCGAAAACGCTCTTTAAAAGGCGAAGAATAACGGCAACCTATCGATTGCGACCAGCGGCCAGACAAAACCATCCCCGCGGCCAGTTTAGATCTAAGAAAAACGGCCTGAGGTTTGTTGACTACAATATAAAGTATAAAGAGAATTTATAACAAGGCCGCCATTTTTGTTAAAGATAAGCTAAAAACCCGTTGTCCGATCTTTTTTCGTGTTTTTCGTAATTAAACCGTTTCGAGTACGATTTCATTAGTTATTATAAAGTCATAGGTTAAAGATAAGAATCTCATCACTGTATTATAAAAATATGTTAATGTATCATTTTATTGTTTAATTTATTTGTTTGGGGTTTAATTTATTTGTAAATCGGGAGTAAATTACATCATGTGATGACACTTTGTTAATAAGTTTGAATGTTTGGAGACTCAACTAGATTTAATTTTCACACGTTCGACAGTAAGATTAACGTTCGTGACACGCTCTTAATTCCAAAAATCATTAAACTGCGACCGCAGGATACAGGTAAATTGACAACTGGTTAAAGATTGAAATACAAAAGGTCAGAATAAAAATAATTTGTTGAGTGCATTTGTTAATGTTAAGGGCATAGAATGAAATGAAGATTCAAATAAAAATCCCTTATTTATTTGTTTTTGTCATTCTTTGTTCAAAGTGTTTTCCTCATTTATAGTCACAAGTTCAATAATGAATATGTGAATAATGAATTAAGATGAAAATATACTAATTTCCATTTTCGATATTTAATTCATGTTTATTATGACTTCTGTCTCTCAAATCTGACTAAACATGGCCCGTTCGTTCCTCCCTCCGAACAAAGGCCATCTTGAACAAAGGCCACTTTTCTCTTTCCCTTGGCCGGCGGTTGTTCACAGGTTGGACTGTATTAGGAGTTACCCCTTTAATCTAGTGTCGAAAACTTTCTGTGACTGCTATTGTCAATCCGTGAAGTAGTTTGTTTTATAGCAAAATGACAAAACTTAATAAAATATTAAATTTCAACAATTTTTTAGTGAATATACTTCTACAAAGTCACAAATAATTTTAATTTTTATTTCTGAGGTTCTTTTTAATACATATATAGCTATATTTTACATTATCAGTACTATTCTTCTACATTATACAGTTTCTATACAAATCGAAATACAATTTACAATTGAATGTACAATAAACAATTCCGACATAGTGTAATTCTATGCGATTTACGATTCTTTTAAAAATATATTGATCAACAAAATACAAATCTTTATACAATAATCAACTCTATGTTTACATTTAAAATACAATTTAATATGCCATGTTATCATACATAATTCAATAAAATATATGAATATATTTATAATATTCAAATCTTCATCCATGGTATACAAGTAATCAAAATATTTTTTTGAATAATTGGTTAATAGTTTATGATATAATATCATAAAATTATAAACTATCTACCAATTGTCTTAAAAAGAAATACGAGAGTTGTGCCTTTTTCAGCAGCTGCACATTGTGGCACACAAGGGCGACAACTAACGAATCACTGTTATTAGTAATGCGTGTCAGATTAATCTCCCTTGAGTTCACTTGTAAGTAAGACTATTATTGGGTCTAAATATTTCAATGCATATTTGAAAAAAAAATTGTTTAAAGAAAGATTATTTCAGTAACTCTATCCTTGTTATTTACTGTTACCCTAGCTAAATTAACAATTACGTTTTTATGGTTCGTTTCGCGTTCTGTTCTCTTTGTATAATCTACGAAACAGTTTGAAGGGGTGATCTCAAAATTACAATAGTTGCATAGACAGATCCAGCGGGGGTGGGGTGATGTCCGGGCCCCTAGAATTTAGAAAATGTACATGTCCATTGATGTATTTCTTGCCTGAAAGTCTTTAAAGTAGCATGAGCAATTTTTCTCGTTGCTTAGTATGGATTTAATTGTAATGTAGTTTTTTTTATTAATATCAATTAGTTGCATTTTTTCTGCAAAATGTGTATAATGTGGTTGTGGATCGAGGTTTGTATCCCCCAGAAAAGTTAGGACCCCCTTAGAAAAGTTCGGACTCCCTAGAAAAAAATCCTGGAACCGCCCCTGATTTAGTTTTCTATACTATGTTTCGACTACACGACCCAGTTGGTAGCGCAGTTTGTAACGCGTCTGGATTTCGAATCTATTGTCCCGCAGGAGAGTACCGGCTCGAATCCCTCATAGGGATGTTATACTCTTCCATGAAAAGTTGACAATATTTTCAATTTCCCTCCATTAGTAATGTATATTGAGAAGTTTCTGGCCTAATGACGGACGCGTGACTTATCATTTCTTTCCTGTACTAAATACCTCCAAATAGGTATATTAGATTACCCGTCACGGGGGGGGGGGGGGGGGGGGGTTATGTATTTGCCTTACTGAAATAACTTGCAGGCTTGAATATTTTATTTCATGAAATATATCTCAAAATTATTGTTTGAGGTTACCGCACAGCATCCATGTAAAAAGGTATTTAATGTAAAAAGAAATATGAATATTTTGCAGGTGAATTTAACGAAGCATGTATAATATAAAAGAAAACTCTTCACAAGTATAGATTTTTATACATAAACATAGATTTTAATATACTTCATAGGTAGAATTTATCTAGCTTGCGTTACTAGATAGCTAATTATCATTTATCGGTTTTAATAATAAGAAGTATTTAACAAGTTACAGATCTCGGATCGTGCAGGTTTCCGAAATTTGCGTGTATCGTGCGTGTATCGTGCGTGTATCATTCATACCGTGTGCGTGTATAATTCACCGTGTATTTCAATCGTGTAACGTGTAGACCGCTCATCGTGTAAATACACGGTAAAAATCGATCCGAGATATTGTGATTTTGCGTTTTATTACCGTGTATCGTGTGCCTGAGATATTGACAAATCCATACGTATAAATGTATTAAATACTTATGCATTGTCGACTAATCATCATCCGTAAACAAAAAGAAAAACCGCGATTCATTAAGTTGAGTTTAGAATAAATGTTGACTTTGTTTAAACCGGAAATTCCTGTTTAAATGCCGTACGTCGATAAACTGCGGCTCATTCCGGACCAATCTGCGGTCAATTAAATTGCGGCCCAACCGAAATGTTGTTACTAAATTAAAATAATCGTTATAATATTATTATATTTAAAATGTAAACACATGCTTTCATTTATCTTAATCATCAAACATTTTCTTTGTTTGTCAGTGGTGAAAGCGTTTAGTAAACAAACTGTTATAATTGACATCTCACTTGGTCAAGAACTCGTTTATCGCGACTCTATATGATTAAAAAACTCATCATTGTTTTAATTCTTAAAGTAAATTAAATTATTTACTTTTCACAGTTTATTCGTATTATTCCCTCATATTTGCGTATTTATATGTAAAACTTTTTATTTAAATATCGATTTTGTAGTCGGCATAAAATAGTAAGTTAACACGAGGTGTGTGTACTGTCTTAATACCGCGTCTTCACGCAAGCACTGCATGTAAACGTTTATATCTAGTATACATACTACTAAAAAGGCGACCATTATACAATATGACATGTTTATATTTGTTTAATCACGCGTACACTGTGTTTTGAAAAAATATACTAATTCAAAGTATTTTTCACCATGAATGGCTTGAAAATAAAAACAGAGAAAAAACTTGAAACGTGCATTTCTTTTTCTATCGTGTGGGTTTCGCCGGTTATCGTGTGTGTGGTTTTAAATCTGAATAAAGCCAACTTACAAAGAATGACATAAACAATTTTTGACAGTAATGTTATTCTTTTTTCTGCAGTTTGTATTTTTGTTATACATCAAGTACTTACATAATGACTGCTCGCCGATCGTGTACCTTTATTTCTACTAAAAATGTCGATATTCAATAAAATAATCTATACTATATGACTTCCTTATATTTTTACAATCAAGCTAAGACTGTGTTTAACTTTTGAAACATATACACATACAATTATGACATCTTTTCTCAATGAATGATTTTAAGAAAACAAAGGAAAAAATCTTGAAACGTGTATTTTTATCAATCGTGTGAGTTGATCGGCTTTTCGTGGTTTTTAATTGGATTAAAACAAACTTACTAAGAATGACATTAAATTATTTTGACAGTAATAATATTCTTTATTATACAGTTAGTATTTTTGTTGTACACCGTGTACTAATTCAATTTTTATACAAAATATTATCAATCGTGTTCTTTTTTGTCTATCGTGTATTGACTGCCCGCCTATCGTGTACCTTAATTTCTACTTAAAATGTCGATATTCAATAAATTTATTGATACAATATTATATTTTACAATCAAGCTTAACTGTGTAATGAACCAATGTAACATATTTAAATTTTTATTTCTTTGTCTATCGTGTGATTTCGAAGTTGACAATCGTGTGCGTGAATTTAAATTCGATTTAAGCCAACTTGTAACATTTTGTTTTTAAGAATTTGAGCAGGTAAACTCGATTTTCAATAAATTTAACAAAACTTATATTGTTTAGTTACATATTTACGACGAAACAGAAGAATATTTTTTGTTTTCAATCTACATTTGAGACGCATTAATCGTTTAACGTGTCGTCGTTGAAACGTTTTTCTCTTGGCGAAAAAAGCTGAGGATTTCGAACAATCGTGTTAAACGTGTATCGAGACTCGGAATCGTGTATTTTACCGCAAATCAAGCTATCTATCGCGTTCGTGTATCGTGTAACGTGCAGTCCGTGTTCGTATAACGTGCGTGTACCGTCCGTACCGTGTGACAACTTGCACGTTCCGATATCTGTACCTATCAAATAACCTCATACATAACATGTTATAAAAAAGCATGAAGTGCACTTGCTTCATGAATTTAACAAACTATGTGTTTCACTATCAATGTTACTCACTTTTCTGCGTAGTGTTTAGTAATTTGATAGCTTTAAAAGTTTAAATATTTTACGACTAAACGTGAAGGAAAAGTAGTTTTTTTTAAATATGGAGTTAAAAAAGTTGCTACGTATATTACACCATGATTTGCTTATAATCAGTAAAATATTCAAATAATACTTAATTATTTATTAGAGTTAGCTCCGTGTCGACACAATTTATGTCATTTTACGGCGCACCTAACCTAGCTTTCCTAGACAATTGTCTATAACCAGTACTCACCTACCCTTCCACAAAGCCGAAAACTTTATCATATCATCTAATCAATGGGGGAAAAATGAAATTGTTGTCAAAACTTCATGGAAGGGTATGACCTCCCCGGATGGGATTCGAACCCGCACCACTTCGGGCATGAGATTCCAAATTCCGGCGCTCTACCAACTGCGCTACGGACCCGGGTTTTTAAATAAAACGTTAAGGGTCACCTAATCGAGTATTTAAGGTGTTATATTTGCACTTAATGATAATATACCTGGCGACTTTATGATAAGCATAAAACAGGTACTTAACAAAAACATTCAAACGTATGCATTAAAGAAACGCGATAACTAGATAATGCTTTGTAATGGATTCACAAAACAAAGTATTAAATCGGGGGCTATAGTGTATTACTATTTAAATACACACAAACCATTTTACTGCTAACCGTTTGTTTAAGATGAACATAAAAAGCAACATGAAACTACAACAATGTTAAGCTTAATTGTAGAGTGTTTTGTAGTCTCTATAATGGTAATCTATTATATTGACAATCAAAATTAAAACACTTTCTTTAACATTCAAAATTAAAAGCGTATACCATGACATTCCATTCAACTGTATTGACACTGAAAATCCTGAACACGTCATTGTGGGTATATAAATTGCGTGTTAACAAGTTAATACAATTCTCAATCTATTTGACATATTCATATGTCCGGATATTTCTTGTCCCCATAGTACCCAATTCTAATGGGTTTTTTGTTAAAAACTAGAGCACAAAGAGTTCTTCGCACAAAAAAGCGTTGTTTAATGCAATACATTTCATGTGCAACTTTCATACCATCAAAGGCTTTGTGAATGTACTCCTTGAAATAAACTGCTTAAACAATAAATGCTTATGTATTACGAAAAACTTTCCTACATATGGGAGTTGTAATTTACTTAGTAAGTATCCATAAACTAAATTTGAAATCTTTCAGTGACTACGGCATCTATTGCGTTTTGCGTACCTTACAAATCTGATAATCGAATATTAAGTATGTTATAAATTCTTAAATAAGCAAGTAAACGTATTATTTTGACTAGCTTATTGTGACCACATAATTTTTTATGAATGCTATTTTCAAATTTAGTTTGTTTGATGTTTAACGCCGTAGCAACGGTGGTCAGTCAACCTACTCACTCCTCCTGGAATGTCCAGATCGCTTAATTTGGCTGTAAACCATCTACTAGGCACATAATTTCGTCAGTGACTGAGAACTTCCCTACATAATTAAAATTATTGGTAGGAGGGAACAGTCGTTGAAATAATTTCATGGCCAAGCTCCACGAAAGTATGCCCGCCCGGGAATCGAACCCACGACCCCTCTATCAGTAGACTTGCATGCTACCAACTGAGCTAGCTGTGCGGCTTTCAAATTTGGTAATGTCTAATGTCAGACTTAAAAGTGAACTAAAAGAGAAAGAAAATAAACATATGATTAAATACTCATGGGACTAAATTATTACTTAATGGCCTTTTAAGTATTTTTGCAATTCAAACTTAATACTTGTAGATTTTTTTATAAGCAAAGTAAATGTCTTTTCCGGCAAATTTTGTAAAAGCAAACATTAAATCGTATATAATCGTATATAATCGAAATTGGCTGATTCATTAAGAATAGGGTCGAGTAGATAGTTCTTTATGTACTTACATCTTACAAATAGGAAAACATACTTTTTCATTAAGAAAATGTTAAAGCATATTATAGTCTGAGTTTCATGCTCACCAACTTAACAACTTTAAACCCTGGTCATTGGGCTACTGATATCTATCTATTACTCTCCCTGGCAGACTTTACTCCACTTATAAGGACTGCCCACTAATTGGCGCAATGGAATTATTCAACCCTAGCAGGTAACCACTTACATCTGGACCGAGTAAAGCAATTACTCAAGGGTCATATAGAGCGGTCAGTCAACCTACTCACTCCTCCCGGAAAGGCTAAATCTCTGGATTTAGCTGTAAACCGACTACGAAGCGCTTACTTTCGTCAGTGACTGACAACTGCCCTTCATTATTAAAACATCTGAAAGAGGGAGAATGGCCGAAAAATAATTTCATGACCAATCTCAACGAAAGTATACCCCGCCGGGAATCGAACCCACGACCCCTAGATCAGTAGACTTGCGTGCTACCAACTGAGCTAGCCAGACGGTTAGAACCAGACAGACGGTGCGGGTTAAGACAATCGCTTTCAAATGATCCAAATCACCTGCACATGTGAAGCTCTTGAAGACCAGCCTCAAGATAAGCCAAAAGATACTTAGCCTCCTGAGCCAGTCAAAATAAAATGATGCGTTTCTCCTCTTCCATGTAATAAAAGCCAACATCCGACGCATTAACGATCCATGGTTCTGACTAGTGATGTTCCGATTATCGCTGACGTCGCCGAAATCGGTTAGAAAAATTTCAGCGACGATTAATCAATTACGATTTCTGTGGACGGCGACGTCGCGGAAAACTAGCCCGTACCAAAGGGAGATAATTCACTTTTGTGTGCGCGCTATAATGGCGTATTCGGCAGAAAATGTGTTCAAGAACAACTTTCCTTCGACGTAACCCACGTGCCCGACCCACGAGACGAGTGATTTCGCCGACGAGCGAGCGAACATGTAAGCAAGTAGCCCGATCGGGCGAGTCCTCTTTACGTATCCGAATCATGTTCGTATCCGAAAAAGGTGTACTTGAACGCACTTTTACGTTAACTTTTATCTGAGACTTTTTCGTAATTACTTTTTTACACATTCATAGTTCCGTTTCGTAATCAAATTAAAGATGAAAAATTTAATGTTGACCAGCAAACTCTTCTGTCTTACCGCTTCTAAATGATAAAGGTTAACTTTTGGTCAAGGTCATTTGTCATAAACGAATTTTTCACGAAGCGCGATTTTAGGCTACCATTTAAATAAAACTAACTGCCATAAAGCATTGAGATTAAAAGCTGTTCATTTCACGATGATTTCTCAATAATAATGTTATGGTTGAAATCATACAACAGTAATTTGAAGTATTAAAAACGTCAGAGTAAATGTAAAACGTTCGTCCCCAATAATTTTCGTACTCGGCACATTTTGGACTTTTTTTCAGTGT
Organism: Mactra quadrangularis; assembly: GCA_025267735.1. NCBI lineage: Eukaryota > Metazoa > Mollusca > Bivalvia > Venerida > Mactridae > Mactra > Mactra quadrangularis. The sequence goes on along the minus strand of CM046299.1, from coordinate 45,599,387 downwards.
TGGAAAATGAACCTATCGAAACGAATTTACAATAATTGTTTAGTTCAACATTGAAAATATGTTATTGATTTGATTGATCAGAACGGATCATTGGTGGCTCAGACCCTGAAATACTGGTAGCCTCCTCATCTGTGAATAATGTAATGCCATATCATTTGATTTCATTATATCATAAATTGCTGGTTACTTTGAACACAATTGCATAAAGCTAGAGTAGACGATGACTTAAATTATTTTGAATGAGATTTCCCAGAAAAATAAAAAACATATTAGTTATTTTGTTTGATGCCTAGCTGTACAAAAATAAGATATACATTGTAAAGGACATATCTCTGTAAAATGCCTTAGGCTAGTGAATTTCGATTCGAGCTAGTGAAAATTGCTACCCTGTAGCCCAACTAACCATTGACACAAATAAACTTAAAGACATGTAAAAGACAGTTTGTTTTTTTCACTCAGATGAGTGAACTGGTGCCATATTGTTCATATTAAGCTCAGAAGTAAGATAAGAAAATAATAAATATTGTATACAACATTTAAATCATTGAAATAGATGTTTATGTAAGACAATGACCAGAATTTAGCTATATTAATTTTGGCATCCAACCGATTATAATCGGAAAGTCAGTCGGTTGAGCCCAACCGATTCTTCCGATTAATCGATTGTGGATTTTCCAACTGATTGCCATCACTTGTTCTGACCTTGGAGTCAGATGATAACTTGGTGAGAAATAGTCTGTATTTATATCAAATCTTGCCATATAGTACTGTAGACGTTAAGGACGTTGTACAAACGGTATAAATCCGGGTCGATAGTGCAATTGGTAGCACACCGGGATTTGGAATCTCGTGCCCGAAGGATGCGGGTTCGAATACCATCCAGGGAGGTTATAACCTTCCAGGAAACTTTGACAATGATTTCGATTTTCCTCCATTGATTAGTAAATATGGAGAAGTTTACGGGCTTGTGGAAGAATAGGTGAGTTCTGGTTATAGACAATGGTCCAAGAAAGCTAGGATCGGTGCGCTTAACACCGTTAAATGACCTTAATTGTGTTACATCGGCATTAAATCTAGTAAAATACAGAACAAAAACGAACTCACTAGACTTACTAAAAACGAGAAGAATGTAGCGAGAACCTACTGCAAACTTTAAGAACTATGTGTAAATGTGTTGCAAACTGGTTCAGACCTTCGTTGTTTTTGTTTTTGTGCATTTAGACGAAATAACAACGCACTATGGACGTAATGAAGTCGAGTTAAGTATGTGTGCAAACGGAATGAACGAGTTACAAACGGAACAGGTCGATGTGTTAACATACTGCAAATTATGGCCCAATCGAACTAATGCCAAGCACGTCCCGAGTACGATATAAGCACGGCAATTTCGGTCCAGTACGTCCTTCCGTTGTCAGTACGTTGTCACGCAGTCTAACTGCCGAACGGGGTGGCCGCAAGAATTTCATGAGTCGACTCAAAGTTCTGAAACCTCATTCCCGCTCAACCCTGTCCGAGCTCGTACGAACACATAACACATGTGTACGAACACACAACGTTCGAAAACAGACCATAGAAAGTTGCAACTACGTCCAGTCCGTTTGCACACAGTTTGAGCTCGTTCGGACCATTTTTTTTAAAACGTAGTGAGAACGAGTTTGGTGCAACGGGGGTATAAGGTTTGTAGTTGATACAGAACATTTCTCACCAAGTTATTAAATGGGCCCAAGCTCTTAGCCTAGAACCATGGAAGTCGTTAATGCTTTGAATGTTGGCTTTGTACTCCGGTTTATAGAAGCGCAGCAAGAATACAATTACATGGTAGAAGAGAAACACCCTCATTTTTTTTGACTGGCCCACGAGGCTTAGTATCTAGTGGCTTATCTTGATGATGGAATTCACGAGATTCACATGTGCAGGTGAATTTTGATCGTTTGAAAGCGATTGTCTTAACAAACACCGTCTGTTTTCGGTTGTTTTAGAGGCATGATGGTCACAGTGATGCTTGACGAATAGTGTCCTCAAACCTTGAAGTGCGGAGCAAGAATGAGAACGGGAAGAAACGTCCTGGATATTTATAACAATTGGGTCAGAACGTGACTCTATTTTATTCAAAACGCACTAAAAGAGAGATAAGATCGTACTTAGAACGAGTTGAACTGACTTAAACGGGATGGTCAAGTGAAAAGAAGCTTAGAAGAACGAGTTATGAACGGGTTATAACTGACTACGAACGGGTTTAGACTAGTTTGAGACGGTGTCTAGTGACGAGAACAAGTAATTTTACCTGACTACAAACGGGATATAAACGAATTGCACGCAAAGGTAACTAGCTCTGAACGTACTATCATCGTATAGCTTATATTTTTCGACTTAAACGGCACGTTCTAACTCGTTCACAACCAGTTTCGCGATATTTTTAGGACCGGGCCGAACGTTCTGAGAACTAGTTTGGTGTAACGGGCCCCTGACAATGTTTGGTATAAATACAGACAATTTATCAACAAGTTAACGATTGGGCCCAAGGTCTTAGCCTAAAGACAAAGGCGTCTTTATGGTATGAATGTTGGCTTTGTACACTTTTTAAAAAAACGGAGCAAAACTACAATTACATGGCGGAGAAGCAGAGAAAGAGATGAGTAAGACCAAGAACCTGTTGGGTGTCTGAGTCATTAGAAGATGCAGAAAATACAACACCCTCGATTTCATGGACTGGTTCAAGGGGCTCAGTATCTTGGGGCTTATCTTGAGGCTGGCCTTCAAGAGCTTCATCTCAGCAGGTGCCACCCGGCTATCTCAGTTGGAAGCACGCAAGTCTACTGATCGAGGGGTCGTGGGTTCGATTCCCGAGGGGCATTCTTTCTTGGCGCTTGGTCATGAAATTATTTCTACGGCCATTCTCATCCTACCCATGATTGTTAATTGTGCAGGGCAGTTGTCAGTCACTGACGAAAGTATGCGCTTAGTAGTTGGTTAACCGGCTAACTGGTTAACTAAATCTAGAGGTTTAGTCTTTCCAGGAGGATGAGTATGTTTACTGACCGACAGTATATGACCTATAAAATGTATTGCTACGTTGTTAATCCTAACAAAACCAACAAACAAACAAACAATCATCTCAGCAGATGATATTGGTTCGTTTGTAAGCGAGTGCCGTCTTACTGGATCTAATTGTCACAGTGATGCTTGAATTGTGATCTCACAGCTTGAAGCGCGGAACGAGAATGAGAACAGATAGAAACGTTTTGGATATTTAAAACAATCTGGTCAGAACGTGACGTCATTACGTTCAGAACGCACTAAGGACGAGATGAGAACATACTAAGAACGAGTTGAACTGTCTTAAGCAGGATGGTTAGGTGTAAAGGAGCTTAAAAGAACTAGTTATTAACAGGTTTAAACTGATTACGAACGAGTTTGGACAAATTTGAGACGGTGTCTCTTGACGAGAACGAGCAATTTTACCCGATGTGAACTCAATACAAACGGACTTCAGACGGGATAAAAACAAATTGCACGTATCGGAAACTAATTCTGAACGAACTATAATCGTATAGCTGACATTGTCCGATTTACACGGCACGGTTTTGCTCGATCACAACCAGTTTCGCGATATTTTTTGGACGGGGTTGAATGTTCTGGGAAGTAGTTTGGTGTAACGGGGCATTAAGATTTAATGTAGGTATTTTAGGTATCACACTTCACCAAAATCTATTTTCCACATATTCTAAGTTAATTTTTTGTCATTATCTTGAGCATAATTAACGTAGGGGAGAGGGATAAAAAGTAAAAGGTGTGATTATGAATTAATATTTGTTATGTCCACCACGTCTTCGGATCTTAGCAAGCAATTGTGAACGCATAGACCTAACGTAACGTCTAATTTACGTCGGTTGGAATGGCGTCCTACTCAAGAAGTTGCTGATGAATTGATATTGTAATCTTTAACCATTGTTTATTCAAAAGTACAAATATGGTGGTTTCATATAATATAATAACAATACAAATCATAGAGCAGGCAGTCTCTCACCTACTTGAACATTAGACCATTTGGAAGTAATTAAGATAAGCCTATACTTGACGCACTGTGTATAGCACAACATTTTACAAGAAAATTAACTACATGTTTTGCAAATGTCAGACAAAGAACAAATTTGTTTCAGATTTTTGTTCAATACCGTTTACATGATTATGTATCAAAATGCCGACATCGTCTATCGTGCGAAAATACTAGAATATTTTAAGCAATTGAGATAACTAATATAAAGGCTATATATTTTGTCAATTCCATTTACAAAAAATTAAGTCACAAAAAATATCACACATAAATAACCTATTTGTTATAGATTCATTTTCAATTCACTCCTTCATATGTATAATAAACATTTGCAAAATTTAAAAAATGATATTTTCTATATATATATAGTCATTTTAATTGAACTTAAGTCTATTTACTTTGCTGATTTAGTTCAATATATTCGAGTATTCAACGGTGACTTCTCATTCAAGACAAAATGATGTAAGTCATAATGTACTGGTCATTCTCCATGTATAGGGTTAATTTGCTATTCTAATGTATGAGATCGGTGCTCTATCTTTTTAATTTCTGTCACATGTTCAGCAGTACAATTAAATAGAATTGATTATTCATGTCTATAAGAAGGATTCCGACTTTTCGCACAGTTTTTCTTAGTTCATTTTTTCATATGGCTCTTCAACATTTGTTTGACCTGAAAAATATATGTTATATTCTTGCTTATTTTGAAAGTAACTGAAATGCATGCATAGTAATATCCATTAATTCGCATTGACAGTCCTTGTGATATAAAAGTACGCGATTAAAAATGCATGCATGGCTGTTTGATAAACAGTTAACATACCTGATTGTTAAAAATGAATAAGTAAAATATTTTTAATTTACGCCTTTTTTAAGATGAAGTTACCACTAATTGATTTAACCATAGATGGGCATATATTTATCGCATTAAATATAATCTCTTTTGTCGAAAGACTAAAACAATGTATTCGAGGACAGATCACTTTAAATGAATGATCTTACCAACAACTATGGCAATTGTAAAAATGTATTTATTCCACGTCAAATTCAGTTTAGGTCTACCAATCACACGTTTAAGTCACTGATAATTGAGTTGACATAACTGCATCAAGATAACACTTAACTTTTCACTTTTTTAAGTTTCAACGAATGACAATCTGATTTAGACTAGTAACTTACAATAAGAGTATTAGCAAACATATTACCTGGGTTTTCAGTCTCCATACCAGAATATTTTGATACAATCTGATTTTCCATGTCTAATGTTTCATAGTTGGAACTGATGAAATTAACATAACAAGTATATTTCAATAATAAAAATATAACACGTATGTTTATTTGCATTAGAGATGCTTAAGGTTGTACATTGTATATGGAAAAACCCGATTTGTAGTTAGATGCCCTTGGTAAGTATGTATAATATGAAGAGTATGTTCATATTACGTATTCATCAGCGGAGTTGCATAATGCTAATCTTTTGAAAAACGCTGTTTTACAAGCTAAAACATATTTTTATTTATTCCAATTAGAGGTATGTGTATTTTTGAGTGATTGATAAGATTATTTTTCATAAAACTACTGACATAAAAATTTGACTTATATCTTAATTGTAAAACACGTCAATATACGAACTGTTTGCCTTAATTAGCGCATAATAGACTAATCAATTATTGCAAAAAATGCTTTCTATTTCACATAGTATGCCACACAATTAAAAGTGAATAGAAAAATCGATGTATCATACATTTCTAATAAAAAAAATAAAACTTGCCTTCTTTCATTGTAATACATTCCGCCTTGTGATGAAGGTACACTTGATTCTTGTGCGTCACTATGAAAATAAAAAGCATGTTCAAAATAACTTCGTAGAAGATAATAGCAAGGACCCTATATAAATGAAACTTTAAATAGTAATTTCAGACACAAACTTCATGACTAATAAAGGCAAACTTTATATTCAATTTTTCGATGATCGATCGAATCAAATGATCATTAATACATTTCCATAAGAAATCCTAACATTAGGCGTATAGTAAAAATGGAAGTGCTAGGCTGCTTGTGTATATTCGTGTTATATCCAAAACATTATAAATTTAAAATGTCTTATGCACTCATATTAACAGTACAAATTGTTTCATGACCAAAGTAAAACACCAATTCACGAAAATAAAACTTAAACAATCGAAATACATGTATCAATGCATTAAGTTTACTTACTTTATGATATTGTGAAAAGCAGTTTCGACAGCAATTTCTTCAATTTTAGTTCTGTCACTAGAAAACAGCAATTATAAAAAATCAATATCAACAACATGAATGTTTAAAAACTATATAGTGCAACATTTATAAGAATACTATAATTTGATCACCAAGCATTATTTAATTACCTACGTTTTCATTTAATAACCTACAACTTTTCCTACAATGCATTGTCATCATAATAGATTTATGTTTATATTCACATATCACCATATGATACATGCACTATTCAATCTAAATTAAACCATATTAACACAACCACATTACACAGAGAACGTAAAGGAATGAAGTTGTGTAAATAATCTGTTTCAGTACAAAAAAGTATTTAAACACACTATCATAATTGATATAATTGAATATGTCGTAAAAATCAGAATATCCTAATCAATAAATGGAAAAAAATATTTATATTGAGTAAATACTTACATCGCTGATTCTTTTGATTTATTAGATTCAGCTGAAGTTATATAAGCAGATAGAAATTATCAAGCAATACTTTTGTCTTTAAAGTGATTATCTTATATTCGATAAAATGATTACAAAGCGATTATTACTTGACGTGCACATGGGTTTGGATGATGTGTGAAATATTTATGGTTAAGATTTGTTAGGGAAATAAAAAAGAATACAATTTTGTAAAACCTTCTAATGACGGCGAACTAAAAGACAAAAAAAGACTTGTTATTAGGTTCCATCTGAAATAACTTTCACATACAAAAACTATTTCTTTTAAATTATGTAAAAATTCAACATGGCGATATGGCCTTTTCAAGTGTGTTAATTTAATATACACGAAACTTACCTTTTCTAAAACGGAATCTCCATATTAAAAATACAGTCATGATAATAAGTATAAAACATCCAACAGTTGCTCCTATTGTATAACCAATCACGGATGCGATGTCTGTAGAATCACCAGTTTTATCATTTCTATCACTGTTTTGATTTTCTAATATGAAAACAAAACAATAAAAATAATCTTGATGTAGGTCTACTACAACAATGATATTTTATACAATTACTGTTTTAATGTTCTGATTATAACCAAACATATTTGAAATTATCTTAACTACTACTGCATTGATAATGGTAATAAATAAATAAAACATTTTATCAATTTCAAATTTGCAATAATACTTTTAAAGTAAAAAAAGTATAGCTTACATTTCGTCTGAATTAAATTATCATTAAAAAATATAATTAAAAATATATCTATTGATATTCCTTAGGTAAAGGAGCCATATATTCCAGATACTTACTACTTTGTAATAGTTCATACGTTTGTTCATTTATACCAATATTGTTCTTGATTATAACTTTGTAGTAAGTAAAATCTGTTGGATTAACTTTCCTTATTGTTAAATTTGAAAGCAGATCAGACGATTGAATCAGGATATTCTCTCTATTTGAAAGCTGCTTCCATTCGGTTTTCGCGAGTTTCCACCACGTAAAAGCAGGATAAGGAAATGCTAAGGCTTCAAAAGCAAATGTCACAGTGAGGTCTATATTTGCTGTTCTTTCCGTGAGGACGACATCTTTTGCTCTTGGTGTACCTTATGAATTTAGAAAAAAAAGATATTCAATATATCATAGATACTTTAATATTTATTTCAATGTTTTAATAATAAAATTGTCGCTGTCGAATCTTTTTTTATGCATTACATGTCAAATTTGTTAGTGCCTTACGTCATATTATACTACATTTTGTCAAGTTAATTCTGTGAAGAAATAAAAAAGGAATTAATCATTATAGGACTATACTATTGCATAAGGGCGTTTTATGGTCATTCCAATGCAAACATAAATAATTATAAATTGATTTTGGCAGACTAAATACAAACTTGAAATTTCATTGTAAAAGCATACATATTAGATCATACAAAATCTAAACTAATTGACGCTTTATCAAAAAAGGGTCGAATTATCAAGTTCTTTATGTACTTACATCTCACAAACAGGAAACATATTGATTTGATGTCCTTTCATCATTAAGCACATTTTTGGCTGAACAAATATACTGTCCTGCATCTGAACATGACGCCTTCTCCAATATAACATCGGCTCTATTTGACACGACCGATTCATAAGTGTCACCTTTTTTTCTTAATGAAACATTTGGAGTAGGAAAACCTTCAACATTACATTTCAGGTGTACTTTATCTTTTTCGTTCACCTCCACGATTTTCTGTGTACAACCATCAACACTAAATGATGTTATAGTGGCCTCATCTGTTAAATTAAGAAAAATAATTAACACCATAAATGTTCGTACAACAATGAGTAGTAAAATACACATAAAATATAAATTTTAAAATAGAGTTTCAATTATCTGTTATCACAAGTGTATTATTCAACGGTTATCCGCTTTGGTTAGAGAAATAAAAACAGGCAATTGAATTGCTAGTTTTATCCATAAAATATCAAAGTGTACGTACACTGCACTTCAAGGTGAAACATTTCTTGACTTTTGCCAATACGGAACAGGGTCTCCCCAGTGGAAAGCATTGTGTTGGAAGCTTCACACATATATTTTCCAGCGTCTTTTCTTGAAACAGACTGTATCACCAATTGTGTATCATTCCATGATGTAAAATTATCAAAATCTCGTATCCACCTGACAGATGTTACTTTAGGGAATCCAGCAGTGAAGGAACAATTGTAATCTAATGTCGAGCCTTCAATAAGAGTCATATTTTCAAATTTCTGTACCTCTGGTGGATCTGTGAAAATACATTCTAAAAGTAAATACCAAAGTAATATTTTAGCTATTTGTGTTACAACATTAATTAATTCAGTTTTATAAAAAACTTATTCAAATTAAATATAAAAAAAACATAGTAAAACACGTTACATAATTTCTTGTAAGAAATACTTACAGTTCTGTAAATAGCAAAGCTTCAACATTAAACAATTCTGCTCTCGCGAAAAGCTTTTTTCGATTGGGGTTTGTTGTGAGAAAAACGTGCAAGTAATGATTAAATGATTGAAAATGAAATTATGTTGGCACCCCTTTTTGCAGTCATAAAACATGCTAGTAATGATTAAATGATTATAAGTGAATGTATGTCTGATCATTTATACTTACATAAAACAACAAGATTTACAGTTGAACTGTTATAACCTTTTTCACTGCTTTGGTTCGATGGATTCATAGTATTACTAACGTTACAAGTGTATTGTCCAGCGTGAGTTTTCTGCACAGAATTAAATGTTAAAGTTTGTTCAGAACTTGTTTCAGGACCTGACCAACTATAACTACTCGCTGGATTACTATCTGTTACACACTGAATACGTTTTGTTTCTCCAACAATAAAACTAATATCATCATTTATAAAGGTTCCATTAACTTTATATATTGGAGGGGAAGGGGGATCTGAAACATAACAACATTTTTAAGAATGAAGTTATATTTATAAAGTTTTATCGATGACTCAGAATTGTCATAACAAGTATAAAGAGTGTATGTCTTTTTTTTGAAAAAAACATCGCAATGAGAATAATTCTTAGTAAATTTGAAGAATCATATTTAATATACTGTTTCATTTCTTATATCCCCTATTGTTATTTGATTTTTTACATAAAGGTATGTATTTTGTGACTTATATATTTATTACATTTGAACTGCAGCTGATATCAACTAGTTACACTGAGGAATAATTAATATTTGAAACAAATAGTCCGTACGCAATCTATACATATCACACTATACATTGCTAGATCAGCATAAAAAACTCAATGCATTTATTTATTCGTTTGTCGTCTATTTAACAAGATTGAACTCAATAAACGTCTTATATCATGTGTATAGAATTGAGTAAAGGACAATTAGAATAATATGCACATAATGTTTTGTTTTCTTCTACATGAGGTAAGTATCCATTGCATATACATATACATGTATTTATATCTGGTGAATACTTACATAAAACTGTGACATTTACTTTGGCAACTGTATCTGAAAACCCAGCTTGTTGAGATATACAGGAACATGAAATATTAGAATCTCGTACAGCTGTCCATGTTAATGTCTTAGTTACAGATCCATTGTTTGATAATAATGTTTCGTCTGGCGACAAACTTTTACATTCCCAAACAATTGTTGCTGATGGATTACCTCCTTCAATTTAACAAGTCAATTTGCCAGTTTTACCTTCTATAACACGATACTCATTTCCTTCTGTAATTACGGGATCTTCAGCTTTATCTGAAGTAGGCATTGTTTTAAATATCTATGACAATAACCATTCATATACAATGTACTATTATACTTATACACTGCTTTACCAAATTACTAATCTTTTTAAGTAATAAATGTGTACTCGTCATTGTCGAGCAAACTCACTTGATGATTAAATGAAATAGTTTAGCATAAATGTATTAGTGAGACATTCGTATTACATTAAAATTAATGTATTCATAGGCGTAAAACATAGTAATAAAATACAATAATATTTCGGATATACCGATATGTAAATGAGTTACTCACTCCAAAAAATATACAAAAAACATTGAGTGAATTAACCATAAAAATAGTCTAACGTGAATTTTGGAAATAAATTGGAGTTTTCTGTACAGGTGCTTACTTTTAATCACAATAATTAAACGCAACTTTAAATTACAATATCTGTCAGAAAATACATCAAGCTATTTCACTTATGTAGTGTAAGAATAATTTGCAAATGGCATGACCTATTCATTTTGTCGTACTTACATAAGACATTTAGCGTTTTTCTAACCGACTGTATAGGGCTTGTGTTGGCTATATTTTCAACTTTACAGAATATTTTTACATCGTTTTGTTCTCTGGATGGTACAACACTTAGAGTACTTGTTGTTACACTGAACTCATCGTTGGTGGTACTAGATGTAATATTCTGGTTTATCTGAGAGGTTCCACCTGATTCTACTTTGTACCAAGTCACTGAAGCATCTGGACGTGAAGCAGATGTTTGACAAGTAAACACAACAGCTGTATTTTCTTTTACATTCACTGGGTTTGATGTTGGTGTCGCTGATACAGATGAAACTGGAACTAAACATAAATTTACAATCTGACACAAAAAGTCGACGAGACGAAAAGCTTCCAAAAGGATGATGTGAAAAAGACTATCCATCTGTGATTATTCTTGTGATCGCCATATTCAATTATGGCTTACTGAAGTTATTAACGTTCGGATAAAATAGTCTAAACTTTACATCTGACATAAAAAGACATCTAAACATTCCATCTTGTACCACAAAAAACACAATCCGAGCGATGGTATAGATGTTAATGTCGCCAACTTCAAATAGAATTTATATTGAGGGAATGTTCTAACTAATATGTTTTAACGTCATTTGATAGTGTAGTAAACAATATACTGTATGATTAGGAATCCGATTGGACCCGAGTCTGTTTTATTAGGTCGTATACTTTGTTGCCGATCCGCCATTTTAACGATATTTTGCACACTATAGCATCGGTTTTTCGATCAGAAATGCACATTAAAGGGCCGTGCAGTCACTAGATCTAGCCAATTCTGGTAAAAAAGCATGTTCACGCAAAACCTTTTTTAATAGAAAACATCAACATGGACATCAAATTGCCTAAGATTGACATTAATTCAATTTAGTGAACGAAATCACTTGATGATTGTTCGGCGTGAATATATTACATTGTAAATAAATAATGAATGACATTGTTTGTCAAAATTCTATCTTTATCATTTAAAAGTCACAATGTACAATATAAACCTTCGTACATACAGTCCGTTAAGTTATTTCAATGATCAAATTGAAGATGATGAATAAAGTATTATAATGCTATAAATCATGAAAGGGTAGAAACATATTTTAGGATAAATTTGATCTGCATTACAAAGATGTTACCTTGCACATTTATTGTTGATGTAGGTCCAGATGATTGACCTTGAGGAAAACAAGACCATACATGATTATGTTGACCTCTTTGTACATTCTTCACTGTCACCTGATATACTGTACTGGTACAAGTATAGGAATATTTGGTTGTATCTAATAATATCGATGTTGATGATGCTAGAGCACATGCTCCATTTTGTACAGTCATGTATGTAATAGAAGATATTGTATCTACAGAAAGTAGCCAGTTGACAAAATTCACTGTACTAGATACTGTACATACAAAGGTTATATCACTTCCTTCAACTACATCAGGATTAACAGGTGTTAATGTCGTGGTTTGACAATGACAGTACAATGCTGAAATCGTATAAACTTTAATATCATCTATATTAATACTCTTTAATTAAACTTAGCGTACACAAAGTTAAACAAAACTACAAGTCTTATAATAATCCATGTGTATTTAATGTACTTCAAACAATGAAATTGTCCATGCAATAGGTTAATACACTAATGCATGTACACCATTTTACTAATTTGAACAGACCACTTTGAAATGCCATATCCATCATTGATAGTGCCTACGCATATTGTAAAGGTGCATACGTGAATTACCAATAACTATGTCCCAATTAAAGGGATAAAGGCAATTGACTGTACCAAAAGTATAGAACCACTGTTTGTCTTTCAAACAGTATTAAGAACGTTAGAAATCACTTACTTATAACATTTGTCACTTATTACATTCAACTGAACGAATTAAAACATGTGGCATACACATTGTTGAAAACGAAAGTAAGATACTGAGGGAATCACCAAGCTATCTATAGATTTGTTATATGTCAAAATAAAACATTTGCATTGTTCGCTTGTCTTTTCAACATTTTTAGATAGTTAGGATATCTTTTAAATAAAATTATACTAATGTTGCACAATAACAAGCACTAGTATCTTCTTACTAGTAAATGCATATTTTAACACTAATCTATTCTAGCTAACATGACCCACGTAAGTCTAGTTAGGGAACACCCCATATATTTCGAGAAATAAAGTAATATTTTGCCAAGTAATATAACAGTGTGTCTGTTGCATTCACAGAAAAAATATTATAATACAAAAAATAATTCAAAATTAGGAAGTATGAAGTTAGTAAGTTAAATACGCCTGTATATCCATTTAATCATATGGGGTTTAATAATTTTTACGTGTTTGTATTTTAATTTCAAAGTAAATCATTATTTGTCCTAGAGCTAAATTATTTCCCGCAGCAGAATTGTATATTTTCGTTGCGGAAATTTTTCAGTGTACAAGAACATGACCGTAGTAAATGTTTCACAACGTAAGTGGAATTGGTTGTTGATATTAAACATGTGTAAAGCTATGTTTGTTTTACAAAATATAATAAAATGACTTACAAATAAATTTTATTTACATTTTTCAAATATAGTCGAGGGAAGGAAATCACTATGAATGCAATCGACTTGTTGTGAACATTGCCATTAAACTATTATGATACTTAATCTTGCAATAACATAAGAGATGCATAGGTCCGGCCATGCACTTACCTGTTAGTGTATAAATCCAGAACAGCCTTAGAAACATTCTCACTGCCTCAATTCAACAATTTAATAAATTCACAAATGAACATAGATAATTGTAAACTTTACTAGATATGTGTATTCTGAATAAAACATCTGTAGATTTAGCATACTTAAACTTCCTGTTTGTGATTTTATCGACTTAAATGATACCCGTATATTGGTTAAACTTTGGTTATGTAAATATAGGTCGACAAAATATTGTAAACATATTAGTTTATCATTACATGACACCCGTATGATATGCAAAGTTAAGAGAGGTTTAATTAAAGTCTGCAACCATACACATGTTGAGCAGTGTTTACAATTAGTGTACAAAAACCCTATTCATTGAAATCATTTTTAGGTATGTGATACTTCTCAGTGCTCATTTACATACGGGTGGATTGCAACAACTGTAGATATGTTTTGCAAAATATAGCAGTGCACTTAATGTTGTTCGAACACGAGACCTTTCCAACTCTAAGCGTGTGTCCTACAACCGAATTAATAATCCTAAATAGTACAATTATACATGTACTTACATGTACCCCTAGATAAGCAGTATCAATTACATACAATGTCCACGTTTACATACAAAATACAATTAAATGCATACTGCTTTATCTTATTCAATGTTATAAATGACAGGGATGAGGGATTTTAGTCAGTTATCTTTCCTTGATGAAATCTGAAGCGATCCAATTGGCAAGTATGTCTTACCAGTTGGAATCCTCAAATTTTATCATTTAAGTCCTATATAATGAAAATATAATATTTTATCTAATATATTTCATGATAATTAAGATATTTACAGGAGTCATGAAATTCAGACAGTTTTTTACCCAAACAATACAAAAAATTATGTAAGCTAGATTGTGTCAAATTGGCATTGAAAAATAGGGTTAAATCCGAGTAATATAACTGATTGACCTAGCTATGTAATGAGTATGCAAAGGGAAATAGCTGATTGAAGTCCCTACTTTTACATACTAAATACATTTCTTTAAAGTACCAATTATATATAAAACAATTTGTGTCTGTTAACCAATGTTAGGAATATCTTCTCTCGAATGGAATTTAAAGCGTTAGATCGATACTAATCACTTCGTTAAAATTTGAAGTTTTGGTGGTTTACACATTTTAACTTACGCTCCCCTCGCAGCTCAGTGAATACATTACATTCACCTGCTGCCTTAAAACATGTATGATATTGACCTTCTCTATGAACCTTTGAATGATCAATGAAAGTTTACCAAATTCCAATTTAGCTGAAAAACTTTTTATGCATTTTCATTGGTTGAACGGGTAAACAACGCCCTATATGGTATGACCATACTAGTGACGAATCCAACCTCGTATGACGTTATAAAGCGTGTTTATAAGTTCAATAAGTTGCTCTATGTTTACAATTAAAAGATCAGAGATACACGTTAAAATGATCAATGTGTCCTTTTGTTGTTAATTTTCAATTATCTAACTGATGCAAAACTGGCCAATATCTTTACATTTCGACATTTTGAAATTACAAGCGTGAGAATTTTTGTAACTAGTGTAAAAACAACGTGACAGTCATGCGATTTAAATGTATATGTGTCTCTGTCTAAAAGGAATGCCGTGGCCGTGGCGTAGTGGTTAGCATGTCTGACTTCGAATTCGGAGATCGCGGGTTCGAATCCGGTCGCGGCAGGTCATACCCTAAACATGAGTTGTGGGCCTCGTGGTTGGGTAAGTTAGTATTGGTGATAGAAAAGTGTCGAGGAAACCTATAGTAGGAAGAGCTAGCCGTCGTATATATGACCTATATATGTGTTGAATACGACGTTTAAAAAAAGTCCAAAAGGACAAATATCAGTTTGCGCGTAGTATTTTAGCGGAAAAAGAAAGTGAGCGAGTGAATCTCTCGAACCGATGAATAGGAGAGTATTTTTTACCTACACAGGGTGATTCAGAAACTGTTCACATTTATTGAATTCTCTCCACTTAAATCGCCAAAATCTTGTTTTAGCACCATAAGGCATTATGAAAGTTTTTGTACTGGTATTCACCCTATATACATTCACTACTTGTGTAGCATTTATTACCGATAGTTTCGTTTGATGACTATAAGTCTACCTTTCTGTACACAATAATGAATACACATTTTACTATATTGTGATTATTAGAGCACATAAAACATATTTCTGGCACATATTACGATCCGGTGACTTATCATTTCATTCCTGTCTTATATGCCTCCAAATAGTTCAATGTAGGTTAAGTATGTATGTATTTGCCCAATTGAAAGAACGTGGAGGTTGAATAATTTTACTTAATAAAATTATATCTTAAATTTATATAATTTAAATTTAAATAAAACTTCCTGTTGGAACTTTAACGGCATTTACTTATTGTTTAGCATTGAAATTATGTAATTACGGTGTAAATAAAAAAGTTAAATGTGTAACGACCTGTACAAACTGTAAATACTACATGGAAATATAGGATTTATGCAGGAAACACTTGGGAATATGTCGACATTTCTGACAACCGTTGAACGTCACCAAAGTTCAAAGCAAAGGATGAAGAAAACATCAGCTATCATTACATTATGCATAAGCAACACTGGCATCATTGGGCAATTCCCAAAATCTAAGATGGTGGCTAGAATGGCGTAAATTACTAGCTGTCGGGTATATATCTACCACAATTTCATTGAAATTATTTGGTATACCCCAGTCAATAAAATTTATCTAGCTCACGTTACTAGATAGCTAATTGATTGTCATTTAGTCATCTAAAAATAAGAAGTGATTTACAAGTCACGGATCTAGTAAACCTCTTATGGAACTTGTAAGCTTTCTAGTTTTCTGGTTGCAGAAATATACTTTCACTTAACAACTTTTCTAGCACCACAATTATTTTGGGAGATATTTTTATGATGCACTGATGTACTACTAAATGTTGTTTAATATATTATGCCTGGTTTATTTGAATAGTTGACAACTGTGTAATCTAGTTGAATGTACTTTAAACATTTGAAATAGATTTAATTACATGGTTTGATGTCAGAAACTTCGAATTTTGATATCACGTGTGTCCACATTATGCCAACAGCACGCCCTCTATCTTCTACTGACTTCCTCGCCATAGTTATAGCTTATGTTATTTACGTGACGTGTTTTCCTAACGTATCTTTACGCACAGACTAGATATGTGTAGTTTTGTATGTATTCGACTCTTTGGTAGCAATTTCCAGACAAAAAGCATGAAGTGCACGTGCTTCATGCAGCTAAAAAACTACGTGTTTCACTATCAATCTTACTAACTATTTCTGCGTAGTTTTTAGTATTTTAATAGCTTTAAAAGTTAAAATATTTTACGACTTAACGTAAAGAAAAAGTAGGTTTTTTTAAAATATGGAGTTAGAAAAGTTGCTACGTATATTACTCAATGACTTGCTTATAATCAGTATACTATTTAAATAATACGTTAAGGGTCCCCTTATCACGTATTTAAGGTGTTATTTTAAACTATTATTTGACAAAACATTTAAACGTATGCCTTAACATAAAGAAAAGCGATAACTAAATATTCTATGTAATGAATTCACAGAACTAAGTATTAAATCGGGGACTATAGTGTATTACTATTTAAACACACACAAACCATTCTGCTGCTAACCTATATGTTTTAGATTTGCAAAAAAAGAAGTATGAAACTACGAAAAATGCAGCAGTATTGTGTTAAGCTTAAATTTAGAGTGTTTTGTTGTCTCTGTAATGGTAATTTATTATATTGACAATCAATATTAAAACATTATCTTTAAATTCAAAATTAAAAGCGTAGACTATGAAATACCATTCAAGTGTATTGACACTAAAATGCCTGAACATGTCATTATGTGTATATAAAATGCTTGTTAACAAATTAATACAATTCTCAACTTATATGACATATTCATGTGTCCGGATATTTCTTCTCCCCATAGTAAACAGTTCTATTGGGTTTTTTTTTTGTTAAAACTTAGAACACAAAGAGTTCTTCACACAAATATGCGTTGTTTCATGCAATCCATTTCATGTAACAAAGGCTTTGTGAATGAACTCCTTGAAATAAATAACTGCTTAAACAATTAATGCTTATGTATTACAGAAAACTTTCCTACGTATGGAAGTTGTAATTTACTTAGTAAGTATCAATAAACTAAATTTGAAATCTTTCCGTGACTACGGTATCTCTTGCCTTTGGCGTACCTTACAAATCTGAAAATCAAATATTAAGTATGTTATAAATACTTAGATAAGCAGGTAAACGTATTATTTTGACTAGCTTATTGTGACCGCCTATTTTTTTTTATAAATGCCATTTCAAATTTAGTTTGTTTGCTGGGTTTAACGCCGTAGCAACACATTTTATATGTCATATAACGGCGGTCAAACAACGTACTCACTCCTCCTGAAAAGGCCAGATCGCTTAATTTGGCTGTTAACCATCTACTTAGCACATAATTTCGTCAGTGACTGAGAACTGCCCTACATAATCAAAATCATTGGTAGGAGGGAGAATGGCCGTTGAAATAATTTCATGGCCAAGCTCCACGAAAGTATGCCCTGGATTCGAACCCACGACCCCTCGATCAGTAGACGTGCATGCTACCAACTGAACTAGCTGTGCGGCTTTCAAATTTGGTAATGTCTTATGTCAGACTTAAAAGTTAATCTAGTGAACTAAAAGAGAAAGAAAATAAACATGATTAAATACTCATGGGACTAAATTATTACTTAATGGCTTTTTAAGAATTTTTGCAATTCAAACTTAATAATTGCAGATTTTATATAAGCAAAGTAAACACCTTTTCCGATAATGTTTGTAAAAGCAAACATTAAATCGTATATAATCGTATATAATCGAAATTGACTGATGCATTAAGAATAGAGTCGAATAGTTACGTTCTTTATGTACTTACATCTTACAAATAGGAAAACATACTTTTTCATTAAAAAAATGTTATAGCATATTACAGTCTGAGTTTCATGCTCACTAACTTAACAACTTTAAACCCTGGTCATTGGGCTACTGATATCTATATATTACTCTTCCTGGCAGTCTTTACTCCACTTATAAAGGCTGCCCACAAATTGACGCAACGGAATTATACAACCCTAGCAGGTAACCACTTACATCTGGACCGAGTGAAGCAATTACTCAAGGATATTAGACGTGCCCCAGGCGTAATTTGTATCCAGGACCGCTCGATCCCTAAGTTCACGTCCTACCACTAGATTACTGTTCGAACGTCCTGTATCATCGTCACAAACAAGCTTTCAACACAAGGTGGCACTATACCTCAGACAATGCAGCAAGCTGTACTACCCCATCAATTTACAAAATGCCTAAAACATTTGGATATCTAGCTAATTGCTATAATTTACCAATTGACTATAACATATATAATGTCTATTACATTTCTACTTTCGACACACGTTAATTACTTCCTTAGCCTTTCTTTTTCTCTCCTTAACCTTTTTGATAACTGTTCATATGAATGTTTTTAATTTCTCATTTTATATAGAAACACTTTGTAAATTTGAATTATTAAACTAGCATGTTTCATACATGTGATGTTCCGTTCTTTTCTGTCATGTATAATTTTAGGGCGCGGTTTTCCTTTATATTTGCAGCAGAATATTTAGTATCAAAAACTAATATTATTCTTGGCATTGAACTTAGTTATATATGCCAATTCGATATTTTGACTTGACCTGATAAATTATTTTTTGACAATTTGTAAAGCTTTAATTCTTTTACATAAAAAATGGGTTATTTATAAATTTCATTTTCGAGTACCGTTTTGACTCAGTTAATCATGTTTCAAATACTCGCGAGAATAGAAAGCTCACTATGAATTATAATTGACGTTTTGTTACATAACCAATAAATACTTAGTTGTAATAAAAAAGCTCGTAGTCACGTAAGATATGCATAAATCTGGCCAACGTTAAACGATCTGAAAAATGAATATGCAATTAGTTAGCACCGACCTTATACTGTATAAATCTAAAACAACCTAAGAAACATTTTCAAAAAATTCAATTCTTCTAATTAGAAAATCACAAATTTACGTATGTTAAGACTAATATTAGTCAATATATTTTTCTATTTAAAAACTATCATACAATACGAAATTACCATTCCTGTTCGTGGGTATATCGATTTAATGGAATCCGTTTTAAGATAATTACCGTCGAAAGTGAAATGCGATACCAAAGGAAATACGCGTCAAATATATATTAGGTCAAAGAAGTGAAAAGCCCTAAAGACACAGAGGTGTGTTCAACAATGCGAGCGCTCGAGCGAGCGCCCGCCTCGCGAATTGTTACGCTTTTGAACGACTGCGAGCACTCGCTGTGAAATCCAAGATGACGTCAAACAACACATTATGGGAAAAGCGAGTGGGGGGAATTATTTCTGCTGATACACGAGATCTTTCACATTTTATCGAACATAAATCACACAGATACAATTTACTGTAATTATTTTCTATAATGTATTTTATTTGCTATTTTTTGTAGACTCAGTTATAAGTAAAGTGATAAACACAAATTAAAACGTAAAAGCTTTTTTTTAAATCATGAGTTTTAAAATCTTAGACGAAAGCTATTTAGTAGGCCTGCAAAATGAAAATGACTCCGCACTTTTGGTGGGTATTGTATATGAAATGTAAAACAAAATCATCTAAATAGACATAATAATAATAATATATTAACCAATAAGTAATCACTGATGAGCCGTCTGGCGAAACATGATTGAATTATTAAAGAAAAGAAAATTAATTTGCATGTAAAGTCACATTGCTTGATTTTTGTTATAAATATAAGCTTTATTCTTTACAATATACAAGTATACATTCATTATAAAACAGTATTTTAGATCAAGAGAGGTTACTCATATAATCTGAAACGTATTTATATAACCATTTCTAAGCGAAACACCTCTCGTGCTGTAACGCGAGCGCGAGCGTTCAAAACGCGGGCGCTCGATGTCGCACCGAGCGCTCGCATTGTTGAACTTCTGGTTCGTGCTAATTACATTTTTTGGTAAGATCTGATCTGTTTAAACACATACTTCTGTAAACTAAGTATACGATCAAACATTTTCAAAGACTATCAATTGTTCCAGTCTTTAATACAGCATCATTTTGTGTCTTTTTACGAGGGTTTAATGAGGTAATCATTAGCTTTCGTATAAATCAGCTTGTGAGACTAAAAACGTATCACACGTTTGCATAAGAGACAAACTTTATTCCTTGATAGAGGTTTCTGGTGAACTGTAACCATTACACGATGACAAAATAACGGCCTGCAAATTGATCCAACAATTGTGATAGCTTTCAGACCTAGATTAAACTTTAAGTCCTTATAGTTATGTCTTAGTATTTACAACACATTTTTTAGAAGTACCAAGTGGTATTTTTCAGATATGACAAAAATATGTAATTGTTACATCAGTTTTAGCGTTAACATTCTTATTTACAACACAGCATTGGGTAGAGCAGGATAAATGTCTATTTCTCATTATACATAGGAAATCAAAACATATTTGACTTTAAACAGTTCCATAAACATAATAATAAAATACATGTTTCGTCAATTGTTTCTTTAAACCGGCCATGGCTACGTGAATAGGGGTACAATAAATCATTAATATAAAAAAGGTGTACGCAAGTTGGCACTACAAGTTTTACGTTTAAATATAACACTGTATTCGCTCAAGCTGTATCATTATAATTGCAATATAGATACACGATCGATGATGCTTAACTCACAAATAGTGTATACGTTTATGTGTTCAATTTTGTCTTTCTTATACTTTAATCTATTTAAGAACATATGTATATTGATGCTACTTGAAATATGAATTTACAAGCATTCTTAAAGTCGTAAGTGGCATCTATGTAAAACAATTAACAAAATATGATATATAATCGAGAACGATCAAACATACAACCTTTTTTCCCACTGCATATAATTCATAAGCCAGTTTGTTACACAAATTAAAGCTAAATATAACATCAACTTTCTGATCATTATCAATAAATCATTGTATTTATTATATACAGCTAGCCAGTTTAACTTATCTATAAATCATATACCTATTACTAACTCAATATCTTAGTTATAAGCATTTGAATGAACCAAATCAAATAATACCTGAACCAATATCACACACACACACACACACACACAAATTATTGTCAAAATTTTCTGTTATATGTTATATGTTTGGTCGTTTACTAGAGTATTCATGCTGTGTTCAACAAAACCATATCCTTCATTATGTCGATCCTGTAGTCTATTGGCAGTGGTGATTTAGATCAACCATTATTTATACATTAGTCACAATTCTTCTATGTACATAGACCACAAAAACAAATATTGTTTCAAATAACAAAATTTCTTCCCTTGAAATAATATTACAAAGTCAATCATTTCATATATCATTGTATTATATCATTGTACAGTGACTCCACATTCAAAAATGTGCCGAAACTAATCATGTCTCGTAATAATAACTATTTATATGTAAGCATACATTAGTCCAACATTGCCATTTAAAATTTAAAATCGACATTAACAACAGTATAATTATATCAAATGAATATATCCACTGAGTTCCGGAAAACTATATATATTTTGTCAAACTTTTCTTCAGTCCATTTTTTCATACGTTGCTTCAACGTTAGTTTGACCTGAAAAATATATTCTATATTTTTCTAAGCTAAAATATAATACATGTAGCTTAATTACATTAACAAACTTTAAAATATCAATTACCACACGTCGATGGGCAATGTTACCGCTTTACAAGTTTTCTTTATTAATAATCATGATAATATCATTAATCATTCATGACTCGGTTTGATAAACCGTTTTCATTTTCAAAAAGATGAAAATGTACTAATAAGTTATTACTCCTACAATAGATGGGTTCGTATTTTTCTGGCTATTACATAAGAAAAAATACTTGATTGTCAAAATACTTTAACACCCGACTTTGTCATCATTCTTAAATGTTAGCCTTAGGTGATGAGCGTGCATGATCAAACAAACATCAAATAAGATTAGATAACTTATCCTGACTGATCGGACCGTTAAATATGACGATTATAATAAGTGTATGCAATCCAAATCATTTAATCATATTATGTTTTGGTCCATCTAACTGTCTTGGACTCATAAAAGCACTTGTTATATCAAAATAAAGAAACAACGAATCGTTATGATAATCTGATATAGTATTGTACCTTAAATTGAGAATATTAATAAAATGATTACCTGAGGTTGTAGTCTCTAAACCAGAATAATTTGATACAACCTGATTCTCCATGTCTAATGTTTCATAGTTGGAATTGCTGAAATTTACACAACAAACCTATATATAAGTCAAATGAATAAAAATATCACGTTTTTATATTATATTAAATGTTTTTTATGATATGTTTTTAGACTACAAGAATATGCAGGGTTTCAATAATATATTCTTTTTGCTAAGTATGTATATTAAAGGAATAGATCAGATGGTGGATTCATCAGAAAAGTTAAAATAATGCTTACTTTTTTTAACAAAATACACACTCGTGCTAACTTAGGCATTAGTATTTACAATTTCTAAACGTATACAAACTAATAAAAATGATTCTGTTTTAAAATATCATTGATTCATTAGTTTTGTCATGTTCTACTGCTAACATTAAAATGTGACCAACAACAGAGCTGTCAACTATGTATAGATATGAACTATATACGATAAAACGTAATGCGTTTTTTAAACAAAACAATAATCGCACGAAATTGCTTTCGCCTTTTCATTGCATACCACATTGCAATTTAAATACTTAAATTATTTATAAAAAATATCATAGAAATCTAAAATGTAGCAATGCCATGAAATAGTACCTTTCTTCATTGTAATACATCCCGCCTTGTGTTGAAGGTACGGCTGAATCTTGTACAGCACTGTAAACAAGAAAGCAATGTTAGTTAATATTTACTTCGTAAGTATAATTGTGAATTTCAGCAATGTAAAATACACATTAAATTGTGATTTCGGGTACGAATTACATCAAAAATAAAAACAACTTTTTGATGATCCATGGATATTAGTTAAACTTGAACTGTTAATATAGCTCATTAAAAATATCCAAGAATTAGGCAATTACTCATAGTAGTAATATCGCTGTTAGAAAATTGAGTGTGAAATCAGCTTTGTGGGTTAGAAACCCGTCTACAAGAACAGACATTGTTGATTATGAACTAAGAATTAAAGAAGAAACTTAAAGAAATCATTTAGTTTAAAAACAATGGTGTAAACCAAACTAAAATAATTTAAATGTCTATTCATTGATTTTGAGTTACCTAACGACATCGTGAAAAGCAGTTTCGTCGGCAGTTTCTTTAACTTTTGTCCTGTCACTAGATAATAACAAACAAAATAAATGTTAAAAGTTAAACATCTCAATTTAATTTGGAAATTGTATTATTTCCTACCTTTTCATCAGATAAACCACAATTATCAACTACAATTCATAGACATGAAAATAATAAAATTCATTTATTTTGATATTATCACATGATACGATCAACATAAATTGAAAACATGTCAATAAACACCATTCCCAAAGAACATAAAACAGTGTCACTATGTAAATAATATGTCTCTGATCTAAACAATAACGTATTTAGAACACACTATCAGAACTTACATTTTTAAGGATTTCGTTTGATGCGCCGTAAATCCCAAATAAACAAACAAACAAATTTAAGCATTTTGTAAATATCAGAAAACCCTTATACATACAAATGGATATAACTGAATATAAAATGAATACTTACATCACTGGTTCTTTTGATTTGTTTGTTCCAGCTGAAAGCAGATAAGCAGATAATAATGATAAAATTTTACTTTATTTAGTCTGTTTTTATCAATCGAAAATTATTTACTTGAGGAAGGCATGGAATGGAATATGCATTCTAATAATATGTGAAAATTAAAAATAAATAAGTAGTGGATAGTTACAAAAGAATGAACACACTTTTGGAAACCGATAATTTGTAGCAATAATATGTTATGCGCTTATGTCTTTAAAGATCAATTGAAACATTTAAAACATAGTGTTTTTTTTAAAAAAACAACTAAAAACTATAAGCACTGTATTATTCATCTAAATGTTTTTCATAAACCACAACTACTCTTTATAAAAGATGAAAACATGCAACGTGACGATCTGGCATTTTCGTATGTGTGTATTTAATATACCCGAAACGTACCTTTTCTAAAACGGAATCTCCAGATCAAAAATACAGTCATGATAATAAGTATAAAACATCCAAAAGATGCTCCTACTGAAAACCCAATCACAGGTGCGATGTCTGTAGATTCACCAATTTGATCTTTTGTATAACTAGTTTGGTTTTCTGATATGAAGTCAAGACATATTTATCGTTATCGTAATTTATAACAACAATGAAAATTGCAAAATATCTTTTCACACATTTAAGAATTAACGCATATTTTGAGATGCAAATTTATTTTGTTTTTTGGTGTATCGCTGACATAACACATTGTATAGGTAAAAATTACGGCAGTCAGCCTACTCACAGTTTATTGGAAATGCTTTCTAAATTGATCTGGCCGAGCAGTGTAAATATCAAAAGTATCTTAATTGAAACATAAAATATTGTTTAACTTGCTATTGAACAAAATATCACATATAATTTAAGTTATCTATATCATAGAGACTATAATGTATGAAAAGAAGGAAGTCATGTATTCCAGACACTTACCTCTTGGTAATAGTTCATACGTTTGTTCATTTATACCAATCTCGTTCTTGATTACAACTTTGTAGTAAGTGAAATCTGTGGGATTAACTTTTCTTATTGTAAAGTTTGAAAGCAGATCTGACGATTGAATCAGGATACTTCCTCCATTAGAAAGCTGCTTCCATTCGGCTTTCACAAGTTTCAACCACGTAAATGTAGGATAAGGATATGCTAGAGCATTGAAAACGAATGATATAGTGTGGTCTATCTCTGCTGTTCTTTCAGTGACAACGACATCTCTTGTCCTTGGCGTACCTTACAAATTCGAAAATCTAATATTGAATATGTTATTAATATTTAGTTCATAGGAACAGTGGTTCAGTAATAGGACGCGCGTGAGTTTCCGGGTTAGAATCCCACTAGAGACACTGCTAATTTCCATGATAAAGAATTTCACTCCACCCAATTGTAAATAGGTCCTGTGAATGATTACCCAAGGGGATTTAAATGATAAGTAGGTATTGTACAAAATTGTCAACTCGGCTATTTATGTATGAAGAAACAGAATTTTAACCGCGCTTTAACTTTAAGTTCACTTAAAATTGCTATTTCGACTTACATATTTATAACCGAATAATCATTTTTATAAATCATTAAATATTAATGCCAAATTTAGTATTGTCCTTAAGTCCGATTCTCCTAACTAAGTGTACAAGTGATCCATTGAACTAAAGGACGAATTAAATACTCAGCATGGGACTGATATATCATTTAAGGGATGCTATTTCAAAACAAACATAATACTTGTAGTTTTATTTTAGCGAATTAAATACCCTTTTCGAGTTGTTCGTAAAAGCAATAATTAGAGATCAAATACAATTTAAATGGATTAATACACTATCATGGTCGAGTAGACGCGTCCATTATATACTTACATCTCACAAATAGGTAAACATGGCGAATTGATGTCCTTCCAGCATTATGCGAATTCATGGCTGAACAAATGTATAGTCCAGCATCCGAACAAGAAGCATTTTCCAAGATAACATCAACTCTATTCGACACAACTGGTTCAAATCTGTCGCCATTTTTTCTTAATGAAATATTTGGAGACGGAATGCCTTCAACAATACATTCAAAATGCACTTTATCCTTTTCGTCTACCTCTACAATTTTCTGTATATCATCAACAGTAAATGATGTTATATTTGCCTTATCTGTCAAATAAAGAACTACTATAAGCACCATAAACGTACATATAATCATAAGTAGTAAGACACACACACATTTTATATTTAAAAATATAATTTCAATTTTCTGTAATACGATTATATTGTTCAACGGATAACAGCTTTAATTAGCATAAACATAACATAAAATTGTTATAACTAGGCCTGTATATGAACGAACAATTGTAGTCTAATTTTGAACCTTCAATAAGAGACATATTTTCAATTTTCTGTACCTCTGGTGGATCTGTGAAAATACATTTATATAAGTAAATATCAAAGTAGTAGTATTTTCATTTGTATTAATTTATTTACTTTAATTATCTACTTTAATTTATTCAGTTTCAAAAAAGCTTATTCAAATTAAATATGAAAAGACATTGTAAACACGCTTTATAGAATTTATTTTCAGAATGTTTTACAGCTCTGCTGATCGTATAGCTTCATCATTAAACAATTCTGCTCACGCGAAACGCTTTTTTGATTTGGGCGTAGCTGTGAGAAAAAATGCGCAAGTAATGATTAAATGATTTAAACTGAAAGTATGTTGAAACACGTTTGCAGTGATAGAAACATGCAAGAAATGATTAAATGGTTATAAATGAAAGTATATTTGATCATTAAATACTTACATAAAACAACAAGATTAACAGTTGAACTGTTATATACACTTTGAATACTTTTGTTTGACGGAATCATTGTATTACTAACTTTATAAGTGTATTGTCCAGCATGAGTTTTCTGTACAGAAGTAAAGCTTAACGTTTGTTCAGAACTTGTTACAGGACCTGACCAACTGTAACTGCTCGCTGGATTACTATCTGTTACACACCGAATACTTTTTGTTTCTCCAACAATAAAACTAATATCACCGTTTATAAATATTTTATTAACTTTAAATTCTGGAGTGGAAGGGGAGTCTGAAATACAACAATATATACACAAAAAAAAACAAATAAAGTTATATTTGTAGAGTTATCTCGATGACTAAGAATTGTTAAACATATTATAAAAGAGTTTGAATTGTAACGACAGTGTCAAAGAGTCTCATAAGGTGAATAATCCACTGTAAATTTGAAGATTTTTTTAAAATCCTGTTGCATTTGCTACTATCTTTATAATAAACCCGGTACAATGTTCTAATGTTATTCTTATATTTGTACAAGATATATAAAAAATTTACATAAATGTATGATTATTATATTTGGTTGAAGTATGTATATTGTTTTTTACTTTTGGACTGCAGCTGATATCAACTAATAACGATGAGGACAATTAACGCAATCTATAAACACTAATTATTTTTACCTGGTTGTCGCCTGTGAAACATGACTGAATTCAATAAGCGTCTGATATCATGTGTTTATTAAAAGTAAATACATGGTTATAAGCATATGTACATAATTTGTTGTTTTCTTCTACATACTGTAACTATAAATCCATTTAATACTGAACTATTTATACGTGACGTATACTTACATAAAACTGTGACAAGCACAATGGCAATTGAACTTGGAAACCCAGCTTGTTGAGATATGCAGGAACATGAAATATTAGAACCTCGTACTGCAGTCCAGGTTAATGTATTGGTTACAGATTCATTGTTTAATAATACTGTATTTATAGACGTCAAATTGTTACATTCCCAAACAATTGTTGGTGATGGATTACCTCCTTCAATATAACAAGATAATTGGCCAGTTGTACCTTCTATAATACGATACTCATTACCTTCTGAAATCACGGGATTATCAGCACTATCTGAAATTTGGATTTTTTATCTAATTACTATAACAATTTATTTATATAGTACTGTTGCACTTACACACTGCTGTACCAAATTTATATCCTTTTTTAACAAATAAAAGTGACTTTGTAACGAGCATACTGAACGATCGAATGAAACCATGTGGCATATGATATAGCTACACTAACTGAACAGAAATTATTTCATTCGTATGAATTAAAATGGTTAGAAAGTGCAAAAAATCTCGGACATACCGATATGAGCGCAAAAGTTATTATTTTCAAAAGCATTATTTGAATTGAATCCAAAAAGTCTTAGGCGTAAATTTCAGTAAAGGAAGTATAAAATAAAGTACGATTTATCAGTAAAGATTATTATTTCTAAAAACAATAAATGTTAAAAATCATATTAATTAAACACAACTTTAAAATAATGTATTACATTTGTAATACAATATAAGTTATTTTCACTGGTGATTAGTGTGATAGAAGTTATTCGAGTAAGGCATCATTACCAATCAATATACTACAATATTACAGTTAGGGCTCTACACCGGTATACGATATGCATTGAATACCGTTATTGTATGTTCGATAGATATATCGGATCGAAAGTTTCCGTATCAAACAAAATATCGACCAATGACGGTCATATCCATGGTCTGCAAAACAATTGAGATTTTTTCGTGCCAAATAAACATTCCACTGCTTCCGGCTCGGTATGGACGAACAATATTATATGACATTCCTTTACGCGAACTTTGTATCGATACTAATATAGTATCGATCCTTCTGACCGATATTGAGCCCCAATTACAGTAAAATATGACGAGACTGAATATATTTTGTCGCACTTACATAAAACATTAAGAGTTCTTATTTCTGACTCTACAGGACTTGTGTTGACTGTATTTTCAGCTTTACAGAATATCTGTACACCATCTTGTAGTCTAGAAGGAACAAATTTCAGAGTACTTGTTGTTACAC
Organism: Mactra quadrangularis; assembly: GCA_025267735.1. Taxonomy (NCBI): domain Eukaryota; kingdom Metazoa; phylum Mollusca; class Bivalvia; order Venerida; family Mactridae; genus Mactra; species Mactra quadrangularis. Next base: position 45,569,869 of record CM046299.1, on the reverse strand, counting down.
TGAACGCAACATTGTTGGTACTAGATGTAATATTCTGGTTTATCGTAGAAGTTCCACTAGATTCTTTTTTATACCAAGTCACTGAAGCATCTGGACGTGAAGCAGATGTTTGACAAATAAACAATGTTTTCTTTCACATCCACTAGGTTTGTTGATGGCGTTATTGATACAGATGAAACTGGAACTAAATACAAGTATACACTATTATTGAACTTCTTAGATGATATTTATTATACATGAAAAATATGCTTAAAACTCTGAGTTGTGGAGTATGACATTTACAAACAAGATTTTGCGCACGAAATCTGCTAGATCATTGCACATAATGTTTTACACTAATCTTGAAACACTTTAACCGATACTATATATTCCTTGCCAGGAGAAGACCTTGCTAAGAACGTATGCATGCTTGTTTAAGATGTCACCTACAAACTTCAACATGATAAATCATTAAATGTCTCAGTATTAATGTAAAGTCATCATGAGGCTACCAAAATGTGTGAATTATGAAAATTAATAAAAGTGTGCTCATGTTTGATTTTATACGACAAAATCACGTCAAAGTGCTTCTTTGTAATTGCTATATTCAACTATGAATATATCAAAGCAATCGTTTGCTTAAAGTCTTGTTAAGTGTTCTAAACTTTTTATTTGACATTAATAAAACTTTCCGAGCGAAAAAAGAACTCTTTTGTTCAATTGCGTCATTTTATGTTACGAATGAGTTAACAAAGATGTTGGCAGCAAATGGCGTATAAAATCCAATGTGTAAACTATAATTGATATTCACTACCGTTTCATAATGCTAGTGGAACAAAAAGAAAATAAATCAATCATAGCTATTACAAACAATCAAAGAAAACAAAGTTATCGTCATTGCCTCCATAGTCGAGATGTCTATGTAGCCAACTTCAAATAGGAATAAATATTTAGAGAATGTGCAAGCCAATACATTTCAATGTCATTTGATAGTTTAGAAAACATTTATTATATAATGTAGATTCAAATTGCCTTAAATCTATTTTATTACACCGTTTTCTTTGTTGCTGATCCGCCATATTCACCTGATAGAAACATTGCTATATTTATATTCTACATGCGTTAAAAACTATTACCTTGGACATATATTGTTGATGTAGGTCCAGATGACTGACCTCCAGAATAACAAGACCATACATCATTATGTTGACTTCTTTGTACATTCTTCACTGTCACCTGATATACTGTAATGTTACAAATATAGGAATATTTGGTTGTATTTGATAAGAAAGATGTTGGTGGAGATAGAGCACATGCTCCATTGTATAAACCTATTGATGTAGTAGCATACAGCTGCCAGTTGACAAAATTAACTGCATCAGTCACTGTACATACAAAGTTTATATCACTTCCTTCAATGACATCAGGATCAGCAGGAGTTAATGTAGCTGTCTGGCAGTGACAATATAACACTGAAACATACATAACTTATTGAATAATAATAACACCAATGTGAACGCTGTGTATGACACTTGAGCGAACGAAAAGTCGTATAATAGGCCATACATGTTTATATACTTTAAGCATCGGACAAGTTCATTGAATAGAATATAAAACTGATGCACCACCGCATGTTACTGATTTAAACATATCACTATGACTGTATCGTTTATCATAAACATTGCATTATCTTATTGTAAATTGTAATGAAAAAGTTAATTGACAAATTATTAAACTTTTATAAAGTCTCACCACCCCATCCCGAAACAGTGTCTATTACGAAGCTAGTCATGTTATCTGTGCCATTTATTACATGAACGAACTGTAATTAGTAAAGTGGTTGCAGGCTTGTGGAAGAAGTGGTGTAGTAATCAAATCACAAATCGGGCGCTGCTAAGTCAATAAGGTATCAGATGCATTAAACTAATTTAACGAATGGAAGACCATTTCATTGAATGATCAATGATTCCGTCATATTTAATTACACGCAGATTTATTTATTTCTATCTGCATTATTTTTGTATAGGAATTGTATTTCCTTTTTTCCAAGAGCACAATTATGTAACACATCAGAAGTATAAATCGTTTGTATATTTTTGTTGCGATAATTCATCAGTGTGCATGCACATGACCATAGTAAAAGAATCCCGCGGCTGTTGAATTGATCTCTAATGTTAAAAAGATGTATAGCTTTATATGTTTAGATTATTGTACAAAATACTTGTATAATAAAATTTACTTAAATATAAATTTTAATTATCAATACCAATTCACACAGTTTATCATTTCTCAAATAACGTCGAGTCAAGACAAACAATATAAATGCAATAACCCTACCCATGCTTCACTGGCACTGGAGTCCTTACATTCAATAAAATATTCATACTAATGATTAAAAATAACATTGTTAAAAAAAACGCTATAAAACGTTTTTTTATAACTATCGCTTTTGAGTCGTCACACATCTTACTATAATGTATATATCTATATGGTATTGAACCGTTTTAGAAGTGATCCACGGTCAAACTGACTTTTTACATTTTGGGAAATGACTGGACATTAAAACCGGTTGTAATTGAAAGCTGACACATATTTTTACAAAATTGGAAAGTATCAACTTTATATCTTATATAATTATCATAGAATAAAGCGTTATTTCAGTAATTTTATTTTTCAGCGATTGAGAGACACTGCTGACTTCCGGTATAATTTACAGTGATGTAACATGCGTTCTGATTGGTATAAAACTCCGCGAAACTTTTCCCGTAATCTGTCTCAGTAACGATGCTTTTAGTGTCTTATTTACACGGACATTTTATTAGTTACACGATTGATGTATTGACGGCCAAACGATAACGCGAGTTGAAGAGAAATTGCCTGTGTAATGTATTAGCGTTTAGATCTTGGTTTTGTAAACACGCCATTTCTGTAGGGTACTACATGTAAAGTGCTACTCTGCGTTGTATTTTATTTCTTCATAAATGGATTTCAATATTTGTCAGTGCCAGTGCCTGCCTGACCATAAATCAAAATTTAATGTCCCCATGCAGCGGCACTAAGAGTCGCAGATTGATCAAAATTCAGCATGACGCTTTGTTGATGTTTGCACTGGCTTCGTTTCATTGACAGATTACGGGAAAAGTTTTGCAGAGTTTTAGACCAATCAGAACGCATGTTTCAAAACTGTAAATTATACCGGAAGTCAGCAGTGTCTCTCAATCGCTGAAAAGTGAAATTACTGAAATAACGCTTAATTCTATGATGATTATATAAGATATGAAGTTGATACTCACCAGTTATGTAAAAATATGTGCCAGCTTTAAATCAGAACCGGTTTTTATGTCGAGTAATTTTCCGAAGTATGAAAAATTCAGTTCGACTGTGGATCACTCCGAAAACGGTTCAATACCATGTGTATATTACAATTAGCTGTGGCACGACTCTAAAGCGATAGTCAAACAGAAATCGTTTTTTTCTACGTTTCTTCACCAATGTTATTTTTAATCATAAATATATAAATAGTTTATCTAATATAAGGACTCCAGTGCCAGTGCCATGCTTATACTAACATAAGATCTGTATTGGTTAGAACTATGTTTATAAGGATCTGTAAATAAATATTTTGTGTAGTACATTTACCTGCTACAGTAAAAATCCAAAACAACTTAAAAAACATTTTCACAGTTTCCATTCAACTAATTCAATATATTCACAAATATACATATGTTATAACTTACTTTACTAGATATATATATATATATAAATATATATATATTCTTTTTAAAAGAGTATTAGTAGATTTGCACATTTAACATATTTAAACTTCCTGTTTGAGATTTTATCTACTTGAATAAAACCCATTTAAAATTCTTTACCTGTTCAGTTATGTAAATATAGGTCAGCAATCAATACTGTAAGCATATTGACTTATTATTTCTGAATCGCTATATGATAATACAACGTTAACGTGTGGTTTAAAGACTGCACCAATGTACATATTGAGCTAGCTATACAATTAGTGTTAAAAAAACTTATCTTTAAGATTGGTGTCAAATAGGTGATTCTCTAGGCGGAGGACTGCAAAAACGGTTTGGTAAATTTCTTACTCAAATCAATTAGCAGTGTACTTAATGGGGGCGAACACGAGACCTTTCGAACTATAATTTTCGCCACTTTAAACACAAAATCTTGTTGAATCATTATTTGGTTTAATAGAAGCTTTATCCTACTGGTATTCACCCTGTAGTAGTAGTAGCAGGAGCAGTAGTCCAGTGGTAGGACGTGCGCGAAGGGATCGAGAGTTTCTGGGTTCGAATCCCAATAGCGGCACTGCTAATTTACTTTAGCAAGAAATTCACCTGCGATTGCTTCACATCACCCAGGTGAAAATTGGTACCTGCGAGGATTGTATAATTCCGTAGTGCCAATTATTCGGCTGCACAAAAAAACCGACGTAAAAAGCCTACACAGAGAGATTGATAGATAGATACCAGTAGCCCTATGACTAGAGGTTATACGCGGAAACCTCGAGCGGGGCCAAAGGCTTTGAGTGCTTTTAGATAACGTGCATGACGTACGTTAATTCTTTTAAATTGAAAAAAAAACCTGACTGATAAAAAATTCTAGTCAATGGGCGCCGCCATTTTCATCAATTTTATCAGACGCTTTTTCAAACATCTGTCTAATCAAGATTAAAGACGCTCTATAGAAAATTGCATTAATAGCGTTCAACGATACGGAACAGTTAATGAAGCTACTGGCGGTTTTTCATTGGATAAAAATATTGGCAGCTTCCTCGTGGCCTTTTCCGCTTACAAAATAATTTTAAATGTGCTTTTTTACGATGCTTATTCTATGATAACAATTCAAAATATATTTGGTCGTTTTATTCGTTCGTTTCCTCATTAAAATATTTATTTTCGACTTTTTACATCGGAGGTGTGTTCAACAATGCGGGCACTCGAGCGAGCGCCCGCCTCGCGAATTGTTAGGCTATTGAACGACTGCGCTCATTCCATAAATAGGTGAAAATATCGGTCAGTCAGACCGTTTGTGTACAGAATGTCGAGCGCTCGCTATAAACTCCAAGATGAAGTCAAACAGCACATTTTTGAAAAAGCGGGTGGGGAAACAATTATTTCTGCTGATTCACGAGATCTTTCATATTTTTTACCATACATAAATCACAGAGACAATTTACTGTACCAAATAAAAGGTACTTTTAGTATATTGTATGCATTGCGTGGATATTTTATGTGGAACAAGTAACACACAAGTTTGCGTCCCACTTTTCAGAAAAAATCTTTGATGAATGAAAAAACTAGATTTCCCAGCCACCATCTTTGGTACCTGTTATGATATATATTTCCAATGATATATTAATACAGTTCCCACCAAAAGATTGGAGACAAAACAAACTGCAACTCATTAATTTTGATGATTTTTTCTTGTAGAATTATTAGTTTTTTATATTTAAATATGGTTGTGATAAAATGAAAACAAATTTCATTAATGTATATTATTCATTTCATGTATAATATTCAGCATCTGACACCCTAGCTTAAGCCTGTTTATTGTAATCATTTTCGATAATGTATTTTGTTTGGTATTTTTGTAGACTCAGTTGTAAGTAAAGTGATAAACAAAAAATAAAACTTCAGAGCTTTTTTAAATAGTTTTCAAATTTTAGACAAAAGCTATTTAGTAGGCCTGCAAAGTGAAAATGTCTCTGCGCTTTTGGTGGGTATTGCATATAAAATCTAAAACAACATTATCTTTAAATAGACAAGTTATCACCAATGAACCGTACGGCTAAATATGTATGAATCAGTAAAAAAAATTAAAGTAATCGGCATGTGAAGTCACATTTGCTTAATTTTTGTTATATATAATATGTATATAAGCTTTATTCTTTACGATATATAAGTATAAATTCATTATGAAATAGTATTTTAGATCAAGGGAGGAAACTCATATAAACTGAAATCTATTTATATAACATTTTTTAAGCGAAACACCTCTCGAGATATATCGCGAGCGCACGCCCAGAACGCGGGCGCTCGATGTCGCTCCGAGTGCTCGCATTGTTGAACACACCTCGGAAGTACTTACCAACGCACCGTTCGCGACGTCGCTAAGAGACGTTCATGATAAAACCGGCACGTTTCCTTAACTTAACGTTACCGGGCATTGTTTAAAGAGGAAAACATTTCTATCTTAAAAAATGAATGTTTTATCGAGGCTTTTTTATCTTCATCTCTATTCATAAGATAAATAAATAAGTACAATACATTTCTTTCAGAATTGAAATATGATTCTGACATAAAAGAATGAGATGTTGTCAGATTTTTCTGAATGCAATAAATTACGCTGTTATCTCCCCTAGCTTAACTTTTTATAGACCCTCAAACAAAATAAATCCTTCACAGCGCCGAATATCCTTTCTTTATTTTATTTTGCCAAAGTAACAATCTTATTTTTTTATTTTTAAGTATTACATGTAAGTCTGTTTTCCGCGCAATAGGTAGCACCTAAGTTCATATTAGCTGTACTTAGTTTGGCAGATGTCATAGTCTATTATCAATACTCTACATCGCAGTTAAACTTTTACATGTTTTCCTGACACTCTTGTCTCATTTCATAAGACTAAAATCATCTATACATTAAGTCTCTCAAACACAATCATATGACAACGTATATATACGTTATTAACAGCAGTACAAGTGTATCTATAGTTCATTTATAATGCATATATCTTCCTGTCTCTATTGTATCTAATCACCAAACGGAAGAAAAAGAGATCCACTGATGAATTGACATTGTGACCTTAAACCATTGTTTATTCAAGAGTCAAACTTTCAAGTTTATTTTATGTAATAACAATGCAAGTCATAGTACAAGCAGCCTCTTACGTGCTTATAAACTAGAACATTTTTTAATTATTAACGTTTAGCCTGTGTATTAAAGTTTAGCAAATACATTAAAGTTTAGCCTATACATAAAAGTTTAGCCTAGTATACATACGCTCTATGTTTTGTCACAACTATTTACGAAAAAGTAAGTCCCACGTCGTGTTTATATCATACAAAAATATGTTTTAGATTCCTTTTCAATTCATTTTTCATATGTTTCATCAACATTTGTTTTATCTGAGTATTTTTTCCATATTTACTTAAAATTCAACATATTATAAAAACATTGTTTAAAAACAATTCATTGTGTGGTGCATTGCAAATGTGATAGTATAAATAATTAACTATCATGTTGACCCGCCCGGCTAGCTCAGTTGGTAGCACGCAAGTCTACAGATCGAGGGGTCGTGGGTTCGATTCCCGGGCGGGGCATACTTTCGTGGAGCTTGGTCATGAAATTATTTCTACGGCCATTCTCCCTCCTACTAATGATTTTTAATAATGTAGGGCAGTTGTCAGTCATTGACGGAAGTATGCGCTTAATAGTTGGTTAACAGCTAAATCCAGAGATTTAACCTTTCCAGGAGGAGTGAGTAGGTTGACTGACCGCCGTTATATGACCTATAAAATGTGTTGCTTCGACGTTAAACCCAACAAAAACAAAAAACATCTCTAACTCGATCTTTATTTCTACTACATTTTTTCATACGTTCCTAGTTTTATACAAGGTTTAAATAAAGCGGATTCAATCCACACAATACAATGTCATTTTACACTGCCTTATTTGTGATTTTGCGATAAACATTTTGGTTAAAGATTTTTCACCAGGAGAATGTGTAACCGTTTGTTATTGTATGAACTTGTTATACACTTGTGAGGGTGATGAACCATAAAACATTGCCATTGTTTAGTCTCATAAATAAGTGGAACTTATTTCATTACTGTCTGCTCCAAGGCGTAAACCATGATGGGTAGTTCTCTTTCGCTCATTATTTTCTATTTATTATAATGTTTCATGGTTGTAGCACAAATGTGTGTGAACCACGTTTTGATTATCTTCTTTTCAGTATTTATATAAAGATGTTAGTTTTCAAGGTTAAAGGCCCATTACTAAATATAACGCTGATAATTGGCAGGTTTCATGTTTTTGCTTAAAACTTATGCAAACATTAAACTGATATTTAAAACGCATCCCAGGCAAAATTCTCAAGTTTTTTCTCCGAAATATATACTATTTTGAAATTCGCGATCAAAACCAAAAGTAAAGACTATCGAAAAATTACGGAACTCGACGAACGAGGTAAAAATATCCTGTAGTGGCTAAAAATTACCACAACTTCAATTCGGGAGTAAACTCATCTTCTGCTTTGATAAATACAAGTTTTGTACGGTGAATTTCGTGCAAAGAATTCACAAAACTCATGTAAACAGTTAAATTGCAAATGAACTGACGAGAAAAAGAAACGCATCAATTAAGTCTTAAAATATACAGAAACGTTTGCTGATAGGCCACGTTTAGATAGAACGATTGAAATGTGAGACAACTACAAAATTTATGTGAACACCAACGTTATTCGCGTTACAGATTTTCACGGCAGTATTTACGTCACATATAGTGAAAGGGTTACCGTGTATGCCAAAGAAGTTGACAAACAATGTGAAAACGACTTGTTTGTCGATAACCGTACCGCGGACTATAGTTCTAAATTATGCGATCATCGCCGACGTCTATCTCTACTCACGTATCATCGCAGCCATGGTGTTCAATGATGAGTCGTGTTTCCAAACGAGTGTCAGTCACAACCCGTTGTTTGCCAAGGTAATCTCGTAGACACATCACATTGACCAGCTTTTATGCCCAGTGAGTGTCGTTATATTCTGACAACGCCAATTCTTGTCTATCGACGTAAAAACGACAGACCTCACGTTGCACAAGTCACTAAGGACTTCTTACAGGCTGACAACATTAATGTTTTCCCTTGTTATTCTTATCACGGAAATGATGTACCTTGTTGAAATAAGACGTATCTTTTTAGCATCAGTTTAGATATTTCCGTACTCAAGACTTGCACGCACTGGTTTCCCGAGTAAATCACTAGAAAACGATTTGATATATCCAACACTTTACATTGTCGTGTAAGTTTTATCAAACACTTTCAAGCAATATGATTGGCCGAGAGAGTACCTCCGTAGTATAATTTACATGTTATAGAGTACCCCACTTTTATAAGAAATTTTATTGAAGAACTTGACCCCTACAAGGGAATCCGCTGGGGAGAGTTATTATAATCCCAAGGCGGTTATATTCTATGGTTTTTTAGATAGTATTATACGTTTTCATATGTTGCATGATCAAGATTATGTCTTCGGTTAGTGGCTTTACTGAAATGCAAGCTACCACAGGTGGTGTGTATAATAAGATTAGATGTGAGCAAAAGGGAAAGGCATGCTATCAAGTTGAAAAAAAAAATAGTTTGTTAGGTGAATACAAGAGACAACTTTATGTACATTCAGAGAGCTTCAACACATTACACGCCGAAGACAGCACCACAGAAACGGACACTGCAGACAAAACAGAAGATGTAATTTGTATTGCATTGTTAATTTTTATGTAACAAATACCCTTAAAAGAATAAAAATTATGAAAACAATGATTTTAAAAAAATTAAAAAAACATACAAAATACAAACAGCCATGTAAGAAAAACATTAAGAAGATTTATTTTGGTAAAGATATCGATCTAACTATACAACAGACGATAATCGAACCTGCTAAAGTTTATTAGTCCGAATAATATACAGTCGGACTTTTCTTCTTCGTTACAAGATAGACAAATTAAATACAAAACTTAAATTTAAATATAAAATATAATATTACATTTAGGTAAAAACGTTTAATAATATCCAATTGTAAAACACACTACAGGAAAATCACCAATGTCATACAATGCTTAATATAATACAACCAGTCATCCAGAAATAAATTGGATTTTCACAGTAAAAAAGGATATTCGGCACTTTTAAGAGTCCTGTTTGCTTGAAGTAAAAATAGTTGCTGTTTAGTCATGCCGCCAGGAGCGTACCGCAACTAATGTATTATAATTCATTCATTCCTCTTTACTGTAAGTGAATGTCATCGGACAAACAAGTATGGTAGAATAAATTGTTTATTTATTTATTGGAGTTAACGCCGTATCAACACAATTTAGGTCATTTCACGGCGTCCAGCGCACCTAACCTAGCTTTCCTGGAACATTGTCTATAGCCAGTACTCACCTACCCTTCCACAAGGCCGGAAACTTCTCCATATTATCTAATCAATGGAGGAAAATCGACATTATTGTCAAATTTTCATGGAAGGGTATAACCTCCCCGGGTGGGATTCGAACCCGCACACCCTCGGGCACGAGTATCCAAATCCCGGCGCGCTACCAACTGCGCTATCGACCCGGGTTTAGAATAAATTGTTATAATATAAGTTAAAACATAGGTCAACAGTTGGCTTACACAGGTGCACCGAAAACAAGTTAAATAAATGAATGGATCGTAATCGGTTTTCGTTAATTGAAGTATAACAGATAAATTTTGGTGATAAGATAATGTTTATATTTCATCCCTACTAACACACATATCACAATCCCAAGTATATCCAGATAGACAATCACACAATGCACTAGCAGAATTACATATAACATTGTTATCAACGCAAGTATCAAGCATACTTGTGCAACTTATATCATATCTTGTGCCATCAGCAAAGATAATAACCGTTATAAATCATCAGCATTAAACCTGAAATACTAGTTATTATTATTACTCTTTCTTATCAAATGACCAAGAGATGTTGTAATCTTCATGATTTTGACAAGACGTGAAATTTCTCAACAAAGGAATTTTAAATGATACGATAAATAACATCCAACAATCGTTTCAGATTTAGAAAACAAATGTATTCTGGTGAGAAATATCTTTTTATGTTTCGAGTCAAATATATCAGAAAAGCACAACTAAAGCGGGTAACACAATAACACAATAACGCTTATTTTAAATTGTTTCAACAACGTATTATGTTGTATTTGAATAGTTAAGAATGTAAGAAGAAAAAAAGTAAATTTACGTTGTATAGGGATTTGTCTATTAACAATCACGGATGGTTCTTGTTAAAAAGCTTTCAAATACTTCTGAGATTTTTTAACATCAATGCAAAACAACATGGATGCATAATATCTAAGAATATTATAATAACTCACATAATCGCATGAAATATGAATTGGTCAAACGTCTTATAAAACTGATTTTTATCCAGTACTTATCCAGTACTGTATAAATCCAAAACAAAGAAATAAAGAGTATCAAATCATCCATTATATTTACTTAATAAAGTCATGAACACGTATTTTTACTTATGTTATTGGATATAAATATTTCTTAAACAAATCAGCATTTGCAAATCGAAATTTCCTCTTTAAAATCAGATTAATTATCTTTTGCATCTAAATATAGCTTTTTTACAAAATCATATTTTATATTTAGCTAAAGTAATTAGTCTTGTATTTGCCATTCACAAACGAATTCAAACCGTTTACAAAATATAAAGCGGTTTTATTTTTCAAAGTGGAATGTATTATGTAAACACCTGCTTGACAGTTATATGCTTCGGTGATTTCGTACAAACTCATATCCAACTATTTGTCCTTTATCGATAAGCCTAATAGGCTAGTGCGCGCTATATAGAAATAAGAAGGACATAGGTACTAAATCTAATATAACTCGGATTTTAAAGTATTTATTATTCCATCCCATTCAGTTTCATACAATTCATTTCATCCTCTTTCTTATGGTATATATCTTATAAAAATTGAAAAATAAATAGTTGGGGGAATTTTGGGTTAAAAATGTTAACCCTCTTTCCTATGCATTTCAATGCAAAAATGATTTTTTTTACCTCAACATTGGCAACGTTTTGTCCAATTTCTGCTTTATTATTTAAAAATCTTTTCTATCCCAATCGGATTCAATAACTACAATCTTTTCTTTAAAAAGTGGTATATGTTTTATAATTTTTGAAGAATATTTAGTAGGGGGAATTAGCGAATTAGTTTAGTAAGTATTGTTTTTATCTTTCTTTCGGGAGATTCCGTTTCGCTATACGGAAACTGACGAAGATAGCCGAACGGCCGATAGCGTACGACGCTCTATCGCTACCGATCTTATCAGCGGTCAAATATATTATTTCTTATCTAGCATTATGATCAGAGCCACAAAATAAAGATGTATTTATCAAAAGTAAACTTGAAAGCTGACTGCATGCTTTACAAACATGCAATTATCAAAATATCACATGCCTATAAAAGACAAAATTAATTGTTCAAATGATTCTGATTTGAGTTTGAAATGTCCATGGCTTTAAAAAAGTAGAGTACATATATAAGATCACACTATATGATTCATTTTTATGTCTAAAACTCTTGTTCGTTAGCGGTGTTAAAATGGATGAATTTTCCTTGCAGTCAAAAGTCTCGTACTTATAATAATGGGGCTTTACAGATACAAGATTTTTTACTCTAGGTCTTTGACAATATGTCAATGTGACAAGAAGTATTTTTTTCTATTTCAAGTTTACTTGTTACTATCGTACGGTAATGTATAATTTGTGATTTGTTTCTTATTTTTACACAAGTTATACAGTACAATAATTGTTTAAGTGGAATAAACATTATTCAATTTTATAAAATGATGCTGTTATAAATGATTAATTGATCAAATGAATAACAAAAAATCAGACGACTTTTAGCTCACAAAACGTCTAAAAAATAATTAATTTACACATAGCTGAGAAAAGAATACTGATGACTGTACATGTATTTACTCGTCTTATTTGCCTACTCATACAGTTAAATGCTGTTTCAAATTATAAAGTTTGTCTTGTGTTCACAATTTTATTTCTCCTTTTTTCATTCTTAATTTCTTGTATGACCTAATATGCATTGATGAAATTTATTACACTCCTTATTGGACCCCTGTTGGTGCGTATATCAACATCCAAGCGGGTGTCATTTTATTCAAATACCCTATGTAAACAGTGTCCTTGTTTTATGACAGGATACTACAATCATTATTACACCATCCAGGTCGTAAAACATATACAGGATAGCGAGGATGATATAGATTTTTATTTTTTTAAACAATTATCTGTGAAAGGCTATCTGTCTTTTTTGGCCTCGTTTGTTTTATGGAATTTTTAACTAATGAAAAATAGCCAGTGTTTACACTTTTAACGGTTACATTAAAGCACCTATTCTATACATATATCTACGTATTAATTGATGTTCCAGATAGTTGTCTTTATATGAAATGATATTACACATTGTCTGTATTTTATGTTCAGCTATTGCGTTCATATTTGCCTTTCAGAGTTATAGCGACTATTAAGTGTATAATTAACATACACATTGATTGATGTTTTTAATTGTCATTGAACTAATTATTTTATGTTTTATAATATTATAAAATTAATGAGTACATTTACTTACACTGTTGTAAATGTAAATAATACAAGGTGTAATGAAAATAATATGTATGACACATATTTTATAAAGTGTAGTTCTTTTCATAAAAGGAAATGTAAATAAAACTCCATGGAATTTATTTTTATTCTTACCGCTCACTGTCTCTTATGTATACGCTTGCATGAAAGTATAACAAATCAAATGTTGGTACTAGACGTCATGCAGGGTCTATCATGTGATATATTGATAGGGTTGATCAGTTTTATCAATTTATGATAGCAGCAGGGTGTCATATCGGAAATATCCGAACAATACCGAGCGCAACAACGGAGGCTCTGATTAATTATCGATTTTATCGAGAAGTCAAATCAGTAAGTTACGAAAGGACAAATAGTTGGATATGAGTTCCTTAGATATACCAATATATAAAATTTAGTGCCTGCAATGATGATCACAATAAGTTATCTGATATATGTTCCACCTAGACAATCATACACGTATGGTGTACGCAGATTCTTTAAAGTTGATACTACAGTCAAGAATTGGCCTAAATAAGCACATGGACGACCCCACAAGGATATTCCTCTGGAATTTTACAATTGGAATACACCCTTAGGAGTTGTAGGCATCAACGGTCTTGCTAATCTTTTGATGAAAGATGTTTGATACAAATGACCGATGCATATTATCAACGTTTTACAGTAGAAAAAAACTATTTACAATATATATTTCTATAATGTCTTTCATCGAACAATACTAGATACCATCTTAGCTATTTATCGCTGACCAGTGTTCCATTAATATTTACATGAATCTATTCAAAATAAAAAAAACCCTTTCAAACCAAATTAATAGTATGATACTACAGTGTTAAAAAGGGTTTTAAATATTTGCGCTGTGTGACTTAGTTTTTGACCCCAGTGACGGAGTCAATATATACGAATATGACCAAGAAATCATTTAAACAAATTTTCAAACCAAATTTGAGTATTGACAAAATTGTTCTATTTATAGCTACCGTGACCTTGTTATTTATCAAGATGACGAATGTTAAAATTCCTTCGAGCAATTTACCTAGATATTCGTTTTTTTTCTTAAAAGATAACCCATGTTTAAACTCAACCAAGCAGTTACCTACACAAGCATTTTGAACCAAATGAGATGAAAATAAAGGAAAACATGTGACCCCTAGAGTGTTCACAATGTTTTTCCCGTTGACTGTGTTAGCTAGTTTCCGACTCCAAATGATTTGTCCGAACTCATCCGAACAATTATCTAGATATGCATCCTGACCAATTTTAATGGCAATTTAATATAAAATGTGATCATTGGAGTGTTCATAACAAATATGGATAGACGGCCGACATACGAAAGGCGATTACAAAAGCTTACTCATCACTATGTCATTGTTGAGCTAAATAGTATTACATGAAGTGATTGCTACCCAGGTTTTAGTTATTGATGTACATACGTTATCTGTTTAGATGTAGGTAGCCATAACATTATGTAGTTAAATAATTAGTTATTGGTTTATGCATAACGTAGTGTTACTGTATTTAAACTTTAAAAGTTCATATCAGTGTACTGCACGGGAATTGTTGAATTTACGTGCGTAGCTATTATTATTGTAGAAATGAACTGACAGTTCTCTGGTATCTAGGAATTCAGTTAGATCTTGCTTCTATCACGGGTTTTAGTAGTAATGTAAGGAGTTTATGTATTCAGTAAAATTCGTGCGTCGATGTCGCGAATATTGCCTATATAAGTACACGTATTCATTGTTTTACTGTCACTTCTCATTTTGCGTTTGGTTCACTCGTACGTTTATAATATTATTACTGGCGTTGTCTATGATTATTATCAACGAAATCATTTTAGCCTGGTGAGTTTAATTTATTTCAGAATCTAGTATTTTTTTACGGAAATATTGTATTTTTATATGTTCACTTCGGGTTTATTTTAGGTTTAACTAAATTTTCGGTACTGTTACAATATTGCTTTATCTAAACATTTGTTGATATCGTTGGTGGTATTTGTCGCGAATTTAGAGTATAAGATATCACGTTGGTTCATTAGAATTTAATACTTTAATATTATTGATAGAGCTACTGTACACACAGATTTCTTGTATTTTTTATTTGTTTTATTGAAAATGTTTTTAATGTAATGCAATTGTATTTTCAGGCTGTATTTTATATGTTGATAAATAACTAATATATTGAAAACTACACCCTCGTTTCTTCATTAGTCAACCTGGTTTACGACAATTTACGTTATATATTTATGTTGAGATTGATGATATTCTTACTCGTATTGCAAATTATTATGTATTTTAAATCAATCACTTGTATAGCGTTATCATTATGGTCCATAGATACGCATAGATCTCTCAGTTGAAACTTCAACCCAAATGCTGAAATAATACTCATACCAGTGTCTGAATCTTGGAACAGAGGTATGCTCTACAATGGCCGATGACAATTTTTTATTACAAAACCAGATTTAATAGCCATATATTACTGACATATATAATAATATTAATTAATGTCTATAGGCAATGTGATTGTCACTATACTCTATTTTTGTAATATCCATTGCATGAACAACAGTATATATTAAATGAATTTTTGAAGTGAGTTTCAGACAACTTTATGTCCTTCTTGTTACACTTTCGTTCAGCCCATTTTAACATACGTTCCTTCAACGTTCGTCTGACCTGAAAATAATATTCTTGTTCAAATTTAAGTGTGTAACTGAAATGAAATTTATAGTAATATCATTTAATTCGTGTCGACAGGCAAAGTTTTTTTGTCGTAATACAAGTGTTTAATTGAAAATCATTCATGACTTAGTTTTATAAACCCTTTATATATAAGTGTAAATAATTCGCCAATATGATACCTTTTAATAAAAACCGTGATTTTGCAGATAGCAAGAAAAGTACATATTATAAATTGTTCCTAAAATAGATGGGTATATTGTTTCTGGTTATTATATTATATTATATCAAATACTTATACACTGGCGAAATTAAAAAGCAGTTGTCATTATTAAACTTTTTTCCTGTGGTGATGCATTTGATGAAGTTACTGATAAGACAATTAAATTTGGCGAATGTAAAAAAATGTATTATATCACACGCATATTACGTTTCGGTCTTCAAAACAGTCTTAGATTCATTAAAGCAAATGTATTGAAATCAATGGTTATTGTATTGGTTGATTTGGCATAACTATTAAAGAAACATGTCATAAAGTTTCAATGAGTTGTATCGAAAATCTGATACAGACAAATAACTTACATTGACAGTATTAGCAAATTAATTACCTGAGGTTGCAGTCTCTAAACCAGAATAACTTGATACAACCTGATTCTCCATATCTAATGTTTCATAGTTGGAACTGCTGAAATTAACATAACATTTCTATGTATAGATCAAATGAATAAATACAGCACTATAACGATTTCCATACACTTGTTTTGTACTATTGCCAGGAATCTTACATAAGGCTTAATTGCATCATTATTATGTGACTTACATCTGAGCTGTCAATGTGCCAAGATACGAATGTACTTGCAAAAATAAATCACCAACAAAACAATAATTAAAATTTATACACATTTCAATGTAAATGTTAAAGATACAGTTGACTAGAATAATCATAGAAATCTAATATAAATCAAAGGATTAGGATCTTGCCTTTCTTGATTGTAATACATTCCGCCATAAGATGAAGGTTCACTTGATTGTTGTGTGTCACTATATAATAGAAAGCATGTTCAAAATGACTTCGTAGAGTATGATAGAAATATTATAAAAGGAAGCAATAAATAATTATTTCAGGTACAAACTTTATGGCAAATGAAGGCAAACTTTATATTCAATTTTTCGATGATCGATTGGTATTATGCGTATAATAGAAACGTTAGTGCTAGACTGCTTGCTTATATTTGTGTATGTTTAATACTCATAAAAATTCACTATTAATGCATATAGTTTGACTTACTTCATGATATTTTGAAAAGCAGTTTCGACGGCAGTTTCTTCAACTTGTGGCCTGTCACAAAAAAATCAACAATATGAGTGTTTTAAAATTATATGGTGCAACATTTATAAGAATACTATGATTTGGTCACCATGCCTAATTAAATTACCTACGTTTTCATTTAATAAACAACAACATTTCCTAAAATGCATTGACACCATGATAGCTTTATGCATATATTTACATATCGCCATATGATACATGCACTAGTCAATCTTAATTCAAGCACATAAACACAGCAAAATAACAAGAAGGACGCAGAGGATTGAGGTTGTTTAAATAATACCAAATGTATTTAAACACACTATTAGAATTGATACAATTTAGTATGCCGTAAATATCAGAATGCCCTCACACATACTAATGGAAATGATTGAATATTGAGTAAATACTTACATCGCTGGTTCTTTTGATCTGTTAGTTTCAGCTGAAATTATATAAGCAAATACAAATTATCAAGAAATACTTTTGTCTTTAAAGTGATAATCGTATATTCGATAAAATGATTACAAAGAGATTATTACTTGACGAACACATGGGTTTAGATGATGTGCGAAATATCTATGATTAAGATTAGTTAGGGTAATAAAAAAGAACACAATTTTGTAAAACCGACTAATGACGGCAAAAATATGTTATGTACGTATTATAAAATATACTTTGAAACATTTAAAATATAGCAAGACAACTAAAAGACAAAAAATGACTTGCTAATAGGTTTCATCTGAAATTACTTTCACATACAAAAACTATTTTTTTAAATATGTAAAAATTTAACATGGCCATAAGGCCTTTTCGTGTATGTTAATTTAATATATACGAAACTTACCTTTTCTGAAACGGAATCTCCATACCAAAAACACAGTCAAGATAATAAGTATAACACATCCAACAGTTGCTCCTACAGATAAACCAATCACAGGTGCCATGTCCGTAGACTCACCATTTTGATCTGTCCTATCACTATTTTGGTTTTCTGATATAAAATCAAAACACATTCAACGTTATCTTAATTTACTTTAACTGTAATATTTGTAAAAATTTAAACCATTCATGCTTTATGATGCAAATGCCTTTTATGTTTTCAGTGTAACGCTGGAACATCACATTGTAAAATGACGGAGGTCAACCTATTTACCGTTTATGGAAATGCTAAATCTCTAGATTAATTTAGGCGAAAGGAGTAAATATTAACATGATTGTAATTGAAATTGTGTTTAAACTACAATTGAATTAGAATAGACATCATTTATTATTGAACTTATCTATATGATACTTACCACTTTGTAAAAGTTCATACGTTTGTTCATTTATCCCAATACCATTCTTGATTATAACTTTGTAGTAAGTAAAATCTGTTGGATTAACTTTCCTTATTGTTAAATTTGAAAGCAGATCTGACGATTGAATCAGGATATTCTCTCCATTTGAAAGCTGCTTCCATTCGGCTTTCACTAGTTTCAACCATGTAAATGTAGGATAAGGATATGCTAAAGCATTGAAAACGAATGTTACGGTGTGGTCTATATCTGCTGTTCTTTCCGTGATAACAGAATCCCTTGCTCTTGGTGTACCTTATAAATTTAAAATTAGATATAATTAAATATGTTAAAAATAATCTAATTGTTTATTTACAATGTTTTTAATAATATAAATGTGGTTGTCCTATCCTATTTTATGCATTGCATGTCAAATTTTGTTATGCCTCACTTCATATTGTACAACATTCTGTGTCAAGTTAATCCAGTGAACTAAGGGGTCTATCTCTATCGTTTTTTTCCGTGACAATGGTATCTCTTGAACTAGGCTTACCTGACAAATATGAAAATCACAAATTGAATATGTAATAAATACAAAGGACACGCGCTTAGGTTCGAATACCACTAAGGTCTCTGCTAATTTCATTACGAAAGAATTTTATTCCACCCAAGTGTAAATGATTACCTAAGAGAATTTAAATGTCAGGAAGTATTGCACAAAATTGTAAAGTCGGCTTTTTTATGTATATACAAGGAAAGATCCAGAAAAAAATGAGACAAACGCCATAAATTCAAACCCAATCATTGAAAAAATTTGAACATTATATCAGTTGTATAAAAAGTAGTTTTCTTTATGCGTAAGAAAAATAGTGCATGTATGCATGTCAGATTCTCCTAAAACTGGGTGTTAGAGATCCGTTGAACTAAAAGTAAAAGAAAATATTCAGCATGAGACTGGCATACTATTTAAGGGATGGTTGTTTTTCACTTCAACATAATAACTGTAGTTTCATATTACCACATATGGTTTATATTACCTTTTTTGAGTTTGTTCGTAAAAGCATTTATTAGATATAAAATATAATTCAAACAGATTGATACAATATCAAGGTCAAGGAGGCGTTTAATTTTTATACTTACATCTCACAAATAGGTACACATGTTGAATTGATATCATTCCAGCATTATACTCATTTATAGCAGAACAAATATACAGCCCAGAATTCAAACACGAAGCCTTCTCCAAGATAACATCAACTCTATTTGACACAACTGGTTCAAAAATGTCACCCGCTTTTCTTAATGAAATGGTTGGAGTAGGAATGCCTTCAGCAATACATTCCAAGTGTAGTTTATCCTTTTCGTTAACCACTACAATTTTCTGCGTAAAACCATCAACACTGAATGATGTTATATTCGCCTCATCTGTTAAATAAAGAAACATTATTGACACATAAACATACTTAAACAATGAATACTTAAAGAAAATACACTATCAATTACATAAAACAACAAGGTTTACACTTGAACTAGTATAACCATTTTGACTACTTTGGTTTAGTGGATTCATTGTATTACTAACGTCACAAGTGTATTGTCCAGCGTGACTTTTCTGAACAGAAGTAAATGTTAAAGTTTGTACAGAACTTGTTTCAGGACCTGACCAACTGTAACTACTCGCTGGATTACTATCTGTTACACACTGAATACTTTTTGTTTCACCAACAATAAAACGGATATCACCATTTATAAATATGGGCTTGTTACGAACTCGTACGTGCTGACAGCCGTAGGCCGTAGGAAGCCTTGCTTTTCAAGGTGACGGTACGCACATGGTACAAAACAACACACCCGTACAAAGCCATAGCTGGAGGATATGCATGTTTAATCCATACTTAGACACTATTTTGTTCACCATTTGACTCTGAAACTGATACTTGTATCCTGCGCTCATCTCACGGACCCTGGTAAAAACGTAACAGTCCTTATGGGTACGGAAGAAATCGTACGGGTCCTTTCGGAGTTTGATCGCACGGCGCCCGTACGGTGCCCTCACGGGTATTATTATTTTTATGGGACTGTAGCTTAACTTTAAAATATGGAGGGGAAGGGGGACTTGAAACATGACAATATGATAATTATTTTGAAATAAATAAAAGTTATATACGAGGGTTGATCAAACATCTACCGGGTTGTTTGAACCTTAAGCTGCATTGTGAGACAAGAAAAATAAAAATGCATATACAAGTTTTGGGAGTTCATCTGCAATAGAATACTGAAAACAGTTCTGAAAAATATTTACAAACAAAAAGTTATTGTAATTCGAGTGAGTAAATGTATTAAGTCATGGGGCACAGTAAATCGACATTGATAACGTCGTTGACGTTGCGCTTTATCACACCATCTCCTTCGCTTCCTTACTGTCGATTTTGACTTGGTTTTGGGGATGAAGGCATATGACAAGGTTTCATCTGTTGTTCTGATACCTCTAAGAAAATTGTCCCTTTTCTTGATTCACTCTAGAAGGTAGACTCCTGACTCGTGATTCCTGCACGTGGCAGACCAACTTAGTGTAGTTTTAAGTGGCTTGGGAACAAGTGCGCGTAACACCTGTTGTCAATAAACAAGTTTTAATAAAGTAGTTGACTTTATGAACCAGACACATTGAAATGAATAACATTTAAGATAATCATACAGAATAAATATCAGTTAATGATAATATTATGTAGAATTATTTAAATCAGAATTTTAAATAGACTGAAATTGTCTCATTATGAAAAAGAAAATGTTATTTTTTTCATGCTCATTATCATTATTAAATATATCGTGTAGTAACAGAAAATTAATGAGTTCAACATATTTTTCATTTTGAATCCCTTGCAATAAAACTCTGTATGATACCTTAGCTCAAATCAATTTTGCCATTAACTCCCGAATGGACAACTGTGTGTCATTTGCCAGTGTGTGAGGCCACTGACGTTATCAACGTCGATGTGTTTTATATTCTTTCTCTCTCTTCCTTCTTTGATGATGGCGTCAATATGTAATTCCCCAAACCGCCTGTGGCAATTGTAAACGACTTTTCTGCTATCTCCGTGCTTCCCAAACCAAACTCCAATTTTTTACAAGTTTTCGAGAGTGCTAGCCTTTATGCCGGAAAAACTTTATAATAGTCCTTATTTCAAGCTTTTTCGTGGACGCTATTTTTACGTAAGGTTTTATTGTGCCAACGTTTTTCAAACTGAGGTTGCTATAATATGCGATGATCAAAGGACGCCAAGTTTTGCAAATTCGTCAATAAATGTAGATGCGACGTTTTCCCAGATTTTTATGTACGCTGCATTTTTGTAAACAACACAAAGCATATTTTAACAATCAATAAAAAATTAAAAAATATGCTGCGCCGTGGCAGCGTTACCATGGTTTTTGAAAACGTAATTTTGTAGAAAAATGTAAGCTTTATTATAAAAATTTTAAATCAACATTTTGTATATACATTGAATTTTTTATTGATAAAAAGAAATGTTCTTTAAAAGTAATACTTATCATTTGAGAGTAAAAATCCGGTTTTTTTTTATCAACCCTCGTATATATAAACTTAAATGACTATGCATTATTATAATAATTAGTATGAAGAGTTTAAGTCGTTTTTAAAAAATCACAATGTGAAAAATTCATTGTAAATTTGAACAAATAATGTAAAATCCTATTTCATTTCTTATATTTACTATTGTTAGTCAAAATTTTACAAAAATGCATGTATATAGTAAGCAGAGGTGCGTCGCGAATTGCTATAGAACGATTGTAAACGCTCGCCGTAAAATCCAAGATGACGTCAAACAGTACGTTATTACCTGGTATCATATCAATTTGTTTAATAATTGCTGTACCTTATATCACATATCTTACTAAGAGTAAAAAACTGTAACTGTCACTGAATAGAGTGGGTGGGGGAAATTATTTTTGCTGATGTTTGGATCTTTCACATGTTATCATATATGAATCATTATGATACAATTTACTGTACCGAATAAATCCCACTATATGCATTGTGTGGATATTTTATGTGGAACAAAGAACACACAAGTTTTTGTCTCACGTTTCAGCGATAATTCTTTGAGAAAGAATTTTAAATTTTTCCAGCTCGATGTCGCCCCGAGCGCTGATATATTTTTTTACATTTAAACGAAAGCTGATATCATCATATTTCAAAACTTAACTATGCAATGCTAACTCTGCATGGCTTTATCTATTGATTTGTCGCTTATCAAATTATGATTGAATAAAATTAACTTTTTATCAGTGAATAATATACAGTACACACTTAGTCGTTTTCTTTGAACATGCTATAATCATATACCCATTTCGTATATACAGTACCCACCACAAGTTTGGAGACAAAAGAAATTTACATTAATTCTTGAATTTTGATGATTATTTCTGTAAAATCATTATTTTTAACATATTCAAGTATGGTATTAGAAATATGAAAACAAATTTAAAAGATGCAGCTCATTTATTATATTCAGCATGCGTCTGACTTATAAAGCCTCCAAAACTATGTTAACTGTAATTATTTCCACATCTTAGTTTTTATGTTAATTTTTTAGTCTCAGTTATGAAAACAATGATAACCAAAATCTAAAGCAAAAGTAAAATGCATTTCAAAATAAACTGTTATAAAATTTTATATAAAAGCTATTCAAACTTTTGATGGGTACTGTATTTAGAACTCTATATGGTGTATACTTACATAAAACTGTGACATTTACTATGGCAACTATATTTGGAAACCCAGGTAGTTGAGATATACAAGAACATGAAATATTAGAACCTCGTACTGCAGTCCATGTTAATGTCCTGGTTAGAGATCCATTGTTTGTTGATACTGTTTCGTCAGGCGACAAATTGTTACATTCCCAAACAATTATTGCTAATGGACTACCTCTTTCAATGTAACATGATAATTTGCCAGTTTTACCTTCTAAAACACGATACTCATTACCCTCTGAGACTATGGGATCTTCAGCTTTATCTGAAATTCGATTGCTTTAAATATCCATCAACATAACCACTTATATACATTATACTTATGTACTTATATATTGCTATACCAAATCATTACATGTATACTTGTTTAATTAATCAAAATGTACTCGTCATTATCACATGAACATACTGAGCGATCGCATGAATTCATTTGCCATAATATTGACCCACTCAAACTGAACAGATATTAATGACCACTGTATGGAAGCAAACAATAGTGAAAAAATGCAATAATACCTCGGACATATAGATATGTAGCTGAGATATTCACTCCAGCAAACATTCAGAATTAAAGTATCAAATAAATTGAACACGCTATATACTCAAACGTGAATTTAAGTAATGGGCAGTATTGACGATTGTTTTTAAAGCAACAACTTTTTAAACAATCACATTATATAAACGCAACTTTATATTTTATCAGTTGTATAATAAGAGTGATTTTAAAGCGAGTATTTTG
Organism: Mactra quadrangularis; assembly: GCA_025267735.1. Taxonomy (NCBI): domain Eukaryota; kingdom Metazoa; phylum Mollusca; class Bivalvia; order Venerida; family Mactridae; genus Mactra; species Mactra quadrangularis. The sequence goes on along the minus strand of CM046299.1, from coordinate 45,545,657 downwards.
AGCTAGGCATAATAGCTAATATACTACAATATGACAGAAAGGTGTGACAAATTAGTATTTATTATGTCATACTTACATAAAACATTTAGAGTATTTTTAGCCGACTGTATAGGTCTTGTGTTGACTGTATTTGCAGCTTTACAGAATATCTGTACACCATCTTGTTGTCTAGATGGAACAAATCTTAGAGAACTTGTTGTTACACTGAAATCAACATTGTTAGTACTGGATGTAATATTCTGGTTTATCTGAGACGTTACACCATATTCTTCTTTGTACCAAGTCACTGAAGCATCCGGACGTGAAGCAGATGTTTGACAAGTAAATTCTTGGGTTGTGTTTTCCCTTACATCCACGGGGGTTGATGATGGTGTTAGTGATACAGATGATACTGGAACTGAAAACAAGTATATTATATTAACTTACTCTATTTAGAAATGGATATGAATTAAACATTGAAATATGTTTAATGACTTGCAGTTGTGGCAATCAACTGCACGATAATCGCACATATCAAGTACCCTAATATTGGAACACTCTAACCGATATTATACATTATTTACCTGTACATGTACTTATGCTGTATAATGAAATAATGAATTTGCAAACCGTGAACAATAGAGCCATGGATTTATATCGTAAAAAGTTTTTGTAAGAAGAAACATGTTCATGGAAAGACAAAGCCTCAAACTACGATAGAATGACAAACAAAATCGATTAACATGTTGTAAATTCAAAGAATTTCGATGTTTGTTTAGTATCAAATGTATGAAATAATCGATTATTAGTTTAACTATAGTCCAGTCAAAATAGATTTTAGGTCAAATAAATTGCAACAGAAACTTTTCTGTGATGTATTGCCAGACAACAATATCGTAAACCACATACAAAAAGTCCTCAAAAAATAGCGTGTAGTAAGCTATAAATCAAGTCTAAAAGTTTCAGTTTTTATGCCTATAAAGCGTCTCGTCCGCTACACCTTGCCGTAGATTTTGCATAAGGCATAAGACGTCACGCATAAACATCCGCACGCGCGGTCAATACAAATTGTTTTAATTGATAAAAACAACGTGGACGCAGAAATGGTACACACAGGTGAGCTATTTTTTGTATTTTGATGTTTAAAAAAAGATACTAGTAGATGAATTGTTACTTTGATAGGTTCTAACATTTTTAATATTAACAGAAAATAGATTTTTATATCCGGTTTTTGCGACATGTCTATATTTCAAATTGTGTATATTCGATGATTTAAATGTGTCTGTCAAAACGTACGAAAACGAAAAATACGCAGAATTTATTTTACTAACTGAAGAAACGCTTTACAATGCACGTGTTGTGAATGATTCAGAGGCTAAATTTACGCAAATTGTCTTTGTCCGCAAACATGTTGCCAATTTTACAATCTACGGAAGGCCATCGGGGACATATTTCTGAAGTCATTGAGCTTTACAAAATAATGCAATTCATTGTTTATCACTTAGATGTAACAATATGAAATATATAAAGAGCATAGTTTATTTCAGTCGCCGTTTAACTCTTAAGTCAATCTCAACGATTAAATACAAAGTTCATAATCAGAAAACTGATAGAAAAACACATTTGAAGACAAATTCTACATGAATTGGATAATGTTACCTTGTACATTTATTGTTAATGTAGGTCCAGATGGTTGCCCTGGAGGAATACAAGACCATACATTATTATGTTGACTTCTTTGTACATTCTTCACTGTCACCTGATATACTGTACTTTTACATGTATAAGAATATTTGGTTGTATTATATAAGATAGATGATAGTGGTGATATAGCTCATGCTCCATTTTGTACACCAATTGATGTAGTACAAGATGTTGTAAAAGTCACAATATCTAAATAAATTGATGTAAGTAAAGATAAAATTACCTTGTACATTTATCGTTGATGTAGGTCCAGAGGCTTGACCTTGAGGAAAACAAGACCACACATCATTATGTTGACTTCTTTGTACATTCTTCACTGTCACCTGATATACTGTACTGGTACAATCATAGGAATATTTGGTTGTATCTGATAAGAAAGATATTGATGATCCTAGTTTACATTCTCCATTTTGTACACCCATCGAAGCAAGTGAAGTTAGCTTCCAGCTGACATAATTCACTGCACTAGATACTGTACATACAAAGGTTATATCACTCCCTTCAACTGCATCAGGTTGAACAGGTGTTAATGTAGTCGTCTGACATCTACAGTATAGTACTGAAAATACAGAAAAAGTATATTAATGATTAAAATCATATGTAAACAATCTTCAAGACAATAAGAAAAGGACAGAAAGAAGAACAGGTCGTACAACAAGCTACGCGTGTTGATATATTTTACCCAGTGGACATGTCCTTTAAAACATCTTAAAATTATTCACATACAATATTTCACTTTATTATAGTGCATAATGAACATTTAAGTATTCTATGATGTTATTTCAATCAAGTACATGTTTGTATAATCTTAAAACAATACAATTGTTAAAATAGTTCGTCCCCCACAAATTGGTTTAATGAATATGTTTATGTTGATATACACTATCTTTACAAATACAGTTTACACATTATAATTTTTTTTTGGCTTGGTGCGTCAATTCAACAATATACAAAATATGCCAGAAATATCATTTTATCATATAATTTTTATCACATAAAAACAAGTTAGCAATATTTGCACTCTATAGACAGAGTCTCATATTCTGAATAAATCATTTTGTTTCTACAATAATACTTTGAAACTGCTTCACAGAAATGAGTACTCATGGTGTTTCCCCGTAAACGGATGAATTCAAAAATTGAATAATATGCTAGGTTTTCATAAAGCCGCGGCCGTGGCGTAGTGGTTAGCATGTCTAACTTCGAATCCGGAGATCCTGGTTCGAATCCCGGACGCGACAGGTCATACACTATACATGAGTTGTCGGCCTCGTGGTACGGTAAGTTAGTACTGGTGATAAAATATGTCCAGGAGACCTATAGTAGGAAGAGCTGACCGTCATGCTGATCGTCGTGTATATGACCTATATATGTGTTGAATGCGACGTTAAAAAAAAGAAATTTTGATAATGGATTTATCTCAATATATACATGTATATTTTTCTGTAATGCACCTACTTGTTACTGTATAAATCCATAATATCCTGAGAAACATTTTCCTAGTTTCCATTTAACTGTTTCAATAAATACGTGTACGTTTATAATAGCTTACTTTTCTAGATATAAATGTTCGTGAATTTTAAAAAGTATTTGTAGATCTGCATATTTCACATATTTAAACTTCCTGTTTGTATTCTTATCGACTTGAATAAAACCCGTTTAAAATTAGTTTACATCTTCGGTTATGTAAATAAAGGCTAACATAACTCAGTAAGCATATTGGTTTTATTTATTGCCTTCTGTATGATATATAAGTTTAAGTGTGATTTAAAGTCTATATCCATATCCTTGTTGCACAATCTTAAAAATTTGTGCACAAATCCTTATAATTGAAATCGCCTCCATGCAGGTTATCTCCCTCAGTATCTATCTACATCTAAGTGGATTGCAAAAACGCTTAGTTAATTTCTTGATCTAATCAAATAGCAGTGTACCTAATGAAGACAAACACGATACCTCTCAAAATCAAAGCGTGAATCCTAAAACTGAACTAATTCTCCTAAACATAACAATTATAGTAAAGGTCGTCCACGTAATCATTGCGTACAAACATAGCCAGTTTCATTACACACCAATATTTAGGGGTGTATTATTTTTCAGTTTTATAGTTTAGTTATTTGACACTTATTTTATAAACATACCACTGTATGAAATTTAAAATGTTCATATACAGTATTTAAAACAAATTTTAAAGATCAAATTTGTATGTTTAACCAGTAAAATGCCGTGCATGCATCAGCTTATTCACCTATTCAGTGGGCAAGTCCATTTTTAAAAGTACAAAAACACGTAGGAGCAGTGATCCAGTGGCAGGACTCGCGCTTAGGGGTCGAGAGGTCTCGGGTTCGATCCCCACTAGAGGCTATGCTAATTTCCTTGAGCATGAAATCAACCTACAATTGTTCCACTCCACCCAGGTTAAAATGGGTACTGTGAGGGATCGCCTGCCTGAGGGTGATTTCAGTGACCAGGAGTTAACGTACAAGATTGTAAAGACGGCTGAACATGTAGATAGAAGCAGACTTTAAACCGCACTTTGTTTAACTTTAACAAGACCTAGAATACGATCTATAACAATATTCACATGGATACACAAAATCAATTATACACAATTTACAATTTTATGTGCAATGACTACGAATTACAATTCGATAAACACTTATTTATTTCATTCAATTATATCAAAGATTGCAAATCTACATACAAAAAAGTAATATACACATTTTTTTTGAATAAAATAACAATGCTGTATAAAATGATTTGTGTCTCTAAGCAATATTTGAATATATTCTTTCGTGTAAAACCAAAAGCGTAAAGCCTCAGTCCCATAATATCGTGGCTTGATGCAGACCCGTACGTGCAATCAGTCGTAAGCCGTGGAAAGCCTTACGTATGTATGGTGTGTCTACGGGTTTGTGATAACATTAATTTTAGAGTCATGCGGCCAATCGTAAGAGCGGCAGTACGGGCATCGTACGGGTTATTTACGGGTGTAGAAGTCTCCCGTACGGCGGCCGCAAGGACGATGGGCGTATACATTTTGTCAGATAAGATGATGACGTAAAATCGAAAAGAAACAAAAAGAAACGGAATACGTATCGTATGACCCGTACAAATGTCGCACGGGCCTCGTACGTCACTCGTAACGCACCGTACGACAAAAAAAACGATTTCATTATTAACTGTAAGCCGTAAAACCGCAAGGATGTGCTAACAAAAGCAAAAATATGTTGTGTACAGACATGTAAGGGCTAGAATAGTAGATGTCCGTGCGGGCTGTCGTGTGGGTAACGTACGGGTCCGTAGGAAGAATTGAATTAAAACGAGTCGTAAAGACCTGTGTCTGGAAGATGTGTATCCAGATGTGATCACGTACGGCACTAACCCGTAAAGAGAGCCGTGGATAATCGTACGGAGATCTTTAGGGCCACTTAAGGGGAACGCACGATACCTTACCGCAATAACGACACATAAATTTCGTAGGTTTCATGAATGTAAATATTTATTGTTGACTAGTTGAGTTAAAAATTACACGAATACGTACACTACGCTTGTCTGTTTTATTGAATGTTGAAATAGGAAAAGTTGAGAAAAGCAATAGACTAACTTGTCTGATTATGTGGAGATTCCTGTATTGCTGTTGTTTAAGGTTCTGTCTCCCCCACCTTACTCGTTCTACTGAGTAGAAGATTTAGTAATGATAGGTTTTGCCTCTCGCCTTTCCTTTCTTTGGCCGCATATGTAACTTTAAACGACTCTACAAAATTAACCTTTCTAAAGGCAGTAATAGAAACGTTAACAATTTTCTAATTTATGTCAACGAATGGCATAGAACCGGGTATTTGCTACTTTTCATACAGGATGAAACAGAAGTTGCGCATCGTCCATGTTTCAATACGTCATAACCAAGATAAGTGATCAAAGCTTATTCCTGCCATAAATAAAGCGTTATACCCTTCATATAACTGCAATTTGCAGTCATAAAGTTTTGTGGCAATCCTTTGGTACTTAAATAAGTGATGCCTTTTTGTTTGACTTACAGATGACAGACCCAATTTTTTCTTTATCATAGTATATTCAGAGAAATTTATGTCTGCCACCTGAGGGTTGTCTACCTTGAGGATGATCCATTAAGTGGACAACACAACTATTTTTACCAACATGGAACTGCCCACCAATTTGTAAATTGCGTTGCTTATTTCTTGAACCAGAAATTTGCTACAAGATGGATTGGACGAAGAGGTGCCACCAAGATTTCAATATCTTGATAAAAATTATGGAAACGTTTTAACTAACTTTTCATTAAACTGTTGGAGTTGGATCATTGTTGACGAAATTACATCCTAAACGGCACCACCGCAGCCACCAACAGAGTGGTGGAGAGGGAAATATAAGCCTTCAATACTATGTTATGCAGAAAATGTGCGCTGAATGTACACATTGAGGTTACCTGACTTTTGGCAAACCCTTTATATTTGTGTTATAGTGAGAATAGTGACTTTTTTCACTTCGTTTGTCATTCAATTGATGACATAACATACACCTATTCACTAATTTAAGAGTTATAAGTTATAAGTACCTGTATACAAAACGATACATTTACTAAATGTCGACCATTAGCGTAGGTCCTATAGAAGAGACAGATATCTTTAAGTATAGGACTGTACATAATAAATGTATCATATGCTTACGAATATGCTTACTATACGGGCGATTAATTAATCTATTACTTGTTGCGACATGGGCAAGAATAGGACATTTTTAACATTAACGCGACAAGGCCTTTTCAATATGCTCTTTTTCACTACCAATTGACTGACAGATATGCAGCTTAGCAAAGATTTTATTCTTTTTCAGTCCAAAATTTGCATTTCATACATGCACTTTTCTCAAAATGATGTGAAAAGTGCCAGTACTTTACAAAAGCTGAAAGCATATTTATTCATCACCATTTTGCGACATTCCTCTGCACTCAATGGCCCCGTTTTTTCTGGCGATGAAGGGGATATGCATTTTCAAACCCCATTGACAAAGTGGAGAATCTGACAGATGCATGTATAATGTCTATAATCTTGTAAATATTGTCGTTTTAAAAATGCAGTAGATTTTCATTAAATGCTTTCATAATGAGACATTTATCAGTAGCACTTCGTCGCCTCAATCTAACAATGTCCTATCTCCATTTTTGAAAAAAATGAGATAAACATCCAAAGTGACTAGTATGACCTGGTTCTATCGTCTAAAAAGGTTTAGAGACTCAATCAAGACAAACAGCTTAATTTGCCAATTGTACATTATCCTATCACCACACTTTTTCTCTGCTCACAGCGTAAACATTGCTCTATGTCCAAGACATAGATCAATATTTGGGCTGAAAACACTGTTATCCGATCAAATGTCACTCATTCACTGTCCTAATTGATCCTAACAATGCTCTAAGTCCATAGAAGCTCATTCAAACATTGCTCTATCTCCTATCGTTCAGTCGAAGTACACACTTTGATAATGGTGATTTTCTTGCTAAATGACATCAATAAACTTGAGTATACCTAAATTAATATGTATGCTACAATGTAGGCAGTGCTACAAACTCAAAATGATAGAAAATTTGCCAAATACCATTATATTGACTTCTTGGAGATAGCACAATGTTAGAACGTAATATATCAACCAAAATAAGCGAATTTTGATCTATCTCCAAACACTCTTTGGCAATTTTCGTCATGTTTGTGCTGAAATACATTATTAATGTGCCTTCCAAGTATCATGTCAATACAGACTAAAACAACGAAGATATAACATTTCGAACTTTTGAAGTCGATTTCCCAAAATTGAAAATTTGGTAGTTATGACATTGTTAGATTGAGGCGACGACTTTCATACTATCACATATTTATTCATGCGTTAACGTTCATTTTATTCGAAATCGGCTATTGCAAGCGTGTATCCATTACATCGCGCGAAATAAAATTGTACGTAACCATGTCGCACGTGATCATTAAGGTGACCGTACAAACATGACTAAAAACTACACATCCGTACGGAGCAGTGCCTTGAAAATATGCATTTTTATTCCATGTCTGGCCACGATTTTGTTCGCGATTTGACTTTAAACTTGATACGTGTATCCAAGGCTCATCGCACCTCCCTGGTAAAAAGTCGATGCGAGTACACAATAGTTCGTACAGGACCTTAGGATGCTAGATCGCACGGTACCCGTACGGTGCCCTTACGGCTATTTTTATGTTCATGGAACTGTAGCTTTAGATCAATACTCTATGCTTATTAATTGACTTGTTCATTATGGTTACTATAAACCAAATTTGTATAGCGCACTTTTCAAAGTTAATATATATTTAAAATCGCCCCACATTATTTTTTAAGTTCTAGTATATAACTATGATTTGTTGTTAAGAATTATATAATTTAGTGGAGTTATATGTTTGTAATGTGGGTATATATTCAAGATCATTTGGACAGATAGTTTATATTGATTAAAATAATTTTTATTGGACAATTTCAAACGGACTTATTAATGAATATCGAATTGGTAATTGTTCAAACATCAATGCACCAAGATTTATCATACCGAGTAGATCCAACAAGAACACTATTCTGCAGACTCAGTTTGGTTCATTTAACTAGTCTATTTCAAAGTCGTAGTTTATTGAACCAGGATGATAGATTTAATGACCATAGTAACCAATAAACAAGAAGGTCTTAACGATATTTAGAGACTGAGGGAATACGGAAGGGAATCCCCAGGTTTGGTGCCGAGTTATTGAAACTACGATTGCCAATGGTAACATTGTAACTGTCCTGGAACCTGTAATAGACAGTGACTTGCTAGAAGAGAAAGAGGTCTCCATTTGGTTTATAAACATGTACAAGGTATTGAATATATATGGGACAGTGGTTATAAGTGCTAGTGTGCATAAATCAAGAGCATATATTTGAGCAGCTGACAAACAGGAAGTCAATGAAGTTCCCTGAGCACTGGTGCTATATGATCATAACGACGTGTTCTAGTCATGATTTTGGCTTTGCATTGGCTTTTTTAATGTAACCAGTCAATTATCAAATGTTCTTTTAGCATCCATAGTAAGAAACTTTATTATGCGAACGATAATAAGACGATCTGCATGCAATATTAAAATGCTTTCCTTTCCCATATCCATGTGTACTGTGAAGTAGGCACCAATATTTCAAATATAGTGTTTAGAGTTTGTCACTGAAACATCAACTCTAGATAATGGACATGTTTTCAACATATTAACGATTTTGTTTTGAAGAGAACAACATAACTTCCGCCTTGTCTGTTATTAATTTTAGCATGTAGTCATTCATTCATGATATAATTTCGTCAAACGTTATGATATTTATGATAGTGACATAGTATAACATTACATATTACAACATATATACACAACTAACAATCAAACATACCCAGCCTAATAAGGCTTATCTAGACACTTATACCCAAACATGAGACATGTATACTAGGGAGACCATTGTTCGCCACCTAAAGGATATGAATGAATACAATGTCAAATTTGTAATTTTAAACTGTCTTTTTATTTTCAAAATATGTAAATGAATCATAAAGCTCTTTTTCCATCAACTTTTCTAGGGTTTATTCTGTTAAATAACGTTAGTAAACACAATATTATGGGGCTGGGTGTAAATGCAGACTACTGTTTTAGCAGAACCAAAAGTCGACACTGCAAATGAAAAATAAGTATTTTCTTCATTTATGTGAAGCAAATCTCAGAGTTTTTGTTTTAATTTATATGTATCATGTAGATCTTTTACCTTCAAACCGGGATGTTTTTCAACAATTTTATGACAAAATCATCAAAATTCCGCTAAAATCAGTGCAGGTTTGGCTCCGCCCACAATGAAGCTCCGCTTTACGTTTAGATTTCGAGGCAAATACGAGAATCTGAGCTTATTTAAGTGAATTACTACCTAAATATCATCATTCCCACATGCTTTACATATAGCTATTTAAGTTGTGGTGACAAAATTAGGACAGGGACGAAATTAAGACCTCGGAAGATATATATTTACTCAAAATGGGCAATGTTCTGGTGCATATTAAAGTCATGCGACTTTCTATTGTCTTTTATAGAGCTTATAATTCTTATCTATCAACCTCTACAATGCCAGTATGCCCTTAAGGTGAAGAAAGCTTTATTTGCGCTTCTGGAATGGCGCTACTAAATGAACGAGCGTCCATGACGTCCGTGACGTCATGACTTTGTGCACTGAATGTAAGTGGATGAAAACAACAATTTATTGATCTGAATTTGATCTAAAATTACCCAAAGAGACGCAGGCTAAATTAATTTAAAAAATCGTACCTTACTTGTAAGTTTGATCAGAAATACGAGAGTTGTTCTTTTTTTGCAGCTACACATCTCGACAACAAGGGCGACAACTAATAAACCACTATCATTAGTATTGTTTGTCAAATTAATCTCCCTTGATTTTACCTGTAACAACTAGGTTAAAATCATTTCAATGCATATTTTGTCAAATCTTGGTTTTTGAAATAGATTATTTCAGTAACCCTATCCTTGTCATTATCTGCCTCAAATCGTGTCTACATGTATTTATCAATAGCATCTTTATGATTCGTTTTGTTTTCTGTTTTTAACGAATGTAAAATATACAGTTAAGCGAAAAAACAGAAAAGGGGTGATCTCAAAATGACAATAATTTGTTTTAATATGCTATTTTCGACTGGGTTAGTAGCGCAGATGATAGCGCTTCTGAATTTCGAAGCTAGTGTCCAGAACGGGGTTAAGTGTTCGAATTCTACACGAGAAGGTAATACCCTTCCATAAAATTTGACAATAATGTCATTTTTCCTCTAATAATACGGTATATATATGGAGAGGTTTCCGGCCACGTGGAGGATAGGTGAGTATTATATACTAGTTATAGACTAAGGTTCGTGAAAGCTAGGTTAGGCGTGCTGGACGCCGTTATATGACATATACAATGTGTTGCTAGGGCTTTAATCCGACAAAATAAATGAACCTTCGACTCTATACGTAAGGGTTATTTTCAAAAAAAAAAATAATACAATGTTACAGCTACGGAGCAAGATTTAACAGTCCTTGATGAATGATGGGGTGTACAGGTTGCTTGCGAGGTTTGACATTGTCTTACATATGAACAGTAGAATGTGACTAGGATATAGGTTAGCTTAGTTGGTAGCACATAAGTCTACTGATCAAGGGAGTGCATGTTATTTTCCCGGGAATAACTTTCGTGGAGCTTGACCTAGAAATTAATTTCTACGGTCATTTTTTTGCCATTGATTACATATCATGAAGGTCAGTTTAGTCACTGACAGAAGCAAGCGTCAAGTTACTGGATTATAGCTTAACCCAGAGTTTTAGCCTTTGAGGAAACGTCAAGTACGACTGACAGCCGTGGTATGACCTATTACAATATATAATTCAAAGGCTTCAAACCTGACCTAAAATGTGATTTAAAGTAAATTAATGCTACAATGACACGGCTTCCAAACTTTATCAACCCTTCAACCACCAAGAAATAGCCCATCCTATATAAGTCAGAAATGATTCTGGATCTGCAACAATAAAGCCCCTTTATCAAGACTATCGTATACTGTCCATGAACTCCAAATAATTTCAAGCATTGAATTATTACATATACATGGATCGTGAATCAAGTTCTTGCAACTTAGATTTATCACACTTGAGTCCGTTTCCTGGTCCCTAGCATTGCACAGTAACGATAAAATTTCCTGCTCAAGAAATCAATGAGATTGAATTGGTATTTAAATTAAACCAACTCGGATCATGTTAACTGTTCAATGTCATAACCACTCGGCCATGCCATCTCTGTATAATAGACTCTATCGGACTGTGTTTGTCACTTCCTCTTCAAGATGAAAGTTGATCGAAACCGAAAGTAGAAGAAAATACTTACAAATGATATTTAGCTCAGTTAGTAGCACGCAAGTCGACTGATCGAGGGGTCGCAGGTTCGATTACCCGGCGGGGCATACTTTCGTAAAGCTTGGTCATGAAATTATTTCTACGGCCATTCTCCCTTCTACCATTGATTCTAAATCATGTACGGCAGTTGTCAGTCACTGACGAAAGTATATGCCTAGTAGTTGATTAACAGCTAAATTCAGAAATTTAGTCTTTCCAGGAACATATGAGTAGGTTGACTGACCTCTGTTATATGAACTATACAATGTGTTGCCACGTCGTTAAACCCCAACAAAAAAGGAAGAAAATGAAACGGGTACTTATCTTTCAAATCATAATGTTTTGACTAGTTCATTGTTTATATTATTAGTATTATATTCTATAGACTTCAAAGTTCTGTATCTGTACAACGATGTGACCACTGCTTACGTGATGCGTCTGTGCTCACCCTCTGGGGAGTGCTCTGTGGTCAGTCACGACCAGGAAGAGGTTACTTGAAGCTCTCAATTAACCTGACACACGCGGTATTTTCTTCTAGGGCGTTCCAGTCGTGTATTGTTTTTACAGACATGATTTTTATATTGCTGGTTTTAGAAAAAAAATAAAACAACTCGAATGGTTTATACTGCTGTTTTTATATCTTCTGTAAATGAATATAACTATCGAGGTATAGGGGCTTTAAGAAAGGGTTTATACCTGTGTATAAATTACTTTGAAATGTTCTCCGATGTTCTATTTTTCCCCATTTGTCTCCCTTGGGATACATTAACATTTAAACCTCGAGCTTTGCAAGTTGTTGTAACATAACTTCCTGGTACAAAGTACATAGGTATGCATAGTTTTGTGGAGACACCTAACTTACTACATAGATAAGTATCTATCATAGTTAAAATGGCCATTGTTCAATGCCAAGAAATGAAGTGAATATGTTCTTGATTATTATATTAGGTCTATTAACGCTTAAAAAGTATGGGCATACATGTGTGTATATGCACTTCATGCATAACAGCAAAACTGTATACATACATGTTTACAAAAAATCAATACATACAGTATTTGAATGTCTATTATATATATTTACTAATATACAGTCATAAATCTTCCGATAGCTGATGTCAGCCGTAAGTCATGTAAATAACCTACTTTCGGTTTCGCATTATGGCGTCAAATTATATCATACGATATGACTCATCACTTCCTTTTGTTATCAACAATTCATCCAGCAAATACTGTACAATTCTCAAAATTTTACTCATATATAATTCTTAGAATTTCATCTTCAGCCTATGTGCGTAATGTAGCATACTTTATACACATGGAACAGAGCGAAATTGACTACATATTTCTACATATGAGTATAGTTCACCGGCGGATGCAGGGGTGAGGGTTCTGGGGACTAGAACAAAAGTTAAGGAAACGTTCATTGATTCGAATCTAGTGATTTCTACATGTCTATGCAATGGATGTAGTATGTTATGTATTTAAACTACACGTACAAGTATTTTTAAAGGCTATGAGATGGTGTACTTGGAGTAAAAAAGTAATAAGGAAAATCCGATTACTAATCACGTAGTTCTATCGCCCTGAATCAAATATATTCTTTCCTCATTAATATTCATAGCTCGAATTATTGCTTGTATTTTAATGTACAGAACAGAACAGAACTGAGCAGAGCAGAGCATTTAAAAGCAATGTCATATTTAAGAGAATAGAGACGTGACACCCTAGTGAAATAGAAGCCTGGATTCGAATCCCACCTGAGGTACTGCTGTAGTATTGAGCATGACATTTCTTCACTGATCACTTTGTGTCAGTGGTCAGCTACTGTCACAATTAAAACAACAAAAACACCGGGAATATATATAGATATATAGATAGAAAAGATACCAGAAGCCTACTGGGGCTTGTAGCTGTAAAGTCGTTATGCATGAAACCTTAACTATAAAATGCCATAAAAAGTAATCCCCTCATTTCTAGGTTCGCCTATAAATCGTTTTATATTTATATAAATATATATATTTTATATAATCAATTAGGAACGCACTGCGTTTGCCATACGCTTACTCACGCTATAATAACTGTTCGAAGTGTTTGTTGATATTGACAACGCACGTATCGATGGTATCAGGGAAGTCCCCTAAAACAACTTACGCGCGACGTAGTTTATATTTTCATATTTTCATAGACGTCGTAGCCTATTGGATGTCAAAATCTATGCATGCATGGGGTAATCTAAGTATTCATGGAATGAATCTATTTTCTGAATTTATATTCAATCAGCTTTTTCATATCATATTTCATTTTGTCTCGGTTTTTCATAAAATTCAACGACAAGGAATGAAAAGATTGTGCAGTACAGTGCACCCCGAGAAACATAACACATCCGGGTCCAGCTAAAATGTGTTAGGAATATAGAGGTTTCCGAGCTCTTCAGGATTATCAAATTTGGCTAACCGAATGTTTATTTAATTTTTAGACCCCTAATTATCTATTATGTCGAATGTCAAAGTAAAAAACTGCACTTGCATTTTGTGCCTTTTTTACCTACTGAGTTAGCAAATCCATTTATTTAAGTACATAAATACGTACGGCCAATTATGCGATCTTTGTAAGTAATCATTGCAATTTACTTAAAAATATAAAAATATTGCATCAGTTAGAATAATCTCTAATCAATTTGTTTCTGACAAAATATGCTTTGTTCGAATTCTGCGCAAAAATGTTTCGAAATGGCATCGTATATATTTCCGATGCAGAAAAATAGGTGTTAAGCAAATATATCAAGAATCGCAATAAAAAACACAGACCTACAATATACCATGCAGCCAAACAGCGACGAGGAAAATATTTTTAGGTTTTGACTTCTGAAGGCTTCTCGGGGTCTTTAAGCACAAGGTTGTACTGTATTGTAAAATGATTAAGGAAGAACTGAACGGTCTATGATTTAACGATTACATTTGAATTTTTATAGATTTAAATTAGATGCAATTATAAAAGTACAAAACATGAAATCTTAAATAAATATACCCTATTTACAGATTGCAACTTCAATACAAACTTTTAATAAACATTAAATTTGTATAGAAAAACTTTGAAAGCCGTACATAAGGCAGTGTTCTATTACTGACAAGTTTAGTGCAAATTGGCATTCAACTGTAAAAGATGGTAATTTCACGTATACAAACATACCCAATTTGTAACGGCAAACATGATTTTAATGCGACTTTTGTGACTTTTTTAAATCTCTCATAATCTGTAGGTAACTTTCCCTTAAAATTTCAAAAAAACTTGTTATCAACATATTTACAATGATAAAACAATGTATTCACTACAATAACTCGAAAACTAGAATATGTATATTGTTTCGGCAAAAACTTTTGCCTTTTTCAAGGTAAATATAAATAATATCAACGGACGTGACGTTCGTAATTGTGCAATTAACCAATATATCAATTTTAATTATTACTTTTCAACATATTTACAATACTGGACAGGTAATTTTAAAACATGTAAATATTAATTTAATCTACCAGCGAGTAGCTTTAACTTAAAAAGATAAAAATGTTATTAGTTTTTAAGAATCTATACAAATTTTGATAAACTTTAACCATAATCAATAACAAGCTTTATTGGATATGAGCACGTGGTTTAAAGTATGCCATAAGTGTGTTTCTTTCAACAGTATTTTGCTTTTGAAAATCGGTATATGTAAATCGGTTGCAGGTAGCCGAGGTACAGTTTTATAGCACAGTTTAGTAGTATGAAGGTTCTCGGCTGCGTCAATTGGGTTTTACCGTTACATGAAAATCCTTTTTACTGGGTTTAACGCATTGTAAACAAAATTTCATGTTATTTATCGGTGGCCTGCGCACCTTACCTAGCTCTCTTGGATCATTGTCAATAACCAGTACTCACCTATCCTTCCACAAGGCCGGTAACTTCTCCATATATCTTATTACTCGAGGAAATTTGACATTATTGTCAGATTTTCACGGAAGGATATACCGTCCTGGGTTGGATTGGAATGAGTGCCCTCTACTCAGGACACTAGGTTCGAAACCCCGGCGCTCACAAAAGCGCTAGAGAACCAGTTTCCATGTAAATTCAAAATATATAACGATTTTCTGTGAGGAAGTAACAGTAGTCTTCTTATAGAAGGGTACTTGAATACTGGTAAAATAAGTGTGCAGAAACTGGTTACGTGAGTCAACCACCGTCCATAATTTTTTGATAAAGTTTTGATAATCAGCAAAAACATCAAACAAAAGACGATATATCCTAATAAACAAAATATGTCGTATCTGACCAATTACCTTTCTATTGATCCGACCACTCTTTTGTCTTTTCTAGTTGGCCTCTAAATGAAATGAAAGATAACTGACCAATATCCCTCTTCTATAAAATTACTTACTGAGTAAACCGAACAAATTCAGAGCTTTCAGTGCTTTGATGGCATCTGTTTTTAATGAATAATTTGTCGCTGTATGGGGGCTTTAATTATTAACTGTGACAATAACGATCAGGAAGTATAGAATGTCTTACGCTACAGGTGCAAACGTGTAGCGCTGATAGGTTGGCATTGTATAACAAATATAGTTGTTTACCATTAATACTGCGTTGTAAAATGAAAATACACAATTACCTTTTTGTCATTCCATTGTGTCCATGGCCTTGGTTGCTATTAACGATAAAACAAAACATACTGCATACAATTGCAATGCGGTGGAAATAATATGTAGTTAGGTTAAAAAATAGATTGTCTTTTGTAGTTTAAACGTGCATTTTTTACTTCTAAGCAGCTACTTAGCAAACAAATACGTCTACTCAAAATAGTATTCATTTGAAAAAATCCATTCGTGCCAGTATGCTATACACTATAGACCAAGGTATTTGGATAGACAAATATCAGATTAATCGTATTCTTTTGGGTCGTACTTAATTGAATTCTATCTTGTTTACTTGGTATATAGTTGTTACCAGTACTTTAAAGATGAATTGAACGCTACCGAGTGACTTCTATGCTCACGGCTTGAACCCTTTACCACATAACTAGTTGATAGGATGTGTCGTCTCATTCAAAATTAATTCAACATTGTTTTTGATAGGAAATCCTTGACATTTTGAGAAAGATGCAGTTTTGCATTCAGTTTAATTGATATTTGAATTCGCCGAATATGATATGACATTAAATTTATGACCATTATATTAAGTTAACGTCAATTAATGGCTCGACTCGAAGTACTTTAAGATGTATCATTTTCGAGTCTGTTTTCTGGTTCCACTGTGCAGAGCTATCTGCATACAGTTTCTTGCTAAAAAACAATGAGGTATGTAGGGTGTGATCTGAACCAACGCGTAGCGCTGGCTATCCAATGGTTTCCCATCGAACGTCGCAATCATACGGCTCCGATCATTTAACATGTATCTATAATTGCCTACCTCGACTTTCATTTTTTCTGCTATGCTTATCAATGCCCTCCTTCATTAACAATAGACGCATAATTTAAGTTTGCTACATCATTATCATATACAAGATTTAAAATCGCCCTTTAATATACTGGAAGAATGCTTTTTATAGACATATCACGCGATACTGTGGAAGTACATGTATTGAGGAACGATCGTTGCTATTTGTAAATCGATATAAACAGCTTACCTGAGAAACGTGAGACTATTCATTAATAACAGACAGGTAAACCGAGTGTGGTAAACGATTATGTCACATATTCATAGAATATTAACTTATTTATTGGATTGTCCGCCGTTTTGTATTTTGTTTGGTTTATCGCCGTAGCAACGCGTCGTACCATCACGACCGTCAGCCAATCTACCCACGATTCCTTGGAAGGTTAAATCTCTGGATATAGCTGTTAAAAAGTTACTACGCCTATACTTGAAAACTGCCTTACATGACTTAGAATTAGTGGTAGGAAGGCAAATGACCGTAGAAATTATTTCATGACCAACTCCACTAATGTATTCTCCACCCAGGAATTGAACCATTGACCATTCGATCAGTAGACTTGGGTTCTACCGACTGAACTAGCTGGGCGGGCAAAGCCGTTTGTCAGCTAAAACTTTTTATTAGGCTAATTACGGCGACATATTAATTTTACAAGCATTCCAAAACCATTTACCTACTTCATGGGCAACCTAACTAAAACATCACCTACTGAGAGGGGCTGAAGTGTGTCACTGTTCAGAGGTTGTTGCTCTGCATATATTAAAATGGGCCAACGGGAAATATTAAAAACTGTTGTTGTGCACAGAAATTGTTCTGTAGATGGCCGCTCAGCAGAGGTTACACTGCGAGGTTAATGTTAATGAGGTATTGCCTGTCGCAGAGAATCGACCATTAAACTCATGATTCGAAAACTTACGTGCTACTATTTTTGCCTAGATTGCAACATTAAATGATAATCTAAATCATCTAATGACTTGCATTGTGATATTACAAACGTGAACCTTTGTGACTGCCTGCGGAAACAATCTTCCGGTTGCTTGTATCAATGTATGATTTACTGACAACATCTATAATCGAGCGAGTATCTATGCGCAATTAAGACCATATAGAAGTATATCATGTAAACTTAACTCTTTTTCAAAACTTCATGAAAATGTTTCACTTTCATTTAATCAATTACTCTTAAAGACAGTGCACATACACCGCTTTGTAAAATTATAATCACTGTATCAGTACTAGTGTGTGTGTTCACCCCGGCTGTATATAACGAATACACAACCGCATCTCATCAAACTAATGCAGAGTGATGATGAATTCCTCTGTGTCATAGACACGGCATCGTGCTATTTATGAAATCAGTTTTGATTTTGTTAGATCGTTTTTCTTGGTGTAGAAATACATGTTGGGACGCGGCTTAACATCGAACTACTCGACATTTCCAAATGACGTTATCTATAATTTGATTGGATCTCTTTTACCTTGGTGTAAGATTACATGTTGCGAGGGGCTTTAAATCTGGTCACTTCGCATTGCACATCAGAGGCTAGAACAAGAAATTGTAAAAGAATCATAATGTTAACTAAAATCACCGATGAATTACATGTATATTTGAACAATAGCCGCGTTTGGTGATATTTCAAAAGTTTTTAGTCATGTGAATGTCTATAAACCAAACCGGAAATGGTATCCTATTGTGTTGTAAAATTGATAACAACCACTTGTAAGAACAGAAGTTTATGCAAACTTTGCATTGCAATGACTAATACATTTAACAATCAGTATTCATCTTGCACATTGATCCAACTTAAAAGTTCAAGTGATTTTAATTAGTACATCCGAACGTCGACAGTGTGGGCAATATGTTGATTAGACTATCCTTTAATTGACTCAATACAGGACCATATACAGGACCATTTTAGTTTTCAAACAGATCATGTCTTTAAGATCATATAGAAGAATATCGTGTAAACACAACTCTTTTTCAAAACTTTATGAAAATGTTTCACTTTCATTTAATCAATTACTCTTAAAGACCGTGCACTAACACCGCTTTGTAAAATTATAATCACTGATTAGGTACTCGCGTGTGTGTTCACCCCGGTTGTATATAACGAATGCACAACCGCAACTCATCAAACTAATACATGTTGCAGTTATTCTCGTTTCAATTCGCAATGCAGATCTCTCTACATGAAGCACACCAGCAGGAACAGCGTGTGTGGTTGTACAGGACCTTGACAAACTCGTCGACCAAGTTCATACAGTCTGTGCCCACAGGGACCTGGGGCACGGCCACATGAGGCACCCAAAAGCTCCAAAATTTTAGCTTACCAAATATTGCATACTGCATATTAAAATCGATATTCATGATGCAAGAGTGTGTGCTATGCAAGTATTTGACGTCATATAAAGTTTATGTCCGGGTAAAGACACTTTACCATATGTAGCTATCTGTTACTTTACACTGGCCTTAAGTTGACAGCTGACTGCAGATATAAGTTCTTGAAACTAGGATACTTGTATTAAATATTCAACAAAATCGACATATGACAATGTATGTACAGATAACTTCCGGGGATGTATGCTCTTCATTACTAGGTACATGTAATATAATATGAATTCAAAATTCAGTACTATTGCTGATTCATTGTTAAAGCTACCCGCTCATACATTGTATTACATTTAATGATATTTTAAATAAGTGATAATATTAAACAGCTGAATAATAAACTGACCTATATAATAAGAAATATGAAATTAAGCTAAAAAATAACGTACTGATTTCATCTATATCGATAATATTAGGAATCGGTTGTTTGTACTTTAAATTACCATCTGGTGACAGTTATTGCCTTATAAAATAAAAGGTCCAGGGGCCCGTATTATCAAGCGTCTGACGATCGATTATGGTCGTAAATCATCTATTTTGTAAATTTTGTTAAATTATCGTAAGATTTTTGATAATATGCTGCCCACGTCTTTGGTCTCATTAGACCAAAAGTACATGTGTACATGACTGTACTGATTTCTATTAGAACCATTTAACAATATTAGGCACACAATATGATCACATCTTTTGTTATCATATTCATTGATGTTATTGTTAGGCCTATAATTTTTCGTACGATCGTTTTAAGTACATCATCTTACGAACATTACCATACAGGAAGACTGTAATTAAAATTTTGTATTTACAGTCTAACTAACTCTCATAGTTAAGTCAATACGAATCTGTTATAGAAGTACGAAGGTGTACAATGTAATATGATAGTTTGTATTGAAATAAATATGAATAGTTATTATGCATTGCAATTGAGATCAAGAATAAAATTGTATGCATTTTTTTACTCATAATTTATTTCATATCAGATCCGATTATGCATTTTGTCTGTTTATATCTTACTACAATATTAAAAATCTACTAATCATAACAATGCGTTTTATATATAGAAACCTTGGACAATGGAAAAATAATATCGGTTAATCATGCATTTGTTTGCAATAGTTTTAAATCGAATAACTGTCGGCCATTTTGATTCATACGTACATGGCCACGTCGAGTCTAAACAGATCGATATTTACAGTTCTGAAGATGTTATTGGTATTACTCGTTGAGGATAACATAATACATTGTTTACAAATAATGTCGTCACAGGCAGGTGATTTTTATCAAGGCTTTGTCGGGACTAAGTCCAAGTCATCGCTTTCCCTGGGTGCGGGTTTTATAAGATTCGCGCGCATTTTGAAAAAAGTCAACCACCTCTGAGCCGGGGAACTTTGGGCAAACTATACATGCTTCGTTGATGAATGACTATAAAAAGTATTTCATCGTATAGACTCATGCATTATCATGCGAAGTCTCATCCAATATTGATGTAAATGTCTAGGCATACACACTTGTATTTCCTAATGATCATGGCGTTCTAAAACACGCTACTATCAGTTGGTTAATTGAAATAAGACGACTCGGTTTTGTCATCAATTTCTACCTGCATACAGGTGTAAATCTTTGCTATGCATGTCACGCTTAGACAATGTTTAGTTATCTTTTATTCAACAGTAAACCAATCGTAACTATCGTTTTACTTGTTGCAACATTTAACTCATGAGAATGACCAGTTGAAACTATACGTTGTATTAATCAGCGTTAGGGGTTAAAAACAGTTTCAGTGCGGTTTAAAGTCTGTCTCATTGTACAAGTTCACTGATGTTTTATGATAAACTTTGATAGTCGAATTCACTTTCAAGCAGGTGATCCTCACAGTTACCATTTACACCTAAGTGAAGTGAAACAGCAACTGTATGTAAATTTCTTGCTCAAGGAAACTTGCAGTGTCCCAGTATGGGTTGGGACCCGGGACCTCTCAAACCCTAAGCACACGACCAATCACCCTGCCACTGCTCCTGCTGGAAGTTACTGTTATTATAATTTATTTTCATTGTACGTCCTACTTTGTATTTTTTGTTCGCATAAATAAATATTCAGGAAGTCACATATAAACTACTATCTTTTCACAAACTCACAAGCCAATATTAAAATACCATATTTGTGTGTATGATAGACACCATGAGATTATTGTAGGGTAATGTTAAAACTTTATACACGTAATAAAATATCTCACCTAAAACAAATACATGTGGAGTTTTATGTTTGATTAATGATTATTATTTGATAACATGACAAGCTTGTATTTTACACATACATTTACAGTACACATCAAACGCCCTTAAGCAAAATCCTATTTTTACTTTACGATATAAATTGCTCAGAGATTTTTTACCCTAACTTGAAAATACTAATCCTTATTCCATGCTGTAAATCTACATAAGTTGATAGTGACATTTTTATATGATGTTTACTCAAGAACTATCGACATTATTCACCACTGGTTTCAAATTATTTCATGATTATACAGTACAACCTCTCTTGAGCAACACCCACTGGGAGGGACTAAAGTGTATGTTGCTCATTAGAGGTTGTTGCTCTGCAGATGTCAAATTCAATTAAAATCAATCCTTGGGGAAATATCAAACTATGTTGGTGTGCAGAGGGTTTTGTCTGCAGAGGACCTCTTTGCACATGTTATACTGTACAAGTACTTCACTCAGGTAAGCTATCGATAAAAAAGACACAGTTGAGTTTGATATAGTATATTTTCAATAAAAATGAAAAAGTATCAAGTGTTCAAGTGTAACAGTGAATTCAAACATAAGAAATGATATTAAAAACTATATCAATGTTAGACATGAAACAAGGACAGATCAAGCAGGAGCCAAATATGCCTATGGAGTAACATAAATCATACATTTTGAACGCATACACTTTAAAAGTGAAAACTGACACAAAGGGTTATACCCCAAAAAATAAACAAACTCTAGATTTATATTATGGTCAATATTAAATTAGATTGTAATCTATTTTATACAGAGTTTAATGCCGTGCCAATACAAGTTAGATTGACGGCCGCAAGCACACCGTACCCAGCTTCTCTGGACCCTTGTCTCTAACCAGTCCTTACATATCCTTCTGCAAGGCTGGAACTTCTCCATATACCTTATTAATGCAGAAACATTAACATTATTGTCAAATTTTCATAAAAGGACATAACTGTCCAGTGACAATTGAACCCTTACCCCGTTCAGGATGCTGTATTTGAAATCCCAGCACGTTACCAACTGTGCTACAGACCATGGGCAGAATGTAATCTGTAATTATCGTAATTAAACATTCAACACCAGCTGGTTCTGTCCCAACAGAAGTTAAAGTTTGTGTCACATACATGCTATTCATATAAATAATTTTGCTCTATAAGTAGTAACTAACAATAAAACATACAAAAATACTACCATAATTATACATAAAACGTGACATATGATATTTGTAAAAAAATCCCACATACATACAGTGTCCTTCTAAAGTCCTTGCACAAAATTCTGTTAAAGGATAAACCAACTCTATTTTACCCATTACAAAAGGAAACATAGAATCATCTTAGCCAATATCTGATTCCAAATTCAGCATTGTTTGGTTTAACAACATAGGATTCAAACAACTCAAGTATTAAATATGAAAGAACTTCAACTAAAGTAAAGTATGCAGTATGCATGGCAGTTTTTTCTTTCTCAAAATTTCATTTTTGCAAGAACTTTTGGAGTTCTCTGTATAACTAACAATGAATAAATGCAACTTTTACAAAACAAATCATTTGATTCAAAACTCATTTTTTCACCTATCAGGTGATACATACAACGTTTGAAGTATGACTGTAGAAGCCAGTTTAAATGGTCAAATCGAATGTAGGGCGTTGAACATGTATGATAGTCTAGCAATACATGTAGACTGTGATGTTAGTTGTTAGATGGATGACCAAATATCATAAAGATTACTTAAAGCTTAGAACTTGTTACAAGACATAATAATAATAATAAAGAGACGAAATAGCTCAGTATTAAGCCCAAAGTTTAATGCGTAGACAATACAAGTAAAAATAAAAGCAACAAAGAGAAATCAAGTGCATACCAGAAAGTATACGTAAAATGACATAAATGTTATTTGTATTTCTTATTCTGGGTTAAACGCCCAGCCTACACAATTAAATTTATTTCATGGGGTCCAGCACACCTAACCTAGCTTTCCTAGACCTTTGTCAATTCCTGGTACTCACCCAACCGCCTATCATTACATCATACTCAGTGTTTTAAAATGCCATTTATAGAGCAAGTACATTTTGTAATTTAGTGTTCTAAACATTTTAGTATTTATCAATTGTTACATATTTTTAGGAAATTTCGAGTACTTTGTTTAAACACGACACTATTTATAACACGTAGTCTTGTTGAACGCTCATAATTAAATCAGTCTAAAGTGCTTGTTAAATTGTAATAACTGGCTGTAAATTATTGTCATACTATTATAAAAACACAAGACTTCAGATCTTTAAAATACACTTAAAAAGTTGATGTAATAAGAATCTGAATTCAAAGCGTTCAGTAGATAATTTTTAAAGAGATATCCATCGACTTTGGTGTTAGATTGAGTTGTATTTCACTGAAAGAACTAAGAAAACATAATTTCATAAGTAGCAGAGCTTCGATTGAACATTTTATTTTTTCAGCTCACATAATTAAAGTTATCTAGTGGAATCTAACAAGCTCGTCAGCTTTAGTCGATCTTGTTGTAGCGTGTTTTGATAGCAACAAGGAACTTAACAAAGACTGAATTGAAATAATTTTGTTTAAGATTTTATATATTCATCAATGGCATCACACTTCACTGTAAAACATGAAGAAAACACTTATCTTTGGCAATTGCTCAAATCATTTACTACCTAATAAATTATTATGCATGATTAAACATAATTATGAGTAGATATTATTCTATTTATATCCGATTATCTAAAGCTATTTCTTGTATAATTTACTAACTGATACACGGCTATAAAATGCAAGATTTAGATATTATAACCTTAATGCTGAAAATCGATGCAAAATCTATTAATTGGTTTGTCAAGTATCACTCAATATGATTTGAATTTTATCACAAATAACAAATCAACACAACTTTCATTATCTGTGATCAAACTTATTATAATAGGAAGGAAATTTATTGGACTATGTTAATTTTATAGACTGATTTAAAGTTATCAATAAGTATCAAAAGTTAGCTTATATGACATACTTTCAACATTTAATTTAGCTATAGCATATTATAGTTGATGTACTATGCTAATGCACATTCACTAACTTCACAGTTATCACTGCTGGTCGTTAGACTACTGATATCCATAGATCAATCTTCATTGGGAGTCTTTTACTCAGCTTATTTTCAGTCGATATTGGTGCTATAGATTTATACTAGATACCAAATTACACCTAGTATAAAAGCAGCAGTCACTGGAAAATGTTTTGCAGAAGAAAACAAGCAGGGCCCTTGGTGGGATTTCGAGACCTCTCTCTCAGCCTCTCAGCATGCCACCTTTCAATTGACTGCTGTATCTGTATAAACTGCTAGCTAGATGCTTCAAATGACATATAATTATTATCAGTGAAATGTGAGATTATTCTTACCAATGAAGCTGAACTGTGTTAAATTCTTATACAACATACATACAAGTATAAATAATAACAAAAGTGGAAAGTAAAGTTCAGGGTCTATAGTCATGTCATCTTCAGCAACATCTAACGAGATAAACACAAATTTGATTTGCCCGTTTACTCATTTCGAAAGTATAATTTAATGACCCATAGAATGCATAAACTAACTACTGCCGTTCTTACAAAACAATCTACTTAATCCTTTGAGGTTTGAAATGCACAAAATCTGAATTGAGTTGTAAATGATGTGCAAAAATTAATTTTTTGTAAAGGATTCAAAGTTAACAATTACAATTCATTCAATAATGCGGATATCTTGAACAATGAAATATAATTTACGTTTCTAACACTATTTGAACCTTTCCAATTGTTTGGCTACTACAAGAATTTGATGACAAAAAGAGTTTGCTAACTATGTAAAGATCAAATGACTATATACCCTGAGGACGAAATCATATTAATTGAAGACACAAACTAAACTAAGAAATCAATAAATAAACAAATTATAAACATCAAACATGAACAACTTGTATCAAAACACATATCAAATTTATACATGAATATCACAGAAACAACCACGACTCATCGTAAAATATTTAAATCTCTTTGGCAAAGTACAGTTTTTTTATCAAAGTGTTGACCTATAAAAACTGTTGCAGATGCATTATCTGAATTTGAATGACTTTATCAAATATCATATGAGTGAAAAATAACACTGTTTCATGGCAAATATACATATTCAAAGACATGTTATATTTGTTTCATGGTTCAAACTTTAATGTGTATGTACTGTTTAACAAATATCGTAAAAAAGATAATTTTAAACCTTAAATATGTGCATGAGTGGTTTGATACTTAAGACGAATCATAACTTATGTATTTTACTTTTTTTAGTAACCCGATAATGATATTTTGTTTGTCAAGTAAATTGATACGCTGCCCTAGTCCTACAACATGAACTATTTATACATTCAAAACAGCCTTATTTCGAATCAAAAGCACCTTGTGCCTTAAACTTGAAGTTATACCAAATGATTTGTCAAAACGCATTCAACTGGAGATAAAGAAGAAATTCCTATCAAATAATCAACATAAAGTAAACGGAACAAAATAGAACAAGCATTGATTGGACGGATTGTATGAATAAAACACACCCTGAAGTTAAAAAAACCCACATAAAACAAATAAGACGCAAAATAAGGCTGTAAATAAAAAGAATGTAAATATAAAAAAAATGCAATAATACTTTTTTAAGAGTTTTGACTATTCAAAACATAGCAATTTAGGTTTAAGAAATTTGTAAAGATAATAAAACATTTATTAAAGGTACAGTGAGACAAATTGCTTGTATAAAACACACTAGTTTGATTGACTGTTTGGCGGATGTTTCTACATATTGTCTTATCATAATCTTGAGTTGAAGTAATATAATACATACGCCATTATTAAAAGGGTTAAATTAAGGCACACAAAAATTGTATAACTGCATTATCCCATTTTCAATGCAATATCCTGAACTGAAGTTTTAAAGCTTGGGTAGCTTATGGAAAGGAAGACATTATCTTACATATCAGAACAAAGTTTATAATGCACCAGTCATTTGTAATCTGCATCCCCCATCCCAAGGACAGTGAAATATGGAGAAAGTAGTCTTGTTTTTAATCTCCCCCAGCTTGGCCAGATTAATTTTATGCCAAAAAATTACATTGTAGCCAGTTATGCTCGATTAATAGGTAAAGTTTTATACAGGCATTTGTTGGGATGTCCCGACAATGCAGGGGTATTACATATACCAGAAATGTTATCAAGAACATGTAACCAAGATAGTGATATTTACCGGAGGATCTATTGGCTTAAAGAAAAAGCCCTCACTATCCTCAAAAAGTGAGCGTTACATACGACTGATGCATGTTTTATAACTTTTTTCTGATTAGTTTCACTGTATCTTTAATAAACACATACACCTTAAAGACAAAAAGTCATATGCTAACAACATAAACAGAAACAATGATTTAAAGTTAACTCATGTTAAACCGGTATCAGTATTTAGAGTCAATGTGCAGTATATAATCTTAACATAGCTAATGTTGTTCACTCAGTTTCGTCAGTCTTCTTTTTCTTCTTCTTCTTTTTCCTTTTCTGTTCATCTTCCTCGGTGATAGCATTTTGCAAAGATGGTAACTTTTTATTTTTACTTTCAAAGGATGGCATGTGATCCAATTGATCATCAAAAGCAGCAGACAACCCTCTGCTTTTGTTATCTTTATTAATTCCTGGAAGAGGCCTGAAAAGAATTGCAGCAGAATAAATCATTTCATTAAAACATTAACACTTTCCTTATCATATATGAGTTTCTACTAGGTTGATGTTGCTACACATAAACAGGGTATATAGTCACGTGTCATCTTCAGAATGTAAAAAAATCATGACTTTCGTCAAACTCTTACAGCCGTAAAAGCCAATAAAGATACAAATGGTGCATAAAATACCCATTACATTTCTATCACAACCAAATGCCAACAAGCAAAGATAAGCAAAGATTACTTTTAAACCTCTGCACATTGCCTAGTAGACTATTCAGTCAAATGTTTGTGCAAGGCATCTGCAGCTAACAATCAAAGCTCACAAGTTAAGTTAGATTCCTTTTGAAGAAAGGAAGATAGTAGATATTTTATGTACAATTTGATGCCATTGAAGTTTTTGTCTGACAAGAGAATACCTTCACATTTTTTTATTGGCAGCTGTTGAAGACAATGTGACTATGTACCTTGTATATGGTAACATAAATGATTTAATGCAGTGTTAACATGTACTGTTGTCATTTTACATCAGCCAGTCCACCTTATCTACCTTTCTAGATAGTTAACCAGCGATCAGGAAACCACTTTCAAAATCCTACATATATCCTGCTGCATTAGAGACCCAATTAGGTAATATAAATATCTTAATCAGTTGATAAGTAGGGAATAAAAATATTCTAAAAAATGTCAGTAAGTCAAGAACCAACTGCATTTAAATAAACACAAACAGAGGTTGCTTAATTCATAAGTGAACTTTATTTCTTTCTGGTAAGGCTTAATGTTGCAGCAACTTCTCACAAACAAACTCACAAGGCCCTGATAGACATACAAAAAGTATTTTACTAAATCAAGACCGAAAAAATAATTCAATAGTCAATCTCCAAATAATGTATGAGAAACACCATAGAACACTAGTCACTTGTAACCCCGCCCCTTTCTCCAACTCCACTTGTACTGCCATGTGACTGCAGGAAAATTTTATCATGTCTATAAAAGCTGGAACATACAATATAGTGGGACATATAGTCAGCTATTACTAATAGCTTACGGCAGTTTTTACTGATTTAAGCCTAGTATATTCCAGGATGGAACAAGTTACCAAGGGTCTCATATTTATATAGCATTAGTAAATACTGAAGTGTAAAGCCTTTTTTACATAAAAATAATAAACAAATAACCCACCCCCCAACAAAGCAACTGTATTTATTCTAAATTGTACCATCCAAATGTTCCCAGCAGGGTGAGGATTTAACCAGGGTCTGCAGTGCTCAAAGTCAAAGTCCCTATTTCCTTTAGGTTGTCGGCAGCGTACAGGTAATAAAAGACTGCTATACCAAGTATACATATAATATCGAGCAGAAATGCAGATATTTTGTTTACAGAAGAAAAGCTGTGAGCTTGCAATTAAGCGTGTTAAAAGTATAAAAAACATCCTGAAAATAAAATGTTGAGCTAGAGTGTAAATATGATACAACATAAAACTATTAGTGACAAGAAATAAAGAATTGACAACAACATGTGTCATACTTTGAATTAGTTTTCCACTCTGAAATAAAATACACGCATGATTATAGATACAATAATTAAAGTCAGAGTCTATAGTCACATGGTCTACATGGTAAACAGTCACTTGTCTTTCGTTGAAATTTTCCATTATGTTTTTAATCAGTTAAACGTCATCAAATGGATCATAAAATGATAACGTCTATTCCCGGTACGGTGAATTTAGATACTTGAATCGGATTCAGAACATACAACTACATTCATAGGCAAATACGATTTAGCATAACATACGTAGCAGTCACTTTATTTACCGCCATTCGAATAGTTTTGCCTCTGGAGCTAGTAAAAGAAATCATAAAAATAAGTGCTAATTAACCTTCCAAAGATCAAATGACTACATGCCCTGAATGTCACAATTTGCAACAGTTACATTAAGCACACTTTTAACAAGCACTGACATTTTATGGTAACTAACAAAAACTAGCCTAGATACATGCAAAGGGGAGATAAAATACAAATAAGAAGCTCAAGTTTTAGCAATATGATAAGTGTTCCTTATAATTACAAATTAGCTTAACAGCTTGTTTCATAAAGTAATGGGAATAGATTACCTTTTTTGAACGCCATGTTCAAGAGTTACGTCTTTTCTGGACACTTCACTGTCTGAAGTCTCGCTATAACATGATAATAAAATAGTTATTATTCTAGATCTTATGGAAGAAGAGCAGATAGAGAGGCTTAGGAGATATCAGGGGCTTGATGTTTAAAGAAACTATTATTTCTACATAGACAGGTGCAAACAATGACAATGAGGAGAAACAAGTAAATCTGTGAGCTAATGCTCACTAGTGATACCCCCGCAAAAATCTAAAAATATGCGACAAACAGGAAGTAGATGAGCAAGGAGCATGAAATCGCTTTACACCACATGGGACTATGGGATGAAGCGATATACAAAGTATTAGGCTGCTGCATGTTATAGTTGCTGAGAAAACTGCGACGGAAATTTTGTAACGGACGGACGGACGGACGGACGGACGGACGCACGGACAAGGGTAAAACAGTATACCCCCCTCTTCTTCGAAGCGGGGGTATAAAAAATAAACTATGATACAGGAATTTGCTCCAATAGCCCTTTGTTTTTTTCCAAACGTAAAATGAGAAAATTCATCCTAAACATAGAACTAAGTCCAAGAACTTTTGGAATGCACTGTAAACAGTTGTCATTTGTTACAATGAATATATATCTGGAATTCGAATATTTATGTGTTTCTCTGCTCTACAAACAATCTTTTACGCCACAATGAAAATATGGGTTCAAAGAACAAAATAACGTATTCTGTATTTCATGCTTTTCATCGATAACGTGTAAATAAGTTTCCAATTGAAGGATGGAAACCACACATTTGAGTTCTGAATTATGTCTATACCCAACAAATAAATAGATTATAAATAGAACAAAACACAATCTAAATACTATACACAGAATGAAAACATAACTCTACAATAGCTTGGCATGCAGACTGATTATAATAGTGATTATTATTGGAAAATATCAAGCCAGCTGAATAAGGAAGTCACTTCCGAGCACTTTTAAAATTTGCTTTTTTCGTGTTAGCCAAACAAAATAAAATGATAGCAAAAAGTGCATCCTCCGAATATGTCAGAATGTTTCATCAGGATTCAAACACAATTTTGCAAGTTTAAGTGCTACAATGTTGAAAACAGTTGCATATGAAGTTACTTTGTAGAGCAAGAAAGTGAGGACCTTACTACACTGGTTCATATATTAAAGAGATTAAGAAGAGAACAGTTAAATTGTGTGTTAAAATAGTAAGTGTTTTCTAAAATGAACACATTTATGATATATCTAAGAATACAGACTAGGCCATGGAATCAGATATAACAAATTTTGAAACGTCTATCTTGATTATATTTCAAAATTTCACTACTTAAGGGTTTATCAGTTTTGGAATTGAAATAAATCTATCAAGTTGATGGGGAAAACGTCTAACTCGATTATATTTCAAACTTTCACTACTTAAGGGTTTATCAGTATTTGAAATTGAAAAAATCTTTCAAGTGGGTGGGGTTACTAAATATATTGAAATATCCATAAATTCCAAATAATTTTGATATATTTTGTAAGTGATACGTCAAGTGTATAGACATGACTATGGAAATATAAAACAAACTCCTAACAAAGTGTACTTGAATAGGCTTATTAATATACATCGTAGTAAGTAACAACAGTGTAAAGATTTAACACCCCAAGTTTGCACCAGTTTCGTACAACCAACCGAATATGCTCCATTCAGTTATAATTCTTGTAACTTAAGCTAAATTGAATGAACGATGGAAAACTCAACGTTTCGGTACTTTAATTTCGTGAAGGTCAGAATTTTCCAATGAAATGATAAAATATCGCCAAATACCGGTACGTTAAATTCGCACCGTGGTACACATTGCCGCAGATGCGTATTGCAATTTACCGGTATATCGTGACAACCCTAAAGCTAATCCAATATTATAGCCACTCTGGCATGCCCACTTAATTCATCATTTCATCATCATTGGCCTCCTTCTGTCTGTGAAGACGATGGGTTGCGCTGTTGTGAATTGGTAGAGCATCGTCTACTGTGGCTGTGAAGGCCGATCCTGGATTTGCATTCACGATCACAATTTGTGCAGACAAACACTACATCTGGGCAGACTGATTGTGTCTTTCTCTTCAACCTCTTAGATTACCGGTTCTCTCTCTTTTTCCCCTCAGCAATCTTCACACCTACTTTCACAGTATGCCTCCAACTTGACCGGTTAGCAGCAATTGTCTCCCACTCCTCGGTGTCTATGTTACACGACTGGAGGTCTCTCCTGCACGTGTCCTTGTAGCGCAAACAGGGGCGGCATGTTGGGCGGGTACCTTGTTCTAGCTGCCCATACAGAAGGTCTTTGGGAATGCGACCTTTACCCATGCGCTGTACATGTCCTAGCCAGCGAAGCCGTCTCTCTGTGAGCATAGCTGATATTGTCATGGAATTGGCTCTGCTAAGCACCTAGGTGATTGTTATCTTGCACTTCCAAGATAGGCGAAGGATTCTCCGCAGACAGCGCAGGTGGAATACATTTAGCCTGCACTCTTGTCTGGCATATGTTGTCCAGGTTTCACTGCCATATAGCAGGGTGCTGAGGACGCAAGCCCGATAGACCTTAAGCTTTGTGCTGAGGGAGAGGTTCTTTTTGTTCCAAACTCTGTATGACAGTTTGGCCAGAACAGAAGCTGCCTTGCCAATCCGCGTGCTGATCTCAGACTCAAGGGACAGGTTGTTAGAGATGGTGGAACCTAGGTATTTAATAGTTATTACACAATATTCTTAATATATATTCTAGTATATAATATATACAGCAACAGACTTACAATTTCTTAGTTAGTTTCTTTTTCTTCCTTCTTGGTTTCCTTATAACATCAATTAAAAAACAATAAGCACAAAGCAACATAATTAACACAAACAAGCGTGTACTACATGTATACAATTTTTGCAGGTTTTGACACTTAACTTTGTTTTCCAAGGATATCAAAAGAATTCATTATCGATTACTCAGATATTCCGTATTAACATTACGGAAAATCCTCCAATAAAAGAAGCAAATCAAATACAGACTTGCAGTCAATATTTGTAATAAAAAATCCTTGAAGCTGGAATCACTGGGTTTCCTGCCAAGTTTTTAGGATCATAGGAATTCGAGAAAAAAGTAAGTGTCAAACCTTGTTGCTACACAACCTTGCACAAACATTATTCTACAATAGTTTTATTGGTTTAGTATTTTGGAACCATTCAGAGTTGAGTTGAGACTTTTAATTAAAGCCAAGCAAATCCCATGTGAAATCTCATCCTCATGATAATATTTGACTGTGCTACAAGTGACTATTGCGTTATTTTGTCCAAAATGCATTTTTTGCAATATAAAGGTAATGGAAGACAAAGACAACCATTCTTCATATTTTGTATATATAACAATCTGTATTCTAAAAATAATATACCAAAAGAAAAACAAATAAAGTGTGCAGAAAAATAAAACAAATCGTGAGTGCAAATGGGATTAAACCAATGCAAGCAAGCTAGCAAATAGTAAGTCAAATTTATGAAGCATTAATAACAAGAGCAGCTCACATACAGCACAATATTTATAATGTATGGGGTGCTCATGAAAAGAAAATCAGTCATTTATATGTAATCACTTTGAGAACTTGAAATGTGTGAACTCAAAGTTTAAATCCTACATTGATGATTTTAAACACATTCAATGACTACAACCATTCAATACTAAATAAATCCTAACTTATATAACATTCTTTATTGGTGCAATATTACATTCGATGAAAATGATCCAAGTCATAAAATGTGTAATAACATTTCAGCATGAATGGTTAAAATAGTATTATTGCTTAAGTCAGAGATAAAACACATCCTATCAACCATAGACATTATCATATTATGGCTTATGAAATAAAATAACAAAAAGAACAGAATGTTTGAAGAGATTATTGATTTGCTTTAGGAGGCTATGTACCAAAACACAATTAATATCAAAATTTACTTACGAAGCATCTTTCGTTGGTGGGGCAGGTTGTAGTCTTGGTCCACTATTTGTTCGACCTGCGTTTTCTCTTCCTTTGTCATTATTGCCATTTGCAGCAAACTTGCTTTTACCTGGCTGGTTTGGATGTTGGGTTTGTTTTGCAGGCTCTGTTTCATTTCCACAGCATAGTCCTCCTAGTGGCTCTGTTAGATGAGAAATAAATAACATAAGACAGTAATATACACGACATAGCATAAATTAGTTGTGTTCCATCTAGCTTAAAACATCACTCACGGCCATGAGTTAATGTTTACAGTTTTATATCTATTCACTACTCACTAACATAAAATAACTTAAACAAAAATAATACATGTATTTATTAGACCTCATTTTAGTCATTGACTGTAATTTAAGGCAGAACTATGTTTCGTTAACGAAGAAAAAATAATTTAGAAACTAACTTGACTATAGAATACTTAGGCTATGCTATCAGAAAGGATTATGATTAATTCTATTAAATGTGTTGACTCCAAGTAGATCATTACAAATATAAAGATAGACTCTGTAAACATATGATGGAAAATCAACCATGGCCAGCTTGTAAAATTTCATGAAAGGACCCACTCAAATACTAAATTCTATTTTACTGAAGACAACTGAGGATTTCCACCATTAACCACTTAACTATTTTCAATTGAGGAAATAAGTTAACTAACAAGCTATGGATGAAATTAGAGATAAAACAGAAACATGAATATGAAATAATGAATTTGATGATGATGAACAAAGTGATCATTAAGGATGTCTGTCGTCAAGCGAGTTGCCATACCATACGAGTCGCAATACAGAACATGTACCGGCAAGGTGATATAATTTTTCCGCAGAAAAGTAAATTAGATGTGTTTGTTTTTTATCCTTGCTTTTATTTAACAATTAAACCATACTGCAAATATATGGTAAAATGGATATAAAAGCATACATAGAAAGGTTTTTTTCAGATAATGTTTTAAAGGAATCTTTAGGGGAGATAATGCAGACCATTTTGAAAGAACACATACAGAATTTGGGGTTTAAGCAATGACTCATACCTGCATGAGCCTAGGTTTATTTCAATAAGCCTATATTACTACTTAAATAACCTTTTTAATGTTCCTATATGATATGGAACATACAATGCAGTTTCACAAATATCTGTAAATAGGTGCAACGCTAGTGATCATAGCATTTTTAAGTTAAGGCCATACCATATCCGAATTTTGTTCAGCGTCCGCGTGCGCGTAGGTTTTAGAGACTTCAATCAAAATAAAGAAACATTTTTTTTTCTTAATAATTCCGATGTTCTGGGATTCGATACGACAATTTAATTCAGGGAAAATTGTGTTCGGCAACGACGTTATTCATTGTAAGCAATTTATCGTAACCGCGTCATAAATACATTATATTCTAGTCATTTTATATTAAATATACAGACCATTTACTCATATTATGAGGTTATTCCATTGAAATAAATATATATAATGCATTGTTTTTGTAGTAAAAATATTTGTGTTTTCTTTTTTGGATTTTGCGTTTTTGCGAATAGGTACCTAGGTTTGTCAAATTTGAGTTGACGCTTAACAGAATTCCAATTTGGCACGGCCTAAGCAGTCTGCTGCAATGATGTTAAACCTTCATAGATGCCAAATTTGTTTTTTGTTATAAGCATTGATGCACACATATTTAAGTACACATTCAATAAAACACATTTACTCCCTCCTTTTTATATTTAAGAAATTTAATTTCAATTAATGATACGGTTTGTGAGAAAACTTTGTCATAATTGATTTAAGGGGACATTACCCTAAGCAATTCTGACTGATTATTTAATGCAGCAACCGTCTTCTCGAGGTCACTTAACATGGCATTATGTGACATAACATTTGAATACCAATATTGGCCAATGATTAATCAGAATTAAAGAAAACCACTTCTATGGAAAGGACTGATAACAAGATGAATAAAAGCTGGAACAACATGAGAAAATGCAAAACAAGATCCATCACAACATAGTGTGATGGTGGAGTGTGGTTGCAGCCATATGTTCCCTAAGGAATCGAGAGACTCCATTTAAAACAATGAAGGTTTGAACAACTAAACATCTGATTAATTCAGAACAACAAACAACAGAGGTTCTAAGCATCAATAAAAGACCATCAGAAATCAATATAAATAAAATAAACACACTTACCTTTTTATCTTCCACATCTTCCAGAAGCGCAACTATAATATTGCACAAATATTACCCTTTCCAAAATGATGGTTCGAAAAATTTTCTGGGCATATAACAGTACATTTATAATGTAAAAAAATGTCAGAAATATTTCTAACAGAAGCCATTTTTTGGTATATTGAATCTGTGTGTTGTGAATATATAGCAACAGAATAATGCACAAATAATATGGGCAAAAAGCGAGACTTTGGATTGTAAAGTTATGAGTATTAAACTAAAGATTGAATTTCTGATGCACTCTAAAACTAAGATATTACTAAAAGGGGACAACCCCAAAGACGTCAAATTTAACACAGTCAATGTTAATCTAAATTAACTATTTCTATAAGTTTAATTTGAAAGAAGAGAATACATACGACTGACAGGATCTAAAATGGCTGTCGTTCTTTTCAAAATTCTAGATGGTCTCAATATGTTCAAATTTTGGCCTCTTTTATCATTCAGATATTCACTATTTTGTTGACTGAACTATAATGCCTTAATTGTATAATGATAATATTATATTGACCATTATATTATTATTATTATATTAACTTTTGTCGTAAGCATTACGCTGAGTTTACATAATGGTATTCAAATTTATATGTTACCCTGTGGTATAAACAAACTTTCATGGCCACAATAACAACATGTGCTCATAGAATAATAGGATTTATTGCGTCTTTCGTGTTTTTTTATCAATCAAGTATAAAACACATAAGTTGGTGCTCCCTTGCATCTATGGTTAAACAATAAATTGGAGTAACGAATTAGGTCTATTGATGTAAATCTAAAATTCTACTCCAACATTGCTTCAACAATAAGATCACTTAACGCATTGAATACTCAATCTCACAAACTGATCGAAACACAAGGAAACATAACTACATGATATAGTATTTTTCATACTTTATTATAACTAAAACCACACTAATCAAGAATAAAGGTACAATAACTATTTTATATCATACACAAATCTTTGCATGCGTACATGGTTACAATTAAGGCATAAAGTAAATGGTGTAGGTACATTACCCCCTCCATGTCTAATACATAGTATTCCTAAAGTTCTGAGAAAAATGTTGTTTAAAGAATAAAACAATCCGCATTCACGCATGGAAAGCAAGGAAGAGTCATTATTATTCAAAATATTTCACACGAGTAAGCATTAACAATTACAGTAAAACTACTTGTGGTAGGCATGATTTTTATTACCAAAACTTAATTTGAACAAGAACATTTGGAGATCACTGTAGATTCAATTATTTCTTATAATTTATTTGGTACCTTGGGTACATTAATTTCATTAATAAAGTTTCATAAATCAGAAATGAAACGAAATTAAAATAAAATAATTAAAAAATTGACATCTAAATAATAGACATGAAATTTCTAAAATGAAAGTGAGCCGCAAAAGATCTTCTAAAACATTTTCTTAAACAACTGTGTGAATCAACCTATCTTTGACATATCATATAAAGTAAGAATACAACTTAAACAGGTCCAAAGGCTTATTTGCAATTTGAGTTTACAATATGACTAGCTGCTTCTTAACTTAACTTTTTACACGGATCATATTGGGTTTTAAATAATCTAGTATTCAAACTTTGTACTTAATATTGTTTAAGATAACATTTGAAATGTGATACACGATTACTTCCTGATTAGGGTTAGATGTACATCTATTCAACTGCCAAAAAGGAGTAATAGTGCTATTCATGCTAAATAATCATACCTATGAGTCTATGTTTAAAAATAGTTTGGAAATTCGAATTGATTAAAATTCACACGTATAAAAATTAACTTCCTTAATACGTTTGAATAGGTAAACAATTTATAAGTGAGTCTATTTACAAATGTAATGTATAATGTTAAGCTTAATATTGAAAACAAATCTACCTTTGAATGATAACAAATTGATTACTTCCTCTTTCAAATGAAAATCTATTTTCAATAGAAATGTCAATGGAGGAGGGAATGTATCACAGTGAATTATAACACTTCAATTTAACACACTTATAGTATTTTAAAAATACATATACATAGGTACAATTTTAAAGACATAAATTTGGTACATTATAATTCATCAGAAGAGTGATTCTCGCCCTATTGACAATTTCAGTACAACTGGAATAAATTTTATACAGTGCCATGATCTATCCAATTTTAGATCAGGTTGAACTAAGACTGCTACAATTTGCAATCTAATTGTATAAAATTCGAACTTGGGTAAGAAAGTAAAAGTTTGTACTACAGATTACAGTTGGCAAAATACTAAAAAGTCTAAGTGCATATGACTAAATTTTCATCCAAACGTCAATCCAATCTGACATACACGTGTTTTTAATCTATTAAAACCATGATTGTATCCAGGCATAAATTTAATTTTAATTTGGAACTTGACGACATTAAGAACCGTCTTTGTTAGTATCAGTAATGAGATATCTAAACTGTGATATACTGTTACACTGTAGCAGTCCTAGGATCAATTGTAATTGATTTTCTACATTTCAGCCAAGAGAAACAGTTTTGCAAAACATGTGCATAACATATTCATGATATAAAACAGCTCTTAGTTTATGTAATGTAAGGTTAGAAAAATAAAATGGTGCAGTCATAGAAAATTATATCATTAATATAATTCTAAAATATTAAAAAAATAATAGAACAAGAAACTGCTAACTTTCAAGAGTAAAATAATGTAATAAAAAAATCAGAACATAATCATCTGCAAAAATAAACAAAACATAACGTCAATGTATGTACATTCACTTAAGCAATACAATTCAGACACACTGCTGAACAAAGCAGATGAAATGTGAAAACTCTATGGAAGCACGCAGGAGACATGGTGGGAATAAATAAAAAAGAAGTATCCCCACTCCTAACTTGTGGGATCATGTTACCTCCATGCTTCCTTACTAATCAACTAGAGTAAAGGCTGATATTTGAAACTGATTTCGTTTTTATCACCATTGAATTACTTGTACACAAAACACAATAAATAAGTTTCAACATAAAAAGCACTAATATTCAAACAATCATGTCTTTTCAAAATATTTCTGTCAGTTATCATGTACATTAAAACTTCAGTGCTCCAAACTAGTCTAGCTACACGTCAATAAAGAAGGATTTAGACTAGTTTTGGGCTGAGCTAGTGATATGCTTATAATTACCATTTTAAGTTAACGTTGCGAATTCCAGGGAAGTTTACCCAACTAACATTTAAACAGAATCTCAATAATAATAGCCATGAGTTTTATTAAAAATGTTCAACTGATTGGATTAATTTTTGGGCTAAACAACACCCCCAACTCAAATAAGTCATATTGTACCAACGTCAACAAAAGATGACAATTTAAATATAAAATTGACAGAAGTTAGTCATGGTCATTTGTCTGGCAGCCAGCTCATATAACATAGCTTTCCTGAACAGATATAAAACATTTAGGGAAAGTTTCAGTTTGACTGTCGCACATATTGTGTACCACTAGAGTAAATTACATTATGATTTATGGAATGTAGCCAAGTTCTGCTTAAATTTGCATCTTCTTATTTTCCGCACAACGAACACTTATAACCGGTACAGTATATTGAGTTTGATGACATTTGATAGTTTCTTTGCATCAGAATTTCAAAAATCATTTTCCAGTGATTGATAGTGCATTACCCTTACACAAAAAAAAACTATAAAAGTCATATTCAGTTTGAGTGACCAAAATCAATGTTTTTGTTTTACAGCAATGGAAGACTGAATTATAATATATTTCTGATTTTCAATATTGTTAAGCTTTCCGGTTGGTCATCACACAATGTTGAATAAAACCATAGTTCTTCAAAAATTGAGCAAAACAGTACACGGTAATATTCACCAAATAAATGGAATTCAATAAATCTGTCAACTGCAATAGTAGTTTGTGTCAATTGATTCATTATAAATGACATCACAGAAACAAAATGATATTAAATACCATACGGGAAGTGTCATTATGAGGTGTTCTCAACATGGAATAGTGATAGTACTCTACAAAACTAGTGGGTGTCAAGTTGTCTGGCAAGTCCCAAACATGTCTTTATTTAATAAAATTTCTTTTGGGCAATCAAAATCTACAAGCACTAGATAGAGGTTGCTGCTAGCACGACGTATTCAGACAACCACCTTACATCTTAAATTCCTAGACTGTGGTACATATAACTCAGTTCCATTTTAGTAATATTGAATTCCTTTTATCATAGATCTATCATCCTTATTTAAAAAAGCTTACTTAAACAATATACAGAACAAAATGATCAATAAAACATTTTGTACAGACAACATCAATATAACCAATTTAGAATGTGAACTAGACTTATCACTGAATGTGATTTTATACCCCTAACGGTACATGTCAAGAAATTAGATGCTGAGAAAATGAGCAGAAAAGATTTTTCATCAAATGGACATCTCAGCCAAACATCAATTGACTGTTACCAAAATTGAATATTCACATGTCTGCCTGCTATCTGATTATGTTAAATTTGTAAAGATTGAATTACATCCGTGCAATAGAAGCTGAGAAATTGAGCGGACAAGTACAAGCAACAGACGAACGGAGGGACAGACTGACCGAACGACCAACAAACCGACCTACCAACCGACAAGATAACTCCTATATACCCCCTAAAACTTTTTCAAGGGGTATAACAAGGAACCATTAATCGATATTACATAAAAACAAGTACAAGCTATACTAATGCAAGGACATGCCAATCACTTGCTTTACGTAAGGATAATTTGATTTCAATTGTTAAGCATCATTACTAATTTTACAAACATATAACACAGTAACTATAAATATAATTGAAGATAAGTCTTATTTGCGAGGCACAAAAATATTGGTGCAAAAAGTACTAAGATTGATAAAAGGTCCAATTCAAAATACTGTAGCATTCATCATATATGAAACAATTTGAAAGTATTACCAACATTGAAATTCTTCAAATTCATACACCAGTACATAAGAACAAAATATATTCATTTGGCAAAATACAATACATACTGTACAATAAAACTAAAATACTATATACATTATAATAAAAATCAAGATACACAAAGTAATATAAACTAATTAAATAGCCACTTTACTATGGCACAATCTAAAAGTCATTTATAAAGCACAGTCATAGCCAAGGGGCTCTGCTCAATAAAAATTGCAAGTAAAAAAATCTAAATTAACTTCTAAAATATCATTTCAAAATTATCAGCACACAATTATGAAGAATAATAGTATTTCCTCGAGAGTATTAAGTTCCTGGGATTGTGGTATAAGTTCATTTATAACTAAAAGCAGTGTTACAGCCACATAGCATTTTAGCTTGCTGAACCTCATAATATAAAAACCTCAAATAAACATCTAATTAAATGTGCCCATAGTGGTAAAAACACTTCTTATCAAAATCAAACTGGAAATAGATTAACAATTCGTCCATAAACAAGTGTCTCAACTTGTATAATTTT
This sequence comes from Mactra quadrangularis, assembly GCA_025267735.1. Lineage (NCBI taxonomy): Eukaryota > Metazoa > Mollusca > Bivalvia > Venerida > Mactridae > Mactra > Mactra quadrangularis. The sequence continues at coordinate 45,504,313 of CM046299.1, read as the reverse complement.
TAACATTTTAATATTAAGCAAGTGAGTTCTTAGGACCAATAATGACTCACCTAAGACTCCAAGAGCATCTGACACAAGGTTTTTTACTAGAGGACCAATGATGCTACGTTTGTAATATTAAAAGCCTTTTGCCTTATGATTTTAACGGATATTTACTTAAAATGTAAAACCATCGACTTCTCGGGAGTATAATTCAACCCAAGCAGCACTCTTTAAGAAGGGCTAAAAGTTAATGCTACATGTCACATACAATTATTAGCCTTTTTGAAAATCTGTTTTTTTTTAGAAATTATTGCAGAGATGCCAGATAGACTTCTCACAATAGTTTATCTTAACTACATTATGCTTTTTTGAGCAAAAATATAAATAAATGAACATTACAACTTTTCTTTTAAAGGCGGTTCAGCTCACTTTGAGGTTAAAAATGCAACACATATAAGAAGAAGAAAACTCACCACACCTTGTGTACATAATCAAGACAAAAATTAGTAGTGCTTTATGCAATGAAAACATATTATGAGTTCTTGCAGAAAAAGAATGCAACAACGAAGAATATATTGTTACATTTGCATTTACGGCATGATATTTGTAGTTTACAAGATGATAATACAAGTGTAAAATGCTTTATAAATATTAAAGTACAGCATGTGTATGTAAAACATATGACTATCAACATGACTGGTTCCATAAAATACAATTACTGGAGTTAAAAATTCCATTATCTGAAGTACTTAGATATGCATAACCTAATACGTAACTGGTATATAATCGTATGTTGTAATATTGCAGAGAAAGACTTCAGCACTATTTGAATAAGAATTGATCTCAGATTTAAACAAAACATGTTTAAATACCAGACATAAGGGTCATGCTAAATGGGGGAGAATACATGCAGACACCATTCACTCTGGGTTACATATACATGTATACACCTGATTACAACAAGAAATAATCTTATATACATTCTACAGTTCCATCTAAAGTTAAAAAATTGTTAACACTAATAGCATTTCTGAGCAGCATAATTATAGCAAATGGGAACCTTGCTATTAAAGTACCAATAAAGAATGATTTAAAGCTGCATTCCCATAGATATAAAAATAGCCGTGAGGGCAACGTACGGGCGCCGTACGATCAAACTCCACAAGGACCCGTACGAACTCTTGTGTACCCGTACGAACTGTTACGTTTTTGCCAGAGTCCATGAGATGAACCCAGGATTTACATATAGGTTTCAAAGTCAAATCACGAACAAATCAAGACGTAGTACGAATTAAACTAGCATATCTTCCAGCTGAGGCTCCGCCCGGAGCGTCGTTTTGTGCCATGTGCGTACCGTCACCCATAGTACACAAGGTTTCCCACGATCTACGGCTGTCTGCTTGTACAGGTTCGAACAAAGCCAAGATTTTATGAGACTGAGGCATTACCCTGCTGGTTAAGCCATGAGCAAAAACTGACATTTTTTCTCCTTAACAAAACAGGACCATTTAAAGATGTTCTTATGACAATACAATTAATTTGACAAAGATATAACTTGGCTAAATTATTGCCTTGGCAATAATTATTTCAACAAAGCCATTCGAATCCTGATCGCAATGGCAAATGAAGCCAAAAATTAGGTGCACAAACAGCATGTTTGGATTTTTTATTTCCAAATTGGCACTAAATTCAGTTTCATTCAGTGTCCTAAAATGAGGTCTAAATTGTCGTATTTTCTGTGCTCAATGACTCCAATTTGTTTGCAACTAATTTAAAATGCTGTATCAGAAATTTTGAAAAGGGAGGTAAAGCTCATAAAAACATGGGACTGATCAATTTTTAGCACACCGATATAAATGACATCATGCTGCTTTTACCTAATATTTTCATTAGACATTGTTTTATTCTCTTTGAGTTTAAGTGAAATATTCACTTCACCTGTTAAATAAAAAAAACAACTATGATATATAACTTTTAAAATAATTCACTGACCCAACATGCCAAAGTGGTTACAGAGGAGAATGCCATTGGACATATCGCAGGCCACATTTACAACAGTTCAGTATAAGCAAAACAAACATGAAAGTGGAATTATAATTAATTAAAACCAACAAAATCTAAAACTTTAGATGGAAACATTAGAAACATACATTTACATTCAGATACATTGTAACATGCACACACTTCAATCAAGGATACACAAATTGTATCTACATGCTTCTGTTACTTATGATGTGATCAGCTTGGATTTTAGTATAGGATACTAAAAGAATTTAAACTAATTAGATTATTTAATTAATCTCATATCATTTCAAACAAAATTATGCTCATATGTGTCGTCTTTTTTTCAAACTAAATTTAAAAAATAAATTCTGACTATAATAGTCTCTTAGTATTAACAGTCACACTGGCACCAGAGTCCATATCTTATTATCATAAAATGATGCGTACATCCTTATATATAGTTCCCTGTGTATGCACACTACCTTATATCATAATATACATAGTATTGAACGTTTTCTGCTGTGCTTACAGCCCTAACCGTTTTTCTTCAATTCTACTTATATCTGAAAGAAAATATCGGTCTCGATTTAAGGATTAAACATTCTTCTAACATCATGCAAAGTTACAAGCATGTATCTAATACCGTTTTGATAAAATTTATAATAATTGTAAATATCACTAGTTTGCAGCGATTTAACGTCACTACTGACTTCCTGTTTAACTTAACCTGGTTGCCTGGACTAATGTAAATACGTACATATTCTACTTATATAACTTACGACGCGTAAATGTTTACCTTGACTTGGCGTTCTGATTGGGTTTAAATTTGGCGCGCTTCATTGACAAGGTACGGTAAAAGTCTCGTGGAGAACATCAACCAATCAGATTATGCCGGTTAATGCGTCATGATTAAACCGGAAATGAACAGTGAATCTCAAGCGCTGCAAAATGATAATATAGAAATAACTATTTAGATATAAAGTTTTTGAATAGCCTGTTTTGTAAAGAAATGTGTAATCTACACATTGAGACCGATATTTGCAGCCAAATATATTCCGAAAGGTAAACATGATCTGTCAGACCGTACCTACTGTAAAAATGGTTCAATACCATGTGAATATTATATAATGAAAGTATAGTTTTAACTCGTACACAGTAATGTATACGGAACCGATTTTTTAAAGTGTGTGTTGACAAAATTATATGTGTGCGTATTTAATGAGTGTGAGGACTCTGGTGCCAGTGGACAGCCAGTAATGCAAAGCAGCAATCAAAATAGTTAAATTTAGAGAGGATATATATGACGGATAAGTTCATGATCATAATTATTGGAATCAATCAAATTAACAAGTTTGGTAGAGTAAGTCAGGTCAAAAGACATCACGTGATGACATTGTTACCAAATCAACACCATAACCATAAAAAAATAAGTTATACAGTAAACTATAGGTTGTGGCAATCATACGTAACAATGGTTTACATTTTAATATTAATGTTTGGATTGAAAGCATTGCTGGAAGATACAGTCACAGTCATTATTGAAATTACTAATTGAAGTTTTTACATGAAAGACTTAACAAAATAAATTAAAAAAAAACAATTGAAATTTTCAAGTTGATTTAAAAAATACCAGAACGTGTTAGATGTACCCTCGCAAAAAGTGAAAGTGACTTTATATCAAAGATTTGAAGACTTCTACAGTTAGTTCCAGTAACCAAAAATAAAATCTTTAATGAACAAATGATACAAATAGAAAATAATACAATAGATAGCCGTGACACCAAAACAATAACAAAATGACTCTGCTTCAAATTAATAAAGGAACATTTGATATAAAGCAAACAGAATAATTGTAGCACCATGAAAGAAATATAAAGGCAAGGCAATAGTTTATCAATCACAAAGTAGAACAAGTCAATCAGTCAATCATAAGATACATAGTATAATATTTATTTACGCTTGATTGATAAACTAATCACTTTTTAGTCTGCCTCCTGGTCTCACAGTCCTGAGATTAGTAGGTTAAAGTATATTGATCACTGGACATTTGACGTCACAATAAAAACATGTATTTAATTTGAAGAAGCAAATATATGGAGCTTGTATCAGCAATAACATATTAACTGACCAGAACTAATATTCCAATTGACGTATACCATATCTAGTCCGTATTTCAAAAATGCTAGCTTTACAAGACTGATTCACATGCAAAACGTCTGTGCTTTAAGAAAAAAATAAAACCTCCACGTACACATAAACCATTCCTGGACTTTACGTAACTTAACTCTTTCATGGATTGAAAAATATTACCAACAGGAGAAAAAACTACAGAATAAATTATTCAAAATATTTCACATGAACCATTTCACATGACAAATTTCACATGAAATGCTAGCAATGATTTAACATCATAAGTTTATAAATTTTAACATTAACATGAAGATAAAAACTTGTTGCCCAAACCAAAAGTAAGGTCCTCGCAATCAATCAAATGACCGCCCCTCTTAACAATAATAGGACTCTTAAAGAATGATATAGCTCTATAAATTCTTGTGATCTTATCTCTGAACTAGCAGCTGATTCAACTTTCAAAAACTTTCTGTTGTTTAGAAGATTACATCTTTACTAATTCTTCAGGAGTTGCAGGAAACCTTAATTTGCGTTCTGAAACAAAGTTATCCAAGATTTGGACACATGATATCGTCATAATTATGAAAACAGCACCAGTATAGATACTCTTATAATAAGATTGAAGGGTTTTTGAGAGGGAATATAGTAAGACACATATAACCTACTACAATTGATACTGAATGGACGAATTTTGTAAGAATAAACATGTAGTACTAAATTAGGGACTAAGTGATTAATTTATTCAATTTTAATGGCCTTCTGTTAATACATAACAAATCTCTGCTGCAGTTGCTGTTTAATCATCATTACCATGGTAAATATAGCAGGTTAAATTTCTCAAACTACGCAGTGCTCACCAAAAGTTTGGAGTTAAATAAAATTTACTAAAATTCTAAAAATGTCCACTGTTTTTGTTAAATCATTATTTTTTTATTCTAACAAAATTAGCTATACCATTTTAGAAATGTTAGTTGTAGAAAAACACTGCCGTGTTGTAATCGTATCCTTATCACCTGTTTAAGATGCTAGCACATAGCAAGTTTTATACGCCAAATGTTTATGGCGTTTTATAAATTTGTGTAAAACATTAATGACTCAATTCAAAATTAGAAGATCTCAGAAATAATTAGAGCCTTGTTATAAAAAACACAGACTTTGGATCCTGCAGAAATTTCCACTTTGTACTATATAGTACAGATTCTGCTAGGTTTGAAAATGACAAAATGGATACAAAACATAATGTCAGACTACCATGGTGCTGTGGTCATACTTAGATCTTCATGTGTTTTTTAGAAGTTCATTGAAAGTTAAAAGATCGATCATACAGTATACAATATATACAGTGGTGAAAATAAATTAAACTTTAAAGAAGTCAATATAAAACCATAGTTAAGAAATAAACTCATTGAAAAGAAAGTCTAAAATCTCAGTAATACTCTACTTGATAATTTCATGCATTTTGTATTGCTAACAACAATCTAATATCCAAGTTATTTTAGACGTCTCTTCGACATCTAATAAGCGGAATTCAGAACCAAGGAACAACAATGTGAAAATGAAAGAAACATTCAATAACCAAGACAATTGAAATCAGAAAACGCCTAAATGAAAGACAATGGATGCTTATTTGGTGAACATTAACCACAATAAAATACATACAGGACAAAACAAGGCAAAGTAGGCAATTATGTCACCTCACCATCAATGGAATGAAACAACTTAAATTAACAGTCCCTAAACTTCATCCATGCATGATCATTATATATACCATATATATTTATCCCGCTTAAAATATTAAAAATCATACTGTTAGAATACAATGTACTTGATTTATAAAATTATGCTGAATATTGAATGAATGTGTTTTAAATATATGTGTATTAAATATACTATTTTGTACTCTTTCAATAAACAGGATGGCATCTGGAAAGGTTAAACATGCTCTCTATACCAAAGTAAACATAAAATGTAAGAGTTACAGAAGAGTTAATATAATTGTGTATTACAAGAAAATGAATAATGAGTTATGAAATGATGATATCACGAAATACCAAATGAACCTGGAATTTTATTCTTTAGATATTTATACTCAATTGAATACCAATACTAGGTATACAGTAAGTAGTTAATGAATAAGGAAATATAAAATAAAAACTCCCCCTGAAAGGGTTTCACGAATATTCATGAATAATTCATGACCAACATGTGCGACTTTTTTCATTCACTGACAATTCATGAATCACTAAACTTATATTAATGAACTTGTTTATGAACTAAAAAGGGTCACCATTGTTGTACATAAACTTGTTCATAAATATTATTATAAAAACATTATAATCACTCGATTGTTCATGAACCAAAGTTCATCAACATTTCTGCCATGATGAATAATCACAAACTGTTCGTGGATGTTCGAGAGTATATAAACATTGTTACGCAGAAGTCATGGCGAATGAGAGCTCAAAATAAATAAATATATGTATCTTAAAATATGCACTAATAGAATGAATCTGGTACAGTAAAGTTCTACCATAAGGACCATAAAATATAATAGTGTTGATAGCAGAATGGTCTTAATATAGGAAACTTTATATCAAATTAAGCTGGGGAACTCTAAAATGGTTGCATGATTTGGCTGAATAATCGAAGTATTATCTAAAGTGCAACCCTTAGCAGTACTGAATATCTGTTACGATTACTAATTGATATAGAAGACAGAATGATAATCATAAGCCAGTCTCTATAGCAGAACAATTATTACTGAAAATACCTAGTTTTTGCTAGTATACCGGGATGAACTTTCGAGATTTGTGATGAAAATCAAGAAGGAGTCATCGTATCTCGACTTTGGACACACTCAATGCCGATTTAATACAGTTTCATCCGGTAGTCATAATGTGGAGAGATGTACAGGAAGAGCTGCAGTGTTGCCCTGGACCTCCTGAAAATAAGACGGCATTGGTTTCGTTCCAAGGTGGATTCCCTGTCGTATTTAAAGTTTAAACACTGCGGGGTACCTCCCATGTGAACGCTGATTTAACAGGATTTATCAATATTTGATAATGATCTAAACGAAGTCCCAATAGATGTTGTACCAATTTTCCTCGATGTCCAATCTGAAGATACCTGGGCTGTTCACTGGGACCGAGTAAAATTAAGCAAAACACCTTGCATATATTTGTGTTATTTAAAGTTTATTACTCTATCCCCACTAACATATTAGATCTATGTAATAATATAATATTAAGTTTGACAAGTGTTACATTCTGGCAACGGTTTTGTATGGGACTATTGTCTCTGAGATTCATATAATTCCATTTAACAAAAAAAACTATAAAATATTACACTTTAGTCAGTTTATGCAATAAAATGGGACACACACTTTCAAAATTGATAAGTTTAAGAAAATATTCAAGCAGCAATAAGGAAGTTATCAAACATAATGCAGTAGCTAAGAGTGAGATCAAATAAAGGCAGCCATTTTGTTTTTTTTATTAAATAAGCAAACTTATCACATTTAGGATTCATGTTTATGCTTAAATAAATTGCTTTCTTGAGATTTGTTTGTTGTTCAGTGTAAAGGAATAATCAGTTTTGATAAATATTACTTAGGCTAACTTGAAACAAATTTTAGCAATATCCTTTGCTTACAATGTCACATGTTATCCTAAACGAGCTATACTAAAATAAGATTATTACACATCATTACATGCATGTAAAGCGTATCAAATGTCATAACATGCTGTTTAGTGCTACAACCAGGTATGCTCACACAATTGGACCCTTGACTCACAAAATAAATATATATACAAAAGCAGTCAAGACATGACCTACACTTCATGCATAACACAGATACACAATGCAATCATAGGTACAGCAATAAGCAGTTTGAAGAAGCATGCACAAAGCAAAATCCATAGTCTAACAGCGTGTAAGGAAAGCAAAACTAGTTGAAATTTCATAAAATGTACTACTAATATTATACCACAAGCCCTGGTATCAATGTCTCTCTATTTATGAGTTAACATTCAGTTATCTATATTTTCTTGCAGAAAAATATAAGCACACGCTTTGTACAGACAAACTTATAAAACAAGTATTTTAACCGAGAATGTGTTCCGAATTAAAGTGAAGCTACGTCATTTATTTACCATGTGAAAACTCAGATTGTCATGCCTATGTGTTATAAAAAATCCATTTCAAATTTTAACACAATACATCAATAAATATTCAATTGACCAGATGAGTCAAACAAAGGTAAAAGCTGGAAATAATTAAACATAGGTTAGTGTCACCACAATCAATAGTCTCCTAATGGTATACGTCAGGGTTGATCTAAAAAACTATTGACTAAATCTCAGAAAAATCACATTTTAAACTACGTACAATTAAAGCTCAATTACTAGAGGTAAGTATCACTTACTTCGTTTTAAACAATTTGGAAAATCATATGTAGAGTACTCCTAAATCAGCTTGAACTAAATAATTGATTGTTTCAATAACTTTGAAATAATTTAAGGTCATTAATGTCATTGTACAGTTAATTTGAGACTAGTGATCATCGTTACACTGAACTAAGAACATTTATAATGAAGTTATTATAATTAAAAAATTCTGAGGAAAAAATCAAACATGTAGATCTACCACAAAATATGTTAATTATTTTTAACTAACTAATATTCAACACAAATGTTATGATTTTATAAAGTGACATCTGACGAATGTCCAGCACTGTGTACTGCGTAGGGATTAAATTGTCAATAACACCGATTATTTTTATCATGTCAGTTGAAAGCTGTATGGTACTAGAACCAGCTGATATTGTTTGCGATTTTTAACAGTCATCTGATTAATAATATAGAAATATGAAATGCAATTATAAAAAAGTTCAGTGTCTTTATTGTAACTCTGTAGTACCATTCACACCACACTTCTCTTTTTAAGTTTTATCTTCTAGTCAGGTAAAAAATGAAACAAAAATACAGATGACAAAATAAAAAAATATAACTTATTAGGATAATGCACCCTAACATACTAGAACTGTCAATGAAGATATAATGTATTCTAAATGACCTAACAGTATCTAAAGAGTTTATTAAATACATTTTATAGAAATTGACATTTGGTAATCTAAACAGCTTGAATCCCTCCAATACTAATTTCTTCTAATTTCCTGCTTAAAAACAAAAAGAACAATTACTATCCCTTTAAAATGAAATATTATTTTTAAAAGAACACTTACTTTCATTTTAAAGAGAAATATTATTAATATTTCAAAAAACACATACTATCTCTTTAAAGTGAAATATTATTTTCATTAGAACAATTACTATCTCATAAAAATGAAATATCATTTTAGAAGAACAACTAAAGTGAAATGTTATTTCTTTAAAAAACCAATTACAGTATAATCTCTGCAGAGCGGCCCTCTAAAAAACAAACACCCTGATCAACAACTGTTTTTGGTATTTCCCTAAGCCTTAAGGCGTAATTTTAATTGAATTTAACCTATGCAGAGCAACCCCCTCTAGACAGCAACACGTGAAAGCCCCTCCTAGTAGGTGTTGCTCAGGAGAGGTTGCACAATCTTTAAAGAACAAATACTATCTCTTTGAAGTGAAATACTATATCATAACAAAACAATTTATCTGTTTAAAGTGAAATATTACTTTTTACATAAAACCAATTTTTGTCATTTTAAAATGCTTTAATGACTTATATCACCATAAATTAAAAATATTATTTAATTAAGAACAACAAGTAAATCTGTGAGCTAATGCTCACTAGTGATACCCCCGCCAAAATCTAAAAATATGCGACAAACAGGAAGTAGATGAGCAAGGAGCATGAAATCGCTTTACACCACATGGGACTATAGGATGAATCAATATGCAAAGTTTCAGGCTGCTGCATGGTATAGTTGCTGAGAAAACTGTGACGGAAATTTTGTAACGGACGGACGGACGGACGCACGCACGCACGCACGCACACACGCACGGACAAGGGTAAAACAGTATACCACCCTCTTCTTCGAAGCGGGGGTATAATTACTATCTATTGAAAGTGAAGAATTAGCTTTTAACCAGGATTGAAATTGTGCAATTCCAGTCAAATTTAGACAATAAAGGCAAGTTCTGATAAACTTAAGAAAGTAAACACAAATAGTCATGATGACTTTATTGAAATAATATAAATGCATACTATTCAAACATGTGTAAGTAGCAACAATGAAACTCTCAGAAATTGTAAGAGATAGAGATAACACTTACAACTTTCTACATGTAATTTACATTATCTTATTTCGAGGTCTGAACAGAACACTATTTTAACTCCCTCTTTTTTCAAATGGAGATACAATAGGGTTACGCTCATCCCTTGATTTGTTCAACCACATTTGTAGAAAAATCATAATAAATTCATGGAAAATTTTGTTTGGTTGTTAACTTGCTACAGAAAAAACTCACATTAGCAATAACAAGAACATTGCTTTTATTTCTATTTTCTTCTCTTATAACTTCTATGTTCAAAAATAGATTTTGATAAAATTCTTGTAAAAAGAGTCCAAAAACAAGTAAAGGTGAAATTTCACCAATGAAGACAACATTCAGGCCTCCCAGCAGGCTTTCGAGAAAATTAAGTTTTTTTTATATATTAAGGTGTATTAATTCAATTTGTGTCTTTACTATGATTCTATTAGATAGTGGTCCTGATTAAATTTGTGAAGATTAATGACCTTACACATGTTTTAAGACCATTCTGCAATTAAGACTATTGATTTTGATAGTTCTTATAAACGAAATTATGTATGACCTTTAAGGCTAGCGAAAATTACTTATTTAAGCAGTTGCACTAGTTAATAATTTTAACACATAACTATATATCATAATGAAACAGGCTACAGTAAAACTCGGATATAACATACTCGCTGGGCCATAGAAAAAAGGTATGTTAAAACCGAGGTATGTTATATCCATATAACATACTAAATATGTTATATATAAGAATGGAAAACGGGCCAGAAAAAATGGTATGTTTTAACCGAGTGTATGTTATAACCGAGTATGTTATATCCGAGTTTTACTGTATTGCGAGAGAAAATGTATCATTATAAATATACTTAGTCACATAGTAGCACAAACATTTATGAGAATTCTTTTTTTAGAAGCAACTGACTTGACTGACTAAATTGGACCTAATACTTAGAGACAAAAACCTTACTGTCTGCATTTTATACATAATTGTGTTGTTTAATAAATGTTTACAAAAAGTTGCTATGTTAATGATGTTGTAGTCCACTTTTTTCTCAATTGTAAACGTTTGAATAATTTCACGGTGATAGAAAACAGACTACATATCACAAGTGTTAGACAAATAGCAAGAAATCACCGTGAAATTAATCACGTTTTGACAGTTGAGACAAAAAGAACTATACATTTGTAACACATATAGATGGAAATTATTAAGTACTGTATGGTTAATTAGATAGATTTAGTTTTAAAATTGGGCAGTATAATATAGTTTTTTTCACCTGTCAAAAAGTCCAGTTGGTTGCACAATCAATTAGAAGTCAAACAGCTCTGTTAACCTATTACTGTGTGACCAAACGTGAAATGGTACCGACCTTATGACAAGTCCGAAAATCTTTACTGTATATTACGCACTTACAAACATATTTTTGTGGTAAAAAGCTAATAACATAATTGAATATATGTCTTTGTACATTTTATTCACCGTAGTGTTTTAACCAGAGAAAGCATAAATGCCATCAATAGAAATAAAGATATTAGCTCTAATCTAACTTTTATACTTACTACATTTGACCAGGCAGAATATATAAACTGCTGCATCACATACAAGTAAAATCCACACAACAACTGTAAATGCAATTGGACAAGGTTCTGTACAACACTCACTTTTACACTTGTCACATCCTGCAAATATATGTTATAAAAATGCTAAAAAGCCGTTATCAAATCACTTATCTAATGACAATTCTATTAAATAACTACTTACTGACCAGTAATTGACAAAGGCCTTGTTAAATCAACAAATCAGAGTGCAGAAATTAGTCATTGGACAGGGCCAATAACCGTTATTGGCCATATAATTACAGATTTCTGCCCTTTTTTCAGTTGTTTTATTATTTATTTAGGTTTTGCAGTGAGTTTGCCACAGGGTCAGGGTAAAAGACACATAGATAGTTTCTTTACACTAAACAGTTTTGCTTGTGCTAACAACCACCTCTGAATAGCTGGCCCCTGCAGACAGCGGCCATTCCAATTACAATTACCCCTCAACAAAAACGCTCTTTAAAAGGCCGGGAGCCGGGCGATGGAAATTGAATGGCTTTTTGTCTGAAATACTATTACCCAGGATATAATTTGGCCATGGTGCATCTTTGTCAATCTATTTGTAATGAATAGTCCAGTTACTTTAGATTTTAACATCAAAATTAATAAAAATTAGAATGCTTTTTGCAAAAATCTAGTTGTTCAATGGCCCCTTGAAAACAAACAAAGAATCGAGAAAAATCTAATCAGGGGAAAAATTTTTAAGTTAAATTGACATGGCTTGAACAGCTCACCATACTGACGTCATTTCAGTCGTATCGTGACGTCATCGGTCATTTTTTTATTTTCCGATACGGAAAAAGTAAGAAAAAAACGTTCCTATTTGTTGTTTTACACATCTTTCCACTGATCAGCATTTCTTATTTGACCCTACCAAGTGACTAAAACATCATGAGTTTAAATATAGTTGTTGCCTCTTTCATTGTTTACAAGATATGTCTGAATCGAGGGCGGTAGACATTAATCTAGATATGTGACCATAATCTGTATCATGTACACAAATTTTTGAATCGTCACTTTTATGACGATAACCTGCTAGGTGTTATTCGTATTTGTGTAGTATTGAAATTTATAATCTACGGAAGCCCAAGAGAGACACCATTTTCGTAAATAACAAAGAGATTCCTATGACCAATGTCGTCATACCTATAGGCCTAACTGCTAATGTCAATGTCAAGTGACCTCTAAATCACTTCTTCTTTTGGTTTCAGAAAGTCAGTCTAAAAGTTTTTTTGGACCAGCACTTAGGAACTGTTAGTTTATTGCTATTAACAGGTGCCGGCACTGGTCAACTGACTGGGTTTGGAGGATTATCGATGCTAGGTTCGTTCTGAGTAAAATGGATAAACCTCAAGCCCCTGAAAATCTTCTAAAAGATATAAAATGTAACTGCAGGGCCAACTGTGATACGCGTATAACGCACTTACAGAAAATATGGGTTTATATATTATTATAGATTATATGATCAAAATTTAATGGGACATCTAGACCTTGCTTAGCGAATGTCTTTGTGGAAAATGAATAATGTGTTGTAGAAAGTTTTTAAGTAATGTGCGTGGGAAATAAATGCAGGCTTAGATTGCAGGCCCGCCTGGCCCCAAAGATATAGACAATTATACAAATGAAGACCACAAGAACGCCACTATCAAAGAGATATTTACTCGACTTTTACATCAGTTTGACTATTAAATCATTCATTCGATCTTTTTATATAGAAAATGATCTAAAATGATATAATCAAGCATCTCTATTATGTAGCCTGATCAGGCGTTATCCAGCGTTTTAATAAATGTTAGTGTAAGTGTGTGATACTTCATAGATACCTATAAATAGTATCTGGACATATACATATACCTCAGCGGTATACTTCAGCCCGTCACAATTAGATTACAATTGTTTCTAGCCTACGAGGCATGAATTTAGATATCAAACAATCTGTTTGCTTATGGATGTCATCAGAGTTTTTCATAGAAAGTTAGACGATGTTTAAAAGGCGAAAGACTGCGCAGTGCATTTAATCGTCACTATAATCATATTATGACACTGAAACTTTGTTAATTTTGGAAAAAGAAACGCAACTGTTTTATAATATAAAGTTATTGAAAATAGTGACCAACTTCATATAATACAAACTCACATGAAAACACACATCTTTTATTTTTTATTATTTTATTATAAAACATAAATGTATCGGAAATAAATAAAAAAAACTGCAAAATTTCTGTTTTGTTTGTTTGTTGGGTTTTACGGCGCATCAACACAGAAAGGTCCTTTAGCCCTATATTTTATCATATACATTTATTTCCTACAAAAAGTTAAGTATCACATGTGATGGTATAGACTCAAAAAGTTCTCTAAGTGAGCCAACTTTAAAATGTCTATCACGGATGTTTTTGAGATCCTGACAATCAATGAGAACGTGTTTGACATAGAAATGCTCGTCACACGGTATACATTCAGGTGCTTCCTCTCTTTTGAGAAGGTATGAATGTGTTAATCTGGTATGACCTATTCTAAATCGTGTAATCACAATTTGATCTCGGCTATTAGAAAATATTATTGATGGAGATGAATCAAGGGTTGACTTTATTTCATGAAACTTATTAAATATAGAGTTGTTCCACATTGTTTGCCATTTCGACTTGGTAATTTGAGATCAACTGGTTAAAGGTTTAAAGATTCTTTAGCGAGGATGTCTTCTTTTTCATTTTCATACATACCAATATGGCTTGGTATCCAACAGAGGTGTACTAGTTTAGATTTTAAAATATCATGTAATTTTAACTCGACACTTTTAATAAGATTATTGTCTGAACTGCGATTTTTAATGGCTAGTAATACAGATAGAGAATCTGAGAAAATAATAAACTTGTTATTTATACTATTTGATATGTATGTTAAAGCGACATCAATTGCTTTTATTTCGGCAGTAAATATAGTTGCCTTGTCAGGCAGTCGCATTCTTGCAACGAAAGAATTTCCGTTTGCGGCGCAACCAACTTTGTTCCATCTTTGGAACCATCCGTATATAAATGAGTACACTCTTTGTAATTTTCCAAGACATTTACAGATTCAGATTTAAAGGCTTCAGGGCTAGTGAAAGATTTACGAAAAGTTGATAAGTCAATATTGACGTCTGGAATGTTGTAGGTCCAAGGAGGGATATTTTCATCTAAGTTCTGTATCACAGACGAAGTGTTTATATTTAGCATTTCTAAGTCGCTTTTAACGCGCAGACCAAAAGGTTTGATTTCATTCGGTTTATTTTCAAATTTGCTGGTGCAATCAGGTTTGAAAATAATATTTCACTCCGGGTTCCTTTTGTTAGAAGATATACGAGTTGCGTATTGTAATGAAAGTTTTTGTCGACGTAATTTTAGTGATGGCTCGTTAGCTTCAACATAAAGACGTTCAATAAATGCACCAAAGGAAATCCGTAAGCCCTTGATGTGTATAGTATCTAGCATTTGTTAGTATGATTTACGAGCTGATGCAATTATTTTAATGTTGACCCCATATTTAGCTTAAAGTGACTGGACTAGAAATATTAGCATCTTGAAATGGCTTCATTGCATGAAGCTGAAAAATTACACAATTTTCGTCCATGTTCTGACCAGTAAAAACAAACAAAAGATACTAATTTTATGTTTACGAATGTGTAACACTGATACTCACCGACAAATAGATATACAGTCACACCAATAACCAAGCCTAAACAAATTACCACTGCAATACCAGCAATGTAACATCTGATTTTGTCACTAAATGGACCTGGAATGAAGAAAGTAAAACATAAAATGTAGGGTGCTGTTGTTAATGCACAAGTAAAATTTTAAACAACATGATATGAGATGGAATCAATCTGCTACTTTTTAATAGGGTTTTGCACTCTTTACCAATACAAACATGTGAATAGCAGCCAAGTTAGTAAAAGTACGAAAGTTTTTTTACCGGGTTAAACGCCATATCAATATAATTTTAGGTCAGCATACCTAACCCAGCTTTCCTGGACCCATGTCTATATCAAGTACTAACCTACCCTTCCACAAGGCAGGAAACTTCTACATATTATCTCATCAATGGAGAAAAATCAACATTATTGTCGAATTTTTATTGACGGGTACTAAGTACTAAGTACTAAGTAAATTAAGTCTTCATTGATAGTATAAAACACATTAAACAAATACATGCCATTTTTCAAATAATGATTACTATTTCATTATTACTACTCAACAAGTCGTATGTAGCATACATCCTCAATTTGACTTAAAATCCTTGCTCTGCAGACATTTGGGTGATAAAATCCACATTAAATCAATGATACAGCCCCAGCTACTCTTGGTGAGAAAAACATTTCTGCCGCAGAGGCCAAACAGAAAGGAAAGCTGAAAAGGCAACAAACCCATCATGTTTTGCTTCTATCCCTTGCATGGGGAGTTGGGCAGGCTACTTGCTAGAAACCAGCTTCTTTTACTGCTATCCCTTTCACTGTTCCTGGTATGGGGAGTAGGCCAGGCTACTTGCTACAAACCAGCTTCATCATTCGCAGCTATCCCTTGCACTGTGCCAGGTATGGGGAGTGGGGCTGGTTACTTGATACAAACCAGCTTCTTTTGCTGCTATCCCTTGCACTGTTCCTGGTTGTGGTGTGGGGCAGATTACAAATGACAGACATACAACAGCAATTTGCACAGAGAGCTGATGGCTTAAATGTAAAAAACTATCATGATTATTGAAAATTATATAGAAAAGTTATAACTCACATTTATTCGAGCAACAGCAGGCTCCATCTTTAATCAAGCAACAACAGGCTCCATCTTTATTCAAGCAACAGCAGGCTCCATCTTTATTCGAGAAACAGAAGGCTATCTCAAAAATAAAGACTAGTACAGCAATTACTATCACTACACATGGGAACGCAATTTTACAGTCACATACACATGCTGGAACAAAAAAAAAACAGATATATACAACTTCATCCGCTAAGCAATACATACAAAATCAATAATCATTTATATATGGTCATGATTTGCACTGAAATGTGATTTTATTCTATGTAAATAAACGGCAGAACTCCATATAATTTTTTTACTGAAGAGTCATCACTCCCTACTTTTTTATCATAAAGAGTGACACATTTTTTGAAAAGAGTGAAACCGTTAAGAAAGAGTGTATCACTAAAAGACAATAGAACATAAATATACTTAAGAACAGTGCATTTCAGCTGATGGACCTCTGTTCCTGAAGACAAATTCTAATTCTTTAATACCCATTTTACAAGGTATTTAGAGCTTGAATAGTTATAAATATTTTACTGCATTTTAGCATATATAAATGACATATCGTAGTACTTCCAACTTTTTAATGATATGTAATGCCTATGGATGAATGGTTTATTTCTCCTTACCTGTATGTATATACAGTATAGGACTCAAGTCATAATCAAAATAAAATAAATGCATCTATGACGTAATGACATAATTAAGGACTAAGGTTAAGCTTAGACAATAAAAAATACAAGCATTCAGTAAATGTATATCACTATGACCAGCTTAATTTAATTTGTTTCAAAACATTGTCTTTTGGCTCTGACATGATTTAAAATAATACTCATCCAATCATAAACGTTATATAAATTTTTTAACAACTCTAGATCTACATTTAAAACTTTCACAGATTTATGTTTACTTCAAAATAAAAGTATTTCTTCGTCTTAAATGTTTTAATCAAAACATATGTATACTTATCTTAGGACATTTCATAGAATTAATTTCCAATTTATAATATATAAAATCTAACCAACTACACTTCGCCCGAGTTTAATGGTTAAGAAAAACAAAGAGGAATTTCCCGATAATAAACGTAAATAACCGTCAAAACAAACATTTAATTTACAGTTCTCCCAATCATTTTATTATGCTTGATTTAATTTTGTATCATATGGAACGAAATCGCTTCAACCATTTCAGCGTAATGTCATTCATTTTCGAAACCCACGCTAGACAGCAATTTTCGTAAGAAAGTAAATTTTTACAAATAGTTCAACTAAAAGATCAGATAAATTTTTATTCAACTTGATAGTTCAATATTGCACAAGGCCTCTTATCTATTGATTTCTTAAGAGTCTGAAAAAAGGACAGAACCCATACTTCAACTTATAGTCAGTTGGTACTTGTTTTACATTAATTTCTATCAATGTGAACTGTATACCCCAGACATGCACAAGTAATAATGGTACCATAAGTTTAGCTTAACCTTCAGACCAATTATTATTCAGATCGTGATTAGATAGCGCTAAAATCAAATGTCCAGAATAACAGTTAACCTTATAATCCATAACACAAGTCAATGGCCATATGAAAAGGCAAAAAGAGGTTATAAAATAATGCATTAATTTACAAATAAGTACACATTATTATTGACTCACATTAAGTCAAGAGGTTATCTGGTTAAAAGCAGATTTGATTAAATCCATACACACATACTTATGATTCAAAAGCCAGCCCCATTCTTCAACCAAATTTCAGCACAGTAGGCAAACTATACCTGTACTTAGTCAAAGCAACTTTCAATCGTGAATAACACCACTGGTAAACATATGCCTGTAGAGCAAAAACATTATCTTGAACTAGCAAAAACATGTTCAACAATTGACCAACTTTGTTCAGAACAATTTGACAAGCAAAAAGCCTTAAAATGCAAGACTTTGAACGGCTTGACAAAATCAAGTTTATACCCCGCTCCTCTAGCAAAGGAATTCAATATACATACAAAAGGCAGAATTTACCAGGATCATTATATACAACTCACATAAAATCACATAATCCACATACCCATCTTTAACCGGCAAGAAACAGGAAAGACTTGTTAAACAGGCAAGAAGTTACACAATAAGAATACTAGAATACTATTCCGTATAAATATAGTTTGATACACAAAACTAAATATGATTATGGCTCATTCAATTACTGAGCTAGCCGCGTTGCTAAAAATAATACAAGTCTATGTCAATAAGAAGAGGACAAAAGAGGATATAAGATAATGCAATAATATACAAATAAGTACACATTATAATTGACTCACATTAAGTCAAGAAGTTATCTGGTTAAAGGCAGATTTGATTAAATCCATACACACATACTTATGATTCAAAAGCCAGTCCCATTCTTCTACTAAATTTCAGGACTGTGGTCAAAATATACCTGCACCTAGACAAAGCAACTTTAAATTGTGAATAACACCACTGGTCAACATATGCCTGTACAGCAAATAACGTTATCTTGAACTAGCAAAAACAATTGAACAACTTTGTTCTGAACATTTGCAAGCAAAAACTGTGAAATTCAAGATTTATGAATGGCAAGAAAACATCAAGTTTATACCCCATTCCTTTACAAAGAAATTCAATTTACATACCAAAGGAAGAATTTTACAGGGTCATTTTAAACAACTCACATAAAATCACATAATCCACATACCCATCTTTAACAGGCAAGAAACATGGAAGACTTGTTAAACAGGCAAGAGGTTACACAATAAGAATACTAGAAAACTATTTCATATTAAAATAGTTTGATACACAAATCTAAATATGATTATGGCACATTTAATTACTTAGCCAGCTGGGTGGCTAAAAATCATACAAGTCTTTGTCCATAAGAAGAGGACAAAAGAGGATACAAGATAATGCAATAATATACAAATAAGTACACATTATAATTGACTCACATTAAGTCAAGAGGTTATCTGGTTAAAGGCAGATTTGATTAAATCCTTACACACATACTTATGATTCAAAAGCCAGACCCATTCTTCTACTAAATTTCAGTACTGTAGTCAAAATATACCTGCATCTAGACAAAGCAACTTTAAATTGTGAATAACACCACTAGTCAACATATGCCTGTACAGCAAAAAACGTTATCTTGAACTAGCAAAAACAATTGACCAACTTTGTTTAGAAAATTGACAAGCAAAAACCACAAAATTCAAGATTTATGAATGGCAAGAAAACATCAAGTTTATACCCCGCTGCTTTACAAAGGAATTCAATATACATACAAAAGGAAGAATTTCACAGGGTCATTATAAACAACTCACATAAAATCACGTAATCCACATACCCATCTTTAACCGGCAAGAAACAGGAAAGACTTGTTAAACAAGTAAGAGGTTACACAATAAGAATTCTATACTCAGCAAAAATAGAAACTTTACATTGTGTAAACCTGAATTTCGTTGCTAAATCATTATGTGTAATAAACAAAACTATCAAATCTTATTGGCATTTTGATGAACTACACAAATCCGAAAATTTCGTGCAGTTATATGCTCCACGAGCGACTTAATCCGCCATTTCCGGTTTCTTACACCGACCACGCCACAGACAATCTCAAGTCATGTGGAGTAAAACTTTTCTCACAGAAACGTTTGCTTGTTTTTAAAACCAAGAAAAAGCACTTTTGTTTAGTCTTACGACTTTCAGAAGCAATGCCACGGCTCTCTGAAAATCAAAGAAACCAGGCTATTGGGATGCTCCAATCGGATGCCAGGATTATGGACGTTGCGCAGCACTTTGGTTGCTCTCGGCAAACCATTCATAACCTTAGCACCTGGTTCGGTAATACTGGGTCCGTACATGACCGCCCGAGACCCGGTGCACCACGTCTGACGTCACGTAGGGACGACCGCGTCATCGGCTTAAATCATCTACGTAATAGGTTTTTGCCAGCTACAGCTACTGCTCGTCAATTTGGTGTGAGTGCCCAAACCATACGGAACCGCCTAAGGCAATCTCATGTTCCAATTCGTGCATGCAGGCCTTATACTGGGCAGATAATGAGACCCCGCCATAGGGTCGCCAGGTTGGCATGGGCACAAAGTCACGAACGCTGGACACGTAACCAGTGGGGAAGAGTTATTTTCAGTGACGAATCTCGCTTCAGAATTAGCCATGCCGACAGAAGGATGCGAATTTATCGTCGCAGAAATGAAAGATTCTCACAATGTTGCATCAGGGAAAGGGACAGGTTTGGTGAGGGAAGTGTGTTGGTATGGGGTGGAATTATGGGGGATCAAAGGACACAACTTGTGGTAGTCCCCGGTAATTTGAATGCAAAAAGTTACGTGAATATTCTCACGAATACTCTAGTAC
The DNA here is from genome assembly GCA_025267735.1 of Mactra quadrangularis. Lineage (NCBI taxonomy): Eukaryota > Metazoa > Mollusca > Bivalvia > Venerida > Mactridae > Mactra > Mactra quadrangularis. The sequence goes on along the minus strand of CM046299.1, from coordinate 45,483,193 downwards.
CTTTCATGCAGGCTCATGGTCCTGGACTAACCTTCCAGCATGACAATGCAAGGCCACATACTGCCCGCTTGACAACCAATTTTCTGGCGCGTAACAACGTCAACGTCTTGCCATGGCCCGCTTTTTCCCCAGATATGAATCCCATTGAACATATCTGGGATGAACTTGGACGAAGAGTAAGGGCTAACCACCATACAAACAGCGTGAACGACCTCACTAATGCACTGCAGATGGAATGGCAGGCGTTGCCTAACGTCCTAATTAGTCGTTACGTACGCTCCATGAGGCGGAGAGTAAGAGCGTGTATTGCCAGGTTTTGGGGGCACACACGTTACTGAGGTGTTCTAAACAACATTAAGGACTCAAATAAAAATAATCAACGCATCCAAACTTTTGTTCACCATCACCTTTAATTCCTGTATTTTTCATTCTGACCCCAAGGTTAAACTCTTACGTCGTATTCATGGTTCGTACAAGTTATATCAACAAAAATGTAACTAAAGTGATGCAATGTCTTCAAGGAATAAAATGCATTAATGTTTTTTTTAGATATTGCGACGGAAACTCAAATTATGCCCACTTAAACACCATTTAAAGTTTTTTATTTTGCTGAGTATAGAATACTATTCCGTATTAATATAGTTTGATACACAAATCTAATATGATTATGGCACATACAATTACAACAACATTTTTACATCATATCTCTGTGCAGTATGCAGCAAACAAAGTATCACCATCTGTTTTATTTATAAGGCTGCAACCATTCACTGGCATTCCAATGCTATTTGTTTTTACTATTCATGTTTTATTTGATTCATTGAACATTAAACATATTTCATTTGATATGTACCTCAATTTATTCATTCGGGCTGATAAATTATCATTTTCATAAAATAAAACACATTAAGTAACTGAAACTTTAGACATAATGCATCAATTAGAAGTTTAATGTTGCAACTAAACATCTTTAAACGAACGAGACAAGCTGAAAATGATTGCAATCATGCTTGAAATGGTTGCAGTCCTATTCATATAAAGAGTTTTACTTTTACCAATTGAGCAATCTGTAGTTTCTATAACACTTAGTAGTCAATCTGTCTATCATTTTAAATCAAACACTAAAAACATTTAACTAAGCCAATACACTGATACCTTCTTACACGTATCACTATCATAGCAACGGCAATTAATAATAAAGTCTCTAGATTATGTCATCTTTATCATTTTATACAAATAAAACTCAGTGGGAGTAAATAAAACTCATGTCACTATATACATGTATATAATAGTTTAGTTTCAGTTCAATGAACTGTTACCAAAGTATAATTTGCACACTTCTGCTTGATAACCATTCTATATAGGAAGTTAAAACTAAACCTGTACAATAGGTGCAGAGAAATTGAGGGGACATGCACAAGCTACACCCCGGAGGGGCATACACCCCGAACATATTTTTGGGAGGTACAATGAAACAATGCTTATTTAATGGTAATTTTGAAATACTAGTCACAAAACAATTTAATGCTTACTACAATGGTATTAATGAAACACTGCTTAGTGAACAAGAGTGAACTTCCAATATAAATAAAATCAAAAAGCATCTTAAGACTCTTATAGGATAAGAAAATGCAATGATACACCATTTTCAACGCCATTTCGACCTTCTACTTAATGATCATATCCCATACTATTATGGGTTACTAAGATATGACCTACTCACAGTTACAGCACTGAAAGTTTGTTATAATGTGCTTTTCTATACATCTTTAAGTATATTTCTCCAATACAATGATAATGAGATAAGGTCATTTGGGCATAAGAAAGAAGAGGTTCTGGGTAAAGCACAAAGGAAGAAGCAAAGGGGGAAAAGTTGGGTGTTCAAAGGCAACTAGGCCAGTAGAGTATAAAGATAACAAGATATGAAATGGAGAGGGTTCTGCAGTTTAGGGTTTGAAGGTATTTTGTAAAAATTAAAGGGGAGATTCCATCTCAAAATCAAGCATTAGTGTTAGGGCACTAAAATTAAAATGAAGTTTAGTTCATTAAAGGTTGGACTATCTTTAGCTTTAAATGACATCACATCGTCCTTACAGAAAGTTTATAAAAATACACATAGACAGGGCTTGACATTAGATTGTCCTGTTGCCCCCGACAACTATTATGCTTTATTCTGTAAACAATTTTGATTTAGGCAAGTGAAATATATATAGCAAATAGTCCAAGAGGGCAACCTACTTTTAAAACTAAGGTCGAGCCATGCTTGCTAATGTATCTGTTATGAGAAATACAAATTGTATATATATACAAGTCCTTAGACTTTTTACAAAATAAGGTTCTAATTAGAATTCTAATTAGATAAAAGACACATCAATAAACACTTTCAAATGCGTGCACACGTAAGCTTGATGTTGTCAATAATCTTCCATACATTTAACTAATGGGTTTTTTTTGCTTTCAACGAATCTCCCCTTAAAACACATATAATTAAATACATAAGCCTTGATTTGAAGATGTACATGTACCTGTGGTATTGGAAAGTGATGTAGTTTGAGTTACAGTAGTAGGTAATGTGGTAGAAACGCCTGAAAGAGGTCCAACAAATTATCTATAGACATTTGAATGTACATGTACTGACAATTGGGTTAAAATACATCAACTATCCAAATTTCAACTAAAGACATTACAACATGCCCCTCTTACACACTGGTAATTCTTCATAAAGTTTTAAACTGAAAGTTTACAAAATTTGATCCATTCTTTTTAAAACAAATTGGGCACTATTAAATATAATGAACACGTATGTACCCTGACTGAGAGACTAATGAAACCGCCTTAAACAGAAGCCAACAATCTTTCTCAAAAGGAGAAAGGGCAACACTTCACATCAAACTCAAATAAAAAATAAAATCAACATCTTCAAAAACAGAAAATAAACCAATGTAAAAAGCTTATAGCTAACAATGGCAACCTTGGACACTCACTGAATTTGTAACACAACATTCTTAAAACTTACTGTATAAATAAGAAATTGTAAGGACTTCAGTTTATGGCACCTCATTATATTCTAGCCCTCGACTCAAGTTCATTTTTTATAGAAAATCAAGAATTTCGAATAATACATGAATATAAAAAGACACATCAAGGTTCATACTAATGACCATTGTCAGAGATTTCTATTTTTAATATCAGGTCCAACTGACGTAATTTACAACATTCCAACCTAGTTGATTCTAGTGTTTATTAATGATCAGTCTAAATATGGATTTCAAGTATACATAATTCTTGCAAACTTTACTATAATTTAAGGTATGCATTTCATAGTTTTAAGTTTCACACTGATGCATTGTTACTGATTTTACAGCTATTATCAATGCTCTTCAGGTTACATGTACCAGTATCTCCCAATTATTCACCTTAGTAAGTTGTTTACTCCACTCCTATGCAATCATCCTATATACCCATTGGTACAACAATCTTATACCATCCTCAAAGATACCCATTTACATCATTGTAATAGAAGCAAAAATTAATACCCTGGGCAGAATTCCTACGGGTCTAAGATATCTTAATCCTCAAGTGCACATCCCAACAGCGTACTACTGCTTCCACAGGTGAAGTTTTAATTAAATACATTTGTATTTTCTTCTTTTACAAAGAGTGAATATTAGTGTCACCTTTAACATTTCATATCAGTTAACACATCCTTCAGATCAATATTATCATGAATGCTGAATGCATTATGAATTTATGATACATATACATCATTAAGAACTCACCACAGCACACGGTCACTAAAGTTTTCCACACATTTATTACAGAACAACATATTGTTAATTTTTATAAATTTTATCTTGAAAAATATCTCGATAGTGAATTAACAAGTGGATATCTATATTTGTTATAATAATGTACATGTAATAATGTTTAAACACTTTTACAAAGATATATAAAGGTTTTACGTAAAAGACTGTGCTATAGGGTGCCATCCAAATAACCTTTATGCTTTTTTCAATAATACAATTAAATGATATCTTAGATTTATTTATGCTATAGGTTAGTTTTAATAGATCGTAACATTCGAAAGAATAGTAAAGAAGTTTTACCCTGTCATACATTGACAATTTTATTTTAACAAATTCCCAATTCATAATGTATAAGGTATTTATGGATGGCACTGTATAGAAACTTAAAGTAACACCTAACTGATACACACAGCTATCATAGTGTTTGTGTTCATTTCAAACTCATGGGCTTTAGTTATAGTGGACTTATTTGTCAGGCTTTTTTATACCAGTATCATATTATATCAGTATACCTTTATTTTGCAATACACTACAGTACATTTTTTTGTTTTTGAATTACATGTTTATAATTCAGTACCTTGTCATTTTAAAACAATCATCCGGTTCATTATTACGTGTGCAGTATGTACAGTTCTATAAGTATATTACAAAACAATCGAAGTTAAAAATAAGGCTGTCAGTGTTACAAGTAACTAGTCAATAAGTTCCAGTTTGATTACTATAAGAAATTTAAGTTTTATTTTCCCAAAAATGGCAGAATCATTCTTAATTAATGTAACAGGATAAAGCCATAACAATATGATTAGCTTCATAATATTCTGACTCTAAAGTCTATTAGAAGTACATTAGCATAGACAACATGTATTTTCTAAATGCAACTACATGTTGACAATATAGTCGATACCAGTGGATGGTATATGTATTACATGTATTTTGATTTGATCATTTATGAAGCTATGTAAGTATGTGGGAAATTAGCACAGTTTACCATGAACCAGTTATGCACTGTGCAATGACATATTGACGTCACTGATTTCTCAGAATAAGTTAAATATGACACTGTTCAAACAAAATAGCCACTGATTAACCAATTGGAATTACAATGAATATAGATTATATATAACAATTTACCAATTTCATGTTTTAATTGTGATAGCCCTTGTTTAAACTTGGTGTGTGGAAACAACTTCCAAATACTCATAAATGAGTATGAATTACTTGTCTAGCACACTCATCCCAACATTCAGACTGACAATATAACTAGCATCATTTGGTAAGCAGACCTTCCTGGAAATGTTTTAATGCAAACCAAAAAACTAAACAAAAATACACTTAAGATATTAAAGCAAACAAAAAACAAAATTCAGGCAAATAACTATCTGTATTTAAGGCAACTTGATTTAACCAAGAATAATAACAAATAACTTAAGATTTTTGATGTTTTGATACTAAGTGCACGCATGGATAAATCATGCAAAACATTGCATGGCCTGTTAACAACTACCTAAATAAGATTGCACTCAGGATGTGAGACTGCTCAACTGAGAGCTAGATCCTAAGGGCTCCAGACCTTAAAGTAGGGCTAATTTTGACCCAAGGGATGTATGTTGATCAATCTATGTAGAAGACATTATGTGATGCTATATCAATGACTTATTGACAATAATTATAGTGTGTGGATGACTCTTTTGCTTTAGAGAATATGGAAAGTCTTCCATATTTCACTATAATAGACATTGTGAAAATTCCAAGATTTTAACAAACAACCATCAACAGATTTAAGAAATCCTTAATTTCACTAACTGTCCAGATTTGATAATTTTACAGTGTCTATAATCGTATAAATATCAAAAGATAAATCATTACTGCTATAATCGTACAGTCCTTTTGTCAATGCAACTTGTACAAGAATCAGTGAGACACATTCACAGATATATGTGTTATAATAGCCTAAAAAAGAATTGCAGGGCACTACACCATGCACATTTCTCTCATTCTTGCCCTTTTTGTTCCTTCCTAAGAAGGAATATTTTCTTCAAAATATCAACCCTCTCTTTTGCACCACCCCTTGGAAAAACTAAATTGCTGAGTATCTGGAGTAACACAAGGAGACATCACATTGGATGTTGATCCATGAAGATATGTTAAACCCTTCTCAAGATTGTTTCAATCAGTATAGGTTACTGTAGCTACATGTTGCCTTAAACACACATGTTTTGCCTAAATACCAAGAAGTAAGAAGACTTACCACAATTGTAAATGGCTGTAGAATCCGATGAGATAGCATACTGTTTGTAATCTTTATGATACACTTTGAAACGATATGCAGCAGTTCCTCCAGTGTTAGAATCGTCTATAGCATAGATTCCATTTGCAGTATATATATTTGGTCCAGCACAATCTCCTGTACAACTATGAGTAGTAGATGTCATTGTAACATCAGCTTTGAGTAGTTCTTCAGCACCTCCCTGTAAATAAATATCAGATATAAGTCAACTATACGGCAAGTTTTATTCCTATTTCACTGACTTAGCTAAGAAAATATATTTTTACGAGAGATATAAATTCACTCAATGAAATAAAAATCAATCTTACACCAAAGTTGGCAAATGTTCAGTTTTTTTATCCTTAGATCTGTGTTTCATTACAGGTATTTCACACACATATATAGTGCCATCCATAATTACCTTAACACTTTTGAAAATGTATAATTTGTATTTTAATTTTTACCAATAATTGAAAGATTAGAAACATAAATGCATGCATACATGAACTTGTAAAACAATTACAATTGTGAAAAGTACAATTACTCTCGGCTAAGCCAAGATAAAGGGTACCTCTTCAGTCTCACATAGGCCATTTTTCAGACCCCATCAGAGTGCAAATTCTTTTAAAGTAATATAAAGACATGTCTATTATGCACTAATTTCCAAAAGATCTTGGATGGAACATGTAGAACAAAAAAGTAAAGAACGAATGAATAGATGTACCCAAGGGGCCTACGGACTCTACATGGTAATTTATATCACCACACGAAAAATTAGAAAGATGTATATTTCTTATAAAAATGTGTTATTTAGTTTTATAAACATGTACTTTAAAATTTTGAAGAGAATCGACGCCCACTCTCTCCTTGTCTGCAACATTTACCGAGGTCAAAAGTGCAAATACCCCAAAATACACAGGAAATGTTAAGTTTCAATTTACATATAGATGAGAAAAAAAAAACTGATTTTTTATATTTTAAAGTATTCGAAGATGTAGACAACACATTTAGAACATGTTTGATTATGAATAATATGGTTTTGCTGACCCTAAAAAGAAAATTATATAATTGGAAACCAGGGCTACGGACTCTACACGGTTATTCATATCTTCGCTAGAAAATTTAGAAAGATGTTTATTTCTTATAAATGATTTATAAATAAGTTTGATATTTATGTTTTTATCAATTTGGACGTGAATCTACACTGACTCTCATTGTTTGCAACATTTACCAGGATCAAAAGCCCAAATACGAAAATACACAGGGAATGTAAAGTTTCAATTTACATCTAAATGAGGAAAAAGAAACAAAACTGATTTTTTATATTTGAAAGTATTCAAAGATGTAGACAACACATTTAGAACAAGTTTGATATGAATAATCATATGTTTCTTGCCCAAATAAAGAAAATCATAAAATGGATATCAGGGGCTACGGACTCTACATACTGACTTGATTGTATTAAGTAGATTGAAGAAAGTAGTTTAATGTAAACTGACATGTGAAATAATATTCTTTTGATACTGTATTAATTTTCTGACTTTTGAAAAAAATGAACAATAATATGAAGAAACAATTCCTTTACTTTACTTGAGAAAACACGAAAAATGTATGTTTTTTAGTAACATAAAATGTCAAAACAAAACAAAGTCCTGAATTTTCAACCTGTTTCTATGTATATTCCAACAACAAAAATCTATCAAATAAGTTATCTCTATACATATATAAGTTTGGGAGTAAAAAATACAAAATAATGAATTCTGTGAAAATTAACATGGGGCTACGGACTCTACACCACACCAGTATCTTTTTCTATCTCATATTCAAAGCTGTTTGTTTGGTTTTAAGTGTAATTATCCTTTAAAAAACAATAAACTTCAACTTACAAACACTACAAATATATATTTAAGTATCTTCTGAAATGTCTTATGTATCAGTTTGACTATTAAAGAAATCTATCAGAAAATTTATAAATTACGTCAAATTTAACATTATTTTCAACAGAATGAAGATTGTCAAGACATACAGTATTTAGATGCATAGCTAATCAGCACAAGTACGAAACTAAGAAAATTAGAAAAGTTTTATAATTTTCCTGTGTGAAAAAAGATATAAATATATCAGGGACTACGGACTCTACAGGGCTACGGACAGCACTTATTTGTCTTTAGATTTTTTTTGTTCTTCTTCTGATTTAATTCCTTTCCTGCATTACCTACATGGCACAACCAAAAACAGAAAACGTAATAAAACAGCAGCTATGTTTCTTTATATTAAGTCAGCACACAGTTTAAAACAGGGGCTACGGACTCTACATAAAATTTACAATGTTCAGTAGTTATTTTCCAAAAAGAAAACGTATATGCTCTAAAAACCTTCATTTGGGTTAGATAAAAATAATTATAAACTGTAATAGTAAAAAGGTGATACAAGTGAAATAAAGCAGTAACATTGTTTTAAAGTCTATCAAAGATGGTAACGTAAAACTCTAACTTGCGTTACAAGGGTACATGTTTACTATTTCATGAATATTTACTTAAATATTGATTATAAATAAATTTCGTAAAAAATACCGTATACCTGAATGTCAGTCAGAGATAGAAAACACATCAAAATAACTGTAACCAACAAACACTTTTCAAAACAACTGATGAAAAAAGAACAAAACCTCAGTGAGACTCAAAAACAGTGTAAAAACAGGGTTTTTAGGGAATATAATCCTAAATAATTCAAAAAATGGTAATAGAACATATATAAAACTATACATCATCAGAAAGCTCTCAAGATAACGTGTTGAAAAAAATACTCTTCATTTAATTTAAAATGAACTTTTCAGAATATTTTAATGTAACATTGGCAAAATCAAAAGGTCCCATTTATCTTGGCTAAGCCGTCTACTTTACCAAATTGGCAATGCATAAATACATCTAAAATAATAAGATTTATTGTGAAAATGAAAAACCAGCTTCTTTAAAAATGTTAAGGTAATTTTTTATGGCACTGTTATGTTATGTTATGTTATTTTATGTTATGTTATGATTGACATTATTGTCAAATTTTCATTGAATGGCATAACCCCTAGGTGGAATTCCGACCAGTACCACCTTTGGAAAAAAAGATTTGAAATAAAGACACACAACTAACATTGAAACAAGGTTTCAGTACTTTAAAACATTCTGCGTCAACAACAAACTACTATAACAATAGAGTCACACTGCAAAGCTGAAACCTATTATCTGTTACCATTCACAATCCTTAGCACATTTAAAAGTCATATATAAATACAGACATAATTAATACTTACACTAAAACAATACACATCCATTTTCCCAACACCTGATGGATAGAAACAACCAGCTTCAACAGTTAAAGATGTATCCCCCTCTGTAATATTCATTGTGAATGCACTCTCTGATGGTGGTACTGAAATTATATAAAGAAGGTATAAATAATTGAATTATGACTTTTCAAAGCGGCATTGGAAGAGCAAAATGAATTGAAAAATCCCTATTACACATAGATATAAATAGACAAAATGCACGTTCATTTGTGCTTAGCTTAGTACATGTATGTACATGTTAAGCAGTTAAACAATTATTCAATGATGGGATGGCAAAGGTCACTTTGAATACAAAAGACAATCATACAATAGGTGCAGACAATAGCAGTTTATATAAACACACAATTAAACGTACAGGTCACCAACTAACCAATTATTCTTTGTAACAGTGAAAGGTCTGAGAAGATATGAACTAGGGATGGATGAGACTACAGCTTTTAAATAGCATTTCATATTTTAGTTTAATACACTTAAAGTCTTGCAAATTTGAAAAACAAATCACATAATACTATCATGTATTGTATCTATGTATCAATCAACTAGTAGTCCTTTATTATGCTTATATGCAACCAAAGCATTAGCGCAATGGCAATGTGAAACCATGTCATTAGCCTTGCAAGGAGTGAAGCAATCTCAGGTAATTTATTTGCTCAAGTAATTAGCAATGACCATAATAGAGTTTGAACCCATGACTTTTTGATCCCTTAACACATATCCTACCGAAGCTACTATATGGCAAAATTACAAATACATTGTATTTAGCATAAGCTTTTGTTAATATATGAATTAGTTCCTGCGTTTCCTTTACCATTGTTTACCTTTATTACAAGTTACAACTGCATAATGTATGAATCATTAATAAAAAAGGCTGCCGATTTAGCAATTTGAATAAATTTCATCCGAAAAAATAAGCATTTCAATATCATTTTAACAACTGCCACCACAGAATTACATAACGTATTTTATTTATTTTGATTTTTAAATTCTATCATAGATATAGAAAGATGGAAATTATACCAGAACTTAGTCAGCCCTGCTTGGCCATTTTCAAGAGCCTCAAGGCAAAATGACTTTTATATTAGTACCTTGTATGTTGACTGTGGTCTGATCCTGATTAGCACCATCATCACATTGGTACATTGTTCCATTGTCAGCATGGGTTATGCTTATATTCAAATTAAATATTTTAGCAGTTTCATCATAAGTAAATATATCACCAGATGGCAATGCACCAAGAGCAGTACAACTTTGGAATGCACATTGAGCAATGATGGTCCCATCTAACTTCCATGTCATTCCACCTCCATAAGCAGGGACATAACACTGTAATAGTGTTCTATGACCGCATAGAAATTTACCAGCACCATTCAAATTACTTACAGTGAGTTGGCATTCTACAAAATATGAAAGTTGTTAATTTCATTACAGTATTTTCACAATAGACAGCAAGACAATGCCCTATTTTTTTAATTTCAGAGGAACGATGGACTAATGATCTATAAAAACTGGGGTTCCAGTAGACACATCGTGAACCAATTTAAGGAACAGCTTGAAAAAGCTGAATGTTTAGCATATAGTCATAAATACCTTAGTTTATACATAAGAATAAGCAGAAATGTATTCTACTGGGATCCCCGGTTAAATCATTTAAATCATTCTGGCTATTTGGGGCTAAATACAACCAGTTTCCCTTCTAAAAATAAGAATGCAATTTTCTCTTTTTCTGGAGCAAATTTCCATTGTTTTTCAGAACCATTGAATCTTTATCAGAGGCAACCTGGTGAGCTCTCAGAGGAAGATGCTGCTTCAATCAATTAATGGAATTTCTCATACAAAGAAAGAAATAGTCCACTTCAATTTATCAATCAATTATAACATTGATTTTTATCAACTAGTGATCTTACAAATTCAGCATTAAGTAAATTTTCTTTCTTCTTTACACATCAACATTTCCCAGAAAGTTAATACAGGTGTTAACATCGAGTTATTCTATAACAATTTGCCAAAGTCCTCCCAGTTCAATGCTTAGATTTTGTAGAAATTTAATCCATTTCAAATTTTATCTTATTTGTGGAGAAATCCAAAATTTAAGAATTGTACTTCTAATTGTTTCAGAGACATGGGCATTTGAAGTATTAGTTGTGAGCCATCATTGAGGGCAAACGTTTTTAAAAAAAGAAAGCTATCAGAATCTCCATTTTTTATATAATATATATTATTTCTTTCATGATTTACGGTGAAACTTCGCGTTATTCCATGAAAATAATCGATTAAAATATAAATTTTATATTTTCATCGTAGTGAAAATATATAGAGGTTATTAAACAGGGCAAGTGTGCCTTAAGGAAGATATCGGCACACTTGCTTAGGTATTGGCCCGAGGGCTTTAGCCCGAGGGCTAATGCCGGGGAAAGTGTGCCGATATCGACTTAAGGCACACTTGCCCTGTTTCATAACCTTTTTATTGCATATGTTGACCAATGCATGTAACGATGATTTTTCTACAACAAAAATACAATTTTTTCTCGACGTAACGCGCTATTTTGCACGTTGACGTTACGTCACATGATTGTATTGTTTTGTTTTTTCAACGCCGAAACGTTGGAATCTAATGAAAGCTTGTTATAAAATGTAAGTCTGGTTGTTGATTATATCTTATTAATTTTCAATATAAAAAAAAGGTCGTCGTAAAATTGAATAGCTTCTTGTTGCTAATTACGTACGAATTTCACGTGCGGAACGTCTGCCGTTGTTAAACTGCAGGGGCGTACTGACCGGAAGTTGCCTCAATATCGATTTTTGGCACACTAGGAAGTGAGCCAAATATCGATATTTTGGCACACTTGCTCAATACTGGAATGTATTGCCTACATTGAGGCTATATTGGCGTACTTTCTCGTCGATTTTGTAACTATTTATAGTAACATATGCAATAAAGCCTTATATTTTCATCGTTCATGACGTCATATTAGAAGATAAATGACGTCACGTTATAATTTGTGTAAAATACATCAAATAAAACACAAAACTAAGCATGAAAGAAACAGAATATTCGTCAACTTTTGTGTAAGATCTTTTTTATTTCAACTCGTGAACTCAGAAAATGACATTTTCACTCGTGGCTATGCCACTCGTGAAAATAGGTTTTCTGAGCTCACTCGGTAAAATAAAACTCGATCTTACACCAAAGTTGACGAATATCCTCTATGTATTCACATTTAGGTACATACTTAAACTTAGTAAATAATAAAAATATTTTCCTTTTTGGGAATATTGCTCTGAAAATGGCCCTGTTGCTAATGAGGACAAAAAATTATTTGAGTGCTGTACAAGTGTTAATTTAAAAATTGCAATACATTTTCCCCTTTATTTCTAAACATATCACTTTAAAACCATAGATAGTATACTGAATACGGCAATTACCGGTGAACCTGAAACACCGGTGATAACAAAGATATCCCGATTATAGACGCATGCGCGGCAAACAGATTTCTTTGTCTTATGCAATTTCTTTACGTTGGTTTCCGCCATTTGTCTGGAGTGAAAGTTGTTTAAAAATGTCATTTTTTACGCGAAAATGAATATGAATATTTTAGCCGTGCCATTTTTGATATAAATCCAGCAGAAAATAGAGAAATGTTACATGCTATTTTCAGTTGTTGTTCTTTTTTAAAAAATAAATAACGGCAAAAAATTTTCCTTTATCGATTGATTAAAATGGGTTGGAAGTTTAACTGCGCACATTTACTTTGCTGTTTACGTATGACGTCACTGACCTTGGGAGAATTTTTAACTCGTCACCGGTAATACATATATTGGAACAAAGATGACAAATTACACTACTGATACAAGAATGGTTTTAATTTAACTTATTCTGTCAGGATTTTCGTAAACTGAAAATTGTAATCTGTTAAGAAGACATGGACTTATAAATCAGTAAATATAGCATGCTTGTAGTTCTTTGATTGGTTAGTGAAAATACGGTCTAAAAATAACATCACCGGTATACAGTATACCCTGTATATGTAAATTGTCAGAATTTTTTGTTTTAAATAAGGAAAATCTTTTTTCTACTTAATAAAGGGGTCCTCCTCCCTCTGTACCATAACTCTAGCCTCTGAGTTTTTATATGCAGATAAAAAGGATATGCTAGACTAATCTGGAAATTTTCAGCATCAAACCAAGCTCTATCTGTAAGCTCTAATACTCAGCCTCTAACTCAAGGTACGGATGTCAAATATATAATTGAAAAGATACAAAGTGAAGGCTTGAAAGTTTAATGTAACACTTATAGCACAAAAATCAAAAGCTACAGTAAACAAGAGCTGTCAGAGGAGACAGCATGCTCGACAAAATATTTGTCATCTAGGAGATGTGGTTAATGATAAGGAACATACATATCTTAAAATTTGAAAATATAACCTCAACAAAAGTAAAAAAGAAAAAAAAAGAAAGAAAATTTTCAGTTCATGGGAGACAATTTTGAAATTTTTTTATTTAGAGTCAAGAACCTTGTCACATGAGATGAGATTGATGTAACCCGATAAAAATCCATGGTCCGAACTAGGATTCGAACCCACGACCTCTCAAGTCGTAAGCGGACACACTACCACGTCGCCATAAAAGCTAGCTTGAAGGCAAGGTAGTATAAGTGCCGTATTATACCTCTGCTACACACACCTCCTCCTTAACAGAATTCGTCCTCGAATTCTTGGAGCTTGATTGTCTGTGGGACTATCTAACGGTGCAATCACACAATTCCTAGTGGGTTATTTACGTTGGGCGCCAAATGTAACCCGATAAAAATCCATGGTCCGAACTGAGATTCGAACCCACGACCTCTCGAGTCGTAAGCGGACACTCTACCACGTCGCCATAAAAGCTAGCTTTTATGGCGACGTGGTAGAGTGTCGTACTATACCTCTGCTACAAAGACATAAAACAGTTGCGGTAATAAAAAACATTTTTTCATTAAAACTCTAAATTCAAGGGGGGGGGGTAATTCTGAAAATAAATGTATAAGGAGTTATAAACCTTGTTACATGAGATGTGGTTGATAATAAGGAACATACATTTAAAGTTTGAAGTTGATACCTGAAGAAATTAGGTTATAGTAAAAAATATTTTACTGCACAAAAAATTTAATCAGAAATATGGACGCGGACGCCGACGCTAGGAGGCGACTAGGAGAGCTCTCCATTTACAAAAACTGACGTTAAGAATATGTTTAGGCAATCCATCATGACAACAGTACGTAACCTATCACTTCTGGTGCGTATAGTGTTGAGGACGAATATGGCTACTGGCCTAAAAAGGCTAAATGAAATCATAAATGTATCCTATCAGCATAATTAAACAGAACATTAAGGTGATATCAAGCAAAAATTACCAGATGAGTTTAAAACCATAAAGAATGTAAAAACACACAAAGTTAAGTTTAAAAATCCAATCATTTTTTCAATTTTAGTAAATATTTTGATCAAAACAAATCAACGGGAGACACCCTTAGCACAGTTAAGTCCCTTTAGATTGGATATGATCAAAGGGAAGTAATAATTTACTTTTTGGAAAAACAAAGTTATTCCCCAAAATGTTTACACATAGTTTATCGTGCCAATATGCGGGTCTTGTTTTCGTGCTATAACATGTAAATGTACGAATAGCCAGGATGATGGGGTTGCACTACAGATATTCAATAATATGACTAAGGCAAAGCCTCAAAGCGAGCTCGACGAATCTTAACTTATAAACAGGGGCCTAGCCAGCTTTTTTCAAAAGCTTTCAGTAAAGAAAGCATGCTCGACTAAGTAAGAATTTGTCACATGAAATGTGGCTGATGACAAGAAAAACACATATTTTAAAATTTGAAAATATAACCTTAACAAATTTAAAGTAAAAAACAAACATTTTTAAGGAGTTATGAACCTTGTCCCATGAGATGGGGTTGATAAAAAGGAACATATAAACTAGTCCTATATATTTTGCGGCGTCTATTTTGCGGCGCTCATATAGAAAATAGAGCAAAAAGTGCGGGGCTCATGTAGATATAGTGTAGGAAAGTGCAGTGCCAACATAGATAAAGAACAAAACATTGCGGCGCTAATATCATTCTCGTACCCAGAGTCTAGTAGGAAACTCAATACTACTAGACTCTGGGAACGAGAATGCGCTTTTATAGAAATAGTGTAGAATGTGCGGCGCTCATGAATATGGTGCCGGGACAAAACGGACCATGAGACGAAACGGACCATGACAAAACGGACCAATGTCGGGACAAAACGGACCTTATTTGTTGGACAAAACGGACCATAGTAGGGACAAAACGGACCATTGTCGGGACAAATCGGACCATAAAAAATTAGTATGACATTTAATAAGAAAAAATATAAACAGTATTATTATAAATTATTATGTGTGTGATTAATAACATCATATATATCTTTTATGTCTTTGTATCATTAAATTGTGTTTCAACAGTAATTATAATAGCCTCGATTGTGATTAACTGTTTGCGTGTTGTTTGTGCGTTGTTTTTAAGCTATTCAGTGTCCTCCTCGCTGTTTCCTTGAGCTAATACCAAATACATCAGAGTTTTTTAATTTAAAGTTGCTTACATAGCCCAGCACAGGTTCTTTCCTATGTACTGCACCCCACATATAACTCTGAGAAATGATTATATGATGACAAATTTGTTCCAGATAAATTATAATTACTAATACTCACAGTTATAGAGGTCATTCTCGTACCCAGAGGTTATCATGAATCTAGCTAGTTTTTAGAATCCTAATAGCTGCTGGGAACGATAATGACTCATGATAAGAACAAAAAATAAAAAAAGAGAAAAAACTGTTAAATTGTATACTTTATTATAAATATATCATCAATAATATAACAAAACATACTCATACTGATACGTTTACATTATGTAGCACATATTAATTAAAAATCTAACCGAGGCACGTGTGCGTTTTCACTCCGCGTTACGTCATCTATACTTCAATATTTAACACATTAATAATGGTATAAAACATTACTTAGAAGTTACACATTCATTTTCTATAAGTGTTTCTATAAGACTTAAATATCAACAGTTCAACAGGACCTTTTTCATTTACAACTAACATTTAATTTACTGGCGAGTATACGTTGGCAAACCCATCTAATAGTTGTTTGGTTGTAATATCTCTCTGAGCATACTTTGACCATAATTTCATCAATACTGATTGAATTGTTTTTGCTGACTTCTTTTGATGTCTCTTTAGTTTACCTTCTTTAACCAGTTTACAAATATAGGGAATGTCCCTGGATTCTTCATGCAACAACGTTACTAACAAGTAGACTTCAAGGTAAGTTGCCCTTTGAAGCACGTCTGTTGAGGCGAGCGTGCCACCCTTCAACATCATTGTTGGCTTTTATGGACTCACCGTACACCGTAATCAAAATTGTCAAAATAAACTAACAAAACACATTTAGCCTCTACTAATTATCAACTGAACGAATTTCACTTTGAAGTCAATAATTGTCATCAGTTTGGTGTTATTTAAGGTATGAAATTTTCCATGAAATAAATTAACAAAAAATAACACAATTACTCATTTTATTGAAATTGTTTGCGTGGGTGAAATAAAGATGTGTTGTGTTCTGTTCTGGAAAAATATTTTTATTACAAACTACTTCAACTTTTATTTCATTATATCAATATTTTTATTGTCTAGTAATATATTTTTTTTATTAAAATGGTCCGTTTTGTCCCGACATTGGTCCGTTTTGTCATGATCCGTTTCGTCTCATGGTCTGTTTTGTCCCTAACTCGCTCATATATAGATAAAGAACTATATTGTGGCAACGACGGTCTAAATTCTAAAATCCAAATATGGGCATATAAAAATCTAGTGCGCATGCTCGGGGCGAACGATTCTGAACTTGGCCGATCAAGAACAAAATGCCGCCATCTTGAATTTCGGCTTGTTGACAAGAGGTGTTTCTTGGCCCAAGTAGAACGATGAACCTTCATATTGACGGTCTCATTGGTATGGAAATATTTGTAACATGTAAGATATTTGATATGATTTCTATCATATATTTGTTGATATCTTATGTTTAAAACAAATCCAAATCCTTCCAGAAAAAACACTACTCTAGTACTTCACCACTCAGCTCTGTCTAGTTCCCTATCACTCAGCTCCCTACAGTACTTAATCACTTAGCTCTCTCTAGTACTCAACCACTCAGCTTTCCCAAGTACTTTACAACTCAGCTCTCTCTAGTACTTTACAACTCGGCTCGCATTAGTATTCAACTATTTAGCCTTCTCAAGTACTTTATAACTCAGCTCTCTCTAGTTATTTACCACCCAGCTCTCTCTTGTACTTTTCCACTGAGCCCCGTCGTGTACTTTACAACTCAGCTTTCTCTAGTACTTTACCACTCAGCTCGTTTTTAATACTCCACACTCAGCTCTCTCTAGTACTGTACTACTCAGCTCTCTTTAGTACTTTACCACTCAGCTCTCTCTAGTACTTTACCACCCAGATTTCTTTAGTAATCTACCACTCGGCTCTCTCTAGTACTTTGCCACTCAGCTCTCTCTAGTACTTAACCACTCAGATCTCTCCATAACTCTACCACTCATCTTTCTCTAGTACTTTGCCACTCAGCTCTCTCTAGTACTTAACCACTCAGATCTCTCCATAACTCTACCACTCAGCTTTCTCTATTACTTTACCACTCAGTTTTCTCTAATACTATATCAGCCAGTTTTCTCCAATACTTTACTACTGGGCTCTCTCTAGTACTCAAGTACTCAGTTCTTGCCAGTACTCCGAAATCTATCTTAAACTCTACCTGCCAGCTCTTTCTTATGCTTAAATACTCAGCTCTGTCTAGTACACTACAACGCCGCTCTTTCAAGTACTTTACCACCCAACTATCTCTAATACTCTACCACTCAGATTTTTCTAGTACTATACCACTCAGCTCCCTCAAGAACTCAACTACTCAGCTCCCTTCCGCTCAGCTGTCTCTCATACTTTACAACCCAGCTATCTCACTAGTATTATACCACTCAACTCTCTACTACTCAGCTGTCTCTAGAACTCTATCACTCAGCTATTTGTAGAATTCTAGAACTCCACTGTCTCTTGTACTTAACAAGCTAGTTCTCTCTAACACATAACTACTCAGCTCTTTCAAGTACTCTACCACTCAGCTCTCTCTAGTACTCTACCACTCAACCCTCTCTAGTACTCTACCACTTAACTCTCTCTAGTATTTTACCACTCAACACTCTCTAGTTATTTACAACTCGACTCTCTCTAGTACTTTACCACTCAGCTCTCTCTAGTACTCTACCACTCAGCTCTCTCTAGTACTCTACCACTCAACTCTCTAGTAATTTACAACTTGACTCTCTCTAGTTCTTTACTACTCAGCTCTCTTTAGTTCTCTACCACTCAGCTCTTTCTATAGTTCCTTACCACTCAGCTCTCTCTAGTACTCTACCACTCTACTCTCTCTAGTACTCTACCACTCAACTCACTAGTACACTACCACTCAGCTCTCTCTAGTATTTTAACACTCAACTCCCAGTAGTACACTACCACACAGCTCTCTCTAGTAATTTACAAATCAACTCTCTCTAGTACTCAACATAGCTCTCTCTAGTACTATATAACTTGGTTCTCCCTTGTACTCTACAAATCAGTGCTATCTAATACTTTTCCACTCAGCTCACTTTAGAACTTAACCACACAGCTCTCTGTAATACTCTACCACTCAGCTCTCTCTCTTGTACTTTACCACTTAACTCTCTACAGTACTCTATCGCTCAACTCTTTCTAATATTTTACCACACAACTCTCTAGTACTTTACAAGTCAACTCTATTTTACCCAACTTCTCAGCTCTCTCTAGTACTCTTCAACCCAGTTCTCTTTTGTACTCTACAACTCAGCGCTATCTAATACTTTACCTATCAGCTCTCTCTAGTACTCCACCTCTTAGCTCTCTCTAGTACTCTACAACTCAGTTCTCTCTTGTACTCTAAAGTTCAGTGCTATCTAATACTTTACCACTAAGGACTCTCTAGAACGTACCCACACATCTCTCTGTAGTACTCCTCCACTCAGATCTCTGTAGTACTCTACAACTTAGCTCTCTCTAGTACTTTACCCTTCAACACTCTAGTAAGCCACCACTCAGCTCTCTGCATTGTACCATTTTTTTAAACTCTATCTAGTAATTTACCACTCATCTCACTCTAGTACTCAACCTCTCTGTTCGGGAGATAATTCAGGGGAGGTAATCGTGATCGTAATATTATAGTCCTGTCGCTCGATTAAATATCAGAACTGATTATTGACATAAATCAAGCATATATTTTCCCGCGGTCAGTATGTTGTTCTAGAAGAGTCAAGATGTCGAAATAAACTTGTAAAACGTTTTGCAGTGTTTTTATCGTTTAATAGTAGTTTTTAGACCTTTCGAGGTCTCTATAGAACATTTAATGGTAGCAGAGCGAGGTTAAACTACTTTGGACTATGTTTTAAATGTCATTTATCGGACATTTCTCGAGAAATTGAGTTCAACGTCGAAGGCTTCGCCGAGCCAGGAGGTCGAAGATGCCGACCACATGGCTGAAACTTGTGACAGTAACATTGCTTCGTTGAAATTAAAGAAGTCTAGGTGCAAGGCTAGGCTTACTCGTTTATGTAACAAATACAAGTACTGAAAGCTTGTAAACCATCAGTAGAGTTGTTCAAAATCACAGAAACAGCATTTATAAGCATTTGAAACATGTTTATCTAACGATAATTAGGCTTCATTTTTTTTTATTTTTAAATACATTTACATTTTACCAAGAACGCTGCAAGCATGCAAATAATCAGTAGCGATGTTCAAGGTCATATAAACAACGTCTATAAGCAAATAATTTATGTTTATTCTAAGATTATTAGGCATCAGACTTTAATATTTTTTCCTAGATCACGACACTTTCCTCCTCTATGGCTGCAGCAAAATACCATTTATATTGTACCGAGGACTCTGAAAGCTTGCAAACCCTCAGTAGATTTGTTCAAGGGCATGGACACAACATCCTCAATAATAATTTAAATTATGTTTATCTCAAGGTAATAAGGCATCCATTTATTCCATATATCTCGATTAAATCTCTTCTCTATGGACGCAGCAAAATTACATTTTTATTGTTCTCAGATATTTGCGTGTATTCAAAGGAGATGTTAAAGGTAACAGAAACAACATTTATAATCATATAATTTATGTTTATCCTAAGGTATTCCCGCAGCAAAATTACGTTTCTATTGTACTCAGAACTTTACTAGCTTTCAAATCATCAATAGAGACTTTTAATGTCTCAGAAACAACATTTATAAGCATATAAATCATGTTTATCCTAAGATTATAATCATATAAATAATGCTTACCCTAAGATAATTAGGCATCCAAATTGTTGATTTTTCATATATCACGATAAAATCATGTCAACCAAACTAAATACTGCACAGGGTGGGTCTAAAACATTTATGCTTCATTATGTCGTTCTTTATGCCTTGCAGGTGTATTTTTGATAATATTGAACAACGATCACCTTCAAATGGCTGTTTCCTTGATGCGAAACAAGCTTTCGATAGAGCATGGATGAGCTCGATTCTTGCTGTGTGTTCAAATACAGTGTTGATCAGTATTGTTACCTTTAAATCCATATCATCATTCTTAGCGAATTGTTCTAGCTGTGTTAGATCCAACAGATGTAAATCGAACTGGTTCCCAAAGTAGGGAATACTTCAGGTTCGGGAAGCAAGCGGGTTCCCTTCAGTTCTTTTTAACGATTATAATCTTATGATAAACTTAATTTATACTCATTAAAAGATTGTTTCCATTGTACTTAATACAATGATGTTTCAATTGAATTAACTATCAACAGTTATGATACATATATATAGTTTCCAGAGTTTAGAGTGCTATATAAATGTCGAAATACTGAAAACCTCGTGATATATTGAAACAATTATAATCTTATGATAAACATAATTTATATTCATTTAAAGACTGTTTCCATTGACTTTACTATTATCGGTGATGATATGAACAGTTTTTAGAGTTCTGAGTGCTATATAAATGCAATTACGCTGCGGCCATATAGTAGAGATTTTGTCGGAAAAAACATAAAAATCGTGATATATTGAAGCAATTATAACCTTATGATAAACATAATTTATATTCATTTAAAGACTGTTTCCAATGACTTTACTATCAACAGTGATGTTATGAACAGATTTCAGAGTTCTGAGTGCTATATAAATGCAATTACGCTGCGGCCATATAGTAGAGATTTTGTCGGAAAAAAAAACATAAAAATCGTAATATATTGAACCAATTATAATCTTATGATAAACATAATTTATGTATATTATAAGGTTGTTTCCATCGAGGTTTATATCAACACTGATGATATGAAAAGTTTCCAGAGTTCTGAGTGTTGTATAAATGCATTTTACCGCAGCCATATAGCACAGATTTTGTCGAAAAACTTAAAAATCATGATACATCGAAGCTTTATAATCTTATGATAAACATACTCTATATACATTTAAATATCATTTCCATGAACTTTACTATCAACAGTAATGACGTAAAAAGCTTCCAAAGATCTGGGTGTAACACAAGTACAATTTTGATGCGGCCATATAGAAGAAATTTCGTCGAGATTCGTAAAAGTAGTGATATTTTGAAGCATTTTTTAAGATAAACATGATTTATGTATGTATAAATGTTGTTTCCGTGGACTTTACTATTACAAGAGAAGATATGAGAGCTTCCAAACTTCTGAGTGCTATATAGATGTACTTGACTGCGGCCATATAGTAGAGATTTTGTCGAGAAAAATGAAAAACAAATCATCACATTTTTAAAC
Source organism: Mactra quadrangularis (assembly GCA_025267735.1). Taxonomy (NCBI): domain Eukaryota; kingdom Metazoa; phylum Mollusca; class Bivalvia; order Venerida; family Mactridae; genus Mactra; species Mactra quadrangularis. The sequence continues at coordinate 45,460,848 of CM046299.1, read as the reverse complement.
ATAATTATCCTTACTTTCTGATTATTATACACATAATTCGATTCACTATTAGAAATGTTGAATATATTGTATATACTCACTATATACTTATTTTTAATAATTGCGCTCGTGTCGGACGATAATGTAGATAAATAAATGTTTTCTTTCTGCTGCCAGTTTGTATTTTGTCGAGAAACGACGTTCCAAAGTATAGTGCCGCAGATTCGCGTCGTGTCTGAAACATTATATGGTTAAACGCCACTAAATACATTCGGAATATCATCGGTCAATTTTTACTCTATGGTCGGTAAAAACGGTAAAACTATGGAAATTAGGCGCACCCGATATTGATGAGGGGCGTGTCTAAAACTCGTCTCAGTGGATACTGGTAACGCCCCTCGCCTGATTGGATACAGATAATCTATACCCGGTGCATATCAACAACTAGGAAGTAGTACTAGTTTTGTATGCGGAAAACAATGCTTTTTTGCCTATCAAGAAGCATTTTGCCGCACGCTGCCCAACTGATCGGGAAGAAAGACTAAAATATAAGGTGGGTCATTTTTTTATTTTCCGTTGACATTTCGTTCGAGCGGACTTATAGCTGTTTGCATATCACATAGCTTAGCTTTTAAGGTTTTCAGCGAACCCGTGTGTATACAGAACTGTACAGTTGAGTTGCCAATAACGGATCGTCGCCAGTAGCGGATCAACGTCTTTAATTTTATTTGTACGATATTTATAGATAAAAAGTATGAAATTTAAATATTACTGATGATTACCTTTTACTGAAGTTCCGTAACTGTAGACAACGCTGGCAAGGATAGGCTTAATATGTGACACTTTGAAGACTACAACGACATTTTCTTCTTCTTCAATAATGGCTATCAGTCATTATTGACTATTATGGCCATGCGTGGGGTGTTAGTACATACATACATAGTTACATAGTAGTTTCTGGTAGAAGGATTTGCTCCTGTGACACCAGCTCTTGTTCTTCTTCGGTGTCGTAATTTAGGTTAAGACCAGTAACTATAGTTGCTTTGTAATTATATTTTATGTCCTGATTATACCAAAATTTATCTAGTCTTGATTCAAAGGATCTTACTGAACAAGCGTTTATGACGCTAGGTGGTAAACTATTCCACATATCCACTACACGGTAACAGAAAGAATATTTCTTAATGTCTAAATGAGCTTGTCTTTTAAATAACATAGAATTGTGCCCCCTTGTCTGATCATTGGTTATATCACTTCTTTTCTTTAGTAAAACCTGATCACAATCATATTTGTTCTTCAGAGGCATGTATTATCAAGCGTCTTACGACCGATTTTAGTTGTAAATCCTTCTATACTGTACTGTTAAATTATCGTAAGATTTTTGATAATATGCTGCCCAGAATTTTAAAAGTTTCTATCATATCTCCCCTAATACATCTGTAAGAAATAGTAGGCAATTTTAACATTTTTAACCTTGTTTCATATGATAATTCTGACATTCCAGGTACTAGTTTTGTTGCTCTTTTTTGAACATTTTCAATTAAATTAATAAGTTTCTTTTTGTGAGGAGACCAATTTTGATTAGCATATATTCAATATGAGGCCTAACTAAACTTTTTTTTTTTTTATGAACATTTTATTTTTCAAAGTTTCAAGTACAAGTACATTACATGACAAACTTATAAAATTATACATACAATTGAAACTAAATTGAAAAACGTTTTTGTATATAAACAAGTCTATTCAATCATACACATACACTCACTCACACACACATACACGCACACATACACATACGTACACATACGTACACATACATAAATATATTTATGGCAAGATGGACATTAATATTTTTGTTATAAAGGAATCTAACAAAAGTGGAAAGTTTTTTTATTTCTAAAAAACAAAAGACAAACAAATAAAAAGGGTTCTCTCTCGCTTTAATTGTTGTTTGGAGTTAGAATTCTCCATTTTTGTTTATGTATTTGTGTTTTTCCTTTGTATAGAGCTATCATTTCTTCTATTTTTTCACGATTATATAGAAAATTTGTATAGTTATTTATAAGGGGTATTGTTTGATTACATTTGTTGATAAAAATGAAATATTTTGCTAGAAGAATAACAAAATTTATTAAGTGGGCATTTGGGTGATTTGATAGGTCACAAAACGTTATTAGACTTATATTGAGTTGAAAATTTGAATTACATTTTTCATTTAAGAAGGTATTTATATCCCTCCAAAAACTTTGTATGATATTGCACTCCCAAAACATATGTGGAATTGAATCAATTTGACTAAAACAAAATTCACATAAGCTGGTGGTTGTTAAATTGCATTTTTGTAGGAATTTGTTTGTTGGAATTATTCTCATCAGATATTTGTATTGAAATTCTCGTAATTTTGTGTCATTTGTAATTTTTATTGGTTGTAAAAATATGTTCTTTGAACTTTTATGTTGGCTATTAGTAGTATCTTTCCATTTTGTAATTTGTTTAGGTTCAGTGGTCCGATGTTTTTGTAAAAACATGTTATATATAAATTGGCATATATTTTGTTTATTTATAATGTTTGTAATGAGGAAAGATGGATGCGGTTGATTTATTTGCTCATCGAAAAGCATGTGTTTCCATTTGTTCGAAAAGGTTTTTATGAGTGTGTTGTATTTGAGAAAATCTCCATTTGGTAGACTATAGAGAAATTTCATTTCATTAAAAGTGTTGAAACGTTTTTCTCTATAGTTATATAAATGTTCAACAAATAAGATTCCTTTATTTAACCAAGTTTTGTAAAAATAACATTTACCATTACATTGTTTTATGTTTGAGTTATTCCAGATAATCTCTTTTGAAATTATGTTTACTTTGTCATTATAATTTATTCGTGCCCAGGCCGATAAAATATCTTTTAAGAAATTGGATTTTATGTTTAAAGTCTTGATATCATTGGGATGTATATTACATTTAAAAAACGTATCTGAACCTATTTTTGCTAATTCATGTTTATATATATTGCTTAAATTACAATCTCGATTCAAAATTCTCGGTAGCCAAGTTATTTTTAATGAGTCTAAGGACTTGTTTATATTGAGCATTTTTAGTCCACCATTTTCGTAGCTTTGAGTTATTTGTTCTTTTGAAATTTTAGGTGGTTTCGAATTCCAAAGGAAGTTATACATTTTTGTTTCTATTTGATTAATTATTTCAATGGGAGGGTTTTCGAGTACTGTTAATGGGTAAACAAGTTTTGGGACTGCAAAAGTTTTAAGAACTGTTATTTTACCAATTAGACTCAAGTTCCATTTGTTCCACACGTTTAAACAATGGTTAAAATCGTCCATTTTTTTATTAAAATTATTTTCAATTGTTTGATTTTTATTGTTGTAGATTGTTATGCCCAATGCATCGGCCTTATCGGAAGTCCAGTTAAATTTATTTGTAGTGGAGAAATTGACATTAGTATTTTTAAGTGAACCTATTCTCAAAACATTACACTTTTTGTTGTTTAGTTTAAGGCCCGATCGTACACTATATTCGTCTAATGTTTTTATTAAAGAGGTGAAAGATAGTTTTGTGCCATCTAATGGAAAACTGGCATCGTCAGCGAAGAGTGTTTGTTTAATTTCGTTATCGTTTATTTTAATACCTTTGATATTATCATTTTTAGAAATTGAATCAGACAACACTTCTAAACTTAAGATAAATAGAAAAGACGATAAAGGACATCCTTGTCTAACACCTTTTTCAATATTAAAAGATTCTGATAAAAAACCAGTGTTAGTTACGCATGCAGTTGGGTGGTTGTAGAACAATTTAACCCAATTAATAAAGGACTCACTAAAATTCCAATAATGCAAACATTTAAATATAAAATGGTGGTTAAGGTTATCATAAGCTTTTTGAAAATCTGAGAAAAATATTAGTCCAGGGGTATCTTTTTCATTTACTTGGTCGATAATTTCTAAAAGTGTTCTTATATTTTCGCCAATGAAACGTCCTTTTATAAAACCAGTCTGGTTTGAACTAATAATACTAGGAATGACTTTTTTGGCTCTATTCGATATTGCTTTTGTGGCGATTTTATAATCTATATTAAGAAGTGATATAGGTCTCCAGTTGGAAATACAGTTTAGGTCAGTTTCTTTCTTTGGTATAAGAGTGATAATACTTTGGTTTTGTAATTCTGTTAAACGACTGTTATTGTATGAATAGTTGAGAGAGTCAATTAGTACATTTTTAATATCATTCCAAAAGGTTTTGTAAAATTCAGTAGTAAGACCATCTGAACCTGGACTTTTATTACTTTTCATTTCACTTAAAGCAGAAAAACATTCGTATTCTGTGAGTAGGCCTTCTGTAGTTTCTTTTTGATTTGGACTCAATATTGTATGTTCCGAATCGAAAAACATATCATCTTCAATGATATTTACATCTTTTTGATAGAGTTTCTGATAAAATATTTTAATTTCATGCATAATTGTTTCATTATTGTTTGTTAGTTTTCCATTTGAAAGTTTTAATTGTTTTATTGTTTTTTCTGACGATCTTTTCTTTTCTAAATTAGCAAAATAAGCGGTATTTTTTTCTGATCCTTCGATCCATTGTGCTTTTGTTCTTATTAATATTCCGTTAGTTTTTTCTTTATTATGATTGTTTAGGTTTTGTTTTTCAGTAATCAAATTTTCTAATGTTTCTCGGTCGTTTGGATTTTCAAAAAGTTTTGCCTCAAGTTTTTCTATGTTTTGTTGTAAAGATTTTTCTTTTTCATTTGATTTTTTCTTTCGTTTTGTGGAGTATTTTATTGATTCGTTTCTTATTGAGCCTTTCACTAATTCCCATAACGTATTTGGATTTGAATTTGGGTTAAGATTAATTATTTCTGATATAGATTTTTTTATAATGGTTTGATACTCATTGTCATTAATAATAGAATTGTTTAGCTTAAAATATCCTCTACCTGATGGTGTTTCATTTATGAAAAGTTTTAATTTTACGACTGAATGATCGGACAAATAGCCATGTTTGATTTTACATTCTGTAACAGTGTTAACAATATCTGAAGATATTAGAAAATAATCTAAGCGACAGAAGATTGGCGGATTGTGGTTTGACTGCCAGGTATATTTTTGTTCATTTGGGTATTTAGTTCTCCAAATATCTTGCAAATCATATGTTTTCATTATGTGATTAATTTTAACTGAACACTTTTTATTTGTATTGTTTCGGCCATTGAGTTTGTCTTTATCAAAATTAATAACAGTGTTAAAATCTCCTCCAATTACTAAAGTTTTGTCGGAATTGTCCGACACAGTTGTTTCAAGTGTGTTAAAAAAATCGACATCATCATTGTTTGGTGCATAAATATTTATTATACATATAACTTGTTTATTTATTTCGAGTTCGACCAATTGGAGTCGACCGTTTACAATATTCGATTCGTTTATAAATTTATACTGAAGGTGTGGTTTTATCAGAATACCTGTACCAAGGCTATTTGAACTATCTCCATTTAAAAATAATTCACCGCCCCATTGTTTCTTCCATTCATTAGTATCGCTGTGTTTACAATGTAGTTCTTGTAATAAGCATATATCTGTATTGCTTTGTTTGAGCCATTCAAACATTTGTTTACGTTTATGTTTTGCCCCTAAACTTTTGTATTAAGTAATAAATGTGTCTTTATCAAGATATTCAAACGACCTTCTTATTATACCAAGTATACTGTTAGCTTTGTTAACTTCTTCAGTAATGTGTTCCTCGAAAGAAAGTTTACTATCAATGATGACTCCAATATCTTTCCCTGATACGGTTTCTTCCATACAGTTTAGTCCATTTTCCAGGTTGTAATGAAAACTTATATTTCTCTTTTTGGTACTGATAACCATACTTTTACATTTTTCAGGATGAAATTTTAGAAGCCACTTATTTGACGACTTTTGCATACAGTGTATGTCCTCCTGAAGTTTCAAACAGTCTTCAGAACTAGCAATATTACTTACGAAATATCTTAGTATCATCTGTGTACAGAAAAATATCACTATCATATTTTAACAAATCCTGTAAATCATTGATATACAAGACAAACAAAATGGGTCCTAGTACAGATCCTTGTGGTATTCCACTTGTAACTTTTTTCCATGTAGATGATTCATTGTTAATCATAACTCTTTGCGTACGATTACTCAAAAATGATTCAATCCATTTGATACAATTTAAACCAAATTTATACATTTGTAATTTGTGTATAAGTAATCGATGGCTGACTTTATCAAAGGCTTTCATAAAATCACAATATGCAACATGTATTTTGTCCCCCGAGTCTATAGAATCTGTCCATTTATCTAAAACTGTAATCAATTGTAACACTGTTGAACGTCTTGGTAAGAATCCATACTGTTTATTACTGAACAAACTATTATCCTGCATGTGTTTAATCATTTGTTCTCTGATAATACTTTCTAGTATTTTACAGATGATACAAGTCAGACTTACTGGTCGATAATTCCCAGCATATTTTTTATCTCCCTTCTTAAAAAGAGCGGTTATATTTGCAGTTTTCCATTCCTGTGGCAGTATTGCATTTTTAACAGAGTTCTGAAAAATTATGGCTAGTGGTAACTTAATTATAGATGTAAGTTCATAAAGTATTTTCGGACTTATTTCATCCGAACCTGGTGATTTATCAATTTTCAAAATCTTAAGTTTCCGTTCAACCATTTCTGGTGTAATAATTGTAATATCAGCATTGTCCAAGTTACTAATATCTTTCAATTCAATTTCTGGCAGATCCTCATCAGTATCAACTGTAAACACAGATGTGAAGAAATCAGCCAATACTTCGGTTTTCATGTGATCATTTTTAGATAATTTGGTTTTCTCAACATTAGTGTACAGATCAGTAATAGATGACTTAGTTTTAGTCCTAGACTTAACATATGTCCAAAACTTTTTTGGATTGACCTTAATATTTCCCACTATCTTCTTTTCATGGTCCTTAACAGCTTTCCTTGTAAGGTTTCTTACTTTATTCCGTCTTCTATTGTACTCCAGCTGATCTGGTTTATCACCTGTTAGTTTGAATTTGTGCCATAAACGTTCTTTGTTCTTCATTGAAGATTTTAATTTCTTGTCAATATAAAAATTTCTTTTTCTACTATTTGAATCATTGTTTTTCACAATCTTTTTAGGGATAAATTCGTTACAAAATTTGACCATAACGTGACGACTTTCTCTAACATGTCTTTGAATTACCCTATAAAGGATCACTCTTTGTCTCCTTAAAACATCATTGATTATTGCATTATTTTCAATTAACACACGTTGGACATTAAAGTTTTGATAAAGATATGTTTAACTTAATAATTTCAAAATTTACTTTGTGAAATTAAAGAATGTATGATATATGCTCTCAAACACTGATTTCGGACTAAAGTCTAAAATGATAAAATGTACATTTTTTTGGTTAAAAGACAGAATTTTGTTTTATCAAAATTACACATACTATTGGGATACAAAAAGGTAATTATAACATTTATAACACATCCAACAGGCCATATCTAAGAGCAAAAAATGTGATAAAACAATAAAAATGATGTTTTGGGGTGGTCGACTTACATGCTATAAATACATATGTTTGAGACAATAATTTTAAATAATTTTGTTTCAGTGAACATCATTATATACATCACAATACATATAAAAGCAATTTTTAGGGGAAACAATCTGGTCATAGGCTTCAGAATCAGAGTTCAGATTTGTTCAAATATAAGTTGAACACCTCTCGTAGTATCAAAATGTTGAATAAATCAAGGATACATGTAAAAGGAAAACTGCATTATTATAGTTGGACTTAAATAGATTTACTTAAACTGAAGATAATTATCAAAGTTCATGTAACTTTATATTGGCCATTTACATGTACCTAAATAAAATTGTTCACAAAATCATGAATACGCTGCAAATTTTCCTTTTCATAAAAATTTTTTTAGAATCTTTCTTTGGTTTTTATCTATTAAATTAGTCATTCTCAGGTGGTAACTGTCTTCAAATATAGTCACTGAACAAATCAATGTTTTGCCTCGTAAGTTGTTCCAGTTCAAGCGGAAGTGTATCTTTAACCATTAGAACATCTGGTCTACACAGTGTACAATAACGTGAATTAGCAGTACACTATATATTTACTTGTTTTAGAAGATGTTCTGACAATCTTGTCCTGAAATATAAAATCATTTTCTGTTTAATAAATTAATATTCTTTGTGTCAACTTTTACTCACTATTTACTTTACAATACTATTTAGAAAACTTCCATGTCATAAACAGGAGTGTTCACAAACTACTCAAATACTTGTCCGGACAATAACTCATCATCGACTGTACCTAGGTTCACCAAATTTTATGTGAAGGTAGCCCTTGTGTCAAGGATGTTCCCTAAAGGTTTTGGGGCCCCATGCCTAAAGGTCAAGGTCACAGAGGCATCATATGGAAAAACTTTGTCCAGACAATAACTGAACCACCAATGTACCTAGGTTCAACAAATTTTATGTGAGAGTAGCACATGTGTCAAAGATATGCCCTATTGGTTTTGGGGCCCCTGGGTCAAAGGTCAAGGTCACAGGGGCATCATATTGAAAAACCTTGTCCGGACAATAACTCAACAAGGACTGTACCTAGGTTCACCAAATTTCATGTGAGAGTAGCCCTTGTGTCACGGATGTTCTCTATTGGTTTTGGGGCCCCTAGGTCAAGTTTTAACCTTCAACCAGAAGATATCAAATTACCAAGCAGTGACTTCAAAATGTTCAATCAATATGTTAATAAAGTCAAAATGGAAAACAACGGAAATAATGCTATATTTAATAAGTAACATGAAATTAGTTCACCAAATTTTATGTGAGGGTAGCCCATGTGTCAAGGATGTTACCTATTGGTGTTGAGGCCCCTGGGTCAAAGGAGAAGGTCATCATATGAAAAACCTTGTCCGGACAATAACTTAACAATGATTGTACCTAGGTTAACAAATTTTATGTGGATCAGCCCATTTGTCAATGAGTAATGTGCTGATAGCTCTTTTTGCCCAGCGGAGCTCTTGTTTGCTCTTGATAAAGTGATTTAAGTTATCTGGGTTTTTCTTTACTATATTCAACATCCATTTAGATTACAATTAGAAACCATTCATCCGTGTTTTATTCTTGACGAAAATATTGAGAAAAATTCAATTTTCAGTAAACTAAAATTAACTAGTATAAAAAAGGAATGCTACAAGTTGACAACCAGTCTAAATTAACTGTACTATTTGCTCATCATTAATGTGATATGTGACAAATTCTTTTATAAGTAAGCTCAGGGTCATAACCAAGTAATTGATTTCTTGTAAGCATCACATCAAAACCCGATTTCCGGAAACGATAACAGATTAAACTACGCCGACACAGACGCGACGCGACACAACGTATTGATATTATCTCCTATGAAATTCAGTTTTGTTAAAAAAACAAATGTCACCATAATACATTTGAGGTATCCCAAAGGGACAGTATGGTTGTTGGACCATGAAAAATCCCGTATTGAACCTCAGTTTTAGTGATTATGAAAGATAAATGTTTTTACCACGGCAAACAGAGCGAGTACGTAACTATCACCAAATAGAACAGAACATTTTATTAGCAGAACACATCGGCGTTGGTCGCAATTAAAATATTTGGCGGTACATCCTTATACATGTATAAATACATATGAACAAAAGAAAAGTGATTATAATCATTTTCATGAGATATGGATTTGTATGATCAGGCCATGAAATAATAAATTGTTATTGCATTGAAACAATTTTTCTAAAGACGGCAAATATAACACATCGTTAGGAGGGGAAAATTCAATTCTATCAAATGCATTTTTTAACAAAAAACTTTCCCTTTTTCAATGTTATTGTTTAAGAAATGAAAACAGTGTCGGCAATTAAAGGTTTCAAAATTCAATTTTGATTTTTTGTTGTTGAGAAAACGGTACGTTGTTGGCTAATAGTAACTTAGTTGATATTAAAAATCTAAGATGAGATGTACCTATTTTCGGTTATTTGCCACACATTTTCAATGGTTGAGTAATTCAAGCAAGTGTAATCATTACACACACAAGTTTTGTTTTTATTGTTTTCGTAATATTTTTCAGTCTTTACCTAGTTTGTATTGTTTGTATGATATAAATAAAAAATTCTCAAAATAAAAAAGCAGTGTCGTAAACCGCAAGTAATTAAGTTTTTTTTTTTTAATTTTCCGATTGTTTTAATTACTCTGTACGCAATTTATTATTTTTTGCGTGTGCATTTTATCAAACTTTTGAATTAAGAATTAACATTCATAACTATTTGTGAAATCGGCGATTAACATTTTTTGTTGATGATAATGCATTAATAAAATAAAAATACCGTTAAAAATGTTAAAAATACCGATGTAGTCGGCAGCATGATTGTGATAGTCCCGGGGCGTAATATTGCCCTTTATGATATACATTCGCGACTTCCTATTACTAGTTTGGGTCCATGACATATTACGCAATAGTCTAGGCAGTGGTATTCTTCGTCTTGCATTGTTTACAGCTGAGAAAAAGGCGGAGCTTGATAGTTTCACAAAAAAAGTTTCATCCAATCAAAACGATTTTTTTATCTTTTCCCTAATACTTTAATTAGAATTCGAAATCGTCAAATTTTATAAATGTGCGCAGTTACACTATGGAACAAAAATTTTATGTGTTTTATCGTGTTTACAAAATATTTTTATAACAAATTTTGGATTATGTTTTTATTCACACGAGAATATGATTTTCTTTAAAATGGATATATTTTCAAGGATTTGCTAAAAAATACTTAATATCCTTTCGACATTAAGTTGGAAGTGAGTCAGGTAAATCTTTTTATTTTTATTAATTTATACAGCATTTGTATAAGATCGTTTTGTCGGGAAAAAAAACGAAGATAATGTATTTCGATGGTTAATATCACTAATATTAAAACAAAAATAAGTGGCCAGAATGAATGCAAAGACTACTAATTATTCGTACTCCTATCTATTAAAGGAAAAAATATAATCAAAAATTAAATATAAACTACCGAGTGATATGACATGAACAGGAATTTCTGAAGTTTAATCAATTAGCATTATTATTATAATTATTATATACCGCATTTCAATAGCGCTCTTCCCATATTAAATATATGTTCAAAAGCGCTATTCTAAGATTTTTATGTGTATAACAAGAACTTCAAGCAATTAGTAATTTAAAATATTAAACACATCATTATGTTCTGATAAAGAAACAAAAATAGCTTAAATATATTTATATAAGTAACATACATATGATCAAGCTTAAATATATTTATATAAGTAACATACATATGATCATTCAATATTATTTCTTACTATTGTGATTTAAATACGCTACGTATATAACGTACATTGTTCAAAATATCGTAGGCCCTTTACACATTCAAACAAGGGGAAGTAATCATTACAGATATTTACAGTTTGTATGCCCTAAGAGTAACCTCCCTTTTCCTCCTTTTTTGAAGAGTTTCAAGAACAATAAACCAAAATGATCGATTCCTGGGGGAGGTAAGCCATGTTGACTTATTTGAATATTCTGTAACATTCTCCAAAAAGTGACTTTTCACTCTAAAAATGATGTTAAGAGCTAAGGGAACTTGTTAGGAATATAAAACTGTGTAAACTAGTACCAAAAAATTGAGATGCATGAAAAGTACCTCTATTCTACTTTAAACATTTCAACCGGCAGTTAAACCTCCATCATTATCACCGGTCCTAGGACAGGCAATATTAAGAATTATCAAGATTTGAGCACTTTTGTGGCGACACCGGTTGCCTTAAGCCAATCAAAACGATGCATTTGAGGTCACGTGATGAAAAAAAAATGACATCGAGTAGTCACAAAAGGGGTGCGTGTATGAACTCGTCGACGCCGTTTGTTTTCGGTTTACCTGTTTGTATTGCCAAAAATACCATTATCGATATATGAACGAGCACCAATTTCAAGAAAGTTGCAATATAAGACCAGAAAACATGCAAAACTAATTGTAACATGTTTATTTCTTAAAAAAAATCGCATTTGTTGAAAAACGCGAACCTATCTACCCTACTTCCGAGCGAGTTTATTAATAAATGTGAACGTTCGATTAGCTGCCGGAATGTGGACAGAACATGTTCTTAAATCGAATATTTCGGTTTTCTAATCAATAAAATATAATTTCTATATGCCAAATGAACAGGTGAATTGTGAAGTCTACCATAATAATGCTTTTGTTCATGCGCAGTCGGAACATGTCTGGACAGCACCTGATCATTCGATGGCTTTAATCTGGCCTTACAGTGTGTAGTATTAATCAAACGCACTCAATGTTTTACATATCTTGACCAGGGCTCTGAAAATCTTTCTTTTTAGATGGTTTCAACATCTAGAACAACGACTTATGGCAAAACAATTAAGTAAGAGTTCTTGTTGCCAATAACCCAAGCAGCTATACAGGACTGCAGAAATGGGGAAAATAAGCAGGCTGTGACTGCTGTTTGTACTGAAGGAGATTATGTAATAAACTGGATGTGTTATGTTAACATTGAAATTAAATTCATAAAGGTACATCTGTTGTATGCATATCTATGAAATATGTGTATGTCATTAGTACATTTAATGCTTGAAAGGCGCCATAGCATGTCCATTCAGGAGGTAAGTAATTGAATTCAAAAAATGGACATTATTCATGAATGTATGAGAATTGGTTAATATATTTGGCAGGTGGGTAGGTAGGTAGGTATTTTTTTTTTTTTTTTTTGCTATTGGGTGTTGAATTTTTCAATGCATACCAGGATATTTAGAACTTATTAAAATCCTTAGGGATATCTTTATTGGCAATAATTAGAGACTTTAGTCAGTTTAATAGTTTAATATATTTCCCTGATAAGATCTGAATCAATCCAATTGGTAAGTAGGTCCTTACAGTTGGAATCTTCAGATTTTATCAATGAATTTCTATGTAAGGATAACAAAATATTGTATCTAATATATTTCTTGTTGTGATGAAATTTAGATAGTTCTTTACCCTAAAAATACTTAGCTTGAATTTCAAACAAATTAAATAATTTACAAAAAAAGTCATTTAAGATAAATTTTGGCAAATTGACATTAAAAGGTAAGAGTAAAATCCGAGTAATCCTACTAATAGGACCTATCTATTTGAATTGTTTATGTTACAAGGAATGTGTAATCAAGAATTTCATAAAATCCCTGAAATTTAGGGATTTCATGGAATCCCCAACCATGTAAAATTCTCTCAGGGAATACATATAAACCCTGAAATTTTCTAGGGATTTCAGGTATTCCTTAATTTTCTTTACAATTTTTACACATATTCCCTGACCACAAAAATATCATGCACTCATATACAGTACCCATCAAAAGTTTGAAGACATTCTAATTTGCAGTCCTACTGAATAGCTTTCGTTCAAAATTATAATTGTTTATTTGAAATGCTTTCTAGTTTTGCTTCATTCTATGGTTATTATTGTAATTATAACTGAGACTACAAAGATTAAAGCCATGTTATGGAAAGTAATATTATAACAATAAACATGGTTTTGCAGGTCTAGGATGTCAAATGCTGAATCTTATAAAAGTGTTGCATTCATGTAATTTATTTACATTTGATCACATACCGTACTTAAATATATTAAAATAACGATTCTACAAACATAGTCATCAAAATTCGAGAATTGTAGTAAATTTCTTTAGTCTCTCTTAATTTGGTGGAAACTGTATTTGCGTTTTTGCCTATATTTGTCACGGTTGTTAATTTTGCTCTTTTAGAAATTATATGCTTTATCAAATATAGGACATTCACCGAATATTTTAAATAAATTTAAATTGTAAATTATTGAATTTTTTAACTCAAGTCATAAGTTGTTATTATGATAATTGTTATAAAAACAAAGATGACATTTGCATAAAAAATGCTGTAAATAATCAAAGTGTTTTAGTTGTTTACTTAAAGAAATTGAATGAAAGAATTTCATCGCTGACCAACATGATCTGTATCAGCAATTGAGTCAGGGTATTTGTGTATTAAAAAATGAAAAAAATGTTTTAGGGATATCATGTAATCCTTAGTGAAATCAAGGATTTCATGTATTCCCTAAAATCACCAGGGATTACATGAATTCCCTGAATTGGTTAGGGATTACGTGAAATCCCTTTTTACACACATTCCCTGTTACATATATATACAATCAATATAAAAAAATCCCACCATGTTTCTGAATTTCTATTTTCAACTCGCAGGATGACTCTGCCTTTATATGATTATTACAGGGTTCTCACTGGCCAGTTTTATTTTTTCAACCACTTGGGAGGGTCAAAACAATTTTGAAGGCTAATTCTTTTATACTCATTTCAAGGTATTTAGAGCTGAAATACATATAAATATTTTACTGGACTGTAGCATATATTAATGACAAATCCGACAAATTCTTTCCTACATTTTAATGAAATATAATGCCCATAGGTTAATTGTTTATTTCTTACCAACATGTTGTATGACTTAACTCATAATCTAAATTAAAAATATTTTAAGACAAGACTAATATCAATTACAATGATCATTTCTTAATATGAAAGAGTGCATCAATTTTGACATTACAAAGGACAAGTTATGGTTTAGCTTAGACAATAAAACTAAGTAACAGCACAAATAGATCTATATGGCCTGCTTAATTTAATTTTGATTCAAAATATTTTATCTTTGCTCTGGCATGATTTCAAATATGCACATCTCATAAAATTTAATTATTTTTTTAACAACTCTAGATCTCTAATTATATACTTCACAGGTTCGTGTTTATTTCAAAATAAAATTATTTCTTAGTCTTAAATCTGTTAGTGAAAATATGCAATTATCTTTGGACATTTTAGATACTTCATTTCCGATTTATAGTAAATAAAATCTTAACTTATCAATATTCGGCATTTAACCAACCACACTCCTCCCGATTTTAACGGTTAAGAAAAACAAAGAGGTTTTCCTTTAAATAAACGTAAATAACCGTGAGAGCGAACAATTAAGTTACAATTTATTTCTAAATTACTTCATCATGCATTATTTAATATTTGTATCAAATGGAACGTAAACACATTGAACCATTCCGACGCAAAAACATTTTTTTCGCAACCCACGATAGATTGCAATTTCACATCTAACATCTTTTGTAGTTAAAAAGCTTATTGTTTTTATCTTGATTTAACAAACGATGCTTTAGGAAACTACTATGTAAAAGTTCAATTTGTTTTTCGCGCACGCGGTGTTTAAAGTAATCCCCCAATATTTATGATCGCATGAAAATAAGTTGACTGGTTATTTCTGGCTGGCCCCTATATCAATATATTCTCCATAGTAACCAGTCTTAGGTATATATGAATGTTATCGAGCGTGTTAAGTAAATCGACGACTCCCTTATCGATTTTCTGACACCTTTTGTCGGCGAGTTAATCTCCCAGCGTGTGACCGACAATAAGGTCTAATTGACATGTGTTCACGCGTAATTGACATGTATAATTGCCGCGGACAGTTTTACTTCGCACATTTCTGATCTGGATTAACAATCGTGGGTCAAGAAGTGTACTATATTTTAGTCTCATATGAAAAAATATGCTTATTTTTTTAAACATCTTTTTCGCCATTTGCCGACTTGGCGAATTGCCGCGGAAACCCTTATTATTAACGACGTTAATTGTGACTCTTTCTTGGATACTGCGTAATGCGGAAAGCTTAATAAACGAAAAGAAATATACCGTTGAACGTACAATTTCTACAGAACGATCGTAAAAAAGATTTTAAAAAAATTGTCAGCTCAATGACTCGAAAAAATATTTGAGTCGGGGCCTTTTTGACGGGTCGGTCGAGCAGTACAAACAAACTTATTTTTAATTTAGGCCTAGTGGATAAATAGTATGTATGTATTTCTATGTGTATTTATATCGTACCATTATGTTGCTATAACTATCTATTTGAATGCCAGGTTATGACTTTAGTCAATCTGTTAGAAAAAGGAATTTAGCATAACAAACTTTCTCAGTTCAGTTGGTTGCACAACCTTAGCTTGTAACCCCATATGTTTCTTGAGTTAAGTCATGAAATATTCTCTTTAGATAATATGTCAGAAGAAATATAGAAATGTGACAAAACTCAATACATGATTTATAATTATCTGACTGATACATGATATCAGCCAGAACATTATATAACACCAATTTAAGTTTTCATGCTCTTATACCCTAATGACAAAATTTGGATTAGTATTAAACTAGCTATAGAAATTAAGGAATGTTTATAAATAGTATTTTTGTCTAAATATCAGAAAAAGAAGCTCCTGTTGAATCCAATAAAATTAGTATTAAAGGAGTTGCCATTAAGTGCCTTACTTTTATTTTATTGTTAATCATTAAACGATGATTAAGACGGTTATTCATAGAAATAAGTATATATAATATAGATTTTTTTTGTATTCAACATGTTGGAAGCAATTATTTACCACTATTTGTAACATATTTGTAACACAATGTATATAACCAATCCATTTGTATTTCAGACTGTTAAATAAGGTTGTTCTTAATTGGTATAATAGAACTAACATCAATGGATTAGCATGAGACACTTTTTGTTTGATGTCACATGACCTTGGTTGTAATGTAGATATGTGTCACAATATTACTTTTTGTTTATCATAAGTTATGTTTAGCTGAGGATTTTAATATTTGCTTTTTAGTTTGATATTTAGGCATTAGGATAGCTAAAATAGATGTAACATTTAAAAAAGGGGGGGGAGATACTTAATACAGTTGTAAGTGTTATACCTGTACATTTACATAAAGATATGATTCTCATTTCCTAAGTATTGGTACAAACTTGAAATAAAACGGACTTACACATAAAGTAAAGGTAATTTTTGATGGTGCTGGATATTGAATGTATGTTTCCTTTTATATGTTGATGTTTATCAATAATATACAATATACAATATATATATGTTTGTCTTTTTAACCAGTTATTAAAATATATATTAATATATATTAGCTTTGTTATACATATACATTAATTGTTGTTATCCATAGTTAATAAGTATGGTATAATGTCCATCCAAATTAACATGTGGCAATGATATTAATGGATTACAAAGGTGAACATGAAAACTCTTAGACAGAATTATGCACAATTTCAACAAAGCATTTTTGAACCCGGGTCGATAGCGCAGTTGGTAGCGCGCCGGGATTTGGATACTCGTGCCCGAGGGGGTGCGGGTTCGAATCCCGCCCGGGGAGGTTATACCCTTCCATGAAAGTTTGACAATAATGTCGATTTCCCTCCATTGATTAGATAATATGGAGAAGTTTCCGGCCTTGTGGAAGGGTAGGTGAGTACTGGTTATAGACAATGGTCCAGGAAAGCTAGGTTAGGTGCGCTGGACGCCGTGAAATGACCTAAATTGTGTTGATACGGCGTTAACTCCAATAAAAAAAAATAAAAAATCAACAAAGCATTTAATCTATCACATGTAACATTCAATCAAACATCCCAACTTATAAGCAAGTGACAAATGTTTATGATGTTGCTTGATAAAGAATCTAATTTTAATATGTTCAATCTTGTGGCAATTGCTTTCTTCAAAGATTACATATATATATACCAAGAGAACTGCCTATGACTCATATAGTTTATTTGAATTTATTGCATTTGAGTTGTAACCAAACAAATGTATTTCCATTAAAGATAAGTATTCGTTATTTCCATGTTGGGTCATATGAACATTTAGCTTTTGAAAGCGCTAAACTTCAGTGCTTTCAGCACTTTGATTTTAACTTTTGCAATAAAACTTGCTCATTTAACGTGTTTTATTATATGCATTTATAAAACATAAGGTTTTGTTTGAAATAACATCTAATAATTTTTAACTGGTTGTTTTCGTAAAAAAGTTGTTTCCGCGAAAACAAGTTGTTTTCGCTATCTATCTTTACCTATGAATAAAAACATGGTATTGGTTTATACATGTCCAGGTGACAACGCTTATTTCTGTACCTATTCAGTTTACCATCTGCTATACCTCGCTTAGGACAAACACATTTCAAGGTTGTTTTACAACGTTTTAGCTTTAGACACTATTTTACTGATAAACGAATTCTCGCTACATGTTTAATATTTGATTACCAATGGCTGTTGTTTTGTATGTTACAGGTATAGCTTCACAGAATGGCAATATCTATATATCTGGTGCTTCTTTCTACGTCAGGTAAACACGTTTGATTTTATAAATATGCTAAGTTATTTGAGGATCTTTTATTTTTGCTTGTTCGTTAAATAAGCCGGATTTTTCAACAACAAATGTGGCTAATAGTTTAGCGAAAATTCGACCGGCAGATGGGCGGCAAGTATCCTACCAATGCACTTATTTTTGATACAATTTCATTTCTAGCAGAATGTTGTAAAAATTGAGTGAAAATTCACATTAATAATAAGTTTCTAAAACGGTTTAGCTAAAGGATATATTTTACATATATGTTTAAATGGAGTTTCTTCACACTTTTGAAGGGAAAAATGCATTAAACAAAGAGTTCATAAGCTGTGTTTATAAATAAACGTCTGCAGCGCTGAATAGTTAGTAATACCTGATAAAACTTTTTAAGGACTTATCATGGAGAGTCCATGATGTCCCTGCTTAAAGAAAAGATCGGTATCGTAATTCACAACATACTTGTACAAAACTTCTTCCATGTTTAAAGATGTTCTAAATCGCTGACACTCCTACTTAATTTAACACTAGAGAAATCCCTGTTAATGCAAATGATAAAACTAACTTAATTGTCATTTGTATGATTTATTATCAGTCAACGAGTCTGCAAACACAATTTTCCCAAAATGCTTACAATGATATAAAAGGAAAAGCCAATTTTCTGTAAGTATATTAAATAATATATTTTATATACGAGGGGTATTTGGTAGCCCACAGATTATATTTATATACGTTACATGGGACAAATACCAAAAAACTTCACTCAATACGTTTAGTCAAGATTGTTTTTATACCCCCGCTTCGAATAAGAGGGGGGTATACTGTTTTACCCTTGTCCGTCCGTCCGTCCGTCCGTTACAAAATTTCCGTCGCACTTTTCTCAGCAACTATATCATGCAGCAGCCTAATACTTTGCATATTGCTTCATCCCATAGTCCCATGTGGTGTAAAGCGATTTCATGCTCCTTGCTCATCTACTTCCTGTTTGTCGCATATTTTTAAATTTTGGCGGGAGTATCACTAGTGAGCATTAGCTCACAGATTTACTTGTTTAAAGAAGCTTGAATATTTTTGAAAAATTAACGTTTACATGAGACATGTAAAAAGAAAACACTTCCAGTATATTGTACTTGAAGCATGCCGACGTCAGCGTTGAGTTTCAGTTGGTGTAACTTTTTTTAATGTAAAAGATGTTGTAAAAGAAGTGCCCGATTTTCTCTCTCCATGTTATCACCAGTTTAGATTTAATATATTTTATTGAATACATGTAATTTTGATTATAACTACAATCAACGGTCATATACAAATAATATACATTACAGTATCTAACAGTCTGGCCACAAGTTTGCACTCTTGGCTTTCTCTTGCGTCATGTGTATTAATTTTCTGTTGCACGGACAGTTTAACCCCTAGATTCTCTATCTTCTTGTCTGCCCACTTCACAGATTTTTAGTTTTCCAGCTATCCCTTCTCTCTGTGAACTTCATGTTTACTACCATGTTAGGCGGTTATTCTCAATAGATAGGTCCATCTGGGTTAGTAAATATGTGAAAAATCAACTTCTAACAAATCAGTTGTAGATATTGTGTTCGTTATTATGCATGTATCAGGGATGTTAATCTAAGTTTCTGGATGCATAACTATCTTATTACGAGTACTATGGCTTTATGAAGAGGGCAAGGTGTAAACATTTGACTATTCTTTTTTTGATATCCGATGCTGTACCCTCATTAAGGACAATAAAGGTGTATTCACTTATATGTTCTTTCGTACCAGAAAACTGGTTTGGTTTTCAAAACTCAAACATATCTTTGTCTAAAAATCAAACAAACGACTTTAATGGCTTCTTTGTAATTGATACAATAATGATCAAGAGTGTAATCATTGTTGACAAACCAATTGTTTTCTATTATTTGTGGGTGTCATTATGGTAACTTGCAGTTTCTTATACTTAACTTTGATCATTGTCCATACAAAAAATCTTCATATTTCCTGTGTTAAGCTACATACTAATACGACATGTACATGTATAATGAACACGTGCAATGGTAACGGAAATTTTATACTGATTATTTAAGTTTAAAATATCGTCATACCCGTCAAGACTGTGTTAACAAATGTGTTACTTTTTAGTCGCAATGTAAGGCTTAGTCAAACAGCTAGCATGAATAAGATATTATCTTTTTCATATCATTTGTTCTACACAGGAAAACACCTTTTATTACTTATATAACAAACACGTCATAAATATGAAAACTCTAATGATTTTTGTCAAACTGATGACGAGGTTCTGTTGGAACATTACAAATTAAAACTTTAATTATGCATGTGGAAGATTAAAACTCAGTAAAAAGCGCTTATCAGCAATAAAACTATAAAATAGTAACGGAAAGTTTGTACACGGAAATTTCTGCAACCTGATAATGTTTGATCTCTGCTTTTATATTCAACCAAAATGACGTCTATTTAATGCAATTCAACAAGCTTATGTATTTTTACATATAATATAAAACGGGTATAGAGAAGGTCCTACGGTGCCTTGATCGCTCACGAGAGCACCAGATTCTAAGGGCATCTGACAAATATGATAGACTTTATACACTTTCAAATTTAGCTGTAAAAACTGTGACCTAGAGTTCACAATGCAAAAAAGCACTGGGCCATACAATTTAAGAAATTATTTTAAAAATTTCGTTAAATAACTCCATGTTTCTTGTTACCTCTGGGGCCAATATTTAAATTATTGACCCCCTGGGGCCGTTTCAATGTTGATCCCCAGTGGCAAAAATTAAAAAATCTTTGTCGTGGACATTTTTGAGAAGTTCGTAACACTGGGCTTAAACATTTTTGCAATACTTTTTTGTATTATATATTTTTATTGTATTTTTAAGAAATTGTTGACTGATGACGGAAAACACTGATCAGACTAGCTAACATGTAACAGTTAGTGCTCTGATGAGCCAAAATGTAAAAAATCTGCCATAAGCCCTTGTTTTATGGTATTTGGTGAATTTATTTTAGACTTCTACGTGTCTGTTATCAACCATTGGTAAAAATAGTATTGACTTGAAACTATTTTAAAACTTACCATGCTGTTTTATTACTTACAAAAAAATTAAAATATCCGTTACCACATAGTATCGGAAATTTTGTACAATTATAACCTCTGTGTGCCGTATTTTAATCATTTCTTGACTTTAGTCAATATTTTAATGTATAGACATGTGTGTGCTCGAAGTTGATAATTCATAATAAGTACATTTCAGCTAATCATATAACAAACATCGCAATTAGTAAAAGAACTGTAGACTTGAAAAATCTTCATAATTAAGTTGTTTTCCTATCTGCTTACACGCTTTAAAAAGTGTTATTTAACCACGAGGCAATTTGAAGTCAGAAATGGCGTTAATATATGATGCACTGACTTGCACTGTGTCCCAGCAAAAAGCAATATGATTAATATACCAAAAATGGTAACGGAAGTTTTAATAACGGAAATTTTAAATTCGTATAGAAATTACGTCGTTTGAGCTCTACCATGTTATAAATGAAGAAGTATTCGATCATCTCTGAACAGTTATAGTCAATTGATGTATTAATCGCCATTATATCGTTTCAGTATAACTGGTATTTTCAATAATACCGGTAACGGAAATTTTGCTTTCCAATCTAGCTGGAGTAGATACGGTATCAAAAATTTTATGAAAAGTACTAAGTCTGGCGACATGCACTCTGTAGAGAATTAAAAAATGTCTGATTTACTGTTTTACGGAGCCTTTTGAATAAAAATTTCAATTGTTAACCTATGTAAATGCATGCAAATTTAACTCTTTTAGGGGCATTGTTCTCTGCAATTTTATTGCAAACAACACAGGGGTGGACTGGCGACAGTAACGGATATTTAAAATAAGGGTCTAAAATGGCGGTTACGATTTTATTAATATTCCGATTTTTGTCATTTTATGCACAATCATTGGACACCTATTAGGCAATGTACGAAATACTGAAAATTATTTTCTTAGTTACTAATATGGAGTTATGTTATATTTTGTCCGATGGACCTATCTATTGAGAATGACCGACTATACTCGGCGTCAATGAAAACTTACCACCATACTGACCCTCGCTTTATGATAAAAGAATCAAAATGAAGTCAAAACTTTACACAGACGCATTTTTGGCATACGCGTGTAGTCATTGCTGCCAAAAATGTCTAAAATCGATTTACGATGTTCAAGTCCTGGACTGCACGTGCAAAACAAGTTTTTTTGTAAGGACGACATGTATCCAAAAGTTTGTGTAAATCATTTGTCTCTAACGAGATAAAACGTCGTATTTGCAACTATTGATATTCAAATGCCAACGTCATCAAGCTCTCGGCATGGTTGACGCCGGGATTTCATTTCGTGAGATTGCTTGTCGCATGGGCTGCTCGCACCAGACAATCATGAATCTGGTAAGTAGACATGAACAGGCAGACTCAATGAGAGGTATGAAAAGGTGACGTCAGGACGTACCTATCGGCAAATTCTCTTGCTGCATGCTGGGGTGGTGATAGTGTCATGGTGTGGGAAGGCATTTCTTGGAGGCACAAGACCCCACTTATTAAATTGCGTGGAGGGCTTACTGCTCATCGTTACAATGTGCTGAGGCCAGTAGTTTTTTCTTTTATTCAGACTTATGATGTCAACCTTCTCCAGCAAGACAATACACTGCCCACTCGGCTCGCATTACACAAGATTTCCTGCAGGATAATAATGTCCACACATCCCCTTGGTCAGCATTCAGTCCCGACTTTAATTTTCACCTCGCGACCCGGTTTTTCCATGACGTCATAGCGTAACACATTTTCCGAAAAAGGCGATACCAGAAGCTAGACAGCGTGATCGTCGAGGACGTTAATGTAAAAGTAATGGTTTGTCGACAAAACAATGTTACGTCGTATAGGATCATAATTATTGGGTTAATTATGTGTGTGCAGGAGTAAAATGCACTGATTAATTTTGTATTTACGATTTAAATTTGCCATCACAACCGCTAGATTCTAGAAGATAACACCTCATATACCGGTACGAATACTATGACGCACAACACATCGCCATATTCAGCAATGTGGAATGCGGTAGAATATAGTGAGGCAGGGGCGGATCCATGATTTTTAAGGGGGTCCGAACTTTTCTAGGGGGTCCGAACTTTTCTAGTTGGTCCGAACTTTTCTAGACAATATCGTTGTACTTTTCTGTCTTTTAAAAAGTAAATGATACAATTATCGGCATTATTTGAAAGCTAAGGCTAAAACTATGCCAACATTACTAAGTCTGGTGTCAAAATGTGTATGCAAAACTATTGCAGAAAACACGACAGGATAAGGTTTAACCCTTAACCGCTCAATCCCGCATTTTTACGCGTCTAGACCCCCCTCCAAAATGGCTGCCACAGCCTTGAAAATGGTGTTTTTTTAAACTGGAATAAGTGAATTTCACTTAAGGATAGTTGTCTCCAAAAAATGAGCATTTTCGCGCGCCGACCTCCCAAAAAGTTGTCTCAGGGGGGTCCGAAGGGGGATTTGCCCCCCTTTGTTGCTGGGGTTTGAAGGGGGCGCAGCGCCCCTCATCGCCAGAAAAAATTCGGGGTCATTGAGTGCAGAAAACTGGCGCCAAATGCTGATAAGAAAACACGTTTTCAGTATCTGAAAAGACCTGGCACTTTAGACCTCCATTTTGGAAAATATTACTGTTTGAAACGAAAAGGTGGGGTGAAAAAGAGCGAAAATTGCATTTTTGCCGTTTTTGCTCCGCCCCAGCGTTGCCATGGTAACGGGGATCGGGGCACCACTTGGTTTTTCTAAAAGACATTTACCCAGGTAATAACCTTGCCAAGTTGCATATCTGTATGATAATAAGTAATGAAATTAGAGCCTCTTGAAATAGCCCTTGCGCGTAATGGTGAATAAATGGCTACTTTTCACACATGTCGCAACCAGTAAAGGGTTAACAAGCCTGCTTAACTTCCACTGATATTTCTCTGGCTGGTCAGAATGGACTTTTAAATGTGTTTATGAGTCATAACTGTGATAGTCAACTAAGAGTCTCTAATACAAAAAGTGTTTGACTCCGTTATGCCTAACTAGTCAGATTTTTTTACGAAAAACGTGTTAAGTTGTAAGTTTCTATAATATTTCCCTCAAACCAGCAAAAATCAGTAAAGAGAAGGTTTTATATGATAATCCAGAGTTCTACATTCATATTTCTATATCCAGTACAAGTTTAGATGATAAATTTCAATAAAAGAGTATTATCAGTAATTTGCCATTTTGACGTATTTTCTGTGCTATAAATTCTCTTGCAGTTTCATTGTAGTAATCGTATACAGATTGTTATAATTTTTTTTTAGAAACGGTAAACTTTCTTAAATATTTCATATCATGGGCAGAAAAGACTGCAGAAAATTTCAAAACTGGTTGCATGTGTCTAACTAACTTTAGACTTGAGATATAAGCTTTTAAAGATAGAGTAATTTTTTGAACACTCTCAAAAACTCGGATTTTTGCTCGGGGGGTACATGTACACAAAGCACTATATTTTTATAAGTATTTGTTCAAAGTGTAATCTGATTGTCTTGAAAATGCAGAATTTGAAAAAAATGTTTGTTTTTTCATTTTTGTCACGGCACAATTTACGGTCTCTTCGAAAATCAAGGGTCACGTTATAAAAATACACATAAGTTACAAACGGTAAACTTCCCTAAAAATTCACCATTCAATGTCTTTAATAGTATAGATTTAAGAAACAATATCATAATAAAGATTGTGGAAGGTCACCATTACAGTTCCAGAACCTTAAAATCATGTTAAATTTTCATATTTATAAGTGTTTTTATTTTTTGAAAGATTAGGTTCATGTAAGCGGTAAGTTTTCATTGACGCCTAGTATATTTTTTTCGTTATGTTTTCCGAGTAAGGTACCGACCCACCTTAAATGTAAATTGTGTTTTAACTTACATTTCAGTGATATATTGTAACTGTCAGACAACTACATTTACTCCTGTTGATCCTGATGTAGTTGAAGGAACTGATATAACCTTTGTATGTACAGTATCGAGTGCAGTGAATTTTGTCAACTGGCTGCTGACAGCAGGTACTCAAGATTTGAGCACCACAATGGGTGTACAGAATGGAGCATGTGCACTAGGATCATCGACAACATCTTTCTTAAATGATACAACCAAATATTCCTATAATTGTACCAGTACAGTATATCAGGTGACAGTGAAGAATGTACAAAGAAGTCAACATGATGATGTATGGTCCTGTTTTCCTCAAGGTCAATCATCTGGACCTACATCAAAAATAAATGTTCAAAGTAAGGTTATTTATTATGTGGGTTTTTTTTACTTTAATATTGTATTTCTCTCCTAATTGTATCGAAATGTTCAGATATCAAACCTCAAATAAATACAGAATAGTTAATGTTTGACTATAAACACGCTTTTAATTAATAAATACTAGTGTAAGATTTTTATGGATTTATTATAAATCTATGAGATTGCACATTCGTGTTGCCTTGACTTTATGTCTTCCCAAATGGCATAGGAAACTTCAAATTAAGGTAAATGAAGTGACATGTTTTCTAGGTTCTTTTTTACAAAAGATCATTTTAGAATTGAGAGTATAATTAATATGAAAAATGGAGGGATTCAGAAAAGGCATATAAACGTTGAAAAATACTATTTAAATTTTTAAGGTTAGTGGCAAGTGAATTAAAATTATTCAACTTTGTTGCGGGATAAGCTTGTGAGCAGTCTATAAAAGCTGAAAGAAATTCTGTTTTTGTGTTTAGTATAGACAGTTTAAACTTTATATACATATATTATTATAGCTCCAACAAGTTCCTATAACTTAATTAACTCTTTTCAGTCCATTTCCTGGTACCCCAGTACTGAGCTGGTAGGGTTAATTTTGTTGCTCAATCAAAATAAGGGGTAGGTTTTGAATGGGATTAGAACCAAACTGGAACTGGCTATGCAATGATTACCAGTCCAACATCCTAACCGCTCGCACACATGTATGCGTCTTGTCTTTATATTTGCTAAAATACCAACTTTAGAATGTATTGTGTTCAATAGCGCTTTAATGTAAAACTAATACTGCTTTGTTGGACTTTATAGTACATGCTGTGACTATATGCATTATAAATATGTTTATTAGACTTTATACCTCTCAGTTTTTGCTGAACATTGTCAAGAAATTCACATACCATAAAAACCTGACGTTCTTACTCTTATATAGATTTAACCCTGAATGTCAACACTTATTAGTTTATGTAAGACAACCCGGCATCTTAACAGACAACTTCACTATATAACTCTCCATGAAAGTATATAGCCTGCTGTTTCAATGCAATGAATTTTAATAGTCAGAATGAAGGAAATTTTAATTGATACTGCTGCTATAAAAGCAAATAACTACCTTAGTATCAATATCAAAGGAGGATCATAACAATATTTGTGCAGATGCTTTTTAGCCGGATTTTTCAACGAAAAAAATTCGGCTAATAGTTTGGCGAACACGGGCGGGCGGATGGGCGGGCGATGGGCAGGCGTCCGGTGTCGTTAACAATTGCGTTTAAGTTTTTAATTTTCCTTATATTTCTGCCATTTATATTCAGATCTCTACAAAATTTTATACGATGATTACATACCATGTGATAAACAGAATAAGACAGTAACCGCAACATTACCTGGCTTAATTATGGATAATTGCCCTTTGTAAATTGGGTGTCTGGTGTTGTTAACAATTGCATTAAAGTTTTTAATTTGGCATATTTTTCTGCCTTTTATTGTCAGATATTTACGAAACTTAATGCAATGATAACATACCATGTGATGAACAGATTAAGACAGTAATCACAACTCTACCTGGCTAAATAATGGATTATTTCCCTTTGGGTTTTTTGCGTTAAAGTTTTAAAATGTTGGATATCTCTGCCATTTATGGTTAGATGTTTATATAATTTCATACAATTATTACATACCATTTGTTGAAAGAATTAGACAGTAATGACAACTCTACCTGGCTTAAAAATGGATTATTTCCCTTTGTTAATTTTGCTTTAAAGTTTTCAAATTGTTAGAAATCTCTGCTATTTCTGGTTAGATGTTTATGAAATTTCATACAATGATTACTTATCATCTTTTGAAAAGAATTGGACATTAACGGCAACTCTACCTGGCTTAATAACGGATTATTTCCCTTTGTTATTTTTGCGTTTAAGTTTCTAAATTGTTGGATATCTCTGCAATTTATGGTTAGATGGTTATGAAATTTCATACAATGATAATATACCATTAGTTGCAAAAAATTAGACTGTAACAGTAACTCCACCTGGGATAATAATAGATTATTTCCCTTTGTTTTTTGTGTTAAAGTTATCAACTTGTTGGATATCTCTGCTATTTATGGTTTGATGTTTACGAAATTTCATACACTTATTAGATACCATCTGTTGAAAAGAATAAGACAGTAACTGCAACTCTACCTGGCCTAATAATGGATTATTTCCCTTTGTTAATTTTGCTTTAAAGTTTTTTTACATTGTTGGATATCTCTGCCATTTATGGTTAGATGTTTATATAATTTCATACAATGATTACATACCATTTGTTGAAAGAATTAGACAGTAATGGCAACTCTACCTGGCTTAAATATGGATTTTTCCCTTTGTGATTTTTATGATAAAGGTTTCAGTATGTTGGATCTCTCCAATAGCAAGTATTTGGCATTTTCCTGTTATATTTTCAGGCCATTTTTTTCAACAATTCACCATTTGCCATATAAGATTTTTTTAATTGAATTCTCTTACCAATTTCATACCATTAGTTTTGCTTTATTTTCATTTATAGTTTTCATGTCTTATGCCATCTTAGTCAAATACCAACAAAGTAATCAGATAAGAAACAATAGGACAAATATATAGTAACTGAAACTTTTTTTCCTTCAAGATTCATTATAGCCCTCTGTATACCTTCTGATAAGGAATTTATCAAATGACTTTCTTTGTAACAACATCAAATTTTTCTCCATGTTCCCATATGCAGAAAAATCCGGCTTTAATGTGGGTCCCACATTATCTTTCTTGTCTAACATTTAGAACAATGATATCCCCATGATCCTCAGTACAGGTTACCTTAATCACTAGGAGATTTTACACCATTCATATGTGCCTGTCTTGCATTTTTATTTTACTCAGTTTCTTATCTTGTTAAAATTACGACTAGAATGCACTTTACCGGTACGAGCCTACTGCGCATGCGTCATTTTGCATTCTTCATTGAGTCGGTACTGACGGTTACCGTTAAAAAGCGGGGGTTCGGGGGCGACAGCCCCTGATAAAAGACAGAAAATATAATGAAATTAAAATAAAATCACTTGCCTTTCTATTCAAACAGGGTTTAGGTTAGAGTTAGGGTTATATTTCTACTTCCGGCGAATTACTACGTACCGGTAAAGTGCAGTAGCCCCAAAATTACTATGATAACGTGAGAGTTGTAATATTTTGTCAAATATGTCAATGTAACTGTTCCATGTGCATGTCAATCTTTTTTACAAGTATCTCACATGTCAATCTTTTTTACAAGTATCTCTTATGTATTTTTGTTATCTTCCAAAATGATATCTTTTGGATTGTCAACCATTTTAATTTTAATCCTAAATGAAGTCGTCGCCTCAATCTAACAATGTCCTATCTCCATTTTTGAAAAAAATGAGATAAACATCCCAAACTAATCGTATGACCTTGCTCCATCTTCTTAAAAAGTTTCTTGACTCTATACACTGTTAATGTGCCTGCCATGTATGATGTCTATAAAGATTGAAACAATGAAGATATGACCCTTTGAACTTTTGAAGTCGATTTCCCAAAAATAAAAATTCGGTAGTTAGAGCATTGTTAGAGCGAGGCGACGAAGTGTGAGACTACAAAGATAAACATAGCTGCCCTGCTAGCTTAGTTGTATCATGTAAAACTACTGATCAAGGGTTGATTGTTGATTCCTCGGCCCGGCATACTTCCGTTGAGTTTGGTCATGAAATAATTTATATGCTCATTCTCCCTTTTACCACTGATTTTCTATATCATGTAGGGAAGTAATGTAAGTCACTGATGGAAGTTAGGGCATAATAAAAAACTAAATAACAGTTAAATTAAAATATTTAGCCTTTCCAGTTATGGAGAGTATGTTGACTGATGGCTGTGGAATGACCTGTACAATTTGTAGCTATGGTGTTAAACCCAACAAAAACAAAACAAAAACACACATATTATGGTCTAATTCAAAAAAGGGGTTACATTTTGTCAAAAAATAAAGATTGTTTTTTTATAAAAATCTTGCTTTCATTTTGTGGGTAGACTTTGTAGTTTCAGAAAATTTAAAGGTTTTATTGTCTTCATATCTTCATTTTAGAAAAAACACAAATGTGTGAATATCATTAAATAGTAAAATTTTACTATTTTTTATAATGAGGCCCTTTCATAACTAAAGTGAAAATATAGCCCAGTTTTGAGTTCTAACTATTAAGATGAAGCGTTACCAACGTGTTGGAATGCTTTTTAAATCTAGCTTGTACATGTGCATGAAACACTAGAGAAAATAATTTCCTTCTGTGTATATTCATGACTTTAAGAATTCACTCCATCCATTTAGGTCTGGGCTTTGAGTTTACCGTTATGGTTGGGACAAACCACCTTCATATGTGGCTCTGCAGGCATTTTTCACACAAAAATGTAATTGTTTGTTCTTCAAATGGTTGAAAATACTAAAATTCTGTGTTTGCAACTACATGACTGCTTTTTTGTGAGTGACTAAGATATTGTGAATATTCCTACATCCTCGTAGAAATATATGTAGGCCTATAAAGAAATTGAATTCAAGGTCCAGTAATATAAAATGACATGACACCTTTGAGAGGATCACAAAAAAACAACACATCATAGATTTGAACAAAGTAACAACATTTTATTGCCACGATTGAAAAGAAACAATTAGACAAAAATAAATGATATACTGTTATGGTTGGGACAAAATAAGTTATTTCTTGTTTGCTCAATGAAATTGCTGTTCATTCACCCATTTTTATCAATGTTTTACACTAAAACCTATTAGGAATGATGTACAAGATGCTCACAATAATATGTGAAGTCATCACTGGAATTCACTAAATTCTTATAAGCATACATGGGCTTAACACCACTCCACTTGACCAACTTGGGATGAGAAAGTTTATTGTTATCTTGTTGAGGATGCAAAGATATGTTTTCCAGTTCAGGCCATGTGAAAATGTCTGAAGTAGATGTAGCTTTCAGAAATCTGAGTTTGACATCTTCATCTACCTCTATAACCTGAAATAGAACAGATATGAATTAAGCTTGTTAAACTTACATGAAGATAGATTAAGATTTTGTCATCCCCCGCCGATGGAATCGGAAGGGGGATATAGTTTTGGCGTTGTCCGTCCATCCATCCTTCCGTCCGTCCGTCCGTCCATCCGTCCGTCCTTCCGTCCATCCGTCCGTCCGAATTTCGTTTCCGGAGTAGTTCTCTGCAACTACTGGCTGGAATTCAACGAAACTTTATGGGAATCATCAATATCAAGAGGAGATGCGCATGTGGTCAGCTTTATTTGGATCAGACCCTTTAACTCAGAGTTATGGCCCTTGATTAGTTATGTAGAATGCATATAGAGTAAAAGTCGTTTCCGCTCTACTTCTCTGCAACTAATGGCTGGTATTCAACGAAACTTTATGGGAATCATCAATATCAAGAGGAGTAGCGCATATCGTCAGCTTTTTTGGGATCAGACCCTTTAACGCAGAGTTATGGCCCTTGATTAGTTATGTAGTATGCATATAGAGTAAAAGTCGTTTCTGCTCTACTTCTCTGCAACTAATGGCTGGAATTCAACGGAACTTTATGGGAGCCTTCAATACCAAGAGGAGATGCGCATATTGTCAGCTTGTTCCGGTCAGACCCTTTAACTCAGAGTTATGGCCCTTAATTAGTTATGTAGTATGCATTTAGAGTAAAAGTTGTTTCCGCACTACTTCTCTGCAACTAATGGCTGGAATTCAACGAAACTTTATGGGAACCTTCAATACCAAGAGGAGATGCGCATATCGTCAGCTTGTTCCGGTCAGACACTTAAACTCAGAGTTATGGCCCTTGATTAGTTATGCAGTATGCATATGTAGTAAAAATTGTTTCCGCGCTACTTCTTTGCAACTAATGGCTGGAATTCAATGAAACTTTATGGGAACCTTCAATACCAAGAGGAGATGCGCATATCGTCTGCTTGTTCCGGTCAGACACTTAAACTCAGAGTTATGGCCCTTGATTAGTTATGCAGTATGCATATGTAGTAAAAATTGTTTTCGCGCTACTTCTCTGCAACTACTGGCTGGAATTCAACGAAACTTTATGGGAAACATCAATATTAAGAGGAGATGCGCATATCGTCAGCTTGTTCCGGTCAGACCCTTTAACTCAGAGTTATGGCCCTTGATTAGTTATGTAGTATGCATATGGAGTAAAAGTCGTTTTCACACTACTTCTCTGCAACTACTGGCTGGAATTCAAAGAAACTTTATGGGAACCTTCAATAGCAAGAGGAGATGCGCATATCGTCAGCTTGTTCCGGTCAGACACTTTAACTCAGAGTTATGGCCCTTAATTAGTTATGCAGTATGCATATAGAGTAAAAGTTGTTTCCGCACTACTTCTCTGCAACTAATGGCCGGAATTCAAGGGAACAATATGGGAACCTTCAAAACCAAGAGTAGATGCACATATCGTCAGCTTGTTCCGGTCAGACACTTTAACCTCAGAGTTATGGCCCTTGATTAGTTATGCAGTATGCATATACAGTAAAAATCGTTTCCGCGCTACTTCTCTGCACCTACTGGCTGGAATACAACAAAACTTTATTGGAATTTTCAATACCAAGAGGAGATGGGCATATCGTCAGCTTGTTCTTGTCAGACACTTTAACTCAGAGTTATGGCCCTTGATTAGTTATGCAGTATGCATATGGAGTAAAAATCGTTTCCGCGCTACTTCTCTGCAACTACTGGCTGGAATTCAACGAAACTTTATGGGAATCTTCAATACCAAGAGGAGATAGGCATTTCGTTGCCTTGTTCCGGTCAGACACTTTAACTCAGAGTTATGGCCCTTGATTAGTTATGCAGCATGCATATAGAGGAAAAAAAAAATCTGCGCTATTTCTCTGCAACTAATGGCTGGAATTCAACGAAACTTTATGGGAATCGTCAATATCTAGAGGAGACGCGCATATCGTCGCCTTGTTCTGGTCAGACCTTTCAGCTCAGAGTTATTGCCCTTGATTAATTGTGCAGTGTTCATATAGAGAAATATTGCTATTTCTTTGCAACAGCTGGATTGATTTCAACAAGATTTTATAGATACCATCAATACAGAAAAGAAATTTGCATCTCATTAGCTTGTCCTGATAATTTTTATTAACATGGAGTCATGTATGTTCCCTATTATGGTTTTATGGATTTTTATATTTATTAATAAAAGCCTTATGTCTCCAGTTGTTGTGTTAGTAAAAACAAGTACTCGGCGGGGGATATAAATTCAACGAATTTGCTTGTTTAACTCACATTTCTGAAAGGAAAAATTGCCTACCTAACTATGTCAGTCGGTAGCACACAAGTCTTCTAATCGAGGGTTTATAGGTTCCTGCATTGAGCATACTTTCTAAGAGCTTGGTCATGGAAAACTTTCTATGTTCATTCTCCATATTACCTGTGATAGTAAATCATATAGGGAAGTTGTCAGTCAAAGTCAATTTAAATCATTTAGGGCAGTTGTCAGTCACAGACAGCTTAAATTTACGTATATATGTACTCTGTTCAAACGGATAGACATATTTAAACACATTTTAATTCAAATCTAGTGTTAAAATGTACATAGAAATCAATTAATATTGAAGCTAAAAGATATGACATAGCTAGAAATGAAAGAACACCCATTAAAAACTAGTCTGGACAATAAATACATTAATGAAACAACATATACTATTTGCCGTTATGGTTGGGACAAAAACCGTTATGGTTGGGACATTTCTTTGATGCCGTCATAAGACAATCCTCCACCAGATAGCAATGATTTGTTGAAACTCAGTTATTTTCTGATGTATAAGGAAACTACAGCTGTAAAAAGAAGGCTGTAAAGCATTTGCGTTCTATTTATAACAGGTACATCTGTATGCAGGGTATCAAACCGTTATGGTTGGGACAAATATGATAGTATAAATAGGATTCTATAGCAAAATGACCTGCAAAGAACATGTTAGGTGTTGGGGTTTTTATCAGAAAACAATGCCACTAGGATATAAAAACACTTAAATTCAGTTATAAACACCTTTGTAAGAAGAAATATACTCACAAAGCTTACTGATGGCAGTTTTTTACTTTTTGGCTTCATTTCACCTATTGCAGAAAATTGCCGACAAACAAGAACCCGCTTGAAATATTTGTTTGGTTTTCGGTGTCAGATTAGAAAATGGCTTTGGTGTGAACAAGCAACTTGAATTTGAGATTCTAACACTAATAAAGTAATAAAATATTGTATTTTTTAATGGAATTAAAATGTATGTCACGCTAAAATGGCAATTTTTTCACATTTTTTTAACCTTTGGATCACTGTAACTTTAGAACCGGTTGATCTTTTTAGTTGAAAATTGAAACAGAATTAGAAAAATACCTATCAAACATAAAATATAAGTTGATATTCATCTAGCTACTTCAGCTTCTATATTATTAAACTGAGAGTTTTGGCTTCAAGAAAAAAAACACTTTTTTATACGCCCGTTTTGAAAAAACGGACGTATTATGTTATGCTGTTGTCCGTCCGTCCGTCCGTCCGTCTGTCCGTCCGTGGACAATTGCTTGTCCGGATGATAACTCAAGAAAGGATGTACCACCAATGTACCTAGGTTCACCAAATTTAATGTAAGAGTAGCTCATGTGTCAAAGATGTTCCCTAGTGGTTTTGGGGCCCCTGGGTCAAAGGTCAAGGTCACAGTGGCATCATATGGGAAAAAAAATTGTCCTGACAATAACTTAACAACCAATCTACCTAGGTTCACCAAATTTTATGTGAGAGTAGCCCATATGTCAAGGATGTGCCCTATAGGTTTATGGGGCCCCAGGTTAAAAGGTCAAGGTCACAGTGGCATAATATGGAAAAACTTTGTCTGGACAATAACTGAACCACCAATGTACCTAGGTTCACCAAATTTCGTGTGAGAGTAGCCCATGTGTCAAGGATATGCCCTATTGATTTTGGAGCCCCTGGGTCAAAGGTCAAGGTCACAGTGGCATCATATTGAAAAATATTGTCCGGGTAATAACTCAACAATGACTGTACCTAGGTTCACCAAATTTCATGTGAGAGTAGCCCATGTGTCAAGGATGTGCCTTATCAGTTTTGGGGAAACAGGGTCAAGTTTAAACCTTCAACCAGAAGATATCAAATTACCAAGCAGTAGGGGGTTCAGGCCCTTTTTGTTCCATGCTTAAATAATTTTGTTACAGTTCTTAATACACAGCTATTGAAATGAGGTTTTATTTGAGGTATAAACTAGTTTGATAGCATGATGGGTCTAGAAGTTACACACTTTTTCATATTGGCATTTGAACCATTTTATGAGGCAGATCTTTATTATATAAAATAAACAGAAAAAAGGCACCAAAATTAGCAAAACTTGATATTATAGATGATGATTAATTTATTTTTTGGTATTATGAGAAATGCAAATCCCCTGAATGTATACATTTTCTGGATGCTGTGGAACGAGGCAATATGATGCATTTTGATGCATTACAAATTTTTGGGTATGTTGCCGGGTTGGCCGAGTGGAATTCAAAATGGCCGTCAATTTTTACAAAAAAAGAAATTACATCTGAATTATGACAGCTAGTACATTGAATTTTAGTTAATGTCATGTGTGTATTGTTCATTACTTTTTATGGCAATTTATTGACTTTGTTTTTAGTGATGTTTGCCACAAAATAGAGGAAATAATATTTTTCTGTTACCATAGCAACGCATAATAATATATATAAACCTATGAATTAACTACCTAGAAAACATGAATACTCACAAGGGAATGATATTCACATTTTTTGTAAATTTACTTGACATCAAAGCACTTAGCAACGATTTTGCAGTTTCAAAGAAAACATACATTTGGTTACCATAGCAACAACCCCCCACAAAAACCATAAAGTCCTAGGGCATAACATTTCCCCAAAAAAACGTTCAATCAATATGTTAATAAAGTCAAAATAGCAAACAATGAAACACTTTTCCAGACAATAACTGAATCACCAATGTACCTAGGTTCACCAAATTGTATGTGAGGGTAGCCCTTGTGTCAAGGATATGCCCTATTGGTTTTGGGGCTCCTAGGTCAAAGGTCAAGGTCACAGGGGCATCATATAGAAAAACCTTGTTCGGACAATGCCTCATCAACTACTGTACATAGGTTCACTAAATTTTATGTGAAGGTAGCCCATGTATCAAGGATGTTCCCAATAGGTTTTGGGGCCCCAGGCCCAAAGGTCAAGGTCACAGAGGCATCATATGGAAAAACCTAGTCTAGCCAATTACTGAACCATCAATGTACCTAGGTTCACTTAATTATATGTGAGAGTAGCCCATGTATCAAGGTTATGCCCTATTGGTTTTGGGGCCCCTGTGTCAAAGGTCAAGGTCACAGGGGCATCATATAGAAAAACCTTGTTCGGACAATGACTCATCAACTACTGTACCTAGGTTCACTAAATTTTATGTGAAGGTAGCCCATGTGTCAAGGATGTTCCCAATAGGTTTTGGGGCCCCAGGCCCAAAGGTCAAGGTCACAGAGGCATCATATGGAAAAACCTAGTCTAGCCAATAACTGAACCATCAATGTACCTAGGTTCACTAAATTATATGTGAGAGTAGCCCATGTATCAAGGTTATGCCCTATTGGTTTTGGGACCCCTGTGTCAAAGGTCAATGTCACAGGGGCATCATATTGAAAAACATTGTCCGGTTAATAACTCAACAATGACTGTACCTAGGTTCACCAAATTTCATGTGAGAGTAGCCCATGTGTCAAGGATGTGCCTTTCCAGTTTTGGGGAAACAGGGTCAAGTTTAAACCTTCAACCAGAAGATATCAAATTACCTAGCAGTGACTTCAAATGTTCAATTAATATGTTGATAAAGTCAAAATGGCAAACAATGAAACACTTGTCCAGACAATAACTGAACCACAAATGTACCTAGGTTCACCAAATTTTATGTGAGGGTAACCCTTGTGTCAAGGATATGCCCTATTGGTTTTGGGCCTCCTGGGTCAAAGGTCAAGGTCACAGGGGCATCAAATTGAAAAACCTTGTTCGGACAATGACTCATCAACGACTCGACCTAGGTTCACAAAATTTTATGTGAATGTAGCCCTTGTGTCAAGGATGTTCCCAATAGGTTTTGGGGCCCCAGGCCCAAAGGTCAAGGTCACAGAGGCATCATATAGATCAACCATGTTTGTACCTAGGTTCTCAAAATCTTTGCTTTGGATAGCCCTCCAGTTAAGGATGGGACCTATTCCGAGATCCCGGGGTCATTGGTCAAGGTCACAGGGACTTCATATGAGATAGAACACAGCATGGACTGCACACGGGCGTATAATGCCCCGCCCAGCGGAGCTCTTGTTATTTTTGAATAAGGCCTTATGTCAAATTACTGTAATTCCATTAGAATCGTAAAATTTTGTCAAACAGGTCAGTTTTCTGTGTACATGCCTACTAGTGTTTTTTTATTAATCTCTTTCTGTTATTGTCCAAAATATAGTTTTTTAGCTTCACAATTGGTTATTGTATGTTATTTATCAATACATTTTATTCTACATTAAGTGTGAGAGTACAGCAATAGATACAAATACAGGATATAAAACTGTGTTCATTGAAACAAACTTATTAGATAATGCTTCTAAATTAAGTAAAATGTACTTATACACAATACTAGTTGGTTGACTTGTAAATATAAAATCAACATTAAATGATTTGATATAATATATAGAAGTCACACTAACTGGTTATTAATTTAATGAGTAGATAATGCACAGAACTGTTATATTACCCACCAGCTAAGTCAAGATATTATGTTGGCTGTCTACAGATTTTTGTAGATTCTTGCTAATCAAAGGTTGTAGGTTGTGTTAAGTTGTGTGACTTTTTATTTCACTGGCAGTTGTTTATATAAGGCGCATGTAGTGGTTCTGTACCGATGAGAAACTTGATTAATTGGTTCGTGAAATTGTCTCTTCAAAGAACACAAGTAAGCAGAAACACTTATAAATGGTTTCTGTTTGATAAATAGTCTGGAGTATACATTGTATATACACTCAAGGTTTTGCGTATTATGTCGACAACGTCTTAAAATTCTATTCTTTTTTAATCAATAAAAAATTCGAGAATATCCATTGGTTTTGATGAATATAGTTATACATCATTATTCGACTTTGTGATGTTTCACTAGCATTATCCCCCCAAAAACATTCATAAAATAATAAGGAGGCACCTTCATCTATATAAGAAATAGTACACACCACTGAGGGCATCCTGGTCTAATAGTGATCGACCAGTCAGCCCTATAACATATAGAGGACTAAACACTGAGGTGTACTATATGTTAGTGGGGTGACTGGGAGGTCACTATTAGACCAGCCGGTCCTCAGTGGTGTGCGCTATTTCTTAACAAGTGTTAAAAAAATGTGTGGTATAATATAAGTTATATTATACCACACATTTTTTTAACACTTAATTTTTGCAAAAGCAGAAGAATATATCATATATATTATATCATGATTATTGATTAGGCCTACATGGTGCCGAAATGTGTTGCTACTTGAAAAATTACAACACTGGGTTACACGCCTCTAAAGTATTGTTAAGTGGCGTATGACGTCATATCTTATGATGTCAGATATGATGTCAGAGGGCCACTATCATATTTATGTTTTTTATATACGTAAAGAATAAGCATTTTATGTAAGGTATAATATAAATAGATATTTCCCTCTTGATATCAGAATGTGACTACTAACTTAAATGTGGCATCTGAGTTTACCTTCGAATTTAACATTGTCAACTAAAATAGTAAATGAGACAGATAGTACCTTTTTTATAAAAATGTCATTACTAAGGATTTAAGATGAACAAACATACATGTACTAGTTACCAAAACACTTAATTGTAACGGTTTAGTAGTAGTGATAACAAAAGTAAACATTAAAGAACACACACAGAATTCTATATAAAATTCAATCAAATTAAATTGTACAGTGACATATTTTCTGGTGGTATGGTTTAACTTAAAGATATTTAGTATACTTAATTATTCCATTGTTTACACAATTGATTTATTATTTCATGCTTTTTAGTTCCAGTATCATCTGTATCAATAACACCATCATCAACCACAGTGGAAGTGATAGAAAACACTGTTAAAGAATTTACTTGTCAAACATCTGCTTCACGTCCAGATGCTTCAGTGACTTGGCATAAAGTAGAATCTGGTGGAACTTCTCAGATAAAGCAGAATATTACATCTAGTACCACCAATGATGATTTCAGTGTAACAACAAGTACTCTAAGATTAGTTCCATCTAGACAACAAAATGGTGTACATGTATTCTGTAAAGCTGAAAATACAGTCAACACAAGTCCTATACAGTCTGGTAATAGAACTATAAATGTTTTATGTAAGTATGAATGACAATGTGTTTTATATATTAAGCACCTACTAAACATGAAGATTTTCATGGTCATGTTACCTTGTTATGATTCGTGTTTTAATTAAGTGTATTTCAAATATGTTGCACTGGCTTTATAACTTGATGTTTTAAAAGAGGCATAGCTGGTTGTAAATGACAAATGTATTTGAAATATAACTGCTTTATGCTCCAGTACATTGTATACAACTGTAGGTCTGATAGTTATATGGATATTTATTTGCTTTAAATTCAATGTGTACTCTATAATGTTTCACTATTATTATTATTCTGATACGAATTATTGTCAGAATCCACATCACATTAAAATCTTAAAATGAACCATCTACCTAAATTGCAGACATAAACTGTTTAATTAATCTGCTATTGTGATTCTGACACCTATCATCTTACAAGGTTATACATGTATTAGTACTGACATGAAAGTCAATACAAGGCCATTCCAAGGTAGTGCCCATAAGATTTACATTAAATAAACTTTGCTTAATATAACAAAAAAATACAAGTTATTTTGATATCTTTAATGTGGATAAAGATACATAACTTACAGGTTTTACCTTTTGAATTGCAAAATACTATGTATATACTTTACATGTCTCATGTACTTTGATGATATTGTAAATATTTTTTGTTGAGAGGTTGTCATTGTGATTTCATAAACACAGTTGATCAATCATGTCAAAAGTTGAATATTTTACAACAAAACTAGACTATCTATAGTAATAAGTTTGTGGTCACCTTGCATTAATTTGAGACAAAATTAGTATAAATTAATATCTATGTATGATTCTACTTTAATATCGATGGTCAATTATGATTAATGAGAGAGTTGCATGTTCAAGTTCTTTTTACATGGTACAATTCAAAACTATTGTCGTAGTCGTTCTTAGCTAAAATAATTTAAAATTCACAAACATTTAGGCTTCCACACTTTTGGATCTAAATACTTGGACAAAAAAATTACATTTAGCTTGTTTATGATAATTTGAGACAAAGGACTCAGTTTGTTGACATATTTGGGACTCGGGTATTACATAAAACAGGGAGGCCAGTTGATTTTGTGTTATGAAAGTCT
The DNA here is from genome assembly GCA_025267735.1 of Mactra quadrangularis. Lineage (NCBI taxonomy): Eukaryota > Metazoa > Mollusca > Bivalvia > Venerida > Mactridae > Mactra > Mactra quadrangularis. The sequence goes on along the minus strand of CM046299.1, from coordinate 45,420,598 downwards.
TAATTATGCCATAATGCGTGAAACTTGTGTTGTTGTATCAAATTTGATACATCAAAAACACACTGATAATAGTCGATAATTTTGTGTACTAAACTTAAATCTATCTGTGTATAAAAATGGTATAATTGTATTTTGTCTCAAGTTATCCTAAACAAACTATATCAGATATATTTTAATTTGCTATAAATTGATATTGTATTGAACTGGCTGTGATCATTTCTGACCATATGTGTAGTGTGTTAACATTTTATTAACTCTAAAAAAACCACTGATATAAGGGTGTATGACGTTTAGTTTTATTGTTTAAAACATGTAGATATAAAGGTGAACTACATTATATCAAAACAAATTCATTAAAAAAAATACTCATGTATGCATTAATTGTTTTATGAGCTATAGTAACTTCCATAGTATATTCAATCTTTTTAGCCATCGTACATATGAACTAAATATGTGTTGAATACCACATTAAAAAAACAACAACAAAAAAAAATACATGTTCAATTTACAGCTGTTGCCACTGATCATTGGGCTAATGGTAGTTATAAATCGATCTCCATTGGGAGACTTTTACTGACAAATGTGTGCATCAGAATTATTATGGAGTGTATCAATTGTAGGTACATTTCTGGCTCAAGGAAATTAGCAGTGCCCCTAGTGGTGTTTGAACCCGGGATTTCTCGAATCACATTTATGCATCGTACTATTGGACTACTTTTTGACATTACGTATCGATGTTGTGATATTCCTACTCAGCTTGTGTTAATTAATTGCTAACTTATATGTACATACTGAACATATCAACTTGTATTGTATATTTCAGACAGAGCAGGCAATCCTACTATTACAGAAGGCAATGACTATCGTGTTATAGAAAATAATCGAGGTCAATTATCTTGTACTGTCAGTGGAGGAAATCCTACACCAACACTATCATGGAATTGTAATGTTTTGTCACCAACAGATGCAGATTCATCCAACAATGGAGTTATAACAAAGACATGGACATGGACAGCAGTACGAGGTTCTGATACCACATGTTCTTGTACATCTCAACAAAATGGGTTTTCAGATAGTGTTGTCAGTGTTAATGTAGTAGTTTTATGTAAGTATACATCACACAGCTCTGTTTGTAGTCCATTGATATTTTGATTCACAGGGTGATTGGTATAATGATATTCATTACATAAAATATTCCAAACGCCCAACAGCTCCTGTTAAAGATTGATGTCTAGTATTAAAGCCACCTGGATTGCTCAGTCAGTGACTTACAAGTCTACTGAACAAGTAGTCATAAGTTTGATTCCCGGGAGGGGCATACTTTAGTGGAGTTTTGTCATGAAATAGTTTCTATGTCCATTTCCTCACTTACCTTAGTGTATATGACTTAAGACACATCAGTGTATTCTTAATCTATTAGTTTATTCATAGTTCATTTACTGTACTTACAGAATTGCTAGTGATTCTATTTTAGAAAATTGCAAGCACACAAGTAAATTAACATTTTATTTTGCATTATTCACCTTCTCTCATAAATTATTGGAAAAATATAAACAATTTCTTAAAAAACATCAAATTTTAGTTGTAACTGTGTATGGTGACTGATTCACTTAAAATGTTTTCTTGAACACTATCATCTTGAAATTTGTTTGCGAAAGCATGTCTTAGTGTCTTCACTTATGAAATTGTCTCTGTGTCTTGACATTATGGTCCAGTGGAATTTTTAGTATCTCCCAATTTCTTCAAGATTTGATACTGGTTCTCAGAATATTTATTCATGACTTTTAGTGAAAGCTTTCATTAACTACAAGGCAAATAAGCTTGTTATTTGTGTATATCAAGTTATCTTCCCTTTTTGAGAATTATTTAATGTCACAGATAATAGTCTTAAACCCAGTATTTTATAACTAGTAATGGCTTTGATTGAAAATTAATATACTTGTTCATTAGTGCACCAAATGAACTTACAAATTTTTGCAAGTTGATTTTATTTCAACCTCGCAAAATATAAAATAGCACTAGCAATTTTTTTCTCCATTTTTTAATAGCACTCATAGTAAATATTTATACAAGCTATTAGAAACAACATCAACCCATATTTAAGTTTAGATAGAACAAGAACGTTATTTTGGGTTAGACAAAGAATACAGAACATGTTTTACTGTGAATCTTTACTAAATACAATCAGTCTATCTGGTCGTTTCGATTCTGATTGAGCCTCATTGGTTTAGACATTAAACTTTTTTTGGTGATTTGAACTTGCGAAAATTTGCAAGTTAAAATAAACATTACTCGCAATTTTCAAAATCCACTCCCGCTTTGCGAGTATGCCAGCTTAAATTCGAGCCCTGCTTATATGATCGGACGTACATCTGGATGTAGGTACAGTAAAATATTTCTTGAATAAAACCCATTGATATGGACAAAGATGTGTTGCTGTCCATGTAGGTTGTTGATACACAGAAGTAAGATTGAAAAAAAACACATAATGAACAATGTTTTTCTTTAGTTGGAACAAAATCTGTTCTCCTTTCACCCAATTAGGGAACAGCTCAGACTCATTACTTACATGTTATTCTCTTGTAGACTCTGTTTGTTTCAACTTCTTGTTATACATGAACATTTGTACTTGCTTATTTCAGTTCCACCTACACCTCCACAGTTTAAAGTTAATGGAAATTTAATTAATGGTGATATCAAATTTATTGTTAATAAAACAAGAAGTATTCAATGTGTATCTGATGGTAAACCTTCACCAAGTTATAAGTGGACTGGTCCTAAAACAAATAATGGACAAAATATAACCTTTTATGCTGTACAGACAAGTCACAAAGGACAGTATACATGTGAATTAAATAATATAATGAATCCATCTAGTGGTGATAATAAACCTGGTAGTAGTAGTTCTAGTGTGAACCTTGTTGTATTATGTAAGTAGTGCATTTAATATTACTTTAAGCGCATGTATCTTTAATAAATAGAATATACTGTATATCGATATCACAATGTTCATATCAATCTTGGTTTCTTAGGCTTGTTACAATATTATTCATACATTTAGGTTAACAATGTGCCTTTGATTACAGTTAATATTCATTTGACAAAATGTAGAATGAAGATGGAGTTAAATTTGATCATGCTTTATACTGTTGTACCCCTTGAGTTTGCTTCTCCATGATTTATCGAATGGTATGAAATATGCCACACTTATAGAATAGACAGTGATTTTTAATAACACTTTTCTTACTCTTATATTATTACAATGTTTTGTTTGTCAATTACCATGTCGCAAAGTTCAGATTTGTAAACTATATAAACATAATTTCTTTTTCTGGTGCATTATTATGCTGGTAAACATATATTATAGTAATGAAACAACTTCTCATTTTTAATGGAATCATATACATTATAAAAGTCTCTAAGTTTTAACAAAGTATATTGCATACTGCATGCTGTATATATATATATATCATAATATTGGTACAGTATTGTGCATTAAACTTCTAAATGTCAATATTCAATTCTATTCAATATATCATACATTTACGGTCCATGATTATCTTGATTCTTGATTGTATGCCACTATTTGAACTTTGATAGGAAATGACAAATGGGGTGCTTTCAAAATTAAAGGTATATTTATCAAAATGACTGACCAAGCATAAGGTGCTTTTTACAGCATTTTGGTTCATGTCCATTTATGGATATAAAGATGTAAGTAATTGACCAATAAGACTCAATGGGCTAAAAATCAAAAGGTTTGTTGTGCTATAAGTTTCAGGCTAGAATATACTGACATATTCAATACGTATCATCTGTTATTCTTCAGACCCTCCTAGCATGTTGTCATTGTATTATGGTAATCTCTCTGGAAAATTAATATCTGAAAGAACAATTAATGTAGTAAAAGGGGATACAATTAATATTGGATGTGAGTCAAATGATAGTAAACCAGAATCTACAATACAATGGAATGGACAAAACAGTGGTAACCCTCTACTTACTGTACAACAAGTTCAAGAATCTCTTACAAGTAAAACATGTACTGCAACAAACACAATGCGGGAAACTGGTAGAAATGAGGAAACTGGATCTAAATCTGACACTATCAACTTTAATGTTTTAAGTGAGTATGATGCTTTCAATGATAGTCATGTTTTATTCAAGTGTAGATTGTGTTCTAGCAGAAACTCAAAACTCACTTTTATTTACATATCATATGGCAAGAGTGTTTGACATTGTTAAATTTCTCATTGAAAGCTTAACTATTTTTTTATAAAATACAGCTAAACAATGTTGATGAGTTAACTAGCCTTTCTTTTGTTCAGAGTCAAGCATAAAGTCATTTTTCTGTGCGAAATTTAAGGTACATCTATGATCAGTTAGTTATATGTAACATTATTATTTCAGAACCATGAATTGTATCCTATATATTTTGTATTGTTTATTAGTCTGTCATAACTGATATTAAAAGTACTATTGGAGCTAGATCATCAGTTATAAAATTATATTGTGATGCTTACGATTGAGTACAAATTAAAGCAGTACTGTTTCTCGTTTGTTTTTTCCGGCCTGATAACATTCAAACAGCATTCACTAAAGCTTGAGATGTTTATTTGCAAACCATGCCTCACGATGCCTTGTATTATTTACCTGCAATATTAGTTTTAACATTTTAGATTATTTGTTTATATTTCAGTTCCACCGACTATCCGTGAATGTACATTCTACGACAACAACAAGCCAAACAATATTATAGCTATTACAGAAACACTTATGATTATAGAGCATGAATCATTTACGTTGGAGTGTTCTTCTGCTGGAAAACCAACACCAAATGCATCATGGACTTTACCATCATCACCAACGGCAACGACCAAGTCTGTGACTATCAATGAAGTAACACGTGATAAGCGAGGAAACTATGTTTTCTACGCATCAAGTACATTGAGACCATCATATCAAGATCCCCGTGACATCACTGTTAATAAATCAATTACTGTGGAAATTTTATGTAATTTCATTTTAATATGTTGTTTCTTCCATTATAACTGTTTAGCGTTTGAATTAGTTTGTTTAGATATGTCTATCATGTTACGTTGAATATCATATATAGATAAATCTCTAAAACTGAATATTGTAAATATATTTTATACTCATATTTCAAATCATTATTGCATGTTCAATATCTGCATCTTTTGTAATACTTTCATGTTTATCTTATTTAGAATGCGTCTGTTAAATTGCTCTTACTGAAATATTTGTCGGGTTAAATTTTTTTATATTTCTTTAAGATATTTCCTTACGGTTTGTTACCTTGGCAACTTAAGAGGTTTGCTTTAATTTGAGTATCAGTTTTAATATTAAAATGCCGTTTCGATAAAATAGTTATGATCATAATAACTCTAGATATTCATGTATTACGAAGCCAATTGTAATCAACATTCTTAGTGAGTTTATAACTTGATTGGTCATTAATGCATTAATCGCCTTCAGCTCAACACTATACGATGATTGCATAAATAACTTTCATGGGATCCAAATGGACACAATTCTTGGACAAGGAACTTTCTATTCATTGTATTTTGTTAAAATTGTGAACAGAGTTATACTCTCTAAAAATGCAAGCACAATAGCTATCATTTATATAATAGCAATGTTTCATGTAATTGTCATTATACCCCCGCTTCGAAGAAGAGGGGGGTATACTGTTTTACCCTTGTCCGTCCGTGCGTCCGTCCGTCCGTTACAAAATTTCCGTCTCAGTTTTCTCAGCAACTATAACATGCAGCAGCCTAATACTTTGCATATTGCTTCATCCCATAGTCCCATGTGGTGTAAAGCGATTTCATGTTCCTTGCTCATCTACTTCCTGTTTGTCGCATATTTTTAGATTTTGGCGGGGGTATCACTAGTGAGCATTAGCTCACAGATTTACTTGTTGATTCAACTGTACAAATTGTGGCTTTGTCTTGTTTAATGAAGAAGTACAGCGTTTCTTAACCACTCGCAAAACCAAGATAGTGACTTTCTATTTTTATAATGATACCTCAGATGAGCAATACATATGAAGGGTGAACATGACCCTTGGTTTTACCGAATAATGAAATAAGTTAATACCGTAGTAGCAGTCTCTTCTCTTTTGTTATTTACCTATAAAAGTTTCTCTAATTATTCTCAAACTGTATTAATAATGAAACAAAATACATATTTTACAGATCCACCAGTGGTGACAGATATGACCAACATTTCTCAATTAGTTGGTACACAACTAGAATTTGATTGTCCTTACACGGTTGGATTTCCTACAGAAACAACATTTAAATGGAGTAGTGATTCTCAGACCTGGAATACACGCAAATTGTCGATACCAAATGTAACAAAAGGGGATGCTGGAAATTATACATGTAATGTATCTAATACCATGCAACCTACTGGTGACTCTCAATCATATACTGGTAGTGATGCAAAATCATTTTATTTGAATGTTCTCTGTAAGTATCATTTTGCAGCCATATTGATTTGCTGGTGATGGCAAAATATAAAAAAAACATTTATCTTATATATCCAGATAATTTTATCATTTATATTTATGAATAGTTAGTTATGGATATAGCTATGTAAGTGTCGATTAAAAACACCTATTTTCATTATCAACAATGTGTATGCCATATGTTTTAATTCGTTCAGTTGAATGTTATAAGCGACAAATGTTATTAGTAAGTGATTTCTTACGTTCTTAATATTGTTTCAAAGACTAAACTTGGTTCTATACATTGGCACAGGAATTTGCCTGTATATCCCTTTAAGTTCCATTTTAATAATGCATTCTTTTGATAGTTAGTAAAATTACATGGTTTTGATTTGTGATTAATTGTCATGTTCTTTCATGCATAGAGTTCATAGTCCTCACCTAATGCTGAATGTTATCTCCTTTGAACTATTTTTATTATGAGTAATATCTATTATATTTATTGTTTTGCATTGCTTACACTTGCATATGGGACTCAAGGAGCTTTTTTGTTGCAACAGCTGTAATGCAGTGGTAGACAGAAAGACCTAAAATTCTGTAGTCTCAGGGACCAGTACAAGGATACAGCAGACAATATAATCCCATACAAAAACTTGATGATAAGTATCCATCTATACCTGCAGAGGAAGAAGTTGTTGGTAAAGGTACATTTTGTATGTACGTACTGGTAAAGAAAAGAGTCTTGGAATGTTGATACAATGAGTCTGTCGCCGTAGATACCTAACAAAATGTATTAATGAATGACATGGATTTGAATAAAAAGTATATTTTATATTTGTTTTGATTATATTCTAATGATTTATCTTGAATGTTTTACATCTTTTTTTAGATAAAGCTAGTATCACATCATTTGTTATTGATGGATCCACAGATAAAAATGTAACTGTCAATGAGAGTAATTCAACATCTTTTATTTGTAATGTTGATAGTAATCCTTCAGCTGATATTACACTGAAGAACCACACTGGCATTGTAAAGACTGTTACTTCAGAGAAATTAAATCACACCATAATAGCTACATGTTTTGATGCTGGTACTTATACTTGTTCTGCTAGAAATAAACATAACGGCGAGGATGTACCAATAAAAACTCGACGTCTGTTTGTTAATTGTAAGTTCTTTTTAATTATTATTGTTATTCTCTATGGAATTAATGGTCTTGTACATCATTATTTCCTTGTCAGATTTAAGAATTAAGTTATGCATGCTAAACATTGACTCTTATTTAACAATCACAGTGTCTCTTTATTACTGACAGATGATTGTTTACAACATTTCATTTGAATAAACTTATCCTGGTCCAAATAAACAAAACAACATAAATTTTGATATATTTATGTCAGCTACAGGAAATTTATACAGAACATGTTCTGATGCGAAATCAGTAAAATATTTGCATTGTGAAATGTTATCTTGGCTTGTTTAACTTTTATTAATGATATTTGTCCATTCTGCAACAATATCTAATGTCTTGAAAGTAATATTTTTTAGTTTATCTTTAAATGTTTTTTCTGGTACCATTTTCTTAAAACTATAATTATTTTACATGCTAAATTAAGACCGTCATAGTTCAGCTGAATACATTTAGCCATTTTATATATCCATTGCAAGAAAGTTAAATGCTGGAAAATGTCTGAATGAAAAATCAGCAAAATATTTTAATTATAATACAAGGACATTTTGTCCCTTATATAACATTGTGAAATGTCTGATAGCTAATTAAATACATGTATAATTACTCTACTAATTTGTAATTTCCCTGATTGGTTCTGTTATTACTCTACAAACTTGTTTTTTTCTCTGATACCCTTTTGCTTATATTATGATGATTGTACCCTTTTAATTCAGGTCGTCCCAGATCAGCTGAAAACGTAAACGAGAACAGAACAAGTGAAAAGGGCAAAACATACACAATTACTTTCAATGCAATTGCTTATCCTATTCCGAATTTTGTTTGGTGGAAGATGGTTAACGGAGAATGGACTGAACAAAAATCAGATGAAAAACATGTGATTAAATCATCAGATTTACAGACTAACCTCACAATAAACAATCTAATACTTGAAGATTTTACTTCTTATAAACTTGTTGCTACAAACGATGTTGGTAAAATCGAGCAACCCTATATCCTTGAACAATATGGTAATGATATTTATATGAACTACTAAATGTTTTTAATACATGTAGACTTACTCAGCTTACATACTTTTTGTAATCATTTTATTTCTTTTTTTTGTGATGTTCCGCATTAAAGGAGGATTGATAGAAGTGAACTTGTTTTACTTGATATGAACAAAATTGATATTTTATGCATTGTTATACCCCCGCTTCGAAGAAGAGGGGGGTATACTGTTTTACCCTTGTCCGTGCGTGCGTGCGTGCGTGCGTGTGTGCGTCCGTCCGTCCGTCCGTTACAAAATTTCCGTCACAGTTTTCTCAGCAACTATACCATGCAGCAGCCTGAAACTTTGCATATTGCTTCATCCTATAGTCCCATGTGGTGTAAAGCGATTTCATGCTCCTCGCTCATCTACTTCCTGTTTGTCGCATATTTTTAGATTTTGGCGGGGGTATCACTAGTGAGCATTAGCTCACAGATTTACTTGTTTGATATGTTCTGAACCATTAGTACTATTAGACTGATATAACTTAAGGCTCAAAAATTCTTTTAGTTTCTTTATGCTGACAACAATTTAATGTATATGTTAACTATGTCAGATTTGCATTAAGTCAAGTGTGAATATTAGCTTGGCCTTGCACTGTCATACATGAAAGTTTAAATATTTAGATGATGAAGTTATAGCTACAAATGATAGAATCTGTATTTTTAGCTCGACTTAACGAAGTAATGTAGAGCTCTCCTACTCCCCCCGGCGTCGGCGTCCGCGTCGGCATCCGCGTCCACATTTCTGATTAAAGTTTGTGTGCAGTAAAATACTTTCTTCTATATCTTTGTTATTTCTTAAGTTATTAACTTCAAACTTTAAATATATGTTCCTTACTATCAACCACATCTCACGTGACAAGGTCCATAACTCCAAACACATTATTTTAAGAATTATCCCCCCTTGAACTGATTGAAGTTTTTGTGCACAGATTAAAGTTTTTGTGCAGTAAAATACTTTCTTCTGTAACTTAGTTATTCTTAAGATATTAACTTCAAATTTTAAATATATGTTCCTTTCTATTAACCACATCTCATGTGACATGGTTCATAACTCCGATAGATTTTTTTCAGAATTATCTTCCCTTGAACTTGAGTTTTCTTTCAAAAAATGTTTGTTTTTACTGCAACTGTTTTATTTCTTTAGGTATTGATTTCAAACTTTAGATATATGTTCCTTATTATCAACCACATCTCATGTGACAAGATTCATAACTTCTTATACATTTTTTCAGAGTAATCCCCCTTGAACTTATAGTTTTCTATTTTTTTATTTTTTTTATTTGAATTTGTTAAGGTTATATTTTCAAATTTCAAAATATGTTTGTGTGCAGTAAAATACTTTCTTCTATATCTTTGTTATTTCTTAAGTTATTAACTTCAAACTTTAAATATATGTTCCTTATTATCAACCACATCTCATGTGACAAGGTTCATAACTCCGTATACATTTTTTTCAAAGTTTTCCCCCTTGAACTTATAGTTTTCTTTAAAAAATGTTTGTTTTTCCTGCAACTGTTTTATTTCTTTAGGTATTGACTTTAAATATTTGTTCCTTATTATCAACCACATCTCATGTGACAAGGTTCATAACTCCAAATATATTTTTTCAGAATTATCTCCCCTTGAAATTAAAGTTTTCTTTAAAAAAATGTTTGTTTTTACGGCAACTGTTTTATTTCTTCAGGTATTGACTTCAAATTTTAGATATATGTTCCTTATTATCAACCACATCTCATGTGACAAGATTCATAACTTCTTATACATTTTTTCAGAGTAATCCCCCTTGAATTTATAGTTTTCTATTTTTTTTATTTTTTTTATTTGAATTTGTTAAGGTTATATTTTCAAATTTTAAAATATGTATGGACCTTATCATCAACCACATCTCCTGTGACAAACACTTACTAAGTCGAGCATGCTGTCTCCTCTGACAGCTCTTGTTTACTTGATCTATTTACCCTATATCTTATATTTTTACCTCAAAAACAAGCTATATTTATTTATTTGTTTAGTTGTACATTTGCTTTTCTAGATGTACCGGATCCTCCTACAATTCTTGGACATAATGAAGTTCTCACAACGACATCATCAATCTATATTACATGGAAACCTGGAAACAATGGTGGACTTCCACAAACATTTCATATCAGATATAAGAAAGGCTCAAGTAGCACATGGAATTATATCGATGTAATGGATACTGGTGATAAAATTATGAATTACTCCATTACTGATCTTACAGAAAAAACACAATATGATATTGTCATATATGCATCAAATGGGAAAGGAAATTCTACGGAATCAAATGTATACACAGCGCTTACAAAAGGTAAAATTATTATTACAGAAATGGTTTAAAACACATTGATACACGTATTCATACCATGTAATGTTTATGTCTTATGCTACTTAAATAAACAATTACTTTACAATAACTTTTCCTCCTATAATCATTTGTGAAAATGTATCATATTTTTGTCAATAACTTAATTAAATAAATTATTTAAACATTTGTTTCTATGATTAAGCAATGCTTACAGAAGTAGATTCTCAGACTTGATCTTTATACCTTTCTAGAGTTTTGAAGTATGAATTAAAATCCACAAGTGTACCATCCAGTTATATTCTGTTTTCTCAACTGTCAAAACATTAATAATTTCACGGTAACTTCTTGCCCTTTGTCTAACACTCGTGATTTTGAGATTATGTGCTATCATTCGCCGTGAACTTATTCAAACTTTGACTGTTGAGAAAAAATGGACACTACTTGCTTACGAATGTGCTTATTACTTGCTTAAGACAAATGTATTGGCCTATCTTAAAACAATGTTTCAGGTGATTGACACTGTCAATTTATCCGATCATTGCTGAAATCCTTCTAAAGAAAACCATAGCTTATATTACATAATTATGAATTACTACATGGTAGGTCCCACTGAGAAAGCACATAATGATATAGTCATATAAGCATGAAAGAAGCGTCATTGGTCAACAATAAATATAAATGTTTAAAAGGATTAAAATAATTATTATCACTTTTTAAATGTGATATAATGTCTGATAGTATTGTACAAACCTGCAAAACAATTTGTTATAATGCAAAACTCTATCTACATTTTATACATATTTAACATAACTTATTATGTTTATGTATTTATTCAGAGAAAATAGAGTCTCCACCAATTCCTGGTGCTTTGATTGGTGGTGTAGTAGGTGGAGTTGTTTTTGTTGGTGGTGGTGTTGCTGCCTTTGTTGTTGTTTTTATTGTGCGTAGAAAAGGAATATTTACAGGTGGGTTTATAGTCCTTGTTTATTTTTATCTGTTATTCTATGAAGTATGAAGTATTGATCCAGATCAGTATTAGTTTGAAGTAATTTTCTTTACACAGGTATGACAAACATTAATGAATGGAATACAGTCCAACCTGCTCTTCCGACCACCTTAATTAAGCGACCCCCTGTCGTCAACGAATGCTCTCTGCTCCTCCCTAGAGAATTTACTCTATAATTTAACTCCCTAAAGCGACCCCCTGTCTAAGGCAACCAGCGACTATGTTTATTGCTTCCCGAGAGGTCGTTAAACCTCTATGTATGCGACCAACCTCATACGCACCTGTACAAATTTACATGTTTTACATGTACATTATAAATGCTTGATATCTTAAGAATTTATTCTAAACAGTTTTTATATGTTTCACATTATAAACGCTGGATATCTTAAGAATTTATTCTAAACAGTTTTTATATGTTTCACATTATAAACGCTGGATATCTTAAGAATTTATTCTAAACAGTTTTTATATGTTTCACATTATAAACGCTGGATATCTTAAGAATTTATTCTAAACAGTATTTATATGTTTCACATTATAAACGCTGGATACCTTAAAAATTTATTCTAAACAGTTTTTATATGTTTCATATTATAAACGCTGGATATTTTAAGAATTCTTTATGCTTGTATGTTAATGTACTATAACATATAGCATGCATTGAGACTTTTTCATAAACATTACATCAAAATATTGACCCTTAGTTATGAGACCACCTGTCTTAAGAGACCACTTTTGCATTCTCCCCTGGTCTCTTTAGACAGGTTGGACTGTATATATAAACATAAATTGTTCCAATTTTCATCAAGCTTTCATTAAGCATTTTTGGTAATTTTGGTCAGAGTGTCTTGATGTTGATGTACGTAACATGAAACAAATGTTTATAAACTGTTTAAAATCCGAATAAGAAATTATTTGAATATACTCTCTACGTTATTTACTTCAGGAAAGAAGACAGACGACACAGAACTTCGTAGAAGGTATGATAAGGTTTTTATATTACTTATACAACCTGGTGTCATTTTCTTAAGGGATAGCTGTTTCTGCACCTTGTCAAAGTTAATATGTGTTAAGATGAAATCAATAAAACAACATAGTGTATAAGAACTTATGAAATTAATTCAGTCAAAATCTTAAAGTGGCTGTCTTATCAAAAATCTGAATAAAATCATTTAATTACCGTTTTAACATCTACAATTGTATTGTACTCAATCTTCGTATTGATCATTTTGATATTTAGAGCGATATTTACTCATTCCCTTTCAAGAATTGACTCTTAGCATTATGTAAGATTTCACAAAATATTTCGACCTCAGCTACCCTATACAATAACGAAAAATGTATAATTTTTTACCCCCCTAATTTTCATCTATAGTGCATACAAAAAACAAAACACTGTTTATAATAACAATAGAATAAACTAATCCACTACGAGGGACGCTCAGGATGACAATAACATAAACATGTGCTATGTTTTACGATTGTCTTAGTTGTTAACGTAATGGAAAAGATTTTTACAAACACAAGCACGATTTACCAACAAATGGTGGTGTCCATCATGCTAATTTTGTTATAATGAAATACACACATTTTATTTTCATTACTGCCTACCCTTGAAATGGATTGTCTCATTTCTAATGTTTACCAAAACATGTTTTGTTTTTTTTGTACGCACTATAGTATATGATTATTTACATATGTTGTTTATTTCTTTATAGATCTATTTCTGATGATTCTGATGAGGAAGATGGTAAGTCAATGAATTATTAAAAAGATGGCTTGAGCCAAGAGAGCTTAGGCTACAATATTTAGTGTTCAATATGACATTTTTGTACTTTTTTTTTAACATCGCATCAACACATATTTAGATTATATATACATCTGCCAGCTCTTCCTACAAAAGGTTTCCTGGACGCTTTTCTATCACCAGTACTAACTTACCCTACTACTAGGCCGACAACTCATGTATAGGGTATGACCTGCTGCGACAGGGATTCGAACCCGCGATCTCCTGGTTCGAAGTCAGACATGCTAACCACTACGCCATGGCCGCGGCTTTGTACTTATTGTGACGCAACCAATAATTAAGTAAAGTGAATTTTTTACTTCAAATTGCCATATAATATTAAACAACTTTTTATTGACCAACCAATGATTTAAATTTTTTTCTTGATTTTTATGGCATAGCATAAAATGATTAGTCTGTTTAGTTCCCAAATTTTATATAGATTATACTTTGAGAACAAACTAACATAGTAATCGGATAAACAAATTTGAACACAAACATAGTGTTTTGAATCAAGCATTATTGGCAGTTGCCTTCACACCCCCAAATATTGACCCCCCCCCCCCTCCCCCAATATGAAAATATCTTTAAAAAAGCCAATATAAAGACATATACAGTATAGCACTCTGTCTTAAATAGTCAGGGCAGCATATTATCAAACATCTTACGTTAATTTAGCTATACATCATAGAAGGATTAAGACTAAAATTGGTCGTAAGACTCTTGATAATACAGGCCCAAGGTTACTTCATATTAAATATTTGATTATTTATTTTTACGACTTGACTTTAAGCTAGATTAATTCCTGATTTTAAAGTATGATCTCCCCATACAATTATGCATAAATTGCTTAAGGTGTGCCATTGCATATTTTTCAATTTTTCAAATAATTTAAGAGAAGGTTTTATTTGTGTTAATTTGTTCTTGATACTTCAGGTCTGAGAGATAATCCTATGTATATATCTTCGAGAAATGTAACTGGGGCAAGTGCATCAGAAGATGTGTATGCAAAACCTAACAAGCCTAAAAAGGAAAAACCTCAAAATGTTGGAGACATCTATGCTGTTGATGACAAAAGTAAAAAGAATGGTTGGTATTTTAGTATTATCTTAGCTTTATTTGTATGAGATTTTTACCTTATGATATACCCCTGTCAAATTACATGAAAATCAATTGGTTTTTTATGAATAATCAAGATATTCAAGTAACTAGGATGATAGTTAATAGAGTAGTTTACAAATCAATGAATATCTTGTTTGGCGATCTATCATTCTTAATGTGAGATCTCTTCTGATTGTATCATAAGTTATTGTTTTTTTAACTATAATTTGCTACTTAAAAATCATTTTTTTGAAAACTTACCTAAGCTCTAGGTGCCCCATGTAATGTATAGAGGAGAGTTTATTCAACATCTGTGCATGTTTTATTGTGTGTTTTCATTGTCCATCCGTTGTCAACTTTTTCCTATAAAATCTTTTTATCACAAATTATTAGTCCACAATACCAAATCAGGCACATGACATCACCAAAAGAGTCCTTTACAAATGCCGCAATGGGGCCCAAATTGATCCTTCCCTTGGGATTGTAAGTTTAATGTATAATTATATAAGAAAATGTCTCTAGAACCGAAAAGTCAAGAGCTTTCATTATTGGCTTTTGGTGTCACTTAAGCTTCCTAAAAATTGTACACTCGAGGACCACCATGTTTGTCATGAAGCGTCACCTTAACTTTCTCTGCAAAGTTTGTTTAAAGTATGTTTCTTGGATAACAATAGATTCCAGAGTAAAAGTTTCATAATGCTAAATATAAAAGCTTTATAGAATTTGTGTTAGATCTTTTAACAATCAACTATCAGATGGAAGTTCCAGTGTTCTCAGAACTTACTTATTTAAAACATTATTTTTGTATTTACTTAGACAATGCTGAGAAAAAAGGAGAAGCATCGAAATATGAAGCTACAGGTATATTATATATTTCTTACATGTACTAATATTGTTCATTTTATGTATTCATTTGCTCATTATAAGCACTAATTATGAAACATCATAGTATTTGTTCTGGAAAGATTAAAGTGTCGGTTACAAAATGTTATACTGGTTAATAGTACGTTATTTGAAGATAAAATAAAACTTTATAATTCCCTAATAATGTTTACGTGATAAACTGCTAGATATGGTCAAGATGTGAGTTTATTTATAAAGCATTCGGTAACATTACATATGTTTATGAATTCTTTATGATATTGCAGTTGTTGACATAAATATTTTCTAGAAAGGATGTTTTCCTGTATTTTCCTTTTTAGTCGGACTTTTCAACGAAAAAAATTGGCTAATAGTTTGTCGAAACATGGTTGACAGTTTGGCAGGTGGTGGCTCGTGCGGTTGCTCGGGCGTCCGGTGTCGTAAACAATTGCGTTAAATTTTTTTTTACTTATATTTCTGCTATTTATTGTCCATTTTTTATGAAACTTCATACAATGATAACATACCATGTGATGAACAGAATTACAAAGTAACCACAACTCTACCTGCCTTTATTATGGATTTTTCCCTTTGTAATTTATGCATTAAAGTTTTTAAATCCGGCTTTAATGTGGTTTCCACATAACATTTCTTGTTATTACATTGAAAGCGTTTTAATCAGTGGTGAAATATAATGCTACTCTGTTCTGCTTAATTGGTGAGCAATATGCTTTACTACACATTTTATATTTTAAATTTCAGGCGATGTGTATGAGAATGTTGGAGATTTGTCCAAAAATGGTAGTAATACTAACGCAAATGCGAAAAAGCTAAAGAAGCCCAAGGTTCCTGAGGTATTTATTTTATTTAATGTTAAAATAATTACTACTATTTGCACTTACCAGTTAATTATAAATTTTTGATTCTTTGTTTTTCTGTTGATTTGACTTGATCATTGTTATTCTTGGAGATACCCTCAGCTTCATGTACATGTGCCGCCCCGCTAGCTCAGTTGATAGCACACAAGTCTGCTGTTAGGGGGGTTGTGGGTTGGATTCCTGGGTGGGCATACTTTTGTGGAGCTTGTTTATGAAATTATTTCTATGGCCATTCTCCCTCCTACATGTACCAATGATTCTTAATCATGTAGGGCAGTTGTCAGTCACTGACGAAAGTATGCGCTTATTAGTTGGTTAACAGCTAAGTCCATAGATTAAGCTTTTCCAGGAGGAGTGGGTAGGTTGACTGACCGCTGTTATATGACCTACACAATGTGTTGCTATGGCGTTAAACCCAATAAAAGCAAACAAAGAAGTGATGGTGTACGAAAACTGGTTAGATGTCAACATTTGATTTATTACTTTTTAAGAAAAAGAAAAATGTAAATAAAGATGGATTGATATATGCTGATCTTGACTTCAAAGATCTACCAAATGATAGGAAGAATATCATCATTGGTGATGAAAGCACTCCCTATGCTCAAGTTGACTTTGCAAAGAAGGCTGACCCACTTCCAGACAGCGATGACGAGAATGCATAATTGAAACATGCCATATACTACTTGTTTTTTTTACATTCCATGTCTTCCAGAACGTATAGTATTCCAGATTTAAAACCATTCCTTCATTTTCTAGAGACTTATATATACAAAAATTCCTTATATACTTATCTTCATGTATTTTACCCCTATTTTCTTGTTTGTTTTATGTATGTATTGTTAATTTTAATTTGTTTTGCCATTTATAGAATACAGATTTATATTTTTATATTAAGATATATATATTGTTAATATTATTATTCAGATTTTCTATTTTTTTAAACCAAATTTACATGATTTTAAAATTAAATGATGCTTCAAATCATATTTGTAAATAGTATTTGAATTGCTGAAATTATGTTCTGTGTGATGATTGTGGTTAGAAAGACTGTAAGTTTAATTTGTGTTAAATTCTTACCAGTGGAAAGATGTTAATTTAATTGAATATACAGAATTGTTCCATCTCACAGTAGGTCTTGTATTCAATACCAAATACCGACCATAACTCACTTCTATGCATGTGAAATGCAGTTCTACTTACATGTTTTAAACTAAGCAACAGTGATAATTTTAAATATCTGCTTCCAATTATCAACTTTAAAAGAGTACAATTAACTGATTGCAAGGACTGTTTTTAGATTACAATTGACCGAGGGAAGTTTTGAGATTCAAGATATTAAGTTTACTGATTTCTCAAAATATTTGCCTTTGGTCATTATTTAGTATCATGAGTATTAACTTTGTTATTTAAACACATGAATGACAAATGCCATAAAAAATATTATATATGTTATTGTATTGATAATACATTAGTTTTGCTATGCATATTTTTATTCTGTTTGCTATGACTATTATGTAGATGTTGTTTTGTTTAAATATTGAAATTGTTTTAAAGTATGAATTTTATTTTGATATGAATAGTTTATTGTATGTGCTTTAATAGGTAATGATACTGTATTTTGTCACAACCTAAATGTATGTTTTTTCTTAACACCTTTACTGTACATTCATTTAAAGGGAATTTGTTACATGTATTTAACTAAAACAGTGTACTAACATTTTTAGACAATAGAACATATTGACTGTGTTCTGAATGGCATATTTATTTGAACAAAAATATATTTTTGCTCGCCATAATAACTATGTGCTACATGCTACATTGTTAAAACATTGTTACTGTAAACCTTTTTTAAAAATGTTATAATTTTGTGCCATTTTAATGTCCATTTCTTTTTTTGTCTTTTGTATATTTTTGTTTTTATTAGTGTATACAGTTTTTGAACATTATTTCAACCTAAGTATTATTTTGTTAATTTTATCATATACAGTACCCACCAAAAGTTTGGAGTCATTTTCTCACTGTATGGCTACTGAATAGCTTTTATGTAAAATGTTATAACTGTTTATTCTAAAATGCTTCATAGTTTGGGTTTACTTTTTGGATATCATCATAATTACATTTATGAGGACAAAAACAGCATAAAAGCTGAGTTATGAAAAATAATCAGAATAAGCATGGTTTTGGAGGCTTTAGGATGTCAGATGCCAAATCTTATATATGTGTAGCATTCACGAATTTTGTTTTTATTGATCACAAAGCATACTCAAATATCTTAAAAATAATGATTCTTAAAAAAATCATCAACATTCAAGAATTTTAGAACATTTCTTTTGTCTCTAATTTTTTGGTGGGTACTGTATACTCTTTATTTGTTATTATGAATGTTTTTACCATAATTACTTTATTACACAAAGAATTCACAAATGAAAGTTGACAATGATATGCTTATTACAACAAGGCGATGTGCTTTATGCAAGATCAGGTCTCCTTGCTCACTGTCATTTTGATAATAAAAACTCTAGTAATGTTTAAGGTATCTGATCCCATTCCATAGCTCCAAAGTCAAGGTAATACCATCATGTATTTGACTAGATTAAAATCACATTCGCAGTGAAAAATTAACTCCCCCTAGAAAATTGTAATGGATTTTAATTGGACTTGCACGTCAATGTACTCTACTTTATATTTCATATCACACAAGTTAATCCTGCTGTGGTGATTAAAATAATATAAATGCAGCATGGCATTTACAGCATTTTTTAAATATTTGTCTCTGCTTTTTTTGTTAAGTTTATTTAGTTTCTCATCTCTATTTGCTTTTTTATGGTATTATGTGGTTCTTTGGTAGCTATGTTATGTTTTTGTTACTTGATATCATAAATTCAAATGTAAAATTGAAATCCAAAGCCATTGCGCATGCATAATCATAATTGGTTTTCCCTGTCAAATAGATCAGTAGACATATAACCAGACTACAAATCCAAGCGAAATGTGTTTGATTCCTTGTTTGGACCATCATGAAATATAGTCATCAACAATTATCATTGCCCATTATTTCTTCATTAAGTAAGGCGAATGAAAACCATTGCCAAAGACATCTGGTACTTTAGGTTAAAAAGCCGATGTCTGGAGATAAAAGCTGGTACAAGCACTGTGAATTGGTTGACTATAAGGCGCAAAAATGTCAGAATACAGGGCTTTTCAGCTTAACACCCGGGTCAAATATGAGCACTATTCCCAATGCCAAATAAAGACTATTATTCCCAATTTCATGAAAAATATTCCCAATCTTGTTCAATAATTCCCTTTGAACAGGATGTCTATTGCCTTTAAAAAAGAATACTACAAAATTTTATGTAAAAATATTAGAAACATGAGATTTTGCAATGAATGCCTTACTGACTGTCAGAACAAACTCTTTAAGAGCACTGCAACACATAAAGAGACACCAAAGCAAAGCATATAAAGATTTAATGCAGAAAAACTAATAATGAAATTTCCAAAGAGACTTGATTTGTCGAATTGTTTCCCCAAATCGGACTATTTACAGCATTAAAAATTCACAATTTGGGCTGGAACCTTTTTCCCAAACCCCCCTGAAATATGTTAAATAAACATATTTTAATTGCTTATTAATGAATGTATTTGGGTTTTTATAGTATTGTTATTTGAAATTTCTGTTTATTTACTTATTTGAAATAACATTTGTTGTTGTCATAAATATTCTTTCTTTGAAGCCCCAACCTTCACATTTATGGTTTATATGTTTTATAAAACAATTCTGTCTTGTGAAGTGAAGTGTGTTGCAACAAGGAGCAACATGTAAGACCACATGTATTAACCCTTATAATGGGAAGAGTTTTTCAATATATATACTCATGTTTAAGGCTGTGGATAGTTGAGCTAGTGACAATCTGATCCGAACCACAATTCATGTGTAGTGATTAACGAACCGCAAATCACTAAAGTCTTGTTAATGGAGAAGAAAATATTCATATTATAACAGAAGAATTACAGAAGCTTTTACTACATGGAAAATCATGTACTCCAAACATTTCTGTAGCTAAATTAAAAAATGGGCATTTTCAATAATAACAATTTTGTTTAAATGAGTATCAATCAAACTTTTGACTCAGATAATTTGGCCCTTACATAAATTAAACTTTTCTAAAGTAGTGCGGCTCGTTTTAAGAGTTACTTTGGCTTGAGATGTGCTTACATTTTTTAGGGAAAATAAGACCATGATCCGATGATTTCCGAGGTGACGAATATTAGTACTTGATTTTCTGGTCGCAATCGCTGATATCCGTGTACTCAAATACTTGCAGCATTCATGTTATATGTGAAATGGAACATATTACGTGATATCAATACACATTCAATACACATAAAGGCCTTGGTATTTTTTTTCTAACAATTTATATTTTATTTAATTTGTATGAGTTTCAGTCCCTTACCATGTTGCTTATACCATGTGACTATTTGCAGGTTAATGTAGTTCAACATATCGAAACTAAGCCACTATCTAGGTATTTTTTTTTGTCCTTCAATGTTTTTGTATCACCATTAACCCTTTACCACTCAATGCCCATTTTGACGCATCTAGATCCCCCCTCCCTCCAAAATGGCAGCTACAGCCTTGAAAATGGTGCTTTTTAACTAGATTAAGTGAATTTCACTAAATGATAGTTGTCTCCAAAAAATGTGCTTTTTAGCACATCCCCCATCTAAAGATGTCTCAGGGGGGGTCGGAAAAGGGGATGTGCCCCCCCTTTGTGCCTTTTTTGCAGTTTTTGCTTTACCTCAGCATTGCCATGGTAACTGTGATCAGGGTTCAACTTAGTTTACCGAAAGACATTTACCCAGGGCATAACTTGGCCAAGTTGCATACCTGTATGATAATTAGTAATGAAATTATAGCATCTTGAAATGGCCCTAGCAGGTAATTGTGAAAAATGTCACAACCTAAGGGTCAATAATGTGATTTCATATCTATATTATACATGTATAAGGTTTATAAGACAAAATTCAGTTCTTTATGGCAAAGTAAAACATCAAGTAGATTTTTGTACAAGAATACCAGAAGTCACATGGTAAAAGCACCATGCTCACTTTATATTAGTAATCATTTATGATAGAGTGCAATATTTGTATGGTATGAAAGTTGTTATAAGACTGATTTGGTTTGTTACTGCTCTCATTGATAAATGGCATAATAATAAAGAAAATTGAATAAAATTTCATTTTTATTAACATGAGCTTTATATATTCATAATTTTGCATTTATTATTTCTTTGAATGTTTATTTTAATTCTTGCATTTGCTAGGCTTTGTGGTCTTGCATCTTTTTTAAGAGTTTTTACCATGACATACATCTAAATGCTGACTGCTCCTGCATTCCGTTTAGTGACAATTTATAATTCGCATATGAAAGGGGCATTTTATTTCGGAAATGGCATTAGATTCTGCTTGGAATATTAATAAAAGTATGTTTATTTCCTTTTTTTTGACAAATAAAGTGTTGTGCCCCTAAAAAGTTAAACAGATCAGTCAGGTAGATTTATATTCTAGAACTTGTGAACAATCATTTGAATTACATATATTTAGATAATAAGTCATGGTATTAGCACAATTTAGTCTTATTATTCAGATAGTCTTGTACAAGTTATATTGTATGTAAATGTTGACCCCGACCTGACCTTTATGCAAGAATATTTATTAGTAATATTAGTAAATTATTACATGGAATACAAGTGTAGTATCAATGCTCCTTACACCGTGATGGAGAGGATTCTGAGTTAAAACTTAACACACAACCATACTTCTATAAGTTTACAATTGCTGCGTAAGTGTAGAATAGGCGTGGTACTGACTTTCGTCGGGATATGTACAGATAATTATTAGATGCAAATGTGAAAAGTTAGGTCAGGGTCAATATTTACGCACTTTACCATATGTAAATAACCCTAACCTATGGCTACACTGGAATTGTCCATTGTAGAGATACATGTTTTAGGAACTTGTCACTAAGTTGTCCCATTTACCATTTATGTTTTTTTTTTAAATACAATATTGGAAATGTACTTAATTATTCAGAGTGACATATTAAGCAGACATTAGAATTTCCCTTTGAACTAATGTTTGTAGTTGTTGTTTAGATTTTTTAAGTTTATGTACAGTTATATAACGGACATTTCTTCCATATTCAATTGACTGAATTTATGGTCAGAAATAGAATAAAAAGAAAAAAAGAAATTGTTAGGTGGTGGTGAGATTATGTACAGAGAAAGCAGGCGATAAGAAGTATTAAGATTAAACAATGGCAGGTTGAGCTTCAATTTTGTCAGCTGGCATTATTATTGTCAGCTGCTATTATTATTGTCAGCTGCTATTATTATTGTCAGCTGGCATTATTATTGTCAGTTGCTATTATTGTCAACTGGCATTATTAATGTCAACTGGCATTATTATTGTCAGCTGCTATTATTATTGTCAGCTGGCATTATTATTGCCAACTGCTATCATTACTGTTGTCAGTCCTTTCTACTTCCTGATTCACAGCGGGGAGATTGAGTGAAGTGTAGCTTACATGTACATGAAATATAATGTTAGGAGTTCAAGGCTAGAAATATTTATTCAAATATCATTCATAGAGCTCAATATGATAAAATTTTGTTTTGCCAAGCATAAAAATACTAAGATCATTGTATGTCTAGCAAATGTCATAAAAATTTGTTTTTAACTACATTTACAAAAAAAATATTTATCTTTTTATATTATTCATATTAAAGGGTACGAAACAGTTCATATGGAAGCCGCCGTCACAATATTAGGTGTTTGCATGCCATAATTTAATATAACTGTATTGCAAACTTATTCATATTTTTACTTATTCTGTCTTTCTTTTACTGTTATATGTTCCCTCCATCTTTGTTGAATAAAATATATATTCTTTTAAAATAATATGTTGTTTCATTTTATTAGCTCCAGGGGTAGATCCAGTTTTTTTTCTAGGGGGGTCCGAAGTTTTCTAGAGGGGTCCGAACTTTTTAGGGGGAGGGGGGTGCGAACCACAACTACATTATACACATTTTGCCGAAACAAAACAAAATATTGATAATAATAACTACATAACCATTAAATCTTTGTTAAAAAAAACAAGAAAAATGCTTCATGCTACTTAAAAATGACTAACAGGCAAGAAATACACTAATGGGCAGGTACATTTTGAAACATTCTAGGGAGGCAAACCCCCCTGAACCCCTGGATTCACCCATGAGCACAACTCTTTGGAGAATAATTGGTTTTACACTACTCAGTTGTATGTAAGTGTTGGCTTCAAACTTCATGGTCAAAATTTTATTGCACCATTGTTATATGTCTTTAAACTTGAAAATGCTGAGTTAATTCAATGCGACATCAGACATGTCTTCGGGTTTACTATTGAAGGCCATATATCTTATTTTGTTACTGAGTTATGACCGGTCTATGCTCCAAAACATCATATTGAAGTTCTACTTGCAAACTTGAAATTTTACTCATGTCAGATGTCTTGCAAGTCAATATTGATTTTATTTTGTAAATCACAGGAAGATGACATTCTATAACAAGAACAGCCTAGGATATAAATAACTGGACGGGAAGTTTTTGCTTTCCTGTTGATAACAAGCTCGTGAATTGAACGCTGTTAAAATGAAATTGATCGTTACATATGATTACACCGCATGCGTTGGCTTTATGTATGGAAACTCCCGACTGGCTATTTCAATCGGTAGCACATAAGTCATTTAATCGATGGGTCGTAGGATCTATTCCAGGACAGAGCATACTTTCATGTTTGGTCACAAAATAATTTCTGCAGTGGTTCTCCCTCTAACTACTGATTCTAAATAATGGTGGGCAGTTGTCGGTCACTAAACGCGAGTAACTGGTTATCCGTTAAATACAGATCTTTAACCTTTCCAAGAACGGTAAGTAGGTAGTCTAACCGCCATTGTGTGACCTGAACAATGTCTTTCTACGGCGTTAAACCCAACAATATTTGTATTTATTCAATTGCCAAACTTGTGCACTGAAGCATTGAATAACAAACACGTTGACACAATGCAGATGCAAAACCTTCTATGTTCATGGTTTGTGTTGATCTTTTGCAAATGTGTTAACATAGGTTTTATAGATTGTACAACAACAAATTCCAATGGCGTCGAGTTGGCCTATACATTTAAAGAAGTCAATGTATCCACATCTGTGATATAAACGTTTTATTAACAAGAATGTAAGAACTAGTTAGACACAAGTCGGGAAATCTTGCTTGGTAAACTGGACATCATTAATTCTGAAAATAGTTACAAAATGGGTATACGAAACGAAACTAGTACAAATTATGATTTAAAAACATTTCTCTTGATTATACATACCAATCCCTAAAATGGCAAGAATGATTCATTATTAATCACAATAAGATGTCGCCAAGAAATCGAACTTAAATTGATTTTAAGCATCTAAGTGGTTGATCTTGATGACATTAGAGGATATCAACACTTAGAGTAGATAGTTTGCTTTTGAAGAATGAAACTTTCAACTAATATGGGCGGAGTCAAACACCAAAGACTGATTACCTATCAAGTTATTAACACTAAATCAATCAGATCAAGATATAATGTTATAAATGTCACATGACCTATTGAAACATGACACACGTCTGCTGTATGGCAGGATGTAATGTTTGTGATCACTAAAAATCATTTCTATGGTATAAAATTTGAAATATTCTGAATAGGTGAGCTCATTTAATTTAAAAGTATTTTATAAATATTGATGTGAGAGTTTTGTTAGTTTCATGATAAATCAGTAACACCTCATCCAACACATACCTAACTTCTCTGATATTTGCTCTTATATCAAAGCGTTTGTTAATTAGTGTGTTTTGTTCCATTTTGTTGTATCCCAATTTTCACCCATTTACGACAATTGTTTTTAGCTTTTTTTCTTCGCTGACTTTTAACTTAGCATTACGTGGTAAATACGCATAATTTAATAACTGATGTGCAATTCGTTGGAACTCTGTGGTAATGTTTGGTTTTGAGATCTCATAATGCCTGCAGCGCCAATAACTTCCTTTCAGCTATGTAGTAACAAAATGTGCACCTGTGCAGGTTGCATACCGAAGGACATTAATGTAATTTTAAATATGTTAGCGATGAACATGAAAGATAAAAATAGGATGTACTTTTTCTGGTGTTTGAAAAACACATATGATAACGCTCTTAATACTGTTATAAACACTAAACTTGGTTCTTTACTTTTGGCAAAGTCACTTGCTTAATTATCCCCTTAAAACTTAAGTTTTCGTAATCAAAATTAGAATCACAGGTATTGATAGCCAACGTTTTTTGTAAACTGTGTACACAAGGCACTGTCGCATCTGGATACCATTTATTTACGTAAACATTTGTAATAGATATTCACCTATTATACCAAAATATTGTTCGTTTTTTCTCAACTGTCAAAACATGAATAATTTCACGGTGAATGCGTTTGTTAAAATTATTGTCGTATTACACCCGTGAGTTTCCGAAAGTGTGTATTATTATTGCGTAAAGCTTCTTATGCCGTATGATATGTTTTAGTCAAGATAGTTTTAATAAAAATTAGGCCGTCAGTATAAAAACAATGCATTCAGTCACCTTAAAATCATTCAAGCTTTGACAGTTGAGAATCAAAGCGCTGAAGGCACTGAATTTGTTCGGGTTTGAAAAGTGGAATTCAATTTCCGACTCCAACAAAACATTCGTTCACAAAGAACAGTTCAGTGATATTAGTATGATAGGTAGGCCAGCACTGTTCCGTTTCAAAACACTTCATTGTTTGTTTGTTTGGGTTTTACGGCGCACCAACACAAAAAGGCCATATCGCGCCGAAAGCAATTAATGATACTATTAATTTAAACGATATTAACGATGTAAAGCTCTATATATTATTATAAAAATTTATTTCTTTCAAAAAGTTAAGTATCGCATATGATGAGACAGATTCAAAAAGTTCTGAAATTTTTGATTTCAGGTTTTTAAAATCCAGCTTACTGGTTCTTGATACTGTATTGTTGCGAACACATGAAAACATCAGAATGCGATACGGATAACTCGTACCATCATTTTGTATCCATAGAGTATAAAATTTCTAGATTGAATCTCAAGGACAGTAAATTTCTGGCATGACATAAGTGTTTGTGATGTAAATATAAGAAAAAATAAATGATAGAATATCACATGAATTATTTCATTATTCTTATAATAAATTGAATTGGAAACACTTGTCAGTTATTTTTCTCCTTGCATTCTTTTGAATCAATTTGGTCCTTTAAATTGGATTGCTTGTAGTCGATGCAATTTGATATATATTTTCCACCTTACATAACATACATTGTATTTGTTTATAATTTTATGTGACAGCAACTCACATTATTTATTAATTGGGTGCTAACTATCTGTATATCATCATCCTTATTTATTTCTTACTTAAAAGAAATATTATACAAATGTACAAACCGCGCATTGATAAATAACAATAATTCTAACAAACAGGACCTAATTGCTAACTAAACCACTTCCGCTTACTCAGGGAAAGATAACTGATAACTTTCCATAATTCATTTCTAGTTTGACAATGCCCATTTCTTCTTGAGGTATACAGCATTTCTCATTACATTGAGGATTATTTGTGGGCACATATTTACGACACGGATCAAAAGATATGAAGATGTAAAAAGAGAAGACAATAGTATACACAAGCATTAAAATTTATTGCACTTACATGCAAAGGTCACAAGAATTATGACAATTAAGTTAATGCACATGATACTGTTCAATTTTAATTTGAGCAGAATTACAGAAATAGCATTATGGCAAACCAATTAATGTTTTAAGCAGGCATTTGACTGGGAAATCAATAAATTGGAGCAACTGGCACTATTCCAAATATATTATAACCAGAGTTATGACCTTTTATAGTAAGACTGATGTAGTAGATTCCACTTAGAAATAAAAGTACCAACTTTCTATCAAACCCATTAGTTTAAGTTGAAGATAGACATTTTAAAGCAAGAGTCAAATTAAAAGAAAATGGTTTGACAAGCAGAAATCTGTCTTTTATCAAAACAGCTTTTTTCTGATCCACTGAGCTAATGAACAGAGCACGTCAAAATTAATGGTAATGCATTGACCATTTATAACAAACTGAACAAGAAAAGATTAATGCAAAGCATTAAATACCGCAGGATAGTGGTACCATTATGTGTACATACGTCAAAAGGGAACACTAAGATCTTTGCGGCAAAAATACTTCCAGCTGTATTGTCAAACCTGTTTTGACTTAATGGCGGCCTTCATGAGTGAGTTAAACAGTAATTACACAGTAACAGCCGAAAAGTTCAGCATGCAGAGACAATATCTGTCAGAAACTTACTACAGACAAGTACAAATAATTAACTTTTTACATCATGCATTTAGCACTTTGTAAATGATTAACCCAATCTATAATTCTCAGCTTTCGCACTTGCTTATTTACCGCGAGTCTGTAGCAAATCTGTTGTCTGGTTCCCAGTCGTACTTTGTCAGGTAAAAGTACATCAGGCAAAGCATGATAATGGCTGCGCCCTATGAAGTGAGTTAGGTATTGGATAAATATGTTTTCAATGAGCATTTCTCACTACACAGGCTTAAATCAAATGATCATTGTACAAGAATAACCGTGGATACATTTTTTAGGTGTTCAGTTACATCTATGCTAAACAGAGTATCTGAAATTCTAACGAGAATAATCCACGTCCGAATTTTGTTCAAGTGAGACATGTTTGTGTAAATCATTCGCTAAATATACGTGTTATCAGAAAAATCTAAATCAAATGACCTATACAGTATCAAACTCCTACTAAAGTAACTATCGTCAGCAAATGATCATGCAAGATCTAGAAAACGTAATACCTGAAAAATAACTGTGGAGGAAGCTTTGATTCCTACTTGCCTGGTCCGATAACGATAGTGGTAAGGGGCAGGTAATCCAGGCTAGCAAATCTGTTCACGGAGAAGTGCGTTAAATATGTACGGTACATGTTTTTTAGCCTGAAACTCAATTTAGGGGAGCAGATATTTTACAATGTCTTAAAATACCAATTAAGGAAAAAATGCTCTTTAAAGTGTCCCCCAAAAAGCACGAAATTTCATCGCATTATTATAAAATTAAAATATAATACAATTTCTCACAGTCAACATTTGTAAATAAAAAAGGAGGACACAGTTAAAAAAATCATGAACTGCTCCTACCATGGTCATCAGATTCTGACGACTCCAATATACCACCGGCCTTCAGGCCGGCGGTAAATAAAAGACTCATGATAACTATTCATCAAACTTACTATGAGAGGACTTCTAATCTTCCTATTTCATACAACAATATATATCAATGACCCCAAAAGGCATGTTTGAATAATAAAGTGTAGTCCAGAACTACCCTAGATGATGCTACAAAAAACTACTTGGTCTAGGTCAAATTGTTTCAGACAAGTTTATTCCAACAAGTTTTCAATATTAATCTTTCGAATCCTGTCAACTTTTAGCTTACTATTTAAACATTGTAGACGATGCTGGCATGGAAGTTCTAAATACAATGTATAAGTTACTCTGAAATATTTTCATCAGATTTCTATACATAACTCTATATGAAAATTAGTAGTCCAGACTAGAGATTACATTTGACAACTAGGGTGACATTTAAATGATATATCTATGCATGCTACTACAGAGGTTCTTGATTTAATGGTTAAGGCCACAACAAGTTGATCATATGCTCTACGGATTTTCCTGGAAAAAAAATGGGGCGAGCGAGCGAAGAATTTTTTAAAAAAAGTCTTTATTCAGTTGCTTCACATAGCGGCTTGGACCAACTTTTTGTGAGCGAATCCATAGAACATATGATCAATTTGTTGTGGCCTAACATTTTACAATAGTTATTACAAACATGAGCTACATACATAGAATAAAAATATATGCCCAAACAATGTGCTATAAGTCAAAGATCTGTGATTATAGAACAAGAACTATTTTGCATAACTGTTACATGCTTCAACTCGCGAAGGTATTAAAAGCCCAAGCCCCCAGGGTAGACACCACAAATCCAAGATTATTCATTCATGAAAGGTCGAGGTGTTTCGAATGTGGTGGTATATTTCTGCCATCAGATAACCACATAATGCATTCCAACTTTATCATTCACTCTCTTCGCTAGAGCGTTAGTTAAAAACTTGTCCATATAATCATGTCTTCATCACTTTGACAGGATATACAGACCATCGCCCACTTTTCTTGTTTTACACTCTTTGTAATCTGAAGTACATTAATGAAATGGTTCAAAGTTTAAACTAATTGCTGTTTTTTTCTAAATTGACTTCAGACTTAGTTCTATTTCAAAGAAATGGTGCTTCAAAACTTGTTGAAACTAGTCAGTGAAACATACAACCAGAACTTCAAATCAAAGTTAGCTTTTGATAATAGCTTTTAATAAAAAACATTAAATAAATAATGAAGCAATAAGCTCTGTTTGTTTTAGTTGAGTTTAACTCCGTAGCAACACATGTTATACATCATATAATGGCGGTCAGTCAACCTACTTCCCCTCATGGAAAGGCTAAATCTCTGGATTTAGCTGTAAACCAAATACTAAGCACATACTTTTGTCAGTAACTGACAACTGCCCTACATAATTAAAAATCATTTGTAGGATGAAGAATGGCCATAAAATTAATTATGCAACCAAGTTCCACAAAAGTATACCCCCCCCTCGTAAATCGAACCCATGATCCCTCGATCAGTAGACTTTCATACTTCCAAGCTAGCCGGGCGGCTTGAATCAATACTAAATACTTATTCATTTTACTCCCAAATCTAAACAAAATGCAACTGTAAAGAAACCTCTGGGAACAGTGTGTAGTAAGGATCAGTTTGGTTCTAGAAAACATAACGTACACAGATTTGTCGTCATTCGAGCTAATTTTTATCATACCTAAATAGCTATCATAATTTAAGAGTAACAAAGTTAGAGGAGCTGAACTTAATTTGTATAGCTGGCTTTCAGAAGGGACAATTTAAAGGTTGTTTTTTTTTCAAATAAAATAACTTTATTAGCACACAAGGTACTGATTCCATCTTTTTTTCTGAAAAGATCTTTCCTATAAATCATTACAATGTCCATTTGCATAGGTGAGAATGAATGAACATTAACTCCAATCCCAATTAAATGATTTAAAAAAAATGTGGATGAAGCAGTTTCAAAGTCGAATATTAAGAACCAGATACAACTAGGGAAAGCATACATACATACAATACATCATAGATTAGTTATTTCATGAAAGAATAATGGAAAATGTACTTGAAAAACTATGTCAACAAGTCATTGTTTACCTCAATGATCCATAGACTTATCAGCATGCTTGTTGTGATCAATAGCTGCCAGAAGATTGCGTACTCTATATATGGGTGGCGTGTATGAAAACCGCTTACCAGCATACATTAGGATGTGTTGATTAAATCCTTCTAAGTATACAGTGCTTCTGAAATATATATTTTAGATAAACTGTACTGACACACATATTATAAGTCACTAAGTTAACTTGGGTTAAAATGACAGCATATATATGAAATGAAGGTGTGCTTATTTCAATCATTGACCAACTCAGGATGACAACTGGTTTGATCAAACCCACTATGAATACAAAATGATATCACATGGTTCATTTTTCGAGGCTTTTTTAAAAAACCAAGGCTCTTGAAGTCTACTTCAAGTACCACTATTCAGTAAACTCTTTACATTAACTTGCTTGTTCATCGAGTTACACACCAACTGTTAAAAAGCAAATATAATGCATTAAACATTTCAACTTGGATAGTTGAGAAGTATCAAATTTTTTAGTATTACAACACCAAAATATCATGTCAAAGAAGCTGCTTTATATCCGAATTAAAGTCTAAATTCATTGTTCTTTTGGTTGTGACCAGGTTTATAGCCACAGATTAGACTTAATATGAGTCCACATAGGTTTGGATGCATTAACAGTTTGACAAACTGCAAATACTTGCATGCAAAGAAGGATACCAAAAATAGGATGTCATATATATACAACTAGATATCAGAGAAACATGGAAGAAAACATACCTGAAATTTAGATAATATCCAACATTGCCTAGCAGATGCTTGTCAAACACAACAGCAGCCCAATACTTAAGTGTCTGACAATTAGTTTTGCATCCAACCATGGTTTATTTCTTTCCGTATCAGCCAAGGATCTATGCAGACAATGAGTCATACTCTTATTAGTAAGAAGGAGTATCCATTCATGTTCAATCACTATACGATACAGAACACTACACCAGATTCCCTGAAAAGAATGATGAATACCGTTTTGTATCAAGAATTAGGCCACAACAAGTTGATCATATGTTCTACGGATTTTTCTGAAAAAAAAATGGGGCGAGCGAGCGAAGAAAAAAAAATATTCACTTGCATTATATAGCGGTTTGACATAATTTTTATTTGCGAGCGAGGAAATAAAATATTTTTTTGTAAAAACTATCAAAATTAAGGTGCGAGCGAATCCATAGAACGTATGATCAATTTGTTGTGGCCTTACTTGAAATAAGCTCAGCTAAGAAAATATGACACTGAAGATACTAATATGCATCTGTCTTATCTTGCCGGGTTTAACACTGTAGCAACATATTGCATAGGTCATATGCCTTCCTTGAAAGGTTAAATCTGTGGATTAAGCAATTAACAAACTATTAGACGCCTACTTTCGCCAGAGAGTCACTACTGAACTACATGATTTAGAATCAGTGGTAGGAGAGGGGATGGCGTAGAAAAAAATTCATGATCAAGCTCAACGAAAGTATGCCCCCTAGGAATCAAACCCTTGATAAACTTGAGAGCTACCAACTGAGTCAGCCAGGCAGCTGTATCTGAAATACTTGTAAATAATATATTGATACTATTTGAAATACTCCCATTTATTTCATTATGAATCTGATGCATTTCCTCAGTATAATGCATTCAGTTTTCATATTTCTTTCTTTGCAATATTTTACAAGCGTCATACAAATGATCAATGGAAAAAGTGAATTACCGATTTTCTACAATATTAAATATTTATCATAAGCAAACATAAATATAGGTAAGCATGTTTGACACATCTGTCTAGTACCAGCTGAATAACAAAGACTTTTCTTGTCATGGTCTTACTAATGCTGAGGTCATTAAACTGTAATTAGATTCCATGTTGAACTCTGTGGTCAACATAAAACCAGCTTCTCTTACAGCAGACCTTGGATTACATTATTAAGCAAGGGACCAAACAATCCAAACAGTAGACATTGCTACAAACTTGGTGTTTGGCTTTGCAATTACAACAGGTTAAAAAAATGCATATATGTAAGATACACATAAGCACGCTAATCCAATTTCACATTTTTTAACATACCATAAACTGAGAATAGCTTAGAGCTCCTTTGCAGGCAAACCAGAAATGGTAGATAATGTCTCTAGTGCACTGATGAAGAACACTGTTGCTTTTTTCTGAGCTACCTGAGACAAATATACCATCAAATATAAATACATGTATTTGCAGACAACTAACAAAGTAACTTCTGTTTTCAGTCACTGTATTCTCAGCCATTTATAGTCAAGTAGTTGAAAAAGTTTTCATATTTTAAGTCCCGGTGACCTCTATCATTGAACCTTGGGTCTCAAAATCAGTAAGACACACCTTCTACCCAAGGGCTATCCACTCATAAAAAAATTGGGAAACCTAGGTACATAATTTGTTGAGTTATCATCTGGACAAGTTATTGTCAATGAACAGACAGACCGACGGTCAGACAGACAACAACATAACATAATAAAATTAAAGTAAATTCTATCTGAAATGTGGTGCATAAAAGATACACAGTCAGGTATACGTTTGGGAATCCAGAATCGTGTTACTTTAATTTCTTCATGTTTTTATGCAATTTGTTCAAATTTTCAACAAATGTACATTTACATGTGATATGGGCATAACACTAGTAAATTGTCATCCGGATACCTGTACTAAACATATGTTTAATTTCAAGTCAAATTCCAAAATGAGAACTAGAATATTCCCATAAGAAAATGACTCCTCCCAAGGTATATCAATATTCAAATGCTATAAATGGGGATTTCCTCCCATGAGGCAATTCTCACACTTTTAATTTCATGAATTGTCATTTAATAAATAATATGGTAACAAATAATATCATATTAATTTTAAATGAGTTAACCTGCTTCTATGAATACATTTTATAGTTAAGCATTTATAGTACATATAGTTCAACCCAGCTAGTTTATGCTCATTTTGCTGCTTTAAAACATAATTATTACAATATTGAGTATTTGCCCTCAATGTATTATAATCAGATCAATCAATATCTGAGAACTTCACCACTAATATCAGATTATCTGTAATATGTATGGACTTGTGTCATACTATCTGATAACAATAGGTAGTCATTACAATTGTTTGGATAAATGTTTCAATACAGAACTGATACTCACTCAAAAGGGTCAACAAAAGATGAAGACAACTTTTTTTGAAACTCTAGGTCTTGACTCTGGTACAATGTGGAGCAATAGTCTCTTTTCTACAAATTCAAAACAATTATCATGTTACAGCCATGCTGATTGAATATTTATAAGCTTTGGCTATCTGACGCAAAGGTAAAACATCATTTATGAGATGACAATAAATCAGAAACCAAGTAAATGTTAAATGTAGCATATAGTTTTTTAATTTAGTTTTATACCTATACCATATAATATATCACCTAGTTGGAAGTACCAAAAGTAGACAAAAATAAATAGAAAGAAACATAATCAGAAAGCATTTACATGTAATTTATGAAACATTAACTTACTCGGATGTGCTTTCCTCAGAAGACTGTAAACTGTTCCACTCCAGACAGCTTGGCATCTCTATTTTATATGGAAAAAAATAATGTCAAGCAGATAAAATGTTATTCAATCTATATTTACTTAATAAGTGAAAATGAAGGTATGGTACAATGAATTTGTTCATAATAACTTAGAATTATTAATAAATACCCAAATCAATTTCAATTTTTCTAATTATTTCCTTTTAATTCACAAAAATCCATTAAACAAAAAAATATTAGTCTTGAGTAAGGAATTCATTTTTAATTTTTCTATGATCTATCATTCAGTGTTGATCATTTTGTGCCTATGTGGGTAAAGTTAAATTTGCAACAGCTGTGCCAATAACAAAATCAAACCACTATGTTTTTTTCTATTTTTACATGATACGGGGGCAAACTTAAGACAATAATTTGAAATACACAAATCATTAGGGTTCTGAAAAAGAACAATATGTCTACCGATCATGGATATTTATATTTTATATTAAAGATTTCCTAGTTACCTATCTGATTCAGGCTCCGAGATTCCAGATACTGATGGTGTTGATAATGATACCCCACTGGACCCAGGCATAACATTCGTAGGTGTAGATACTGCCCTTACTAGTTAGGCAAGACATGACTTGGATGAGCCTTCTTTCACTTGCCTCTCAGTAAAAATACAAGGTTAAGTGTGTTTGTAACTAAAAAAATGAAACAAATACACCTTGTTCAATGGAATTAAATATGATTAAAACAAAGATTAGGGATAGTGTAATGATTATTCTAAAACAGAATAATTCTCTCCTACCTGCCCTTATTAGCATCTTTCTTTGCAGTTATAAACATTTAAGACATTTACCCTCAGATATGCCCTGCCCCTTTTTTCTGCCTCCCTATCCCTTTCTGGGTTCTGGAATAATATCTACATTGTATGTTTACAGAGTACTCCATACTTATCATCACTCAGGTATATTAGTGCCAATTTTGTCTCAAGCAGCTATAGATCATATTTAAACATTCATAGGTATTCAGCCTTTTAACATGTCATAAAATATAAAAGAAATTTCAAGCAAACCCCTATAATACCGATACAACTTTAATTCTGGTGCGATCATAAAATCCAATGATTTTTGTCAGTTGTTGATCTTAAAAAACCAACATGTGCTTAGATCTTTTATGTTATCATAAAGGCAATATTTTGCAAGCATGGAAACATTTCTTGTGCATTCTATTCGACTTACCTTCAATTCAATCAAATGTGCATTAATTCCATTCATATCCCTGACTGCACAAACAAATTTCCCATTAATTTCCTTTGTTTACTTCCAAAATCAAGTTTGCCTAATACTGAGTAACTGACGTCATTTTTGTTATCGTCACAAGTCATGAACTAAATTTGCTTACGTGAATAGGTCACTATAACTGATAAGAACACCTGTATTATAGGGGGCCTCGTTATGTCTTGACTACAACAACCTTGAACTTTCATCTTATAGTCATTTATAAAAGCATGACAATTTATTGGATGTTTGTTATGTCACTCAGTCAGGCAAACTCAAAACAAACTTAACTAACATTGATCAGTACAACTAGTACTACTATGGACAAGAATAACATAGATACAAGGATTTAACCCTTAACAAGCAAAGGCAATCAGACATAATAGAAATAGAGTGAAAATGATTGTTTAGATATTTTTTATTAATCGCCGTAACTGATTATAAAAATTGCAGACGATATTTTATACAGTGTACAACGCAGACATAATATATAAATATAGTGAAAATGATTGTTTATATTTTGATAAATTTTCGTTACTGATCGGAAAATTGCAGACGATATGTAGTATAGAGTAAAACGCAGACATAATAGAAATAGAGTGGAAATGACTGTTATACATTGTTATCAATATTTTTTACTGAGAGAGAATTATTGTTACATATTTTTATATTTTTTTTAACTGATAATATAAACTCCTCCTCTTATGTAGGAGGCGTATCTCCCTCAATAAGTATTGGGGCGTGGTATTTTTTCAAGTCTTGCAATAAAGATAACCCCAGACATGAATAATAAATAATCATAAAATACAGTCTTTTGGTAAAATCATAAGCTGTTCAAATTTATTCATACTTCAAAATGTCCTTATTTGTTTGCATAACTGTAATATGGTATTCTGACAGTAATGTTTTCACTTTTTCAGAATGTTGTTGTTATACTTGGTGCAAATGACATTGGTCACAAATCTCCAGCTCAGATTGCTACTGATATTGAACTACTTTGTGAAAGAATTCATACTGCATCACCCAGGTAATTAATTTAAATTAATGATTTGTTATGTGTTATGTTTGATTACATTATCTGATACAGAATAACTGTACTGTAAACAAGTGTTGTTTATGTTATTTCAGGATACAATTTATTTTTTGTACAAAGTTAAAGAATCAATAATCAGAATTTTTTGGTAGTTTATGTTCTTGTTATTATTAGGAAGATAACTCAATCTGGACTATACTAGAAAGTTTACAGGACATATATTTTTTTTTAATTAGATGTAACGCCGTGTCAACACAAATTAGGTCATTTTATGGTGTCCAGTGCACCTAACCTAGCTTTCCTGGACCATTGTTTATAACCAGTACTCACCTTCCCTTCCATAAGGCCGGACACTTCTCCATATTATCTCGGGGGCTTAACAGAAGACTATTGTAACTTCCTTTTTTTTCAAAAGTGATTTTTTTTGTCTTTTTCACTTCCTTTTATACTTCCCCATAACCTCACAAAATATCAAAGCCATAACTTTACTATAACATTTAAAAATCATAAGTTGTTAAAGTATTGTATCTCACAAAAACCTTTTAGGTAAATGGAAAACTATTGTAACTTAAGATACAATAGTATTCCATTGGAATTGTTTGAAAATCTCTATTATGTTTAATGATAAACTATTGTAACTTACATAAATCACTGTTATAAATTGATTAAAGCAGTTAACTAGCAGTTACAATAGTTTTTCATTCAATTTTCAGGTGTTTATTTCCTTATTTCAGCGTAACACTATTGTAAGTTAATTAATCTTCAATATTCAAGAATAATGAATACTTATTCTTATTCTTTCAAATAACATAGATTTAAGATGTACAAATGTACAATTTTATAACCAGAAACCTTAATTTTAAGGTGAACTGAAAGTTTGAGACAGTTTTTTGCTCTCCTGATAAGTTTTGAAAAACAGAGTTACAATAGTCTTCCGTTAAGCCCTCGATCTGATCAATGAAGGGAAATCAACATTATTGTCAAATTTTCAGTGAAGGCTATAACCTCAACGGGTGGGATTCGAACCTGCACCCCCTTGGACAGGAGATTCCAAATCCCGGCGCTCTACCAACTACTACCAGGGTTCATATAATAAGTAATTAGGTATATTGCCTTGTAATAAGTTGTTCAGATTTGCTATCATTATTTTTACAGTTCAACAGTGTGGGTCTCTGAAATTCTTCCAAGATCATAGAATCTGTTCCATGGGTACCAGCAAACACAACAGTTTTTACATAAATGGAACTGGGAAGCAGGTGTCACTAACAGGCGTATAAAAGAATTGTCAACAAAAATGCCTTGGCTGAAAATGATAGTACAGTCAGAGTTTCATACAATGTTTGGTATGTATCAATGTGTTAATTTGGTTGTTTCATTTACAGCTACTATGAAATTGATAGACATCCTTTATACCTGTTTGTTTAGAAATATAAAAAGGATTGTTTAACAGTGTCCTATGGTGAAAGTAAAACTTAACATGAATTTCTTCTTTTTTATTTTAGTATCTTTGAAATTTATAAAAAGGTAAATGTTGGGGGCGGGGCAAATAAAGATAATCTTAAATACTAATCAACCAATGACAATCATCCTTTTAGATAATAATTAATTAAGGGGTAGATGTCAGGTTGTTACACCTTTATATCAACAAGATTATTTATTACTATAAGCAGTAATTATTTTTGACAAAAACAGCATGGGTCATTCAATGACTCTCACTGATCAGGAATTTTGATTAACAATGAACATAACAGGTGTTTATTTGTCACCCACGAAATATGTTGATTAATTATATTGATAAGATGCCTATTGGCTTGATTACCTAAATATATTTAACATTTTGTTTTAGTGTTAGGTAAAGGAAGATTATTATTATATTATACAAACTGCCTACATTAATCAACATTTAATCTACAATATGTACAGAATATTGTTTACCAATGATCAGCAATCAAATTTTTACTGGCAGTCTGTGAGGTTTATATACCTTGTATATACAAGATACAAATATTTATTTCAAATCGGTGCATATTATAACAATGTAACATTAGTTATGTATAGTTGTTTACCGACAGAGTGAAGTGAAGTTGGGAAGTGACCTTGAGAAATTCATTATTGTTGAAAAAATATTCTGAGTGAATTTGAATTGACCTTTGTGGTAGTTATACTGAACAATATAGTTCACATACATTTAACACAGTTCATGATTATAAATATTCGTCTTTACTTTACAGGTGCTGCCAGACATTTGCTTAGTAAAGATGGGCTTCATTTGAGCTTTGAAGGTACAGAGAGACTTGTCTCAAGTATTGAACATGCTGTTTTACCATCCACTAAGCCAGTTAGAAAGTTACCTACCAAGTACCAACCACCTTCTTGGAGATTCCAGAAAAAGATGGCACGACCAGTCGACAGACCAATTCAATCACAACAAACAACTCAAGAGATATATGACCTACCCTCAGCACCAATACAAAAGGCTAGGCCTCCAAAGAGAGTGAAAACAACGATGTGTAGATTGTCAGGTGTGTCAGATGAACAAGTAAACCAGAATAAAAAAACTGTGTCACCACAAGAACCTAATGATAAACAGTCATTACATATATCATGGACAAAATGCCCATCTAAGGTTGCCCTCATTGATTCAGGTAGACATTATCGCTTAAGCTCTGATTGTGTAAAACTAGTAGGTGGTGGTAATGAAGCACCAATGTTTAGCACTACTGACAGAATACTCACCCACCATGAAGCTGCTGACATTTTAGTGCAAAATATAAGTGTAACAAATGAGCCTCCTTATAGACCTAAAGCTGGCTATGTGTATCTTTACCATGATTCTGGGGACTTAGATAAGAAAGAAGATTGGCGTTGTGATGGTTATACATGGAGAAACTATGGGAAGAGAATATACAATAGTTATGGGAAGAAAGTAGAAAGGTCATTTTTTAAAATACACAACAAAGGAGTAGTCAGTGATGAATTTCAAAAACACTCGTTTCGTTTTATTGATGACGAATACAACAATAAAACAGTTGTTATTTATTATGGTGACTCAACAGTATACCAAAATTTACCACATGCAGGACGCAAAACAAATACTCGCCCATACAAACGGACAAAACCATCTGTGATAAAAGATATTACACAACGCTGCTTAAGCGACAAACCTAAACAAGTATATGATAAAATGTTACCCTCTGCAGCTTTGAATGGAATAACAGTGCCAAGAAATGAAAAACAGATAAAAAACATCCAGGCTAAAGTCAAATTAGAAACAAAATATCCCATGATTCTCTGTATGCCTTACACTTACTTGAAAAACAGCTTGATTATGATTATATATTAAGTATAAAAACCTGCCCAAACTTGGAAGTATTTGTTGGTAATAGTGAACTTTTTGCCGAGCTGAATAAATTGTTACAAGTGAAAGACATTGA
The DNA here is from genome assembly GCA_025267735.1 of Mactra quadrangularis. Lineage (NCBI taxonomy): Eukaryota > Metazoa > Mollusca > Bivalvia > Venerida > Mactridae > Mactra > Mactra quadrangularis. Next base: position 45,380,216 of record CM046299.1, on the reverse strand, counting down.
CATTGAACTATATTATGATACAACATTCAACTTAGGCGATTTTTATGTTTCCACTTTGGCTATACAACATCCAATGTTCAAAGAAAAACCTGTAATACCTATTGCATTTATGATCCATGAACGAAAATTTCAAGCATGCCATGAACGATTTATTGAAGAAATAACGTTGAAAATTCCCCAGTTAGCACAAAAAACAGTAAATGTTGTAACTGACCGAGAAAAGGGCATTATCAATGCATTTGAATCTAAAATACCAAATTCAACAATTCTAATATGCTGGAATCATATTTTCAGAGACATTAGATTTTGGTTGTCTAAGCATGGAGGTGGTGTAGATGACAGGAAGGCTTATGAAAATAATGTAAGAACACTTCTAACTTGTTCTAGTCTGGATGCTTTTAGAGAAACTTATGAACAACTAAAGGAAAAATAGAGCCAACCATTCATTCAATATTTTGAAGAAAATCTCTTTGATACAATTATTCATCATGCGGCAAGGTGGATCTTAGAAAGCAAAAATATTTATAATCCATATTCCGGAATAACAAATAATGTGAGTGAAAGTCTAAATGCTAAACTGAAAAGACTAATTGACTATAAAGAAAAAACCATTGATCAAATTGTTCTTTACTTTTATTACTGTCAATCAAATGATTTGTCAAAATTGATTCGTGGCTTCTAGGGTGAAAGCGAGTGGACACTGCTAAACAACTTTCAATATGCTGCTCTTGATTCAGACACTGTCATCCTTCCAAAAAATGTATGCCACCCAGATAAATTAATAGACATTATCAAAGGCGATATCTCAAATGTTCTCACAAAAAATGCAAGTCCTGAACCTGAAAATTGTGGTCTGCAAGCTATAAAATCTAAACCTGATAGTCAAAAAGCATTAGCTATTAATGTAATTGAAAATAATGACATTGTTCTCGTCCCACAAATGGGTGCTTTTATGGTTAAAGGTACTAGAGACACAAAATATTCAGTTACATTATATCCTAAAGAAAAATAAACTTGTCCTTCTACTAGTAGGTGCTACCACATAATTGCTGCTATGATGTCTATAGGATTGGCCTTACCTAATGACAAAAAAGTGTACAATTTAACACAGCTTAGAAGAAATTGTCGCCCAAAACATATGAAGAAATGCGGAACTAAAAAAGGAAGAATAGGTGATAATGACTTGACCATAAATGCTGCACCTGATTCTGTGGTAAAATTTAATGATAAATCTCTCCTTCTCACACCAACTTGTGAGACACCTAAAACAGCCGATAAGAATAACTCATTCATATCATCAACTCCAGCTTCAATTTTGAAAAAATCAACACAAAAGACTAATAAAAAAAGAAAACTTTCATTCCAAATGTTAAATTGTACCCCAACCAAAATAAAAAAGCTAGATGAAATTTCAAAAATATCCGAAGAAGAATTTATGGAATTTAACTTAAGTCGTGAAGATTGTGTTCCAGAATATACACCCCCTGATATGTGGAAACCTGAATTAGAACTTACCGAGGAAGACAAAAATTTAATACTAAATATATCAGGCAAATTAAATTCGAATCATATGGAAGCTGTAAATAAATATTAAGGAAACAAGTTGGTAAGAATATCGGCGGATTACAACTTACTGAAAGGGTACCTGTGTTTTTAAATGACAGAAATATGTGGGAATACAAAACTTATCTAGAGCCAACATCATCTCCTTCTTGTCAGATACATCACAACCATAAAGACCATTGGGTAGCATCTATTTATCATGATGAAAACATTTATTTATTAGATAGTTTAGGCAATGACAGATCTGATGAAAGAATTTTAACTGATGGTTTAAAAATACAATTGTCACAAATATATGGGAGAAATAAAAAATTCATTAATGTGAATATTCCAAGTGTCATGAAACAAGATAATAGTACGGACCGTGGTCTTTTTGCAATTGCTTTTGTTACAATGTACTGTTTACAAAATAAATTATGTTTTGATGCTATTTTTGATGCAAAGAAAATGAGAACTCATTTGTATAGCTGCTTTAAAAATGAAAAAATGTTAGAATTTCCAGTTACTTAAAAAACTGTTAGTGCCAGGAGGAAAAAGAAATTCAAATTAATTTCTATACAAAATTATAGCATTTGTAATATGCCTGAATGTATAAGTGATATGGTTCAGTGTGACAACTGTTCCATTTGGTATCATAAAACTTGTGTAAATGCTCCTCCAAATATTTCAAATGTTGATGAATTGTTTAACTGTGGATTCTGTTAAATAATATTGTATTACAAAATGACATTATTGAAATCTGTGAGTGAATGTACTTTTGTAATAATCAAGTATTGATTCAGTGACAACATACAATTAACTATTTCAAATCATATTTAAAAGGAAGACATAATATCTTGAAAAATGAAGTTATACATTGTATTATTTATAGTTTATACATCATTTAACATTATATATGAAAATGTGATGCTCTGCTTCTCCAATTAATATCCTGTACCTATATTAGTGTAAGATGTTTTTGTAATAATAGTTGAATGTATATATTTTACATATATAAAATCTATTGAATTCAGCAATTATATCAATAAAATATCAATACTATGCTTATTGATAAGAATGATCTATATAAGTATATAATGTTTATATAACTTAGTTTCATATAATTATAAATGCTTACTTTGCTTTATATGTATTTATGTATTTAAACATTCTACCATTTTATGAACATTTTGTATATTGTTGGACTTTGTATATAAATAAAATAAAAAATCTGTTCTGTTATATTCTTTTTTTTCACTTTTGTGTCCCCATTAAAATGCTGCTAGTTAAATTAAATAAAAACTTGTAGATCTATTAAATATTTAATTCTATATAAATTTCAATTCAATCAAATAAATATTAAGATATCAAACACCATTTCCCTTAACACAATCTATTTATTCTTTTAATATTATCTTACTAAAATAAATAAATAACATATTTCTAATCTTTAAAAATATGGTAAATATTATCAAATAATTTCTATTAACCTCTTATTTTACATTGTTAGCCTAAGAAAACTAATGTAATAATCTGACAAACTGTAAAGAGGTTAATTCACACCTTTCAATCTATATCGTCTGCATTTTGTGAAAACACTATATATCTATATTGTCTGTGTTTTACTCTATATTCCTTTTGTCTGCGTTTTACTCTACATTCCTTTTGTCTGCATAAGCGTCTGCGTTTTAGACCGGCCCTGATTTTATCGCGTCCCAACGTCGTTTTTCCGAGCCAAGAAATACCATTGACTGCTGGTGATCCTTATATCTGGACAATTTTCTTCTTTTTCTTTCCGATTCGGAAATTCCAGGCCGTCCACGCTTGCGGTTTGTTGAGGTATAATAGCAGCTCATTTTTAGGCTGTCAGCCACGATACTCCGGTCCTACTAAATACCGGTATGACTAAAACACGAAATGGAGATTTTGAGGCGAAATGGACGAAATGGAGATTTAATGGCGAAATGGAGTTTTAATTGTTTAATAACTCTTTTATTCCAATGATAATAATATTTTTGTTGACTGAAAATGAACATAGGTATAATATACTACACAAATATCAATAAACATTCAAAAAATGTTTTACTTCGAGTGATTTATTGCCGATTTCCTATAAATTTTCGTACCAAAGTCCATTTCGTACACGAATAGGAGTCGAAATGGAGTCTAAATTGTTTAATAATTATTTAACTCCTATGATTATATTGATATTGTTTACTGAGAATGAACATTAATATAATAAACAACGCAAAAAACGACGAATATAAAAAAAATGTTCTATTAAGTTGGATTTATAATCGAATTCCTAAAGTTATCTAACCAAAGTCCATTTCGTTCTAGAAATGGAGACGAAATGGAGTCTTAATTGTTTATTAACTTTTTTTCTTCACTGATAATATTGATTTTGTTTACTGAAAATGATCATTTATATAATAAACTACACAAATATCGATTAAGATTAAAAAAAAAGTTTAACTTAGATTGATTAATTGCCGAATTCCTAAAAGTTTTCTAACCAAAGTCCATTTCGTAGACGATATGGAGACGAAATCAGAGACATAGATAACAGTGTATCTAATTCCCTGACGAAATGGAGTCTTAATTGTTAAGTAACTATTTTTTTCTATGATATTATTGATTTTGTTCACTGAGAATGAACATTAATATAATAAACTACGCAAATATCGATTAACATTTAAAACAATGTTTCATTAAGTTGGAGTTATGACCGAATTTCTACAAATTATCAAACCAAAAGTCCATTTCGTACGAGAGTGGAGACGAAATGGAGCAGTCATCGGCAAGGTGGAGATTTTATTGTTTAATAACTGTGTTATAGCAATTAAAATACAATAAAAAAAGTTACTTAAGAATTAAGACTCCATTTCGAGTAGGAAATGGACTTGAGATTGAAAATTTGTAGGAATTTGGTCATGTATTTATTACCAAAGTCATCCTTATCAGAACAATAATGAGCAAAATGGACAACGAAAATGGAGTCTTAATTATTTCATATCTGTTTAACAGCAATTACACTACAATTATAGTGCACGGATAATGATACAATAAACAAACAGAAAATCTCCATTGCGTGTTTTAGTCATACTACACACAATTCTATAACTTATCAGTTATCGGGATATCTTACATATGTCCTACTTATTGAAATTATCAAAATTGTAACTTATTAACAAACGAATCTCCATTTCATTAACACTGTGAGCACGGAATGAAGAATTTTGGGCGAAATGGAGCAGATATTACAGTTTTTGTTTATTGATAATGAATAACCATATCATGAATTTTACGCTTACCAATAAATATATAAAATGTGATCTCAGTAATGTCCTTCGACTTATCGCATGGATGTCCATTTTGTCAGCTAAATTGAAGACATGGAGTTGTTAAATATTTATCCTATTGCAATTATATCACTCATTTAGTATAATGGTGATAATAGATAATTTAACAAACTAAACAAAATCTCAGTAAAATTTATGATATCTAACCGATGTCTTACATAATTATCAAAATCAACTCCATTTTGTAGAGAATGGTAAGGAGAATATTGTGCGGAATGGACAAAATGTTCAAAGCATTGTCCACATGGGATTTTTTATAAAGTGATATATATGATACATAAGTTCATAACATTAAGATATTTTTTTATCAATAATCGAAAATTACTATTCTCAATGACATAAAAAAAATCTGTCCTTTAATTATTTATTGATTATTAAATAATAATAATAATATTTCCCTACGATACTAAGTTAGGCAATTGATTGCTACAATGTGCTTACATGAGAGGGAGGAGCCAATTTATTTCAGCCAATGAAAAAAATGATAGTGTAAATTAGATGAAATCCAACCAATCCACGCCCAATAACAAATATATCAGCGTTAATAATAAATCGAGCCAAATGATTATAATTAATAAGTGCACCAAACTTCACAGTTCAATTATATAATTTTTTACACTTACATTTATAATTGCATGCAAATTGCCTTTTTGTTGTAAAAATAGTATGCATCATGAAATCAAACTTTCGTACTTTCATGCATTAATATTGTCATATGTTACGAACAGTAACAGAGAAATACCAAGCAACAAACGTTTAACAATATTTGAATTTTATTCAAAACGATTTTACTTTCAAATAACTAAAATAATACATTGATAAACTAACTTACAGTCGTCGAGTCAATAATTCCAACAAATGAATATTAAAAACACACACAGTACAAATAGTTCCAATAAATCCTGTTTACTATAATCCAACGTCCAAAAGATTATTAAGTCACTGATGAATACGAGTTTGAGCACAAAATCCAACGATAAATCCTGATATAAGAAATAAATCCAATGTTAAATTTCAATATAAGAAGCACTGAAGACTGACTGAATAACTTTCAAACTCCAAAACTCCAAAAACTACACTCAAATGCCACGCAAAGAACAAATTTATAATCAGTCAGAATCTTCCAGAAGTGTCATGAAAAAATCTAATACTAGTAAACATTCAAAGCCAAAAATAGATGTTGTAGGCATATATAGTACGTACTAGAAAATTCTAGCTAAGAAGGGAGACAACACCGACAAAACTATAAAAAACACATACAAGAGTTAATTCCCTTACATAACACCTCCCCCCTTAAAGAGAAAGAAAGTGACTAAAAGGAACTTTCTTTTCATAATAAAGTTACAGATAAACAATAAAGTGTAATTAAACAAAGTATATGCAAAGTATGACGCTAATCAAACATTTATCATATAGTAAGTAAATAATTTACATACACATGATATCAGTTTTACACAAAAATGTCATATTATATTTACACGCGAGATAATGCATCAGGAATCACATTGTTTTTGCCCTTTATATATTTAATATCAAGATTGTATTCTTGTAATATCAAACTCCATCTCAGCAATCTTTGATTCTTTTTTCTAAGTTTATGCAGAAAGCTGAGTGGATTGTGATCAGTGAAGACAACAGTTTGGGAAGAACTAGTGGTTAAATATACCTCAAAATGTTGAACAGCAAGAATAAGAGCTAGACACTCTTTTTCAATGGTAGAATAATTCTTTTGCTGTTTATTGAACTTTTTAGAAAAGAAACCAATTGGGTGATCAACTCCATTGTTGTCTTCTTGTAATAAAACAGCACCAGCACCTACATCACTAGCATCAACAGCTAACTTAAAACATTTATTAAAATCAGGTGCTAAGAGAACTGGTGTGCTCTTGAGTATGGCTTTGAGTTTATCAAATGCAATCTGACATTTGTCTGTCCAAACAAATTTCACCCCTTTTTTGAGTAGGTTTGTCATAGGTTCAGCAATAACTGAAAAATTACTGCAAAATTTCCGATAATAACCAGCCATACCAAGAAATCGCATCAGTTGTCTTTTACAAGTAGGTTCAGGAAATTCAGAGATAGCTTTCACTTTAGAATCAATAGGTTTTACTTGTCCCTGTCCCACAGTATGTCCTAAAAAAGTTAATGTCGCACGACAGAATTCACTTTTCTCAAGGTTGATGGTCAACTTGGCATCCGTAAGTCGGTCGAAGAACGCTCTGATATCCCGAAGATGGTCCTCAAAAGTTGTTTCGGTGTGGATAATAACGTCATCAATGTAAGCATCACAATTCTCTAAACCAGCAATAACTGAATTAATCAAACGCTGGAATGTCGCTGGCGAGTTTTTCATTCCAAACGGCATTACTTTATATTGATACAGTCCATCCGGTGTTACAAATGCTGAGACCTCTTTGGCTCTTTCTGTTAACGGCACTTGCCAGAAACCTTTAAGTAAGTCAAACTTAGTCACATATTTGGCTTTGCCAACTTTGTCTATACAGTCATCAATACGCGGAATCGGGAATGAGTCAGTCTTTGTTACAGCATTCACTTTTCTATAATCCGTGCACATGCGATATGTACCATTTGGTTTAGGCACAAGAATACATGGAGAGCTGTAGTTACTTTGACTTGGTTCAATAAAGTCATTTTCCAAGAGGTACTTCACTTCATCTGATAGATGCTGTTGTTTTCTTGGATTCATCCGGTATGAATGTTGTTTTATTGGTCTATTATCTTCTAATATAACATCATGATAAATTTAATCAGTCCCTGTTGGAATATCAGGAAACAAGTGCTCAAACTCATGCAAAAGTTGCTTCAGTTCACGTTGTTCATGTAGCTCCAAATGACAAAGTTTCTGGTCTATATTTTTTAGAATGTCTGAGTTCATAAGTTTCACAGAACTTTGATCCTTATTTTCACTAATGTCCATATTAGAATCAGAGTCACAATTATTAGTTTCTTGTGGGACAGAATGAATAACAGTCACTGGCTTTACAAAAGAGCTATCTCTGTCAAAATACTTTTTCAACATATTAACATGACATAATTGTTTTTGTTAACGCCTCCCAGGAGTATTGATAATATAGTTAAGATCACTAACTTTCTTGTCAATAATATATGGACCAAAATATCTTGCCTGAAGTGGATTGCCAGGAACTAGTAATAGAGCAAGTACTGAATCACCAGGCTCAAAACTGCGGTTTTCAGTTTTTTGATCATACCTTTCTTTCATTTTGTTTTGAGTATTTTGGAGATTGGTACGGGCCAACTCACATGCATTTACTAACTTTTCTCGAAAGTCACTAACATATTGTATTAAGTTCAACTGTACTTCCTTTTCCTCAAGAAACTTATCTTTTAGTAATTTTAAAGGTCCACGAACAGTGTGTCCGAATACTAACTCAAAAGGACTAAAACCTAATGAATCTTGAACTGCTTCTCTGACAGCAAAAAGCAAAAGATGAATACCTTCATCCCAATCTTTGGTATGGTAATCAAAACAGTAAGAGCGAATCATAGTTTTCAAAGTTTGGTGGAATCTTTCTAAACCACCTTGACTCTGAGGATGATAAGCTGAAGATCTGTATTGTTTAATGCCTAATTCATGCATAACTTGTTGAAACAGGCCAGACATAAAGTTCGAACCCTGGTCTGATTGAATTGCCTTGGGCAGGCCAACAAGTGTAAAGAATTTAATCAGAGCCTTAACAATAGTTTTTGTTTTAATATTTCTCAATGGGATAGCTTCTGGGAAACGTGTTGATGCGCACATAATCGTCAACAAGTATTCACATCCTGATCTGGTTTTTGGTAACGGACCAACACAATCAATGATAACTCTGCTAAATGGTTCTTCAAATGCACGAATGGGCTGCAATGGACTTTTGGGAATGTTTTGATCGGGTTTACCAACTAACTGACATGTATGACAAGACTTACAAAATTTTACAACATCTGCCTTGACACCTGGCCAATAGAAATGATTCAAAATCTTATCATAAGTTTTGTTGACACTCAGATGACCAGCCAAGGGAGTGTCATGAGCAATACTCAGGATTTCGGATCTATAGGACTTAGGCACTACAATCTGGTGTTTAATTTGCCATTCCTCATTAGCAGGACTATCAATTGGTCGCCATTTTCTAAGAAGAACCCCATTCTTTACATAGTAACAAACAGGGACTTTTGAGGCCTCTTCCTCGCTTAAAGCTTTATGATATAAGTCTTGAATTTCAGGATCGTTTTATTGATCGAAAATAAGTTGTGACCTGGATTTTGTACCATGACATTTGTCAATGGAATTAGATCCAGACTTAAGATCTGTCTGTTTATTAGACAGAGTATTAAGAGAGTCATCGCTGACTTCATCATTAAAAATCTGACCAAAAATTGTATCAGATAAATAGACATCATCGTTTGAAATGTCAATATTGGCTTTCTTTGCCATAGCTCTAGTAACTGCACAAGAAGGGTAAGGATTAAGAAAATCCTGATCAGATGGATCAGGAGTCGAATCAAATGAAGGTGTGTCAGTTACAAGTGGATTAACCACAACTTTATTTCCAGCTAAGTCATTGCCTAGCAACAAATGAACACCCGGGAAGGGTAATGAAGGTCTAATACCAACAATCACAGGCCCAGAAACTAAATCCGATTTTAATTGAATAGTATGGAGGGGGACAGTCAAAGATCCACACTCTACACCCTGTATAATAACACTGGTTCCAGTGTAAGAAGTATCAGAAAACGGCATAGTGTCCGCTAAAGTAAGAGATTGAGAGGCACCTGTGTCCCTCAAAATACAAACAGGAGTAGGTGGGCATAAATCACTTGAAAGTGAAACAAAACCTTCCGATACGAATGGTTCATAAACCTCCATGCATGGATCAGACTTGGGCTTAGCAATATGTCTTGCTGCATTAGGTTTAATGCAAAATTGTGGCCTTGACCTCATAGTAGTGAGCCCTGTGGGTTTAGTCTCACCACGTATAATTTGCAATTTAAAACAGTCAGTAATAAGGTGACCAGTCCTCTTACAATAATTACATTGTACTTGATTAAATGGATTTGTATCTTTGGATTCAACATGAGACTTGTTTTTGGGTGCACTGTCAGAGCTTGGAGAGCTTGGAGAAATACTAGGGCTAGATTTGTTGAGAAACTGTGATTTAGAAGTGGCCTTATTGCCAAATGAAGTCTTATGAGTTAATGAGTAATCATCAGCAAGGCGTGCAGCCTCACTCAGAACATCAACCTGCTTCTCATCTAAGAAAGACCTAATGTCGGGCCGTAAACAGCGTTTAAATTCTTCCACTAACATAAGTTGTCTAAGTTTATCATGACCATGTTCAATATTTTTGGAAGAACACCACCTATCAAAAAGCTGTTCCTTCGTTCTAGCAAATTCTACATGTGTTTGATTATAAAGCTTCTTTGTATTTCTGAATCTTTGCCTATAGGCCTCGGGGACTAACTCATAAGCTTTGAGAATTACCTCTTTTACTAAATCATAATTTGAACTTTGCTCAACGCCTAACTGTGTGTAAATTTCACGAGCCTTTCCAATCAGAGAGCTTTGTAATAGAAGAGTCCAATACTCTTTCGGCCATTTTAAACTTACTGCAACTTTTTCAAAATGCATGAAATATTGATCTACTTCTTTTTCTTGAAATGGGGGAACCAATCTAATATGTTTGCTAACATCAAAGTGAAATGATTGTTTAGAATTTTCATGTTGACCTGCCTGAGCTCTTAGTTCTAATTCTTTTAATTGTAACTGAAACTGCCTCTCCTCTCTTTCATTTTCCAGCTGTAATTTTTGTTGCTCTAAACTATAGTTTCACTCAAGTTCCCTTTGCAGTAAACTATTATCAGACTGAACAATGAGTGACAAAGCTGTATCATCAAAAATTTCTTCATCTACAAAATACTGTACCAAATTGTTTTTAATAATCTGTTTAGTCATATTAGATTTTACGTGTTTTAACCCATAGTGTTGGGCAAGCTCAAGCAAATCAACTTTCCTAGCCAAGTTCAATTCCTCCTGGGAAGGCTTCGTAACAAATGACTCTAAATTGAAAGACATGACGTCTGTTGCTTGTATAAAGTCAAAAAAATTCAATGCAATTAAATCTTTATGAAGATTAATCAACAACAATAAAAATTTCAGATCCCGGACGAGCCCCCAATTCTGTTACGAACAGTAACAGAGACATACCAAGCAACAAACGTTTAACAATATTTGAATTTTATTCAAAACGATTTTACTTTCAAATAACTAAAATAATACAAAGATAAACTAACTTACAATCGTCGAGTCAATAATTCCAACAAATGAATATTAAAAACACATACAGTACAAATAGTTCCAATAAATCCTGTTTACTATAATCCAACGTCCAAAAGATTATTAAAGTTCAAATTTTCTGGTTGTAATTCTTTAATTTTCCAAAAATATAGATAATAATAAAATATAATCCCAACTTTCGCGAAATTTGGTCATCAAATAACGGCGCAATACGAATTTTGATACTTGGGCGTAACACACCTGCATAAAGATATGCATGAGTTATCGTTCGTGACCGGAATCGGTATGACGTCATCGTAGTCCTACATCCCGATAGCGGCTATTAGAAACACAGGTGAAAGATACAAAGTTTCCTTGTTATAGCATATATAGAGAAGATATAGATCGATTTTTTCAAATAAAAAGTATTTTATATAGAATAATCCTTTCTAGATCGAATAGCGAAAGAATTTTGACGATCGCGCATGATTTGTGAATGTGGTGATGATTAAAAATCTGTGACCGTTAACAGGTGTTTGAGGCCTTTTTACTATATATTATAGTATGGAAAATTTGTGTCTTGCGCTTGTAATTAGAAATAAATGCTAATTAAAGAATTGCTATTTACAACTTAGTTTGTATTTACTGTTTGTTAATGACTGTTTTTTCTGACGGCTCCTCTATAATACTTTCATGATATCAATTTAAGTAAATATGAAGTATTAGTTCGGAGCCCATACTCCTATGAAAATGAGAATTTATTACTTACAGTTGATCAAGTGGTTTCAGATTTCTTCAGTACCAGTTCTGATTATCACAGAATGTTTAAGCATCAATTCCGATGCAACTTCTGTTTTAAAAAACTTTATTATAATGGTTCATAAAACTTTCATCTTCGTCCGAGGGACTGCACTCACTTTGGTTTCAAATAGATTAAAATAACTTGTTCCAAATGACTACAACTCGGCGACTAAGTAAATAATTTCATATCGTATGTTTTGTATAGTTCGTAATAATTCCCTTTGTTATATGCTTTTTCGTATTTCCCTTTGAGAATTTAAGTTTCAATAAAATCACATAATATATTATTTATCTTCGGTAAATTCAACTGGTTATATATTTGTCTTACAAACTAGTAAAACGTACAGATATTAGCGTCGCCAAATGACTTTCGTGAAAAACAATATCAACTCCGATTCAATTGATTATTTTCTTACATCATTATTCAGACCAATATTAACTATAATTAACAAGTATGAAATTGGCGATAAACTATTGACAGGTCATGCGTAACTAATGCAATTTGCTGGCGGTGCGATCTTAGTCTATATTAAGGCTCACTTTCTTAATCCAATAAATAGAGGTTCATCGCGGGATTTTTTGTCATCTTGTCCGAATTTATCGTTCCCCGTGGGGAACCTCACAAACTTAATCAACATATTTAAAGTTAGGGGTACATAAAAATATCTTATCAATTACTCCTGTGTGACACCAAATCATTGATATTATTGCGTATGTTTCCATGGACACAGACTCTCACATCCTAACACGTGTTGGTTGTCACTCTTGTGTTGACATTAATATACAAAGTACGTACCGCACTCTCAATCAATTTCAACATTGTCTCACAGCCGTCATGCTGTGAATTCGAAATAATTTTTATTTGTTTGGGTCGTCAGACCAAACAAATAATGGTAGCGAAATTTCAGGACCGACTGCTCTTACTTGCAGATACCGAAAGTAGTCCGCTGTTTTGAAGCGGTTACTTCCCTTTACATGGACATTAATGCCGAAAAAATTCAGGGGAGATCACGGCGTTAAGATTGTCAAATGGACTGGTCCCCTGCGAACCATAAGAGGACAGGGAACCAGATTATTTGTCAAAACAGGCGCATTAATTTTCAAACGTGCTCAGGGAAGAAAATATAGTTTCCGTTTGGTCGAAGATTTCTAATATTGTGCAATTCTGTAACATTTCCGCAAATATTTTGATTAAACGTACGTCAATTTTGAACTCTTCAATTAAAAGGCGTTCGTTTATTGGTTAGTTTATATAACAAATTCAATTTGTCACGTGATCAAAACACGCTGAAGAGTAAACGATCAACCCACGGAGAGGAAAGAAAGAAGGTTTGTAAATTAAATTTCATGCAATATTTATTATACATTATCGTATGTTGTTATTATTTATAAACAAGAAATATATGATAAGTTGATTTCACATTACAAACCAGTTTGTGACAGTGTTAATATTGATTAAAGCGCATACAGCAGATTCAATTTTATGTAGGTCACAGGCACAGGTCCTTTGTTTACTTAAATAGGCCTACCATTATAAAGCGACGCCAAATAATTTGGATCGTGTGGATGTGATTTTCAGTTAAAGAGCCTGTCTGAATAATTTTCCACAAAACGAACAGGTTTGTGACAGTTACAACTTTGATTTAAGAGCATATATTTTAAGTAGGTCACAGTTCCTTTGTTTATTTAAGTTTTAAGCGACGCCATATTGGATAATTAATGTGGATGGGACCGATTTTCATGTGAAGAAGTTATAAGATGCTGCGGTAATGTTGTAACTTTTTTTTAAATGTAATATGATCGTTGAATTCATTTGCAACAATTACTATTATGTGACAGTAATAAATTTGCGCGAAATCACACAGAAGTTGGAATACGGTCACGGCTCCGAAATAATAATGGCTAAATCGATGAATTGAGGGCAAATCAATTTGAGGCACCCTATTGATCGGTGACCATCAACAGGACATTTTGAACATTTTTTCCAAGTGCAAATGTCTGAATTTCAAAGCTAAAGATCCAAATATTTGTCACAGGATTGTGCAGCTAGGTTCTTCTTCTAATTCGCCTGATTATATGTTGACATCCGAATTGATTCCTGTCGAGGAGGGTTTAAATAGTACATTGTACCTTAATTGTCCACACTACAGGACCATGACGAATCCGGGTCAGCTCGGCCCTAAAACATACTCGGCCTCCGAGTCAGCTCGCCATGAGTCAACTCGGCCCACTTTTCAATTATTAATGTCACGGGGTGAGAAAAATGTGCAGCCTGACTGGGACTCGAACCTGGGACCCACGGACACTGTACCACGGCTCTACCGACTGAGCTATCCTGCTGCTTTCACATCTTCTCCCCTAAATAGTGAACAGCTCTGAACCGTGGCATACTCCCCAGCTATACTGAATTTTGTCCTCGAATTTCACAGAGTTACAGTGCAATGTAAATTATACTCTGAGCTAAAGTATATCAGTCACAGTCGCCCGTTGGATGCCAAATGTCACAAGGTTAGAAAAATGTGCAGCCTGACCGGGACTCGAACCTGGGAACCTCGGATACTGTACCCCGGCTCTCCAGACTAAGCTATCAGGCCGCTTACACATCTTCTGCCCTATATAGTGAACATTTCTGAACCGTGACATTAATATTTAGGTTTGTGTTATCACTATTAATTGTAATTATTGTCATTATTTATGATATACAGATTGACAGTTTCGGAACTAGCAGCAAACAGGATTTTCTTATCAGTAGAAGTGCGAGTAAAGATAACCAATTGCATATCTTACTGTAGTTCTAACTCGTGGTGGGTTTAACCATAAATTTAAATGCCTTCAGTGTCAAACAATGTGTTGAAACATATATTGTTACAGGCTTTTATTATCAATCAGTGTGTACATTAAGGATATCGTTTATTTAGGTGATAATTATGATTGACTCATTTATCCATTTGATTAGTGACCTCTTCAATTAAATAGAAGCTTAAGTAAACACGCTTTTGTTTCATTTTTTCTCTTTTTGTATTACTTTACAAACAAAATCATTTACCTTAGCAACATGCAAAGCAAAGTTATAACTTTATATATATTTTTGTAAGGTGGGCTGAGTTGACCCGTGCCAAGTTGGTATAGGGCCGAGTTGACTCTTTTCCTACCTTGACCGGTATCACAGTGCATATCCATATCTGTACCCTCTTTGGGAAATCTGCTCAAACGGTACCCTCTTTGAACATGCACAGGTCATTCTTTGCTAAAAACAAACCAGCGATGGATAACAATACAGTAAAATTTCATTGTAATAAGGAAAGGAGGTATGTCATATAGTGAAGATGTATACCACGGAACACTAGTATGTTTTATTTATGTGCTGATTTGTCATGTGCCCAATTTTCATGTACTGCAACTTCACAATAAGCTACAAAGATGGACATGTCTTGCTTCGGCCAGCACCTCGACATATTACTGAATGGCAGCACTTAATACTGCCTGACCGTTGTAGATTTTAAATGTTCTCAACAGATTCTTGTATTTCCAGGTTGTGTTGTTTGGGAAAAGATTGATCTGAAATTGTGAAGTGCATCATTTTAGTGAAGAATTTACAGCAGTTTGGTTGAGAGGTTTTTTTATGTAAGTTTCAAATCTATTGTTAACCAGGTGCAGATTTATACAATTTGTAAGTCACATCGATATGTTCTATGTGACAATGTAGACTCAAAAGTTTATAGAAATACAATAAGGAGGGTATAAATGTTTCATAATATTATATTGGGTTTCTACAGAATGAATTGAAGCTTTTTAACTCACCTGTCATAAAGTGGCATGGTGAGCTTTTGTGATCGCTTTTCGTCCGGCGTCTGTCCTTAAACTTTTATTTTTAATGACACCTCCTCATAAACTGCTGAGCCAATTTCATCAAAACTTCACAGGATTGTTCCTTTGGTGGTCAACTTAAAAAAAATGTTCATAAGAGGGGGGGGTGTCATTGATTTTCGGTATTTGTAAAAAGTAAAAACTTTAAAAAATTCTTTAAAAACCATAATAGATATTTAGCATGAAACATCCTCTAGTGGGTGCCTACCAAGTTTGTTCAAATAAAAGCCGTGACTGGGGTATAAATTGGCCCTGTCCCAGGGGTTTTTTTCATTTCCCTTATTTGTATATAGTATAAATTATAAAATCCTCTTAGGAAACCAAAATAGCTAAAGCTTAGATATAATGCATGAAACATCTTCTAGTGAGTGTCTACCAAGTTTGTTCTATAAAAGCCTTGGGGTAAAAATTGGCCCTGGCCCAGGGGATCATTGTTGTTGAATTTTCCCTTTTTGAATATGGTATAAACCTTATGAAAACCCCAAAGAGATAGAGCTTAGATATATGTCATGATACATCTTCAAATGGGTGATTACCAAGTTATTATAAAGTCCCTGGTTTAAAATTGGCCTTGGCACAAGGGCCTATATACAGGTGAGCGATTCCACAGCCAACATGGCCCTCTTGTTTGTACTTTCTATCGTTCGTAAATGGGAAGTTTTATTATAGATTTGCAGTCTATGACATTAATAAACTGACAAAATGTGTCTTTCCATTCCAGATTGTGTAGTTTGGGCTACATGTTGCTTGTTGGACATTGCATATAGACTGGAAGTAAATGTGGAGTGCTACTTTTAATGTGAAGAATTTACAGCTGTTTGGTTGAGAGTTTTTCTTTGATGTAAGTTTTAAAAGATTCTTAGCAGATACATACGTTTATATTAGATAAGTATCATTGTTTTGGTTTAAGTAGGCTAAAAAATTATAGAAATAGCTCAATGAAAGAATTATTAAAGTATTATAATTTGAATGTATTGCTGCTCCCTGTACTGCCGGGATAATTTCATTTAAGATTTGCAATCTTATGACAAACATGTTCTCAACAATCTGTATTTTCTGTTTCAGGTTGTGTAGATCAGGGGTCTTAAATATAGGACATTGACATCAGAGACTTAAATTCTGTGTGGAGTGCTACCTTTATAGTGAAGAATTTACCGCGGTTTAATTGAGAGTTTCTCTTTGAGGTAAGTTTTGAAATATTTCTTAAAAGGTGTACATTTTATAAGTTGCATTGTTGTGTTCTAATATGTCTTAAAATTTTGTAGAAATAGACTGAGGGTTGTGTTAATCAGCATATTGGATGACAAATTTTCGGATAATTAATCCTGTAACTTGATTGAGTTTTCAAAAAACTGTTAGATCATTTTTTAGAATACTTTTAATAGACAGTAACCCCCCCCCCAGAAACCAGTACTGTACAGTAGTGTTGTCATTATTTCTGTTTATTTACCCATGTATGTAATTGAATTGAATTTGTGAAGTGCTATACAGATTTGCAGTTGAAACACACAGAATAATATTGATATATAAGCCATAGTCTGCTGGAACCAAAAGTGCTTGCACATCAGTGCATTCTGATCAGGCTCTATATTGTTGGTTGCTCAGTTATGTATTTTGAGATTGAGAATGACATGCCTTGAAATTTGAACAGACTGTTCCAAATCCAAGCAGAGCACTTATTTATACAAAAACAATAGGTAAATTAATAAAATTTTACATATAGGGAATTGAATTAATAGTATAACACACACAATATATTTTCAATTGAATGTTAATGGGATTTGAAAAACATAGAATTGTTTTATAATACATGGAAATGACACTAAATTGAGAGTGCATGGGATTTGTATTACATGGAATTGAACATAGATACATGGAAATGACAAAAAAATAAGAGTTCATGGAATTTGAATTACACAGAATTGAACATAGATACTAGGAATGACACAAAATTAAGAGTTCATGGATTTGAATTACATGGCATTGAACATAGATACATGGAAATGACACTAAATTAAGAGTTCATGGGATTTGAATTACATGGAATTGAACATAGATACATAGAAATGACACTAAATTAAGAGTTCATGGGATTTGAATTACATGGAATTGAACATAGACACTTGGAAATGACACTGAATTAAGAGTTCATGGGATTTGAATTATATGGAATTGAACATAGAGACATGGAAATGACACTTTATTATGAGATCATGGGATTTGAATTACATGGAATTGAACATAGATACATGGAAATGACACTTACTTAATTAAGAGTTCATGGATTTGAAATATATACATTGGGTTGATATTTTATGAAGGGGTGTTGATGGCTTTAAATTGAATTTCATTAGTTTGGTTTTAAATTCATTGAGAGCTATGTTGTTGAGTAGAGTATTTAAAATTGATTTGAGTTTAAAGGATTTATATTCAACTAATAAAGACTTTTAGCCCGGGTAGTCTAATAGAAATTGACGGTCATGCATAGTTTTGAAAGGAAAAAGTGTTGAAAGAGTTAAATGACTACCGTTATTATAATCTGAATAGTAGTTTATAGTGGTTGTTTATGTTGCATTTTAGGCGGTGTAGTTAATAAAAAAGCAGAATGATATTCTTATGTTCAGAAGCAAAATAGTGGTAAACCTGTTTTGAAACAATTTAAAATATGTATTGCAGTACATGTAGGTTGTTTATAATGCATTAAACTACAGAATTTTTAAAGATGGATTACCATTTGGTTACATCTGCCAAAATTAATCAAGGTGATTCATGTTTACCTGATCAGGCAAGAGGTAGGCAATGTGTTCCATGCAGCTTAATGTTCTTGATATTTTCAAGATATATTATACATGGACAAAAGATGCAAGCTCATGACTTGCATGACATTCTATTTGCTGGAAGTCAGTTGTATCGTGCAATTGATAGCTTACAGGCAACAACAGGCTTTATGGATCCCAAAGAACTACCTGAAAGTGTTATTATTAAGGGACACAAGGTGTATGTTTACTATAATGGCATAACATCTGGGTTTCTTGGTCGAAATGTTAATAACGATAATATAACGTTATATCAGCTTGAATTTGCTATGTCGAAAAAAGTTCTTAACTATCAATCTAAAGGTTTTATTTTGATTTTTTGTGGGCTTGCCATAAGCATCCAGCGTGACGGGAACTGTTACTATGTATTTGATAGCCACTCAAGGAATCATGAAGGCTTGAGTACAGCAAATGGGACTTCAGTACTTGGTTTTATAAACTCATTCAATAGTGTTTGTTCCTACATTTGTGCATTAGTAAGGTCCATGAATGTAAACCCTGATGATGTTCAGTTTGATTTACATTACTTTGATCTCGGCAAAAAGTGGAAAACAATAGACAGTGCCATAGAAATTTTTGAAAAGTTAGATGGATATAGGGTAGTTAATGTTCATAAAAGGAAAAGAAAGTCATCACATACTTCAAGTAAACATCAGGTTGTTGAAAGTTTGATCGAAGGTAGATCATTTTTGCAGTGTGTAGATGATATAAATGTTCCATTTACTACACCTAGCTTGGTAAACAAGTTTCATAATCTTGTATCTGAGGGTCCAGACTATGTCTGTTCATGTTGTACTCAAACATTTTTCAGACATAATGTACAAAAAACAGCAAATATTCAAAATATTGAAAATTTCTTGAATGGTTACAAGAGTGTTGGAAATGCAGAATGGATATGCAAAGGTTGCCTTTGTGCTATAAAGAATGGTAAAACTCCTCAATTTTGGCTTCATAATGGTCTTTCCTTTCCACCCATTCCTGAAGAATTAAAATTGTCACCTTTAGAAGAAAGACTGGTTTCACCAAGGCTGCCTTTTATGCAATTACGTGAAATGCCCAGGGGAGGTCAAATAAATATGAAGGGTAATGTAGTAAATGTCCCAGCAGATGTCAATAGTACTATTAAATCACTACCAAGGATGATGAGTGACAATGAAACAATTATGTTAAAACTGAAAAGAAAGTTGTCATACAAGCATCATGTTGCTTTTGAAAACATACGGCCTAATAAGGTTTTTGAAGCAGCAGAATGGTTAATTTCTAATAGTACTTTATTTCAAAGTGAAGGAATATCGTTAAATGAGACCTGGCTTCAGCAGCCATCTGGTACCTTTGAGGAAAGGTCAGAACCTAATACAGAATCTCATGCTGATGATGAGGGGGAAACAAATAGATGGACAGAAGATGAACATTTCAATGAAAGAATGACTGGAAACTTGGATACATGTCTACAATCATTGGATTTTCGAGAGTTCAATCAAGTTCTATGTGTTGCTCCAGGGGAGGAAAATTCACCTATTAGCTTGTTTCAAGATATACATTCAGAGATTCTTTCCTTTCCTACTATATTTTGTGGCCAATCTCGTACAGATAATTCTAAACGTTGTATTCCCATTCACTATAGTTCAATATGTAAATGGGAGTTAAGAAATGTTGATAGAAGAGTTGCAAAAAATATTCCTAACATATTCTTCAAGCTTAAAAGATTACAAATAAAGCAAATTAAAGACAAAGTCTCCCTTGCAATTAGGAAGTGTAAAACTAAAGGCCGTACAATAACAGCTAGTGAATTTCTGCGCCCTGGCTTTGTGGAAAATTTAACAATGCAAAATGATGGTTATAGAGTTCTACGGACATTGAGAGGTTCTCCTCCATACTGGGAACAGGCAAAGCGTGATGTCTTTTCTATGGTTCGTCAGCTTGGCATTCCAACATGGTTCTGCTCATTTTCTGCTGCTGAAACAAAATGGGAGCCATTATTGCAATCACTTTCCAAACTTGTGCTTGGAAGATCAATTAGCCTTGAAGAAGCTAGATCACTGTCTTGGACAGAAAAATGTACTTTGATTAAGTCTGATCCAGTGACTTGTGCTCGATACTTTGAAAACCGCATACAAACATTCATTAGGTGCGTACTGAAGGATATTAGCTTGCCTATTGGTAATATTGAAGATTACTTTTATCGTGTTGAATTTCAACAGCGAGGTTCACCTCATATTCACATGCTTGTTTGGATAAAAGATGCTCCAATACATGGTAAATCCACTGATGTAGATGTTGTTGCTTTCGTTGATAAGTATGTTACATGTGATAAAGATGATAGTATACCTGTTTTGGTTAATTATCAAACACACAGGCATGCTAATACTTGCAGGAAGAAAGGAAAAGATATCTGCCGTTTCAATTTTCCTTTGTTTCCAATGCCAAGAACTACCATCCTGTACCCATTAGAGAATGAAAAATTAAGACCTGAACATACAGCTTGTGTTAAGAAAATAAGCAAATTATTGAATGATCTTCATAAAGCGGATGATAGCATGACATTTGAAGAATTTTTAGCTGAACTTGATATGGACTATGATTTCTATGAACAATGTATAAGATCTACTCTGAAAAGAGCCACTGTGTACTTAAAACGCTCTGTTTCTGAAAGTAGGATAAATAGTTATAATAAAGTATTGTTACAATCCTGGATGGCAAATATGGATTTGCAGTT
This sequence comes from Mactra quadrangularis, assembly GCA_025267735.1. Lineage (NCBI taxonomy): Eukaryota > Metazoa > Mollusca > Bivalvia > Venerida > Mactridae > Mactra > Mactra quadrangularis. The sequence continues at coordinate 45,358,817 of CM046299.1, read as the reverse complement.
TGTTCTTGATCCTTACTCATGTGTTTCGTACATTGTCTCATACATTTCAAAAGGACAGAGAGGTCTTTCAAACTTGCTCAAAGATGCTTGCATTGATGCACAGCAAACTGAAAGTGATATTAGACAGCAAGTAAGGAAAATTGGAAACCAGTTTTTATCAAGCGTAGAAATTGGAGCTCAAGAGGCAGTATATCTAGTATTACAAATACCTTTAAGAAGATGTACAAGAGATGTTGTATATGTTGACACACAGAAGCCAGATGATAGAACAAGTCTCATAAAGCCTTTCTCACAGTTGAAGGAACTTCCTGAAAATTCTCATAATATAGAGATGGATAATGTGTTAAAAAGGTACAAAAGACGACCACGTTCAATGGAAAATATATGTTATGCAGATTTTGCGTCCTGGTACCAAGTTTGTAAAAGTGAACGAAAAAGTAGTAATACTGAAACATTTCTTGAAGAACTTCCAGAAACAGAGTATGACCATGACCATGATGATGATATTGACACAGAAGTTTTTGTTGAAAGTAAAATAATAAGATTTCCTTGTGGTACACAAGTGCAAAGAAGATGCAGGCAGAAGGTTATATACACAAATTTAACACCTATAAATCAAGATAAGGAAGAATTTAATCGTCAGAAATTAATGTTATTCACACATTGGAGGAATGAAGAAAAAGACTTGATCAGTGGATTAAACACTTTTGAGGACAGCTACAATCTAAAGTTTGAAGAAATAAGTATCAATGTGAAAAGCTATGAGAGGTGCGAAGTTGAATATGAATCCGTGCAAGACATGGATGAAGAGTGCTTTGCAGGTATAGTAAATTCTGAATCATGTCATCAAGATTCAATAGACATTGAAGCAGACATGGATACAGTTAGTAAGTATGACCTTTTTGACCCAGGATCAGGAGCTAATGAACTTGGAGATTATGACCTAGGGGAAGATCTGAATATTGGAAAAAGATCCACAGGTAATGAAATTCTCCCACAAATGGAAATGACAAATGACAGCTTCTTTGAACAGGTGTGTCAATTGAATGAAGAGCAAAGAATTTTTTTCTACCATATATTGCACACAGTCAAGACAAAGTCATTGCCTTTCTATACATTCCTGTCTGGTGGTGGTGGTGTTGGAAAAAGTGTCGTTATCAGAAATATTTACCAGGGTTTGTTGAAGTATTACAATCACAGTCATGGTGAAAGTTCTGACAGTGTTAAACTATTGTTATGTGCACCAACTGGGAAAGCAGCTCACAATATTGGTGGCTTAACAATCCACTCGGCTTTTAACATTCCTGCAAATCAAGGTTTTCATTTCAGACCTCTTGATATGCGTCAATTGAACACAATGCGAGCACGTTATCATTGCTTGAAAGTAATTATAATAGATGAAATCTCAATGGTTGGGCGCAACATGTTCAATTTCATTAATCTTAGATTGCAAGAAATTATGGCTTGCACTAAAGCCTTTGGAAATGTTAGTATCCTTGCTGTTGGAGATCTCTACCAACTTAAACCAGTCATGGATTCTTGGATATTTTCTCAAAACTTCACAAATATCCAAATGTCATCCCTTGCCACAAATCCATGGGTAGACCTGTTCAATTTCTATGAGCTGAAAGTGGTTATGAGACAAAAAGATGATGGTGCTTTTGCTGAATTACTGAACAGATTGCAAGAAGGTTTGCATACTGATGCAGATTTGTCTATTCTGAAAAAAAGACTTGTTGGGACAGAGGATAAACAAAGAATATGTCAGATGCCACATTTAGTCTGTACCAGAAAAGATGTAGCTCTTCACAATTCAACTGTTATGGGTAATATACCGGCAGAGAATGTTGTAACTGTTGAAACTTTAGATGACATATCTGGTGATATTAGTTTGTCCCTGCGAGAAAATATTCTTTCAAAATTACCAGATGATTCAAGTAAAACTATGGGCCTCCAAAAAACTCTCACACTAGGTATACAGTTGCAAGCTGAAGTCTGTTTGAATATAGACACCACTGATGGCTTAACAAATGGTGCATCATGTGTCATAAAGAAGTTTGATTTCAGAGTTCCTGATTCTGCACGCTGCAGCATTGTATGGGTTCAGTTTAATGATAACTTAATTGGTAGCAGGTGGCGAACAAAATACAAACATTTGTACATGGATGGTATATCACTTGAATGGACACCAATACTTGAAGTGTGTCGGAAATTTACTTTCAAGTACATGAAAACATATGTTGTAATAAGACGACAGTTCCCATTATACATGTCTGCTGGAAAAACTATTCACAAATCACAGGGATCCACAATGAAGGAAATAGTAGTCAATTTTGGAAAGAGAAAAATTGAACATATCCATTATGTTGGTTTGAGTAGAGTCACAAGTTTATCTGGAGTAAACATAACAGACTTAAATGAAACAAAGATCAGTGTTTCATCTGAAGTTGAAGCTGAAATGGAAAGACTGAGGTCCCAAAAAAGTATTGAAAATATGCTACCATGTTTAAAATCATTTGAACAACCAATAATGATTGTGTGTTTCCACAACTGCAGATCACTGCAAAAGCACATTGATGACTTTAGGTATGAATATAATTTGATGTCTGCAGACATCATAGGTCTTGTAGAAACTAGAGTATGGGAGACCTTGGGAAACAGATTTACTGTAGATGGATTTAACATAGTAAGTGCCAGAAAGGAAGATTGTGCTCATGGGTTAGCCATATATTATAGATGTTCGGTAAATGTTGAAATGATATCATGTGGGAATGCATCTGGTATAGAATACTGCCTCATAAGAGTTAACAAAAAAGAAATGTTTTGTTTTGTTTATTGTCCCCCAAATCAAGCAAATAAGTGTAATTTCACTCTGTTTATATCTGCATTGTGTGACATTGTTAAAAAAGTTGACAGTAGCACAGTTAGAAATATTACATTAATGGGTGACTTTAATTATGATATCAGTAAAAAAGCATCTTACCAGCCTCTATTTCATCAAAAATTGAATGTGGTCCAGTTAATTAATACTATTACAACAGATTATGACTCATGCCTTGATCATATATATACAAATATAAGTGCAGACAGTATCAAAGGCTTTGGTACATTAGAATCCTACTACTCTGATCACAAACCTTTGTATCTTGCATATAAATAAAATTAGATTAGCAAGAATGTTGGTGTATAGTTCTGAATTTGAAATTATTTGGTGTGCTTCTACTATTAGTATTACCAAACACAAAATTTGTAATGAAGTGTAGGGGTTATTTGCTAATTTATTATCTCACTGACTAAAACTTTAACATATTAGTAAAAGCTTGCCATAAGATATCAAAAGAACTTCCCTATTTAGACGAAATTGATGAACATCTTTACAAGATAAGAAGAAAAGATTTCATATTCAAAATTGTGAATAAGATGAAAAACATATGATATTCAAAATTGTGTATCAATATATTATTATCACTTATGTATCGAATGGTGAATATCAATGATACATTAATCTGGGATATTCTTGACAGCCCTACTAATGGTTATAGGCTTCCATTTACTCAACATGTTCAAATATCATCAACAAATTTGAATACTTGGTACCGTAAGTGGATATTTATGCTTCCAATATATTTGTAAATGTCAAAAAGTGGACTTTTTACGTGGGTATATATTTGGGACAATATGATATCATGATTGATATTGTTTTTATAACATCATGTATTAAGCAAGTACATGTTAAGAATATGCCATTATTGCAATTGTTTCATTAAGTAGTTTAATACCTATATTAATCATATATAAGAGGATATTGAATGAGTGTAACTTCAATACTGAATTTATTGAATAGGAAGAATAAAACAATATTTTGTGAGCCGTAGTGAGCATAATTTATTTATCCAACAAGTTCAATAAAGTCAGTAATGAACTTACACAATTTTGATATTCTTTTGTCACATACCAGAAATAAAGACCGCTTGTAGTGAAAAAGTAACAAGGCTGTGCAATTCAATTTTTACGGAGTTGCAAAAGCAGCCATGTATGTGATAAAAATGTTGAAATAAACACTGATAATTCTGTAACACATTTCCTTCTACATTTCTTTCCCACAAATATTGTTCGTTCAAACATTCGTAATTTGTTCAGATAAACAAAAGTTGTTGCTGTTCTAAGTCCCCAGCACTACACTGGCAGAGATGGCGCTGATAAGTCATCACTTACTATTGCTGTAAGTGATGGTGAGACAGTACTTAAAGCTATTTGCTATGATAGTAGCAAATATGCTAAACTGAAGGTAGGTTAAAGCTTATTCATGCATCCTTCACAGCTTGTCATTGATGTAATATAGAACTATCTAAAACTTGTCATATGCAATTCTCAAATTAAACTGCCATAAAATGTATCAGCTTCACCATTATAAATCTCCACTGAAATCTGTTAGTCTCAAACTATATTACTATTTAATTACACAGATAAACTTATGCACTTGTAAAGGAAATTCTAAAGTTGTTATCAAGTACCGAGTGGTTAAGGTCGTTGACTTCAAACCACTTGCCCCTCACCGCTGTGGGTTCGAGTCCCGACAGGGACTTTGGATTCTTTCATGTGAGAAAGCTATCCAGCTAGCTTACGGAACGTCGATGGTTCTACTCAGGTGCCCGTTCGTGCCTGAAATAATGCACGGAAGGGCACCTGAGGTCTTCCTCCACCAGTAAAGCTGGAGCGTCGCGCTATGACCTATACTGTGTCGATGTGACGTAAAACCCAAAACAAAACAAAAAAAAGTTATCAAGTAAACTAAATACTCAGAATTGATTTAAATATAAGTATACATTGTATTTCACAATTAAAATGCCCATAGAAGTTAAAAATATTATAAAAATATAATGCTCATCATTTAGGGTCATTCTATGTATATGCTACTATTCATCCGTGCTGCACTTCAGAAATTAGAAACTTTGACAGGAGCGATAGCTACAGGCGGATGTGTCTAAGATCTGTAGAATAGCTATGGATGAATACTAACATACCTGGTGTCAAGCTTTATTTTGTCTCATTGTTATTCATTTGATAACGTCTATGAAGTACTATGAAAAATTGAAGTCGGCTATGATCAGAATTTAATATAGTATCGACTTCTGTTCTTTTATGAAAAATAACACAGAATTTTTAAAATATGCAATATAGTATAATAAAATAGGAAATGGTGAACAAAAGATCTGAATGCATTCATAAATATTGAATCAATCAGCTGTTTTTATTTAATGGTAAATACAGCTCACTCTATCTTACCATCAATATTTAAAATAAGTGGAGTTCCAAAAATTTTCATTTCTTTGAACAATATGTATTTATATAAATAATTGTTCAAATATCCTTAATAGGCATTTCTTCCTATTTAGGTTGGTAACTCTATTGTGATAAGAGAGGTTATCACAAAATCAGAAGATGGTCACCACATCATAGTGATGACCAAAACATCCAAAGTGTTAAGCTCTGCTCCACTAGAAGTAGACCAGACAAAGTTTACGGAGGGAGAGGATTTAATACGACACAGACCAGCAGAAAGCCTGAAAATTTCACAGGCACTAACATCGCCACTAAAGAAAAGAGTGTCTGTCATGGGTAGAATCGTACAGGTAAGACATGTAACTAATCATATTTTGGATGTATTTTGAATACTTTGCATACTAATCAAAGTTAATAAGTAGAAAAAACTAGTCAGTCTTCCAATCTGAATAAAGACATTAAATTATTTTAGGGAAAATTTCTACATCTTCATTTGCAGAAAAGCACACTGTGCAAACCAGAATCACATGTCTTGTCAAAGCTTTGATTATTCAACATGCTTCCCTATAGACAGCTATTGGTACAAATTTAAGGACATGTGACTCTCGGACCAGATTTTCCAATGTACATTTCCTAGTACATTTACTTTGCTTAACAATATTTGAAAAAAGTATTGGAGTCTGAATATACCAAAGACAAATTTCACGAATATATACATTTGCATATATACAATACAAAACAAATATTTCTACATTCAAGAAAAGGATTAGAATGGGATACTAAGTCTTATAAAGTACTTCTCCTTAATATTAATCTGATCAAACCTTTATAATAATTCAGAAATGTGAAGTATACCTGACTTTTCCAGGAAGATGAGCCACAGAGAGTAAACGTGAGGGGGAGCGGGTCGGAAGTTAAGATCAAAAAGATAACAATAGAAGACTCGACAGGAAAGGCAAAGGTTACCCTGTGGAGGACCATGGCAGATACTACTGTCAGGCCTGGAGATTTTGTTAAAATAACAGATGTTGTTACAAATGTGTTTAACAACACAACCACATTGCAAACGACAAGCCTGTCAGCTATAGAAGTAAGTCCTGTAATAGTATTTATTTTGTAACTATTTAAGCTATTTCATGGCCGAGTGGTGAAGACTGTTTACTACAAATTACATGCCTTTCAACACTATGGGTATGAACAGCACCAGCAACTTCAGTTTATACAAGAGATTATGCTTACATCTAGCTTACTAAAAGTCGATGGTTTTACTTGGGTGTCTGCTTGTGCATGAAATAACGGACAGAGGGGTTCCCCACCATATAAGCTTGGAAGTTGCCATCTGACCTTAACACTCTGCTTGTGAACTTAAACCTAATTGGAAATGAAGCTTTTAATGCCATTATTATCAAAATTGGCAAATTAATCAAAAATATGTTTGTAATTACAACAACTTGAAATTCACTGACATGTGATTGCATGAATGTGAGTGTCATAACAAGTAAACATTAAAAAAAATGTAAAATATGATGTCAGCAAAAGTATCTAGGAATACAATATACACATTTATACTTCTTATACATATTTAAAAAAATTCATAGGTAGACATATCCTCAGCAGATGTTTAGAATTGGAAACAATATCAAAATTGCAATAGTACAAATTCAGTCTTATATAATACATATTTACTGCATGCATACAATGATTATCATATCTTGATGAATTTAAAATATAACCACTATTTGAAGGTTTGATTGATGTTTAGTCAATAATAGTGTTATGTATTTATGTTAAGTATGTTTTCTTCCCAGAAATGTGATGTTCTAACTGAAAGAAAAATCGTAGAAGTTGAGGCTGTTGGTGTTGAAGAAGAGAAGGCAGAGTTGTACTTGACAACAGGGGAGATTATAAATGTGCCATTGCCACTTCTACAGGTAACCCTCGGAAAAGAAACCAAAGACGAGGTTGAACTTTGCACAGCCTCCGGGCCAATAACCCTGGAGGTGGAAATAAGTGGGGCAGATACTATTGGTATCAATCTAATGAATTGAAGTAATAAAAATGTCAATAGAGAGTTATAATTGGGGAAAAAAACACGTTGGATGACATTCATTCTAAAATTATTGCTCCTGAGTTTGACATTTCTATAAGTATGTCCACCATAATTGTTCAAATAAAAGCATGGTCATTGATTTCTTCCTTATAAAAACTTGAAAAATCTCCTTTTAAAAATCCCTAAAGCTTTGATATTAAGCATGAAACATCTTTATATGTTTGTTCATATAAAAGGATGGGGTCAAAATTGTCTCCATCCAGGAGGATCATTGACTTTCCTTATATGCATTTTGTAAAAAAAAAAATTCTTTAAAAACCAAATTAACAATTATTCTGACTTGAGCGATTTGGACCACATTTATATGCTTAAGATGTGTATATTTTGATACCTGTTTTTGAAATGTTTATATATAAAATGATCTCATACTATAATAATATATGTGCTGTATATGTATATTGATGCCATTGTTAAAAAGAAATGACAAAGCTCTTGTTTGTTGCCAACAAGTTTTTATAATTATTTACAGTATTGCATAATATATTGCCAAATCCCTATTGCTAATGCCTAGTCAGCCAATTTTAGTATCATATCTCATTCCTTAATTTTGATATTATAAAACTGTGTGTCGTATGATATTGTTTATTGAAATATCAATCTAAAATGCCAGTATAATAGATATTACAAAATGTCAAGTCACATAGAATATTATATATTTATTATTGTTTAGATGCATTTTTACCAATTTGGTGTGTTTCTTAGGAAAACTATGTTTGAAAATCAAGTATACAAAATGGACACATAATTTTTTTATGATGTTAGAAATGTAATCGATAAATTGTCCAATCATTGAAAACATATATTTGTTTAATTTTCAAATATATTTGCAAAGATATGTTGATATGTCTATACACACAGCTTGTTAAGGATCTATTTCTTACTTTGTCATGATTCCCCTAAAGTCTGCAAACTACAATTATATGTTATACTTGGCTTATAATTTTGTTGCTATGATTACATATTCGTTACATTTGTACATATGTTACATATCTGTGTATTCTTGTTTAATGTTCTCATATGACAATAATACTAAATGATCTCATACAAAAGTAGTCCATAAATAATGCCTTTTACAAATCTAATCATTCGTATATAATAGACAATTGTGTGCATTACTATCTTATATCTACATTTAAGTGCTAGTAACTGTTCAAATAATACAGAACATCTACATTTAAGTGCTAGTAACTGTTCAAAGAATACAGAACATCTACATTTAAGTGCTAGTAACTGTTCAAAGAATACAGAATGATGTTCGAATTACTACACTTACTGTATAGCTCGTTTAGGATAACTTGAGACAAACGACTCAGTTTGTTTACATATTTGGGACTCAAGCATTACATAAAACAGGGAGGTCAGCTGATTTTGTGTAATGAAAGTATTAAACATGTCTTAATGCGTTCAACGTGTGTCCTTTAATACATCAAAAACACACTGATAATAGTCGATAATTACGTGTACTTAACTTAAATCCACCTGTGTATAAAAATGGTATCGTTGTATTTTGTCTCAAGTTATCCTAAACGAGCTATATCACAAATGTTTTTCTTTGTTGTTGTTATATGTGTGCAAATAAAGATTATATGTAATTTATACAGAGATACAGGCTAAATAATAAACAGTTAATGTGATACAAAATATAGCAAGGTTCATAATACTCATTCAGTTCAATAGAAACATCAGAAACTATCTGATGAGTAGAAATCCAATTGCCAAGTTTATATGTTCTTACTCTTCTGTATTATAGTAAAAATAAAAACATGTTCCTAGTTTATACTATTTGAAACTCGAGATAAAAGTCACGAATATAAGAGCATCAGAATATGTTATTTCATATGGCTTTCCATTACCCTATATCCTAGAGAGAAATAGGCAAATTATGAGCATGCCCATCTCTCCTTTCAATATAAATATGGAATTTGCAATGTAGGTAACTTATATATGCACTGCACAAAAGGTCTCCAAACTATGCTTTTATCATTGATTACCTTGTAGAGATGCTCTACTTATTTACTACATTTATCTGCTTAACATATGTATAACCTGTTTACTGTTTTTTAAAATGTTTTTATGTAAAATGATCTCATACTATAGTTATCTATGCACTGGATATGTATATTGATGCCATTGTTATAAAGATGATCTCAAACTATAAAAATATATGTGCTGTATATGTATAATGATGCCATTGTTAAAAAAGGAAAGACAACAAGTATTGAAATGTTACATTATTTACAGTTCATTAAAATATAAATTCATAAACCTGTGTCATTTTTTCTTGAATTTATAGCATCTATATTACATTTATATCTCATTGTTTCCAATCAAACTTCACCTTTCTGATATTCCGAGACCCAAACAAATTCAGCGCCTTCAGTGCTTTGATTTAATCTGCCGACATCTGTTAGGCGATATATTGGAGATAAGGTAAATGTTTTGCAGATGACCGTTCAAGCGAACAAGGTCAAATTATGCATTAAATATTTTTGTGTGCAAATAGCGAGGTTTAGAATTCCGGTCTCATTATTTAATATAATCGCACAACCAGTGTTATAAAGACATTCGATCAATTTATATTTCCATGATTTTTAGACAAAACAAAGTCTAGATTAATATTCATACTTATTTTAAAACTAATATTTATTGCACACAACTTTGTACTTAATATCTTGGATTTGTGCGATGAAGGCAATCAGATATAAAAAGCGCTTTATATTAATATAGCCGAGTTATTTTATACTATTTTATACAAAATTAAAAAGTTATGCGGAAAATGTAATAATAAATAAAAAAAATGCATATTTAATTTCAAAATGTTTTTGCGACTGATTAATTGACAGACGTGTATATATTACAATCCATTGACTTTTATAACACAATTTAATCGATAGGACTACGATGACGTCACACGCGGTAGATAAGCGATGCTGTTCTATCGGCTAAATTGATACAGGTTTAAATCAGAGTTAAATATCTCGATGTATACATTCTTTACATGCGTTAAACGTGGGTGTATGCTTAGATACAATAGAAATACGCAATATTTCGATGTTTAATCGTTTTTTGTGTCCTTCGATGAATTTGACCTTTAAGTCACTGATGAATACGAGTTTGAGCACAAAATCCAACGATAAATCCTGATATAAGAAATAAATCCAATGTTAAATTCCAATATAAGAAGCACTGGCACTGAAGACTGACTGAATAACTTTCAAACTCCAAAACTCCAAAAACTACTACTCAAATGCCACACAAAGAACAAATATATAATCAGTCAGAATCTTCCAGAAGTGTCATGAAAAAATCTAATACTAGTAAACATTCAAAGCCAAAAATAGATGTTGTAGGCATATATAGTACGTACTAGAAAATTCTAGCTAAGAAGGGAGACAACACCGACAAAACTATAAAAAAACACATACAGGAGTTAATTCCCTTACATAACACATAACATTCAAACACAGCGATTGGTGTTGATGCGGATGACAAAAATTATCACAAGCAACATTCTTACATAATTGTTTTATTTACATTACTCATTTTCCTATCCTTTATTAATGCATTCAAACTTTAATATTACTTAAATTTATTCCATGTCCAACTTTCATTATACATGTATGTCATGTTAAAGGTGATATGGTGTTGTAAAAGTGTTTTGAATAAATTATATTAAACTCACAGTGTCGTTATTTAGTAAAGTTTTTATTGTTTTAAATATTATGGATATTATGTTCTTATAATATTGTTTATGTGCTTCATTTTATTAATGTATAACATTGTACTGTATTAAATGTAACATTTATCAATTTTATTATTGTGTTAATATATGATAATGTCGGATAACTGTTCAGTTTGTGATGAATACGTTGGGACTGGAGTTCAATATGAGGTAAGTTCATTGTATTTAAACAATTCTTAAAATTATCACGTCATCATGTATATTACCCACCAAAATGAACTTGATTGTTGATTTTTATAAAATTCAACAGTACATTGAAGATTAATTCTATCTATATTTTCATTCATTATCTAGATTAATAAATCAGTTTTTTTTCCTTTTGTTAATTAATTTCGTAAGGTTAAACTTAATTTACTTTATATCTGTGAGTGATATAATTCTGTAGCGCAATACAAATTAAAGTAATGTTGTTGTTATGGAACAATCCTATAATTATACATTGCTATTAACTTATTAACCCGTAGGTTTTATGGTATGACTAAAACACGCAATGGAGATTTTTGTCAATCTGTTTATGTTCTTAATTTGGGTGAATGTGATACGATGCGTTCAGTTTACAATAAGTAATAAAAAACAATGTATTACGTTTGATATATTTATTTCGTTTCAATAAATACATTAAACAATTTACAAATAAGTATGCATATGAAATGATTGTACATGTACAGATCAATAACGTTAATATGTTTTAGTTTCTTTTGTGCTGATGGTGATAATGTTTTAAAAAATGTTGTACGTATGACACATCGTAACTTCAACAAACCACCCTCTTTATCACCAGGGTGCACTAAGTCTTTATCATAGTGATTTGGATACAAAATTTTATGACCCAAACTTACATATTCACTACCCATGAACTTTCTTATTTTATTGTTAATTGACTTCCTTATTCTATCGAATGTTTCTTTATTCATTTTTGTCCATTTAGGAAATGTTCCTCTTGTTATAATCTCACTGACAAAAACTCTTTAAACTCCGTGTTTTCTTAATTTTTTCACTAACCATTTTAGGTCGTCCACTATTTTACTCGGGTTACAAGAAGAATCTATATTGTTTCCACCTAGCAACACAAAAACATATCTGTAAATAAAAAAGTAATAATCACAATTTATGTTAGGAATAATGTGTGGTTGATTATTGAATGTTAAGATCAACATTGTCATTTGGAGATATGATCTTCTTACTAATACATGTATATAGTATGTCATACAAATTTGGTTACTTGATAATCTTGATTCAAATTAAAAATGTTTTTTTTATAAATGTTAAGAATGTAATATTCTATCAAACTCATTCCATCGAACTTTTTACATTTCTCTATTATCGGGTTATTACAAATTATATTGTGAGTGAATAAAAACGTTTGAGAATAAGTATTACCTAGGGTTGTATGAGAGCATACTTTGATAAGCTTCTGTGAATTTCTTCCTGGTCGACATACCAGAAACACCAAAAAAATTACAATCTTACTCATAACTTAATCTACCGAGTGTAAATTTTTATAATCTTTCAATATAGCTATCTCCTAAGATTGCGTAAGCCATTTTGATTATTTATTACCTTCTTTCAAACTATTTATACTGATAAAGATATGACTATATTCACTCAAATCTGTCACTACACAGTACATGAAAAACTGTAATGCTATAATTAGTATGCCTTTGCTAATTACTAATTAAAAATTATAAATGATATCACTCTACATGGCTAATTAATGATTATACTCGGCTTGGATACTAAATCAACGGCGGTATTCAGTTAGTTAAAAACCTGACAACTTGAGTATATTCCTTGTTAATAATTGCATTATTTTAATTAATATATGATATTTTATAATATTGATAAGATATTTGCCGACATCGTCAATATAAAATTACCATTTTACTACACGTAGAATAAACAACAATATTGTCTATACATCAGCAGTATATATATATATATCTTTATTACAACAAATCAATATATAACCCAGGCTATTATTGTTTACGTAATATTATACATTTTCAGCAATGCCATCGTTGGTGTCATTTTAAATGTGAACACATAGAAAGAGCAGATGAAAAACTATGGCAGGACTGTTCACTTGGATATTCATATTATTGCCAGAAATGTACGGGTAATGTATCGGGTGAGTTTGATTATTTATCAGGTTTAAGGCGTCTTGAAAACGATGCCAGGTATGGATTAGATAAATTGAAAAGGGGTGTGGAAAGTGAGGTACTGCTAACTAAAAACATTAACCAAAATAATAGTATTCACACTAATTTTTCAGATAATTTGCAAGACCTTATAGCTTATGCCATAAATGATCAATATTATAGTACTCCACTGGTAGCATTAAAAACAACAGGCAATGGTAATTGCTTGTACAATGCATTTTCAATTTTATTATGTGGTAATGAGTCCAGGAATGTAGAATTAAGATATCGCTGTGCCATAGAATTAGTCTTGCAGAGAGAACGTACGATTCGTAGTCGTATGTTCAAAACTCTAGACCCTTTATGTAGTGATTATGACTCAGAGTGTTTAAATTGCCCAATATTAGGTCACTAGTCTTCCATGTGGAACATACACGCATTGTCTAATGCTTTAAAAACCAAAGTACAGGTTGTGTACCCATGTGTTAATGGTTCCCAAAACTATACATTTAAGGCTATGAACACCACTTTTCGTCCTACATTTGTTGATCCCGAACGCCCAACTCTGACTATAATGTGGACAAGTAGCAGAGCTCCATATAAATTGCAGCCGTTTGGTAGCACTCAGCAGCCTCCATTATGGCAACCAAATCATTTTGTTCCATTAGTAAAAACCACTAGATCATTAAAAAAAGTTGTTCTCCCGAGATATGAAACACTAGATCTCACTGCAGCAAACGCTGACGAATGGCCTTCAATTCAGGACTCATTTAAATCCATTGACTCTGCAGTAAAATTCACTCCCAGTACTGGCGTACAATATGACCAAAATGAAATAAATACTAATGACCCATTAGACTTATCTATTGGCACAGCTCGAAAACAAATTTCACTGACTCACACTGTTGATCAGCAATATGAATTCAATAGCAATGACCCATTAGACTTGTCTATCAAACTAAGCCCAGTGGCTCACTGTACTGATGAAATTTTTGATGAAAGTAAAATTAAAGGCCCATTAAACTTATCTGTCGGTGCAGTCGGTAAGAGGAGCCCAGTGGCTTACTCGGGTGTTTCACAACACGCCGCCTGTACTGATGATTTTTTTGTAGACAGTAAAATTAAAGGCCCATTAAACTTATCTGTCGGTGCAGTCGGTAAGAGGAGCCCAGTGGCTCACTCGGGTGTTTCACAACACGCCGCCTGTACTGATGATTTTTTGTAGACAGTAAAATTAAAGGCCCATTAAGCTTATCTGTCGGTGCAGTCGGTAAGAGGAGCCCAGTGGCTCACTCGGGTGTTTCACAACACGCCGCCTGTACTGATGATTTTTTTTGAAGAATGTAAGATTAAAGACCCGTTAAGCATATCTATATGTGATGATATAGCATGGCACAATGCAGTAAAAATACACAGTACAGAAGGTAAGGGGAGTCCTAAGACTCACTCGGGTGTTATACAACACGCCATATGTACTGTAGCAAACTCTAAATTAGAGGAATCATATCATGACTTTGAAGGAAGATTCCTACCTGATCTGTCAACAATTGAAGAAGAATATGATAGTAAAAAAATAAGTTTAATGGCCTCACCAGCCAGCTGCCATTCTGACACTGACTATATCAGCACAGATAGTGAGGCTGACGATACTCATAATTGTAAAAATGATTTCAAACCTGGTCCCTTGGTTGCATTCATGAGCATGGAAAGCATATTTGAAGTGCACCGAGGTCCTCATTCAATTTTAAATGAAATTCCAACAGGGCGTAAAGATGGCATGTATTTTATTATCAATAATTTAGACCTTACTGAGAGAAAAAATAAGGGTTTAAAGACCACTTTTTGGGACGACTGTGGTGCATGGCAAAAACCGTCTTGTCCACACCAACTTTCTATAAAAAGTGAAAATAAATTGATATCTGTGTCAAGGGTGGGGAGTACTGCACAGAAAAGACCATCAATAAAAAACGATTGTATGTGCCACTCAATCCCCAACCTAAACCAGACCAAATTTTAAGAGTTCAAAGAATTTATAATACCCTCAAAAATTCAAATGCTGAGTCAAAATTTAAGAGAAGAATAACATGCTTTGTTCAGATCCCAGATGAATTTCAATTTATTGACTCAAATGCTGCCATTATAGAGTACATAGGTAAATATCCTGGCCTTAATTTTCATGGTAATGCTAAAGATAGTGAAAGAAAGAAAGTTTATACTAGAACAAAGCCTCAAGTTAAAGCCCAATTAAAAGACCAATTAAAGTTAGCAGATGTTAAACAGGTAGAAAAAAATATGAACAAAATAACAGATGATGATTTTGATAAACAACGTGATGAAAAACAGTTAAGAAATTTTAAATATTCTCAAAATAAAATGAATAGACCTAATGCAAATGCAGCTAACCAAGAACTTGCACTCTTAGACATGACTGACCATCATGAGTTCGTGCAAAATGTCCAAGTAATGAAAGATGGCGCAAAAAATGCAGTTGTCACTTTATTTGATCGCCAACAAATACTTGATATCAAAAGATTCTGTTGTAAAGAGGGTGGGTGTATTTTAAATATTGACAAGACTTATAACTTAGGTGATTTCTTTATTACACCCACGGTATATAATGCCTGTCTGTCGTACGGAGGTCATCAATGGACCATCCAATCTGTTTCGGCCCGACATTTCTGCATTCGTCTTCAACTACGAAGGCTTATAATGCATTTTTGCACCAGATTAGCGACGAATTGACACCAGAGGAAAAGTCAAAATTAGTCATCGGGTCGGACGAGGAAGGTTCATTTATGGCATCAATACGCAATTGCTTCCCTACTGCTACCCATGTCTTATGTACACGGCACCTTAAAAGTAATAGTTTAAAATACATGGAAGATAAGTTAGGATACCCACTTAAAGATCGCCAGAACATCGCGAATTTGATTTTTAATAAAGACGGGTTAGTTGACAGTTTAGATGACGATACCTTTGAATGTCGCTTGGAAAAAAATACTCAACTCGTCAGGCAACTGGACGAAGGTAAGACCAAAGGTTATTTAAATTATATGCTATGCAAATTAGTCCCACTTATCCAAGAACACGTTGTCAAACCTTTCAGAAGACAACAAGTAACCTTCAATTGGACCAGTAATAACGCGGAAAGCGCTAATCATATATTGAAATCAACCACTAAGTGGAAGTTGACTGCAATGCAACAATTTGTTGAAATGTTGACGGATATTGTCTTAGGGGAAAGAAAAGAACGACAACGCGCAATTCGCAACATGGGGAATTACAAATTATCAAAAACCCATGCCCATCATGAAATTTCCGTCACTGCCTGGTCATCATTGACAAGTGACCAACAAGCCGCAAAACTTAAAAGACTACAAGTTGATGTTGGTAGATTGTCAAATACAGTAACTTCATCTAACGGCTTGAGAACTGTCATCAAAACTCCTACTGCTGGTAAGAAACCCAATCAGACCAAGCGAAAAAGAGCTGGGCGTTCACGCACCCCATGCACAAAACGTAGACTGACACGTGAATAACTATTGTCTATCTGATCTCATTATTTTGTAAATATATGTATAAATTAATATGAGTACTTTCTTTTTTAGGACTACTTTCTATATGTTATAGAGACACAGAGGAACAATTTTGACAAGATTTACACCATCAATACAATGTGCTTGAGAAATTATTTATAATGTGATAGTAAATGATAGGACTATGTAATGTGTGTATGGGGTGTGTGTGTTTGTGTTTGCAATCTTTAAATCTAGCTTTTTCAGTCCGTAACATTTAATATTCAAAACTCTTATTCATCCCTGTAGAGGTCGCATGTGTAACTTGATGTACATTTTTGTATTTTGATATATTTGAACATGCATTGCTTGTCTACATTTTGTATATTTTCTTCATTATGTAATACACGTGCAAATTAGTGTTAGTATTATGTAATGCGCGTGCAAATATTTGAATCTTTTTTTTGTCATGATATTGTATGGTGGTATACTTTATTATAACATTTTGTATTTTGTATTAAACGGTATTAATTTGTTTCACTTGTTGTTATGTCAATAGATGGGGGGGGGCACGAAAGGGTTCCTCCACGTTGGTGTGGCCTGGATGCCATTTATTATCAAAATTATTAAATAAAACGGCATTGAATATTCGCTGATCATAATAATGATTTTGGTAATAAATGGTAACTGGACGCCCTTGGTAAGTTGGTATTTAGGTAGTATTAATTTACTTTATCTCATTCTATCGCTAACGAAATGGATATTCTAATAAAGATATATTCATTCCGTGGTTCTTTTTTGCCAAGATTTCCGCTTAATATTTGTACAGAAATATATAAATTTATAAAATACAATAATGCTGACTGTTATGTAATAAAAATAGATTTTTTATAATTTAATATGACAACATTTGTGGTATACGAAATGGAGATTGCGTGTAATATATTCAATTATTCATTTATTATAATATTTTCTTACAATACATAGTTAGGCGTTTCAATACAAGCACTGACGAAACACTTCAGTGCGCTTACACAAGTGGGCGGAGTTACGTTTAGTTCAGCGAATGAAACATAATATCTACGTCATGTGATAGCAAGCGATTCAATCCGCGCTAATAATGATTAAAATTATCATGGTTCATTATGTCTGCGAAATGGATATTTATTAATAATAATTATTGTTTATCACTCAAAATATATATTAAATTCTTCATGACTGAGTTATTTTTATTGGTGGCTTTTAATAATCACTCATTTGAAGTTGTGTATTTTTCCAATGATTATTAATCCATTTAACCGTCCATTTTGCCAACAAAATGGACATTTTGTTTGAATTCATTCTTACAAATTATGTTATTTATATATTCGCAAATGCAGATTAAGTTCAGTTTTAAGTAGTTTTGATGAATGACTGGTGGCCAACGTTTTTCGTTCAAAATATATAACTGGAATATTATCAACTGTAATTGGTACAATGTACTTGTAAACTTGATTATGTTTGAAATAAATCGATTCAATCTATATCTTATAATAATTCAAAATCTCCATTCCGTGTTTTAGTCATACCCACTAAATACTCTGGCAACAGAAGATAGCAGCAAGTATCTTGGGGTCACAGTCAGTGATGATCTTACCTGGAAGAAACATGTTAACGCCACTGCTGCGAAAGGAAACCGCACTCTTGGTTTCCTACGCAGAAATCTACGTGGATGCACTACCCAGGTTAAGGCAGCAGCCTACACCACATTAGTAAGGCCCTCCCTGGAATATGCATCGTCAGTATGGGATCCTGCCAACGCCACAGATGCCCATACATTGGAACAGGTACAGAGGAAGGCAGCGCGGTATGTGAATAATTGCTACACAGACCGAACACCTGGATGTGTATCCCATATGATTGCTGATCTAGGTTGGTAGTCTTTACAGCACCGCAGATACTTGGCACGCATTACCATGCTGTTCAAGATTTATACTGGAGTTGTTGTGGTACTAGATAGCCCACTCTCCACAAGTGACAAACGGACAAGAGGGGAAAACCGTTTCTACCAAATCCGGTCTTCAGCAAACATCTACAAGAATACCTTCTTTCCTCGAACTATCAGCGACTGGAATAGGCTACCAACCAGGTTCACGAACTGCCACACCATAGAGGGGTTCAGGGCGGAAGTCGTGAACATCCAGCCAATCCAGTAGCCAACCAGGCTGAATAATTTGTAAATAGTTTTAACATTTTAATCAATTTTAATCAGTTGTTTTGTCGGGCAACACAGTTTTTAGTCGCAGGGTACTAGACAATCCAGTAGGATTCCTACCCTATATTTGGAAGAAGAAGAAGAAGATACCACTAAGACACTACTAAGCACTACTAAGACACCGCAAACACCACTAAGACACTACTAAGCACTACTAAGAAAGGATTTTAGGTGTTTTAATTGTGTAAAATGTTATTATATGTTGATTTAAATACTAAATACGACATTTTCAGATGGTTTTGAAAAGAAAAAACAGTTAAAAATGATATTTTATCACAAACAGTTAAGTGAATAGATGAAAAAATGAAATCTCATTTCAACTCTAAAACTCGAATAAAATACATAAGTACTTTATCTTGAACAAAATATTGTTAAAAATTAAACATCTATTAGATTTTGTCAAAAAAAACAACTATTTTATTGGAGATATTTAATTAAAAAATAAAATTATAGACTAAAAGATGAAAATTAATGTTAACTACTAAGACACTACAAACACCACTAAGACACTACTACGCACTACTAAGACAGGATTTAAGTTCTTTTCATTGTATAAAATGTTATCAAATTTTTATTTAAAAACTAAATACGAAATTCTGATATGGTTTTGAAAAAAAAACTGCTAAAAAGGATATTTAGTAATAGTTAAATGAAGAGACGAAAAGATGAAATCTCATATTTCACTACTAAGACTAGAATTATGTATATTATCTTGATTAAAATGTTGTTAAAAGTTTCTATGGAATCTTAATATTAGATTTTGTAAATAAACAAGTATACAGGAGATATTTCAATAAGAAATAAAGAATATAAACCAAATGATGAAATTTAATGTTCACTAATGTTGATTTGAAACAAAATACGAAATTCTATGATGGTTTTGAAAATAAATCAACAGCTATTTTAAAATGATATTAAATGATAGTTATAAATACCTGTGAATAAGGGTCATACTAAATACCACTAAGACACTACTAAGCACTACTAAGCACTACTAAGACACAGCAAACACCACTAAGACACTACTAAGCACTACTAAGACGGGATTTTAGGTGTTTTAATTGTATAAAATGTTATTATATGTTGATTTAAATACTAAATATGACATTTTCAGTAGGTTTTGAAAAAAACCCAGTTAGAAATGATATTTTAGCACAAATAGTTAAATGAATAGACGAAAAAATGAAACCTCTTTTTTCCACTTCTGAGACACAAATAAAATCATGAAAATCTTTATTAAAAATGTAGACATTTACTAGTTATCACATATTGATACTATTTATATAAAGAAACATTTAATTGAGATATTTTATAAAAATATTAAATAATAGATGAAAAGATGGAATTTCAGTAAACACCACTAAGACACCACTAAGACAACACTAAGACAATACTATAAGGTCTACTTATACTTAATATTCATATATTCATATATTCAATATTAATAACTCATACTTAATATTGTTTGATTGTTGTTAAAATTTAAACATATAATAAATATGAAATAAGCAAATATGAAAATACAGTAAACACCACTAAGACACCACTAAAACACTACTAAGGTCCACCAAGACATGAATAACTACATTAAAAGTCATAATGAAATGTATTGCTCTATCCGTAGTCTAAATTCATGAATTATTGTGTCTGTGGTTAAACGATTGATGTAACATCTTTCTTGGGGGGGGGTACTATTTATGATGTGATTTTCGGATGGATTATTTCGGATGGTCAGACCATTTTGTGAAATGAGAGTGTAGATAATTGACTGTCGTGTTGTGGAATATCTCAGATCTTTATGGCCTTGTATCTCTCTGTATCTACAAAATGATAAAGCCATCCCATTTATTATCTAACACAATAATTTGTCTTGTTTTATCATAATTATTGCAGCTGTAGGTTAGGCATAAGCTGAGAATTTTACTAACGTTATGTTGTTTTATAGTCGAGTGATATGCGAACCCTTTAGGGTACGAATGAAATTGTCATGTCGTGTAAATTTAACGGAGCCACCACTGAATGCAAACGTTTGGCGATCTTGATCATAACTTCTTCCAATGTAAGGGTAGAAATTCCACTGGATTGTCTAGTACTCTGCAGTTAAAACTGTGATGTCCAACAAAACAACTGGGTAAAAAAGTTAAAATGCTAAAATTATTTTTCATTGCATACAACCTGGTTGGCTACTGGATAAGTTCCGCCTTAAACCCCTCTATCATGGTGTGGCATTTCGTGATCCTGGTTGGTAACCTATTCCAGTCACCGATAGTATGTTGTGTTCTTGTATTACTGAAGGCTGGATTTGGTAGTTTTGGCTCTTAGTCAGATTATCACTTGTGTAAAGTAGCTAGAATGCACTTTATCGGTACGCGCCTTCTGCGCATGCGTCATTTTACTGACGGTGACCGATGAAAAAACGGGGGTTCTGGGGTGGCAGGCCCTGATAAAAGAGAAAATATCATGAAATTAAAAAAAATACTTACCTTTCTATTCAAACAGGATTAGGGTAATATTTCTTCCTTCGGTGAATTACTACGTACTGGTAAAGTCCAGTAGCCCCTGGAAAGTGGGCTATCTGGCACCACAATACCAGAATGGATCTTGAACAGCATTGATAACGCGTGCTGAGTATCTGCGATGATTGACTTAGTCAGTGTCTCACACTGTCTGCTATTGTCAATTAGCTTATAATATACAATTGATTGACACTCTTTTACTCGATGTACCACTAGTAAATTATACCAAACCATCAAGGGATGTGAGTTCTGAGTGGGACCAGTTCATACCTAATGAAGTTTGGAAAAACATTACTTTCTAAGGCCATTAAACACCCTTCTGCTGTATTGACTGAGTCAGGCACGGGCACCAAAATGTACTAACTAGGGAATGTACTTGGACTAGTGTTGATTGAAAGCTAGTTGTAGCAGAAGAATGATTCAGCACTTGTACTCCCTTGCCTTCAAGCTTGCTTATATGCTCAGCTGATGTGGTAGTGTCTACTTATGACATGATGTATGTGAAGACAGCAGTAACAGCAGTACAGCAGTACAGCAGTACAGCCCTACTGCCAGAATTTTTGGCAGTACAGCAGTACAGCCCTACTGCCAGCAGTACAGCCCTACTGCCAGAATTTTCGGCAGTACAGCAGTACAGCCCT
This sequence comes from Mactra quadrangularis, assembly GCA_025267735.1. Classification (NCBI taxonomy): domain Eukaryota; kingdom Metazoa; phylum Mollusca; class Bivalvia; order Venerida; family Mactridae; genus Mactra; species Mactra quadrangularis. The sequence continues at coordinate 45,336,618 of CM046299.1, read as the reverse complement.
ACTGCCAGAATTTTCGGCAGTACAGCCCTACTGCCAGAATTTTTGGCAGTACAGCAGTACAGCCCTACTGCCAGAATTTTTGGCAGTACAGCAGTAGAGCCTTACTGCCAGAATTTTAGGCAGTACAGCAGTACAGCCATACTGCCAGAATTTTCGGCAGTACAGCCTTACTGCTAGAATTTTTCGGCAGTACAGCAGTAAAGCCTTACTGCTTGAGTTTTCGGCAGTACAGCATTACTGTTAGAATTTTCGGCAGTAAAACCTTACTGTTAGAATTTTCGGCAGTAGGGCAGTACTGTTGCAGACTGCTGTATCATTCTAGCAAATCATTCTTTATTTTGCCTCTCAGAATTCTCAGATCATAAAAGTTATATGTTTGAATTCTCTATAAGGTCCAAAATTAAAAAAAAAGAACATATAGAGCCAATCTAGGATGTGGGATATGTTAAAATCAATACTATGAAATATGAAAATAAAAAAAAGTTTGTTTGTTTTAATTGGGTTTAACGTCGCATTCAACTCACATTTAGGTTATACAATGTATATACGACATCCAGCTCTTCCTACTATAATACCCTACCACGAGACTGACAACTCATGTATAGGGTATGACATCGTACCGCGACCGGACTCGAACCCGTGATCTCCGGATTCGAAGTCAGACATGCTACGCCACTGCTGCAGCTAAATAAAGAAGTAGAATGAAGGAACACATTTAGTGATCCGAGGACTTGGATAATTATATACATGTTTTCTAGTTAGGTTTATATCTATGTTTTATTTACAAAAAAAAATGTTCTACACGATCACAAGTTACTGCTGGTTCTTGTGACACTATGACCATGAAATATGCCATTTACTTCCCATTTTCGGAAAGCTGAATGAACAAGCTTTCTTTTGGTATATAATACTGCTACAATTTCGAGTAAGTATTTAACTCTGGATGAGTTATATAACGAACAGTTTTTCAATTTTTTTTTAATTCTCTACACAGAGAACTGCTTCAAACGTACAGAAGGACCTATCTCTGATGGCAATATTTGCAACGTAGTTGTAACAATATCAACGACAAAAGCATGTTTATGCAATGTTTACAAATAACCATAAAGAATAAAAAATACGGCTTTATTAAGTGATCGAAGTGCTTCAAGAAATATACTAAATATTTTTTGTTTGGTAGGTACCTTTTTTACAAAAAAAAATGTCCTGCACAAACGCAAGTTACTGCTGGTTCTTGCGACATTATGACCAAAACATATGCCATAAAATACACGTTTTCTGAAAGCTGAATGAACAAGCTTTCATTTGGTATATAATACTGCTACAAGTTCGTGTAAGTATTTAACTCTGGACGAGTTATATAACAAACAGTTTTTTAATTTCTATTTGAATTCTCTACACAGAAAACTGATTCAATCGTACAGAAGGACCTATCTCTGATGGCAATATTTGCAACGTAGATGTAACAATATCAACGGCAATAACATGTTTATGCAATGTTTAAAACTAACCATAAAAAATAAAATTTACGGCTTTATTAAGTGATCGAAGTGCTTCAAGAAATGTACTAAATATTTTTGTTTGGTTGGTACCTTTTTTTAAAACAAAATGTCTTGCACTACCGCAAGTTACTGCTGGTTCTTGCGACATTATGACCACAACATATGCCATAAAATACACATTTTCTGAAAGCTGAATGAACAAGCTTTCATTTGGTATATAATACTGCTACAAGTTCGTGTAAGTATTTAACTCTGGACGAGTTATATAACGAACAATTTTCAATTTTTATTTCATTTCTCTACACAGAGAACTGATTTAAACGTACAGAAGGACCTATCTCTGATGGCAATATTTGTAACGTATTTGTAACAATATCAACGGCATAACATGCATATGCAATTTATGAAAATGACCATAAAGAATGAAAAATACGGCTACATTTATTGATCGAAGTGCTTCAAGAAATATATTCAATATTCTTGTTTGGTTTGTACTTTTTACCAAAACAATGTCCTACGATACCATAAGTTACTGCTGGCTCTTTCGACAATATGACCAATACATATGCCATAAAATTCCCCCTATTTTAAAAGCTAAATGAACAAGCTTTCATTTGGTATAAAACACTACTACTACTTCTCGTTTGTTTTTTACACCATATTAGTTTTATAAACAACATTTTTGTTCATTCGAATTTCTACGCGAATCCAAGGTTTTTTTTTCAGAAAATTATTCAACGTGATTACAAGTTACTGCTGGTTCTTGTGACGCTAAAAACGAAAATTATGCCATTTAATACCTATTGTCGTAAAGCTGAATGAACAAGCTTTCAATTGGTATATAATACTACAACCAGTTCGAGTGAGTATTGCACACTGAACTAGTTTTATTGCGAACATTTGTTCAATTTTCATTAGAATTCTCTACTTTGGTTTGGATTAATGTGTAGGTAGGACTTTTTTTTCTATGTCAATATTTGTTGCAAATATGGATAAAAACCATTGAAAATTTATATCAAAATAACGGGAAAAATACGATTTCATAATCATAAGAAAGTTTTTTTCTATAATGGTTGAAATAAGTGCTCTAATGGGTTGGTTATGTTCATATACTTCGCTAAAAATTTCACTTCGCTCAAAATTTTACTTTGCTATAGTAAGTTACTGCTGTTATTTTTTATCCGAAGACCGGGTCTGTGTTCCATTTAATATACATATTCACAAAGCTGAATAAACAAGCTTTCATTTGGTATATAATACTGCTTTATGTTCAAGATAGTTTTCCACTTCGGATATGTTTTATTAATGACATTTTTCGATTTCCTTTCGAATTATTCATCTGGAGTTGGAAATAAATGTGCGTATATAAGGCCCATCTTCAATGTCAACATTTGTTACAGATCTGCATCAAAAGACAAGAATTATTTATATCGAACTAAAGATAAAACATGCACGATTATATCAACATGAATTACATAATACTGGTAGAAGTAAGAGCTTAAGTGTTGATTATGTTCACGTATTTCGTACAAAATTTAACATCGCTTTATATTGCGAGTTACTGCTGTTTTAGTGTTATTATGGTCAATAAATATACTATTTAACATACATTTTCAAAAAGCCGAATGAACAAGCTTTAGTATGGTATATTATTCATCTCAACTGTCATGTTAGATTTTATACACTGAATAAGTTTTTCTTATGACAATTTTTTCAATAATTTCATCGTGGTTATCATTCTTGATATTTTCTCCGCCGAATGAAATATTTAGCCGCAGATTAAACTTGCGTACCGAATATCTGTTAGATGTTAAACGTTTGATTTTGAACAAAATCATTCCCTTTCGTAAATCTTATCTTGCACGTATGATAAGTCATGTTATATTTGATAAGTAAAGTGTAAGAAAATAATGCAAATAAAAACAGAATAATCATGGTTCATGTTATAAAATTAACTTGTATTTTAGATCAACTTCCGGGTATAGAAAGACAGCGGAACCAAATTGTTTTCGCGAAAACATTTTTTTTACGCAGACAACAAATTATTATGTGAAGGACTTATGTAACAAAACTAGCTCATTTAACGTGTTTTATAATATGCTTTCATAAATATCAAGTTTGTCTGAATAAAAACCATATCGTATTTATGTAACAGGTGGTAACGAATATGTAAAAATGAAAAATCAAGTTGTTTCCGCTATCTATCTTTACCCGGAAGTTGGTCTTAAATGCGGAGAAAATATCAAGATTAATTACCACGCTGAAAGAAATGTCATAAGATAAACTTACACAGTTTATAAAAACCAACATAACAATGTATCATGTATAAAATTAAAGCTTGTCCATTCGACTTTTTGAAAATGTATATTAAATGGTATATTTACCAGTCACAACAACACCAAAAACAGCAGTAACTTACAATATACATGTAAAATGGTATTAAAATTTGCACGAAGTACGTAAACTTTACCAACGCTTACGCTCTTTTTTTCAACCACTAATAAAACAATTCGTGCTGATGTAATCGTCCATGTTTTCTCTTTATTTTGATATAAATTATCATTGATTTTTATGCAGATCTGTAACAAATATTGAGAGAAGTCTTTAAATCTGCACATTTAATTTGAATCCCGAGTAAACATTCTAAACTTGAAAGATATGTATTAAATTAAATATATCCGATGTTGAAAACTATCGACAACATAAAGCAGTACTATATACCAAATTAAAGCTTGATCCTTTAGCTTTGTGAATATGTGTATTGAATAGTATGTTTACCCAGTCATTGGATCACAAAAAACAGCAGTAACTTACAATAGCGAAGTTAAAGTTTGAACGAAGTACGTGAACATAACCAACCCTCAGAGCTCTTATTTCTGCCAGTATTAAAGCAATGAATGTTAATGTAATTGTCAATGTTTAATATGAATTACCATTGTTCTATATCCATATTTGCAGCAAATTTGAAATTTAAGATAAGTCCTATCTGTACATTTAATCCAACGCCGAGTAGGGTTCGGATAAAAATTGAAGAGCATATTCCTAATAAAACTCATTCAGCGTGAAATTTTGCCACGATCTGGTAGAAGTATTATATACCAAATGAAAACTTGCTCATTCAGCTTCACGAAAACGGGTGATAAAAAGCATAGTTTTAGCGTCACAAGAACTAGCAGTAACTTGTAAAACTTTTTGGAAAAACACAGGGATACTAAATCTACAAGATTTTTTTAAAGTTTTATTATAGATTATTATCTTTAGCCGTAGTCTTTTACGCCTTTTTAATACATACATGTAAAACCCTAGATTTTTTAAACATATTCAATGCAAATATTGACATCATAAACAGGCGCTATCTGTACGTTTAACTAAGAACTCTGTGTTGAGAGTTCAAACGAAAATTGAAAAACTGTTCGTAATAAAACTCATCCAGCGTAAAATACTTAAATGAGCCTGTAGCAGAATTATATACCTAATGAAAGCTTGTTTATTCATCTTTACAAAAATGGGCAATACAAAGCATACTTTTCATTCATAACGTCACAAGTATCAGCAGTAACCTCTGATTGCAAGGGACGTTTTTTTAAAAAATCACTTAAATTTTAGCATCCCAAAACGAATGTATAATATGTATATATATTTTTAAACAGTCAAGTACTTACAATGTTGTTTGTAGCTGAGTTCTTTCATTCTTCATTCTTATTTAGATAAATGTTACGTCATAGCTTTTTTAAACACTGTTGGAAAACATTGGCATCAAAAATAGGCCCTATATGTATGTACAATATGGACCTTCGTGTAGAAATTCAAATGAAAAAAAATGTTGTTTATAAAACTAATATAGAGTCAGAAAAAACAAGAAGAACTAGTAGCAGTATTATATACCAAATGAAAGCTTGTTCATTCAGCTTTCAGAAAATGGGTATTTTATGGCGTATGTTTTGATCCTATTGTCGCAAGAATCAGCAGTAACTTGCGGTAGCGTAGGGCATTTTTTGTAAAAAAGTACATACCAAACAAGAATATTGAATATATTTCTTAAAGCACTTCGATCACTCAATGTAGCCACATTTTTCATTCTTTATGGTTATTTTTATACATTGCATATACATGTAATACCGTTGATATTATTACAAATACGTTGCAAATATTGTCATCAAAAGTAGGTCCTTCCGTACGTTTGTATCAGTTCCCTGTGCAGAGAATTCAAATAAAAATTGAAAAACTACTTGTAATATAACTCATCCAGTGTAATCTACTTACACAAACTTGTAGCAGTATTATATACCAAATGAAAGCTTGTTCACATAGCTTTACGAAAATGAGTAGCAAATGACACAGTTTTCGATCATAGCGACACAAGAACCAGCAGTAACTTCTGATTACGAGGGTTATTTTTTGTAAAAATATGTTTATTTTACTAACCCAATAGAACTCATCCAGTGTAAATAACTTACACGAACTTGTAGCAGTATTATATACCAAATAAAAGCTTGTTAATGCAGTTTCAGAAAATATGTAATTTATGGCCAATGTTTTGGTCATATTGTCGCAAGAACCAGCAGTAACAAGAGGTAGCGTAGGACATTTTTTTTTGTTAAAAGGTATCTACCAAACAAGAATATTGAATATATTTCTTGAAGCTCTTCGATCACTTAATGAAGCCGTATTTTTCATACTTCATGGTAATTTTTATACATTGCATAAACATGTTATTGCCGTTGATATTGTTACAACTACGTTGCAAATATTGCGATCAGAGATAGGTTCTTCTGAACGTATAAATCAGTTCTCTGTGTAGAGAATTCAAATACAAATTGAAAAAATTTTCGTTATATAACTCATCCATAGTTAAATACTAACACGAACTTGTAGCAGTATTATATACCAAATGAAAGCATGTTAATTTTACTTTACGAATATGTGTAATTTATGGCATATGTTTCGGTCATATTGTCGCAAGAACCAGCAGTAACTTGCGGTAGCGTAGGACATTTTTTGTAAAAAAGTACCTACCAAACAAGAATATTGAATATATTTCTTGAAGCACTTCGAACACTTAATGTAGCCGTATTTTTCATCTTTTTTTGGTTATTTTCATACACTGCATATACTCTTTATGCCGTTGATATTGTTACAAATACTTTGCAAATATTACCATCAGAGATAGGTCCTTCTGTACATTTGAAACAGTTCTCTGTGTAGAGAAATCAAATAAAGATTGAAAAACTGTTCGTTATATAACTCATCCAGAGAAAATTACTAACATGAACTTGTAGCAGTATTTTATACCAAATAAAAGCTTGTTCATTAAGCTTTCAGAAAATGGGTATTTTATGGCATATGTTATGGTCATATTGTCGCAAGAACCAGCAGTAACTTGCGGTAGCGTAAAACATTTTTTTGTCAAAAATGTACCTACCAAACAAGAATATTGAATATATTTCTTGAAGCACTTCGATCACTCAATGTAGCCGTATGTTTTCATTCTTCATGGTTTTTATGCATTGCATATCCATGTTATGCCGTTGATATTATTACAAATACGTTGCAAATATTGACATCAGAGATAGGTCGTTCAGTACGTTTGAATCTGTTCTTTGTGTAGAGAATTAAAAAAAAATGAAAAACTGTTCGTTATATAACTCATCCAGAGTTAAATACTAACACAAACTTGTAGCAGTATTATATACCAAAAGAAAGCTTGTTCATTCAGCTTTCCGAAAATAGGAAGTAAATGGCATATTTCATGGTCATAGTGTCACAAGAACCAGCAGTAACTTGTGATCGTGTAGAACATTTTTTGTAAATAAAACATGGATATAAACCTAACAAGAAAAAACATGTATATAATTATCCAAGTCTTCGGATCACTAAATGTGTTCCTTCATTCTACTTCTTTATTTAGCTGCAGCAGTGGCTTATCGGTTAGCATGTCTGACTTCGAATCCGGAGATCACGGGTTCGAGTCCGGTCGCGGTACGATGTCATACCCTATACATGAGTTGTCAGTCTCGTGGTAGGGTATTATAGTAGGAAGAGCTGGATGTCGTATATACATTGTATAACCTAAATGTGTGTTGAATGCGACGTTAAACCCAATTAAAACAAACAAACTTTTTTTATTTTCATATTTCATAGTATTGATTTTAACATATCCCACATCCTAGATTGGCTCTATATGTTCTTTTTTTTAATTTTGGACCTTATAGAGAATTCAAACATATAACTTTTATGATCTGAGAATTCTGAGAGGCAAAATAAAAAATAATTTGCTAGAATGATACAGCAGTCTGCAACAGTACTGCCCTACTGCCGAAAATTCTAACAGTAAGGTTTTACTGCCGAAAATTCTAACAGTAATGCTGTACTGCCGAAAACTCAAGCAGTAAGGCTTTACTGCTGTACTGCCGAAAAATTCTAGCAGTAAGGCTGTACTGCCGAAAAGTCTGGCAGTAGGGCTGTACTGCTGGCAGTAGGGCTGTACTGCTGTACTGCCGAAAATTCTGGCAGTAGGGCTGTACTGCTGTACTGCCGAAAAATTCTAGCAGTAAGGCTGTACTGCTGTACTGCCGAAAATTCTGGCAGTAGGGCTGTACTGCTGGCAGTAGGGCTGTACTGCTGTACTGCCGAAAATTCTGGCAGTAGGGCTGTACTGCTGTACTGCTGTTACTGCTGTCTTCACATACATTATGACATGAGGGTAGTGGGTTTGTATTTAAGTTCCAATTACGTATTTTATCCGGTTACATTTGAGTACCATTTTACAGTTTTATCATCTGTTTTGGCAACACCACTTTTTTCGTGTAGTGATGGCTGTACAACTTAATCTTATTGTAACTAATAACTTTATTATAACTGTAGCAGAGGTACATGTATAATACAGAATTTGTACTCCTTTGTTTTTAACTCGAGAGGTTGGGGCTTTTAATTTCAGTTCGGACCATGATTTTTTTTACCAGGTTGCAGAACTTCACAAACCCAGGCCAATAGCGCAGTTGGTAGCGTGCCTAGATTTGGAATCTCAGGTCTGAGGGGGTGCGAGTGCGAATCCCACCCGGGGAAGATATACCCTTTCTTGAAAATTTGATAATAATGTCGATTTTCTCCATTGATAAGATAATATAGAGAAGTTTCCTGTCTTGTGAAAGGGTAGGTGAGTACTGGTTATAGACAATGGTCCAGGAAAGCCAGGTTAGGTACGCTGGACGCTGTAAAATGACCTACAATTGTGTTGACACGGCATTAACTCCAATCAATAAATGTAAATAAACAGAGCATCATTAAGTCTTTTGGAAACAAACATCAATCTTTCTGGTTCATATTTAATTATTGTCACCATTTGTTATTAGTTACAGCTTGAAGTTCTCACTAAGAGACCAAGAGAGATTAATGCTTAGAAAAAGTTTTTTTCATGTGTTGTGTACAGTCACATAGACATGACAAGGTTTGTGCAGAATTTATTTATCATTTTTTGCGCTCTTTATTATTGGTATATAGTTACAACTTGGTGAATGATTGATGTTTGAAATATATTTTTTTCCAGTTAGCAGTCAAGACCTTATTTCATTAGCTTAGGGCAAAGGTCTTATGTGGAGTTGAACTCTGGCTAGTAAGATTTACTAAATCCGTATGGTTTGGCTATATTACAATTTGTACACCATGAGATTTAAGGCGCGATATGACCTTTATGTGTTGGTGCGCCGTAAAACCCAAACAAACAGATAAAAGATTGTGGGGCTTGTTGATAGTTTTTACCGTGCGACATAAGAAATTGGGCTTGAAATTAACTTGTTATAATTGCAGCGCTGGGTTGAGTGTTTTATTTTTTATGTAATTTCTCTTTTTGTTTACTGTAGGACACTAAATAAATGAAATCTATTTGTGACTTGCTTAAAAAGTTTAATGTTATACTCATTGATTCAATTCCTCAGCACTGCCTTAATGATGTGTAGGTAACAAATTACTGGTTTATAACTGAGTAATTAATATAACTTAAGTTCAGCCTTATTGTACATCTTTACAATTTTATTTCAGCCCTAAGATAATCATGAATAACTTTATAAACTAGTCAACTTCTGGTTTCTGGGGTTCTACGGCTTTATGCTACTGAAATGGAGAATATTGTTTTAGAGTAAACCGAATAAATTATAGGAACGACATCAAGCTTGCTTCACATACTTAGTTTTCTGCTGTCAGGTAACTTCAGTTCTGGTAACTTCAGTATAACCAGCATTATAGAAACCTGTAAACCTGTCTGACTAAGTTTTGGTTGGTTTGATATGATTTAATTAGACTACTTCATGAGCATGTTTTAGACCATCAGATCTAAAATTTAGGCCATAAGTTTGGCTAGTTGGCCAAATATTGTTTCAAGTGTGCCCGATGACATGGTTTTCTATTGTCATATGAAGATTTATGCTATGGAATGAAATACATGTACTACAGTTATATACAATGTACATACATGTATATTGTTGTTTATATATCATGTTTTTACATGTGATTCATTATTGAATTATTAGCAATTGCAATTAGAAGAAAACCAATTCACGAATTTTATACAGTTCTGTTAAGGATGGGAAACTGAATCTTAATAATTTTTATGTAATAGGCAAATTGCAATGTTGGTAAACTTCAAGTTGAAACAAGTTAGCTCCCGGGTATTGTTTATTGACTGTTTTAATCATAATCCACATAACACCAAATATAGCAGAGGTATGATTTGTTGTTATCATGAATACAATTTGAAAATAATATAATTACAACTTCATTTTCATTATTTAGTAATCATTTATATTGTTTCATTGCAGAGAGTATGAAAAAAAACCCAAAAATGTGGTATAAAGGATCAGTTATCATTGAATTAGTGCTACAAAAGTGACACATTATATACTTCATTGGTTTTCAGGTACTGATTTCTTTGATATTTTGTAAATTTCACTGCACTATCTTATTAACAGTACAGGTATTTTATTGTCTACTATCTGTACAAGTGCTTCACTGTCTAGTGTCACTATCAGTACTTGTGCTTCACTGTTTACTATCAGTACTAGTTTTAACTGGTATGGTGGAAGATGTTCATAGTCTTTCAGTATTTTTATTTTTTTAACTATCAGTACAAATGCTTCAATGCTCATGAACTATCTACTGATTTACTGGCTATTATCATTACCAGTGTTTTTGTAGTCCAAATAGTATGAGGGCTTCACTGTCTACTTTCAGCACTAGTTCTTCATTGTCAAGTATCCAGACTTATATTTCGCTGTCTGTTATCTGCACTAGTGCTTCACTGTCAAGTATGAGTACAAGTGCTTTAATGTCTACTATCAGTACCAAAGCTGCACTGTCTTGTATCAGTACTAGTGCTTTACAGTCTACTATCAGTACTAGTGCTGCACTGACATGTATCAGTATTAGTGATTAACAGTCTACTATCAGTACAAGTACTAAACTGTCTTGTATCAGTATTAGTGCTTCACAGACTACTATCAGTACTAGTGTTTTACTGTCTTGTATCAGTACTAGTACTTTGCAGTCTTCTATCAGTACTAGTGATGCACTGTCTTGTATCAGTACTAATGCTTTACAGTCTACTGTCAGTACTAGTGTTTTACTGTCTTGTATCAGTACTAGTGCTTTGCAGTCTTCTATCAGTACTAGTGTTGCACAGTCTTGTATCAGTACTAGTGTGGCACAGACTTCTACCAACTAGTGCTGCACTGTCCTCTATCAGAACTAGTGCTTCTGTGTTTTGTATCAATACCAGTCCTTTACAGTTTACTTTTAGTACTTGTCTTTCACTGTCTTGTTTCAGTATAAGTGTTTCACAGTCATGGTTAAGTACTAATGCTTTCAGTCTTGTATGAGTAATTGAATTTCAGTCTTGTATTAGTACAACTGTTTAACTATCAAGTTAACAGTACCAGTAATTTATGTTTCGAATTGTATTATTGTTATCAAACTAGTCTTATGAATACCTTTGACATTCTTGGTTGTACATTGTACATAAATGTTTGTAGTCAATATTTAGTATTGTTAATTTTTCAGAATGCACTTACATGTTGCTTTTTGTCATTGTAGGTAAGTTTAGATGAAATATCATCAGAATATGTTCAGAAGAGTGTTATTAAAAAAGGCAAGTGTGAAAAGTTTTTGGATGGTAGAACTTACTATCAAACCATAAGCCTCCTCAATATTCCAGCTGCTGTTGTAATCTGAAGAACCTTAGGGTTTTGATATATATACTGGAAAATGATGCTTAAAATGGTCTATTATGTTAATTTACTACTTGTTATCTGTTACTCAGAGCCCTCTCTTGCAATCTATCTGGTAGTTATCATTTTTTCTCTCTCTTTCTGTCTCTCTGTCTGTCCGTCCCTACCTCTGTACCTCTTGTACTCTATCACTCAGTTTTTTTTCTTTTGATCTATCATCCAAGTGTCTAACTTGTGTATTTTATCAGTAAATTTCCTCTCTTTTGTACTGTATCACTCACTTTTCTCACCTATGTATACTTATCTCCTACTTCTCCCACTAATGTTCTTAATCACTCAATTCCCTCACTCACATTCTCTATCACACACTTTTCTTACTCATGTTCTCAATCACCCAGTTCTCTCTCTTGTTCTTTTTCATACACTTCTCTCACTTAATTTTTTAACCTCTCAGTCCTCTCTATCATTCTCTATCACACACTTATCTAACTCTTGTATTCTTTCTCTCAGTTCTCTCTCTCATGCCTTTTATTCTCCTTTTTGTACTCAAGCCGCCAAGCTAGCTTAGTTGGATGCACGCAAGTCTACTGATGGAGGGGATGTAGGTTCCATTCCTGGGGGGCAATACACTTTCATGGAGTTGATCATGAAATTATTTCTATTGCCATTCTCCCTCCCACAAATGATTTTTGATAATGTAGGGCAGTTGTTAGTCACTTACGAAAGTATACGCTTAGTTGTTGTTAACGGCTAAATCCTGAGATTTTCCAGAAAGAGTGAGAAAGTTGACTGACTGCCTTTATATGACCGATACCATATGTTTCTAAAAGATGTAAAACCCATCAAAAACAACAAACTCAACATTTTAGCTCTCTCTAGTACTTAACCACTCAGCTCTCTTAAATAATTAACCACACAGTTGTCTCTTGCACTCTACCACTCAGCTCTCTCTAGTATTCCATCACTCAACTCTCTAGTACTCTACTACTCTGCTCTCTCTTGCACTCCATCACTCAGCTCTCTCTAGTATTCCACCACTCAACTCTCTAGTACTCTACTACTCTGCTCTCTCTTGCACTCCATCACTCAGCTCTCTCTAGTACTCCACCAATCAACTCTGTAGTACTCTACCACTCTGCTCTCTCTTGCACTCCACCACTCTGCTCTATCTAGTACTCCACCACTAAACTCTCTCTAGTATTTTTCCACTCAGCTCTCTTGTACTCCACCACTCAACTCTTTAGTACTCTACCACTCTGCTCTCTTTAGTACTCCACCAAAAAACTCTCTAGTACTCGATCACTCAGCTCTCTCTAGTACTCCACCACTCTGCTCTCTCTAGTACTCCACCACACAACTCTCTAGTACTCGATCACTCAGCTCTCTCTAGTACTCCAAAATTCAACTCTCTAGTACTCCACCACTCAACTCTCTAGTACACCATCACTCTGCTCTCTAGTACTCCACCACTCAGCTCTCTATTGTACTCTACCACTCGACTCTCTAGTACTCCAAAATTCAACTCTCTAGTACTCTACTACTCAACTCTCTAGTACTCTACCACTTAACTCTCTATTGTTCTTTGCCACTCTGCTCCCTCTAGTACTCCACCACTCAGCTTTTTCTAGTACTCCACCACTCAACTCACTTGTACTCTAATACTCAACACTCTCTAGTAATCCACCACTCTGCTATCTCTAGTACTTCACCATTCAACTCTCTTGTACTCTACCACTCAACTCTTTTTAGTAATTTACCACTCCACCACTCAGCTCTCTATTGTACTCTACCATTCAGCTCTCTATTGTTCTCTGCCACTCTGCTCTCTCTAGTACCCCACCACTCAGCTCTCTCTAGTACTCCACCACTCTGCTCTCTCTAGTACTCCACCACTCAGCTCTCTCTAGTACTCCACCACTCAGCTCTCTATTGTTCTCTACCACTCAGCTCTCTCTAGTACTCCATCACTCAACTCTCTCTAGTAATCCACCACTCAACTCTCTCTAGTACTCCACCACTCAGCTATCTCTCTAGTACTCCAAAATTCAACTCTCTAGTACTCCACCACTCAGCTCTCTCTAGTACCCCACCACTCAGCTCTCTCTAGTACTCCACCACTCAGCTCTCTCTAGTACTCCACCACTCAGCTCTCTATTGTTCTCTACCACTCAGCTCTCTCTAGTACTCCACCACTCAACTCTCTCTAGTACTCCACCACTCAGCTCTCTCTAGTACTCCACCACTCAGCTCTCTCTAGTACTCCACCACTCAGCTCTCTCTAGTACTCCACCACTCAGCTCTCTCTAGTACTCCACCACTCAGCTCTCTCTAGTAATCCACCACTCAGCTCTCTCTAGTACTCCACCACTCAACTCTCTTGTACTCTAATACTCAACTTGCTCTAGTAATCCACCACTCTGCTCTCTCTAGTACTCCACCACTCAGCTCTTTCTAGTACTCCACCACTCAGGTCTCTCTTGTACTCTAATACTCATCTCGCTCTAGTAATCCACCACCCTGTTCTCTCTACTACTCCACCACCAAACTCTTGTACTCTACCACTCAACTCTCTAGTAATTTACCACTCAGCTCTCTAGTACTCCATCACTCAACTCTCTAGTACTCTACCACTCAGGTCTCTCTAGTACTCTGCCACTCTGTTCTCTCTAGTACTCCACCACTCGGCTCTCTATTGTACTCTGCCACTCTGCTCTCTCTTGTATTCCACCACTCAACTCTCTTGTACTCTACCACTCAAATCTCTCTAGTACTCTGCCACTCAACTCACTAGTACTCCACCACTCAAGTCACTATTACTCTACCACTCAACGTTCTAGTGCTCTACCACTAAGCTCTCTCTAGTACTCTACCACTCTGCTCTCTCTAGTGCTCTACCACTCATCTCTCTCTAGTGCTCCACCACTCAACTTCCTCTCTAGTACTCTTGCAGGCAACTCTCTCTAGTTCTCTACCACTCAGCTCTCTCTCTCTCTCTCTTATACCTAACCATTAAACTATTTCTAGTACTTTACCACACTGTTCTCTCTAGTACTTAACCACTCATCTCTCTCTCGATATTAACAACACAGTTCTCTCTAGTACTCTACCACTAAGCTCTCTCTCTAATACTCTACCACTCAGCTCTCACTTGTAATAACCCTTCTGCTCTCTCTAGTACTCTACCATTGAGCTCTCTCTAGTACTCTACCACTCATCTTTCTCTAATACTCTACCACACATCATTTATCTCAAGAACTCCATCACTCAACTCTCTAGAACTCCATCACTCAACTCTCAGCTTACTCTAGTTCTTTATCACTCAGCTCTCTATTGTTCTTCACCACTCAGCTCTGCTCTCTCTAGTACACTAACACTCAGCTCTCTCTATTACTCCACCACTCAACTCTCTAGTACTCTACCACACAGTTCTTTCTCTCTAGTAATAAACAACACATTTCTTTCTTGTACTCTTCCACTTAGCTCTCTCTTATACACTCAGCTCTAATTTGTAAAAACCACTCTTCTATCTTTAGTACTTCACCACTAAGCTCTCTCTTGTACTCCACAATTCAGCTCAATATAATACTCTACCACTCAGCTCACTATTGTACTTTACCACTCATCCCTCTCTAGTACTCTACCTCTCAGCTCTCTCTAGTACTCTACCATACAGCTCTCTCTAGTACTTAACCCCTCAGCCCTTTCTTGTACTCTACCATTCAGCTCTCTCTAGTACTCAAGCACTCAACTCTCTAGTACTCTACCACACAGTTCTCTCTAGTACTCGACCATTCAGCTCTTTCTGTTCCTAACCACTCAGTTCTTGCCAGAAATTAACAACATAGCTCTCTCTTAGTACTTCACCATTCAGCTCTTTCTCCCTCTCTAGTACTCTACCACTCAACTCACTCTAGTACTCTTGCAGTCTACTCTATGTAGTTTTCTACAGCTCAGCTCTCTCTAATACTCTACCACTCAGCTCTCTCTAATAGATAACCATTAATTTATCTTTAGTACTCAACAATTTAGCTCTTTCTAGTACTCTACCACTCAACTCTACAATTCTCTATTACTAAGCTCTCTGTAGTACTCTGCAACTCAGCTGTTTCTTGTACTCTAGCACTCTATTGTACTCTGCCACTCAGCTTTTTCTAGTACTTCACCACTCAGCTCTTTCTCTATTACTCTACCACCCAACTTTCTCTAGTTCTTCACCACTAAGCTGTCTTTAGTACTCCATCATTCAGCTCAATATAATACTTTGCCTCTCAGCTCTCTCTTGTACTTAACCACTCAGCTTTCTCTAGTATTACCACTCATCCCGCTATTGTACTTAGCCATTCAGTTCTCTCTTGTACTTTACCACTCACCTCTCTCTAGTACTTTACTACGTAGTTCTCTCTTGTACTATACCACTCAGCTCTCTCTATTACTCTACAACTCAGCTTTTTCTAGAAATCTTATGACTTATATCTTCCTAGTACATTGCCACTCAGCTCTCTCTAGTACTCTACCACTAATCTCTCTCTCTCTCTCTCTCTCTCTCTCTCTCTCTCTCTCTCTCTCTCTCTCTCTCTCTCTCTCTCTCTCTCTCTCTCTCTCTCTCTCTCTCTCTCTCTCTCTCTCTCTCTCTCTCTCTCTCTCTCTCTCTCTCTCTCTCTCTCGTCCTTTACCTTTCAGCTTTTACTAGTACATCACCACTCAGCTCTTTTTCTGGTACTCTACCACTCAGTTTTTTTGAGTAATCTATGACTTATCTCTCTCTAGTACTTCACCACTCAGCTCTCTTTAATACTCTACCACTCAGCTCTCTATCGTACTTTACCTCTCAGCTATCTTTAGAAATTTATCACACAGCTCCCTCTAATACTACGTCACTTAGCTATCTCTATTCCACTACTCAGCTCTCTATTGTACATCACCACTCAGCTCTCTTAAGGACTATATTATTTAGTTCTCTATTATACATCACCACTCAGCTCTCTTATGTACTCTATTATTCAGTTCTCTATTGTACATCACCACTCAGCTCTCTCAAGTACTCAGCTCTCTCTCTCTTGTACTGTACCACTCAGCTCTCTCTTGTACTTCACCACTCGGCTCTCTTTTGTACGCCACCACTCAGCTCTCTTTTGTACTCTACCACTCAGCTCTGTTTAGTACTTTCTCTCAGTTCTCTCTCTTGAACCACATCTCTCAGTTCTCTCTTTTGTACCATATCTCTCAGTTCTCTCTGTTGTACCACATCTTTCAGTTCTCTCACTTTAAACATAATATTATGTTACAGTTTTGTCTGTTGTACCAAATCACTCTGTTCTTTCTATTGAATCACATCTCTCAGTTCTCTCTTTTGTACCATATCTCTCAGTTCTCTATGTTGTACCACATCTTTCAGTTCTCTCACTTTAAACATAATATTATGTTACAGTTCTCTCTGTTGTACCAAATCACTCTGTTCTTTCCATTGAATCACATTTTTCAGTTTTCTATATTGTACCACATCTATCCGTTCTCTCTCTTGTACCATATCTCTCAGTTCTCTCTCTTGTACCACATCTCCCAATTCTCTCTCTTGTACCACATCTCCCAATTCTCTCTCTTGTACTCCATCACTTAGTTCTCTCTTGAACTCCATCACTTAGTTCTCTCTCTTGTACTACATCATTTAGTTCTCTCTTGACCTCCATCACTTAGTTCTCTCTTGAACTCCATCACTTAGTTCTCTCTTGAACTCCATCACTTAGTTCTCTCTTGAACTCCATCACTTTGTTCTCTCTTGAACTCCATCACTTAGTTCTCTCTTGAACTCCATCACTTAGTTCTCTCTTGAACTCCATCACTTAGTTCTCTCTAGAACTCCATCACTTAGTTCTCTCTTGAACTACATCACTTAGTTCTCTCTCTTGTACCACATCTCTCTGTTCTCTCTCTTGTACCACATCTCCCAGTTCTCTCTCTTGTACCACATCTCCCAATTCTCTCTCTTGTACTCCATCACGTAGTTCTCTCTTGAACTCCATCACCTAGTTTTCTCTCTTGTACTCCATCACTTAGTTCTTTCTCTTAAACTCCATCACTTAGTTCTCTCTCTTGTACTCCATCACTTAGTTCTCTCTCTTGTACTCCGTCACTTAGTTCTCTCTCTTGTACTCTATCACTTAGTTCTCTCTCTTGTACTCAATCACTTAGTTCTCTCTCTTGTACTCCATCCTTTAGTTCTCTCTCTTGTACTCCATCACTTAGTTCTCTTTCTTGTACTCCATCACTTTGTTCTCTCTCTTGTACTCCATCACTTATTTGTCGCTCTTGTACTGCATCACTAAGTTCTGTCTCTTGTACTGCATCACTTAGTTCTGTCTCTTTAACTGCATCACTTAGTTATCTCTCGTACTCCATCACTTAGTTCTCTCTCTTGTACTCCATCACTTAGATCTCTTTCTTGTACTGCATCACTTAGTTCTCTCTCTTGTACTCCATCACTTAGTTCTCTCTCTTGTACTCAATCACTTAGTTCTCTCTCTCTTGTACTCCATCCTTTAGTTCTCTCTCTTGTACTCCATCACTTAGTTCTCTCTCTTGTACTCCATCACTTAGTTCTCTCTCTTTTTACTCAATCACTTAGTTCTCTCTCTTGTACTCCATTCTTTAGTTCTCTCTTTTGTACTTCATCACTTAGTTCTCTCTCTTGTACTCAATCACTTAGTTCTCTCTCTTGTACTCCATCCTTTAGTTCTCTCTTTTGTACTCCATCACTTATTTCTCTCTCTTGTACTCCATCACTTAGATCTCTCTCTTGTACTCCATCACTTAGTTCTCTCTCTTGTACTCCATCACTTAGTTCTCTCTCTTGTACTCCATCCTTTAGTTCTCTCTTTTGTACTTCATCTTTTAGTTCTCTCTCTTGTACTCCATCACTTAGTTCTCTCTCTTGTACTCCATCACTTAGTTCTCTCTCTTGTACTCTATCCTTTAGTTCTCTCTCTTGTACTCCATCCTTTAGTTCTCTCTCTTGTACTCCATCCTTTAGTTCTCTCTCTTGTACTCCATCCTTTAGTTCTCTCTCTTGTACTCAATCACTTAGTTCTCTCTCTTGTACTCCATCCTTTAGTTCTCTCTCTTGTACTCCATCACTTAGTTCTCTCTCTTGTACTCCATCCTTTAGTTCTCTCTCTTGTACTCAATCACTTAGTTCTCTCTCTTGTATTCTATCACTTAGTTCTCTCTCTTGTACTCTATCACTTAGTTCTCTCTCTTGTACTCTATCACTTAGTTCTCTATCTTGTACTCAATCACTTAGTTCTCTCTCTTGTACTCAATCACTTAGTTCTCTCTCTTGTACTCTATCACTTAATTCTCTCTCTTGTACTCTATCACTTAGTTCTCTCTCTTGTACTCTATCACTTAGTTCTCTCTCTTGTACTCTATCACTTAGTTCTCTATCTTGTACTCAATCACTTAGTTCTCTCTCTTGTACTCTATCACTTAGTTCTCTCTCTTGTACTCAATCACTTAGTTCTCTCTCTTGTACTCCATCCTTTAGTTCTCTCTCTTGTACTGAATCACTTAGTTCTCTCTCTTGTACTCCATCCTTTAGTTCTCTCTCTTGTACTCAATCACTTAGTTCTCTCTCTTGTACTCCATCACTTATTTCTCTCTCTTGTACTCAATCACTTAGTTCTCCCTCTTGTACTTCATCACTTATTTCTCTTTCTTGTACTCCATCACTTAGTTCTGTCTCTTTTACTCTATCCTTTAGTTTTCTCTCTTGTACTCAATCACGTACATTTTCTCTTGTTTCCCATCTCTCAGCACTGTCTCTTGCATCCATCACTGAACTCTCTCCCTTGTACCCCATGCCACTTAGTTCCTGTACTCCATCATTTGCAGGGCTAAATACTAACCGGTTTTGCTTGGTGGCCAGCTGGACCACTGACTGTAAAATCCTGGTGGCCCAGAAATTTTTTTAGTGGTCCACCACTTTTTGCAGTACAACATGCAAATTATGTTCCAGATTTACATGCATTTTTCTTAAAATTGACTTTCATACAAATATTCAGTACACTGAGGCAAAGTATGATGAGTATCATGAATGAAAATCAAAACTTCTATGTGAAATGCAAACGAAAGGAGTACTTGCATGAATTTATAGACTCAAATCTTGCCATTTACCCTAACCATGTAAAATCGGATTTACTATACCCACTGAACATTTGGACTGTCCAAACACATTCCTTTGTGAAAGTATGTTAGGCCACAAGTTGATGATATGTTCTACGGATTTTTTCAGAAAAAAATGGGTCGAACAAGCGAAGAAAAATATTCAAAAAAATCTTCATTCAGTTGCTTTATAATAGCAGTTTGACCAAATTTTTATGAGCGAGCGAGGGAATAAAAATATATTTTTTGTAAAACTGTCAAAATTAAGGTGCAAGCGAATCCATAGAACGTATGATCAATTTGTACTTTCTTCGGCTCGCTAACACCATCGATAAAATGCCACATATTCTACGTTAAAGTTGACAAAAGGGCGCTGCCATGTTGTTAGTGTTAAAACCCGTCCCGCAGAGGAACAGATAAGGTTTGGGGTGTATTGGGTATTTACTCCCAGTTTTCCAGACAATTGAGTTATGCCATTTCCAATAGAGTGCGTAATTTTTTTTTTACTCCAAGATATTTCACTGGATTGAGTATTTTCCATTTATATGACGATAAATTGAGTACTTATAAAAAACATGGAACTAGGTATGCACAAATATACTTATAAATATTTATTGAAGATATTGTAACTAGGACAGCAAACACCAGTGCTTTTTCACAATTTTGGGAATATGACCCATACCCCTACAATTGGGAATTTTATCGGCATTTTGGTTTAAATTGGGAAAATATAATGTCAAACCAATCGGTAACAATAGCATTCAAAACTATGACTTCAGTTTTTATTCTCCATTAAATTTGATTGTCAGAACTTTACAAAGCAAGATCTTTCAGACTCTTACTATTAGATGCATGTTTTTTAAGCAATTAACAACAGCCTCAAGCTGGTTATAGTCTAATGACTTAGAATGACAACATATCATCTCTAGAGGATCCAAAAGAGACAGTCCCATCCTATTGCATAAAACAGTTCACAGGGAATTCATAATGCTGAAAACCCTTTCAACGCTTGCTGTTTTGTTTTGAAGAATCTTGCTTTGACCAAGCAGACAGAACATTGCAGGAAAATGTTTCAAAGATCTCACTAGAATATAGTTCACAGGAGTGGAAAAATCTACAAAATAATGACTTGATTTGAAAATGACTTTTCTGTATCAAATAACAATTTGTCAGTTATTTGATTATTTGAAATGCTGATTAATCAACAAACTGTTTAATTCAACTAACTTTTTGGTTATTCTAACTCTTTGTCATTGATTACCATAATTACATAATGATAATGATAAACACAGTATAGTTATGATAGCTTCAGCAGTATTTTAATTGAATTAAAAAAAACATATAATTATGCTTCATTTTTAAAATTACACCGAAACTAATGTTAGCCAGTAAAAATATGTCTGGCATTTTGACATTTGTTTCAACAATGAACACCAGAAAACGGGAACGCAAGTTCGAATTTGTCGGTTCCTGGTGCATTGTTTGCTAAATTAAGAAAAACAAATGAAAAATTATAAGCTTATTACATTAATAATGAAGATTTAAGAATGTTTTACTTAATTTGCGATAGCGTGGGTCGTGAAAATATATGACAATAAGTCATCATGATTGAAGGGATTTTATTTTTACGAAATACAATACTAAATTATATATTATAAAATATTTTTGTTGTAAAATAATACAAAACACTATAAAATTAACTTACACAAGACGGTGTTATTGACAATTATCGGGGGTAATTTTAACAAAGAAAAAAAGGACTTCCTGGGATCGCCGATATCATTTTATAAAGTTTTATATATAATACAATTTGAAAAATTAGGTCACGCTTGTTTTAAGAATACATTTTTCATGACGATTAATTTATATTAGACTCTATGATTACATAATGAGACATTGCAATTATGTCATTGTTACGCTATCAAACATCGACAAAGAAAGTGTGAAAAAATGCCGACACACATCTTAAAATGTTTACCTCAATTTCCGCTCAAACTGCAAACACATATTTGTCCTCAAACAAAGGATTAATATTGATTTAATTGCTGCAAACAATTAAAATATATATATATGCGCTATTTCCAATGTACTCTGACGCGTATAGGTAAAGGTATATACAGATGTTATCGAGCGTGTAATCATAACTCGGCGACTTTATTATCGATTGTGTGACATCCTTGTGCATACTTATGTCGGCGAGTTAATCTCATAGCGTGTGAACGACAATTGAGTTTTAATGAGATGTAATTGGCATGTAATTGTCGCGTGAAGTTTCATTTTTCGCATCTCTTATCTGACCAGTTTCGATTTTTTATTTACGTTCGATTCGCGGCGATTTCGAGACTTTATGAGTAAAGGAGTTTTTAATTGGGTTATGATACGCAATTCTTATAGGGGTTTTGATATTTTTTATTGCGTATTTACGCAGATACGCAGCTTATCTGTTCCTATGCGTCCCGTTCGGATCTGACGCGTTAACATTGCGGATAATTGCGTTTAATCTACGGCCCGTTTTCAGTCGCCGGCTGGACGACCATTTCAAAATTTTAGGTGGTCCATACGAAAATAAGGTCGCCATGGGCGACTGGGCGACCGCTAATTTTCAGCCCTGATTTGAACACTAAACTAGGTGGGTTTTCATATGCCTGTGCCATTTTAAAATGATGGTGATACTTACTTAGTCTAAACATTAATTGACCATGACCACTTTATGCAGGTAAATTGTAGAATCTGTAGGGAAATAGGTGACGACTGGCCACAAACAGTGGTTGCTGCTTGTAACAGGTGCAAAATAGAGGGATTTTATTGGGATGAAGCCAGATTGGCTTCTTACTGCAGGTAGTTAATGCAGGTTATACTGTATATCACACTTAGGTTTTCATGGTTAATATTTCTTATTCATTGAAAGTTTTCTTAATGAAATCTGCTTGATTACTGTTGAATGCACATGTGTTCATGTATATCTATATCTGTATGATATCTTCTTTCAGGTTTCCCAACAATTAGAAAAGCATTTTGATGATGATGTACGGATGACAACCAACACATTTTTTCAAGAGTATTTATTACCAAAATGTATATTTTACATTTAAAATTATCTGACATGTCGGGAGGTTTATCTCTTGGCAAGGACTCAAAACATCATGATGTAGAATGTTTAGATATTGTGTGAATCCACATGTGTATCCAAGACAATCTTTAAAATGTCGTACATGTGCTGGATAATTGATACACTGGTTTATCACTGGCTGCCTGAAATATTTATAGGTGGTGCATTAAAATTGCAATTTTTCTAAATATGTGACTAAAATAAATCATGATCAATTTAAATGTACTATATTTTATTGAACACAACATTTTCAAATTAGTTTTTCATGAATACATTGTATTGTTGTTTTATTTATTGTATGATTGTATTGAACTGTGTGATTGCATAAATTAAAACGTAAACCTTTATTATTTTCAAATATATACATGTATGTTCCTTATCACATACCACATCTCATGTGACTAATACTTACTAACTCGAAAACACTTTTCCTCCGTGGATCATGAAAATTGTATCCCTGATGCTAGTTTTTGCAGTGGATTCCTTCTCAAGTAATTATGGCATTAGCATAAACGACCGACACTGCCAGTGAAACTGAATTATTTTCATATTGCTTATTTTGTCGTGTCTTATTTTTATTTCTAAAAGATACTGAATGGATGAAACAAAATATTCAAAAAATAAAAAATTAGTTACCAATACAAGTTATAAAAATGACATCTTTAGATTTAAACTTGCACCTCTTCCAAAATTAGATTTTCTGTAGCAGCTCAAAAGCATCATACATGAATGTTCAGTCGTTAAATACATTGGTCATATACCGGAATATACTTTTTGTGATATTCTTTTTGAATGATAAATATTGTGATAATTAGTGTGTAAAAGATGCTTTAGTGATACAATGTGTGTGAAAAAAATGTCGTGATAAAATATTGTGTGAAGTTTGCTTTTGTGCTTTAAATAAATTTTGGGGTATACAGTGTGTAAGATGCTTAGTGATACATGTATACAGTGTGCAAAATACAATTGTGATATTTTAAGAGTTTATGTTCTGTGTGTAAGATGATATAACAAATATAATATTTTTTCACAGACCTCTTGTTATATTAAAACATGTCGCTGGGCTCAAATTTAACAACTTGCACTTGCACATTTTTGTGTTTTCAGTTTTTTTTCTCGCATGAAAAAATGAAATAAGCACTTGCGTTTTTCCTCTTACTTTAAGTAATATAACTATGTAAAAATATGTTATAAAACAACATAGTAATATATGTTAAAGTATAGAAAGAGCAAGGGCATTATTGTTGGTTAGACAAAGAATATCAAAAATACACGAAAATTGGCGAGTTTAAAATCAGTTTAAACTGGCATTTTGCAAGTACATGTGTGTATGTTAGATTACATTTGAGCCCTGCATGTACTGATATATGCACTTGTGATACGGGTTAATAGTATCTTGACTTTTTGTTTTGTCAATAAAGATTTAAAGTTACTTACTCAGGATGATTTCACGAGCATGCGTGATCGGCGCGATATGACCTTTCTGTGTTGTTGCGCCGTAAAACCCAAACAAACAAACGAGCATGCGCGACTACTAAGAATTTGAATATCGTATGAAATGTGTGATATATACGGTCAGACATTTATCGCTAATTTGCACAAACGTATATTCACACGATGTATCTGCGATAAATTCGACCGAATATGTCACACACGTGTGCCATTTAGGCTACGTTATGTGACATATACGGTCTAACACTGCATAACATCACGACGTCGCTCGATTTTCTCTAAATGTCGCAACTCGGACGCTAGATGTCACAGTTACCCTTAGGTCTATGACAAAAAGTAATTAAACAATTCTTCTCGTCTGAAACCGCTAAGCCTAGAGCTTTGATATTTGACCAATAGACCATTTGACCATTATTTAATGTTCCTCTTTAAGTTTGCTAAAATTATGTCACTTTCAAAAAACAGGCTGTACAGTTTTACTATTATTATATATTGAAATTAAAAAAAATGTTCTCTAAAATTGAGAGCTTTGTTTGTTTGTATGTAGCAGCATGGTCCTTTGTCTAGTGTGGTTCAATCATGAAATCTTAAATTATTATACTTTTTCTAAACCATAAAATGGTTCTTAGATAGTAACATTAAACGATATATAAGTATCATTTATACAACAAATTATTTGTTATTTTACTTGAAAATCAAGTGGGAGTTGGTGTCAGCCATGGAATTATACCCCTCCAAATTAGCCAAGCATGAGAGCAAACAAAACCCTAGGGTTCTTTGCCAGGAGTATTAAGGTAGTTTAACTACATTCGTTTTTCGGCATTAAATACTTTAATCCGGTCCCATCGTGAGTATGACTTCGAAGTATAGACGCCATATTCCCCGAGTCAAATTGATCAAACTATTCCGTAAGCGTAGAGCAGCCCGATGAATAAGAGGTGAATTTTACCAGACTTTTCCTAGACCTTAATCTACTAGGACTAGAGCTTTGAAAGATAGACGCCACTTTATCACGTATGCACATTTCATAAACAGCTGGTTGCTTCATGTATCTCCCTATTCACATGATTATTTAACTCCCTGTACTCACCCCAAACATCCATCTCATGTCATACAGATAAATGACTGCAACTATGGCCAACTTTAAGCATTTCTTTTTAAGAACAATAATCATTTCATTGGAATCAAATTCTCCAGATATGCCCCCTTTCCTACCCTTGAGCAATCCAATGCTGCAATGCCCTGTATAACACATGTCTCAACGTAGCTTTACAGTGCTGATTGTTTTGACTTGTGATTTTTAAACCGAACACAATCTCCATTGTTTTAATTTTTTATCATTTTTTACAACTTGGCTAGAAAGATAAAGCCTACATGTTAAGAACCCGTTAGGAGTTATCTACATTAGTGGGAAATTGATAGATTGAGTGATTCCAGAAATTCACACATTTACTTTAGTTTAAACACAACAAACTCGCTTTAGCACTGACGAATTCCAGGGCATTTTTTCACCATACATATATTTAATATTCCAAAAATGACCTTTTTTCCAATTATTTTTAATATTTTTATATCATGGCTGTTTATTACATTTCTATGTACATCTACAATATTAAAGTGACTTTCATACCTTCCAAACATTTGTGTTATATGCGTGCTACATCACAAATAGGTGTCGATGCACAACATGAAATAAATAAATTAATTTAAGTGTACTTATTGCAGATATAGTAGCACAACATAGGCAATGTTCTGGTGCATATGAAAGTCATGTGACATTCTATTGTCTTTTATAGAGCTTATAATTTATATCTATCACCCTCTACAATGTCAGTATGCCCTTAAGGTGAAGTAAGCTTTATTTGCGCTTCTGAAAAGGCGCTATTATGAGTATATTACCAGCACAATACTCATAAATACAACACAAGGTAAGCGCTTGCGGCGCAAGCTAATTTTTTTTACGACGACCTCATCAACGTCATTAATTGCAACAATATTGAATAGTTTATACCCCAACGATGAACTGTTTTTCATCAGATATATTTAAATTTTGTCTAAAAATGTTACGTTGAAATAAGTTAGTATTTGAGACTACACACATTTGACATGTGTATTTCTTGTGTAAAAATCTCTAAATTGTCCCATAACTCGAATGAAACATCTCCGCGCATTGTCACTCTTCCGTCTTTTTCTAGAACGCCAGACATTCTCAACGTTAACGTCGTTTGTTCATCCTTTATTTAACAAAGCCAAACCCCAAAATTAAGCCGGCTCCATTCATCTAAAAACAATTTGTGCCACTCAAAAATAGTGTACGGCTAACAGTGTCCATACGTGGCAATTGTTAAATCATTTTAAATGTTTCTGTCTGAGATTGTCCTTCTTGCGTATAAAATCGTACAAACGCGCGATATTTACTTTATTTGTTTAGACGACAGCATTTTTGGACGTTGGACATTGCAACCATGGATGCTTGTTACTTGATTTCTTCGTAGTCTTTTATCTAAATGACATCAAAATATGACACAACATTGCTACTATGTAACGTTACGTTTTGGCGAAATTTGAACATTTTGATTTATTTTGTTAGTTTACGACAAAGCATAATCTAACAGTCTTATGTCATGTAATTTGAGCTGCGGCGCCTCAGCAATTCCATAGTTATTAAAGAATAGTTTGCTACGGACTGGATTTAGATTTGTGTGTTATATTTCTCCCATTCAAGGAAGAGTGTTTGCTCTTTCTTATGGTGTAAACTTTATACATGTGCGGTAAATATTGTTGTCTCTATGTTACCAGTCATGACTTAGTTGACACTGAATTTAAGTGATTGAAAACAACAATTTATAGATCTGAATTTAAATTAAAATTACCCAAAGAGACGCAGGGTGAATTATTTGAAAACATCGTACCTTACTTGAAAGTTTTGATCAGACATGCGAGAGTTACAAATCTCGACAACAAGGGCGACAACTAATAAACCACTATCATGAGTATTGTTTGTCAAATTATTCCCCCTTGATTTCACCTGTAACAATTAGGTCAAAATCATTTCAATGCATATTTTGTCAAATGTTGGTTTAGAAATAGATTATTTCAGTAATCAAATGCTTGTCATTATCTGCCTCACATAGTGTCTATATGAATTTAACAATAATATCAATATGGTTCGGTTTGTGTTCTGTTTTTAACGAATTTAGAATCTACAGTTAGGCGAAAAACAGAGTTCGACGGGGTGATCTCAAAACGACAATAATTGTTTTTTATACTATTTTTCGACTACACAACCCGGGTCGGTAGCGCAGTTGATAGCGCGTCTGGATTTCGAAGCTAGTGTCCCGAAAAGGGGTACGGGTTCGAATTCCACACTGGGAGGTAATATCCTTCCATGAAATTTGACATTAATGTCATTTTTTCCTCTATTAATACGGTATATGGAGAGGTTTCCGGTCTTGTGAAAGGATAGGTGAGTACTGGTTATAGACAATGGTCCGGGAAAGCTAAGTTAGGTGTGCTGGACGCCGTTATATGACATATACGATGTGTTGCTACGGCGTTAAATCCGACAAAATAAATAAATTTTCGACTCTATACATAAGGGTTATTTCAACAAAAACGTATTACAATGTTACAGTTTTAACAGTCCTTCATGAATGATGGGTTGTACAGGTTAGTTTCAAGGTTTGACATTGTGTCTTACATATAAACAGTAGAATGTGACTAGGATATAACGTCAGTGACTTGACAAAGTCGCTCGGTTAGCTCAGTTGGTAGCACATAAGTCTACTCATCAAGGGATTGCAGGTTATTTTCCGGGGAATAACTTTCGTGGAGCTTGACCTAGAAATTAATTTCAAAGGTCTTTATTTTTGCCATTTATTAAATATCATGAAGGTCAGTTAAGTCACTGACAGAAGCAAGCGTCAAGTTACTGGATTATAGCTTAACCCAGAGTTATAGCCTTTGAGGGAACGTTGAGTACGACTGACAGCCGTGATATGGCATATTACAATATATAATATAATTCAAAGGATGCTACAATGACACGGCTTCCTAACTTTATCAACCCTTCAACCACCAAGGAATAGCCCATCCTAAATAAGTCAGAAATTATTCAGGAACTGCAACAATAAGGCCCTTTATCAAGACTATCGTATACTGTCCATGAGCTTCAAATAATTTCAAGCATTGAATTATTACATATACATGGATCGTGAAACAAGTTCTTGCAACTTAGATTTATCACACTTGAGTCCGTTTTCTGGTTCCTAGCATTGCGCAGTAACGATAAAGTTTCCTGCTCAAGAAATCAATGAGATTGATTTGGTATTTAAATTAAACCAACTCGGATCATGTTAACTGTCCAATGTCATAACCACTCGGCCACGCAATCTCTGTATATTAGACTCTATCGGACTGTGTTTGTCACTTCCTCTTCAAGATGAAAGTTGATCGAAACCGAAAGTAGAAGAAACTACATACAAATGATATTTAGCTCAGTTAGTAGCACGCAAGTCGACTGATCGAGGGATCGCAGGTTCGATTCCCCGGCGGGGCATACTTTCGTGAAGCTTGGTCATGAAATTATTTCTACGGTCATTCTCCCTTCTACCATTAATTCTAAATTATGTACGGCAGTTGTCAGTCACTGACGAAAGTATGTGCCTAGTAGTTGATTAACAGCTAAATTCAGAGATTTAGTCTTTCCAGGAACAGTGAGTAGGTTGACTGACCGCTGTTATATGACCTATACAATGTCTTGCTACGGCGTTAAACCCCAACAAAAAAGGAAGAAAAAGAAACGGGTACTAATCTTTCAAATCAAAATGTTTTGACTGGTTTATTGTTTATATTATTAGTATTATATTCTATAGACTTCAAAGTTATGTATCTATATCTGTATGACGATGTGACCACGGCTTACGTAATGCGTCTGGAGAGCGCTCTGTGGTCAGCCACGACCAGGAAGAAGTTACTTGAAGCTCTTAATTAACCTGACACACGCGGTATTTCCTTCTAGGGCGTTCCAGTCGTGTATTGTTTTTACAAAATGATTTTTATATTGCTTGGTTTTAGAAAAAAATAAATAAAACAACTCGAATGGTTTATACTGCTGTTTTTATATCTTCTGTTAATGAATATAACTATCGAGGTACAGGGGCTTTAAGAAAGTGTTTATTCCTGTGTATAAATTACTTTGAAATGTTCCCCGATGTTCTATTTTTTCACATTTGTCTCCCTTGGGATACATTAACATTTAAACCTCGAGTTCGGCAAATTGTTGTAACATAACTTCCTGGTACAAAGTACATAGGTCTGCATAGTTTTGTGGAGACACCTAACTTAGTACATTGATACGACTATTATAGTTAAAATGACCATTGTTCAATGCCAAGAAATGAAGTAAATATGTAGTTAATTATTATATTAGGCCTATTAACGTTTAAAAAGGTAGGGCACACATGTGTGTATATGCACTTCATGCATAGAAGCAAAACTGTATACATACATGTATACAAAAAAATCAATAGATACAGTATTTGAATGTCAAATATATATTTTTACTAATATTTAGTCATTAATCTTCCGATAGCTGATGTCAGCCGTAAGTCATGTAAATAACCTACTTTCGGTTTCGCATTATGACGTCAAATTATATCGTACGATATGACTCATCACTTCCTTTTGTTATCAACAATTCATCTAGCAAATACTGTACAATTCTCAAAATTTTACTCATATATAATTATTAGAATTTCATCTTCAGCCTATGTGCGTAATCAAAGTATAGTACTTTTATGTAGCATACTTTATGCACATGAAACAGAGCGAAATTAGACTACATATTTCTACTTATGAGTATAGTTCACCGGCGGATGCAGGGGTGTGGGTTCTGGGGACTAGAACAAAAGTTAAGGAAACGTTCATTGATTCGAATCTAGTGATTTCTACATGTCTATGCAATGGATGTAGTATGTTATGTATTTTAACTACACGTACAAGTATTTTTAAAGGCTATGAGATGGTGTACTTGGAGTAAAAAATAATAAGGAAAATCCGATTACTAATCACGTAGTTCTATCGCCCTGATTCAAATATATTCTTTCCTCGTTAATATTCATAGCTCGAATTATTGCTTGTATTTTAATGTACAGAACAGAACAGAACTGAGCAGAGCAGAGCAAAGCATTTAAAAAGCAATGTCGTATTCAAGAGAACGGAGACGTGACACCTTAGTGAAATAGAAGCCTGGATTCGAATCCCACCTGAATCACTGCTATAGTATTGTGCATGACATTTCTTCACTTCGCTATATAGATAATTGGGGTGCTTTTAAGGGCGGTATTGATCACGTTGTGTCAGTGGTCAGCTACTGTCACAATTAAAACAACAACAAAAACACCAGAATTATGTAGATAGAAAAGATACAATAAGCCAATCTCCGTAAACAGAGATCCTGTTCTACTCGCATTGTCGTACTATATTAGCGAGTATGCGAGCAGTAAAATTTTAGATCGGGTTTTAATCAGATTGACCTTAAGCCTACTGGGACTTGTAGCTGTAAAGTCGTTATGCATGAAACCTTAGCTATAAAACACAATAAAAAGTAATCCCCTCATTTCTAGGTTCGCCTATAAATCGTTTCATATTTACTAATCGATTAGGAACGCACTGCTTTTGCCATACGCTTACTCAAGCTATGTAGCAACGCGTTATGTAATAAAAGTGCAAAATGTAATAAAATTTAAAATCTATATAAAAGTTTATATAACACAGTAAAACACTATCAGTATATGTATTATTGCTTTTTTAGTCAATGTTAATCATTAATTGACACATTTTAAGGTAGTCCAGCCAATTTCAACATTTTTTTACATTTTGACATTTTATTACATTTCGGGTTGACTAAGTCGACACGTAATGTAATAAATCAAAATGTAATAAATGTTAGTTGGGTAAGTGTTCCAAAGATTTTGACAATGTACCTGAATGAAAGTTTTAATACCGAAATAACCTTGTAAACTAAGAAAAGGGTTTGCCGTGTTCATACTTAGTCGTCTGCACTCGATGTTGCAAAATGAAATAAAATAAATAACATTTTGAAAATTAGCAACAATCCTCAATTACTTTGAAATATTTTCAAAATACATTTACGGTCGACATATGTCGCTTTTAAGGTAAGTCTTAACTCATATTAATGTTATAACTCATAGTAAGGTATTCCACTTGCATTTAACAAATTATTACATTTTGAACATTTTATCCCATTTCGAGTTGACTAAGTTGACACGTAATGTAATAAGACAAAATGTACCCTAACAATCCGCAATTACTTTGAATTTTTTTAAAATGCATATATTATCGACATTTGTTGCTTTTAAGGCATGTCTTAACTGATATAACATTTTAATTCTTGTTAAGGTATTCCTCCTGTATTTAACAAGTTATTACATTTTGAACATTGTATTACACTTCGCGTTGGCTAAGTTGACACGTTATGTAATAGGTCAAAATGTAATAAAATGTAAGTTGGGTTATAATTCGAACTGGTTTGACAATTTTGAGCCCGAATGAATGTTTTAATACCGAAATAACCTTTTGCACTAAGAAAAGGTTTGCAATGTTCATACTTAGTCTTTTGCACTAGATGTGCAAAATGTAATTAAATTTTGAAATTAAGAAATAATCCTCAATTACTTTGAATTTTTTTGAAAATATATATACATGTATTATCGACATTTGTCGCTTTTAAGGCATGTCTTAACTCAAATAAGTTTATTAATTCTTGTTAAGGTATTCCTCCTGCATTTAACAAGTTATTACATTTTGAACATTTTATTACATTTCGCGTTGACTAAGTTGACACGTTATGTAATAAGTCAAAATGTTATAAAATATTAGTTGGGTTAGGGTTTCAAAGATTTTGACAATTTTGAGCCCGAATGAATGTTTCAATACCGAAATGACCTATTGCACAGAGAAAAAGGTTTGCCATGCTGATACTTAGTCGTATTCCAGCCTTTTTCAGCATTTATTACATTTTGAACATTTTATTACATTTCGGGTTGACTAAGTCGACACGTTATGTAATAAATCAAAATGTAATAAAATGTTAGTTGGGTTAGTGTTCCAAAGATTTTGACAATGTGCCTGAATGAAAGTTTTAATACCGAAATAACATTTTGCACTGAGGAAAGGGTTTTCCTTTTTCATACTTAGTCGTTTGCACTAGATGTTGCAAAATTTAATACGATTTTAGAAATAAAGAAACAATTCTTAATTACTTTGAAATATTTTCAAAGTAAATATCTTACAGACATGTGTCGCTCTTAAGGTAGGTCTTTACTCATATAAAATTATTAACTATTGTTAAGGTATTCCATTTGCAATTACAATTTGAACATTTTATTACATTTCGCGTTGACTAAGTTGACACGTTATGTAATAAGTCAAAATGTAATAAATTGTTAGTTGGGTTAGAATTCGAACAAGTTTGACAATTTTGACCCCGAATGATGGTTTCGATACCGAATTAACATTTAGCACTGAGAAAAAGGTTTGCTATGCTCATACTTAGTCGCTTCACTAGGTTTAACAAAATGTAATACAATTTTAGAAATTAAGAAACAATCTTCATTTACTTTGAAATATTTTTAATTCATTTACTTTGAAATATTTTTAAATTTTTAATTTATTGTCGACATTTGTCGCTTTTAAGGTAGGTCTTAACTTATATTAAGGTTATAACTCGTGTTAAGGTATTCCTCCAGTATTTAACAAATTATTACATTTTGAACATTTTATTACATTTCGCGTTGACTGAGTCGACACGTTATGTAATAAGTCAAAATGTAATAAAATGTAAGTTGGGTTAGAATTCGAACTAGTTTGACAATTTTGACCCCGAATTAAAGTTTCAATACCGAATAAACATTTAGCACTTAGAAAAAGGTTTGCCATGCTCATACTAAGTCGCTTCATTAGATTTTACAAAATGTAATAAAATTTTGAAATACGGAAAAAATCCTCAATTACTTTGAAAATATTTAAAAGTAATTAAGAATTGTTTCTTTCTTTCTAAAATCTTATAACATTTTGCAACATCTAGTGCACACGACTAAGTATGATCATTGCAAACCTTTTTCTCAGTGCAAAATATCATTTCGGTATTAAAACTTTCATTCGGGGTCAAAATTGTCAAACTAGTTCGAATTCTAACCCAACTAACATTTCATTACATTTTGACTTATTACATAACGTGTCAACTTAGTCAACGCGAAATGTAATAAAATGTTCAAAATGTAATAAATGCTGAAAAAGGCTGGAATACGACTAAGTATCAGCATGGCAAACCTTTTTCTCAGTGCAAAAGGTTATTTCGGTATTAAAACATTCATTCGGGCTCAAAATTGTCAAACTAGTTCGAATTCTAACCCAACTTATATTTTATTACATTTTGTGTTATTACATAACGTGTTGACTTAGTCAACCCGAAATGCAATAAAATGTTCAAAATGTAATAACTTGTTAAATACAAGAGGAATACCTTAACAAGAGTGATAACCTTAATATAAGTAAAGACCTACCTTAAAAGCGACATATGTCGACAGTATATGTATTTTGTGGAATTCTAACCCAACTTACATTTTATTACATTTTGACTTATTACATAACGTGTCAACTTAGTCAACGCAAAATGTAATAAAATGTTCAAAATGTAATAACTTGTTAAATACAGGAAGAATACCTTAACAAGAATTAATAATCTTATTTAAGTTAAGACATGCCTTAAAAGCAACAAATGTCGATAATACATGTATATGTATTTAAAAAAAATCGAAGTAATTGAGGATTATTTCTTAATTTCAAAATTTTATTACATTCTGCACATCTAGTGCAAACGACTAAGTATCAGCATGGCAAACCTTTTTCTCTGTGCAATAGGTCATTTCGGTATTGAAACATTCACTCGGGCTCAAAATTGTCAAACTAGTTCGAATTCTAACCCAACTAATATTTTATTACATTTTGATTTATTACATAACGTGAAAACTTAGACAACACGAAATGTAATAAAATGTTCAAAATGTAATAACTTGTTAAATACAGGAGGAATACCTTAACAAGAATTAATAATCTTATTTGAATTAAGACATGCCTTAAAAGCAATAAATGTCGATAATATATGTATTTTGAAAATATTTCAAAGTAATTGAGGATTGTTTCTCAATATCATAATTTTAATTTCATTTTGCTCATCTAGTGCAAACGACTAAGTATGAACTTGGCAAACCTTTTTTTAGTGCAAAAGGTTATTTCGGTATTAAAACATTCATTCGAGCTCAAAATTGTCAAACTAGTTCGAATTCTAACCCAACTTACATTTTATTACATTTTGACTTATTACATAACGTGTCGACACAGTCAACGCGAAATGTAATAAAATGTTCAAAATGTAATAATCTGTTAAATACAGGAGGAATACCTTAACAAGAATTAAAATGTTATATCAGTTAAGACATATTTGTACCTTTAAATCGACAAATGTCGACAATATATGTATTTTGAACATATTTCAAAGTAATTTAGGATTGTTTCTTAATTTCAAAATTTTATTAATTTTATTGCATTTTGCAACATCTAGTGCAAACGACTAAGTATGAAAAGGGAATACCTTTTTCTCAGTGCAAAATGTTATTTCGGTATTAAAACTTTCATTCAGGCACATAGTCAAAATCTTTGGAACACTAACCCAACTAACATTTATTACATTTTGATTTATTACATAACGTGTCGACTTAGTCAACCCGAAATGTAATAAAATGTCAAAATGTAAAAAATGTTGAAATTGGCTGGACTACCTTAAAATGTGTCAATTAATGATTAACATTGACTAAAAAAGCAATAATATATATACTGATAGTGTTTTACTGTGTTATATAAACTTTTATACAGATTTTAAATTTTATTACATTTTGAACTTTTATTACATAACGCGTTGCTACAAAGCTATAATAACTGTTCAAAGTGTTTATTGATATTGACAACGTACGTATCGATGGTATCAGGGAAGTCCCCTAAAACAACTTACGCGCGACAAGTTTATATTTTTATATTTTCATAGACGTCGTAACCTATTGAATGTCAAAATTTATGTATGCATGGGGTAATCTAAGTATTCATAGAATGAATCTATATTCTGAATTTATATTCATGCAGCTTTTTCATATCATATTTCATTTCGTCTCGGGTAAAAATAAAATTCACGATAAGGAATGAAAAGATTGTGCAGTACAGTGCACTCCGAGAAACATAACACATCCGGGTCCAGCTAAAATGTGTTAGGAATATAGAGGTTTCCGAGCTTTTCAGGATTATAAAATTTGGTTAACCGAATGTTTATTTAATTTTTAGACCCCTTATTATCTATTATGTCGAATGTCAAAGTAAAAAACTGCACTTGCATTTTGTGCCTTTTTACCTACTGAGTTAGCAAATCCATTTATTTAAGTACATACATACGTACGGCCAATTATGCGATCTTTGTAAGTATTCATTGCAATTTTCTTACAAATATAAAAATATTGCATCAGTTAGAATAATCTCTAATCAGTTTGTTTCTGACAAAATATGCTTTGTTCGAATTCTTCGCAAAAATGTTTCGAAATGGCATCGTATATATTTCCACAGCAGAAAAATAGGGGTTAAGCAAATATATCAAGAATCGCAATAAAAAACACAGACCTACAATATACCATGCAGCCAAACAGCGACGAGGAAAATATTTTTAGGTTTTGACTTCTGAAGGCTTCTCGGGGTCTTGTAGCACTAGGTTGTACTGTATTGTAAAATGATTAAGGAAGAACTGAACGGTCTATGATTAAACGAGTACATTTGAATTTTTATAGATTTATATTAGATGCAATTATAAAAGGGCAAAACGTGAAATCTTAAATGAATATACCATATTTAGAGATTGCAACTTCAATACAAACTTTTAATGTAAATTAGCATTCAACTGAAAAGATAGTAATTTCATGTATACAAAAATACCCAATTTGTAACGGCATAATGATTTTAATGCGAATTTTGTGACTTGTTAAAATCTCTCACTACAATAACTCGTAAACTAAGATATTTATATTGTTTCGGCAAAATTTTTTGCCTTTTTAAGGTAAATATAAGTAATATCAACGGACGTGACGTTCGTAATTGTGCAATAAACCAATATATCAATTTTAACTACTTTTCAACATATTTACAATACTTGACTGGTAGTTTTGAAATATGTGAATATTAATTTAATCTACCAGCGAGAAGCTTTAACTTAAAAAGATATAAATGTTATTAGTTTTGAAGAATCTATACAAATTTTGATAAACTTTATCCATAATCAATAACAAGTTTTATTGGATATGAGCTCGTGGTTTAAAGTATGCCATAAGTGTGTTTCTTTCAACAGTATTTTGCTTTTGAAAATTCACTGTCGTGTAGCTGTGTACGGTGCAGTCAACCAAGATGGCGGACCGAACGCTGGTGAAAAGGTAAACATATTTTATTTTCTCGATTTCTCTAACTTAATCCACATGTATGTCTGTATTTTTTTGAGACTGCACCGTTCAAAAATGTGCGTTTTGACTACACCATACACCGGCGACTGCACTTACTTTGTGTACACTCATAAAACGAACGTTTTTGTGGAAGGGAGAGGATATTCCTCCAAAGTAAGGGGTCAGAGTAACTCGGTCGATCATTTTACGCTACTCTGTCGATTGATTTGAATCTAAGAGCTCAAATAAAGTCAGAATCAGACTTAAAAAAAATTTTCTCGCTTCAAATTTCAAAATCATAAATCGACCAACTTTGTGATTCATTTATAAGCTCTTGGGTAGATATCATGCGAAAACAGGTTGTACATTATGCACCGGAATCTATGCCTGGTTGAATACAACTGATTATACAGCAATACATGTGGATTAAGTTAGAGAAATCGAGAAAATAAAATATGTTTACCTTTTCACCAGCGTTCGGTCCGCCATCTTGGTTGACTGCACCGTACACAGCTACACGACAGTGAAATTGGTATATGTAAATCGGTTGCATGTAGCCGAGGTAAGTTTTATAGCACAGTTAAGTAGTATGGAGGTTCCGGCTGCGTCAATTGGGTTTTACCGTCACATGAAAATCCTTTTTACTGGGTTTAACGCATTGTAAACACAATTTTATGTTATTTATCATTGGCCTGCACACCTTACTTAGCTTTCTTGGATCATTGTCAATAACCAGTACTCACCTATCTTTTCACAAGGTCGGTAACTTCTCCATATATCTTATTACTCGAGATTTGACATTATTGTTAGATTTTCACGGGAGGGTATACCGTTCTTTGTCTTTTCTAGTTGGCATCTAAATGAAATGAAAGATAACTGACCAATATCCCTCATTCTATATAATAACTAACTGAGTAAACCGAACAAATTCAGAGCTTTCAGCGCTTTGATTGCATCTGTTTTTAATGAATAATTTGTCGTTGTATGGGGGCTTTAATTATTAACTGTGACAATAACGATCAGGAAGTATAGAATGTCTTAAGCTTCAGGTGCAAACGTGTAGCGCTGATAGGTTGGAATTGTATGACAGACATAGTTGTTTACCAATAACACTGCGTTGTAAACTAAAATACACAATTACCTTTTGTTATTCCATTGTGTCCATGGCCGTGGTTGCTATCAACGATAAAACAAAACATATTGCACACAATTGCAATACAGTTAAAATACTATATAGTGAGGTTACAAAATAGATTGTCTTTTGTAGTATAAACGTGCATTTTTTACTTCTTAGCGGCTACTTAGCAAACAAATACGTCTATTCAAAATAGTATTCATTTG
The DNA here is from genome assembly GCA_025267735.1 of Mactra quadrangularis. NCBI lineage: Eukaryota > Metazoa > Mollusca > Bivalvia > Venerida > Mactridae > Mactra > Mactra quadrangularis. Next base: position 45,298,289 of record CM046299.1, on the reverse strand, counting down.
AAATGATCCATTCGTGCCAGTATGCTATACACATTCCAGCTTTAACACTATAGACCAAGGTATTTGGATAGACAAATATCAGATAAATCATATTCTTTTGGGTCGTTCTTAATTGAATTATATCTTGTTTACTTGGTATATAGTTGTTATAGGTACTTTAATGATGAATTGAACGCTACCGAGTGACTTCTATGCTAAGGGCTTGAACCCTTTACCACATAACTAGTTGATAGGATGTGTCGTCTCATTCAAAATTAATTCAACCTTGTTTTTCATAGGAAATCCTTTACATTTTGAGAAAGATGCAGTTTTGCATTCAGTTTAATTGATATTTGAATTCGCCGAATATGATATGACATCAAATTTATGACCATTATATTTAGTTCACCTCAATTAATGGCTCGACTCGAAGTACTTTAAGATGTATCATTTTCGAGTCTGTTTTCTGGTTCCACTGTGCAGAGCTATCTGCATACGGTTTCTTGCTAAAAAACAATGAGATAGGTAGGGTGTGATCTGAACCAACGCGTAGCGCTGGCTATCCAATGGTTTTCCGTCGAACGTCGCAATCATACGGCTCCGATCATTTAACATGTATCTATAATTGCCATCTTCGACTTTCATCTTTCCGGCTATGCCTATCAATGCCCTCCTTCATTATCAATAGACGCATAATTTAAGTTTGTTACATCATTATCATATACAAGATTTAAAATCGCCCTTTAATATACTGGGAGAATGCTTTTTATAGCCACATCACGCGATATTATGGAAGTATAGACTACATGTATTGAGGAACGATCGTTGCTATTTGTAAATCGATATAAACAGCTTACCTGAGAAACGTGAGACTATTCATTAATAACAGACAGGTAAACCGAGAGTGTGGTAAACGATTATGTCACATATTCATAGAATATTAACTTATTTATTGGATTGTCCGCCGTTTTGTATTTTCTTTGGTTTATCGCCGTAGCAACGCATCGTACCAGTCACATCACGGACGTCAGCCAATCTACCTACCGTTCCTGGAAAGGTTAAATATCTGGATAGGCCCTATAGCTGTTAAAAAGTTACTGCGCGCATATTTGAAAACTGCCTTACAAGACTTAGAATCAATGGTAAGAGGGAGAATGACCGTAAATATTAGTTCATGACTACCTCGACTAAAGTATGCCCCACCTGGGAATTGAACCAATGACCCATCGATTAGTACACTTGGGTTCTATCGACTGAACTAGCCGAGCGGGCAAAGCCGTTTGTCAGCAAAAATTTTTTATAAGGCTATTAACGGCGACCTATTTATTTTACAAGCATTCCAAAACCATTTACTTACTTCATGGGCACTTTGTCTAAAACATAACCTACTGGGTAAGCCTAAAGAGTGTCACTGTTCAAAGGTTGTGGCTCTGTAGATGTTAAATTAGACACATTGGAAATATCAAGAACTTGTGCATCAGCAGAAGTTACACTGCGAGGTTAATGTTATTGCGTACCCTTTTAAGAAAGCAGGCGTTTTTCTCGCTTCATGGTGAGCAATTGAATAATTCTTGGTAGGTATTACCTCTTGCAGAGGATCGAACCTTAAACTCATTATTCGAAAACTTACGTGCTACTATTTTGCTTTGATCGCAACATAGCCTAAATCATCTAATGACTTTCATTGTGAGATTACAAACGTGAACCTTTCCGTCTGCCAGCGGAAACAATCTTCCGGTTGCTTCAATCAATGCACGTTTTATTGGCAACCTCTATATAATCGAACGCGTATTTGTGCGCAATCGTGTCCCAATACTGTTTTCAACCTTTTCTCCAAAAAGGCACATAGTTGTTCACATGCAGAGTGATGACACATTCCTCTGTGTCATAGACACGGCATCGTTCTATTTATGAAATCAGCTTTGATTTTGTTGGATCGTTTTCTTAGTGAAGGTATATGTCGGGGCTTAACAACTACCTTCTTCACATTTCCAAGCGACGTTATTTATAGTTTGATAGGACCTAATTTTTTGGTGTAAGATAACATGTTGCACAGCGGCTTTAAATCTAATCACTCCGCGTATACATCAGAGGCTAGAACAAGAATTTGTAAAATAATCATTATGTAAACAAAAACTCACCGAAGAGTATACATGTATATTTGAACAATAGCCGCGTTTGGTGATACATGCATTTTATCAGTTATCAGTCATGTGAATGTCTATAAACCAAACCGGAAGTGGAATCCTATTGTGTTGTAAAATTGATAACAGCCACTTGAAAAAACAGAAGTTTAAGCAAACTTTGAATTGCAATGACTAATAAATTTAACAATCAGTATTCAGCTTGCACATTGATCCAACTTAAAAGTTCAAGTGATTTTAATAAGTACAACAGAACGTCGACAGTGAGGGCAATATGTTGATTAGGCTATAATATACTTATTAACCATTTTGGTTTTCAAGCATTTCAGGCCTTTAAGACCATAAAGAAGTATATCATGTAAACTCAACTCTTTTTCAAAACTTCATGAAAATGTTTCACTTTCATTTAATCAATTACTCTTAAAGACCATGCACTAACACCGCTTTGTTAAATTATAATCACTGAATCTGAACTAGTGTGTGTGTTCACCACGGTTATATGTAACGACAGCACAACGGCATCTCATTAAACTAATTGCAGTTATTGTCGGTCCAATTGGCAATGCAAAGATCTCTTCATGAAGTACATCATCAAGCTACATAGCAGCGTGTGTTTTGTACAGAATCTTGACGAACTCGTTGTCCAAGTTCATGCAGTCAGTGCCCACAGGGACCTGGGACACGGCAACATGAGGCACCAAAAAGCTTCAAAATTTTAGCGAATATTGCATAAAGCATATTAAAATCGATATTCATGTTGCAAGAGTTTGTGCTATGCAAAGTATTTGACGTCATATAAAGTTTATGTCCGGATAAAGACACTTTACCATGTGTAGCTATCTGTTACTTTACACTGGCCTTAAGTTGACAGCTGACTGCAGATATAAGTACTTGAAACTAGGATACTTGAATTAAATATTCAACAAAATCGACATATGATAATGTATGTATACATAACTTCCGCGGATATATAATTTTCATAAATTAGTTACAGCACATGTAATATAATATGCATTCAAAATTCAGTACTAGTACTGATTCGTTGTTAAAGCTACCCGCTCATACATCTTATTTAATTTATTGATATTTTAAATCTACCTCTTAGTGTCAGAGATAATATTAAACAGCTGAATAATAACCTGACCTATATGTTAAGAAATATAAAATTAAGCTAAAAAACAACGTTCTGGACTCATCTATAGATATCAATACTAATAGGATTCGGTGTTTTGTACTTTAAATTACCATCAGATGGCAGTCATTGCCTTATAATATATAATAAGGTCCAGGGGCCCGTATTATCAAGCGTCTTACCATCGATTATGGTCGTAAATCCTTCTATTTTGTAAATTTTGTTAAATTATCGTAAGATGTTTGATAATATGCTGCCCAGGGCTTCGGTCTCATTAGACCAAAAGTACATGTGTACATGACTGTACTGATTTCTATTAAAACCATTTAACAATATTAGGCACACAATATGATCACATCTTTTATTATCATATTCATAGATGTTATTGTTAGGTCTATAATAATTCATACGATCGTTTTAATACATCATCTTACTCTCATAACCATTCAGAAAGACTGTAATTAAATTTTTTGTATTTACAGTCTAACTTACTCTCATTATATGTTAAGTATGGTGGCTGATTTATGCCATGTCGTATTTTCGTTTCTTCGCCGCGAAGATACGAAAACACGAAGACACAACAAATCCATAGTTTGTTGTATCTTCGTATTTTCGTTTCTTCGCCACGATGAAACGAACACACGACAAAATAAATACAACAACACGACAGATAAAATGTGTCGTGTTTTCGCCTTACATCTGTCGTATCTTCGTCTTTTCGTTTCTCCGTGGCGAAGAAACGAAAGGACGAAGAAACGACAGATGTAAGGCGAAAACACGACAAATCCATAGTTTGTCGTATCTTCGTCTTTTCGTTTCTTCGTCACGAAGAAACGAAAAGACGACATGGCATAAATCAGCCACCATAGTTAAGTCAATACGAATCTGCTATAGAACTACGAAGGTGTACAATGTAATATGATAGTTTGTATTGAAATAGATATGACTAGTTATTATGCATTGCTATTGTGATTAAGAATAAAAATGTACGCATGTTTTTTACTCATAAATTATTTCATATCAGATCCGGTTATGCAATCTGTCTGTTTATATCTTACTACAAAATTAAAAATCTACTTATCATAACAATGCGTTTTATTTATAGAAACCTTAAGACAATGGAAAAATAATATCGGTTAATCATGCATTTGTTTGCAATAGTTTTGAATCGAATAACCGTCGGCCATTTTGATTTATACGTACATGGCCACGTCTAGTCTAAACAGATCGATATTTACAGTTCTGAAGATGTTATTGGTATTACTCGTTGAAGATAACATAATACATTGTTTAAAAATAATGTCGTGTAGATTTGTCACTAGTTGTCTTTAACGAGCTATATCAAGGACAATCACGCGATCACCGAGCTTAGATTCACCTTGCAAGACAGTTGTTTAATGCTAGAGTCAGAAAAAAATAGATAAGACCGACTATATCAATCGGTACTACGCAAGTCTACTGTTCGATTTCCAGGCGTGGCATTAAACGGCGAGTAGTTTCACTGATCTGATATGTATACAGTTTATGTTGGTACAACGTGTCTCAATCCAGACCGACAACTTTTTCTATAACGTCGGGGTGTATTGGTATGGGCATTTGATAGGGTCCCTCTGAAGGGCAGATGTATTTCCCAATTTTTATCTTCCCACAGGCAGGTGATTTTTATCAAGGCTTTGTCGGGACTAAGTCTAAGTCATTGCTTTCCCTGTGTGCGGGTTTTATAAGATTCGCGCGCATTTTGAAAAGTCAACTACCTCTGAGCCGGGGAACTTGGGGCAAACTATGCTTCGTTGATGAATGACTATTAATAGTATTTCATCGTATTGACTCATGCATAATCATGCGAAGTCCCATCCAATAATGTCTAGGCATACACACTTATATTTCCTAATGATCATGGCGTGCTAAAACACGCTACTATCAGTTGGTTAAATGAAATAAGACGAATGGGGTTTGTCATCAATTTCTACCTGCATACAGGTGTTAATCTTTGCTATGCATTTCACGATAAGACAGTGTTTAGTTACCTTTTATTCAACAGTAAACCAGGCGTAACTATCATTTTACTTGTTGCAATATTTAAATCATGAGAATGACCAGTTGAAACTCTGGTATACGTTGTATTAATCAGCGTTAGGAGTAAAAACTTTTCAGTGCGGGTTTAAGTCTTGCTTCAATGTACAAGTTAACCGATGTTTTTTGATAAACTTTGATAGTCGAATTTACCTTAAAGCAGGTGATCCTCACAGTTACCATTTACACCTGGGTGAAGTGAAACAGCAACTGTATGTAAATTTCTTGCTCAAGGAAATAAGCAGTGTCCCAGTGGGGGTTGGGACCCGGGACCTTTCAAACCCTTAGTGCACAACCAATTAGCCTGCCACCGCTCCTGCTGGAAGTTACTGTTATTATAATTCAATTTCATTGTACGTCCTACTTTGTATTTTTTGTCGCATAAATAAATATTCAGGAAGTCACATATAAACTCCTATCTTATCTCAAACTCACAAGCCGATATTAAAATACCATATTTGTGTTATCATAGACACCATGAGATTATTGTAGGGTAATGTTAAAACTTTCTACATGTAATAAAATATCTCACCTAAAACAAATACATGTGGAGTTTTATGTTTGATTAATGATTATTTTTTGATAACATGCCAGGCTTGTATTTTTCACATACATGTACAGTACACATCAAACGCCCTTGAGAAAAATCCTATTTTTACTTTAGAATATAAATTGCTTAGAGATTTTTTCCCCTAACTTGAAAATACTAATCCTTATTCCATGCTGTAAATCTACATAGTTGATAGTGACATTTTTATATGATGTTTACTCAAGAACTATCGACATTATTCACCACTGGTTCTAAATTATTTCATGATTATACAGTACAACCCCTCTTGAGCAACGCCCACCGGGAGGGACTAAAGTGTATGTTGCTCATTAGAGGTTGTTGCTCTGCAGATGTCATATTCAATTAAAATCAATCCTTGAGGAAGTATCAAGCTATGTTGGTGTGCAGAGGGTTTTGTTTGCAGAGGACCTCTTTGCACAGGTTATACTGTACAAGTACTTCACTCAGGTAAACTAAAGATAAAAAAGACACAGTTGAGGTTGATATACATGTAGTATATATTTCAATAAAAATGAAAAAGTATCAAGTGTTCAAGTGTAACAGTGTATTAAAACATAAGAAATGATATTAAAAACTATATCAATGTTAGACATGAAACAAGGACAGATCAAGCATGAGCCAAATAGGCCTATGGAGTAACATAAATCATACATTTAGAAAGCATACACTTTAAAAGTGAAAACTGACACAAAGGGTTATACCCCAAAAAATAAACAAACTCTTAATTCATATTATGGTCAATATTAAATTAGATTGTAATCTATTTTATACAGAGTTTAATGCCGTGTTAATACAATTTAGATTGACGGCCGCAAGCACACCGTACCCAGCTTCTCTGGACCCTTACCTATAACCAGTACTCACATATCCTTCTGCAAGGCTGGAAACTTCTCCATTTACCTTATTAATGCAGAAAGTTTAACATTATTGTCAAATTTTCATAAAAGGGTATAACTGCCCAGTGACAATTGAACCCTTACCCCGTTCAGGATGCTGTATTTGAAATCCCAGCACGTTACCAACTGTGCTACAGACCATGGGCAGAATGTAATCTGTAATTATCGTAATTAAACATTCAACACCAGCTGGATCTGTCCCAACAGAAGTTAAAATTTGTGTCACATACATGCTATTCATATAAATAATTTTGCTCTATAAGTTGTAACTAACAATAAAAACATACAAAAATACTACCATAATTATACATAAAACGTGACATATGATATTTGTAAAAAAAAAACAACCCAAAAACACATACCTACAGTGTCCTCGTAAAGTCCTTGCACAAAATTATATTAAAGGATAAACCAACTATAATTTACCCATTACAAAAGGAAACATGGAATAATCTGATCCAATATCAGATTCCAAAGGATTCAAACAACTCAAGTTTTAAATATAAAAGAACTTTAACTAAAGTAAAGTATGGCATTTTCTTCTCTCTCAAAATTTCATTTTTGCAAGAACTTTTGGAGTTCTCTGTATAACTAACAATGAATAAATGCAACTTTTACAAAACAAATAATTTGATTCAAAACTCATTTTTTCACCTATCAAGTGATGTATACAACGTTTGAAGTCTGACTGTAGAAGCCAGTTTAAATGGTCAGTTAGAATGTAGGGCGTTGAACATGTATGATAGTCTAGCAATACATGTAGACTGTGATGTTAGTTGTTAGATGGATGACCAAATATCGTAAAGATTACTTAAAGCTTAGAACTTGTTACAAGACATAATAATAAAGAGACGAAATATCTCAGTATTAAGCCCGAAGTTTAATGCGTAGACAATACAAGTAAAAATAAAAGCAACAAAGAGAAATCAAGAGCATACCAGAAAGTATACGTGAAATGACATAAATGTTATTTGTATTTATGCTGGGTTAAACGTCTTGTCTACACAATTAAATTAAATTTCATGGGGTCCAGCACACCTAACCTAGCTTTCCTAGACCTTTGTCAATTCCTGGTACCCACCCAACCGCCTATCATTACATCATACTCAGTGTTTTAAAATGCCATTTATAGAGCAAGTACATTTTGTAATTTAGTGTTCTAAACATTTTAGTATTTATCAATTGTTACATATTTTTAGGAAATTTCGAGTACTTTGTTTAAACACGACAATATTTATAACACAAAGTCTTGTTGAACGCTCATAATTAAATCAGTCTAAAGTGCTTGTTACAATGTAATAACTGGCTGTAAATTATGGTCATACTATTATAAAAACACATGACTTCAGATCTTTAAAACATACTTAAAAAGTTGCTGTAATAAGAATCTTAATTCAAAGCGTTCAGTACATAAACTTTAAAGAGATATCCGTCAACTTTGGTGTTAGATTGAGTTGTATTTCACTGAAAGAACTAAGAAAACATAATTTCATCAGTAGCAGAGCTTCGATTAAACATTTTATTTTTTCAGTTCACATAATTGAAGTTATCAAGTGGAATCTAACAAGCTCGTCAGCTTTAGTCAATCTTGTTGTAGCGTGTTTTGATAGCAACAAGGAACTTAACAAAGACTGAAATGATTTTTTTTAAATTTTATATATTTACCAATGACATTTCACTGTAAACCATGAAGAAAACACTTATCTTTGGCAGTTGCTCAAATCATTTACTACCTAATAAATTATTATATGCATGATTAAACATAATTATGTGTAGATATTATTCTATTTATATCCGATTATCTAAAGCTATTTCTTGTTTAATTTACTAACTGATACACGGCTATAAAATGCAAGATTTGATATTATAACCTTAATGCTGAACATCGATGCAAAATCTCTTAATTGGTTTGTCAAGTGTCACTCAATATGATTTGAATTTTATCACAAATAACAAATCAACACAACTTACATTATCCGTGATCAAACTGATTATAATAGGAAGAAAATTTATTGGACTATATTAAATTAATAGACTGATTTAAAGTTACCAATAAGTATCAAAAGTTAGCTTGTATGACATACTTTCAACATTTAATTTAGCTATAGCATATTATAGTTGATGTACTATGTTGATGCACATTCACTAACTTCACAGTTATCACTCCTGGTTGTTAGACTACTGATATCCATACATCAATCTTCATGGGGAGTCTTTAACTGAGCCTATGTTTAGTCGATGTATTGGTGCTATATATCTATACTAGATACCAATTTACACCTAGTATAAAAGCAGCAGTCACTGGAAAATGTTTGCAGAAGAAAACAAGCAGGGCCCTTGATGGGATTTCGAGACCTCTCTCTCAACCTATCAGCATGCTACCTTACAATTGACTGCTGTATCTGTATAAACTGCTAGCTAGATGCTTCAAATGACATATAATCATTATTAGTGCAATGTGAGATTATTCTTACCAATGAAGCTGAACTGTGTTAAATTCTTATACAACATACATACAAGTATAAATATAACAAAATGTGGAAAGTAAAGTTCAGGGTCTATAGTCATGTCATCTTCAGCAACATCTAACGAGATAAACACAAATTTGATTTTCCCCGTTTACGCATTTCGAAAGTATATTTTAGTGACCTATAGAATGCATAAACTAACTACTGCCGTTCTTACAAAACAATCTAATTAATCTTTTGAGGTTTGAAATGCACAAAATTTGAATTGAGTGGTAAATGATGTGCAAAATTAATTTTTGTAAAGAATTCAAAGTTAACATTTACAACTCATTCAATAATGTGGGTATTTTGAACAATTAAATATACTTTACATTTCTAACACTATTTGAACCTTTCCAATTGTTTGGCTACTACAAGAATTTGATGACAAAAAGTGTTTGCTAACTATGTAAAGATCAAATGACTATATACCCCGAGGATGAATTCATATTAATTGCAGACACAAACTTTACTTTATTAAATCAATAAATTAACAAATTATAAACATCAAACATGAACAACTTGTATCAAAACACATATCAAATATATACATGAATATCACAGAAACAAGCACGACTCAACGTAAAATATTAAAATCTCTTTTACAGTTTTTATCAAAGACTTGACCTATAAAGACAGTTTCAGATTAATTATCTGAATTTGAATGATTTTATCAAATATCATACGAGTGAAAAATAACACTGTTTCATGGCAAATATACATATTTAAAGACATGGTATATCTGTGTCATAGTTCAAACTTTTATGTGTATGAACTATTTAACAAATATTGTAAAAAAGATAACTTTAAACCTTAAATATGTGTATGAGTGGTTTGCTACTTAAGACGAATCATAACTTATGTATTTTACTTTTTTTAGTAACCAGATAACGTTATTTTGTTTGTCACGTAAACTGATACGCTGCCCCAGTACTACAACGTGAAATATTTAAACATTTAAAACAGCCTTATTTTGAATGCACAGCCGCATACATGAATTAATAAACCTACTAGGCCAAGCATTTATACCTTAAACTTGAAGTTATACCAAATGATTTGTCATAACGCATTCAACTGGAGATAAAGTAGAAATTCCTATCAAATAATCAATATAAAGTAAACGGAACAAAATAGAACAAGCATTGATTGGACAGATAGTATGAATAAAAAACACCCGGAATTTAAAAAAAACCCACATAAAACAAATAAGACGTAAAATAAGGCTGTAAATAAAAAGAATGTGAATAAGAAAAAAATGCAATAATACTTTTTAAGAGTTTTGACTATTCAAAAACAGCAATTTAAGTTTAAGAAGTTTGTAAAGATAATTGAACATTTATTAAAGGTACAGTGAGACAAATTGCTTGTATAAAACACACTAGTTTGATTGACTGTTTGTCGGATGTTTCTACATAAAATTATTGTCTTATCATAATCTTGGTTTGAAGTAATATAATACATACAACATTATTAAAAGGGTTAAAATATGACACACAAAAATTGTATAACTGCACTATCACATTTTCAATGCAATAACATGAATTGAAGTTTTATAGCTTGGTTAGCTTATGGGAAGGAAGACTTTATCTTATATATTAGAACAAATTTATAATGCACCAGTCATTTGTAATCTGCATCTCCCATCTTCAAATTAAAAATATTTACAGTAAAACTCGGATATAACATACTCGGTTATAACATACACTCGGTTACAACATACCAATTTTTCTGTCCCGTTTTTCATCCTTATATATAACATACTTAGTATTCTATATGGATATAACATACCTCGGTTATAACATACCTTATTTCTATGGCCCAGCGAGTATGTTATATCCGAGTTTTACTGTAAATTGTTGCCACTTCTGCACGATTAATAGGTAAAGTTTTATAAAGGCATTTGTTTCGATGTCCTCACAATGCAGGGGTATTACATGTACCAGGAATGTTATCAAGAACATTAAACCAAAAAAGTGATATTTACCGGAGAATCTCTTGGCTCAAATGAAAAGCCCTAACTATCCTCAAAAAGTGAGCGTTACATACGACTGATGCATTTTTTATTACTTTTTTCTGATTAGTTCCACTGTATCTTTAATAAACACATACACCTTAAAGACAAACAGTCATATGCTAACAACATAAACAGAAACAATGATTTAAAGTTAACTCATGTTAAACCGGTATCAGTATTTAGAGTCAATGTGCAGTATATAATCTTAACATAGCTAATGTTGTTCACTCAGTTTCGTCAGTCTTCTTTTTCTTCTTCTTTTTTTTCTTTTTCTGTTCATCTTCCTCGGTGATAGCATTTTGCAAAGATGGTAACTTTTTATTTTTACTTTCATAGGATGGCATGTGATCCAATTGATCATCAAAAGCAGCAGACAAACCTCTGCTTTTGTTATCTTTATTAATTCCTGGAAGAGGCCTGAAATAGAATTGCAGCAGAATAAATCATTTCAATAAAAAACTTTCCTTGGCTCATATGAGTTTCTACTGGGTTGATGTTGCTACACATATACAAGGTATATAGTCAAATGTCATCTTCAGAATGTAAAAAAATCATGACTTTCGTCAAATTCTTACAGCCGTCAAAGCCAAGAAAGATACAAATAGTGCATAAAATACCCATTACATTTCTATCACAACAAAATGCCAACAAGCAAAGATAAGCAAAGATTACTTTTAAACCTCTTTGCCTAGTAGACTATTCAGTCAAATGTTTGTGCAAGGGATCTGCAGCTAACAATCAAAAATCACAAGATAAGTTAGATTTCTTTTGAAGAAGGGAAGATAGTAGTTATTTTATGTACAATTTGATGCCATTCAAGTTTTTGTCTGACAAGAGAATACCTTCACATTATTTTATTGGCAGCTGTTGAAGACAATGTGACTATGTACCCTGTATATGGTAATATTAATGATTTAATGCAGTGTTACCAGTACTGTTGTCATTTTACACCAGCCAGTCCACCTTATCTACCTTTCTAGATAGTTAACCAGCGATCAGAAAACCACTTTCAAAATCCTACATATATCCTGCTGCATTAGAGACCCAATTTGGTAATATAAATAAGTTAATCAGTTGATAAGTAGGGAATAAAAATATTCTAAAAAATGTCAGTAAGTCAATAACCAACGGCATTTAAATAAACACAACCAGAGGTTGCTTAATTCATAAGTGAACTTTATTTCTTTCTGGTTAGGCTTAATGTTGCAGCAACTTCTCACAAACAAACTCACAAGATCCTGATAGACATACACAAAGTATTTTACTAAATCAATACCGAAAAAATAATTCAATAGTCAATCTCCAAATAAATGTATGAGAAACACCATAGAACACCACTTGTAACTCCGCCCCTTTCTCCAACTCCACTTGAACTGCCATGTGACTGCAGGAAATTTTTATCATGTCTATAAAAGCTGGGACATACAATATAGTGGGACATATAGTCAGCTATTACTAATATCTTACGGCAGTTTGTACTGATTTAAGCCTAGTTTATTCCAGGGTGGAACAAGTTACCAAGAGTCTCATATTTGTAAAGCATTAGTAAATACTGAAGTGTAAAGCCTTTTTTTTTACATAAAATTAATAAACAAATAACCCCCCCAACAAAGCAACTGTATTTATTCTAAATTGTACCATCCAAATGTTCCCAGCAGGGTGAGGATTTAACCAGGGTCTGCAGTGCTCAAAGTCAAAGTCCCTATTTCCTTTAGGTTGTCGGCAGCGTACATGTAATAAAAGACTGCTATACCAAGTCTACATATAATATCGAGCAGAAATGCAGATATTTTGTTTACAGAAGAAAAGCTGTGAGTTTGCAATTAAGCGTGTTAAAAGTATAAAAACATCATAAAAATAAAGTGTTGAGCTAGAGTGTAAATATGATACGACATAAAACTATTAGTGACTAGAAATAAAGAATTGACAACAACATGTGTCATACTTTGAATTAGTTTTCCACTCTGAAATAAAATACACGCATGATTATAGATACAATAATTAAAGTCAGAGTCTATAGTCACATGGTCTACATGGTAAACAGTCACTTGTCTTTCGTTGAAATTTTCCATAATGTTTTTAATCAGTTAAACGTCATCAAATGGCTCATAAAATGACAACGTCTATTCCCGGTACGGCGAATTTAGATAGTTGAATCGGACATTCAACTACATTCATAGGCAAATACGATTAAGCATAACATACGTAGCAGTAACTTTATTTACCGCCATTCGAATAGTTTTGCCTCTGGAGCTAGTAAAAGAAATCATAAAAATAAGTGCTAATTAACCTTCCAAAGATCAAATGACTACATGCCCTGAATGTCACAATTTGCAACAGTTACATTAAGCACACTTTTTACAAGCACTGACATTTTTATAGTAACTAACTAAAACTAGCCTAAGATACATGCAAAGGGAAGATAAAATACAAATAGGAAGCTCAAGTGTTTAGCAATATGATAAGTGTTCCTCATAAATTACAAATTAGCTTAACAACTTGTTTCATAAAGTAATGGGAATAGATTACCTTTTGTGAACGCCATGTTCAAGAGTTACGTCTTTTCTGGACACTTCACTGTCTGAAATCTCGCTATAACATAATAATAAAATAGTTATTATTCTAAATCTCATGGAAGGAGGGCAGATAGAAAGACTAAGGGGATATCAGAGGCTTGATGTTTTAAAGAAACTACTATTTCTGCATAGACAGGTGCAAACAATCACAAAGGGGAGAAAAAAGGGGAATGGCACATCGGATGGTTAATGTATTAGATAATTACTGCATAGAGAGGAGCAAAATAAATGACAAAGAGGAGGGAAAAGGGACAGAAGAGACATACTGTTGTGGTTTAGAATACTTACAAGAGTTTATAGAATATTTGATCAGGAGAATAAAACAATAATCTAACTGAAACATCACTAACATTCTTCATGGATAATATTTAATATATTTAGATTTGCAATATTAGATATTAACTACTTAACTATGTTCAATATGTCAAATTCTTTTCATGATCACCTTCTAACAGTTATTTCAAACGTTTCAATTTCAACGTCTAATAATAACAAATCAGTGTGGCAGAAAATGAATGATTGGTTCAGAGAATAAAGGAAACGATTAAACATGTTCAGAATTTGTAAATGCAATTTTAAACCAGTATTTATGAAAAACCAATACACCCCACTTAGCACATACAGAATTTATATATACTAATAAGCTTGACGCATAAGGCTTGCGTGTTGCAAGATTTCCAAGAGTTTTAGATGTACTTAACAGTTTTTTTGTTTCCTAGAGAGAAATACATGTAGAGTACCTCCCCTCTCTCTGTCTCATCCAGCATAATATAATGAGTAATTGAGAAAAACAAACACGTCTCATCCAGCATAATATAATGAGTAATTGAGAAAAACAAACACAAGTGCATGAAATTGTCAATGCATTAACATGTAGTTTATTGATAAGCCTTGCTGTTAATTGAATACTCTCAAAATGAATTGGGCAAAGCCATAAGAAATATAACTAATGCAGTGGCTTACTTTAATAAATATTTAATTTCACATTTGTGTTTGCTTGAAAACGGCTGTTTTATAAAATCAATATTTTTGTATGGAAACAGCATCTTTCATGGACTTGAATGTTCAATAAGATATTTAACTATAGGCAAAATCAGAGATTTTTTTATTGTGATTTAACTTAAAACTTAATGGAATTCAAAATTAAACCTAGGATGATAAATGCAAGAGTAGACATAATATACAGCGCCCTGCACAATCTCTCGAACATAAGAACATTTTTAGAAAAATACTTAATAAATATGTGTAAATTAAAGCTTACATGGTATTATAAACTGTATCTGGACTTTAAATATTTGGGGGTTCCCCAGTTATACAAACAAACTACTATGTCACAATGAAAATATGGGTTGAAAGAAAAGAAGGATTGAATAAATGCTTTTCATCGATAATGAGTAACAAAGTTTCCTGCAATTGGATGGAAAACCCCACCTTTGAGTTTCGAATTAGGTCTTTAGCCGAAAAAAATCAATAGATTATAAATAGAACATAAAACAATCTAATACAATACACAGAACGATAACATAACTCTACAACAGATTGGCATGCAGGCATGTAATAGTGATATTATTTGTAAATATCAAGCCAGATGTATAAGGAAGTCACTTCCAAGCACATTTCAAATTTGCTTTTATTGTGTTAGCAAAATACAATGCAATGGTAGCAAAAATGCAGCCTTCGAAAATGTCAGAATGTTTCATCAGTTTTCAAACACAATTTTGCTAGTTTAGGTACTGCAATGTTGATAACAGTTGCATATGAAGTTACGATGTAGTGCAAGAAAGTGATGACCTTACTACACTGGTTCATATATTAAAGAGAACAGTTAAATTGTGTGTTAAAATAGTAAACGTTTTCAAATATAAACATATTTATAAAATATCTAAGAATACAGACTAGCCATGGAATCAGATATAACAAATTTGGAAAACGTCTAACTTGGTTATATTTCAAAATTTCACTACTTAACTTTACTAAGAAATGAAAGCATTTAACTTGGTTCGCTCATTTATAAATCACATATAAAACTGCTACTTATAATACATTCTATTTCATAATGGAACAAACTAATGATACCAGAGAACATTCTCAAATTTTACAACACTTGAAAAAATGTGATACAAGGTAGCAATGTATGTAAAACAGTAAACTGAACATGCATCATAGAATAAATAGCAGTTATTTGCTATATATCGTGAAATGTTTAGAGAGGTTTAATTTTCGTCAACAATGACAGCGCTAATTCTAAACCCAGCATAAAAGCATAATATTTCCTCGCTCGCTCATAAAAATTTGGTCAAACCGCTATATAAAGCAACTGAATTAAGATTAAAAAAAAACTTTTTTTCGCTCGCTCTTCCAGAAAATTCCGTAGAACACATCACCAATTTGTTGTGGCCTTAAACTTTCAAAAATATATCATTAATTGGATTGAAGGCGGTATCAACAAAATTATGGTCATTTTACAATCACAAGCACACATATCCCAGCTTTCCTGGAACCTTATCTATAACCAGTACTCGCCTACCTTTCTGCAAGACAGGCATCTTCTCCATTTAGCTTATTCCCACAGGAAAATCGATATCATTTTGAAATTTGTATGTATATGTATAACCAGTCCCAAGAGGAATTTGAAATCCTAGTGTCTTACCAACTGCTCTACAGACTTTGGCCATTCAAAATCATTGTGATAGTGTTACTTACTATGATGTATATTAAATAGTATATAAACATTTAACTGGTTCTCAAGTCTACACATAATTATGTTTAGCTTGATTGTGAAACTAACTCTTACATTTTTTTTATTAATCGCTCTTTAGTTTGCTTCCTGGTCCATGTAGTACAGAGCTAGTAGAATTTTTTCTTGCTATAGGAAACAACAACAAACGTTTTGAATGTGATTTGTATCAATGCCGAGCTGGCTACATATCTAACTATTTCTAATCCAATAATGTAGCCACTCTGCCATGCTACATAATTAAATAATTGTTATAACAAAATTAACTAGTAGATAATTTATATTTCTACTGACTTACAATTTCTGAGTTAGTTTCTTTTTCTTTCTTCTTGGTTTCCTTATAACATCAAGTAAACAAAACAATAAGCACAAAGCAATAAGCGCAAAGCAACATAATTATTAAAAGCAAGCGTGTACTAATGTTGTACAACATATATACTGAAGGGTTCGACAATAAGTATGTTTAACCAGGGATCCTTAAGAAATGTAGACAATTACTCGGGTATTCATAATAAAGGTAAGGGATTTCTCTAAAAAAAGGGGAAAAAATAAATACAGATTTTTAATCACTAATCATAATAAAAAATCCATGGCAATTTTAGGGTTCCTGATCGAATCCTTAGCTGGAATCACTGGGATTCCTCCCAAGCTTTTGGGATCATCGGAACCGAACCCCGAACATAGTTAGTGTCGAACCTTGATTTGTACTGACTACTTAGTTGCTACATAACCTAGCACACACATTCTCTACAAAAGCTCTATTTGTTTCCAATCATGCATTAGCAATTTGTAACCCTAAACTGGGGAGAGTGGGAACTTTGAAATTAAGCCAAGCAAATCCGTGGTAAAATCACAGCCTAGTGTTTAGATATATTTGGCAAATTCCCGGTTAATACCCACACCCTATACATCACAAATAGCTTGCTAAAGTCTTAGCCATTTTAGCTTAAAAACAATTCCCCCCGAGGGCTACAAATGACTAGTGCAATTGCAAAAATTGTACAAATTGCAAATTTTGCAACATTATTTAAATTGAGGACGAAGTCAACCATCTCTGAAAATTTGAATTATATAAAACACTCAAAATATTATTTACAATAATAAATACATTAAAGAAGAAACATATTAAGTGTGCATTACAAACCAAACCAAACCAACAAAATGTAAGTGTGAAGTGAGATTAAATCAAAGTAAGCACAATACAAAGCAAGCAAACTAGCAAATAGTGAGTCAAAGTGGTAAGGCATTAATAACAAGAGCAGTTTTGTGACAGACAGCACATACTTTTTACATGTTGTGCACATGTAAGCAAAATTAGTCATTGATATGTAATCCCTAAGAGAACTTGAGATGCGTGAACTTAAAAGTTCAGTCTTTAACCCTACATGATAATTTCTAACACATCCAATGACCACAACCATTCAAATACTAAACATCCCTAAATCTTATTGCACAGTCTTTACTGGAGCCATATTTCATCTGATAAAAATGCTTCAAGTCATAGTGTGCAGAAAAATTTCAGCATGAAAGGCTAAATAGCAATTTTGCTGAAGTCAGAGATTAAACAAATCCCATGAACCATAGACATTATCATTATATGACATATGCATTAAAATAACAAAAGGTCAGAATATTAAAAGAGATGATGTGTTTGCTTTAGGATGTTATGTACCAAAACACGATAATAATCAAAATTTACTCACGAAGGGTCTTTCGTTGGTGGGGCAGGTTGTGGTCTTGGTCCAGCATTTGTTCGACTTGCGTTTTCTCTTCCTTTGTCATTATTGCCATTGCGAGCAAACTTGTCTTTACCTGGCTGGTTAGAATGTTGAGGTTCTCTTGCATGCTTTGTTTCACAAGAAGGTTCCACCTGACAAAAACCACAACTTAGCCCCTCTAGTTGCTCTGCTAGATGAGAAATAAATAACATGAGCCAGTTATGTACACGACATAGCATAAACTAGCTGTGTTCCATCTAGCTTAAAACAGCAATCACGGCCAAGAGATAATGTTTACAGTTTTTAAATTTATTTACTACTAACTAACATAAACTAACTTAAACAAACATAATACATGTATCTATTATACCTCATTTCAGTCATTAACTGTAATTCAAGGCAGAACTATGTTTCGTTAATAAAGAGAAACTCATTTAGAAAATAACTTAACAATAGAGTACGTCGGCTATGCTATCAGAAAGAATCATGATTAATTCTATTAAATGTGTTGACTCTAAAAGGATCACTACAAATATAAAGACAGACTCTGTAGACATATGATGATAAGTCAACCATGGCCAGCTTGTAAAATTTCATGAAATGACCCACTCAAATACTAATTCTATTTATAGAAACCAACTGAGGATTTCCATCATGAACAATCAACTACTTTCAATTGAGGAAATAAGTTAATGAAAAAATTATTGAATGAATTAAGAAATAAAACAGAAGCATGACGATGAAATAATGAATTTGATGATAATGAACAAAGTGATCATTAAGGATGTCTGTCTTCAAGCGAGTTGCCAAACCATAAGAGTCGCTATAAAGAACATATAGTCGCAACGTGATATAATTTTACCACTGTAAAAGTAAATTAGATGTGTGTCTTATTCTTGACTTTATTCAACCATTAAACCAAACTGCAAATGTTTGGTAAAATGGATGAAAAAACATACATAGAAGTTTTTTTCAGATAACGTTTTGAAAGAACACATACAGAATTTGGGGTTTAAGCAATCGACTCATACCTGCATGAGCCTATGTTCATTTCAATAAGCCTATATTGCTACTTTAATAACCTTTTAAATGTTCCTATATGATATGGAACATGTAATACAGTTTCACAAATATCAGTGAATACACTGAACAAAAGTTCTAACCGATCACTTTTCAAATTTTGACTATTTCATAACGGGCTAATGGATCCTTATAAAATTTTGCTGAGGTGATTTTTGTGTCATTTTCTACCGATATGTGGGAAAAATAATAATTTGATACGGTCCGATGCATTCAATCGGCACACTGGCTGTGGTTTACACATTTTGGCACGAAATGTTCGTGTAGAGGGTAATTTTCACTTTGCATGAATCCTTGTTAACCTTATAAATGAAAAAAAAAAACCATAAAAGATTGCACGAATTTCCCTGACTGATTATTTAATGCAGCAATCGTCTTCTCGAGTTCACTAAACATGGCATTATGTGACATAACATTTTAATACCAATATAAGCCTATGATTAATCAGAATTCAAAGAAAACCACTTCTATGTAAAGGTCTGATAACAAGGTAAATAAAAGCTGGAAAAACATGAGAAGATGTAAAACAAGATCTATCACAACACAGTGTATGGGTGCAGTGTGGTTGCAACCATATGTTCCCTAAGGAATCGAGAGACTTCATTTAAAACAATGAAGGTTTGAACAACTAAACATCTGATTAATTCAGAACAAGAAAGATAATGTGGGAGCCACATTAAAGCCGGATTTTTCTGCATATGGGAACATTGAGAACAAGTTTACGTTGGTACAAAAGAAAGTCATTTGATAAATTGCTTATCAGGAGGTATACAAAGGGTGATAATGAATCTTGAAGGAAAAAAAGAGTTTCAGTTACCATACATTTGTCCTATTGTATCTTATCTGGTTATTTTGTTGGTATTTGACAAAGATGGCATAAGACATGAAAACTATCAATGAAAATAAAGCAAAACTAGTGGTATGAAATTGGTAAGAGAATTTAATTTAAAAAATCTTATATGGCAAATGGTGAATTGTTGAAACAAAATGGTGGGAAAATATGACAGGAAAATGCCAGAATACTTGCTATTGGAGAGATCCAACATACTGAAACCTTTATCATAAAAATTACAAAGGGAAAAAATCCATATTTAAGCCAGGTAGAGTTGCCATTACTGTCTAATTCTTTCAACAAATGGTATGTAATCATTGTATGAAATTATATAAACATCTTACCATAAATGGCAGAGATATCCAACAATTTGAAAACTTTAACACAAAAAAACCAAAGGGAAATAATCCATTATTAGGCCAGGTAGAGTTGCCATTACTGTCTAATTCTTTTCAACAGATGGTATCTAATAATTGTATGAAATTTCGTAAACATCAAACCATAAACAGCAGAGATATCCAACAATTTGAAAACTTTAACGCCAAAAAACAACAGGAAATAATCTATTATTATGCCAGGTGGAGTTACTGTTACAGTCTCATTCTTTGCAACAGATGGTATGTAATCATTGTATGAAATTTCACAAACATCTAACCATAAACAGCAGAGATATCCAACAATTTAAAAACTTTAACGCAAAAATAACAAAGGGAAATAATCCATTATTAAGCCAGGTAGAGTTGCCGTTAATGTCCAATTCTTTTCAAAAGATGGTATGTAATCATTGTATGATATTTCATAAACATCTAACCAGAAATAGCAGAGATATCTAACAATCTGAAAACTTTAACGCAAAATTAACAAAGGGAAATAATCCATTTTTAAGCCAGGTAGAGTTGTGGTTACTGTCTAATTCTGTGCAACAGATGGTAATTAATCATTTTATGAAATTTTATAAACATCTAACCATAAATGGCAAAGATATCCAACATTTTGAAAACTTTAATGCAAAAAAAACAAAGGGAAATAATCCATTATTTAGCCAGGTAGAGTTGTGGTTACTGTCTTAATCTGTTCATCACATGGTATGTTATAATTGCATGAAGTTTCGTAAAGATCTGACAATAAATGGCAGAAAAATATGCCAAATTAAAAACTTTAACGCAATTGTTAACGACACCAGACATCCAAAATTACAAAGGGCAATAATCCATAATAAAGCCAGGTAGAGTTGCGGTTATTGTCTTATTCTGTTAATCACATGGTATGTTATCATCGTATAAAGTTTTGTAGAGATCTGACTATAAATGGCAGAAATATAAGGTACATTAAAAACTTTAACGCAATTGTTAACGACACCGGACGCCCGCCCGCCCACCCGCCCGCCCGCCCATCCGCCCGCCCGTGTTCGCCAAACTATTAGCCGAATTTTTTCGTTGAAAAATCCGGCTAACAACAAACAACAGAGGTTCTAAGCATCAACGAAAGACCATCAGAAACAATATAACAAAAATATAAACACACTTACTTTTTTATCTCCCACATCTTCCAGAAGTGCAACTTTAATTTTGCACAAATATTACCCTTTCCAAAATGTTGGTTTGAACAGAATTCTGGACATATAATAGTACAGTCATTATATAAAAATGTCAGAAATATTTCTATCAGAAGCCATTTTTGGTACATTGAATCTGTTTGTGGTGAATATATAGCAACAGAAAAAAGCACAACTAATTTAATGGGCCAAAAGCAAGACTTTCAATTGTAAAGTTAGGAGTATTAAACTAAAGAATGAATTTTTGATGCACTCTAAAACTCAAAAGGGGACAATCCCAAAAACATCAAATCTAACACTGATGTCAATTTTAATCCAACTTAACGATTTTTATAAGTTTTAATTGGGAGAAGAGAATCCATATGGCTGACAAAATCTAAAATGACTGTCATTTTTTCTCAAAATTCAAGATGGTTTCAATATGTTCAAATTTTGACCTCTTTTATCATTCGGATATTCACTATTTTGATGACTGGACTAGAATGCCTTAATTAAATAATAATAATATTATATTGACCAATCTTTTGTCATAAACATTACACTGAGTTTAAATAATGGTATTCAAATTTATATGTTTTCCCTGTGGTAGAACAAAATCTAATGGCCATATTAAAATATGTGATCATAGAAAAATAGGATTTAATACATCTTTCGTGCTTTTCATCCATCACGTATAAAACACCTGAGTTAGTGTTTTCTTACATCTATGGGTAAAACACTGAATTGGAGTACCGAATAAGGTCTATTGATGTAACTAACAAAAATAAACTCCAACATTGCATCAACAATAAGATTACTGAACGCATTGAATACTCATATTTCACAAACTGATCGAAACAGTTTAAGTATAAACACAAGGAAACAGAACTACATGAAAGAGTATTTTTTCATACTTTATTATAACTAAAACCACACTAATCAAGAGTAAAGGTACAATAACTGTTTTGTATCATACACAAATTTTCGCATGCGTACATGGTTACAATCAAGGCATAAGGTAAATGATGTAGGTACATTACCCCCTCCATGTCTAATACATAGTATTCCTAAAGTACTGGGAAAAATGTTGTTTAAAGAATAAAAAAAATCTGCATTCACACATGGAAAACAAGGAATTAACAATTACAGTAAAACTACTTGTGGTAGGCATGATTTTTATTTTTCAAAACTTTGTTTGAACCAGAACATTGTAGATTCACTTAATTATTATATTTTATATGGTACCTTGGGTACCTTGATTTCATTCATAAGTTTTCATAAATCAAAAAATGAAACAAAATTAAAATCTGCAAAGGGCACTATTGACATCGAAATGATAGACACAAAATCTATTAACCTAATGCAACTTCTAAAATAAAAGTGCGCCGCAAAAGATCTTCTAAAAATCTTCTTAAAGAACTGTGTGAATCAAGCAATCTTTGACATACAATATAATAAAAATACAACTTAAACAGGTCCAAATGCTTATTTGCAATTTGAGTTTACAATATGACTAGCTGCTTCTTAACTTAACTTTTGAAACGAACCATATTGGGTTTTAAATAATCTAGTATTCAAACTTTGCAATTAATCTTGTTTAAGATAACATTTGAAAGGTGATACACGATTACTTCCTGATTGGGGTTACATGTACATCAACTCAATTGCCAAAAAAGAGTAATAGTGCTATTCATGCTAAATAATCATACCTTAAAGCAATGCTTAAAAATGTTTCGGATAATCGAATTGGTTAAGATTTACACCAATAAACATTAACTTCCTCAATACGTTTGAATAGGTAAACACTTTTTTAGTGTGTCTATTTACAAATGTAATGTATAATCTTAAGCTTAATATTGAAAAAAATCTACCTTTGAATGATAACAAATTTTACTTCCTCATTCAAATCAAAAACTATTTTCAAAAGCAATGTCAATGGAGGGGGGAATGTATTACAGTGAATTATAGCACTTCAATTTAACACACTAATAATATTTTGTAAAATACATATACATAGGTACAATTTTAAAGTCATAAAATTGGTACATTAATATTCATCAGAGGAGTGATTCTAACCTTATTGACAATTTCAATACAACTGTAATACAATTTATACATTGCCATGATCTATCCAATTATAAATAAGGTTGAACTAGGACTGCTACAGATTGCTCATCTCATGCTTTAAAATTTGAACTAGGGTAAGGAAGTTAAAGTTTGAATTACAGTTTGCAAAATACTAAAAAGACTACATGCATATGACTAAATTTTCATAAAAACGACAATCCAATCAGACATACACGTGTTTACAATCTATTAAAACCATGATTGTATGCAGGCATAAATTGAATTTTAATTTTGAACTTGACAACATTAAGAACCGTCTTCGTTAGTGTCAGAAATGTGATTTCTAAACTGTGATACACTGTTACACTGTAGCAGCCCTAGGATCAGTCGAAATTGATTTTCTAGATTTCAGCCAAGAAAAACAGTTTTGCAAAACATGTGCATAACATATTCATGATATAAAAACAGCTCTTAGTTTATGTAATGTAATGTTAGAAAAAACATGGTGTAGTCAAATTGAACTTCATTTTAATGAAAACAACTTATTTTATAAATTCCAATCAGGTTTCAGACGTGGTTTTTCAACTGACACTTGATTAATACATCTTACTGATTATATTAGACTTGAAATGGATAAAGGTAATCTTGTTGGTATGATACTTTTGGATTTACAAAAAGCTTTTGACACTGTTGATCATGAAATTTTACACATGAAACTAAAGCATCTGGTTTAGGAAACGATATACTGTTATGGTTAAAATCTTATCTTTCTGATAGACACCAGTTAGTAGATGTGGCTGGTACACATTCTACTACTGCTCCTATAACAGGTGGTGTCCCTCAGGGATCCATACTAGGTCCTCTTTTATTTTTAATTTATGTAAATGACATGTCTGCTGTCATCAATAGTAAACTTCTTTTATATGCAGACGATTCTGACATTCTTGTATCTGGTAAGAACAAGAATGATATTGAAAATAGACTTTCTCTTGATATTAATCTTATAAAAGAATGGTTAATAAACAATAAGTTGTCTTTGCATCTTGGTAAAACCGAGTCCACACTTTTTGGATCCAAGTTTAAACTTAAATCTGATCCATATCTTCATGTCACATGTGATGGAATATATATTCAACCAACATCCTCTGTTAAATACCTAGGGGCTATACTTGATCAAACCTTATCATTTGAGATCATGGCTCGTAATATTCTTCAAAAAGCGAATGCTAGATTAAAGTTCTTATATAGAAAAAAAGATTATCTTACTCAGCATACTAAAAAATTACTGATTATGTCTTTAATACAATGTCATTTTGATTACTCTTGTTCTATATGGTACCATGGATTGACTCAATCTTTAAAAACTAAGTTTCAAACAACCCAAAATAAATTGATAAGATTTGTATTTAATATGGAAATTATTCTGAGTCATGTTTTTAAAAATAACTTGGTATGTCTCCTACTTACATGTCTTATAACTTTACTTCTCAAGACACAATTCACAACTATAATACAAGACTAAGTAAAAAAGGTGCTTTTTCCTTACCAAAAGTCAAAAGTTTTGGACTAAAATCTTTTTGCTACTTAAGCTGCTCATTATGGAACTCTTTACCATCTAATATCACACAAATAAAAAAAACTGTTCAAATTTAAACAAACTGTGAAACAGTATTTTTTAGAAAATTTGTCTTAGATATTTGTATGTTTTTTATTTTCTCTATTATTTTAGCATGGTCCACATAATTTTTAGTTATAACTGACCAAAATCCTTCTTATATGATATTCATGTTTGTGCTTGACCACCTTAGGTGTATTTTACCATTAAGCACAATACCTAGACAATCTGTGATAGATAAATTATGTACAATTTAAATCACATGATTACCAACTTGACTGTGATACTAAGATATTTCTGTGATTAATTTTGTGATTATTAACATAACTGTGACACCTTAATATTATATGAGAATAAATTTGTAATTGTCTACATAACTGCGATATTTAAATATTTTATGAGATTAATTTTATGATTATAAACTAAACTGTGATCTTGGATATTTCTTCTGTGATTAATTTTGTGATATAGTATTACATCTATCTGGTGCTTATTATTTAATACACATATCAATGTTTCAATTATCTGCAATGTCTTTGATAAATCTTATTATGTTTTAATTCTATGCAATAGTCTTCACTATTTTAATAATGCCTCTCTTTGTCACGCCACCAACACATAGGGACCACAATGGAAATAAGGGCTTGCCCTTTTTTGTGTTATCCCTGGTGTTGGTGTGCAATAGCCCTTTCCCAAAACTAGGTAGTCTCCCTTGACGAGTTATCGTTATTTGCTTCAAGTGCGCATGCGCGAAAAATTTATCAACTTCCGGGGACTATTATCGATACCGTTATCTTTTCACAGTCAATTAATTCCGTAGATCGTAAATTAACCGATGCACGATGTTAAAAAAGAAAAAGTCCTTGAAGTATTGTTGTGTTTGTAAAGGAATGTACCGTGGCAAAGTATTAGACGGACGGACTGTTTCTCTCCATCGCTTTCCACAGAATAAACGTTTGAAGAGAGTTTGGATTCAACGATGTCGAACTGTGTTGAAAAATTTTCAGTGGACTGAAAACAGACTCTTGTGTAGTGAGCATTTTGTTGATCGGAAGGGACCGTCGTCCACCCATACCATACCTTCTATATTCCCAACTGCCTCAGGCACTGAGAAAATATTTCCCTATTCAGTAAGTTCATTTAATAATTGATTTAATAATATACCAACGATCGAGCGAGCTTCATAATCATAATTATCATTAATATGTTCGTACTTGACGATTATCAATAATTTATATCACATTATATATTTGTGACTGTTTGTCGCCACACAAAGCAATTATAAAAGAAATTTTTACATGTTTTTCTTCATGTTGAAAGGAAACTGCTATGTGGGAAATGCTCTTGCTTTCGCCTGTATTCTAATATTGAATTTGATGCTGTGGTCATTTTATTGAAGTTCTATTTAACTGAAACTAAATTTACTTTTGAAACTTGTAACAAAGAGCTGCTTAATGTTCTTAAATTATTTTAATAATTATGTTGGCCTGGTCATATTCAAAATCAAATTTGGAGCAGGTGAAATTTAACCCGATGAAATCTATGGTCCAAACAGGGATTCGAACCCACGACCTCACGAGTCATAAGCGGACTCTCTACCATATGCCACAAAAGCTAGCTTGAAGGCAAGGTAGTACAAGTGTCGTAATATAACTCTGCTGATCATACCGGCGGCCCCTCTTTAATAGAATTCATCCTCGAATTCTTGGAGCTTTATGGTCTTTGGGACTATCTAAGGGTGCATTATCAAACAAATACAAGTGGGTAATTTACGTTCGGGGCCATATGTAACCCGATCAAAATACATGGTCTAAACTGAGATTCGAACCCACGACTTCACGAGTCGTAAGCAGACACTCTGCCACGTCGCCATAAAAACTAGCTTGAAGGCAAGGTAGTACAAGTGCCGAATTAATATTAATTTATACCATGGCATAAGTATCACTGCTAAATAATCATACTCGTAGAATTCATGTGTGTTGAATTCTCATGTCCAACTTGTCCGATTAATTTATTTATGTACATGAAGACATTATCCCACGTGTCCATGGAAAGTTACACTTTAACTGTAATTTGTGATTATTTTAAGCAAAATAGCTGGGCCCTGTGCCCTGTTCTTGATCTAGGACTTGTGTATTTTATAGATTTCCATTGTTTGTGAACATCTGGAATTAAACCTTGATCACCGAATTAAAGTTTCGCATCATTACAACTGTACTATTACTCTGACTTCTGATATTGGATGTACTTTGTTACAACTTCTATAACAATCTGCATGTTTAATTCTAGGCACTTGATGAGAATGATCAGCCTCAAGAAGATATTCAAGAAGAAATGTTTACAGCAACCCCTTTAGTGGTAAATGATGTTCCAGTTGTAGTATCTGAGACAAATGAACAGGAAAAATATGAAAATCAATCAATCATTCAAGAAAACCACCATTCAAACCTTGATGTTTCCCTCATTTTCCATGATTACACCAATGAACCTATTTCTGCACCAAGTGCAATCAGGTAAATAATAGTTAATATATTGCTGAGTGTAAACTTTTTTGCCACTGAATGAATTATCTCAATTTTCTTGTTGAAGATCCAACTAAAATATAGCTGGTCATCCAACCAGACAAACAACTTTAAAAATTCATGTCAAGCCCTATCAGCTGAAAATTTTTTGAGGTCCCTTTTTACATATTTATGTATGGTATCATTTCATTAAAAAACTTGTTTAATAGAAATGTGCCAAATAATCAACTATCAAGTAACATACATGTATGATATTATGTTTATCATATGAATATTTTCCGGGCTCAATTTTCTATGGCTTTGATCAACTTGAACATTCTTGAGCCAAGCTACTAACTACTTTGTCATATAGTATAGAGCAAAATTTTCATCTGGCTGAGTACATTAAATTTGTAATTTTGGCTTGCTCGAATCAATAATCTCTATTGCCTGGTTTCAGGCTACTGGATTTAAGGCTACAACAAGTTGATCATATGTTCTACGGATTTTTCTGGAAAAAAATGGGGCAAGCGATCGAAGAAAAAAAATCTTTATTCACTTGCTTCAATTTGACCAAATTTTTATGAGCGAGCGAGGAAATAAACATATTTTTTTTTGTAAAAAATGTCAAAATTAAGGTGCGAGCGAATCCATAGAACATATGATCAGTTTGTTGTCGCCTAAGTGATGACTGCTCAAATTCTTTGTTGACTGCTCAAATTAAAGCTAGTTGGCGAAATAAGAAGTCTTTTTATATGTCGTTTTTTGCAACTGAATGTTTTATGTCTTTATTTTTATAGGATGGTAGAAACACAGACATGCTTAGACTACTGTACATCAGAAACACAGACAGATTTGGTACGCACATGTGTAAGTGTTGGGACTCAAACTTGTAGTGTAGAGTGTAGAGATAGTGGTGAACAGACAAATCTACCAACTTTAGTGTATGAAGATGTGAAGGACCATCCTTCAAAGCTTAACTTTTATACCGGTATACCAAATAAAGGAATTTTCAACGCACTATTTGATGAAATGGGGGATATGAAGGAAGAACGTCCGTCCAGGTGTAAGAGGCCAAGTGGTGGGCGGCCTCGCGCTCTCAGGCTTGTGGATGAATTCTTTATGGTGTTATTAAGATTAAGACTAGGTTTGCTTGTAGATGACTTAGCTGCAAGATTTTGTATTTCATCCACAGCATGTAGCAGACTTTTAAATAAATGGATTGATTATTTGGATGTGAAATTAAATTTTTTGATTATGTGGCCAGTGAAGTCTGTTGTTGACTTTAACATGCCAAAACTTTTCAGAGACAAGTTTCCTGACACTAGAGTTATTATAGACTGCACTGAAATTAAAACTGAAACACCCAGTTCACTTCAACTTAAATCTTTAATGTACAGTGATTATAAATCCCACATAACCTGGAAATCTTTAGTGGGCATCAGCCCATCTGGTCATGTAACGTTTGTTTCAGATTTATGGGTTGGCTCCATAAGTGACAAAAAATTGACTGAAAAATGTGGTATATTAGATTTGTGTGAAGAAGGTGATGCAATTATGGCCGACAAAGGTTTCCTTATTTCAGACTTAACAACACCTAGAGGAATTAAACTAATTATGCCACCATTTAAACGTGGAAAATCTAAATTTTCTAAGCGGGAAGTGAAAGCTACAAGAGACATAGCAAATGCTAGAATTCATGTCGAGAGACA
Organism: Mactra quadrangularis; assembly: GCA_025267735.1. Lineage (NCBI taxonomy): Eukaryota > Metazoa > Mollusca > Bivalvia > Venerida > Mactridae > Mactra > Mactra quadrangularis. The sequence goes on along the minus strand of CM046299.1, from coordinate 45,268,601 downwards.
AATGGAAAGAATTAAGAACTTCAGAATAGTACAAGGCATTATGCCAATTACTATGTCTTTGCGTGCCTCTAAAGTATGGAAGTTATGTGCAAAATTGACTAACTTGCAACCACCTCTAGTTCCACACTAAGGACATGTCATATTGGAATTTTTAAGCTTCCGTGTGCGCGTAGAATCCTCAACCAAAATTAAAAACAAAATTGTAGGTTAAATTTTCCTAAATAATTCTGAAGTTCCCAAATTCAATAAAACAGTTTTATTCAGGGAAAATTGTGTTCGGCAACGATGTCATTTGTCGTATGCATTTTTTTTATAACTGCATCATTATTACATTACATAATTATTTAACATGAATTTTTTTATATTAAATATCAGACCATGTTTCATATGTTTATATGAGAATGTTGTTCTATTGAAAAAAATATTTATAATGGATCGTCTTAGTTGTCAAAATATGTGTGTTTATATGTGTTTTTGTTATCAGTTTGTGTTTTTGTGAATAGGTACCTAGGTTTGCCTAATTTTAGTCGACACTTTACAGAATTCCAATTTGGCATGGCCTAAGTATGAAATTACTGATTATGAATAATGTTTTTCTTAATGTTTGTAACATTTACTTTTTGTTATAAATTTATCAAAAGTTGATCATGTGTTGTACAAATTTTGATGGAAAAACTGGGGTGAATGAACAAAGATTGTTTTTTAAATTTGATTCAGTTACTTTATATAGCCATTTGACCAAATGATTATGAGCAAGCAAGGAAAAAAATTTTTTTGTAAAAACTGTCTAAATCAAGGTGCAAGGGAATGCATAGATTCAACATATGATCAACTTGTTGTGGTCTTAAAGTCCAAATATTGTTATATTTTGTAATAAAATGTGTTACTGATCCAAGTTGTTGTTTATCATTTACTTCTTACATATTTCATCTTTTGTTGAAAACTGAAAACATGCTCGACTACTAGTTCAGATGTCATGCAAACAGATATTTAGATGTTTTCTATACAATAAAACTCACTAATGAGTCTAGGATACAAGTCAGCAACTAAAGCACTGGCTACAGCCTCAGAGCAACAACACTAGTATACTTACTTATATTATTCGTTTTTTCTCAACTGTCAAAACATGAATAATTTCACGGTGACTTTGTGCTCTTTGTCTAGCACTCGCGATATTGAGATAGTGTGTAATCATTCACCGTGAAATTATTCAAACTTTGACAGTTTAGAAAAAATGAACAATACATTGATTTATTTCAATTAGTGTATAATTGTTGGATTTTGTTCAACTGTCAGTGAGGATTCATTAACCTGGCTGATTAAAATGTAATTTCATCAATCATGAGTATGTAATAATACAGAAATATTTAAATCAGGGGAATTTATGCAGGCATCATTGACAGTTGAATAAAATTTAACAATATAATAGTAACTATTTCAGTTCATTTATAGAGTTTGCTTCTTGGGTGAATATCATTAGACCAAATCTTGAATTCAAATTTATGTTTTTTTCCTTCCGTGCATAGCAAGTGCAAAGTTTTTCACATATTATTGCTGAATAGCAAGAAAGGAAAAATCCAAATATTGAATTCCGGATGTAGTCTATTATGCTGAATACACTTTAACATTTTACATACATATTTTGTATTTAAATACCAAGACATAATAACTTTCTACAATTTAATATCTTAATAGTTATGCCAGCAAAACAACAAATAGTTAAATTATAAATAAAGTAATATGAATATGTATGAAACATCCATTATGAAATTTTTTTGATAACAAGAAGAATTCTGGAATAATATAGTAACAAGATTTTTCAGAGAACTTTTGGGTCCAAACTGAATGTGCAGGTCAATCGGATAACTACATTCAACACAATGTCATACTGTGATATACAAAATTTAACACTTTGTAATTATACTTAAATGTTACTATCAAAAGTAACTGTGAAAATGATCACTTAGTCATATAACGGTAGACCATGCTTTACACGACATGAGAATAACTCGGGTATAAAAGCTTTAACATAGAAAGCATTCAATGATGGCAACATACAGTGCTTAAAAAAATCATTGTCTGCATATATCCTTTGAATGGAAATGTTTTTACAGGTCCAAACAACAAAGTCGCACCATTTCCTACCGCTCAATGAAAGTTGTCCTTGGACTTGGTAGTAGTAATTATGGTGTTTCTTCAAAACTAGATTTCCATCGTCATCTAGTGAACAAAAGAACTTGGGGTCTTCAGCACATTGCTCTGGAGTTTTCAATCTCCAAACATCAGATGATGGACATTTTATTTCTAATAGTCCATTGTGGTGTTCACAATGAGTACAATTGACAAATCCATCAGGGCTAGCACCTAGATGAGGATACTCTGGTGTTATCAACAGACCACATTTCTTTACATTAATACCAGGATGTGACTTTTTCATTTCTTTCAAGTATCTTCTTCTTGCCAAATCCTCATGATCTTGTCCATACTTAGTGTGAAAACTTTCAAAAGTTCTGTAGTTCAAAATGTCTTTCAGAGTGGAATCAGGTTTTGTTGATGTCTTCATCTTGCATATTTTTCCAAAATAGGATGCTGTCAATCTTTCCTTTCTAGCTAATGTCCACAAGTCAGACATACACTGGTTTCTTGTCATGCATTCAATCGTTAAGCACTCCAATTCGGTGGTCTTAAGTGAATTAAAGTGGTTCATGAAAAAGTCTTGATGATCTTGTAAGTTTACTTTCCTACTGAAATTCAAATTAACGTCATGTAATTTTGGAACAGGTTTTAAGTTTGTATTCAATTGAAAGTTTCTTAACCATCCAACATTGGAATCAAGTTTTAATAATTTTTGTTTGAAATTCTCAACATTGACTGTCTTATTGTTGGCATAAACATTGACCGGAAGTTTTCTTTTAACACTCGTTCTACCGTGGACTATTTTGCTGAAATCAAGATCTTGTGATTTTCTTGGAGTCAGTTTTCTTTTTCTTGGGTTATTCCATTTACACTTCATGGAGGTTGACGCTAATGTACCATCCTTTTTCTTATCAGTAATGTCTGCTATTGCATAAAGGAGGGCAGCAATATGGTTACAGCCTTCACCATTCCTACATAAAAGAAAAACAAAATTAATTATAATAATGCTTTGAAACACTGAAAATAAATTATTATGCATTTGGTTCCATACTACATTAATTCTGCAACAGATAAAAGCAATTTTCATTGTTTTAAATGTTGAATTGAACGTTATATATATAACTTTACAAGTTGAAAGCTCTGAAAGTTTGCATAAGTGTAGCGCAAGTTTTCATGCTAAACCGTTGAAGCAGTTTGGTCATTCAGCCTTTGGAAATTGACATTAAACATCAGCAAGTTGTATTTTTTATTGTCCTATTAGAACGGGTTGTAGTTACAATGAAAATTTAGAACATATAAATGCATGATGCCATTAAAATGTATTATAGTTAGTGAACAATTTCACTCTTATAATTATGTATGTTTTAATGACATATAAATACACTATGTATTTTTATTATGAAAGTACATGTAATGACCTATCAGAGATGATGGTTATCATAAAAGGAAGTAATGTATAATATTAATTATTCAGTACATAAGCAGAAATGAGTATTTCTTTTAAAAGGTTAAATAGATGTGTATGTGGTTATTATATGTGACCATTATATATAGTCACTTCCAAGAACATTGCTGTTGGGTTAACCCTTCAGAGCAGCAGTTGAGTGTCTTTGCTACTACCCGGAAGAATCTGGTTTGATTCCATGTCATAGCCAATGAATTTTATTTTCCAAATTTAAAGAAATTAAGATCAGTACTTAATCATTAATAAACTATTAAATAAAGAACATTACCCGGCTGTACAGCTGCATTCAGCTGAATTAATACACCCAGTCATTTTTGACAACATTACCCACACATCATAATCAGGGCATGTCTTCTTGTTTGTTGAAGGCATTGAGGGTATAGCCTTACATCTTACAAAGCAGTGACTTTCATTTTCATCAGTGTCATTTACCTGCAAGGAAAAAAGAAATTCAATTATAACAAGTAAATAAAATATATCTGCACATTCTACAAAATAATTATGTGATATGCAGGTAACCGTGTAAGAGTTTAATGTTTTAAAGCCATCTATAATTTTTCAAGATGTGCATGATGTCTGTGAATGGTACTACTCGTTTAAGATACAGCTAAGTTATATTTAATAATAGCACTTCATAGGTTTAAAATCCATATATATAAGACCTAATTGTTCTACGTTTGAGCAAGAACCTTCAGAACTGCTAACAACTGGATGACCATGTACGAGTACAAAAGAATTATACAAGAAATCTTGAATCAAGTTATAAATCTTCTTTCAAGCCACCCGCCAAGCTCAGTTGGTAGCATGCAAGTCCACTGATTGTGGGGCCAAGGGTTCGATTCCCTGGCTAGGCATACTTTCGTGGAACTTGGTCAAGAATTTAGTTCTAAGGCCATTCTCACTCCTACAAATGATTATTGATTACGAAGGGCACTTGTCAGTCCCTGACGAAAGTATGCTCTTTATCGTTGGTTAACAGCTAAATCCAGAGATTGAGATTTGGTAGGTTGGTAGGTTGACTGATCGCCATTATTTGACCTATACATGTGTTGCTTCCCGTTAAACCCAAAAGAAGTGAAACAAGAATTTGTTCTTTCAAACTCGTTAAGTTTGTATACATTCTGATAGTAACTAAATTGTCCAAAATCGATTGACCTAGTTTCTTCTGCAATAAAAAACTAGTTAAACTTGAATGCAAAAAGAAACAACTTGTGATGGTTCTTTCCATTTCTTATTGTTTACTCATGAAATTTTAATCAAACTAGACTATTCCACATTAAATAATTGGAGTAAATAAGTTATAACAAGCTAGCTTATTACCTGAACCTCGTGAATATGTCGATCTTCGTACATGACCTTTGATTTTAGCTGTCGTTTAGTGTTTAATTTGTACACGAAATAATTGTATATGTCCTTTTCACTTAAATCAGGAATAAATGTCACGTCATTATGCCAGCAAGCAATATTAGAGGGATGAGCCATCACTTCCCCAAGAGGTGTCCTCAATTTTTCATCATTTCTCTTCAACAGAACTAATCTGTCCGATTCTTTCAGTTGGGAAACGTCTCCGAGTCTCAATTTACACGCCCCTTTCACTCTTTCTACTAACTCCGCCTTGTTACCAGTCACATACTGTCCAACCTTCCGTAAATAACTTTTCAGTTCATCCATTTTTAAACGGTTTAATGAATTGTTTTTACACGCCTCGATAATTTTTTCGTCTTCCGCCATTTTGGATACGATAGTCCCCGGAAGTAGAATTAGTCATAATCAAGGGACGTAAGCGATGTTTCGTAACGGGAGGTAACCTAGTTATGGGAAAGGGCTATACATAGTTACAACATTATGATGTCTGTGATATTTGTGTTTGTATGTTTTTACTATGTGTACACTATGCCAAATAAATATTATTATTATTATTATTAGTCATTAAAAAATCAAATATTCAAAAATATTTCAATGGAACAAGAAACTGTTAACTTTCAAATGTTAAAATATGTTAAAAGAATCAGTACATATTCATCAGGAAAAATAAACAAAACATACCGTCAATGTATGTACATTCACTTAAGCAATACAATTCAGACGCACTGCTGAACAAAGCAGATGAAATGTGACAAATCTATGGAAGCACGCAGGAGACATGGTGGGAATAAATTAGAAAAAAAGTATCCCCACTCTTAACTCGTGGGATCATGCCACCTCCTTGCTTCCGTACAAAACAACTAGAGTAAATGTGATATTTGAAATTGATTTCGTTTTTATCACCATTGACAATAAATAAGATTCAACATTTCCCCATAAAAAACACAAACATTCAAACAATCATGTCTTTTCAAAATATTTCTGTCAGCTATCATGTACATCAAAACTTCAGGTATATATTGATAATACTGATATAAAAATGACCAGTTTAGAAAATGTCAAAACAAGCATATCAACTCGTCAGTACAAAACTAGTCTAGCTACATGTCAATAAAGAAGGATTTAGACTAGTTTTGGGCCGAGCTAGTGATATGCTTATAATTACCATTTTATGTTGACGTTGCAAATTCCAGGTTAGTTTACCCAACTAACATTTTAACAGAATCTCAATAATAATAGCCATGAGTTTTATCAAAAATGTTCAACTGATTGGATTAATTTTTGGGCTAAACAACACCCCCCAACTCAAATAAGTCATATTGTACCAACATCAACAAAAGATGACAATTTAAATATAAAATTGACAGAAGTTAGTTATGGTCATTTTTCTGGCAGCCAGCTCATATAACCTAGCTTTCCTGAACAGATATAAAACATTTAGGGAAAGTTTCACAAAGTTTTTACATCTTAAATTCATAGACTGTGGTACATATAACTCAGTTCCATTTTAGTAATCCTGAATACCTTTTATCATAGATCTATCATCCTTATTTAAAAAAGCTTACTTAAACAATATACAGAACAAAATGATCAATAAAACATTTTGTACAGACAACATCAATATAACCAAATTAGAATGTGAACTATACTTATCACTGAATGTGATTTTATACCCCTAACGGTACATGTCAAGAAATTAGATGCTGAGAAAATGAGCAGAAAAGATTTTTCATCAAATGGACATCTCAGCCAAAGATCAATTGACTGTTACCAAAATTGAATCTTAACATGTCAGCCTGCTATCTGATTATGTTAAATTTGTAAAGTTTGTTGAATCGAATCCGTGCAATAAAAGCTGAGACATTGAGCGGACAAGTACAAGCAACAGACAAACGGAGGAACAGACTGACCGATCGACCTACCAACCGACAAGATAACTCCTATATACCCCCTAAAACTTTTTTAAGGGGTATAACAAGGAACCATGAATCGATATTACACAATACAACTAATGCAAGGACATGTCAATCAATTACATAACGTAAGGACAATTTGATTTCAAGTGTTAAGCATCATTTCTAATTTTACAAACATATAACACAGTAACTTATAAATATGATTGAAGATAAGTCTTATTTGCGAGGCACAAAAAATTGGTGCAAAAAGTACTAAGATTGATAAAAGGTACAATTAAAAAAACTGTAGCATTGATCATTAATGAAACAATTTGAAAGTATTAACAACATTAAAATTCTTCAAATTCATACTCTAAAACATAAGAACAAATTATATTTATTTGCCAAAATACAATACACACTATACTATTAAACTAATATACTATGTACATTATAATAAAAATCAAGATACACTTAGTAATATACACTAATTTAATAGCCACTTATCTATGGCACAATCTATAAGTCATTTATAAAGCACAGTCACAGCCAAGGGGCCCTGCTCAATAAAAATGGCATAAGTAAAAAAATCAAAATCAACTTCTAAAATATCATTTCAAAATTATCAGCACACAATTATAAAGAATAATAGTATTTCCTGGAGAGTATGAAGTTCCTGGGATTGTGGTATAAGTTCTTATTTATTTATTAGAGTTAACGCCGTATCAACACAATTTAGGTCATTTCACGGCGTCCAGCGCACCTAACCTAGCTTTCCTGGACCATTGTCTATAACCAGTATTCGCCTACCCTTCCACAAGGCCGGAAACTTCTCCATATTATCTAATCAATGGAGGAAAATTGACATTATTGTCAAATTTTCATGGAAGGGTATAACCTCCCCGGGTGGGATTCGAACCCGCACCCCCTCGGGCACGAGTATCCAAATCCCGGCGCGCTACCAACTGCGCTATCGACCCGGGTTGGTATAAGTTCATTTATAACTAAAAGCAGTGTTACAGCCACATAGCATTTTAGCTTGCTGAACCTCATAATTTAAAAACCTCAAATAAACATCTAATTAAATGTGCTCATAGAGGTACAAACACTTCTTATCAAAATCAAACTGGAAATAGATTAACAATTCGTCCATAAACAAGTGTCTCAACTTGTATAATTTTTAACATTTTAATATTAAGCAAGTGAGTTCTTAGGACCAATAATGACTCACCTAAGACTCCAAGAGCATCTGACACAAGGTTTTTTACTAGAGGACCAATGATGCTATGTTTGTAATATTAAAATCCTTTTGCCTTATGATTTAAACGGATATTTACTTAAAATGTAAAACCATCGACTCCCCGGGGGCATAATTCAACCCAAGCGGCTCTCTTTAAGAAGGGCTAAAAGTTAATGCTACATGTCACATACAATTTTTAGCCTTTTTGAAATCGAGTTTTTTTTTTACAAATTATTGCAGAGATGCCAGATAGACTTCTCACAATAGTTTATCTTAACTACATTATGCTTTTTTGAGCAAAAATATAAATAAATGAACATTACAACTTTTCTTTTAAAGGCGGTTCAGCTCACTTTGAGGTTAAAATGCAACACATATAAGAAGAAGAAAACTCACCACACCTTGTATACATAATCAAGACAAAAATTAGTAGTGTTTTATGCAATAAAAACATGTGATGAGTTCTTGCAGAAAAAGAATGCAATTGATGCAATAACTAAGAATATATTGTTACATTTGCATTTACGGCATGATATTTGTAGTTTACATGATGATAATACAAGTGTAAAATGCTTTATAAATATCAAAGTACAGCACGTGTATGTAAAAAAATATGACTATCAACATGACTGGTTCCATAAAATACAATTACTGGAGTTGAAAATTCCATTATCTGAAGTACTTAGATATGCATAACCTAATATGTAACCGGTTTATAATCGTTTGTTTTAATATTGCAGAGAAAGACTTGAGCACTATTTGAATAAGAATTGATCTCAGATTTTAACAAAACATGTTTTAGTACCAGACATAAGGGTCATGATAAATAGGGGAGAATACATGCAGACACCATTCACTCTGGGTTACATATATATACCTGATTACAACAAGAAATAATCTTATATACATTTTACAGCTACATCTAAAGTTAAAAATTTGTTAACACTAATAGCATTTCTGAGCAGCATAATCATAGCAAATGGGAACCTTGCTATTAAAGTACCAATAAAGAATGATTTAAAGCTGCAGTCCCATAGACATAAAAATAGCCGTGAGGGCAACGTACGGGCGCCGTACGATCAAACTCTGCAAGGACCCGTACGAACTCTTGTGTACCCGTACGAACTGTTACGTTTTTGCCAGAGTCCATGAGATGAGCCCAGGATTTACATATAGGTTTCAAAGTCAAACCACGAACAAATCAAGACCTTGTACGAATTAAACTTGCATATCTTCCAGCTGAGGCTCCGCTCGGAGCGTCGTTTTGTGCCATGTGCGTACCGTCACCCATAATACGCAAGGCTTCCCACGATCTACGGCTGTTTGCATGTACAGGTCCGCAACAAGCCAAGATTTTATGAGACTGAGGCATTACCCTGCTGGTTAAACCATGAGCAAAAACTGACATTTTTTCTCCTTAACAAAATAGGACCTTTTAAAGATGGTCTTATGACAATACTATTAATTTGACAAAGATATAACTTGGCTAAATTATTGCCTTGGCAATTATTATTCAAACAAAGCCATTCGAATCCTGATCGCAATGGCAAATGAAGCCAAAAAAATAGGGGCACAAACAGCAATGTTTGGACTTTTCATTTCAAAATTGGCACTTAATTCAGTTTAATTCAGTGTCCTAAAATGAGGTCTAAAAACCTATTACCTTACAAAGACTGAAAAAATGCTATAATGTCGCAAAATTGCCGCTTTTTCTGTGCTCAATGACTCCAATTTGTTTGCAACTAATTTTAAGTGCTGTATCAGAAATTGTGAAAATGGAGGTAAAGCTCATAAAACATGGGACTGATCAATTTTTAGCACTCCGATATAAATGACATTATGCTGCTTTTACCTAATATTCTCATTAGACATTGTTTTATTCTCTTTGAGTTCCAGTTAGATATTCACTTCACCTGTTTAATAAAAAAAACTATGATATATAACTTTTAAAATAATTCACTGACCCAACATGCCAAAGTGGTTACAGAGGAGAATGCCATTGGACATATCACAGGCCACATTTACAACAGTTCAGTATAAGCAAAACAAACATGAAAGTGGAATTATAATTAATTAAAACCAACAAAATCTAAAACTTTAGATGGAAACATTAAAAACATACATTTACATTTAGACACATTGTAACATGCACACACTTCAACCAAGGATGCACAAATTGTATTTACATGCTTCTGTTACTTATGATGTGATCAGCTTAGATTTCAGTATAGGATACTAAAAGAATTTAAGCTGATTAGATTATTCAATTAATCTCATATCATTTCAAACAAAATTATGCACATATGTGTCGTCTTTTTTCCAAACTAAATTTAAAAAACAAGTAAATCTGTGAGCTAATGCTCACTAGTGATACCCCCGCCAAAATCTAAAAATATGCGACAAACAGGAAGTAGATGAGCAAGGAGCATGAAATCGCTTTACACCACATGGGACTATAGGATGAAGCAATATGCAAAGTTTCAGGCTGCTGCATGGTATAGTTGCTGAGAAAACTGTGACGGAAATTTTGTAACGGACGGACGGACGGACGGACGGACGGACGCACGCACGCACGCACGCACGGACAAGGGTAAAACAGTATACCCCCCTCTTCTTCGAAGCGGGAGTATAATAAATTCTGACTATAAAAGTCTCTTAGTATTGACAGTAACACTGGCACCAGAGTCCATATCTTATTATCATAAAATAATGCGTACACCCTTATATATAGTTTCCTGTGCATGCACACTACCTTATATCGTAATATACATGGTATTTAACGTTTTCTGCAGTGCATACGGCCCTAACCGTTTTCTTTATTTCTACTTATATCTGAAAGAAAATATCGGTCTCGATTTAAGGATTAAACATTCTTCTAACATCATGCAAAGTTACAAGTATGTATCTAATACCGTTTTTATAAAATTCATAATAATTGTATTATCACTAGTTTGCAGCGATTCAACGTCACTACTGACTTCCTGTTTAACTTAACCTGGTTCCCTGGACTAATGTAAAAACGTACATATTCTATTTATATAACTTACGACGCGTAAATGTTTACCTAGACTGGGCGTTCTGATTGGGTTTAAATTTGGCGCGCTTCATTGACAAGGTACGGGAAAAGTCTCGTGGAGAATATCAACCAATCAGATTATGCCGGTCAATGCGTCATGATTAAACCGGAAATGAACAGTGCATCTCAAGCGCTGCAAAATGATAATATAGAAATAACTATTAATTTCATGATAACCTTTTTAGATATAAAGTTTTTGAATAGCCTGTTTTGTAAAGAAATGTTTAATCTACAAATTAAGACCGATATTTGCGCCAAATATATTCCGAAAGGTAAAAATGATCTGTCACACCGTACCTACTGTAAAAATGGTTCAATACCATGTGAATATTATATTATGAAAGTATAGTTATAACTCGTACACAGAAATGTATACGGAACCGATTTTTAAAGTGTTTGTTGACAAAATTATATGTGTGCGTATTTAATGAAAGTGAGGACTCTGGTGCCAGTGGACAGCCAGTAATGTAAAGCAGCAATCAAAATAGTTAAATTTAGAGAGGATATATATAACGGATAAGTTCATAACCATGAAAAAATAAGTTATACAGTAACCTAACGGTTGTGACAGTGGTTTACATTTTAATGTTAATATTTGGATTGAAAACATTGCTGGAAGATACAGTCACAGTCATTATTGAAATCATTAAGTGAAGTTTTTACATGAAAGACCTAACAAATTAAATATAAAAAAAAACAATTGAAATTTTCAAGTTGATTTAAAAAATACCAGAACGTGTTAGATGTACCCTCGCAAAAAGTGAAAGTGACTTTATATCAAAGATTTGAAGACTTCTACAGTTAGTTCCAGTAACCAAAAATAAAATCTTTAATGAACAAATGATACAAATAGTAAATAATACAATAGATAGCCGTGACACCAAAACAATAACACAATGACTCTGCTTCAAATTAATAAAGGAACATTTGATATAAAGCAAACAGAATAATTGTAGCACTAAGTCTAAGGTTATAAAAAAATCTTACAGCCCCTCCTTTGACATTTGACGTCACAATAAAAACATGTATTTAATTTTAAGAAGCAAATATCTGGAGCTTGTATCAGCAATAACATATTAACTGACCAGAACTAATAATGCCATTTGACGTATACCATATCTGGTCTGTATTTCAAATATGCTAGCTTTACAAGACTGATCCACATGCAAAACGTCTGTGCTTTAAGAAAAAAATAAAACCTCCAAGTACACATACACCATTCATGGACTTAACTCTTTCATGGATTGAAAAATATTACCAACAGGAGAAAAACTACAGAATAGTTGTGGTAAATTATTCAAAATATTTCACATGAACCATTTCACATGACAAATTTCACATGAAACGCTAGCAATGATTTAACATCATAAGTTTATAAATTTTAACACTAACATGAAGATAAAAACTTGTTGCCCAAACCAAAAGTAAGGTCCTCGCAGGCAATCAAATGACCGCCCCTCCTAACAATTATAGGGCTCTAAAAAATGATATAGCTCAATATATTCTTGTGATCTTATCTCTGCTAGCTGCTGATTCAACTTTCAAAAACTTTCTGTCGTTTAGAAGATTACATCTTTACTAATTCTTCAGGAGTTGCAGGAAACCTTGATTTGCGTTCTGAAACAAGTTGCTGTTTAATCATCACTAACATGATAAACATAGCAGGTTAAATTTCTCAAACTATGCAGTGATCACCAAAATTTTGGAGTTAAAGAAAATTTACTGAAATTCTAAAAATGTCCATTGTTTTTGTTAAGTCACTGCCGTGTTGTAATGGTATCCTTACCACCTGTTTAAGATGCTAGCACATAGCATGTTTTATACGCCAAATGTTTATGGCGTTTTATAAATTTGTGTAAAACATTATTGACTCCATTCAAAATTAGAAGATCTCAGAAATAATTAGAGCCCTTGTTATAAAAAACAGACTTTGGAGCCTGCAGAAATTTCCACTTTGTACTATATAGTACAGATTCTGCTAGGTTTGATAATGACAAAATGGATAAAAAACATAATGTCAGATTACCATGGTGCTGTGGTCATACTTAGATCTTCATGAGTTTTTTAAGAAGTTCATTCAAAGTTAAATGATCGATCATACAGTATACAATATATACAGAGGTGAAAATAAATTAAACTTTAAAGAAGTCAATATAAAACCATAGTTAAAAAATTAACTAATTGAAAAGAAAGTCTAAAATCTCAGTAATACTCAACTTGATAAGTTCATGCATTTTGTATTGCTAACAACAATCTAATATCCAAGTTATTTTAGACGTCTCGTAGACATCTAATAAGAGAAATTCAGAACCAAGGAACAACAATGTGAAAATGAAAGAAAAAATTAAATAACCAAGACAATTGAAATCAGAAAATGGCCAAATGAAAGACAATGGATGCTTATTTGGTAACATTAACCACAATAAAAATACATAAAGGACAAAACAAGGCAAAGTAAGCAATTATGTCACCATCATGGAATGAAACAACTTAAATTAACTGCCCCTAAACTTCATCCATGCATATACATTAAATTATGATTATTATATGTACCATATATATTTAGCCCGCTTTAAATATTAAAAATTATACTGTTAGAATACAATGTACTTGATTTATGAAATTATGCAAAATATTGAATGAATGTGTTTTAAATATATGTGTATTAAATGTACTATTTTGTACTCTTTCAATAAACAGGATGGCATCTGGAAAGGTTAAACATGCTCTCTATACCAAAGCAAATATAAAATGTAAAAGTTATAGAAGAGTTAATATAATTGTGTATTACAAGAAAATGAAAAACAAGTAAATCTGTGAGCTAATGCTCACTAGTGATACCCCCGCCAAAATCTAAAAATATGCGACAAACAGGAAGTAGATGAGCAAGGAGCATGAAATCGCTTTACACCATATGGGACTATGGGATGAAGCAATATGCAAAGTATTAGGCTGCTGCATGATATAGTTGCTGAGAAAACTGCGATGGAAATTTTGTAACGAACGGACGGACGGACGGATGGACGGACGCACGGACAAGGGTAAAACAGTATACCCCCCTCTTCTTCGAAGCGGGGGTATAATGAGTAATGAAATGATGATATCACGAAAGACCAAATGAACCTGGAATTTTATTCTTTAGATATCCATACTCAATTGAATACCAATACTAGGAATACAGTAGGTTGTTAATGAATAAGGAAATATAAAATAAAAACTCCCCCTGAAAGAGTTTCACGAATATTCATGAATAATTCATGACCAAAATGTGAGACTTTTTTCATTCACCGACAGTTCATGAATCAATAAACATGTATTAATGAACTTGTTTATGAACTAAAAAGGTCACCATTGTTGTTCATGAACTTGTTCATAAATATTATTATAAAAACATTATAATCAATCGATTGTTCATGAAAGAAAGTTCATCAACATTTCTGCCATGATGAATAATCACAAACTGTTCGTGGATGTTCGAGAGTTTATAAACATTGTTACGCAGAAGTCATGGCGAATGAGAGCTCAAAATAAATAAATACATGTATCTTAAAATATGCACTAATAGAATGAATCTGGTACAGTAAAGTTCTACCATAATGACCATAAAATATAATAATGTTGATAGCAGAATGGTCTTAATATAGGAAACTTTATCTCAAATTAAGCATTGGGAACTCTAAAATGGTTGCATGATTTGGCTGAATAATCGAAGAATTATCTAAAGTGCAACCCTTAGCAGTACTGAATATCTGTTACGATTACTAATTGATATAGAAGACAGAATGAGAATCATAAGCCAGTCTCTATATCAGAACAATTGTTACTGAAAATGCCTAGTTCACACTGTCCCTGTGAAAGCCCCTGTGTATTCTGGTGTTTTTGCTGGTAGACCAGGATGAACTTTCGAGATTTGTGATGAAAAGCAAGGAGTCATCGTATCTCGACTTTGGAAACACTCAATGCTGATTTAATACAGTTTCATCCGGTAGTCTTAAAGTGGAGAGATGTACAGGAAGAGCTGCAGTGTTGCCCTAGACCTCCTCAAAATAAGACGGCATTGGTTTTGCTCCAAGGTGGATTCCCTGTCGTATTTAAAGTTTAAACACTGTGGGGTGCCTCCCATGTGAACGCTGATTCAACAAGATTTATCAATATTTAATAATAAACGAAGTCCCTATAGATGTTGTCCCAATTTTCCTCAATGTTCAATTTGAAGATACCTGGGCTGTTCACTGGGACAGAATAAAATTAAGCATAACACCTTACATATATGTGTGTTATTTAAAGTTTATTACTCTATCCCCACTAACATATTAGATCTATGTAATAATATGATATTAAGTTAAACTAGTTTAACATTCTGGCAACTGTTTTGTATGGGACTATTGTCTCTGAGATTCATATAATTCCATTTAACAAAAAGAACTATAAAATATTACAATTTAGTCACTTTATGCAATAAAATGGGACACACCCTTTGAAAATTGATAAGTTTAAGAAAATATTCAAGCAGCAATAAGGAAGTTATCAAACATAATGCAGTAGCTAAGAGTGAGATCAAATAAAGGCAGCCATTTTGGTTTTTTTTATTAAATAAGCAAACTTATCACATTTAGGATTCATGTTTATGCTTAAATAAATTGCTTTCTTGAGATTTGTTTGTTGTTCAGTGTAAAGGAATAATCAGTTTTGATAAATATTACTTAGGCTAACTTGAAACAAATTTTAGCAATATCCTTTGCTAACAATGTCACATGTTATCCTAAACGAGCTATACTGAAATAAGATTATTACACATCATTACATGCATGTAAAGCGTATCAAATGTCATATTATGTTGTTTAGTGCTACAACCAGGTATGCTCACACAATTGGACCCTTAGCTCACAAAATAAATATATATACACAAACAGTCAAGACATGACCTACACTTCATGCATAACACAGATACACAATGCAATCATAGGCACAGCAATAAGCAGTTTGAAGAAGCATGCACAAAGCAAAATCCATAGTCTAACAGAGTGTAAGGAAAGCAAAATAGTTGATAATTTCATAACATGTTCTACTAATACTATACCACAAGCCCTGGTATCAATGTCTCTCTATTTATGAGTTAACATTCAGTTATCTATATTATCTTGCAGAAAAAAATATAGGCACACGCTTTGTACAGACAAACTTATAAAACAAGTATTTTAACCGAGAATGTGTTCCGAATTAAAGTGAAATTACGTCATTTAATAACCAAGTGAAAACTCAGATTGTCATGCCTATGTGTTATAAAAAATCCATTTCAAATTTTAACAAAATAAATCAATAAATATACAATTGACCAGATGAGTCAAACAAAGGTAAAAGCCGGAAATAATTAAACATAGGTTAGTGTCACCACAATCAGTAGTCTCCTAATGGTATAAGTCAGGGCTGATTTAAAAACTATTGACTAAATCTAAAAAAAATCATTTAAATTACGTACAATTAAATCTCAGTTACTAGAAGTAAGTATTATTACTTACTTCGTTTGAGTATTTTAAACAATCTGGAATATCATCTCTAGAGTACTCCTAAATCAGCTTGAACTAAATTATAATTTCAATAATATTTAAATAATTCAAGGTCATTTATGTCATTTTACAGTTAATTCGAGACTAGTGATCATCGTTACACTAAACTAAGAACATTTTTAATGTAGTTACTATAATTACAAAAATCTGGGGGGGGGGGGGAATCAAACATGTCGATCTACCACAAAATATGTCAATTATTTTTAACTAACTAAAATCTAACACAAATGTTATGATTTTATTAAGGGACATCTGACGAATGTCCAGCACTGTGTACTGTGAGGGGATTAAATTGTCAATAATACTGTTTATTTTTATCAAGTCAGTTGAAGGAGTATGCTACTAGAACCAGCTTATATTGTTTGCTATTTTTAACAGTCATTTGATTAATAATATAGAAATATGAAATGTAATTATAAAAAAGTTCAGTGACTTTATTGTAACTCCGTATTACCATTCACACCACACTTCTCTTTTTCAGGGCGCACGGCTTTATCGTCTAGTCAGATAAAAAGAGAAACAAAAAAACAGATGACAAAATAAAAATATAACTAATTAAGTAAAGGCAGCCTAAAGGCTAGAACTGCCAATGATGATATAATGTATTCCAAAAGACCTAACAGTATCTAAAGACTTTATTAAATACATTTTATAGCAATTGACATTTGGTAATCTAAAGACCTTGAATTCCTCCAATACGAATTTCTTCTAATTTCCTGCTTGAAACAAAAAGAACAATTACTATTCCTTTAAAATGAAATATTGTTTAAAAGAACACTTTCTTATTTTTAAAGAGAAATATTATTAATATTTCAACAGAACACATACACATCTCTTTAAAGTGAAATAGTACTTTCATTAGAACAATTACTATCTCTTAAAAGTGAAATATCATTTTAGAAGTACAACTAAAGTGAAATGTTATTTCTTAAAAAAACAATTACAGTATAATCTCAGCAGAGCGGCCCTCTAAAAACAAACATCCAGAACAACAACTGCTTTTGATATTTCCCTTAGGCGTAAATTTAATTGAATTTAACCTCTGAAGAGCAACCACCTCTAAACAGCAACACATGTTAGCCTCTCCCAGTGGGTGTTGCTCAGGAGAGGTTGCACTGTAGAATATTTTAAGAACAAATACTATCTCTTTGAAGTGAAATATTATATCATAAAACAACAATTACTATCTGTTTAAAGTGAAATATTACTTTTTACATAAAACCAATTTTAGTCCTTTTAAAGTGCTTTTAGAAAATGACTTATATCACCATGAATTAAAAATATTATTTAAATAAAAACAATTACTGTCTATTGAAAAATGGAGATACAATAGCGTTTCGCTCAACTCTTGATTTGTTCACCACATTTCTAGAAAAATCATTATAAATATACGGAAAATTTTGTTTGCGTGTTAATTTCCTTATACAGAAAAAAACTTACATTAGCAATAACAAAAACATTGCTTTTATTTCTATTTCCTTCTCTATTTACTTCTATGTTCAAAAATAGATTTTGATAAAATTCTTGTAAAAAGAGTACAAAAACAAGTAAGATCACAAATGAAGACAACATTCAGGCCTTCCAGCAGGCTTTCGAGAAAATGAAGGCTTTTTTATATATTTAGGTTTATTATTTCAATTTCTTTCTTTACTATGATTCAATCAGATAGTTCATAGAAGCGGATAGTGGTCCTGATAAAATTTGAGAAGTAAAATGACATTATGTTTTAAAACCATTCTGCTAAGACCATTGATTTTGATAGTTCTTATAAAGGAACTTTATTGTATGACATTGCGGCTAGCAAAAATTTCTTATTTAAGCAGTTGCACTAGTTCATAATTTTGCCATTAACTATATATCATAATGAATCAGACTATTGCAAGAGAAAATGTATGATGTTAAGGTTCTGGAACTGTAATGGTGACCTTCCACAATCTTTATTATGATATTGTTTCTTGAATCTATACTATTAAAGACATTGAATGGTGAATTTGTAGGGAAGTTTACCGTTCGTAACTTAAGTTATGTGCATTTTTATAACGTGACCCTTGATTTTCGAAGAGACCGTAAATTGTGCCGTGACAAAAATGAAAAAAAAACTGTTTTTTTTCAAATTCTGCAGTTTTATATTCACATTTTAATCAATTTTCCTGTTACACAATCATATCATGATATTCCAGGACAATCAGGTTACACTTTGGACAAATACTTATAAAAATATAGTGCTTTGTATACATGTACCCCCAAAGCAAAAATCCGAGTTTTTGAGAGTGTTCAAAAAATTACTCTATCTTTAAAAGCTTATATCTCAAGTCTAAAGTTAGTTAGACACATGCAACCAGTTTTAAAATTTTCTGCAGTCTTTTCTGCCCATGATATGAAATATTGAAGAAATTTTACCGCTTCTAATTTTTTTATAAGAATCTGTATAAGATTACTATAATGAAACTGCAAGAGAATTTATAGTGAAGAAAATACGTCAAATGGTAAATTACAGATAATACTCTTTTATTGAAATTTATCATCTAAATTTGTACTGGATATAGAAATATGAATGTAGAACTCTAGATTATCATTAAAAACCTTCACTTTACTGATTTTTGCTGGTTTGAGGGAAATATTAGAAACTTAAAACTAAAACACGTTTTTCGTAAAAAATTCTGACTAGTTAGTTATAACGGAGTCAAACACTTTTTGTATTAGAAACTCTTGGTTGACTATCACAGTTTTGACTCATAAACACATTTAAAAGTCCATTCTGACCAGCCAGAGAAATATCAGAGGAAGTTAAGCAGGCTTTTTAAACCTTATCCTGTCGTGTTTTCTGCAATAGTTTTGCATAAACATTTTGACATCAGACTTAGTAATGTTGGCATATTTTTAGCCTTAGCTTTCAAATAATGCTGATAATTGTATTATTTACTTTTTAAAAGACAGAAAAGTACAACGATATTGTCTTCATATGCCTCACATGGGCGGTTCCAGCGGGGGGGGGGGGGTCCAGGGGGTCTGTCCCCCCTAGAATTTAGAAAATGTACATGTCCATTAGTGTATTTCTTGCTTGAAAGTAATTTTTAAGTAATATGAAACAAATTTTCTCGGTGCTTAACGTATGTAAATTGGTTATGTAGTTTTTATTATCAATATGTTGCTTTATTCTGCAAATTGTGTATAATGTGGTTGCGTTTCGAGGTTTGGACCCCCCCCCCTAGAAAAGTTCGGACCCTCCTAGAAAAGTTCGGACCCCCTAGAAAAAAATCCTGGATCCGCCCCTGCCTCACTATATTCTAACGCATTCCAAATTGCTGAATATGGCGATGTGTTGTGCGTCATAGTATTTGTCCCGGTATATGAGGTGATAGCTTCTAGAATCTAGCGGTTGTGATGGCAAATTTAAATCGCAAATACAAAATAAAACAGTGCATTTTACTCCTGCACACACAGAATTAACCCAATAGTTATGATCCTATACGACGTAACATTGTTTTGTCGATAAACCATTACTTTTACATTAACGACCTCGACGATCACGCTGTCTAGCTTCTGGTATCGACATTTTCGGAAAATGTGTTACGCTATAACGTCATGGAAAAACCGGGTCGCGAGGTGAAAATTACTAAAAATAGCTATTACGAAACTTGACGACGACAGCTTTTCGAGTAAAACCGGATTATACCGAGCGACGAAGTTTACCGAAGTTAGTTACAGTTCCAGAACCTTAAATATACTTAGTCACATAGTAACTCAGTAATTTATAAGAAAAATAATTTATTTTATAAGCAACTGACTTGGTTGACTGAATTGGACCTAATACTTTGAGACAAAAACCTTATGGTCTACATTTTCATACATAATTTTGTTGTTTAATAAATGTTTACAAAACGTTGCTACTTTAATGTTGTTATAGTCCAATTTTTTCTCAACTGTAAACGTTTGAATAATTTCACGGCGATTGAAAACAATCTTAATATCACAAGTATTAGACAAAAAGCACGAAATCACCGTGAAATTAATCATGTTTTGACAGTTGAGACAAAACGAACTAAACATAGGTAACACATATAGAGTGACATTATTAAGTACTGTGTGGGTAATTAGATAGATTTAGTTTTAAAATTGGGCAGTATAGTATAATTGTTTTGACATAAATCATAGAAACAAATGTTTAAACAAGTAAATCTGTGAGCTAATGCTCACTAGTGATACCCCCGCCAAAATCTAAAAATATGCGACAAACAGGAAGTAGATGAGCCAGGAGCATGAAATCGCTTTACACCACATGGGACTATAGGATGAAGCAATATGCAAAGTTTCAGGCTGCTGCATGGTATAGTTGCTGAGAAAACTGTGACGGAAATTTTGTAACGGACGGACGGACGGACGGACGGACGCACACACGCACGCACGCACGCACGGACAAGGGTAAAACAGTATACCCCCCTCTTCTTCGAAGCGGGGGTATAATAATTTTACTTAATTAAGTTAATGATAAAAATATGATACATTTTACGAATGATAATAGGAGGAAAAGTTATTGTAAAGTATCATACTCAGTTACAAGTATGTAAAGATCATTAATTGTTTATTCAAGTAGCATAAGACATAAACATTACATGGTATGAATACGTGTATCAATGTATTTTAAACCATTTCTTTAATAATAATTTTACCTTTTGTAAGCGCTGTGTATACATCTGATTCCCTAGAATTTCCTTTCTCATTTGATGCATATATGACAATATCATATTGTGTTTTTTCTGCCAGATCAGTTATGGAGAAATTCATAATTTTATCACCAGTATCGGTTACATCGATACATTTCCATGTGCTACTTGAGCCTTTCTTATATTTGATATGAAATGTTTGTGGAAGTCCACCATTGTTTCCAGGTTTCCATGTAAAACGAATTGATGAGGTTGTTGTTAGAGCTTCAACATGTCGAAAATCTGTAGGAGGATCTGGTACATCTTTTGCTTTTAAACAGTAAATAAAACAAGTAAATCTGTGAGCTAATGCTCACTAGTGATACCCCCGCAAAAATATGCGACAAACAGGAAGTAGATGAGCAAGGAGCATGAAATCGCTTTACACCACATGGGACTATGGGATGAAGCAATATGCAAAGTATTAGGCTGCTGCATGTTATAGTTGCTGAGAAAACTGTGACGGAAATTTTGTAACGGACGGACGGACGCACGCACGCACGGACAAGGGTAAAACAGTATACCCCCCTCTTCTTCGAAGCGGGGGTATAATTAGCATACATAACTTAATTTGGGCCTACTATTTACAAACAAGTCTATTATTTAAAGCCACTATATGAAGATATACATGTATTCATGAACAGTAGACTTGAAAACAGTTTTACAACCATAAAGTTATCAAAATATAACAAGCATTAAAGACACAATTAACAGTTTAAACCATTCTGCTTTCTATTAAATCTGAGTTTGACCAAGTGTTCAATTCTTAAAAAAAAGTGGAGTACTTTTATAAGAGCACACTATATTTATGTATACGCTGATGTTTAATAAACCTGACCCAAAATAGTTTAAAAGCTTAATAATGTAATTTTGAGTAAGTTTTTTCTCTAATAAAACTTTATCTTTAACATGGCATGATCAAAACTATTGTTTAGGGTATTGACAACGGAATTCTACTTTCGGTTTTGATCTACTTTCACTTTGAAATTCAATAAATAATATGAACATATCTAAGCAATATTTGCGTTTATCTAAAAAATCTTGTTTAATAGAGGTGTTTGAAATAGATAAATGTCTATTTTCTTTGCTATCAAAAACAGTGTAACTTTTGATATAGTACTCAGGTGTGTAAGGGACAAAAATGGTCGAATTGTGCAAATTGTGATAAAAGCACCAAACTTTCAGGAAATCAACTTTAAGGTATGAACTTCAGAAAAAAGCCAGGAGACAACGATGAGAGGCCCTGTGAACAAAAATATGGGGCCCTAAAGGGGGTTACCCGTAACAATTGATATTATTGCATAGTACGGTGTAAAAATCCTTAATTTATATATCAACTAAATGTATTAAATTTCTTTTGCTCAAGATGAGAACAAATATGTCAGTTGATGTTTTAGAATATTTAACATAATAATTATAATCGTTATTGAGGCCCCATAAAGGGATTTTATGGTCAACAAATAGTAAAGGACCACTAACAACCAGTACAGTTTTTTTTCACATTTTTAAAGCATTTTAAATGGGTAATTTTGTGTGGCTAGATGTGGTGTCTTTTCATTTAAATAAATTTCAAAACCAAGTATGATCAAAAGAGGCCAAAACAAGGGGAAACCTATGAAAAAATATTGAATATCTAATTTGCTGTACTGATTACATAGAATTCAGAAATTGTATCAGTAACATTTAATCTATTATGTACAGTTCAAATAACATAATGATGAAACTTTTTTTATTCTTCATATCATTTTGAGTGATGCACCTCAGAAAACCCCAAGGAGACAACCATGAGAGGCCCTACTAACACAGTTCTGGGGCCATGAAAGGGGTCACCTATTACAAGTATAAGCAGTGCATAGTTTAGTGTAATGTTTTATCTATCAAATAAATAAAATAAAATTTTCTTCACTCATTATGAGTACAATCATGTCAGAAACTTTTTTTCAAATTTAACATGATACAATGAATTGTAATTGAGGTCCAGGTAAGGGTTTTTAAGAAAACAAAACACAAAAAAACTATAAATGACCAGTGAAATTAATGTTCTCGTTTTGTTTTAATATATTACTTAAAATATTTTGAATAGGTAATTTTGTGTGGTTAGCTATCATGTTAGTTTTTTTAGAAATGATTCACAAAACAAAGTATGATCTCATGAGGCCAAACCAATGGGAATTTATATAAATTTTGAATACGTGTATATAATTTTCTGTATTGATTATATAGGATTATAGTGTTAATAGGACTGGAGACAAAGCTTTATCTAAACGTCAGTAACAATCATCAAATAAAGCACATTATAATACAATAATTAAATTTTTATTCGTTATTTCATTTTGCTTCTTCAGAAAATTAATGAGATCTATCAAGCATGTTTTTATTTATCTATTGAGAGGCCCCTCTTGGAAAATTTGAATATGAAAGAAACATGTCCAAAAATAAAACCCAAAGTCCTATCACATTTTAAATCTAATTACTAAGCAAAAGCATCAATTACTTGCAACAATGAACAAAGAGACCCTGCACGGAGAAAATAGAAGTGGTCCCTCTTGAGCTAACGTACTTACAACAGTGAAACATGTATGATACATAACATACATGTATATTGTTTTGCTATGGAATAAATAGAGTTTAACTTTAGTTTTAGGTATATTTGACATATATATATAATGTAATTTATCAACTTGATTTGGGTAAAAATGATAAGGCCTTTAACCATATACTGACCAACCCAGTTACTCCTGAATCGAACTTTGGCTTCTACTTTCAGACAACCAAGTAAAAAAAAATCGGCCTAGTTGTATTGCTGTCCGTCAATTAATCGTATATTGAAATAGCCCTATCGCTGAGGTGAAAATTTGCCACTTTTTGCACTTATCTTTCCTTGTAAAGAGTTAAAGGAAAATCTACTAAAAGGTCCTTTTTTATGCTTATCAGTTTCGTTTGATTTTTCATCTTTTGCTCTTTTATTATGAATGCAACCACAGTTTCCAAAAAACTAATTTTAGCATCTATCCAACCAAGTCATGCATGTTTTATAATGTAATAATATATGTTGCAAAGGCGATAAAAAACAACCATAATTTGATAATATATACCATGTAGTATTACTCAAGTTGGACATACCATGTGACAAATGCTAATGACTGAGATTTAAGAAACATATAGACTGGATAAACCACCAGTGTTACTAAGTAACTTCCTTTAGATTTGATATCATGGTACTCAGTAGGGAAGAGTAAGCATAAACAAGTTTCCGACGAATCTTGAACACATGTTCACTATTCTTGCAATTCATATTGTCGTTTCACTGGGGTTATTCATTTTATGGATTCGTGACAAGCTTGACGGTCTAAGAAAGCTATGTAATGTATAACCCGCTTGATAGACGAGGTGACCAGTCTATGGACGTACTCCACATTATCATACTTTTAATAGAACTATTTATTGTAGACGTATGTTATGTATGAAGTCAACTGACGATTTAGCTGTGGCAGTGATCATGAAATTTGGCTATGACATTTCCATAACAGTATTACAATAAATAAAATATAAATATTTTAAAACCCGTCTTCAAATGAAGTTATACTCCTGTTGTTACGCCGGGAGATGTAATCCTAGATGTAATTCATCTACTAAAGATATTTTTGAGCAATGATAAAACTTGTGAATATTTCTTTTATTTTATAAGGTTTACAAAAATAATTATGTACAGTAAGTTCCCTTAACATGATTTCACAAAATGCTCTTAATCTCTTACACTCGCTTAGAGATAGAAAGGTCTAAGATTGAAACCCATTCAGGGTCAATTTTTATTTCTTTATGCAAGCCATGTGTCTGCTTTTCTTCAATCTACTCAGCTGTAAAACGGCACCTTTCATGGTTATGTCATTCCCTTTGCCACATTGACTTCCTACCAAATGAAGTGAAAGTTTCGTCAAGTAGATTGATAAATACAGAAAAGTGTACTAGTACCTATGATTAGGGATAATAGCCAGTCAGTGAGCATTTGAAAAGAGGGAATCTAGACTACAAAATGCTATAATTTTTACAACGTTTAGTTGAATAGTCAAATCAATTTTACCCATCTTTATGAAGAAATGTCGTGCTTTTGGGGATGGTTATATTTGATACATGTATATAAGAAGGGCCTCTTAAATTGTTCTCTCTATAATATCTAATATATTAATTGTTTTATTGTAAGATATGCATCAATGATAAAGTCTGTTTAAAATTACATGTAGTTTGTAGATCAAACACAGTATACAAATGTACATATTTGTTTCATTATTACTCCGAGCTTCAAGGGTATTATGTCGGTGTAATGCATAGTCTCTTACAGGACTACATTGTATTTTATTTTGTAAAATGGTGATATTAGACTTGTATTAAAACATGATCACATACTGTTTTAGAACTTGAAATGTATCTAAGGCGTGGGTGCATATAGGATGTTATGTTATCAAAACTCTCAATACATAACAGAAATATGATTTTGTTAAATTTAGGACGAAAACAGGTCGTATAGTCTCTCGTAATACAGACCTAAAACGGTAATGAATATAGTAATCATTCATGTTCAATTATGATTAATTGGATTCCGTTTAACCTTACCAAATTGTTATATGAACTGTTGAAATGTTACACACTTGTAATGACAGCATAAGTTTCAATAAAAAATGGTTAGACCTTTTTTTACAATTATCTAAGCTTCACGTCATGAAATTACCCCAGTAAGGGCCTCAACTTTTAGACATAAGTACTATTAATTAAAATCGTCATTTTGAATGTACGTATCTTAAATAGTAAGTTTATTTATCAGTTTAAATTAAATAGTGTATATTGGCATACTTGGTATTTATTTATTTCGAGTTCAATACATAAACCCCTTCGGGGCCTCATGTGTTTCATACAATGGTACCGCATGCTGATTCTGGTGTATCTTCATAAATTAATTATTAAAGGCTTATTTTGAGAAGGTATGATGTATTTGTATGATTTCAAATAAAATATTTACCATTTATTCGATTATATTATTACATTATGCATAATTTAGGGCCTTATGACAAGCTCAAAGCAGATGCCGGGCCTCAACTGCAAATTAACTGACAAAAAGCTATTTTTGGGTGTACAATATACTTTCTTAGGCATATAAAATCATAATACATATATTTTAATAACCATCATTTTTATAGAGATAATAATTTTAAAACTATCTCTATACTAAATATGTCTATTTATGTGCCCCTTTTGGGGCCCCATTTAGGCAAGATACAAGGCCCCTCATGATTGTCTCCTGGGCTAATATTGATCAGTATCACTCAAAGTACCTCCATGCCAAATTTGGTGCTTTTATCACATTTTGCACAATTATTTCACTTACACACCTGAGTATACTGCATGTTATACATGTATTACGCACTTAAAACATATTTTTGTGGTAAAAAAGCTAATAACATAATTGAATATTAGTCTTTGTACATTTTATTCACCGTCTTGTTTTAATTAGAGAAAGCATAAATGCCATCAATATTCTAGGATAGAAATCAAGATATTAGCTCTAATCTAACTCCTATACTTACTAGATTTGACCACGCAGAATATATAAAATGCTGTATCGCATGCAAGTAAAATCCACACAACAACTGTTCCTGCAATTGGACATGGTTTTGAACAACACTCGCTTTTACACTTGCCACAGTCTGCAAATATATGTTATGAAAAATGCTTAAAAGCCTTTATCAAATCACTTATCTAATGACAATTCTATTACATAACTACTTACGGACCAGTAACTGACATAGGCCCTGTTAAATCAACAAATCAGAGCGCAGAAATTTCTCATTGGACCGGGTCAATAAGGGTTATTGTACCAATAATTACAGATTTCTGCCCCGTTTTCAGTTGTTTTATTATTTATTCAGGTTTTGCAGTATTTTGCAGTGAGTTTGCCACAGGGTCAGGGTCAAAACACATAGATATTGAATGATTGAACTTAATTAGCACAGACTTTGTTTGAAAAAGATCTAGACCTCTACCCATTTCAGTATATAGTTTTGCTTGTTCTAACAACCACCTCCGATTAGCGGGCACCTGCAGACAGCGACCTTTACGATTTCCCATGACCAAAAACGCTCTTTAAAAGGCCGGGTGACTGGGGATGGAAATTCAATGGCTTTTTGTCTGAAATACTATTACCAAGGATATAATTTGGCCATGTTACATCTTTGTCAATCTATTTGTAATGAATAGTCCAGTCACTTTAGATTTTAACATCAAAATAATTGCAATATAAAATGCTGTATCGCATGCAAGTAAAATCCACACAACAACTGTTCCTGCAATTGGACATGGTTTTGAACAAAAAATCTTGCAAAAATCTTGTTGTTCAATGGCCCCTTCAAAACATACAAAAAATCGAGAAAAATCAAACCAGGGGAAAATTGTTTAAATTGTATTTTATTTTTACACAATTAAGTTACATTGACATGGCTTGAACAGTTCACCATACTGACGTCACTGACGTCATTTCAGTCGTATCGTGACGTCATCGGTTATTTAATTATTTTCCGATATGGAAAAAATAAGAAAAAAACGTTCCTATTTGTTGTTTTACACATCTTTTCACTGATAAGCACTTCTTATTAGACCCTAACACGTGACTTTAACATCATATGTTTATATATATTTGTTGCCTCTATCATTGTTTACAAGATATGTCTGAATCGAAGGCTAAGCCATTAATCTAGATCTGTGACCTTTAACTACATCTATGACGTCATTCCATTGTTTTTACAGTGCCGTATTTCTAATAATGTACAGGTAACCATCCAATATTGAGATTACTCGTCCAATATTTAGCGTGTTAGGACATTAGTTGACGAGTAAGTTTTATATTGGACTACACGCTATATTGTCCAAACACACCAGATAATGAACGCGTTACCTTAATAGTGAGCGATTACCTTTTTAATGTGTTGCATGGAAAAAAAAACCAACAGTGAAGTTATTTTTCATTAATTGAACAAAAATTTGCAAATAAAATCAAAAATTGGAATTCTGCACTCATTTCCAATCGAAATGAAGACATTAAAAGTAATGGTGTAATTCCTGTTCACATTTTGGTAATGTTGCGGTGTTGTTCTGAAAAGTAAAAAAAAGAAATATATAAGTTTAGTATATACTAAGACCCAAACTAGATTCTAAAAACATTTAACTCATACTCTGTCTAACACTGTTAGCCGTTTCTTGTCCATGGTTCAACAAATTAAGTTTTGTCCTCCAATATAAAAACGTGTGAAAAAAACAAAGTAAAGCTTTATTTAGAAATAGTTGCAGGACATAACA
Organism: Mactra quadrangularis; assembly: GCA_025267735.1. Classification (NCBI taxonomy): domain Eukaryota; kingdom Metazoa; phylum Mollusca; class Bivalvia; order Venerida; family Mactridae; genus Mactra; species Mactra quadrangularis. The sequence goes on along the minus strand of CM046299.1, from coordinate 45,239,810 downwards.
TATTATTCGTCATCACTCATCAGCTAAGAAAAGTTTTATTTTTGATAAAAGCGACTGTGAACTTAACTGTGACCTTGGTGTCCAGTTAGTGTTTTATAGACAATATCATGGCAAAAATATTTTATTCTCGCACTGGACATCAGAAACATGGTAAAAATGACATTGCAAAGTCCCAACTTGTCATCGATGTGGAACTACAACTGTAGCTGTTGAAAATATTGACAATAGACAATATCTATAAATTGAATATTAAGGGTTTCATCTGCGATACTACTAGCTTTCACAATAAAATATATGTACTAAGAACTACAGGATTTTATCCGTGTTTTATGATTTTCACCAATAATATAAATGGTTTGCACCTCCTGCGCACAGACGGAAAACGTACAAATTTGAGTTCTGAATTAGGTCTTGCGCAACGGTCTCTCTCCATGATTACATGATCAAATAATCATAGGTTTGAGCCTTGAACCGAACATAAAGTTATATGTGAAGAGAAGGGCAAACGTGTAGCTTACGAAAGATGTAAATTATACATATATTATTTGAATGAACTGGAAAATTGAACGTCGCGTCCCTGAAACATTTTTTATTTGGTGCACACGGGGCTCAGGTTCAGGTCTCTAAGTGGCTATTGTTTGCATAATATATTTTTCATTGATATATAAACTTACCTATGACTTGTTTTTGCAATATTAGTTTATCATCAAGTTCATTAGAAATCAGCCATGTGTCAGGCTGATATCGTTTCCTGGGCATGACTGGAATCAGTTGATAATCCACATTTTCTATGCATTGCAACCGATGTAATGTATTTATGTCAAAAGGAAAGATTTCCGAGTGATAACTAGTATATCCATGAAAAACAGACAAACTGTTATTCCAATGTTTAATTAAGTTTTGTCACAGGCGCATAAAGAACCCGACTAAATGAAAAACAGAAACGAAATGAACATCCACTGTCATAACTACACATTAGTGTCATTACACACGAAAATCTCGTGAACAAACGATTCATTCATTTGCCGAACTAAAAGGGCACCACTTGGGAAACAATTAATATTTTCTATATTTATTTAAATTCTATAAATACAAATGTATATTACTTTTTGTTGAAATTGAAATGTATAATTCCTTATCATTATTTGTGATACGTGTAAACTAAATTTGATTTTGTATCCTTGGCCCCAGAGATATCGACAATTAAAGAGCACAAGTAAAGAGCACAAAAAACGGCACATTCAAAGAGATATTAACTCGACTTTATGATTAGTTTGACTATTAAATCATTCATCCGATCTTTTTAAATAGATAATGATCTAAAATGATATAATCAAGCATCTCTATTAGGTACCCTGACCAGGCTTTATCCAGCGTTTTAATAAATGTTAGTGCAAGTGTATGATCCGTCATAGATACCCATAATATGTATCTGGACATATACATATACCTCAGCGGTATACTTTAGCCCGTCAAAATTAGATTACAATTGTTCCCAGCCTACGAGGCATAAATTTAGATATCAAACAATCTGTTTGCTTATGGATGTCATCAGTTTTTAATTGAAAGTTAGACGATGTTTAAAAGGCGAAAGACGGTGCAGTGCATTTAATCGTCACTATTACCATATAATGACACTGTAACTTTGTTAATTTTGGAAAAAAAACGCAACTGTTTTATAATATAAAGTTATTGAAAAGAGTGACCAACTTCAAGTCTATGAACACATGTAAGTTTTCGAAAAATAAGACTAGTTAGTGTTTTGAACTGTAAGAGATACAATTTATTATCAATTAATACGTTCATAGGTTTGTGTTTCGTTTATTTGAAATCGTGGATTTTATTTTCGATTAATTAGAGTTTAAGTACTTATATTCCTTAAAACTTTTTTGAAATAAAAAGTGATATTTTAGCGGATCAACGGGTTTCTGTGTATTGAATCGTCTAAAAAGCGTCCGAAAACTCGCAAGAAAGTTAATTTTCAAGAACATTTGCATGATAAAGCCGCTGACTAACAAAAACGTATCTGAAATCGGCAGTTTTTCGGTAAAATCAACGAATTTTCTCATTACATAAGTCAATTTTACATAAAAGTTACAATGTGTATCTTTTCATACATGTCATGGCATTTTATGTGAAAAAGTAGATTAGTTTGGGCAAAATCCCAGGGTTTTATCAAGCCAACAATTTGAATCTAAACATACAAAAACATGCGTATAAAAGGTTACCAAGCATTCAATTTTATCCAAATTACGGGTGTCTGAAAGAGCTCAAACTTGCTCCGTTGGCATCATTATTTTTTTCGTCGGGAGTGAATACCCCCTCTTGCACCACCACAATCAACAACTCCTTAAGGGGAGAGGTATTAAAGCGACGTATTTAAATTCCTCTGGTTTTGCTATATCGTAGTTAAATACTTGTCTGGTTCCCAGTCGTACTTTGACAGGTCAAAGTAAGTTAAGCAAAGCAGAATTATGGAGACGCCCGATGTATAGCACATGCAAGGTATCGAATAATTCTGTTTTCAAATGATTATTTTTCACTATCGGCTTAAATCAAAAGAATTTAGTGCAAAAATTACCGTGGACATCTAATTTTAGTCGCAAGGTTACATTATGCTCAAGACGTAGACATCGTCTTATTTATTTATTTTATTTATTGGAGTTAACGCCATGTCAACACAATTTTGGTCATTTTACGGCGTCCAGCGCACCTAACCTAGCTTTCCTGGACTATTGTCTATAACCAGAACTCACATACCCTTCTACAAGGCCGGAAACTTACCATATTATCTAATCAATGGAGGAAAATCGACATTGTTGTCAAATTTTTCATGTAAGGGTATAACCTCCCCAGGTGGGATTCGAACCCGCACCCACTCGGACACGAGATTCCAAATCCCGGCGCGCTACCAACTGCTCTATTGGACCGGGTTGACATGGTCTTAAGTTAATCGTTCTCTAAATTTAAGAGTATAAAAAAGAAAAATCGACTTCTAATGACATATATATATAACCAAACTCCAACCAAATTTACCATCGTTGAAGCAAAATAAAGAGAAGATAAAAGATAATTTTGTAACCTGAAGATACCCTGATGGGCGCCGACATTTTTGTGCTTTGCCTGATCAATAACGAGGTAAGGGACATGTAATCCAGACAGACGGACAGACATTGACGTATCGTTAAAAGTAAATAAATTAAGTTACTGAGATTTAGTCTCATTTATATATTTGAATTCAAATGTGTTTAAAATGCTCCGATTTGCGCCTTTGACACATGGAGATTTAAATTTCCCCCGATCTGTGTCCCCTCTTACGACCCTTCTGGATCCGATCCTAAAATGAATATACTACACTGTATATTGTACAAACTCACATGAAAACACACATCTTTTATTTTTTATTATTTCTTTTAGAATGATGACACGTTACACGACTATTTATAGCTGACTGCTAACCGGAAATCAAACATGAATGCAGTTTTTGCTGGGTGGGGTAAAACATTATCGGAAATAAATTTTAAAAAACTGCATATTTTCTGTTTTGATACGACTAAATACATCAAATAACATGTTGTGGATATTTTATACTCTTATAGTTAAGAAAATATTGATTTTTCAATATGTGCGTGAGTATCGGCGTTTCCATTGCAATGTTGGCTGTAAAATACTTAACCAAACAGTTACACGTGGTCAAAAAAGGCAGAATAAAAACTATTTCCCCTATTTAGAATTTTCTCGATTTTCTCATGTGCATCTAGGAAGCATTAAGGAACTAAAAACTGTTATTTTGATGTTGACCCCATATTTTGCCTAAAGTGACTGGACTAGAAATATGAGCATCTTGAAATAGCTTCATTGCATGAAGTTGAAACATTACCAATTTTCTCCCATGTTCTGACCAGTACAAACAAACAAGAGATACTAATTTTATGTTTACACATATTTAACATTGATACTCACCAACAAATAGATATATAGTCAAACCAATGTCCAAGCAAAAACTAATTACCACAGCAATACCAGCAATAACAAGTCTGACTTTGTCACTAGATGGACCTGGAATGAAGATAGTAAAACATAAAATATAGGATGCTGTTGTCAATGCACAAGTAAATTAACATGACAGGAGATGGAATCAATCTGCTACTTTTAAATAGGGTTTTGCACTCTTTACCAACATAAACATGTGAATAGCAGCTAAGTTAGTAAGAAAATACGAAAGTTTTTTTACCAGGTTTAACGCCAAATCAACACAATTTTAGGTAATTTTACGGCGTTCAGCATACCTAACCCAGCTTTCCTGGACCCTTGTCTATATCCAGTACTAACCTACCCTTCCACAAGGCAGGAAACTTCTCCATATTATCTAATCAATGGAGAAAAATCGATATTATTTTCGAATTTTCATTGATAGGTATAACCTCCTTAGTAAGTAAGTTTAGTCTTCATTGATAGTATAAAACACATTTAACAAATACATGCCATTTTTCAAATAATGATTACCATTTCCTTATTCCTACTCAACAAGTCATTTGTAGCACACATCCTCAATCTCTGGAAATAGCGTTCACGTTGACTTAAAAAAAGCAAACCCCTTTTAAAATGCTTGCTCTACAGACACATTTGAATGGTAAAATCCACATTTAATCAACAATACAGCCCCAGCTACTCTTGGTGCGAAAAACATTTCTGCTGTAGAGGCCAAACAGTGTGGAAAGCTGAAAAGGCAACAAAACCATCTTCTTTTGCTTCTATCCCGTGCATGGGGAATGGGGCTGGCAATTTGCTAGAAACCAGTTTCTTTTACTGCTATCCCTTGCACGGTCCCTGGAATGGAGAGTGGGCAGGTTTCTGGCTACAAACCAGCTTTTTTAACTGCTATGCCTTGCACTGTTCCTGGTATGGGGAGTAGGCCAGGCTACTTGCTACAAACCAGCTTCTTTTACTGCTATCCCTTGCACTGTCCCTGTTATGGTAAGTAGGATTTGGGGAGTGGGACAGGTTTCTTGTTACAAACCACCTTCTCAAACTGCCATCCCTTGCACTGTTCCTGGTATCAGGTGTGGGGCAGGTTTAAAATGACAGATATACAACAGCAAATTGCACAGAGGGCTGATGCTCTAAATCTAAAAACTATCATTGATAATAATGTAGAAAATATATAACTCACCTTTTTTTAACGGATAGAAGACTATCTCCAAAATAAAGACCCCTACAGCAGCTACTATCACTATTATTAGGAACACAAATTTACATTCACAGTCACATGGTTTAGCTGAAACAAAAAAAACACATATATAAAACTTCATCCGCCTTAACAATGCATACCAAAGCAATAATTATTTATATTCGGTCATGCTTTGCACTGAAATGTGATTTTATTCAATGTTAATAAACGGTGAAAATAAAAACATGACATATAAAAAAAAGACATAGAAACATTGCATCTGTGGTATGTACTTACCACTAAAACTCATTAACAAGTTTACGTACCTATTTTTAGATTGGAATTTACAAAAAAAAACTCATTTTTTCTTGAGCCCAAATTAATGGATTACCTAACTAAACAAGAGCTGTCAGAGGAGACAGCATGCTCGACTTAGTAAGTGTTTGTCACAGGAGATGTGGTTGATGATAAGGAACATACATATTTTAAAATTTGAAAAAATAACCTTAACGAATTCAAAGAAAAAAAAAGAAATAAATAGAAAACTATAAGTTCAAGGGGGATAACTCTGAAAAATGTATAAGGAGTTATGAATCTTGTCACATGAGATGTGGTTGATAATAAGGAACATATATCTAAAGTTTGAAGTCAATACCTGAAGAAATAAAACAGTTGCAGTAAAAACAAACATTTTTTAAAGAAAACTCTAATTTCAAGGGGAGATAATTCTGAAAAAGAAATATATTTGGAGTTATGAACCTTGTCACATGAGATGTGGTTGATAATAAGGAACATATATTTAAAGTCAATACCTAAAGAAATAAAACAGTTGCAGTAAAAACAAATATTTATTAAAGAAAACTATAAGTTCAAGGGGGATAACTTTGAAAATAATGTATACGGAGTTATGAACCTTGTCACATGAGATGTGGTTGATTATAAGGAACATATATTTAAAGTTTGAAATCAATACCTAAAGAAATAAAACAGTTGCAGTAAAAACAAACATTTTTTAAAGAAAACTCTAAGTTCAAGGGGAGATAATTCTGAAAAAAATGCATTCGGAGTTATGGACCATGTCACATGAGATGTGGTTGATAGAAAGGAACATATATTTAAAGTTTGAAGTTAATATCTTAAGAAATAACAAAGATACAGAAGAAAGTATTTTACTGCACAAAAACTTTAATCTGTGCACAAAAACTTCAATCAGTTCAAGGGGAGATAATTCTTGAAAAAATGTGTTTGGAGTTATGGACCTTGTCACATGAGATGTGGTTGATAGTAAGGAACATACATTTAAAGTTTGAAGTTAATATCTTAAGAAATAACAAAGATATAGAAGAAAGTATTTTACTGCACAAAAACTTTAATCAGAAGTATGGACGCGGACGCGGACGCCGACGCCGGGGCGAGTAGGAGAGCTCTACATTACTTCGTAAAGTCGAGCATAAAAGTACTAACAGTCTGACCGTGACATTCTTTTAAGCATTAATACAGTAAGTGGCAGAAGGGAAAGATATCTTAAAACAGATATAATGTTGTATTCAAAATTTACTACATTTTGCACACAAAAACATTATGTGTTAATATAAACACCTAATCTATCTTATTAGTTGAACCAGAGACATAGATAATTCCCTGGTTGAACATGGTAGTTTGAAGTAAATCAACTGAGACCTTTATACCCTAAATGGAATTATTTTATTCTTTTGTTTGAATAAACAAAGTTTGATTTCTTAGTCCAATGCTGTACATAACCTGGGTTAAATATATTTTCTGGTCTGTTCGATTCATGGGCTATGATATAAACTACATTTAACCTTATGCCACAAGGTATCAGCAGTTCCAATCACCATGAATCAAAATATTGTCCATTTTCCTCAATAATGTCTAAAAACTCATTTCATGTTCGATGGCTGATTGCATGGTATTATATATTTACACACAAAGCTCTTAAAAAACGATATGTTTAAAACAAAAACAGTGTTTATTTCTACTTTATTGGAAACATGGTGACAGGGTTCTTTCTGCAGGAGTAAAAAATCCAAATGAATGAAACTGATAGGATTTTTTCCCTTAATTTTCATTACTTCAGGTAATATCAACAAACAAATAACCCTTTCAAAGTAATATTCCTGCTTTTCCAAAATAAAAGTGAAACTATTGAAGTAATGCACTTAATTACTCAAATGCAATTTCCCAATAATACTTAACAGATAAATACCTACGCTCACAACACTTAGAGGACAAGGGATTAGGAAGGGGATAGGAGAATGGGGCCTAATATGGCCAGACAAAAAACACAAATGAACTCACATTTTAAACTTCAGATGTAAATTAATACAATGGATAATAACTACTCCTAACATTTTGTATAATGTTGTGTCAATTGTTGCAGAAATAATATTTATACAAGGCAATTAACATACATGTATATATCACTTGTCATTGTAAGAAAAAATTTCTTGTATCAAGTGAACAAAATTTATTATTATTTTGCTGTGTCAACTTAAGTTGTTTTCTAATGGTTCTCTTCAGTTCTACCATTTATGAGTGCCTTTAATGTTGAGTAGGTTGTTTCTTAACAATGGGTTAATAAATATACATTATAAGTATTTGTTTTAAATTCCCAGTATATATGATCATATATTATATTCGTTTATTTCATTTAAGGGTGACTAAAGATCTCAAATTCCATGAAGGATTATTAAGTGATCAACATATTTTAACAGTTGTAATATTAAAAATTATATATACAATAATATATCATTATTATTATTCCAGTATGTTCAAAATTTTAATTTTGAAATATTAAACTATAAATATATGGAATAAAGTGACCTTAATTAGTTTAATAATGCCTAAGACATTTATAGAGTATAGCTTTTATCACATCTCTGACATATAAATTTATCTTACCTAGTACAGAATACTCGTTTTTCATTGGCCGAGAGCGGTCACGTGCTGACCATGTATTATCCCATATTAGGTCAGTAGATTCTAATATCCAGTCAGTAACAAAATTTATAAATGATAGGGGGTACTCGGTAAGATAAATTCGTTACACAGTCAGTTACTGACCGGATACGGTGTGATACCGGGTCAGTGAATAAATATTGGGCTCGAGCTACGCTCTCACCCAATATTAATTTACTGACCCGGTATCACACCGTATCCGGTCAGTAACTGACTGTGTAACTAATAATATTAGTGGTTCACATTAGGAACAAAACATTTTGGTTTTTTTCTGGCCGACAAGAGTTTGTTTGTATCAGATACATCATAATAAAATTAATTTACATATTATTGCTGATTAGATCCTATTGTTTTTGGACACACATTTGAATTTAAACTTAGTTCTGCTAGGGTAGGTCTGGTACAAGATGTTTTTTAGTTGGAAAATCTATCAACTAAAGTTGTTATGTATAACTACAGGTATACAATAATAGTACAGAAGTTAGTAATACATGTAAATTATAGTCTTGAATAAAATATAGTTATATATGATATCAAAATAGGACAAACCCAATCATATAAAATGGTTTACATGAGAATTTACAGTTAGAAATGCATTTTTGGTTAATGTCGTACTCAACGCATATTTAGGTTATATAAACGACAGTCAGCTCTTCTTACTATAGGTTTCCTGGACACTTTTTCTATCACCAGTGCTAACTTACCCTATCACGGGGCCGACAACTCATGTATAGGGTATGACTACCGCGACCTGGCTCAAACCCGCGATATCCGGATTAGAATTTAGACATGTTAACCACTACGCCACAACCGCAGCTTTGAAATGCATATTTGGAAACATACTTAGGAACAGATTCATCCTCTCTTTTGATAAGGTGTTATCCTATCAAATCACAATAAGCCTACTGCATGTTTCCACATATTCCAACATTTATTCAAACCTTTGAATTACAGATTCTAAAACGCAGTATTTAAGTGACCCATGTAAATTAATCAGCCTTGAACGCTTTAACTAGAGCAACAAAGTTTATTTGCTCCTATCACCGGGCTCCTTCAATTCAATATGAAGTAAGCAGAAATTATCACAACTAATATTGAAGGAAAAGTCTTTATATGGGTAGGCTCCTTTGGTATTGACAGTAGAATGATGAAGAAGAGAGATTAAAGCAGCTATTGTTAGCAGGTAAAAATTTAAATAATATTATTAAATCACATCAAAATATGTCTGTAATAAACATTATTAGCAATACTTAGTTCTCCAATTTATCTAGTCAAAAACCACTTCATTAGAAATTCCAATTGTAAAATTGTATCGCTCCTTTTATCAGTCAAAGAGGAAAAGACAGAAATGTTTTAAAGATAAGTAAAGAAACAGCAGAAGAAATGCAAATGTTACCTGTCGTTGTAGTTGTTACTAAATTCAAAAAACAAAAACACATGGATGGCTATCATTTTAACTTAATTAATTTTTCCAATGCATTCATGTTCATAATTGTCTTCAAAGATACAATGGTTAATAACTCAAATACAATAATAAATACAAACCAACAACCCATGATATAACTAAAAATAACCTAGGTCTGTAGTGCAGTTGTTAGCGCACCAGGATTTCAAATCTAGTGTCTTGAGAGAAGTACGGGTTTGAATCCCACCATTGATACAATTTCAAGAATATTTGACAACTATGTCAATTTTCCAACATTAATAAGGATTATGGAAAAGTTTCCTGCCTTGTGAGGGTAAATGAGTATTGGTTATTGACAAGAGTTCAGACAAGTTAGGTTAGGTGCGTTAAACTCCCCAAAATGCGTTGACACAGAGTTATACCCGATATAAATAAATAAATAAAACACTAATGCGTAAGTGGGGCATAGAAAAAGGCATTATGTCAAAAAATGGCCAATATAGTCAAACAGCTGCCGGCATAAAACAATCACCCCAAAAATTATTGTATATACACAAATATCTTGAAGGTATGTAATTCATCACCTCAGAAACCACGAAAAGTGACTTTAAATGTTATTGGTGGTTTGAAAGGTGATGAGTTACATACCCTTACAATAATTATATAATGCATTTCCATTTTTAGGTGTCTTTTATGATAGCAGCCTGAGTGAATGACTACTTAAAGATTCAATTGTTGTGTACTTCTGGAATGATATGACTACGTCAATGTTGTGGTCCATCACTCAGTGAACTGGTATGCAAGGGAGGCCATTACCAATAACAAAAGTCCAGCAAAATGTCAATCTATTTTTGTGCATGGACAAACTGCTTGTTCCGTATGTTGATAAAGAAATTGGTCCAAGGCAGCCTTAGTTTACATAACTACAACATGTAGATGCTGTAACAAACAATAACCTCTGATATTTATAGACAGAGACTCTAAAAACAACTGTTCAACAAAGAACAAAAACAGTGTATGTTAATTTTTATACAGTATATTTTTAACAAATAGCTATTATGCATCACAATTTCCTTAAAATCTTTGGAAACAAAATACTTTTTATAACAAACATACTACTAACAAAGGAAAATTCAAACATGCAAGGATTAATAAGATAATGCATTTGGTGCCATTAGACGGTCATGCTAGATGACCCTATAAGAACAATTGATAAAATTGCTGATATATATAGTAAAAAAAGATATAAACAGACAAGATGAGGTTTGAACAAATGGTGCTCTTTAGGAGAACACTCAATAAAATAAAAGTAAACAAGACAGACAGTCATGCTAGATAGCCCTACACATATAAGGAATGAAATACTCTTTAGAAAGCCTATAGCTGTTTCAATGCTTTTTATGTGCTGACCTACATTTGAAGAATGCTGACTCATTTGGAGGTAAAAATAATGATCTATATTCCTTGAAACCCGCAGTACTGTACATACAATCATGTTATACCACATAAATGTACAAACAAATAAGACATTTGTGGTACCATTGAGTCAATGGCAGTTAGCAAATGACTTAAATTAACCCATTTCAATACTCTAAAGGTTATCCTACAACCCATAAACAATTTAGTTAGTCATGATACTCAATGGGAGGGAAACAATGATTTATATTGTTATACTTACAAGGATATCATATCACAAATAAACAAATAGGTATGTCAGGATACTAAATGGAATTAAGCAATGATTTATATTTACCCATTGTATTACCTACAAGGTTATCATACAACCCATAAACAAGAAGGCAATCATGGTACTCAATGGGGCTTAATAAACAATTATGTAGAAATTAGTGCTGCAACATATCTATTAAATCCCATTACAATTTGAAACATTGGTAGCGTATACATCTGTTTGACATCGATTCAGACAATATCAAAGTTAAATATTTTAAGATGTTCTCTTTTTATTTACAACTAACAAAAATACCACAAGTCAACACCGGACAAAGAGAGCATTATGGCTCATTAAAAAAACTAACTCTTAGGATACTTTTTTAGGTTTTGATAAGATCTTTTAGTGAGACATAAGTATTGCAGCTATAGAATTACAATTTACAGTTCGCAACAATGAGCAATAATTTATATGACCATTTCACAACTAAGTCAACAGCACAATATGATATGTATTATACTAAATATTCGTGTAATGTAAGTATAAAATACATTTAGGAATATACACACTCAACTAGAACCAACAAAGATCTAAACTTTAAAATTATTTGAACAAAACTTTCAACTGTGTATAATTATACATAAAAATGATATGATAAATAAGCAATACCCTATACGATCATTGAACAACATAGATCGTATATTATGTAAATAATACTTTCAATTGACAATCAATTCACAAAATATGGTTGCTATTTGAAAGCTTAGATAGATATATGAGACATTACAACTATGCTGACAGCACTAGTACATACAACTATGCTATACGGAACGTTCAAGGGCAAACAACACATTTGAACATATAAAGCTTGAATAACATTGTATATGTGAAGTTAGCACTAGTAACGAGTTTACTATTACATCATATATTTCTTGCTTCACCGACTACATTCATTATTATTCAGTGTTATAAAATATTAAAGAAGTTAATAGGCTAAAAGCTACATGTATTATAACAATCTGCATCAACATGGACCACCAGATAATCCTTTTGTTAGGCCATAACTCTATAACTGGTGGAGTGCGACCTTGAACTTCTATATGTTTGATATTGAGTGGTCCACTGTTACTTTCTGGGCTAACCACAGCATATTAACTATTTTTAGCACATAGCATTTTCCCCTCGTCCAATCAGCTGTCGAGGATTGTTGATAGTAGACATGTACTATATTGTATAGTATAGAAGCGTGTTGAACTTGGGGAAAATGCTGTGCTTAGCCAGTTAGATTATGTTTTCATTTTACTATAAGGTTCAGTGCTCGGGGCTCCGCCCCTCGCACTAAACCTTATAGTAAAATGAAAACATAATCTAACTAATACTTGTTTTGAGTTAGCTTAGTTAGCACAACTGATCGAGTTAAAATAATTCAACATTGGTCTCTTGAAGTAATTGTAATTACACTTTAATAGAATGACTAACAATAAGCTATGCATTAAGTATAAGTCAAAAGTGCATTTTTAATAAAGTTTCGCTTATCTTGGCTTTTAAAATTTAGAACGAATATTTTGTCGAATTGTTTAACATCATATATAAATCTAAACACTTTAACAGTAACCATTTTACATTCTTCGATTACTGTTACCTGAGTAGCTAGAAACAACTTACTAAAGCGGTTACTGCTGTAACAGATGTGTCCCAATGCGTGTGTTAAATAAATGAGTTAAAGCAAAGCTTACAATGACTCTAATTATGAGTCTATGCAATTTCATCAAAATGCAGAAACGATTCAGAATGGTAATTTAAATTCCAAAAATGACCTATGTGCACGAACATTTCTTGCTGCATTTTGTACTTGAATTGACATTGATTATGGATACACAGATGAATATGCGTGATATGTATTTATTGAAGGAGAAGCCAGAATAGGAAATAGTATGAAGGGGGTCGTAGTATGGCTCTGCATATGTGTATTGATAATTTCCAGCTGCATTCCGGTATTCATTTCCTCTGGTGGAGTACATGTGGTCGTATTTGCTGATTTCATCAGATTTTGGATTATTGTTGTTGCTTTTAGATTTTATTTCACTTTGAGGAATATGCTTATCCCCTGAGGCCTTTGTCGATTTTACATTACACACAATTCTTCTATAAAGAAATGCAATCAGCGCTACAATACATAACAGAATCACACAACCACCAATTATAGACGAGGAGAATTTATAGTTTGAAATGCATTTTTTGTTAACGTCGTATTCAACACATACTTAGGTTATATATACGACGGTCAGCTCTTCCTACTATAGGTTTCCTAAACACTTTTCTATCACCAGTACTAACTTACCCTATCACAAGGCCGACAACTCATGTACTGGGTATGACCTACCGCGTACGGGCTTCATCACGCGATATCGGGATTCGAAGTCAGACAAGCTAACCACTACGCCTCGGTTGCGGCTTTGAAATGCATATTTTGAAACTGATGAAGAGATTAGTCCTCTCTTTTGATAAGTTATTATCCTATCAGATCACAATAAGCCTTTTGCATGTTTCCACATATTCTAACATTTATTCAAATCTTTAAATTACAGATTCTGAAACGCAGTATTTTAGTGACCCATGTTAATAAATCAGCCTTGAACGCTATAACTAGAACTATAAAGTTTATTTGCTCCTATCACCTAGCTCCTTGCACAATATTCTCTCAGACACATCATAAAACTAAGAGCAGCAGGTCAGGAATAAAATAAGAGTTTAGAACGATTCAATACAAAGAAAGCAGAAATTATCACAACTAATATTGAAGGAAAAGTCTTTATATGGGTAGGCTCCTTTGGTATTGACAGTAGAATGATAAAGAAGAGAGAATAAAGCAGCAAACATATTCTCTCTATTGTTAGCAGGTAAAAAGTTGCAAATAATACTAAGGCTGGAGTTTTTTATAATCTGGTTAAGGGAACCGCCGGTCCAAAATTTTGCAAAACCCAAATAAATAAATTTCAAAATCAGTCTTTTTATTTTTATTTTCTCCGACGGTTCCGTTGGCTTACCGTGTTGCAAAAAAATATTTGGGTTAAATTAACCTTTTATATATAGTATCCTTCAAAAACAATCGAGTAATTACAGTTTAAAAACAACAAGTACAACTCGCGAGCGCGAGCGGTAATTATCGGCTTTTTAAACTGTAATATATTGGTATATGTCTTATTTTCAACGTGCTATAACACTATTATTTCCGATAAAACTTTTTTTTCATTTTGGTTGAATTAACCTATTAGAGATTATATCCTTAAAAATATGTCTTAGTTAATATTTATAGAGTAATTACAGTTTAAAAACAACAAATACAACTCGCGAGCGAGAGCGGTAATAATCGGCTTTTTTTGCAACTGTAACATATGTGCTAAAAAGTCAAGAATGATTAGATCGGCGATGTTAGTGAAAAATTTTAATTGTAAATATTGATGGTGTGCTTTTGATTGTTTACATCGGGTCAAATTCAAGATCACGTGACGTTATTTTTCGATGACGTACTCTGTTTGTGTTGTATAAGAATTGTGACATGAATGTATTCTTTTTAAATTTCAAATTATATCATTTAATAGACTCCAGGACCATCATCCTGGTGGGTTTGACCTTGAGACACTAGAGTATTACGTTACCTGTTGCTATTCTTCCTCGAAACAACAATAATACTCACTAATAGATGGCACAACACTGATCATACTCTAGAATGGCCACCTACATTGTAGATAAAATATTGAACATAAATAAACTTCTTTAATTGTAATTTTAAATATATTAAAACATTTAAACAATAAATTATTTTAAATAATGAGTTAATTGTTTTATTTTCATTGAAAATGTGTCAAAAAATATTTTAATGCATATTAAACATATTATTCTCATATCTTTAACTCATATCTTTAACAGTATTTGTACTATGTCTTAAACAGCTACACTGTTAAGAAGGAAATTTAAAGACTAACATTTTATTACCTTTCCACTATAATGATTAAATTAAAGATTAAACCAGTAATTGACTCTAAACTAACAGAGGTGTTAAATAATGCAATGTGATGTTTAGCCCTTATCTGCTGAGTGTACAAGTTTAACAATGTTAGTGTGTGCACAGTGTTAGGTTTATCTCGATACACCATCTGTCCACTATCAAATAAAGCTGATGTAGACAACCAGTAAAGGGTTAATATTTTACACAAATTTTGATACAACACAACCAAAACCATTTGCATAACACAACAAAAACCATTTGCAAGCATGTACCAGGCGTGTTTAGTCTCTACAAAGAAAGTACTACAAGCAAGCAAAAGGTACATGTATGTTTATTCCTGCACAACAAAAACAAGAGACGAACAAGTTCTTGAGATCGCTTCTGCAAAAGAGCTGTCTGAACTATTGAGATCATCCTTTGTTAATATTAATCCATCCTTCTATGTGAACTTACAGTAACTTATTACAGAAGCATTATAAACATAAATGGTACTCAATGGGACTTAATAAACAATTATGTAGAAAATAGTGCTGCTACATATCTAATAAATCCCATTACAAGATGAAACATTAGTAGCGTATACATCTGTTAGACATAGATTCAGTCAATATCAAAGTTAAATATTAATGTTCTCTTTTTATTTACCACTAACAAAAATATCACAAGTCAACACCGGACAAAGAGAGGAATGGTTCATTTGGAAAAAAACTGACTTAACTCTTAGGATACTTATTTAGGTTTTGATAAGATCTTTTAGTGAGAAATAAGTATTGCAGCTATAGAATTACAATTTACAGTTCGCAAAAAAGCAATATTCACATGAAATTAACTAATCGAATTGAGAAAAATGCTCAATTGTACACAATTAAAGTAAAATTTAGAATGTTTGTCAGGTCAAACTACCAGATTCGGATGGAACAATTTGCCAGTCATCAACCTGTTAGTATATTGAAATGATTAATTAACATATGAGCAATAATCTATATGATCATTTCACAATTAAGTCAACAGTACAATATGATATGTATTATACTAAGTAATCCCGTAATGTAATAATACCTCCTAAATAGGCAGTACATTAGGGCTGCAACGATTCGATTCGATACATCGAAACTCGATTGCGATGGTGCCGATTCTATTTCGATTCTGGACCCGCGAGTTTCGATTCGATACTGACTTTTAAACTTGTCTACTTATTTTATAACGTTAAAAGCAAAGGCACACCTAAAAGACAAAGTACGTTGACAGTGAAACTGGGTTTAACTTTGCTACATTTCTCTAAAGTTTCCATTACGATTTAAGTAGCATGGAAACTATGTTCCAAATATTTATTTATGCCCCCAATACTACGCAAATTGGGTCGGTGTGATTGAATTTTACCTGTCAAGTTTTGATGTTAGTTATTTCAAATTTAAATATATTCCCCTACAAAGCGTAGGTTTATGTTAAATGTACAGTAGTATATCAAGAACTGCACCTTTCTATAATTTATGCTCCATGCTGTCTATACGTTTTAAGTCGAAATTTCAATTTTGATACATTTTCGCGAACTTTACATTCGTACCCAATCCATTTCGTACATGAAAAAAGCAAATATTAATTTAGCAGATTTTCGAGTTATCAAAATTCAGTAACATTTTTAGTTAATCCATGTTATTTAGTTTTAAGCTCAACTAAATGCATATTTGAAGTAAATTATATTAATAAATGAATCCATGCGAAAAAATCGAATCGAAAGAAAATATATCAAATCACATCGAATCGACTTTCTGGTGAATCGTTGCAGCTCTACTGTACATACCCTGTTAGGATATTTTTATTGAAACAAAGACATTTCGACATTATACCTCAGCTTTTTATAAAATAATTTTTTCTCCTTTTTATCGATTTATCTTTATTTATTTTTCCGATACTCACTTTTTTCCATTTTGTTTTAAATATTTTTATTTCCCCCTCCTTATGCTCATGTGTCCAGAAATTTTCCGTAAACCAGATTATAAAAAAACTCTGGCCTAATAAATCACATCAAAAATATGTCTGTAATAAACATTATTAGTAATACTTAGTTCTCCAAACTTATTAGTCAAAATCCACTTCATTAGAAATTCCAATTGTAAAATTGTATCCCACCTTTTATCAGTCATAGAGGATAAGACAGAAATGTTTTAAAGATAAGTAAAGAAAAAGCAGAAACAATGCAAATGTTACCTGTCGTTGTAGTCGTTGGTACTAAATTCAAAAAACAAAAACACATGAATAAATACAAACCAACAACCCATGATATAACTAAAAATAACCTAGGTCTGTAGTGCAGTTGTTGGCGCACCAGGATTTCAAATCTAGTGACTTGAGAGGAGTATGGGTTTGAATCCCACCATTGACACCATTTCAAGAATATTTGACAACTATGTCAATAATGCGTAAATGGGGCATAAAAAAGGCATTATGTAAAAAAAATGGCCAATATAGTCAAACAGCTGCCGGCATAAAACAATCCCCAAAAGAAATTATTGTATATACACAAATATCTTGAAGGTATGTTATTCATCTCCTCAGAAACCACGAAAAGTGACTTTAAATGTTATTGGTGGTTTGAAAGGTGATGAGTTACATACCCTTACAATAATTATATAATGCGTTTCCATTTTTTAGGTGTCTTTTATGATAGCAGCCTGAGTGAATGACTACTTAAAGATTCAATTGTTGTGTACTTCTGGAATGATATGACTACGTCAATGTTGTGGTCCATCACTCAGTGAACTGGTATGCAAGGGAGGCCATTACCAATAACAAAAGTCCAGCAAAATGTCAATCTATTTTTGTGTATGGACAAACTGCTTGTTCCGTATGTTGATAAAGAAATTGGTCCAAGGCAGCCTTAGGTTACATAACTACAACATGTAGATGCTGTAACAAACAATAACCTCTGATAATTATAGACAGAGACTCTAACAACAACTGTTCAACAAATAACAAAAACAGTGTATAGTAATTTTTATACAGTATATTTTTAACAAATAGCTATTATGCATCACAATTTCCTTAAAATCTTTGGAAACAAAATACTTTTTTATAACAAACATACTACTAACAAAGGAAAAAATCAAACATGAAAGGATTAATAAGATAATCCATTTGGTGCCATTAGACGGTCATGCTAGATGACCCTATAAGAACAATTGATAAAATTGCTGATATATATAGTAAAAAAAGATATAAACAGACAAGATGAGGTTTGAACAAATGGTGCTCTTTAGGAGAACACTCAATAAAATAAAAGTAAACAAGACAGACAGTCATGCTAGATAGCCCAACACATATAAGGAATGAAATACTCTTTAGAAAGCCTATAGCTGTTTCAATGCTTTTTATGTGCTGACCTACATTTGAAGAATGCTGACTCATTGGGAGATAAAAATAATGATCTATATTCCTTGAAACCCGCAGTACTGTATATACATTCATGTTATACCACATAAATGTACAAAACAAATAAGACATTTATGGTACCATTGTGTCAATGGCAGTTAGCACATGACTTAAACTAACCCATTCCAATAATTAAAAGGTTATCCTACTACCCAATTGCATACACAAATAAGTTAGTCATGGTACTCAATTGGAGGAAAACAATGATTAATATTGTAATTTTAACAAGGATATCTTATCACAAATAAACAAATAGGTATGTCAGGATACTAAATGGAATTAAGCAATGATTTATTTTAACCCATTGTATTACCTACAAGGTTATCATACAACCCATAAACAATAAGGCAATCATGGTACTCAATGGGACTTAATAAACAATTATGTAGAAAATAGTGCTGCTACATATCTAATAAATCCCATTACAAGATGAAACATTAGTAGCGTATACATCTGTTAGACATAGATTCAGTCAATATCAAAGTTAAATATTAATGTTCTCTTTTTATTTACCACTAACAAAAATATCACAAGTCAACACCGGACAAAGAGAGGAATGGTTCATTTGGAAAAAAACTGACTTAACTCTTAGGATACTTATTTAGGTTTTGATAAGATCTTTTAGTGAGAAATAAGTATTGCAGCTATAGAATTACAATTTACAGTTCGCAAAAAAGCAATATTCACATGAAATTAACTAATCGAATTGAGAAAAATGCTCAATTGTACACAATTAAAGTAAAATTTAGAATGTTTGTCAGGTCAAACTACTAGATTCGGATGGAACAATTTGCCAGTCATCAACCTGTTAGTATATTGAAATGATTAATTAACATATGAGCAATAATCTATATGATCATTTCACAATTAAGTCAACAGTACAATATGATATGTATTATACTAAGTAATCCCGTAATGTAAGTAAAACAAGCAAATTCGTTGAATTTATATCCCCGCCGAGTATTTTTTTTTCTAACACAACAACCGGAGACATAAGGCTTTATTAATAAATATATTTATCATGGCCACGTTTACATTCCAGTCGGTTGTAAAAAAATCCATAAAACCATAACAGAGACCATACATAACTCCATGTTAAATAAAATTATCAGGACATGCCAATAAGATGCAAATTTCTTTTCTGTATTGATGGTTTCCATAAAATTTTGTTGAAATCAATCCAGCTGTTGCAAAGAAATAGCAATATTTCTCTATATGAACACTGCACAATTAATCAAGGGCAATAACTCAGTGCTGAAAGGTCTGACCGGAACAAGGCGACAATATGCGCGTCACCTCTAGATATTGATGATTCCCATAAAGTTTTGTTGAATTCCAGCCATTAGTTGCAGAGAAGTAGCGCGGAAACAATTTTTCCTCTATATGGATACTGCATAACTAATCAAGGGCCATAACTCTGAGTTTAAGTGTCTGACTGGAACAAGGCAACGATATGCCCATCTCCTCTTGGTATTGAAGATTCCCATAAAGTTTCTTTGAATTCCAGCCAGTAGTTGCAGAGAAGTAGCGCTGAAACTAGGGGTGTAACAATAGACTTATAGCTGTATCGCGATAGTTTACCTTGCAATAGCAATAGGTTGATAGAACGATAGATATCGCGATAGTTTTTCTGACTATCAACTTTTTTCGATAGTTTTCTTGAAAACAAGAGTAGAGCCAAACGCTTTACTTTCATCTTTTTGAATGGGAGAACTCCACATTGATACGGATCAAATTAAATCTATTTAGAGGGATACTAGTAATCATCTTATTTGATCAAATACTCACCGTAATGGAAGTAAAAGCATGCCTGCATAAAGCGGCGATTTTGAAATTGAAGGGGTGGCGAAATCAACTGTCCAAGTCGTACATTTTAATGTATGGATAAGTAAAAATTTTAATTTTAATTTGTTAAAAACGCTTTTACCTCTGCATTACTCTGTGGAAGTTATAAATAAGATTGCATAGAAGCATTGGCTGAGCAGAGTTGTTGTATATTCGGCGATAAAGTAACATTAACTGATTTACGACTGTCGTCATTGTCTGTGATAAGTTGATTGAGAAATTCAGTTACTATATGCCATGCGTATTTCGGTATACAGTGTAACCTCTGCAGAGCGACTTTCGGCGGAGTTTGAAAATACTATTGCAATAGTACTTTTATTATCGCAATACTATCGCAATAGTATTTTTGGCCGCAATAGTCACCCCTAGCGGAAACGATTTTTACTCCATATGCATACTGCATAACTAATCAAGGGCCATAACTCTGAGTTAAAGTGTCTTAGTACGGGGGCCAGAGGGGTCCACCGTGCACCCCCCTCTAGACTTTTTGCCACCCATGCTAAATTGTTCCTTATGGTCCACTGAATCAGAATCGGCTTTGTCCTCAAAAATAAACTCTTGCGCACTACCTGAAATTTCACTGTTTCCATGGCAACCCCTTGTTTTTTGTCGAAATTGTCGGTGTTTGTAAAATCATTAATAACTCGAACACGCATTAAGCTAGAACAATATAATTAGTGTCAAATTTAAGCTGAGACACTGAACGTTAGAAATATATGTAAAACTGTTCACTAAAATAAGTAAAATTCGTAAAATTAACCGTAAAACATAAAAAAATGCTGAAAAATATCGATTTTTTTCAATTACATGCATATCTTTTAATTTCCAAACCCTATTTTGGAGAAATAATACATTTACTTTTTACAAAATACTTCAGGAAGGAATATTCTATCAAATTCAAAATTATTTTCATGACAGAAGTACTATTTGTGTATGTAAAAACCGTTTCCATAGCAACCGCCATTTTCAAGAAAGAACTACTATTTGGTGATTAAACTTGAATTTTTTGGTCAAATCTAACGGTAGGATTGTAATATTGATATTGTATTATATCTGAGACTCGTATCTTTGATACTATTGCAGTTATCACTAAATTCAGTATCGATACCTTCATAAATATTGTTACGAACTCTTAATCAAAGCGCTGAAAGCACTGATTGTTTTTCGGTTGACAGTATAAAATCGTCTGAAAATATGAAGACGATGATCATTGCGCAGTGGTGGTCTGTTGAATAAAGTAATAATATAATAAGACTAAAGAGACTTTTGTTGTTTTGTTTTTGCTTAACTGAAAAATGATTATGCAGGAATATGATTTTGTAACTTAGGTTTTACGTTGTTTATCATTACTCTTTAAAAGGTTATGTACGGCGGTCGACTAATCAACTTTCCCGGACATGTTATTTTAACAGTTTAATGTATAAAGCATCTTAAGCTTATATGTTCAAATTCGAAAGTTTTTTGTATACAATGTTGCAAATTTATATTTTGGCTAAGAAAATTGTAAGTATCTATTCTACCTTAAATTATGTGATAGAATGTATGACTCATTTATCTTATTTTTACGGTTAGAAATTGGATATGAACCTCAAAAGTTGAGGTACATAGCTAGAATTTTACGGTCACAATACCTTAATTTTTAAGGTCAATAGGGTATATACACAGGAGGATACTTACTATCTGGGTTCTCTCTAGCTCTGGTGGTTATTTTTCTTTGGTTATGACTTTTGTTCTTGTAGTTTATCATTACAACTGGATTTATGTGAGTGTATATGTATATAATGGTGGCATCGGACAAATAAAAACCTCGAGAATGAATGTAGAAAATAGGTAACATTGGTGACAACAGAGGGATTGCAAATTATTTCATCATGATTAGGGAAAACTGGTAACAATAAGTACCAAGCTGAATTGTTAAAGCTTTATTTGCAGTAACAATATGTTCAATCAAATTAAATATGCAAGGATCGACAACGAAAATATGTAGTGATTTTAACATTTCTTTAATTCTGAATATAATTTTCCTTCTTTAATGAAATGAAACTCGTCTCCTAATTCCGTTTCAATATGTAATCGATGGGAACACAGTTTAAAGTCTTTGGCCATACAATATCCAAATTTTGAAATGTTTTTGAATATGGCTGAAACTGAAACTTGGTATATTCTTGTAAAATAATGCTTAACTTTAATTAGCAAACCGATGTTCAAATTTTGCATGAAATTATCATTAAGTCTGTGTTTAACATTGCTTAAAATATATCAACATTACCAATATCTTGAAAAGTACATGCATCATAAAAACCAAGGTAGGACAAAAATGAATTCAACCAAAAACAACAGTTGGGTTTATTAGGGTACAAGTCTCTATCAAATTGTACTTTTCTATTATTCTAATTTTCATCAGTTTGCAATAATTTTACCCAATAGTTTTCTATAATGTTAAAGTAGCGAATACAATGAAGTTTGAAAATTCAACCTCCCCAACTCACTGTGATTAAAATAATTTTGAGTATTATTTTTTATCCCAAGTAACATTTACAGTGAACTCGTTCTATAGAGTTTCCTTGGACGAATCACCAAACTTGGCGTGCATTGATGATATCAATTTATCTAACAGATCTATTTCATGTTTTATTTTTTAGAAATATCTGTAAATCTATAAAATAGATTGTTAACTTTGAAATACCTTTCAAAGCTTGGCCAACAAAACAATTTTAGCATTAGAGAATGCACCAATGTATGTTACTTGTTCAACAATACCTAGTTCATATCATTTTGATAGAATGTAATATTCTCTATTAGTTTTACTAGTGCCTACAGCTGATTTCCATAACTTACAATAATCTGCAAAAACGTTTATACTTAGTTGTGACTCGTCTCTACTACTAGCCGAAATAACTTTGTCGTCAGCATATAAAATCAAACATATGTTAAACATATCAACTTTTATACCAGCAAGACCATTACTAATTAGCATATCCTCGATTTCATTAAAAATACATTGAAAATAAGAATAAGCGAAATACAGTCCCCTTGTCTAACACCTAACGTGCAATCAAACTCGTTACTTACTTGACTATGTACGTTAACTCTAGATTTTACCGATGAATACATACATATTATATATAAAATACCCAGTTTTATAAATCAACAGCCTTTGTGAAGTCAATAAATACACAAAATAACTGTTTGTCAGTATTAAGCATGTGATGTATAATCCAATGTTAAACAAAGATATCATCATCTGTTCCTAATTTTTGTCCAAGTCAATCATGTAAATAGTTTTCATAACATACTCAATAAAGTTTCACTCCTAAAATTGTTAACTTCATTTAGACTACCACGTTTGTGTAGAGGTACAACAAAACAGACAAACTTCTAGGAAAATATCCAAATTCAAAACTTTTATCTAAAAGAGATAATATAAATATATATACAAATTATGCCTTCCCTGCATACAGCACATATTAGGGCCATCTGGATTATTACTATTCAATTGTATAATAGCTAAATTGTTAAACCAGATGATGCATTTTGTAATGTTGATATGGTAGCGTTACCACCTTCTAACAACTGTTTAGTACAGCATATCAAGGGTCTAATAACCAGGTAGCCATTCGGAAAAATGTCTATGTAGCTAATCCTAACATACCTCCCGTTTCAACACAATTTTGTCGGACGAAGAATGATGGGTGTCTTGAGTCTTAATGGCTTGAAGGTGACGTTCTTCCATCTCAGCTGTTCGATAACCTAGATAACGCTAATGCTGACGAAGAACAAAATGAAGATATATCTATAGATGTTGAATTAGATACAATCATGGAATGGATAGATGCATAAAACGATTGTTAAGATATTGGACATGTATATGAACGTATATGAAATAACAGGTTTTGTAATTTCGATTGGTTTGGCGTTTGTCGAACTGACGGTTCAAGGTTCAGCCCCGGTTTTGGCTGGTGATAACTTCCTTGAAAAATTGACTTATGGCCTTTAATCCGCAATATGTAGCAAAGTTACCAGCAAGGGGGGGATGTAGGCACTTGTTAAAATAGGGTCCAGAAAAACTTTCTTAACAACGTATAAACTAATGAACAAATATTATGTGTAAGCTGCGTTTGGTTTTATGACACATTGTAATATAGTTTGGTCAATCTTTTATTAATTCAAATATTTTACTTTAACAGTCATTTAGTAAATAAATGTAGCACATTTTGACAGTACTATGCATATAGTTAAATCTCAGTTACAAAATCATATTCTTGCATATTTCTATTTCAGTAAAACAAAAACAAAACAACTAATGTATCTTTAGTTTTATTATATTATTGTTTTCATTCAACAGACCACCACTGCACAAAGACCATCGTCTTCATACGTTCTGACACTTTAATACTGTCAAACCGAAAAACAATCAGTGCTTTCAGCGCTTTGATATTATACTTTAACAGTCATCGAGTAAATAAATGTAGCATATTTTGACAGTACTATGCAAGTAATATAATAGGATAAGACGTTAAACCGATTAATGTTAAAATAACATGTCCGGGAAAGTTGATTAGTCGACCGCCGTACATAACCTTTTAAAGAGTAATGATAAACAACATAAAACCTAAGTTACAAAATCATATTCCTGCATAATCATTTTTCAGTTAAGCAAAAACAAAACAACAAAAGTCTCTTTAGTCTTATTAGATTATTACTTTATTCAACAGACCACCACTGCGCAATGACCATCGTCTTCATACTTTCAGACGATTTAATACTGTCAACCGAAAAACTATCAGTGCTTTCAGCGCTTTGATTAAGAGTTCGTAACAATATTTATGAAGGTATCGATACTGAATTTAGTGATAACTACAATAATATCAAAGATACGAGTCTCAGATGTAATATAATATCAATATTGCAATCCTACCGTTAGATTTGACAAAAAAAATCAAGTTTAATCACCAAATAGTAGTTCTTTCTTGAAAATGGCGGTTGCTGTGGAAACGGTTTTTACATACACATATAGTACTTCTGTCATGAAAATAATTTTGAATGTAATAGAGTATTCCTTCCTGAAAGTATTTTGTAGAAAATATATGTATTTTTTCTCCAAAAAAGGGTTTGGAAATTAAAAGATATGCATGTAATTGAAAAAAATCGATATTTTTCCGCATTTTTTTATGTTTTACGGTTAATTTTACGAATTTTACTTATTTTAGTGAACAGTTTTACTTATATTTCTTACGTTCAGTGTCTCAGCTTAAATTTGACACTAATTATATTGTTCTAGCTTAATGCGTGTTCGAGTTATTAATGATTTTACAAACACCGACAATTTCGACAAAAAACAAGGGGTTGCCATGGAAACTGTGAAATTTCAGGTAGTGCGCAAGAGTTTATTTTTGAGGACAAAGCCGATTCTGATTCAGTGGACAATAAGGAACAATTTTAGACCTTGAGCCAGTATATGACATTGCTCCCCCCCCCAGGGGGAATTTTCAAGGGTATGATTTTCTTAACCCATATGGTGGTAGGCATTCACTGATGAAAGTTTGCAAAGTTCTGTTGGGGCTTTACAGAGTTATGGGACTTTGAAATATCACCCATTCTCATTTTCTGGTCAAATCCATAACAGACCTTGAGCCAGTATATACCCACACGGGGAATTTTCAAGGGTATGATTTTCTTAACCCATATGGTGGTAGGCATTCACTGATTAAAGTTTACAAAGATCTGTTGGGGCTTTACAGAGTTATGGGACTTTGAAATATCGCCCATTCTCATTTTCTAGTCAAATTCATCATATCTTTGAGCCAGTATATGACATTGCTCCTCACATGGGGAATTTTCAAGGATATGATTTTCTTAACCAATGTAGTGGTAGGCATTCACTGATAAAAGTTGACAAAGACCTGTTGGGGCAATACAGAGTTATGGGACTTTGAATTATCGCTCATTCTCATTTTCCAGTCAAATCCATAATAGACCATGAGCCAGTATATGACATTGCTCCCCACGTGGGGAATTTTTAAGGTTATGATTTTCTTAACCCATATAATGTGAGGCGTTCACTGATTTAAGTTTACAAAGTTGTGTTGGGGCTTTACAGAGTTATGGGACTTTGAAATATCGCCCATTCTCATTTTCTGGTCAAATCTTTAATAGACCTTGAGCCAGTATATAACATTGCTCCCCACATGGGGAATTTTCAAATGTATGGTTTGCTTTACCCATTTAGTGGTAGGCATTCATTAATAAAAGTTTATAAAGTTCTATTTAGGCCTTACAGAGTTATGTGACTTTGAAATATCGCCCATTCTCATTTTTGGTTTAAACCATAAGTGCTTTTAAAGCAAGTTTAAGACATTGCTCCTTCCTGGGAGTAATTATTTATGGTATATTTTTTAAACCCACATGAAAGTAACAGTTCACTGATAAAAACTTTGCAAAGTTCTGTTGGGGCTTTACAGAGTTATGGGACTTTGAAATATCGCTCATTCTCATTTTCCGGTAAAATCCATAAGTGCTTTTAAAGCCAGTATATGACATTGCTCCTCCTGGAAGTAATTATCTATGGTATGATTATTAAACCCACATTGTAGTTGCAATTCACTTATAAAAGTTTGCAAAGTTTTGTAGGGGCTTTACAGAGTTCTGGGACTTTGAACTTCATGACCCCCTATGGCCATTTTCTATGCCAAAATGTTCTTATTACTGTCCTCGGGTATTCTATTTCGACGCATCTTAATTATGAAGCCATTTTGTTTTTGACAACGATTTGGATTTTGGGTTACCCTGTAACGTCATTCCTGTGCATTTCCGATAGTAAGCAGTGTGGTGATTTCTTAACACCAATATGTGAGGGGGCAGGGATTTTGAGGGACTCTTTTCATACCTCTTTTCAACACAAAAAATGGTGCTTTTTCCTATTACGTTCTTAGTTTAGTTTTGAACATGCCATTTTTTCGAAAAACAATAAATATAACAGACAGGTTGGCGTCCCTTATTTCTTGCTATTTCAAGAGAGTCACTTGACAGGTAGAGTACTTTCGTTTTGGCAAGACTAAAAATAGAAACAAATCAAATGCATCGTTTCTCTGTTCTCTTATGTCAGCCATATAGGAAATCTC
The DNA here is from genome assembly GCA_025267735.1 of Mactra quadrangularis. Lineage (NCBI taxonomy): Eukaryota > Metazoa > Mollusca > Bivalvia > Venerida > Mactridae > Mactra > Mactra quadrangularis. The sequence continues at coordinate 45,212,183 of CM046299.1, read as the reverse complement.
CACTTTACATATTTTTATTTCTTGATTTTAATGATAACTTTCAGTTATTAATAAAAGTTTTACAAGATGGACAAATGAATAAAGTATTTACAAGAAGGGTAATTCGTTAGTCAGACTAAATAAATTTTACACATATTTGAATAAAAGCGCCTATTTTCTATGGTAACGTATGTTTCTATACGGACCACACTAATAAAATTTTATTTTTTTCGTCTGTATTTGTGTGTTTGTCTATGATTTAAGCACTTTAGGAAGGAAAAGGGTTGATACTGGAAATACATATACCACAAAATGATAAATTCAGAACGCCCCTTCGCTCAAATATGACTTAAATGTTAGATCAACTTACGGAAAATTACAGAAATACATTTATAAACCTTGAAACAATGACTTTCAAACTTGGAAAAATCGAAAGAAACTTAAGTACCTGATAGCCGTGAACAGTCAAAATCAATGAATACATTTTAAATTTATTTTATTTATTTATTGGAGTTAACGCCGTATCAACACAATTTAGGTCATTTCACGGCGTCCAGCGCACCTAACCTAGCTTTCCTGGACCATTGTCTATAACCAGTACTCACCTACCCTTCCACAAGGCCGGAAACTTCTCCATATTATCTAATCAATGGAGGAAAATCGACATTATTGTCAAATTTTCATGGAAGGGTATAACCTCCCCGGGTGGGATTCGAACCCACACCCCCTCGGGCACGAGAAAAATACATTTTAAAAGTTTATATACTTAACTCACCGAAAAGTTCATAACTATGAATGCCTAAAGAAAGAAATAGGTAGTAACGTATGTTACAACAACACTGTTTAAACTATCACATCCCAATTTTATCTGTCACACCCAGTACAACAGTTTAAATAATTTAATGGTAGCACAAACTATTTTCTATGTACTATGTCATATCTAAATACTGTTAATTACATCAATAAGGATTGCCTTCAAAATTAAGGGAAACATGTTAAAGTTAAGAGTTTAAAAGGTTACAAATTAGTCTCAGAAAAGCATAACAGATCAATTGTGTTCAAAGTTCATGTAGTAATTCACATTGAAGTAAAAATCAAAACGTTCTCCTAGATATTCCATTAGGTACTGGCACACTTATTTCATATAAAAAGTCATTTGTCACCCAAAATTACATCCCCAAGGGTTTGCCATTGGATATGAGATCGGCGTTGTTGCATGAACGATGTGTTTGCTTCCTTATCATTATCAATTTGTTGTACCATGCTTATGTACCATGTTCCCTTAAATATTTCTGCAACAAAATCTTCCGCGATGTATTATAGTTCATCTACGACAAAAAATAAATTCCGACATAAATTGTGCTGTTTTTGTTGTAAGGAATTACAACAACCTGTGGTTACGTGTGTTTATAAAAGTCCAACTACATTATTTCGCTGCAGTTAAATTCAACAGACATTTTGTGTTCCTTTACACTCAAAGACATGGCATAAAAGAAACATTCAGAACTTAAACGTTTCAAGTTTCCAAAAAAGCGAAACATTGTGAAACAAGCAAACAAACAAGCATCAACTATGATACATTTCATATGAAACATACCTTACCAAACGTAACGTATGTTTCAATTCATAAAACCATGTTTTATTGAATAAGAAGCGAACAAAGGACGCTTTGGTTACATTTGAGATTTGGTTTCATCTAGTAAGAATTGAAGTAACAAATGAATTGCAAAAATAACGATTTGAGTATTGCTATGAAGGATTCTATGCTTATATTGCATGCAATGGTTAAAAAATCTTCATAGTTTAATTTATCAAAGCCATTGAGATGCACACAGTTTCTTGTTTTTTTAGTCTGGTTGAAGATGTCATATATTTTTCAATGAGATGATAACGACTTTATTCATTGTGGATAACATTTTTGGTGTAAACCAATTTTCAATATGTCATCGTTTAACCCTTCTCCGCATTGTAAGATCGGTATATCATTTTAACGGTAACGTATGTTACATCACGTATGTTACATTTGATACTTTGGACAGCATTATCTCTAGACGATCCTGAGGAATGGCAAAAGTAGTAATCATAAAATGAAGAGTTCAAAAGAGAGACTAATTAGTAAACGTGAATTCAACTAAGATATTTAACATTAGTTGAAAAACCATGGTCACGTATGTTTCATGTTTAAATGTCTACCCAAAAATTTTGCTAAAATGTGAAATTTAATGAAATGTCATTGAATACTTAATGACAATCGTTTTTATTTCATATATATTCATATCTGATCTTATGTTTTAAAATATTTTACAAGTATTATATCTTTTCCAATTTGAAAAAAATGGATTTTTTATGGTTATGTATGTTTCAACACTCTTGGCGACAAAGTTTAAGAGCTGTGTGTAAGTTAATATTTCTGAGGAACAAGATAAAAATCGTATTCTTACATACATCAACATTGTATATCTTAAAAAGCAAGTGTATTATGACTACTTTATGTGGCTATGTCTCATAGTCTGCGCGCAAAGGCACTGTAACGTATGTTACATTTTAAGGTACTTATGAGCTCGGTATCAACAGCAATTTCCTTTAAAAAACACAAAAGACACATTTTCTTTTTAATTGACAAACAATTTCAAGAGAACTTGGTGTTGCAAACATGATTTAATGGTTTTTGCAAAAATAAATTGATAAAAATGGAACAAAAATTGCTATTTACCTATACAATTAAAAGTTGATTTTCTCAGCAATGCCCCACTGGAAACTTGCAAACTTTGTACTGTTGTACTCAGGACAGATAGGGGAATAAAAAAAAATGGGTCTTGAAAATTCCCCCTGGGGGGGGGAGCAAAAGTGTATCTGGCTCACGGCCTATAAGCAATACCCTATAAGATCATTGAACAACATAGATACTTATATATATCATATAAGTAAATAATACTTCCAATTGACAATCAATTCACAAAATATGGTTGCTATTTGAAAGCTTAGATAGATATACGAGTCATTACAATTATGCTGACAGCACTAGTACATACAACTATGCTGACAGCGCTATACGGAAAGTTCAAGGGCAAACAACACACTGAAACATATAAAGCTTGAATATAAGTATATTGTATATGTGGAGTTAGCACTAGTAACAAGCGCACTATTACTTAAACACATATTAGTTGCTTCACTGACTACATTCATTATTATTCAGTGTTATAAAAATATTGAAGAAGTTAATTTGCTAAAAGCTACATGTATTATAACAATCTGCATCAACATGGACCACCAGATAATCCTCTGGTAAAAAGCATAACTCAGTAACTGGTGGAGTACGACCTTAAACTTCTAAATGTTTGAATATTTAGTGGTTCACTGTTATTTTCCTGGTTAACCACAGCATATTAACTATTTTTGTTTTGACTTAGCTTTAGTTAGCACAACCGATCGAGTTAAAATAATTCAACATTGGACTCTTGAAGTAATTGTAATCTTGAAATCATTGGTACACTTTAATAGACTGACTAACAATAAGCTATGCATTAAGTATAAGTTCAAAGTGCAATTTTGAATAAAGTTTCGCTTATCTTGGCTTTTAAAATTTAGAACGAATATTTTGTCAAATTGTTTAACATCATATATAAATTAAAACACTTTAACAGTATCTGTTTTACATTTTTCGATTACTGTTACCTGAGTAGCTAGAAACAACCTACTAAAGCGGTTACTGCTGTAACAGATGTGTTCTAATGCGTGTGTTAGATAAATGAGTTTAAGCAAAGCTTTCAATGACTCTAATCATTGAGTCTATGCTATTTTATCACAACCATCAAGTAAATAAAATAAGTCAAATTTCATTCGAAAAATGCGGAAACGATTCAGAATGGTTATTTAAATTCCAAAAATGTTTAGCGAATCATCCATAGCTTGCAAATTACATTTATTCATGATGTCTATTCAACATATCATTCTTTATGTATATTTATGTCCATGGATATTTATCCAAGATGAAATTAAAATATTGGTTTCAATTTTACATCCACTTCATGCAACTTGAGCAAAAATAAGATGCACATATATTGAATTCAATTTAATTTTGATCTAGATGAACGATTTTAGTGATCAATTTCAGTACACTATGTGGTATCTTAATAACTATAGAGATAACTATCTACTATCTTTCTGAATTATTCATTCACACATAAACATTTAAAAGTATGATTGTTGTCCTGTGTGATAATTATGTATTGCCTTATGAACTAAATCATCAGAAATGTATCTTCATGATCAATATAGTACTGTATAAACAGCTGGTTGATAATTAGATTGATCTTGACGCACAGACGCATTGCTCAAAGGAGCAGACCTGTGTGCACGAACATGTCTTGTTGCATTTTGTACTTGAATTGACATTGAGTGTGGATTCACAGAAGAATATGTGTGATGTGTATTGCTGGAGAAGCCAGAATAGGAATTAGTATGAAGGGGGTCGAAGTATGGTTCTGCATATATGTACTGATAATTTCCAGCTGTATTCCGGTATTCATTTCCTCTGGTGGAGAACAGGTGGTCGTATTTGCTGATTTCATCAGATTTTGGATTATTGTTGTTGCTTTTAGATTTTCTTTCACTTTGAGGAATATGATTATCCCCTGAGGTCTTTGTCGATTTTACATTACATACAAATCTTCTATAAAGAAATGCAATCAGCGCTACAATACATAACAGAATCACACAACCACCAATTATAGACGTGATGATAGTAATTGATATATCGTTATCCCTTGTAGCAGTTGTAGTAGGTGGCGTACTTTTTGTGGAAGTAGTGGAAGTATTTGTACTTGTGGTAGTAATAGTAGTAGTAGTAGAAGTAGATGTAGTGGAAATGCCTGTAACAATAGTGAAATTAAGCAATGCTACACTAAATGATGAAAAAACTAATCTCCTTTCATACAAATATGATGTAACAAGTACAATTTTGATAACACAAACAAAGATGCAAGATTTTCAAAATATATTATAGCAAAGAGGCATAATGATCATAAAAATGATTCATTGCATTATTTACATTTAGTCAATGGTTTTAGTCTTTTTCACCTAAAGTTTCACAACAGGAGCATATTTTAACCCAAATAGAAAACTCAAACAAAGTTAGTACATGTAAAGATCAGTGTGTACTTTTACTACTTTATATGTTAGGCTCACTAATCAGTTAAGCTCTAGTTTATGGGGTAAAGTAAGTCTTAGTAAGTTTCTTCCCACTTCATCGATTCCAAACATCTCAATAATTTTGAGATGAACACTTCTTACAATATCACTACTATAATAATTGCCATTATAAGTATGAGCAGAATAACATCTGGTACTACGGGTGTTACAGTACATTAACGACCATGTAACAATACATAACACTGCAATACACCAAACTTATATTGCGTTATAATGCATTATATATCAATTTTTTGCAAAGGCAAACATAGCAGGAATTAATTTACATATATTATTCTCATTCAATCAACATCATGCGTGTATTTTAAATGATATCGATATACAAACATTAGAACAGTTAGTGTAAAATGGTCTACTTGATAGAAAATGCATAATTTTAGACAACTGTTTGAAGAGAATTACTATCTTACAAGCAAGAGGTTACACATTAAGATACCTAAAATACTATTCCGTATTAACATAGTTTGATACATAAATCTAAATATGATAATGGCACATTACATTACAACAATTTCAACCATATCTGGGATAATCTCTGGCAAACAAGTTATCACTATCTATTTCATTCTTATCACTGCAGCCATTTACTAGAATTTTAATGCAATAGTGTATATTATCTATTTATTTTTATTATATTTATTGATACTGCATTCCATATGTTTGTCAAATAATTCATATGAGCTAATTATCACTTTTGATAAAATAAAATATAGGTAGTCACTGAAACTTGATGCATCCATTAGTAGCTTTATATTACAATAAACATCTACACGAAAAGACTGACAAGCTGAAAGCAACCGAAACATACTAGAAATTGCTGAACCCTTATTCACAAATTGATGGTATGTTTATCAGTCCGGCAATCTATAGTTTCTACAATACTTGATAGTAAGCATGTTTATCATTTTAAATTCAACAATAATAACATTCAAAAGTCAATGAGTTGATACCTTCTTACATATCAATTATCATAGTAACGACAGTTTATAGTGATGTCACTAAAATGTCACCTTCATCATTTTAATCATTTTATATGAATACAGCGAAGGAGAAGAAAATAAATCTCATGATGTATATATACTACCACAACTACCACATTCAAAATTAGTATGGATCAAAGTGCCAAGTAGATAATTTAGATCAAGACAAACAATTTACTGTACTGTTTCACTACAAGGTGCAGTTTTATATCCACAATTTCAAATTTTCTTCATTAAAAAACATAAGCCCTAGCTATCATATTTCTCACCAGTCATTTACTCCTTCACATTCTTAAATTTCACAATGAATTATATCCTTTATGATTGTACAGCAATAAAATGTATCCTTATGAGCCACGTCATGGTCATTACAGTATACACTTATTTCATGGGTGTTTGGGGAACAGTAAAAACTATTTTCCCGAGGTATCAGGGACAACTTAAGAACTATTGGCTGAGGCCGTTAGGCAATGATCTCGCTCATTGGACGCTTGGAGTTTTTTTAATGCGGTTACTTCCCTTGGCACTTCACTCTATGAAACAGTTGGCACGTGAGGGCAACAGTTCGTACGCCAGGGCAACAGTCAAAACTGTTTCATGTGCAGTGGTGTTGCGCAGTAAAACATAACAGATTTAATCCGGTTCCACTCAGAATAGTTGAAAAACAAGTTAAACAACAGTTAAAAATAGCAAATTGACATTTATATAGAGCATTAGGTAATAATACACTTTAACAGCTGGTTGATAATAAGATTTATCTTGACACATAGCACCGTTGTCCATAGACAAAGGAAAAAAAAATTCTTGCTTCATTTCGTACTTGAATTGATGTAGAATGTGATTTCATAAGTTTGTTTGGAATATGCATTGTTAGAGAAGCCATAATTGAAATTAGTCTATCGGTAGCCACAGTTTGGTACTGCATATGTATACTGATAAGTCCAAGCTGTATTATGTTGTTAATAATTTTTGGTTAAATATAGGTAATCGTAATTGCTAACTTCATCAGGATATGGAATATTGTTGGTGTGACATGACATGACATGGTACAACTGTTAACAAAACTGAAATCATGAGATCATGAATTGTGTATGCTTCCCCTACACCATAGCTGGTTATCAAATTGAGAGTGACTTAAAGTCAGTTTTGTCCCTCAGAACCTTAAATAATGTTCAATAAACGCATAACCCGAAGTAATATATCTAAGGCAAAGAATTAACAAACAGCAGTATGTTATAAAAAATATGTATTTTTCTGCTAATGATTTACATGTAGATTTTTACAAATAGTTCAACTAAAAGACCAGATAAATTTTTATTCAACTTGATAATTCAATATTGCACAAGACCTCTTATCTAATGATTTCTTAAGAGTCTGATAAAAAGGACAGAACCCATACTTCAACTTATACTCAGTTGGTACTTGTTTTACATTAATTGCTATCAATGTGAACTGTATACCCCAGACATGCACAAGTAATCATGGTAGCATAACTTTTGCTTAACCTTAATACCCATTATTATTCAGATCCTGATTAGAGTGAGTGAGCAATCTCAACCAAGCAACAACACAAAGGAGTATAATACATTTCACTTAATGTCGAAATTTAACTTTCATTGTGTGATTCCATAATGTAATTTGACAAACATTATCTTAAAACACAAAATTTAATGTCATAAAAAACAACAACTTCCAGATTTAAATAGGCAATGCTATAGTGAACATTTACTTTTAAACTTGAAAAAAAAACATATTAAAAACATAGCGCTAAAAACAAATGTCCTGAATAACAATTAACCTTATAATTCATAACACAAGTCTATAGCCATAAGAAAAGGCAAAAAGAGATAATAAAATAATGCATTAATTTACAAATAAGTACACATTATTATTGACTCACATTAAGTCAAGAGGTTATCTGGTTAAAAGCAGATTTTATTAAATCCTTACACACATACTTATGATTCAAAAGCCAGACCCATTCTTCTACTAAATTTCAGCACTGTAGGCAAACTATACATGCACTTAGTCAAAGCAACTTTCAATCGTGAATAACACCACTGGTCAACATATGCCTGTAGAGCAAAAATGTTATCTTGAACTAGCAAAAACATGTTCAACAATTGACCAACTTTGTTCACAACAATTTGACATGCAAAAATACTTAAAATGTAAGACTTTGAACGGCTTGACAACATCAAGTTTATACCCCACTCCATAGCAAAGGAATTCAATATACATACAAAAAGAAGAAGTTACCAGGATCATTATATACAACACACATAAAATCACATAGTCCACATACCCATCTTTAACCGGCAAGAAACAGGAAAGACTTGTTAAATAGGCAATAGTTTACACAATAAGAATACTAGAATACTATTCCGTATTAATATAGTTTGACACACAAAACTAAATATGATTATGGCTCATTCAATTACTGAGCTAGCCGCGTTGCTAAAAATAATACAAGTCTCTGTCCATAAGAAAAGGACAAAAGAGGATATAAGATAATGCAATAATATACAAATAAGTACACATTATAATTGACTCACATTAAGTCAAGAGGTTATCTGGTTAAAAGCAGATTTTATTAAATCCTTACACGCATACTTATGATTCAAAAGCCAGTACCATTCTTCTACTAAATTTCAGGACTGTAGGTAAAATAAACCTGCACCTAAACAAATCAACTTTAAATTGTGAATACCACCACTGGTTAACATATGCCTGTAGAGCAAAAACATTATCTTGAACTAGCAAAAACATGTTCAACAATTGACCAACTTTGTTCAGAACATTGACAGGCAAAAACTGTAAATTCAAGACTTATGACTGGCTAGAAAACATCAAGTTTATAACCTGCTTCTTCACAAAGGAAGTCAATATACATACAAAAGGAAGAATTTACCAGGGTCATTATATACAACTCACATAGTCCATTTACCCATCTTTAACAGGCAAAAATAGAAAAGACTTGTTAAATAAGCAAGAGGGTACACATTAAGAGAACTAGAATACTACTCCGTATTAATATAGTTAGATACATAAATCTAAATATGATTATGGCACATTACATTACAACAAAAGTTTTACATCATATCTCTGTGCAGTATGATGCAAACAAAGTATCACCATCTGTTTTATTTATAAGACTGCAACCATTCACTGTCATTTCCATGCAATTTTGTTTTTTTCCGAATCATTTTTTATTTGATTCATTGAATATTAAAAAAATTTCATTCGATATGTACCTCAATTTATTCATTTGGGCTGATAAATTATCATTTTGATAAAATAAAATACATTTAGTAACTGAAATTTTAGACATATTGCATCAATTAGTAGTTTAATGTTGCAACTAAACATCTAAAACCAAACGAGACAGGCTAAAAATTATTGCAATCATGCTTGAAATGGTTGCAGCCCTATTCATATGAAGTTTTACTTTAACCAATTGAGCAATCTGTAGTTTCTATAACACTTATGTCAATCTGTATATCATTTTAAATCAAACACTAAAAACATTTAACTAAGCCAATACACAGATACCTTCTTACACTTATCACTTATCATAGCAACAACAATTAATAATAAAGTCTCTAGATTATGTCATCTTTATCATTTTATACAAATAAAACCCAGTAGGAGTAAATAAAACTTATGTCACTATAAATATACTACTTCAGTTTGATTAGATACGAGAGGTGTTCAACTTATATTTGAACAGATCTGAACTCTGATTCTGAAGCATATGACCGGATTGTTACCTCTAAAAATTGCTTTTTATATGTATTGTAATGTAAATAATCATTTTCTATGAAACAAAATTTTTTAAACTTATTTCATCAAACATATTTATAGCATGTTAGTTGACCACCCCAAAACATCAATTTTAGAGTTTTACCACATTTTTGCTCTTACATATGGCCTGTTGGATGTGTTATAAATAATATAATTGCCTTTTTGTATCCCAATAGCATGTGTAATTTGATAAAACAAAATTACGTCTTTTAACAAAAAATATGCATTTTGTCATTTTAGACTTTAGTCCGAAATCAGTGTTTGAGAGCATACATCATACATTCATTAATTTTACATAATAGATTTTGAAATAATTTAATTAAACATGTCCTTATTAAAACTTTAATGTCCAAAGTGCGTAAATTGAAATGAATGCAATAATCAATGATGTTTTAAGGGGTCACAAAGTGATCCTTTATAGGGTAATTCAAAGACAATAAGAGAAAGTCGCCACGTTTTGGTCAAATTAAGTAACATATAAAACACTATATTTTCACTTTTTATAATTGAAGTTGCTAAATAATATAGTCATACACCAATTTCATAGACATGATTTGCTAAATAGTTGTAGTTACTTTGATATGACCATGTGTAGAAGTATTTACTTTAGCTTTCATTGCTTGATATGACTTCGCATAACATAAATATAAAAGCCTCATTCAAAGCCTGTGTAGAGGTTTCGAAGTAGACCTTTGGGAATGTTTGTCTTTATCACATAAACTAAACATATACATATTATATCAAATGAATTTAGTAGTTTCAGAAACATTCATTAATAATGTTATTTATCATGTACTTGATCCAGCTCAACGTTCATTAATAATGTTATTTATCATGTACTTGATCCAGCTCAACGTTCATTTAGATAATGTTATTGTCAGACAAATAAAATGCAATTTCACACACATTTCGAACTGAAAAGAACACGAAGAAGTAGAAATATACATAAAAAAATGTGAAAAAAAGATTTTGCAAAATCGTATGGGATAAAGATGAATAACAACTTCTAAAGTGACCGTTTGATTTAGATTTTGCTATGTTCAAAACGCCATAACTACGGTCCCTTCATTAATGTTTAATAACAGCCGTATATTGTTTCAAATTTTTAATAGTAATATGCTAGTTGATTTTAGACAATCCACAATCCACATATTCAAGTAAAATGTGGATATTTATTGTCAGAAATAGATTTTTAACCCATCAAAAAAATGTTCAAATATAAGTTGAACACCTCTCGTACAACTTCTGGACGTATCACTCCATTTATGCACTACTTTATTTCTGTAATACAGGTTACATGTACTAGCCTATTTAGTCCTGCATATTGGATTCAATTTGTTGCTTCAGTAATGTCAATACAAATAAATGTTGTTGTTTTGTTTCTGCTTAATTGTAAACACGTTTGCACACCTTCATTTTAGTTCACATATTAACTTAAAATTTATGTTCCACCTTATTCAGGTCTTGCTTCTTTTCATTTATTTCATTATGGACAGACTCCCCCGTTGGTTTATTGTTTAGATCTTGCTTTTTTTCATTCATGCCATCAGGGACAGGCTCCCCCAATGGGATATTGTTTTGATCATTTTTATCATTCTTTTCAGCAAGGTTACTTTCCTTTGTGTCTTTATTTTGCTTTCTATTCCTAATACAACAACAAACTATGATGATGATGATAAGTAGTACTACTACACAAACTACAATAATGATGATACAAGTTGTTCCTGGCCCTGAAGGTGGCGGAGTGGTAGGTGAGGTCGAAGAAGAAGTAGGGGGTGAAGTAGAATGGCCTGAAAGAAGACCATAAATTATCATTACAATTGGGAATGTAATAAATTGCAATGTATTGCAGTATCAGGGCTTGACATTAAAGGTCGTTCTAATGCTCCTGATTTGGGTGCTGACAACTTGCTATTGTTAGTAATTATTTTGTTCCGGCAATGGAAACATATACCTAATTGTCTAACCAGGTAACATAGTTAAACAATTTAAGTGTTGAGCCCTGAGTATATATGCATATAAAAAGAAATGACAATACAATGGATGAATCATTCCAATTTGACCTATATAATTCTATAAAACAATTGATTTGCCACATTTTTTTACCTTTGAAGTGGCACATAAAAACTTGACGCAAGTGAGAATAATTTTTGTTAAAGAATACCACAAAATTAAGTACAGTCCAACCCCTTCTAACAACAACGCCTTGTATGAGGTCAACACTTTTAAGCAGCCAGATCGCGTCGTGACAGTCCGAAAACACTTTATACTGCATGTCTGAAGTGGTCATCCCCATATCTCCAGCCAGTGAACAGTCATTTTGCCTCCCTAACTCAAAATCCACCTGCAGTGGCCATCTGCAAGTTTGAGGGCATATACATTGACATAATTGCATTGGCATGTGTCATCAGAAAAACACTAGATGTTATCACATATAGGTCCACATCAAATCTGCCATGCATGTGTTAAATGTACATATCAGTGATTATATAATAACTTATAATGAAGAAACTAGCCACATATTGGATTCCATTAAAAAGTCCACAATTTATTTTGGAACAAAAATACCTCTTAATGTATATAAAACGACTATATACGACTGTGTTAGTTGCCTATAAATTTGCATGGTCATAAACCATTCATACAAGCTATTTTTTCAATTAATCTCCTTTAAAGGTAATACATATAATAAACTAAAATAAATAAGCCCTAATGTAAAGGTGTACCTGTGCTACTGAAAGTAAATATAGTTTGTGTTGTAGAAGAGGGTTCTGTAGTAATATTACTAGTTTGCGTTATTTTAGTAGATTCTGTAGTGATATTACTAGATATGTCTGAAAGAGAACCAACAAAATTATCTTTAGAATTTGAAAGTACACGTTGTATTGGTGGTTTGTTAGTTTGTTTGGGTTTTACGGCGCACCAACACAAAAAGGTCATATCGCGCCGAAAGCAATCAATGATACTATTAATTCAAGCGAATTTAATGATGTAAAGCTCTATGTATAGGTTGTAGTTACATTCTTAAAGAGACGGATTTATTTACACTTAAACTGTACACATTATGCTTTGAACAAAATATTGCATTTACTTTAATAATATGCAGCGATTACAATTAAATATAAAACTGCCTTATACAAAGATAATAAAGAAAAAAGTGATTAATATATTAACTAGACTTATCACTGAGTATGATAAATATGCCCAAATGGATCTCAGACTAGAAATTGCTATTGGTAACAGAGTACAGATCTAGATATAACTAAACTTAATGAGTTGTGTTTGTTTTTTACCAACTGTAGACTTGTCACTCATTCAAATTAAAAGCATATGGCCACTGGCACCAGAGTCCATATCGTATGATTATAATGCGTACGTCCCTATATATAGTTCTCTGTACATACATATATAATACACATGGTATTGAACGTTTTCTACAGTGCATACGGCCCAAACCGTTTTTCTACCCTTCGACTAGTATCTGAAAGGAAATGTCGGTCTCAATTTAAAGATTAAACATTACTCTAACATCATGCAAAGTTACAAGTTTGTATCTGATACCGTTTTCAGGAATTTTATATTAATTTCAGAATCACTAGTTTGCAGCGATTCAACGTCACTACTGACTTCCGGTTTAACTTAACCTGGTTCCCTGGATATTAATGATTACGTAGACAGACGCAGAATATATTATTGATTACGTATATATTCTATTTATAGAACTTGGGACACCTAAATGTTTACCTAGGCAGTGCGCTCCGATTGGGTTTAAATTTGGCGCGCTTCTTTGACAAGGTACGGGAAAAGTCTCGAGGAGTTTATCAACCAATCAGTTTACGCCGGTAAACGCGTCATGATTAAACCGGAAGTGAACAGTGACTCTCAATCGCTGCAAAGTGATAGTATTGAAATTACGATTAATTTCATAATAACCGTTTAAGATATAAATTTTTTGAATAGTCAGTTTTGTAAGGAAATGTTTAATCTACAAAACGAGACCGATATTTGCATCCAAATGTATTCGTAAAGGTAAAATAAATCCATCAGATCGTACCTACTGTCAAAATGGTTCAATACCATGTGAATAATCAATATTATAATGATTGTATAGATCTAGGCATAACTCGTACACGGTGATTCGTACGGGAGCGATTTTTAATTGTTTTTGTTGACAAAATATCATATGTGCGTGTATTTTAAAGAATGTGAGGACTGTAGTGCCAGTGCATATGGCAGGCAGACAAGAAACCAAAACTTTAAAATCAATCCAGTAGTAGGTGATGGAAATTGAGAAGACAAGATATTTTATAAAATTTTGGGCCAAAACTCTGCAAAAAATCAATGAACTGTTACCAAAATATAATATGCACACATTTGCTTGATAACCATTCTATATAAGAAGTTAGAACTAAATCTGTACAAAAGGTGCACTGAGAAATTGAGGGGACAAGTACAATCTACACCCCGGAGGGACATACACCCTGAACAGATTTTGGGAGGTACAATGAAACAATGCTTATTTTGGTTGTTTTGAAATACTAGTCACAAAACAATTTAATGCTATCTACAATGGTATTAATGAGACAAGAATGAGAACAATGAACAAGAGTGCACTTCCAACATAAATTAAATCAAAAAGCATCTTAAGACTCTTAAAGGATAAGAAAATGCAATAATACACTACATTGCATTTTCAACTCCATTTCGACCTTCTACTCAATGATCATATCCCATACCATTATGAGTTACTAAGATATGACCTACTCACAGCTACAGCACAGAAAGTTTGTTATTATGTGCTGTTCCATACATCTTTAAGTATATTTCTCCAATACAATGATAATAAGATGAGGCTATTCAGGCATAAGAAAGAATAGGTTCTGGGTAAAGCACAAAGGAAGAAGCAAAGGGGGAAAAGATGGGTATTCGAAGGCAACTAGGCCAGTAGAGTATGAAGACAACATGATATGAAATGGAGACGGTTCTGCAGTTCAAGGTTTAAAGATGTTTTGTAAAAATTAAAGAGGAGATTCCATCACAAAATCAACGTAATCGTTGGTGTTAGGGCACTAAAATTAAAATGAAGTTTAGTTCATCAAAGGTTGGACTATCTTTAGCTTTTAATGACATCACATCATCCTTACAGAAAGTTTATAAAAATGCACATAGCCAGGGCTCGACATTAGATTGTCCTATTGCCCCTGACAACTATTATGCTTTATTCTGTAAACAATTTTGATTTGGACAAGTGAAATATATATAGCAGATAGTCCAAGAGGGCAACCTACTAAGGTTGAGCCATGCTTGCTAATTTCCCTGTTATGAGAAATACAAATAGTATAGTTCTATTACATTGTCCTGTCACAACTTGAATAATTACATGGTCAGTGAATGTGTTAGTATTTATCTTCTTTTAAACCATTGAGCCACCCATCCATATTAATTATAGATGATCTAAATATATATGTAGCAATTTTGAATATCGTTGAAAAAACAAGTTCAAAATAACTTAAAAATAACAAATTTAGTGACCGTGTAATTATCTAAGTTGTGACAGGTGAATATAACAGAACTATATGTATACAAGTCCTTAGACTCTTTAAAAATAAGGCTCTAATTAGAGTTCTAATTAGATAAAAGACACATCAATAAACACTTTCAAATGCGTGCACACGAAAGTTTGATGTTGTAAATAATCTTCTATACATTTTACTAACGGGTTCTTTTTTTCAACGAATCTCCCCTTAAAACACATATAATTGAATACATAAGCCTTAATTTGAAGATGTACATGTACCTGTGGTATTGGAAGTTGATGTAGTTTGAGTTACAGTAGTAGGTAATGTGGTAGTAACGCCTGAAACAGGTCCAACAAAATTATCTATAAACATTTGAATGTACATGTACTGACAATTGTGTTAAAATATATCAACTATCCAAATTTCAACTAGACATTAAAATATGCCCCTCTCACACACTGCAGGCTGTCAACCAACCACTGATAAAAATATAGTGATTTATATAGGAATTTTATTTTCAAAATATAGAACTTTTAGAGAAAACCAAGTAGAAATATAGGAACTTTTGAGCGTTATTCCAATACATTCAGGTCCCTTTACGCATACTATCATTGCTCAAAGACTGAATAAGTACATGTTCTGAATAAATACAAAGACTGAATAAGTACATGTTCTGAATAAATACAAGTTTCAGTATCAGTGTATTACTTTAAATTACTAAAAGCAAACTACATGTACCTCTAAATGAAAAAAATAATATCTACAAACTATCTTGGAGTTAATGCATGTTTTACAAAATAATAACTTTTTTAAAGAAATGGTAAAATTTAAAAGAAAATGGTTTGACAATTTTATTTTGTCTCTAATCCCTCTATGTTAATGACTTCATTGTTTAAAGACAGGTTTTATATATACTAACTGGGTATAATAAATGAAAATATTGTGGTACCCGGAATATGGGCTTTAAATCTATCTTGAGAAAATAAATCCTTCCATCATTTGATCTGATACAAGCAAGTTTATTACAGCAGCTGATGTAGCCTTTCCTGATCCACAGAGCTGATGATAAGAGAGTATCAACTGATAATGCATCATACTTCATAGCAAACTGAATGAAAGATTCATGATAATTACTCATCGAAGTAACTAAATGAGGACTTCCAATTTTCTTATTTCATACAACTTTTTTATCAGTGACTCCAAAGGGAAGATGCTTAAATTATCAGTGTAGTCCAGAACACCCCAAGATGATGCTACATAAAAATTCTACTAGCTCTGGGCACATGGTTTCATACAGAAATATTTAAACAATTGTTCTATGTTAAGATTGTGAATTCTGTCAATTTTGCTCTCACTTTTTGAACATTGTAGATGATGCAAGCCTAACACGAAGTTCTAAATATAATTTACTTACAAAATATTTTTTAAGACTTCTATAAAAAAATTCTTTATGAAAATTAGTACGCCTAAACAGAGGATACCTTTGGCATCAAATGTGTCACTTAAATGATCTTTCCAGGCATGCCAAATATGGTTCTTGACTTAATGGTTACATGAGATATTCTTGACTGTTTTACTAAAGTAATAACTACAATGTACTATATTCATTGAGAGAAAAAAATAGACCCTAACAGGGCTAGTTTTGAACCTAAGGCTAAAAATTGTCACCCACAATCATTTAAGAAAAATACTAGACAATGTTTTCGGACATACTAAACAATTTCTAGCACTGTCAGTAAAAAAAAACAGGTTCATTGATTTATTTCCTTTCAATAACTATGTAACCATATTTTTGATGAAATACAATGAATGAGTGGAAGGATGTATGCCTACAGATTTAGAGATCTATAATACACCAGTGGTACCGTTAATTAACTACAAGTAGAGTAGGGGTATTGGAATACCCTTGCAATTGCTTTACTTTGTAGTATAATTTAGCAATGTATTTTATAGGTTGCAGTGAATGGGCAATAAGTGACATTGACTACAAAATAAAATTAGGTTGAATAGAACACTTTGAAAACTTGAACAAAGAACATTTCTTCAAAATTTTTCAAAAGGGGTTTTTAAAAAAGAGTTGCATAAGTAGCAAAGGGTTAGGGCAACTTTAATACTGACACTTGACAGCCACCTACCAGATCAACTCATCATAGGCACTTACTATATTCAACTTATAGGCAGTATAAGAGGAAACAGATACAAAATACTCAATTATATATGGAAGAAAAACAATTAAACATACTCGACATGTTCAAATTAGAATGATTTACAAAAATATAGGAATGATGGACAAAATATAGTATAAATATAGGAAATATAGGACACTTTTAAAAATATAGGAATGAAACCCAAAATATAGGAATAATATAGGAATATAGGAATTGGTTGACAGCCTGACACTGGTAATTCTTCATAAAGTTTTAAACTGAAAGTTTACAAAATTTGGTTCATTCTTCTTAAAACAAATTGGGCACTATTAAAAATAATGAACACGTATGTACCCTGACTGAGAGACTAATGAAACCGTCTTAAACAGAAGCCAACAATCTTTCTCAAAAGGAGAAAGGGCAACACTTCACATCAAACTCAAAAAAAAAAATCAACATCTTCAAAAACAGAAAATAAACCAATGTAAAAAGCTTATAGCTAATAATGGCAACCTTGGACACTCACTGAATTTGTAACAAAACATTCTTAAAACTTACTGTATAAATAAGAAATTGTAAGGACTTGAGATTATGGCACCTCATTATATTCTAGCCCTCGACTCAAGTTCAATTTCTATAGAAAATCAAGAATTTTGAATAATACATGAATATAAAAAGACACATCAAGGTTCATAATAATGACCATTGTCAGAGATTTCTATTTTTAATATCAGGTCCAACTGACGTAATTGACAACATTCCAACCTAGTTGATTCTAGTGTTTATTAATGATCAGTCTAAATATGGATTTCAAGTATACATAATTCTTGCAAACTTAACTAAAGATAGTTATAATTTAAGGTATGCATTTCATAGTTTTAAGTTTCACACTGATGCATTTTTACTGATTTTACAGCTATTATCCATGCTCTTCAGGTTATATGTACCAGTGTCTCCCAATTAATCACCCTAGTTAGTCGTTTATTCCATTCCTATGCAATCATCCTATATACCCATTGGTACAACAAACTAATACCATCCTCAAAGATAAAAATTAATACCCTGGGCAGAATTCCTACGGGTCTAAGATATCTTAATCCTCAAGTGCACATCCCAACAGCGTACTACTGCTTCCACAGGTGGAGTTTTAATTAAACATTTTCTTCTTTCACAAAGAGTGAAAATTAATGTCACCTTTAACATTTCAAATTAGTTAACACATCCTTCAGATCAATATTTTCATGAATGCTGACCGCATTTTGAAACATATACATCATTAGTCAAGCAATAATCACAGCACAGTCACTTAAGGTTTCCACACATTTATTACAAAATAACATAATGTTAATTTTTATAAATCTTGACAAGAAAACTTGATTGTGAATTAACCACTGGATATTTATATTTTTTCAGAATAAGTACATGTAAAAATGTTCAAACAATTATACAAATTGAAGATATATAAAGGTTTTACCTAAATGTTTGTGCTATAGAGTGCCATCCAAATAATCTTTACGCTTGTAAAATAGTGGTTTTTTTTCATTAATACAATTAAATTCTAGTTCAGATGGTATTCATGCAATATGTTAGATTTAATATATTGTAACATTCGAAAGAATAGTAAAGATGTCTAATTTGTCAAGTATTGGCAATCTTCTTCTAGCAAAGTGCTCATTTACTAAGGTATAAGGTATTTACGGATGGCACTTTATATAAACTTTAAGTTACTCCTAACTGATGCACACAGCTATCACAGTGTTTTTTGTTCATTTCAAACTCAGCATGGGTTTTAGCTATAGTGAACTTATTTGACTGGCAATATTTAAAATAGTGTCATATTACATCGGTATACCTTGATTTTGCAATACACTACAGAACATTTTTTGTTTTTGAATTACATGTTTATAATTCAGTACCTAGTCATTTTAAAACAGTCATCCAGTTCATTATTAAGTGTGCAGTATGTACAATTTTATAAGTATATTACAAAACCATCGAAGTTAAAAATAAGGCTGTCAGTGTTACAAGTAACTAGTCAATCAGTTCCAGTTTGATTCCTATAAGAAATCTAAGTTTAATTTTCCAAAAATGGCAGAATCATTCTTAACTTATGTAACAGGATAAAGGCAAAACAATATGAGTAGCTTCATGATATTCTGACTGTAAAGACTATAAGAAGTACATTAGCATAGACAATATGTATTTTCTAAATGCCACTACATGTTGACAATATAGTTGATACCAGTGGATAGTATATGTAGTACATATATTTCGATTTGATCATTGATGAAGCCATGTGGGAAAAGTAAGCACAGTTTATCATGAACTAGTCATGCACTGTACAATGACATATTACACCAATGATTTCTCAGAATGAGGTAAATATGAAACAAAATATCCACTGATCAGCCAATTGGAATAAAAATGAATATAACAATTAACCATTTTCATTTTTTAAATGTGATAGCCAAAGTTTAAACTTTGGGTGTGAAAATAACTTCCAAATACTCATGAACGAGTATGATTTACTTATAATAAGCAATTATCCCTACATTTAGACTGACAATTTAATTTTGTCAGCAGATCTTCCTGGAAAAAAATCAATGCAAACCAAAAAATAAAATGTAGGCTCAAAAAAAAATTAAAGCAAACAAAAAAAAATTAGGCAAAAAACTACCTGTATTTAAGGCAACCAGACCAAACCAAGAATAATAACAAAATATCTCATGATTTCCATTTTTTAAGAAGATTGATGCTTTTCGTATTGATACTAAATACAGATATAGATAAATCTTGCAAAACATTGCATGACCTGTTAACAACAACTTAACAAGATTGCACCGAGGACCTGAGACTGCTAATCTGAGAAGTAGATCCTATGGGCCCCAGGGCCTCAGACCTCCAAATAGAGGTAATATGGACCCTAAGGATGTATTTTGACCAATTTACGTAGAAGACATTGAGTGATGCTACTTCTATGACTTTATGACAATCTTTATTGTATTTATGACTCATTCAACTGCTTTAAAGAAGAAAGAAAGCCTTTTAACAATTTGCTACATGTATGAAACAAAGCCTTGAAAAATCAAAGGTTTTCTAAAACAATATTCATCAGATATCAGAACTCCTTAACTTCACAAGTCAAGAAAACGTTCGCCTATGTGATAATTTCTAAGGGCTGTAATTTCGAGGCAAGGTGTTAAATAGAGACATAGCATTGTACGTATGTTGATCCATATAGATATGTAAACCTTTCAAATGATTTGTTTCAACCATTATAGCTTGCTGTCCCTAAAATTAGTAAATGTTGCCTTAAACACACATGCATATTTTGCCTTAATACCAAGAAGTAAGAAGACTTACCACAAGTGTATTTAGCTGAAGAATAGTATGTAACAGCATTCTGTTTGAAATCTTTATGATACACTTCGAAACGATACATAGAGTTTCCTCCAGTGTTAGAACTGTCTATAGCATAGGTTCCAACTGCAGTATATATATTTGGTCCAGCACAATCACCTGCACAGCCGGTAGTAGTAGGTGTCATTGTTATTGCAGCTTCAACATTCTGTCCGTTCTGTCAATATAAAATTATAATACATCAGTAGCATTTAAAATCACTTTTAGGAGAAAGGTGGTAGGGCCCATTTGAGGGGAAAGAGTGACAACAAGTAAATCTGTGAGCTAATGCTCACTAGTGATACCCCCGCCAAAATCTAAAAATATGCGACAAACAGGAAGTAGATGAGCAAGGAGCATGAAATCGCTTTACACCACATGGGATTATGGGATGAAGCAATATGCAAAGTATTAGGCTGCTGCATGATATAGTTGCTGAGAAAACTGCGACGGAAATTTTGTAACGGACGGACAGACGGACAAGGGTAAAACAGTATACCCCCCTCTTCTTCGAAGCGGGGGTATATTAGTAATGAAATTGAGGAAAAACTTTTCCCTTCATTTTCAATACTTAAAGACAACATCTCTTACAAAGTAACATTTTTAGTTATCTCTTCTCATTGGATCGAAATATTTACTTCAGGGAGGAGAAAATACATACTTTTTAGGGAGGTGAATGGGACCCAATTTCGGCCCTAAAATTGCCTGACAAGACGCCACATCTAATCAATTCAAAGCTGAAACCTAATATCAGATCTGATAACAATCTTTAGCACAATTGAAAGTCCTTGATAAAGTACAACATAATATATGTACTTACACTGACACAATACACATCCATTCTCCCAGCATCTGATGGAAAGAAACAACCAGCTTCAACCGTTATAGATGTATTTGTCTCTGTAATATCTGTGGTGAATGCATCATCTAATGGTGGAACTGAAATTATATAAAGTAGATATAAATAGTTGAATAATGACTCTTCAAAGTGGCATTGTAACATCAAAATAAATTGAAAAACCTAATTACAAAAAAAATGCGAGAAGACATAATGCATATTATTCAGTGCTTAGCTTAGTACATGTTCCAGTATTTACATAGAGCATTTTATCTATATTTCATAGATAAGGTGTCAAACGTAATTCAGACAAATAAATTTGACAAACTTCACTTGGAATACAAAAGACAATCATGCAATGGGTGCAGACAGTAGCAGGTAAAATAAACACACATTTAAAACATCAATGTATGTGTCACAAATTAACCAATTACACTTCTTAACAGTGAATGGTCCGAGACAGGGCTTGAATTTAACAAACAATTGGACTTGCAACTTTTAGCAAATCGATTTTATTTCAACTCGCAAATGAAAAAGGTGACTCAAATTTTTTTTCTCAAAATTTTAACAGAATACATTGTTACAATTCATATACATGTATGCAATACAAAAAACACTTAGTACAAATATACTATATCTAACTATGCATGGAACAATGGTGTTATTGTCGACAAAGAGTCGGGCGAGCTCAGATCAGGGTAGGAATCACTACCAGGGCTTTGTTATAACCCAGGCTACAAAACTGGGTAAGAAATATTACTTGTATTTTATTTTTATCATATTGTTGAGATTTTCAGCTTTCTGGCCGTATATAACATTGTATGCCTTGATAAAAGGTAAAGTCGGTGTACTTGATAATCCTTTAAAAAAATAGCATTTTTTAGCAATTTCAATGTTGCAGCCAATTTTTACTATTTTTTAGAAAGAAATGAAAGAAAGCCAAGAAAGTGTGTAAAAGTAATGTTAAGATTTCTGGAAAAATGAAGGTTCTATGAAATAAATACTTTTTACCATATTTAAATGGTGGCAATTATATAGCATAGTATAAATGTATTTATCGTTATGTTTTGCTATATTTTGACCATTATGAATAAAACATGATGAATTGTACTTAAAACAAGACAAACATCCACTTTTCAATTAGATAACTACAAAACAGCGATGTAGTTGTGAAAAAATATAAGTGGTTTTGTCAAAAATTTGGTTCATTTTATTTCATCAAACCTGAAATGTAGTGATTTTTTTGGTAGAGTCCGTATACCAACTTTCAACATGATACAGACATAACAATTGCCATTTATATCAAATGATTCTTTCATTATCTATAACATAATGATGAAAAATAAACAGAAACATGATTTACAGCAGTTGCAGAAAACTTGGGGAAAAAATATTCCACGCAAAACTTTGTCCGTAGACCGTAGAGTCCGTAGACCTATTATTTCAGGACCTATAAAACTAGTTAATAACACTTATATAACAATTCTTTTTACTTAATTTGATAAATCTTTTCTAAAATATTAAGTTTTAACTTTATATTTATACCCCCGCAAACGAAGTTTTCGGGGGTATACTGGAATCACCCTGGTGGTTGGTTGGTTGGTTGGTTGGTTGGTTGGTTGGTTGGATATGTGGTCTGTCCCAAAAAATTAATGCATTTGTAGTATGTTTATTTCTTAATGTATTTGAATAGAAGCTGTTATATACCATGATTTAATGGTGTATACAAAACTCATGTAACTATGGAAACATATCTCACTTGTTTAAAATATTTAATTGTGTTATATATTTTAAATCTAATTAGATAACTGTATAGTTTGCTTTTTTTCTCAATGGATTTTTTTTCTTATCTTATTTTATAGAATTTGCACAGGCGTTTACAGTTGATGTTTATATGCATGTTATATCAATTCCAATTCAAAATGGCCGACTTGCGGCCATCTTGAATTCTTTTTAATTTAGTTTAATTACTGTATGCTTATTTCTCAACAGATTTTTTCTTAACTAATTTAGATAGAATTTTGCACAGGCGTTCACAGTTGATGTGCACATACACTTTAACTCAATTCCAATTCAAAATGGCGGACTGGCTGTCATCCTTTTTTCAAAATTAATACAGTCTTATATTTTCAATTTAATTTAATAACTGCATAGTATGCATGTTTCTCAAGAATTTTTTTCTCAACCAATATTGATAGAGTTTTGCACACAAGTTCACATTCTTACAGTTGATGAGTGAATGCAGTTTATGATAATTCAAATTCAACTTGTGGCCATTTTGAATTTGATTTAATTAAATAACAGTATTGTATGCTTATTTACATACAAATTTTGAAAAGCAATTGCGTACAAGGACTCACTATTAGGGCTTCAATTAGACCCGAGACCTCGGGTTTTGACGCACAAAAATTCGAAAATACCCCTTTTTGACCCTCATTAATTTCTTACATATTTTAATAGAAATTTGCACACAAGTTCGAATTCTTACAGTTGATGTGTACATGCACTTTATATCAATTCTAATTCAAAATGGCTGACTGGCTGCCATCTTGAATTTTTTTAATTTGATTTAATAATTCAAAATGGCTGACTGGCTGCCATCTTGAATTTTTTTAATTTGATTTAATAACTGTAAGTATGCTTATTTCTCATATTTTTTTCTTAACCAATTTTGATAGAATTTTGCACACAAGTCCAAATTCTTACAGTTGATGTGTACATGCACTTTATATCAATTCCAATTCAAAATGGCGGACTGGCTGCCATCTGTATTTTTTTATTTGATATTATAACAGTATTGCATGCTTATTTCCATATGGATTTTGAGAAAAAATTGCATACAAGGTCTCACTATTACAGTTGATAAGTAAGACTTTTCTTCACCATTTTATATTCAAAATGGCTGACTGGTGGCCATCTAGTATGCTGTTTCTTACTCAAATTTCGCAAAATTGTGCTTACATGTCTTTCTAATATCTTGTGAAGCAAACATCTTTTTTCTCAGCCCATTTTAATAAGATCGTGCTTACAAATTCTTGCTGATGACATTTATATGTATTTTTTCTTAAAATCAAATTCAAATTGACAAACTAATTGCAATCTTTAATTTTTTTATAATGTTGGGAAGATAAGTTTAAATGTGATCACTCTTTGTCTGTTGTTCCACTTTACATTCTTAATGACCAAATGGTGTTCATTTTCATGTAAAAATCATTTGAAATATGACAACTACTGTTCATTTTGCTTTTTCTTATCCATAGTAAATTATGCTGTAATTTGCTGTTTATTTCCAATTTGATGTTTGCATCCTGTTTTTTATGGTTTTTATGCTTCTTACAACATTTACCCTTTTGGACTTCAACAATGTTGACTTGCGGTCATCTTGAAATGTTGCCGTTGCGGGGGTATTTTCGCCACTGGTGGCAGTTCTAGTTGTAACTATTTCAAGTGAATTTTGATTTTTATAATTATGTGTCATAGTTTACACGATAAACAGTAAAAGATACATTTGATGTACGCTTAAAGTGCCAATAGTATGAACCAAAATGTTTATAGTATACTTATTTTACATCCCAATATAAATTAAACTATAGGGATACAAAATAGATAATTAATGGATGGTTTATGTGCTTATAAATGAAGATAGTAAAAAGGTCTACGGACTCTACATAAACTTGATTTCTGCATTTTATCATTATTTGTAAGCATATGTTTAGTTTCATGCCCAAACATAGAAAACAATGTTGGTTGATCAAAATCTTTAACCATTGTCATAGCAACTGGTATTCCTTTTTTCTCAGTCATTTTCAGATAGATTATGATGATTTTTTCTCAAAATTGACTATTTTGTGACTTCCAGACCCTATTCTTGTAAGTGATCACCATTCAAAATACATCTGTAAATGTATGTACTGACTTAATAGATTATTTTAAAAGCAAGCAATCGATTCTAGTGAAGTTTATTTTAATTTTACAATTATTTGAATACCACTACCTCCAAATTTTTCATTTTTCAAGCAAAATGTATGACTAAGTGTATCACAAATACGCTATAAGGCTAGTTTGCTGCATTTTTGACATTGTTAATCCATAAATTAAATTAGTGTAAGGGTTGTCCTAATAAACTTAATTAAAAAACTTTTTGGGCTTCTCATATTTGAAAAAAGTTACTAATTAATGAACTTTGGTTAAAAGCATTAAAAATTATGATTTTGTTCTATTAAAGTATTCAAACTTATCTTCATAAAATTAGTTATAACATAAATAAGAAATAGCAACACTGCTTTAATATCAGCAACTATTAAAAAAACTTGTAAAAATATAATTGTAAAAATTTTACATATAGCCAGTTTCCATAGATTTTACATTAATTGTGTATTTTTAAGTGAAATGTTGATGAAAAAAATGGATTTTCATTATTAAAAAGTATTGTCTGTGAAATATGTTTCAAGAATCAAGATAACCTACATATAGTCAGATATATTTAGTCTTATCAATATGCCTCTGTTCTCGTAGGAATTTTAATTCAGAGTTCTTGGTAGAAAATACTTTTCTTAATTAAGTAAAATAAGTTAATTCAAAGTCAAATTCATATGAACTGACAATATTGTTTGACTACTGTCTGCATGTTTTTGATAGTTTATGTCTGAAATAGAGAACAAAATTGAAATATAATTGTTTTGTCCAAAAATGATATACATTTGACACATTTCATAACCCTGTAGACAAATCTACAGATGTGAGAAACAAATAGGCTTAAACTAAGCCAGCTGGTTCTCAGCATTAAAAGCACCAACAGAAGGGTTTTAATCAAATTCAGTTAAGTTTGGCAATTTGAGAACTTGCAATTGTTATCTATGAGAGGAAACTTTAAACTGAAAGTGCTGACTAATAATTGTTTGTTAAAGTTACTTGTTTGTGTCAATTTGTTTTACATAAAATGTTTCAGATTATGAAGTTAAAACCTGGTTAATTGGAAAATACTCAATTTGAATTTTGAATATTGCTCAATCTAATGCTATCAGGAAGAGAAAATGAGTAGTTTACTTATTTATAAACTGATATCAATTAATATTTCCATGTCATTTAGCCATCTACCAACACCTATGAAATATAAAAGTTGAACTTTGACCTAAACTTTGTTCATTAAATGTCATTCTAGTTATTCATTGATATTTGTAGCGTCCGTATACCAGGTTACTTTGTTGGTTTAATTGACTGAGACCTTTTTCTGTTTAAAAAGAGCAGATTTTTAAAATAATTATATAATTTGTTATTGTTGAGAATGATAATCACACCATGATATGCTAATTTTAACCACAAATGATAGTTTCAATTTGATTGTTAATATGTATGTTATGTCAGTTTACTTAATTTTCTTTATATTGAGGATAATCCGATAAATATTAACAGTTTAGTACTAAAAGTATTTTATTCATAAACTATAATCAAATGACTTGCCCAAAAAATGAAATAACTCACATAAAATTAATAATAGATTAAACCTTTTATGAAATCTTTTCATGTACAAGATTGGTAGAGTCCGTATACTTTTAAGGTCTAAATGTAAATCTCTAATTTATGTAAACAAGATACAATTTAGCCCTTGAAGACTTTTATTTTTCCTATCTATAATGGCCAAATTGTTTGTCTTTTGTTGAATTGTAACATTATCTTTGTTGTATAATGCATACAAAAAATTAAAAGATTCAGTGTAATTTTCATAAAAAAGCTGTGTGACTTCCATGACATACATTTTTTATTTCTGGAAATAATTTTTCATTTCCAAGTAATACTCATGTTTGTTACGTCATGTTTCAAATTTTTAAACTGTTCCTAGTTCATAAACAATAAATGTTTTGTGAAAAAAGCTTTGTTTTTGTAACTATTGTAGAGTCCGTATACTTAGATACCTGCCTTATGATAAATGGTGATAACTTGTTTATCTGACAAGGTATTGTAATACCGTTTGAAAGAAATATTCCAGACACCCGATACTTTCATTGCAATACAAAATCATAGTGATCATACAAAGTTCATTTTTTTGCAATTGTGCAACATGCTGTCCTACCCTGATCTGAGCTCACCCGAGTATCAAACAGGTGAATCTATATTGATGTATCTGGCCGCTTCTAAGCGGATTTGAGTGTCAATAGTTCAGACAGTAATATTTTTGCGTCAATTTCAACTTGCTAAAATTTTAGAGTTATAATTAAAGTCTGCTCGCAATTTGCAAGTATGGAAGCTTAAATTTGAGCCCTGGTCTGAGATGATATAAATTAAAGTTGGAATGAGACTAGAGCTTCAAAATAGCATTTCATATTTTAGTTTCATACACTTAAAGTCTTGCAAATTTGAAAAACAAATTACATATACTATAATTATGAATTGTATCTATGTATCAAACAAATTACATATACTATAATTATGAATTGTATCTATGTATCAATCAACTATTATTCCTTTACTCTGCTTATATGCAACCAAAGCATTAGCGCAATGGTAATGTGAAAGCATGTCATTAGCCTAGCAAGGAGTGAAGCAATCTCAGGTAATTTTTTGCTCAAGTGATTAGCAATGACCCTAATAGGGTTTGAACCCAAGACTTTTTGATCCCTTAACACATATCCTACTGAAGCTACTATATGGCAAAATTACAAATACATTGTATTTAGCATAAGCTTTTGTTAATATATGTAATAGTTCCTGTGTTTCCTTTACCATTGATTACCTTTATTACAAGTTACAACTGCATTATGTATGAATCAATTAATAAAAAAGGCTGCCGATTTAGCAATTTGAATCAATTTCATGTGAAAAAATAACCATTTCAATATCATTTTAACAACTACATGCAAACTAAGGCCTGTACAACTTAATAAACACAACACTATCATCCCACCAATTAAAATGACTTTTATATGAGTACCTTGTATGTTCACTGTGGTTTGATCCTGACTTGAACCATCATCACATACGTACGTTGTACCATTGTCAGCGTGGGTAATACCAATATTCAAATAGAACTTTCCATTAGGTTCATCAGCATTAAAAGTATCACCAGATGGCAAAGCAAGATCAGTACAACTACCAAATGCACATTGAGCAATAAGTGTTCCATCTAACTTCCAATTCATTCCACCTCCATAATTAGTTATATCACACAATAATCTAGTGGTATAATTGCATAGAAAGTTCCCGGGACCATCTAAATTAGTAATAGTGACTTGGCATTCTACAAAATATAAAAATGAATAGAGTGTGGATAATCAAATGAAACGGCTAAAACAAGGTATTCGGGAAAAAGGGTCTTTTTAATGTTATATGTTATTTTTTGAAAAAGTAAAGCCTAAAATAAACCAACTAGATGTTCTCTGTATAAAAACATAATATGTTTGATGTCCAGAAAATTTCGTTGGTCTATCTTTTCAGATCACTGAGAAATGTTAGAATATGCACTCCAAAAATGGCCTTTTTTAGGCGTTATGCAGTCCCACTTAAAAAACACTAAACTTTACAATGGTATGAAATGTTAAAACACATTTTTCTGACACACATATTAACTTCCATGTTGGATGACAACCTTCTCATAAATTTTGGCGAAAACAGAACAGAAATTGATCAAGATTTGGCCGTGTTTCAGCTATTTTGCTGATCAAAGGGAATTTCACCAAGTTCTTAAATTGAGAGATAGATGCTATGTTATATCACAAAAGTAACAACAAGATTTACTTGAATTCATCTTAAATATGCATTATTCAATGCAATATGAAGTTATGTTCAAGAAAAACGAAATTTGTCAGGCCACAAGATTTTCTCAACATTTTTTATTAAAAAAGCTGTAGTGTCCGTAACCACCTAAACTTCAATGGATGCACACACTGTTATTATTCATGAAAGAAGTCATTTTTATGCCTTTTTATATTGTTATAGAGTCCTTTGATTAATGTACAAAATATAAAACCCTTATCTTAGCATCTTATGGTTTTAGACAGCTTTGAAGATGGTTACGGACACTACAAAGCCCTTGAAAATTGCAATTTAAACAATCACATTTTTATATCTCATATGTTCTTTAAATATAAAAATATAATTTCAAAAAAATATGAAGACATATGGCATTAGACATTCAATCAATGATTTACGTCAATATTTAATGCTGCAATCTTTTGCATGATATAATATTGCATCATTTAAAAGAATATTTTAAGTTCAAGGGGAGATAACAATAATTCTAAAATATTGCATTTAGAGGTCTGAACCTAGTCACATGAGATGTGGTTGATAATAAGGAACATGTATATAAAGTTTGAAGTTGATACCTTAAGAAATAAAAAAGCAAAAGTAAACAATAATGTTTTTTTTAAATAATTTTAAGTTCAAGGGAAGACCATTCTGAAAAAAACAAAAAAACATTTGGAGTCATGGAACTTGTGGTTGGAGATAAGGAAATGTATTTAAAGTTGATACCTAAAGAAATTGAACAGCTGCATTAAAAGAAAATATTTTTAAAGAAAATTTTCAGTTAAAGGGAAGATAATTCCAAAAAAATGTATTTGGTGTTATGAACCTCGTCACATGTAAGAAATATGGTTGATAATAAGAAACATGTATTTAAAGTTTGAAGTTGATACCTAAAGAAATAAAAGTCAAAGTAAAAAATATTTTGTTGCACAAAAACTTTAATCAGAAATATGGACTTCGACACCTATGCCAGGGTGGGTAGTAGAGCCCTCCATTTACTTCCTAAAGTCGAGCTAAATATACAAAAATCAGCTATCAATGATCAAATTTAGATACATAAAGATTAAAAAATTAAATTGTTTTCACCTCTTAAGGTTAAGATTACTCTAGAAATGAAACCTAAGCATTACTTTATTAAGTATTAGAAATGTGTAGAGTCTGTAACCCAATTATCTGAGCTATATGAGACAGTCTCTCATTAGATTCCAAATAAATTTTGCAAGTGTAGATGGTTGATAAGGACAACTATAGTTGTCTGTGAGAAAAAAAATAAGTTATATACGCTTTACTTGAGTTTGATTTCTTGTTTGTTCTGACGTTTTTTTGCATTAAAGTAGTAAAATTGATAATTATGAGTTTTTTGTAAGTGTCATTGATATTATTTTTATCAATTCTGGTAAAAATGTACATAAGAGTATAATTATTTACTGAAACATTGTCTGTTTAAATGCTTTTAAATATATTTTTAAAGGTATATATGTTGTAGCGTCCGTAACCAAGTCGCATATGTTGAAAAAAAAGCCTCAATTAACAAATTTTGTTGCTCAAGTCATGTTTATCTTGGATTTACTTTAGCCATATTGTTTATAGCATTAGATAAAATCAAAATTATGCACCTGACCTGAGATTTGAGTAATGGAATTTAAAGTTTGATGCATACCTCAGATTACTACTTTGCTCAAGTTAAATTTTTTTATAAAATGTGTTAAATGCTTGGAGTTTTTGACATTTTTCATTAGTTGACAAATGTTCATGATGTTTATAAGTTAATAAATAAAAATTTGAAGTAATTTGCCAGCTTTTATGATATGTTATGCACATGCTGTAGTGTCCGTAACCATGATGACAGCAACTGATGAAAAGTGATGTGTCTTTTTTTTTGCCCCGATATTTTTTGAAAACAAACAATGAATTAGCTACAGGACACTCTAGGCTTGAAGGGAAATGCTATCATTGAACCTGAAAATGAAGTTCATTTTTTTTGAAAAGTGGGACTTTTGTTTCCCCGAATACCTTGTTTTAGCCGAAAGCATCTGTCAGCAATTAAGTGTAGTGAAATCACTTGAAGGTTTAAAACATCATTTCCAAACAAAATTTCAGAATCTGTATCTGTTATGGTGAAATATTTATCAATTTAAGCATATTTTTTCATAAAATGATTAGAATTAATATTTCTCTAATTACAACTATACATCATCAGAAAGCTTTCCAAGGAACCTGTTGAATACAAACACTCTTCATGTAATTAAAACTTGAGTTTTCTGAATGTCTTAATATTACAAAGACAACATTAAAAGTTCCCATTAATCTTGGCTATAAAGAACAATTCTATAACATAAAGCAATCAAGGATGAGCATGGGTTCCAAATTTAGGGAGAAGTCCCAGTAATTTAGGGAAAAGTGCAGTGATGTGAGGGAGAAGTTGTGACGATAGACAAGCAGGGAAAACTTTACGCAAAAGAAATGTTTTGAACAGTATTCACAAACTTCTCAAATGCAAACTTTTCTAGAACTTCTATCCTTTAAATACAAGTAATTACTGTTACATTTAGTAAATAATATGTCTGCTGTAACTCTTAAGTATTGTGAGTATTAAATACTCCCTGGATGTTTGGTTACCGAGTTATTTGTTCAATGTAACATCTCTAGCCGCAACCATGGCGTAGTGGTTAGCATGTCGGACTTAGAATGTGAAGATCGCGAGTCCAAGCCCGGTTGCGGTAGGTCATACCCAATACGTGAGTTGTCCTCCTCGTGGTAGGGCAAACTAATACTAGTACTATAGGTTTTATAAAAGTGTCCAGGAAACCTACAGTAGGAAGAACTGGCCATCCTATATATGACCTAAATATGTGCTGAATACCAGTTAAATAAATGTAACATCTCTACAGACTACTGC
This sequence comes from Mactra quadrangularis, assembly GCA_025267735.1. Lineage (NCBI taxonomy): Eukaryota > Metazoa > Mollusca > Bivalvia > Venerida > Mactridae > Mactra > Mactra quadrangularis. The sequence continues at coordinate 45,179,661 of CM046299.1, read as the reverse complement.
ACAAACAAGGGATCGTGAATGAATCATTGATACCATGAAGTAAGCATCCCTACTGAGAGGCTTAACTCATTGCTCTTTATACATATGCTTCAATATAGTCCAATTCACAAGTGTATGTCTGAAATTACTGTGCCTATCATAGCAGACGATCTCTTTGAATTGCTTTACACTTACATACCTACCCGTACCGTCCCACAATATATTGCATTACTTTTATCTCTATCTAATAGACTTATAGTGCATACCCGAACCTGTTTTGCATTATTTGTGGCAGAATTTTACCGGAAACTATTTCATTTTTGGTTTTACTTTAATCTAGTTTTAGCATAAAGGTTTAGTAAAAAGTATTGTCTTATCTACCTGTGACAATTTAAACATTAATTAGGGGGTTGGAACCGATGAATATTTTTTTATGAATTGGCCTTGAGTTAGATGCGAAAAGAATATATCTGCCATTGTATAATTTAGCTGGCATCAATAGTGTCTTATTTCAATGTTAACTTTTTCTTTTATGTACACAATCACTCATCATAATAAATACAGTCAAGAAAATTTTCTTATAAATAACTGCTTGATATATCTCATGGTCTGGTACTCTTAAAATCGACTGGTCTGCTACAGTTAAACCTACGTGTAAAATTGGAATACATCAATAATTAATTTCAATCTTATTTTTTAATTATTAATAATGTAATAACAATTTAATAATTAAGTGCTTTTTCATAATGGCCTTGTTATTTGGCTGAAGAGAGTCGTATTAGGCTAAAGTCAAAGTCTAATATGACTGTCTGAAGCCAAATATTATAATAAATTAAGTTAAAAAATCTTTATTTTTTTACTTTTTACTACTTTGAAAGCCATAGATTTGAATAGGAGACAATGAAATAAAATAACACAGGTTGTATTAATGAAATAAAAAAATGCTTTTACTAGGTTTCAAACTCAAAAATTATCCCCTGACTGTCGGTCTGACGTTTCTTCTAATACGCCATTGGAAAATTTAAAAAATATAAAAATCATTAAATAAGTACAATGTATATACATAAATTATAATATAAAAAAACATGGCATTTGTGCTGCCTTGGTAGTTATGCTAAAACCTTGTTAGTCTTCTACTTGAAAAAAAATACTGTTTTGATTAACAGTTGCAAAAAATATAATAATCTAAAAAAAACCTTTACAATTTTTTTTATAAATTGAATTCGGACCAAATACACGTAGCGAGCTTAATTAGGGGTGACTATTGCGGCCAAAAACACTATCGCGATAGTATTGCGATAATAAAAGTACTATTGCAATAGTATTGCAATAGTCAACAAGAGCTCCGCTGGGCGGGGCATTATACGCCCGTGTGCAGTCCATGCTGTGTTCTATCTCATATGAAGTCCCTGTGACCTTGACCAATGACCCTGGGATCTCAGAATAGGTCCCATCCTTAACTGGAGGGCTATCCAAAGCAAAGATTTTGAGAACCTAGGTACAAACATGGTTGATCTATATGATGCCTCTGTGACCTTGACCTTGGGCCTGGGGCCCCAAAACCTATTGGGAACATCCTTGACACAAGGGCTACATTCACATAAAACTTTGTGAACCTAGGTCGAGTCGTTGATGAGTCATTGTCCGAACAAGGTTTTTCAATTTGATGCCCCTGTGACCTTGACCTTTGACCCAGGAGGCCCAAAACCAATAGGGCATATCCTTGACACAAGGGCTACCCTCACATAAAATTTGGTGAACCTAGGTACATTTGTGGTTCAGTTATTGTCTGGACAAGTGTTTCATTGTTTGCCATTTTGACTTTATCAACATATTAATTGAACATTTGAAGTCACTGCTTGGTAATTTGATATCTTCTGGTTGAAGGTTTAAACTTGACCCTGTTTCCCCAAAACTGAAAAGGCACATCCTTGACACATGGGCTACCCTCACATGAAATTTGGTGAACCTAGGTACAGTCATTGTTGAGTCATCACCCGGACAATGTTTTTCAATATGATGCCCCTGTGACCTTGACCTTTGACACAGGGGCCCCAAAACCAATAGGACATAACCTTGACACATGAGCTACTCTCACATAAAATGTAGTGAACCTAGGTACATTGGTAGTTCAGTTATTGGCTAGACTAGGTTTTTCCTTATGATGCCTCTGTGACCTTGACCTTAGGGCATGGGGCCCCAAAACCTATTGGGAACATCCTTGACACAAGGGCTACCTTCACATAAAATTTAGTGAACCTAGGTACAGTCATTGATGAGTCATTGTTCGAACAAGGTTTTTCTATATGATGCCCCTGTGACCTTGACCTTTGACCCAGGAGGCCCAAAACCAATAGGGCATATCCTTAACACAAGGGCTACCCTCACATAAAATTTGGTGAACCTAGGTACATTTGTGGTTCAGTTATTGTCTGGACAAGTGTTTCATTGTTTGCCATTTTGACTTTATTAACATATTAATTGAACGTTTGAAGTCACTGCTTGGTAATTTGATATCTTCTGGTTGAAGGTTTAAACTTGACCCAGTTTCACCAAAACTGATAAGGCACATCCTTGACACATGGGCTACTCTCACATGCAATTTGGTGAACCTAGGTACAGTCATTATTGAGTTATTACCCGGACAATGTTTTTCAATACGATGCCACTGTGACCTTGACCTTTGACCCAGGGGCCCGAAAATCAATAGGACATATCCTTGACACATGGGCTACTCTCACATAAAATTTGGTGAACCTAGGTACATTGGTGGTTCAGTTATAGTCCAGACAAAGTTTTTCCATATTATGCCACTGTGACCTTGACCTTTAAACCTTGGGCCCCATAAACCTATAAGGCACATCCTTGACACATGGGCTACCTTCACATAAAATTTGGTGAACCTAGGTACAGTCGTTGTTGAGTTATTGTCCGGACAAGGTTTTCCAATATGATGTCCCTGTGACCTTGACCTTTGACCCAGGAGCCCCAAAACCGATAGGGAACATCCTTGACACAAGGGCTACACTCACATAAAATTTGGTGAACCTAGGTAGATTGGTTGTTAAGTTATTGTCAGGACAAGTTTTTTTCCCATATGATACCACTGTGACCTTGACCTTTGACCCAGGCGCCCCAAAACCAATAGGGAACATCTTTGACACATGGGCTACTCTTACATTAAATTTGGTGAACCTAGGTACATTGGTGGTTCAGTTATTGTCCGGACAAGTTTTACCTATTTTAAGTCCCAGTGACCTTGACCTTTGACCATGGGGTCTCAAAATCAATATGGAACCTCCTCCACCCAAGGGCTATCCACACATAAAAATTGAGGAACCTAGGTGCATCCTTTCTTGAGTTATCATCTGGACAAGCAATTGTCCACGGACAGACGGACAGACTGACAGACGGACTGACGGACAACAGCATAACATAATACGTCTGTTTTTTCAAAACGGGCGTATAAAAAACTATTGCGATGCTATCAGGATAGTTTTTTATTAAAAAACAACGGTTAACAGTCTCAAGTCTTTTACAATAAAACAATAAGATTGAATTTGAAATATCTCTTGCACTTTGAGAATAAGCTGGTTCTCTATCAAAGGGTATATTATTGGTTTAGTTTTTGGTCCAGATTTATTCACATTAGTGGAGATTAGGATTTTGAAAGGGCAGTGATTCATTTTGCCGTGCGTCCTGCGTCAGAGACGCAAACTTTTTACCGTGGACGCAATGAATTCAAAGTATGTGCGTCCTTGGGACGCAAAATCTTTCAGGTACATCTAGTTTTCCCTTTTAAAGTGTAAACTTCATTTATGAAAAAGTAAAAAAAAATGCTTATTTTTGTTTAAATAAATCTTTTACATCAAAGATCAGCCTATTCAAAATACCAAATTTGAATTGAGCAACTTCTCAATTTCACTTGCCAAGTGAAAAGACAATCGGCGAACAAAAGAATTAAAAATTTAACATACAAACTTGACAAGTGTCAATTGTTAAATTTTTTAAAGCCACAAAGGATTATGTGTTGGTAGGTAATTACATTCAATTAGCACCTTGTCATGACAGTTTGAGTAAACTTAGTCGTGATTTTGACATCGTTTATATCTATAAAAAAAAATATTTACCCGCATATAATTATTTTTTTATCCAAGTATGAATAAACAATTACGTCATTAAAAGTCGATTTTTTAAATTTTAGGGGTGTGACACTTCCGCGGATCGGCGGATTTCCGCGTTTTGGAAAATCCTGGCAACTTATAGGCGAAATATCAATAAAAAAGAGTAAATTTACTGAGAACTATTTTATGAATCGCAAAATTACCGCGGAAAAGCAGAAAAAGGGCGGAAATTTTGAGGACCGAAATACTTACGGTTCCGCTGATATTAATGAACGCATAATATTAGCGTTAAACTAACAATCGCGCATCCTAGACTGTAAAAAAGAAGACAATATTACGTTTTCTTCCATTAATATATATAGAAAACATCATGCGTTCACCCTTTCACGATTAGCAAACGGAATATAGCTTCTACGCTCATCGATAAAATACGTTAATTCGTTCTATAATAGTTGATTAGTTTTTCCCAAAAAAATGAGAACGAACGAGTAATGTTTTAATTTTATAAAAATAAAACGATCAAAAAGGCGGATGTGAATGACAAGTATCAGTAAATTTAAACAAACATTTTTTGTGCGATCGACGATAGCCTTTCCCTTCCTTACCGGCAGTTATTTGTTTGACATGTAGTCAGCAATTAAAAAACTAGGTCACGCTTGTTTTAAGAAATTATTCTGAATAACAATTAAATCAAATTACTCAATTATTCACTATAAAGCATACGCTATAAAACATCGACTAAGTGCGAAAACTTGCCGACACTTGTTCGTTATCCAAAAAAGGATTAATATTGATTTCAATTGCTACAAACAATTAAAATAAAGACTATCGCGATATGCATGACTTATGTTACGTAATATTTGAGAACTGTGTGGTCGGCTATAAGTTAATTAACTCTTAATAAATAACTGATCGTATGATTACGTGCGTTGCATCATAACTTTTTAGCGTGTTGCACGCCTAATAAAAATTATGCGATCCTATCAACTTTCGATTTCGCCGAAGAAATCGGCCGAAAGTTTTTGGGGTTTTTTTTCGCCGAAAAAATCGGCCCATTCTCTCAATTTCACCGAAAAAATAGACATTTTCAGAGTTTGCTCATTTAAAACATTTATTTGACGCTAAAAAGTACATGGAATCGTGAAACTTTTGTCTCATTAATTTCGTGCCCGCGGATCGTATTATTTTGTGTGGGCGTGTGTGAAACCAATTTAAGTCAAGCCAAGTTGGATAATGTATACAGATATAAAAATTCTAACTATTATAAATATTATGTAAATCAATATGCTAAAATTGATACATGCTTCACCATAACAATTAAAGACTCAGCCTCTGCAATTTATAAGGGAAATATGTTTTAACCCTTCAAGTGATTTCACTACACTAATTTGCTAATTAAGTCACTGACAGATGCATTGATTTGCATTATACAATAATAATAAGTAACTGTTGATTGTTTAAAAATCATGCATCATTTGAAGTACATGTTTTAGTGAACAAAATCTTGGGACTCATTGTCGTTTGGTAGGGACTCATTGTCTCAAAATATGTGAGTCCCATGGACTCATGTTTTCCAGCTTCAAAATGAATCACTGAAAGGGAAACTGCATGGTGCTTCCTCGTCAATAATACTTTAAATTGGAGGTATCCACTATACTGTACTCGCATAGTACTATTTGGCAGTACAATGTATCTTAAAGCTATTTTAGATTTGAAAATTCATCTATTACCAAACAAAGCCAAAATGCTGCGAGACTTTTTGTTTTCTTTAATTCAAGGGTGGCGAATAGCATCCATTAATGATTATCATTATCAATTTATCATCTATTCATATCATGACAATTTGTGACTTAATAAGTCAAGATAACTACTTGAAACAAACATGATATACCGAAATACGCATGGCATATAGTAACTGAATTTCTCAATCAACTTATCACAGACAATGACGACAGACGTAAATCAGTTAATGTTACTTTATCGCTGAATATACGACAACTCTGCTCGGCCAATGCTTCTATGCAAGTCTTATTTATAACTTCCACAGAGTAATGCAGAGGTAAAAGCGTTTTTAACAAATTAAAATTGAATTTTTTACTTATCCATACATTAAAATGTACGACTTGGACAGTTGATTTCGCCACCCCTTCAATTTCAAAATCGCCGCTCTATGCAGGCATGCTTTTACTTCCATTAGGGTGAGTATTTGATCAAATAAGATGATTACTGGTATCCCTCTAAATAGATTTAATTTGATCCGTATTGATGTGGAGTTCTCCCATTCAAAAAGATGAAAGTAAAGCGTTTATGGGGCTCTACTCTTGTTTTCAAGAAAACTATCGAAAAAAGTTGATAGTCAGAAAAACTATCGCGATATATATCGACTTAAAAAAGTTCTATCAACCTATTGCTATTGCAAGGTAAACTATCGCGATACAGCTATATGTCGACCTATTGTTACACCCCTAAGCTTAATCTATAAATATTTTATAATTACGGAGGCTGGATTATACCGAAATTATGCATAAAAGCAACAATATTCGAAGGACAGTTCTTGCGCCATAACATCTAAGAAGGAAAACATTGTTTTGTTACATAAAATATAGAAAGTGTTTCACCATAAAAAGTCTAGCGTGTAAATAATTCTCTTAATGTTCTTTTATAAGAAATACTTAAAGTTTAAACCAACATAATTACAGTCAATCAAAAGGTAAAAATTTTCTTCACAGGATTCATGTTGACAAAAATATTTTTTCGAGGTTTTGCAGTAAAAATATTTCGGCCTATCAATGTACGAGGTGATGTCACAAGACAGTAATGTCTCTTCTAATGGGACGATTTTTGCGATAATTTGAGAGAAACTCTGAGATCGGCGGGAGTTTTTATACAAGTAAAACCCCATTTTCGTAAAAAGTTTGACTTACAAGGTTTTGCACGCGCACCGACAATATTTTATATAAATGTTTATATTTTTTACTAAAATTTTGCATTGTCAACAACATACTGTTTCTCCATCAATATGGTAAAAATTGTTAAGTGCATTGTGTAATTTTAATTTTTAAATTAGGAATTTGATTCAAAAGCCAGCTGAAACAAACCTCATGTTACAAAATATAGTTACCAGTATAGTATTTCAAATTACATAAACTATACTGAAATAAACTAAGCCAACACTGGATGTAAAGATATACCTCCCAACCTTTTCAATTAAATTTGCTAATTCCAATTATATACAATATACATGTAAGTAAAACGCCGTGATTCTTTAGTATGCAAATCTTGTGAAAAATTGCCGAAATTTTTAAATTCAATGAATTGGTCAATGTTTTAGGTAAAGATCGCCGCTTTTAACGTGACAATGTAAAAATATTTCATTTATCATCATTTTTTATCAAATTGAAGATATTTTGCTTTTGATTCTGTCCAAAAATATGGTCGATTTTGCATTCGAAAATCGCCGTTTTTTCTTACAGGACAATTAAAAATATTTAATGAAAAATACTAAAGAATCGTCAATTTAATAAAAAGATATTCATTCTGTCCAAATTAGACATATTCAGTCCAAATTATAATCCAACTCTATATAACAAATCGCTCTTGAAAAGTAAACTAATTATGTGACACTTTGAAGACGACAACGTCATATCACCGTATGTTAAACATCCGGTAAGTTTATTAGTCAAATCCAAAATGGCGGGTGTAATAACAATTGGATAAGTCACGTCGGTAAATTTTTGTTTATTTCGGGTAATAATGAATATAAACAAGTTTTTCGATGTTAAAAAGTTGAAACATTTGCATGTTATTTGACTTCCGTAACTCTAGAGAACCCTGACAGGGTTGTCTAGTACAGTTACGGAACTTTCGTAACTCTAGAACCTGGGTCCAGAGTTACGGTACCGTAACTCTAGCCACTGCCTTCATATAGACAATCCCAGAAATGAAAATTAGACCGCCGCCATTTTGTGGTCACGTGATCCGTCCGCCATTAAGGTACTGAAGATTCCTTCTGCAGCTATAATAGATAAGGTCTGTTGCACAGTATTTGTCCTATTTTTTACGGCATAAATTGAAATATAAAAACTGAAATGGTGAAAAAAACTTTTGTATCATAAAGACTTAATGTTACGGGTGTGAGCAAAAAAAATGTTCAAATATCACAAGAGGTTTAAGAGTTAAATTCTAGTGTCGAAAAATGGCCATTTTTGTGTGTAACTGTAAATGAATGTACTGTGGTATATGGGTTTAAAATCTTGTCTTTAGAAAGATCTGTTCATTCACTATTTGATCCGAGACAAGCAGAAATATAGCTTGAGGCTTGTGTTGATCGCTATAAGAACATGTGTTCAAGAGATCTTGCTTTGTAAAGTTCTCAACATGTATCAATCATCAAAATATGACTTCACTATCTTCAGCAGGCCAGTCTCTTAATAAGATTATAAGAGTCTTGTCAGCGGGCCACTATCACATTATTATTATTATAAAGAAATTTTCATTCAAATTTTAAATTACTCAGTACAGTAAAATAATTATGTAATGATTACCACTAAACAATATTACAACACAGCAATGTGCGTTCTACTACTTCGAAATATTATTAGGGCGATTGTGGCTACGGGCCTAAAATTTGTGAATTGTATCCTTTTTCTGTAACATTTAACATAAATCATGGACATCTGAGTTAAATTTACCTGCCATGCTTAAAACCAGAAAATATACACAAACACCAAAAAATAACTTTAAAAATCCAATCATTTTTTCAATTTAAATAAATCCTTTTTAACAAAACAATTTAACAGGGTGTCACCCTTTTCACAGTTACGTCCCTTTTGAAGCGAGATAAACGAAGGGAAGTAATAATTTACTTCTTGGAAAAATAAGGGTATTCCCCAATATGTTTACAAACAGACTGTTAAGTCAATATGCGGGTCTAGTTATTCGCCTTGTTTTTCAACGAATTGACATTATGGTGGACACACGGGTTCTCGCACCTCTAAGGACTCAATGAACCATTTCTAATAAATCATTTTAATGCAACATTTTTTTTTAAAAAAATGCATTAAAAACACACAGTTTAACTTATATTCCACTTTTCTATCATATATTTGTAGGCGGTGAGCCAGATACACTTTTGCTCCCCCCAGGGGAATTTTCAAGACCCATATTTTTTTATTCCCCTATCTGTCTTGAGTACAACAGTACAAAGTCTCCAGTGGGGCATTGCTGAGAAAATCAACTTTTAATTGTATAGGTAAATAGCAATTTTTGTTCCATTTTTATCGATTTATTTTTGCAAAAACCATTAAATCATGTTTGCAACACCAAGTTCTCATTATATTGTTTGTCAATTAAAAAGAAAATGTGTCTTTTGTGTTTTATAAAGGAAATTGCTGTTGATACTGATCTCATAAGTACCCCAAAATGTAACATAAGTTACTGTGCTTTTGCGCGCAGACTATGAAACATAGCCACATAAAGTAGTCATAATACACTTGCTTTTTAAGATATACAATGTTGCTGTATGTAAGAATAAGATTTTTATCTTGCTCCTCAGAAATATTAACTTACACACAGCTCTTAAACTTTATTGCCAAGAGTGTTGAAACATACATGACCATAAAAATCCATTTTTTTTCAAATTGGAAAAGATATTATTATTGTAAAATATTTTAAAACATAAGATTAGATATGAATATATATGAAATAAAAACGATTGCCATTAAGTATTCAAAGACATTTAATTAATTATCACAGTTTACCAAAATTTTCTGGTAGACATTTAAAAATGAAACATACGTGACCATGGTTTTTCAACTAATGTTAAATATCTTAGTTGAATTCACGTTTACTAATTAGTCTCTCAAATGAACTCTTCATTTTATGATTACTACTTTTGCCATTCCTCAGGATCGTCTAGAGATAATGCTGTCTAAAGTATCAAATGTAACATACGTGATGTAACATACGTTACCGTTAAAATGATGTACCGATCTTACAATGCGGCGAAGGGTTAAACGATGACATATTGAAAATTGGTTTCAAAAATGTTATCCACAATAAATAAAGTAGTTATTATCTCATTGAAAAATATATGACATCTTTAACCAGACTGAAAAAAAAACATGAAAATTTGTGCGTCTCAATGGCTTTGATAAATTAAACTATGAAGATTTTTTAACCATTGCATGCAATGTAAGCATAGAATCCTTCATAGCAATACTCAAATCGATATTTTTGCAATTCATTTGTTACTTCAATTCTTACTAGATGTAACCAAATTTCAAATGTAACCAAAGCGTCCTTTGTTCGCTTCTTATTCAATAAAACATGGTTTTATGAATTGAAACATACGTTACGTTTGGTAAGGTATGTTTCATATGAAATGTATCATAGTTGATGCTTGTTTCACAATGTTTCGCTTTTTTGGAAACTTGAAACGTTTAAGTTCTGAATGTTTCTTTTATATCATGTCTTTGAGTGTAAAGGAACATAACATGTCTGTTGAATTTAACAGCAGCGAAATAATGTAGTTGGACTTTTATAAACACACGTTACCACAGGTTGTTGTAATTCCTGACAACACAAACAGCATAATTTTTATCGGAATTTATTTTTTGTCGTAGATGAACTATAATACGTCGCGGAAGATTTTGTTGCAGAAATATTTAAGGGAACTTGGTACATAAGCATGGTACAACAAATCGATAATGATAAGGAAGCAAACACATCGTTCATGCAACAACGCCGATCTCTTATCCAATGGCAAACCCTTGAGGATGTAATTTTGGGTGACAAATGACTTTTTATATGAAATAAGTGTGCCAGTACCTCATGGAATATCTAGGGGAATGTTTTGATTTTTACTTCAAAGTTTGAAAGTCATTGTATCAAGGTTTATAAATGTATTTCTGTAATTTTCCATAAGTTGATCTAAAATTTAAGTCATATTTGAGCGAAGGGGCGTTCTGAATTTATCATTTTGTGGTATGTATTTCCAGTATCAACCCTTTGCCTTCCTAAAGTGCTTAAATCATAGACAAACATACAAATACAGACAAACAAAAGTTTTATTAGTGGGGTCCGTATAGAAACATACGTTACCATAGAAAATAGGTGCTTGTATTCAAATATGTGTAAAATTTATTTAGTCTGACTAACAAATGACCATTCCTGTAAATAATTTATTCATTTGTCCATCTTGTATAACTTTTATTAATAACTGAAAGTTATCATTAAAATCAAGAAATAAAAATATGTCTAGTGGAGATTTCCTATATGGCTGACATAAGAGAACAGAGAAACGATGCATTTGATTTGTTTCTATTTTTAATATTGCCAAAACGAAAGTACTCTACCTGTCACGTTGTGACTCTCTTGAAATAGCAAGAAATAAGGGACGCCAACATGTCTGTTATATGTATTGTTTTAGAAAAAACGACATTTTCAAAACTAAACTAAGAACGTATTAGGAAAAAGCACCATTTTTCAGTGTTGAAAAGAGGTATGAAAAGAGTCCCTCAAAATCCCTGACTCTTCACATATTGGTGTTAAGAAATCACCGTACTGCTTACTATCGGAAAAGCACAGGAATGACGTTACAGGGTAACCCAAAATCCAAATCGTTGTCAAAAACAAAATGGCTTCGTAATTAAGATGCGTCGAAAAAAAGTACCGGAGGACAGTAATAAGAACTTTTTGGCAAAGAAAATGGCCATAGGGGGGGGGTCATGAAATTCAAAGACCCAGAACTCTGTAAAGCCCCAACAGAACTTTGCAAACTTTTATAAGTAAATTGCAACTACCATGTGGGTTTAATAATCATACCATAGATAATTACTCCCATGAGGAGCGATGTCATATACTGGTTTTAAAAGCACTTATGGTTTTTACCGGAAAATGAGAATGAGCGATATTTCAAAGTCCAATAACTCTGTGAAGCCCCAACAGAACTTTGCAAACTTTTTATCAGTGAACTGTTACTTTCATGTGGGTTTAAAAATATACCATAGATAATTACTCCCAGGAAGGAGCAATGTCTTAAACTTGCTTTAAAAGCACTTATGGTTTAAACGGAAAATAAGAATGGGCGATATTTCAAAGTCACATAGCTCTGTAAGGCCTAAACAGAACTTTATAAACCTTTATCAATAAAAGCCTACCACTAAATGGGTTAAGAAAATCATACACTTGAAAATTCCCCATGTAGGGAGCAATGTCATATACTGGCTCAAGGTCTATTATAGATTTGATATTACATATTTTCAGTATTTTAATGATCAGTCATTGCGTTCATATACATATTTGCCTTTAAAAGTCATAGCATCTAGTAAGTGTACAATTTATATGCCTATTGATTGATGTTTTTAATTGTCATTGAAATTATTATTTATGTTTCTTATAAGTATAAATATGAAAATTTATGTACATTAATATATTTTATTCTTACCGCGCACTGCAGAGTTTATTATGTATAAGTTTATATGAAAATATAACAGATATCAAATGTTGGTAACTTTTAGACGTCATGCAGAGTCTATCACGTGATATATTGATGGGGTTGATCAGTTTTATGAATCTGTTATCACAGCAGGGTGTCATATCGGAAATTTCCGAACAGTACCGAGCGCAACAACGGTGGCTCTGATTAATTATCAATTTTATCGAGAAGTCAAATCAATAAGTTACGAAAGGACAAATAGTTTGATATGTTTTGTAATATGGCAGAACATATACTTAAATATTGGTTCAAACATTAAGAAATACTTTATGCTGTTAATAAATTAAACTGTTGCATTATTTAATCGATACTAAAATGCAATTATGTTCGAGTTGGCAAGACTCTATTCAGTTTTTTTATGTTCCATAACTCCATGGCATATCAAATATGTCATTATGTATGAGCATACGGTGTCATGTCTTAAACTAACTAATCTTTTGTTTTGTGCCTTATATGTTTAAGTTTTCAACAATTTGGAAAGAATGTTCCACATGTCTGTGTGTGACAAATAATTCTGCATGCGTTATTCTGACAAGCATGTATTGTATATGGTTCAAATTAGTTTGCTTAAATTTACCTCACAACTCACCATTGAATGATATTCCATACTTACATGGACAGAAATACAGATTTTAAAACTGGTTACTAATAAATCTTACTCGTGATTCTGTGTTCCGTAACGGAGCGTCGGAGGAGTTGACTTATAGATTTTGAACTCGTATATCTTTCTCAGTCTTAGAATGGTGTGCGTAATATTTTTGGTTCAAGACCACAAAGGTTTGAACTTTGCAATTATGTAAAAAATTAAATGTTAACAGTTCATTTTTCAACATTTCACTTTTCAAAAATGATAACAATTATGGGAGAACTGCTGATTTGCATATTTTTGGAAGGAATTCTTTTTCAAAGATTTCCTTTCTATGTCAGCGCTCTTGGAAATTTGAAAAAGAACGAACAACACCTTCAACTCAATAGAAATCAATGAGTCACTGCGATCAAGAAATAGTGCAGCAGAAAAATGTGTACTATCAAAAGTAGATAAGTTGAAAAAGTAATTTCAATAAATAATTAAAATTATAATATTAAATGGTTTTTTTACACATGAATCAATCAACTTTCTAACTGTGCACGGAGAGAAGTTTTTTGTATTATTGCGCAGTAGTATCTACCACACGCTTGTATATATATACAATTTTAACGAGCGTTTATCTCAGCAGGGGTTTACTTTGAGAGCGTAGAGCGCTGGACATTTATCGAAGTTAAGCAACGAATTGTAAGGTTAATCTGTGGATGGGTGTCCGTAGAGGTTTAGTGACAGCGCGAAGCGAGTTTCATAAATGTTTTTTTTTTTTTTTTTTAATAGACCGCAACAAATTAATCGTTATGTTCGTCTGATTTCTCGTTCCTTAAAGTCCAAAAAAATGCGTCCGCACCTTGAAATGAACGCATCATAAATTTCGGAAAATCAGAAGTTTTCACACTAGACCAAGTAGAAATTGAACTAAAAATTATAAATTTGAGTTCTAAATAGCAAAATAAATCAGAAAATTTCACTGTTACGGTAAAGCAGTAATGTATTCTTGCTAACATACGGCATTAGAAATTACAATGACACAATCCATTGTTCAGAAATATGATAACTGCACTCTGTATTAGACCGTAAATTGAACATTTACTCACACTACACACCTTATCTTGATCTGTGACGTCATACGTGTCTTTGTAGTGTAAACTATGAAGATTGATCCATAGAGAGCAGATAGGACAGGGAGAAAAATTTACATTGAATTTCCTTTAATTTAGATGTCCCAAAATAACATATTCGGCTTGATTTAATTCTTGTGGTATTATTAGACAATAGCATAATTTTCCAAAATCTAATTACATTGTATACACAAAAAGTGAACCGGGGTAATCTGTGCTTCGTAATTAATATCTAGTATTAACAAAAGTAATACCAAAGACAAATGAAGTTTTATTTCCGTATGAACTGATGAAGGTGTAAACCTCTTCTACCCTACTTCTAACTAGTTTTAAATTCAATTGAATTTTCATCTGGAGTAATTGTTAACTTGCTTTATATTACCTAGAACTAATTATTACGTGATTACACTATAGTCTCTAGATATATATATCCATTCTTTAGAACAAAATACATAGAACATGTGATCAATTTGTTGTGGCCTTAACTCAATGGCAACACATTGTTTAGGTTACGTCGTGACCAGCAATCCACCTATCACTGTTCCTGAAAAGACTCAATCTCTGGATTACTACTAGATGCAATTCAGTGACTGAACACTGCCGTATTAAAATGATTTAGAATCAGTGGTAGGAGGGAGAATGACCGTAGAAATTATTTCATGGCATAGCTCCACGAAAGTATGCCCTGCCCATGAATCAAAACATACAACTTCTCGATCAGTAACATAATATGCATGTAAAATGAAATATGAAACACATTCGATTATGAATAATAAAGAGATATGATGATGGATATCGAAATAGTAACTTTGAACTCCTAAAATCGTTCAAAAATTCCTTCCAACAGTACTTTCAGTACTTTGATTAATTTTAGCAGCCAAGTAACGGCGCAATGAAATATCACTCTGGTTAAAGAAAATTGACCGCATAATTAATTTAAGATGTCTGACTATAAACGAAATATTTTTTGGGCGTTTTCATTAAATCATCCACTCTCAGCGGTTGACAAATA
The DNA here is from genome assembly GCA_025267735.1 of Mactra quadrangularis. Classification (NCBI taxonomy): domain Eukaryota; kingdom Metazoa; phylum Mollusca; class Bivalvia; order Venerida; family Mactridae; genus Mactra; species Mactra quadrangularis. The sequence goes on along the minus strand of CM046299.1, from coordinate 45,164,345 downwards.
ACTAGTTTACCGGGTTACGATATCAACAACCAGGAAGTTCTACTACCTTCGTATGCGGAAAATAATGCTCTTATTAACAGTTTGCCGCTCGCTGCTCAACTGATCTGGAAGAAAGACTGAATATAAGGTAGACTATTTCATTATTAAACGTTGACATTTCTGTTAAGTAAAATTTTAGCTGTTTTAATCAGGGAATTAGCTATGTCTTTGGTTTTAATTATCAAATTTACGTTTTGGAAATACTTTTTGTGTAATTCACCCTAGGACATGGTAATATGTTACATGGACAACCTATACAGTTGAGTTGCCAATAACGGATCGTCGCCAGTAGCGAATCAATGTCTTTAATTTTATTTTGTACGATTTTTATAGATAAAAAGTATGAAATTTAAATATTACTGATGATTAAAGTAATCTTTTGCAATGATAAAAACACTTAGTTTACTAAAGATGATGACCTTTTTACTCTTCCATCATGCTTTGTAAATAAGCAGGTACCCGACGTGTACACAATTGAAGCCTCAGTGTGAAACGGTAAATTGAGAAACGTCATTATGTGCCAAATCTACTTGATATTTTTTTCCGAAAGTTTTATACCATAACAAAGTAATGTTATCATATATCAAATTAAAAACAAAACCAATTACTTTCTGTTTTGTTTGACATTGTTGTAAGCACCAATGTATGCCCATGTGTAGTTGCCAGTAACGGATCACATCAAAGATATGCGTCACGGTGGCATTGTTTTACCCTGTATAATTACATATTTTCAAGTATTGATATTAATGTATGTTTTAGGAACATTAAGGAATGTTTGGATACGGTAAATGAAGGCAAAATATGGAATTTATGTAAGAGGATTAAGAATGTTACAATATGGACAAGTTTGTTTAAATCACAAATACATGTCTTAATTATTAACAAATACAGAGGACAATAACTATCTTATATCAAATGTGTGAAACCAAGAGTTTTGTAATGTGTTTTTGCCAAATGTCAATTTGTATGTTGTTTTTAATAAAAAAAACAGTTGTATTCAGTTAATATTGTCTGTTTTGAGAAAATCCCTATATCTCAATGTCACGTGACTCTTTACTGGAGAAATTGATCCTCTATTGGGTAATCAGCGATGGTTGAAAATAAAACGAAACGTTTTTCAACAGGAAGACTTTTTGGTAATAGTAACATTTATTAACTAGAGGTACTAATAACAATTACAAATATATATAAACATAATGAATATCTTTCATAAATCTAAAGAAATCAGTCTTTATTACCGAAATGATCCGTTACTGGCGACTCAACTGTATCAACATTTGGATTTATGAAAAAAGAACTTTAAATATGTGTTTGGACTGACGTTCGGAAGGCTATTTCAAGGTTTGGTAAAATGTTTTCATTTCTGTCTAAACGGTCTCCCTATTATTTTACCGTCAAGAAACGACAAGAACCGTCAAGAACCGTCAAGAAAGAAAAATGAAAATTTCAATCAAATAAATAAAAAAATTGAATATAAATTTATGTTTAATCATGTTGTAAATGCTTCTCACATACTTCTAAATCATAATTAAAGTTGAAAAAACTCATACCGACATGGAAAATCTGAAACCACATTACCGACAAGGGATTCGCGTAAAAACCGTCAAGAAATCGTAACCTAAACGTTGACCGAGTAATAAGCAATGTTTGTCCAGTTAATGCATTTTACTGTTAGATTTAAGTTTAAAACCTTATTTTAATCATAATATACATTTCCTAAATTGATATTACAATTAACAGGTATTTAATAATGAACTGTTTTATGTCTGTGACTTAAAAATTTATACCGACAAGAGATTCATGTGAAACCGTCAAGAAAGAAAAAAAACAATTTTTATCAACTAAATTAATTTTAAAATGTATATTCTATATAAATAATTTATAAATGCTTCATACATACTTCTAAATCATATTTAAAGTAGTAAAACTCACACCGACATGTCACAAGGAAAATCTGAAGCCACGTTACCGACAAGAGATTCGTGTAAAAACTGTCAAGAAATCGTAACCTAAACGTTGACCGAGAAATAAGCAATGTTAGTTCAGGAAACGTATTATAATGTTTAGTTTAAATTTAAAACCTTATTTAATCATTATATATAATATATACATTGCATAAAATATGGTTAGATTATACAGGTATTTATTCATAAATAGTTAAATGTCTGTGACTTATACCGACAAGAGAATTGAGAAAAACCGTCAAGAAAAATTTTTCTAAGTCGTTTAACAAATAAGAAATGGTAAAGAAGTTATTACCTATAACATCTGTTGGTAAAAATGTAACGTGTCCGCTGGGCGCGCGGCCGTCAAGCCGGCGCTCGCGTACGTGTTTTAAGTCGATGCTTGTCTTAACACCGACTGACTAGGCGTCCGAGCCTGCTGTAGGGACGGAGACGAGACAATCCCAGGACACTGACTCGTGTTCTGGGCTTAACAACAATGTTAAATATATATAGACAGATTTTCCTCAAGCTATTTGGCTTATATGATTAGAAACTAAAATAAAAGCGTATAGTAATATGTACAGGCACAAAGCATAAAACAAAAACACACTCCTGAGACAATACCTCAGAATGAAAACCAATAGAAACAACAAAAGTATAACTAATAATACAGTATAAAACAATATGTACAAACTTAATGTCCAGACACAGTCTGGAGCAGAGACAAAAGCGTTAACAAAACTATAACTCCGAACACAACCTCGGGTTATAAAACGTATGTTGAAACCAACAGACCCCGAGTCTGGACAAGCCAATGTCTCAGGAACAACTCGGAACTAAAGCAAAACCAAAACTAAAACTATAACTCCAAACACAACCTCGGGTTATAAAACGTATGTTGAAACCAACAGACCCCGAGCCCGGACAAGTCAATGTCTCAGGAACAACTCGGAGCTAAAGCAAAAACCAAAACTAAAACTCGGGTTATAAAATGTTTGTTGAAACTATCAGACCAAGATTCGGACAAATCAATGTTCCAGACGCAACTCGGGTCTAAAGCAAAAGCAAAACCAAAACTTTGAACACAACATCGGGTTATACTTTGCTTGAAACCACATACCCTGAGCCGGACGAATCGATGTTCCGGGCACAACTCGGAGCAAAAGCAAAGCAGAAACCAATCCCGATGCACTATCTCGGGTCATAGACTATTGCTTGGAACCAACAGACCAATAGTCCAAACAGTCCTATACCACAAGGATGACCCGGAGCAGAAACAAAACCTCAATCATTGGAGCTTCAACAGTCTATCTTCTAAGACAACCTCGGGAACGATAACAAGAGATACCCCAAGATCTAGCACGATTTACCCCGCAGGTTCTGCCACCAAAGTCGGCGTGCAAAAGCGCGTCTCTACCTTAGAGACAACCTACTAATCGCAATGATGCTCAGTTGTCAGTACAGCAGAAAACTCATTCGATTTTTTTCGATTCGATTCTTTTATTAATACAATTTACTACAAATATGCATTTATACATATATTTGAGCTTAAAACTAAATAATATTAATTAAACGAAAGTGTTACTAAAATTGGATAACACGAAATTCGAAAATTTGATAGTTAATATTTGCTTTATTCAAGTACGAAATGGATTGGGTACGAATGTAAAGGTCGCGAAAATGTATCATTAATGTAATATCGACTTAAAACGTAAAGACAGCATGAATCATAAATTGTAGAAAGATGCAGTTCTAGGTATACTATTGTACATATTAGTTAAACATTCACTGTGCATGCGAAACTATTTAAATTTGAATAAACTAACAACGAAACTTGGCTTGCTCATGGGGAGTCTAAAATCTTCCAGTTTGTCAGAACAGGTAAAATTCAATCACACCGACCCAATTGGCGGAGGATCGGGGCATATACTATAGAATGTATATTTGGAACAGAGTTTCCAATCATGCTACATAAAATCGTAATTGAAATTTAACAGAAATGTTTCACTGTCAATGTATACTTTGACTTTTAGGCGCACCTTTGCTTTTATCGTTATAACTTATGTAGACACTTTTAACAGTCAGTATCGAATCAAAACTCGCGGGTCCCGAATCGAAATCGAATCGGCGACCTAGCAATCGAGTTTCGATGTATCGAATCGAATCGTTGCAGCCCTACGATTTACCCCGCAGGTTCTGCCACCAATGTCAACAAGCAAGAAGGTGCTTCCACATCGAACAACATACTAATCGCAAACAGTAGACCCACAACTATCTTCAACTCCAACCATCACCACGAGCAGTCACCAACTTTCTGCTACCAAATGGTTGGTTTGTAGGATTTTAATGAGGGTCCGTCCGCTCCATATGGATGCATTATGTGCAGACCCCGGAGTGTGACCTTTCACTCCTTCAAAGATTGTTTTTGAAGCCTAAATATTGGTCAAATTTAGAAAAGTTTTCCCAATAAAATTCTTACCGGGTTCTGTATTTATATTACCAAAATTTTTTTCAAATTTTGTGTTTTGCCAAAGATGGATAGTCTCCTTTTTGCTAATTCAGCACTTAAGTTTTGGAGATTCTCCTAGTTAGATTGTGGTTTACCCTAGGCTGTTTAATTGATGATAAGTATCATGTGCCTGGGTATGTTTGTGTGCTTTTGTTGAAACCTACTCTACATAACCTACAAGTCTGTTACACTAAATGTTCATAAAACTAAATTACAATACCTAACATGATAATAACTTAATGTTTTCATGAATAAATGTTGTAGTATTACTACTACCATTATTTTATTTCTAATTTGTTTGAGCTAAGTGCTATCCTAAATCCATATGAAAAACAAATTTATGGTTGTTCAATATAAATGTACATTTAGATAATGAGTTATAAGAACCTTGTTTGACTATATAGCTTAATAGGAAATGTAAAAAAGAATACTGATGTAGTAAAAACAATAATATACATTTGAACAAGTAAGATTATAAAATCAATATTTAAATATCATTATATCATATTATTAAGTAAGATGTAATAATAGAAGCTTTATACAATCATTATGGAACTTATGACATAAAAACGGTTAGTAGTTTTTTTTAGGGATTTTTTACGTCCCAGTGTTAGTGTTTTTTTATTTTTGAAATAACTATATTTGTACCTTCACCTTTAATATAAAAAATACATATAATATTATATCATGATTATCATAAAGTGATAATATATAGGAAATGTCAAAAGTTTATATAGTGTAGGAGTCCCTGTAAATATATAAATGTACAGGCATTACATTGCGATAATAAGTCAGTGGGCACATGTTAAAACACAAAAGCACATTTGTTGGAACAAAAAATTAACACTGATAATAATAAAGAGCACTAAAACACTAAGCATATTAATTAAAACACTATGTTATCATTGATATATATATAATCCGCTGGATACTGTTGCACTGAACTTATTATCTTCCCTTAGTGTTAGAGAATTGGTTTTTACGCACATAGAGTGTCTGTAAAATATGTCACTGAGGGGGTATAGTTGATTTACAGGGCGCTCATTCTATCACTATATAATTGTTCATTTTCTAATTGGCACTTCTGAAAGTGTTCTTACTATATAATCACTGATGACACCCAATTAATCACTTTTTGTAGTGTTGAGCACTATTATTTGTGTCTCTATTTGGGTGTAGACACTAATAATCTGGTTGCCTGTTATAATCTGTAGATCTGTAAAGAGGACATGATATGATATAAGTATTGAGTTAGACTAATTAGGTAAGTTGTTAATAGCTAATAGCGAATGACATAAGGAGTACTTGTTGACAATAGGTTTTCCTTTTGATTTCTGTATTAATATATAGTTATACCAGAGTGTTACGTTTATATATGATTAACAGTAATTTTTTCCATAGTAGTACTAACAAGGTGTCTGGTTACTTCTATTCCCTGGTTATTAACCTAACTTTAAGGTTAGATTCATATAAGGATATTCAGTAATTTGCTATATTACTTATGTTTATCTAATATTGCTTTGTTTCTCATACATAGTCGAAAGAAAATAATGGTCGAAATGAAGGTATAATGAGATACAAGTTTTTAGAAACATAAAATATATAATGTTTTAAATGTTTTACCATGTCAGTATATGGAGTCTATTGGTCCTGTCTTTCTTGAAAATCACGAATGATAAGTCGGCAGAAAAAAGGGAAAGTCACGACGTGTTGGTTTAACCGTGGTACCGTTTCCGTTATTATGGAGGATACCACATGATTTTAAGGTTTTTATTGGAATTAAAGTTAATTAGGGCGAGTAGAACTTATTATTTGGTGGATTTAGATTATATTTATTATACTTTAATGATATGGGCTGGGGTTTCAGGGAATATTGTTGGGTTTTTTTTACCAGTAACTAATTTATCTTTTTGTCATCAGTTTTCGCGTTTTTGCACCAAACTGTGCTTTTGGGTTTTATTAACATGGTTTTTGGGCTGGGTTAGTTTTATAAACTGGGATTGTCTTCATAAAAGCCTATTGTTGGTTGGATTGCAGCTGAGGCGTAGGAAGATTTGAGGATTTTATCAATTGAGGAGGGATTATTTTGGATTTGGAGATGATGGGAACTTTGCAGTAGGAGGATCAGAAGGGAATGTGTATTTAAGAGTATATTCGTAACCTAATTTGGCCGCACCTTGTATTTAATTGGTGCGGCTCTAATAGTTTATTGGTTTGGCTCTTTTCATCAACTAGTATTTGTACAATGATGGAGAGAATTAATGGTGGATATCTAGAATATGGATTGGTTGATTGGAGACGGCCATACTTAATCTCATGTGGTATCCTTTCTTATATATTACACATATTATTAGGTTTTGTTTTATTATTTTGATTTCATATTGATTTACTACTTTTATAAGTATTTATCTTATGTCTTTAGTGTTTAGATTTTTTTCTAAATTGGTATTTATTAGTTGGATGATTGATATTTTAGTGATCTGAGGGCTTACCCAACTAGCTGACCAAAGCCCTCAGGTCGGTGATTTTTTTTTAAAAATTATTTATGTGTGGGTGGGGGTGCTGGCCCCATTTGCTACCAGCCATGTACCTAATTAGTTTTAATATTTTAAGGTTGTTTTGGGGATTTTGTATTTTGGTGACTTGAGGGCTTACCCAACTAGCTGACCTAAGCCCTCAGGTCAGTGATAATTTGTTGGTTTATAATTTATAGGGGGGGGTCTGGTCCCATTGGTTACCCCCCTTTTACCTAATTAGTCTAATATTGGTGTGCAGTTTTATATTAATATATATTTTTTAGTTTAGTTTATTTTATTTAAATCTGACTGGTCCCCCAAAATTCATGAGGCTACCTAGTCAGATTTATAATTGGGGGTCTTTTAGTATATTTTCTGTTAAGATATCTTCCCTCAGCTAGATAATTAATTAATATTTTAAATATTTTTGTTGAATTTTCATTATCTGGGGGTAGTTGTGTTACCTTGGTGACCAATTATATAGAGTTTAAATGGCTTTGTTTTTAATTTTTGTCTAGGGTTTTCATATTTTTTGCAATCAAATACTAGATGGTCAAATGTTTCTTGTGCTTGGCAATTTACACACTGCGTTTACATTGTTTTCGGCACCAAGGTAACCATGTCCCAGTCTTAATTGAGTTATTGCTTTATACTTTGCTGGTAATTGAGTATTTGAGTTCCCTCGAAATTTATGTGGCAACCTTTATTTTTGATTTATGGTCAGTGACTGATTGAGGCCAGTGGCCAGGTGGTCAAAACAACCCCTATCCCAATCAGGACTGACTTAATAATTCATATATTATTTATGTTTTCTTGTGATCTCTCAGAATAAGTTAGGCTACCCAAAGTGAATTAATAAAGTGTTCTAGTTAATCTTTTTTTTAATTATATTTTCTATTAAGGTATCCTATTTCAGCTAGATAGTCAATAAGTATTTTGTAAATTTTGGACGAGTTTTCATTGCTAGGGAATAATAGTGTAACCTTGTTGACTGAACTTATATCCATTTCAAATAACTTGTTTTTTAGCTTTTGTCTGGCTTCTTCATAACTTTTGCAATCAAAAAGTAAATGTTCAAAAGTTTCTATTGACTGACAATTTGGACAAGGTTTTTTTATTATAGCTTCAGCCCCAAGGTAGCTACATCCTAATCTTAATTGTGTTATTGCCTTATCATGTGCTGGTACAACAGAATATTGTTGCATAATTGTAGGGCATTTTCCATAGGTTATGCCTTTTGATGCACAATATTTAGGAAATTGCACGTTTTTGAATTGATGTTTAATTTTGGATTTTATTATGTTATACATTTCTTGGACACTTAGTTTTATGTCAATAAATTCTCCATTTAGGGATCCTTGTTTAGCTGTTTCATCAGCCATTTCATTCCCTTCTATCCCTACATGGCTAGGAATCCAGATAATGTTCACATTTGTATTTAGATTTTTAAGTTCAGTTAAGCAATATAAGATATTGTGTTCTAATTTTGGTCTGTTTTTGAATTTACATGATTGTATTGCCTGAATTGAACTTAACGAGTCTGAATATAGATTTATTTTATCTGGAATTAAATTTTGTTTTTTATTTACAACATTATATAGTAACCAACTAAGAGCTACACTTATTGCTGTGATTTCACAGCTATAGATTGAGACTCTATGGTCTAGTTTAATTGCCATATTTTGGATAATTTTGTTGTTTTTGTCTAATATTACAATTCCTGCCCCAGCTAAATTATTTTCTGGGTCTTTACTGCCATCAGTATAAATTTCCCATGGAGTTTTATTTTTGTTAATGAATTCTACTGCTTTATTTTTATTAGTTATTTCAGGATCTTTTTTATTAATAGTTTTAGTTAGCTCAATATTTGTATATGGGGCTGTTATTCCTATCAATGATTCATAGAAGGGTGGGGTGATATCATTACTATTTAGTTCATATTTACTTATTAGTTTTTGTATTTCTAATGTGTATGGTAGTTTTAATGTACGTTGTTTTAAGAATTTAATATCTAGGTTTAAATTGTAACTTATTTTTTCATTAATCGGTAAATCATCTTCAAGTTTTACAGTTCTTGCCCAGTATTTCATCATAAGCATTTCTCTATTTAGTTCAAACGGGATTTCATTACATTCTATCAAAAGAGGTTCTGTTCTAGTATTTCTTGGGCAGCCTGTTATTATTTTTAGGGCTCTATTTTCTATTATTTGTAATTAATTGAGTAGATAATCTGAAGCCGAATTGAAAACTATACAACCATAGTTAATTTTTGATTGGATTAAGGCTTTGTAGATGATTCTAAGACATTGTTTGCCGCAACCCCAGTTGTGGCCTTTGATACATTTAATTAGATTTATATCTTTTTCACATCTTTTGATTACATTATTGATGTGTTCTTCCCAAGTTGGCTTATCGTCAAAAGTTAGTCCTAGCAATTTGGCAGTTTTTGAGTATTGAAGTATCTCCCCACATAATGTTAATTTTGTAAAATTAGGTGAAAATTCATTTATTTTAGACCTGCGTGGTTTAAATATAATTACTTGTGTTTTAGATGGGTTTATTTTGAAACCATATTCATTACTCCATTCCTCTATAGCATTAAGGGCATTTTGAATACTTTTAAGCCCTTTTTTAAGGAGTCTTACTTTGGTCCATATGGCTCCATCATCAACAAACTGTGACAGGTCAACTTTGTGTAGTTTTTTTGTAACAGCTTCTTTGTTATTTTTATCTATTGTCTCTTTTAATGTATTCATCATTAGAGAGAATATTATAGGGGAGAGAACACTACCCTGTGGGCAACCGTTTACAGTTTCCTCAGTGTGAGTTCTTTCCCCCGCAAAGTTTACTTTTATTTTTCTAGTTGAAAGGAAGTCTATTAGCCAAAACAATAGTTTTCCTTTAATTCCTGCCTCAGTTAATATTTTTATTGCTCCTATTGTCCATAATTTGTCAAAGGCTGAGGTTAGATCTAAGAATACAGCTATTACATTTTGTTTTGTTACTTGTGCAGTTCTCATGTCATGTTCTAACCTTAATAGGTTGTCCTCACATGAATGATTTTCCCTGCAGCCTGATTGATATTTGGATATTTTTTTATGTATTTCTAAGTATTCACACAACCTAGGTTTTATCATTTTTTGCATTAATTTTGTAAAAGTGGATGTTAATGAAATAGGTCTATATGATTTAGGATCAGTTTTTGGTTTACATGGTTTCAGTAGGGGTATTATCACCGCCTCACTCCAGGAGTCAGGTGTTTCCCCTTTTTCCCATGATTGATTAAATAGATCTAAAAGACATTTTTTGGCATTTTCTGGTAAGTTTTTGATTATTGAATAATGAATTCCATCCTCACCAGGCGCTCCATTTTTACAGTTTTTGAGAGCTATTTCTAGTTCTAACATAGAAAAATTTTGATTATAGGGAATTTGAGTATGTTTATCTTTTTTTTAAATTTTCATGAATTTGTTAAAATTTTCTTTCTCCTCTGTTTTTTTGTTTAAAAATGTTCTACTGTAACCTTCATCACTACTTACTTTTACATAATTTTTTAAAAGGACAGTTGCTTTTTCTGCCGCTTTAGTTATTATCTGACCATCTACTATGAAGGGGGGGTTACTTGGTGGAGGGCGCCCCTTAATTTTATTTACAAAATCCCAGAGTTGCTTGGAGTTAGTGTTATTTGTTATTTTAGAGCAGAAATTTTCCCATCCAGATTTTTTTGCCTCATTTATTATATGTTTAGCTTGCCTTCTGGCATTTATAAATGATTCTTCATTTGTAGTACTTTTTTTATCTTTCCTCCTATGTCTTAAATTTTCTCTTAGTTTTATTGCCTGTTCACACTCAGGGGTCCACCAAGGTACTGATGTTTTATTTTTCTTATTGTTATCTTTAATTTTTGGCAAAGTTTGGTCCAAAATCTTTTGTAAAGTATTATAAAATTTGTTAAAATTTTCTTGTATATCATCCTCACTTTTATAATATTTAAATTCTATTTCTGCTAGTTGTTTAAAGTTTATCCAGTTTTCTATGGTAGCTTTTTTTATATTCCATTTTCCATTGGGAAGTCTACCCTCATGGGATGAGGAAAATTGAATGGTGGTTTCAGTTGGTAGATGGTCACTACCTAGAGAGTCATCTATTACATAGAATTCACAATTAGTTTGTAATTTTGATGATACAATTGACATGTCCAAAGCACTATCTCTGCAATTAGGAGTTGAGCTTATTCTAGTTATTTGTCCATCATTTAGATATGTAAGGTTGTATTCGTCTAATATTTTTAGTAAGTTGTCTGCCTCACCGTCACACCTTAAGTCACCAGGGGGGTTCCAGAATATATGTTTTAAGTTTAAGTCTCCTACTATAATATTGTTATTATTTTTATCTATTGGAGAGAGTATTTTATTATATTTTTCTATTGTATTATATTGTGTTTCAGGGCAATATATATTTACTATATTTAATTTGGAATTGTTTCCATAAACAGTTATAGCACAGGCCTCCATGTGCTCGTCTTTTTCTAGTTTTAATTCCTGAAATTGTAAGCCTTCAATTGCATATATTGAGACACCACCCCCTTTTTTATGTTCTCTCTTATATTCTATGGGGCTCTGATAGCCTTTTACTATAATAGGTTTGTCTTTATTTTTTAGGTGAGTTTCCTGAATACATATAACATCTATACTTTTTTTATGATTTAAGAGAAAGTTCTCCAGTTGGTATTTCTTAGTATTAGAGTTTTTGAAAATGAAATTATTTGCATTCCATGACATGACGGTGAGGCTAGACTGAGCTTTTGTTTTATGGCCTTGTACCGTCATGATTTATTATTTTATGATTTAATTTGTTTGAAGAATACTATTTGTTTGTAATTAAATTTTACTACTTGGTTTGGGCTGGGGTACTCTCTGAATAAGAGGATGCCTTGTACCTTTAATATTTTGTATTAAATGAGCTGGGCCCATAATTGGGTTAAAAAATGGATCAATAGTAAATCTTCTTGGATATGGAGAACAGGGGATGGCTTGTATGTGTTTATATTTTGGTTTATTTGTATTTAAGGTTGTTATTTTAGTTGACTGTGTGTTTTGTTGTTTTTTATTGATGTCACCGGCTTTTTCTATTTGCTCGGCAGATGTGTCATTTTTTTTAATTGTTAGTGTCAGGATATCAATAATTTCCTGTTCATTTTTGTTTAACAGTTTTTTTGCTAGTGCTGGTATATCAACCTGTTTGTTTGGGGTTGTTTTATTAGTTTTGTCGTTTTTAGTAGTTGCAGTTTTGGTACCTTGTGTTCCTAATGTTTTTTTATTGATTGTATTAATTTTGTTACAATACTTTTGATAGATTTTGCAGCCTTTATATGCTGCACCGTGGTTCTGATTGCAGTTAGCACATTTTTTGTTTGTTTTGTAGTGCACTGATGATGTATATGGTTTCCTGCACAGTGAGGGCATTTTGGGTTGTTCCTGCAATTTTTTGTCATGTGTCCAAACATCTGGCAATTGTTACACCTTAAGATGTTTAGAAGGGACGGTTTGACTTCTTGTCCCTGTATTGTGTTCGGTAGAGTACTTGTTTTGAATTGTACTGCTACCTGTCCCGTTTTTGTTTTTTGTACCTTGTTTACTGTTGTGATTTTTAGTAGTTGTTTTTTGTATTCTTCAAAGTCCATGTTATTTGGGACTTCAGTAATCCCTTGTGTTATATTTATTTTAGTGTTTGTTTTATTGATATTTTGGTTATTTGAATTGTTTTCTGTTGTAATCTTAAAGTCATAGCTACCATATTTGAAATTTTGTGCATGTGTTAGTTTGTCACTCCTTATTTTATATTGACTCAATCTTGTATTTGGTTCATCATTATTAGTGGTCTTTATTGGTTTAATGTATGCTGCCCCTACATGGTTTATAAATTTACTTATTACTGCCTGTTTGAAGGTCCTAGTTAGGGAACCAGAAGTAATAATTATTTGTAATGTTATGGTTATCCATGTTTCTAGTGTCTTATTTTTATTTTTTTTATTTTTTTGGAGTTTTCCTATAAGTTCAGGAGTGGTCTCTTCCTCAATTTCTGATAGATTTATGCCTACTGCATTTGTATTACTGTGTTTTTCTTTTTTTGGTGTGGATGTTAGTCTGTTATGGTTAGATCTTGTTTCTAATACAGACTTGTCACTCTCTGCAGACAAGTCTATAACAAGTGCTGTGGGGTCGGGTGACCCACAGCTACCACTTGAGTTTAGACTTTTAAGGGAAGTATTTACATTCTGGGTGGCCATTTTTATTCAGTTATTGATTTAAAATTGGTCAAGTTTTTTTTAAATAAGACACTAGTTGTGTTACTTTTATTTTTTTTCTTATTTTATCTGTTTTTTAGTTTGTTTTGAAAGTTAAAAGTCTAGATGAAACAAAAATTATTTAGTGTTGAGTTTTGGTTTAGAATGAATATTTTTATGATTAAGCTTTTTTTTAATTATTTCTTTCTTTTTGGTCAGATTATTGATTTTTGCCAAGTACTATTCTTTAAACCTGCCTATTTATTAGATATTTTTTATTTTAGCCTTGATTATTTGTATCGGTATTTTTTTAAAGAAAAAATGTTTTAAACTATATCTAGAAGCATTTGAATTTGAATGAAATATTCTTAATTTCTAGTTGAATTGAAAAAAGAACTTTTTTAAGTAAGTTAAGATTTTCGAAATATTTTACTAAATAGTTTCACAATATACAATGAAACATAAAATAGTGAATAAAATAAAACAATACAAGAATTTAAATTATTTGAGTATTGATGTGTGTTAGTTTTAGCATATATGAGCCTGAATCAGTGATGTAATAAATCTTGCCAAACAACATTAAAATAAACAAATAGTTATGGGTCTAATTCATAGTTTTTTCAAACAAAGATAAGTGTCAAAAATTTTTCACAGTTAATTCTAAAATCAAAATGTCAACAATAAAATTTTGACAGTTAGTTCATACTATGACATACTATGACAGGAATATACAAATTAATATACAAAAGAATGTGACACTTCCCTCAAACTTGAGTTAGTTATAAACAAATGACTACTTATCTATAGCTCTTCAAGCTTGAAAATATTATTCTTTTCTTATTTCTTCCCTTGATTTGCACTCAAATATTAAAGAATAAGTTCACTGCCTCTAAGATATTTAACCAAAAATAGAAATATTACGAAAATCAATAACATTAATCTTTGATTTCAAACTTAAAAATATAAAACTAACTGGATAATTTCAAACCTATATCATATTTATATCAGACTAATTGGAGCAAACTTAAAGTCCTCAGATTATTTTTAAATTAAGTGAACTTAGTTAAATGATTCCAAAAAGTATATTAGACAAAAAATAGATCAACAATTGCTTTTATTTAGATCTAAGTTAAAAAGAAAAACAAACCAACTGAATAGTTTCTAACTTTTCAAACAAATGTAAACAACATAAACTTATCAAATGACTTCAATTGGAATTGAAACGATTTAATTGATTTAAATGATATGAATTCAAATTGATAAAATTAATTCTAAAATAAATTAATCAATTTAAATTAAACTGTATGAATTTTGAAAATTATTTTAAATAATGAATGAAAACTCAAAATTAAATTCCATAAATATCACTGATTCACACTTTATGCACTAAACTTTTCACACTTATGTTAAGATGTTTACTCGTTGAGAGCTAGAGTAAGAGTGGCTACCAAATGAAGTTTACACGCATTTATATACTATTGGACGAGTCAATTTAATAGACCAGTCCATTTTCAACCCGGGAGGTAAAACAAGTTACTTTTCAAAAAGGGAGGTAATTAACACATTTTCCCTAGCTGACCTAACTCAATACTATAAGTAGATTTAAAGTAATAAAACAAAGGTATGGATTTCACTTAAAGTTCTGAACAAATAGTTGAAAAGGCTTAATACTACATAGTTTTAGATAATTAAAACGTATCACAATTCTAAACATGACAGAGAAAGAAGAAAATTCACAAAAACATTCAATTTTAGTAAAGGGAGATAATTTGTCAAAACTATTCAACAAAGAAATTGTTCAAAGGCGATCTTGCTTACAAAGAGAAAATGCTCTCGACAAAGTCGCTGAACAAAACGACAATGCCGGTTCGTTTCAAAAATACACCTTTAATCTTGGTTTTAAATTCAACAAATTATATTTTACCAACAGATGAAAAAATTACACCTGAAACGGAGTAGAGATAGAAAACACAAGAATGACTTACCTTTTAAATCATACCTGATGTATGTCCGTTTACTATATAATCCTGTTTAATCCGAGTAAATTCATAACAGAATTTGTGCAAAATCTTACCACTATCACAGTAACATAGAACATTTTTGAAAATACATGAAGACAATGCGTGTTTGAATTGTGCACTCCAAAGGTGTGATTGTTAATTAATCTAATTCATTCAATCATTTAAAGCCATGATTTAATTAACTTAACCAACTATTAAAGCCGTGATAATTACGCGTGGTATCTGTGGAGGCTTTGAGCATTAAAATGTGTGAAAGCTAGGTTTTCACGCTAATGGCTTTAGCAAGCCATGATTTAGTCCTAAAACTGGTAGCCAGCTTGAGTCGTGAAAGTTACGCGTCAAAACAAAAGAGTAGACTTTTTGCAATCAACTGACGGCAAATTAATTATACCTAAAATTTCGGCAGTTGCTAAAAAACCTGGACAAAAAAAGAACTTAACAATCTAAGACTACAACCATTGCCAAAAGGGCGGGTCATGAATAAAAATACTGGTAAATATTTATCATTTAAAAAGTATAACAATGTATCGTTATCAACATGAATATGATTTTTACTTGTAAATAATTTTAACCTATGCATAGTTTGAAAAAAATGGCGTAAATAAAACCTATAGTGGGGATATCTGTTCATTCTTTGTAAGAAGTTATGAGCCACCACCTGGTAAGACTCAATGAGGAGTCGAAATAGATTTAATTTTCTTAAAATCACTAATCATCTCAACATTCTCCATAGACTGATTCTTGTGTTAAGCGCATTAAAAGTATGCTATCTTGACGCACTGTACACTATATCATTATATACATTATATCATTTTAACCACTCGATCGTTTCTTGTCGGTAATTCCCGATCTATGACTTCTTGACGGCAAATCGCGATCAACGCTTAATAGCCTCTATCATTATGTATTTACAATGATTAAAATATATTTAGTATAAATAATTGATTATTTTCGGTATCTTAACCTATTACAAAGTAATAATTACATACTTATAAGCAATAATGACTTGTCTCCTAGTATAGTCTACTATTCAGTATGTAAATCCTCTTGATGGTTTTCTCGCGTATTCGGCTGTTAAAATTGATATAAATTTCTTGTCGGTGGCCATAAATTCATTTTTCCTCATGAAAATAACATCTAAGTCATTCAAATTACATTGTTTTGTCAAATATTATAAAAATAATAGCATTTTAATGATTTTATTGTGCTATTTTAATAAATTTCTCTTCTTGACGGTTCTTGACGTTTCTTGTCGGTACTTAGGGAGACCCATGTCTAAGTATCTTATTTGTTGTGTTTTTTTATGATTTCTTTGTCACATCTATACATTTAATGCATCACTTACAAAATATATCAAAATTATTTTGGAATTCATGGATATTTTGATATGTTTAGTAACCACACCCACTTCATAGATTGTTTTCAATTTCAAATCCCTATACACCCTTAATTATCCCCGCGTCGGGTATTTTCGTGGGTATAAGGACAACGTCGCTGACGTAACGAATATTTTTCAGAAAATTAATAAAAAGCAATAAAGTTTAAATAAACCAATCATGTAGCCTGGTACAACCAATTTTCGATCAGCTAACGGTTAATTGCCGTGAAAGGCATACGTAAGGGACGAACAGCGTGTATAAACGCTGAAATACTGTTCAATAACTATACTAGGGAGCCATATTTCGTCACCTTATTTATTATTTATTTATTTTTATTATTTATTCAGTATAAATCACAGTCAACATGGTACAAAATATAAAATACATTGATCAGTAAGACATTTATAACTTAAAAAACAGCAAAAATATTTATAACATTTCAATTTAAGAATTAGACAATTTATTTAAGAATTCAAACATTTTATTAGGATAAAAAATAAGAAGTGAATATCACAAGATTGATAATACTTTGTACTCATTAAATTTTTATGATACTTTATAAAACATATTCATTTTCATTTAAATAAATTGGGAGTACAATCATGTTAAATATGTTTATACTATGGATAACACAAAAAAGAGAACACTCTTATTTCCATTGTGGTCCATGGTAATAAACAAATGAAATGAAATTTGGATGGATGACTCAGGAAGGCTCCTTAAAATGAATATTTAATATAAGTTAATAATTAGACATATGTAAAAAAAGTTAAAAATTCACAATTAAGTATCACAGGGAGAAATTTACTTTAAATATCACAGAAATAAATAATAGTATCACAGTTCACTTAATCATTACAAAATAAATGGTTTTTAACCTCAGTTTTAAAACATGTAAAACTTTTAATGTTTTTAATATTTACTGGTAAACTGTTCCATATATGGCACCCAGCATAGGCAAAGGTTTTAGCTCCAAATGAACCAACCTTAAGGATTGAATAACACCCTTCTTTACTGAACCTAGTACTGTAGGAGTGGATAAAATCTTGGGGGATAAAATGTTCTACCATATAGTTGGGACTAAGACCATGCCTAAGTTTAAAAACGTGACATAAAATAATCTGGTTGACTCTATCTTTGACTGGCAACCAGTTAAGTTGTTTAAAATGATTGTGTTTAATATGAGCTCTGTGGTCAAGATTAAGCACAAATCTTATAATTTTATTTTGGGTGACTTGAAGCTTATTTTTCCAATATTTTGTCAGTCCATTGTACCAAAAAGAACAAGTGTAGTCAAAGTGACATTGGATGAGTGCAGAAACCAAAAGTTTTTTAGTATGTTCTGTGAGAAAGTGACGTTTCCTGTAGAGGAATTTAAGCCTAGCATTAGCTTTATTTATTACACTACTGGCCATATTTTCACAGCTGAGATTTTGGTCTAGAGTGGCACCAAGATACTTAACAGAAGAAGTTGACTGAATAGATGTGCCATTACATGAAACATTCAAGGATGGGTTAGATTTTATTTTATGTTTTGAACCAAAGACAATGGATTCTGTTTTACCAAGGTGAAGTGATAGTTTGTTATCAACTAGCCAGGAGCTCACAGCTTGCAAATCATCACTCAGTTGTTTTTCAATGACTGATCTGGATTTATTGGCTACTAAAATGGCAGAGTCATCAGCATATAAAAGTAACTTATTTTTAGTAACAGCAGACATATCATTAACATAAATTAAAAATAAAAGAGGTCCCAGGATAGATCCCTGGGGTACCCCACAAGTAACAGTAGCAGGTTTTGAATAGGAACCAGAATTATCAACAAGTTGTTGCCTGTCACATAGATAGGATTCAAACCAACAGGTTATATCTTTTCCCAAACCAATCGCTTCAAGTTTCATTAAGAGGACAGAATGAGCTACTGTGTCAAATGCCTTTTGAAGATCTAGTAGAACCATTCCCACTAGATTACCTTTGTCAAACTGGAAACGTATAAAATCAGTTAAATGAATGAGGCAAGTATCGGTAGAATAGGAGGATCTAAATCCGGACTGAAAATCATATAATAATTTTTTCTGCTTAAGGTAAGAATCAACTTGGGGGGATGATTTTCAATACTAAGAATTGTCCATATTAGGTCAAAATATAATAATAAATAAAAATCCAGGTCAGAATTCTAAGAGAAATAACGCTTCAGATCAAGGACAAGAATCTATGGTTTGGTTTTGTGCAGCCTATCAAAGAAATAAATGCACTTTAAAACCAGGCCATTCATTAGTTGTTAAAGGGAAATTTCGTTTAGCCCCCACATATTTGTGCCACTTGCTGGCTAAAAGACAAGAAAAAATTAGAGCACCCAGAAAGAGCCCCCAATTGTCCTTATCATAATAACGCTTGACAATCACAGGCTACCATTAGATTAAAAAATGAAAATAAAGTAGAAGATATATTTTTACCGGAATATTGTTTTGAGTCAAAAATATTAAGAAATGATAGTACACATGGGAAAAACAGTAAAATATGTACCAATTCAACAACAAACAATATCAATGTAAACTTAATTGAAATTCATGAAAAAGTTAAAAGGTCAGGTAAATTCAATTATGAAAAATGTAGAATAAATATTAATGATAAGATTAATACGGATTAGGGACAAAACGGACCATGAGACGAAACGGACCATGCCAAAACGGACCAAAGAAGGGACGAAACGGACCATATTTGTGGGACAAAACGGACCATAGTCGGGACAAAACGGACCATTGTCGGGACAAAACGGACCGTAAGAAAAAATATAATCATTATTATTATAAATTATTATGTGCGTGATTAATAGCATCATATATATCTTTTATGTCTTAGTATAATGAAATTGTGTGTAAATAGTAATTAAAATAGCCTCAATAGTGATTAACAGTTTTCTTGTTGTTTGTGCGTTGTTTTTAAGCTATACTGTGTCCTCTTCGGGACAAAACGGACCATTGTCGGGACAAAACGGACCATAAGAAAAAATATAACCATTATTATTATAAATCATTATGAGTGTGATTAATTTTTTACAATCATCTGCATTGTACGGGGCTGAACTATGGTCGAATATATCAACGCTTACGATGCTACGTCTAGAAAGATTTAAACGCCTGGCTGTCAATCGAATACAACATCTACCAAAATCAACTAGAACAGACATGCCTTTAAGTCTAATTGGTTGGCAGCCAATAGTAATTGATAAAAATAAGCAAAAACTTATGTTCTTACAAAACCTGTGTTCAATGCCTTCGTCAATACTCTGTAGTCAAATATTTAATTATAGACAGATAATTGTCATCAGTTTGGTGTTATTTAAGATAAGAAGTTTTCCATGAAAAAACAAACAAACAAAAAATAACACAATTACTAGTTATTATTGTAATTGTTTGCAAGGTTGAAATAAAGATATATATTGTGTTTTGTTATGAAAAATATCAATATTTTTACTCTTTAATTACTACTTCAGCTTTTATTTCATTAAATCAGTATATTTTTGTTGAGTAATATAGTATATTTTTTCTTATGGTCCGTCTTGTCCCGACAATGGTCCGTTTTGTCCCACAAATATGGTCCGTTTTGTCCCACAAATATGGTCCGTTTCGTCCCTACTTTGGTCCGTTTTGGCATGGTCCGTTTCGTCTCATGGTCCGTTTTGTCCCGGTACCGATTAATACAACATTTTTAAAAACATTATTAAAAATGTTCAATTATAATGATATTAAAGAGTGTGAGTTTTTACAATTTGGTTTTCCAATAGGATTTGAAGGTGATGAAAACAAATTTTTACAATTTAATAAAAAATAAATACAAAGTAATTATAAAGGAGCAGAAGAATTTCCTGAATCAATTTGTCAATATTTAGAAAAAGAAATAAAATACGGAGCCATTTTGGGCCCTTTTGATAACAACCCATTCAGTAGTAATTTATTAGTTAGTCCTTTAAATTCTGTACCAAAAAGTGATGGTATCAGTCGAAGAATAATTTTAGATCTAAGTAGTCATACTAAATCTGCAGTTAATGATTATATAGATAAAGACTGTTATTTAGGGGAGAATGGAGATCTGAAATTTCCTAAAGTTGATGACTTTGCCAAAATTCTTTGTTCAAAAGGCCGAGGAGCATTAATGTTTAAAAAGGATTTATCTAGAGCATACAGACAAATTTCAATTGACCCATCTAATTATAATTTAGTAGCATTTGTATGGAAAGATCATATTTTTTGTGATACAGTGTTAACTATGGGCTTACGCAGTGCTGCCCAAATTTGTCAACGAGTGTCTAATGCCATAGCATTCATCATGTTGAATTTAGGAATAATTATATTAAAATATTTAGATGATTTAGCAGGGGTGGAAAAACAGGAACATGCTACATTCGCTTATGAATTATTAAACCAAATTTTGATAAAAAGTGGAATCGAGGAATCTAAAGAGAAAAGTACTCCACCGTGTACTAGAATGTCCTTTTTAGGAGTATGGTTTGATTCCCAAAAAATGACAATGGAAATCACACCAGAACGTCTTGTAGAGATAAAAAATTTAATACAAATATGGTTAAGAAAACACAAAGCATCCATTAAAGATATTCAGTCATTATTAGGAAAGCTTAACTTTGTTGGAGCATGTGTAAAATCTAGTAGGGTATTTATAAATAGACTTTTAAACTGGTTAAGATCTATACACTCAAAAAATAGACATAAAAAGTTTAAAATACCATCAGAAACAAGAAAAGATTTAAAATGGTGGAATACCTTTTTAGATGTTTATAATGGAATTTCTATATTATCAGATATTATGTGGTGCAAACCAGACACAATTTTTTCGTCGGATTGTTGTTTAACTGGTTGTTGTGGATTTTGGGCTGGAAAATATTTTCATGCAGAATTTCCTAATTTTATATTGAAATTAAATCTACATATTAGTGCATTGGAAATGCTATTATTGGTTATTTGTATAAAAAAATGGGGACATTGTTTTCAAGGACTCAGAATTAAAGTATTGTGTGACAATTTAGCTGTTTGTATAACTATTAATTCTGGAAAAGCAAGATGTACTTTTATGCAAAACTGTTTAAGAGAAATATGTCTATTAACATCTATTCATGGATTTGAAATTAGGGCAGAACATTTGTCTTCTGTAGAAAATAGACTAGCAGATCATTTATCTAGGTGGCATTTGAGTCCAATACATGAAAAAGAATTTTTCAAACTTACTAGTGAATTAGAATTAGAAGAGTGTAGAATTACTAACTCAGATTTCAAATTCAACCATCAGTGGTAAAATTATATTAAGGTGTATTTTCATTATCTTTCAGAAAAGTATTTACATGAATTGAAGAATGATCTCAAAATTTCTAATAGATTAGCCTATGCGGAAGGTACCAGAAGAAATTTAAAAATCCAGTGGGAATCATTCCTGATGTTTTGTTTCTATTTTAAATTAAAATTTTTACCAACTAATACAGAAACTTTACAATTATATAGTCAGTTTTTAAGTAGATCATTTAAATCTGTAGAAGCTATAAGGAATTATGTTAGTGGTATTAAAACAATGCACTTACTATTAGGATATTCTATAGACAATATAAACCTGTTTCTATTAAATTTATCATTTAAAGGAATAGCAAAACAAGAAAAACAAGTTTTTCATTTTTTAACTTACAGCAGTTAACTTCAGCAGCTAATTCTTCTGCTGTGTTACTTAGTGCACCTACTTATATCATAAAATCAGATTCTGGAGCGGTATCAGGTGTTATTTTCCTTTTCTTTGGCTTCCCTTTTTCAGGAAAGAGTACAAATTCTTTTTCAAAATTAGAAATTTTCAAATCAAAGCCAGCTTTTCTAGAATCTTTTCTTATTTGTTTATATTTCTTAAATATTGAGTCAACTTTAGAATGGTATGATTTATATGGGGTTTATTCTCAACAGGGCGGTTGTCTTTGTTGATAAAAAAATCATATGCAGCAGTTCTCCCATTATCTAGATAGCATTTCACAACATCTTTATTTGTGATTTCACTCATTTTTTATTTTCAAGAACTGGCAAACAAGGTAAATTATCAACTGGGTATGTTATTATTGTTTGCGTTGAAGTACCATTCTGGTCAGATATACTAAGTTCATTATCAGGAATATTTGTCTCAAAATAGGACGTACTAGCTGTTGTCTCTGATCCAGCATTCAGCGAAACAGGCCCACAATGAACCGTCTGAACTAAAGTGTCTACATAGCAAACTGTATCATCATCTGCAAAAGTATTTCCAATCAAAAAGTCTGGTGTGGTACATTCAACAATTCACATTTTGACAGATAATACTGTTGTTGATATTTAAGTTCAATTAACTCAGTCTGTGATCCCGTAGAATTCTTTGAGTTGACAAAAAACAAGCATGACCTAGATTACGACCTGTAGCTATAGATTTCATGTTACATACACTATTGTTATGACAGTTAAGAACCCATTCATCAGGTGTAAAGGTGTGAAAAACAGAAAAGAGAGGGCCAGTTTCGAAACTAAGTCGCATTTAATGAAACATATGCAAATGTATCATGAGGTAATTGATAAATAATTAAAATCAATTAATAATTGCCTAAATTTCCTAAGTAATTAATTATAATTACCATTGTTTTTCATTTTTGATGAAATAATTAATTACAATTATCATTGTTTTTCACACAGTAATTAATTGACAATCAATTGTTCAGAGCAATTTATTGGCCCCATCCCTGCTTTATAGACAATTAATTGACAATCAATTGTTCAGAGCAATTTATTGGCCCCATCCCTGCTTTATAGACACAGCCTTGCACTTTTATAACCAGTTGAGCAACATTCTAATGTCAGATCTGGTAATAGGCTGATACTATCTGTCAGTGTGTAACCAGATTTTTTTTCATACCAGTTTGAAAAACCTTTGAACACAGTGTGTTATCAGACATAGCTTTTTGTAGTCAATTAAATATCAATGTATTGTTAGCTTATTACCAGTTTAGTGCAAGTGTGTTGTCAGAAACTGTTTTTCGTAAGGGTAGCATCAACCAAAGGTCCTTCACCATGACCTTCCTTTCTCCTATCAGTCAAATTGAGATTTTCTTTTTTGTTATTTTGATATTAAACCATCTACGAATGTTGTTTTTTATGTTACAGGTTTAGTTTTTCACAATGACGGCTCTGAAGTACCTGGTGCTGTTATCTATGTCAGGTAATCTAGTTTACTTCTAACATTTTTTCATGTCAACATGTGACATGTATAGGAAATTTTCAAATTCTCCCGAACATACTCCTCCTCTTATTAAACGATTAACGATATAAAATGAGTATGAATCGATATTTGAGAGACTCAGTTTCAGTATTCCTGTCAGTCGATTAAATTTACAAAAGTTTCAAAGTATATCTAACTAAATATACAGCGATGTACATAAACAAAACAAGAATATTAATAAGCATAACCCACCGAACCCTATGTGTACAGAAGACATAACTTAACTGAAAGACAAAAAAAATTGTCGAACCATACAGATACATTGAATTCTTTACTATTACGATCATAGTACCATCAACCTCTATTAACTATTAATACAACCTTCTTCAAGGACGTTAATGTCTAGAAACCCATACTAATTCAAATAATGCTATTACGTAAATATCCCATAATTTTGAACTCTTACAAAACTATCTCCTATGAAACGCATTTTTTATGTATTTTTTTCAACAAAACTTTGCATGTATCAGTCCCGATAATTCAGCAACATCAAATAAACGTAATACTATTACTTATTACAAAAAACTTACAAGAATAATAACTATTATTCAGTAACATTAAACAAAACTGATACTATTACCTTATACAAAGGAGCTCTCAAAAACTTTAACAATTATTCAGTATTTCTATTAACCCAATATATATATAATGCTATGTTAAACAATTTGCAAAAGCAGTATTTACTTCTTAACCATTGCAATTACTAGCAATATCAAATTAAAGACACATAAATCTCTCTGCAGTAAATACCAAACAATGTAACACGCTTATAAATACAATCTATTTACAAAAGATCCAACACAAGTCTCGATGTATATTAAAGATTATAGAAAGATATACAAGGGTGGAAGCTGAAAGTTTTGAAAATACTGAAAAATTACTTTCAAAATTCTTAAATAATCAAATTTCGTATAAACTGCTAAGAGTAATTTCTTCTAAAATAGACAAATCAGTATTAATACTAAAACACTCAGCTTCACGCATTGAAATATAATATACACTGAAGTATGCAACTTATATTTTACATATTTATTTATTTATTTATTGGAGTTAACGCCGTATCAACACAATGTAGGTAATTTCACGGCGTCCAGCGCACCTAACCTAGCTTTCCTGGACCATTGTCTATAACCAGTACTCACCTACCCTTCCACAAGGCCGGAAACTTCTCCATATTATCTAATCAATGGAGGAAAATCGACATTATTGTCAAATTTTCATGGAAGGGTATAACCTCCCCGGGTGGGATTCGAACCCGCACCCCCTCGGGCACGAGTATCCAAATCCCGGCGCGCTACCAACTGCGCTATCGACCCGGGTTTTTATATTTTACAAATCCTCAAACTAACATATTGTACCTAAAATATCTCACCATCAAATATATAACAAGACCTATCAACAGACTTATTCTTTGATTTTAAGTTAACTTGTATAATCTGTGACATAAGAATACAAGGGAATAAACAATGACTAAATCATACATCCATGACAGACAAATGTAAAACAATGCAATGTTCTATATAATTAATTCTTATGACAACTTCCTGCAACACCCTTGAATTGTGTAACTTTGACCAATCAAGGTAAGTACTATTGAGTAGTATCTACATATACAATAAGTTTCAAATATATCATTAACATGAAACATCAAATGACATGGTCATGAAATACTCTCATGGCACAATGTAACATCGTTACACAATCAAATAACACAGACAACTTCACTTGTCAGACACTCGGACCAGACAATAAGTAACTTTATACTACGAATTTCAAATGAGCTAAGCATGTATAGGTTCAAATCCTGCCAACGACGCTTTGTCCTGCTAGCAGGGACATGGTAGTTAACTATATTACAAATATTACCTAAAAAAATAACATCATTTTATGATAAATATACATCTAATTCTCTTCACAAATATATTTTAAATTTATAACCCCTAGAGCAAACCAGTATTTATACATTTAGACAAGTCATATTATATCGATAAACACCAAGTATGTATACATTTACAAATCATATTATATCAATAATCACTATTAATGTGCTTTTAGATCTATTATACTCTATATATACATGTCAAATCAACTGGAATCAAACCAGTGTTCACTATTTCAATACGACACAAACTGGTTCAAAGACTGTGGGGAGCAACAATTGTAAAGTTAAACCATAAACTTGTACCTGTACTATTTCCACAATTTAGTTAATATATAGATAAAACGTAAACATAGTACCCGACTTTTTATAAATCTACCTATCCAAGTAATATAAGTAGCTAGATTCCAACATGCATTTAATTTCTGAATCTTTATGTATCTTAATTTGATCATTGATTGCGGTTTTTTCTATATTTAGCTCGACTTTAGGAAGTATATGGATAGCTCTACTACCCACCCTGGCATAGGTGTCAAAGCCCATATTTCTGATTTAAGTTTTTGTGCAACAAAATATTTTTTACTTTGACTTTTATTTCTTTAGGTATCAACTTCAAACTTTAAATACATGTTCCTCATTATCAACCATATTTCTTACATGTGACAAGGTTCATAACTCCAAATACATTTTTTTTGGAATTATTTTCCCTTGAACTTAAAATCTTCTTTAAAAATATTTTCTTTTAATGCAGCTCTTCAATTTCTTTAGGTATCAACTTCAAACTTTAAATACATTTCCTTATTATCAACCACATCTCATGTGACAAGTTTCATGACTCCAAATGTTGTTTTTTAGAATTGTCTTCCCTTGAACTTAAAATTTTCTTTAAAAAACATTATTGTTTACTTTTTTTTTCTTAAAGTATCAACTTCAAACTTTATATACATGTTCCTTATTATCAACCACATCTCATGTGACTAGGTTCATATCTCTAAATGCAATTTTTTAGAATTATCTCCCCTTAACTTAGAATGTTTTTTTGAATAATATTACTTTTGCTGTAACCTCTTTATTTCTTAAGGTATCTACTTAAAACATCAAATATATGTTCCCACAAATATATCTCCTACATGATGTATGATAAGATTCATAACTCTAGCACACATTTGTTACAAAATTATTCCCTCTTGCTACTTATAAATGTATGTACCGGTAATTGAATATTTTTTTGTTAACAGTTAAAGCACCCCGAATAGTCAAGCGCGCTGCCTGTAGACGGTTCATGTTTAATACATGTCCAGTTGCAAATTAGTGTTTGTTGACTTAAACATTTCAAAAGAAGTTAATGTCAGTGTCTGTCATTATTATTATTATTATCATTATTGTTATTATTATTAATATTATTGTTATTATAATAATTATTGTTAAAATAAATTTGTGTGTTGAAAACATTTTAGCCATTTTAAAGTAATAAAGTGTTAGTCCTGAAATTGCGTAGTGTCCGTAACCCATGCAGATATATATTCAACTTTTCATTTTTAAGGAAACTGTGACATCTTAAGCTAGGATATTATTTCTGTTTTAGCATTAAGGTATTTACTTTAAAAATGATACACAATTCAGCTTCTTTGAGTTTGATTTTCAGTAGATTTTACAGCCATGATTGATTTAATTCTGATGAAAATCCTGAACACCTATACATGACATCATTTATAGACATGGAGCAAAATATTTTTGTGCATTCTTACATAAAATCATTCCCACATTTGCTTTAACAAGAATGTTTGAATAGGTCACTTCAATAACATACTTGATAATGTTGAAATAGAGTAAAATGGTTACGGACACTACTCTGTGTATAGGTTATCATATAAAAGGGCTAAAACATATCTTGATTATATGGAGAGCAGTTTTGCTTTCCCTTATCTCATAGTTTAGTTATTTAGCTTGGACTTAAATGTTATAATTTAACCATTCTTTGTTTCATGTGGCATTGTTGATAGACTTGCAGGATAGTGAAAAATGCTTGATTTAGGCATGTACATGGGATGATACAATATTATATCATACAAAAGATTGCAGCATAAATATTGATGTAAATCATTGATAGAATGTCTAATGCAATATGTCTTCATATTTTTTTTAAATTATCTTTTTATATTTAAAGAACATATGAGATATAAAAATCAGATTGTTTGAATTGCAATTTTTCAAGGGCTTTGTAGTGTCCGTTACCATCTTCAAAGCTGTCTAAAACAATAACATGCTAATATAAGGGTTTTATATTTTGTACATTAATGAAAGGACTCTATACCAATATAAAAAAGCATGAAAATGACTTCTTTCATGAATTATAACAGTGCGTGCATCCATTGAAGTTTAGGTGGTTACGGACACTACAGCTTTTTTTATAAAAAATAACGTTGAGAAAATCTAGTGACCTGACAAATTCTTAAAAACCTTTTGTAAATTTTAGTGTTTTTCTTAAACATAAGTTCATCTTGCATAGAATAGTGCATATTTAAGATGAATTCAAGTAAATCTTGTTGTTACTTTTGTGATGTAACATAGCATCTATCTCTCAATTTAAGAATTTGGTGAAATTCCATTCGATCAGCAAAATAGCTGTAACACGGCCAAATCTTGATAGATTTCTGTTCTGTTTTCGCCAAAATTTATGAGAAGGTTGTCATCCAACATGGAAGTTAATGTGTGTCAGAAAAATGTGTTTTAACATTTCATACCATTGTAAAGTTTAGTGTTTTTTAAGTGGGACTGCATAACGCCAAAAAAAGGCCAGTTTTGGATCTTATATTTTTATACAGAGAACATCTAGTTGGTTTATTTTAGGATTTACTTTTTCAAAAAATAACATATAACATTAAAAAAGACCCTTTTTCCCGAATACCTTGTTTTAGCCGATTGTTATTTATGATTAGGCCTACTGGCTGTTGTCATTAGAATAAACGTTAATAATTGTGTTTTAACTTATTTTTCAGTGTTATATTGTAACTGTCAGACAACTACATTAACACCTGTTGATCCTGGTGTAGTTGAAAGAAGTAATATAACATTTGTGTGTACAGTATCTGGTACTGCGCATTCAGTCAACTGGCAGCTTACTTCACCTACTTCATCATCTACTGTAGCAGTCGCTGTACAAAATGGAGGATGTGCTCTATCACCAAAAACAGGTTTTTTATCTGATACAACCAAATATTCCTCTACTTGTTCCAGTACAGTATATCAGGTGACAGTGAAGAATGTACATAGAAGTCAACATAATAATGTATGGTCTTGTTTTCCTGTAGGTCAAGTATCTGGACCTAAATCAACAATGAGTGTCCAAGGTAAAGTTATTTAATTATTTTTTGTTGAATATTTTATTTCTCTTTTTAATAAATCGAAATGTACAGTTATCAAAACCTCAAATAAACTACGAAATGGTTAGTGTTTTGACTAAAACACTCAATGCTGATTCTTTAAATAGATTAATTCAAGTGTTAGCTTTTTGGAACGATGTCTAAACATCGTTCCAGAGTTAACAAACCGTAATTTCAGCTCCAAGCATTGAATTTAAGCAAAAACCCCGATCCGCAATTCAAGATAGATTTGATAGTAAAGTTCCAAAGATAACACGATGCAGTCTGCAGGTGTCCGATTAATTAAAGAAGATAAGTTCTCTCGCATACAATTTATACTTTGAACAAAATTTATATTAATAATATCGGGTAATTTTACATGTTTGTTTCTTAAATATTATTAAATATTTCACTGACGGACTTACATGTACATGTTCTTCCATTGAGAAGTTAAGGTTCTGGAACTGTAATGGTGACCATCTATAATCTTTATCATGATATTGTTTTTTGAATCTATACTATTAAAGACATTGAATGGTGATTTTTTTAGGGAAGTTTACTGTTTGTAACTTCAGTTATGAGTATTTTCATAACGTGACCCTTGATTTTCGAAGAAACTGTAAATTGTGCTGCGACAAAAATGAAAAAACATTTTTTTTTCAATTTCTGCATTATTGTCAAAATAACCATTTTTATGTATGAAAAGAAACACAAATTTTAACGCCATCTTATTATTCTGTTTTGACGTTGCTATGACGTGACGTCAACAATGGTGTTTTCTCACCGGTTCGCGCTTTGTATATATATATGTTTGTTTTTTGTTAATAAAGCGGAGTGGAAAAAAGTCAATTTGGAGAATAGATCTCTCGATGTCAAAAGTGAAGCAAGTCTAACGAAGTAGACTTGCTTCAGATATAATAGGTGGCAGACCTTCTTGGTGGAGGCAGACCTTTGGAGTAGGCAGACCTTTGGTGTAGGCAGACCTTTGGTGGAGGCAGACCTTTGGTGTAGGCAGACCTTTGGTATAGGCAGACCTTTGGTGTAGGCAGACCTTTTGTGTAGGCAGACCTTTTTGGTGTAAGCAGACCTTTGGTGTAGGCAGACCTTTTGTGTAGGCAGACCTTTTTGGTGTAAGCAGACCTTTGGTGTAGGCAGACCTTTTTTGTGGAGGCAGACCTTGGTGTAGGCAGACCTTTGGTGTAGGCAGACCTTTGGTGTAGGCAGACCTTTGGTGAAGCAGAACTTCTTTGTTGAAGTGGACCTTCCTTGGTGAAGAGGACCTTCTTTGGTGAAGTGGACTTTCTTTGATGAAGCGGACCTTCTTTGGTGAAGCGGACCTTCTTTGGTGAAGTGGACTTTCTTTGGTGAAGAGAACCTTCTTTGGTGAAGCGGACCTTCTTTGGTGAAGTGGACTTTCTTGGTGAAGAGGACCTTCTTTGGTGAAGTGGACTTTCTTTGGTGAAGAGGACCTTCTTTGGTGAAGCGGACCTTCTTTGGTGAAGTGGACTTTCTTGGTGAAGAGGACCTTCTTTGGTGAAGAGGACATTCTTTGGTGAAGCGGACATTCTTCGGTGAAGCGGACCTTCTTTGGTGAAGCAGACCTTTCTTATAGGCAGACCTTATAAAAAGGCTGACCTAGCAAAGACCTCAGAAAGATAGTCATAATATACTCACACAAATAGCTTGTTAAAGTATTTACACCGAAAATCTTGACAATTGGGGGCTCGTCTGGGATACTTTAGCAAGCTTTAGCAAGATGTATTATGACGAATGGTTGAGATTGGGTGAAATATTAGGCTTGACAGGGGGAGATCTGCTGACATTTGTGAAAGAAAAAGAAGGTGAATACATAGCAAGAGAGGACAGAGTTAGAAGAAGAGATGAAGAAAGAAGGCAAATGGAGATGAGTTTGAGCTAAAGATGAAGGAGAAGGACTTAGAAATTGAACGCATAAAGTCCAACAAAGGGGCCAATGGCGAGAGTAATGATGTCCTTCGGCCGAAGAATCCAAAGTTCGACGACGTGAATGATAACATTGACGCTTACTTACAGCGGTTTGAGAGGTTTGCTAAGACTCAAAATTGGCAAAAGGAAAGCTGGGCCATGAGTTTGAGCTCATTGTTATCTGGAAAAGCATTGGATGTGTTCATAAGTATGTTGAATGAAGAAGCGAACGATTATGATGCTTTGAAAAATGCCATTCTAAAAAGATATCAACTAACGGAGGAAGGTTTCAGAATGAAGTTCCGTCAAAGCAAACCTTTGCCAGGCGAGTCGGTGTTTCAATTTATTGAAAGACTTAGAAGATATTTTTCAAGATGGGCAGACCTTGCTGGAGTTGAAAAGTCTTACCAAGGAATAACTGAGATGCTAATTAAAGAACAATTCATCGAAGGATGTTCGACAGAGCTGGCGATATTCCTGAAAGAAAGGGTGCCCTCTTCTATAGAGGAATTAACCCGTATTGCAGAGCAGTACATCGAAGCTCATAATGCGACCGCATCATTGTTCCAAAAAGGACCGTCAGTACGAAGAAATAATAATGGTGGATCACTAGAGAATAGCAAGGGTAGAAACGACGATGCAAGAGACACAAGATTAAAGACATGCTATAACTGTAAACAGACTGCAGATGGAATGATCAGAAGCCAGTCAAGACGTGTTTCATTTGCAATAAATCTGGACATATTGCAAGAGACTGCCGACAGTTAAAGTCAGCTAATACGACAAATGATCGTACAGTAGCTGCTGTATGTGCAAAGGCAGACATCAGTGTCTTAGATAAGAATACGGAGGACGGTAGATTAAAGCTAGCCAATGGGGAAACAGTTTCAATTCTAGCTGGAGCATGCACGGCGGACATTCTAGGAGAAAATAGAAATTTAGAAGTTAATACAGGGTTTGTAGGAACACATGCAGTTAAAGTCTTGAGAGACACGGGATGTGAGTTAGCTGCAGTAAGAAAACAGTTTGTCAAAGATGAAGAATTTACTGGTAAAGAAATAGTGATGATAACTATTGACGGCGAAGCAAAAGTAGTACCAGTTGCAAAGATTATTGTGGATACACCTTATTTCTCTGGAGAAATAGAGGCCATGGTTCCTAAGTCATTAATTTGCGACTTAGTGATAGGCAATGTTACGGGGGTAAGAGACAAGCCCGATACAGAATGGAAAAGAACCCAAGGAAACACTAGCAGCAGCCACGATGACCAGAGCTCAAAGCAAGAAGGCCAAAGAGCCTATAAAAGCCCTCTGTGTTCCTGTTCCCTCATGCAAGAAAGAAGTGGATAGTGAGAAATTAAAGGAGTGCCAAAAGAATGACAAGTCTATAGCGAAGATGTATGAATTAGTAGACAAGGAAGAGGAGTTCAAGACCAAGTCAGGGGCATCGTACAAATATGCAGTAGACAACGGAGTGCTGATGAGAAGATTTACTCAGAAGAATGGTGATGAAGTAAGACAGATTGTTGTACCAGCAGACCATAGGAAAAGAGTGATGGAGTTGGCACATGAATCAATTGTAGGAGGTCATCTATCAGCAAAGAAGACGGAAGACAGAGTTATTACAAGTTTTCACTGGCCAGGAATCACAAGTGATATCGCACGGTTTTGCCGATCTTGTGACATTTGCCAGAAAAGAGTTCCGAAAGGTAGAATAAAGAAAGTCCTATTGGGTGACATGCCGGTGATCGACGTGCCGTTTCGCAGAGTTGCTGTTGACCTAATAGGTCCAATAGTTCCAATATCTGATAGGGGCAATAGATATACATGTATCTTAACTGTTGTGGACTTTGCTACACGTTATCCAGAAGCAGTTCCTCTAGCGAAGATAGAGACAGAGAGAATTGCAGAAGCACTGCTTGAAATTTATTCCAGAGTAGGATTTCCAACAGAAGTGCTGAGTGACAGAGGAAGTCAATTTACTGCCGATGTAATGAAAGAAATTTGCCGGTTGATATCTGTCAAACAACTATTCACAACACCATACAATCCAAAATGCAATTGACTGTGTGAGCGAATGAACGGAGTGCTTAAAAGTATGCTGAAGAAAATGTGTCAAGAACGACCAAACGACTGGGACCGATATTTACCCTCGGTACTGTTTGCATATCGAGAAGTGCCACAAGCTAGCACGGGGTTTGCTCCATTCGAACCGTTGTATGGAAGAACAGTTAAAGGACCAATGCAAATATTGAAAGTTATTTGGACAAAGAGAGAAGATCCAGAGCTCCAGAATACCTACATGTATGTTTTCAATTTGAAACAAAAATTAGAAGAAACTTGCAAGATAGCCAGAGAAAGTATCATGAAGTCTCAGAGAATATACAAGCATCATTACGACAAGAGAGCTCGTAAACGTGTATAAAAGGTCGGAGATAAAGTTCTTCTGCTGCTTCCTACAGATAGAAACAAGATGATATTACAGTGGAAAGGACCCTTTGATGTTGTTGAAGTGATTAATCAGTTTGATTACAAGATCCAAGTCAGAAATAAGCAGAAGACATTCCATATAAACTTACTAAAGAAGTATGAGGAGCACCCCAAAGCCATTGCAGCAAGTGTCGCAGTTATAGATGAAGTAAATGATGGTATCGATGGAGCAGTAGATGATGCAAGTCTGTTAGAATTTCCAGAGTACTCCAGTGAGCAGACCTACAGACAATCTTTTTGGTGATTATTTGAGTAGACAGTATCAAGACGAATAGACAATGTTTTTTTATATATTTTTGGAAGTATAAATACTTCCTTTAGGAGGGGACAATTGTCAAAATAACCATTTTTATGTATGAAAAGAAACACAAATTTTAACGCCATCTTATTATTCTGTTTTGACGTTGCTATGACGTGACGTCAACAATGTTGTTTTCTTACCGGTTCGCGCTTTGTATATATATATATGTATGTTTTTTGTTAATAAAGCGGAGTGGAAAAAAAGTCAGTTCGGAGAATAGATCTCTCGATGTCAAAAGTGAAGCAAGTCTAACGAAGTAGACTTGCTTCCGATATAATAGGTGGCAGATCTTCTTGGTGGAGGCAGACCTTTGGAGTAGGCAGACCTTTGGTGTGGGCAGACCTTTGGTGGAGGCAGACCTTTGATGTAGGCAGACCTTTGGTATAGGCAGACCTTTGGTGTAGGCAGACCTTTTGTGTAGGCAGACCTTTTTGGTGTAAGCAGACCTTTGGTGTAGGCAGACCTTTTGTGTAGGCAGACCTTTTTGGTGTAAGCAGACCTTTGGTGTAGGCAGACCTTTTTGGTGGAGGCAGACCTTGGTGTAGGCAGACCTTTGGTGTAGGCAGACCTTTGGTGTAGGCAGACATTTGGTGAAGCAGAACTTCTTTGTTGAAGTGGACCTTCCTTGGTGAAGAGGACCTTCTTTGGTGAAGTGGACTTTCTTGGTGAAGAGGACCTTCTTTGGTGAAGTGGACTTTCTTGGTGAAGAGGACCTTCTTTGGTGAAGTGGACTTTCTTTGGTGAAGAGGACCTTCTTTGGTGAAGCGGACCTTCTTTGGTGAAGTGGACTTTCTTGGTAAAGAGGACCTTCTTTGGTGAAGAGGACATTCTTTGGTGAAGCGGACATTCTTCGGTGAAGCGGACCTTCTTTGGTGAAGCAGACCTTTCTTATAGGCAGACCTTATAAAAAGGCTGACCTAGCAAAGACCTCAGAAAGATAGTCATAATATACTCACACAAATAGCTTGTTAAAGTATTTACACCGAAAATCTTGACAATTATTTTTTTCATGCTTTACGATGAAATGCTGTGTTATACGATGAAAATAAACGATGAAAATATCGGTTTATATTTTCACTACGGTGAAAATATAAAAAATGACGGACTACTTTTTTCAAGGGAGACAGACAAGCTAGAGCTTTTTCAAACATCATATAAGAGAGTTCAATGGTGACAAATGCATTAGTTGATGCTAAAGCAGGAGATGATATAAACAAATCCAACATATCCTGTTGCTAACTAATTTTTAAAACGAAAGTCTACAAATTTAGTCGACACAGCTCAGTCCAGATTACACGGCAATCACGCGACTGCATAATGGAGATTTTTTGTACATAATTGGGGTCAAATGCGAGAGTTTCGCGCTTTTAATGAATAGTCTGATACAGGTTTTCATGAGAAAATTCATTACAAATCTTAGAATAACTTACGTCACCATTCAAATCCAGCGAGGAAAAACTCAAACATGTCTGAACGTTGACTGTATCAAAGCTGCATCGTGTGCATTGCCATTGGATTCCATTCGTTGATTCATTTGACGAATATCCAGTCATTATACGGTAAATACAAAGGTTGGCTAGTATAAATCCAAGCAAATCTGTGCATAAATTAGATATAATGAACTGGCTAAAAATCATCGGCTTTCTTGAGTCTTCGCCATTTTGACAAATCAATGAAACATCCCTTCAGCGCGTAGATCTAGATTCTATGTGTTTCCTTACATTATCCTTATATCCATATCATAATTGTGAAACATGTACTTTCCAGTAGCTTGATAATATCGTTTAAATCCTTCCGTTTAACCGCGTAATATGACATCACAATAAAAACTGTATTGATTTAAAATTCGCGTAGACCAACTCAGACGTAAACACATTTACCTTGACATTGACTGTTCATGCAGTACACATTTGTCTCCTTCCGCGTGAGGAAACTGTTACACGATTTTCGAGTTTAAAATTGTTTTCCCTCATACTTCTTTAATGTAACAAACATGGATTAACTAAATTTGGATGGGTAGTGTCTTAAGAAATGAACGATTATATTACAATAAATTATGCACACTGGAACTACTTATTTTCGCTCTATCACATTAATAATGAGTCATACGGTCTGTCCATGAACTGGCACAGGTAGATCTAGATAGTCTTGCATCATTTTTCAGGTGAACAGCATGAAAGAAACAGAAAATTCGCCAATTTTGGTGTAAGATCGATTTATATTTCACCTTGTGAGCTCAGAAAATGACATTTTCACTCGTGGCTACGCCACTCGTGAAAATATGTTTTCTAAGCTCACTCGGTGAAATATAAATCGATCTTACACCAAAATTGGCGAATATCCTCTATATATTCACATTTTTATCAATTTTCCGATTCTAAATCATGTCATAATAAACCATAACTATCACATTGCACTTTGGACAAACACTTATGAAAATAAGTGCAAATATCGGAGTTTTTTGAGAGTGTTCACAAAATTTCTCTATCTTTAAAAGCTTATATTTCAAGTTTAAAGTTAGTTAGACACATGCAACCAGTTTGAAAATTTGTTTCAGTCTTTGCTGCCCATGTTATGAAATATTAAAGAAATTTTACCGTTTCTATTTTTAGCTCGACTTTTCGAAGAAAATGAGAGCTATTGCTATCACTTGGGCGTCGGCGTCGGCGTCGGCGTTGGCGTTGGCGTTGGCGTTGGTTTTCAGGTTAAAGTTTTTTGAAACACTTATAACTTCAACACTACCCAAGTTATTTTATTGAAAGTTGGTATACCTATTTAGTGGGACTATATTAACCATTCTGTGAAAGGGGATAACTCTGGATGAATTATTTTATGAGTTATTGCCCTTTTATACTTAAAATATTGCAAAATATGAGGTTAAAGTTTTTCCTGTATAGAATATCATCAATACTGATCAAGACATTTGACTTAAAGTTTGTATACTATATGTGCCATATCTACATGACTGTGAAGGCACATAACTGTGGATGAATTTTTTTTTTGAGTTATTGCCCTTTTATTCTTAAGAAATTGCAAAATATGAGGTTAAAGTTTTATTCTATGTAGAATATCTTCAATACTGATCAAGATATTTGACTTAAAGTTTCTGACTTATTTATCCATACTATATCTACCCGACTATGATGGGACGTGACTGTGGATGAATTATTCTTGGAGTTATTGCCTTTTTAATCTAAAAGCAAAATTTAATGTTAAAATTGTTTCTATAAGTGATATTCTTAATACTAATCAAGATATTTGACTTTAAATTTGTATACATCATTATCGGTACTATATCTACACTACTATGAAGGGACATTACTGTGGATTAATTATTTTTTTGAGTCATGACCCTTTATACTTTAACATTTATGTTTAAAATCTGTTGTAAAAATGGGATATATTTATACTTTGATTATTAAGGGTTATGTTTGCTCAAATTGAATATATTTTGTTAGATGGAAAGTTAGTATACTTTTTCATCTGTACTACATCTGGTCGAATACAATGGGATGTAATAATTAATGAATTATTGTTGGAGTTGTGACCCTTTTCAACTTTTTAATTTGGGAGAAAGTATTATAAAATATTTTCAATACTTATGGATATATTTAAATGATAGTTTGTATGCTTATTCATCAGTACTACATGTAGGTGACTACATAGGGACATAACTCTTGATGTTCTTTTTGAAGTTATGCCCCTTTACTTTAATTTTGAATTTTGTTCAAATTGAAAAACAATGTATTTATAGTTCTTCATATAGATATTTAGATGAAAGTAGGTATGCTTATTCGTTGATACAATGTCTACTTTACCCTGATGGGACGTTACTATGGATGAATGTTTTAGGAGTAATGCCACTTTTATATTTTACAAATATGAATTGGTAATTATTATTTGACTGAATTAAATCCTTTCAACAAATATGTCCTGTCTTGAAATTACTTTTGTTTAAAGATAAGCCTTGCCATGAACAAAACACCCGAAAAGTCGAGCGCGCTGTCTTTGGACAGCTCTTGTTTTTATAAGAATCTGTTTAAATTACTATAATGAAACTGCAAGAGAATTTATAGCGAAAAATTACATCAAAATGGTAAATTTCAGGTAACACTACTGCACGCATCAACCATTAAATAGGCCATGTAAATACCATTAATATTCTAACACAGTTTTCATGATGTTTTCAAGCTATTTCATTAAAAAAACCTCTTAACCTTTAACCTGTTAATGGTCATTTTTTAATGGCACTGATTGAAGACCCATTACTTCAGCCTTTTAAAATCGTGTTAAAACAAGCTGTTAAAACTATCATTTTTAGGACCATGAAATGTACCATGAAAAAAATGCTACATTTTAAGTGCCATGAAATTAAGCCATTAAACATACCATTTAAAAAGTAATGGCTAAAAAAAACATGAATATTTATTAATGGGTACATTATTAATGGGCCATAAAAATGGCATGAAAATCCCATTAACAGGTTAAAGGATAAGAGCCATTACTTTTTAATGGTATTATTATGCCATTAAATGGGTTTTACTAGTTTTTCATTGTGCCATTAAAAAATAATGAACAGGAGTAAGTGGTTTTTAATGACTTCCTATTGATGCCCATTAAATTTTTATACGCCCGTTTTGAAAAAACGGTCGTATTACGTTATGCTGTTGTCCGTCTGTCCGTCCGTCTGTCAGTCTGTCCGTCTGTCCGTGGACAATTGCTTGTCCGGATGATAACTCCAGGAGGGATGCACCTAGGTTCCTCAAATTTTATGTGGGGATAGCCCTTGGGTGGAGGAGGTTCCCTATTGATTTTGAGACCCCAGGGTCAAAGGTCAAGGTCACTGGGACTTAAAATAGGTAAAACTTGTCCGGACAATAACTGAACCACCAATGTACCTAGGTTCACCAAATTTAATGTAAGAGTAGGCCATGTGTCAAAGATGTTACCTATTGGTTTTGGGGCCCCTGGGTCAAAGGTCAAGGTCACGGTGGCATCATATGGGAAAAAAACTTGTCCTGACAATAACTGAACAACCAATCTACCTAGGTTCACTAAATTTGATGTGAGAGTAGCCCATGTGTCAAGGATGTTTCCAATTGGTTTTGGGGCCCCTGGGTCAAAGGTCAAGGTCACAGGGGCATCATATTGAAAAACCTTGTTCGGACGATAACTCAACAACGACTGTACCTAGGTTCACCAAATTTTATGTGAAGGTAGCCCATGCGTCAAGGATGTGCCCCATAGGTTTTTGGGCCCCAGGTTCAAAGGTCACAGTGGCATCCTTTTGAAAAACCTTGTCTGGACAATAACTGAACCACCAATGTACCTAGGTTCGCCAAATGTTATTTGAGAGTAGCCCATGTGTCAAGGATATACCCTATTGATTTTGGGACCCCTGGGTCAAAGGTCAAGGTCACAGGGGCATCTTATTGAAAAACATTGTCCGGGTAATAACTCAACAACGACTGTACCTAGGTTCACCAAATTTCATGTGAGGGTAGCCCATGTGTCAAGGATGTGCCTTATCAGTTTTGGGGAAACAGGGTCAAGTTTAAACCTTCAACCAGAAGATATCAAATTAACAAGCAGTGACTTCAAATGTTCAATCAATATGTTAATAAAGTCAAAATGGCAAGCAAAGAAAAACTTGTCCGGACAATAATTGAACCACCAATGTACCTAGGTTCACCGAATTTTATGTGAGGGTAGCCCTTGTGTCAAGGATATGCCCTTTTGGTTTTGGGGCTCCTGGGTCAAAGGTCAAGGTCACAGAGGCATCATATTGAAAAACTTTGTTCGGACAATAACTCATCAACGACTGTACCTAGGTTCACAAAATTTTATGTGAAGGTAGCCCTTGTGTCAAGGATGTTCCCTACAGGTTTTTGTGCCCCAGGCCTAAAGGTCAAGGTCACAGAGGCATCATGTAGAAAAACCTAGTCCAAACAATAACTGTACCACCAATGTGCCTAGGTTCACCAAAATTTATGTGAGAGTAGCCCATGTGTCAAGGTTATGCCCTATTGGTTTTGAGGTCCCTGGGTCAAAGGTCATGGTCACAGTTGCATCATATTGAAAAACATTGTCCAGGTAATAACTCAACAATGACTGTACCTAGGTTCACCACATTTTATGTGAGAGTAGCCCATGTGTTAAGGGTGTTCTCTATTGTTTTGGGGCCCCTGGGTCTAGTTTTAACCTTCAACCAGAAGATATCAAATTACCAAGCTGTGACTTCGAATGTTCATTCAATATGTTAATAAAGTCAAAATGGCAAACAATGAAAAACTTGTCTAGACAATAACTGAACCACCAATGTACCTAGGTTGATTAAATTTTATGTGAGAGTAAACCATGTGTCAAGAATATGCCCTACTGGTTTTGGGGCCCCTGGGTCAAAGGTCAAGGTCACAGAGGCATCATATTGAAAAACCTTGTCCGGACAATAACTCAACAACAATTGTACCTAGGTTTATCAAATTTTATGTGAGAGTAGCCCATGTATCAAGGATATGCCCTATTGGTTTTGGGGTCCAAGGGTCAAAGGTCAAGGTCACAGGGGCATCATATTGAAAAACATTGTCCGGGTAATAACTCAACAATGACTGCACCTAGGTTCACCTAATTTCATGTGAGAGTAGCCCATGTGTCAAGGATGTTCCCTATTGGTATTTGGGCCCCTGGGTTCAGTTTAAACCATCATCCAGAAGATATCAAATAACAAGCAGTGACTTCAAATGTTCAATCTATATGTTAATAAAGTCAAAATGGCAAACACTGGAAATAATGCTATATTTAATAAGTAACATGAATTTAGTTCACCAAATTTTATGTGAGGGTAGCCATGTGTCAAGGATGTTCCCTATTGGTTTTGGGTCAAAACTAGGTCAAAGGTCAAGGTCACAGAGGCATCATATGAAAAAACCTTGTCCGGACAATAACTAAACAATGATTGTACCTAGGTTAACCAAATATTTATGTGGATCAGCCTATTTGTCAGGATGTAATGTGTTGATAGCTCTTTGGTAGAGGATGTTCCCTTTTGATTTGGAGACCCCAGGGTCAAAAGTCAAAGTCACTGGGACTTAATTTATATTGAAACATTTTCCGGACAATTACTCAATAGTGAGTGTACCTAGGTTTACCAAATTTTATTTAAGGGTAGCCTAAATGTCTAGCATAATTATGCCCCTTTGGTTTTAGGCCCCTTAATTAAAGGTCAAAGTCACAAGGAAATCATGAGGGAAAAACCTTGTCCAACAACCAATTTTGATCTAAGATCTAAGATCACCTAATTTTATGTATCAATACTCTTTTACTCTTTGGGTCAAGGGTGAGAACTTTTGGTTCTGAGGCCCCAGGGTCAAGGTCACTGGAAGTTTGTATGGGGAAAACTTTGTGCCGGTGATAACAAAACCATGGCTGTACCTAGGTTCTCAAAATCTTTGCTTTGGATAGCCCTCCAGTTAAGAGTGGGACCTATTCTGAGATCCTGGGGTCATTGGTCAAGGTCACAGGGACTTCATATGAGATAGAACACAGCATGGACTGCACACGGGCGTATAATGCCCCGCCCAGCAGAGCTCTTGTTACAATAGAAATTAAGAAGAAAGATCTTGAAATAATGAAATGCATGGAATCAACGCCATCCATCAGAAGAGGAGCAAGGTTCGTCTGCAACAACTACTGGGACAGAACTCCAGGCTGTGTGTCATGCATGTATCCTCAAGGATCTTGCATGGCAACCACTACTGGAGATAAGAAGAGATCTCCTTTACAAGATCTATAACAAACTGGTAGACATAGATCCAGGACCCATCCTTCAATGCGGCGACACCATAGTTCCTTTTACCGATGCACCATACATGAGTGGAACCAGCTTCCAGTCACAGCCACAGATGCCACCTGTCTAGAAGACTTCTCTAGCTCAGCTTAGAGCCTCACCCTCTAGAACAGCCTAGTCAGTCGTAGCTCGTAAATAGTTTGAATCCTGTACATAATTACAAGCTCCATATGGGGAATTTCATTTAAAATGTGTAACAGGATGCATAGGAGGATCAAGCAGGGGGGGGGGGGGTCCGAAACCCCCCTAGAATCTCCAAAACATACCTGTCTATTAGTGTATTTCTTGACTGTAAGTCATTTTAAGTATCACGAAGCAATTTTTCTCAGTGAATAATGTAGATTTAATGGTTATGTAGTTTTTATTATCAATATGATGCATTATTCTGCCAATAATGCATTATGTTAATGTAGTTCGAATGTTTGAAACCCCCCTGGAAGAGTAAGGACCCCCACCCCTAGAA
This sequence comes from Mactra quadrangularis, assembly GCA_025267735.1. Lineage (NCBI taxonomy): Eukaryota > Metazoa > Mollusca > Bivalvia > Venerida > Mactridae > Mactra > Mactra quadrangularis. The sequence continues at coordinate 45,122,075 of CM046299.1, read as the reverse complement.
AAGTTTGGACTCTCCTGTAGAAAAATTCAGACCCCTCCCCCCCCCCGAAAAAAAATCCTGGATCCGCCCCTGGGATGACTGTCTCATCCCCATAGTTAGGTCGTAATTACAGTCTATGAAGACTCCTGACTTGACATTGAAGAAATAAGAAGAATGTTTGCATTCCCATTCCTTTACCATTTATCAAAGTTAATCATTGATTGCAAGTAATGTAAGATGAAACAAACCAGCTACCACTGTTACTATTGAAAATTTAAAAGAAATACAGAGTCAAACATCCCATCATAAGAACAGTTCATAAAAGCAATATGGTTATCCAAAAATTGTTATCCAAAAATATGCACACTTGTACTTACTTGTTTTTATCATGCTGCAGATTTTTTAAATCAAATATAAGATTTCCATATTGTCTTTGCATCTTTTATAAGTTGATGGTGACAATAGATATGCCTTATAACAATTCAACTTTTAGAAAAATCTTATTTTTTTAAATAGGCGGTAAAGCACTTTTCTGTTTTCAGCATCTTTGAATTTATTAAAGATTGGGATAAAAGTCAGTATATTCATTAAGTTAATACACAGTATTCTCCCCTGAATTTAGGAAAAACGAAAGTTTAGGCCTCTAAATAACTCATCTTGGAAAGGCTTAATCTCTGGATTTAGCTGTTAACCAACTACTAAGTGCATACTTTCGTCAGTGACTGACAACTGCCTTACATAATTAAGAATCATTGGTTGGAGGGAGAATGACTGTAGAAATGATTTCACGAACAAGCCCCACAAAAGTGTGCCCCGCCCGGGAATCGAACCTACTACCCCTTAATTTGCTACCAACTGAACTAGCTGGGTGGCTCTCCTGCTGTTTTATATCAGCTATTTGATGATACACTATTCATGTTAATGTATATGAACTAAACATGCATACAGTTAATAGGTACATTCAGGTTCATGACCAGTTCATGAACAATTCATGGGCATTGGCAGTACTGTGTGAGTTAAAACTTGCAGAGTTTTCATCATCTAAGAAAGTATTCACATAGGTTTAAAATCTTTAGTTAAAATTGTGAAAAACAATTAATTTTTTAAGCTCATTAATAGTATTTACTTGTTCTTGACCCAACCAAATTGTCAAAAGTGATGTAGTTCATACCATGTAATATGAACTTGAAATGGAATTGAATTGATCCTGATGTAACTAACTTGATTTTGATAAAATATTTGGCTATGCTGTAGTTATCATGTCAGTGATGGTCAAAACAGAGGTAAAAAAGCCATGTGCATTAGCTTGGAATGCAATTGATGTTAACCTGATGTTAGGATCTTGATTTTGATCAATGTTCAGGCAAAACTGTAGTAATCATATCTGTCATAGTCAAAACAGATGTAAATCAAGCCATGTTTTAACATAAACTGGAAATTTTAATTGAACTGACCTGAATTCAAAACATCAAGTTAATGTATGTCACAACATCAAGCTGTAGTTATTTTGTTCCTCGACTCTTCAAGAAAAATAGCACCAGTTGAAAGGTACCATATACATGGATCATTATCATCGGTGCAAGCATTCTTCCATGGCACTTAAAAGGTGAATGACTGTATTTTAATGACTTAAGCTACTCTACTTTAAAAATGAGATATTCAATTAATGTGGAAATTTTTATTTTCATTGCTATTAATAGGTAAAAGTTTGAATCCATGGTCATTAGAATGAGATTTAATGGTTTTCTAAATCAAAACTTGAATTTTTACCAATCAACTGCCTTTTAATGGCCATCAGTTTGAATGAAATGGCCATTAGCAGTTTTGCCTTTCTATGAAAAATAATTCATGGGAATTAAATAAATTAAGGGCCATGAATATGACTCTTAAAATTTGCAAATGCAGAATTTCAGGTTTTTTAAAGGGCATTAATTTTTTGAGATACTGATTCACAAGTTTAATGGTACTTTCCATGGTCATACGAGATGTTTTTCATGGTATTTTAAACTGGTCCCCATTAATTTAGCGGCACCTGTTAAATAAATTGATACAAAAATTAATGATATACAGCCGTTCTCCAGAAATCGTTACCATTTTGAAAAAAGCATGTCTCCAGGTCATATTCGACTATATACACAACGTGAAACAAAACTAATTGTTATAATCACTTGGAAATTTTGACTTAGATTGTTGTTGCTAAAGTGGTACAAAAGAAACATTGAAAACCTACGCTTTTTGGCAACATTTTGCTAAACAAAAACTCCAATAAGTAGAAAAATGTCGTGTCTCCAGCTCTAATTTTAACATTTGCTTTGAAAAATAAGTAATCTAAAGTTTGCTATTAGTTAAAATATGTATTTATTTACAATATATGTGCAGTGAATTGTATGTTTATAAAGATATTTTACTTATACGACTTAGAAATTCAAAGATTTACCACATTTTAGGGTTGTCTCCAAAACAGTCCTGTGTTACCGTAACTATTTTTGCATGGTTAATTTACTTTCCGCAATGTGTTGTTCTTAATTGTTAAACCGTTTACGAATACCACAATGAATCAAATATCGTGGGAAACAAAGTTTGAATCTAGTCTGTCCAAAGGAGAATGAACAAATTAACTCCAAACTCAAATTTTTAAATTTCGCATTTAAGAAACTATACTTCCATAACGAGCGTAGGACAGTTGCTAGCGACATTAGATGTGTTTTTACATTAAATTGTTGTTTGTCCTTGTACATTGGTGTGATCAAGTGCAAGTAACGCGTACATTTAGTGTTACTTCTATATTTATTGAGGGAAACTTTAACGGAACACACGGATTCCGTAACGGCTATTCTCCGTAACATGTATTTGGCATGCTATAGATATAATTTATGGAAGAAACAAACTGTTATTGTTTTCGACATTCCTCTTTTGATCGTTTGAGCATGTTAAAAGCAAAATTAGGCCTTAGCACTAACAGTTAGGGTGCGTGTTTAAGAAAAACGTATTTTAGTGCAGGTAAAGGATGAAGCATCAATCTGAAATCTGTGTGATGGATGAATTTCATATTTTTTATTTTACAATTAGTTATGCATCCATTGACATATTTCTTTCAGTGGAAAGAAAAAATGTTGATGTCTCTTTCATTGAGAAAGAAAATTCATTTCGTTACGGAGCTTAGAGAGCATGTTACGGAACATAGATTAAAATAATTACGATTTGCGTGTTCACTGAATTGAATTGATTGCATTTCACATCATCACAGTACTTTTACTACGTAAACAGACTGACTGAATGTTTTCCAGTCTTATATGATAGAAATTGATGAAAATTGTTGCGTCCGTGGAGTTTTACATATTTGACACGCCTGTTTGAGATTCAAATTCGTAACAAAACAATATTTGTCTAACCAATTTATGCAAAATCATGGTAATAACAACACTCAAGAATATTCAACAGATTGGCAATGTTTGAATCGACTTAACAATGATTCTTACGCATTAAAACAATGACCTACTAAATAAATATGTCTAAAGATTCATTCATTCATTAGTTCCATTTTAGCTTGTATGTTATCAGTTGAATTTTCCAGTTATCTTTTTTTTAAATGTCTTATCACTGATGACCAATCTCAACATGAGTACTTATCAGAGACGTTGCACAAAGACATTTTAAACGTCTCTTGCACCTACGCAACAGGTATTCAAAATCCGAATAAAATCGCAAGGAATCTCGGAACGCATAACATATGATTGAATATCTTATCAAATTTCGTCAAAGACCATATTTGCTAAACTAACGACAGATACCTTAATATTTATTTTTATTTAATGCTATTCTTACTTTAATTACTTTATCATAGGGTATGCATCAAGTAAATATGTTATTAAGTGATTGCAGTATTTGAATGAAAATGAAACATATAACAAAATAAGTTTAGCAATACCAAAAAGCTTGCCAGTTCAATTTTAGAAATACTTTGTAAAAACACATATGACAAAACAGTTTCCTTTCATTTTAGGTATATATCAAATGCAACGTTTGTCCAATGTTTAATTTAAGCTAAACTGTGCATAAAATTCATAAAAATGTTTCTGGATTTGATTTCATTCCAAAATGTGATTGTCAATATAAAAAAATTTTCTCAATAATTTTAGTCTGATCGCGTCCTCGAGTTTTTATTCGCCCGGATTTAAAATTACCCATTTTACTGCACAATAGTTATTTGGCCTACACAATCACCAAATATTACTATGTCAAACCCAAACGAATGGGTTGTTAATATAATTATTTCCCATTGTGGTGCTTAACATATGTTCCGTAACGCCGCTTAGCATAGTAATTTTTCGCAAATAGCTAATTCATTGACTATTTATAATGTTCATCACGATCAGTGTCGTATATTTCATATATCTACATGGTATACACACTAGAACATATCAGTAAAAGTGCATTTTAGTTAGGTTAATACCATCATACTTACTTCATATGTCTCATTTGTTATACTCAAAGCTCAGTATTATTGTTATTTTGTAATATGGCAGAACTTAAACTTAAATTTTGTTACAAACATTAAGAAATATTCTGCGCTGTAAATAAATTATACTTTGTATTGTTTAATCGATATCTAATGCAATTTTGTTCGAGTTGGCAAGACTTTCTACTTTTTACTATGTTCCGTAACTCCATGGCACATCTAATATGTCATTATGTATGAGTATACGGTGTCATGTTTCAAACTAATTTACATTTTATTTTGTGCCTTATATGTTGAAGTTTTCATCAATTTGGAAAAAGAATGTTCCACATGTCTGTATGGACAAATACACATGTTGACATAAATGTGTTACGTTATCTTATCTTAACAACAAAAAATGATGATGAATTCTACTTGCGCTATTCTTACAAGCATGTATATATTGCGAAATAGTTTGCTTAAATTTGTTTCACTACTCACCATTGAATGATATTCCATACTTACATGGACAGAAATACAGACTTGCATTTTAAAACTAGGTATCAACTAATTGAGATCGTGATCCTATGCTCCGTAACGTAGGAGTTGATGTATACTTTTTGAACTCGTATATCTTTCTCAGTCTTAGAATGGTGTGCGTTATATTTTTGTTTCGAGACCACGAAGGTTTGAATTTTGCAATTATGTTAAAAAATAAATGTTAACATTAAGTTCATTTTTCGACATTTCACTTTTCAAAATGGTAACGATTTCTGGAGAACGGCTGTATAATTTAATGGTTTTTGCCCTTTTCATGGGTATTTAACAGGAATTTAACTTATATTTCATGGTCTGTGCATGCAGTAGTGTAATACTCTTTTATTGAAGTTAAATATCATCTAAATTGGTACTGGATATAGATATATGAATGTAGAACTCTGCATTAACGTAGGAAAAACTTCTCTTTACTTATTTTGGCTTGTTTGAGGGAAATATTAGAAACTTACACCTTAACACGTTTTTTTCATAAAACATTCTGACTGGTTAGGAATAACGGAGTCAAACACTTTTTGTATTAGAGACTCTTGGTTGACTATCAAAGTGACTCATAAACACATTTAAAAGTCCATTCTTACCAGCCAGAAAAATATCTGGGGGGGGGGTCAGGGGGGTCTGCCCCCCTAGAATTTTTAAAAATGTACATGTCCATAAATTGTTAAGCCAAAAAAATAGCGTATTACTGAGGTTTCTTGCTTTTGACATACAAAGATCTTTTTCATATGAATTTTTGTAAAAAAACACCACTGTTCTTTCAAACTTTCAGCGACACTGCCGCAACAGTACTGTCGGTGCTTTGATTTGGTGACTAATTAATACTTGTTTGCAGTTTAGAACAAAAATTGATAAAACCAATTTAAGAGAGCATAATTCTGACTTTATGGTATTTGATTGCAATGAAATAATCATAAAGTGTCTAGTTAACATGTGCATACTTCAAGTAAATTAAGATATCAAAATGAAAGTAGGTGTGTTAATTCATTGATGGTACGTCTACTTAACTTTGAAGGGACGTTACTATGGATTTTTGTTACAGCAGTTTTGCTTCTTTTATATTTATATGAATTGGTTTATTATTCTTTGATTGATTTATTTGTTTGATAAAGTAAGATAAACCTTGCAATAAGCGAAACACTCGAAAAGTCTAGTTCTATCCTTGGACTGCTCTTGTTAAATTCAATTAATTGATAATAATACATTATTTATAGATAATATTGCTGCACAAGTTTGATCTTTTACATAATTATAATCCTTATTTATTTAATCAGCTCAGGACATCATTCTTCCAGCATTCCAGTGCTTTGAATTGGATTTGTTATAAATCTATGCGATTGTACATTTGTGTTGCTTTAACTTAGTGTATGTACTGTTTCGTTTTCTGTAGTGTTTGTGTATATAGTAATCAATGTTCACTAATGTGATATAAACATAAGAAACACAATCTAACTATTTATTGAGAACTAATCTGAGCAATGTAAACCGACAGACTGACCAAGAATACAGAGGGTGTTATAAGATAAGTAGTATAGTCTGTTTCTAGATTCTGCAACATGTACCTAGATCACTTTGGAAACTTTAATTTAAGGTAAATAAAATGGCAGGTTTTCTAGACTCTATATTACAAAAGATCAGTTTAGAATTGAGGTTACAAAATATATGAAAAATGGAGAGAAGAAAAGTCATTTAAACGTTGAAAAATACAATTTTAATTTATTAAGTTTAGTGGCAAGTAATTGAAAGTCTTCGATTCTGTTGCGGGATAATCTTGTGAACAATTGCATGCAGTATATAAAAGCTAAAAGAAATTCTGTATTTATGTTTAGTATAGTTTATACTATATATATGCACACTATATTTTAGCTAGAACAAGTTCTTACAACTTAAATCTTTTGAGCCCGTTTCCTAGTACCCCAATTCTGAGCTAGAAGTCTTGCTCAAGGAAACAACGGGGTAAATTTTGATGGAATTAGAACCAACCTGGAACTGGCTATCCAATGATTACCAGTCCAACATATAACCCCTGCCCACACCTGCTCTTTGTCTTTATGTTTGCTGTTAAACCAACTTTTCAGAATGTATTGTTTTCGATTGTACTTTACTATAAAATCTAATTCTGATTTGTTGGACTTAAGTACATGCTGTGACTCTCTTTGCATAAAAGATATGTTTATAAGAATTTACATACCATAAAAACCTGGCGTTCTTATTCTTAGATAGATTAAACCCAGAATATCAACATTTGTTATAAGTTTATGTATGACAGCTAGGCAATTTAAAATAACACTTTACTATTATGGTTAACGGTTTTGTTCAAATGACCAGAATAAAATTTTAATTGATACTGCAGCTATAAAGGCAATAACTACCTTAGTATCATTATCAAAGGAGGATCATAACAATAATTGTGCAGATGCTTTTCTCACATTTGGAACTATGATCTTGTTCCAATGACCAAATGATCCCCATTACTTCTCAGTACATGTTATCTTAATCATCAGCAGATTTTACACCATTTTACACCATTCATATCAATCATATGTGACTGTCAGTGTCTTGCATTTGATTTTATTCAGTTCCATATCTTGTCTAAATTTTAGTGTCGTAATATTTTTTGTCAAACAGGTCAGTTTTCTGTGTTTATTTCAACTAATTGTTGTTTTTTTATGTTTTTTTTTGTAAATCTCTTTCTGTAATTGTCCAAAATATATTTTTTAAATTAGCTTGACAATTATTTATTGTATGTAAAATCAGAATTTAAAATACATAATGATTTGATATAATAATTATGACCTATAGAAGTCACACTAACTGGTTATTAATCCAATGAGTAGATAATGCACAGAACTGTTACATTACCTTCCGGCAAAGTCGAGATGTTATGTTGGCTGTCTACATGTCTTTGTAGATTCTTGCTAATCAAAGGTTGTAGGTTGTGTTAAGTTACTCACCATGACTATTTATTTCGCTGGCAGTTGATTATATAGGGCGCATGTAGTTGTTCTGTACAGATGAGCCACTTGAATAATTGGTAACTGAAACTGTCTCTTAAAAGAGGGATAGAACACAAGTAAGCAGAAACTTATATAAATAGTTCCTGTTTGATTAATAGACTGAAGTATATATACACTTTTAAGGTTTTGCATAAAATTATATTGTTGACAACATCTTAAAATTGTATTCTTTTCTTAATCAATAAAAAAGTTGAGAATATCCACTGGCTTTGATGAATATAGTTTTACATCATTGTTTGACTTAGTGATGTTTCACTCGCATTATCCCCCCAAAAAATCATGAAGGAGGCACCTTCATCTATAGATATAAGAAATAGCACACGCCACTGAGAGCTTCCTAATCTAATAGTGACTGACCAGTCAGCCCTATAACATGTAGTGGACAGAAGGCTTAGGTCTACTATATGTTACTGGGGTGACTGGGAGGTCACTATTAAACCAGCCAGCCCTCAGTGCTGTGTACTATTTCTTATAATACACCGCACATTTTTCAACTCTTGATTTGTTGCAAAAGCAGAATAATAAACATTGTTAAACATTTAATAGGTCAAACTTATATAATGAATTTTATTAGGCCTACACGGTGCCGAAATGTGTTGCTCCTTGAAAATTACAATGTGGTTCTGTGCCACTAAAGACTTGTAAAGTGGCATATAGCATCATATCTTATGATGTCAGATATGACGTCAGTTGGGCCACTATCATATCAGCTGGTACTATCACGTTAAACATAACTGCCCGCTTTGTTTTACATAGGTAAAGAGTGAGCAACTTTATGTAAGGTATAATAAAATAGATATTTCCCTCTTAATATCAGAATGTGGCTACTTAATTTAATTGAATTTAATATATATTTTATTCAATGAATTGGATTGGATAACAGGCATATAATGCCTATACACATCCTCTTCATGGTCAAAGTAATACAACATGGTTAAACATGATTAAATAAATAAATAAGAAGAAGAAATAAAAGTATACATACATGTAAGTACATTTGCAAACAAGAGATCATAATGAGATAATATTATTTTAGGAGTTGATCTGGATTTACTGGATTTACATGTATAAGAAAACATAACTTGAATGAATAAGAAGACAAAAGCAAAATAGAAAAAAAAATGAAAAAATGAGTCACTGGAATCTCCTAGAACCATTGAGAAATAAAGCAACAGCGTTATGTAATTGTTTATTATTAATAAGAGGTTGATTATGGTCCCCATAAAGAAGTGGTTGAGAAGTTATCTCCCTTGTATCAATATTCAAAACTTCGACTACCGTAGAAATAAGAGTTCATCTTAGAATGGAATATGTAGGACAATGGAATAAAAAATGCGAAGTATCCTCGCAGTTATCATGACATGAAATGTGGCTACTTACGTAAATGTTACATCTAAGTTACCTTCAAATTGAACATTGTCAAATAAAATAGTAAATGAGACAAATAATACATTTTTTTATAAAAATATCATCAATACTAAGGAGTTAAGATGAACGAACATACATGTAATAGTTACCAAAACACTTGATGGTAACGGTAGTAGTGATAACAAAAGTAAACATTAAAGAACACGCACAGAACTCTATATAAAATTCACGCAAATTAAATTGAACGTTAACATATTTTCTGGTGATCTGGTTACTGAAAGATATTAAGTATACTTAATTATTATATTATTAAACAATTCATTTATTATTTCATGCTATTTTAGTTCCAGTCTCATCTGTATCAATAACACCATCATCAACCACAGTGGATGTGATAGAAAACATTGAGAACAATTTTACTTGTAAAACATCTGCTTCACGTCCAGATGCTTCTGTGACTTGGTACAAAGTAAAATCTGGTGTAACTTCTCAGATAATCCAAAATATTACATCTAGTACCACCAGTGATAATTTCAGTTTAACAACAAGTACACTAAGATTTGTTCCATCTAGACAACAAGATGGTATAAAGATATTCTGTAAAGCTGAAAATACAGTAAACACAAGTCCTATACAGTCTGGTAATAGAACTCTGAGTGTTTTATGTAAGTATGAATTACTCTGTTTATTATATATTTAGCGCTTACTAAACATGAGGATTTTATAAAACAGTTTCATTGCAACATAATTTTGTTATAATCCATTTTTAATTATGTGTTTTTCAAATATGTTGTACTGGCTTTATACCTTAATGTTTTAAAAGGGGCATATTTGAGATACAACAGACTTACTCTCCAGTACATAGTACGCAACAGTAGATCTGATAGTTTTATGGATATTTATTTACTTTAAATTCAAAGTGTACTCTATATTGTTTCACTATTATTATTATTCTGATATGAATTATTGTCAGAATCGACATCACATTAAAATCTTAACATGAACCATCTACCTAAATTGCAGACATCAACTGTTTAATCAATCCGCTACAATGTTTCATTTTTATTTTCTAATAAGAATTAATGTCAGAATGAACATAACATATTGAAATGGTTTTATGAAACATCCACCTAAATTGGAGACATAAACTGTTTAATCAATCCGCTTCTATGATTCTGACACCTATCATCTGACAAGGTTATACACGTATTAGTACTGACATGACAGTCAATACAAGGCCATTCTAAATTAGAGCCCATAAGATTTACATTAAATGAATTTCGCTTACTATAACAAAAAAGTATACAAGTTACTTTGATTTCTTCAATGTGGATAGTGCACAATGGAAATAAGGATATAACAAACAGGTTTTACTTTTTGAATTGTAAAATACACTGATGTGTATACTTTACATGTCTCATGTACTTTGATGCTCTTGTAAAAATTCCGGTTAAAGGATGTCTTTGCGATTCATATATGCAGTTGATCATGTAAAAGTTGTTTATTTCTCAACAAAACTAGACTATCTATAGTTATAAGTTTGTTTGAGTAAAGGGTATATCCAAGAATTGCTTTGTTTACTTTTGGTAATTTGCAACGGTTGCCTTGTATAAATTTGAGACAAAAGACATATAATATTAATGTATGATTCTTCTTTACAATCGATGGTAACCATGTAAAAAGAAAGAGTTGCATGTTCAAGTTCTTTCTCCATGGTTCAATTCAAAACTATTGTTGTAGTCATTCTTAGTTGAAATAATTTTCACAAACATTTAGGCCTCCACACTTACTGTTCTAAATTCTTGGATTTAAATTAACATATAGTATGTTTATGATAATTTGAGACAAACTGTTTGTTGACATATTTGGGACTGGGGTATTACATAAAACAGGGAGGCCAGTTGATTTTGTGTAATGAAAGTCTTAATGCATTATGCCATAATGCGTGAAACTTGTGTTCTTGTATCAAATTTGATACATTAAAAACACACTGATAATAGTCGATAATTTTGTGTACTAAACTTCAATTTACCTGTGTATAAAAATGGTATCGTTGTATTTTGCCTCAAGTTATCCTAAACAAACTATATCAGATATATTTTAATTTGTTATAAATTGATATTATATTGAACTGGCTATGATTATTTCTGTCCATATGTGTAGTGTGTAAAAATTTATTAGCTCTTAAAAACACTGATATAAGGGTATATGGCGTTTAGTTTTATTGTTTAAAACATGTAGATATAAAGGTGAATCACCTTATATCACAACAAAATTCATTTTAAAAAGTACATAGGAATGAATTGATTGTTTTATGAGCTATTGTAACTTCCATGTTATATTCAATCTTTTTACATAAATGTTTTGTTTGGTATATGTAAAGGCATTTCATAGCATAAGTTTAATGCTGTAACACATTCAATTTACATTACGGTCTGTTGCCTCTGATCATCGGGCTAATAGTATTTCTTAAATCAATCTCTAGAGTGCCACTGACTTAATATGGAGTGTATCAATTTAAGGTACATTTTTGCTCAAGGAAATAAATAGTGCTCCTAGTGGTGTACGAACCCGGGATTTCTTCAATTATAATAATGCATCGTACTATTGGACTATTTTTTGTTGTTACATATTGATGTTGTGATATTCCTACACAGTTTTTGTTAATTAACTGCTAACTTATATGTACATACTGAACATATCAACTTTTTTTGTATATTCCAGACCGAGCAGGCAGTCCTGTCATTACAGGAGATAAAGAATATCGTGTTATAGAAAATAAACAAGGTCAACTATCCTGTACTGTCAGTGGAGGAAATCCTACAGCAACTCTATCATGGAATTGTAATGTTTTGTCACCAACAGAATCAGATACATCCAACGATGGAGTTATAACAAAGACATTAACATGGACAGCAGTACAAGGTCCTGATTTTTCATGTTCTTGTACGTCTCAACAAACTAATTTTACAGATAGAGTTGTCAGTGTTAATGTATCAGTTTTATGTAAGTATACATTTAATAGCTCTGTTTGTAGTCTATTGATATTATTTTGATTCACAGTGAAATTACATATAATGATATTTATTACATAAAATATGCCAAACACACAACAGCTCATGTTAAAGATTAATGTCTAGTATTAAAACCACCTGGCTAGCCCAGTCAGTGACTTACTAGTCTACTGAACAAGAGGTCATAAGTTTGAATCCTGTGTGGGGCCTTCTTTAGTAGAGTTTGGTCATGAAATAGTTTCTATGTCCATTTCCTCACCTACCTAAGTTTATATGACTTAAGTCACATCAGTGTATTCTTAATCTGTTATTTTATTCACAGTTCATTTTCTTACAGAATTGCTAGTGATTCTTTTTTAGAAATTACAAACACACATGTGAATTAACATATTTAATTTTGAATTATCCACCTTCTCACATAAATTATTGGAAAAATGTAAACAATTTCTTTAAAAACATCAAATTTTAGTTGTAAGTGTGTATGATGACTGATTGACTTAAAACGTTTTCTTGAACACTATTAGCTTGGTATGCAAAAGCTTGTTATAGTGTTTTCACTTAAGAAGTTGTCTCTGTGTCATGACGTTATGGTCCAGTAGACTTTTTAAATTCTCCCAATTTCTTCACTGTTTGATACTGGTTCTCAGAATATTTATTCATGACCTTTACCTATAGCTTTCATTAACAACTAGGTAAATAAGCTTGCTATTTGTGTATATTAAGTTATCTTGAGGTTTTGGGAATTATTTAATGTCACAGAATAATAGTCTTTAACACAGTATTTTATTACTAGTTGTGACTTTGATTAAAAGTTAATATACTTGTCCATTAGAGCACCAAACACCATTATATGATCGGACGTACATCTGAATGTAAGTACAGTACAATATTTCTTGAATAAAACCCATTGATATGGACAGAGGTGTGTTGCTGTCCACAGGTTGTTGATATACAGAAGTAAGATTGAAAAAAGGCATAATGAACAATGTTTTCTTTAGTTGGAACAAAATCTGTTCACCCAATTAGAAAAACAGCTCAGACTCATTACTTACATGTTATTCTCTTGTAGACTCTGTTTGTTTCTACTTCTTGTTATACATGAACATATATACTTTCTTATTTCAGATCCACCTACCACTCCACAGTTAAAAGTTAATGGAAATATAATTAATGGTAATATCAGTTTTATTGTTGGTAAAACAAGAAGTATTCAATGTGTATCTGATAGTAAACCTTCACCAAGTTATGAGTGGACTGGTCCTAAAACACATGATAAACAAAATATAACCTTTTATGCTGTAGAGAAAAGTCACAGTGGACAGTATACATGTGAAGTAAAGAATACAATGAATCCATCAACTGGTGGTAATATACCTGGTAGTAGTAGCTCTAGTGTGAACCTTGTTGTATTATGTAAGTAGTGCATGTAATATTACTTTAAGCGCATGTATCTTTATTTAATAGAATATACTGTATATCAATATCACAGTGTTCATATCAATCTTGGTTTCACAGGCTTGTTACAATTTTATCCATACATCTAGGTTAACAATGTGCCTTTTATTACAGTTAATATTGACAAAATGTAGAATTATGATGAAGTTAAATTTAATTGTGCTTAAAACTGATGTACCCCTTGAGTTTGCTTCTCCATGATTTATCAAATGGTATGAAATAAACTACACTTATAGAATAGACAGTGATTTTTTAAAAACACTTTTCTTAGTCTTATGTTACATAAATTATAATATTTTGTTTGTCAATTACCATATTGTAAAGTTCATATGTATAAAAATCAAAACATAAGTTCTCTTTTTCTGTTGCATTACAATGCTGGTAAACATATATTATAGTAACAACTCCTCATTTGTAAAAGAATGCTATAGTACATTATAAAAAGTCTCATCTTAACAACATATTTTTCATTCTGCATGCTGGATATATCTATATCATAATATTGTAACAGTATTGTTCATTAAACTTCTATATGTCAATATTCAATTCTATTCTATTCAATATGTAATACATTTACAAACCATAATTGTCTTGATGTATGTCACTATATGTACCTTGATATGAAAAGACAAATAGGGTACTTTCAAAATTAAAGGTATATTTATCAAAATGAATGACCAATCATAAGGTGCTTTTTACAGCATTTTGTTACTGTCCATTTAAGGATATAAAGATGTAAGTAGTTTGCCAATGAAACAACTTGATAGGCTAAGAATCAAAATGTGTGTTGTGCTGTAACTTAAGGGCTAGAATATACTGACATATTCAATATGTATCATCTGTTTTACTTCAGACCCTCCTAGCATGCTGTACTTGTATTATGGTAATCTCTCTGGAACATTAATATCTGAAAGATCAATTACTGTAGTAGAAGGTGATACAATTAATATTGGATGTAAGTCGAATGATAGTGAACCAGAACCTACAATAAGATGGAATGGACAAAACAGAGATAATCCTCTACTAACTGTACAAGTTCAAGAATCTCTTAAAAGTAAAACATGTACTGCAACAAACACAATGGTGGAAACTGGTGGATATATGGAAACTGGGTCTAAATCTGATACTATCAACTTTAATGTTTTAAGTGAGTATGATACTTCCAATAATAGTCATGTTTTATTCAAGTGTAGATTGTGTTCTAACAGATACTTAAAACTCACTTTTATTTACATATGGCAAGAGTGTATAACATTGTTAAATTTCTCACTGAATTCTTAAGTATTTTTTTTTTCTAAAATACAGTTAAACCATGTTGATGGATTAGCTAGCCTTTCTTTTAAACAGAGCCAAGCATAAACACATTTTCCTGTGCAACGTGCATCTATTATCAGTTAGATATATATATCATTATTATTTCAGAACCATGAAATGTATACACATATATTTTGTATTGTTTATTAGTCTGTCATAACTGATATTAAAAGTACTATTTGAGCCAAGAAACATAAACATTCATGATTGCTAGGTGTCTTAAAAGTGATCATCAGTTATAAAATATATTGTGATGCTTACAATTGAGTACAAATTAAAGCAGTACTGTTTCTTGTTTGTTTTTACCGGCCTGATAACATTCAAACAGCATTCACTAAACATTGAGATGTTTATCTACAAACTGTGCCCCACAATGCCTTGTATTATTTATCTGCAATGTTAGTTATAACATTTTAGAGTATTTCTTTATATTTCAGTTCCACCAACTATTAGTGGATGTACATTCAACTACAGCAACAAGCCAAATAATGTAATACAGACTACAGAAACCCTTATGATAAGAGAGAATGAATCATTTACGTTGGAATGTTCTTCTGCTGGAAAACCACCACCAAATGCATCATGGACTTTACCATCATCATCAACGACAACGACCAAATCTGTGACTATCAATAAAGTAACACGGGATAAGAGAGGAAACTATGTTTTCTATGCATCAAGTACATTGAGACCATCATATCAAAGTCCCCGTGACATCACTGTTAATAAATCAATTACTGTGGAAATTTTATGTAATTTCATTTTATCTTGTTTCTTCCATTATAACTGTTTAGCATTTGAATTAGTTTGTTTAGATATGTCTATCATCTTACTTGGAATATCATAACTGAATACTGTAAATATATTGTTATACTTATATTTCAAATCATAATTGCATGTTCACTATCTGCATGTTTTTTAATACTTTCATTTTTATCTTATTTAGAATGCTTTTGTTAAATTTCTCTTACTAAAATATTTGTTTGGTTAAAATTATTTATGTTTCCTTTAGATCTTTCATTATGGTTTGTTACCCTGGCAACTTGGAGTTTGCTTTAATTTAAGTATCAGTTTCAATATTAAAATGCTGTTATGATAAAATAGTTATGATCATAATAACTCTAGCTATTCATGTATTACAAACCCAATTGTAATCACCATTCTTAGTGAGTTTATAACTTGATTGGTCATTAATGCTTTAATCACCATCACCTCAAAACTATACCGTGATTGCATAAATAACTTTCATTGGATCCAAATGGACACAGTTTCTTGGACAAGGAACTTTCTTTTCATTGTATCTTGTTAAAATTGTGAACAGAGCTTTACTCTCTAAAAATGCAAGTACAATAGCTATCATTTATATAATAGCATTGTTTCATTTCATTGTCATTGATTCAACTGTACCAATTGTGGCTTTGTCTTGTTTAATGAAGAAGTACAGCATTTCTTAACCACTCGCAAAACCAAGATAGTGACTTTCTATTTTTATAATGATACCTCAGATGAGCAATACATATGAAGGGTGATCTTGACCCTTGGTTTAACCGAATAATGAAATAAGTTTAAATCATAGTAGCAGTCTCATCTCTTTTGTTATTTACCTATGTAATTGTCTTTAATTATTTTCGAATTGTAGTTATAAAATAAAATAAATCATATTTTATAGTTCCACCAATGGTGACAGATATGACCACCATTTCTCGATTAGTTGGTGAAAGACTAGAACATGATTGTCCTTACACAGTTGGATTTCCCACAGATACAACATTTAAATGGAGTAGAAATGTTGATACTCAGACCTGGAACACACGCAATCTGTCAATACCAAATGTAAAAAAAGGAGATGCTGGAAATTATCAATGTAATGTTTCTAATATCATGAAACCTTCTGGTGACTCTCAATCATATACTGGTAGTGATGCAAAGTCATTTTATTTCAATGTTCTCTGTAAGTATCATTTTGCAGCCATATTGATTTGCTGTTGATGGCAAAATATCAAAATACCATTTTTTATATATCCTGACAATTTGTATCATTTATATTTATAATTATGAATAGTTAGTTATGGATATAGCTGTATAAATGTCGAATTAAAAACACTAAAGGTAGTCAAATTGGGCCCATGCTTTCTGATAATGTCTGTTGATGATGATTTAATTATTATTGTCGTAATCAGAAATCTGTTTCCCACATGATCATCATGTTTGGAATATTATCTCAAATTCCAAGATCTGTTAAAACTAACTTGGAAGAATTTGTTTTTAAAAATGGTTGTAAATAGAGGCATTTTTAGCTCGACTATTTGAAGAATAGTAAGAGCTATCCTACTCGCCCCGGCGTCAGCGTTGGTTAAAGTTTTTTAAAAAGGCTTGTTTACCTTCAAAGATATTTGCTTCAAACCTCACATACTTTCTTACTGTGACAAAGGGCATATCCCTGACAAGTTACATAACTCTGTCAACAGTAATTTCAGAGTTATGCCCCTTTTCCACTTAGAAATTTTGGTTAAAGTATGCATGCAAGCCCTTATCTCCATAACTAATTCAGATATCAGTTTCAAAATTCTCACAAATATTAACGATGATAATGAGAGCTTGTTTCAACAAGTGCCATAACTCTATATAAAGCTTTCTGGCAAAGTTATGCCCTTTTTGACTTGGAAAATCTTTGTTACACTTCTGCATGACAGTTGCTATCTCCAAAACTAACTCGCATATCAAGTTGAAACCTCACATACATACTAAGTATAAAGATATGAGGTCGTATCACTAGGTCCCATAACTCTATGTAGTTTTCAACAGAACTATGCCCCTGAAAATCTGGGTTAAAGTTCTTCAAGTAAGTTCTTATCTCTAAAACTAACTAACATACACTTTGAAATTTCTCACAAACATTTAGGCTAAATATCCGAGCTTGTATCAACAAGTGCCATAACTATATGAAGCTTTATTACAAAAGTATCCTCCTTTATCGACTTACAAAATGTTGCTTTAACTTTCCAATGTAAGTTGCTTTCTCCAAAAGTCACTCAGATATCGGGTTTAAACTTCACACAAATACTAGCTATGAACATATGAGCTTCTATCACTAGGTCCCATAACTGTATGTACTTTTTGGAAAGAATTATGCCATTTTGTGGACTTAAGGACTTACATGCAATACTTTTTGGATTTATATGTTTTAAGTTTTGAATGCAACTTCGTTCTGCAAAGCTTTCAAAGGTGACAGATTCTTACTGCCAATCACATTGCTTCCTTCTAGCATTATTCGAGTAGTCGAGCATTGGCTGTCTAACGGACAGCTCTTGGTAAGTTGTGTTTTAATAATGCATTGTTGTAAGTTACTAAAATTACATGGTTTTGATCTGTGATTAATTGTAATATTATTTCATGCATACAGTTCAGATTCCTTACTATAAGCTGAATGTTTGTAATTCAGTAACTCTCATATTTTATTATTATGAGTAATATTTATTATATCTTTTGTTTCGCAATGCTTACACTTGCATATGGGACTTCAGGAGTTTTTGTAGAGCAACGGCTGTAATGCAGTGGTAGACAGCTATAATTAAAAATCTAGTCTCAGGGACCAGTACAAGGATACAGCAGACAATATGATCCCATACAAAAACTTGATGTTAAGTATTCATTCATATCTGCAGAGGAAGAAGTTATTGGTAAAGGTACATTTTGTATGTACGTACTGGTAAAGAAAAGAGTCTTGGAATGCTGTAGAATGATCCTCCGTCGCAGATTACATAAATAAATGTATTGATGAAAGACATGGATTTTAATAAAAAATGTATTTTATTTTTGTTTTGATTATATTCCAATATATCTTTAATGTTTCATGTCTTATTATTTAGATAAAGCCAATATCACATCATTTTTTATTGATGGACACAACGAGACTATGGTTACTGTCAATGAGAATCATTCAACACCTTTCTTGTGCAATGTTGATAGTAATCCTTCAGCTGTTATTACATTGAAGAACCACTCTGGCATTGTTAAGTCTGTTACTTCTGGGAAATTAGAACACACTGTAAAAGCTACATGTTTAGATGCTGGTACTTATACTTGTTCTGCCAGAAATGAACACAATGGTGAAGATGTACCAATAAGAACAAGACAACTGTTTGTTAATTGTAAGTTTTCTTTCATTTATCCCCATTCTTTGCAATGAAATTAATGTGGTAGTACAGCATTTTTGTCCTTATTCAATTTGCATACATCTTAAGAGCAAACTGTATGCATTGCAAACATGGACTGTATGTAACAATTACAGTATCCTTTATTAACTGACAAATGATGGGTATATCCTTTTATTTGAATATACTTATCTTAGTCCAAATAACTAAAATAATATTTAATTTATATTTTAACAGCTTTATGAAATATAAACTGAACATGTACTGATGTGAATCCAATGAAATATTTGCATATTGCATTTACATCATGATGAAATTACACTTTTTATTTAGGTCGTCCCAGATCAGCTGAAACCGTTAACCGGAACAGAACTAGTGAAAAGGGACAAACGTACACAATTACTTTCAATGCGATTGCTTATCCTGTTCCGACTTTTGTTTGGTGGAAATTTGTTGGAGGAACATGGAATATACTTGAATCAGATGATAAACATGTGATTCAATCATCAGATCTACAGACAAATCTCACAATAAACAAGCTTGTACTAGAAGATTTTACTTCTTATAATCTTGTTGCTAACAACACCATTGGTGAAATCAACCAAACTTACATACTAGAACAATATGGTAATGTCATTTATCTGTATTACTAAATTTTTTATTGATACACAACATAGATAAACATTTAGTAATTATTTTCTTTTTATCATTTGTCCTTAATTAAATGATGAATGAAAAAATAGACTTGTTTGTAGTTGGTAGGCAAAAAATTTAGTTATGTTTGCTGAATTAAATTTTAATTACACTTTGTCACACTATTGAAAGCTGTAACTACTATTATTCAAGGCCCATATATTTTCTAAGTTTCTATATTCTGACAATGTGCCTTTGTGTATGCTAGTTAAATTAGTATTGCCATTTGTTTAGTGCAAATATTGTCTTAGATTGGCAGTGATTAATCAAAACATGTTAATGGTAAAATCATTGATACAAATAATAAAACCTGTACTTATCATTTGATTTATTAACCCACTATCTTATTTTTTACCACAAAATCATGCGAAGCTATATTTCCTTATTTGTTAGTTATATGTTTGTTTTCCAGATGTACCAGATCATCCCACAGATCTTCAACATGTTGAAGCTCTTTCAACAACATCATCAATATATATAACATGGAGACCTGGAAACAATGGTGGACTTCCACAAACATTTCATATCAAATATAAGAAAGGCTCAAGTAGCACATGGAATTATATCAATGTAACCGATACTGGTGATAGAATTATGAACTACTCCATAACTGATCTGGCAGAAAAAACACAATATGATATTGTCATATATGCTTCAAATAAGAAAGGAAATTCTACGGAATCAAATGTATACAAAGCGCTTACAAAAGGTAAAATTATTATTGAAAAAATAGTTTAAAGTACATTGATATGCCTATTCATACCATGTAACTTTTATGTCTTATGCTTCTTGAATAAACAATTAATGATCTTTACATACTTGTAACTGAGTATGAAACTTAACAATAACTTTTCCTCCTATTATCATTCGTGAAAGTGTATCATATTTTTGTCAATAACTTAATTAAGTAAAATTATTTAAACATTTGTTTCTATGATTTAAAGAGTGATTTTTTTTATTTGAGTCAACTGGTTGTTTATATATACATGTACAGTGATCTCAGTTGGTTGAACAATTAAGCAATGCTTACAGAAGTAAATTCTCAGACTTGAACTTAATACCTTTCTAGAGTTTTGAAGAATGAATTAAAGTTCACAACTGTTTTCCCACCTGTTTCTGTATCTATAAATGTAGCATCCAGTTATATTTCGTTTTTTCTCAACTGTCAAAACATTAATAATTTCATGGTAACTTCTTGCCTTTTGTCTAACACTCGTGATTTTGAGATTATGTGCTATCATTCACCGTGAACTTATTCAAACTTTGACTGTTGAGAAAAAATAGACAATACTTGCTTACGAATGTGCTTATTATTTGCTAAAGACAAATGTATGGGCCTATCTTAAAACAATATTTAAGGTGATTTACACTAGCAATGTATCCGATCATTGCGGAAATACGTGTAAAGAAAACCATAGCTTATATTACATAAATATGAATCACTACATGGTAGGTCCCACTGAGAAAGCACATAATGATACAGTCATATAAGCATAAAAGAATCGTCATTTATCAACAATAAACATAAATGTTTATAAGGAATAAGATAATTATTATCACTTTTCAAATGTGATATAATGTCTGATAGTATTGTACAGACCTGCAAAAATAATAAAATATAAATTAAGGATAAAATGTTCTTTAAAATGCCCCCAAAAAGCACAAAATTTCAATGCAGTACTATAAAAACTGAAAAATAATATAATTTAGCATTGTCAGCATTAGTAAATAAGAAAGGAGGATGCCAGTAAACAAAATCATGAACTGCTCCTACCATGGTCATCAGATTCTGACGACTCTAATATACCACCAGCGGTAAATAATGCAAAACTATATCTACATTTTAAACTTATTATACATAACTTTTTATGTTTATTTATTTATTCAGAGAAAGTAGAGTCTGCACCAATTCCTGGTGCTTTGATTGGTGGTGTAGTAGGTGGAGTTGTTGTTTTTGGTGGTGCTGCTGTCTTTGTTGTTATTTTTATTGTACGTAGAAAAGGAATATTTACAGGTGGGTTACATTTTATAGTCCTTATTTATTTTTATCTGTTATTCTCGGAAGTATGAAGTATTGATCCAGATCAATATTAGCTTGAAGTAATGATCTTGACACAGGTATGACAAACATTAATGAATGGAATACAGTCAAACCTGCCCTTCATAAGGCATTTTGGGTAATTTTGGTCAGAGTGTCTTGATGTTGATGTACGTAACATGAAACAAATGTTTATAAACAGTTTAAATTCAGAATAAGAAATTATTTGAATATACTCTCTACCTTATTTACTTCAGGAAAGAAGACAGATGACACAGAACTTCGTAGAAGGTATGATGAGGTTTTTATATTACTTATGTAACCTGTCGTCATTTTCTAAGGGAAGGCTGTTTCTGCCCCTTGTCAAAGTTAATATGTGTTAAGATGAAATCTATATAATGACATAGTGTATAAGAACTTATGAAATTAATTTAGTCAAAATCTTTAAGTGGCTATCTTACTAAAAATCTGAATGAAATCATTTAATTATCGTTTTAACATCTACAATTGTATTGTTCTCAATTCTCGCATTGATCATTACCCGGTAATATTTAGAGCGATGTTTACTCATTCCCATTCAAGAATTGACTCTTGGCATTATGTAAGATTTCGCAAAATATTTCGTTCTCAGTTACCCTAGACAATAATGAATATGTATAATTTTTTACCCCCCTAAATTTCATATATAGTGCGTACAAAAAAACAAAACACTGTTTATGATAACAATAGAATGAACTAATCTACTTCGAGGGACGCTCAGGATGACAATAACATAAGCATGTGCTATGTTTTACGAGTGTCTTAGTTGTTAACGTAATGGAAAAGATTTTACAAACACAAGCACGATTTACCAACAAATGGTGGTATCCATCATGCTAATTTTGTTATAATGTAATACACACATTTTGTTTTCATTACTGCCTACCCTTGAAATGGATTGTCTCATTTCTAATGTTTACAAAAACATGTTTTGTTTTTTATACCCCTGCTTCGAAGAAGAGGGGGGTATACTGTTTTACCCTTGTCCGAGCGTGTGTCCGTCCGTCTGTTTCAAAAATTCCTTCGCACTTTTTTCAGCAACTATAACATCCAGTGGCCTAATACTTTGCATATTGCTTCATCCCATAGTCCCATGTGGTGTAAAGCGATTTCATGCTCCTTGCTCATCTACCTGTTTCTCGTATTCTCGTGGTTTCTCATATTCTCGTGTCGTAATAAAAATGGTCCGAACCGACGCTCGCGACGATTGGTAATATCCGAAAATACGTCAACTTTTTACTCTGATCAATATCAAACTCGCCCCAAGTACAAAAACGACAAAAGACCGTTAGAAACCCTAAATATGAGTGAAAAAGCGTATTAAATTAGCAATTTTATATGAAAAACTTCATAATCCTCCCCAGAATAACTGTTTTAACGACTCGTTTTTTGCAAAAGCCGTCAAAAGTAGGTCATGCATCATTATTACGTAGATGCTTTGTCACACAAAGGTTAAACCCCAATAAATTCTACATTGCAGTTCAGAAAGTGTGTTCCACGCCAATTGAAATAAAAATCCAATTACACGACTATTGTTGTGCCTTATTTTGAATCAAAATTGAGCTGTGACCACTGTGTACCACTTAGCTTTAGCACCTTAGTATGGGTTTTCAAGCTAAACTGAGTTTCTGAAGATCTGTTGTCAGTAAGGAGAATTTGTATGAAAATAGACCACAGTTTACCATAGTTTTTTTATAATTATTGCACTTAAATTGCCATTTTTTAATGCATATGTTAAGCCTGATATCAAATTTTCTTCATTCTCAGTACCTTGGCACATTTAAATGTCCGTTAGAATATAAAAAACTCATTCCACAGATTAAAAAAACTCGCCAAAATGTTTAATTTAGAGTGAATTAAGAAATCTGAACTGAATTGTAGAATAAATATGTCACATAGTTACGAGGCTTGACAGCCAATCAAAAACCACGAGAATATGAGAAAGCTCTTCAGTGATCCAGAGTAACAGGTAATCGTTTTAAAACGTCAAATTGACCTATTTATCCGTAAGTTTTGCTATTTTCGTCGCTTGTACATTGTAGACGAAAGTTTTGTGTATTTTTTTGCAACCATATAAAATTAAGACATTCCTGTGATTTGTGCCTGATACCCAAGTAAAGTCTTAACCCCACGAGAATACGAGAACACAGGATACTTCCTGTTTGTCACATATTTTTATTTTTTTGCTGGGGTATCACTATGAGCATGAACTCACAGATTTACTTTTTTTGTACGTACTATTATAGTATATGATTATTGACATATGTTGTTTATTTCCTTTTAGATCTATTTCTGATGATTCTGATGAGGAAGATGGTAAGTTAATGAATTATTAAAAAGATGGCTTGAGCCTAGAGAGCTAAGGCTACAATATTTAGTGCTCAATATGACATTTTGTACTTTTTTTTAACATTGCATCAACACATATTTAGGTCATATATACGACGGGCAGCTCTTCCTACAAAAGGTTTCCTGGACGCTTTTCTATCACCATTACTAACTTACCCTACCACTAGGCCAACAACTCATGTATAGGGTATGACCTGCTGCGACAGGAATTTGAAGCCGCGATCTCCTAGTTCAAAGTCAGACATGCTAACCACTACGCCATGGCCTCTGCTTTGTACTTTTTGTGACACAACCAATAATTAAGTAAAGTGATTTTTTTACTTCAAATTGCCATATAGTATTAAACAACTTTTTATTGACCAACCAATGATTTATTTATTTTTCTTGATTTTTATAGCATAGCATTAAATGATTAGTCTGTTTGGTTCCCAAATTTCATACAGATTATACTTTAAGAACAAACTAACATAGTAATTGGATAAACACATTTGGACACAAACATAGTTAGTGTTTTGAATCAAGCATTATTGGCAGTTGCCTTCACCCCCCCCCCAAATATCCCCCCTCGCCAATATGAAAACATCTTTAAAGATGCCAATATAAAGACATATACAGTATAGCACTATGTCTTAAATAGTCAGGGCAGCATATCATCAAACATCTTACAATTATTTAGCTATACATCACAGAAGGATGAAAACTAAAATTGGTCGTGACTCGTAAGACTCTTGATATTACAGGCCCCAGGTTACTTCATTTTAAATACTTGATTGTTTATTTTTACGACTTGACCTTAAGCTAGATTAATTCCTGTTTTTAAATTATAATCTGCCCATACAATTTTGCACAAATTGCTTAAAGGGTGGTATTCAGAGTATTCAGTTTTTCATATAATTTTAGAGAAGGTTTTCATTTGTGTAAATTTGTTCTTGATATTTCAGGTCTGAGAGATAATCCTATGTATATATCTTCGAGTAATGTAAATGGGGCAAGTGCATCGGAAGATGTGTATGCAAAACCTAACAAGCCTAAAAAGGAAAAACCTCAAAATGTTGGAGACATCTATGCTGTTGTTGACAAAAGTAAAAAGAATGGTTGGTATTTTAGTATTATCTGAACTTAATTTGTATGAGATTTTCACTCTATGATATACCCCTGTATCTGCATTGACTTGTCATTGAAAATTACATGAAAATCAAATGAATTTTATTAATAATGGAGGTATCCAAGTAATTAGGATGATTGTAAATAGATTAGTTTACAAATCAATGACTATCTTCTATGGCGATTGATTCTGTATATGAGATCTCTTCTGATTGTATTATAAGTAATTATATATCTAACTATAATCTTCGAAGCGGGGGTATACTGTTTTACCCTTGTCCGTGCATGCGTACAAAATTTCCGTCGCAGTTTTCTCAGCAACTTTATCATGCAGCAGCCTGATATTTTGCATATTGCTTCATCTTATAGTCCCATGTGGTGTAAAGCGATTTCATGCTCCTTGCTCATCTACTTCCTGTTTGTCGCATGTTTTTAGATTTTTGCGGGGGTATCACTAGTGAGCATTAGCTCACAGATTTACTTGTTAAATTTGCTCCTTGAAAATCATATTTTGAAAACTTACCTAAGCTCTTGGTGCCCCAAGTAAAGTATAGAGGAGAGTTTATTCAGTATATGTGCATGGTTATTGTGTGTTGTCATTATCCATCCGTTTTCAACTTTTTCCTA
The DNA here is from genome assembly GCA_025267735.1 of Mactra quadrangularis. Lineage (NCBI taxonomy): Eukaryota > Metazoa > Mollusca > Bivalvia > Venerida > Mactridae > Mactra > Mactra quadrangularis. The sequence continues at coordinate 45,095,934 of CM046299.1, read as the reverse complement.
AAAATCCTTTTGTCACAAACTGTAAGCCAAATCAGACATGTGACATCCTTCAAAGAGTCCTTTACAAATGCCGCAATGGGACCCAAATTGATCCTTCCCTTGGGATCTTAAGTTTAAGGTATAATTATATAAGAAAATGTCAATAGAACCAAAAAGTCAAGAGCTTTCACTATTGGCTTTTGGTGTCACTTAAGGTTCCTAAAAATTGTACACTCGAGGACCACCATGTTTGGCATGGAGCATCACCTTAACTTCCTCTGCAAAGTTTGTTTAAAGTATGTTTCTTGGATAACAATAGATTCCAGAGTTAAAGTTTCATAATGCTAAATCTAAAAGCTTTATAGAATTTGTGTTAGATCTTTTAACAATCAACTATCAGATGGAAGTTCCAGTGTTCTCAGAACTTACTTATTTAAAACATTATTTTTTTATTTACTTAGACAATGCTGAGAAAAAAGGAGAAACATCGAAACATGAAGCTACAGGTATATTATATATTTCTTACATGTACTAATATTGTTCATTTTTAAAATTTATGCATTTATTTGCTCATAATATTTGTTGTGGAAAGATTAAATTGTCGGTTACAAAATGTTTTACTGGTTAATAGCATGTTATTTGAAGATAAAATAAAACTTTATAATTCCCTAATAATGTTTACGTGATAAACTGCTAGATATGGTCAAGATGTGAGTTTATTTATAAAAACATTCGGTAGCATTACATATGTTTATGAATTCTATATTATATTACAGTTGTTGACATAAATGTTTTCTAGAAAGGATGTTTTCCTTTATTTTCCTTTTTAGCCGGACTTTTCAACGAAAAAATCGGCTAATAGTTTGTTGAAACATGGGCGGCAGTGTGGCAGGTGGTCGCTCGTATGGGCCCTTGGGTCTCCAGTGTCGTTAACAATTGCGTTAAAGTTTTTCTTATATTTCTGCCATTTATTGTCAATTCTTTATGAAACTTCATACTATGATAATGTAACATTTGATGAACAGAATAAGAAAGTAAACACAACTATACCGGCTTTTATTATGGATTTTTCCTTTTGTAATTTTTGCATTAAAGTTTTTAAATCTGGCTTTAATGTGGTTTCCACATAAGGTTTCTTGTTATTATATTGAAAGCGTTTTAATCTGTGGTGAAATATAACGCTACTCTGATCTGCTAAATTGGTGAGCAATATGCTTTACTAACTATGTATTTAAAATTTCAGGCGATGTGTATGAGAATGTTGGAGATTTGTCCAAAAATGGTAGTAATACTAACGCAAATGCGAAAAAGCTAAAGAAGCCCAAGGTTCCTGAGGTATTTATTTTATTTAATGTTAAAATAATTACTACTATTAGCACTTACCAGTTAATTATAAATTATTGATTCTTTGTTATTCTATTGAGTTGACTTGATCATTGTTATACCCCCGCTTCGAAGAAGAGGGGGGTATACTGTTTTATTATTCTTTGAGATAAACTTGTTCTTATAAAACAATTAAGTCTTTTTATAGACAATGTATAAGTATGTTCACATCAAAAGTTTTCACCAAACTGAATATATATTAATATTATTTGTATAACAAACCCTCAGCTTCATGTACATGTACCGCCCCGCTAGCTCAGTTGATAGCTCACAAGTCTGCTGTTAAAGGGTTGTGGGTTGGATTCCTGGGCGGGCATACTTTTGCAGAGCTTGGTTATGAAATTATTTCTATGGCCATTCTCCCTCCTACATGTACCAATGATTCTTAATCATGTAGGGCAGTTGTTAGTCACTGATGAAAGTATGGGCTTATAAGTTGGTTAACAGCTAAATCCAGTGATTTAGCTTTTCCAGGAGGAGTGAGTAGGTTGACTGACTGCTGTTATATGACCTAATCAATGTGTTGCTACGGCGTTCAACCCAATAAAAGCAAACAAAGAAGCGTATGGTGTACAAAAACTGTTTAGATAATAGCGATGCCAATTACATTCTAATCTTTCTAATCATTTGTTCTATTACTTTTTAAGAAAAAGAAAAATGTAAATAAAGATGGATTGATATATGCTGATCTTGACTTCAAAGATCTACCAAATGATAGGAAGAATATCATCATTGGTGATGAAAGCACTCCCTATGCTCAAGTTGACTTTGCAAAGAAGGCTGACCCACTTCCAGACAGCGATGACGAGAATGCATAATTGAAACATGCCATATACTACTTGGTTTTTTTTTACATTCCATGTCTTCCAGAACTTATAGTATTCCAGTTTTAAAACCATTCCTTCGTTTTCTAGAGACTTATATATACACAGATGTTTCTTTCCTTATTTTTTTATCTTCATGTATTTTACCCCTATTTTCTTTTGTGTTTTATATATGTATTGATTTTAATTTGTTTTGCCATTTATAGAATACAGATTTATATTTTTATATTAAGATATATATATTGTTAATATTATTATTCAGATTTTCTATTTTTCTAAACCAAATTTACATGATTTTAAAATTAAATGATGCTTCAAATTACATTTGTATATAGTATGTTAATGACTATAATTATGTTCTGTATAAGTGTAACTTATGTTAAGTTCTTACCTGTGGAAAGATGTTAACTTCATTCAATTTAAACTATTGTTTCAAGGCTCAAATTTAAGCTGGCATACTCGCAAAATGCGCGTGGATCATGAAAATAGCGAGTAACTTTTATTTAAACTTGCAAATATTTGCCGGTTGAAATCACCGAAAAATGTTGCTGTCTTAACCATAGAATTAGATGTAAGTCTATGTCTAAACTAATGAGGCTCAAATCACTGAAATGGCTGGATATATATTGGTATATCATTAAAGTTTTACACACAAAAACATGTTTTACATTCTTTGCCTATCCCACAAAAACACTTGTTCTACCTTTTCGTAAAGTACAAATGTATAGTACGAATTAGCTTTGATAATGCATTTACAAATAGCTACTAACAATGCTATTAAGATTTGAAGATTTAAAAAGTGAGTGATGTTTTCATTTTGCAAGTTGAAATAAAATCTACTCGCAAAATTTGCAAGTCCAAGTTTTTATTAAATTCGAGCCCTGGATTGTTCCATCTCACAGTAGGTCTAGTATACAATACCAAAAAATAAACGACCATAACTCACTTCCATGCATGTGAAAGGCAGTACTACTTACATGTTTTAAACTAAGCAACAGTGCTAATTTTAAATATCTGCTTTCAATTATCAACTTTAAAATAGTACAATTAACTGATTACAAGGACTGTTTTTAGATTACATTTGACCGAGGGAAGTTTTGAGATTCAAGATCTTAAGTTTACTGAATTCTCAAAATAATTGCCTTTAATCATTATTTAGTATTATAAGTATTAACTTTGTTATTTAAACACATAAATGATAAATGCCATAAATAAATATTTTATATGTTATGTATTGATAATACATTAGTTTTGCTATGCATATTTTTATTCTGTTTTGCTATGACTATTATATAGATGTTGGTTTGTTTTAATATTTAGATTGTTTTAAAGTATGAATTTTATTTTGATATGAATAGATTAGTGTATATGCTTCAATATGTATAGTCCAACAGAATTACCCGAGCTTGACCTTTATGCAAGAATATATTAAACTCAGTATTTAGAGTCTTTTTCGGTCTTCGTTTGTAAATCATTCTTTATCGGAAGCTTTTAGCAAAATATACATACACAGCAAATAATTTTGCTTTTGTAAGAATAAATTCTTTGAAACTGTGACATAATATTGCTAACTTACTTGTTTCTCCCAAAACTTATGTGTTAAAAATTAAAAATACAATAACATTCCACTTTTACAAAATTGATTTATAGTCTTTTAGGTTTTATGTAACCATATACACACATACAGAAACTCACAATTTAATGTATGTGAAGTGTGTAATTATCATAATTGGTTAGTACAAGCTCAGGTTAATATTGTTGCACTATAATTACACTTTCTTTTATCACAACCTGAATGTATGGTCTTTTTTAACATCTTAACTTTACGTGCATTTAAAGGGAATTAGTTTTTAACTAAAACAGTGTTTTAACATTTTAGACAATATAGAACATATTGACTGTGTCCTGGATGACATATTTATTTGAATAAAAATATATTTTTGATTGCCATAATAAGTATGTACTACATGCTTCATTGTTTATACATTGTTACTGTTAACCTTTGTTAAATATGTATATATATGTACATCTCGCAACAACCTATTTTCTGTCACAACCAATATTCAGTCGGCCCTGGAAAATGTTAGTTATCCTGGCTAAACTCGCCCTCTAAACTTTGTCGTGCACATGTTTTGTTTACCTACGCCATAGGTTAGAAATTTGGGAATATATTCGGTAAAAAAAAAACTTGCCTACTACACATTTTTACTTGTTGTCACTAATCCCAAAAATTTATTTTGTACATAATTAAGTGTTTTAAATATTAAATCCACACTTTTGACTTTGTTCGTAGCTTTTCGTCTAGCAGACAGCATAATTTCATATGGCTCCACCCACTTTTCCATATTTGGAAAAGTATACTTCACGGAAAAGTTGAGAATTTGTGACATATGGCTTCTTACTAACTTTTCTTATTTTTCCAAATATTTGGAGTTGTAGTTTGTGTATATTAATTACTGAATGTTTCACTCTTGGTTATTTTTAAGAATCATGTGCCTACTAGCGGGTCATAAGGACCCTATTATCATGACAAAACTGATAATTTTAGGATTTTTTTATAATAGTAGGGGTCATTAGAAGGAAAGACACATTCCTGTGCCCCAACTGTGTTTCCTCCACATGTAAACTTCGAAAACTATCATTAAGATACACTGTAAATAGGTTTTGAGAATTTCATTCGTTAGGAACAGTTAAATTTAGTGTTTAATATTTATAATGATGGTTTATGACATCTTGTCACGCTATCTATGACGCACAGTATACTTTATCAGCATCTGACGGAATATTGGTTGTGTAACTTCCGGTTTAGTAAATTTAGGGCAGTTATGTAGAAAAAGGATATCTAAAACATGACATGAGGTAAATTTTTATTTTTTGCATATTTTAAGTGCTAAATAGTTGTTGAACAGTATTTGAGCATTCATAGACGCTGTATGTCCCTTAGGTATGCCTTTCATGGCAATTAACCGTTAGCTGACTGAAAACTGGTTGTTCCGGGATTATTGCTTTTAACCTTGTCAATGTCCATTACTTATTTGTCTGTTGAATATTTTTAACTCTGTTAAAACCTTAGTATTATTTTGTTATGTTAAAACCTTAGTATTATTTTGTTAATTTTATCATATATATTCTTTAATTGTTATCATGAATGTCATATAGATGTATTTTATGCTCCAAATAAAGCTTTGCATAATACTGATCTTTCTGTCGATAAGCATTTGCAATTATTACTTTATTACGCAAAGAATTTTACAGATAATATCAAATTCTGATGAAAGTTGACAATGATATGCTTATTACCACAAGGCGAAGTACTTTTTGCAAGATCTGGTCTCATTGCTCACAGTCATTTTGATAATAAAAAATCTAGTAATGTTTAAGGTATCTGATCCCATTCCATAGCTCCAAAGTCAAGGTAATATCATCATTTATTTGACTATATATTAAAATCAGTGAAAAATTAACTCCCCCTAGAATTTTTAATGGATTTTAATTGGACTTGTACTTAAATATATACTATGGCCTGATGATGTGCCACACTTGTCACTTTATCATATTTAATTTCAAACTCACACAAGTTCATCTTGCTGTTGTGTATAAAGATAATATGAATGCAGCATTACATTTACAGCATATTTTAAATATTTGTCTCTGCTTTTTTTGTTAAGTTTATTTAGTTTCTCATCTCTATTTGCTTTTTATGGTATGCCTGGTTCTTTGTTAGCTATGTTATGTTTTTGTTACTTGATATCATAAATTCAAATGTAAAATTGAAATCCACACCCATTACGCATTGCATAATCATAATTGGTTTTCCCTGTCAAATAGATCAGTAGATAGGTATATTACCAGACTACAAATCCAAGGGAAATGTGTTTGATTCCTTGTTTGGATCTGCATACCTTCATGAAATATAGTCATCAATAATTATCACCGCCCAATATCTCTTCATTAAGTAAGGCCAATGAAAACCAAAGACATGTGGTTAGTTTAGGTTAAAAAACAGATGTCTAGAGATGAAAGCTGGCACAAGCACTGTGAATTGGTTGACTATAAGGTGCAAAAATGTCAGAATACAGGGCTTTTCAGCTTATCCCACGGGGCCAAATATGAGCACTATTCCCAATGCCAAATAAAGACTATTATTCCCAATTTCAAGAAAAATATTCCCAATCTTGTTCAATAATTCCCTTTGAACAGGATGTCTATTGCCTTTAAAAAAGAAAACCACAAGATTTTATGTAAAAATATTAGAAACATGAGATTTTGCAATGAATGCCTTACTGACTGTCAGAACAAACTCTTTAAGAGCACTGCAACACTTAAAGAGACACCAAAGCAAAGCATATAAAGATTTAATGCAGAAAAACTAATAATGAAATTTCCGAAGAGACTTGATTTGTCGAATTTTTTCCCCAAATCGGACTATTTACAGCATTAAAAATTCCCAATTTGGGCTGGAGCCTTTTTCCCAACCCCCCCCCCCCCCCGAAATATGTTAAATAAACATATTTTAATTGCTTATTAATTAATGTGTTTGGTTTTTTATTGTATTGTTATTTGAAATTTCTGTTTATTTACTTATTTGAAATAACATTTGTTGTTGTAATAAATATTGTTTCTTTGAAGCCCCAACCTTCACATTTATGGTTTATATGTTTTATAAAACAATTCTGTCTTGTGAAGTGAAGTGTGTTGCAACAAGGAGCTACATGTAAGACCACATGTATTAACCCTTATAATGAGAAGTGTTTTTCAATATATATACTCATGTTTAAGGCTGTGGATAGTTGAGCTAGTGACAATCTGATCCGAACCACAATTCATGTGTAGTGATTAACGAACCACAAATCACTAAAGTCTTGTTAATGGAGAAGAAAATATTCATATTATAACAGAAGAATAACAGAAGCTTTTACTACATGGATAATCATGTACTCCAAACATTTCTGTAACTAAATTAAAAAATGGGCATTTTCAGTAATAACATTTTTTTTAAATGAGTATCAATCAAAATTTTGACTCAAGATAATTAAACTTTTCTAAAGCAGTGTGGCTCATTTTAAGAGTTACTTTGGCTTGAGATGTGCTTACATTTTTTAGGGAAAACTAGATCATGATCCGATGATTTCCGAGGTGAGGAATATTCTCGTACTTGATTTTCTGGTCGCAATCGCTAATATCCGTGTACTCGAATACTTGCAGCATTCATGTTATATGTGAAATGGAACATATTACATGATATCAATACACATTCAATACACATAAAAGCCTTGGTATTTGTTTTTTTCTAACAATTCATATTTTATTTAATTTGTATGAGTTTCAGTCCCTTACCATGTTGCTTATACCATGTGACTATTTGCAGGTTAATGTAGTTCAACATATCGAAACTAAGCCACTATCTTGGTATGTTTTTTGTCCTTCAATGTTTTTGTATTACCATTAACCCTTTACCACTCAATGCCCCATTTTGACGCGTCTAGATCCCCCCTCACTCCAAAATGGCAGCCACAACCTTTAAAATGGTGCTTTTTAACTAGATTAAGTGAATTTCACTAAAGGATAGTTGTCTCCAAAAAATGTGCTTTTTTAGCGCATCCCCCATCTAAAGATGTCTCAGGGGGGTCGGAAAAGGGGATGTGCCCCCCTTTGTGCCTTTTTGCAGTTTTTGCTTTACCCCAGCATTGCCATGGTTACTGGGATGAGGGCTCAACTTAGTTTACCGAAAGACATTCACCCAGGGCATAACTTGGCCTAGTTGCATATCTGTATGATAATTAGTAATTAAATTATAGCATCTTGAAATGGCCCTAGCGCGTAATTGTGAAAAATGTCACAACCTCAGGGTTAATAATGTGATTTCATGAAATGGCCATTTTTTCTTATAGGTTATCTAGTATAATTATATACAAGGTTTGTAAAACATAATTCAGTTCTTTAAAGCAAAGTAAAACATCAAGTAGATTTTTGTACAAGAATACATGAAGTCACATGGTAAAAGCACCATGCTCAATGTATATTAGTAATCATTTATGATAGAGTGCAATATTTGTATGGTATGAAAGTTGTTATAAGACTGATTTTGTTTGTTACTGCTCTTATTGATAAATGGCATAATAATAAAGAAAATTGAATAAAATTTCATTTTTATTAACATGAGCTTTATATATTCATAATTTTGCATTTATTATTTCTTTGAATGTTTATTTTAATTCTTGCATTTGCTAGGCTTTGTGGTCTTGCATCTTTTTTAAGAGTTTTTACCATGACATACATACTGACTGCTGCTGCATTCCATTTAGTGACAATTTATAATTCGCATATGAAAGGGGCATTTTATTTCGGAAATGGCATTAGATTCTGCTTGGAATATTAATAAAAGTATGTTTATTTCCTATTATTTTTTTTTTACAAATAAAGTGTTGTGCCCCTAAAACGTTAAACAGATCAGTCAGGTAGATTTATATTCTAGAACTTGTGAACAATCATTTGAATTACATATATTTAGATAATATTTAATATAGCACAATTTAGGCTTATTATTCAGATAGTCTTGGACAAGTTATATTGTATGTAAATGTTGACCCCGACCTGACCTTTATGCAAGAATATTTATTAGTAATATTAGTAAATTATTACATGGAATACAAGTGTAGTATCAATGCTCCTTACACCGTGATGGAGAGGATTCTGAGTTAAAACTTAACACACAACCATACTTCTATAATTTTACAATTGCTGCGGAGTGTAGAATAGGCGTGGTACTGACTTTCGTCAGGATATGTGCAGATAATTATTAGATGCAAATGTGAAAAGTCAGGTCAGGGTCAATATTTACGCACTATACCATATGTAAATAACCCTAACCTCTGGCTACACTAGAATTGTCCATTGTAGAGATACATGTTTTAGGAACTTGTCACTAAGTTGTCCCATTTACCATTTTTGTTTTATTTTTTAAATAAAATATTGGAAATGTACTTAATTATTCAGAGTGACATATTAAGCAGACAGTAGAATTTCCCTGTGAACTAATGTTTGTAGTTGGAGTTTAGATTTTTCAAGTTTATGTACAGTTATATAACAAACATTTCTTCCATATTCAATTGATTGAATTTATGGTCAGAAATAGAATAAAAAGAAAAAAAGAAACTGTTAGGTGGTGGTGAAATTATGTACAGAGAAAGCAGGCGATAAGAAGTATTAAGATTAAACGATGGCATGTTGAGCTTCAATTTTGTCAGCTGGCATTATTATTGTCAGCTGGCATTATTATTGTCAGCTGCTATTATTGTCAGCTGGCATTATTATTGTTAGTTGCTATTATTGTCAACTGGCATTATTATTGTCAGCTGGCATTATTATTGTCAGTTGCTATTATTGTCAACTGGCATTATTATTGTCAGCTGCTATTATTTTTGTCAGCTGGCATTATTATTGCCAACTGCTATCATTACTGTTGTCAGTCCTTTCTACTTCCTGATTCACAGCGGGGAGATAGAGTGAAGTGTAGCTTACATGTACATAAAGTATAATGATGGGAGTTCAAATTTGATCAAATTTCATTCATAGAGCTTAATATGATAAAAGTTTGTTTTGCCGAGCATAAAAATTCTAAGATCACTGTATGTCTAGCAAATGTCATAAAAATTTGTTTTTTTAACTACATTTACAAAAAAATATTTATCTTTTTATATTATTCATATTAAAGGGTACGAAATAGTTCATATGGAAGCCGCCTTCACAATATTAGGTGTTTGCATGCCATAATTTAATATAACTGTATTGAAAACGTATTCATATTTTTACTTATTCTGTCTTTCTTTTAATGTTATGTAATCCCTCCATCTTTGTTAAATAAAAATATATTCTTTTAAAATAATATGTTGTTTCATTTTATTAGCTCCAGGGGCGGATCGGTTTTTTTTCTAGGGGGGTCCGAACTTTTCTAGAGGGGTCCGAACTTTTTAGGGGGGGGTGCGAACCACAACTACATTATACACATTTTGCCGAAAAAATGCAACATATTGATAATAATAACTACATAACCATTAAATCTTTGTTAAAAAAACAAGAAAAATGCTTCATGCTACTTAAAAATGACTTACAGGCAAGAAACACTAATGAACAGGTACATTTTGAAACATTCTAGGGAGGCAAACCCCCCTGAACCCCTGGATTCACCCATGAGCACAACTCTTTGGAGAATAATTGGTTTATCCTACTCGGTTGTATGTAAGTGTTGGCTTCATACTTCATGGTCAAAATTTTATTGCACCATTGTTATATGTCTTTAAACTTGAAAATGCTGAGTAAATTCAATGCGAAATCAGACATGTCTTCGGGTTTACCATCGAAGGCCACATATTTAATTTTGTTACTGAGTTATGACCGGTTTATACTCCAAAACATCAGATTGAAGTTCTACTTGCAAACTTGAAATTTTACTTGTGTCAGATGTCTTGCAAGTCAATACTGATGTGGCATTTTGATTTAATTTTGTAAATCACAGGAAGATGACATTCTATAACAAGAACCGCCTAGGATATAAATAACTGGACGGGAAGTTTTTGCTTTCCTGTTGATAACAAGCTCGTGAATTGAACGCTGTTAAAATGAAATTGATCGTTACATATGATTGCACCGCATGCGTTGGCTTTATGTATGGAAACTCCCAACTGGCTATTTCAATCGGTAGCACATAAGTCATTTAATCGATGGGTCATAGGATCGATTCCAGGACAGAGCATACTTTCATGTTTGGTCACACAATAATTTCTACAGTAGTTCTCCCTCTAACTACTGATTCTAAATAATGGTGGGCAGTTGTCGGTCACTAAACGACAAGTAACTGGTTATCAGTTAAATCCAGATCTTTAACCTTTCCAAGAACGGTAAGTAGGTAGTCTAACCGCCATTGTGTGACCTGAACAATGTCTTTATATGGCGTTAAACCCAACAATATTTGTATTTATTCAATTGCCAAACTTGTGCACTGAAGCATTGAATAACAAACACGTTGACACAATGCAGATGCAAAACCTTCTATGTTCATGGTTTGTGTTGATCTTTCGCAAATGTGTTAACATAGGTTTTATAGGTTGTACAACAACAAACCCCAACAGAGTCGAGTTTGCCTATACATTTAGATAAGTCAATGTATCCACATCTGTGATATAAACGTTTTATTGACAAGAATGTAAGAACTAGTTAGACACAAGTCGGGAAATCTTGCTTGGTAAACTGGACATCATTAATTCTGAAAATAGTTACAAAATGGGTATACGAAACGAAACTAGTACAAATTATGATTTAAAAACATTTCTCTTGATTATACATACCAATCCTTAAAATGGCAAGAATGATTCATTATTAATCACAATAAGATGTCGCCAAGAAATCGAACTTAAATTGATTTTAATCATCTAAGTGGTTGATCTTGATGACATTAGAGGATATCAACACTTAGAGTAGATAGTTTGCTTTTGAAGAATGAAACTTTCAACTAATATGGGCGGAGTCAAACACCAAAGACTGATTAGCTATCAAGTTATTAACACTAAATCAATCAGATCAGGATGTAATGTTATAAATGTCACATGACCTATTGAAACATGACACACGTCTGCTGTATGGCAGGATGTTATGTTTGTGATCACTAAAAATCATTTCGATGGCATAAAATTTGAAATATTCTGAATAGGTGAGCTCATTTAATTTAAAAGTATTTTATAAATATTGATGTGAGAGTTTTGTTAGTTTCATGATAAATCAGTAACACCTCATCCAACACATACCTAACTTCTCTGATATTTGCTCTTATATCAAAGCGTTTGTTAGTTAGTGTGTTTTGTTCCATTTTGTTGTATCCCAATTTTCACCCATTTACGACAATTGTTTTTAGCTTTTTTTCTTCGCTGACTTTTAACTTAGCATTACGTGGTAAATATGCATTATTTAATAACTGATGTGCAATTCGTTGGAACTCTGTGGTAATGTTTGGTTTTGAGATCTCATAATGCCTGCAGCGCCAATAACTTCCTTTCAGCTAAGTAGTAACAAAATGTGCACCTGTGCAGGTTGCATACCGAAGGACATTAATGTAATTTTAAATATGTTTGCGATGAACATGAAAGATAAAAATAGGATGTACTTTTTCTGGTGTTCGAAAAACACATATGATAACGCTCTTAATACTGTTATAAACACTAAACTTGGTTCTTTACTTTTGGCAAAGTCACTTGCTTAATTATCCCCTTAAAACTTAAGATTTCGTAATCAAAATTAGAATCACAGGTATTGATAGCCAACGTTTTTTGTAAACTGTGTACACAAGGCACTGTCGCATCTGGATACCATTTATTTACGTAAACAATTGTAATAGATATTCACCTATTATACCAAAATATTGTTCGTTTTTTCTCAACTGTCAAAACATGAATAATTTCACGGTGAATGCGTTTGTTAAAATTATTGTCGTATTACACCCGTGAGTTTCCGAAAGTGTGTATTATCATTGCGTAAAGCTTCTTATGCCGTATGATATGTTTTAGTCAAGATAGTTTTAATAAAAATTAGGCCGTCAGTACAAAAACAATGCATTCAGTCACCGTAAAATTATTCAAGCTTTGACAGTTGAGAATCAAAGCACTGAAGGCACTGAATTTGTTCGGGTTTGAAAAGTGGAATTCAATTTCCGACTCCAACAAAACATTCGTTCACAAAGAACAGTTCAGTGATATTAGTTTGATAGGTAGGCCAGCACTGTTCCGTTTCAAAACACTTCATTGTTTGTTTGTTTGGGTTTTACGGCGCACCAACACAAAAAGGCCATATCGCGCCGAAAGCAATTAATGATACTATTAATTTAAACGATATTAACGATGTAAAGCTCTATATATTATTATAAACATTTATTTCTTTCAAAAAGTTAAGTATCGCATATGATGAGACAGATTCAAAAAGTTCTGAAATTTTTGATTTCAGGTTTTTAAAATCCAGCTTACTGGTTCTTGATACTGTATTGTTGCGAACACATGAAAACATCAGAATGCGATACGGATAACTCGTACCATCATTTTGTATCCATAGAGTATAAAATTTCTAGATTGAATCTCAAGGACAGTAAATTTCTGGCATGACATAAGTGTTTGTGATGTAAATATAAGAAAAAATAAATGATAGAAATATCACATGAATTATTTCATTATTCTTAAATTGAATTGGAAACACTTGTCAGTTATTTTTCTCCTTGCATTCTTTTGAATCAATTTGGTCCTTTAAATTGGATTGCTTGTAGTCTATGCAATTTGATATATATTTTCCACCTTACATAACATACATTGTATTTGTTTATAATTTTATGTGACAGCAACTCACATTATTTATTAATTTGGTGCTAACTATCTGTATATCATCATCCTAATTTATTTCTTACTTAAAAGAAATATTATACAAATGTACAAACCACGCATTGATAAATACCAATAATTCTAACAAAAAGGACCTAATTGCTAACTAAACCACTTCCGCTTACTCAGGGAAAGATAACTGATAACTTTCCATAATTCATTTCTAGTTCGACAATGCCCATTTCTTCTTGAGGTATACAGCATTCCTCATTACATTGAGGATTATTTGTGGGCACATAGAAGAGAAGACAATAGTATACACAAGCATTAAAATTTATTGCACTTACATGCAAAGGTCACAAGAATTATGACAATTAAGTTAATGCACATGATACTGTTCAATTTTAATTTGAGCAGAATTACAGAAATAGCATTATGGCAAACCAATTAATGTTTTAAGCAGGCATTTGACTGGGAAATCAATAAATTGGAGCAACTGGCACTATTCCAAATATATTATAACCAGAGTTATGACCTTTCATAGTAAGACTGATGTAGTAGATTCCACTTAGAAATAAAAGTATCAACTTTCTATCAAACCCATTAGTTTAAGTTGAAGATAGACATTTTAAAGCAAGAGTCAAATTAAAAGAAAATGGTTTGACAAGCAGAAATCTGTTTTTTATCAAAACAGCTTTTTTTCTGATCCACAGAGCTGATGAACAGAGCACGTCAAAATTAATGGTAATGCATTGACCATTTATAACAAACTGAACAAGAAAAGATTAATGCAAAGCATTAAATACCGCAGGATAGTGGTACCATTATGTGTACATACGTCAAAAGGGAACACTAAGATCTTTGCGGCAAAAATACTTCCAGCTGTATTGTCAAACCTGTTTTGACTTAATGGCGGCCTTCATGAGTGAGTTAAACAGTAATTACACAGTAACAGCCGAAAAGTTCAGCATGCAGAGACAATATCTGTCAGTAACTTACTACAGACAAGTACAAATAATTAACTTTTTACATCATGCATTTAGCACTTTGTATACGATTAACCCAATCTATAATTCTCAGCTTTCGCACTTGCTTATTTACCGCGAGTCTGTAGCAAATCTGTTGTCTGGTTCCCAGTCGTACTTTGTCAGGTAAAAGTACATCAGGCAAAGCATGATAATGGCTGCGCTCTATGAAGTGAGTTAGGTATTGGGTAAATATGTTTCCAATGAGCATTTCTCACTACACAGGCTTAAATCAAATGATCATAGTACAAGAATAACCGTGGATACATTTTTTAGGTGTTCAGTTACATCTATGCTAAACAGAGTATCTGAAATTCTAACGAGAATAATCCACGTCCGAATTGTGTTCAAGTGAGACATGTTTGTGTAAATCATTCGCTAAATATACGTGTTATCAGAAAAATCTAAATCAAATGACCTATATAATATCAAACTCCTACTAAAGTAACTATCGTCAGCAAATGATCATGCAAGATCAAGAAAACGTAATACATGAATAATAACTGTGGAGGAAGCTTTGATTCCTACTTGCCTGGCCCGATAACGATAGTGGTAAGGGGCAGGTAATCCAGGCTAGCAAATCTGTTCGCGGAGAAGTGCGTTAAATATGTACGGTACGTGTTTTTTAGCCTGAACCTCAATTTAGGGGAGCAGATATTTTACAATGTCTTAAAATATCAATTAAGGAAAAAATGCTCTTTAAAATGTCCCCCAAAAAGCACGAAATTTCATTGCATTATTATAAAATTAAAATATAATACAATTTCTCACAGTCAACATTTGTAAATAAAAAAGGAGGACACAGTTAAAAAATCATGAACTGCTCCTACCATGGTCATCAGATTCTGACTTCAAATCTTCCTATTTCATACAACAATATATATCAATGACCCCAAAAGGCATGTTTGAATAATAAAGTGTAGTCCAGAACTACCCTAGATGATGCTACAAAAAACTACTTGGTCTAGGTCAAATTGTTTCAGACAAGTTTATTCCAACAAGTTTTCAATATTAATCTTTCGAATCCTGTCAACTTTTAGCTTACTATTTAAACATTGTAGACGATGCTGGCATTGAAGTTCTAAATACAATGTATAAGTTACTCTGAAATATTTTCATCAGATTTCTATACATAACTCTATATGAAAATTAGTAGTCCAGACTAGAGATTACATTTGACAACTAGGGTGACATTTAAATGATATATCTATGCATGCTACTACAGAGGTTCTTGATTTAATAGTTAAGGCCACAACAAGTTGATCATATGCTCTACGGATTTTCCTGGAAAAAAAATGGGGCGAGCGAGCGAAGAATTTTTTTTAAAAAAAGTCTTTATTCAGTTGCTTTACATAGCGGCTTGGACCAACTTTTTGTGAGCGAATCCATAGAACATATGATCAATTTGTTGTGGCCTAACATTTTACAATAGTTATAACAAACATGAGCTACATACATAGAATAAAAATATATGCCCAAACAATGTGCTATAAGTCAAAGATCTGTGATTATAGAACAAGAACTACTTTGCATAACTGTTACATGCTTCAACTCGCGAAGGTATTAAAAGCCCAAGCTCCCAGGGTAGACACCCACAAATCCAAGATTATTCATTCATGAAAGGTCGAGGTGTTTCGAATGTGGTGGTATATTTCTGCCATCAGATAACCACATAATACATTCCAACTTTATCATTCACTCTCTTCACTAGAGCGTTAGTTAATAATTTGTCCATATAATCATATGTCTTCATCACTTTGACTGGATATACAGACCATCGCCCACTTTTCTTGTTCCACACTCTTTGTAATCTGAAGTACATTAATAAAATGGTTCAAAGTTTAAACTTATTGCTGCTTTTTTCTAAATTGACTTCAGACTTAGTTCTATTTCAAAGAAATGGTGCTTCAAAACTTGTTGAAAGTAGTCAGTGATACATACAACCAGAACTTCAAATCAAAGTTAGCTTTTGATAATAGCTTTTAATAAAAAACATTAAATAAATAATGAAGCAATAAGCTCTGTTTGTTTTAGTTGGGTTTAACTCCGTAGCAACACATGTTATACATCATATAATGGCGGTCAGTCAACCTACTTTCCCCTCCTGGATTTAGCTGTAAACCAAATACTAAGCACATACTTTTGTCAGTAACTGACAACTGCCCTACATAATTAAAAATCATTTGAAGGATAAAGAATGGCCATAAAATTAATTATGCAACCAAGTTCCACAAAAGTATACCCCCCCTCGTGAATCGAACCCATGATCCCTCGATCAGTAGACTTTCATACTTCCGAGCTAGCCGGGCGGCTTGAATCAATACTAAATACTTATTGATTTTACTCCCAAATCTAAACAAAATGCAACTGTAAAGAAACCTCTGGGAACAGTGTGTAGTAAGGATCAGTTTGGTTCTAGAAAACATAACGTACACAGATTTGTCGTCATTCAAGCTAATCATACCTAAATAGCTATCATAATTTAAGAGTAACAAAGTTAGAGGAGCTGAACTTGATTTGTATAGCTGGCTTTCAGAAGGGACAATTTAAAAGTTGTTTTTTTTCCAAATAAAATAACTTTATTAGCACACAAGGTACTGATTCCATCTTTGATATTTTTTTCTGAAACAGGCCTTTCCTATAAATCATTACAATGTCCATTTGCATGGGAAAGAATGAATGAACATTAACTCCAATCTCAATTAAATGATTAAAAAAAATGTGGATGAAGCAGTCTCAAAGTCGAATATTAAGAACCAGACACAACTAGGGAAAGCATACATACATACAATACATCATAGATTAGTTATTTTCATGAAAGAATAATGGAAAATGTACTTGAAAAACTATGTCAACAAGTCATTGTTTACCTCAATGATCCATAGACTTATCAGCATGCTTGTTGTGATCAATAGCTGCCAGAAGATTGCGTACTCTATATATGGGTGGCGTGTATGAAAACCGCTTACCAGCATACATTAGGATGTGTTGATTAAATCCTTCTAAGTATACAGTGCTTCTGAAATATATATTTTAGATAAACTGTACTGACACACATATTATAAGTCACTAAGTTAACTTGGGTTAAAATGACAGCATATGAAATGAAGGTGTGCTTATTTCAATCATTGACCAACTCAGGATGACAACTGGTTTGATCAAACCCACTATGAATACAAAATGATATCACATGGTTCATTTTTCGAGGCTTTTTTAAAAAACCAAGGCTCTTGAAGTCTACTTCAAGTACCACTATTCAGTCAACTCTTTACATTAACTTGCTTGTTCATCGAGTTACACACCAACTGTTAAAAAGCAAATATAATGCATTAAACATTTCAACTTGGATAGTTGAGAAGTATCAAATTTTTTAGTATTACAACACCAAAATATCATGTCAAAGAAGCTGCTTTATATCCGAATTAAAAGTCTAAATTCATTGTTCTTTTGGTTGTGACCAGGTTTATAGCAACAGATAAGACTTAATATGAGTCCACATAGGTTTGGATGCATTAACAGTATGACAAACTGCAAATACTTGCATGCAAAGAAGGATACCATAAATAGGATGTCATATATATACAACTAGAAATCAGAGGCACTCAAACATGGAAGAAAACATACCTGAAATTTAGATAATATCCAACATTGCCTAGCAGACGCTTGTCAAACACAACAGCAGCCAAGTACTTAAGTGTCTGACAATTGGTTTTGCATCCAACCATGGTTTATTTCTTTCCGTATCAGCCAAGGATCCATGCAGACAATGAGTCATACCCTTACTAGTAAGAGGGAGTATCCATTCATGTTCAATCACTATACGATACAGAACACTACACCAGATTCCCTGAAAAGAATAATGAATACCGTTTTGTATCAAGAATTAGGCCACAACAAGTTGATCAAATGTTCTACGGATTTTTCTGAAAAAAAAATGGGGCGAGCGAGCGAAGAAAAAAAAATATTCACTTGCATTATGTAGCGGTTTGACATAATTTTTATTTGCAAGCGAGGAAATAAAAATATTTTTTTTGTAAAAACTATCAAAATTAAGGTGCAAGCAAATCCATAGAACATATAATCAATTTGTTGTGGCCTTACTTGAAATAAGCTCAGCTAAGAAAATATGACACTGAAGATACTAATATGCATCTGACTTATCTTGCCGGGTTTAACACTGTAGCAACATATTGCATAGGTCATACGCCTTCCTTGAAAGGTTAAATCTGTGGATTAAGCTATTAACAAACTATTAGACGCCTACTTTCGCCAGAGAGTCACTACTGCCCTACATGATTTAGAATCAGTGGTAGGAGAGGGGATGGCGTAGAAAAAATTTCATGATCAAGCTCAACGAAAGTATGCCCCCTAGGAATCAAACCCTTGATAAACTTGAGAGCTACCAACTGAGTCAGCCAGGCAGCTGTATCTGAAATACTTGTAAATAATATATTGATACTATTTGAAATACTCCCATTTATTTCATTATGAATCTGATGCATTTCCTCAGTATAATGTATTCAGTTTTCATATTTCTTTCTTTGCAATATTTTACAAGCGTCATATAAATGATCAATGGAAAAAGTGAATTACCAATTTTCTACAATATTAAATATTTATCATAAGCAAACAAAAATATAGGTAAGCATGTTTGACACATCTGTCTAGTACCAGCTGAATAACAAAGACTTTTCTTGTCATGGTCTTACTAATGTTGAGGTCATTAAACTGTAATTAGATTCCATGTTGAACTCTGTGGTCAACATAAAACCAGCTTCTCTTACAGCAGACCTTGGATTACATTATTAAGCAAGAGACCAAACAATCCAAACAGTAGACATTGCTACAAACTTGGTGTTTGACTTTGCAATTACAACAGGTTAAATAAATACATATATGTAAGATACACATAAGCACGGTAATCCAATTTCACATTTTTTAACATACCATAAACTGAGAATAGCTTAGAGCTTCTTTGCAGGCAAACCAGAAATGGTTGATAATGTCTCTAGTGCACTGATGAAGAACACTGTTGCTTTTTTCTGAGCTACCTGAAACAAATATACCATCAAATATAAATACATGTATTTGCAGACAACTAACAAAGTAACTTCTGTTTTCAGTCACTGTATTCTCAGCCATTTATAGTCAAGTAGTTGAAAAAGTTTTCATATTTTAAGTCCCGGTGACCTCTATCATTGAACCTGGGGTCTCAAAATCAGTAAGACACACCTTCTGCCCAAGGGCTATCCACTCAGACAGACCGACGGTCAGACAGACAACAACATAACATAATAAAATTAAAGTAAATTCTATCTGAAATGTGGTGCATAAAAGATACACAGTCAGGTATACGTTTGGGAATCCAGAATCGTGTTACTTTAATTTCTTCATTTTTTTATGCAATTTGTTTCAAATTTTTAACAAATGTACATCTACATGTGATATGGGCATAACACTAGTAAATTGTCATCTGGATACCTGTACTAAACATATGTTTAATTTCAAGTCAAATTCCAAAATGAGAACTAGAATATTCCCATAAGAAAATGACTCCTCCCAAGGTATATCAATATTCAAATGCTACAAATGGGGATTTTCTCCCATGAGGCAATTCTCACACTTTTAATTTCATGAATTGTCATTTAATGATCTATGAATAATAATCATCTTTTAATAAATAATATGGTAACAAATAATAATTAATTTTAAATGAGTTAACCTGCTTCTATGAATACATTATATAGTTAAGCATATATATAGTATATATATATAGTATATAGTTCAACCCAGCTAGTTTATGCTCATTTTGCTGCTTTAAATTAAAACATAATTATTACAATATTGAGTATTTGCCCTCAATGTATTATAATCAGATCAATCAATATCTGAGAACTTAACCACTAATCTCAGATTATCTGTAATATGTATGGACTTGTGTCATACTATCTGATAACAATAGGTAGTCATTACAATCCGTAAAAAATGATTAACATGATGTAATAAATGAAAAATATTATGTTTGTAATTATTTATCATGGTTTTCATATATACTCATGATTGTAAATTGGCATAAGGGGAATTCTACTTTAATTTCACTGGTATACCCTTGTCAAATTTTTTTTGTAATATGTGCTTTCAAAACGATCAGTATTGGCACCTCATAAAAATGTGGGGTTTTTTTCTTTAACAAACAATTTTAATCCCATGTGTCTAGAAACTTTATGACACATTTTAGAAACTTATTTTCAAAAAATGCACATCTGAATAATATTTTGTGTAATTCGTATAAGTCTGTAAAAAACCACATTTGAAGTAAGTGCATAAACATTTGGGAAAAGCGTATTTATTGGATTTTTACAAAGTTTCTAAATAATTTCTAACGAAAAAAAGGGCATTGAAAAAAACACAGTATTTCCAAAGTGCCAATACTGTGTGCTTTAAAAGTACTTTATACAAACCTTTTGACAATGGTACTCAAACATATTTTTGATGGTTTTTTTTAAATATTCAAAATAAATATAAAAATCCACTGGACTCTTCACGCTGTATCATGCATTTTCTTTCAAAACTTAGAACAAATAAAAAAAAACAACGAATCAACAATTGTAAGAACTAATTAATCATATTTTTGTATGTAGTATTGAAAGTACCCATCGCATGACAAATGGAAAGAAAACAACAACAAATTCAAGAATAAATTCTTAGTCCATAATTCTAAATTATATGAGTGTATAAGAATTTCTGAAGAATCTTCTTTAATAAAACATCATACCTTCAGGCCACAGTGCTCAAAAATTGCCGAGTCATGCATGGACCCTGGCCATCTTGTAACTACATTCATAAATCTGCATGTGAATATAAATATGAATGATTAGTTAATACTCATAATCACACATGTACTGACTTTCCTGTATAAGATTTATATCTACAAGTCCTGTGACAATGTAATAACATATAATGATGTAATACTGTAGCTATCTTAAATGGGATGCTGTAAATGAAAATTTAAAAGTGTAGTACTTTGATAATTATTATGTTAACTTATAATTTGTTCACTGTTTTGGTAGCAAGTTTGTTTTTCTCAATTTTGATTTCATTCATTGTATTCAGTATAATATAGGAAATATGAAATATGTAATAAATGGGTGAATACACGTTTACCAAAAAAAAATAACCACATTTTGTTTTGTATATTATGAACACATTCAATTGTTGTACTTAATCATTGAATATCAATAACAATTTCACATTGGTTTGAATGCCTTGAGAAAAAATTTCTTACTGCATTTTCTAACAACATTATACTTCTTACAACACATTTGCGCCTATGGCTTGCACGGATTATTTCCACTCGCCAAACTATCCTCAATGTAAATTTGGTATTTCACCAATACAGGGCAAATATTTTCACCTAATTAATGATAGAATGAAAAAATAATCAAACATCTCAGTTCATTACCTCATGTCAGCATCAACTACTGCCTGTATATTTAATGAATGGTATCCTTTACGGCAAACAAATGCATCTTCACCATCTTTTGGTGCCATTATTGGTATGTGTGTGCAGTCGATCGCACCAATCACATTAGGTATTTGGCATCTAAGGTAAAAACCTTTCTTCACATTAATCAACTCATCATGACCTGGATAACTGAATATAAATACATATACGAAAAAAACAATAAAAAAATTATGCAAATTTTGTCAAATGCAACAGATTTGGGCCAAGTGTGTCTGAAAATCCTAAGGATGAAACATAGTAAATGGACACCACAGCATGCTTGACTATTAAAGGTGACTGGAAAATCAAAAACAAATTTTATTTGGAACATAGTAAGCATTAATGAAGTTTCAAATGGATCAAAAGATTCAGTGTACCAATCTGCACAGCATTGACTGAAAACTTAATAATGACACATTGAATGAATAAAATGTCATCAAGTTTTTGCATTGCTTAAATCAACGGGTTTACCTTACTTTAAAAACCCAAACAAATTATGATTTTTGTTCATGTTGATATTCATGTTATGCACGTTTTCATAATCAATTAAATTGTGATATTAATGTCTTCATAAGTAATTTATTTTTGGATAAATGTTTCAATACAGAACTGATACTCACTCAAAAGGGTCAACAAAAGATGAAGACAACTTTTTTTGAAACTCTAGGTCTTGACTCTGGTACAATGTGGAGCAATAGTCTCTTTTCTACAAATTCAAAACAAATATCATGTTACAGCCATGCTAATTGAATATTTATAAGCTTTGGCTATCTAACGCAAAGGTAAAACATCATTTATGAGATGACAATATATCAGAAACTAAGTAAATGTTAAATGTAGCATACAGTTTTTTAATTTAGTTTTATACCTATATCATATAATATATCACCTAGTTGGAAGTACCAAAAGTAGACAAAAACAAGTAAATCTGTGAGCTAATGCTCACTAGTGATACCCCCGCCAAAATCTAAAAATATGGGACAAACAGGAAGTAGATGAGCAAGGAGCATGAAATCGCTTTACACCACATGGGACTAAGGGATGAAGCAATATGCAAAGTATTAGGCTGCTGCATGTTATAGTTGCTGAGAAAACTGCGACGGAAATTTTGTAACGGACGGACGGACGCACGGACAAGGGTAAAACAGTATACCCCCCCCCCTTCTTCGAAGCGGGGGTATAATAAATAGAAAGAAACATAATCAGAAAGCATTTACATGTAATTTATGAAACATTAACTTACTCGGACATGTGCTTTCCTCAGAAGACTGTAAACTGTTCCACTCCAGACAGCTTGGCATCTCTATTTTATATGAAAAAAAATAATGTCAAGCAGATAAAATGTTATTCAATCTATATTTACTTAATAAGTGAAAATAAAGGTATGGTACAATGAATTTGTTCATAATAACTTAGAATTAATAATAAATACCCAAATCAATTTCAATTTTTCTAATTATTTCCTTTTAATTCACAAAAATCCATTAAACAAAAAAATATTAGTCTTGAGTAAGGAATTCATTTTTATTTTTTCTATGATCTATCATTCAGTGTTGATCATTTTGTGCCTATGTGGGTAAAGTTAAATTTGCAACAGCTGTGCCAATAACAAAATCAAACCACTATGTTCTTTCTATTTTTACATGATACTGGGGCAAACTTAAGACAATAATTTGAAATACACAAATCATTAGGGTTCTGAAAAAGAACAATATGTCTACCGATCATGGATATTTATATTTTATATTAAAGATTTCCTAGTTACCTATCTGATTCAGGCTCCGAGATTCCAGATACTGATGGTGTTGATAATGATACCCCACTGGACCCAGGCATAACATTCGTAGGTGTAGATACTGCCCTTACTAGTTAGGCAAGACATGACTTGGATGAGCCGTCTTTCACTTGCCTCTCAGTAAAAATACAAGGTTCAGTGTGTTTGTAACTAAAAAAATGAAACAAATACACCTTGTTCAATGGAATTAAATATGATTAAAACAAAGATCAGGGATAGTGTAATGATTATTCTAAAACAGAATAATTCTCTCCTACCTGCCCTTATTAGCATCTTTCTTTGCAGTTATAAACATTTAAGACATTTACCCTCAGATATGCCCTGCCCCTTTTTTCTGCCTCCCTATCCCTATCTGGGTTCTGGAATAATATCTACAGTGTATGTTTACAGAGTACTCCATACTTATCATCACTCAGGTATATTAGAGCCAATTTTGTCTCAAGCAGCTATAGATCATATTTAAACATTCATAGGTATTCAGCCTTTTAACATGTCATAAAATATAAAAGAAATTTCAAGCAAACCCCTATAATACCGATACAACTTTAATTCTGGTGCGATCATAAAATCCAATGATTTTTGTCAGTTGTTGATCTTAAAAAACCAACATGTGCTTAGATCTTTTATGTTATTATATAGGCAATATTTTGCAAGCATGAATGAACATGGAAACATTTCTTGTGCATTCTATTCGACTTACCTTCAATTCAATCAAATGTGCATTAATTCCATTCATATCCCTGACTGCACAAACAAATTTCCCATTAATTTCCTTTGTTTACTTCCAAAATCAAGTTTGCCTAATACTGAGTAACTGACTTCATTTTTGTTATCGTCACAAGTCATGAACTAAATTTGCTTACGTGAATAGGTCACTATAACTGATAAGAACACCTGTAATATAGGGGGCCTTGTTATGTCTTGACTAACAACCTTGAACTTTCATCTTATAGTCATTTATAAAAGCATGACAATTTATTGGATGTTAGTTATGTCACTCAGTGAGTCAGGCAAACTCAAAACAAACTTAACTAATGCTAGGTTTACATCTGGCCACGATCTCCCCGATTAGCCAGAGGCTAAAAAATCGGGGAGATCTACGATTAAATGGTATACTCCACGTTCTGTTACGCTTCCTTACGAAATCAGCACGTTTTGTTGCGCTCTACTGCGCTTTGCTACGATCAAGCCCAGGATTTGCCTCACGTTCTGTTACGCTTTGTTGCGATCAACACGATTGGCTTCCACGCTCCACCACGTTCCGTTACGTCCTGTTAAGATCTTCCACGACAAAGCAGCTTTGTTGCGATCTCCTGCGATTTGACCTACGATTTGAGACAAATGACCACATTTTACGTCACGATTTGATATCTAAACAAGAAATAATTCTTTCCCAGCGACGCGGGATGAAAAAATGTGTCCACGCTGGTCCCGATCTGTTGCGATTGTACTCCACGTTCTGTTACGCTTTGGTACGTTCCGTTACGTTTTGTTACGAAGGCCACGCTCTGTCACGATTAGAAAATGAATCGGGGCAATCGTGGTGAAATTTAAGTTTGATTTAAAATCTGTCCCGATGCCCACGATGTCCCCGATTCAACCACGTTCCGTTACGCTCCCCCACGTTCACCCCGATTCGACTCCACGCTCTGTTATGTTCGCCACGATGCTCTGGAATCGGAGACATCGTGGTAATCGTGGCCAGATGTAAACCTAGCTTAACATTGATCAGTACAACTAGTACTACCATGGACAAGAATAACATAGATACAAGGATTTAACCCTTAACAAGCAAAGGCAATCAAAAGACCCCCTCCAGACAGATATTATCCATTCATTTCTTTGCTTCCTAAAGTTAAGTAGTAAATTTTCCCAAATGAAGAGAAACGTGCTCCCAGGATGTATACCGACTTTAAACCTGTTCCAAACATTTCAACTTTGGGACTAGTAAACATACGATTTATTGACATTTTTCATCAAAAGAAACGTCGACTCATGAGTGCAACGATCTGATCATTTAAACAAAAAAGGATTCTGAATTTCTGAGTTTTTGCGGCCCCCTTGCACGACTTCGAAGTTCTTGGTTCGAAACTGCAGGAGGCCGAACTGTAACTTTTAATCATTCGATTGAGCAGTAAAATCACATCAAAAACAATTGAATGACAGGAAAATATATTTTTGGTGTCAATAAATATGCCGTGTTTAAAGAATTTGTCCAACAAGAAAAAATTAAAAACAAACCTGTCAATCAAGAAAGTGGCCACCTCCCTGTCGGTTTTTAAACGTTGTTCTGATTTTTTCGCGTCCCAACGTCGTTTCTCGGGATGCGTTTTCTCGTAAACAGTTTATCCGAGTCGACTGGTAAAGAGTTTTCGAAATGCAAGTAGTCCGTCATTAAGCTCCGCCTACAATCTGTCTACTTTTTTTCAAACATACATGAACTCTACGGTATGACTAAAACACGGAATGGAGATTTTGAGACGAAATGGACGAAATGGAGATTTCATGGCGAAATGGAGTTTTAATAGTCTAATAACTTTTTCTCTCCAATGATAATAATCATTTTGCTTACTGAAAATGAACATAAGTATAATGTACTACACAAATATCGATAAAATTATAATAAATGTTTTACTTAGAATGATTTATTGCCGAATTCCTACAAATTATCGTACCAAAGTCCATTTCGTACTCAAATTGGAGACGAAATGGAGTCTTAATTGTTTAATAACTAGTTTTTTCCAATGACAATGTTGACTTTGTTTACTAAGAATGAACATTTATATAATAAACTACACAAATATCGATTAATATTTAAAAAATGTTCCATTAAGTTGGAGTTATGACCGAATTTGTACAAGTTATCAAACCAAAAGTCCGTTTCGTACTCGAAATGGAGACGAAATGGAGCCTTAATCGTCTAATAACTATTTTTTTCCAATGATAATATTGATTTTGTTTACTGAGAATGAACTTTAATATAATAAACTACACAAATATCGATTAACATTTTAAAAAAATGTTTCATTAAGTTGGAGTTATGACCGAATTCCTAAAAATTATCTAACCAAAAGTCCATTTCGTACACGAAATGGAGTTTTAATTGTTTAGTAACTTTTTTTCTCCAATGATATTGTTGATTTTGTTTACTGAGAATGAACATTGATATAATAAACTACACAAATATCGATTAAGATTTAAAACAAATGTTTTACTTAGATTGATTTATTGACGAATTCCTACAAATTACTAAAACCTAAGTCCATTTCGTACACGAAATGGGGACGAAATGGAGTCTTAATTGTTTAAAAATTTTGTTTTTGCAAGTAAAATACAAATCTGATTTCATTGTACAAAAATATGATACAATAAACTACACGAATTGCGAAAAACAATAATAGAATTAAAAAGATGTATTACTAAAGTCCAACTCAACAAACCAATTATGAGCAAAATGGACCACGAAATGGAGTCTTAATTATTTCATAACTGTTTAACAGCAATTACATTACAATTATAAGGCACGGACAATGATAGATATGATACAATAAACTAACACAAATTCTCCATTGCGTGTTTTAGTCATACCCCGATAAAATACCCAAAAATGATATAAATAATTAGTAAGTGGAATATTTTACCTATGTCCTATCAAGCGAATCTCCATTTGGAGCAGTCATTGGCGAAATGGAGCTTTAAATGTTTAATAATTGTGTTATAGCAATTAAAATTCATATTAAGTTGCGTTTTAATGAAAATCCATATAATAAATTTTACGCATAGCAATTAATACCTAATAAACATTTAAGTTTGTACGATATATTACCGAATTTTCAAACGAAAGTCCATTTCGTACCTGTAATGGGCCAATTAATTACGATACAGAGTTCGGCAACGCATTGCATCAACGCGGTTTTAAAATGGGAGGAGTTACTACTATTAATTAAGCCAATGAAAAAATTATTTAATCAATTCGATGTAATCCGATAATAATCGCACCAATCCACGCCGAGATAAAAAAAACATCAAATGATGTTATATAATCTTTATATCAATGACAGTAAGTTATTGATGACAAAAAACTTTTATTAAGCTAACATTTAAGTAAACAATTGTCCTTAGAGTAATTATATATTTACAATAGAAATATTTATACATTAGTAAATAAGTGTTACAAATAACGGTTCACTAAAAGAAAGTTTTACTCTTACAATTATAATTGCATGCATATTGACGATTGTTCTTTTGTATGATGAATAAGTTTGTATTGTATTTACAAACTTTCACACTTCGTTTGTAATTAACCCAGAACGTGCAATGTTGATTCCGAATAAAAACAATTTATTACTAGTTACATCGGAACATTCTTAGATGATTATCACAATTACGTTGCTGACGAAATGGAGATGTAAATAAAGAAATCTTCATATCGTTGTACATTTAAATTCTTAAATTGAATTAAATTATTTTTAAGACAGAATATGAGTAGTGCGTGCGCGGCTCATTCCAGGGCCACTCATTCATTTGAGTAGATCACGTACCGCCTTTATCAGGGCCACTCATTTACCTATTTATGTTAATAAATTGTTTATTTTCAAAATAGGAGTACTTTAAATCAGTGGGCACTATGTACAGTTTAACCTTTTAAGTCACTGGGTATAATATGAGTAGAACGCGTACGGCCCTTTTCAGGGCCACTCACTCACCTGAGTAGTACGCGTACCACACATTATTATGACCCAAATTTTTTTAATTAGTGGACAGAAAATAGTCAACGATCGTCCGAAGCCCTACGTGGCATATGGGCGAGCCTAAATAAACACTTATATATAGATAGTTGTACATTTTTGCCATTCTTGTTCCCAGAGTCTAGTATTGAGAATCCGACTAGATTCTGGGAACGAGAATGATTCTTGCCAGAGATTTCGCATAGAATTATACAGATTCAGATTTTTAATAATCTACATTTTTGTAAAATAATGCTGTAACAGGGTAATTATTTTAATATCGTATTCATAGACATATTAATAGTCTCTACATTGTCTACATTGTTAGGTACGTATATTTGAAACAAGGGAGACAACTTAATAATCTCAAATTATTATTAGTTTGTATGAGTTATTTCCCTTTAATTTGATGTCGCGGGAATTTATCATGCATATTTAGTGATTTTAGGCAAAATTACATAAAAACTGGTTTAGGCCTAGTTGTTGAACATTCTTTTTGTGAAATAACTCAGAAAGAGCCGGTAGAAAATATAAATTATAGAGATAATTTTATTAAATCTTGAACTTCATATTTTTATTTGATTTATTAAAGATGAACACATGGAAAGCGGACAATCAATAATAGCACATGGGGGATCTCAATAATATTTCATTTTAAATATCTTTTACTTTTTGTATTGGTTATTTTATCGCTGTTCATTCTCATTGAAATGTATTTGTATTATAATTGCTGTAAAACAATTATCTAATAATTAAAACTCCATTTCGCCAATGTCTAGTCCATTCCGTCCAAAATTCTCCATTCCGTGCTCAATTTGTTGACAAAATGGAGATTGTTTGTCCGCCATCTTGTTGTGACTACACTGTGACGCGGAAATTCGGCCCCGTTTCACAATTTGGACAGTTTGCATACTTGCGTATAAACATTTTGTAATAATGTATTAATTTGTTTCATTTATTGTCGTATCAATAGATGGGGACACGGAAGGATTCCACCACGTTGGTGTGGCCTGGATGCCATTTATTATCAAAAGTATTAAATAAAACGGCATTAAATAATAGATAATAATAATGTTTTTGGCAACAAATGGTAACTGAACGCGCTATGTAAGTTGGTATGAAGGTAGTTTTTATTTACTTTTATCTAATTCCATCACTAACGGAATGGATATTCAATTAAAGATATATTCATGTCGTGGTTCATATTAACCAAGAGTTATGCAGTTATACAGATTTATAAAAAATATAATAATAATAATAATAATCTAGATGTTTGCTATGTAAAACAAATGCAATTTGAAATAATTATTTATGACAAAATTCGTGGTAGACGCAATGGAGATTCCATCTAATGTATTCATTTATTATAATATTTTCTTACCATACAGAGTTAGGCGTTTCCATATAAAAAACTGACGCAACACTTCAGTGCGCTTACACAAGTGGGCGGAGTTACGTTTAGTTTAGCGAATGAAACATAATATCTACGTCATGTGATAACATGCGAATCAATCCACGCTAATAATAATTAAAATGATCATGGTTCATTTTGTCTGCGAAATGGATATTTATTAATAATAATTAATGTTTATTAATCAAAATATATATTTTATTCTTCATGACTAAGGTATTTTTATTTGTGGCTTTTTATAATCACTCAATTGAAATTGTATATTTTTCCAATAATTAGTTCTCCATTCAACCGTCCATTTTGCCAACGAAATGGACATTTTGTTTGAATTTATCCTTAAAGATAATGTTATTTATATATTCGCAAATGCAGAATAAGTTAAGTATTTTTGTTAAATGATTGGCGGCCAACGTTTTTTTTCGTTCAAATTATATAACAAGAATATTATCAACTGTAATTGGTATTTTTAAACTTAATCATGTTTGAAATAAATCGCTTCAATTTATATCTTATCATTATTCATCGATGTCTGCCACATTCCGACAAAATTCCCCATGACTAAAACACGCAATGGAGATATTGTACAATATCTTATGTGTTTTTGTATATTTTACTAGACGATTTAATATGTATTAAAATAATTGTTTGTACACAACAATATTTTTATATCTCAAGTTCTAAGATTGGTTTGATAAGTTGACATCGTTAAGATCTCCCACTTACTTGGATGATGAGTATTCCTCATTCCCTGAAAAAGTATCTGTTCTGTTTTGCTTACAAAATGGACTTAAGTTTGAAAATTTGTAAGACTTCGGTCACATCAAATTCTTAAAATTATTTCTAATAGATTTTTATATCTATTGTGTGATTTATAATATCATTTTTTCATTAAAAATAAACAAAATTAGTAGTGCAGTTGCTTTAAACAAATAAAACTCCATTTCGCCAATGACTGCTCCATTTTGTCAAAGATTCTCCATTTGTTTGCGGCTACGAAATGGAGTTTCAAATAATGAAATATTGATTTAGTTGTCCATTTTGCCAGAGACTTCGCTTCTTGATTTATATATAACATGTATTTTATTACGTATCTCAATAGTAAATTTTTTAGATCTTTAAATTGTACTTATTTTCATTATCAATCAAGTTAATCTGTATTTAATTGCTACATGACACAGTAATTAAAACAATTATAACTCCATTTCGCCGATGTCTGTTCCATTTCGTCTCCACTCTAGTACGAAATGGACTTTGGTTTGATAACTTGTAGAAATTCGGTCATAATTCCAACTTAAAGAAACATCTTTTTAAAATGTAAATCGATATTTGTATACTTAATTATATTAATGTTCATTCTCAGTAAACAAAATCAATATTACCATTGGAGAAAAATAGTTACTTAACAATTAAAACTCCATTTCGTGTACGAAATGGACTTTTGGTCTAATGATTTGTAGGAATTCGGTCATAACTCCAACTTAATAAAATATTTTTTAAATGTTAATAGATATTTGTGTAGTTTATTATATTAATGTTCTTGAACATTCTCAGTAAACAAAAACAATATTATCATTGGAAAAAATAGTTACTTAACAATTAAAACTCCATTTCGTCTCCATTTTGTGTACGAAATGGACTTTTGGTTTAATGATTTGTAGGAATTCGGTCATAACTCCTAATTAATAAAACATTATTTAAGTGTTAATAGATATTTGTGTAGTTTATTATATCAATGTTCATTCTCAGTAAACGAAATCAATATTATCATTGGAAAAAAATAGTTATTAAACAATTAAAACTCCATTTCGCCATAAAATCTCCATTTCGTCCATTTCGCCTCCAAATCTTCATTGCGTGTTTTAGTCATATCCTGAACTCTACATGATATAGACAGACATAGCAAAATGATAAAACGTGTATTCGGGTGGTCATTCAGTTAAAGCCGCGGCGGGCCCCTATTTATGTGGTCTACTAATATCAAGGGACTCAGAGGACCCAACAAGTAAATCAAAATCTGTTTTGTTTCGTGAGCGAAGTTGAAACGCATGCAAAAGCTCGATACAAAATCGTACAGACATTGTGTTTGAAAGGACTGCATAAAAAATTAATATCTAACAAAATATTTTCAATCGTTGGAGTTTTAAGTCTTTCTGGGTCGAAAAAAATTGATATGAATGGTACACAGGTATTGAATAAAGTTTTAAGTATGAAACTCAGAATAAAGACCCCGAATGCAGTGTTTACAGAAACTCTTTACAAACTTGAACGGAAAATTGCAAATCTGCAATATTTTAGTAAAATTGGTAAAGAGTTTTCGTTTGGCAAAAAATAGAATAATTATGGGACTCAGGTTCTAAAAAAACGATAAATATTATAATAATGAGCTTGAATAAAGTGTATACAAAAACTCTTTGCAAACTTGAACGGAAAATTGCAAATCTGCAATATTTCTAGTAAAATCGGTAAAGAGTTTTCGTATGGCATAAAATGAAATAATTATGGAACCCAGGTACTAAAAGAAAAACTTTCTAGATGAATATCTATATATAATAAGAAACCAAACTAGATGTGTGCATAAATCCAATTCAAAATTCAACAAAAATTGCAACCCCTTTCAAGGTTAAATCTTAAAGAGTTCTTGTTTGTGTATAAAGTTTTTAGTGGACATTTTTTTAGTTAAATGTATGGAACACGGGCACTAAAAATGGTTTGTTCATAAAAATATGAACTTTGAAACCTAATGAAGATGTATAAAAAACTCTTTACCAATTTCAACTGAAATTGCAAAAAACGACCGCTTTAAGGTTAAGTCTACAAAGAGTTTTTGTTCATGTCTATATAGTTATTTCAGTGGACAAAAACTTCGTCCTTGCCCAGCAAACAAATGACGTCGTACGGACGTTAAATAAACGTTGGGTCCCAACGTCGGGTTGACGTCGCCCCATAGTTGGATTTGAAAGTTTTTTAGACGGTAGATTTCCGACGTCGTATTAACGTCTGACCCCGACGTCGTATCAACGTCGCCTCGTTGTTAGATTTTAAAGTTTTTTAGACGGTAGGTTCCGACGTCGTATTAACGTCTGACCCCGACGTCGTATTAACCTACGTCGTATCAACGTCATCTCACAGTTGGATATGAAAGTTTTTTAGACGGTAGATTTCCGACGTTTTATTAACGTCTGACCCCGACGTCGTATTAACGTTGCCTCGTTGTTAGATTTTAAAGTTTTTTAGACGGTAGATTTCCGACGTCGTATAAACGTCTGACCCCGACGTCGTTTCAACGTCGCCTCACAGTTGGATTTGAAAGTTTTTTAGACGGTAGATTTCCGTCGTCGAATTAACGTCTTACCCCGACGTCGTATTAATGTCGTATGTTGGTTGGATTTGACAGTTTTTTAGCCGTTGGATGACCAACGGATATACGACGTGGTACAATCAATATGTATCAAAGATAAATCCATCCAAAATCAGACCTGAATAAAACAATTGCATGACAAGAATCTATATACACGTAAAAACAACACAAATTAGTTTACCATTTGGTAATTTTACTTTTAATTTTGTTTGATGGTAATAGGATAAAAAATAAAATCACAATGAATACGACATTAAAATATACAATTAAATGTTACAATTATACATATAAATGTTTCGAACTAAACATGGTGATTTTTTTAATTAATTCATCTCACATTC
Organism: Mactra quadrangularis; assembly: GCA_025267735.1. Lineage (NCBI taxonomy): Eukaryota > Metazoa > Mollusca > Bivalvia > Venerida > Mactridae > Mactra > Mactra quadrangularis. Next base: position 45,062,233 of record CM046299.1, on the reverse strand, counting down.
ATAATGTCTAATAAAAAACACGTTATCAACACTTGTTCTAAGATACTTGTAACATAATATAACGTTAGTCCATATAGTTTCTACCAAGTTTATTTGTTCTACTAAACATATATGTTACAGCGCCCAACACTCAGCCAGGTATTCCCACTCAGTGCTACTCACAGCTGAGTGTCTAGGAACAACCTTCCTCTCTGGCTAGTAAACTTAAACTCTCCAACTATCCAACTTGATAGTTGTTATATTGACCAGTCTCAACTTGACCATTGATAACTGATAAGGGGTGGACTGTGTTGTTTGGTTAGTGATATAGTATTATATCACACCACTCATTTTCTTCAACATTTTTTTTTTTGAATTTCCTGGCTAAGTGTTGTGGCACTTAAAACATTACAAAACCAATACATGATATCAAATACATAATTATAAAACACGTTATATCTAAAACATTAATCTTTTGAACTTTCGATAATAAATACTTCAAATTGCAAATTAGATAGTTAATTTTGTTATGTACAGTATTAAAGTGTCAGGGATTCTTTGAATGAATCGAATCATTAAACTATATTAAACTATATACTGTAAATGTCTGTACACATGATCATTCAAGTCCAATAACTAATTTTTGCTATGATTGAACTCCTATATAACGTCTCAAAATTACACATCGTGGGTTGAAACAAAATAATCGTTAAAACTTCCAATTCTTATGTTAAACTTAAATGTCTATAACTTATTTGAATGTAAACAGTTAAAATTTGGATATAACACACGATTTTTAAAACTTGTTTAAAAGTAATGAAGGTGTATTCTTTAACTTGGCTCACGACGAATTTCGGTGACTGACAGCGTCCCGAAACCCTTTTTTGTGATAATCTGCAGGTGAAGTCCATCTGACATTTCATCATTGAAAACTGTTTTCTGTGACATATGTACATTGTTCACCATAACTCATATGTGCTGTTAGTTCCACTTTACTTAAAATCAATTATTTTTCAGTAGTTCGTATAGATGTATTCTAATTTGTAAATGTTCAATCTATATTTGAAACAATCAATTGGCAATATAAGCAGTTCAGCACAACATAATAGCGATATTTCGTTGTGATTATTCATCAGTTCATCTGTCATCATTTAGGGGAGGTTGTTGTTTCGTTTTGTCATGCCTCATCTGGACCACTAGTTTATCAACTGTCATTTTCATGGAAAGGGCATTGGAGTTTGTTAACACTGTTCATCAAACCCATACATATATTGCATAATCGACTGGCAGTCAATTAATTTAAATTATACTCAATAAATTTATGTGTAAACTCGTCTTAGCTTGAAATTCTAATTTGTAAAAGTGCTTTAACTTCAACAATGCGTTACATTCTAACATTTTACAAACAAAGTAAATATTTACAACAATATAAAATCATTAAACCCAAGTATTCAATAATAATAACAATGCAATCGATAAAAGTTAATAAAATGTGATAAGACTATCTAAGTATGTTTGCACTTGCACGACTGCACTAACAAGATCAATAAATTTACTAATAATTCTTATCTATGACCAATGGTCAACAATGAAAACTTAACTAAAACTGATCGCTAAACGCGCATCAACTTGTTCTTCACAATTGACAAATAAATGTCACAAGACTTAACCGTCTTAATTTGCATATAAGATTAATTCCTATCACTTTACATAGTCATTGTTAAAAGTGAAAATACACCAATGAAAATGAATTGTGTTACAACAGATAAACTCTGTTAGATTTATACTATATATAAATCAATATCAATGTCATAGAAACATGATATCACGCGAAAACTCGCAAACCTTGGCATGATTGAATAAGACGCAACATGCACGCAATTACAAATAATAAAAATTATTGTCATTACTTTCGTAGATAAACTAATAGCCTCTTTTACTCATGATCAATAATTCTCAGCGATATACTCGCAATTTATACCCATAAAATAATCTATACCCGTAAAAATAATGACCAGCGATATACTCGCATTTACATCCTATAAGAATAATGTCCAGCGATATACTTGCAAGGAAATTTACCATTAAATCTTTTCTCATAGAATATCTAGGCTCCGTTGCCTAATACCTAACATTCTCAGTTTATATCAAACCGCATAAGGTATTTCGAAAGTACGACCTTATATAACAATTAGGCATCATTTCTTCTAATGAATGCTTTAAACTTTAATTCTTGAACAAGACCACTCGTCTTTCTAATAGGTCATTGTACGTACATTTTAAAGGTTGTCATCATATGCAACACTATTGAATCAATTGCTTGCATATAAAATTAATGTCTAGTGTTTCACGGCGACAAAAACATATTGCCGTAGAGTGTTAGATTCTTTACTCAGCAGTGTTGCTATCTGCTACCATTACGTAATCAAAAACATTTCCTTCCCTCCAATTACTTATATAGCAACAAAGTAAAACTTTTCAGTACTTTCGTTTTTGATTCTAACCTGCAATATGTGTATCCTACCATTACTACACTGCAATATGAATCGCAAACATTAGCATTGATGACAAGTCTAAAAATGTAAACCATGAGCCTCATGTATCATCAAAATGTGTAATAAAATTTATCTACGAGACTAACCGTCCTAATAATATAAAACAATAATTTAAATATAAAAACACTAATTCAATAAGCGTATTTCTTTAACAAGACTATTCAAAAGTGTTAAAACGAACGTATTACCACAAAGCAATGCTTACATTACATTACATTATCATGTACTTATTGGTTAACATGAAATTTAACCCAAATACAGTGCGACTAAACAATAGTATTTTGTCACCATTACATATGGTTTACCTTAAATATTACTACTGATACATATGAATACTGCAATTAAAATACTAATTCGGATTTTTTTTAGGCAACAATTGTATTTGACAACTTGCATCAGTTGTAGGTACCTGTTCAAACAGTGTACAAATTGTAGTTTTATGTAAATATTGTAAATGATGATATAACTAAATGAAACTGACTGTTGATAAACATGTTTACATAAACATCTGTCAATTTAATATATTACTTAAAAATTTGACTTCTTAAATTGTGCAAAAATGCCGTAAGAACATATGGTTCTGATCTGTTATCATCAATGGTGTTATGATCCATTAAACCGTTAATCATGGTTGGACTTGTACTTGTCTTTGGTTGTGCACATATTGGAAATGTCGATAACATTACGTTGTTATCATACTGATGTTTCATAACTTTGTTTGGACTTCTCTGTTTATTGTAGTGTTTATTGTTAATTTGATAACTGACCGTACACCTTTTATCTTTACTATTGAAATGACTGCACAAAGATTTATTGACATCTGTACTGTGCTTATTTGATTTATCATTGGTTCTTATGACTTTATTATTGACATGTGCTGATTTGTTTCTGGTAAACCCTGAACGAACTGTTGGCATCAGTGGTTTATTGTTTGCACTATATGACCTTTCCTGTCTATTCTTGCATCCATTGTGTGTGCTCGAAGGTTTACTGTATTGATAACCTTTGTTTACCTTCGACTTCAAAGTGTACGCATGTTTGTGTTGCTTTCGCATTTTCTTTGTACACGGCAGATTTCTGTTTGACCTTTGTAAATCAATGTCTTGACCATTTGGTGACGTATAGCTTGATTCACCTTTGGATATGACAGATATTGACTGCAATGAGTAATCATGGTGTACAATTCTACCCAATGTGCAGCCTCTTTTTAAAACAAGAGTTTGGTTTGAATTGTTTGCAATACACACAGATATGACGTTTGAATTATTTTGTGCATATTTGTATTTTAGATTGCACTTTGCACCTGTGATAAAAGATGTTTCTATAGAACAAATTTCGTACTGATTTTCCGTCAAATTACAACGTTGCTTGACTTTTCCAAAAACTTGCTGAGCGGAAAACGGTTTTATATTAACAGCTTGTTTGAGCCTTACAATTGAACTAATAACATTGTCCGATTGCATAGGGACCTGTTCTATTTTTATAATCAAACAATTTATGTCAAAAAATATTCGGCAAGTATGTTCTTTCAAAAAATCGTTTCCTAAAATTGCATTCTTTGTTGTGGTTTTGACAATATAAAATGGATACTCAAATTCACTTGACCCTAAAACGAATTTTACATAAGCGACCCCAACAACTTGAATTATTTTCCCATCAACAGTTTGTAAATTATTATAAGATTTCTGAAGTACGGGTTTTTGCTTTAAGGTATCAAATATTTTATGATTTAACAAAGAACAACAACTACCAGAATCAATGAGTGTTCGAACATTACAATTGCCAAAATTTAATAATATTGAATTTGGAGTTAAGTCCCCTGGTAACATCGTTTAATGATCTTTTAAAATGTAGAACTAAAATTAGTTTAATCTAAAGAATGAAAACTCGATAAAATGCTAAATATATATGTTCGTACGCAAACAATTTCTTTCATTGATCATAAAATAAAATTTAACATAATTAAATCTGCATTAAAATTTTAATAGTACTATAAAGCACCATCATAAATTAAACTTGCCAGTTTACTTTTGCAATGATATGTCAGGATCTCAAAACAAGTGGAAACAACTGACCTTTTGATATATTCATCTGGTAAGCACGGTACACCATCATCTAAATACACAGTAAAAGTTACATAATGTCCTCGTCACGTAATTTCAGATAAAATAGAGTGTTGTACTTGTAAAACAGAAAAATATTCAGTCCACATTACACTCTGCATTTTTCATGGTACACATAACATTAAAACATGTTTTGTTGTTTTTCTCCAATAATATACGATCTCTTGGCACGTGATTTTACTAGTATAAGTGTCAGTATTTATCATTATGTCCGCTACATCCACAGTGAATCTCTGGTCACTGGCACCACAAAGAGGGTGTAACATAATATAACGTTAGTCCATATAGTTTCTACCAAGTTTATTTGTTCTACTAAACATATATGTTACAGCGCCCAACACTCAGCCAGGTATTCCCACTCAGTGCTACTCACAGCTGAGTGTCTAGGAACAACCTTCCTCTCTGGCTAGTAAACTTAAACTCTCCAACTATCCAACTTGATAGTTGTTATATTGACCAGTCTCAACTTGACCATTGATAACTGATAAGGGGTGGACTGTGTTGTTTGGTTAGTGATATAGTATTATATCACAATACTATATCGGTATTACTGGCCTTTAAAATCGTAGCTCAGACAATACACTTATTAAAAATATTGAGTTAAGATTAAATGAAATACTGAAATCTAAAATAGTACATCTCTGCTAGATACTAAGTCATATGTGCATACATGGAAATGAAAAAGTAGACGATATTGCTAAAGAATATTTTAACCTTCAACCAGTACATGTCAAGTTACCAAGTACCGCCTTCAAATGTTCAATCAATACGTTAATTAAGTCAAAATGGCAAACAATGTGGATTAATGCTGTTCGTTTGTTTGTTTGTTTGGGTTTTACGGCGCACCAACACAGAAAGGTCATATCGCGCCGAACACAATCAATGATACTATTAATTCAAACGAAATTAATAATGTAAAACTCTGTGTCTTATTATAAACATTTATTTCTTTCAAAAAGTTAAGTATCGCATATGATGATTCAGATTCAAAAAGTTCTTGAAGGGAGTTCACTTTAAAAAGTTTGTCACGAATGTATTTAAGATCCTGACAGTCAAGGTGAACGTGTTTTACATTGAAATGCTCGTCACATGGAATACATGTAGGTGCTTCCTCTCTTTTGAGAAGGTATGAATGTTTCAATCTGGTATGACCAATCCTACATCGCGTAATCACTATTAATCTCGGCGATTAAAAAATATTGATGACGAAGATGAACCAAAGACGGGCTTTATGTCATGTAACTTATTAAATACAGCATTGTTCCACATTGTTTGCCATTTTGACTTAATTATCGAATTTATCGAACATTTGAAGTCGCTGCGTGGAATAATGCAATATGCAATAAGGTACATGACATAAAGCCAACCCTTGATTCATCTTCGTCAATTATATTTGCTAGTTGACGTGTGCCATAAAACCCCAAATAAACAAACAAACATACCATTGCTTAAAGCAAGTATGTACATATCACAAAGGGCAATGTGTAAAAGATTTCTTTTCTCCCACAAAAGTTAAATATATCATCAGAGTGGAGGATAAAATGTACATTCAACTTAAAAAAAATACTAAAAATTCTTAAAAAATAGAACAAGTGTTCTATAATAACAGGGGTGTAATTTCTAAAAATAATGATCCGGAAAATCGTTCCTGAATGTTCGTGTAGATCATCTAAACACAGTAGTTTCCATTGACATAGACCTTGCCTAGTTCTGAAAATATAAGAAATTGGCTTACTAAAAAATAATAAGGGCAAACAGACCTCATGCCGCTTAATTAAAGAAAATGGTTGAGTTTTAGCAGTATCATTTCACTCAAAGTAAGTTCTTATTGATTATTTTTCGAATGATATCTGCAAATTTCAACCATTTAAGCGGGATAATCTACTAAAACACAAATAAAACTAACGCATTTTTAAAGAAATGCCCTTTAATTTCTTAGCAATTTGACTTTTCTACGTCGAAAAACGCCAGTGCTATTAGCGCTTGGATAATTTTGTTTTCTATGTCCAACAAATCCAGTGCATTCAGCGCTTTGATCATTTATGTTGTCAAACCATACTTTCATGTCTCTTTTTGTCTTCGATAAATAAGAAAATGGGTGGGTGCGCTCAAAGCTTCATGTTGGCATACAGCGTCGTGCCATAAATGATCAACTTTTTAATTGCGTCAACAAAGGTACACAAGGCATGAAACTCAACAAAAACATAAAACTCGCTTACCTCGTCAATTACAATCCATTGAAGTTCGTTCTCGTTGCTTCTTAATGAATTTGTCATGCAAGGTCACGAATTGTTTTCAACACCTTCTGGATCTCGTCAACTCTAAGTCAAGACATTTCTTGAAACGATGCTTTCCAAGTCTTTAAAACATCCCGGACACGCCGATTACTTTTAATTCCTTTTGGTATCACTAGAAATGTCTTTGCCGTGATGAATAATTTAACCCCCCGTTAAATATCAACCTTCTAGAAAAAGCGACCACGCTACACAGAAGTTCTACACTTATGATTCAGGAAAGTTTAAATGAAATGACGTCATGATAGTGAAAATCAATACAGAGTAAAAGCGCGCGTGTAATCGTCGTGGCGTTTTGGTTATTAAGGATTTTTCTCATTTATTCACTTTTCTTCATAAAATACATGAAAATAGTTGTTTATGTTTCGGACAGCACAAAATAGTTTATTTATCATTTATATAAATATTTTTAAACCGTCAACTAAATTCAAACGTCAAAACAACGTCGCTTTCCGACGTTGGATCGACGTCATGATTTAGACGTTAGGTTAACGTTAATTCTGATTACCTTTATAAGCTGATCAATCACATTACATAAAACAAAACATTGTACGATATTATACGATTATATCCACAAATATAACATATGAAAATTTATAAAACCATCAAACCCAACGTCGACACGACGTCGACTATTGACGTTGGGACGACATCGTGTTTCAGACGTCGAGTTGACGTTGGATTGTGGTTTGCATTGTCGTGACGGAAATCCAATGTACTAATGACGTTGTATCGACGTAGATTCGTGACGTCGGGACGACATCGTGTTTCAGACGTCGAGTTGACGTTGAAATGTGGTTTGCGTCGTCGTGACGGGATTCCAACATTTAAATGACGTTGTAGCGACATCGATTCGAGAGGTTGGGACGACATCATATTTCAGACGTCGAGCTGACGTTGAATTGTGGTTTGCATTGTCGTGACGGAAATCCAATGTACAAATGACGTTGTATCGACGTAGATTCGTGACGTCGGGACGACATCATGTTTCAGACGTCGGGTTGACGTTGAATTGTGGTTTGCGTCGTCGTGACGGGATTCCAACATTTAAATAACGTTGTAGCGACGTCGATTCGTGACGTTAGGACGACATCGTATATCAGACGTCGGGCTGACGTCGGATTGTGGTTTGCGTTGTCGTGACGGAAATCCAATGTTTAAATGACGTTGTAGCGACGTCGATTCGTAACGTCGGGACGACATCGTGTTTAGACGTAGGATTGACGTTGGATTGTGGTTTGCGACGTCGCGACGTAAACCCAACGTTTAATTGACGTCGTAGCGACGTCACGTGTTTGCTGGGTGCGGGCCTTAAATTATATGTTTTAGACATGGGCACTCAAAAAAGAGGTTTTTACATAAAAATCAGAACAAATGAAGATGTATATAAATCTCTTTACAAATTTCAACGGAAATTTCAAAAAACGACCGCTTTAAGGTAAAATCTACAAAGAGTTTTTATATGTATGTATTTTAATTAAAAGTGTTTTTCAGTGGGCAAAAAACTTTAATTCTTTCGAGTTTAATGTCTTTCTGGACCTAAAATGGTGTGTTTGGGACACGACTACTTAAAACATTGTACTTAGGAACATCATGAAGATGTTTAAAAAAACTCTTTGTAAATTTACACTGGAATGATAAAAAAGTACCGATTTAAGGTTAAAAATGTAAAGAGTTTTTTCATGTCTTTCCAGTGGACAAAAACTTTAGATCCTTGAGTTTTATGTGTTTCATGGCCCTAAATTATGTGTTTGGGACATGGGTACTAAAAATTGTGATTACAAACTTATGAGGATGTATTAAAAAACTCTTTACGAATTTCAACTGAAAATGCAAAAACATACCGCTTAAAGGTAAAATCTACAAAGAGTTCTTATTCATGTATAAAGTGTTTTTCAGTGGGCAAAAAACTTTAATTCTTTTGAGTTTAATGTCTTTCAGGACCTAAAATGATGTGTTTTGGACACGACTACTTAAAACGTTGTACTTAGGAACATCATGAAGATGTTTAAAAAAACTCTTTGTAAATTTACACTGGAATGGTAAAAAAGTACCGATTTAAGGTTAGAAATGTAAAGAGTTTTTGTTCATGTCCTTTCAGTGGACAAAAACTTTAGATCCTTGAGATTAGCCTTTCTTTGCCTTGAATTATGTGTTTGGGACACGGGTACTAACAAATTGTGCTTAGAAACCTAATGCAAATGTATAAAAAAACTATTTACGAATTTCAACTGAATTTGCAAAAAACGACTGCTTAAAGTTAAAATTTACAAAGAGTTTGTGTTCATGTTTAAAGTGTTTTTCACTGGGCTTCACGGGTACTTTAAGAATTTTACTTAGAAACCTCATAAAGATTTTTAAAAAAACTCTTTATAAATTTCAACTGAAATTGCAAAAAAACGAACACTCTAAGGTTAAATCTGTAAAGAGTTTGTGTTCATGTCTTTTCAGTGGACAAAAAACTTTAGATCCTTGAGATTAATGTCTTTCTGGGCCTTAAATTATGTGTTTGGGACATGGGTTCTAAAACAATGTGCTTAGAAACCTTATGAATATGTATAAAAACTCTTTATAAATTCCAACTGAAATTGCAAAAAACGTACACTCTAAGGTTAAATCTGCAAAGAGTTTGTGTTCATGCATTAAGTGTTTCCAGTTGACAAAAAACTGTAGGTCTTTTGAGTTTAATGTCTTTATGGACCTTAAATGATTTGTATGGAAGACAGGTACCAAAAAAAGAAGTCTGTACATGAAAATCAGGAATTAGAACCCTTAATGACGAAGTGTAAGAAATAGGCCTACTTTAGGGCCTACAATTTTTTTACAGAATTCCAAAAAACGAGCCATATAAGGTAAAATCTATAGAGAGTAAAAAAACGAATAAAGTTATTTTGTGGACAAAATATCTTTACAAACGTGAACGAAAATTGCATAAGATAGGCCTACGACGGCATTAAAAATTAATTTTAAGCCTGTATAAAATCTAATATTTTGGTAAATTTCGTAAATGTATTCGTACATGAATAAAGTAAGTTCTCACTGAACAAAACAACATCTGATCATAAGATTCCAAAGCTTTTTAAGGGTCTTTTTAATCGATTTCAGTAAAAATAGGAACAATAATTCTCAAAAGGTGATTAATATAGAAGCGGTACTTTGTAGCGCTAAACCGTAACCTTTTGATGTGGCGTATTGATTTCTTATGGGTGTTCACTAAGCCAAAGGACATTAAATAGTTCTATTTTTGAGGATAAATTTTTTTTGACAATAAACATTTCCGGGTTTAAACCCTTCATTTTATAATTTAAGTTATATTTCCCTGCGAAAAATTATAATACAGCCTCTCATGCTGTTATACACCAACTCTTTACCAGTCAACTTGGATAAACTGTTTACGAAAAAACGCATCCCTCGTATCACCACCGGGTCTCACTTTTGGCAATCCTCAAAAAAAATCATCGGGCAATCTTATTTTTGATATGAGGTATGAGGACACTAAATTTAACATTTCAAACTATTTGTCCTTTATTATAGGCCCTATTGTTTTTGGATCGCTACATAAATATAAAGTCGATTTAAATGTGAAATATGCCTAATGTACAATTATGATCACAATATATTCGGCACAAATAGCATTTCGCCGTGTTATTGGATTTTGAATAGATAATTAAAGAATGACTTTTAGTACATATTTATAATGAATATTGAATCTGTCAATCTGTCATTATGCCTTACACAAACGTTGTATATGCATTAACTTGTGATATCTGCCGTGGCAATCTGTCGCTATGCCTTACACCAAAAATGAACGTTGTATATGCATTATCTTGTGATATCTTCCGTGGCAATCTGTTACCATACCTAATACCAAAATTGAACGTTGTATATGCATTATCTTGTGATATCTTCCGTGACAATCTGTCACTATGCCTCACACAAAAATGAACGTTGTATATGCATTATCTTGTTATATTTTCCGTGGCAATCTGTCAGTATGCCTCACACAAAAAACGAACCTTGTACCTGTATTATCTTGTGTTATTTTCCGTGGCAATCTGTCACAATGCCTTACACACAAAAAAACGAACGTTGTATATATATTATCTTGTGATACTTTCCGTGGCAATCTGTTACTATACCTTACACAAAAAATGAACGTTGTATATATATTATCTCGTGATATTTTCCGAGGCAATCTGTTACCATACCTAGTACCAAAAATGAACGTTGTATATATATTATCTCGTGATATTTTCCGAGGCAATCTGTTACCATACCTAATACCAAAAATGACCGTTGTACCTGTATTATCTTGTGATATTTTCCGTGGCAATCTGTCACCATACCTCACACACAAAAATGAACGTTGTATATGCATTATCTGGTGATATCTTCCGTGGCAATCTGTCACTATGCCTTACACCAAAAATGAACGTTGTATATGCATTATCTTGTGATATTTTCCGTGGCAATCTGTTACCATACGTAATACCAAAAATGAACGTTGTATATGCATTATCTTGTGATATCTTCCGTGGCAATCTGTCACAATGCCTTACACAAAACAACGAACGTTGTATATATATTATCTTGTGATACTTTCCGTGGCAATCTGTTACTATACCTTACACAAAAAATGAACGATGTATATGTATTATCTTGTGATATTTTCCGTGGCAATCTGTCAGTATGCCTCACACAAAAAAACGAACCTTGTACCTGTATTATCTCGTGATATTTTCCGAGGCAATCTGTTACCATACCTAATACCAAAAATGACCGTTGTACCTGTATTATCTTGTGATATTTTCAGTGGCAATCTGTCACTATACCTCACACACAAAAAATAACGTTGTATATGCATTATCTTGTGATATTTTCCGTGGCAATCTGTTACCATACCTAATACCAAAAATGAACGTTGTACCTGTATTATCTAGTGACATTTTCCGGGGCAATCTGTTACTATACCTCACACACAAAAATGAACGTTGTATATGCATTATCTAGTGATATTTTACGTGGCAATCTGTCACTATGTTTGTTGTGATGATAATGTACGCGACAATCTATGACGATCATTTCCACCATTCATGACAGTTGTATATACATACGTATTAAACGATGACGATAAATTTCATAATGTATAACAAACACTGTTAGAAATCAAATAATATGTTTATCTTATACAAATATCAAATTACAAGGAATTGTTGACAGATGAAATTTCAACAAAAGATTGACTTGTCACTTCAAAAAGAATTTGGACAAAAATATATGAATTTCTACGATCAACATATACAATGTATATAAAATGAAAAAAGAACAGTTACACAAAATTTAAGCATAAAAATACATTGATGTTTAATTGAATGAAATTAATAATGCCTTTTAATGACTCTCCTTGTTTTCATGAATATAATTGAACATCCTATTACTTGTGGAGAAACTTAAAGTATAACAAATGCATAAAGATATAAAGATTACCAATCTATAAGATAACATGCTTTTTGCAAGTAACTATATAAACTTTCACAATAATAACAATGTTTCATTTGTGCCTTAAAAATAAACAAAGTTAAGTTATATGTTTTCTATCAAGAGCTCAGTAGATACAGCATGCACGACTAAGTAAGTAATTGTCACATTGGATGAGGTTGATGGTAAGGAACATATATGTTTTAAAGTTCGAAAATGATACCTTAAATTATAAAACAGTTAAAGTAAAAAATAATATCTTATTAAGCAATTGATGTTCAGGGGAAACAATTTTGAAAAAAATGTATTTGGATTTATGAACCTTGTACATGAGATGTGGTTAATATCAAGGAACGCATATTTTACGTCTGAAGTTGATTTCTTGAAAGAAATAAAACTGTTGCAATAAAACAAATATCTTTTAAACAAAATTCTAAGTTCAAGTGGAGATAATTCTGAAGAAGAAATGTATTTAAGTTATGTGCCTTGTCAAATGAGATGTGGTTAATAATAAGAAACACATATTTAAAGTTTGAAGTTGATACTTTAAAAATAAAAAAAAGGTTGCAGCGAAAACAAATGGTTTTTACAGACAATTTTAAGTTCAATGGGAGATAATTATAAAGAAATTATTTTGACTTATGAACCTTGTCACATGATGCGGTTGATAATAAGGAACCCATATTTAAAATTTGAAGCTGATACCTTAAGAAATAAAAAGGTTGCAATGAAAACCAATATTATTTTACAGAAAATTTAAAGGGGAGATAATTCTAGAGCAAAATTTGTTTGTAGTTATGAACCTTGTAAAGAAACAAAAAGATATAGTAAAAAATATTTTATTGCACACACATTTTAATCAGAGTTATGTACTCAGACGTCGACGCCGGGGCGAGTAGGATTTCTGTACATTTACTAAGTTAAGTCGATCTAAAAATTAAAGGGTCATATAATGCGGTAAAAGTGATCACCAATGGTAACCCCGTAGACATGTTTGAAGTTGCAAGTGAACCCATTCAGTAGTAACAAAGATGTAATATTGCACTAAAACTTCACCTATAAAAGGGTCATATTCTCGAAACAGATGAACTTAAAGTAATGACCAGAAAAGCTCTTTATGGCACTAAGGATCTAGTAAGAAAAGGGCTTACCCAAAAGTTTACATTTATATTACAACAAAGACATTAAAAACATTGAAGATCATCTGAGTTAGGTGTTGGTGTACAACTACTAAATAATGGCAAGATTTACATAAAAATTATACCTGGTAAAGACGCAAGAAAAACTGAACGGACATAATGTCATTTTTTAAAAAAAATCAGATATTGGTAAATGGGAGGTCATACCAACCACCCTGAGCAAGCTCTACATAGAGATGTCAGTCGGAGCAAATGCATTTCGCATACTGGAATGCTCATTCACTAGTTCGAAATATCAATGACATAGATTTTAACTATAATTTATTCTAATGACATAATGTTTTAGCAGAAACTTGGATTTCATCAAGAACTTCTTATAATTAAGAAATCGAAGATTATTTTGCTTATTATACTACAAAAGGTCGCTATAGTGGAGGTATATATATACAGTCCAACTTGTGCTAACGGCCACCTCCGAATAGCGGGCACCTGCCGACAGCGGCCATTTCGATTTCCCCCGACCGAAAATGCTCTTAAAAAGGCCGTGAATAACGGCCACCTGTCGTCTGCGACCAGCGGCCAGTCAAAACCATCCCCGCGGCCAGTTTATAACTGTGAACAACGGCCAGACGATTGTTAGAAGACAGTATTTCGTATCAAGGCGATTTCGAAAGCAGGCCGCCATTTTGTTAAAGTTAAGCTAAAAACCCGTAATCCGATTTTTTTCCGGATTTTCGTACACAAACCATCTCGAGTACGATTTTATAAGTTATTATCAAGCTGTAGACAATTTTCTCGTCACCTTATTATAAAAATATGTTAATGTATCCTTTTATTGTTAAATTTATTTGTAAATCGGGAGTAAATTACGTCATGTGATGACACTTTGTTAATTAGTTTTGAATGTTTGGAGACTCCACTAGGTTTGTTTTTCACACGTCCGGCAGTTAGATAAATGTTTGTGACACGCTGTTAATTCCTAAATTCGTTCAACTGTGACCGCTGTATACAGGTAATTTGACAACTGGGAAAGGATAGAAATACTATACAAAAGGTCAGAGTAGTGAGAATTTGTTGAGTGCATTTGTTAATGTTGAGGGCATAGCATGAAATGTAGCTGCAAACAAAAAATCACAGATTTCTTTGTTTTAGTCATTCTTTGTTCAAAGTTTTGTTTTATTCATTTATTGTCTCAACTTCAATAATGATAATGTGAATAATGAATTAAGGTTGAAAATAAAAATAATTTTAATTATCAATTCATGCTAAATTCGTTCAACTGTGACCGCTGTATACAGGTAATTTGGCAACTGGGATAAGATAGAAATACTATACATAAGGTCAGAGTAGTGAGAATTTGTAGAGTGCAATTGTTAATGTTGAGGGAATAGCATGAAATGTAGCTGCAAAAAAATCACTGATATCTTTGTTTTAGTCATTCTTTGTTTAAAATTTTGTTTTATTCATTTATTATCACAACTTCAATAATGATAATGTGAATAATCAATTAAGGTTGAAAATAAAAACAATTTTAATGATTAATTCATGTTAATTATGATCTCTGTCTCTCAAGTCTAACGAAACATGGCCCGTTTGTTCCTCCCTCCGAACAAAGGCCACCTGTGAACAAAGGCCACTTTTCTCTTTTCCCTTGGCCGGCCGTTGTTCACAGGTTGGACTGTATATCATGAACAGTCTTCAAAAACCAAGATAAACATTCTGACAAACAACAATGTGATATTATATGGATAAAACTTAGTAAATCCTAGTTTGATCATGATAATGGTGAATATCGCACTTTTTGCTTATGAGACAGGAAAAATCCACACATTTCGATTAAAAGAAAGGATTTAACAAAGAATGCTTCGATGCAAGAAAAGAATTTACCTTAGCTCGAAATAAAATCATAAGAAATGAGGAAACACAAAACAAATTTCTCGTTAAAAAGCGAATAAACACCAAATTAAACGTAAATTCAAATCATGTTTTGATAATCGAAAGGGCATTCCAATATCAAATCTTGCTAAAAGTGATTCAAAATTAATTTGAAAAACAATTATATCACAATTTCAATAGCAGATGTAACAACTGATCAAGTACGCTCAAATTATACAATCAAAAGGAGATTATGTCCACCGGACTAGTTTTCAGCAAAGCTAAGTTAGGTATACACACAGTCGTTATAATATCTTCAAAAATATTTAAAACCACTGTATGGAGTGTATAAGTTGAACATCTCTTGTACTAAATTGTACATAAACCAAGTGAAGGCTTCGAAGCACTGGCTAATAAGAGTTTCAAGTAGTACAATAGTCAGTTATCAGATCTTCTATGTTTCACTTTAGTTCTCTAGGCGTCTCTTTTTACTGCAATAAATTTAAGATCTTATTCAAATAAAAGGCGAAGCCTTTCATCAAAAGTTCTATTTAAATGCAATATCAATGAGATGTTTTATTTAAGTCAAATGGCACATGCAATTTATGTACAAAAGACCGGATAAGACACAATGTTTCCAATTGTGCAACTCAACTAAAATGTAAATGTAAAAAAAAGTGTTTTCATTATCATACTCATTAATGTAATGAGTGTTATTATTATTGGGATATAAGTATGATTGTATACCAGATTTACATAACATTTTTTCCAATAATATCACCTCTTGCACATCTTTAGAGTGTGCATTTTGAAAAAGAAATTGAGCCCTAAGCCCGGCCTTTGTGCCTTTGCAATCAGCATAACGTTAATTCAAGCTTCAACACGAACTTTAGGAAATAATAACATATTATATGATATGAAATATGTAAGGCAGTGAGCTTACTAATGTTGAATGCAATGGACAAAGTAGTAATTTTACTAGTAAAAGTGATTTGAAATTGAGATCTTCGTGATATCAAAATCTATATAATTATGAAATACAATGTACCTTGATTTAAGCAGGCTTGAAAAATCTACCTCCGTTTCCTTACACGTTTTATTTGCCACTTCATATGTCATGTTCTTCAGAAGGCAAAGCCCGAAGATCATAACTTCTTTGATCATAACATGTGTAACATACTGAATGGTGACCCTGAAATATATTTATATATATATATATATAAAACATAATCCGGAGTTCAAGAAAGGCTAATCTGAGCTGGAGATTTTGTTTTAAAGAGAATGATTTGAATTGATTAGATGAAAGATCTTGCTCAATAATCGTAAATAGTAAAATTAACCATATCAAGGAAAAATAGTTAATCCCTTCAAGCATAGAGAAGGAAACTGCACTTTGAAGGAAAACATAAGTAAAGATATAAAGTCCATAAAAGTGTTATAAGCAAATCAGACTAAATGAAATATTGTACAGAAATGACAGATTATCGAAACAAAATCAAATAGTTTAACATATCATTGTTAAAATAGTCGCGCTGAAACATTACAAATGTATTAAGTTTCCAAATTAAGCCGAGAAAAAATATTGAAGAAAAGTTTAGTCAGTCAATGACTTATGATAAGGCAATTTAATGATACTCACAATTTATGTTTGAGAAAGAGATTGTTTAGGGCCTCATTTTCCACCCCCTTCAATGAGTGCCAAGGACATCCAGTCACTGGGAATCTGTTCCAATGCAAATAAAAAGATAAAGTTAAAATTGTCACTTGTATTAAACTGAACTCCGTAAATAGTGGTAATATTGTTTAATTCTAATATGATTATATTATATCGTTACTGATACTTGGCATGATTGTACAACATGTTAAAGCAGCTGACATGTCAAAGGTACTAGTATGCTATCCTGGTAGAATAGTAATAAATGTTATAGTACGTTTTGCAGACTCAACGCAAATATTAAGAGATTTAACAGCATACAAGTTGTACAAGTGGTTTAAAATCAAACCTTGGGTCTCGGCGTTTTATAAGCAGCTCATTTAATTTCTTATGTATTATCTCTTCTTCCTGCAAAGGAAATTATAAATAAAGGTAAATTTCTGCTACAGTATTGAACATATTAACACAAGAGGTTTACGTATAAAAACTTTAATCACATAGACAACTCATTTTCATGCAAGTGTAGAAACTTCCAATAAACAATGATATTAAAATGACAAGTGGTATACACACATAGCACACGAAAGATAGAAGAAGTAAGAAACAATTGTTAATTATTGAATATAAACAATATTGTGCATCATGTCAGATGTGTTTATGGCAAACTTTCAATCCGCAAACAAGCAAATTATAAGTCAATGTAATATAATAAATTCAGTAACAAAATAAACCATGTTGAGAAGCCATTGAATAGGTCCATTAGCTGATTTATTAAATAAAATCAAACAATTCAGGTTTTTTTTGCAAGTCTTTTACATGCATTTGCAGGTCATACATTCAATGAATAATCAGTTTGACGATGAATAGAATGCAAGCATAGCGTTATGTTGAAAAAAGATATAATATTGTAAAAATGTGCTCACTTTCTCTGAGAAGAAATGTTTACCAAAATGGTAACATTTACTAACATTACTGATGTAGCCAGGCGCATCATTCAGGAAAGCATGGTGCCTTTGGTGGGACACTTCCTGGCTGTAATCAAAACATTATCTGAACTAATATTGTGTACAGCAATGGTAAAGTAAAATCATACTTAACGAAAGGCTGAAGAAGTTATGTAATGGATAAACCAGTCATAAGTATTGCCTATACGAAAAAATTAAAGATTTAGATTAAACCAGAAATAGCCTTAAAAGACGTTCGGTGCTATGCCGCATTAATTTTATTTGATGTATATATAGTCATATTCTTGGACTACGAAGCTAGTAGAATTGTATTATGTATATAAAACATCAAACACTTGTATGGTTCTAGGTGAATGTGGTAGATATCCCATTTTCATATCATATTTTACAAATCAAGTCATCATTTTTGTACTTTAAAATCTTTATTTGATGATGTATTAGTACATGTATAACATTGTTATGTCTATATTTTGATGAATTAGTCATAAATTAAGATTGAGAAAGGCAGACATAATAATTCGTATAGCTGAAAACAATACATTTATAGAATAGGCCTTTTTCCCATGTTTAAACCAATCACCTATACAGACATATTGATACATTTCACCGTCCGGTTTCAAATTTTCATAGGATACAATGTATAAATAAACAATTCAAACACTTGAAATTGATCAATAAAAATTGTTTGATAGTACATACCATTTTTTTTTATCACAACTGGCAATTTGTAAAATATTTTCTAATATCGTGTGATACTGAATGTAATATGTATTGATTGACACGTACATGTTTTAGAGTTTTCAATATTTGTTGTTATTTCCTCCTTTTATCAGCATAACTGTTAATGAAGAAATATTTCATACCAAAGCACATGGAAAACAATACTTCACTTGTTCTCAATAATATTACCAAATCATCCGATTAGGACACATTCTTCATATTATTCACAGCAAATGTATGTTACACAATAATCAATATTATTATATGCATAAATTTGGATCGGACAATATAGTACATGTGTTGATGTTTAGGAATTTAGCTGACAAACAGGCATATCGCAACAAACACGGCAAATATAGGCATGCCAAGGTTTCAAAGTTGGTTGCAAGATGGTATTAAGCTACACTAATGAAATTATTAATCAAGCTATTCCGGTAATGTTAGCAATTTCATAGTGATTGATTATCTCAATATCATGAATGTTTGACAAAGAACACAAAGTCACCATGAAATAATTTATGTTGTTGAAGTTATTAAAATACGAACTATATAATAAAAATCGGCTAATATCAGAACAAACATACCTCAGAAATCCAAAACAAATCTTTTTCAAACACCTCAACGTTAGGAACATCTTTTTTTACCTAAAATTCAAGTTAAAACATAATATTTAGACCGTTGTGTTTAAAAGAAGACGCTAAATATTATTATTTGAGAAGTTCTTACAAGAAAATGTGGAGTAGAATTAATAAGGGCCTTACAATCAGTGTAATTATTGGTTATAGAGATGAAAAAAATACAATACCTCTCAAACCATGGTATTAAGTTTTTTACTGTGAACTAAACATCTAGAAACATTACCTGACACTCATCACAGACAAAGTGTTTTGGCTCTTCCTTGGGATCAAGGCCAATACATGATGGATGCATCCATTCGTGACACATTTCACATTGCCAGTATAATCTGAGAACAGAAAACATATCCTTATTAAATACTTTAAGCCAAACGGAAAAAAACAGTTTTGCCTTTTTTCTCTCTGGATTTAACATTGTCTCATCATTTTTGTAAGTTATCTGATGACAGACATTGTACCTAACCTAGCTATCTCCACCCCTGTCTATATTCAGTGTTCACCTAACTTTTCACAGAGCAGACAACTTCTCCTTATTCCTTGATGATGGAATAATTTTCATGAGAGGATATAACCTCCCCATGTAAAATTCGAGCCAGAACCTTCATTTGGGCTGGTAGATTCAAGATATCTGAATGCTATCGATTGTTTTACTGACCTGGGTGATCTTTTTTTTACTTTCGTACCAACAAAACACACAGAAGAATATTATCATTCTTATTTATAAGATTTTTAAGTTCAATGTATTCCATATGTCAAAGGAAGAGAGTACAAGGGAAGCTGAATATAAATTAAGCTACGTCATGTTTAGATCAATCATGTAACGATTAGTTCAAATGCTTTTTGCATCAACCTATTTTAGACAAAGTTTAAAAATTATTTACTTTCCGTCGTCACGCTTTCGACATACACAATACAATTCAGTGTCATTCTCTTCCCTTTTTGAGCGTTCCTTCCCATATTCGCACCCCGAACTTCTCCTCTGAAAGAAAATAAAAAAAACATAAATTACCTGTAGAATTCACTTTTTATATCAGGTAAAATTCAAGGATAAAAGATAAAAAGAACAGGGTAGATACAGATCCAAGTGATATTATTCAAGCACTGTTCCTAAAAAAATTGCCAGGGTTAGGTTCATTTAAAGGATCCTGGTAAGAAATCTAGCGTGTCCCACATTATACATATATATTTTCAAATTATGACCATCCAAATCAACCGATTTGGTTTTAATGAATCTGTTCAACAATATAGAACAAAATGGTAAGATATAATCACACACTTTTGGACCAAAAATAAGCATTTTTCAAGGTTGCAATTGAACAAAAAGCATTATTTAGCATTCTAAATCGCTGTAAGCATTTGTAAGATAGGCCTTAAAATTCAAGCATTTTTCACGGTCTATACGAATCCTGAAGAATGACATTTATTAAACATTATCAGCATCAGAATCTAAACTGATGTAATTAATAGACAATTTCATCATTAATGATGTACAAGTAGCCTTTATATGTAAAGGAGTTAGAACATATAATATTTCTTATTAGATTGATACTGCTCTTACTTTTGGTATTTGCTTTCTTTTAGAAGTTCTAGTAGTTAGTTTTACTTCATGTTCTTCACTGGCTGTGCTTTCATCAGTTGCTTTCACTAAAGTAAAGTCACAAAAAATAATTATACAAATAAGAGCTATTGGTAATATATGTGTCACATGGGAATGTGTGTAATCAGGGATTTCACGTAATCCTTAACAAAGTCAGGGAATTCATGCAATCCCAGGTGATTTTTATAATTACTACACTCCCCTCGCAGCTCAGTGAATAAACTCTATTCGCTTGCTGCCTTCATACGTGTCAATTTATGATATTGACCATTACTATGAACTTTTGAACGACTAATGAAAGTTTACCAAATTCCAATTTGATCAAAATACTTTAGAAGCATTTTCATAGGTTGAAACAATCACCCGACAACAATAATTATAAATAGAAGAGTAAACAATGCCATATATGGTCTAATCATACTAGCAACAAATTTGACAAAATGTGACAAATGCCAATGGAAAAGTTGAACATCATTATTTAACTTTAATATTATAATTACACATGAATGCACCAAAAGTAAACAATGTTAAATTAAAATTTGAAATACTGACCAGAAATACTTATAAGAAATGCTGCAAGGGACTTCCTTACTTTGCAGACATCTTTTCTATCCCACACAAACGTTAATGGTTTCTTATTTACATAGTTTTCTGCAAACTGAAAATATACTCGATGAATACCATACATAAGTGGTAATATTTTTAAGCTACTATCACACTGTCATCATGACAATTGACACTACTAACGCAACTTCTTTACCTTGTTTCGTTTGGTTATTTCAAACAAAATAATAAGTACAAGCTTTTACCATTATAAATACTATAATAATGTACAACACATGTTAATGTACTCATCCTTTATCAAGTTTAATGCATTTGCTTATATTGAAGATATATATGACCTTCTAAATTGCCTTGATTGGTCAAATGGTGTACAAGAGTGATAATTTGGTTATGTATACAATGTTTGTAATTTCAGCAATTAATCACATACAGCTATACACTTTGGTATCTTTATAAGTGTAAAAAACACAACGGCTTCCTTAGTGTTTATAACCAAAAGGATCCTGCTAGAAACATTTGTGTGACAGTACAGATTTATTCCAGATCCTGTTTATACGATAAATTATTATGTTATTATCATTTGATTGCTAAACGTTTATTTGTACTGCAATTGACTTTGAGCATATATCACTTGATATAACTTCAAATCACTTACTTTAAGAACAAATATACCACAAGATAGGCTATCGTTCTGATAGTTATGCGGTGGTGTGGTCACTGTCCAGCATTCTGGAGGTACGTCATCTTCCAGTTTGAGGTCTTTTCGTCTCTTTAAAAATTTGCTAAAATTAAATCCATGAGGTTATTTAAACCAAATATTGATGAGGATATTTAGGGTCATGTCAAGTGTTTTGTAGGTTTTTTGCCTTTATCAGTTTGGTTATTTAAAATGGCTAATGACACTACCCATCTTCACGGGACACTTTACCACAAGAGTACATAATAAACATATTATGTTTACCATTTTTCAAAGATCTTGCATACATCTTCATGTAAGTTGGACATTGGCATTAGTACAGTAATTCAAACAAGTGTATAAATCACCTAACCGCCGGCTCGAATATTTCTTATGTGCAATTGCAGCATATGGCTACATACAATAAAAATCTTATAAGTAACTTTCCTATGTCTTCATACAATCAATTTAACACAAAATACCATAGCCTGGCAAGCTAGCTTAGTCAATTGCGTAAAAGTCAACTGATTGACGGGTCATTCTCTCTATTATCACCAATTTTAAATCATACATGTATAGGCAGTTGTCAGCCACTGAAGGAAGTGTGCTCCTAATCAGTGATGAACAGCTAAACCCAAAATATTTTCCTAGAAATATAATAATAATTAATCCTATAATTTGGCTTATAAAATACCTTGCTTCAACTTTCAAACCAATAAAATCTAAATGTAACAGTTGTTTCCGATCACAATTGATAATTGCCGTTAATTATACTGAAAAATGTAAAGCTGAACACCAGACTGGGTTTAGAAGAAATGGCTAATCAAAATGTATTCATAACTGTTAATTGAAACTCAAGATATTGATAATTCTACATAAACGGAAATTACTTAGTAATTAGATAAACAAATTAATTTAGACACAAAAACAGTCATATGAGGCACTACTAGACTTGGAATCGTTTTAGCATCATAAAAACGAATGCGAATATATTCGAATATAAAAAACGAATATTCAAATATCAAAATTTGAATTCGTTCCCAGCCCTAATTCATAAATATAACCACGGCCTACTTACTACCATTGTATTCCTATGTCTTGAATGTGACCGGGTTCAATGTTAGCACTAGCCAAAGGGTTGAGATATACAATTCTTCTCTCTTTTGGATGAATAACCTAAGGTAATAAATGAATGATATATAATTACAATAAACAAATAGAAATGAATAGTAAACAATCATACAAATATCCAATATCCAAATGTTTGTCATCAACAACAGCTATAAAAGAACAAAGAGTTACAATCACTATTTCAAAAAACATGCTTCAATGTGCTATAGATGTTCCCTCAGACAATTAACTAAGTCGTGAAATCGTAAATAGTAACCTGCGACATGTAAAGCCAGTAGCCACTTAAATAAGTGTATATAAATCTGACATGTTTAGAAGTCAAACAAACTGAAAGATAAAAGACGGACAACCAACCACAGATTTGTGTAACTCACCACTAAGCACCAATGACATCCTCCTTCGTTATACGCCCCCATAATTGTTTTTTGTGACAGCAGGGACTTCTGTCGAAAAGAAGTAAAATTTTCAAGTTAGCAACATCATTTTATAACATGACGAACATAAATATGAATTCTATTTATTTTGCTATGTTCATTGCATTTAACGCCGGTGAAAACAATTAAAGTCAGGTTAAAGCAGCCAGCGACCCTAATCTAGCTTTCCTGGACCCGTTTTTTACAACCAGTATTCAGCTACCCATTCACTAGGTCATTGGCTTCTCCTTATTCCCTATTAACAGAAGGAAAACATTAAGTGTAGTCAAAATCAACCTTCGGGCAGCAATATTGGAAATACAGGCATAATATCAAATGTGCTATGGACACGTTGTATTATCACATGTGATGAAAGCTATACTGTTTAAGCAAATTATAAATTTCAGCACTTGACTGATAGTTTTGCTATATTTGAAAAAAACTTATGCCTTAGAAATGTTTGGGCAAAAGAAATAGCATGACAATTTATATCATATACACAAATAATATTGCTCATTAGTGCCCAATATTAATCTGTGTTTTAACAAAAACTTTTTAAATAAAAGCATGTCATTTTAAAATAGTTTTATAAACAAATCAAAGTCGTTTAAGCGGTGACCTGCTGTAAGCGGCCAATCCGGCCACTTCCCGTCACTGGGCGGGTTAATGCAGGTTATACTGTAGCATGTGATTACATTCTTTTCCTGTCCAATAAAATGCGAACTATGACAAGACCAAGTAACTTGTGAAATATTTACCTCCCTTCTCAAACAATGATGTACCTCAACTTCGTCTTCAAAAATTGCAGTTAAAGAAATGGAATTAATATGAAGTATTCCTTTTGAGGCACACAAGTTATATAAAAATGAATCCAAAACCTACAACATAACAAACATATTTGGTTATCCTGTTTACCCACTTTCAGCTATCATGCAAACTATTTCAATGTAGTAGACAACTTACATGAATTACCATGAAGCATCTGGACAAAGCCTGTTTGGTTGTGATCCAGACAAACCCGTCTGCAGCAATATGTAATCAATATATTACTTCACATCTTCAATGGATGTATAAAAAGGGTAATCAAAACTAAGCAAACAAGACAAAATTAAATTGATCATAATGCCGATGGAGTTATCTGAGATGTCATCAAAATTACTGAAACATTCCATAAAACGTATTAAGTGTTTCTTATCGCATGCGTTAGCTTGTACACATTTTCTTCATTTTACATTTTGTAAAGCAATTCTATCATTAACTCATCTGGTAGTTCTGTTTTAATGTCTTCAATTGAAGAAGATGTCAGCACATACGGGCCAACATATCTGGTACCCATAACTCCACCTTCCCAAAATCTGACCATTTCTACAGTACAATATTGAACAAATATTAAAGGATATATATAAGTGTTTCATTACCGATTGACAAAGTTACTATTACAGTGTATCTGAATTGTGTAAGAATATATATATCAGACCTAAATTCTATCAATTATAAGAAATACCCGAAAAAAAATCCTGACGTATACAGTAATATATCATTGATATAAACAAAATTCTTCTTTACTTCTCTATTTATGTCTCACAGTTGCTTAACAATTTTTTCAGATATTGGGGAAAAGGTTTTAATTATTTTTTTGTAATTATATTTATCATACAATGTTGTCAAAATTATTTCACAGTGTTATTAATGATACATCTACGTTTATCACTTTCTATGCTTACTAAAGTACAAGCAGTATATAAGTCAGTTTACTCAATGTAAAGCAATATGAGAGCAAGACACAATATAAATTAAATAATGAAAATAGGAATGTCATTGTTTGAATTGCAATATAAGATACATTTCATACCAGAAAGTCGTTTACCTATTTAAATAACTAGAAATTATCCATTGTTGAACATTTTTTAAGCTTTAAGTAATAAAAAATTCATTATCATTTTCTAGAATTATATCCTTTCTCATTACTTATTTCACAAACACTCATTTTAAACTTAACATGTCAATTGATAAATCATCAATCTTGCACCTTACAGTTAAAGAAATACTCAGCTTACCACCATAAGCAATTTTGTTATTCTCTTCTTCAAAACCTTCAGGTAATGTTGCTTCACCTGTAATAATAAAATATCAACATAAACAATAAGGATTGAAGATAATTTGAAATAATATGTCATGTTAAAAATCACATAAGTTCTAAATGTATTCACTTAATTCTATAATAAAACTTTTTCTACTTGCAAAAGAAATTGTTTTGTTAAAAACAAAACTATAGCTAATGGAATAACTTATAGGTAATGATGTCAATTGTATTATTGCATAATAAAATACAGGCAGGGACTTAGATGTGCAAATTTAATGAATTAAGTCAGGAGAACTTAACACCATAGCAAACTGTAAGTTATTTCGATTTTAACATCACAAGCTATATAATAAGAGAATATAAGATAATAAGATAATATATAACCCCCTCAAGCTATTTTGGTGTACTTCAATAAAAGAGAGATTAATTTATGATAGCACCATATTGTACAGTGAAATAATGAATGACACGCCCTATTTACATAGTAAAAAGCATGGAACTATGGTAGAATTGTATCTAGATTAGGTTGACAAGTTTCACTACATGTTATACTTGGTAATATTTCAGCATAAATGTACATATAATCTGTTAACATTCACTTACTTTCAGGTATCAAATTATCTGTATGTAATATTTCAAATTGTCCTTCATTCACGATGATGTCTGAAATTCATTGTATATGTATGAAAAGCTGTATTGTGTAACACTAATAAAACTTCAATAGAGTGCGATTTCGTTATTTCAACTGACAACCTTACAAGAGGTATCCAACAAGCTCAATAATATGAATGCATTGTTTGGTAAGAAACCAACAATTTTAATACTTATTTGTGTTACTTAATAACCATAATTATTCATAGATAAGATACAGAATAAACGATAATATGGAACTTATTCTTAAAAATAAATTGACCAAAATGGCAAAAACGATTTCATAAGAAAACATTTTACCTTCTCCAGTAAAATCTGACCATATTTCATGAACAGTTTCAACATTACCCTCACATTTTGGGAATGAGGTAGGATTACACTCATCTATAATAAAAAAGATTGCACGTTAAACATTAGAACACTCAACTTTCGCATAACGTTTAACTCTTAATTTGAATGCAGTTTAACAGGAATGAGTCATAGATATTATTCATTACAGACACAACAAACTGATCAAACCACTCTGTTTTCAAATTTGAATTGGGCAAGGTGTCCATTTCGTATAAAGTCAGGTGTTTTTGTAAGAGCAAACTAAATTCATTAATACATTTATGTTCAATATACCTGATCAAAAATAGTTTTAAGCTTTTATGTAACAAGACTTCATCTTAAGCATACTGTGATTAAAACTATTACTTCAAGTATTGTTCACTAAATTCTACTTTTGGTTTCGATCTACAAGTACTTCCACTTTAAATGTAGTAAATATCTTGATTATATATAAGTTATACTTGCAATTAATTAAAATCTTATTCATTAGTGATGTTTAAAACTCGATTAATGTCTCCTTTCTTTCACAGTCCATAAAAGGTAATCCTTTTTATAATGGGACTGTATGCATAGGAGAACATGATGACCTGGTATCAATTGATTAACAGTATTTTTTCACTTCCATGTTAGAAATAAAGCAAGTTTTCAATAAAGTTAAATCGGTGACGTTAGAATGTAAGAGAAATATCGCAAATACATTGTTAAAAAAGTAAATGGTCATGTAAAGTAGGTTTGGTCTGTACCAATGGTACATTTCTGAATATGTATGTATTCAGTTTGAATATTGTTTGAGACAAAGTACCTTGAAATTCAGGCTTGTTGATAAGAAAACTAATATGTTAGAATATCATAATTATTTTTACTATCTTATGTTATGTAACACTCCACTGAAGTACTAACTATCAAAGTGACTATTTACTAAATAGTTCACAATAATAAAACGACTTCGAAGCTAATGCATGTATATCATCAAGTAAAATGGTACCCATATATAGACCATATTCCACACATAATGCCACTGTGATTTTGAAACAAAAGTATAGTGGCACTTAACCTTTTATAAATGATTACTTGTTTTTGTTTAATGACAAACGTCTCCTCTGCTTCAGTTTTGCTGCTCTTTTAGGTAAAGGCAAAAGAGGAGGCTCAGCCTTTATTGTGTATTTATCCACAATCTTCATCACATCTGCTTCAATTGATTTCAAATCTTTTATGTCACAGGTGTTATAACTTAAACTATGTAACAGTTGAATTTTCTCTCTTGCTTGGATTTGTGCTGTTCTCAAAGACACTGAAGGAAAATTTACGTAATAGTTTTTATTATCGTGTGTGCAAGAATACGAGAACATCATGTGAAAGAAAATTTTACCCATCTAGCACAACAGGGATAGAGTAAATATTAAACATGTAAATTTAAGGATCATTTCATGTAAAAGGTCTTGATAAAATCAATAAACAGGCATTATCTCCAAATTCTGCTGCAACACCACTGACTTTGTATACAAATATGGAGGAGAACAGATTAAATAAACTCTAGGTGGGGAGAATTAAAATTATCTCAAAAATTTCTAACTGGCATTACTTATAACTGACTTATGCAAAACCACGCAATTACATTGAAGTTATCCAATCAAACATCTAGTACCTAACATCATGAAATAAACCGACAGTGTTCTATACATGCGTTATCTAAGTTATTATCTCATTTGATTAAAAAGTGAAATACATTTTATTACAGTTACTTACTATTTGGCTCAACTTCTTCTTCTGAAAGCACAAGTTCAGGTGTTAACTGGGATTCACTCTTCTTGAAATCTGCACCTTTTAAAAATTGGAAATGATTTTTTTCTTATCTTCATTCAGTTTATTCACAAATGACATTGTTAACAATATTTTAAACTTATAAAAATTAAGGCTTTGTCGTTTCCTTGTAAAGATTCTTCTATTTTTCTACAGCAGAAAGTTCATATACAATAAAGGCAGATACAAATATGCGGCAAGAACAAAGAATAAATTACCCTGGACTTTGTCACCTGCTACCCAGGAGGTGTTCGGGGAATCTTACTGCAAATAAGTAACCCGTGCGTATAATGAACCAATAATACACATTTATCAACTTCACCTGCATGCTTGCATTATTGACAAACAATGAAAATACAACAAAACAGATATCATATCAAATCATTCACTCTATTCCATATTTCAATGGCTGACTTTACCAATCGTTTAGAGTGAAACAATTGTCAAGTTCATTGTATACTTGTTTAACCATTAGATCTTGGAAAGCTATTAATCGTTCAGAAAATAAACATTTTCGTATTTATTTATTCAATATTTATTTGTTGGGTTTAACGCCGTAGCAACACATTACATAGGTCATATAACGGCGACCAGTTTACCTAAAATAGCTTTCCTGGACCCTTGTCTATAACCAGTACTCACCGACCCTTCCACAAGGTCCGAAACGTCTCCATATACCTATTTGATGGATGAAAATGGACATAATTGTCAAATTTTCAAGAAAGGGTAGAACCTCTCCGGGTGGGATTCGAACCAGTACCATATTCTACATCCCGGTACGCAACTGCACTACATACCCGGGTTTAACATTTTCGTAGATAAGGTTGATTAAAAAAGTGACATACATACTAATAAGTTTACTTACCATTTGGCTTAACTTCTTTTTCAGGACAAACATACTAATAAGTTTACTTACCATTTGGCTTAACTTCTTGTTCAGGTGTTAAATGGGATTCACTCTTCTTGAAATCTACAGCATTAAAAAATTATAAATGATTTTTTTCTTATCTTCATTCAGTTTATTCAAACATGACATTGTTAATAGTATTTATAACTGATAACAGGTATGGCGTTTTAGTTTTCTTGGAAAGATTCGTCTTAATTTCTACAGCAGAAAGTTCATATACATTACAAATATTTCCCACCATCCAAAAAATATTCATAATGAAAAGTAACTGCAGCTGCGACTGTTTCCGTTTGAAAACTGAACAACTGCAATTGACGGCTATAAACAAACTCCATTATTCATTTTCATTTCAATTGTAATTACTCAAATACAAACATGTATATTCATTCATCACATCTTGGAATAATGTCTTGCTAATATTATACAGACATTATGTCAAAAACTATTTCAAGTACATGCACCTAAGAACTAATAAGGTTTGAAAAAAACAGATATAATTACATATACCATCAACTGTACAGTACACCGACTGTAAGTATAGCTGACTCAGCCTTGACCACTGAACAGAGTCCCCATCACATAGAGCAGCTACCATATGCTCACAAGGCATTTGAAATTTATACCATGTATCACATGAACACCATGGCATTTCCTTGTCATTACCCAATCGCACTTTGAATGTCTTTCCATTTACCACCACGCTGACATCTTCTTCTTGTTTAGATATGGAACAGCTGGAATATCATTTTTACATAAATACAAGAAACAGAAACAGAAAAAGATCTGTCTAAAGCCAGTATGCCTTTAATAAGGATTGATTTTTGTACAGCAACACATAAACAAATCATTTTAGTATCCGTATATAAAACAACTCATATTCATGGAAATTCTAAAACTTTGTGTTAAGCATCTGCTGTGATTGTTACTACATTATATTGTAAACACTCACAGTACAGACTTGTAAGATAAGCATTCACATGAAAAATTACAAACCATGTGACCAACAGATATTTCATAAAGTGCTTGCAAAACAACAAAAAATAATTACATGAATTGTTTTAACAAACCTTTTTATAGATTTAGCTAATTCTAAACTTTTCATGGCATGCTTTATGAACTCACGTGGCCGCCTTTGTAGCTCAACAGGAATGTTCTCAGAATACTTTTTGAACCTTCCTGAGTATCTACAATTCTTGTCATTATATCTATAAAAAGTAAAAACAAAATAGATATACATCTAAATGTATCTCCTTTATACACATATAAACCTGCACTAACCTTTTTTCTTCTGACCTACATTTCAAATAACGATGAGAAAAAAAATTGCATGGAAAAAACGTGGTGACAAGTTAGAGGATATATTTCATTACAGACAGTTTTATGTAATACATTAATTGTTTGTTTATCAATAAATAACTTTTCTCAAGTTAATTTGGTATATTCTTCTACTTGAAATGGCTTTATCAAAGAAACATACAGAACAATTTTATATACCGATTTGAAACTAGTTATATAATTACTTACATTTTCAAACTGGATGGGAAAAAGTCATCAATTAGAATCTTTAACATATTAGATAAATTGAAAGTGCACTTTCTGTCTAAGTATTTGGACTTGAAGAGCTTGTGCTGGGATTCTATCCCATTGTTAGTTGACGCAACAAGCTCAACAAGACCAGTTCTGTAAGGTTTTGACCATCTCTGAAAAGTGTTAAAGGAAATGATTATTGTATGAAGGAAATTAAAGAAACTGGTCAATGTAAATTCAGTATTGGATATTGGTTGTAAATATCATTTTAGCTTTATCAATCAAGTTATAACCAATCATTTTGACAAGCCATGAAATGTTGAACAATTATTGTCTTCAAAATCTATACAAGAAATATAAAATAATGCGGAAGATTTATAAAAGCCAGATTTTACTCTGATTGAGCAAATATACATTAAATTAAAGTTCCTAAAAGAGAAAGTCATATTTTGATAAATCATGTCTAGCATGTTCTTCTTCATTCTCGTTCCCAGCGGCTATTAGGATTCACAATACTAGCCTCTGTCGCCACACGACCAATTTCAGGAATGAAACGTCATAATTTAGGCCGATATCGCCAATCAAAACGATTTCGCGAAAAGTTTCGCGACAAGCGCAATCTCACGAACTAATCAAATTGCCGCTTACATAGCGCATTCGTTTATAGTTGACGATAGACTTTAATTTCTGTAACCAAGGTGACACATAATCTAGGGTCTAGCTGCATATATATTACAACAGTCCTGCTGTTTTATCGTTTAAATTCTTTTGAATTATCAAGTGCACAGTAGCAAAATACACCAATCAAGATAATGATAAATGAGATAGGTGTTTGCTTTATGACAGGCTGTTAGACTGGCTATGATTAGATGTGTGAAACCTCTAATTAAAGATACTATCAGGCGATTATTAAACATTTACTCGTAAACAATGTCATGAACAAAAAATTTAATTGATGTCCTGGATTAGTGAAAAGGTTTGGGAGAACGTAGTGTACTGAAAACATTAAAAAAATCCTTAATATATACAGATTTAATAAACGTTCATAAAACCTAAACATAATTACAACAATAATAAAAAACATAATTATAAAATATCATACAAATTAAAAATGAGGTTGTTCAACAATTATTTACATATTTCATTTACGGTATGATAAAAATAAAAATAGCTAAACAGTGCTGATCGATATTATGACTGCTTTGTATATTTAACTTCTGTCTGGAACTTAATAAACTAAACATTTTGAAACAGATATGGAGATTTTTGTTATTTCTCTGAATAAACATTTTTGTAGTCAAAATCATCATTTTTGCATTATTAACAACTTTCTCTTGAAATAAAAGTTCATTAGAAGATGATATTGTATAACTAAGAAAGTATTATTTAAAATTATTTAAAAAAGTGATTTAATTATTAGCAACACCAAGGATTAAACATTACTTTAACAAGTCAGACTGTACAAACAGTGAGTGTGACATCTGGATGTATACCTGTCTGTTTTATATCAAATTTGTGATTAAAGTCAAAATATAACATACTATTTTTTCTGAGCATTCATTAGGTAAGTGATTTATCTACAATATTCTGTAAAAAATGTTTTCATTACTTAGTGGAAATATGTTTTTGATAGCATAAAGTTTAGAGGGGACAAAAGGTGACAGTATAAGAATCACATACAGGGGACAAAAAGGGACAGTATTAGAATCACATACAGGGGACAAAAGGGGACAGTATTAGGTAAAGGGTTAAATAATAAACCTTTTTATGTGGCAACCAAATAGACTCCATGTAGTTTTTCACTTTGTCAGTCCATAAAGGAGAATCCTTAAACTCTTCTAATGTTGCCTGAAATTTAGGAATGTTACTGGCTTGACCGAGCCGCATGAACCACTGCATGACCTCCTTGGAATGGCCAGTGACGTTCTCTCGTCCTAGTCCATCTGTCCCAGGCCCTGTTTCTATGGACGTCACATAAGAGCACAAAAGCAGCTGGAAATAAAGTAGGAAATTGTAAATACCAATCACATAGAGGTCACACAAATATTCATGAAATAAGTTTTATGTATTGTCATTCAGGATTAGTCATTATCATTGGTAAAACAATAAATAATGAATACATTTTATTTTTGTTCAGCTAATACCATAAAATATCTTGGAAATATATAATTGAAAAGTATTTACGAGCATTATCAACAAGCATAAAAAGGAATCAATAAAATAATTGCATAAGTTTTACCAGGAAAAACACTTTCAATGGCGTTGATCTCAGACCTTCTGCTATCGAAGATGTCGTCTCACACTCACATACAAAAGTGCACACAATGTGGTAGCCTACATTCGTGCGGACAGCTACAAAAAACAAGGGTAGGTCGTACAAGGTGGTTTTGTACGTGGCATCTAGGAAGCATGTCTTCCCATACCGTTGGAGTAGTCTTTTCTGCTCTTGTGACTGGTACACGAACAGAAACTTCTCACCATACTGAAATACATTATTCAAATACAATTTTATCCATATCTTTAATTATTTTACACAGAGTATTTAAGATTAGTTCTGACAAAAATATCAAAAACATTTTCTTGTAAATATAGCACCATTCATTTAATAAAATATATAAGAAAGAAAATGCGCAGACTATGCCTAACAATTATGATAGCATATTTCTTATTAGCAAAGACATTAAGCTATATATACAAATGGAACACTAGTTTGAATGTTCGTCAACATTAGAATAGAACACAGTGCATTTATCTCCATTAATGTTGATGACAATTGTCACATTTTAGTAATAACATTGTTATAATGAAATTACATTAGCAAAGCCTCTGGGTGTTTCAAAAGTCTCCCCTTGATACAAAACTCAACTATATTTTGTTTGTAATATGTCCTCTAAAATCATACCATTATTATGTGTGTCAATAAATTATTTCAAGTCAGAGTAAGGTTTTAGTAAAGTCGCCAAAAGACATTGACACACAGATGAGTCACAATTGACATATTAAATGCCTAAGTGTGGACATCTACAAGTACTCGCATAAGAGTTCAAACCATTCTCGTTTATACATCGCATTTAGAGAGTTAAATCACAGCATCTGAATAAAATCATTACAAATAACAGAGGTAACAATACCATAAATCATAAGAAGAACAAACTTTAACAGAACAAAGAAGTCTAAGGCCACAACAAGTTGATCATGTGTTCTCCGAATTTTACTGAAAAAAAATGGGGCGAGCGAGGGAAGAAAAAAAAGTCTTTATTCACTTGCTTTATATAGATGTTTGACCAAATTTTTATGGGCGAGCGAGGAAATAAAAATTATTTTATTTTGTAAAAACTATCAAAATTAAGGTGCGAGCGAATCTATAGAACATATGATCAATTTGTTGTGGCATAAGTATTTAATTAATCAAGGGCATGCATAATCAACCACATTTGACAAATTTCAGTGCAATTTAAACACTACATTTCTGAAATAATTAAAAATGAGAACGCATCTATTTTCTCCATTTGTATCAAAATCATTGTTTTAACATGCTTAGAAAGATCTGCTTTATTCATATTATTCAATTATGAATAGTTATAGACCAAACCACACATTTACCAGTAAAACAAACATCATAATATCAATACTGTATATCAGGTATTTTTTGCTAGGCTTACGTTTTGCCATCAACTTTTGCCCCTGAACTTTCATGCTTGGGTAAAGTTTGGGAATTTTTATTAGACTGGGGAATTTTGAGACCTTACTGTGGAAATGGGTTTAGTTTGGCTTGTGAAAGCAGTCTTTCTTAACCTTCTTTAAGGCACAGTGATTTGGCCATTGATCCATTAAGCAGCTGGCCATAAGTAAATGCTTATGTCCTAATAACAATGTGGAACAATGCTATATTTAATAAGTTACATGACATAAAGCCAACCCTTGATTCATCTTCATCAATAATATTTTCTAATCGCCGAGATTAAATAGTGATTACGCAATGTAGAATTGGTCATACCAGATAAACACATTTAAAACATTCACATTGATTGTCAGGATCTCAAAAACATCCGTGATAAACATTTTAAGGTTAATTCACTTAAAGAACTTTTTGAGTCTGTACCATCACATGCGATACTTAACTTTTTGAAGGAAATAAATGATAAAATGTAGGGCTAAAGATCATTAATAACGATTAAACTAATAGTATCATTAATTGTTCTCGGCGTGATATGACCTTTCTGTGTTGGTGCGCTATAAAACCCAAACCAAAAAACTATCTAATTTTAAAATAAAAACATCATTCAGGTTGTTGACACTACTTTGTAAGCTTCTAAATGGGACTTGAACCCATACTACATATTCAAAAATGAAGATGTGTGCTATCATTACACTATGAGAAGTAATTTTCATACAAAAGTGTCAACCTGAAGTCAGTGTTGAAAGCTTTTTAAATTTGATTGGGTTTTTGACACAAAATTGTTATTAACTGTCATGGGATAATGTTGACAGAGTTGTGTGAGAAAATGAAATAGAGTAACGTCTAAGACAACTTAAGAGCATATAACCTCACCATAATTTCCAGAAATTTGGATGGTATGTTGAAATGTTACTAGTTGCACTTAGTAAAATATAGGTACCCAGTAATAAACAGTGTTTATGGTAATATGGGTTTAAGTAACAATTCATTAATGCATCCTGTGGTTCAGGCTTTTATGATACAGGCTTTTGTTCTCACAAAATTATTCAGACCAAAGTCACGAGTATTGGAAGTCCAGACTCCATAGATAATACCTTGGCGTAAATATTATGTTGCAGTATTAAAAACAGATTTTTTTCTGAGCCCTATTGCACTTTGAATTCATCGGGGTATATTAATAAACAAGGCTTACACCGGCAATAGGCAAGTAGATGGATAATTGATCATTGATAGCAGAAAATAGGAAGTTCTGTGATGTTTCCTGAACTGATAATTTACTATGATCATGAAAAATATTACCTTCCCAAGAAATATGCTTTCTTCTGTTAAAAATATCACGCTGAGCCGAACATCTAAAATTTGTAAACATCATTGGTGGTCCTCTTCAAGATGAATGATGTCATTCTCATTCCAGTAAACGACAAGTCTGCTATTTAGAGTCTCATTCTATATGTATAACTCATAATGTGCATTAATCGAAATTAACAAAGTGAGCGGAAATTCTAAACACTGCAAATATATCTCACATAATCTGTATCAAAGTAGAGTTTATTTATTGAATGTGCAAATTTTAAACTCGGATATTTTATACCCCTTAGATATTGTGAAATATAAACAATGCAAATTAAAAAGCTTAACAGGGATCAAATAATAACTGCCATGTAAAATAGATGACAATTTGTAACAAAAAAAGATAATTGCCAACCATGACAAGAGAATACACATTGAAGTATAGTTTGGGTGATTTTTTATCATTGTCATCATATGAATTTATCCACATAACCGTCCAAAATGTACTTGAATCAAAACATCATAATAAATTGATAAAGTGAAGGGAAACCAATTTTCTTCTTAATTTTCCAAGTCAGACTTCTAAACACGAAAGATAATTTAACAGTCAATTGAAATATTATTACTATTTGATTTAATTGTTTTTGAAATATACATCAGTTTACAGTAGATTATCTTGTCATTTAATAAGAGGCAATGAAAAACATGTTTCAACAGCAAAAAGCATGTAATTCTAACAAACCTCAACTATGTCACTTTTGTCAGAACTGCAAGTGGGTGTGTTAATTTCCCTAGCTTTCAGTCGGGCAAACACAAATGCCCCATCATTTCGCCATTGACTAACCTAAAAAATGCCAGAAAAATAATTAAGTGCATCAATGCTTTACTGAACATACATAGGTGATATAACTCCAAAAATCGTAGAAAAGGGCCAATCACATGGTTACAAAACAGATTAATAACATAGACCTGTCCAAAAAGAAATACAAGAATATTTTTCATATACATGTATCTTCAAAATTCACTTGTGATTAATACCTTTATGCTATTTAGCACTGAATTCAACAAATTGTTTTCACTGCCTTCCTGCTACGATTGCATGGGTATGATAAATGGTATCTTGTATTCATGGCCATGCAATAATATTGAAATTATTAGGCATTTGGCCTGATTCCTCATCGACCAATTGGCTGCCGTTCTACCAACAATCCATTATCTCTCTTTCACTATTTTTTTAAAGTTGAAAATTTACTTGTTTTGTTGTTGTTGTCGTTTTTAAACTACTATGGGCACTTTATTGATCACAAATTTTAGTTTTATATTATGACATATCATCGTAAAATATTTACAATGTACATATACACTATTAAAAATAATATTTTGAATATAAAAGTGTTATGTTTAAATCAGTAAAATGCATCTGTTTATGCATCAGCTTTTTCACCTATTAAGCGTGTAAGCCCATTGTTAAAAGGAAAACAAACATGCATGACCAAGAATGCGACCTGTACTTGACTTATGATTTAAATAAACAACTTACCAAGCTAATAAGTGAATGTTGATCATCCCAAGTGGCGTTCATACGTGATCTAAGATACATGTGATTACGGACAACTTTATCACTGGGATTGGGCAACGGTATACAAATTTCTTTAATGTAGGACTTCAGTAATGCTTTAACTGTCCGGAGGTTGTTGTGACCTTCATTACATAACTCTTTTATCTTAGCTGCCAAACGCGGGTCCATAGGTTCAGGAGCAATCTATAAATATTTCATGAAATATTAAATACTACAATTGAAATGCCATGTTAAAGCTTCTCAAATCAATTTTACAATAACACGTGGTATTTTTTTAACGATTTGAAGTTAAAAACTTTGAAAAGTTTTAAACCATTTAATTAATTAATATGATTCATTCTAATTAACTCTCTCAATCTACAACTTAACTTAACAACGTTCATTTTATCACTAAACTCAACTACTCTATCACTACTTGTGAAAACATATTAATAGTAATAATACACATTTTGTTATTTCCATACTAAAGAATTTGATAAAGTCAAAAATTTACAGTACATACATCTACTTGAACTGATGCCAAAAAGAAATATAAAGGATGACTGTTGCAGGGTAACAAGAATTAAATAATCTCAATAAGATTTGTCTACTTTGTAGAGTCCCTAGAGTCTTCTTTGCAAGGAAATGGTATTTCATACATTTTTGGGTTAAATTGCATGAATTTGAAATTTTGAAAACAATGGTGTGTTTATTTCATGCTTACAAAAAAATGAATTATAACCTCAACTAACTTGATCATGCCATATTGTAGACAACAGTTTCATACAAAATACTTTTTCATTTGTTGATCTTTAGAATGTTACTTAAGCCTTTTGCACAGTTTATTTTTCATTTGAGTATACAAGAAGTACAACCAAATACATATCAAATGAAGGTAAGATAATAATTATCCCCTGGGGCATGCAATTCAGTGCGATATTAATTGGTATTAAAGAGTTTGTGTCTATAACTCACAGATTAAGTCACATAAATTTCAAAAACGGTTTTTTTTTCGTTCAAAATATATAACTGGAATATTATCAACTGTAATTGGTATTTGTAAACTTGATTATGTTTGAAATAAATCGATTCAATCTATATCTTATACTAATTCATCGATGTCTGCCACATTTCGACAAAATTCCCCATGACTAAAACACGCAATGGAGAAATTGTACCTATATCTTAAGTGTTTTTTGTATATTTTACTTAACGATTTGATATGTATTAAAAAATTGTTTGTACACTACATTACCTATTATTTCTCACGTTCTAAGATTTGTTTAATAATTTGACATCGTTAAGATCTCCCACTTACAATGTACTTGGATGATGAGTATTGCTCATTCCCTGAAATTTTTTTGTAAGACTTCGGTAATACATCAAATTCTTGAAAACATTTCTATTAGATCTTTATATCTATTGTGTGATTTAAAATATCATTTTTGATTACAAATAAACAAAATTAGTAGTGCAGTTGCTTTAAACAAATATAACTCCATTTCGCCAATAACTCCATTTTGTCCAAGATTCTCCATTTGTTTGCGGCAACGAAAATGGAGTTTCAAATAATGAAATATTGATTTAGTTGTCCATTAAGCCAGAGACTTCGCTTCCTGATTTATATATATAATGTATTTTATTATGTACCTCAATAATACATTTTTTTATATCTTTAAATTGTACTTCTTTTCATTATCAATAAGTTAATATGTATTTAATTGCAATATAACACAGTAATTAAACAATTAGAACTCCATTTCGCCGATATCTGCTCCATTTCGTCTCCACTCTATTACAAAATGGACTTCGGTCATAACTCCAACCTAATAAAATATTTTTTTTTAATGTTAATAGATATTTGTGTAGTATATTATATTAATTTCATTCTCAGTAAACAAAATCAATATTATCATTGGAGAAAAATAGTTACTTAACAATTAAAACTCCATTTCGTCTCCATTCCGTGTACGAAATGGACTTTTGGTTTAATGATTTGTAGGAATTCGGTCATAACTCCAAATCAATAAAACATTTTTGAAATGTTAATCGATATTTGTGCAGTTATCATATTAATGTTCATTATCAGTAAACAAAATCATAAGTGGAAAAAAAAAGTTATTAAACGATTAAGACTCCATTTCGTCTCCATTTCGTGTACGAAATGGACTTTTGGTTTGATAATTTTAAGAATTCGGTCATAACTCCTAATTGATAAAACATCATTCAAGTGTTAATAGATATTTGTGTACTTAATTACATCAATGATCATTCTCTGTAAACAAAATCAATATTACCATTGGGAAATAATAGTTATTAGACGATTAAGACTCCATTTCGTCTCCATTTCGAGTACGAAATGGACTTTTGGTTTAATGATTTGTAGGAATTCGGTCATAACTCCAAATTAATAAAACATCTTTTAAATGTTAATCGATATTTGTTTGTTTGTTTGGGTTTTACGGCGCATCAACACAGAAAGGTCATATCGCGCCTCGATATTTGTACAGTTATCATATTAATGTTCATTATCAGTAAAAAAAATCAACATCATAATTGGAAACAAATAAAATAGTTATTAAACGATTAAGACTCCATTTCGTCTCCATTTCGTGTACGAAATGGACTTTTGGTTTGATAATTTTAAGAATTCGGTCATAACTCCTAATTGATAAAACATTATTTAAGTGTTAATAGATATTTGTGTACTTTATTACATCAATGATAATTCTCTGTAAACAAAATCAATATTATCATTGGAAAATAATAGTTATTAGACGATTAAGACTCCATTTCGTCTCGATTTCTAGTACGAAATGGACTTACATGTATGGTTTGATAACTTGTAGAAATTCGGTCATAAATTAACTTATTGGAACATTTTTTAAATGTTAATCGATATTTGTGTAGTTTATTATATATATGTTCATTCTCAGTAAACATAGTCAACATTGTCATTGGAGAAAACTAGTTATTAAATAATCAAGACTCCATTTCGTCTCCAATTCGTGTACGAAATGGACTTTGGTACGATAATTTGTAGGAATTCGGCAATAAATCATTCTAAGTAAAATAATTTTTAAATGTTTATCGATATTTGTGTAGTATATTATTCCTATGTTCATTTTCAGTCAACAAAATAAATATAATCATTGGAATAAAAGAGTTATTAAACAATTAAAACTCCATTTCGCCATAAAATCTCCATTTCGCCTCAAAATCTCCATTCCGTGTTTTAGTCATACCCAATTTCAACGTCTAATAATAACAAATCAGTGTGGCAGAAAACGAATGATTGGTTCAGAGAATAAAGGAAACGATTAAACATGTTCAGAATTTGTAAATGCAATTTTAAACCAGTATTTATGAAAAACCAATACACCCCACTTAGCACATACAGAATTTATATTAACTAATAAGCTTGACGCATAAGGCTTGCGTGTTGCAAGATTTCCAAGAGTTTTAGATGTATTTAAGGTTTTGGAACTGTAACTAACTTCGGTAAACTTCGACACTCGGTATAATCCGGTTTTACCCGAATAGCTGTCGTCGTCAAGTTTCTTAATTGCTATTTCTAGTAATTTTCATCTCGCGATCCGGGTTTTCCATGACGTCATAGTGTAACACATTTACCGAAAATGGCGAAACCAGACGCTGTACAGCGTGATCGTAGTTAGTTTTCTTAAAAGTAATGGTTTATCGACATAAAAACAATGAATAGTCGTAGTGCATCGTACCTTCTGTGTTGATTCTGTGTGTACAGGTGTAAAATGCACGGTTTTCATCTTGTTTTTGCGATATAAATTGGGTATGACTAAAACACGCAATGGAGATTTTTAGGCGAAATGGACGAAGTGGAGAATCTGGAGCTAAAGTAAGATTTCTTTCACCTTACGAAGGTCACGGCGCTTACCTTTGTAAATATGGGCTAAACCATTGTAAAAAAAGGTTGTTCGGAAGGTTTATTCTCCGACGATTTATTCCCATTGGTCAATGGGATTGTAATTAAATTTGTAATCAAATCTGTAACGTCTAAAATAACATTTATGACACAGTGGTTGGTGATTATAAAATATAAGTAAATATGTTACATTTTTGACAATTTTTCGCGTGCTTACACGTATCAGACAGGATGACCTTACTAACACTTTGAAAACATTTGGGTGGTTATATACACTATTTGTGTGCACGAAATTCACACGAGGAAGAAAAACTTGGATAATTTTTATAATACTGACACCATATTATAAATAAGATGAAAAAAAACATGTAGCAAGGTTCAAGTCTGAAAAAATATTATGCTACTGGGATTTGCTTCAAGTCATATAGTGTGCAGAAAAATTTCAGCATGAAAGGCTAAATAGCAATTTTGCTGAAGTCAGAGATTAAACAAATCCCATGAACCATAGACATTATCATTATATGACCTATGCATTAAAATAACAAAAGGTCAGAATATTTAAAGAGATGATGTGTTTGCTTTAGGATGCTATGTACCAAAACACAATAATAATCAAAATTTACTCACGAAGGATCTTTCGTTGGTGGGGCAGGTTGTGGTCTTGGTCCAGCATTTGTTCGACTTACGTATTCTCTTCCTTTGTCATTATTGCCATTGCGAGCAAACTTGTCTTTGCCTGGCTGGTTAGAATGTTGAGGTTCTCTTGCATGCTTTGTTTCACAAGAAGGTTCCACCTGACAAAAACCACAACTTAGCCCTTCTAGTTGCTCTGTTAGATGAGAAATAAATAACATGAGCCAGTTATGTACACGACATAGCATAAACTAGTTGTGTTCCATCTAGCTTAAAACAGCAATCACGACCATGAGATAATGTTTACAGTTTTTAAATCCATTCACTACTAACTAACATAAACTAACTTAAACAAACATAATACATGTATTTATTATACCTCATTTCAGTCATTGAATGTAATTCAAGGCAGAACTATGTTTCGTTAATAAAGAGAAACTCATTTAGAAAATAACTTAACAATAGAGTACGTCGGCTTTGCTATCAGAAAGAATTATGATTAATCTATTAAATGTGTTGACTCTAAAAGGATCACTACAAATATAAAGACAGACTCTTCAGACATATGATGATAAGTCAACCATGGCCATCTTGTAAAATTTCATGAAAGGACCCACTCAAATACTAATTCTATTTATAGAAACCAACTGAGGATTTCCATCATGAACAATCAACTATTTTCAATTGAGGAAATAAGTTAATGAGAAAATTATTGAATGAAATAAGAAATAAAACAGAAGCATGACGATGAAATAATGAATTTGATGATAATGAACAAAGTGATCATTAAGGATGTCTGTCTTCAAGCGA
Organism: Mactra quadrangularis; assembly: GCA_025267735.1. Classification (NCBI taxonomy): domain Eukaryota; kingdom Metazoa; phylum Mollusca; class Bivalvia; order Venerida; family Mactridae; genus Mactra; species Mactra quadrangularis. The sequence goes on along the minus strand of CM046299.1, from coordinate 45,019,266 downwards.
GTTGCCAAACCATAAGAGTCGCTATAAAGAACAATATAGTCGCAACGTGATATAAGTTTACCACTGTAAAAGTAAATTAGATGTGTGTTTCATTCTTGACTTTATTCAACCATTAAACCAAACTGCAAATGTTTGGTAAAATGGATGAAAAAACATACATAAAAGTTTTTTTCAGATAACGTTTTGAAACAACACATACAAAATTTGGGGTTTAAGCAATCGACTCATACCTGCATGAGCCTAGGTTCATTTCAATAAGCCTATATTGCTACTTTAATAACCTTTTAAATGTTCCTATATGATATGGAACATGTAATACAGTTTCACAAATATCAGTGAATACACTGAACAAAAGTTCTAACCGATCACTTTTCAGATTTTGACTATTTCATAACGGGCTAATGGATCCTTATAAAATTTTGCTGAGGTGATTTTTGTGTCATTTTCTACCGATATGTGGGAAAAATAATAATTTGATACGGTCCGATGCATTCAATCGGCACACTGGCTGTGGTTTACACATTTTGACACGAAATGTTCGTGTAGAGGGCGGTGATTATTAAAGAAATTTAATTTCAATTAATGATACGGTTTGTGAGAAAACTTTGTCATAATTGATTTAAGAGGACTTTACCCTCAGCAATTCTGACTGATTATTTAATGCAGCAACCGTCTTCTCGAGTTCACTAAACATGGCATTATGTGACATAACATTTTAATACTTATATAAGCCTATGATTAATCAGAATTCAAAGAAAACCACTTCTATGTAAAGGTCTGATAACAAGGTAAATAAAAGCTGGAAAAACATGAGAAGATGTAAAACAAGATCTATCACAACACAGTGTATGGGTGGAGTGTGGTTGCAGCCATATGATCCCTAAGGAATCGAGAGACTTCGTTTAAAACAATGAAGGTTTGAACAACTAAACATCTGATTAATTCAGAACAACAAACAACAGAGGTTCTAAGCATCAATGAAAGACCATCAGAAATTAATATAACAAAAATATAAACACACTTACTTTTTTATCTCCCACATCTTCCAGAAGTGCAACTTTAATTTTGCACAAATATTACCCTTTCCAAAATGTTGGTTTGAAAAAAATTCTAGACATATAATAGTACAGTCATTATATAAAAATGTCAGAAATATTTCTATCAGAAGCCATTTTTGGTACATTGAATCTGTTTGTGGTGAATATATAGCAACAGAAAAAAGCACTACTAATCTAATGGACCAAAAGCGAGACTTTGAATTGTAAAGTTAGGAGTATTAAACTAAAGAATGAATTTTTGATGCACTCTAAAACTCAAAAGGGGACAATCCCAAAAACATCAAATCTAACACTGTTGTCAATTTTAATCCAACTTAACGATTTTTATAAGTTTTAATTGGGAGAAGAGAATCCATATGGCTGACAGAATCAAGATGGTCTCAATATGTTCAAATTTTGACCTCTTTTATCATTCGGATATTCAGTATTTTGATGACTGGACTAGAATGCCTTAATTAAATAATGATAATATTATATTGACCAATCTTTTGTCATAAACATTACACTGAGTTTACATAATGGTATTCAAATTTATATGTTTTCCCTGTGGTAGAACAAAATCTAATGGCCAAATTAAAATATGTGATCACAGAAAAATAGGATTTAATACATCTTTCGTGCTTTTCATCAATCACGTATAAAACACCTGAGTGAGTTTTTTTTTACGTCTATGGGTAAAACAATAAATTGGAGTACCTAATAAGGTATATTGATGTAACTCTAAAAATAAACTCTAACATTGCATCAACAATAAGATCCCTGAACGCATTGAATACTCATATTTCACAAACTGATCGAAACAGTTTAATTAAAGCACAAGGAAACAGAACTACATGAAAGAGTATTTTTTCATACTTTATTATAACTAAAACCACACTAATCAAGAGTAAAGGTACAATAACTGTTTTATATCATACACAAATTTTCGCATGCGTACATGGTTACAATTAAGGCATAAGGTAAATGGTGTAGGTACATTACCCCCTCCATGTCTAATACATAGTATTCCTAAAGTACTGGGAAAAATGTTGTTTAAAAAATAAAAAAAATCTGCATTCACACATGGAAAACAAGGAATTTTCATTATTATTCAAAATATTTCACATTAGTAAGCATTAACAATTACAGTAAAACTACTTGTGGTAGGCATGATTTTTATTTTTCAAAACTTTGTTTGAACCAGAACATTTGGACAGCATTGTAGATTCACTTAATTATTATATTTTATTTGGTACCTTGGGTACCTTGATTTCATTCATAAATTTTCATAAATAAAAAATGAAACAAAATTAAAATCAGCAAAGGGCACTATTGACATCGAAATGATAGACACAAAATCTATTAACCTAATGCAACTTCTAAAATGAAAGTGCGCCGCAAAAGATCTTCTAAAAAATCTCCTTAAAGAACTGTGTGAATCAAGCAATCTTTGACATACAATATAATAAAAATACAACGTAAACAGGTCCAAATGCTTATTTGCAATTTGAGTTTACAATATGACTAGCTGCTTCATAACTTTTGAAACGAACCATATTGGGTTTTAAATAATCTAGTATTCAAACTTTGCAATTAATCTTGTTTAAGATTTGAAAGGTGATATACGATTACTTCCTGATTGGGGTTACATGTACATCAACTCAACTGCCAAAAAAGAGTAATAGTGCTATTCATGCTAAATAATCATACCTTAAATCAATGCTTAAAAATGTTTTGGATAATCAAATTGGTTAAAATTTACACCGATAAAAATTACCTTCCTCAATACGTTTGAATAGGTAAACACTTTTTTAGTGTGTCTATTTACAAATGTAATGTATAATCTTAAGCTTAATATTGAAAAAAATCTACCTTTGAATGATAACAAATTTTACTTCCTCATTCAAATCAAAAACTATTTTCAAAAGAAATGTCAATGGAGGGGGGAATGTATTACAGTGAATTATAGCACTTCAAATTAACACACTAATAATATTTTGTAAAATACATATACATAGGTACACTTTTAAAGTCATAAAATTGGTACATTAATATTCATCAGAAAAGTGATTCTAACCTTATTGACAATTTCAGTACAACTGTAATACAATTTATACATTGCCATGATCTATCCAATTATAAATAAGGTTGAACTAGGACTGCTACAGATTGCCCATCTCATGCTTTAAAATTCGAACTAGGGTAAGAAAGTTAAAGTTTGAATTACAGTTTGCAAAATACTAAAAAGACTACATGCATATGACTAAATTTTCATGAAAACGCCAATCCAATCAGACATACACGTGTTTACAATCTATTAAAACCATGATTGTATGCAGGCATAAATTGAATTTTAATTTTGAACTTGACAACATTAAGAACCGTCTTTGTTAGTGTCAGAAATGTGATTTCTAAACTGTGATACACTGTTACACTGTAGCAGCCCTAGGATCCGTCGAAATTGATTTTCTAGATTTCAGCCAAGAAAAACAGTTTTGCAAAACATGTGCATAACATATCTATGATATATGTACATTCACTTAAGCAATACAATTCAGACGCACAGCTGAACAAAGCAGATGAAATGTGACAAATCTATGGAAGCACGCAGGAGACATGGTAGGAATGAATTAGAAAAAAGTATCCCCACCCTTAACTTGTGGGATCATGCCACCTCCTTGCTTCCGTACAAAACAACTAGAGTAAATGTGATATTTGAAATTGATTTCGTTTTTATCACCATTGATTTACTTGTACACAAAACACAATAAATAAGATTCAACATTTCCTCATAAAAGCACAAACATTCAAACAATCCTGTCATTTCAAAATATTTCTGTCAGTTATCATGTACATCAAAACTTCAGGTATATATTGATAATACTGATATAAAAATGACCAGTTTAGAAAACGTCAAAACAAGCATATCAACTCGTCAGTACAAAACTAGTCTAGCTACACGTCAATAAAGAAGGATTTAGACTAGTTTTGGGCCGAGCCAGTGATATGCTTATAATTACCATTTTAAAGGGCCCAGATTGGATTTGATTAAAAAATCGAAACAAAATCTGTTAACTATTGCAATAATTACGTATACATGAGTTAAGTACATGGTGATAATGCCAAATCTACAAACAAAATACACTTTCCAAAAAATAACTTTAAAAATCTAGGCCGCATCCATGTATTGTTAACAATAATATTTACATTCTGATTTCGCGCCATACACACAGTTTCACACAGTTTCGAAGTTTACCGACAAGTTTGTATACATTCGACGTAACTCCGCCCTCGAATAACAATATTGACCAATCGCGTGTTAGGTAAATAATAAAAGCCTAACTTGTGGATGGATGCTTGATAAACTGTAAACACTTGAGCAGTATTCAACTACTTTGATCCAACAAGCGTCGGATCAGTTAAAAGTAGAAACATGGATTGAGATTCATTATTTACGAATGGAAAACACACGCAGAATCAACATGAAATTTGGCGGCTATTTCTTAAATATTTTAAACGTCAGGTAAGTTTATGGGTCGTCGGGGCACTGCCACTGGGTCGTCATTTTCTAAAAATCGCTAAAATTCGATGCAGTTTTGATATGACACTGACCACAATGTTATACAATACAATATTATTGTACATAAATATATCAGGAAAAGGACGGTGAACTCGTATTTTATTTTAACAATTTTTGCGTAACACAGCAAATCTATAATTATAAGTTTATTGATTCTATCTATACTCAATAGTTTTATGTAGTATTTAAGTGTTGTCTACATGTTTTTATACTTTCTGTGATAGTATTCTTTTAATATGTCTTATTTCCAACTTATGTATAGTTATTTCTGATCTATGTTAGTGTGCAGTTGGAAATTTTTGAGTCATACTGTTTTTCATAGTAATTCTATGAATGTCTTCATATGATATGATGTAGCTGCTGATCAGTTTCTTCCAAATTTGATTTGGGGGGATAATAGTTTTCTTAGCTCAATTTTTAATTGTCACACTTTTGTGTTTTCATTGAATGTCAGTATTTTAAGATAACCTTTTTATGGCAGTTTTTAGGCCAGCAACAGGTCAGGATCAGCAGCCTCATCATATATTTTATTTCATCATATATTTTATTATATTAATTGTTATATATCATTTAAATTGTCTATGTATTTATATATTTATTCATTACGTTTGATATTTTATATCTATATCATTTGTTGTAGTGATCTTCAATCAATTTTAGTTTAAATTAATTGTATCGTGCCTTTTTATTCATCCATATTTAAAATTGTTTTAACTTGTATTTATTTTGTTTAACTCATATTAATATATTACAGTCGGTTGTAAAAGCTTGATTAAGCTTATGTTTATTGTTATTTAAACTTGCCGACTTAAAATAAAATTTATCTTATCTTATCTTATCTTATTGACCACTCAGCCTCGAGTCTGTTCGCCCTGTTTTTACTGACACTTCTAGTCTTGGTAACGTACGATAATGATATAAACAAGTGATTATCGATAACCATGTATACACCTTGATGTAAAGAAAAGCTGATGATGCTGAATTATATAATTATAATTTGATATACATTGTAAGTATCTAACATAAATTTCATAGCAACAAATTTTTGTACTAATACATTGTATGGTACATAGCTCAAGGTCTTCAGGGAACCTGTGTTTATACTGTCAATGTCTGACGAAGATCAAAATGTTAAAAAAAGCGGCTTATAAAGTTTTGGAAGCCAGAACTATATGGTACAGTGAGATAGGCTGTGTTAAGCACAGTAAGTGAACCAGAGAAAATATCAATATTCAGATGCTAATGAAAATCATCTTGAAAACCTTCGGGTATGAGAATATGTCACACTTAGATGTCAGGCTAAAGTCTAGTGTATGAAATAGATCTGTATGAAGATTTGTATGAATTCTAATCTTCCTTCCTTTGTAAATTCATTTTAGTGTTTACAATTCCAAGATATTCTGAAGTTTTATCGCGCAAGCTTTGTACAAGAAATAAAAAAATGGAGATAGAATCTTGAATTCTGGAAAACACATGTAGTCAAGTCAAGTTTTCTTTTTGTTAACGACAAGTAAGTTTACTAGTTGCCAGTTTCCGAAAATTACAAAATCAATGCAGATTTGACGTATCGCTGATAACAGTAGTAAATTTTTTCATCTTGGTGTAATAGAACATGATAAAATGATGTCTTTATTCATAACATGGCAAATTCTTCAACAACGATTGATCACTCATTCTCGAGTAAGTTTGCCCTGAATTCACTCTTATGATACTCAAATTTAATGTTACCATGTGTACTGTACCTTTTTGTCATTTTATTATACCCGTTTCTCACATTTCATGAATTCACTCTTGAAGAAAGACAGTTTGCTTGATATGGTCAAAGCATGGTTAAAATTTGACTTGATGATTAATTTTAAGCTTCCTTCTTTTGAATGTTCGTTTTAGGTTTACAACAGATAGATAGATTTAAGATGGTGAAGTTAATGAACTTGGTGTGATTTAATCTTCAAAGTAAAGCATTGTTATTTATTAACCAAAACCAGTGGCGACAAGAATTGTTGTATTGTGTACACATATGTGATAAAAATGTATTAAGATGAAAGTCTCTTAAAGTCTGCATACTTCAATTTACCTATGTAAGTTCATTTATTTGTAATAAGATCACAGTCTTCTGATTGAGGATGTGGGTTATATGCCTGTGTGAGGCATACCTCTGTTTAGTTAGGTCATGAAATAATTTCTGCTACCATTCTATCTCCTACCACTATTCTTATTATCTAAAGACAGTTGTCAGTCACTGAAGGAAGCATGCATCTAGTGACCGGGTGATATGACCTATACAAAGTTTCTATTGCTCATTGATAAGTTAACCCAATAAAAATGCATAATATTTATTTTGTTTGGTTTATTGAAGTTGATGCAAATACAAATGGTAAAATCTTGTTTTTATAAGAGAATTTAAGGCCTACAATTTCCCATGTGTATGTTTGAAACTAGTTCTAGATAGTTGATAACTATTATATCAGAGGTGGTAAAGTGGTTAATCAAGAAGGTGGTTATAGACCATCCAGGTTTCTGTATGATCACTGCGAAAGGTGTGATGCATAAATCACATGTGTGAATATAAATTTACAATACCATGTTTGGTAAAATCTGAGAGTATCTATTAATATTTCAAACTTTTTTCTCCTTTCAGGTTTCACTGAAAGTACCTGAAGATTGCATGGTCAGATAGATTACTGTGATATATCATATATTTATAATGATGACTGATATGTTGTGTTTTTAGAATATAAAATAACCTTCAAACAGTTAATGTTATAGTTTATATGATTTATACTTACTTCCACTCAAGCCCCATAAACGTTGTGTAAGATTAATAAGACATTGTTTTAAATTGAAATATCTTAAGGATACATGAATAGGACATTTTGAATGGAACTTACATATGTTAAGGATAACAAAACATGTATATGCTTTTTTGAATATCATTGTTTCCAGCCAATTAACAAGTTACAACAAATACTAACTTATAAGTACTTACTTACCATTCTTTTGATTATTAAAGTTATGACATAACCCTATCATTGTCATCAAAGATATACATTTTTCATGCCTAATTTGTAAGTTTGATGAGTTGATTTTATTTTTCGAAAGTTTGGTACATTCCAAACCTCAACATATCAACACATTCTCAATACATTTTGGATTATATTTTTTATTTATCTATTCTTACTTCTTTAATAGAATTTAATGCTTAACTCTTCCATGTATAATTAGATGATTACAATATTGGCAAGTATTGTTCATGGCATTGTCTATATCATTGTATTATTCATCAAGTGTTAAAAACATTGGACTTCCTATAAATTAGTTACTGAATACCAACTAAGGTACATTCTGTTGTTTTACATTTGCTTTATGAAAGCAGTTTCTCTGAATGGAATATTTTTTCTCAGGAAGTCTTGCATTGATTCATATATTGTTATATTGGTGCATAAGGTCAGGTAAATGATATTTCATATGTATATATATAAATATATGTATATATATATTGACTTGAGTTAAAGGGATATACAGGCAAAAGTGCAAATTCTTATTTCCTGATTTTGGGTTATACTTTTTTAACTGTGAATGCAGTAGACACATTACTTGGCAAAATATTTCTTTATTTTCTCGTAATATTTTTGGTCTTTCCTAATTAGACCCACATGGGTCAGGTTAGCTGAAAATAGATTTGTGTCAAAATATGCATTTACTGATGAGAAGATACTAGAGCTTGTTATTGTGCAACATTAGTATAATTCTTTTGAGAAGTTATCTTAACCGCCTAATAAGTCGGAAAGACAAAAAGCCACCAATGAAAAAGTTCAAAGTCAGCAAGTACGGCATACATCAAATGAATAAATATCTTAGTAATTCCCTCAGTATACTATATTTGTTTTCAGCAATGTGTATGTCATATATTTTAATTCGGTCAGTTGAATGTTTTAAGTGAGAAATGTTATTAGTAAGTGATTTCTTATGTTCTTAACGCTATTCTAAAACTAAAAACTAATCTTGGTTCCAAACTTTTGGCTCAGTCATTTTCCTGTATATCCCTTTATAATAGAAAAATAATCAGAATTGAATGTGCTACTAATATGCCGTGTCTTTTTAATGAAACAAAAATATAATTTTGTTATCTAATTTTAATAAATATTCAATTTTGAAGCGTTTCATACCTTTGTTAATAAAATATTGATAGGCAAGTTCTACTTGTAGAAACAGATATCTTTCATCTCCTTTAAAATCAATTGCACATCTTTTGCACCGAGATGACAACGTGAAATAATATCAACCTATGCATTTTAGCCAAATGACATAATTTTAGTAACTATTATTCTGAGTAAGTGGTCATTTATAATATTTTTACGTTATAATAAAATGGGATTATTCTGCAGATCTGTGTTATAGTCATATCTACATAATAGTTACATTTTGATGCGTGTTTCAAAATATGATGTACTTGTATTGTTCTATTTTTTTAACCTGTCACAACTTAAAAAATACAATTAATGTTCAATGAAAACGCTATTTTTAAATATTTTCCAACTTGATATTTCCTGGATATTAAAAATCACCTTATGAATACCTAGTTCATAATAATCAATATGGGTTGGTGGCTCAGAGGTAACAAGCTTGTCTCTTGAACAGTACTAGTGACATCATGGGTTCGAGTCCAACCTGTTGGAGTCCAACGTTTTTTAACCTTCTACTTTCAATATTATTTTAACACAATTGTATTGAAATATTTTGTTTTCTTTTTTGTCTGTTATACTGCAAATGATACAGAATGATTTTGTGTGGCATATCATTGTCTATGTACATGTAATACATATTTAACTTAAAGTTAAAGTGCGAATTAAAGTCTGCTCGTACATATTTTCAGCAGACTTTACAACCTTTTATGGGATATAAGATGACCATTTAATTATTGAAGTTGTAACAGGTTAATAAAACAGAATTACATAACTCAATCCATTATACTAACTTGAAATACCATTAAAAGTCTTACTAGAGCAAATGATCTTAGACTTCACCTTATGTTGAGAATCTGTACGTATGTGTACAGTCAAATGTGTACTGACTCATGCCTACTACACTACTTTTATGATGCACTAGAATTGGCACTACTCTATCTTGATGCCAATTGCCCACACAAGAGATCCTCTGGGCCGGGCATAACATGCATGTGTGCTCTCCATGCTAAATTCTATGTGCTATCCTATATGAGTCCCAGTTATCTTGACCAATGACCCGTGAACTCAGAACAAATTGGTCACATCCCTGACCACAGGGCACACCCCTGACCCATGTACTATATGCACATAAAATTGAGTGATTCTGAGTGAAGTCATTGCTGAGTAAATGTTTCAACTAAATTTTCAAAATGATGTCTCGGTGAAATTGACCTTTGAGCCTGATGCCTGAGAACCTCAGGGAACATCCTTGACTCAAGGGCTATACACATGTAAAATTTGGTGAACCAAAGTGAAGCCATTGTCAAATTATTGTACGGACCAAGTTTTTTCATATGATTTCATTGTGACCTTGGACTTCAAAACTAATCTGGCACATCCTTGAGATAAGGGCTAGTTTGCATACAATATGGTGAACTTACATACAACCAGTGTAGAGTAATCTTAATAAGTTTTCATATTTAAGTCCCTGTGATTTTGACCTCAGGCACATAGGTCTCAAAGTCAATTGTGCACACCCTTTACCTAATATCTATCCTTACATAGAATTTGGTGTACAGAGATACATTCTTTGTTGAGTTATCATCCAGACAAATAGTCCATGGACAGACACACAGGCATATAAAAATAAGGTGGAAATCAACCGGTGCAACTGACCTGCCTAAAAATGACCACACTTTAAATTGTGCAGAAAATTATAAACTAAATAAATGTACTGAGTCGAATTACATTTGTGCTACATTTTTATTGGTTGCATGTTAAAAACTGGCTTCAAATATTCAAATATAGTTCTATAAAACTTAAATCACTTAGATATACAGTTCACAAAAAACTAATAAATGCACAGGAATCACAATGAATCTTTATTTTATTTAATGTATTTCAACTTTTATGTATTGTATTGAAAATCATGACTAAAGTAAAATGCATCTGAAAGTCAGAGAGTTTAACTATTTTGACCAACAAAATTAAGCTTACTTTTTACCAGAAAGGGATTAAAAGTGGTTTTTGATAAATTGTGTAAAGTTAATACTTATCAATCAAATAAACTACTGTAATAATCATTATTAGGACACTTCATAACAAAACATAGTTAGTTCAAACACAACAATTACCGACATAATATTATCATGTCATGTTGGTTTGCATATCAGATCAAAGAAACAATCTTTCTATAAGCTCATGTCTGACTGCTTAACAATGAAGCCAATAATATGCGAATTAATTATGCAAAATTGTTTAACTAAGCCAAGATGAATGACTCGAGGCTGTAACTAGAAAAATGTTCAATTAAATCTGTAAATGAAATTGCAAATAGTTAGTTCAATTCTGTAAAAAAGTGGTAACATTCATACTAACCTTAACACTTGACTTATGTAAATGTGATATTTGATTCTAAATTTTGACTAATATTTGAAAAATTAAAAAAAAATCAGATACATGCACATATATAACAATTAAAATTGTAATGCATATCTCCAATTACAATTATCATAATGTTGAAATGTTTCAGATAGTACTAACAAAAAGTCAGTTTTTTCCAAGAGTGAATGTAAGTTTTGGATGGCACTATAAGTAAAAAACAGCAATAATTCAGCACAGTATTCACAGCACTAAAATACTATATTGTTTACTAGACCAACAGTAATGTAAATTTTAATAAATTTCTATAAGACGTTACCTAACAACTGACTGTTAAAAGCAATTCAAAATACTTTAAATCTAAGTGGGGACTTAATTTCTAAGCTGTTAAACAAATGCTTTGAGTCAACAAAAACATTAAAATATGGCAAATAACTTCTTGCAAATACATAAAAAGACAGTTAGATAGTAAATAGGTAGAAATATAAGAAAAAAGTAATTCTATCACATTATAACCATATTTTTTTTGATAAGTAGTAAGAAGAAGAATCAGTAGGAATGCTTTCATTTTCACAGTATCTATAAAATGTCTTGTTCTTGTCTTTCTTGTTTAACATAGGACTAACCTAGCCTATTAACCTAACCTATATCATATTTAATTATTGTGAAAAAAATGAACTAACAAAAGAAAGAACAATTATTAGAAAATACTAACTAAATCATAAGTCAATCTAATACATAGTCATAGTAAGTGGAACTATATATAAGAAAAAGAGCTGTGACTAGAGATTGCATGCTCGACTTAGTAAGTGTTTGTCACATGAGATGGTGTTGATAATAAGGAACATATAATTATACAGTATTTGAAAATAATACCTTAAGGAATAAAAAAGTTTAAGTAAAAAAATGTTGTTGTTTTTTTTAATTTTGAGTTCACGGGAGACAATTTTGAAAAAAAAATTGGGGGTTATGAACCTTGTCACATGAGATGTGGTTGATAATAAAGAACATACTTGAAGTTTGAAATTGATACCTGCAGAAATAAAAACAGTTGTATTAAACAACCAATATTTAGTTAAGAAAAGTTCATGAAGAGATAATTCTAAAAAAAATGATTTTGAGTAATGAACCTTGTCACATAAGATATGATTGATTATAAGGAAGATATATTTAAAGTTTGATGTAGATATCTATAGAAATAAACTATACACTGTTGCAGAAAAACAAGAAAATTCTGAGTAAAAGGGGAGATTATTATGAAAAAATGTATTTGGAGTTATGACCCTTGATGCAGTTGATTATTAGGAACATATATTCAAGTTTGAAGTTGATACTTATTGAAATAAAACATTTACAGTAAAACAAATATTTTTCTAGAGAAAACTCTCAATTCAAGGGGAGATAAATTTGAAAAAAATGCATTTAAATTATGAACTTTAACACATGAGTTTAAATTTTGAAGTTGAAACCTTAAGAAATAAAAAGGTTATAGCAAAATATTTTACTGCACTAAACTTTGATCAGAAATAATTATGGACTCCGATGCTAAAGCAAGAAGGAGAGCTCGCCATTTACTTCACAAAGTTGAGCTAAAAATGTTCAAGATAACAATTAAAAAATCAGTGACTTTTTTCATTGCTACAGAGTTCCAGAGCTGTAAAAATGTCAAGTAGGGAATATTTAAGTCAATGTATAAATGGATGCCTTTTTTCCAGTGCAACCATTACTATCAAGTATTGTTGAAGTACAGTCTAGTAGCATAAAATTCTTTCAAGATTTCCCAATTTCTTCTCTATATTACAGTAAAACAGTCACACTTTTTCTTTTGACATGTTCAGTGAAGCTTGTCCTGAAATAGAAAATACAAACTTTTGACATTCTTTGTATCAATATCATGAATATGTAACCTATAAAGAATCATAAGCTCCACTGGGCAGGGCATTAAATGCCAGCATGCTATCCAAGTCAGGCACTGCAGGAGATGGAGGGCTATCCATAATATGAAGTTAAGGGACCTTGACATTCTTTGGCCTAAAGGAACAGCAAATGTTAAATATTGTTCAAACTATTTCCATAACAAGTTCAAGTGACCTTGACCTTTGACCACTTGACTTCAGGATCAATAGGGAGCACTCTTTACTTCTGTATAGAGTTATCATCCGTACAAGCGATTGTCCATGATTTTCCTAACAACACTTCTAAACTTCAACCATAAAGAGATTGCACCCTTTCTTGAATTTAGTTCTAAGTTAAAACTATTATGTTTTCTTCTGAAGTTTTCATACATCATAATGATGCCATATTTCTATTTAATGTAATACAAATATACATATGAATACATTTAAGATAATATTTATTGATGAACATTGATTTTCAATAGTTCTTACCCACAATAAATCTCAAGGAAAGAAGATGGATAACTTTCATTCAGGTGGATGGTATCCAGCACTGCCATTATTTTACATTTATAGATTCTTGAAGCGGAATGAGGTGCCATCATCTTTTCATCTAAAAGTAAAAAACAGTATTTTATTTTTCTACATAACTTTGTGTCATACTTACAAAATATTCAAAAACAGCTTAAGCAGTATTGTCACACAAGCAAGACCTTTAAGGTTACAATTTAGGACTGCTGCAATTATCTGAGTACTGGGAAATTTGTGATTCCTACCAGAAAATTGAATACAAATTTCATCAAGTTCAAAATCCTAGGATTGCGATATATATTTTCTTTTTAAAACAGAGAGAACATTTCTAGCTTAACTATCAATGAAAACTCGAATTAATTTACATAATATGCACACCACTGGACAACACAGATACTTTGGAAATAGATTACATGATTGAAGTATGTAGCTTCAATTAAAAATAAAGGCTGCTGCAATTCTTCAATTATTCACTTACACCAATTCTGGTACACTTCCCCAGTAACAGCTGATTCATGATTTCCATTTGTGAATCAATACAAATGAAAAGTGTATCCGATCAGATCGCCACTTGCTCAACGATCAACAGTCCTATTTCATTTTGTCAATTACCATTGTGTTTGAGCTTAAAATCTAATTTTAACAGTCATAAGAAAATATAAAACTGTTTGCAATTACATGTAGTTGTTCATTACAATGATCAATTCTTAATATACCAGCTAGTATTTTAAAATGATCATTAGATTTATAACAAATATATAAAGGAAGAAAATCAAATATAACACTAACCATAGTTAACTTACCCTAAATGTCCTTCCCTGTCAAGAAGCACATCTTGCAGAATAGACCGAATTCATAACTCTTCCCAAAGTTGTACTCCTCAAAACGGTTTCTCCTATGTTTGACATATATTACTCATGGGTATATTCATGTTGAAAGTCAAGCAATACACTTCTACAAATAAAAACAATTTATTCTAAAATCAGTCGTGTTAATCAAATGCATACAAGAATGAGAATTTCATAATAGAATACTAAAATCACAACTGTTAAACAATGTCTTCTTAATTCATAAACATGCAACAAACGTTCCTGTTGAACAATCATGGCTTCCAAGTTCTAGGCTACAGTCATTGGCCAGTCATGCCAGTAGCCTAGCTCGGCTAGACACACTTGAAAACACAACGAAACAGAAATTTTAGATCAATAAATCTATGATAGCAAAGCTCATCCATGTAACGGAACACTTTCGACAATAATAGAAATCGCATTCATTGGTTTAATTGCAGCGATTGGTTTGACAAGCGTGGAAAATAAAAACGAAAGTAACTTCAAAGTCGCGAAAACCGGAGATATAAACGACAATCGAATGCAAAAAAATCAGCGGACCATAATATGGTACGGTTGGAAGATGTTTTAAGTCACTATTGAATT
This sequence comes from Mactra quadrangularis, assembly GCA_025267735.1. Taxonomy (NCBI): domain Eukaryota; kingdom Metazoa; phylum Mollusca; class Bivalvia; order Venerida; family Mactridae; genus Mactra; species Mactra quadrangularis. The sequence continues at coordinate 45,004,245 of CM046299.1, read as the reverse complement.
GTGTATTAAAAAAACCCCACAAACCTGAAGATTATAGGCTGATTTCTTCACAGAGTTCTCGTTATGTAGTAACGTCGGGGTATTTACAAAACTAGGTTGATTGACGTATTCCTAATCACGTGATCGATGCTTACGAAGTTTTCCGACCAGTCGCGTAAAAAGTCGACGACTACCGAGTATACTCGACCCGGTGCGTATGTAAACAAATACTCGTCAAATTAGTCCATTTTCATTATTGAATAACTCGGCCGCGAAATGATATTTTGAGATGGAATTTTCGCCAAAATTATTTTTTTATCATTCTTTTGTCGACCTCATATGAATTATTTGATTTCAAATCCATTTATGCCCCTTTAATTTAACGTTGCGAATTCCAGGGAAGTTCACCCAACTAACATTTTAACAGAATCTCAATAATAATAGCCATGAGTTTTATTAAAAATGTTCAACTGATTGGATTAATTTTTGGGCTAAACAACACCCCCAACTCAAATAAGTCATATTGTACCAACATCAACAAAAGATGACAATTTAAATATAACATTGACAGAAGTTAGTTATGGTCATTTTTCTGGCAGCCAGCTCATATAACCTAGCTTTCCTGAACAGATATAAAACATTTAGGGAAAGTTTCAGTTTGACTGTCGCACATATTGTGTACCACTAGAGTAAATTACATTATGATTTATGGAATGTAGCCAAGTTTTGCTTAAATTTGCATCTTCTTATTTTCCCCACAACGAACACTTATAACCGGTACATTATATTGAGTTTGATGACATATTGTTAAGCTTTCCGGTTGGTCATCACACAATGTTGAATAAAACCATAGTTCTTCAAAAATTGAGCAAAACAGTACACGGTAATATTTACCAAATAAATGGAATTCAATAAATCTGTCAACTGCAATAGTAGTTTGTGTCAATTGATTCATTATAAATGACATCACATAAACAAAATGATATTATATACCATACGGGAAGTGTCATTATGAGGTGTTCTCAACATGGAATAGTGATAGTACTCTACAAAACTAGTGGGTGTCAAGTTGTCTGGCAAGTCCCAAACATGTCTTTATTTCATAAAATTTCATAAAAATTCTTTTGGGCAATCAAAAACAACAAGCACTAGATAGAGGTTGCTGCTAGCACGACGTATTCAGACAACCACCTTACATCTTAAATTCCTAGACTGTGGTACATATAACTTAGTTCCATTTTAGTAATCCTGAATTCCTTTTATCATAGACCTATCATCCTTATTTAAAAAAGCTTACTTAAACAATATACAGAACAAAATGATCAATAAAACATTTTGTACAGACAACATCAATATAACCAATATAGAATGTGAACTAGACTTATCACTGAATGTGATTTTATACCCCTAACGGTACATGTCAAGAAATTAGATGCTGAGAAAATGAGCAGAAAAGATTTTTCATCAAATGGACATCTCAGCCAAACATCAATTGACTGTTACCAAAATTGAATATTCACATGTCTGCCTGCTATCTGATTATGTTAAATTTGTAAAGTTTGAATTACATTCGTGCAACAGAAGCTGAGAAATTGAGCGGACAAGTACAAGCAACAGACGAACGGAGGGACAGACTGACCGAACGACCAACAAACCGACCTACCAACCGACAAGATAACTCCTATATACCCCCAAAAACTTTTTCAAGGGGTATAACAAGGAACCATTAATCGATATTACATAAAAACAAGTACAAGCTATACTAATGCAAGGACATGCCAATCACTTGCTTTACGTAAGGATAATTTGATTTCAATTGCTAAGCATCATTACTAATTTTACAAACATATAACACAGTAACTTATAAATATGATTGAAGATAAGTCTTATTTGCGAGGCACAAAAATATTGGTGCAAAAAGTACTAAGATTGATAAAAGGTCCAATTCAAAATACTGTAGCATTCATCATATATGAAACAATTTGAAAGTATTACCAACATTGAAATTCTTCAAATTCATACACCAGTACATAAGAACAAAATATATTCATTTGACAAAATACAATACATAATGTATCAATAAGATGAGTTATTTAATGATTGGTCATGGATCATTTTTCATACAAATATAACATCTTTCTGGATTTTTTCTATATAAAAAGATCAAATATACATTTATAACATATATTCACTTAAAATCTTTATATCTGATTTATTTTGTTACCAGTTAAGATGCGTCGAATTTATTGTTTATGAGCAACAAAATATTTTCTAAATCTCCATTTCGTCGCCGACCATTTTGACCAAGAAATGGAGGTATCGTTCGATCATCCTACTCCACTAATATTTGTGTACTTTACTAAGTTACTTCTCATAATGAGTCAATTCAAATGAAATTCTTACCCCGAACAGTGCTTAAAATTGTTTGTATACTTGACATGGTAAAGATATTCCAATAATTTGAGTGGTGAATATTGCTCAAGCCCTGTAATAATATCTCTGCTCTATTCTCTTTTTTGCATTGGTTAATTTATCGCTGTTCATTCTCGTTGAAGTGAATTTGTTTTATAATTGCTGTAAAACAATTATTCATTAATTAAAACTCCATATCGCCAATGTTTAGTCCATTCCGTCCAAAATTCTCCATTCCGTGTTCAATTAGTTGACGAAATGGAGATTGTTTGTCCGCTATCTTGTTGTGACTACACTGTGACGACAGAGATCGGCCCCGTTTCACAATTTAGACAGTGATGATTGTATACTTGTATTATAAACATTTTGTATTAATGTACATGCCTTATTTTGTTTCACTTATTGTCGTATCAATAGATGGGGGCACGGAAGGATCCCCCACGTTGGTGTGACCTGGTTGCCATTTATCATCAAAATCATTAAATAAAATATTATATTAATGTTTTTGGCAACAAATGGTAACTGAACGCGCTATGTCAGTAAGTATAAAGATAGTTTTTATTTACTTTATCTAATTCCACCTCTAACGAAATGGATATTCAATTAAAGATATATTCATGTCGTGGTTCATATTAACCAAGAGTTATGCAGTTATACAGATTTATAAAAAATATAATAATAATAATAATAATCTAGATGTTTGCTATGTAAAACAAATGCAATTTGAAATAATTAATTATGACAAAATTTGGGGTAGACGCAATGGAGATTCCATCCAATGTATTCATTAATGATAATATTGTCTTACAATACAGAGTTAGGCGTTTCCGTATAAAAACTGATGCAACACTTCAGTGCGCTTACACAAGTGGGCGGAGTTACGTTTAGTTCAGGGAATGAAACATAATATCTACGTCACGTGATAACAAGCGAATCAATTAGCGCTAATAATGATTAAAATGATCGTGGTTCATTTTGTCTGCGAAATGGATATTTATTAATAATAATTAATGTCAATAAATAAGTATATATATTTTATTCTTCATGACTAAGGTATTTTTATTTGTGGCTTTTTATAATCACTCATTTGAAATTGTGTATTTTTCCAATGTTTATTAATCCATTCAACCGTCCATTTTGCCAACGAAATGGACGTTTTGTTTGAATTCATTCTTACAAATTATGTTATTCATATATTCGCAAATGCAGATTAAGTTCAGTTTTAAGTAGTTTTGATGAATGATTGGCGGCCAACGTTTTTTTTTTCGTTCAAAATATATAACTGGAATATTATCAACTGTAATTGGTATTTGTAAACTTGATTATGTTTGAAATAAATCGATTCAATCTATATCTTATAATAATTCATCGATGTCTGCCACATTTCGACAAAATTCCCCATGACTAAAACACGCAATGGAGAAATTGTACCTATATCTTAAGTGTTTTTTGTATATTTTACTTAACGATTTGATATGTATTAAAAAATTGTTTGTACACTACATTACCTATTATTTCTCACGTTCTAAGATTTGTTTAATAATTTGACATCGTTAAGACCTCCCACTTACAATGTACTTGGATGATGAGTATTGCTCATTCCCTGAAATTTTTTTGTAAGACTTCGGTAATACATCAAATTCTTGAAAACATTTCTATTAGATCTTTATATCTATTGTGTGATTTAAAATATCATTTTTGATTATAAATAAACAAAATTAGTAGTGCAGTTGCTTTAAACAAATATAACTCCATTTCGCCAATAACTCCATTTTGTCCAAGATTCTTCATTTGTTTGCGGCAACGAAAATGGAGTTTCAAATAATGAAATATTGATTTAGTTGTCCATTAAGCCAGAGACTTCGCTTCCTGATTTATATATATAATGTACTTTATTATGTACCTCAATAATACATTTTTTTTATATCTTTAAATTGTACTTCTTTTCATTATCAATAAGTTAATATGTATTTAATTGCAATATAACACAGTAATTAAACAATTAGAACTCCATTTCGCCGATATCTGCTCCATTTCGTCTCCATTTCGTGTACGAAATGGACTTTTGGTTTGATAATTTTAAGAATTCGGTCATAACTCCTAATTGATAAAACATCATTCAAGTGTTAATAGATATTTGTGTACTTAATTACATCAATGATCATTCTCTGTAAACAAAATCAATATTACCATTGGAAAATAATAGTTATTAGACGATTAAGACTCCATTTCGTCTCCATTTCGAGTACGAAATGGACTTTTGGTTTAATGATTTGTAGGAATTCGGTCATAACTCCAAATTAATAAAACATCTTTTAAATGTTAATCGATATTTGTTTGTTTGTTTGGGTTTTACGGCGCACCAACACAGAAAGGTCATATCGCGCCTCGATATTTGTACAGTTATCATATTAATGTTCATTATCAGTAAACAAAATCAACATCATAATTGGAAAAAAATAAAATAGTTACATGTATTAAACGATTAAGACCCCATTTCGTCTCCATTTCGTGTACGAAATGGACTTTTGGTTTGATAATTTTAAGAATTCGGTCATAACTCCTAATTGATAAAACATTATTTAAGTGTTAATAGATATTTGTGTACTTTATTACATCAATGATAATTCTCTGTAAACAAAATCAATATTATCATTGGAAAATAATAGTTATTAGACGATTAAGACTCCATTTCATCTCGATTTCTAGTACGAAATGGACTTACATGTATGGTTTGATAACTTGTAGAAATTCGGTCATAAATTAACTTATTGGAACATTTTTTAAATGTTAATCGATATTTGTGTAGTTTATTATATATATGTTCATTCTCAGTAAACATAGTCAACATTGTCATTGGAGAAAACTAGTTATTAAATAATCAAGACTCCATTTCGTCTCCAATTCGTGTACGAAATGGACTTTGGTACGATAATTTGTAGGAATTCGGCAATAAATCATTCTAAGTAAAATAATTTTTAAATGTTTATCGATATTTGTGTAGTATATTATACCTATGTTCATTTTCAGTCAACAAAATAAATATAATCATTGGAATAAAAGAGTTATTAAACAATTAAAACTCCATTTCGCCATAAAATCTCCATTTCGCCTCAAAATCTCCATTCCGTGTTTTAGTCATACCCAATTTCAACGTCTAATAATAACAAATCAGTGTGGCAGAAAACGAATGATTGGTTCAGAGAATAAAGGAAACGATTAAACATGTTCAGAATTTGTAAATGCAATTTTAAACCAGTATTTATGAAAAACCAATACACCCCACTTAGCACATACAGAATTTATATTAACTAATAAGCTTGACGCATAAGGCTTGCGTGTTGCAAGATTTCCAAGAGTTTTAGATGTATTTAAGGTTCTGGAACTGTAACTAACTTCGGTAAACTTCGACACTCGGTATAATCCGGTTTTACCCGAATAGCTGTCGTCGTCAAGTTTCTTAATTGCTATTTCTAGTAATTTTCATCTCGCGATCCGGGTTTTCCATGACGTCATAGTGTGACACATTTACCGAAAATGGCGAAACCAGACGCTGTACAGCGTGATCGTAGTTAGTTTTCTTAAAAGTAATGGTTTATCGACATAAAAACAATGAACAGTCTTAGTGCATCGTAACTACTGTGTTGATTCTGTGTGTACAGGTGTAAAATGCACGGTTTTCATCTTGTTTTTGCGATATAAATTGGGTATGACTAAAACACGCAATGGAGATTTTTAGGCGAAATGGACGAAGAGTAAGATTTCTTTCACCTTACGAAGGTCACGGCGCTTACCTTTGTAAATATGGGCTAAACCATTATAAAAAAAGGTTGTTCGGAAGGTTTATTCTCCGACGATTTATTCCCATTGGTCAATGGGATTGTAATTAAATTTGTAATCAAATCTGTAACGTCTAAAATAACATTTATGACACAGTGGTTGGTGATTATAAAATATAAGTAAATATGTTACATTTTTGACAATTTTTCGCGTGCTTACACGTATCAGACAGGATGACCTTACTAACACTTTGAAAACATTTGGGTGGTTATATACACTATTTGTGTGCACGAAATTCACACGAGGAAGAAAAACTTGGATAATTTTTATAATACTGACACCATATTATAAATAAGATGAAAAAAAAACATGTAGCAAGGTTTAAGTCTGAAAAAATATTATGCTACTGGGATTTGCTTCAAGTCATATAGTGTGCAGAAAAATTTCAGCATGAAAGGCTAAATAGCACTTTTGCTGAAGTCAGAGATTAAACAAATCCCATGAACCATAGACATTATCATTATATGACCTATGCATTAAAATAACAAAAGGTCAGAATATTTAAAGAGATGATGTGTTTGCTTTAGGATGCTATGTACCAAAACACAATAATAATCAAAATTTACTCACGAAGGATCTTTCGTTGGTGGGGCAGGTTGTGGTCTTGGTCCAGCATTTGTTCGACTTGCGTATTCTCTTCCTTTGTCATTATTGCCATTGCGAGCAAACTTGTCTTTGCCTGGCTGGTTAGAATGTTGAGGTTCTCTTGCATGCTTTGTTTCACAAGAAGGTTCCACCTGACAAAAACCACAACTTAGCCCTTCTAGTTGCTCTGTTAGATGAGAAATAAATAACATGAGCCAGTTATGTACACGACATAGCATAAACTAGTTGTGTTCCATCTAGCTTAAAACAGCAATCACGGCCATGAGATAATGTTTACAGTTTTTAAATCCATTCACTACTAACTAACATAAACTAACTTAAACAAACATAATACATGTATTTATTATACCTCATTTCAGTCATTGAATGTAATTCAAGGCAGAACTATGTTTCGTTAATAAAGAGAAACTCATTTAGAAAATAACTTAACAATAGAGTACGTCGGCTTTGCTATCAGAAAGAATTATGATTAATCTATTAAATGTGTTGACTCTAAAAGGATCACTACAAATATAAAGACAGACTCTTCAGACATATGATGATAAGTCAACCAAGGCCATCTTGTAAAATTTCATGAAAGGACCCACTCAAATACTAATTCTATTTATAGAAACCAACTGAGGATTTCCATCATGAACAATCAACTATTTTCAATTGAGGAAATAAGTTAATGAGAAAATTATTGAATGAAATAAGAAATAAAACAGAAGCATGACGATGAAATAATGAATTTGATGATAATGAACAAAGTGATCATTAAGGATGTCTGTCTTCAAGCGAGTTGCCAAACCATAAGAGTCGCTATAAAGAACAATATAGTCGCAACGTGATATAAGTTTACCACTGTAAAAGTAAATTAGATGTGTGTTTCATTCTTGACTTTATTCAACCATTAAACCAAACTGCAAATGTTTGGTAAAATGGATGAAAAAACATACATAAAAGTTTTTTTCAGATAACGTTTTGAAACAACACATACAAAATTTGGGGTTTAAGCAATCGACTCATACCTGCATGAGCCTAGGTTCATTTCAATAAGCCTATATTGCTACTTTAATAACCTTTTAAATGTTCCTATATGATATGGAACATGTAATACAGTTTCACAAATATCAGTGAATACACTGAACAAAAGTTCTAACCGATCACTTTTCAGATTTTGACTATTTCATAACGGGCTAATGGATCCTTATAAAATTTTGCTGAGGTGATTTTTGTGTCATTTTTTACCGATATGTGGGAAAAATAATAATTTGATACGGTCCGATGCATTCAATCGGCACACTGGCTGTGGTTTACACATTTTGGCACGAAATGTTCGTGTAGAGGGCGGTGATTATTAAAGAAATTTATTTTCAATTAATGATACGGTTTGTGAGAAAACTTTGTCATAATTGATTTAAGAGGACTTTACCCTCAGCAATTCTGACTGATTATTTAATGCAGCAACCGTCTTCTCGAGTTCACTAAACATGGCATTATGTGACATAACATTTTAATACCAATATAAGCCTATGATTAATCAGAATTCAAAGAAAACCACTTCTATGTAAAGGTCTGATAACAAGGTAAATAAAAGCTGGAAAAACATGAGAAGATGTAAAACAAGATCTATCACAACACAGTGTATGGGTGGAGTGTGGTTGCAGCCATATGATCCCTAAGGAATCGAGAGACTTCATTTAAAACAATGATGGTTTGAACAACTAAACATCTGATTAATTCAGAACAACAAACAACAGAGGTTCTAAGCATCAATGAAAGACCATCAGAAATTAATATAACAAAAATATAAACACACTTACTTTTTTATCTCCCACATCTTCCAGAAGTGCAACTTTAATTTTGCACAAATATTACCCTTTCCAAAATGTTGGTTTGAAAAAAATTCTAGACATATAATAGTACAGTCATTATATAAAAATGTCAGAAATATTTCTATCAGAAGCCATTTTTGGTACATTGAATCTGTTTGTGGTGAATATATAGCAACAGAAAAAAAGCACAACTAATCTAATGGACCAAAAGCGAGACGTTGAATTGTAAAGTTAGGAGTATTAAACTAAAGAATGAATTTTTGATGCACTCTAAAACTCAAAAGGGGACAATCCCAAAAACATCAAATCTAACACTGTTGTCAATTTTAATCCAACTTAACGATTTTTATAAGTTTTAATTGGGAGAAGAGAATCCATATGGCTGACAGAATCAAGATGGTCTCAATATGTTCAAATTTTGACCTCTTTTATCATTCGGATATTCAGTATTTTGATGACTGGACTAGAATGCCTTAATTAAATAATGATAATATTATATTGACCAATCTTTTGTCATAAACATTACACTGAGTTTACATAATGGTATTCAAATTTATATGTTTTCCCTGTGGTAGAACAAAATCTAATGGCCAAATTAAAATATGTGATCATAGAAAAATAGGATTTAATACATCTTTCGTGCTTTTCATCAATCACGTATAAAACACCTGAGTTAGTGTTTTCTTACGTCTATGGGTAAAACAATAAATTGGAGTACCTAATAAGGTATATTGATGTAACTCTAAAAATAAACTCTAACATTGCATCAACAATTAGATCCCTGAACGCATTGAATACTCATATTTCACAAACTGATCGAAACAGTTTAATTAAAGCACAAGGAAACAGAACTACATGAAAGAGTATTTTTTCATACTTTATTATAACTAAAACCACACTAATCAAGAGTAAAGGTACAATAACTGTTTTATATCATACACAAATTTTCGCATGCGTACATGGTTACAATTAAGGCATAAGGTAAATGGTGTAGGTACATTACCCCCTCCATGTCTAATACATAGTATTCCTAAAGTACTGGGAAAAATGTTGTTTAAAAAATAAAAAAAATCTGCATTCACACATGGAAAACAAGGAATTTTCATTATTATTCAAAATATTTCACATGAGTAAGCATTAACAATTACAGTAAAACTACTTGTGGTAGGCATGATTTTTATTTTTCAAAACTTTGTTTGAACCAGAACATTTGGACAGCATTGTAGATTCACTTAATTATTATATTTTATTTGGTACCTTGGGTACCTTGATTTCATTCATAAATTTTCATAAATCAAAAATGAAACAAAATTAAAATCAGCAAAGGGCACTATTGACATCGAAATGATAGACACAAAATCTATTAACCTAATGCAACTTCTAAAATGAAAGTGCGCCGCAAAAGATCTTCTAAAAAATCTCCTTAAAGAACTGTGTGAATCAAGCAATCTTAGACATACAATATAATAAAAATACAACGTAAACAGGTCCAAATGCTTATTTGCAATTTGAGTTTACAATATGACTAGCTGCTTCTTAACTTTTGAAACGAATCATATTGGGTTTTAAATAATCTAGTATTCAAACTTTGCAATTAATCTTGTTTAAGATTTGAAAGGTGATATACGATTACTTCCTGATTGGGGTTACATGTACATCAACTCAACTGCCAAAAAAGAGTAATAGTGCTATTCATGCTAAATAATCATACCTTAAATCAATGCTTAAAAATGTTTTGGATAATCGAATTGGTTAAAATTTACACCGATAAAAATTACCTTCCTCAATACGTTTGAATAGGTAAACACTTTTTAGTGTGTCTATTTACAAATGTAATGTATAATCTTAAGCTTAATATTGAAAAAAAATCTACCTTTGAATGATAACAAATTTTACTTTCTCATTCAAATCAAAAACTATTTTCAAAAGAAATGTCAATGGAGGGGGAATGTATTACAGTGAATTATAGCACTTCAATTTAACACACTAATAATAGTTTGTAAAATACATATACATAGGTACACTTTTAAAGTCATAAAATTGGTACATTAATATTCATCAGAAAAGTGATTCTAACCTTATTGACAATTTCAGTACAACTGTAATACAATTTATACATTGCCATGATCTATCCAATTATAAATAAGGTTGAACTAGGACTGCTACAGATTGCCCATCTCATGCTTTAAAATTCGAACTAGGGTAAGAAAGTTAAAGTTTGAATTACAGTTTGCAAAATACTAAAAAGACTACATGCATATGACTAAAGTTTCATGAAAACGCCAATCCAATCAGACATACACGTGTTTACAATCTATTAAAACCATGATTGTATGCAGGCATAAATTGAATTTTAATTTTGAACTTGACGACATTAAGAACCGTCTTTGTTAGTGTCAGAAATGTGATTTCTAAACTGTGATACACTGTTACACTGTAGCAGTCCTAGGATCCGTCGAAATTGATTTTCTAGATTTCAGCCAAGAAAAACAGTTTTGCAAAACATGTGCATAACATATCTATGATATATGTACATTCACTTAAGCAATACAATTCAGACGCACTGCTGAACAAAGCAGATGAAATGTGACAAATCTATGGAAGCACGCAGGAGACATGGTGGGAATGAATTAGAAAAAAGTATCCCCACCCTTAACTTGTGGGATCATGCCACCTCCTTGCTTCCGTACAAAACAACTAGAGTAAATGTGATATTTGAAATTGATTTCGTTTTTATCACCATTGACTTGTACACAAAACACAATAAATAAGATTCAACATTTCCTCATAAAAGCATAAACATTCAAACAATCATGTCTTTTCAAAATATTTCTGTCAGTTATCATGTACATCAAAACTTCAGGTATATATTGATAATACTGATATAAAAATGACCAGTTTAGAAAACGTCAAAACAAGCATATCAACTCGTCAGTACAAAACTAGTCTAGCTACACGTCAATAAAGAAGGATTTAGACTAGTTTTGGGCCGAGCTAGTGATATGCTTATAATTACCATTTTAAGTTAACGTTGCGAATTCCAGGGAAGTTCACCCAACTAACATTTTAACAGAATCTCAATAATAATAGCCATGAGTTTTATTAAAAATGTTCAACTGATTGGATTAATTTTTGGGCTAAACAACACCCCCAACTCAAATAAGTCATACTGTACCAACATCAACAAAAAATTTAAATATAACATTGACAGAAGTTAGTTATGGTCATTTTTCTGGCAGCCAGCTCATATAACCTAGCTTTCCTGAACAGATATAAAACATTTAGGGAAAGTTTCAGTTTGACTGTCGCACATATTGTGTACCACTAGAGTAAATTACATTATGATTTATGGAATGTAGCCAAGTTCTGCTTAAATTTGCATCTTCTTATTTTCCCCACAACGAACACTTATAACCGGTACATTATATTGAGTTTGATGACATATTGTTAAGCTTTCCGGTTGGTCATCACACAATGTTGAATAAAACCATAGTTCTTCAAAAATTGAGCAAAACAGTACACGGTAATATTTACCAAATAAATGGAATTCAATAAATCTGTCAACTGCAATAGTAGTTTGTGTCAATTGATTCATTATAAATGACATCACATAAACAAAATGATATTATATACCATACGGGAAGTGTCATTATGAGGTGTTCTCAACATGGAATAGTGATAGTACTCTACAAAACTAGTGGGTGTCAAGTTGTCTGGCAAGTCCCAAACATGTCTTTATTTCATAAAAATTCATAAAAATTCTTTTGGGCAATCAAAAACAACAAGCACTAGATAGAGGTTGCTGCTAGCACGACGTATTCAGACAACCACCTTACATCTTAAATTCCTAGACTGTGGTACATATAACTTAGTTCCATTTTAGTAATCCTGAATTCCTTTTATCATAGACCTATCATCCTTATTTAAAAAAGCTTACTTAAACAATATACAGAACAAAATGATCAATAAAACATTTTGTACAGACAACATCAATATAACCAATATAGAATGTGAACTAGACTTATCACTGAATGTGATTTTATACCCCTAACGGTACATGTCAAGAAATTAGATGCTGAGAAAATGAGCAGAAAAGATTTTTCATCAAATGGACATCTCAGCCAAACATCAATTGACTGTTACCAAAATTGAATATTCACATGTCTGCCTGCTATCTGATTATGTTAAATTTGTAAAGTTTGAATTACATTCGTGCAATAGAAGCTGAGAAATTGAGCGGACAAGTACAAGCAACAGACGAACGGAGGGACAGACTGACCGAACGACCAACAAACCGACCTACCAACCGACAAGATAACTCCTATATACCCCCAAAAACTTTTTCAAGGGGTATAACAAGGAACCATTAATCGATATTACATAAAAACAAGTACAAGCTATACTAATGCAAGGACATGCCAATCACTTGCTTTACGTAAGGATAATTTGATTTCAATTGCTAAGCATCATTACTAATTTTACAAACATATAACACAGTAACTTATAAATATGATTGAAGATAAGTCTTATTTGCGAGGCACAAAAATATTGGTGCAAAAAGTACTAAGATTGATAAAAGGTCCAATTCAAAATACTGTAGCATTCATCATATATGAAACAATTTGAAAGTATTACCAACATTGAAATTCTTCAAATTCATACACCAGTACATAAGAACAAAATATATTCATTTGACAAAATACAATACATACTGTACAATAAAACTAAAATACTATATACATTATAATAAAAATCAAGATACACAAAGTAATTAAAAATAACAAGTAAATCTGTGAGCTAATGCTCACTAGTGATACCCCCGCCAAAATCTTAAAATATGTGACAAACAGGAAGTAGATGAGCAAGGAGCATGAAATCGCTTTACACTATATGGGACTATGGGATGAAGCAATATGCAAAGTATTAGGCTGCTGCATGATATAGTTGCTGAGAAAACTGCGACGGAAATTTTGTAACGGACGGACGGATGGACGGACGCACGGAGAAGGGTAAAACAGTATACCCCCTCTTCTTTGAAGCGGGGGTATAATTAAATAGCCACTTAACTATGGCAAAATATAAAAGTCATTTATAAAGCCGGTCATAGCCAAGGGGCTCTGCTCAAAAAAATTTTTCATAAGTAAAAAAATCAAAATCAACTTCTAAAATATCATTTCAAAATTATCAGCACACAATTATGAAGAATAATAGTATTTCCTGGAGAGTATTAAGTTTCTGGGATTGTGGTATAAGTTCATTAATAACTAAAAGCAGTGTTACAGCCACATAGCATTTTAGCTTGCTGAACCTCATGATATAAAAACCTCAAATAAACATCTAATTAAATGTGCTCATAGTGGTAAAAACACTTCTTATCAAAATCAAACTGGAAATAGATTAACAATTCGTCCATAAACAAGTGTCTCAACTTGTATAATTTATAACATTTTAATATTAAACAAGTGAGTTCTTAGGACCAATAATGACTCACCTAAGACTTCAAGAGCATCTGACACAAGGTTTTTTACTAGAGGACCAAGGATGCTACGTTTGTAATATTAAAAGCCTTTTGCCTTATGATTTTAACGGATATTTACTTAAAATGTAAAACCATCGACTCCCCGGGAGCATAATTCAACCCAAGCGGCACTCTTTAAGAATGGCTAAAAGTTAATGCTACATGTCACATACAATTTTTAGCCTTTTTGAAATCTGTTTTTTTTTTAAATATTGCAGAGATGCCAGATAGACTTCTCACAATAGTTTATCTTAACTACATTATGCTTTTTTAAGCAAAAAATATAAATAAATGAACATTATAACTTTTCTTTTAAAGGCGGTTCAGCTCACTTGCAACACATTTAAGAAGAAGAAAACTCACCACACCTTGTATACATAATTAAGACAAAAATTAGAAGTGCTTTATGCAATGAAAACATATTATGAGTTCTTGCAGAAAAAGAATGCAATTGATGCAATAACTAAGAATATATTGTTACATTTGCATTTACGGCATGATATTTGTAGTTTACAAGATGATAATACAAGTGTAAAATGCTTTATAAATATTAAAGTACAGCATGTGTATGTAAAAAATATGACTATCAACATGACTGGTTCCATAAAATACAATTACTGGAGTTAAAAATTCCATTATCTGAAGTACTTAGATATGCATAACCTAATATGTAACTGGTATATAATCGTATGTTTTAATATTGCAGAGAAAGACGTGAGCACTATTTGAATAAGAATTGATCTCAGATTTAAACAAAACATGTTTTAGTACCAGACATAAGGGTCATGCTAAATGGGGGAGAATACATGCAGACACCATTCACTCTGGGTTACATATATATACCTGATTACAACAAGAAATAATCTTATATACATTTTACAGTTCCATCAAAAGTTAAACATTTGTTAACACTAATAGCATTTCTGAGCAGCATAATTATAGCAAAAAGGAACCTTATGCTATTAAAGTACCAATAAAGAATGATTTAAAGCTGCAGTCCCATAGATATAAAAATAGCCGTGAGGGCAACGTACGGGCGCCGTACGATCAAACTCCACAAGGACCCGTACGAACTCTTGTGTACCCGTACGAACTGTTACGTTTTTGCCAGAGTCCATGAGATGAGCCCAGGATTTACATATAGGTTTCAAAGTCAAATCACGAACAAGACCTAGTACAAATTAAACTTGCATATCTTCCAGCTGAGGCTCCGCCCGGAGCGTCGTTTTGTGCCATGTGCGTACCGTCACCCACAATACACAAGGCTTCCAACGATCTACAGCTGTCTGCATGTACAGGTCCGCAACAAGCCAAGATTTTATGAGACCGAGGCATTACCCTGCTGGTTAAGCCATGAGCAAAAACTGACATTTTTGGCACTTAATTCAGTTTAATTCAGTGTCCTAAAATGAGGTCGAAAGAGCTATTACCTTACAAAGACTGAAAAAAATGCTATAATGTCGCAAAATTGCCGCTTTTTCTGTGCTCAATGACTCCAATTTGTTTGCAACTAATTTTAAGTGCTGTATCAGAAATTGTGAAAATGGAGGTAAAGCTCATAAAAACATGGGACTGATCAATTTTTAGCACTCTGATATAAATGACATCATGCTGCTTTTACCTAATATTTTCATTAGACATTGCTTTATTCTCTTTGAGTTTAAATTAGATATTCGCTTCACCTGTTTAATAAAAAAAAAACTATGATATATAACTTTTAAAATAATTCACTGACCCAACATGCCAAAGTGGTTACAGAGAAGAATGCCATTGGACATATCGCAGGCCACATTTACAACAGTTCAGTATATGCAAAACAAACATGAAAGTGGAATTATAATTAATTAAAACCAACAAAATCTAAAACTTTAGATGGAAACATTAGAAACATACATTTACATTCAGATACATTGTAACATGCACACACTTTAATCAAGGATGCACAAATTGTATCTACATGCTTCTGTCACTTATGATGTGATCAGCTTAGATTTCAGTATAGGATACTAAAAGAATTTAAACTGATTAGATTATTCAATTAATCTCATATCATTTCAAACAAAATTATGCACATATGTGTCGTCTTTTTTTTCAAACTAAATTTAAAAAATAAATTCTGACTATAATAGTCTCTTAGTATTGACAGTCACACTGGCACCAGAGTCCATATCTTATTATCATAATATACATGGTATTGAACGTTTTCTGCTGTGCTTACGGCCCTAACCTTTTTTCTTTAATTCTACTTATATCTGAAAGAAAATATCGGTCTCGATTTAAGGATTAAACATTCTTCTAACATCATGCAAAGTTACAAGCATGTATCTAATACCGTTTTTATAAAATTTATAATAATTGTAATATCACTAGTTTGCAGCGATTCAACGTCACTACTGACTTCCTGTTTAACTTAACCTGGTTCCCTGGACTAATGTAAATACGTACATATTCTATTTATATAACTTACGACGCGTAGATGTTTACCTAGACTTGTCGTTCTGATTGGATTTAAATTTGGCGCGCTTCATTGACAAGGTACGGGAAAAGTCTCGTGGAGAATATCAACCAATCAGATTATGCCGGTTAATGCGTCATGATTAAACCGGAAATGAACAGTAGTCTCAAGCGCTGCAAAATGATAATATAGAAATAACTATTTAGATATAAATTTTTGAATAGCCTGTTTTGTAAAGAAATGTTTAATCTACAAATTGAGACCGATATTTGCAGCCAAATATATTCCGAAAGGTAAAACTGATCTGTCAGATCGTACCTACTGTAAACATGCTTCAATACCATGTGAATATTATATAATGAAAGTATAGTTTTAACTCGTACACAGTAATGTATACGGAACCGATTTTTTAAAGTGTGTGTTGACAAAATTGTATGTGTGCGTATTTAATGAGTGTGAGGACTCTGGTGCCAGTGGACAGCCAGTAATGCAAAGCAGCAATCAAAATAGTTAAATTTAGAGAGGATATATATGACGGATAAGTTCATGATCATGATTATTGGAATGAATCAAATTAACAAGTTTGGTAGAGTAAGTCAGGTCAAAAGACATCACGTGATGACATTGTTACCAAATCAACACCATGACCATGAAAAAATAAGTCATATAGTAAACTATAGGTTGTGGCAATCATACGTAACAATGGTTTACATTTTAATGTTAATGTTTGGATTGAAAGCATTGCTGGAAGATACAGTCACAGTCATTATTGGAATCATTAATTGAAGCTTTTACATGAAAGACTTAACAAAATAAATTTAAAAAAAAACAATTGAAATTTTCAAGTTGATTTAAAGAATACCAGAACGTGTTAGATGTACCCTCGCAAAAAGTGAAAGTGACTTTATATCAAAGATTTGAAGACTTCTACAGTTAGTTCCAGTAACCAAAAATAAAATATTTAATGAACAAATGATACAAATAGAAAATAATACAATAGATAGTCGTGACACCAAAACAATAACAAAATGACTCTGCTTCAAATTAATAAAGGAACATTTGATATAAAGCAAACAGAATAATTGTAGCACCATGAAAGAAATATAAAGGCAAGGCAATTGTTTATCAATCACAAAGTAGAACAAGTCAATCATTCAATCATAAGATACATAGTATAATATTTATTTACACTTGATTGATAAACTAATCACTTTTTAGTCTGCCTCCTGGTCTCCCAGTCCTGAGATTAGTAGGTTAAAGTATCTTGCTCACTGGAAAAAGAGTAGGGTTATGAGTGTGATTTAAACCAACTTGAAGCTGGATATTAAATGATTACCAGTCTAAGGTTATAACAAATCTTACAGCCCCTCCTTTGACATTTGACGTCACAATAAAAACATGTATCTAATTTTCAGAAGCAAATATCTGGAGCTTGTATCAGCAATAACAGATTAACTGACCAGAACTAATAATGCCATTTGACGTATACCATATCTAGTCTGTATTTCAAAAATGCTAGATTTACAAGACTGATTCACATGCAAATCGTCTGTGCTTTAAGAAAAAAAAACCTCCAAGTACACATACACCATTCCTGGACTTTACTTAACTTAACTCTTTCATGGATTGAAAAATATTACCAACAGGAGAAAAAACTAAAGAACAGCTGTGGTAAATTATTCAAAATATTTCACATGAACCATTTCACATGACAAATTTCACATGAAATGCTAGCAATGATTTAACATCACAAGTTTATAAATTTTAACATTAACCTGAAGATAAAAACTTGTTGCCCAAACCAAAAGTAAGGTCCTCGGACGCAATCATGACCTCCCCTCTTAACATTAATAGGGCTCTTAAAGAATGATAAAGCTCTATAAATTCTTGTGATCTTATCTCTGAACTAGCAGCTGATTCAACTTTCAAAAACTTTCTGTTGTTTAGAAGATTACATCTTTACTAATTCTTCAGGAGTTGCAGGAAACCTTGATTTGCGTTCTAAAACAAAGTTATCCAAGATTTGGACACATGATATCGTAATAATTATGAAAACAGCACCAGTATAGATACTCTTATAATAAGGTTGAAGGTTTTTTTGAGAGGGAATAAAGTACGACACATATAACCCAGTACAATTGATACTGAAAGGACAAATTTCGTAAGAATAAACGTAAGAGCAAAACAGCATATATGTCAATGATGACACATGTAGTACAAATTGGGGACTAAGTGATTAATTTATTCAATTTTAATGGCCTTTTGTTAATACATAATAAATATCTGCTGCTGCAGTTGCTGTTTAATCATCATTAACATGGTAAACATAACATGGTTAAATTTCTCAAACTATGCAGTGCTCACCAAAAGTTTGGAGTTAAAGAAAATTAACTAAAATTCTAAAAATGTCCATTGTTTTTGTTAAATCATTATTTTTTTTTATTTTAACAAAATTAGCTATACCATTTTAGAAATGTTAGTTGTATAAAACACTACCGTGTTGTAATGGTATCCTTATCACCTGTTTAAGATGCTAGCACATAGCATGTTTTACACGCCAAATGTTTATGGCGTTTTATAAATTTGTGTAAAACATTAATGACTCCATTCCAAATTAGAAGATCTCAGAACTAATTAGAGCACTTGTTATAAAAACACAGACTTTGGATCCTGCAGAAATGTCCACTTTGTACTATATAGTACAGGTTCTGCTACGTTTGATAATGACGAAATGGATAAAACATAATGTCAGACTACCATGGTGCTGTGGTCATACTCAGATCTTCATGTGTTTTTAAGAAGTTCATTCAAAGTTAAAAGATCGATCATACAGTATACAATATATACAGTGGTGAAAATAAATTAAACTTCAAAGAAGCCAATATAAAAATTAACTCATTGAAAAGAAAAAGGCCAATATCTCAGTAATACTCAACTTGACAATTTCATGCATTTTGTATTGCTAGCAACAATCTAACATCCATGTTTATTTTAAAAGTCTCTAAGACATCTAATAAGCAAAGCTCAGAACCAAGTGGCAACAATGTGAAAATGAAAGGAACATTAAATAACCGAGACAATTGAAATCAGAAAATGGCCAAATGAAAGACAGTGGATGCTTATTTGGTGAATATTAACCACAATAAAAATACATAAAGGACAAAACAAGGCAAAGTAAACAATTATTTCACCATTAATGGAAGGAACCAACTTAAATTAACTGTCCCTAAACTTTATCCATGCATATACATTAAATTATGATCATTATATATACCATATAAAGCCCGCTTTAAATATTGAAAATCATACTTTTAGTATACTTGATTTATAAAATTATGCTGAATATTGAATGAATGTGTTTTAAATATCTGTGTATTAAATGTACTAATTTGTACTCTTTCAATAAACAGGATGGCATCTGGAAAGGTTAAACATGCTCTCTATACCAAAGCAAATATAAAATGTAAGAGTTATAGAAGAGTTAATATACTTGTGTATTACAAGAAAATGAATAATGAGTAATGAAATGATGATATCAAGAAAGACCAAATGAACCTGGAATTTTATTCTTTAAATATTCATACTCAATTGAATACCAATACTAGGTCTACAGTAAGTAGTTAATGAATAAGGAAATATAAAATAACCCCCCTGAAAGAGTTTCACAAATAATTCATGAATTATTCATGACCAACTTGTGAGACTTTTTTCATTCACCGACAGTTCATGAATCAATATACATTCATGAACTTGTTTATTAACAAAAAAGGTCACCATTTTTTTCATGAACATGTTCATACATACTATTATGAACATTATAATCACTTGATTGTTCATGAACCAAAGTTCATGAACATTTCTGCCATGATGGATAATCACAAACTGTTCGTGGATGTTCGAGAGTTTATAAACATTGTTACGCAGAAGTCATGGCGAATGAGAGCTCAAAATAAATAAATACATGTATCTTAAAATATGCACAAATAATTCATGAATTATTCATGACTAACTTGTGAGACTTTTTTCATTCACCGACAGTTCATGAATCAATATACATTCATGAACTTGTTGATTAACAAAAAAGGTCACCATCTTTATCATGAACATGTTCATAAATAATATTATAAACATTATAATCACTTGATTATTCATGAACCAAAGTTCATTAACATTTCTGCCATGATGAATAATCACAAACTGTTCGTGGATGTTCGAGAGTTTATAAACAATGTTACGCAGAAGTCATGGCGAATGAGAGCTCAAAATAAATAAATACATGTATCTTAAAATATGCACTAATAGAATGAATCTGGTACAGTAAAGTTCTACCATAAGGACCATAAAATATAATAGTTTTGATAGCAGAATGGTCTTATTATAGGAAACTATACCTCAAATAAAGCATTGGGAACACTAAAGTGGTTGCATGATTTGGCTGATCAAAGTATTATCTAAAGTGCAACCCTTAGCAGTACTGAATATCTGTTACGATTACTAATTGATATAGAAGACCAGTAGGGAATACTTCCCGTTCGGGAAACAAGGGGATTTCCCTTCAGTGCTTCCCGATCGGGCAGCAAATGTCAAAATATTTCCCGATCGGGAAGCATTTTGGCCTTTTTTGACGTACCTTACTAAAAGTGACCGCTGCATAAAAGTATTGAACCTACAAAAATATGGAAAACACCATCTGATACAGGAAAGATGTATCTAAAATCCTACCGAGTCGTTTTCTTTTAAAATGCCTACAATTAAAATAATCTGAAATTGAAAATCAGAAAAAAAGTTGTTTCCCGTTCTGGAAACATTGCTTCCCGATCAGGAAGCAAGTTATACTATTTTTAATACAGCTAGATTGTATGTAATCCAAATAAAACTTCAGCTATAGACATTTTTTGTTAATGGAAATATTGCATTGATTCCAACGCGTATGTAAGAAATACCTTTCACATGTACCATTCATAGTAATTTAGGTGTCCCTTAAATGGAATTGTATAGAAATTTAATCACGTTTTTCAATTTTTATATGTATAATCATAACATCCCAAAAGATATTCCTATAAGTATACTTATAATCAATTTAAAGGTTTGACAAGTGTATAAATGTAAATTATCATTCATTGGGTTTAACACCGTAGCAGCACATTGCTTATGTCATGTGTCATATAACAGCTCTAAGTCAACATACTCACTGTTTTTGGAAAGACTAATCTCTGAACTGAGCAGTTCACTAGTTACTAAGCACATAATTGGTCAGTTACTGAAAGCTGCTCTACATGATTTAAAATAAGTGGTGAGAGGGAGAATAGTCGTAGAAAATATTTCATGACCAAGCTCCTTGAACCCTAATTTAGTAGATTAATATGCTACCAACTAATCTAGACCAGCGGTATACTTAACGATTTTTACAAATATAAACTGATAAAAACTTATCAATAAACACTAACAAAATTTCAAATGTGGTTCAATTCATTTGTTTCACATGTAGTTTCCTATTGCTATAAATTTACTTGAATTATTTCATTTCCAGTAAAAATAGAATACATTGTATTAAGGAGTATGCAATGACACCTGGCGGCCATAGGTATATCTTTTGCTATAAAAAATAAGTTTGAGCAGTATTGTGAAACTATTTTAACAAGTTAACTAAGTGAAGAAAGGGTTATCTTATTTCCATCTTGTTTGCTGTTAAAATGGGCAAAGGCCAAATGACTTACATAAATACCGCACATCTAACAGTCTAAGGATATGTGAAATGTAAGCACAGTCACATCATAATTTCTATCAGTATTTCACAAGAAATAGACTACAAGAGGTCCACTAACCTTTTAACAGTATGTAATCCCATTTAAAGCATTTATTTGTTCCCAATTCATAAATGCTCGTTGATTTTATTTACATATTCTTTTAAAAAATCATGCAAAACACTTGCTTTTCTAATTGTTAGCTATGTATTTTTCAAAACTAGCAAACAATATTAAATTGAACCCAATATTCATAATTATTTTTTCTGTTGAAACATTAATGAAAATCTCGATAGTTTGTATTTATCTTATATGTAGAGTAATGAATAAACCTAGTAAGTCCAGCCATCTACAACTGATTAAGAACCAACATTTGACAACCAAAAATACCAGACTTTCCAGACTTGGCTTATTTTAATTTTCTCATAAAATTATCATAAAATTACAGATTTAGGAAATGAATCAAATATTATGATATTTAAATGTGATATATAGTTCATATTACTAAATATATAACTATATACATAAATTAAAGTTTAATTGTACAATTAATTTTGTTTTGATCAGATTATTCTGGTAGAAAATCAGAATGTTTACTGGACTATGTAGCCTTAAATTTTTTACAAGTAAGTAGACAGGTCTCTTTGTGAAATTAGTTTTGCATTACATACTAACTACATTAGAAAGAATATAACTTGCTTCCTGATCGGGAAGCAATGTTTCCAGAACGGGAAACAACTTTTTTCTTTGAAGTCGTATTTCTTTTCTGAATTTCAATTTCAGATTATTTTAATTGTAGGCATTTTAAAAGAAAACGACTCGGTAGGATTTTAGATACATTTTTCCTGTATCAGATGGTGCTTTTCATATTTTTGTAGGTTTAATACTTTTATGCAGCGGTCACGTTTAGTAAGGTACATCAAAAAAGGCCAAAATGCTTCCCGATCGGGAAATATTTTGACATTTGCTGCCCGATCGGGAAGCACTGAAGGGGAACCCCCTTGTTTCCCGAACGGGAAGTATTCCCTACTGAAGACAGAATGAAAATCATAAGCCAGTCTCTATAGCAGAACAATTGTTACTGATAATGCCTAGTTCAAACTGTCCCTGTGAAAGCCCCTGTATATTCTGGTTATTTTTGCTGGTAGACCAGGATGAACTTTCGAGATTTGTGATGAAAATCAAGTAGGAGTCACCGTACCTTGACTGTGGACACACTATATGCCGATTTAATACGGTTTCACCCGGTATTCTTAAGGGGGAGATATTGATTATACAGGAAGAGCTGCAGTGATGCTCTGGACCTCCTCAAAATAAGCCGGCATTGGTTTCCCTCCAAGGTGGATCTCTGATGTATTTAAAGTTTAAACACTGAGGGGTACCTCCCATGTGACCGCTGATTCAATACGATGTATCAATATTTAATCATGATCTAAACGAATTCGCTATAGATGTTGTCCCAATTTTCTCTGATGTCCAATCTGAAGGTCCCTGGGCTGTTCACTGGGACAGAGTAAATTAAGCATAACACCTAACACATATATGTGATATTTAAAGTTAATTTTTCTATCCCCATTAACATATTAGATCTATGTTATAATATGATATCATATTAAATTAGCTTTACATTCTGGCAACGATTTTATATGGAACTATTGCCTGAGATTCATATAATCCCACTAACAAAAAAACCCATAAAATACTACACTTTATGTAATGAAATAGGATACACACTTTGAAAATTGAAAAGTTTAAAAAATATTCAAACTGCAACAAGGAAGTTATCAAACATAATGCAGTAGCTAAGAGTGAGATCAAATGAAGGCAGCCATTTTGAATTGGTTTTTATTAAATAAGCAAACTTATCAAATTTAGGATTCAAATTTAAGCTTTAATAAATTGCTTTCTTGAGATTTGTTTGTTGTTAAGTGTAAAGGAACAATCAGTTTTGATAAAAATTACTTAGGTTAACTTGAGACAAATTTTAGCAATATCCTTTGCTAACAATGTCACATGTTATCCTAAACGAGCTATACTGAAATAAGATTATTACACATCATTACATGCATGTAAAGCGTATCAAATGTCATAACATGTTGTTTAGTGCTACAACGAGGTATGCTCACACAATTGGACCCGATAGGGACCTTGGCTCACAAAATAAATATATATACACAAAGAATTAAGACATAACCTGCACTTCATGCATAACCCAGATACACAATGCAATCATAGGTGCAATAATTTCATAACATGTACTACTAATATCATACCACAAGCCCTGATATCAATGTCTCTCTATTTATGAGTTAACATTCAGTTATCTATATGTTCTTGCAGAAAAAAATATAGGCACACACTTTGCACAGACAAACTTATAAAACAAGTATTTTAACCGAGCATGCGTTCCGAATTAAAGTGAAATTACGTCATATTATAACCAATGGAAAAACTCAAGATTGTCATGCCTATGCGTAATAAAAATCCATTTCAAATTTATACACAATAAATCAATAAATATTCAATTGACCAGATGAGTCAAACAAAGGTAAAAGCCGGAAATAATTAAACATAGGTTAGTGTCATCACAATCAGTAGTCTCCTAATGGTATAAGTCAGGGCTGATTTAAAAACTATTGACTAAATCTAAAAAAAAAATCACATTTAAATTACGTACAATTAAATCTCAGTTACTAGAAGTAAGTATTATTACTTACTTCGTTTGAGTATTTTAAACAATCTGGAATATCATCTCTAGAGTACTCCTAAATCAGCTTGAACTAAATTATTATTTCAATAATTTTTAAATAATTCAAGGTCATTTATGTCATTTTACAGTTAATTCGAGACTAGTGATCATCGTTACACTAAACTAAGAACAATTGTAATGTAGTTACTATAATTAAAAAATTCTGAGGAAAAAATCCAACATGTAGATCTACCACAAAATATGTCACTTATTTTTAACTAACTAAAATCTAACACAAATGTTATGATTTTATTAAGGGACATCTGACGAATGTCCAGCACTGTGTACTGTGAAGGGATTAAATTGTCAATAATACTGATTATTTTTTATCAAGTCAGTTGAAAGGAGTATGCTACTAGAACCAGCTGATATTGTTTGCTATTTTTAACAGTCATTTGATTAATAATATAGAAATATGAAATGTAATTATAAAAAAGTTCAGTGACTTTATTGTAACTCCGTATTACCATTCACACTACACTTCTCTTTTTCAGGGCGCACGGCTTTATCTTCTAGTCAGGTAAAAAGAGAAACAAAAAATACAGATGACAAAATAAAAATAAAACTAATTAAGTGAAAGCAGCCTAAAGGCTAGAACTGCCAATGATCATATAATGTATTCCAAAAGACCTAACAGTATCTAAAGACTTTATTAAATACATTTTATAGCAATTGACATTTGGTAATCTAAAGACCTTGAATCCCTCCAATACGAATTTCTTCTAATTTTCTGCTTGAAACAAAAAGAACAATTACTACTCCTTTAAAATGAAATATTTTTTAAAAGAACACTTACTTATTTTTAAAGAGAAATATTATTAATATTTCAAAAAAACACATACACATCTCTTTAAAGTGAAATATTACTTTCATTAGTACAATTACTGTCTCTTAAAAGTGAAATATCATTTTAGAAGAGCAACTAAAGTGAAATGTTATTTCTTAAAAAACAATTACAGTATAATCTCAGTAGAGCGGCCCTCTAAAAACAAACATCCTGAACAACAACTGCTTTTGATATTTCCCTTAGGCGTAAATTTAATTGAATTAAACCTCTGCAGAGCAACCACCTCTAAACAGCAACACGTGTTAGCCTCTCCCAGTGGGTGTTGCTCAGGAGAGGTTGCACTGTAGAATCTTTTAAGAACAAATACTATCTCTTTGAAGTGAAATATTATATCATAAAAGAACAAGTACTATCTGTTTAAAGTGAAATATTACTTTTTACATAAAACCAATTATTGTCCTTTTAAAATGCTTTTAGAAAATGACTTATATCACCGTGAATTAAAAATATTATTTAAATAAAAACAATTACTGTCTATTGAAAAATGGAGATACAACAGCGTTTCGCTCAACTCTTGATTTGTTCACCATATTTGTAGAAAAATCATTATAAATATACGGAAAATTTTGTTTGCGTGTTAATTTCCTTATACAGAAAAAACTTACGTTAGCAATAACAAAAGCATTGCTTTTATTTCTATTTCCTTCTCTATTTACTTCTATGTTCAAAAATAGATTTTGATAAAATTCTTGTAAAGAGTCCAAAAACAAGTAAGATCACAAATGAAGACAACATTCAGGCCTTCCAGCAGGCTTTCGAGAAAATGAAGGTTTTTTTTATATATTTAGGTTTATTATTTCAATTTCTTTCTTTACTATGATTCAATCAGATAGTTTATAGAAGCGGATAGTGGTCCTGATAAAATTTGAGAAGTATAATGACATTATGTTTTAAAACCATTCTGCTATCAAGACCATTGATTTTGATAGTTCTTATAAAGGAACTTTATTGTATGACATTTAAGCTAGCAAAAATTTCTTATTTAAGCAGTTGCACTAGTTCATAATTTTGCCATTAACTATATATCATAATGAATCAGGCTATTGCAAGAGAAAATGTATGATGTTAAGGTTCTGGAACTGTAATGGTGACCTTCCACAATCTTTATTAGGATATTGTTTTTTGAATCTATACTATGAAAGACATTGAATGGTGAATTTTTAGGGAAGTTTACCGTTCGTAACTTAAGTTATGTGCATTTTTATAACGTGACCATTGATTTTCGAAGAGACCGTAAATTGTGCCGTGACAAAAATGAAAAAAACTGGGTTTTTTCAAATTGTGCAGTTTTATATTCACATTTTAATCAATTTTCCTGTTATACAATCATATCATGATAATCCAGGACAATCAGGTTACACTTTGGACAAATGCTTATAAAAATATAGTGCTTTGTATACATGTACCCCCAGCAAAATATCCGAGTTTTTGAGAGTGTTCAAAAAATTACTCTATCTTTAAAAGCTTATATCTCAAGTCTAAAGTTAGTTAGACACATGCAACCAGTTTTAAAATTTTCTGCAGTCTTTTCTGCCCATGATATGAAATATTGAAAAAAATTTTACCGTTTCTAAAATTTTTTATAAGAATCTGTATAAGATTACTATAATGAAACTGCAAGAGAATTTATAGCGAAGAAATACGTCAAAATGGTAAATTACAGATAATACTCTTTTATTGAAATTTATCATCTAAATTTGTACTGGATATAGATATATGAATGTAGAACTCTGGATTATCATTAAAAACACTCTCTTTACTGATTTTTGCTGGTTTGAGGGAAATATTAGAAACTTAAAACTTAACACGTTTTTCGTAAAAAATTCTGACTAGTTAGGCATAACGGAGTCAAACACTTTTTGTATTAGAAACTCTTGGTTGACTATCACAGTTTTGACTCATAAACACATTTAAAAGTCCATTCTGACCAGCCAGAGAAATATCAGAGGAAGTTAAGCAGGCTTTTTAAACCTTATCCTGTCGTGTTTTCTGCAATAGTTTTGCATACACATTTTGACATCAGACTTAGTAATGTTGGCATATTTTTAGCCTTAGCTTTCAAATAATGCTGATAATTGTATATTTACTTTTTAAAAGACAGAAAAGTACAACGATATTGTCTTCATATGCCTCACATGGGCGGATCCAGCGGGGGGTCCTGGGGGTCTGCCCCCCTAGAATTTAGAAAATGTACATGTCCATTAGTGTATTTCTTGCTTGAAAGTAATTTTTAAGTAATATGAAACACATTTTCTCGGTGCTTAACGTATGTAAATTGGTTATGTAGTTTTTATTATCAATATGTTGCTTTTTTCTGCAAATTGTATATAATGTGGTTGCGTTTCGAGGTTTGGACCCCCCTAGAAAAGTTCGGACCCCCCTAGAAAAGTTCGGACCCCCTCGGAAAAAATCCTGGATCCGCCCCTGCCTCACTATATTCTAACGCATTCCAAATTGCTGAATATGGCGATGTGTTGTGCGTCATAGTATTCGTCCCGGTATATGAGGTGATATCTTCTAGAATCTAGCGGTTGTGATGGCAAATTTAAATCGCAAATACAAAATAAAACAGTGCATTTTACTCCTGCACACACAGAATTAACCCAATAGTTATGATCCTATACGACGTAACATTGTTTTGTCGATAAACCATTACTTTTACATTAACGACCTCGACGATTACGCTGTCTAGCTTCTGGTATCGCCATTTTCGGAAAATGTGTTACGCTATGACGTCATGGAAAAACCGGGTCGCGAGGTGAAAATTACTAAAATTAGCTATTACAAAACTTGACGACGACAGCTTTTCGAGTAAAACCGGATTATACCGAGCGTCGAAGTTTACCGAAGTTGGTTACAGTTCCAGAACCTTAAATATACTTAGTCACATAGTAACTCAGTAATTTATAAGAAAAAAAAATTATAAGCAACTGACTTGGCTGACTGAATTGTACCTAATACTTTGAGACAAAAACCTTATGGTCTACATTTTCGTACATAATTTTGTTGTTTAATAAATGTTTACAAAACGTTGCTACTTAAATGTTGTTATAGTCCAATTTTTTCTCAACTGTAAACGTTTGAATAATTTCACGGCGATTGAAAACACACTATCTTAATATCACAAGTATTAGACAAAGAGCACAAAATCACCGTGAAATTAATCATGTTTTGACAGTTGAGACAAAACGAACTATACATAGGTAACACATATAGAGTGACATTATTAAGTACTGTGTGGGTAATTAGATAGATTTGGTTTTAAAATTGGGCAGTATAGTATAATTTGTTTGACATAAATCATAGAAACAAATGTTTAAATAATTTTACTTAATTAAGTTAATGATAAAAATATGATACATTTTACGAATGATTATAGGAGGAAAAGTTATTGTAAAGTATCATACTCAGTTACAAGTATGTAAAGATCATTAATTGTTTATTCAAGTAGCATAAGACATAAACATTACATGGTATGAATATGTGTATCAATGTGTTTTAAACCATTTCTTTAATAATAATTTTACCTTTTGTAAGCGCTGTGTATACATGTGATTCCGTAGTATTTCCTATCTCATTTGATGCATATATGACAATATCATATTGTGTTTCTTCTGCCAGACCAGTTATGGAGTAATTCATAATTTCATCACCAGTATCGATTACATAGATATAATTCCATGTGCTACTTGAGCCTTCCTTATATTTGATATGAAATGTTTGTGGAAGTCCACAATCGTTTCCAGGTTTCCATGTAATATCAATTGATGCTGTTGTTGTTAGAACTTTAATATCTGTAGGAGGATCTAGTACACCTAGAAAAGCAAAAGTGTAGCTAACAAATAAGTAAATATAACCTGGCATGATTTTGAGGTAAAAAATAAGATAGTGGGTTAATAAATCAATTGATATTGATAAGTACAGGTTTTATTATTCGTATCAATGATTTTACCATTAACATGTTTAAATTAATCACTGCCAATCCAAGACAATATTTGCACTAAACAAATGGCAATACTAATATAACTAGCATACACAAAGGCACATTGTCAGAATATAGAAACTGAGAAAATATACGGGCCTTGAACAATAGTAGTTATGGCTCAGAATAGGGTATTAAACAGTAAATAAAATTAGCATACATAACTTAATTTGGGCCTACCATTTACAAACAAGTCTATTATTTAAAGCCACTATATGAAGATATACATGTATTCATGAACAGTAGACTTGAAAACAGTTTTACAACCATAAAGTTATCAAAATATAACAAGCATTAAAGACACAATTAACAGTTTAAACCATTCTGCTTTCTATTAAATCTAAGTTTGACCAAGTGTTCAATTCTTAAAAAAAGGAGTACTTTTATAAGAGCACACTATATTTATGTATACGGTGATGTTTAATAAACCTGACCCAAAATAGTTTAAAAGCTTAATAATGTAATTTTGAGTAAGTTTTTTCTCTAATAAAATCATCATTAACATGGTAAACATAGCAGGTTAAATTTCTCAAACTATGCAGTGCTCACCAAAAGTTTGGAGTTAAAGAAAATTAACTAAAATTCTAAAAATGTCCATTGTTTTTGTTAAATCATTATTTTTTTTTATTTTAACAAAATTAGCTATACCATTTTAGAAATGTTAGTTGTATAAAACACTGCCGTGTTGTAATGGTATCCTTATCACCTGTTTAAGATGCTAGCACATAGCATGTTTTACACGCCAAATGTTTATGGCGTTTTATAAATTTGTGTAAAACATTAATGACTCCATTCCAAATTAGAAGATCTTAGAACTAATTAGAGCACTTGTTATAAAAACACAGACTTTGGATCCTGCAGAAATGTCCACTTTGTACTATATAGTACAGGTTCTGCTACGTTTGATAATGACGAAATGGATAAAACATAATGTCAGACTACCATGGTGCTGTGGTCATACTTAGATCTTCATGTGTTTTTAAGAAGTTCATTCAAAGTTAAAAGATCGATCATACAGTATACAATATATACAGTGGTGAAAATAAATTAAACTTCAAAGAAGCCAATATAAAAATTAACTCATTGAAAAGAAAAAGGCCAATATCTCAGTAATACTCAACTTGACAGACTAGAACTGCCAATGAAGATATAATGTATTCTAAATGACCTAACAGTATCTAAAGACTTTATTAAATACATTTTATAGAAATTAACATTTGGTAATCTAAACACACTGAATCCCTCCAATACTAATTTATTCTAATTTCCTGCTTAAAAACAACAGGTAAAAATTGAATTTGTGAAATCCGGCCATCTTTGAATTCAAAATGGCCGCCATATTCCACTTGATGTCAGCAAGCTCATTCAAACGACATTTACTCCAAAATTACCGGACCAATCATGCTTAAATGTTGCAGAAATGTTTCTAGTGTAAAGATCTTTAGTTCTTTGAATATCATGAAAAAGTCTGGTTACCATGGTAACCTAAAGGTAAAAATGTAAAAACCTAAAACAACCGCTTTGCATATAGCTCCCGTATTTTGCATTTAGAACTTGTAAGTGAAAATCAATGGAAGTCAACATAGCTTTTTGGTTTACATACATCCACTTGGTTAATATTATTAATGTTCACCCGGTCAATGCGCGATGGCCTATGGGATTTATACCTTGCGCCGTTTGGGCTTATGTTGCCATATTTTGCGCGATATGATCACTTAAATTATGCTCGTTGGGTCCAATATATCTTACAGAGATGCATCAGATTCCCCAAGCAGTTTTGACCGAGTTTAAACGTGGCAATTTTGTGGAGAAACGTTCTGGAAAGAAGTTCAACCAAGTTGATCCTGATCAAGCACAAGAATGGTTGAACTGCACCGGTAAAACAGGTGGTGGTATTGTTGGTATTACTGAAACACCTTCAGTTCTAAGTAGTTGGGCTTTGTAATTCAACGTGCGGTCCGACATTTCATCAGTAACATACGATATGTTTAAACTTAGTCCATCTGAAACCAAATTTTCTAACGAAAGCAATAAAGCAAGACAATCTCGTGATAAACAAGATGAGTCATCACTTTCTGCTATATTACAACGTTTCAACATCTTTACCCGGTTTAACACCCAGATACTTTGCAAAACATTGCAACTAAAGACCTTGCTACACAATGCGTTCAAGAGTCATCAGTCAATGTGCAGAATCGTGCTCAGCATGACATGACAGAATATGTGTCAGCAAGATTATTGGTTGATGGTAGTCGAGGTTCAATACACGCTCCTCTCAGAAAGAATAACCAACAGACATTTGCCTCGCTGTACGATATTAACGAATGTAACAAGCCCAGAAGGAGCGAGAAAAGGGCAGAGATGTAGATTTGAAAGCAATTTTAAAACATAAACTTATGCCCGTACCGGTTGCCCAAACAGAATGATTGGTTTAACAGACGGATTGACCTGCCCCGAATTAGTCATTCCAAATCACCTAGCGACAATGATCATTGACGGAAATGCTTTTATTGTTTCTGATGGGAAGCCAGTTGGGGCTCTCTTATTTGGTGACTTAGCAGATACCTTCTGCAATACTGTTGCACAAATTTGTCGCTCCTACACGAGAATTGGTGTTGTGTTTGACAGATACATTGATAAGTCAATCAAAAGTGGGACACGGCTTCGTCGTAACAAAACCTGTCAGCCTATACGCCGTCTGGTGGAAGGCCGTGACGTACCTTTATTACAAAATTGGGCAAAATTCCTTGCACTGCCTGACAACAAGTTGGACATTACGAATTTCCTATCGCATTAATTGACCCGGCAGGCTCCGCGTGATAAGGACATTGTCACAGCTGGTGGCTTCGTAGATGAGCTTGATGTAAAAATCATCAAATCCTACCATTACTAATTTAGTTCTTCTGAAAAGTTGCCACGAAGAGGCTGACACACGTTTTGTGTTGCATGCTGTAAACAGCGAGGCGCAAGATGTTGTGTGGTCGAAGGACACTGATGTGATGATATTACTTCTTGCAAAATATATGGCAATTACTCGGGACAGCCAGAAAACACCGATACATACCTATAGGTCAAGTGTTTCGAAACTTTACACCAAATTCATTTGAGGCATTACTGGCTTTCCATGCAATAACTGGATGCGACACATTATCCTTCTTCGCAACCCATTCATAGAAGTCTGCATGGAAAACATTCCAAGATCATTGGAAACTACTGTTAGAGCTTGGACATGGAGCCTTAACCGAACAAACCCTAGCAAACGTGGAAACCTTTATATGTAGAATGTACAACATCAACTCAACTAACTCTGTAGATGAGTGTCGGTATATCCTGTTTCCTAGAGCAAGTAAACCTGAGATACTTTGTCCTACTCAGAATGCCCTTTATTTCCATATCAAGCGCTCACACTTCCAGACTATGATTTGGCGACAAGCAGTACATCCTTTACCAGATCTTCCTGACCCAACAAAGTATGGCTGGGAGGAATGTGAAGCCCAATTGAGACCAATTTTGATGTCTCTTGATCCTATCCCAGATTCATGTATCCAAATAGTGTACTGTTCGTGCAAAACACAATGTAGACGGGCGTTGCAAAAGCAAAAGGGCCAATATAAATTGCACAAGAATGTGTGCTTGTAAATAAGTGGGTGGATGCTTAAATTCTGCATGAGGTATAAACAGACACCTGTCATTAATCAAAACATTAAGTTCATTAATATTAAATCAATTTGTCAACTGGAGTCAGTAGCACTATTGGTAGTGCGTAGGATTTCGAACCGTTTCCAGGAATACCCTTGCATGAAAATTTCACAATAATGTGGATTTCCCTCCATCAATAAGGTATATGGAGAAGTTGCTGACCTTGTGGAAGGGTATGTACGTACTGGTTATAGAAAAGAGTCCAGGAAAGCTAAGTTAGGGGCGTTGACCTCCGTAATGTAACCTTAATTTGTGTTGAAATGGCATGAAACCCATTAATAACAAGTTGTAAGGTCAGACAGGTTTTCGTGACTTTGATGAGAATACGAAGCACGAATGCATATGAAAAAAGCATTTCGAAACGTTAATTACAAAGCTGCAGTCGTTTTATGGTTTTGAGAATACTGAAATCAAACAATTCAGTGCAATTCCTGATGCACATTGTGTGACAATGCGGCGAAAATTTGACAAAACGGTATTTTTTCATCCACGTTTCTTAAATTGCCATACGATTAATCATTGATCGCCAGAGCCGCGTTGATTCGAATCACACTCTAAAAACTCGTTCTTTTCTAGAGGCTAGATCAAGAAACATTTTCCCACTAACTAAGTTATGGGGACCAGGAAGCAGACTCGAGAGTGATTTTTATAAGTAGTAAGAACTTGTTTCACAATCAAGCTAAATTACATTAGTAAAATGGGGCAGTCTGAAAGCATATCAGTAACAGCCAGAGTAAAACAAACACAGACTTTTCATAATGCCAAAGAGTTTTCTATTTTCAAACTATTGTTATAAAAGGACGCCACAAACAAATAACGAAACAAGTAACAGAGGTGTTTCCACCTTGGAACAGACAGTGGCAAAATAATTGCCACTGGGTGTTTAAACCAGGCACCCAACAGGCTCATGTAAGAACAAACAATTACAAATTGTCTTGGTGAAAAAACTCAACACACCCTTAACTCGACATCGTTGTGTGCAAAAACACACAAACACATGAAAAAAATTAAACAATCCTTGTACGGCAAATACGGATGTTTAGGATCTGATGGTCAAATATTTCCCTTCGGTTATAAAACTCTATGAATCGTGTGCTGCCGGATTGATATTCTGACTCCATGGGCTTAATTTGAACAATATTTGTACAGGATATTCAGGTACATGCTACATGTCAAAATGAATGCTGATCATTTTTTGAGATTTGTACAATTTTACTTTTCTGTTACCATGGTAACCAGAGTTTTATATGGGATTCCATGAAGTAGTTTACAAGATCTTTACGCCAGGAACATTTCTGCAAAATTTTAGCAAGATTGGTGTGGTAGTTTTGGAGTAAATGTCGTTTGAATTAGCTTGCTGACATCAAGTGGAATATGGCGGCCATTTTGAATTCAAAGATGGCTGCATTTCAAAAGTTCATTTTTTATTCACCTGTATATTTTTCCATTGTTATATACTGGCATAAATGTTACATTATATACGGTTTCAATTAGTTTTTAACCGATTTTATCTCAACAATGTTCAATATAAGTGAAACTGAAAGGAAAAATTGGTAGCCATTTTGAATTGATCTTTTGAAGGTCTAGGACGCAAGATACAAGCGTGGTAGAGCAAAAAATGGAATCAGCATACCTGAAATATGTTAAAACCGTTGACTACCTGCTTGTACTAAAAAATGCAGTCAGGACTTTATTTTCATGAAAATCAAACCAGACTATAAGACCAATTTTTGTCCTTTTAAAATGCTTTTAGAAAATGACATGACTTATATCACCATCAATTAAAAATATTATTTAATTAAAAACAATTACTATCTATTGAAAGTGAAGAATTAGCTTTTAACCAGGATTGAAATGGTGCAATTCCAGTCAAATTTGGAGAATAAAGGCAAGTTCTGATAAACTTAAGAAAGTAAACACAAAATGTCATGATGACTTTATTGAAATAATATATATGCATACTATTTAAACATGTCTAAGTAGCAAAAATGAAACTCTCAGAAATTGTAAGAGGTAGAGATAAAACTTAAACTTTCTACATGTAATTTACATTATCTTATTTCGAGGTCTGAACACAACACTATTTTAACTCCCTCTTTTTTCAAATGGAGATACAATAGCGTTTCGCTCAGCCCTTAATTTGTTCAACCACATTTGTAGAAAAATCATTATAAATTCACAGAAAATTTTGTTTGGTTGTTAACTTCCATATACAGAAAAAAACTGACATTAGCAATAACAAAAACATTGCTTTTATTTCTATTTTCTTCTCTATTTACTTCTATGTTCAAAAATAGATTTTGATTAAATTCTTGTAAAAAGAGTCCAAAAACAAGTAAAGCTTAAAGTTCATCAATGAAGACAACATTCAGGCCTCCCAGCAGGCTTTCGAGAAAATTAAGGTTTTTTATATATTTAAGTTTATTTTTTTTTTCTTTACTATGATTCTATCAGACAGTTAGATAGAACTGATAGTGGTCCTGATTAAATTTGAGAAGAATAATGACCTTATACATGTATTAAGACCATTCTGCTATTGAGACCATTGATTTTGATAGTTCTTTTGAAGGAACTTTTGTATGACCTTTAAGGCTAGCGAAAATTACTTATTTAAGCAGTTGCACTAGTTCATAACTTTGCCACATAACTATATATGTAACAGGCTATTGCAAGAGAAAATGGATCATTTTAAATATATTTAGTCACAAAGTAACACAACAATTTATAAGAAAAATAATTTATTTTAGAAGCAACTGACTTGATTGACTAAATTGCACTTAATAGATAATACTTTGAGACAAAAAGCTAACTGTCTATATTTTATACATCATTTTGTTTTTTAATAAATGTGTACAAAAAGTTGCTACTTTAATGATGTTATAATTTTTTCTCAACTGTAAACGTTTGAATAATTTCACGGTGATTGAAAACACTATCTTAATATCACAAGTGTTAGACAAAGAGCACAAAATTACCGTGAAATTAATCATGTTTTGACAGTTGAGACAAAACGAACTATACATTGGTAACACATATAGAGGGACATTATTAAGTACTGTGTGGGTAATTAGATAGATTTAGTTTTAAAATTGGGCAGTATAGTATAATTTTTTTTTACCTGTCAAAAAGTCCAGTTGGTTGCACAATGAATTAGGAGTCAACAGCTCTGTTAACCTATTACAGTGTGACCAAACGTGAAATGGTACCGACTTTTTGACAAGTCTGAATATCTAAACTATATATTACGCACTTAAAACATATTTTTATGGTAAAAAATCTAATAACATAATTGAATACTAGTCTTTGTACATTTTATACCAGAGAAAGCATAAATGCCATCAATATTCTAGGATAGAAATCAAGATATTAGCTCTAATCTAACTTTTATACTTACTAGATTTGAACCAATGATATATATTTATTATATAATAGGCTGCTGCACATACAAGAAGAGGCCACCCAACAGCTGTTGCTGCAATTTGACAAGGTTTTGCACAACTCTTGTCACAGCCTGCAAATATATGTTATAAAAACTGCTAAAAAGCCTTAATCAAATCACTTATCAAATGACAATTCTATTAACAACTACTTACGGACCAGTAACTGACATTGGCCCCGTTAAATCAACAAATCAAAGCGCAGAAATTTGTCACTGGACCGGGCAAATAAGGGTGATTGGCTCTATAATTACAGATTTCGGCCCGGTTTTCAGTTGTTTTATTATTTATTCAGGTTTTGCAGTATTTTGCAGCGAGTTAGCCACTTTACAGGGTCAAAAGCAAATAGATATTGAATAAATAAACTTAATTAGCACAGACTTTGTTTTTTAAAAAAAATCTAGACCTCTACCCATTTAAGTATATAGTTTTGATTGTGCTTACAACCATCTCCGAATAGCGGGCACCTGCAGACAGTGGCCATTCCAATTACACCTAACCAAAAACATTCTTAGAAAGTCCGGATGTAACGGCCACCTGCCGACAGTAGACAGTAGAAACCATCCCCGCTGCCAGTTATGGTATGTGAACAACCCCCAGAAGATTGTTTGATGGCAGTCTTTAGTGTAAAGGCGATTTCGAAAGCATGCCACCATTTTTTGTTAAACATAAATTAATTTGCATGCAATTATTTAACTAAATCCTTCAAGTATAACAGGGTAACAAATACAGACAAAATCATGCAATATTGCAATTTGCCCTTAAAGAGTAACCCTGTAGACATGTATGAATTTGTTTGTTTAGGTTTTACGACGCACCAAAACAAAAAGGTCATATCGCGCCGAAGACATGAATGAAGTTTCACCAGTGTAATTCATAACTAGTCAATCACAAAATTTGACATGTTTTACCCGCCCCC
Organism: Mactra quadrangularis; assembly: GCA_025267735.1. Classification (NCBI taxonomy): domain Eukaryota; kingdom Metazoa; phylum Mollusca; class Bivalvia; order Venerida; family Mactridae; genus Mactra; species Mactra quadrangularis. The sequence continues at coordinate 44,966,241 of CM046299.1, read as the reverse complement.
CGTTCACAATGGACCCAATGCAATATAACATCAGTGTTTTCGACTGGATTTAGCAAGTTCTCCTCATTCAAGTTGCTTTGAAACATACTTCCTACAATGCCCCTCCCAATAAAAAATATGGCAGTGGGATTCCAGAGGGGGGGGAAGTGCAAGAAAATAATCAATTGTCATTGGTAACAAAATGAAAACGAAAAAATGGTGGCAATGAAACATGTTTGTAGTCAGTAAAAAGTATAAAAATAGTTTGGAAAATATAACTGAATGGAATGGAAACATTATAAGATTGTAAAAGGCAGGTAATTGCATAATTTGTTCCTTATACTCTGCCCCAACACTGACATTGTGACTGGGGGTGGAAGTTGAATGTTTTTTTTTTGTCTGACATATACTAATGGCCCAAAGTCTTGTCCGGTATAGTTTTCCTTAATATCTTTTAAACAGTGAAGTTACGATCTTGAAATTTGCCCTACTTTATATCGCCTATTTTCAAACCGGTTTCTAAATTTTGACAGTCGTCCTCGCTCTAAGGAGATACATTTCCGGCCACAGTTTTCACGTTCTCTCTCGTGTATACAGTGTTGCGCCTAGTTTAATTAAATGATTTACCTTATTCTCTTGTGTAGCGATATCCCAATCGGAAGACATCAGAATATTTAATAAAATATTGATTTTCATTCTAAAATGAAGCTTTAAAATGAGCAGCGTGCGCGCACTATAGGCCAACTTGAAGCTGGTGCAACTGCTGCACATGTAGCCCGTCAATGCGGAGTTAATGAGAAAACCATTCGTCGGTAACGTACAAAATTTGCAACGCAAGGCTCCGTGGCAGACCTTGGGCGTTCCAGACGACCACGCGAAACGACGTTACGCCAGGATAGGCATATTCAGTTTACCCACTTACGTAATCCTTTTGCCGCCCAAAATGACATGGCACGAAACACAGCTGGTCGTAAACGACCTCGCATTAGTGCTAGAACGATACGGCGACGACTCAAGGCAGTCACGTTACGTTGCCGACGGCCATATCGTGGAGCAATATAAACTTCCAATCACAGACGCCTACTGGTAGCATGGGCGTTACGTCATAAAAGGTGGAGCTTTTAAAATCAATGGCAAAATATTCTGTTTACGGTTGAGTGTAAATTAACGTTGATTGTTGCGACCGACGTCAACGTGTCTATCGAGGCCCTGGTGAGAGGTTTACAGTGTCATTGAAAATGACCGCTGGGGTGGGCCGAGCGTCATAATTTGGGCAGGGTTTACACATCCTCATAAAATCCTATATGTATTTCTCGAATATATGGATCGAATATATGGTCGCGGACGCGGTCGTGGCTTAAATGAACAACGTTACGTATACCAGATGTTGCAACTTATTGCGTTGTATTTCCTTACTGTCCATTCAGGCACAGTCCTGCAGCAGGAAAACGTATGGACACATGTTGCAAGGTTCATTCAAAACTTCCTGGTGGCCAACAATGTTCAAACAACACAGCATAATCGCCCAGCATGAACACAATCGAACAAGTTTGGGACTACATGAAACGGAAGATTAGGGCTCGAAACATGTTCAACGTCCATCAATTACATGACACTATTGTTCAAGAATGGGACCAACTTCCCGCTAGATTCCTTCGCAAACTTGTAGCATCGATGTGTAAAAGGAGCACCAAACTCATTCGGATTAATGGGGGTCACACACACTATTGAACAAAATGTTTCATTTAAAACTGACTCAAAGGCAATCATTTGTAACTTGCAAATCCTCAATGTCAATTTTCAACACATTACTGTACCGACAGAACTGACTCTTTCACAATTCACAATTGCATAATAACATTCTCTTTCTAAGGATACCAAATGTATGAGTATGCAATAACAAAAAAAAGATATTATGGTGTTTGTAGACTGGACAAGACTTTTGTCCATTAGTATACTATTACCCAGGATATAACATGGCCATGTTGCATCTTTATCAATCTATTTGTACAGAAATATGAGCATCTTGAAATAGCTTCATTGCATGAAGCTGAAATATTACCAATTTTCTTCTATGTTCTGACCAGTAAAAAAACCCAAAAGATACTAATTTTATATTTACAAATATGCAACTCACCGGCAAATAGATATGCAGTCATACCAATGACCACGCATAAACAAGCTCCCACAGCAATACCAGCGATAACAAGTCTGTTTTTGTAACTAGATGGACCTGGAATGAAATTAGTAAAACATAAAATATAGGATGCTGTTGTTAATGCACAAGTAAATTAACATGACATGAGATGGAACCAATCTGCTACTTTTTTAGTAGGGTTTTGCACTCTTTACTAGCACAAACATGTTATGAAAAGCAACCAAGTCAGTAAGAAAGTATGTAAGTCTTTGTACCGGGTTAAATACAATTTTAGGTCATTTCACGGCGTTCAGCGTACCTAACCTAACTTTCCTGGACCCTTGTCTATAACCCTTCCACAAGGCAGAAAACTTCTCCATATTATCTAATTAATGGAGGAAAATCAACATTGTTGTCGAATTTTCATGGAAGGGTATAACCTCCTAAGTAAGTAAGTAAATTCTTTATTAATGGTATAAAACACATTTAACAAATATCGTACGAGCAATTTTTCCAATAATGATAACTATTTCATTATTACAAATCAACAAGTCATTTGAAATATGCATCCTCAATCCCTGGAAATGTTGAAGACTTTGACTTTAAACAAACAACCCCCTTGTACAATCCTTGCTCTGCAGAAACATTTGGATGATAAAATCCACACTTAATCAACGATATAGCCCCAACTACTTTTGGTGTGAAAAGAGCAACTGAGGTCAAACAGTGTGGAAAGCTTACTGCTATCCCTTGCACTGTCCAAGTAAGTGGAGTGGGGCAGGTTACTTGCTACAAACTGTCTTCTTTTACAGCTATCCCTTGCACTGCCCCTAGTAAGTGGAAAGGGGCAGATTACTTGCTACAAACCAGCTTCTTTTGCTGCTATCCTTTGCACTGTGTCTAGTGTGGGGAGTGGGGGCAGGTTTCTTGCTACAAACCAGCTTCTTTTGCTGCTATCCCTTGCACTGTCCCTGGTAAGTAGAGTGGGGCAGGTTACTTGCTACAAACTGTCTTCTTTTGCTGCTATCCCTTGCACTGTCCCAGGTAAGTGGAGTGGGGGGGGGCAGGTTTCTTGCTACAAACCAACTTCTTTTACTGTTATCCCTTGCACTGTCCCTGGTAAGTGGAGTGGGGCAGGTTACTTGCTACAAACTGTCTTCTTTTACAGCTATCCCTTGCACTTTGTCTAGTGTGGGGAGTGGGGGCATGTTTCTTGCTACAAACCAGCTTCTTTTGCTGCTATCCCTTGCACTGTCCCTGGTAAGTAGAGTGGGGCAGGTTACTTGCTACAAACTGTCTTCTTTTACAGCTATCCCTTGCACTTTGTCTAGTGTGGGGAGTGGGGGCAGGTTTCTTGCTACAAACCAGCTTCTTTTGCTGCTATCCCTTGCACTGTCCCTGGTAAGTGGAAAGGGGCAGGTTACTTGCTACAAACCAGCTTCTTTTGCTGCTATCCTTTTGCACTGTGTCTAGTGTGGGCAGGTTACTTGCTACAAACCAGCTTCTTTTGCTGCTATCCTTTGCACTGTTTCTAGTATGGGGAGTGGGGCAGGTTACTTGCTACAAACAAGCTTCTTTTGCTGCTATCCCTTGCACTGTTTCTAGTATGGGGAGTGGGGCAGGTTACTTGCTACTAACAAGCTTTTTTTGCTGATATCCCTTACACTGTTCCTGGTAATTGGAGTGGGGCAGATTACAAATGACACATATACAACAGCAATTCACACAAAGAGCTGTTGCTTTAAATCTTAAAGCTAGCATTGATTATAATGTAGAAAATATATAACGCACCTTTATTAAAGCGAAAGAATACTAACACCAAAATAAAGGTTCCTACACTAAATAGTATCTCTATAACTAGGCACGGAATTCTACATTTACAATTACAGCCACCCGGTTTATCTGGAACAAAAAAAAAACAGTTATAAATAAAGTTTGATTTCTTTGTCCAATGCTGTACATAACCTGGGTTAAATATATTTTCTGGTCTGTTCGGTTCATGGGCTATGATATAAACTACATTTAACCTTATGCCACAAGTTTTCAGCAGTTCCAATCACCATGAATCACAACAATGTCAATTTTTCTCAATAATTTCTAAAAACGCATTTTATAGTCGTATAGTTTATACCTCTTACATGTACATGTATTCACAAAGCTCTTATAAATGACATGTTTAAAATAAAACAGTGTTTATTTCTCCTTTATTGGAAACATGGCCCCAGGGTTCTTTATGCAGGAGAAAAAAGCCGAATAAATGAAACTGAGGGGAATTTTTCCCTTAATTTTCAATTCTTTAGGTAATATCTACCTACAAAATAACTCTTTTTTAGTAAAATTCCTGCTTTCTAATATAAAAGTGGAACAATTTATGCAATGCATTCAAGTACTCAAATGCAATTTCACAACAATACTTAAGAAATAAAATTCATACCCAAGCACAAAACACTTAGGACAATTGAAGGAAGAGGATACAGTAATGGGGCCTAATATGGCCGGGAAAAAACACAAATAAAATAACATTTTAAACTTCAGATGTAAATGGATAATAACAGCTCACATTTTTTATAACATAGTGCCTATTGTTGCAGATAGTATTTATACAAGGCAATTAACTTACATGTATAGTGTGTACATATTGACCCAAACCTGACCTTTATGCAAGAATATTCATTACATTGAATACGAATGCAGTAATAATGCTCGACTACACAGTGACTGCAAGGATTATGAGTTAAAACTTAACACAAAAATACTTCTATAATTTTACGATCGCTGTCGAAGTGTATAATAGGCGTGGTACTGACTTTCGTCGGAATATGAGTACATTATTATAAGATGCAAATGTGACAGGTCAGGTCGGGGTCAATATTTACACACTATATATATATATCACTTGTCATTGTAAGCAACATTTCTTGTATCAAGTAAACAAAATTTATAACTTATGTCACTGTGTCAACTTTGAGTTGTTTTCAAATGGTTCTCTGTATATCTACCATTTATGAGTGCCATTAATGCTCAGTTTGTTGTTTCTCAAGTAGACAAAATAAAAATATGAAAAGCTGACAGAACAATGGGTTAATAAATTAGTCCCATAGTCAGTAAACATAGTATTTGTTTTAAATTCTAAGTATTTATTATCATATATTCGTTTATTTCATTTAAGGGTGACTAAAGATCTCAAGATCCATGAAGGATAATTACGTGATCAACATGCTTTTAACAGTTGCAACATTTACAATTATAGATAATATATCATTATTATTATTATTCTAGCATGTTCAAAATATTAATTTTGAAATATTATACTATAATTATATGAAATTAATTGACCTTTACTAGTTTAATAATGCCTAAGACATCTTTAGAGTATAGCTTTTATAGCTCGTTTAGGATAACTTGAGACAAAATACAACGATACCATTTTTATACATTTTTAATACATTTTTATAGGTGGATTTAAGTTTAGTACAGGTAATTATCGACTATTATCAGTGTGTTTTGATGTATTAAATTTAGTACGAGAACACTTTCCACACATTAGGACTGTTTAATACTTTCATTACACAAAATCAGCTGACCTCACTGTTTTATGCAATACCCGAGTCCCAAATATGTAAACATACTGAGTCGTTTGTCTCAAGTTATCCTAAACGAGCTATATCACATCACTGACATATCAATATATCAGTAGTTCATACTAGGAACAAAACATTATGTTTTTTTCTGGCAGAATAGTTTGTTTGTACCAGATACATCATAATAAAATTATTTTACGTATTACTGCTAAAAAGTATACATAACAGATTAAATCCTATTGTTCTTTGGACACACATTTGAATTTTAACTTAGTTCTGCTAGGGTAGGTCTGGTACAAGAAGTTTGTATCTATCAACCTAAGTTGTTATGTATAACTACAAGGATACAATAATAGTATAGAAGTTAGAAATAAATGTAAATTATAGTCTTGAATAAAATATAGTTGTTAAGCATGTGTTACAAATAATATTAAAATAGGACAACCCCATTCAAATGAAATGGTTTAAAGAAGATTTATAGTTTGAAAAGCATTTTTTGTAAACGACTGTCAGCTTTTCCTACTATAGGTTTTCTGAACACGTTTTCTATCACCAGTACTAACTTACCCTATCACGAGGCCGACAACTCATGTTTAGGGTATGACCTACCGCAACGGGGCTCGAACCCACGATATCCGGATTTGAAGTCAGACAAGCTAACCACTACGCCACGGCCGCGGCTTTGAAAAGCATATTTTGAAACATACTTAGGAAGACATTCATCCTCTCTTTAGATAAGTTATTAACCTATCAAATCACAATAAGCCTACTGCACGTTTCCACATATTCTAACATTTATTCAAACCTTTAAATTACAGATTCTAAAACACAGTGTTTAAGTGACCCATGTTAATTAATAAGCTTGAACAATACAACTAGAGCAACAAATTTTATTCCCCCCTTCCCCGAGCTCCTTTCACAATATTCTCTCACACAATTAATAAAACTAAGAGCAGCAGGTCAGGATTAAAATAGAGTTCAAACAATTCAATACGAAGTAAGCAGAAATTATCACAACTAATATTGAAGGAAAAGTCTTTATATGGGTAGGCTCCTTTGGTATTGACAGTAGAATGATAAAGAAGAGAGAATAAAGCAGCAAACATATTCTCTCTATTGTTAGCAGGTAAAAAGTTGCAAATAATACTAAGGCCAGAGTTTTTTATAATCTGGTTTACGGGAGCAAAAAAAATAATTTGGTTAAATTAACTTTTTATAGATAGTATCCTTCAAAAAAAATCGAGTGATTACAGTTTAAAAACAACAAGTACAACTCGCAAGCGTGCGCGGTATTTATCGGCTTTCTTTAAGTGTAATATATTTGTATATGTCTCATTTTCAACGCGCTATAACACTATTATTTCCGATAAAACTTTTCTTTCATTTTGGTTGAATTAACCTTTTAGAGTTAAGAATTGTGACATGAATTTAGTTAATATCTATCGAGTAATTACAGTTTAAAAAAAAACAAGTACAACTCGCGAGCGAGCGCGGTAATAATCGGCTTTTTGCAACTGTAATATATGTGCAGGAAAATCGAGAACTATTAAGTAAGTTTAATATTTCTAGTTTGTATTATTTTATTTAATTGTATAAACATGTGATAATTTTTTTTATTTGGCCATGAATTATCTGAAAGAGAAAAGATTATACACGCTGGGCGTATTTATAACAAAACATATGCTAATGATCAAGTTGCGGGTGTTATCAACTTTTGACAATCAAGAGATTAAATTTGAAATACTTAATATTTGTCTCTAATTAATCAAAGGCACAACCAGTCCCCTTAGTTTTATGATGTGCAATAAAAAAAGTCCAACTTACAGCACGTGACTTTACCCCCAGACGATTTGTAATCATCATCTAACACAGTCCGGAATACGTTTGCGAATCCGGAAATCTTGCAAACTTACTTTTTTATTTTTCATCCGATTAATTTCAAATTTTCAATAAATGTAGATCTACACATGGGCATAACACCAGTAAACTTTCATCCAGATATCTTTACTAGAAATATGTTTAATTTCAAGTCAAAAGTCAAAATTCCTATGGGAATCAGCAAATTCCCATGGGAGAATGGCATTCCCATGGGAATCCCATTTAGAATGTGGGAATTTTCTCCCATGGGAGAATTCTCCCATTTCTAATTTCATTAATAAAGGTCACAACAAGGTAAAAATACAGATTTGGCATCATACTGATGTTCTTAACAAGAATGTGAAAAAAAAATATTTAAAAAGTCCAAAAATAAAAAAATCCCATATTTTAGAATGGGAGAATTCTCCCGTGGGAGAAATCCCATATTTCAGAATGGGAGAATTCTCCCGTGGGAGAAATCCCATATCGCATATGGGAGAATTCTCCCGTGGGAGAAATCCCATTTTCAAAATGGGAGAATTCTCCCGTGGGAGAAATCCAATTTTATCAATGGTAGAATATTCACAATGAAAAACTATTGCAAAGATATAAGGACTGAAGTTTCAAAAGACGGCTTTTATTTTTTTTTGAAAGATTTTAAAGTCTAAAATAGTAAATGCTTAAAGTTGATTCTTTTTCATTTCTTAAATGAAGTTTTCATTTAAAAAATACAATACTTATAATGATTTGTTGGTTGTAAATATATTACATAAATGTAAATTTGTTAATCGGCTTCTATGAATACATTTTGTAGATGAGCATAATGCAGAAACTTGAATACAGACTTCCCTAGATTTTAAGTTTCATAAAAAATAAGGAGTAGATAACACTATTATTCTATCACTTATACCACTCATCAACTTACCCACTAGCCTGACTTCAGGACTAGCATACATTGATACAGGCTTGTAAAATCTACTTGATAAATACAATTGGGCTGGCTGATAATTTTGCCTTGAACTTCATAACAATAAAAATACACCTAGTGTTCGAAAAAAATTTAAGTTGGCAGTCATCAACTTAACCCACAAGCCTAACCCCAGGACTAGCATACATAGATACTGGCTGGCAAAGTCTACTTGATTCATACAAAAGGGCTAGCTAATAATTTTGCCTTAAACTTTATAACATTAATAATAAACCGAGTGCTCAAGAAAATTAAGGATGGCAGTCATCAACTTAACCCTCTAGCCTGACCCCAGGACTAGCATACATAGATATAGGCTTGTGAAGTCTAGTTCATTCATACAATCAGGCTAGCTTATATTTTTTCCTATAACTTCATAACATTAATAATGGGCCATGAGCTTGAGAAAATTGAAGACGGAAGTCACCAATTAACCTACTTGTCTAACCCCAGGACTAGCATACATAGGTACATGCCTGTTAAATTTTCAGGATTCATTCAATCAGGCTAGCTGATAATTTTTCCTTGAACTTCATAACATTAATAATGGATGAAGTGCTCGAGAAATTTAAAGATGGCAGTCATCAACTTAACCAACTAGCCTGACCCCAGGACTACATAATGTGGATACATGCTTGTAAAATCTACTTGATAAATACAATTGGGCTAGCTGATAATTTTGCCTTGAACTTTAAAACATTAATTAAAGACCTAGTGCTTGTGAAAATTAAAAATGGCAGTCATCAACTTAACCCACTAGCCTGACCACAGGACTAGCATTCATAGATAAATTCTTGTGAAATCTACTTGATTCACACAATGGGGCTAGCTGAAAATTTCGCTTTGAACTTCATAACATAAATAATAGATCAAGCGCTTGAGAAAATTAAAAAGGGCAGTCATCAACTTAACCCACTAGCCTGACCCCAGGACTAGCATTCATAGATAAAGGCTTGTGAAATCTACTTGATCATACAATCAAGCTAGCTAGTAATTTTGCCTTGAATTTCATAACATTAATAATTGATCGAGTGCTCTAGAAAATTTAAGATGGCAGTCATCAACTTAACCAACTAGCCTGACCCCAGGACTAGCATACATAGATACAGGCTTGTGAAATCTACTTGATTCATACAATCAGGTTAGCTAATAATTTTGCCTTGAACTTCGTAACATTATTAATGGACCTGCTCAAGAAAATTAAAGATGATAGTCATCAACTCAACCCACTAGCCTGACCCCAGGACTAGAATCATTGATACAGGCTTGTGAAATCTACTTGATTCATACAATCAGGCTAGCTTATAATTTTGTCTTGAACTTAAAAACATTAAGAAATTAAAGCGCTGAAGGCACTGAATTTAAAAAAGTAAAATGAGATTTCCGGCTCCAACTATGTTTGTACACAAAGAACAGTTCAGTGATAGGTAGAAAGGCACTGCTATGGTTCAAAACACTTCCAATTTCAAACTCGGAGAGGGCCTAAAATACGGTAGTTATATTTGTTCAGGATTGACATCCCGAACAAATAAAAACCTAGAGCTCAAAAAAATTTAAGTTGACAGCCATCAATTTTTACCCACAAGCCTGACCCAAGGACTAGCATACAAAGATACATTGTTGGGAAATCTACTTGATAAGTACAATTGGGCTTGCTGATAATTTTGCCTTGAACTTCATAACACTATTAATAGACCTAGTGTTAGAAAAAAATTAAGATGGTAGTCATCAACTTAACCCACTAGCCTGACCCCAGGACTAATATACATAGATACAGGCTTGTGGAGTCTACTTGACCATACAATCAAGCTAGCTAATATTTTACCTTGAACTTCATTACATTTATAATATATCGAGTGCTCAAGAAAAATTCAGATCGCAGTCATCAACTTGACCCACTAGCCTGACCCAAAGACTAGCATACATAAATACAAGCTTTTGAAATCTACTTTATTCATACAATCAGGCTAGCTGATAATTTTGTCTTGAAGTTAAAAACATTAGTAAAAAACAAAGCTCTCAAAAAAATTTAAGTTGGAAGTCATCAACTTAACCAACTAGCCTGACCCCAGGACTAGCATACATAGATACATGCTTGTAAAATCTACATGATTCATACAATCAGGCTAGCTAATAATTTTGCCTTGAACTTCATAACATAATTAATGAACCTGCTTGAGAAAATTTAAGATGGCAGTCATCAACTTAACCCACTAGCCTGACCCAAGGACTAGCATTCATAGATACAGGCTTGTTAAATCTACTTCATCATACAATAAAGCTAGCTGATAATTTGCCTTGAACTATATAACATTAATAATGGATCGAGTGCTCGAGAAAATTTAAGATGGCAGTCATCAACTTAACCCACTAGCCTGACCCCAGGACTAGCATACATAGATACAGGCTTGTGAAATCTACTTGATTCATACAATCAGGCTAGCTAATAATTTTGCCTTGAACTTCGTAACATTATTAATGGACCTGCTCAAGAAAATTAAAGATGATAGTCATCAACTCAACCCACTAGCCTGACCCCAGGACTAGAATCATTGATACTGGCTTGTGAAATCTACTTGATTCATACGATCAAGCTAACTACCGCTAATAATTTTGCCTTGAACTTTATAACATTATTAATAGATCTAGTGCCTGAAAAAAATTAGGATGGCAGCCATCAACTTAACCCACTAGCCTAATCCCAGGACTAGCATACATAGATACAGGAATTATTGAAAACCTAATACATATTTTTTTAGATAATTTTGCATAATAACTCCATACAAGATTAGTCTTCACCTTAACTATAACTAGCCCACTAGTAGCATGATTATTCTGGCTAGTGCTTGAATTAACTTAAGGCAATGTTTGTAAATTTCTCCTTTAAATGTACTAGAAGCCTACTATTTACACAAGTAAGACAAACCTGATTTGGTTTGTAAAAAATAAATTCAAATCAGTAGTTCACTGTTGTGACTGTGGACCTTAATAAAACATAATCATGATAAATTTACAAAACATATTTAAAAGAATTAAAGTTGAGGTAATGAAATAGTCAAATGATTCAATTTTAAAATGTAATAAAAAAGATAAAGGCTGTGGATTGTTGAGCTAGTGGCAATCTGACCCTAACCGTGATTCAAGTGTACCAATTCACGAATTGAACTACTATTCAGTTGTTAATGGAGAAGCATACAGGAATTCATGTTATAAAAAAAAACAAGTGAAGAATTACAGAAGCTTTTACTGTATGGAAAACCATGTACTCCAAACGTTTCAATTACTAGGTGTGTTTGGGGCATTTTCAGTGATAATATTTTAGTTTATAAGTGTATCAATCAAGTACTTCTATTGTTTCAGACAAGAAAAACTAAATGTTTTATTTAGTGTATATAGTTTTATTATAGTTTATATTTCTTAATATCATTTTTTCTGTTAATTTTAGATCAGTACATCGATTTTATAGTGTCTACAGATTCAAAGTCAGGAAAATGAACCCAGACTCTTATACATATGTAAGTGTACGTGGTGTAAGGGTCGATAGTTCGATATGCTACAAAAAGCCTTAGACTCTACATATACTTTTGTATGTGGACTCTTGAGATCCAATATTTATGATTTCTGTCTATTTTACATACATTACATCTGTTAGTTTGTATTTAACATTTAAATTGCCTTAAACGCACTCATAATCTTATATATGAGAGTAAACATTAAGTCAGGATCGATATTAAGTTTCGTCACAAAAGGCCTTAGACTCCACATATATATTTTTGTACATATCAAGTTTATAGTTCTTAACTTTATTGGTTTTGTTTATATCATATCAGTACAACTATATATTCTACTATCTTAAGACTAAAAATGACGTAAATGTACCCAGAATCTTTATTATGTGAGTATGTATGCATGAAGTCAGGTTCAATTGTACGGTATGTAACAAAAGACCTTAGACTCTAAGTATACATTTTTGTATGTAACATTTATAGTTCCATTTTTTTCATATTTATGACTTTTGTACATCCCTGACATTTGTTTGCTTTTAAAAATAAGTAAATTGTCTTTATTGCACAAATAACCTTATATATGGGTTCACGTGAAGTCAGGGGTCGATAATACGTATGTTACAAAAGGCCTTAGACTCTACATATACATTTCTGTATGTAATATTTATAGTTCGAAAATTTATAATTTGTGTCTATCATACATCTATGACATCTGTTTTCTTGCATTTAACAGATACATTGCCCTTATTGCACGTATAATCTTATGTATGATAATGTGAGTATGTATACATGAAGTCAGGGTCGATATTACGATTTGTCACCATAAGCCTTGGACACTACACAGATATTATAATGTTGATAGAATTAAATTTTATAGTTATAGCGTTATTTCTTTCTAATTTATACCAGTTGTTTAAAAGATTAAACATGTCCTTAATGAACCCCGAGTCGTATTTAGGCCTATATGGGAACAGGGTCTTTCAACGCAAAAAAAACTGATGAGAGGATACATGAAGTCAGGGTCGATATTATGATATGGGGTTTCAATTTTTTCCAAGGCCTTTTGTAACACGCTAAGAGTCTATGAGATTTTGTAACATTGATTGACAAGTACTTGTATAGTGTAGTAATACATGAAAATGCAAATATTTTATTAAGGTGCGGAAATATGATTTACTGTGAAAGCTTTAAGCTAAGTTGACATCAATTCATATCACTTATTATACTGTTTCCGGTTCGTTGCTATTAACAACGCTTGTTCTATTAGACGGATCAACATTTTAATCTGCGGACATTTTAGTATTTTACTTATTTCTATAGTGTATGAGGATATAAACATTAGAAATCATCCATACAATGTTATTTTAATATGTATTGATGTATATTTAAATATATCATGTTGTTTAATGGGCCGTATTTGCCGTTATAGCCTACTTAAGCACAAAAGAGCGCAGTGTGGGACCGTTAGCGCGACGGCGTAGCAGTCTGTACTCGGCTAACGGTCCCACGACGGTTTTTGCGACGTTTGCGGTCGCACTGCTACTTAAATGTGAAGCACTTGCTGCACAGGAAGCACTTTATAAGTCCAGGCCTGTGCCGCGGTTAAAAACTTCAACACTTACTCCCAAAGTATGCACAAAGTTATTTTATAAGTTAGATTGAACTTACACTTTTTTTGCATTTTCGTGCTTACTTTTCTAAATTATTTTTATAGCAACTGCGTATACTTCGTAAACTAGTATTGTTAGGGTATTTTCAATCCTTTCTTAACACTCTTGTATCATCGCTAGGGATGTTAGATCCATTTGATTGTAGCTCTATTAATTTGACGAAATTTGACATGAAAAAGAACATTCCAGAGTTTTTACTTCTGGAATTAAAGTTACTAAAACAATTACTAATTTGTTCCTACGATCGTTGTCGTTAAGATGCAAACATGTAAAACAAACTTTTTTACAATGTTTCAATAATAAAATAAACCCTTAAACTGATATCAATAAAAACACAAGTGAATCCAGGGGGACCGGACCCGGTGTATGCCATTTTTTCTACTAATTGTGAAATATGATATTAAGGGAGACTCCATTAGTGGGTTGATGCACGGGACAGGTTGATACAGTCCATTAGTTCAACCTCCCTGCCCTGCCCTGCTAGATCCGCCTATGAATATTTAGTTTACAGTATGATTTAGTAAACTCTGCCTTTTATTTTTGAAAATATTAGTTTTTTTTATTGAGCGTTGGGTTTTTAGGGGGCGGGGTTGCGTGGTAGCAACACATTGTATAAGTCGCATCTTATCGGTCAGACAACTCATTACTCATCTTTCCTGGAAAGTTTGGATTTAACAGTTAACCATTTACTTAGCACATACTCAGTAACTGAGTCAGTGACTGACAACTGTCCGACATGGTTAGGAATCAGCCTGGGATAATAGTGGTAGAAATCTTTTCTTGAACAAACTCTGCAAACGTATGTAGGCCCCGTTCGGGAATCAGATGGAATGTTCAAAACACTGCTGAAAAAGTTTTTAGTCACTGATTCAACTAACCATTTTTCCAGTCGACTATCTAACACGAAAACAATACATATATGATCTTACTAAAAAGTGTCAACTATAAATGAAAAAGAAAAGGTATCCATTTGTCGACTTCTAAATGTATCAAACACAGCTTTTGAGTAACGTACATAGAATATTTTCAACAATCTAAAACAAAGTTTTTTGCTATATTTGATTTTATAAAATCATTTTAGTTTATAAAGAAGGCTGTCGAACTGTTTTCTACTATGCAGCGTAATTTACTCATAAAATACAGTCAAATAGTAAAAAACGGCGATATCTAGTCATTAAATAAGAGTTTCCTTAGAAATTCTCAATAAAATATGCAAAATCTAATTATTTTAGGAATTCCCATTTTCAGAATGGGAGAATTCTCCCATGGGAGAAATCCCATATTCAGAAATGGGAGAATTCTCCCATGGGAGAAATCCCATATTCAGAAATGGGAGAATTCTCCCACGGGAGAAATCCCATATTCAGAAATGGGAGAATTCTCCAATGGCGTTTAAATGCTTTAAAAATGAGAAACTATTCATTTTTTCTTTGGAATAATGTTATGTACTAATAGATCTATCCAATTCTAACTCTAAATGTTAGTTTGGATGAATTTGAAAAAATGGGAATTTTCTCCCATATTTGTATATGGGAGAAAATTCCCATTTTTCTCCCATGAAAATCCCATGGGAGAGCATTTCTCCCATGGGAATTTGCCGATTCCCATGGGAATTTTGACTTTTGACTTTAAATTAAACATATTTCTAGTAAAGATATCAGGATGAAAGTTTACTGGTGTTATGCCCATATGTAGATCTACATTTATTGAAAATTTGAAATAAATCGGATTAAAAATAAAAAAAAAGTAAGTTTGCAAGATTTCTGGATTCGCAAACGTATTCTGGACTGTGTTATCTGTATATTGCCGACAAGAAATTATCCTTTGATCAAGACAATATATGCATTGCATTTCAATGACGGGATTAATATCTATAAATAGCTGTAGACACGTGTTTGAAACAAGTCAAATTTAAGATCGCGTGACGTTATTTTTCGATGATGTACTCTGTTTGTGTTGTATAAGAATTGTGACATGAATTTTTTCTTTTTAAATTTCAGATTATATAATTCAATAGACTCCAGGACCATCATCCTGATGGGTTTGACCTTGAGACACTAGAGTATTACGGTACCTGTTGATATACTCGAAACAACAATAATGCTCACTAATAGATGGCACAACACTGATCATACTCTAGAATGGCCACCTTTTAACTCATTATTCATTGTATATTAAATATTGAACATAAATACAGTTCTTTAAAAGTAATTTTAAATATATTCTTGATTTAAACAATAAATAATTTTGAATAATGAGTTCGTTGTTATATTTTTATTGAAAATGTGTCAAAAAATATGTTCATGCATTTTAAACATCTCATATCTTTAACTCATATCTTTAACAGTTTAAATTTTGTACTATGTCTTAAATAGTTACACTGTTAAAAAGGAAATTTAAAGACCAACATTTTTTACTATTACACTATAATGATTAAATTAAAGATTAAACCAGTAATTGACTCTAAACTAACAGAGGTGTTTGCAATGTGATGTTTAACCCTTATATGTTGAGTGTACAAGTTTAACAATGTTAGTGTATGCAGAGTGTTAGGTTTATCTCGATACACCATCTGTCCACTATCAAATAAAGCTGATGGTGACAATCAGTAAAGGGTTTGTATTTTACACAAATTTTTGATACAACACAACCAAAACCATTTGCATAACACAACCAAAACCATTTGCATGCATGTACCAGGCGTGTTTAGTCTTTACAAAAAAAGTACTACAAGTAAGCAAAAGGTACGTGTATGTTTATTCCTGTACAACAAAAACAAAAGACGAACAAGTTCTTGAGATCGCATCTGCAAAAGAGCTATCTGAACTATTGTGATCATCCTTTGTTAATATTAATCCATCCTTCTATGTGAACTTACAGTTACTTATTACAGTAAAAGTTCTAAGAAGCATTATCAACATAATACCTCCTAAATAGGCTGTACATACCGTGTTAGGATGTTTTTTTATTGAAACAAAGAAATTTTGACATTATACTTCAGCTTTTTGTAAAAAAAAATTTTCTTTTATTTTTTTTTTCGATTTATTTTTATTTATTTTTCCGATGCTCACTTTTTTCCAATTTGTTTTTATATATTTTTATTTCCTCCTCCTTATGCTCATGTGTCCTGAAACTTTCCGTAATCCAGATTATAAAAAACCTCTGGCCTAATAAATCACATCAAAAATATGTCTGTAATAAACATTATTAGCAATACTTAGTTCTCCAAACTTATCAGTAAAAATCCACTACATTAGAAATTCCAATTGTGAAATTGTATCCCACCTTTTATTAGTCATAGAGGATAAGACAGAAATGTTTTAAAGATAAGTAAAGAAACAGCAGAAAAAATGCAAATGTTACCTGTCGTTGTTGATGGTGTAGTCGTTGGTACTAAATTCAAAAAACACATTGATGGCTATCATTTTAACTTAATTAATTTTTCCAATGCATTCATGTTCATAATTGTCTTCAAAGATACAATGGTTAATAACTCAAATACAATAATAAATACAAAACAACAACCCATGATATGTCTTAAAATAACCTAGGTCTGTAGTGCAGTTGTTAGCGCACCAGGATTTCAAATCTATTGTCTTGAGAGGAGTACGGGTTTGAATCCCACCACTGATACCATTTCAAGAATGTTTGACAACTATGTCAATTTTCCTTCATTAATAAGGATTATGGAAAAGTTTCCAGCCTTGTGAGGGTAAATGAGTACTGGTTATTGACAAGAGTTCAGGCAAGTTAGGTTAGGTGGGCAGGACTCCCTAAAATGTGTTGACACCGAGTTATTCGTATACCCAATATAAATAAATAAATAAAACACTAATGCGTAAGTAGGGCATTGAAAAAGGCATTATGTAAAAATGGCCAATATAGTTAAACAGCTGCCGGCATAAAACAATCCCCCAAAAATTATTATATATACTCAATTATCATGAAGGAATGTAATTCATCACCTCAGAAACCATGAAAAGTGACTTTAAACGTTATTGGCGGTTTGAAAGGTGATAAGTTACATACCCTTACAATTATTATATATGCGTTTCCATTTTGGGGGGGGGGGTCTTTTATGATAGCAGCCTGAGTGAATGACTACTTAAAGATTCAATTGTTGTGTACTTCTGGAATGATATGACTAAGTCAATGTTGTGGTCCATCACTCAGTGAACTGGTATGCAAGGGAGGCCATTACCAATAACAAAAGTCCAACAAAAAAGTCAATCTCTATTTCTGTGTATGGACAAACTGATGGTTCCGTATGTTGATAAAGAAATTGGTCTAAGGCAGTCTTAGGTTACATAACTACTTCATGTAGATGCTATAACAAACAATAACCTTTAAGGATTATAGACAGAGACTCTAACAACAACTGTTCAACAAAGAAATAAAACAGTGTATGTTAATTTTTATACAGTATATTTTTAACAAATAGCTATTATGCATCACAATTTCCTTAAAAACTTTGGAAACAAAATTTCTAATAACAAACATACTACTAACAAAGGAAAAAAACAAACATGAAAATATTAATAAGATAATTATGCATTTGGTGCCATTAGACGGTCATGCTAGATGACCCTATAAGAACAATTGATAAAATTGCTGGAGTATATAGTAAAAAAGATATAAACAAACAAGATGAGGTTTGAACAAATGGTGCCCTTTAGGGGAACACTCAATAAATTAAAGTAAACAAGTAAAATATTGCTGCGAAATGCAGCAATGTGATAGTCACGGCAAACAAAAAAAACAGTTAAGTATAATCTTAAGGTAACTCAAAATAGCATTGTGTTGAATTTTAGCGTAAAATACAATGTACGTCTGTATATCCTGTCCTCCAGGGTCACCTTCATGGTTTAGCCACCATGGGTTTTCGAACTCTTTTAAAACGTCTATAGTACTCTAATATACTCATTATATGGCTTCTTTCAGGTCCCATCCCTCCTTTCAGCCCCCAAAATTGACTTTTATGATGTTGCTCATTCGATTAGTATTAGCATAAAATACATCCGTACACCTGGTCTTTCAGGGTCAAACTTCGCCGTTTGGGCTATACAGGGGTTCTAACCAACTTTAAAATGATTAAAGTACATATTGTACAGCTTATTTGAGGTCAGATTCTTTTTTTCAGCCACAAGATGGACCTGTTTGATGTTCCTCATTCGTTTGGTATTAGCATAACATACGTCTATATACCTGGTCTTCCGGGGTCACGCTTTGGGGTTCAACATTGGTTTAAATCTAACTGCATTTTTCGTAATTTAACAGTTCTATGTTTTATACAGGTTTAAAGTCGTCCTAATGAAATCTTTAAACCTGAATCATTTCAAGACAAAAAAGATATGAATCATTTATTACCTTGCGAAGAAATTAACGTTATTTCAGCAATATCAATGTACATTTTTTTTTTCGCGTGTAATGTTAATATCCGCTTGAAAATTTAGTGGTGTGTAGCCTCTCTTAACGTCCGCTGCACTAATGTCCGCTTCTTATTGTCTGCCAGCTTGATTTCAGTAAAAATTACCTTTACTTGTTACGGAACAGACTCTCCTTTGAAACCTTCGAAACTCACAGCGGTTATTTCCATTCATCGAGTTAAAGCAGCAACGCGTGACGTAACCGTTGTAAGAAGTTTGATTACAAAAGACTTTTGAAGCGCGATACTCGGAAGGATTTAATATTTATCTCAATTCCGAAAAGATGCGCATAATTACAAAAGGCAAGCCATTTCGAATAGAAATCATAATTTTATAAGAAACATATAATTTACATGCAAGCAAATATAGAAACTTAGAAATGTAAGGTTCTACAGACATTTTTACACGTGAAAAGATTTATTCGGACCCGAGAAAACATAATCCATTCGAATAAATAAAAAACTAGGGAGCTTTTCAAGTGTGTCGAAGGGATTTGCGGAAATGTGTTAATATAAAACGCTGATATTTCGTGTGTTTATAAAAACATTGCTTATATGTTTTGGAAAAAGATGCTTTTCCTATTAATATTTTTATTTCTATATTTCTACTTAAAACGGATATTGGCTGTACAATGATTGCATGAAAAAACATATAAAATGTCGGCAGTAGAAATCGAAAGGATTTTTGTCACGTGACTTTTGCCCATTGCTACAAAAAACTACTCATCACAATATCACGGCGTTGAGACGCCGTGAAATAAGACAGACAGTCATGCTAGATAGCCCTACACAAAAATATGGAATGAAATAATCTTTAGAAAGCCTATAGTTGTTTCAATGTATGAACTAGTTATGCACTGTACAATGACATATTTACGTCACTGACTTCTCAGAACAAGGTAAATATGAAACAAAGTAGCCATTGATCAACCTATTGGAATAAAATGAATATAACAATTATCTAATCTCATGTTTTAATTGAGATAGCCCAAGTTTTAACTTGGCGAGTGAAAACATTTTCCAAAATACTCATAAATGAGTATGAAATACAGTCAATTACTTGTATAGCATAATTATCCCAAGGTTCAGACTGACAATATAACTAGCATCATTTGGTCAGCAGACCTTCCTAGAAATGTTTTAATGCAAACCAAAAACTAAAAAAAAATACACGTGAAAAATATCAGAGCAAACAAAAAAAAATTCAGGCAAATAACTATCTGTATTTAAGGCAACTTGGCCAAACCAAGAATAATAACAAATATCTTAACATGTTTTATGTTTTGATACTAAGTACATGTATGGATAAATCATGCAAAACATTGCATGGCCTGTTAACAACTACCTAAACAAGATTGCACTCAGGACGTGAGACTGCTCACCTTAGAGCTAGATCCTAAGGGCTCCAGATCTTAAAGTAGGGCTAATTTTGACCCCAGGAATGTACGTTGATCAATCTATGTAGAAGACATTGAGTGACGTTATATCAATGACTTACTGACAATAATTAAAGCGTGTGGCCCACTCTTTTGCTTTAGAGAAGAAGCAAAGTCTTTCACATTTCACTTTAATGGACATTGTGTAAGACTTTAACAAACAACCATCAACAGATTTAAGAAATCATTAACTTCACTAACTATCAAGATTTGATAATTTCTAAGTCTCTATAATCGTACATGTATTTATATCAGATAATAAAAACATTACTGCTACAGTCTTACAGTCCTTTTGTCAATGCAACTATTACAAGAATCAGTGAGTCACATACACAGATATACATGTTATAATAGCCTAAAAAAGAATTGCAGGGCACTACACTCTGCACTTTTTCTCCCCTAGTGCTACTTGCCCTTTTGTTCCTTCCTAAGAAGGAATATTTACTTCAAAATATCAACCCTCTGTTATGTCCAACCCTTTTCTTGATTCCCTGCCCTTCTCAAAGTCCAATAATAATCACTACTATACCTTGCATATGAACCACCAAAAACTTGATAAAGATCGCGGAATGGATGGACAAACTAAATTGCTGTGTATCTGGAGTACCACAAGGAGACATCACATTGGATGTTGATCAAAGAAGATATGTTAATCACTACTGAAGATTGTTTCAACCAGATTAAGTTACTGTAGCTACATGTTGCTTTAAATACACATGCAGATTTTGCCTAAATTCCAAGAAGTAAGAAGACTTACCACACGTGTAAGTACCGCCTGTAGTCTCTTTAGTGATAGCATACTCTTTAAAATCTTTATGATACACTTTGAAAAGATAGTTAGAGTTTCCTCCAGTGTTAGAACTGTTTACTGGAATGCTTCCAACTGCAGTATATATATTTGGTCCAGAACAATTGCCTGTACAACCAGTAGTAGTAGATGTCAGTGTAATTGCAGTTTGAACTATCTCTTCCACTCCGCCCTGTTAATATAATACATCAGCAGCATTTATTATCACTTTTAATGGGAAAGTTGGTAGTACCCATTTGAGGGGAAAACGTGACAATAATGAAATAGAGTAAACACATTTTCTTTTATTTTCAATACTAAAGTGGTTGTTTGTTGTTATTGGATTTAACACTGTAGTATTGTGTGTAAATGTTGACCAGGACTTGACCTTTATGCAAGAATATTCATTAAATTGAATACGGATGTAATATTAAATTTAATGCACGATTACACCTTGACTATGAGGATTATGAGTAAAAACTGAACATCAGTCATCGAAATTCACGCTAGCCCGACAGCAAATCAAAGCGCTGAAGGCACTGAATTTGTTCGGGTTTGAAAAGTGGAATTCAAGTTCCGACTCCAACAAAACATTCGTTCACAAAGAACAGTTCAGTGATATTACCTGTAGTTTGATAGGTAGGCCAGCACTGTTCCGTTTCAAAACACTTTATACAATCGACCTATAAATACAACAGGTAAACCGGACAAGCGAACTCACTACTGATTTTTTTAACACAATCACCGCAAATCAAAGGGGTCATTCTTAAAACAATTCAATAACTGCCGCTTAGAAGCTGTCATTCATGCACATTTATTCTACTGCATCTGTATGTAAAATAAATAAAGTCCTCTATTCAGACATCAATAAATCATCCAAAGTTTTAATATTAATTACCGGTATATGAAATTTAACATGATAATAAAACAACCGTTGTCACAACTTAGATTAGAGTTATCTACAAGTTGAGTTGTCTTCAATTTAAGTTTTGCTGTACCCATAACGTCAGCTAACAGTAGTAACTGAACACGCTGATGGTAATTGTTAATGGGATATCACTCAAACGGCTTATCCCTAGTTTTTCAATGCTCAATTTTGGCATATTTACTGACTTGTTTCCAAGACGACGAGTGCTACAACGTTATGCAGTCATTGGAGTTCTTCGTAATTTTGAATTGGTTGTGTAGACACTAGCGTGATGCACAGGATTCATGAAACTCAGTACAAAGGATTAACCGATGCTGTGCATCCAAGCGTGACTGCATGAGAAATTTCAATACACTATCATGTGTGAACATACCGAAAGACCTTTTGATGGCGAACATACCCATGTATTATAAAAAATAAAAAAATATGTGAAGAAAACTACTGTTTGTGTTATAACTTTTGCATAGTATATAATTTTTCGATCGCTGCCTAAGTGTAGAATAAGCGTGGTACTGACTTTCGTCGGGATAACTATGTGTAAATGCTTATTAGATGCGAAAGGTCAGGTTGGGGTCAATATTTACGCACTATAACACATTGTATAGGTCATATAACGGCAATCAGTCAACATACTCACTCCTCGTGGAAAGGCTAAATCAAGATTTCTTGATTTAGCTGTTCACCAACTACTAAGCGCATATTTTTGTCAGTGACTGACAACTGCCCTACATAACTAACAAGAGCTCCGCTGGGCGGGGCATTATACGCCCGTGTGCAGTCCATGCTGTGTTCTATCTCATATGAAGTCCCTGTGACCTTGACCAATGATCCCGGAATAGGTCCTTAACTGGAGGGCTATCCAAAGCAAAGATTTTGAGAACCTAGGTACAGCCATGGTTGAGTAATCGCCGGCACAAAGTTTTCCCATATAAACTTCCAGTGACCAATTAAGTCCCAGTGACTTTGACTTTTGACCCTGGGATCTCCAAATCAAAAAGGAACATCCTCTACAAAAGAGCTATCAGCACATTACTCCTTGACAAATGTGCTGGTCCACATAAAATTTGTTAACCTAGGTACAATCATTGTTAAGTTATTGTCCGGACAAGGTTTTTCCATATGATGGCCCCTGTGACCTTCACCTTTGACCCAGGGGCCTCAACACCAACAGGGAACATCCTTGACACATGGGCTACCTTCAAATAAAATTTGGTGAACTAATTTCATGTTACTTATTAACTATAGCATTATTTCCATTGTTTGCCATTTTGACTTTATTCACATATTGATTGAACATTTGAAGTCACTGCTTGGTAATTTGATACCTTCTGGTTGAAGGTTAAAACTTGACCTAGGGGCCCCTAAACCAATAGAGAACATCCTTGACACATGGGCTACTCTCACATAAAATTTGGTGAACCTAGGTCGATCCTTGTTAAGTTATTGTCCGGACAAGGTTTTTCAATATGATGCCCCTGTGACCTTGACCTTTGACCAAGGAGCCCCAAAACCAATAGGGCATATCCTTGACACAAGGCCTACTTTCACATAAAATTTGGTGAACCTAGATAAATTGGTAGTTCAGTTATTGTCCGGACAATTTTTTCATTGCTTGCCATTTTGACTTTATTAACATATTAATTGAACATTTGAAGTCACTGCTTGGTAATTTGATATCTTCTGTTTGAAGGTTTAAACTTAACCCTGTTTCCCCAAAACTGATAAAGTCACATCCTTGACACATGGGCTACTCTCACATGAAATTTGGTGAACCTAGGTACAGTCATTATTGAGTTATTGACTGGACAAGGTTTTTCAATATGATGCCCCTGTGGCCTTGAACTTTGTCCCAGGGGTCCCAAAACCTTAAGAGCATATCCTTGACACATGGGGTACTCTCACATAAAATTTGGTGAACCTAGGTACAATGGTGGTTCAGTTATTGTCTGAACAAAGTTTTTCCATATGATGCCTCTGTGACCTTGACCTTTGAACCTGGGGCCCCAAAACCTATAGGGCGCATCCTTGACACATGGGCTACCTTCACATAAAATTTTGTGAACCTAGGTGCAGTTGTTGTTGAGTTATTGTCCGGACAAGGTTTTTAAATATGATGCCCCTGTGACCTTGACCTTTGACACAGGAGCCCAAAATCCAATAGGGCATATCCTTGACACAAGGCCTACACTCACAAGAAAATTTGGTGAATCTAGGTACATTGGTGGTTCAGTTATTGTCCGGACAAGTTTTTTATTGTTTGCCATTTTGACTTTATTAACATATTGATTGAACATTTAAAGTCACTGCTTGGTAATTTGATATCTTCTGGTTGAAGGTTAAAACTTAACCCTGTTTCCCCAAAACTAATAAGGCACATCCTTGACACATGGGCTACTTTCACATGAAATTTGGTGAACCTAGGTGCAGTCATTGTTGAGTTATTACCCGGAAAATGTTTTTCGATATGATGCCCCTGTGACCTTGACCTTTGACCCAGGGGCCTCAAAACTAATAAAGCATATCCTTGACACATGGGCTACTCTCACATAAAATTTGGTGAACCTAGGTACATTGGTGGTTCAGTTATTGTCCGGACAAAGTTTTTTCATATGATGCCTCTGTGACCTTGACCTTCAAACCTGGGGCCCCATAAACCTATAGGGCACATCCTTGACATGTGGGCTACCTTCACATAAAATTTTGTGAACCTAGGTACAGTGGTTGTAGAGTTATTGTCCGGACAAGGTTTTTCAATATGATGCCCTTGTGACCTTGACCTTTGACCCAGGGGCCCCAAAACCAATAGGAAACATCCTTGACACAAGGGCTACTCTCACCTAAAATTGGGTGAATCTAGGTAGATTGGTTGTTCAGTTATTGTCAGGACAATTTTTTTTCCCATGTGAGGCCCGTGTGACCTTGACCTTTAACCCAGGGGCCCCAAAACCAATAGGGAACATCTTTGACACATGAGCTACTCTTACATAAAATTTTGTGAACCTAGGTACAGTCGTTGTTGAGTTATTGCCTGGACATGTTTTACCTATTTTAAGTCCCAGTGACCTTGACCTTTGACCCTGGGGTCTCAAAATCAATAGGGAACCTCCTTCACCCAAGGGCTATCCACACATAAAATTTGAGGAACTTAGGTACATCCTTTCTTGAATTATCATCCGGACAAGCAATTGTCCACGGACAGACGGACAGACGGACAGACTGACAGACGGACAGACGGACAACATCATAACATAATACGTCCGTTTTTTCAAAACGGGCGTATAAAAATCATTGGTAGAAGGGAAAATGGCTGTAGAAATAAATTTATGATCAATCTCCACGAAAGAATGCACGCCCTGGAATTAAGTCCAGGACCCCTCAATCAGTAGACTTGCATGCAACCAACTGAGATAGTCAGGTGGCTTTCAATACTTAAAGTAACATTTTCTAGTTATGTCTTCTCATTCAAAATATCATTAATTGAAGCAATATATTCCCTTCTGATTTCAGTATGATGCTTCAGAAAGTTGTAAAAATGAAATACATAGTACAAAACTTTAAGGGCAGGAGAAATTTGCTTCAGGGAAGAGAAAATACATACTTTTTAGGGAGGTGAATGGGACCAAATTTCTGCCCAAATAATTCCTGACAGAAACCACATCAAATCAATAGAAATCTGAAACCTTATGTCTGCTAACAATCTTAAGCACATTGGAAAGTCGTTAATAAAATAAAATAAAATATAATACATGTACTTACAGTGACACAATACACATCCATTCTCCCAGCATCTGATGGATAGAAACAACCAGCTTCAACCGTTATAGATGTATCATTCTCTGTATTATTCTTGGTGAAGGCACTCTCAGATGGTGGTACTGAAATTATATAAAGAAAATATTAATAGTTGAATAATGACTCTTCAAAGTGGCATCAAAACATCAAAATAAATTGAAAATCATAATTACAAAAATGTGAGGAGACAAAATGCATATTATTCAGTGCTTAGCTTAGTACATGTACCACAGTGGTTTTTTGAGGCCATTTTGGGGCCGAAATCGGGCCCCATTCCCCTCTCCAAAAAGTATATATTTTTCACCTTTCCAGGTAAAAAATTCCCCTGTCAGACTGTCCTAAAACTTCGGTACTTTTTATAGCATTTTTGCCCATTCCTTAAGCAATACAGAGAAATCATAGATGAATATATAGGTTCAATAGTTGAAATTTCATAAAAGTAGACAGAAATGTTACTCTGTTACAGGATGCATGTTACCTCACGTATTGAAATTTTTTCCCCTAATTTCATTTTTGTCGCGAATTTCCCCTCAAAAAAGGCCCCGCCACCTTTCCCCTATGAGTGAAAATATACACTGTACCAGTATGTACATTGAGCAGTTAATCTATAATTTATTGATGGGGTGTCAAACGTAACTCAGACATATAAATTTAACACAACAACTTCAGTTGGAATACAAAAGAATATCATGAAATGGGTGCAGACAATAGCAGGTAAAATAAGCACACATTTAAACATAAATGTATGTGTCACCAACTAACCAATTATGCTTTTTAACAGTGAAGGGTCTGAGATGATAAAAACTAGGTTCGGGATGAGACTACAGCTTTAAATTAGCAATTCATAATTTTGTTTAATACACTTATAGTCTTGCAAATTTAAACAAAATACATATGAATAGACTATGATATCTAAATATCAAACTCACTACGGCAGACACCGGGAAACATGGTGGACTGAAGGACAAATCCTCTAAAAATATTGATCTCATACAGATGAATTTGGTTTTTTTTTCAATTCATTAAAAATATAAAACATCTCTGATCCCTTAAAGACTTTGTTTGGTCCTTTAATAGTTTGATTCTTCACAAGACCTACTATCCAGCAATAAACTAAACTTAAGTTTGCTGTGACTGCAAAAGAGTCATCTACTCTGCTTACATGCAAACAAAGCATTAGTACAATGGAAAAGGTGCCCATTACACCTGAATGGAGTAAAGCAATCTCAAGTCAATTTCTTCCTCCAGAAATTAGCAATGACCCTAGTAGGGTTTGAACCCAGCCTCTTGATCCCTTAGCACATATCCTACTAAAGCTACTATATGGCAAAATTACCAATATTAATCATATGTTTTTGTTACATCATGCTGAAAGTGGTACTTAATGTATTTCTGCCCGAGAAATTGACAAGACGCTCAATATGACGTCACGGAATATACTTGAAGCAATTAACTTGTTACAGAGATAAGACTGCCCATAATACTCGTGAGAGGTGTGTGGCAGTACTATGAGATAGATGTACACTCGACGGCCTTCGCGGTCTATTTATAGAAAGTCACAGTCTAAAACATTGACGAAGACACTGTGACTGACACGTTAACAAAGAAGGATTATCAGACCGCTGATAATGATCATTTTATATATTGTACATTTATACTTTAAATTATCAAACATGATTGGTTTAATTAACAGTTGATAAACATTTTTTAAAGAATTTTAATGCCTCACTTATAGAAATCACAGGCGTAAGCAGTACTCTCGTGTTATTGATTGTTTGGGGACCTTTGATGCTTTGCGTCAATATTTTCTAGTAAATTAATATAATCTTCGTTCGTTTAGCCATCGGATTATGGGACAGAACATGTTCTTTAATCGAATAATCTGGTTTGGTTATCAATGAATATAGTGTCTTGCCAAATGGACAGGTGAATTATAAAGTATACCATAAAAATGAGTTTGTACATGCTCGGTCGGAACAATACGAAATTGTTAAACTCTGATACATATTGCTTGAATGCTTTA
This sequence comes from Mactra quadrangularis, assembly GCA_025267735.1. Classification (NCBI taxonomy): domain Eukaryota; kingdom Metazoa; phylum Mollusca; class Bivalvia; order Venerida; family Mactridae; genus Mactra; species Mactra quadrangularis. The sequence continues at coordinate 44,938,153 of CM046299.1, read as the reverse complement.
CTAAAGGAGATGTCATACATGGCTAACCGACGATTTCTTGCATGTTTGGAAATGCTAATGCTTGTACTATATACATTAGTGCTGATTCCCGCGTATTGGATTTGTTTTAAAGATAAATATTTCCGGACGGAAACTGTTCAGGTCGTGTGCAATTAAACCTGAATTTTACGGGGCATTGGATGCAAGTCCTTTGGTGAAATAAATTTAACAAGGATAAAATCATCAATATACATTTTGTCAATGAGTAACTTAATGGATAAAATACTTACAATAAAATTAATCCATGACTATATTGGGTTTAAATACTTACAAGTCAGTAAATGTGGAAAATCCTCTGTTTTGAAGTATTTTTTTTTGGGGGGGGGGGGGGTCTTTTGAAAATCTTGTGCAATAAAATAGTGTGAACTATCATTGGTAAAGTCACACTATTAGAGTTGACTATGATACATTAAGTAGTACCCTGACTTGGATACTGGAGCATCAAACCCTTTCAAGAAAATAAAAATTAATGTAGATTTTTTTCTCTGAGAAGGTACAGTTTGAAGCACTGTGAGAGCTAAGGGTATATAAAAACTATAAAATCTATTCAATAAAGAATAAAGGCTTATGATGAAAAAGTTTCATTTTACCAAATTGTAATCTGACAAGAACTGGAGAGATTAAGGAAAATTTCCTGAATAAAAACTGTTAATACAACAAACTCATTAAAAATGCAATAACTGCATTTAGCTTAAATATATTAATTATAGAAATGATAATTATTATACTATCAATTAATATATTGAATATATTATTTGTACTTGCTGAAGTCATCAACATAATTAATGTTAGGAACATTTATCACTTTTTCATCAAATTAACTAGTTTGTGTGTATTAATGAACTCTGATATAAATCTTAGTATAACATTTTGAATCTTAACATTTGTTTATTTTCTTACAAGATATAGATAATTTGTGCAAATAAAACACTTTCAACTACTTTCCAAAAAATAATCCCATTCACTTGACTACATTAACCTCTTTGTTAAATCAGGTAATCAAATGAAAAAAAAAGAAATATAATTTATCTAACAATTATCCCAATTACAACAATAAATTTTAACCTTCATCATTTAACACTATCAGTGCAGGTAAAATTAATTTCTAAGATATTTATGGTAAGCAGAAATGGGGTTTAAATACATTATTTTCTGTTCAGTTACTATATAAATCATAGAATAGCAGGATGTTGGTCCAACTTTACTAAAAATTGTGTACTACGTAGTACACATAACAGATAACAATGATGTAGTTTAAAATCTCTCCTATATTAGAGTTTTTTTCACACGCAGACTAATTTAACAATGTGATAGTCATATTTTAACGGTTCATAGCTTTGACTAATTACAACAGTTATCATAGTAATAAGTAAATTCAATCGTTCAATATTGTAAATGACTCAAGCAGATTTTTATTGTGAAGAGAGTATGAAAAACAAACATGTAATCAACACCATTAATAATTTCTACGGCCATTCTGCCTCCTTCCACTGATTTTGAATAATGTAGGGCAGTAGTCAGTCACTGACGAAGTATGCACCTAGTAGTTTGTTAACCGCTAAATCCAGAGATAAAGCCTGTCTAGGAACAGTCAGTAGGTGGACTGACCGCTGTGATATAACCTTTATAAGGTGTTGCCATAGCGTAAAACCCAACAAAAAATGAATAAATCTAAACACAATGAATACCCCAGTACTTTCAGTGCTTTGATTGTTTCTTATACCATTGTTTAGGGATGAGCAATAATACCAGTATACCAGTTTATTGCAATACGTTTCAAACACAATACGTACCGGTTCAGTCCCGCAATATATCCCGATATCTTAATCTAATAGACTAATAGTGCATTATTTGTGGCAGAATTTGACAGGAAACTATTCCATTTTTGGTTTTTCTTTAGCATAAAGGTCTAGTATAAAGTATTGACGCATCTACCTGTGGTAGAAATGTGTTGCAAAACGTGCACACTTCCAAGTATGCCTCCATGCATACAGTGTACGACAGTGAATGCTTTACCTATTATTTGGCAGTAGGCAAATCAGAGAAAGCTCTATGTGGCAATGGGTTAATGTTTAATATGTAATTCACAATTCGCATGTTGACACTAGAGGTGAAACGATTCAAAATTTTTCAATTCGATTCAATTTAGATTTTTCATCAAACAAATTAATTTTTCGATTCAATTCGATTTTCTCCTGGAATAAAATAGGACATAACAAAAAATAAATTTTCAAGAGGAACTGTATTATCAAATAAAACTCTAAATCTTGATAACAGAGTCAGCTTTCATAAACAAATAAAACATCAAACTATCAACACTTTTTAGACCACAGAGAGACAGAGAAGGCTACTTAGAACATTGTCACTGCTCAGTGTACCCCACTGTGCATTTACAATGTCTACGCTACATTGATGTTGTGTTTTCGTTTCAGATGGTTTAACAAGTTCAGGGCTAAATACAAACCAGTTTAGCTTGGTGGCAAGCTGGACCACTGACTGACATCTTGAAGGCCCAGAAATTTTTTTAGTGGTCCACCACTTTCTGCGATACAACATGCAAATTATGTTCCAGATTTACATGCATTTTTCTTAAATTTGACTTTCATACAAATACTCAGTACACTGAGGCAAAGTTTGATGAGTAATTGAGTATTATGAATAAAAATCAAAATCTCTGTGAAATGCAAACGAAAGGAGTACTTGCATGAAATTGTACACTCCAAACTTGCCAATTACCCTTACCATGTAAAATCGGATTTACTATACCAATCAAATTCTAAAAAAATCAAATTCTAATTCTTTAATACCCATTTTACAAGGTATTTAGAGCTTAAATATTTATAAATATTTTACTGCATTTTTGCATATATGAATGACAAATCTTAAATTCTTTCAAACTTTTTAATGAAACGTAATGCCCATGGATGAATTGTTTATATCTCCTTGCCTACATATGTATATGACTCAACTCCTAATCAAAATTAAGAAAATATTTTAAAACAACACTAATTCCAACTTCAATGACCATGTCATTATATGAAAGAGTGCATCATTGAGGTCAATATGACATAAATAAGGATTAGTTAAAGACACAACTTATAAATCTTGGACATCAAAGGAAAATTGTAGTATAGTGGTTACATCATAAAAGTAGTGAAAATTTCAAGTATCACACGTTTCATGACTTTTTCTTGTTTGCTAGCAAGTGAAATAAATTGAGGCCCACGCATAGGTATATTGATAATGTTACTATTATCGATTTATGAATATTTCTGACAGAATTGAGCTAGTAAATTGTTTTTGCGGCTTCTGGTTCCAAACTGTTTGTCATTCAAGCAATATGTCCACCATTTAAACAATGGAAAAATATTAAATTTAGCAGACAACATTTAATTAAGCAGACGACATTCTCTTCATAGCTGATCAAAGATAAGACATGTGTATTTTTCTATTCACAATTCCATTTTACAATTGTCAATGGATTTCAACCAAACTTTCACAAAAGTATTGTGAGTGACCAAGAGCCTTTGTGTACCAAATCCTCTTTATCGTCAATATACGACTCGTATGGGTCACATATGGCGGTGGTATATACAACTCGGGAAAACAGAACATTTAGTCCGGCTTTTCAAAGAGAATGAGAGCTTATTACTGTCACCCAGGTGTCGGCATCCGATGTCTCGCCATTTGTGTCGACATACTTTAATCACTTCAGTTGTATCAAAGATTTTAACTTAAACTCAAAACATCAAAAATGTAGTCCATTTGGGACATGTCAGTTCTTTTGCTGTTTGATACAAAGATTTCTTTATATAAACGCTACATTTGAACTAGGTTCATGCACTCATTGCAGGGCCTCAACAATTGTATCTATTCACCGTGACATACTGAAATTCTACCGTTATATCTAGCCACGAAAAAGCATGCAATACATGTGTCAAAATTTATGATAAGTTGTGTCTTTAAGGTTACTAAGCTTAGACAATAACAAACAAGTAAATCTGTGAGCTAATGCTCACTAGTGATACCCCCACAGTGAGAAATATGACTATCATAATGTAACTTTCATTTAACGAAATCTAAAAATATGCGACAAACAGGAAGTAGATGAGCAAGGAGCATGAAATCGCTTTACACCACATGGGACTATGGGATGAAGCAATATGGAAAGTATTAGGCTGCTGCATGTTATAGTTGCTGAGAAAACTGCGACGGAAATTTTGTAACGGACGGACGGACGCACACACACACGCACGCACAGACAAGGGTAAAAAAGTATACCCCCTCTTCTTCGAAGCGGGGGAATAATAATAACAAGCATTCAGCAAATGTAGATATATTATAAATTATTTTTATGGGGGGGGGGGGGGGCTCTGACATGATTTCAAATAATTCTCATCTCATCATAAACATTAAATTAATTTTTTAACAAGTCTAGATCTATATCTATATCATGAAAAGATTCATGTTTATTTCAAAATATAATTATTTCTTAGTTTTAAATCTATAAGTGAAAACATGCAATTATCTTTTGACATTTCAAAGACGTAATTTCCAATTTATAGAAACAAAATCTTAACTGAGCAAAATTCGGCATCTAACCTATCACACTTCTCCCGATTTTAACGGTTAAAAAAACAAAGAGGATTTTCCCGAAAATGTTGAATATTCATATTGTCAGTAAAATACAAAAGCGCCGCAATGCGACAAAACCAGGTTTTCAACGACCGAGTTTTGATGTGACAGGAATGAGAAATGAAAGATGACAGTGGAGTAAAGTTATTAAAGAAACAATGTGTACACTAGCATAATGCACAGCCTTCACATACAAACACACAATGAGAAACAGGAGTTGAATAACAATGTCAACAAGCGACTATTTGCACTCAAGCTTTTAGTATGGTGGTTTTGTTTCCAGTGCCCACCTAGAGGAGGTAAGTCACATTTGCTGAATTGATACAGATGTAGTTATTAAATCAAATAGATTAAATATAAGCTTTAAGCTCCTTTATTTCTACTGACAAGATAGTTTGTTTTCTATTGCAATAAGTTGATATTGATTAATTTAGCAAGGGCACCGTAAAAAATGAATGATATGCAAGGGTACCACACAGTTACAAATACAAAACGACATGGATACAAAGGATTCATTTGAAAGCAACAAAATCAATACATGCAAAATGAAGCAATTACGTGGAAACTGAATTTCTATTTTAGCAACAGTGACCTTGACCATAGACAATTAGGTAGCAATCCCAAGCTGCCTTTTGATATCAGCTACCAATACACCAAGTTTGGTGTCAATAGGTCAAAGCCAACTAAAGTTATTGAGTGGAAACTGAATTTCTATTTTTAGTGTCATTGACCTTGACCTTAATCACAGACACCTGGGTAGCAATCTCAAGCTGCCGCTTGATATAAGCCATCCATACACCAAGTTTGGTGTCAATAGGTCAAAGCAAACTAAAGTTATTGAGTGGAAACTGAATTTCTATTTTTAGTGTCAGTGACCTTGACCTTGATCACAGACACCTGGGTAGCAATCTCAAGCTGCCGCTTGATATAAGCTATCCATACACCAAGTTTGGTGTCGATAGGTCAAAGCAAACTAAAGTTATTGAGCGGAAACTGATTTTTTGTTTTTAGTGTCAGTGACCTTGACCTTGATCACAGACACCTGGGTAGCAATCTCAAGCTGCCTCTTGATATAAGCTACCCATACACCAAGTTTGGTGTCAATAGGCCAAAGCAAACTGAAGTTATTGAGCGGAAACCAAAAGTTGACGCCCGCCAGCCCGCCGACTTGGGCATTACAATAACCCGGTTTTCGTTAAAAAACCTGGTTAAAAAACATGAGTGCTGAAAAAAAGCTTGTTATTAACTCCCAATATATTGCAATACAAAATTTTCGGCAATACCCATCACTACCATTGTTTAAAGGGATGTGTATCGCCTAAAATTTCGTATTGCGATATATTGCGATACCAAACAGCGTATTGCAATACGTATTGCGATATATTGGGAGTAGGGCTTGGGTTTGTGAACCCTGTCGCGAGACAAACCGGTTCGCAATACGGCAAAGCAATACACAGATCGATTCGCGAACCTTTGCTATTTAATGCTTGTTTAACTTGCTAGTGTATTTTCACCTTAATTTCCCTAATGTATCCTCGATCTTAACATGAATATTAAAATCTATCAAAACTATCCTACAGAACATTTTTAATTTTAATAAAAACTAAAAATGAATTGTTTTGTATTCAAAATTTTGATTATGATCCAGGGGTTTAAAATACAACTCGCCGGCAGTAGGAAAAAAAACATCAAAATACGATGTCCTATCATTGACCGCTTTCAGTAAGGTATATATCATTTTAATATCAAGAAGTAATCTTGACTTATTACGTCACAAATTGTCATATACTCCTGGGAGTCTATATTGTTCGCAATCAAATCAATATAAATTGTTCGTTTGAAGGCAGAAATTGATGCAAACAATTTAAAATGTGAGTCGGTATTTTTTCACACTTAGTTGATATTTGATAGCGTACAGTGTCATTATGCATAACTATGGTGTCTAAGTTAGAATGTAATCTCTATCGGCGATGGTAGGAATCAAATTTTAAAAGTTTAAACTTTTTAAAAGATGTAATGATAAAGAGACAGGTGTCATTGACAATTATGGGTAAATTTAAACACAGGAAATTTTATTCTTGCCATTATCAATATCGTTTTCTTACAATTTGTGATGTAATAAGTCAAGATATAAATAATAATTACCACTGTATTCAATGTGGATAACATATTTGGCTAAACAAATTTTCAATATGGTCCACTATTAAGTACTACTTAAAACTAATATGATATTACCTTACTTAAAGCGGTCATTGATAGGACATCGTGGTTTGATATTAATTATTCTTATTAAAACCGATGATTATCCTATTGGATTTTAAAATCCTACTCGCCGATCGGACAAGTTTTAAGCAATCTTTACTCGCCCAACTGATAGGAACACTCGCAATGGCGAGCATGCAGGTTGATTTTAACTAACCCGCATTCATAATTTACTTTATTTTGAAGATTACCTTTATTGGAGTATTTTTGTGACAACGGGTGTTAGTATGCACTATCATGCGTCCAGGTATAGAAATAGTTCGGACACAAACATTTGATCAACTGATATGATTACTTAGGCAAGTTCAACTTGTTTTTCTGAGTTAACGTATTCTATTAATTGTTGTTTGAAATGCACACGATATTCGCTAACCACCCGAACTTTGGTAGGGCGAATATTCGTGTTCGAATTCCAGTCATGGTTCACGAACTCTCGAGAGCTCGGACATTCGTTAAAGCCCTAATTGGGAGTTTAGAACATAAGGCCACTCCTTTTTTATTTTATGGTTTACAAAAATTGTTCAGAAAAATGTCCACTGGGTGGTCGAAAAAAAAGAAGGAAAAAATTCATTTCGTTTCTTAAACATAGTATTTGGGCATAGCAATGAATGGTTCCCCTACCTTTCCAGATGAGGTAAGACTTAAAGGTCAAAAACTTATTTTAACAGAAAAAATACTAAACTTATTATAGTATGTGCCTTATTTAGTTCATATTCATTCCATTGATTTTAACTAGGTTAGGACCATTTTTTAGGAGTTTCAATACAGCGGAAATGCAGTTACCAGGACAATGCCATTTTTATATCTTTTTTGAGGCTCAATATATGTGGGGCTCAGGGATTTCAGTAGGATTTAACAAAGAGAAGTCCAGTTTTGCTCATAGTATCATATATAATCGTAGCAGTAGCCCAGTGGTAGGACGTGCGCTTAGAGATGAGTGGTCCTGTGTTTGAACTCCACCAGGGGCACTGCTTATTTCCTGGAGCAAGAAATTTACCTATGATTGCTTCACTTCATCCAATTGTAATTGGGTACTAAGTGGTTAAATTATTCTGTTGCGCCAATATGTGGGCTGCACAAAGCAAAGTTAAAGACTTCCAAGGAAGATTGATAGATAGATTCCACTAGCCAGATCACCAGTCGGTGAATGTGTATAAGCATGAAACTTTTTTAGACTATAAAATGCCAACTTTTATATAAAAACATTAACTTTATAGTTTCTGTCATTGTTGGAAAATAAGGCCATCATCGGAAATGGCAATATCGATGTATCACTGACTCTTAACAGGCAATCCTATATTGACTCCCAATTTGGAATAGCAATACAATCTAGCATTTTATAAAGCTATAAAATAAATAGCAGTGACGTTTAATTTAACATCCCTGAGTTGTATTTATCCCTTTTTACATATCTGAGATTTCATGTTTTCTACTAAGAATAAAAAACAAGAAATTACAGTTTGTTTTGTCTAAAACAACTTTTAACATCACTCATAACATCATTATAGGACATCATACAGAATATAAGACTAGAGCTCTAGCAGCTTCTGTTCATACAATATGAACATTCAATTTAAAACTTCCAATATTACTGTATAAATTTAGAATCAGTTCTGCTGACATCATGAAGGACCAAACATGTTAACTTTGGTGTAAGTAAAGTCTCAATGTTATTGGGTAAATTAGAGATAGGCTCAAAAACATACAACTGCTCAATATACTAGTAATTAAGCCATCCAAAATGTGTACCAGCAACCCTATAAAATATTAATGGACCAGTCCTGTTGACTTTTTGGAGTATAAATAAAGTTAAAATATTATTTGTGAAATAAAGGATTGACTCAACAACAAACAACTACTCAGAGTACTTAAGTCATCATGAATGAGGATTTTATTGTCAGCACCCCTATAAAATAATATTAATAATGGACCAAACTTGTTGACTTAAGTGCATAAATACAGGCTTGTCATTTGGGCAAATTATGCTATAGACTAAACAAGATACAACTGCAACATGCTAATATACTTAAGTTATCCAGAAGACAGCAATTAGAATATGCACACCTCTTAAATGACAATGGACTTAATCTTTTGGCGTTATGCAAAAAAGCTTTAATTTAAATGAGACTGATTAAGTATTTTGGTGTATTATCAATAGAATGTGAAATCTTCTACCCTGTGTTACCTGCTTGTCACCAGTAGTAGTGTTAACGCAGCTGTTCAACTGAGTCTGATGTTAAATAAGGTGTATCATGTGTTAATGTGGTTACCTTGCATTGCATCTACGTATGCATTTTATTATTAAATATGAACTAGATAGAATTTCTAGGATTAAGAAGAACAAAGGAACAAAGGCTAATGTCTTTATCATTGCTTACGACGTATGTTAACATGACTGTTTTGTTACAATTTTAGTTAAGTTATAGATATAAATGTTGATATTTGGACGTCAAATTATTGAATTACTCTATAAAACTTCTTGGTCCAGTGCCAAAAAAATTGACCTTGAAAAAAATGTTTGGTTCGACGATTATTTTCCTGCGGCATTTTATTATTTTGTTAACTCTCAAAATAGAGTTAGTGTTTTCCCGCAAACGGTCTGTTCTTTTTCATTTTCGTCGATTTTTTGGTTTGTTTGTTTGTTTGGGTTTTACGGCGCACAAACACAGAAAGGTCATATCGCGCCGAAAACAAATAATGACACTATTAATTCAATTGATATAAGTGATCCTTAGCCCTATATTTTATCATATACATTTATCTCTTTCAAAAAGTTAAGTATCACATGTGATGGTATATTCTCAAAAAGTTCTCTAAGTGAGCCAACCTTAAAATATTTATCACGGATGTTTTTGAGATCCTGACAATTAATGAGAACGTGTTTGACATTGAAATGCTCGTTACATGGTATACATTCAGGTGCTTCCTCTCCCTTGAGAAGGTATGAATGTGTTAATCTAGTATGACCTATTCTACATCGCGTAATCACAATTTGATCTCGGCGATTAGAAAATTTTATTGATGGAGATGAATCAAGGGTTGGCTTTATTTCATGTAACTTATTAAATATAGCGTTGTTCCATACTGTTTGCCATTTCGACTTAATTAACAAATTGATCGAACACTTGAAGTCACTGCTTGGTAATTTGAGATCAACTGGTTGAAGGTTTAAAGATTCTTTAGCGAGGATGTCAACTTTTTCATTTCCATGTATACCAATATGGCTTGGTATCCAGCAGAGGTGTACTATTTTAGATTTTAAAATATCATGTAATTTTAACTCGATACTTTTAATAAGATTATTGTCTGAACTGCGATTTTTAATCGCTAGTAATACAGATAGAGAATCTGAGAAAATAATAAACTTGTTATTTATACTATTTGATATGTATGTTAAAGCCAGATCAATAGCTTTTATTTCGGCAGCGATTTTTTGGTCGGTCGGAAGTACAAAAAATTAAAAAAGTTGTGTTTCTCAATTTTATTTTTTTCCATTTTCACGAAATTTACGGTCGCCGGTTTTGTAAACCAATTTATATAAAAGTAGTGGCCTAAGCTTTCTCAGCACCCATGCTTGTATTTTACTGACAATATGAAGATTCAACACAATTATACATTGTGGAAGCTTTATTTAAGCTATTGCAAACATTTAAGACTCAACTTTTGTCCAGTAAAATAAGTATTATTAATAATCTTACTTTAAATCGAACTGTATGCATGGAGGTATACTGAAAAGTGTGCATGTTTTGCTTAGTACTTAGTTTTATAGGGGTTAAGAATGATTTGTAGCTATTCATTTATAATACAATAAGGACAAAAGATGTAGGAAGCAAAATTTCCTGTTCAATGATATATTTCTTATACAACTTATTGAAACAATTTAACCATTTCAAAGGGTGTGTTAAAGCACATTGCAGAAGAATTTCATAGATTCTAATAGCTGGCATTAGTTTAAGAGACTTTAAGTGCCACTATTTTCATTTATTGTCATATTAAAAAGTAAAGCTCTAATGCATGTTTATATAGATGGACATCACTGATAAGTCTTTAAGGTGGACGTGTTAGGCAGACGATAAAAATATAGAGGGGGAAAGGCGGTCAACAAAGGATTCGAGCAAAAATGCGGATGCATACAAAATAAGAAAAAGTTAAGATTGAGATGCCAATTAATTTAAAAAAAACAAATTTTTCGTATCTAACTAAATGCCAATTCATAAAAAATATTCATTAGTCCCCCTCCCCCGCCCCTTCTTAATGTTAAAGTCGTCACAGGCAAATATGTCAATACTTAATACTAGACCTTTATGCTAAAAATAGATTTAAAGGAAAACCAAATTAAAATAGATTCCAGTCAAATGCGTCCACAAACAATGTAAAATAGGTTTGAAAATACACTATTTGTCTATTAAATTAAGATAAACAAGAGCTCCGCTGGGCGGGGCTTCATACGCCCGTGTGCAGTCCATGCTGTGTTCTTTCTCATATGAAGTCCCTGTGACCTTGACCAATGACCCCGGAATAGGTCCTTAACTGGAGGGCTATCCAAAGCAAAGATTTTGAGAACCTAGGTACAGCCATGGTTAAGTAATCACCGGCACAAAGTTTTCCCACACAAACTTCCAGTGACCTTGACCCTCGGGCTTCAGAACCAAAAGTTCTCACCCTTGAACCAAAGAGTATTGTTGCATAAAATTTGGTTATCAATCTTAAATAAAGTTGGTTGTTGGACAAGGTTTTTCCTCATGATTTCCTTGTGACTTTGACCTTTCACCCAGGGGCTTAACCAAAGAGGCATATGCTAGACATTTAGGCTACCCTTAAATAAAATTCGGTGAGCCTAGGTACAATCATTATTGAGTTATTGTCCAGAAAATGTTTCAATACAAATTAAGTCCCAGTGACTTTGACTTTGACCCTGGGGTCTCCAAATCAAAAGGGAACATCCTCTACAAAAGAGCTATCAGCACATTACTCCTTGACAAATGGGCCGATCCACATAAAATTTGTTAACCTAGGTACAATCATTGTTAAGTTATTGTCCAGACAAGGTTTTTCCATATGATTGCCCCTGTGAACTTCACCTTTGACCCAGGGGCCTCAACACCAATAGGGAACATCCTTGACACATGGGCTACCCTCACATAAAATTTGGTGAACTAATTTCATGTTACTTATTAAATATAGCATTATTTCCATTGTTTGCCATTTTGACTTTATTAACATATTGATTGAACATTTGAAGTCACTGCTTGGTAATTTGATACCTTCTGGTTCAAGGTTAAAACTTGACCTAGGGGTCAAAAAACCAATAGAGAACATCCTTGACACATGGGCTACTCTCACATGAAATTTTGTGAACCTAGGTACAGTCGTTGTTGAGTTATTGTCGGGACAAGGTTTTTCAATATGATGCCCCTGTGTCCTTGACCTTTGACCCAGGTGCCCCAAAACCAATAGAGCATATCCTTGACACAAGGGCTACTCTCACATAAAATTTGGTGAACCTAGGTACGTTGGTAGTTCAGTTATTGTCCGGACAAGTTTTTCATTGCTTGCCATTTTGACTATACATGTATTAACATATTAATTGAAAATTTGAAGTCACTGCTTGGTAATTTGATATCTTCTTGTTGAAGGTTTAAACTTAACCCTGTTTCCCCAAAACTGATCAGTCACATCCTTGACACATGGGCTACTCTCACATGAAATTTGGTGAACCTAGGTACAGTCATTATTGAGTTATTGACCGGACAAGGTTTTTCAATATGATGCCCCTGTGACCTTGAACTTTGACCCAGGGGTCTAAAAACCTTTAGAGCATATCCTTGACACATGGGATACTCTCACATAAAATTTGGTGAACCTAGGTACATTGGTGGTTCATTTATTGTCTGGACAAAGTTTTTCCATATAATGCCTCTGTGACCTTGACCTTTGAACCTGGGGCCCCAAAACCCATAGGTCGTATCCTTTACACAAGAGCTACCTTTACATAAAATTTTGTGAACCTAGATGCAGTTGTTGTTGAGTTATTGTCCGGACAAGGTTTTTCAATATGATGCCCCTGTGACCTTGACCTTTGACCCAGGAGCCCAAAAACTAATAGAGCATATCCTTGACACAAGGGCTACTCTCACATAAAATTTGGTGAACCTAGGTACATTGGTGGTTCAGTTATTGTCTGGACAAGTTTTTTATTGCTTGCCATTTTGACTTTATTAACATATTAATTGAATATTTGAAGTCACTGCTTGGTAATTTGGTATCTTCTGGTTGAAGGTTTAAACTTAACCCTGTTTCCCAAGAACTAATAAGGCACATCCTTGACACATGGGCTACTCTCACATGAAATTTGGTGAACCTAGGTACAGTCATTGTTGAGTTATTACCCGGACAATGTTTTTCGATATGATGCCCCTGTGACCTTGACCTTTGACCCATGGGCCTCAAAACTAATAGAGCATGTCCTTGACACATGGGCTACTCTCACATAACATTTGGTGAACCTAGGTACATTGGTGTTTCAGTTATTGTCCGGACAATGTTTTTTTTATATGATGCCTCTGTGACCTTGACCTTTAAACCTGGAGCCCCATAAACATAAAGGGCACATCCTTGACACATGGGCTACCTTCACATAAAATTTTGTGAACCTAGGTTCAGTGGTTGTAGAGTTATTGTCCGGACAAGGTTTTTCAATATGATGCCCTTGTGTCCTTGACCTTTGACCCAGGGGTCCCAAAACTTATAGGAAACATCATTGACACAAGGGCTACTCTCACCTAAAATTGGGTGAATCTAGGTAGATTGGTTGTTCAGTTATTGTCAGGACAAGTTTTTTCCCCATATGAGGCCCGTGTGACCTTGACCTTTGACCCAGAGGCCCCAAAACCAATAGGGAACATCTTTGACACATGAGCTACTCTTACATAAAATTTGAACCTAGGTACAGTCGTTGTTGAGTTATTGTCCGGACAAGTTTTACCTATTTTAAGTCCCAGTGACATTGACCTTTGACCCTGGGGTCACAAAATCGTTAGGAAACCTTCTCCACCCAAGGGCTATCCACACATAAAATTTGAGGAACCTAGGTACATCCTTTCTTGAGTTATCATCCGGACAAGCAATTGTCCACGGACAGACGGACAAACTGACAGACGGACAACATAATAAAATAATACGTCCGTTTTTTCAAAACGGGCGTATAAAAATATTGCGATATATTGCATACCGGTACGTATTGTGTTTGAAACGTATTGCAATATACTGGTATACCAGTATTATCGCGCATCCCTAATTGTTTACCTATCTCCACCTGTATTATGTACAAACCAGTTTATAAAATGGATGCTGATTCACCAATTTGAATCAATTTCATACAAAGAATTGACTATTTTACAATCATTTGAAAAACTCATCCAAAATAGTGTCTAAGCAGCTGAATATACAGAACACTATCACCCCACCCCAGAAAACAAAACTCATTTCTTTTTATTTATTTCATATTGATTATTCCATCAAAAAAAAAAAATAAAACTGGAAATTTGTTTTATACAGTCATTTAATAAACACCCACAAGACTCTTTCGAGAACCAATAAATGACATTAATGCACATACCTTGTATGTTGACTGTGGTTTGAGCTTGAATTAAACTATCATCACATTGGTACTGTGTTCCATTGTCAGTGTGGGTAATACCAATAGTCAAATAGAACTTTCCATTAGCTTCATCAGCAGTAAAAATATCACCAGATGGCAACGCACCAAGAGCAGTACAACTACCAAATGCACATTGTGCAATGATACTTCCATCTAACTTCCATGACATTGCACCTCCATAACCAGTTATAGCACACTCTAATCTAGTGCTATAACCACATAGAAAGGTACCGGTACCATTCAAATTACTTACAATGACTTGGCATTCTACAAAATATAAAAATAATTAATTCTATAATTTAGCATTTTCACAAACGACATAAAGTCAAGCCAAAGCTTTCCTACTCAAGATCATAACATTAAAAGCATTCCTGTAGTAACCAAGTCACAGGCTCATTTAATTTCTGATAATTTTATAATCGATTCATATACATCAGCAAATGTGTTTTGTAACGCAGATAAAAAGTACATTGATATCATATGTATTAAAATATGTCAAACAAGTTATATATATATATATATATATATAGTTACATATTGCAATATAATATATTACAATGCAATAATTGCTGCTTTAAACTTATCATTTATGCACATTTATTCTACTGTATCTGTATGTCTAAATGAATTAAGTCTACTAATCAGACATCATCCAAAGTCATCAACTACGATCTTTAAACTTTCCCTATAGAACCATTCTATTGCATAAAATGACATAACATCTCTACTGACAACTGACACAAACGACGGGCTGTGACTGAATAGTTGATACCATTCTATCATATAATACAACGTAAAGAGCTCAACTGAGACGCCTAACTCATAAGCTTTAATACATGGGCTTCAGTATAAAGTGTATTTCAGGAATTATTGCGCCTGTCATAGCAGATGATCATTTAAATTGCTCTATACTTATATACTGTGGGACTTCTTCTGGATTCGGTAAATTTTCAAAGTGGGAAAGGGTCTTAAATACAGTATATATATTTGTTCTAGACGTCAAATAAAAATGAACGGCAACATTGATGGTTCAACTATTACACCCATTCATCTCTCTGGTCAAGTGGTTAAAGTAGAGCTCTCGATTTCGAAAGGATTCAAATCACAGTAACCACTCACTCAGTGACACTGATACAATGTGGTGGTTTCAGCCTAACTCAGACCACAACTTTATAACAGAAAGTTTGCAGCTGTATGGGAATAATTGGAGTCAGGTACTGGTAAAAAGAAGAAAATATGCTTTGGTGATCGTGAAGTGTCCCTTTCCTAAGAATTTGACTATTGAAAAGGTCTAAAGCAAGAATAAACCAATTAACAATTAAAAATAAAAACACAGTGATGTAAATGATTAAAAAGTTTATTGAAAACATAAAACAACCACAAAACATATCACATTTAAAGCAATGGAGTGATGGAGGAACAATGTCCTGAACTTTTTATCAAATATTTGTTTGTTTGTTTGTTTGTTGAGTTTAACGCCGTAGCAACACAATTATAGGTCATATAACGGCAGTCAGTCAACCTACTCACTCCTCCTGGAAAGGCTAAATCTCAGGATTTAGCTGTTAACCAGCTACTAAGCACATACTTTCGTCAGTGACTGACAACTGCCCAACATAATAAAAAATCATTGGTAGGAGGAAGAATGGCCTTAGAAATATTTTCATGACCAAACCCCCTGAAAGTATGCCCTGCCGGGGAAACGAACCCCCTCGATCAGTAGACTTGCATGCTACCAACTGAGCTAGCCGGGCGGCTTAATCAAATATTTAAAATATAACTATGTCAAAATATCAAACTTGTGCAGCAATTTTACCTATAAAGTAATGTGTTAAGTATCAATTGATAGGATTTAACAAGAGCAGTCACGGACTTTTCGAGTGTTTTCTCATGGCAAGGTTCATCCAGGGATTTTATATAAAAGGGATTTGTAACGATAAGTAAATGCAATATTTTTTAGATATTCATCAAATTACACGGTCAACGCTATTATTTCGGCCAACACAGAAAACAAGTGTAACAAGTTTAAATAAAGATATTCACATGAAATTTTGTACCAGTACCATTCAAATTGACAAAAATGTTAAGAAAATATGTTTCTAGATGATTTTGAGGTAATTACGCTCACAGACTGTTTCACAAAATAATGCATTTTCCTGCCCATCTGCCATTTTTAGCCCTATTTAACACCACCTAAAGTCATATTTTTGGTCATAACTGCAACAATTTTTTGTCAATAACTTAAAAATCATTCACAAGTTGGAAGACGTACAAAAACATAAATCAAGTATTTAAACTCTGGAATGGTTTGTACAGCCTGCTTCAGCCAGTTTCAGACAGTGACGACCGAGAAAATTTAAAAAGGCACTTCATTACAAATCCCTGTTATATAGAATCCCTGGTTTATCTTACTTAATCAAACAACTAAATCAGTCAAAGAATAATAAACAATTCATATAAATATAAAAGAGGCATAACTTCTATAACATAAATCCTTAGTAGCATCCCTTCAAAGTTAGGTAGACGTAGCATCAATGAATAAGCATGTATGCTAAGTAAACTTATTTTCTTTCAGATATCTTAATTAAGTATGCACACATCTAAATAGATACTATGATTATGTCATTGCAATAAAATACCATAAAGTCTGAAAAATGCTGACACACATCTTAAATTGGTTTTATCACTTTCCATTCAAAACTGCAAACAAGTGTTAATTAGTCACCAAACAAATGACTAAAATTAATTTTAATTGCTGCAAAGAATATACAAATAGAATCTACAGGAGCTGAGATTACTGACAGATTCAAGTTTATATAACGTAGAAAAAAGCTAGCGTAGCACAAAGAAACTATATTTAAGATACGAAACGATACAAGTATGTGACCAGTATTTACTCGATTAAAAATTTTTGGTCGGCAGAGTTTTATTCTGGGCACGGAAGTCGTTTACTTTCCCATACAGTGTTAGATAATGAGTCGCTCATTTTAATCATGGAAAAACGGTGTCGGGACAAAACTGACCATAAGACGAAACAGACCATGACAAAACGGACCATAATCAAGACAAAATGGACCATTATCCGCGACAAAACGGACCACCATCGGGACAAAACGGACCGTAAGAATAAAGTATGGCATTTAAAATATTTAAGAAAAATAACAAACATAATTATTATTATTATCATTATTAAGTCTGTGAGTAATAACAGCATATGTTTTGTATCATTAAATTGTGGTTGAACTGTAATTATAATACATGTAGTCTTAATTCTGATTAACTGCTTGCACGTTGTTGGCTTGTTGTTTGTCACCTAAATTAATTGTGATAACTGTGATATTTGATGTATGGACACATAAAAAATCAACAACAAATAATGTCCTATGGAATGCTTTTCATTTAACACATCGGATAGATTACTTACGAAAAAGTGACTACGCAGTAGTAATTGATATATAGTCAATACCAGATGAAAAATATTGGTCCATAAAAAGATTACATGCAATTAAAATACATGCATGTATACTTATAAGTTTAAGTGTATAACTCTGGAAAACTGAGTGTGTTGTGATAACAAACTTGTACTCTCAGATATAATAACTAATACTCACAATTATACTAATGCAAAAAAAACAATCTTGTTCAATTAGCCTCTACTAATTATCAATAATTGTCATCAAATTGGCAATGATTAAAAAATTAAGTTGTCAATGAAATAACAAACAGCAACACTGTTACCCAAGAATTGCATTTCACTGTGAAAACATCAATATTTTTATTTATATCTTTTAATCTAAATTATATATTGTTATGGTTCGTTTTGTTCTGACAATGGTCCATTTTGTCCAAACAATATGGACCGTTTTGTCCCAATGAAGGTATGGTCTGTTTCGTCTCATGGTCCGTGTTGTCCCTAATTCGGAGAAACTAGGTCAGCGTTTTGTTTATCCAAATTAATGGTTAATATAAATGTCATACACATTAGTACACAACACTTTTGCGTTTCCCTATTGTTACGTTAAATATTTATAATTCTTGAATGTATAAACTTTAAGTGCTTTCTGCAATTTGTTTTATTCTGTAAATCGACAAGCTCCGTCCTTGACATTAAGGTATAGAAGGCAGAGTCTATGATGGAGCAAGAAGGCGGGTTTTATAGCGACACCTGGTGTTAGGAAAATCTATAAAATATACATTTGTGAATGACTTTAACGTCACAACACAAGCCAGCATAGTTTTTTATCATAATGAGATGTTAACGAGTGTCACACTTGAACTACGCCTCTATGTCTATGTTGAAAATTGTTGAAGCGTGAAAAGAGTTATCTTTCTTCTTACCATTGGAATGATGTTTAGACATCGTTCCAAAAATCCTCTTGCAATCAGGCACATCGTCCAAAGGTAGGTTATTCCACTCATAATCTGAAATATAGAAAAATAGAAAAGCTTAGTGACAATTTTATTTGGTCGATTCGAACACCACTATAAAATATAACCTTCATGTAAAAGCAGTGCACCAAGCGCTCCAAGCTAGCACCAACTACATCTTGTTAAATGAACAAAAAAGCCAATTTCCGGAATGAAATATAAGCATGCAGAGAGTAATGAGCACTTTGTACTGATAAGGTACTTTACAGATAGACTGACAAGGTAGATATGGAGTAAAACTCGAAAATAATATGTCAAAAGCAGAACACGTGCATTTATCTCAAGATGTTTGGTCTCAGAATTTCTGTATTTAAAATATATCTTGTTTCTGGGTTAATGGAAAGGCTGTTTTGTTAAACAATGCTTAAAGCAATTACAGGTCGACTATTTTTCACATTTTCAAAAAATATATATAAGTCTTGAAAATTAAGAAAAAATGTGCTCACCTCTTTGTTTACATCCGAAAACAACAGCTCAAAGCACACCTCCCGAAATGCTCAACACAAAAAAAGCAAAGTACCGGGTACATTGTGTTGAGTGATCCCATCTGTGTTTTAAATGTCAGAAAACTAGTTAATATTCATTTTTACTCAAAATAAACAACTGTTTATAGTTGTCAGTGCTCCAGCTAGACTTTGGGGAGGGCAGGGCGTTTTTAGGAAATCGGGGCACTTGTGACTTATCCCAGTATCCCACTGTCATAAACTGTCACTTTAGATATTTATGATATACTAACTTCATGGATGTAAATATACGGCAATATGATATTGTCTTCATCTTCAAAGTGTCACATACTTAGTTTAATTTTGTGTTCAGTTATGTAGTTTTAATACAATTTGGACAAAATACATATAATTGGGACAGAATTGAAAGCTAATATTCATACGTAATAAACAATTTCTTGAATAATTCTTTATTGTGAAAAAATTGCAATTGTCTTGTTAGAATTTTGTCAATTTTTGTATGAAAAATCTACTAATTTTTCAGTAACAAACATAGGAATTTAGCTTAAGAAAATGTGCTCAGTACTTTACTTTATTTTACCTATTTCTTTCTTCTTCTTTCTTTGTGTACATATAAAAGAAGTATTGGTGAACTCCATTGTATCGATCTATCCTTTGTATCGTGCTATTTATTATTCTTGCGATTTATTTGCTTGCAACGCCACCTGCCGATTGTTGACATCGTTAACCAGGTCAGATTTACTGTCGCATGGCTTTTGATGGAATTTTACAATGGAAACATGTCTTAAGTACTGTTTTTTGCATGATATCTCAAATTATCATCGTTTTTCTGCATGTCTCTGTAAGTTTCTTGTGTGAGCTCCTTTTTAACCTACCTAGCTCTGATGTCTTTGTCTGCTTCCCTTTAAATCATTAATTATATTTTAACAGAGAGGGACTTTGTCAGTATGCCTACAGTTGTACACTAAAACAACTGTGGCCTTCCATATTTTGAACTGTTTCCCACAATGCATCGATACAATGGTGTGACGTAATATTTCCCTTAGACTTACCCCCCTTGTGTATATTGACAAGTTATTTGCTGAAATTAATAATTATTAAAGAATCTTTCGACATAGTTGGATTAAAAAGTCATTAAAGAATATTGAAATGCAGAAATAACAAGATAAATGTTTTATTTTGTTTTAATGTTTGATGTTAACAATTAAGTAGTTCGATACAATGGGGTTCCAAGCTAACCTGTTTTTAACTAGCTATGCACTTTTTTACTTAGCTAATAATGCTTTTGACAAGCGCCAGCCAAGACTTTTAGAGTAATCAAAGTTGATTTTATCGCAGACATAAGTTAATGTTGACCCCAAGCAGGGTAATGCACAACTTTTCAATAAAAAGATAACAAGTGAAGTGATTTTAGTTAAAGTTTAGATAATACAGTGAACTCGATAGTTCCGGGTCATCGACAATTCCGGGTCACTTTTTTAAAATAGTACAGATGATTCCTTAATAATTCAATATTTTGATTATATGATAGTTACGTCATGTACACTAACCACTTAGCTACCGTTACACAAACTTTCCATGTTAACATTTCTCTACCAGAAGTCATAGTCATGAAACACTAAACAGCGTCGTTTCCAACCAATGCGAAAGTATGTGAACGTTTCGTCCATGCGTTCGAAAATACAGCGATTTATATCCACAATTTAGATAAAATAAGTCCTTATTGCACATCATGTTGCTGGAAATTTATCGGTGAACACCATTTAACTCATAGATTTGTTTAATCTAATTTCTGTTTGACAATAATGCAGACAATTTGACCTGGTAAGCACGTGACAATTTCGGGTCAAAACTTAACCCGTATTATATACAATCATTTATTTTTATTAAAAAGTATTTTTTTAACATTTAAAATTTATTTTATACATAATTTTATCCCATATGTAAGATATTTGTCAATTAAATACAATTATTGATTGATATTTTGAGTTTTACTTTTTACATGCAACTAATTGTATTTATGGTACTTGTTTTTATATGCAATAGATAATTGCAAGTGACATGGTCAGATCTTTAATTTACGAGCTTTTTCTTTGATTAACTTGGAAGAAAATATGAGATAAAGTCTTTATTAACAAAAAGTCGGCCGTTTTATTGATTTTAACCCTGTTGATACCACTCCTAATTAAAGAGACAAGCATCTGTCACGTGACCCGGAATTGGCAAGTGCGACCCGTAACTATCGAGTTTGCAACATGCAATTTCGAAAATTGTAGGAAATTACAAGCAAATAAACACTATTTATTTATTATAGCGAGGTAAAGTGGAAGTATTTGTTTATCAATTTATGCAGGTTTGATTCCCACAACTTTCGTTTTGAAGAGACACGCGTCGTTTGTTTCGTTACTGACCCGGACTTGTCGAGTTTACTGTATCACAGAATTGGCACTAAAGCATAAATATAAAAAAACCTAAAAAATATTGTTTTTAAAAATACAGTAAATATGACATTATGAATACGACTAAGCAATCGAACATCACAGAATCTCTGTCTATCTATCTCTCTCTCTGTCTATCTATCTCTCTCTCTGTCTGTCTATCTCTCTCTCTGTCTATCTGTCTATCTGTCTGTCTATCTTTCTATCTGTCTGTCTATCTCTCTATCTGTCTGTCTACCTCCCTATCTGTCTACCTCCCTATCTGTCTACCTACCTACCTACCTACCTACCTACCTACCTACCTACCCTATCTGTCTACCTACCTACCTACCTGCCTGCCTGCCTGCCTGCCTGCCTGCCTGCCTGCCTACCTACCTACCTACCTACGTCCGTCCATCCGTCCGCCTACCCGCCCGCCCGCCCGCCCGCCCGCCCGCCCGTCCGCCCGTCCGTCCGTCCGTCCGTCCGTCCGTCTGTCCGTCTGTCTGTCTGTCTGTCTATCTATCTATCTTTACTGCACACGCTCATATCTGAGCATTATGGCAGGATGTAGAGGGTGGCATTTAACTTGATCAAGTGCTCATAAAAAAATAAATACAATTTTGTACACATAAGTTTAAAATAAATATATGATTAATCAAATTTTCAAATTGCAGAGCCACACTAGTTAAAACTATATACAAAATTGTAAGTCTGTACAAAGTACAGGGTAGTAGTATAATTTGACAAGCGGGATTTAAAGGTATCAACCTTGTCAAGAGATACCACCTCCATGGGAAGAGAGTTCCATATTGGAATAATCCGTGGGAAAAATGAGTTTTTAAGAGCATCTGAGTAGGATAGGATTCTTTGGTATTGGTAAGGATGGTTAGTTGTTGATCTAAGGGAATGACTACTATTAAGCGGCGTAAGATATTTGTTGTATCCTCCGGTACTCTATTTCGACGCATCTTAATTACGACGCCATTTTTGTTTTGACCTCGATTTCGATTTTGTGATTCCGTGTGACGTTATACTCGCGCACTTCTGTCGGTAAACACTACGGAGATTTCATACAACGAAAATGTGGAGAATAAGGGATTTCGAGGTATGTTTTTCTCAGATCTACTAAAACCCGTG
Source organism: Mactra quadrangularis (assembly GCA_025267735.1). Lineage (NCBI taxonomy): Eukaryota > Metazoa > Mollusca > Bivalvia > Venerida > Mactridae > Mactra > Mactra quadrangularis. Next base: position 44,915,108 of record CM046299.1, on the reverse strand, counting down.
ACGGCCGTGACGACCGTGACGGTATCATCACGGATTTTGTTGTTTATGTCACGGCAATGTCACGGGATTTATAAAGTTGGTAAAACTGAGATATTATTGAAATAAAAATATTTATTTTAAAAAGAATGTTGTTTATCACCAAAGAAAATTTCAAAAACACCATGAGCTCCTATTCAATTTTTTCAAAGAAAATGTAAGACTTCCGAAGTCTCAAATTGCTTGTGTAACAGATGGCGAGACAGGAATAATAAATGCACTTACGTGTGTACCAACTTTAATCGATGTTAGATGCTGGAATCACGTTCTAAATGACATCCAACGCTGGCAAAAAGAACATGGGTTTACAAATGATGAAGTGACAGCATACAAAGAACATATCAGGTTTATATTTGGCAGGGATACAATGGAAGGTAGTATGGAATCATACGAAACACTTAAAGTGGCCTGGGATGCTTCATTCACGAAATACTTTGAAGAAAGGATATTACCAAACCTTGGTAAAATAGCTAAATGGGGAATTGAGGCAATCACCAAGTTTGATCCATACAGCGGCATTACTCAAAATCAAAGTGAGTCCATGAACAAACTTCTTAAATGTTTGAACAAGTGGAAAGAGGTCCCAGTAGACGTTGTTATATTGTCATTCTTGCGTCTACATCAGTATTACTTAAAAGAGATTTCTCGTGGACGGGCAGGACTAGGAACCTATAATTTAAAGCCTCAATACATTTCTGCAAAGATAGATATGTCCGAAGTCATACAGTTTACAGTATGCCTACCTGAAGATATAGTAAATGCTATAAAGGAAAACCAATTCACGTCTACACCACGTACTGAGGAACCCAACGATAAACCTATCCATAATGTAGATATAAACATCTCTCGGGCAGATGAACTTATAAAAAATGACAGAATAGTATTTTCACCAAAACTTGGTACTTTTACGATACTTGGCACGAACGACAAGCCTCGCGTTGTAACTGTTTTCCCTGAAACATGCTCATGTGGTGCTATGTCATGTTACCATTTAATTGCAGTTAAAAAATCTCTAAGAATGGACACAAAACAAAACAAATCGCCTAATTTAACAACTCTTAGAAAATTAGATGAAAAAAGAAGGCTAGGAGAAAACGTCCAAGAATAGGTGATTATGATTACTCTACAGATGACCCTGTTATGACCAAACAAGTGTCGTCACGGATTCCAGGAAAACCCGTGACGATAATCTCAGATTTAATTGTCACGGCTGAAAATCCCGTGACGACCAAAATTGATTTGTCACGGATTTCAGGAAAATCCGTGACGGTTGAATCTGAGAACATCGTCACGACTGAAGACCCCGTGACGGAAGATATCGTCATGGAAGATTCCTTAACAATTTACATTGAGGAAAATGAACCTGGGCATAATGTGGACGGCCATTCATTAAGTGGACCCGACTGGCTTGACATTGGAAAAAATTCATTGAAGGACGAGGAAAAATCCATTCTTCAGTCACCAACTGAATGGATGAATGATAGGATTATCGATGCTTCGATGGCCTTGATAAAAAAGCAGTTTCCATATATATGGGGCTTGGAAAGTTGTTTAAATGCTGGTAGCGGGTTGTCTTTTTCTCGTGCACACGGCAATTTTATACAAATTGTCAATAGAGACCCTAATAACGGCGGGACACATTGGTTGACAATTTCAAATATGAAAACAAAAAACAAATCAGATATTAAAATATTTGATTCAGGATTTACTTCCGTAAGTTTTTCTGTGCAAGAATCCATTTGTCAACTTACGAGGAAAGGTTCGCCCCCGAAAAAGAATGACAAGATCTGTCTAACTTTCATGGATTGCGTTTTCCAAGAAAATGGAAATGACTGTGGATTATATGCAATAGCAAATGCGGTTGCTGGGGCGAACGGAATAGACCCATGTACACAGATGTATAATGTCGAGCTTATGAGAGGACATTTGTATACTTGTTTGGAAAAGCAATACATCACTCCGTTCCCAGCAAACACAAGAATACCAGTACCGACTGGCATAAGATATATGGTGTACATGAAAGTATACTGCTCGTGTAGAATGCCAGAGTCGGGGACATATGTAATATGCTCAAAATGTGGTATGTGGTGGCATCCCAAGTGTGAAGGACTCAAAGAACAAGACATTCCACCAAATGACATTCCATATTATTGTAAAAAATGTATTACACCAAAACAATCAAAACGTAAAATAAAATAAAAACATGAAATCTATTTATTTTTTATTTTTATTTATAAGCTTTCATTCAGTGTTTCCAGTGCTTTGATTCACAGGATATTCTAAAAATAGACCAGAAGCTATTGTTCTAAAAATAGAACGTCACGGATTTTAGTACATTTCACTTAGATCAGCTTGTAAAATTGATCGATGTCGTTGAATTTAAGTGTCAGAGGTTAGTACATACATTCAGGGATTCTATATATCACTGATACGTTCAACAATAATGTTGAATATTTGTTGGGAATATACTTTTACCAGTTTAAACTACTCAACATATAGATCATTTGCCGTGATTTGGTATCTGTTGAACGAAGTAGTCAGAATCAATCTCTGTCACGGACTGAAGAATATGATGTAGCCATATCGTCACGTAGAATTGCTAGTATCACGGGTTTTAGGTGACTGTCACGGCTTTTTGTCGTCACGGCCATCACGGGATTTCTAAACGTCAAGGTTTTAGGTGATCCCTGTTTTTCTTACTTTTAAACGTGAAACACTTAAAAATGATGTTTTTTCGTAAAACTAATTTTGTATGAGATAAAAAATGCTGTTTTCATGAAATTATTAAAAATGACAGCCAGAGCAGCCGATAACCTAATCCGCGCTATTTTTAGTTTGTCACGTGACAGTCATGTGGTATGTAGTGTGACTACTAATTAAAAAAAATCACTGTGTTGTAAGGTGTACTCGTTAGCTCGTTTTTGTGAGATCTTATGGGAAGCCTGAATATTTATTAAGCTAAAACTCTTATAAGTTTTTTTTCTTATATTGTTTTATTATTATTTATTGTTTTCAGACCCCTAAAGTGAAGGTCAGGAATTACTCTCCCACTTCTATGACAAGTGCTTACTTAAAATGCAGGGAGTCAGGGGCCCCAATAAGGACCACTGCTCGTCAATATGGTGTGCCAGAAGCAACATTAAGACACAAACTAAGTGGTCGAATCAACCCTGAGGCAGTTCGTTCTGGACCACCACCTCTATTTACTCAGGAAGAAGAAGCCCGTCTAGTGCAACACCTGAAGTTTACTGCTTCTGTAGGTTATGGTTACAGCAGGTTGGTATTTTGGCAATATTATAGAAGCATACATTATTTTGTTCATACAATCTTGTCAACTCAAAATAAACGATCAATTATTAAAATTATCTCATATATTATGCTGTTAATTTACAAGTATAAAACTGTGAATTTAAGTAATAATCAATTTTTCTAAAATTCATTAATTGATTTCAATTATCTGAAAATATTTTTTCAGGAAAGAAGCTATTGAAATTGCATCTGAGTACGCTATTGCTTTAGGACATAAGCAACCTGGTGAATATTTATCTGTTGGATGGTTTGTTCTCTTTAAGTCTCGATGGCCAGAGCTGAAGATCCTTGCTCCAAGAGGCCTTGAACTTCAACGAGCCAAGGCAACGTCAAAAGAATGTGTTGACACTTATTATAAAGAACTTTCTCATATATTGAAAAAAATATAATTTGTGTGATCGTCCAGAGAGACTTTATAATGTTGATGAAAAGGGTTTGAGTACCAGACATGAGCCTCCACCTGTTGTGTCTGGAAACATTAAATCTCAGGCTGTAGTTTCTGCCAGTAGACAAAATATTACAGTATTAGGTTGTGGTAACGCTCTTGGGCAGCAAATACCCCCTTATTTTGTATTTCCGGGTATGCGTATGAATGCTTCTTTGTTAAATGGATGTTCTCCTGGGGCTGATGGTACTGTATCAGAGAGTGGTTGGAGTAATAGTGAAATTTTAAGCTTTATCTCCAATCACATCTGATACAGTACTTACCAGAAAGATCAGAGTCATGCCCAGTTATTCTTTTTTATAATGGGCATAGATCTCATGTCAATATTGATATCATTCAATGGGCAAGGAAAGAAAATATCATTTTATTCGTTCTTCCTGCTCATACATCTCATGTTCTGCAGCCTATGGATGTAGGTTGTTTCGGACCTTTTGAAAAAATTTTCAATAGGTGTGGACACAAGTTTATGAGAGATTCCTGTGGAAAATCTATTACTAAATTTGATGTTTGTCAGCTTGCTTGTAGTGCATATTTAAAAGCATTGTCTCCAGAAAACTTGCAATCTGCTTTTAAAAGGTCAGGAATTTTTCCTCTGAACCCTAATGCTGTTGATCAGTCACACTTTCTTCCCTCAACTACATTACAACAGGAGACATGTCATTTAGAGCCTTGTAGCCAGCCGGGATTCGAACCTTCTATCCTGGCTGCCAAAGAATCATGTGTTGAGTCTGCCATGGTTCCTGATGTACATGTACCTGAAATTGTATCTCCTGCTTCTTTTTTCTTGAGCAAAGAAACCTCCCTTACTTGTAAAAAGCCCTCTACTAAGAAAAGAAAATATCTAAGTACGATTGTAAGTGGTAGAGCCATAACAGAGGACAGAATGTTTGAAGCTATTCAAGATCACGAAGCTGCTAGAAAACCATCTAATACAGGTAAAAAAATATCTCAGAAAGGTAAAAAACAAAAGGCTTGTAAATCTGACCCAGTCCCCAGCACCTCTGGCATGAATAAGCAGACTGAAGTTTTTTTAAGTGATGATGATTCTGCTGGTGAATCTGAAAAATGTTGTGTTTGCAACAAGTTCACCCCTGATGAAGTCAGGAATAGTGTATCCCTAGTCTTTACAAAGTGGGTGCAATGCGACAAATGTGACCATTGGACACATTTGAAGTATTGCACCAACACTGTTGTTGTAAGAAAGGGTGATCAATTTTTCTGCAAACATTGCACTCAAGAGGAGTAAATTTGTTAGTGATAAAATTTGATTATGTATTTATAGTTGTATTTATCGTAACTAGTTATGAATGTTAAGCATGACTGCTTATTATTCTTTGTTAGAAAGAAAATCTTATAAAACCTGTCAAATTGTATGCTATGTTTGAGTATTGATCGTAATTAAAGGTTCCGTATTGCTTGAAAATCGATGTACAGGGTTCCCAAAGTGAAAAGAAAATGTACTTTCGTTTTAGAAAGATTAAAAATAGAAACCAATCAAATGCGTCGTTTCTCTATACTCTCAGATCCGTCATATTGGAATTCTCCACAGAACATGTTTTGATTTTTTTTATTCCAACAATAGCTTTCAGCTATTTAAAAAATCCGTTTAAGATGGATAAATGAATTAACTATCAATTGTAAAGGTAATTTAATAGTTTCTGTACTATTATGTTACGAAATTCAGTGATAGTTTCTTATGTGCGTCGGAACTACGTACACTAGGATATTCAATGTGAGAAATTTTCCGATGGATTTTGAACATAAAAGTAATATATATCAAACATAAATTACCTGCAGTGTTTAAAACCATAACATATACACTAACACACAAAATTAAGTTTAAATATCCAATCATTTTTTTCAATTTTGATAAATATTTTATCAAAACACATCAACTGGGTTACATGGGTGTCAACCTTTCCACAGTTAGGTCCCTTTTGAAGCGATATAAAACAAAGGGAAGTAACAAGTTTCTCCTGGGAAAAATAAGGGTATTCCCCAAAATGTTTACACATAGGTAGTTGTGCCAATATGCGGGTCTTGTTTTCTTGCTGTACCATAGAAAGTCCAGAGGTCTTGCATCAAGCGTAAGATACGATAAGTGACTATTGTAATTCATGGAAACTATCTATAAATGCTGTCAAAACCAAGGTTGTTGCTTTTTCGAAAACAGTTATTCGAAATTAGCCATTTTTATAATCCAACATAATTAACATGAGCTTGAACTACCTAATTATTACACACTTTACTTACATAATCTCTATCTCATAGTAGTATGAGATAGTCCGATTTAGCCGATGTGACTACAATTCAATTTATTAAAAGTGGCATGTTTTTGTACAGCTGATTTGGTAAAGGATATCTGGTATGACATGGTATTGTTGTTTCTTGACTGGCGATGGTACCTAAGGTTAATTTGAGTTTGTCTTTAGTTTTGATGTTCACCAGGTCGTAGCACTGGCACCAGAGTCCTCACACTCGTTAAATACACGCACATATGATATTTTGTCAATAAAACCGAGTCTCGTGATAAATTGTCCGACATTATCAGGGAATTCTTTATGTAGCGTGTTCAATTACCCAGAACGTCACGAAACGTTCTGTACGTGACGTTAGGGTCGTGAGTCATTTATGTCTCTGGACATTATCTATGTTTGGAAAATAACAGGTTCGAATGCATGCTTATAAATTATTTACTAGCCATCCGATTTATTTCAACTTAATATTTCTGAAAATGGCATTGTCCGAAATTTCTTGAAAATGGTGCAATATTTATGAATTTCCATTTATAAATATTCAAATTAAACGTAAAACTAGATATACGTTCATTATATTATAATATGGTAGTGTACAATACAATACAATACAATGCAATGCGATGCGATGCGATGCGATGCGATGCGATGCGATGCGATACGATACGACACGACACGACACGACACGACACGACACGACACGACACGACACGACACGACACGACACGACACGACACGACACGACACGACACGACACGACACGACACGACACGACACGACACGACACGACACGACACGACACGACACGACACGACACGACACGACACGACACGACACGATACGATACGATACGATACAATACAATACAATACAATACAATACAATACAATACAATACAATACAATTTATGAAAATATATAAATATAAATCTGCTAAAACACAAAGCATAGAACGAAGAGGAATCAGTTACATAAATATATAAATAAATATATATATATATATTATAATCAAACATTAAGATTCTTTTAATTTCAACAAAACAGAATAAATCCAATGAGAAAAAATATTATGAGGTATCTGCTGATCATAGACCAAAGTCTAAAATCAGCCATAAAAATGAGATAAGACCCTGAAGAGACAAAAGATAACAAAAAAGTGTGACAAATAAAAATAAAAATTAAAACCAGAATTCCACCAAATAAGATTTGGAAAGAACCGATCAGCAGCTATCTTATAACATGTAAAAGCAAGCACATAATGTAACTAATACAGTAGAACATAACATTAAAAGCAAGCACATAGTGTAACTAATACAGTAGAACATAACATTAAACGCAAGCACATAGTGTAACTAATACAGTAGAACATAACATCAAACGCAAGCACATAGTGTAACTAATACAGTAGAACATAACATTCAATGCACGCACATAATGCAGCTTTATAGCAAAACATAACATTAAAAGCAAGCGCATAGTGTAACTAGTACAGTAAAACATAACATCCAATGCAAGCACATAATGCAGCTTTATAGTAAAACATAACATTAAAAGCAAGCACATAATGTAATAGTACAGCAGAACATAATAGAACAGAAAACATAAACAATCGTAAATATAAGCAAAAGCTATGATGAGAAACAAACATGTAAAGCCAAACAAAAAACATGCATAGCATACAACAGACTAGACTATGCTTTACAGGCAATACAGGTGCAGACCTCTCCGGACCAGGCATTCATTAAATTTTGGAAATGATTTATGTTACTAGTATTTCTAAAATGTTGTGAAAGTTCATTCCACACTTTTGCTGCCTGGTAACGGAAAGATCTGATCCCATAGTGGGTAGAATTTACCTGTGGTATTTTTTGGTATTTTTAATGTATTACGGTACCTGAATGAATAGGAAACATTTCTATATTCAACAAAATCATTTAAGTAAACAGGGTTTTTATTTTGTAATATTTTAAAAGTTTCAATCGAAATCATGCGTTATCTTCGAATTTCTAAACTGAGCATTTTTGATTTATTTAAAAGCTCATTATAAGAAGATGTAAAATCATTATACACAAAACGTAGGGCTCACTCTTGTATTTTTTCAATTTTCTGTGTCAGAAGGGTACCACAGAAATGCCATGTTAGGAGACAATAACTAAAGTTGGACATAATAAAACTGTAATAAATAGTAAGTTTGCTTAGTTTGCTGAGGTTTCTACCAATTCTTCTTAAAACATTCAACTGTCTAGAGGCTTTTCTGCAAATATCGTTTATATGAAGGTTAAAATTAAGCTTAAAATCTAGATTTACTCCTAAAAGTATAACATTTCCATCACATTTAATTGTAGTACTGCCTAGATTGAAATAGATGTTTTTATTTCTAGTTTTATTACCTAAAGCTATGGCCTGAAACTTGTCAGGATTTGCCTGCATTTGATTGTTGGTAAACCATTTAATCAGAGCGAGGCTGTCTTCTTCTAATGTGGATTTGAGGTTGGAAATATTATTATCAGCATAAGACAGAGTATTATCATCTGCATAGTTGTAAAGACTACTGTTATTTATAAAAAAATATGTCATTGATAAAAATATTGAAGAGAATTGGCCCTAAAATGGATCCCTGTGGTACACCTTTAATAATATTTAGTAATTTACTAGTATTTTGCCCTGTCTTGATACATTGTTTTCTATTTGTAAGGTAGCTCTCAATAAGGTTAATGCATGATTTTGATAAGTCGTATGATTTCATTTTTAGCAGTAATAAGTCATGTGGCAGACAGTCGAAAGCCTTTGAAAGGTCCATCAAAATTGCAGCGCAATATTTATTGTTGTCAAGATGCTTTTTCCAGTCCTCTACCACCTTAAGGAGTACATTTCGCACCCATACCCAGGTCTAAAAGCAGATAAAAGAGGATTTAAAAATATTGGAATTAAAATGAATTAAAAGTTGCTCATTGATGGCCCTTTCAAAGATTTTTGAGATAGCTGGCAGAACACTGACAGGACGGTAGTTTCCCTTCTCAATGGTGCTGTTCTTTTTATGAATAGGTGTGACTTGGGCTACCTTGAGAAGATCAGGGAATGTTCCAGTATCAATAGATTTATTAATAATAAGAGATATTGGCCTGAGGAGAGCAGGTTGTCCTAATTTCAGAAGTTTCGGTGAGATCACATCAATGCCTGTAGCTTTCATTACATTAATATCATTAATATGTTTGTTCACAAAGCTGTCATTTACATATGGTATTTCTATACTATCATTTTCGCCAAAAATAGTTTCATTGATTTTTAAAATCTGGGATGATGATCATTTACAGGTATAGATTCAGATCCAAAATCTTTGACAACGTTAACAAAAACATTATTGAATATTTCACCTACTTCTTTTTGTTCATTTATTAAGTTATTGTTTTTATATAAAACGATGTTTTTTCTACAAGTGAGCCCTTTTTTACTAAGAAAATGTTTAATGCTTGGCCAGAAGGTCTTAGCCTTACAACCTCCAGTGCACCTGTCAATGAATATGTATTGATGGACTTTCTTTGGAGGTGTGTAACTAAATTTCTTTGTATTCTATATGATTCTCAGTTTTTAGAGGATTTAAATTTTGAAAATTTATGATGTAACATTTTCTTTTTGTATATAGCTCTTTTAAGTGTATTATTCATGTAAGGTATGGGATGCTGAACTAATCTTTTTTTCTTTTCTTCATTTTTCATGTCGTTCGTTTTCAATAAGCGGGTGCAAGTGGTGTCGCCGGTCTATACTCTCTATCCCTTACGATATAAAGTTTGGATTATCCACCTAAAATAAACTGCAGCAGTAGTCCTTCTACTGCATGGTTTATAAAAAGTATTATCTCATCAAATTTGGTAAAATTTCAACGAATGAAGTTGAATTTTGACATGTTCGTTACTGTCGCCGATCAATATGCTATGTCTTTAAACACGTGTAGAAATTAAACAAAGCAATTTAGTTCAATTTTGTTAAGGTTATTTAGAAACTTAAACCTTATAGTAATAAATCAAATGTATTTCCCAACAACAGTCGATTGTTAATTACCTTGAAATGAGTAATGCTACGTATTATCTCAAAAGAACATGTTAACTTTATATTCTTTTGAAATTACTGAAGGATAATCAAGTAAAAGCTCCTAATTTGAAGTGTCCGTTACTGACAGGTTCGTGACTGAAATATAAATACTGCGTGTTTTTGGCAGTTTAAGTGCAGATTTTAAATCTCTTTGTACATGATGTCATTAAACTTGATGATATCACTCCCGATAAAGCTTACAGAGAAGGTCAACTGCCGCTTTATAGAAATTAAAAGGAGATCTTGTAATACGGCGGTAAGGTCATTTTCTTTAAGCCACACATTTGCTTAAATTGTTTTTCTCATATTTTGATTTGCTAAATCATTTGATATCGGACTGAAATTTAAATACATAGTGTGTTTTATTTGATGCATAGTAAAGGTTTAGAATATAAGCCATGACAAAAGTATGACATGTTCGTTACGCAAATGTAACGAACATTGCAGCTGCATTTACGATTCACTGAACCAGTCTAACATAAAAGTAAATTGTTTCTTCAACTTAAGTTTGTAATTCTTTCCTTAATTTCATTTTTACCAATTTCTAAAGTAAGCTTAAGTATGATTTCTTTAGAAACCATATTTATTATACGACACCTTCATTTCGTTTTATATTTTTGTATGGCGAACGAATTAATTTTTCTGTGCCTGTCTTTAGCTAGTTTCAGAAAAATGTCTTGGAGAGTAAAAAATAAAGGGAAATAACTACACGTCTAAGCAGAGCACAAACCCAATTCATTACAGTATTCTTTTTGCAGTGATACACCAATTAATAATTAGTAACGATCATGACAAGATTAGTAACGGACATTTCATATTTATTTTTTCTTTTCTTGTGAAATCAAAGGCAGAAATTCAGGAAAATATATCGTCAAAGGCTTAAATAGAGCAAAAGCAATGTGAAACTATATAAAAAAATATTGAGAAATCAAATTGCATACTTTTGGTAACGAACATTTCGGCGTCATTTTGGTAGAATTTTTAAAAGAAATTCTTGTAAAAAACATATAAGGTTAATTCTTCACTTACACACTATCCTTCAAAGATTCTAGTGTAAGATTTAAATAGAATTATAAACGTGGAATATACAGACAAAAATATGATTTATTATACTCTAATCGATTACAATTTTCCTTGAACCAAATTGTACTCAGTTCGAGAATCTTTCTTAATTTTCTAAAGAATAACTCTTTGTTTATATAAGTGAAAATTCTTAAATGTGTTATATACCTACTATTTATTGTAAGTGACCATTGAAAGTTAGCGTAACGAACATTTTATGCCAAAATTTATACCCCTGGCAGCCTGACTTCAAATAAGCATAGGACAACAATTACAAAATATTTCAAAAAGTTGTAGTTTAAAGGTTATATTCTTCGATTAAAATGCTAAATAAAAAATTCTAAAACCGTGATTTTCCTGTCTTTCATACCTCCAAAATGCACCCGCTTATTGAAAATGAATGTTTATGTATGCACATGGAACTACACTCGTCAAAAGTTCTAAGTATACACTTTTTGATAATACAAAAAGCATAGTAAGAGTAGTCAAATCTTAATGATATTCAATCTTCATATTATCCATACGTTGGCCTGAGCTTCTAGAAGAGGAAAACCGGTTCAATGTTAAAACCACTGATCCGAAACGATAAATGTGTTTTTCACGATTTTCTCGTGCACGGAAAAATCACCAAACACTCATAAAATCCAGGCATTTGTCGAAAGTAAAAACCGTTTCCATAGCAACCGCTATTTTCAAGCAAGAACTACTTTTTGGTAATTAAACTTGATTTTTTGCTCAATTCTAACGGTATGATTGCAATATTGATATTAAATGATATCTGAGACTCATGTCTTTAATATTATTGCTGTTATCATTAAATTTTGTATCAATACCTTCATAAATATTGTTAAGAACTCTTAATCAAAGCGCTGAAAGCACTGATTTTTTTCGGTTTGACAGTATTAAAGTGTTTACGTATTAGAACGTTTGAAGACGATGGTTATTGTGCAGTGGTGGTCTGTTGGATAAAGAAATAATATTATAAGATGTAATAAGACTAAATAGACTCTTTTTGCTTTTACTGAAATGAAATTATGCAGGAATATGATTTTGTAATTTAGATTTTACGCTGTATATCATTACTTTTTAAAAGGTTATGTTCGGGTACTATGTATTTGTAATATTATTTTTCTGTTGGCTATAAATAGTATATTTGATGCCAAATGAAGAATATCTTATGTTATGGTATGTTTGGCGGCCGACTAATTTTACCAATTTTCCTGGGCATGTTAATCGGTTTAATTTCTATAAATTTATCCTAACTTACAAGTTTGTTCATATATACACAGGCAAGTCATCGACCAAAGCGAAGAAATACTTGTACATTGACATGTCAGTTCAATATAAAATGACCATAAAATATTACTGCAGTATATCAAACTTGATATAATAGTGAGTTAATTTATAGACATGTAGTATCATACATTCATATGATACTCAAGAAATCTGTTAGCTGTAAAGCATAAGGATAATTTTAAAGCATCTTAAGCTTATATTTTCCAATTCGAAAGCTTTTTGTATATAATGTTACAAATTTATATTTTAGCTAAGGAAGATGTAAGTACCTATTCTACCTTAAAATTTGTGGTAGAATGTATGACTCACTTATCTTATTTTCACGGTTAGACATTGGATATGAACATCAAAAGTTAAGCTTCATAAATTTCCTAAATTGTTAAGGTCAATAGGGAATATATACAGAAGGATACTTATTATCTGGGTTCTCTCTAGCTCTGGTTGTTATTTTTCTTGTGTTTGGTTATGACTTGTATTCTTGTAGTTTATCATTATAACTGGATTTATGTGAGTGAAATAAATTTATAGTAGAAAAATGAACATCAATTAATGTATATAATGGTGGCATCGGACAAATAAAAACCTCCAGTATGATTGTAGAAAATTGGTAACACAACGGTGGGATTTCTTAATAATTTCACCATGATTAGGGAAAATTTGTAACAATAAGTACCCAGCTGAATTGTTAAATCTTTAATTTCAGTAAAAATATGTTCAATCAATTTAAACATGCTAGGATCAATAACGAAAATATGTAGGGATTTTAATATATCTTAATTCTGCATATAATTTTTATTCTATAATGACATGAAACTCGTCTCCTAATACATGATAATTTATTCAGAGAAAGAAGTTTATACATAAAAATCTGAACTTAGAAACCTAATGAAGATGTATAAAAAACTCTTTACAAATTTCTACTGAAATTGCAAAAAACGACCACTTTAAGGTTGAATCTGTAAAGAGTAACAGTGTTCTTATATAAAGTGTTTTCAGTGGACAAAAACTTTAGATCTTTTGAGTTTAATGTCTTTCTGGGACTTAAATAATATGTATGGAAGACAGGTATTAAAAAAGATGTCTGTACACGCAGAAAATCAGAAATAAGAACCTTTAATGATGATGTGTAAGAAAATCTTTTTACTATTTTTAATTATAACAGAAATTCCAAAAATACCCGAGCCATCTAAGGTAAAATCTACAAAGAGTTTTCAAACATATATACTTTAGTAGAGTTATTTTCAGTGGAAAAAAATATCTTTACAAACGTGAACGAAAATTGCAAAAGATACGACTGCATTAAGCCTGTACAAAATTTAATATTTCAGTAAAATTCGTAAATGTTTTCGTACACGAATAAAGTAAGTTCTCACTGAACAAAAGAACATTTGATCGTAAGATTTTAAAGCTTTTTGCTGGTCTTTTTAATCGATTTTAGTGAAAAATAGGAACAAAGTTTCTCAAAAGGCGATTAATATAGAAGCGTACTTTGCAGCGCTAAACTGTAACCTTTGGCGAATTGATTTCTTGTGGGTGTTCACGAAGCCGGATGCGCCTAATGTCCATAGTTTTGCGAGTTTTATCCGGTTATAGAGTTAAAATTGACCGACGGTATTCCGAATGTATTTAGTGGTGTTTTACCATAAAATGTTTAGCATACGACACGAATCTGCGGCACTGTAGTAATGTTTATCTAACAAGAAACCAGTGATAAATATCAATTGTTGTCTGCATAATGTCAACTTATATTACTAGTATATTGTGGCAAAAGATAAATACGTCACGTTCATTGTTTGAATTCAAACTGGCGTAAATGTTAACGTCGTATTGAGTTCGCAATGGGGACGAAAACTACTGAGTTAAAGTCTATCAAACAAAAAGTCTCCTAATTTCAACGTCATTGACTTTTTCTGACAAAATGCCCACTAAGCAAGCTTGTAAATTAAAAATAGAGCTGTTAAAGGTCATATAATCACATTTATAAGTACATTGTATATAATTTTAGGTTATCGTATGACACATGGCTTTGTTGATTTTCATGTATCTCAATTAAATTTCTACTCATTAATATTTTTATTACAAGCTTGCAAATCATCAATAGAAATGTTCAACGTCATGAAAACAACACATAATAAGCATATAAATCATGTTTAACTCCATATAATCTCTACTCTAAGGCCGCAGCAAAATTACATTTGTATTGTACCGAAAACTTTAAAGGCTTGCTTACCATCTGTAGAGATGTTAAAGATCATGGAAACAACATTTATAAGCATATGAATCGTGTTTATTCTAAGATAATTAGGCATCCAAAATTGATGATTTTTCATATATCTTGATAAAATCTCTATTCTATGGCCCCAGCAAAATTATATTTGTATTGTACTTAGCAATATGGAAGCTTGAAAATCATCAATATCGATGTTAAAGGTCACATAAACAACTTTAAGGATCATATAAATCATGTTTATCCTAAGATTATAAGGTATTCACATTTTTGATTTTTCATATTTCACGATTGAAACTCTACTCTATGGCCGCAGAAAAATAACATTTGCATTGTACTCAGAAATTTGAAAGCTTGCAAATAATAAATAGCGATGTTCAAGGTCATAGAAAACAACATTAATACGCATATAATTTATGTTTATCCTTAGAAACTTAGACATCCAAATTGTTGATTTTTCATATATCTCGATATAATCTCTACTCTATGGCCGCAGCAAAATAACAGTTGTACTGTATTGAGAACTTTAAAAGCTTGCTTACCATCTGTAGAGATGTTAAAGATCACGGAAACAACATTTATAAGCGTAAGAATCATGTTTATCGTAAGATAATTAGGCATCCAAATTGTTAATATTTTTATATGTATCACGATATAAACTCTACTCTATGGCCGCAGAAAGTTTACATTTGTATTGTACTCAGAACTTTGGAAGCTTGCAAATGATTAATAGCGATGTTCAATTTCATAGAAAGCAACATGAATAAGCATGTAGTATATGTTTATCCTAAGATAATTAGGCATCCAAATTGTTGATTTTACATATTTAAAAATAGAAAATCTACTCAATGGCCGCAGCAAAATTACATTTTTATTGTACCAAGAACTTTGAAAGCTTGCAAACCATCTGTACAGATGATCAAGTTTATGGAAACAACTTTTATAGGCATATAAATCATGTTTATCCTCAGATAATTAGGCATCTAATTTGACGATTTTTATTTATCTCTTTATCATCTCTACTCTATGGCCGCAGCAAAAGTTTATTTATATTGTACTAAGAACTTTGAAAGCTTGCAAACAATCTGTACAGATGTTCAAAAATTACGGTTACAATATTTAAAAAGCATATAAATCATGTTTATCCTAAGATCATTAGGCATCAAAATGGATGATTTTTTAAATATCACGATAAATTTTCTACTCTATGGCCGCAGTAAAATTGCATTTAGATTGTACCAAAAACTTTGCAAGCTTGTAAATCATCAAAAGCGATGAAAAATGTCATAGAAACATCATTTTTAGCATATAAATCATGTTTATCAAAAGATAATTAGGCATCCATTTGACGATTTTCATATATCTCTTTATTATCTCTACTCAATGGCAGCTGGAAAATTACATTTTTATTGTATCAAGAAATTTGAAGGCTTACTAACCATCTGTAGAGATGTTAAAGGTCACGGAAACAGCATTTTTAAGCTTATAAAGCATGTTTATTACATTACAAGCTTGCAAATAATCAAAAGTGATGTTCATTTTTTATAGAAAACAACATAAATGATTATATAGTATATGTATATCTTAAGGAAATTAGACATCCAAATTGTTGATTTTTCATACTTTTCGATATAATCCCTACTCCATGGCCGCAGCAAAATTACATTTGTATCGAACTGAAAGTTTTGAAAGCTTGCTTTCTATCTGTAGGAATGTTCAAAGTCATGGAAACAACATTTATAAGCATATAAATCATGTTTATCTAAAGATATTTAGGCATTCAAATTGTTCCTTTTTCATATTTCAAGATAGAAAATCTACCCTATGGCCGCAGCAAAATTACATTTTTATTGTACCAAGAACTTTGAAAGCTTGCAATCCGTCAGTAGAGATGATTTTTCATACTTTTCGATATTATCCCTACTCCATGGCCGCAGCAAAATTACATTTGTATCGAACTGAAATTTTTGAAAGCTTGCTTTTTATCTGTAGGAATGTTCAAAGTCATGGAAACAACATTTATAAGCATATAAATCATGTTTATCTAAAGATATTTAGGCATTCAAATTGTTCCTTTTTCATATTTCAAGATAGAAAATCTACTCTATGGCCGCAGCAAAATTACATTTTTATTGTACCAAGAACTTTGAAAGCTTGCTTACCATCTGTAGAGATGTTCAAGGTCATGGAAACAATATTAATAAGCATTTAATTATGGTTATCAAAAAGATAATAAGGCATCTAAATGACGATTTTTATATATCTATATATAATCTCTACCCTATGGCCGAAGCAAAATTTTATTTGTGTTGTACTGAGAATTTTGAAAGCTTGCAAACAATCTGTACAGATGTTCAAGTTTATGGAAACAATATTTATTAAATATCACAATAAATTTTCTACCCTATGGCCGCAAAAAAATGCATTTATATTGTACTCAGAACTTTTCAAGTTTGCAAATCATCAAAATCGATGAGAAATGTCATAGAAACATCATTTTTAAACATATTAATAATGTTATTTAAAAGATAATTAGGCATCACTTTGACGATATTTCATAAACATGTATCTCTTAATAATCTCTACTCTATGGCCGCAGCAAAAATACAATTACATTTTACCCAGATCTCTGCAAGCATGCAAATATTCAATAGCGATATTCAATGTCTTATAAAAAACGTCAATAAGCAAATAATTTATGTTTATCCTAAGTTTATAAGGCATCAGGCTTTAATAATATTTCCTAGATCACGACACTTTCCTCTTCTATGGCCGCAGCAAAATACCATTTATATTGTACCGAGAACTTTGAAAGCTTGCAAAATAATCAGTAGATATGTACAAGGTTATAGAAACAATACCTATGAGCATATAAATGATGTTTATCCTAAGAAAGTTATGAATCCAAATTGTTGACTTTTCATATATCTTGATATGACCTCTTCTTTATGGCTGCAGCAAAACTACATTTTTATTGTACCATGGAATTTAAAAGCTTGCAAACCATCAGTAGAGATGTTCGAAGTCATAGAAACAATATTTATAAGTTTATAAATCATGTTTATTAAAAGATAATGAGGCATCCAAATGACAATTTTTATATATCTATATATAATCTCTACTCTATGGCCGCAGCTAAATTACATTTGCATTATACTCAGAACTTTGAAAGATGTCAAACCATCGGTAGAGATGTTCAAGGTCACAGCAACAACATTTATAAGCATATAAATCATGTTTATCTTAAGATTATTAGGCATTCAAATTGTTGCTTTTTCATAATTATATCTCTATATAATCTCTTCTCTATGGCCGCAGCAAAAATTCAATTTTTTTCGTATCAAGAAATTTGATAGCTTGCAAACCATCAGTAGAGATGTTCAAGGTCATGGAAACAATATTTATAAGCATATAAATCATGTTTATCCTAAAAAAATTAGGCTTTAAAATTGATGATTTTTAGATATCACGATAAATTTTCTACTCTATGGCCGCGGTAAATTGCATTTGTATTGTACTCAAAACTTTGCAAGCTTCTAAATCATCAAAAGCGACATGAAACGTCATAGAAACATCATTTTTAGCAAATAAATTATGTTTATCCTAACATAATTAGACATCCAAATTGACGATTTTTCATATATCTCTATATAACCTCTACTCTAAGGCCGTAGCAAAATTACATTTGTATTGTATCAAGACATTTGAAAGCTTGTAAACCATCAGTAGAGTTGTTCAAAATCACAGAAACAGCATTTATAAGCATTTGAAACATGTTTATCTAACGATAATTAGGCTTCAAAAGTTTTGATTTTTCATCTTTCACGATTAAATCCCTACCCTATGGTCGCAGCAAAAACACATTTACATTTTACCCAGAACGCTGCAAGCATGCAAATAATCAATAGCGATGTTCAATGTCATATAAACAACGTCTATAAGCAAATTATTTATGTTTTTTCTAAGATTATTAGGCATCAGACTTTAATAATTTATCCTAAATCACGACACTTTCCTCCTTTATGGTCGCAGCAAAATACCATTTATATTGTAATGAGGAATCTGAAAGCTTGCAAGCCATCAGTAGATATGTTCAAGGGCATGGACATAACATCTTCAATACATGTAATAATTTAAATTATGTTTATCTCAAGCTAATAAGGCATCCAATTTTTTCCCTATATATCTCGATTAAATCTCTTCTCTATGGACGCAGCAAAATTACATTTTTATTGTTCTCAGATATTTGCGTGCTTGCATGTTTTCAAAGGAGATGTTAAAGGTAACAGAAACAACATTTATAATCATATAATTTATGTTTATCCTAAGGTATTGCCGCAGCAAAATTACGTTTCTATTGTACTCAGAACTTTACAAGCTTTCAAATCATCAATAGAGACTTTTATTGTCTCAGAAACAACATTTATAAGCATATAAATCATGTTTATCCTAAGATTATAATCATATAAATAATGCTTATCCTAAGATAATTAGGCATCCAAATTGTTGATTTTTCATATATCACGATATAATCACTGCTCTATGGCCGCAGCATAATCACATTTGTATTGTACTCAGAACTTTGCGTGCTTGCATGTATTCAAAGGAGATGTTAAAGGTCATAAAAACATCATTTATGATCATATAAAGTATGTTTATCAAAAGATGATAAGGCATCATGCTTTGATGATTTGTATAGATTACGATAATTTTCTACTATATGGCCACAACAAAATTACATTTCTATTGTACTCAGAACCTTGCAAGCTTGCAAATCATCAGTAGACATGTTAAAGGGCTCAGAATCAACATTTATAAGCATATGAATTATGTTATCAAAAGATAATTAGGCATCTAATTTGTATATTTTTTCATATATCTCGATATAATATTTACTCTATGACCGCAGCTAAATGCAAGTCAATAATAAGTGGCAATACAGAGTTTGACCGGTTTGATTGGCCATATTTCTGTAAGTATTATCATTTAAGGTAGAATTCCCATAATAGCTGCATTAAGGTAATAAAAAGAAGAATTCACACTTCTGCATTAAGATGATAAAAAGAAGAATTTACACTTCTGCATATCTATATGTATTTTGATAATACATACAAGCTGCAGTCAAACTTCGGGCGTTTATCTTCACTGCGTTAAAATTGGTAAAGATCGGATATACTTGTGTAAATGATTCCTTTTTCAAAAATTTATTAATATCGTTCTTATATTAACTAAAACATTATTAATTCTCAAAATTATTGGAGAAATTTCATAAAATTCGTGTAAGAAGTTTTAATCGGATGTTTATAAATCCAATTTAAATAATGTACAGAAAGATATATTACATGATAGAATGGTCACTATGGGTTGACAGTATTAATTTTCATTAATGGGGGTCGATATATTCAAATTGCATTTGTTTTAGTTAAGGTGAAATGCATTTTATTTCTTTTATCTAAAGCCAGAAGGTATAAGGTATATTATTAATTGAGTAACTTGGAGTGTCCAAACTGTGTTCATAGTCAAAAGATAATGATATGGACTTAAAGCCGGTGAAAATCTTCTAATTTTCTGTTGGGTCTCCCAATATTTAATTTCAGTTAGAAATATCCAGATTAAGTTATGCAAGTTGTTGTTTTTACATTCAATAAAGCATTGTGAATTTTTATAATTAACATTCATGAAAAGAACTTGATTATGGGTCTCATTTTTACATTTTGAAGACATATACCACTTCAAATTTATAGTGTGATTCTTACATATTTAACCCGGGTCGATAGCGCAGTTGGTTGCGCGCCGGGATTTGGAATCTCATGTCTCAAAGGGGGTACGTGTTGGAATCCTACCCGGGGAGGTTATACCCTTCCATGAAAAATTGACAATTATGTCAATTTTCCACCATTATTTAGATAATATGGAGAAGTTTCCGACCTAGTGGAAGGGTAGGTGAGTATTGGTTACAGACAAGGGTACAGGAAAGCTAGGGTATGTGCACTGGACGCCGTAAAATGATCTAAATTGTGTTGACACGTAGTTAAACCCAATTAAAAACAAACACAAACTTACACATAACTTGAGTTTCAATAAATTGATATAAAAAATTATTTGAGATAGAAAGTTTAAAATTTTTGCCGCAAATCTAAATTGTAATTCTGATGATAAAAAATAGAAACAAAGAGCTTGTCCTTGATGTGTGTATTATGGGAATTCTTCCTTAAATTCAATAGTCTTGCTCAGTGTGTTATGCGTGTCATTGTCCAGGGCTAGACGGGTTGGTCAAGCAAGAATGTGGACAGAAAGCAGATGAAAATTAAACAGATCCACATAAATTGCTGAAAATCAGTTGTATACAACCAGACATAGACTCCATACAGGACCTCATCCCCCATTCTCGTTCCAAGAGTCTAATAGGATTCTCTGTACTTGTATTGAGAATCCTACTGGACTCTGGGAACGAGAATGCTCATTCCCTTGATATTCACATAGAAGCTAAGTAATGAATCCCAAGGTTGGTCAATGTATTATTTCAAAAAGTGAAGGGAATTTAAGTCTGATTCTGACATCGTTTGAAATTTTAGATTGAAATCCATCGATAATGTTGCGTAAATTGACCGTCCGAGTTTCTATGATTAATTACTTTGGTGAACCATCTTCTCCTTACGACATCACAAATATTTTTGTGTGTACTCTAACCGAGTGCAGACATCGGTGAATGATGTTTTCAAAACGAAAAGTTTTGAACGGTTTAGTCACATAAACAGTTCGGTAGAGTCATTTTGTACATTTCTCGTGAAAGATGTTGCCTCAATTATAATTGTGCCAACTTTTAT
This sequence comes from Mactra quadrangularis, assembly GCA_025267735.1. Taxonomy (NCBI): domain Eukaryota; kingdom Metazoa; phylum Mollusca; class Bivalvia; order Venerida; family Mactridae; genus Mactra; species Mactra quadrangularis. Next base: position 44,893,563 of record CM046299.1, on the reverse strand, counting down.
TAACGATCTCTTTTCGCTCACTAGACCCAATGACACTTTAATGTTTTAGGAGAATAATTGCTAGAACTATTATCATGAATTAAACTTCAACTTTATAGCATAAATGCGCTTAGATTATGAATGAAATGACAGTTGAAATTGCCTTTCCTGTTACTTTTGTACGTTTATTTCTTCCAAGCTGGAGAGCATATTATGATACAAATACAAATAATACAGAGAAAAGCATAATGAAAAGATGTCTCCTTTCCAACATTCCCAGTTAGACATGCAAGTATTCTAAGACACCAGGTATATACACTCAACAGGAAATGAATAGAACAGATATCAAAACATCATTAAAGTCTTGGTTTTGAACAAATGTTATTCATTTTCTCAGCATGATAGCTCGGTACATTAACATAGAATTAGACAACTAATGTCTTTAAAAAGGCTTATAAGAGTATTTTGATCATAATGTTGATGATTTCTGATCCAGAAAATCGATAAAAATGCTGGAATGTCCAATTATTTTGAATCATTCTTTGTTGCATTATTCTTGTGAAAACAATGAAATTGAGAAGGTAAAAATAATAAGGATAAAAACACAAAATTATTTTGATACTTTTCGAGAAATGAAGTTAATTTGTCATTTTTAATATTTTCAATTATTTACTCGACAACATGATGACATGAAAAACTATGGTGTTTTTCATTGTTGACATTATAAACAGAACAGAGCAGATGATTTTATTGAAGATTTGTACAACAAAGGCACATGGTGTTACAAAACATTTAAGTACAAATATAATACAGATCAATGAATAGACACATATACAAAGGAAAAACAATGCATATGCATTTATACACAAGCATAAATACTTGACTTGACATACAGAATTGTGTTGTAATATATACTACTATGTTTATGAGAGTGGCGTGTTATTTATAAGACAATGTCATTTCTAAAATGCTAGGCAGATTTAATAAATTTTGATAAATTAAACAAAATTGTTTGATATGAAGAAGACAATAATGTGTTATATTTATATACAGAAGGTCTAGTATAGTAAATTGGACCAAGAAATTGTCTGCGTAAATTACTATAATATGGACAAATACAAATAAAATGGTATAAGTCTTCTATATCACGTGTTTCACAGTACAGACAAAAACGTTTATTCCTTGCAATACTTGGACGAATATACCGTCCCGTATGCACTCGTAATGAATGACCTACGATTCTAAATGTGGTTAGTATATAACGAACGTCATTTGGAAGTAAGCCTTAATATGACTCATAATTTAAATCAAATTTTAAATGTTTATATTCATACAAAATTGGACTATTATCAACTGATGCTCTCCACTCTTGTATAAAACAATCAATAACCCGTTGTCTAAACATGTAAGGAAATGTTTTATGTGAAACAAAATCTGGATTTAAAAATACATCAGAAAACCCAAAGACGTCTAACAACTTACGAACTCTTGAGACCCAGTTAGTTTTACCTTCAGACAATTATTAAGATTAAAGTTATATAACTTTTGAAGTATGATATTGTCTGAATTTATCTCTTTTATCCAATATTTTATTATCTTGGAATAATGTTGAATATAATGAGGGTATCAAGATAATTCCCAATAAACCCCAGCTGAAGCTGTACTTGTTCGATCTTTTAATATTCGTTTACAAACTTTTAAGTGAATTCTTTCAATACCGTTTGCTTTCGAAAACCCCCAGGTTTCTGCAGAATAGTTTAAAATAGAACCGACAAAAGCGTCAAACAATTGACACATTATATCTGGTTTAAAAGGATACATTCTACAATTACATAATACAACATGTAATGCGTTACGATTTTCTTTCAATGTAAATGTATAACACTTCAAAAGGGTTTAACCCGGGTCGATAGCGCAGTTGGTAGCGCGCTTGGGTTTGGAATCTCGTGCCCGAGGGGGTGCGGGTTAGAATACCACCCGGGGAGGTTATACCCTTCCATGAAAATTTGACTATAATGTCGATTTTCCTCCATTGATTAGATAATATCGAGAAGTTTCCGGCCTTGTGGAAGGGTAGATGAGTACTGTTTATAGACAATGGTCCAGGAAAGCTAGGTTAGGTGCGCTGGATGCCGTAAAATAAAAAATGACCTATATTGTGTTGACACGGCATTAACTCCAATAAATAAATAAACAAAAGGGTTTTCACCATTGTTATAAAGCCACGATGTATACATGTACTTTTTGGCTGAGGTAAATAAACTAATGAATGTTGACGGCATTTTGCAACCGGTTAACTTCTTCATTTGGTCACCTTACTGGAAAATCAATCCAATGAACAGTGCATCACTCACGTATGGTTTCACACTAGGTCCAGTCCCCGGCCAAAGAATCGTAACTTATTATCATGCAAGTGCTGTAGACTCGGATCAATGACGTGCTCAGTCGTCAAGTGACTACCCGCGTGAGCCCGCATGACAAGCTGGTTATTGTTAAAAGGTATAGTACATGTATATTTGCTTAATGTTGCTAGGTTTCAGTTAGTTGTCTCGAGATGTTGTTTCGAGTTAGTTTTTAGTTGGAGAGTTTCGTGAATAACGAACTCAGAAAGTAAGATAGGGATTGACCGCCGCTCGTCGTAGTTTTGGGAGAACTTGGAGCTTATGTATACGTGTTTAACTATATAGTGACAAGTTTCAACGTTTACTTTTTATAAACGCTAAGTATGGTATATTAATAATCAGATTAATAATTTAATCAATTTTTCTTCAGTTAACCGTGAATCTCTTCTCTCTTTTAAAAAATGTAATTTGTGAAACTACTGGTAATAGTAAAATAATTAATTACGTACGACGGACTTGTTGTTATTGTGTTCCATATTCTTTATAGTGGTCTGAAAACATAACGCAGAGGAAACCTACCACTTGAAAGAGACCTACAAACCAACCACTTTGTAGTCTTTATCTCCATCGGGCTACAATGAAACTATACTGCAGCTTAAACTAATGAAAACCAAATGAACCCGATTGTATTGTGGTGAGAAAAATATCAACGAAGAATAGTAGCATGCCTAAAACTACTTTGAGTAAAGTTCATCTTGTTGGTCAATCAAATGTAGAACATTTATAGCACATCTACAACCATACCCTTCCATGTGTACAAACTAATTTTGAATATTTAACACCTGGGTTAAAGTTGAGTATGATATGATACATGGTAACAAACATTATCGTTTAAGTTCTGGTGGTTCTAGTGGCACCAAAATTACTACAAGAGCGTTAGAATTCCACTACATTGCATTTCGAACTATCCTCTATTCAGTGTTTTCAGCTTTTTTGATTTTAAGTGATATATGTTTATAATTTAATAAAGTCAGGACATATAGTCACAAGATTTTTATATTATAAACAAACGCTTGTTTTTGTTCAATTCTTACAAACAATAGAAATATTCAAATAGTGCATAAAGTAACTATTTCTTTTTTCCGAAAATACAACATTTAGCCTTTGAGTTGTAAATGTCTCCACTGAATTCTCCTCAAAAAATATTTTGCTTAAATCCTAGTTTACTGTTCGATTCAATTTTTCAGAAGCCTTCAAATTGTTTTGGAAAAGATTATGCACGAAAGAGAAATCGACGAAAAACCAGCGTCAGTTTATCTCATTAGTTCAAGCAATAGATCACGTGATTGTAGACCCTGAAAATGTTAAATTAAAAGTTTGATTATAGTGGAACATTTAAGTCAACAAATGATTCGAATGTACGAAAATCTCAGGCAAAGATAAATCTTTGGTAACGCATTTGCCTTTTAATGTTCTATTGCTAACAAAGAGGCCAATGGCAATACCTGAAGATTTTATATTCTAATTGATTAAAAAACGTATCCAATAAATGTATGTTTTAAAAATTATTTTAACACTTTCCATAGGCGGATCAAACGGGAGATCAGGGGGGTCCGGACCCACCCTAGAATTTCCAAAGTGTACCTGTCCATAAGTGTATTTCTTGACTGTAAGTCATTTTAAGTAGCATGAAGCAATTTTTCTCGGAGCATAACATATATTTAATGGTTATGTATTTTTATTATTAATATGTTACATTATTCTACAAAATGTGTAAAATGTGGTTGTGGTTAGAAAGTTTGGACCCGCTAGAAAAAAACCAGGATCCGCCCCTGCTTTCTAGTGAGTTATAAGTATATGATCTTTAGAGCGCGTGCTTAACATTATTTTACAATGAAAAACAGTTATGGAACGCCATAGCTGTCTGATGTCTTATCATGTCTACGCTCTGTCTTATTATGTCCAAATATGGTGCTGACTTGTCGAAACGATGCCTTATTATGTCAAAACGTAATTTTGTTATGATCAAATGTAGTGTTGACTTGTTTAAAAGTCATGCTGACTATAACGATGTATTATTATGTCAAATAGTAGTGTTTTATGTCTATATGTGATGTTAGTATTAACAATGTTTTATCTTAAATAAATTATAGGCACGAGTTTTGATAGGGATAGAGATAAATTACATTATCGTGTTCAGCAAATCGTTTTGTAAAGATAGTTCAACAAAATATGATTTATCTTGTAATATATTTTGCATTATTGAAATCAAAATAACTTGCAATTGTCTACGTATTCTCGCATGAAATAAGATAAGCCTACGTTTTAAGCCCTAATTTAATCACTGATTCTAAAGCACTCGTATTTTATCTCTATCCCTATCAAAACTCGTGCCTATAATTTATTTAACAGTTAGAGTATCATTCTTTAGTCAGGATGTTTAGTTGTTTGTTATATGTTACATTCAAATAGTTTGTGATAGGAAATCCCTTTTCTAAAAAATATGAAAACATACAGAATAACAAGAGAAACAGTATTTGAATTCTCGAAAATCTGAAGTCTTCTTTGTAAAAGTTAACAATTCACTAGTTTTGTTTTACTTAAATTGCACGAATGGAGTGTAAGGTGACACAATTCTGCCGTCAGATAAACACATAAGTAACTAATAAATGTTGATAACAAGGTATGTAACTAATTATCACTTTAGTTAAGTGGTTGAAAATTTATGTAACTAGATAACTACAAACAAGTCAACAAAATTTTGAATAAGTAATGACTAGATATTTCTGGAACACACTAGGCTTGTCTACTGTTATATGGTTTTATTTTAGTTACTTTAATAGAACATTGTGATACAATCTTGAATGTACTACAGGTTTAAGTTATGTAACTACATTTGTTGTTTTATCTTGACATTTCTATAATTTTCTCGATTGTTAAAAATGTACATAAAGATCATTGGTCCTGAGTTAGATTGAGTCACTAAGTGCTGTCATTACACTACAGCCATTAAAGTTTAAAAAAATCATTCTATCACTTGAATACTACTTTTTAGGGTGTTTATTAATATTATCAGACTTGTCACAATATTGTTGAATGTTGATCTCTTGGAAAAATGAAAATGGTTCGCGTAATTATTGTAATTGAGAGGTATTATTGTAGTTTTATATGTAAAACACAAGTACATTGAATTGTAAAACAAATTACACAACAATGTAACTTGTATTCTTGCAGTTTAACTTAGTTATAAATAGTTTAGATGACCAAACTGAAGTATGTAACGTACGAGCCAATTTTGCTAACGTACGGGACAACAATTATATCCTTTATTGGTTGTTTTGTGGTGGTTCACATTCACACAAAGTTTCGTAATAACATTAAGATGGTATCTAACTATTTTAAACAGTTTCATTCTATATTTAACTTATTTATATCGTTCTGGAACAGTTGATATGAATGATTTTTTAAAAACATAAAAAACTAATGAAAGTAGCGTATTCAATAATTATGTTTTTCTGAAAATATCTGGCATACTCTTCAGTCTTTTTCATTTATTCCGAAACATAATACCTTATAGAATGCAACCGTATTGAATTTCTCAACAGTTTGACCATTACAACATTTAAATAAGTGAAATTTACAGCACATGTTCTATTTTCAAAAGCACATTTAATAATGCTAGGTGCGACCTTTCACCAGCCTATATCTAAAAAAGTATACTAGCCCAGCTGAAAAGATTTTATACTACGTACAGAACATGTCTACAATGCCTATAATTGCTTTAAGGACTATGAAAAGTTGAAATTACAGAAAGGTACCTTTAAGTACCGACCCCCAAAAAGTTGGTTAGGGTAAATGCAGCGCTAAAAATATCATAATGTTTAATTATCCCTCTTGCCTGAAATCTTTTGGACCAGGCAATAGTATCGTAGGTACTTCACATCACCTGTGAATACAGAAATAAATACGTTATTTTCTGTGCAAGTTTCCTTTTATTCTAGCGAAAAATTTCAGAATACATATGCAGATATTGAATGCACTAATATTACTCTAGATGCACTGAGGCTTACATTTTCTATATCTGTGACTGAATTTACAAATATGAACAAACAAACAAGTGGGCTCTGTAATCAAAATTTGGGCGTCCATTTTGTGTGTATTAAAAACTTATTCTTTACACATCTTTGCGGAAGTCAGGGGCTAATCACAAAAACGTGTGTACATACGCGAACTGAGCTTCTTTCTAAAGATTGCCAGATTTCGATGAAATGTCTTAAGAATGGTTTATTTTTTATGACGTTATTACTATATATGTCTGTAGATTTGATGATTTATTGTTTTAAGGTATTTATTTGACGCCACGTGGGAACTTTTTTGTGCCTAATTACTTTATTTTGACATCCATCGGTTCCGTCTTATATTGGTCGATGTTTTGTTAGCAGATGACCATTTATTGTGTCATACCATCTTTGTTTAAATTGGCCGTGTATTGAAAGATCAAGAGTATGGTGGCTCGGTATAGCCCTCGTGCATTTTCTTCGAGAACTTCTAATCTCCGTTTGTGAAATTGTTCGTTAAAGTTCGTGGAACATATTGTATTCTTTAAATGTTTTGTTGTTTATAATGTATTGTTGACTACAAATCATGTGACCAAAATTTTAGGGCTTCACCACTTGTCGTTGACTTAAGGCAGATCGTATTGTACGTAGCAAAGATTTTAAGTTTCGAGTGCGTCTTTAAAATTCTCTCATCGTAAAACGTAAGTTCAACGTACGTAAGTAATTTCGGAAAGATTCGTAAGATTCTTATGAAACAGTCCCAGTCCTTTATCAGCCCTGCGTTCAGTTAGAATTTAACGTTAGTCAATCACCGTTACTGTTATGAACGGTTAATTGAACGATCCGTTGAAGCGCGAACGTTTAAAAATAGCGGACAAGAGAATCTTTACTTCAATTTATTAGAAGATTTCGGAGAGGAGGAATTGTTTTCTTGTTTACTTGTTTTTTGTAAATTTATTGATCTAAATCAACGAGAGTAACAATGCCGACTTCGTTGTAATGGCAGTTACTAATTTGCACAATATACTGGAACTATTTTGTTTCAGGTTGTTTCATACTCGCGTACTATATACTTAAACCGTTAGCTGTTTGCCTGAAACGTTTTCCGCTAACAGGCCGTTCAATAATGACATTAGTGAATATTACTTATTTTAAGTGTGTACCTTTCATTACCTGTGTCCATTATTGGACACCGTACTTTTTGTTTGTACTACTTCTTTTGTGTAAAGTTGTATTTTGGACATGTTGAAAATTATGAATTTTAGTATATAGAGATATTTTATTATACTGCTTTTAGACAATGTATAAATTAATTTGTATTTTTAACTCTTAGTGCATCTGTACGGGAATGTACACAATCTGATTGGAAGATTTTATTTTAACTGTTTTCACTAAACTTCATGCAAACTTGCACAAAAGTTTACATGTTTAAACTCACTTTTTTCATAAAAAATAAATATTACTAAACTTCTTTTTTGATATTTTTCTATTAAACTTATTTATTTATTTCATTAGGATTAAAATGAAAACTGAAATTTATGAAAATTATTTGTAAATTTCAATTATTGCAACCACACCTATTTTAAAGTCATAAAGGACATTCGTAAATTACATAGTCCTTAAAACTCATATTTGATTACATGAAAAAAATGGAAAAAAATAAATATGCCCGTATGTCCACATCAATTAGGATTGAGTCATATACTTCACATTAAATTCGAATTAAAATATACCATGATCAGTCATCCAACATATATAATACAAGAACAATACATGTAGCTCCTAACATTTAACCCACATGCGGAAACTTGTAAATGGGGGAAAAGTTTTGGGGATGTTGGTATATAATATTATGTACAAAATGCATTATGAGAATATTTTATTATGTTGGTTAGTTACTTTCAAGTTATCAATTTGCTTTCAAAACTTTACAACATAATACACAAACTAACTGAGATAAAACATGGCATCATAGTGATTCTTTTCAATGGAGGAAATAATAAACAAACCAACCCGAATAGCAACAGAACTATTTCTCTATGTTCAATAATCCCATCTTAAAATAATTAAATATTACTTTTATCATGTATTTAAGATAATTAAAACACCAAACTAAATACTGCAAAGGGTGGGTCTAAACATTTATGCTTTATTATGTCGTTCTTTATGCTTTGCAGGTGTATTTTTGATAATATTGAACAACGATCACCTTTAAATGGCTGTTTCCTTGATGCGAAACAAGCTTTCGATAGAGCATGGATGAGCTCGATTCTTGCTCAAGTGTTCAAATACAGTGTTGATCAGTATTGTTACCTTTAAATCCATATAATCATTCTTAGTGAACTGTTCTAGCTGTTTTAGATCCAACAAATGTAAATCGAACTGGCTCCCAAAGTAGGGAATACTTCAGGTTCGGGAAGCAAGGGGGGTTCCTACAGTTCTTTTTGACGATTATAATCTTATGATAAACTTAATTTATACTCATTAAAAGATTGTTTCCATTGTACTTAATATCAACAGTGATGATATGAATATGTTCCAGGGTTCTGAGTGCTATATAAATGCAATTTTACTGCGGCCATATAGTAGAGATTTTGTCGAAAAAAAACTGTAAAAGTGCTATATATTAAAGTAAGTATTATCTTATGATGAACATAGTTTATCTTTATTGAAAGGTTGCTTTCATTGACTTTACTATCAATAGTGAAGATATGAAAGGTTTTCAAAGTTCTGCGTGCTATATAAATGCAATATTACTGCGGCCATATAGTAGAGATTTTATCGAAAAAACTGAACAATTGTTATATATTGAAGCAATTATAATCTCATGATTAACACAATTTATATTTATTAAAAGGTTGTTTCCATTGACTTTACTATCAACAGTGATGATATGAATAGTTTCCAAAGTTCTGAGTGCTATATAAAAGAAATTACACTGCGGCCATATAGCAGAGATTTTGTCGAATAAGTGAAAAATCATGAAATATTGAAGTAATTACAATCTTATGATAAACATAATTTAAATTCATTAAAATGATGTTTCAATTGAATTAACTATCAACAGTTATGATACATATATATAGTTTCCAGAGTTTAGAGTGCTATATAAATGTCGAAAAACTGAAAAAATCGTGATATGTTGAACCAATTATAATCTTATGGTAAACATATTTTATGTTTATTAAAAGGTTGTTTCCATTGACGTTTATATCAACACTGATGATATGAAATATTTCCAGAGTTTTGAGTGCTGTATAAATGCAATTTTACCGCAGCCGTATAGTAGAGAGTTTGTCGAATAAAAACCCTGAAAATTGTTATATATTGAAGCAATTATAATCTTATGATAAACATAATTTATACTCATTAAAAGACTGTCTCCAATGACTTTACTATCAACAGTGATGATATGAACAGTTTTCAGAGTTATTAGTGCTATATAAATGCAATTACGCTGCGGCCATATAGTAGAGATTTTGTTGGAAAAAACTGAAAAAATCGTGATATATTGAACCAATTATAATCTTATGATAAATATAATTTATATTCATTTAAAGGTTGTTTCCATTGACTTTACTATTATCGGTGATGATATAAATAGTTTTCAAAGTTCTGCGTGCTATATAAATGCAATTTTGCTGCGGCCATACAGTATAAATTTTGTCGAAAACTTAAAAGTCGTGTATACTCAACCAATTATAATCTTATGATAAACATATTTTATGTTTATTAAAAGATTGTTTCTATTGACGTTTATATCAACACTGATGATATGAAATATTTCTAGAGTTTTGAGTGCTGTATAAATGCAATTTTACCGCAGCCATATAGTAGAGATTTTGTCGGAAAAAAACCCTGAAAATTGTTATATATTGAAGCAATTATAATCTTATGATAAACATAATTTATATTCATTTAAAGGTTGTTTCCATTGACTTTACTATTATCGGTGATGATATAAATAGTTTTCAAAGTTCTGCGTGCTATTTAAATGCAATTTCGCTGCGGCCATATAGTACAGAGTTTGTCGAAAAACTTAAAAATCATGATGCATCGAAGCTTTATAATCTATATATACATTTAAATATCATTTCCATGAACTTTACTACAGTTGAGTTCACACTAAAGTTTACACCCTAGTGCACTTGGAGTGCACTTCATCCACACCTGAAGTGCACTTGAAGTGCACTTTGAGGTGCAGTTTAGTTTAGCCAATTTATTGAAGCTAGAAAAAATACTTGTTGGTTGATTGAAGACAATATTGAATTAATATTTAGGTTTATAAAACCTGGTAAACAGTTAAAAGATGATTAAATAAAGCAAATTATTGACTACATGTAATTTTTATTTTATGGAGTTCAGAATACTTATCCATATTGAAATATTTATTGATTGATAATCATAACACAGCTATGATGAAATCATTCTTAAACAGCCATATTTATGGCCCCTCTTTCCTGTTGTTGATATCCCCTGGGGATAATGACCAAAGATAGCTATCAGAGATTAACAATTGTCTAATTGTTATCAAATCTTCATCTCATATGGTGAGCAGACAGTATTTTGTTTATTATGAATATTTGATGATTCATTCTCATTGATACTGAGAATTGTAGAAGTAGTGTAAATCAGTACTAGAAGTTGAACCAATTTAGATAATGTTTTTTACCGGGAAAATTGTACATGTGACTTGGAAATACTACACAGATTAAAGAAGAAGAAGAAAGAAACAAATTGTAACAAATAATCAGTTTATTTACAACTTGAAATCAAATTATTAAATCATAAAACAGTAAATGTTATATATAATCAGTTTATTAACAACCTGAAGTCAGATTTAATAAAAACAGTTATTTCAAATTCTCATTAGGCTATTTACAACATCGGATCAACTTCAGATAATTGTAGATAATTATTATAAATGATGCACTAAGATTTATTTATCAATTATTTACAACTCTCTTTACCTATTGTTCATGCATTACGATACATTTATTGTTCATATTGCTTTAAAAGCATGTCAAAAATTCAAGTTTCCATGTCAATTTTACATATAATTTTTCACACTTGAATTTATATTTGTACATAGTACTGAATACTTGAAACAGCACAACAAATTGTGTTATTTTTTAAAGAAAGCTGTTTATTATTTTATTTTACATATGATGTAACTAGTAGATGTCTAGATCATATCTATTTTATGTGTGCATCAACTCAGATGCCCTGCTGAGAATGGTATCCTTAATTGGCATACTGTTTATATCAGGGGGCTATAAAATCATAGCACAAATATACATGTACATGTGTATAATGTATATCAATGCAGATGTTATCTGATAAAGTCAATGATAAACTAAATGGATCCAAAACTCTGGCGCATTGTCTTACATTTATTTTATGCATTGTAAGTACAAACTGAAGATTTCTTTTTGGATGTCTTTTTTATTAGTTTCTTGATGCTTGTTGACTGATTATGGAGTTTGTTCTCTGATGTCATCATACTGCCAAATGTTAAATAATAATAACCCCAAAAAATAATATTTTAAATACAAAGATTATTCAATGTTGAATATAAGTAATTGAATATCAAATTTAAAAAGCATAGTGCATTCAGAGACATAGATAACATTTATCTAATTCCCTGGTACATTGTATATTTTAATTTCACCAATAAAAAGTAAGCTTAAATTCTGTCAGGTACAAAGTAAAAGCACATAGAGATAAACTCATTGTCACATATAAACTACTTTTGAGTTCATTATTAACACTAATTAAATATTTCCTTACCTGACAAAGACTGTTGTCTGGCTGTCATTTTTTGTTGAAATATCCGAATGATAAGAAATTATATCGACAATTATAGGGGTATGTTATGCGTTTAAAAATTTCTTAAGAATATATAATAAGTGTCCCTGAATTGTGTCACAATTGAAATTGAATATGATGTATGAATTAATGTAAAATCAACATATAATAAAACATCTCAAAATTAATTGCAATATAATCACAGTTAATCTTTAATATTGTAAAGATCAAGAACCAACTGAAGTTTTAAGACATCAGGTGTTATAAACATTAATGTGTAACCAATTTGCAGTCTTATCTTTATTAAACAATTATAATTGTTCAACTTGATTTTAATTGACTTAACTTTCTTTTGTGTTCTTTATCATTCAAAGTCATGAAAATTACTATGTCATACATGTATTAATGATAATCATTTCCTCATGAATGCATAAATCTTGGAATTTGAACAGTGTTTTAACTTAATAGTTCTTGTGACTTCAAATTATTCTAAAAGTTCATTTTCAATTAAAATTTGTAAACAATTTGCTTGATTATAAATTTTTAACTTTCTATCATGTTATAGAAACATACAGATAAAATCAATAATGTCATCAATCTATAAACAAGTCTTCAAACTTCAATATATTGGCTAAACAAAACTGCACTAAACTGCACCTCAAAGTGCACTTCAAGTGCACTTCAGGTGTGGACAAAGTGCACACGAAGTGCACTTTGTGTAAACTTTAGTGTGAACTCAACGGTATCAACAGTAATGACCTAAAAAGCTTTCAAAGATCTGAGTGTAATACAAGTACAATATTGATGCGGCCATATAGCAGAAATTTCGTCGAGATTCGTAAAAGTAGTGATATTTTGAAGCATTATTTAAGATAAACATGATTTATGTATGTATAAATGTTGTTTCCATGGACTTTACTATTATAAGTGAAGATATGAGAGGTTCCAAACTTCTGAGTGCTATATTGATGTAATTGACTGCGGCCATATAGTAGAGATTTTGTCGAGAAAAATGAAAAACAAATCATCACATTTTTAAACATAATTATCCTTACTTTCTGATTATTATACACATATTTCGATTCATTATTAGAAATGTTAAATATATTTTATATATTCAGTATATACTTATTTTTAATTAATGCGCTCGTGTCGGACGATAATGTAGATATATAAATAAATGTTTTCTTTCTGCTGCCAGTTTGTATTTTGTCGAGAAACGACGTTCCAAAGTATAGTGTCGCAGATTCGCGTCGTGCCTGAAACATTATATGGTTAAACGCCACTAAATACATTCGGAATATCGTCACGAACTCTTTAGGAGTCGGCTTATACCAACTCTTTGCAAGAAATGCATACCGGGACAAAGGTCAGTTAGACCGTTTGTGTACAGATTGTCGCTAACAAGCGTTACTGATTAACTGAACACGCGGCCGCAATTCAAATTTAAGATTTCTCGCTATAAACGGAATGGGCGTGGATTAAGCTAACTCCTCTCTTAGCGGTTGACAAATAGCGCAGTAACAGGGATACGATGGGCACGTTCCGCAAGGAAATCGCTAGCTAGCGATTCGTCCTCTGGTACCTTTCTTGCACCAAAAGTATTTACCATGTGACACTAAATCGAGGGTACCAGGGGACGAATCGCTAGCTAACGATTTCCTTGCGGAACGTGCTCGATATCAACAACCAGGAAGTTCTACTACGCGGAGTCAAGGATAATAAGTTGGGGTCTCTCTGGACCACAGTGCTTGAAGAAATGGTCTTGAAACCATATTTCACCAAGGGTGTCCTCCATCCACGCCCGTTCCTGGTAAGTGTAAACACTTCCTGGTACACCATCATTGGTGTTATAGGCAAGTAGACTTTTATACGTCTTGCCTTTGACGATGACCAGGGGAGGAATCTCACCACCTCCAGCATTCACACAAGCCAGTACCGAGACATTCTCCCTGTTGTTCCCCACCCTGCCAGGAATAGTTTTAGCTCCTGTAGGGGCTAGCACCCTAGCTGGCTTATAGAGCAACGGAACACTCGTCTCGTCTATGTTCCAAATTCTCATAGGTTTATCATGTAAAGACAATTCGTTATATAAAGTACACAGATCATTAAAATAATTGTTTGTGATAGTTTCATTCAGCATTCTTGCTCTGCAAGTTGACAATGACTGAGGTGTCCTCAGTGTAACGTCTGGGTGTCTCCTCAGGAAACCAGCAAGCCAATCTTTACCAGGAACCCCGTTGCGGAAGGGAGACCTCATACCAAGGCGGCGCACAATCCTTCCAATCTTAACCTGCAGCATACGTCTTGTAATACCAAATCCCTACAACCAAACAAATGTAAGTACTGGAAAGATGATTAATTGAGGATAGCATGAAAAAAATACTACATCCGCCAAAATATTCAAGATTGATAAATAATGTTTCTACCGTTACATAAGCTACGAAGTAATCATGAATAGTGTTCTCAACTGTCAAAACATGACTAATTTCACAGTGAAAGCGTTTGTTAAAATTATTGTAGTAATACACCCATGAGTTTCTGAAAGTGTGTATTATGATTGAGTAAAGCTTCTTATGTCGTAAGATAAGTTTTAGTCTAGATATCTTTTATAAAAAATTAGGACGCTAGTACAAAAACAACGCATTTAGTCACCCTGAAATTATTCAAGCTTTGACAGTTGAGAAGAAACGGACAATACTAGTCATATTTTAAATATTGGTCTTATATATATAGACAAATATCTATACATAATTTTAAAATTATATATATATGTACATGTATATATACATATGTAATTTTATAATTATGTATAGATATTTGTCTATATATATAAGACCAATATTTAAAATATGACTAGTAGTTAAAATTATGTATAGATATTTGTCTGTATATATAAGACCAATATTTAAAATATGACTAGTATTTAAAATTATGTATAGATATTTGTCTACATGTTTCGAGTTTGATCCCCGTCACCGGGACTTCACTATTCTTCCTCCAACTACTTTGGTGTCGTGAACTCGTGTAAGACTACCGTTCAAATCCTATAGTTAAGGTGAAGCGAATGCTAGGTTGGTCAAAAGTACCGAAAAGTTGTCAGGAAAATTTATTTAAAAAGGAACGAGGTAAGCAACATGGCTGTATAAATAGTGTATGTTTAAAATCATTTTCATATCACTTCCATATATCAGTTAAGCAACATTAAAATAGTGTCTGACAAGCAACAAAGAGGTCATGAGTTCGATTCCAGCAAAGGACTCTTCACACTTCCTTTCATAAAAAAATGAAATGAACAAAAATAAATCCACACCATGGTAGCTGCCCTTTTTATCTCTGAAACAAGTTCATTTTCCACATCTTCAGGTATGACTATAGGTTTTCCAGCTTGAGCCAGTTCATCTACTTTTCCACTGGCACGATTCTGTAATGTCATCACAGGAACACCATACTTGGCATATGCCTTTCTGTAAGACATACCTTGTCTTACAGCACTGACAGCGTCAAGAATGTCTTTTTGATTATACTTTTTAGGCATAATTAGTCTGCAATTAACACATCAAACACTTCATAGAAAAAATGAGCAATTTAACACGAGAACGTGTTTATTGTTTTCCTTGAAGAATACTGAACCATGTTAACTTACCTGAGTAATTCCTTGACTCAAGAAATATAGATCTAGATCTTTTAAAAATATACTTCAAGAACAAACAAACAAGCACATTTTTATTTTTATTAGATTGTACATGCCTGATTTAATACGATAAAATCGTATTAAAAATTAATTCATATTGACATAATCATTTTAATTATTAGAATAATTCATATACGATTCCTGCAGATGTCAGCATTTCTTTTATACAATCAGTCTTGGAATCATGCAGTTTAAACCCAATGCTTATATTCTGCATCGGACCGGTTCTTTTCGAAAACTTTTCAGGCACTGACTTGGCTCTAACATAACATAAGTCTTAAAAAAATTCTTTATCAAACAGCGTCTTCACTATATGGGCATCTTCCCGTCTTAAATTTGCAACTTTTCTAGCTGAATTGAAAGACCGGTCGTCGTAAATAGCTATGGCATTAACATCATACGGACTGTTCTCTGGCCTGCAGTAGTATACAGGTCCAATAGACATTTCCTTAGAACCGTAGTGGTGCATGCCAACAGCATACAAGTGACGGATGATTACGTTTTTCATTCTGAAATAAAACCAATGTGGACCTTAATGGTGGAGATATATACTGTACGAAATTACCCTCATACAAATTTAGCTATCAATACTTAGGCGGGTAATTCCGTACACTTTTGTTTCCAGTATTTTTTTTGTGTGTGTGACTAAATTTGTAAATATTCTGTTGAAAAAGCTAAATAGATGTCTTTTATTCAATATTTAAAAACATAACACTGTTTTTAAGACTCTGTCAAGAAAGATAATCCCTTTACCTTTAGACCACTATTTTTTGCGTTGGTTGTAGTTCTTTGTTGAAGACGGCGGTATTTTTAATTTTGGCGCCAAACGGATATTTCGACCAATCAAAATGTAACGCTGACGTCATATCCAGTCGATATCATTGAACGCTTGTAAACTAACACGATTGATGGGATATTTTTAGCTATACGGATTATGTTTACGGGAATCACGCTTTTAACAGCAGGTTGAGTTTATCAGGTGTACGAAATTAGACGAATGTACGGAATTAGACGCATCGGATACATATTAAGAAGCATTTTGCATCACACTCGCCATCTGACCGGGAAGAAAGACTGCATATAAGGTAAATTATTGATATATTTTAAAACCTTTAAAATACCTAGAGTGGGTGGACCAGTGCTCGGCGTAAATTTATCTTTGCCTAAAACATATCTTTGCAAAGTTTAAACTTATCTTTTATTCTTGCAGTTTAAATTGAAGAACGATCCCAGAAAGAAATTCCATTGTAAAGAAAATTGAAAATAAGTCGTCAAATTTTCCGAAAATGAGCTAAAAATAGACACTGTATTTTTGGACTATAGTTCCGATGACCGGTACCAATGCTCGGCGCACGCAACACGTGCGTACGAACTATTTTTTAAGAATCGATCATCATTTTCTGAAAATGCATGCAATTTTGAATAAATACGTAGAAAATTAAAAAAATATATTCTAAATTAAGCTACGTTTCAATCTCATTTAAAATACGTGTTTACACACTTGTAAACTCTTCAATATATGAATGAAAACATTGTATAATAATAAAAAATTATTGATATCAAGAGCAATACTTGATCACATTTATGATATATATGATTCTCTACTTCTTTGTAGTCTATGACTACGAAAATACAAAAAAATATGTAATTACATATTTTCTTCTCTTCAATATATCTGTAGGAAATGCATAAACAAACTGAAGTGCAGACAAGACTGATATCAACACATGTTTGTTTACCAGAAGGGAAGCATTAAATTTTGAACATATCTATGTATGGAATAATTTATCACATATAATAAAAAGTATGATATTATTATTGTGTTGTTGTAATATTTCCCCTGGGACTTATTTCACATCCATAATAGAGGGTAATGATGAGTGGTATCTGTGGTCATTAAAAAATGACCATTTTAAAGTCAAATGCTAATATAATATGATATAATTATAAATTGAATAGTATTATGTAAGTTAAGATGATATTCACGACAAAAAAATAGATTAAAAAAATTGAAATCGTTGTTCTAATCCAAGAACGACTACTCTAGTATGAATTACGGTAACGTGAACATAGCCAATGATAATATCGGCTGTTGTTGACATGGGTGAGTTAAATGCGTCTTTCACGAACTTTTCAGCCAAAATATCACAAGAAACTATTACGTTTAATGGAAGAATGTTTTTGTTGAATAATTAAACCATTTTTATTCGATTATCTTTAGTTTACTTGAAGAAAAATAAGTTTAAACTACTATGAAAAGAGTTTCAACAAGAGTTGTCCTCCATAACAACTGCAACCGGTGACGTCACGTGATCAAACCGGAAGTTGACATTATCTCAGAAATTTAGGTCAGATGACAACAAATTGAATTTAGCAGGTTTAATTTAGGTCAGACGTCGATATTTTTTATAATACCGCGAAAAATACGCGATACGCCGAGCACTGGTATACGCCGAGCACTGGTCCACCCACTCTAATTATTGAACCCGATCAAAATGTGTTCAAGCGTTCATTGTTTTGTAGATTGCAGTAATCTGATTGATTAAATTATTAAGGACTATGTAAAAGTTGACATTACAGAAAGGAACCTTTAAGTACCGGCCCTCAAAAAGTTGGTTAGGGTAAATGCGGTGCTAAAAATATCATAATGTTTAATCATCCCTTTTGCCTGAAATCTTTTTACCAGGCAATATTATCGTAGGTACTTCACATCACCTGTGAATACAGAAATAAATATGTTATTTTCTGTGCAAGTTTCCTTTTATTCTAGCGAACAATTTCAGAATACATATGCAGATATTGAATGCACTAATATTACTCTAGATGCACTGAGGCTTACATTTTCTATATCTGTGACTGAATTTACAAATATGAACAAACAAACAAGTGGGCTCTGTAATCAAAATTTGGGCGTCCATTTTGTGTGTATTAAAAACTTATTCTTTACACATCTTTGCGGAAGTCAGGGGCTAATCACAAAAACGTGTGTACATACGCGAACCGAACTTCTATCTAAAGATTGCAAGATTTCGATGAAATGTCTTAAGAATGGTTTATTTTTTATGAAGTTATTACTATATATGTCTGTAGATTTGATGATTTATTGTTTTAAGGTATTTATTTGACACCACGTGGGAACTTTTTTGTGCCTAATTACTTTATTTTGACATCCATCGGTTCCGTCTTAAATTGGTCGATGTTTTGTTAGCAGATGACCATTTATTGAACTTTGTTTAAATTGGCCGTGTATTGAAAAATCAAGAGTATGGTGGCTCGGTATAGCCCTCGTGCATTTTCTTTGAGAACTTCTAATCTCCGTTTGTGAAATTGTTCGTTAAAGTTTGTGGAACATATTGTATTCTTTAAATGTTTTGTAGTTTATAATGTATGCCTATTGTTGACAACAAATCATGTGACCAAAATTTGAGGGCTTCACCACTTGTCGTTGACTTAAGTCAGATCGTATTGTAGTAAAGATTTTAAGTTTCGAGTGCGTCTTTGAAATTCTCTCATCGTAAACGTAAGTTCAACGTAAGTCAGTAATTTCGGAAATTTCGCTATCTTACGTAAGATTCTTATGAAACAGTCCCAGTTCTTTATCAGCTTTGCGTTCAGTAAGCATTTAACGTTAGTCAATCACCGTTACCGTTATGAACGGTTAATTGAACGGTCCGTTGAAGCGCGAACGTTTAAAGATGGCGAACAAGAGAGTCTTTACTTCAATTTTTTAGAAGAATTCGGAGAGGAGGAATTGTTTTCTTGTTTACTTGTTTTTTTGTAAATATATTAATCTAAATCAACGGGAGTAACACCGCCGACTTCGTTGTAATGGCAGTTACTAATTTGCACAATATACTGGAACTATTTTGTTTCCGGTTGTTTCATACTCGCGTACTAAATACTTAAACCGTTAGCTGTTTGCCTGAAACGTTTTCCGCTAACAGGCCGTTCAATAATGATATTAGTGAATTATACTTATTTTAAGTGTGTACCTTTCATTACCTGTGTCCATTAATGGACACCGTACTTTTTGTTTGTACTACATTTTTGTGTAAAGTTGTAGTTTGGACATGTTGAAAATTATGAATTTTAGTATATAGAGATATTTTATTATACTGATTTCAGACAATGTATAAATTAATTTGTATTTTTAACTCTTAGTGCATCTGTACGGGGGTGTACACAATCTGATTGGAAGATTTTATTTTAACTGTTTTCACTGTACTTCATGTAAACTTGCACAAAAGTTTACATGTTTAAAATCCCTTTTTTCATAAAACATAAATATTACTAAACCACTTTTTTGATATTTTTCTATTAAACTTACTTATTTATTTCATTAGGATTAAAATGAAAACTGAAAGTTATGAAAATTATTTGTAAATTTCAATTATTGCAACCACACCTATTTTAAAGTCATGAAGGACATTCGTACATTACATAGTCCTTAAATTCACTGTAGGAAGAAAAAAATTTTTGTCTAGGCGCGCCACTGTCATTTTGTTTGTTAGGGCGATCAGTCGAAAATTTTTGTTACAATATTGTTTTTGAAATTCCCACCCTTTAAGAAAATAAATTAAATTTATAGCTATATTTACATGCACATTTGAATTGCTGAGTTGATGTTTCCATGCTAAGTAATGGAGAATATTTATAAACTTATAAAGTTGTTTTGGTTATATTATGTTTGTTTATTGTTTTGTGCTAGCTTTGTTTATTATGTGTTTTATAATGCCCTGCATTATTATAATTATTAGTTGTAAGTCTAGTACTGTGTCAAAGTGTTGAAAATTAATATTCTTTCGCCCTGTATTGTTATATTTGGACATAATTGTTATTTTCCTCGAATTTATACTGCATTTAAATTGAGGTGACAATTGGCTTATTAAATCCTAATATTTTTTATTCTTGTTGTTTTATTTAATAGTTTTACTTTGAGCTGAAATAATTTTATTATTATCCGTTGACATTTCTTTCAAGCGAAATTTTAGCGGTTTCAGTGTTTAGTGTTTCAATCTAGAATAGTAGAATGGCCCGAACGGCTTACAGTCGTTTCTCCACTGGTAATTTCTCCACTTTTTAGTAGTCATTTCTCCACTTTTATATATAATAGGTTTATATAAGATATAGGTATGTTATTGAATTATATACATGTACATGTTAATTTTGTAAATAATATTCTTTTTTGAACTAAGTAGTATAATTTAGAATGTTTATTTAGATTTATGATAAATAAATTGTATTATTTCAATGAAATTAATTAATATTGGAGTGCAAATTAAAATGTAATTTTGTATGCTATTTAGTATATTTCTTACGATATAACCCAGCAGGCAAACCAATGTTGAAACAACGTTGTTTCAACGTTGAACCACAACGTTGTTTTTATGTTGGATTTATTTTAGGATTTGAAAGTTGTGCCAACGTTGAAATTTCAACGTTGATTCAACGTTGTGTTTTACGTTGATACAATGTTTATTCAACGTTACTTCAACGCTCATTTGGTTGGTGAATCGTTGATATCTGCTTGATATCTGGTTGGAAATTGGTTGTTATTAGGGTAATTTATAGCTGAATCCATGTTGATCTAAGGTTGGTGTTAGTTGAACTATAGTTGAAGAAGGTTGAATAAAAGGTGTATTGAGTCATTCTTGTTTGATCTAGAAATATATTGGATCAGCATATCTGCTGACTGTAAAAACTGTAGCCTCAGGGGACCAATTATCGAAAAAAAAATAGTTATCTCTGTAAATTTTCCACCAACTTAGGATAATGCACAATTTGGTCCATGGAATAGTATTGTTGGTAGTTAACTTTACTGATGTGACCCAGTTTTAACATCCTAGCCTCGTTGTGGAAACCAACAAAAGCAGACGAAAGTTACAAAATGTGCGATCAAACGTAATTGTCAGACAAAATGTGTTATTCTTTTAGATATTGAAGTATTTTTACCCCTATATAGTGCTGAAGGATGACAAAAACTAGTCAACATTATATTCCAGACCTTTGTTTTATATTGTTTGACCGTGTTACGTAAACAAAACCAAAAGTCGGTAATACCCTACCCACTTTCACTTTGCTAAATTGTGCCGTGCTTGCTTTTTGCATGCTATTATTTTTCTAATTTAATCGAATAAAGGTCAAACTGGATTACGTGCCCCTTCCTTTAATGACAAATTTTGAAAAATATGAGACCAGGATTCAAAGTTTTAATTGATACAAGTGTAATTACTGTTTAAAGAGGGAACTACGATTTTCATGAAGAGGAAAAAAATGGCTGCCGCTTATTTAAACATAGGTGCTGATAATTTGGTCCTGTTAATATGTGTTATGCTAGATTAATTTTTAAATCATACATGTTATGTATGTATGACAGTTTTGTTCAAGGTAATAAGAAGTATTAAATTAAAATTAATGAATAGATGTTGAGATTTTCAGCAATATGCAAAATTTTCGATAAATGGTTCCAAATATGTTCTGAAAACACTAATCAAGTGTACCTAAACAACATGGCCGCCAGACAAAGAGTTAGGTCATTGCAAAATATTTGCAGTTGAATCACAATGACGAAAGTTAAGGCAATAAAATCAAACAGAAAGTTTATCAAAATTCGCTCTTTAAAAGTTGCTCATATTCAATTTGTTATCAAATCTTTCGATAATTGGTACCCCGAGGCTATAACATGGACGAATAAAAAACATGAGAAAAGATCCGATTAGTTTAGAATTTAATTACTATTGCATAATGGGTCATTGAACCATACAAAATAACAAACGCTTAAAAAGTTATTAATGTTTCTTTTTATTTTAGGATTGAAATCATAGAAACTGACTTTCATGGAAAAATAAATGTCATTTCGCTGGTATCTAATTTCAGCATAAACGTCTTTGGCGCTTATGCAAATTAGATATCATTAAAATGACATTTATTTTTCAATGAAAGTCAGTTTCTATGATTTCAATCCAAAAATAAAACCAATATTAAAAACAGTTAAGGTACCTGAACACTTTCCTCCCCAAAAAATGAAAGTTGACCGATTTGAATGAAATTTTGTGTACTGGACGTTCGAATATTGTAGTTAAGTATTCCGTCATTGTAACGACGTCATGACGTCATTCTTCTTGGTTTAGGGGCCGTATGTGTAACACGTGCATTTTGCCGCTTAGAATCCTTTATACGTTGATAATTATGTGATTTTGCATATTTTTATCATATATGATTAAACATTTAGGTCAGCAATGCTTTGCCCAAGCGACTGAAGTAAAAATATAAGAAAAACGTCCAGTAGTTACCTTGTCTCACTTCTTTTCTATCAGAAACCATCAACATTGACAAGTCAAAAACACTAGAGAAAACGTTGTATTTTCCCATTTAGCTTGAAAACGAGTTCGGTGAGGGTATCATTTTATTTCATTTTTCGATATAAAATTACAAAAGAAATGATTTAATGAAAAAAAATCGATATGATTAACGGTCGGAAAACGTCGAAAAAAAACTTCTAAAGTTTTATTTTTTGTAGTTTTTATACGCCCGTTTTGAAAAAACGGTCGTATTATGTTATGCTGTTGTCCGTCTGTCCGTCCATGGACAATTGCTTGTCCGGATGATAACTCAAGAAAGGATGTACCTAGGTTCCTCAAATTTTATGTGTGGATAGCCCTTGGGTGGAGGAGGTTCCCTATTGATTTTGAGACCCCAGGATTAAAGGCCAAGGTCAATGGGACTTAAAATAGGTAAAACTTGTCCTGACAATAACTTAACACCCAATCTACCTAGGTTCACCAAATTTTATGTGAGAGTAGCCCATGTGTCAAGGATGTTCCCAATCGGTTTTGGGGCCCCTGGGTCAAAGGTCAAGGTCACAGGGACATCATATTGAAAAACCTTGTCCGGACCATAACTCAACAACGACTGTACCTAGGTTCACCAAATTTTATGTAATAGTAGCCCATGTATCAAAGATGTGCCCTATAGGTTTATGGGGCCCCAGGTTCAAAGGTCAAGGTCACAGTGGCATAATATGTTAAAACTTTGTCCGGACAATAACTAAACCACCAATGTACCTAGGTTCACCAAATTTTATGTGAGAGTAGCCCATGTGTCAAGAATATGCCCTATTGATTTTGAGGCCCCTGGGTCAAAGGTCAAGGTCACAGTGGCATCATATTGAAAAACATTGTCCGGGTAATAACTCAACAATGACTGTACCTAGGTTCACCAAATTTCATTTGAGAGTAGCCCATGTGTCAAGGATGTGCCTTATCAGTTTTGGGGAAACAGGGTTAAGTTTAAACCTTAAACCAGAAGATAATAAATTACCAAGCTGTGACTTCAAATGTTCAATCAATATGTTAATAAAGTCAAAATGGCAAACAATGAAACACTTGTCTAGACAATAACTGAACGACCAATGTACCTAGGTTCACTAAATTTTATGTGAGGGTAGCCCTTGTGTTAAGGATATGTCCTATTGGTTTTGGGGCTCCTGGGTCAAAGGTCAAGTTCACAGGGGCATCATATTGAAAAACCTTGTTTGGACAATAACTCATCAACGACTGTACCTAGGTTCACAAAATTTTATGTGAAGGTAGCCCTTGTGTCAAGGATGTTCCCAATAGGTTTTAGGGCCCTAAGCCCAAAGGTCAAGGTCACAGAGGCATCATATGGAAAAACTTAGTCCAGACAATATCTGAACCACCAATGTACCTAGGTTCACTAAATTTTATGTGATATTAGCCCATGTGTCAAGGTTATGTCCTACTGGTTTTGGGGCCCCTGGGTCAAAGGATAAGGTCACAGGGGCATCATATTGAAAAACATTGTCAGGGTAATTACTCAACAATGACTGTACCTAGGTTCACCAAATTTCATGTGAGAGTAGCCCATGTGTCAAGGATGTGCCTTATCAGTTTTGGGGAAACAGGGTCCAGTTTAAACCTTCAACCAGAAGATATCAAATTACCACGCAGTGACTTCAAATGTTCAATCAATATGTTAATAAAGTCAAAATGGCAAACAATGAAACACTTGTCCAGACAATAACTGAGCCACCAATGTACCTAGGTTCACCAAATTCTATGTGAGAGTAGCCCTTGTGTCAAGGATATGCCCTTTTAGTTTTGGGGCTCCTGGGTCAAAGGTCAAGGTCACAGGGGCATCATATTGAAAAACCTTGTTCGGACAATAACTCATCAACGACTGTACCTAGGTTCACAAAATTTTATGTGAATGTAGCCCTTGTGTCAAGGATGTTCCCAATAGGTTTTGGGTCCCCAGGCCCAAAGGTCAAGGTCACAGAGGCATCATATGGAAAAACCTAGTCCAGACAATAACTGAACAACCAATGTACCTAGGTTCACCAAATTTTATGTGTGAGTAGCCCATGTGTCATGGTTATGTCCTATTGGTTTTGGGGCCCCTGGATCAAAGGTCAAGGTCACAGGGGCATCACATTGAAAAACATTGTCCGTGTAGTAAATCAACAATGACTGCACCTAAGTTCACCAAATTTCATGTGAGAGTAGCCCATGTGTCAAGAATGTTCCCTTTTGGTTTTGGGGCCCCTGGGTCAAGTTTAAACCATCATCCAGAAGATATCAAATTACCAAGCAGTGACTTCAAATGTTCAATCAATATGTTAATAAAGTCAAAATGGCAAACAATGGAAATAATGCTATATTTAATAAATAACATAAATTTAGTTCACCAAATTTTATGTGAGGGTAGCCCATGTGTCAAGGATGTTCCCAATTGGTTTTGGGTCAAAACTGGGTCAAAGGTCAAGGTCACAGGGGCATCATATGGAAAATCCTTGTCCGGACAATAACTAATCAATGATTGTACCTAGGTTAACCAAATTTTATGTGGATCAGCCCATTTGTCAAGATGTAATGTGTTGATAGCTCTTTGGTATTGGATGTTCTCTTTTGATTTGGAGACCCCAGGGTCAAAAGTCAAGGTCACAGGGACTTAATTTATATTGAAACAGTTTATGGACAGTAACTCAATAATGATTGTACCTAGGTTTACCACATTTTATTTAAGGGTAGCCTAAATGTCTAGCATATGCCCCTTTGGTTTTAGGCCCCTGGGTTAAAGGTCAAAGTCAATAGAAAAATCATGAGGAAAAACCTAGTCCAACAACCAACTTTACCTAAGATCACCAAATTTTATGTATCAATACTCTTTGGGTCAAGGGCAAGAACTTTTGGTTCTGAGGCCCCAGGGTTAAGGTCACTGGAAGTTTGTATGGGAAAACTTTGTGTCGGTGATAACTCAACCATGGCTGTACCTAGGTTCTCAAAATCTTTGCTTTGGATAGCCCTCCAGTTAAGGATGGGACCTATTCTGAGATCCCGGGGTCATTGGTCAAGGTCACAGGGACTTCATATGAGATAGAACACAGCATGGACTGCACACGGGCGTATAATGCCCCGCCCAGCGGAGCTCTTGTTTGCCGTTGAAATTTGACGTCCGAAATTTGAAGTCTATGTCCATGAAAGCAACGTCGAACACATTATATAATATTTTGACTCATCTTGATTGTTAAAAATAATTATGTAATAAAGAATAAAAACTTGATAATAATATAATAATTATTTCATCTTGAAATAGCTTATTTGTTATATTACTATATATATAAAGTACAAATGATATCATGAATATACGGTAAACAACAAAACGGTTGTAAATTTGAAATTGGTGATAAACTATAAAACAGTATACTTTCTTATTCATCTTTTTGTTGTTCGTCAAATTGTAGTTGAAGTATTGATGCTAATTTAGCATATCCTTTTTTCTCTCCTCTATCTCTTATGATAATTTCAAGACCATCTAACCCAGATCTAGAATAGACAGTCCTAAGATGGTCAAGAGAAAGCCCGCTTCTAGCCAACCTGGTTATTTGTGCTCTGGAAATGAGTTTGTTTTCAACAAAATATGAATATGACGGTTTATATGATTTCTCGTCTCTAAGCTCCCGTAATTTGTTTTGAACTGACACCAACACTGAATGTTTGGCTTGCTAAATGTTGGAATTCAAATAGTAAATTTAGATTTAACAAGCCTGATAATGCCTGGCAATCTTCCAAAGCATCATGTGCTTTGAAATCTACGTTCATTATTTCCTTTACAAGGTATCCATGTTTATAACTTGTTTTACCAGGGTATAGTTGCTTAAAATATTTCAAACTGTCTGTAAACCAAAACTTGTCGTGTGGTATATGAATACTTTCCTTAATTAGGTTTGATAAAAGAAGCCGAGCATCAAACATTGCATTGTGTGCAACGAGCAAAATCGGCCTATTAAAGGATTCCATCCAACAAATAAATTCACGGAGGGCTTCTTTGGCATCTTTGCTGTCAACTTTTTCGCAATCTTTATACATTACTCCGGCACGATATTCCAAACCTGTTATATTTGCTGCTGTTGTTGGAATAAAACCACAACTTGGTTTGACAAATATATTACAATTTGCTTGTGTAGTCAATCCTACAACGGCTATCTGTATAATGCTACTAGTTGAACCTGCAAAGTACATGAACTCGTTTAACAATGTTAATGTGTCACTTTAGAAATTAATTCACATATAGTATTTGTTACTGATACTTATAAGTTATTCTATTTGGCTTCAAAGTGAAAGACAAATGACCGTAGCTGTTAAAGTATGTTGCATTTTCCTTTTATTTCATCAACTGGTAATAATTAAATATCGTTTTCAACTGTATCAAATATATTGTACGCTACCTGTTAGAAATTTGATGCAGTTGTTAAAAACCTTAACTTGAAACAAGATTAAACGCTCAGTTTTAGAGTAAGTTTAAATTGTTGTTATTGTGCAATTAAATTCAACACTAAATGTATTTTTTTAACTTTTCAATTAAAGCTGAAAAGCCTTAATAGATTGTGCTACCTAATCAAGTAGCCTCAAGATCAAAAACAACTACGTCTTCCGGTGAAAATGTTGATAATTTGTCTGAGCTAAAGAATTACATTGGATATTCATGATGTCATCATCATTTGTCTCTGTGTGACCTATCCCAGTTTCGTATGTTTTTCCTTCATAAACTTCGCTTCTCAAGTTGTTGGACTTTTTTTCAGACTAAAAAGGAATTGACAATAACAGTCAAAACTAAAAAATGATTCAAATTTTTGCTTTATGCTATCTATCTCGTATGATAAGGCACAAAAATGATATACGGGGTACCGTTAGTAATACAATACTCGCGCATCGTTATAACTTAGCAAACGGCTTACTAGCGAAGATTGTCGAAACTATACTATCGACATTTTTTCAAATTTCCATTTGATACTGAAATAAAAATCACTATTCATACTTAATATAATATTTTAGTTAACTCTAACTATAAAAGAACTATGAAATATTAATGAAATATTGGAAAATTTATGACTATGACCACTAACTTACTTTTAATATATTGCGACGTTTCTTCTGTTTGCTAGATTTCTGTTTCTTTGCGAGATCGTCCCGTAGTTTGTCAAGCGTCGTCATTTTTTTACTTGTATAATGACCAGGAGACAATCAGTGTCATTCGTTAACCTAGTAAAACATAATTCAAAAAGTTATAATAGATCACGTAACTTACAGTTAATTGCACCTTATTTACGAAGCTTTAGTTAGAAAATATCATAATGAATTGGTTTGTATGTACGACTTGTGCACGATAGCAATTTGATAGACATATCGGCAAAATTGATGGACATGGCGTTACAATACACACACGTGTATTATATTTCATTACAAGCATCTCAGATTTGGAGTCAAATTAGTTATAAATACATGTATATTTCAAGATACAAACACTACCTGCATTAAATATGTATGTCCTTCATTCTTTTGAGCGACGGCAGCTGATACTCGAAAATCAAGACTTTCGGATTCAGAATAAGTAATGGCTTTCGGTGCTTTTCTGGAGATCAGATGGTTCAAATTTTCATTTCTGTTGGTACTGTCTACGTTTATAAGGTTATCTAACATTGTAGCGGTAATATACCTGGAATACATGTACTGTGTATTAGTTATAGTGTTCGAATCAAAATTAGGTCCCACTTGTAACAATGGCATACAAGTTGATTGTCATTCACATAATACCATGAACCTGGGTCATCGATAGCGATGTTGGTAGCGCGCCAGGATTTTGAATCTCGTATTCGGAAGGGTGTACAGGTTTGAATCCCAACGGAGAAGTTATACCCTTCCAGGGAAGCTAGTTAAGGTGCGCTGAACGCTGTAAAATTACATAAAATGTGTTGACACGGTGAAAAAAAACCCAGTAAAAATCAATATCACTAGCTGTTAAATATACTAATAAAACCAAGTTTGCTAAGTTAAACTGTATTTAAAACACGGTAGAAAAAATATGTACCTGTCTAATAACTTTTGTAGGGCGCACTTAAGATATTTTCCAGTCAGCACAACAGTTTGTGTGTACTTTTTATCTGTAAGTGTTTTGCACCATCTCAAGTTACATCTATCATGATCATTAAAAATGTGAGGTACAAGAGCCTCTAATGCTGCTTTCAATGAGTCCTTATTGCTATTGAAATAAAACATATTAAAAAATATTGCATTTCAGATTTTTAACATACTGACAATTAAAGGTTATTATCAATATTATACGCCTGTTTTGAAAAAACAGACGTATTATGTTATGATGTTGTCCGTCTGTCAGTCCGTCCGTCTGTCCGTGGACAATTGCTTGTCCGGATGATAACTCAAGAAAGGATGTACCTAGGTTCCTCAAATTTTATGTGTAGATAGCCCTTGGGTGGAGGAGGTTCCCTATTGATTTTGAGACCCCAGGGTCAAAGGTCAAGGTCACTGGGACTTAAAATTGGTAAAACTTGTCCGGACAATAACTCAACAACGACTGTACCTAGGTTCACAAAATTTTATGTAAGAGTAGCTCATGTGTCAAAGATGTTTCCTATTGGTTTTGGGGCCCCTGGGTCAAAGGTCAAGGTCACACGGGCCTCATATGGGAAAAAAACTTGTCCTGACAATAACTGAACAACAAATCTACCTAGATTCACCCAATTTTAGGTGAGAGTAGCATTTGTGTCAAGGATGTTTCCTATTGGTTTTGGGGTCCCTGGGTCAAAGGTCAAGGTCACAAGGGCATCATATTGAAAAACCTTGTCCGGACAATAACTCTACAACCACTTTACCTAGGTTCACAAAATTTTATGTGAAGGAAGCCCAGGAGTCAAGGATGTACCCTATAGGTTAATGGAGTCCAGGTTCAAAGGTCAAGGTCAAAGAGGCATCATATGAAAAAACTTTGTCCGGAAAATAACTGAACCATCAATGTACCTAGGTTTTATGTGAGAGTAGCCCATGTGTCAAGGATATGCTCTATTAGTTTTGAGGCCCCTGGGTCAAAGGTCAAGGTCACTGGGGCATCATATCGAAAAACATTGTCCAGGTAATAACTCGACAATGACTGTACCTAGGTTCACCAAATTTCATGTGAGAGTAGCCCATGTGTCAAGGATGTGCCTTATTAGTTTTGGGGGAAAAGGGTTAAGTTTAAACCTTTAACCTAAGATATCAAATTACCAAGCAGTGACTTCAAATGTTCAATCAATATGTTAATAAAGTCAAAATGGCAAACAATAAAAAACTTGTCCGGACAATAACTGAACTACCAATGTACCTAGGTTCACCAAATTTCATGTGAGAGTAGCCCATGTGTCAAGGATGTTCTCTATTAATTTTGGGGCCCCTAGGTCAAGTTTTAACCTTCAACCAGAAGGTATCAAATTACCAAGCAGTGACTTCAAATGTTCAATCAATATGTTAATAAAGTCAAAATGGCAAACTATGGAAATAATGCTATATTTAATACCCATGTATCAAGGATGTTCCCTATTGGTGTTGAGGCCCCTGGGTCAACGGTGAAGGTCACAGGGGCCATTATATGGAAAAACCTTATCCGGACAATAACTTAACAATGATTGTTCCTAGGTTAACAATTTTTATGTGGATCAGCCCATTTGTCAAGGAGTAATGTGCTGATAGCTCTTTTGTAGAGGATGTTCCCTTTTGATTTGAAGACACCAGGGTCAAAAGTCAAAGTCACTGGGACTTAATTTGTATTGAAACATTTTCTGGACAATAACTCAACAATGATTGTACCTAGGCTCATCGAATTTTATTTAAGTGTAGCCTAAATGTCTAGCATATGCCTCTTTCGTTTTAGGCCCCTGGGTGAAAGGTCAAAGTCACAAGGAAATCATGAGGAAAACCTTGTCCAACAACCAACTTTATCTAGGATTGATCACCAAATTTTATGTATCAATACTCTTTGGTTCGAGGGTGAGAACTTTTGGTTCTGAAGCCCCAGGGTCAAGGTCACTGGAAGTTTGTGTGGGAAAACTTTGTGCCGGTGATTACTCAACCATGGCTGTACCTAGGTTCTCAAAATCTTTGCTTTGGATAGCCCTCCAGTTAAGGACCTATTCCAGGGTCATTGGTCAAGGTCACAGGGACTTCATATGAGATAGAACACAGCATGGTGTGCACACGGGCGTATAATGCCCCGCCCAGCGGCGCTCTTGTTGTGTTTGTTATATACAATTTTGTTAACAACAGCATTCAGCTCAACAGGTTAACAAGCCTTCCAGATGGGTCAGAATGTTTTCAAGTTGGTCATGAGTTAGAAGTGTCCAAAATGAAAATTGAAGCCAAACATTTCTTTTACATTTATATTTTCAAGAAAAAAACACACATTAAAAAGAAAATATTGCCTGTAACAAAAAGGAAATTTTAAGCTCTGGTTTACATTAATAGAACATTGCGCATCAGTTCCAAGATTTTTGCTCTATGTAAAGTCAAAACCACATAACCTAGGAATGCTGGAAAGCTTGTGTTGGACTTTTTGTTGGAAGTTTTGACCCAAATTAGATAATTAAGATGTAAAACCAAAGCTTTATTATTGTACGATTATATTGAACTGTCTGATCATACAATTATCGCGCATTGAATATATCAATTTCTGCGCTCTATTTATAAATATTAAATATTTGTTTTAGATCTATTTTATTCTGTATGTAGGGAAATAGAAATTATTCTTTAAAAAACAAACTATGTACATGTATGATTATTCAGTTTCACTAGAAGTGTCAGCTGTGCTACTGTCATCATCACTTAAAGAGATGTCGCCAAATTTATAACTAAGAATTCTCCATGTTTTATGGTGTATGGGGGCAATTTGTTTTACGCAATCCAGGATTAAAACAAGAAAAGAGATATAACAATAAGTTTATATCTGTATTAAAACCCGCGATTAAAAGATTTATTGACTGACCATTTCATCACTCGGCCACACAAACTACAATACTTATTGCAAAGAAGATACAATACCTGAGTGTTTTGGGCTAACAATACACTCTACATGAGCTACCGAAATTAATCAAGCATTTAATATACTGTGTTATGCGACGTTTAAATTTATGCCTTCTGACAGTTCAATATAATCGTACAATAACTGTAAACTTAATAATAGAAACAAAAGTCTGCATAATGAAATACCATATATATCCAAAAACAGTATCAATAGCTAACACTTTTGAAAAAGTTCTCCTACTCCTTTAACCATCAATAACACGTTAATAGCCCCTCATCCAAGCTTTAGTGAAGGATGATGGGCATTATTTGAATACAGCCTGGGGCTGAGTAAGTATAGTTAGCATGTTATTCTAACGTCTCAACGCTTCATTACGTTCTTTATCAAAAAGAAAAGCCCGGACTGGTACGGTACTACTGGATATGGGTATATAGCCTTAACTGATCATACTTTAAAGGATGTTTTTGTTGCTAAAAATCAACATGGTGGGTAATCTCATTAGTCAAAGACTTAATATCATCAAGAAATAAGGGAGGGTATATACTTACTCAGCCTCAGGCTGTATTCAAATAATGCCCATCATCCTTCACTAAAGCTTGGATGAGGGGCTATTATTTTTCATAAGCCCTCGGCTCTCGTAAGTATAGTTAGCATCTTCAAAGAAAGCAACAAAACTACACAACAATTACACCAGGAAAAAATTCCATATTATATGTAACTTCATATAAATGTACATAACTATTTGTATATTAACACCCACATAAAATCTCTCTCTCTCTATATATAAATATATATATATATATGTTTGTAATAGAGATGGGTATCGCCGGAAATTTCGTATTGCAATATATTGCGATACCAAACAGCGTATTGCAATACGTATTGCGATATATTGGGAGTTTAGAACATAAGCTTTATTCATCATCCATGCTTGTATTTTACTGACAATATGAAGACTCAACCCAATTATACATTGTGAAAGCTTTATTTAAGCTATTGCAAACATTTCAGACTCAACTTTGGTCCAGTAAAATAAGTATTATTACAAATCTTGCTTTAAATCAAATGTTCCTTTGTGACACTTTGTTGATAGACTGATAGTGTCAGCATGCCAATTGTGAATTACATATTAAGCATTAACCCATTGCCACATAGAACTTCCTCTAATTTGCCTCCTTCCAAATAATAGGTAAAGCATCCACTGTTATATACTGAATACATGGAAGTGTTCTGGGAAGTGTGCAGGTTTTGCTAAGTACT
Source organism: Mactra quadrangularis (assembly GCA_025267735.1). Lineage (NCBI taxonomy): Eukaryota > Metazoa > Mollusca > Bivalvia > Venerida > Mactridae > Mactra > Mactra quadrangularis. The sequence continues at coordinate 44,860,054 of CM046299.1, read as the reverse complement.
TAGTTTTATAGGGGTTAAGAATGATTTTTAGCTATTTATTTATAAAACAATAAGGACAAAATTTTCTGTACAGTGATATATATACAACTTATTGAAACAATTTAAACATTTCAAAGGATGTGTTAAATACATTGCAGAAGAATTTAATAGATTCTAATAGCTGGCATTAGTTTAAGGGACTATAAGTGCCGATATTTTCATGTATTGTCATATTATAAAGTAAAGCTCTAATACATATGTGCTAATACATATATATGATGTACATCTATAGATGGTTATCACTGATAAGTCTTAAGGCGGACGCGTTAGGCAGACGATATAGATATACATGTAGAGGGAAAACGCGGTCAACAAAGGATAAGACGCGTACAAAATAAGAAAAGTTAAGATTGAAATAAAATATTATTGATGCCAACTAAATTTTACGAAAACTTATATTCTTTTCTTATCTAACTCAATGCCAATTCAAAAAAAATATATCTATCAGTTCCACCCACCCCCTGCTTAATTATAAAGTCGTCACAGGTAGATGTGTCAATACTTCATACTAGACCTTTATGCTAAAATAGATTTAAAGGAAAACCAAAATTGAAATAGATTCCGGTCAAATGGGTCCACAAATAATGCAAAACAGGTTCGAGTATGCACTATTAGTCTATTACAATAGATTAAGATAAAAATATCGCGAGTGTTCTATGTGATTCAGATAGTCGATATCCGAATCATTTGAGAGGTGACATCGCTTAGATTACATTTCCACAGACGTAATGTACCTTGGACAATTGTAAAAGATGAACAACTTGTATGTCTGTTTTGTTGTTTGTGCCGGATTTTCTTACAAGATCGTTAGATGGATAGAATTTACTCAATAAATGAAAATAATATGTACATAGCACCAGTCTTCGAATTTAGCCAGTGGACCATAAACCCAGTTCATCGAAATCGCCGTCGGTCCAGTGACTTTAAAAATATTAGTGGCCCAACGAACCATCAACTCTTACAGCTCACATTTTCCTTATTCAATAAAAATTCTATGAAAAGTTATATTTTTATATGATTTTATCATATATCATGCTTAATCATTAATATTAACTGCATATTTTAATATACAATGTATTGCCATTTGTTAAAATATGATCGGTCCAGTGAACTCTCATTCGGTCCAGTAAAAAATCCCATTTTGCTGGACCGAATGTCCAATGCTGACCCAAGTTTTTCATGAAGACTGCATAGCACACAAATGATTTAAAACTGTAAAAACATTAAGTATTAATGCAGAAAGTATAGTACAACCATTCTGTTAGAACGTATTTTCATTAATTAAGGATAGCACAAAAAGTTTTTTTCAATCACTTATTGCTTCTATTATGGTTCCCTTAAGAACTAATTTAATAAATAAGTGAACAAATAAATTTCCTTGTAAGACACACAATATCCACTTCCTTGAACATAAGACATTTAAAAAACAAATAATGAAAAAAATAGTGGCTATAATAGATCAAATTAGGGTTATCATTACCAGAACTGACTAAAATTAACACAGAGTTGAATCAGAATTTGGTAAGATAATGTTTTTTTGGTGTTTTTTTTTCTTTTTTTTTTACTAAAATTCAGGACTAAGTGTGGTATTATGATCTTGAACTGAGCTGGCTGGAGTAAAATGTTCATGAATAGTACGTTTTTTTTCTTAAGTGTCAAAGTTTGAATAATTCCATGGTAATTGAATACACAATTTCACCAGTGCAAGAACAGAGAAAGAACACAAAGTCACCGTGAAATTATTCATGTTTCGACAATTAAGAAAAAAACATTGTGTAGAACACTGTAATTTTAAAGGTTTTATTCATTTTTTTCTCTACTGTCGAAGTTTGAATAATTTCGCATTGAATAAATACACATAATCACAAAATCATAAGTGTTAGACAAAGAGCACGAAGTCATCGTCAAATTATTAATGTTGTGACAGTTGAGAAAAAAACTAACTATGATTTATTCAATTCAGTAAAACTGATCTTGAAAGAGCTGTGTAAACTTGTCTACAGTCTAAGTTAAAAACAAATCTTATAATTTTATTTAGGTAATTAAAACTCTATTCTTAAGAGTCTGTGAAATATTTAAATACCTGACAGAGCAAGCATGGTCCAAAATGACATTGTAAAACAGTCATAACCAAAAGCCTTTTAGCATACATAGATTTAAATTTACTTTTTAGAGTAAAAATCTAAGCTTAGCATTGACTTTTCCAATAAGATTGATCGATAAGATGTCCAAGGTTATCAGATAATGGGTCACGTGACTCAGTGGGAGGAGCATTCTAATTGCTGGCGTAATGTTAATTGTTATCTATCATTTCTTTGTGTCTGTAAAGAAGGAACATAAACCTGTACGATCAATGATTTAACGCTTGATAAGCGGCGGAACGATTTACCGCATACTCCCCATACTTACCGCATACTTCGCATACTCGCGTTAAAATCGAAACACTTTCGCACACTATTATAATTCTCATACAATTATACTTAAATATTTATAAAACACTTGTTAGAATATTAATAGATACTAAAAATGAGATTTTGTTCGAAAAGTTGACTTTAAATGTTTAATGAGGGAAATTTGCCTCAAAATAACTTACACTGTCGAATTTTCTCGTAAAAGAAAAATATATTCTCCTCAACACTCGCTTAATTCTTATATAATGACACTTAGATATAATTTAAACACTTGTTATAATATCAATAGATACTAATAATGTGATTTTTGTGTTCGCAATGGGGACTTTATTTGAGAAAATTGTCGCAAAATAACGTTCTCTGTCGTATTATCTCGTAACAGAAATACATAATACAAAAATAGCCATTAGTGATCACTATCCAGTCTGCTTCACAAGAAAAACCTCAGAAAAACACACAACTCCACACATGCATCAAACAATCACATACCGCTCGTTTAAAAATCTAGATGAGGCCAAATTTTTAGATGACTTACAAAAGCAACCATTTTCTGCCTTACGGCACTTTGATAATCCTGACAATGCAGTGGAATATTTCCTTCAGATCTTCTCTGGTTGTTTAAATGAACATGCTCCAATTAAACAAATAGGGTACAATTTTCCCACCAACCACAGTGGTTCAACAATGATATTACTACTGCCTTAAAATTAAGAAACCAAGCAAAACAAACCAATGACACTGATTTATATAAACATTACAGAAAAATAGCTAAAAAGCTTATATCTAAAAGCAAAAAAGATTATTACAACAAATTACATGAATGACTCTAATGGCAACATCATAACATATCCAGCAGACACAGCCGAATATTTCAATAATCACTTCTCAAATGTATTTCTAACAGCTCCTTCACAAGACAACATCAATGCTAACAATGCTCAAATAATCTCAGATCATGTTACTAGCAAAATATCACCAGATACCATGTTCCATTTACCACACATCTCACAAAACTTTGTTCTTAAACAACTACAGACTCTTGATGAGAGCAAATCTACAGGATTAGATGGCATAGGACCCAAAGTTCTAAAAATGAGTGCACATATCATATACAAGCCACTAACTCATATTCTAAACATGAGCATTACTAAAGGCATTTTCCCAAAAGAATTTAAAAAGGCAAAAATCACTCCTATTCATAAGAAAGGCAACACACAAGATACAAACAATTACAGACCAATTTCCATACTACCTGTCATCTCTAAAGTACTAGAAAAACACATTGCCATTCATTTACGTCAATACCTGGAATGTCACAAACTAATTCATTCAAACCAGTCTGGATTTAGAACCAATCACTCCTGTGAATCTGCATTACTTAATATCATTGATGACTGGTTAACTTCTATAAACAGTAAACAGAGTATTGGTGCCATTTTTCTAGATCTAACAAAAGCTTTTGACTTTGTTAGCCACACCATATTACTAGAAAAGCTCAAACTCTATCAACTCAACCCTCTTTCAATTTCTTGGTTCACTTCATATCTCTCTGAGAGAACACAGCAAGTCAGTTATTCAAGAAAACTATCAACTGAAAAAGAAGTGACTGCAGGTGTTCCCCAAGGTTCAGTTCTTGGTCCTTTGCTCTTCCTTCTCTATATCAATGACCATCCTCTTTGTACTAAACAATGCTCAGTAGATATGTTTGCGGATGATACAACACTCTCAGCTCATGGCAAAACACTACGTAATATACAGTGTACACTACACGAAGATCTTGACATAGTACAAACCTGGTGCACTAATAACACAATGAAGCCAAATATATCTAAACCAAACTCGTGTTTATATCAACTCCCAACTCAATCAGTGAAAAACTACAACACAACATCCACATGGACAATCAACAAGTTGAGCACACAACATCTGAAAAGTTACTTGGTATGAAGATTGATGAAAATCTTAGTTTTAAATCTCATGTTGAACAATTGCATAAAAAATGTAAGTCCCTCCTATATCTTCTTCTAAGAATTAAGCACTTTCTCAGTCTTGAATCTCGCAAACTGTTTTTCAATGCTTACCTTCTACCCCATCTCGGCTATTGCTGTCCAGTCTGGGGTAATACATCCCAGGAATACCTCTCCCACATCCTTAAATTTCAGAATAGGGCTGCAAGGATCATCCTAGACAAACCCTTTGATGAACCATCTGCTGATCTATTCAGACAGCTACAGTGGATGACAATACATGAGAGAATACATTACAGACAGCTACAAACTGTATACAATGCTATTAATTCTGGACCTGAATATATTTCATCAAAATTTAACTTCATCAATTATCCACAAAGGACACTTAGATCATGTACAAATAACACTCTCTAACCAAAACCAAATTTAGAATTATTCAGAAAATCTATATCTTATTCAGGTGCTAAATTATGGAACTCATTACCATCAGTCATACAAACTGCCAAAGATATTAACAATTTCAAAAATCTTTATCTTAAATACAAGTACCCTGAGTGGGATTAATATGTGACAAAATACTTACTTCATTACATGGCAAATCTGTAAATATTATTATATCTTTTTAATGTTCCATGTTTTTAAACTTTTGTTTCCTGTTTATTTGTTTGTCTGTTTGTTATTTTGTATGTTATTTTACTTGTTATTCTACTTTTTCATTTATTTTGTGGACCATATTGAAAATTGACATATATATGTTAAATGTGTTATCCACTATAAATAAAGACTTTACTTACTTACTTATGCTAGGTTTACATCTGGCCACGATTACCACGATGTCCCCGATTCCAGAGCATCGCGGCGAACGTAACAGAGCGTGGAGTCGAATCGGGGTGATCATGGGGGAGCGTAACGGAACGTGGTTGAATCGGGGACATCGTGGGCATCGGGACAGATTTTAAATCAAACTTAAATTTCACCACGATTGCCCCGATTCATTTTCTATTCGTGACAGAGCGTGGCCATCGTAACAAAACGTAACGGAACGTACCGAAGCGTAACAGAACGTAACAGAATGTGGAGTACAATCGCAACAGATCGGGACCAGCGTGGACACATTTTTTCATCCCGCGTCGCTGGGAAAGAATTATTTCTTGTTTAAATATCAAATCGTGACGTAAAACGTGGTCATTTGTCTCAAATCGTAGGTCAAATCGCAGGAGATCGCAACAAAGCGGCTTTGTCGTGGGAGATCTTAACAGGACGTAACGGAACGTGGTGGAGCGTGGAAGCCAATCGTATTGATCGCAACAAAGCGTAACAGAACGTGGTGCAAATCGTGGGCTCGATCGTAGCAAAGCGCAGTAGAGCGCAACAAAACGTGCTGATTTCGTAAGGAAGCGTAACAGAACGTGGAGTATACCATTTAATCGTAGAGCTCCCCGATTTTTTAGCCTCTGGCTAATCGGGGAGATCGTGGCCAGATGTAAACCTAGCATTATTAAAAGACAAACATAATTATTCTTACAAAATTTCCTTGACACTTTCTCAATGCTTATACAACTACACTTGGATATAAATTAAACACTGGTAGTAATATCAATTGATACTCAGAATGTGATTTTTGTTCAATAAGTTTACTTTAATGATAAACCTATGTATGCGGTAAATATGGCAAGTATGCGGTAAGTATGAGGAGTATGCGGTAAATCGTGCGACCGCTTGATAAGGCCCAATCTGGGTACCTTGATATGCTTGAATGTATCAATTTATCAATATCTATTTTGAAAGATCGGATGAAAGATTTTATAATAAAAGGAATCTGAAAGTCAGGTTAATATTTCTTTGATGTTGCCGATTTTGTGCCCTTTGTATGAACATCAATATCTGTGGGCCAGGTAGGAGGTGACGTGTCCCCTGTGCCCCCAGCCCTCGGTAAATCTGGGCCTGTCCGTACGATATCAGCGCGACTTTTAAGGGACATAACTGTGGATGAGACGCCATAAAATGACCATAATTGTGTTGACACGGCATTAAACTAAGTAAAGTAAAAGTACCTAACTATGAATTATTTTTGGAGTTACACCTATTTGTACTTAACTCTTTAAATTAAAATTTGTTCAAATGTGATATATTCATCCGTTATTAGGGATTAAAAAATGATCGATTGCAAGTGATAATTATTTTTTAATACTATGCCTACTGACAACTATGAAGAGATGTTACAATAGATGTATGTTTTAGAAATTATGCCTCTTTATATATTACAAATATGAATAGGTAATTATTGTTTGACTGTTTATTTCCTATGTAAAGATAAGCCCTGTCTTCTGAGCTCCTATGTTTTAAGCTAAGCCATGCCATGTACAAAACACTAAAAAAGCGGAGCGCGCTGTCCTAGGACTATACTTGTTACTGATCACGAAAAGACCCCTGATTGTTTTTGATTTCCAAAACCTGAAAATTAAGTAGAAACACTTTTTTCAGTTCTTGTGGCCTTTCCCCCCTTTTTTCACCTATATTACGAGGATTATATCCTGCTAAGTCTTACAATATTTTGCATTTGTCTAATACAATGAGATTTTATAAAATAGACATTGGTATCCTCAAAAGTCAGTTTAGACAGCTGCATGGAATAACTATCATGCTTAGATTGACTTATTGGCAGTTATTTGGCATTACTGCTAGATAGTATACTGGTGTAAGTTTGAAACAAATAGTTCCACTGACTACCATTCAAACATTTAACTGCGACTGATTTTGCCATCTGGCCTGTCGTTGTTTGGAAAAAATGTAAATTATGATTTTACTTGCTATTTCAGTATTATACAGTAACTGTCAGACAACTACATTAACACCTGTTGATCCTGATGTCATTGAAGGAAATGATATAACCTTTGTATGTACCGTATCTAGTGCAGTGAATATTGTCAACTGGCAGATAACTGTAGATACTACAACTTCTTATTCTACAGCAATGACTGTAGTACAAAATGGAACATGCGCTGTATCACCATCAACATCTTTCTTATATAACACAACCAAATATTCCTTTACTTGTACCAAAACAGAATACCAGGTAACAGTGAAGAATATACAAAGAAGTCAACATAATGATGTATGGTCTTGTTCTCCCCAAGGTCAAGCATCTGGACCTACATCAACAATAAATGTCCAAGGTAAAGTTATTTAATTATTTAATTTTGTTGGAATACTTTATTTCTCTTTTTAATACATCACTATGTTCAGATATCAAAACCTCAAATAAAATACGGCATTGTTAATGTTTTGACTATAAAATTCAATGCTGATTCTTTTAATAGATTAATTCAAGTGTAAGCTTTTTATGGATTTGTTATAAATCTATGTGACTGTACATTCATATTACTTTATTTATGCCTAGGTCACTTTGGATACTTCAATTCAAGGCAAATGTTTTCTAGACCCTGATTTGCAAAAAATAGGTTTAGAATTGAGGGTAAAATTATATGAAAAATGGAGGGAAGAATAGGCATTTAAACGTTGAAAAATACAATTTTGAATTATTAAGTTTAGTGGCAAGTAATTATTAAAAGTATTCAATTCTGTTGAAGCTGTTGAACAGTCTATAAAAGCTAAAAGAAATTCTGTATGTATGTTTAGTATAGTTTAAACTATATTTACATATACAAGGGATGATTGGAAATTTCAAGGAATTTATTTATTAATGCTACACAGGATAACATAGGAAAAAACAAAAAACATCATTCTGTATGTTTACCAAAGACTGATATTAAGCCCAAATATTTTCTTGATACATTGGAAAGTAAAGTTTTCACGAAACATTTTACAACACTAGTATACCGTACTTGAAGCACGTACGCCGACGTCATCATTTGGTTACTTAAACGTAATAGTCAAGTTTCTTATTTACTTTCTGCACATAATCACCACCTATTTCAATACACTTTCTATGGCTATGTACCCACAGATTAAATGTAACCTTAATGTATTCCTCACTGAATGAATAAATAATTATATTGTACAATACAGCACACTGTAAGCCATCAATCCTTATCAAGAGGCTTCTCCAATCATGCTGCCTTTCCAACAGTTACTGTCTGTGTCAGTTGACCTGGTCTTTCTTTATCAAATACATATGTTTTACCTTCCCTGAACCTCTGGCACCATCTGTAGACAATTGTTTTTTCCTCATGTTGGTAATGTATCAGCAGTTTTAATTTGTTTAAGCGTATCTGCAGGTGACAAATTGAGTCAAACACAACAATTTATGACTGTGCCAAACTCAAAATCATTTGTTGACATCATTCATTGTTTCAAAGCCATGACTCTAAAATCTCTGCTATGCAATAACCATTCAAAACAATTTCATGAAACTTTCAGGAAATGATTTCTAGACGTCACACTAGTGTAATTAATGTTGGCACCTAATTCGTACCATAATTGAGTGCGTAATACCACGTTTAATGTTTTTCAAAATAGGAGAAAAAATAGCGTGCTTCAAGTGACCAAACAGGGGTTGCTATGGATACCATTTATTCTTTCTACATATTGATAATCTGTTCACCAATATGATTTTGAAAACACAAATGAATTGTTTTACACTTATTTGAGTTTTAATGTGATTTGACAAAAGGGTAAATATTTTAGAACGGAATTCCGCGAATTTATAAATCACCCCTAATACCCGGTATATCATATTTTAGTTCGAACAAGTTCCTACAACTAGTACTGAGGTAGTAGGGTTAAGTTTCTTGCTCAAGATAACTACAGGGTAGGTTTTGGATGGTATTAAAACCAAACTGGAACTGGCTATCCAAGATTACTAGTCCAACATCGTAACCGCTCTCCCACAATAGCTCCTTGTCTATATGTTTGCTGTTATACCAACTTTTAAGAATGTATTGTTTTCAATAGTGCTTTACTGTAAAACTAATACTGATTTGTTAAACTTAAGTACATGCTGTGACTCTCTTTGCATAATAAATTATGTTTATTAGACTTTATACCTCTCAGTTTTTGCAGAAAATTATCTAGAAATTTGCATACCATAAAAACTGTTCTTATTTTTAAAAAGATTTAATCCTGAATATCAACACTTGTTATTAGTTTAAGACTGCCTGGTAACTAAACAGACCACTTCACTATATAAATTTTCATGAAAGTATATAGCCTGCTGGGTCAATGCATGAATCAAGTTTGGGACTCAGTGGTTCACTCTTTGTGCCGACATTGTGCGAAGGCTGATAATTGAAGTTGTTATCTTTTATTTATCACAGCTATCTGTTTATTGAGTGAATAATATTCAAGTATTTCTTGAATGTTAAAATGACCAGACTGAAGGAAATTTAAATTGATACTGCTGCTATTAAAGCAAATAACCCACTTAGAATCACTATCAAAAGAGGATCATAACAATAATTGTGAAGATGCTTTTCTCACATTTGGAAAAATGATATCCCATGATCCTCAGTACAAGTTACCTTAATCACTAGGAGATTTTACACCATTCATATGTGCCTGTCTTGCATTTTCATTTTACTCAGTTTCTTATCTTGTCAAGATTACTATGATATCATGAGAGTAGTATTATTTTGTCAAATATGTCAATGTAACTGTTCCATGTACACGTCAACCTTTTTACAAGTATCTCTTATGTATTTTTGTTATCATCCAAAATGATAGCTTTTGGTTTGTCAACCATTTTAATTTTAATTCTAAATGAAGTGTGAGACTACATAGATATACCAGGGAATTAAATAATCTATGTCTCTGGATATACATAGCTGCCCTGCTAGCTTAGTTGTATCACGTAAAACTACTGATCGAGGCTTGCTTGTTGATTCCTCGGCCGGGCATACTTCCGTGGAGTTTGGTCATGAAATAATTTATATGGTCATTCTCCCTTTTACCTCTGATTCTAAATCATGTAGGGAAGTTGTGAGTCATTGAAGGAAGTTTGGGCATAATAAAAAAACTAATTAACAGTCAAATCCAAATACTTAGCCTTTCCAGTTATGGTGAGTATGTTGACTGACCGCTGTGGAATGACTATACAATTTGTAGCTACGGTGTTAAACCCAACAAAAACAAAAAACAAACAAACACATTATGTCAAAATTACTGTGATTCCATTTAAATTAGTCTTTAGAATCTTAATATTTTTTGTCAAACATGTCAGTTTTCTGTATTCATGTCGACAAATGTTTATCTTAAATCTCTTTCTGTCATTGTCCAAAATATAGATTTTTTAGCTTGACAATTATTTATTGTATGTTATTTATCAATAAATTTTATTCTACATTAAGTGTTAGAGTACAGCAATAGATACAAATACAGGATATAAAACCGTGTTCATGGAAACAAACTTATTATTTTAATGCTTCTAAATTAGGTAAAATGTACATATTGGTTGAAGTGTAAATATAAAATCAGCATTAAATATTGAATGATTTTGATATGATGTAGCATATTGAAGTCACACTAACTGGTTAATAATCCAACGAGCAGATAATGCACAGAAATGTTACATTACCCTCCCGCAAAGTTAAGATGTTATGTTGGCTGTCTGAAGATCTTTGTAGATTCTTGCTAATCAAAAGTTTTTGGTTGTGTTTAGTTACTCACCATGACGTTTCATTTCGCTGGCAGTTGTTTATATAGGGCGCATGTAGCGGTTCTGTACCGATGAGACACTTGAAAAATTGGTTAGTGAAACTGGCTCTTAAAAGAGGGGTAGAACACAAATAAGCAGCAACACATATAAATAGTTTCTGTTTGATAAATAGACTGAAGTATATATATACTTTTTTAGGTTTTGCGTATATTGCTGACAACATCTTAAAATTGTATTCCTTTTGTAGTCAATCAAAAATTTGTGATATCCATTGGTTTTGATGAATATAGTTTTCTATCATTACTTGACTTTGTGATGTTTCACAAGCGTTACCCCCCCCCCCCAAAAAAAAAAATAAGAATTAAAAAAATCATGAAGTAATAAGGAGGCACCTTTATCTAAATAAGAAATAGTACACACCGCTGAGGGCTTCCTGCTCTTATAGTGACCGACCAGTCAACCCTATAACATATAGTGGATTGAAGGCTGATGTGTACTATATGTTAGTGGGGTGACTGGGAGGTCACTATGGGACCAGCCGGTACTCAGTTGTGCGTACTATTTCTTATATTATACCGCACATTTTTTTAACTCTTGATTTTTGCAAAAGCAGAAGAATAAACTATATATTATGAACTTTGATTAGGCCTACACGGTGCCGAAATGTGTTGCTACTTGAAAATTACAACAGGGTTACACGCCACTAAAGACTTGTTAAGTGGCGAATGACGTCATATCTTATGACATCAGATATGATGTCAGAGGGCCACTATCATATGTATGTTTTTTTATATACGTAAAGAATAAGCTTTTAATGTAGGGTATAATAGAAATAAATATTTCCGTCTTAATATCAGAATGTGACTACTAACATAAATGTGGCATCTAAGTTTACCTTCAAATTAAACATTGTTAAATAAAATAGTAAATAAGACATGTAGTACATTTTTTATATAAATATATTTTACATAAATATATCATTAATACTAAGGAGTTAAGATGAACGGACATACATGTACTAGTTACCAAAACACTTGATGGTAACTGTTTCATAGCAGTGATAACAAAAGTAAACATTTAAGAACACACACAGAACTCTATATAGAATTCACTCAAATTAAATTGTACAGTGACATATTTTCTGGTGATCTGGTTACTGAAAGATATTAAGTATACTTAATTGTTCTATTGTTTAGACAATTGATTTATTATTTCATGCTATTTCAGTTGCAGTATCGTCTGTAACACTAACACCATCATCAACTATGGATGTGGTAGAAAATACAGCTATTGTGTTAACATGTCAAACATCTGCTTCACGTCCAGATGCTTCAGTGACTTGGTCAAAGTAGAATCTGATGTAACTTCTCAGATAAATCAGAATATTACATCTAGTACCACCAATGATGATTTCAGTGTAACAACAAGTATTCTAAGATTTGTTCCATCTAGAAATAAGATGGTGTACAGATATTCTGTAAAGCTGATAATAATATAGTCAACACAAGTCTTGTAGAGTCGGGTAGTAGAACTATAAATGTTTTATGTAAGTATGAATAACTTTGTTTATTATATATTTAGCTCTTACTTAACATGAAGATTTTATTTAACAGTTTTCATTGCAACATAATTTTGTTATAATCCATCTTTTATTTAAGTGTATTTCAAATATGTTGTACTGGCTCTCTAACGTAATGTTTTAAAAGAGGCATAGCTGATTGTATATAACAAATGTATTTGAGATAAAACAGACTTATGCTCCAGTACATTGTATGCAACAGTAGATCTGATAGTTTTATGGATATTTATTTTCTTTAAATTCAATGTGTACTCTATAATGTTTCACTATTATTATTATTCTGATACGAATTATTGTCAGAATCGACATCACATTAAAATCTTAGCATGAACCATCTACCTAAATTGCAGACATCAACTGTTTAATTAATCCGCTACTGTGATTCTGACAACTATCATCTCACGAGGTTATACATGTATTAGTACTGACATGAAAGTCAATACAAGGCCATTCTAAATTAGTGCCCATTAGATTTACATTTATGAACTTCGCTTACTATAACAACTAAGTATACAAGTTATTTTGATATCTTCAACGTGGATAGTGCACAATGGAGGTAAAGGTATAACAAACAGGATTTACTTTTTGAATTGCAAAGTACAATGTACATGTATATACTTTACATGTCACATGTACTTTGATGATCTTGTAAAGAATTTTTGTTAGAGGGTGTCTTTGCGATTTCATAAACGCTGTTGATTGATCATGTCAAAAGTTGTTTACTTTTTAAAGTAAACGGTCTATCCAAGAATTGCTGTGTATACTTTTAGGTAATTTGCAACAGTCGCCTTGTATAAATTTGAGACAAAATATGTATAATATAAATGTATGATTCTTTTTTACAATCGATGGTCAATTATGTTTAAAGAAAGAGTTGCATGTTCAAGTTCTTTCTCCATGGTACAATTCAAAAATATTGTCATAGTCATTCTTAGTTAAAATAATTTTCACAAACATTATGGCTTCCACACTTTTGGTTCTAAATTCTTGGATCAAAAATTAATATATAGCTTGTTTATGATGATTTTAGACAAATGACTCAGTTTGTTGACATATTTGGGACTCGGGTATTAACATAAAACAGAGAGGTCAGCTGATTTTGTGTTACGGAAGTCTTAAACTTGTCATAATGCGTCAAACGTTCTCGTACTAAATTAAATACATAAAAACCCACAAATAATAGTCGATAATTATGTGTACTAAACTTAAATCTACCTGTGTATAAAAATGGTATAATTGTATTTTGTCTCAAATTATCCTAAACGAGCTGTATCAGATGTATTTTAATTTGTTATAAATTAATATTGTATTGAACTGGCTATGATTTCTGTCCATATGTGTAGTGTGTAAACATTTTATTAGCTCTTAAAAACACTGATATAAGGGTATATGACATTTAGTTTTATTGTTTAAAACATGTAGATACAAAGGTGAACTACATTATATCATAACAAATTCATTTTAAAAAATACTTATGTATGCATTGATAGTTTTATGAGGTATAGTAACTTCCAATATTCAATCTTTTTACATAATTGTATTGTTATGTATATGTAAAGGCATTTCATAGCCTAAGTTTAATGCTGTTACACGTTCAATTTACAGCTCTTGCCACTGATCATCGGGCTAATGGTATTTATTAATCAATCTCCATTGGGAGACTTTTACTGACAAATTAGCGCCACAGAATTATTATGGAGTGTATCAATTTTAGGTACATTTTTTGCTCAAGGAAGTAGTGTCCCTATTGGTGTTCGAACCTGGGATTTCTTAAATCATAATTATGCATCATACTATGGACTACTTTTTGTTGTTACATTTTGATGTTGTGATATTCCTACACAGTTTGTGTTAATTAACTGCTAACTTATATGTACATACTGAACATATCAACATGTTTTTATATTTCAGACAGAGCAAGCAATCCTGTCATTACAGAAGGTAGTGAATACCATGTTATAGAAAATGAACAAGGTCAACTATCTTGTACAGTCAATGGAGGTAATCCTACACCAACACTAACATGGAATTGTAATGTTTTGTCTCCTACAGAATCAGATTCATCCAACAATGGAAATATAACAAAGACATTAAGATGGACAGCAGTACAAGGTTCTGATACCACATGTTCATGTACATCTCAACAAACTGGGATTTCAGATAGAGTTGACAGTGTGAATGTATCAGTTTTATGTAAGTATACATTTCATAGCTCTGTTTGTAGTCCATTGATATTATTTTGATTCACAGGGTGATTCATATAATGATATTCATTACATAAAATATGCCTAACGCCCAACAGCTCCTGTTAAAGATTAATGTCTAGTTTTAAAGCCATCTGGCTAGCTCAGTCAGTAACTCACAAGTCTACTGAACAAGGAGTCATTAGTTTGATTCCAGTGCGGGGCATACTTTAGTGGAGATTGGTCATGAGATAGTTTCAATGTCCATTTCCCTCCTACCTTAGTTTATATGACTTAAGACACATCAGTGTATTCTTAATCTATTATTTTATTCACAGTTCATTTACAGTACTTACAGAATTGCAAGTGATTCTATTTTAGAAAATTGCAAACATACATGTAAATTAACATTTTATTTTGCATTATCCACCTTCTCAAATAAATTATTGGAAAATGTAAACAATTTCTTTAAAAACATTGAATTTTAGTTGTAACTGTGTATGGTGACTGATTGACTTAAAATGTTTTCTTGAACACTATCATCTTGAAATTTGTATGCGAAAGCGTGTCTTAGTGTCTTCACTTATGAAGTTGTCTCTGTGTCTTGACATTATGGTTCTGAGTTTACTTTTTAGTATCTCCCAATTTCTTTAAGGTTTGATACTGGTTCTCGGTTATTTATTCATGACCTTTACTTATAGCTTTCATTAACTACTAGGTATATAAGCTTGTTATTTGTGTATTTTAAGTTATCTTCCCTTTTTGGGAATTATTTAATGTCAAAGAATAATTGTCTTAAACACAGTACTTGCAATTTTCAAAATCCACTCGCGTTTTGCAAGTATGCGAGCTTAAATTCATACAATATTTCTTGATTAAAACCCATTGATATGGACAAAGATGTGTTGCTGTCCATGTAGGTTGTTGATACACAGAAGTAAGATTGAAAAAAACCACATTATGAACAATGTTTTGCTTTATTTAGAACAAAATCTGCTGTCCTTTCACCAAATTAGGGAACAGCTCAGACTCATTACTTACATGTTATTCTCTTGTAGACTATGTTTGTTTCAACTTCTTTTTATACATGAACATTTGTATTTGCTTATTTCAGATCCACCTACCCCTCCACAGTTTAAAGTTAATGGAAATGTAATTAATGGTGATATCAGTTTTATTGTTGATAAAACAAGAAGTATTCAATGTGTATCTGGTAGTAAACCTTCACCAAGTTATACGTGGACTGGTCCTAAAACACATGATGGACAAAATATTACCTTTAATGCTGTACAGAAAAATCACAGTGGACAGTATACATGTGATGTAAAGAATACAATGAATCCATCAACTGGTAGTAATATAACTGGTAGTAATAGTTCTAGTGTGAAGCGTGTTGTATTGTGTAAGTAGTGCATGTAATATTACTTTAAGCGCATGGATCTTTAACTATTAGAATATACTGTATATCAATATCACAATGTTCATACCAATCTTGATTTCACAGGCTTGTTTCAATTTTATTCATACATTTAGGTTAACAATGTGCACTTGATTACATTTATTATTTAATATTGACAAATTGTAGAATGATGATGGAGTTAAATTTGATTGTGCTTAAAATGATGTACCCCTTGAGTTTGCTTCTCCATGTATTGATTGGTATGAAATATGCCACACTTATAGAATAGACAAATGACTGACCAAGCATAAGGTGCTTTTTACAGCATTTTGTTACTATCCAATATGTATATGAAAATGTAAGTAATTTGTCAATGAAACAACTTGATAGGCTAAAAATCAAAAGGTTTGTTGTTCTGTAACCTTCGGGCTAGAATATACTGACATATTCAATATGTATCATATGTTTTTCTTCAGACCCTCCTAGCATGTTTTCATTGTATTATGGTAGTCTCTCTGGAACATTAATATCTGAAAGATCACTTAAGGTTGTAAAAGGTGATACAATTAATATTGGATGTAAGTCAAATGATGGAGAACCAGAACCTACAATTACATGGAATGGACAAAACAGAGATGATCCTCTACTAACTGTACACGTTCAAGAATCTCAAACAAGTAAAACATGTAAAACTGCAACAAACACAATGGTGGAAACTGGTGGATATGAGGAAACTGGATCTAAAACTGACACTATCAAATTTAATGTTTTAAGTAAGTACGACAAAAGTCGATTGTTCTGTCATATGTAGATACATTATTCTCGCTTTTATTTACAGATAGCAAGAGATTATGGCATTGTAAAATTGTTCAGTTTGGAACTTAGTCTTTTGAAATACAAATAAACCATTTATGGGAACCTTAGTGGATTAGCTAGTCCTTTTCTCAGAGCCAGACTTAGAATATTGTTCTGTGCAAGGTTTTAGGTGCATCTATAATCAATAATTTATAACATTATTATTTCAGAACCATGAAATGTATACATGTATATTTTGTATTGTTTATTAGTCTGTCATAACTGATATTAAAAGTACTATTGGTGCTAAGAAACATAAACATTGCTAGGTGTCATAAAAGTGATTATCAGTTATAGATTATAGTGTGATGCTTAAACTTTGAGTACAAATTAAAGCAGTACTGTTTCTAGTTTGTTTTTCCGGCCTGATAACATTCAAACAGCATTTACTAAACATTGAGATGTTTATCTACGAACTGTGCCCCACAATGCCTTGTATTATTTACCTGCAATGTTAGTTTTTACATTTTAGATAATGTGTTTATATTTCAGTTCCACCAACTATTGGTGGATGTACATTCTACTACTTCAACAAGCCAAACAATTTTATAGCTATTACAGAAACACTTATGATTAAAGAGCATGAATCATTTACGTTGGAGTGTTCTTCTGCTGGAAATCCACAACCAAATACATCATGGACCTTACCATCATCACCAACAGCAACGACCAAGTCTGTGACTATCAATGAAGTAACACGGGATAAGAGAGGAAACTATGTTTTCAATGCATCAAGTACATTGAGACCATCATATCAAGACGCCCGTGACATCACTGTTAATAAATCAATGACTGTGGAAGTTTTATGTAATTTAATTTTATCTTGTTTCTTCCATTATAACTGTTTAGCATTTGCATTTGTTTGTTTAGATATGTCTATCATGTTACGTTGAATGTCATATATAGATGGAGTTTTAAAATTGTATATCATTAATCTATTTTTACACTTATATTTCAAATCATTATTGCATGTTCACTATCTGCATGTTTTGTAATACTTTCATTTTTATCTTTTTTAGAATGCGTTTGTCAAATTGCTCTTACTGAAATATTTGTCGAGTTAAAATTTTTATATTTCCATATGATATTTCATTATGATTTGTTACCTTGGCAACTTGGAGTTTGCTTTAATTTAAGTATCAGTTTCAATATTAAAATGCTGTTATGATAAAATAGTTGATCATAATAACTCTAGATATTCATGTATTACAAACCCAATTGTAATCAACATTCTTAGTGAGTTAATAACTTGATTGGACATTCATTCATTTATCGACTTTAGCTCAAAACTTAACAATGATTGCATAAATAACTTACATTGGATCAAAATGGACACAGTGTCTTGGACAAGGAACTTTCTTTTCATTGTATCTTGTTAAAATTGTGAACAGAGTTTTACTCTCTAAAAATGCAATCACAATAGCTATCATTTTCATAGTAGCAATATTTCATTTCATTGCCATTGATTCAACTGTACCAATTGTGGCTTTGTCTTGTATAATGAAGAAGTACAGCGTTTCTTGACCACTGTCAAAACCTAGCAATGCATTCGTGACTTTCAATTTTGATAATGATACCTCAGATGAGCAATACATATGAAAGGTGTACATGATTCTTGGTTTTAGGGAATAATGAAACCAAGTTAAATCCATAGTAGCAGTCTCATCTCTTTTGTTATTTACCTATGAAATTTTCTCTTATTATTCTCAAACTGTATTAATAATGAAACAAAATACATATTTTACAGTTCCACCAATGGTGACATATATGACCAACATTTCTCAATTAGTTGGAACACGACTAGAAATTGATTGTCTTTATACGGTTGGATTTCCCACAGAAACAACATTTAAATGGAGTAGAAACGTTGATTCTATGACCTGGAATACAAGCAAATTGTCGATACCAAATGTAACAAAAAGAGACGCTGGAAATTATCAATGCAATGTGTCCAATACCATGCAACCTTCTGGCGACTCTAAAAAATATACTGGCAGTGATGCGTAGTCATTTTACTTAAACACTCTCTGTAAGTATCATTTGCTGTTGATGGCAAAATATCAAAATACCATGTACCTTATACATCTGGATAATTGTATCATTTATATTTATAATTATGAATAGTTAGTTATAGATTTTGCTATATAAGTGTCCAATTAATGACATATGGGACATATGCTTTCCTATTATGTCTGTTGATGATGGTTTAAATAGTATTGTCTTAATCAGGTATCCTCTGTTTTCCACATGATCGTCATGCTCGGAATATTATCTCAAATTCCAGAATCTGTGAAATCTAACTTGGAAGAATTTATTTTTAAAAGTGGTTGTATATTGAGACATTTGTAAGTTTTTCTAATAATGCATTGTCTTGATAGTTTGTACAATTACATGGTTTTGTTTGTGATTAATTGTAATGTACTTTCATGCATAGAATTCAGATTTCTTACTATAAGCTGAATATTTGTAATGCAGTGACTTTCATATTTTATTATTATGAGTAATATTTATTATATCTTTTGTTTTGCATTGCTTACACTTGCATATGGGACTCCATGAGTTTGTGTAGAGCCACGTTTGTAATGCAGTGGTAGACAGCAAGAATTAAGTTCTGTAGTCTCAGGGGCCATTACAAGGATACAGCAGACAATATAATCCCATACAAAAACTTGATGATTAGTATCAAATTTATGTTGAGGGAGAAGTTGTTGGTCAGGGTATGTGAGTATTGGTAAAGAAAAGAGTCTTGGAATGTTGATACATTGAGTCTGTCGCCATAGATACCTAACAAAATGTATTGATGAATGGCATGGATTTGAATAAGAAATGTATTTTATTTTTGTTTTGATTATATTCTAATGATTTATCTTTAATGTTTTACATCTTATTTTTTAGATAAAGCTAGTATCACATCATTTTTTATTGATGGACTCGAAAAGACTGATGTAACTGTCTATGAGAATAATTCAACATCTTTCATTTGTAATGTTGATAGTAATCCGTCAGCCAACATAACATTGAAAAGCAGCAATGGGTTATTAAAGACTGATACTTCAGTGAAATTACAACACACTATAAAAGCTACATGTTTGGATGCGGGTATTTATACTTGTTCTGCCAGAAATGAACATAACGGCGATGATGTACCAATAAAAACTCGACGTCTGTTTGTTAATTGTAAGTTCTCTTCAGTTACCATTGTTATTCTCTATGGAATTAATGGTCTTGTACATCATTATTTCCTTATCAGATTTAAGAATAAAGTTATAAGTGCTAAACATTGACTCTTATTTAACATTTACAGTGTCTCTTTATTAGTGACAGATGATAGTTTACAACAGTTCATTCGAATAAACTTATCCTGGTCCAAATAAACAAAACAACATAAATTTTGGTATATTTATGTCAGCTGCAGGAAATTCATACATAACATGTTCTGATGCAAAATCAGTAAGATAATTGCTTTGTGAAATGTTATCTTGGCTTGTTTAACTTTTATTAATGATTTTTGTCCATTCTGCAACAATATCTAATGTCTTGAATGTAATATTTTTTAGTTTCTCTTTAAAATATTTTTTCTGGTTCCATTTTCTTAAAACTATAATTATTTTACATGCCAAATTTAGATTGCCTAGTTCAGCTGAATACATTTAGCTATTTTATATTTCCATTGCAAGAAAGTTTAATGATGGAAAATGTCTGGATGAAAAATCAACAAAATATTTTAGTTATAATACAAGGACATTTTGTCCCCTAAATAAACATAGTGAAATGTCTTAAAGCTAATTTAAGTCATGTATGATAACTCTACAAACTTTTAATTTCCCTGGTTCCCTTTTTCTGATATTTTGATGATTTTGCACCTTTAATTTAGGTCGTCCTAGATCAGCTGAAAACGTTAACCAGAACAGAACAAATGAAAAGGGCCAAACATACACAATTACTTTCAATGCAATTGCTTATCCTGTTCCTACTTTTGTTTGGTGGAAATTTGTTGAAGGAACCTGGACCCAACTAGAATCCAATGATAAGCATGTGATTAATTCATCAGGTCTACAGACAAATCTCACAATAAACAAGCTTGTACTAGAAGATTTTACTACTTATAAACTTGTTGCTGAATTGTGACTTGTTGCAAAATTAAGGTGCAATCCAATCCATAGAACATATGATTAACTTGTTGTAGCCTAAAAGTAGCTATTAACAGATTTTTCTAAGGCATTGATATAAAAATTGTTATCTGATAAAGATTTCTGTACAATATTCTCTATTGTTAATAGTCCAAAAATTCCCTTTTGTTAGCACCAATCACTTAAAGTTTAAGTGAACATACTGCAAATAGCTACCTTTTTATTCATATACTAATGAGTATGAAAACATCATTGTGATATTATATACAATGTACTTTTAGAAGTACATTGTATATAATATCACAATGATGACTTCATCAGTTAAATTTATTTAATTCATTGTAAAAACAAAGTATTGAAAGTACAGAAAACATACCTGCTTTTAGATGAGACCTAATCCGAAATTTAAATTTATGGGTTTCCTTCTGTCCAGAGCCTGTACAAACAAAGTTGCTACTCATTATTGCTAAAAAGCTCAAACTATGGATTCAATTCTATTGTTCTTTCTATACATGTGTGTTTTCATTTTAATTGTGAAATTTTTTTCATACCGGAAGGGAAAACCCAAATATTTGAATTTCGGATATTGTCTATCTGAAATACACCAATGTATAATTTTTTACTGTAATATATTTTTTATACAGTAATCAGTGTTACAACATTTTCATCCATGAAATTTTTTTATTGTAAAGGTGGCTACTCCTAGTTTAAAAAATGAAAATTTAGAGACTGTGATATGGATGTACACAAGTATATATTAGCTGAACTGCAACCGAGTTAAAAATGTTGACATAGTTGTCAAGTGATTTGGAATAATGAGAAAATGGAATAGCCATGAAAAAGTTCTATCACCATATGATAAATAAGCCCAGTGATGGACCTTCTTTAGTAAATTTCATAGTATAATTTTGCTAGCAATTTTTTTCTCAACTGTCAAAGCATGAATTATTACATGGTGCATGTGTTAGTTAAAATTACAGTCGTAATACTTACATGAGTCTACAAAAGTGTGTATAATGATCAAATAAAGCTTCTTATGTCCTATGACTAGTGCTGCAACGATTCACCAGAAAGTCGATTCGATGCGATTCGATTTTTTTTTTTCAATTCGATTTTTTTCGATTCGATTCTTTTATTAATACAATTTACTACAAATATGCATGTATACATATATTTGAGCTTAAAACTAAATAATATTATTTAAATAAAATTGTTACTAAAATTGGATAACAAAAAACTCGAAAATCTGATAATTAATATTTGCTTTATTCAAGTACGAAATGGATTGGGTACGAATGTAAAGGTCGCGAAAATGTATTATTAATGTAATATTGACTTAAAACGTAAAGACAACATGGTTCATAAATTGTAGAAAGATGCAGTTCTTGGTATACTATTGTACATATTAGTTAAATGTACACTGTACATGCAAAACTATTTAAATTTGAATAAACTAACAACAAAACTTGGCTTGCTCATGCGGAGCCTTATAGACCAGTTTATGGATTACGTCACAAGCACCTGCTACCTATATTTTGGCTGATTTACTGGTTGGCAGAAAGAAACCAATGTTTACATACATTTGATAGCAGCAGAATTTTTAAATCAAGATAATTTTTTTATTTGTTGGCCGATTTTTATGATATTTATATTGATAGAAAGCTTTTGAAATTCATATTTTTAAAATATAAGAAAATTGCCAAAATATTGATTTAAAAAAAATATACGAGGTGATTTAAACCTGTCATTTGAACTATCTTCTTGCAGGTTTGAAGCACTAGGTTTAAACACTCGCTAATAAAAAACAATTCTTTTTTTACTAATTTTTTTAAAATATTCAAAATATGAATTTCAAGACCTTTCTAGTGATATAAAATACTAAATTGTTTGATGAAAAATGACTTAGAAATTGCAATTTTAAAATTACTGTGTTTTCATTGTATTTACTCGCTATCATTTCTTGCCAACCAGCAAACGGTTACCTGTAGTTTTTATCATCTCCTTGTTACTATTTATAGACATCATAACAATAACAATGAACTGGTCTATATCTTCCAGTTTGTCAGAACAGGTAAAATTCAATCACACCGACCCAATTGGCGGGAGGATCGGGGCATATACTATAGAATGTATATTTGGAACAGAGTTTCAAATCATGCTACATAAAATCGTAATGGAAATTTAACAGAAATGTAACAAAGTGAAACCCAGTTTCACTGTCAACGTATACTTTGACTTGTAAGCGCGCCTTTGCTTTTATCGTTATAACTTATGTAGACACTTTTAAAAGTCAGTATCGAATCGAAACTCGCGGGTCCCGAATCGAAATCGAATCGACACCCTTGCAATCGAGTTTCGATGTATCGAATCGAATCGTTGCAGCCCTACCTATGACATGTTTTAGCCAGGCTATATTTTATAACAATTAGGCTGCCATTACAAAAACAAGACATTCAGTCACCGTGAAGTTATTCAAGCTTTGACAGTTGAGAAAAAAACTGGTCCAAGGAGTAAATATATTGTTTGTGTACACAGTACAAAAGTATGCTTGTTTATATCAGAATGCTAATTGCATATTTACTAGTATTTTTACATTATATCAGGGACTTAATATAATAGGGATTTGTAACGATAAACGACAAATTTCACTGTCATTGCTATTATTTCAGCCCATATAGAAAACAAGTATTACAACTTTAAATAAAGATACTCCCATAAAACTTTGTACCAATACCATTGAGATTGACTTAAACGTTTGGAAAAATGTGTTTTTAGATGATTTTGATGTAAATATTGCTCACAGACTGTTTTACAAAATAATACATTTTCCTGCCGATCTGCCAATTTTAGCCCCATTTTACATCACCTGCGGCCGATTGTATAAACGTTGGTTAAATTAACCCTGGGTTAAATGCTAACCCTGGGTTATCTTTAACCAGACTGGGTTAGCTAACCATTTCAGTTATCCGATTGTATAAAGCAATATAACCAAAAGGTTACTAAACCAAAATGTATAAATTTAACCAGACTTTAACTGTCCCATAATGCACCATTTCTTAACTAGTTTTTATACCATATTTTCTTATATTTTGTCCAGAGATCAATGTGATATAGCTAATGACTTGTCTCAAAAGGGAAACACAAGTAAGAGTCTAAGACTGCATCAGGCGTAAATAATAATAATTTATTATGCTTGTATGTGTATTATAAAATACAGATTTTCTATGCTGATACTAACCAACATGGAAATCCCAAGCCAAACAACTTACATACATATAAGCATTAAATGACACCTTTCCACTTGCAACAAGAACTCTATTTTATTGACTTATGTTGTATAAGAGAGCTTACTAATCCTTAAACTCTTTGGTAAGATACCATTGTCTTGAATGGTTTTACTTGGTGTTGAATAGAAGAATTAACAACCGTCTTCACTTCAAGCTTAAGTTTCAGTCATGATTGCAAGGTCAGCAACCAATTAGAACTGGAAACACCAGATTAATGCCACTTGAATGAGAATACTTTTTTGAGGATACCATCCCTTTCATAAAATCAGTACATCCTTCAGCTAAATCCAAGACACAGTTTGTGTTTATATAAGATAAATTAATAGAAAAAGGAATTCATTTTGACTACTGTACTTATAATTTGTTTATTGTTTATCTATAACATGACAATTACAAATAAGAAAGACATTGTTGATGGCAGGAATTTTCTGAGAATCATTTATGTCTCTGTCTTGTGAGGCAAGGTTAGATCATTTCTTACACTTGATGACCAGGTACTAAAATATTAAATAAGAACTTGACCAGTCACTGAGTGATCATCTGCATCTACACACACTTTTCACTGAGCATCTCCTGAAAAACACAAACTACACATGTTCTTATTTTATATAAAAAAATGTTATTCCTAATAGATAGATCTAGTCAAGTGTGAATAAATTAGGCTTTTCACTATGTTTGATAGTGGAAATAAATATACACTTCATTTCTTTCTAAACAAATTGGAATTACTGATGACAATTGATGTTGCAAACATGGTTTTTGATATTTTTTATTAAATTTCTTATTAAATCTATAAGGTACATGTATGTAGACATAGACCCCACATACCTTGGTATATAACAATAGCTCTGCACAATAAATTCTGATATTATTTCATGACTCAGGTGACAGACCCAAATTTTCCTTATTAAAGTATCATCTTTTTTTAATAACTGTTAGCCATAGTAACAACCAACTTCTTCATTTCATCTACACATGGTGGTAGCCAAATTAATTGAATTCCATAGTGAATGCTCATGCTTCTTGGCTCTTGAAAACAGCATCCTGAAAAAAAACCACCATAAATGTATCAAAATAATATGATGGTAAAGTCCAATGAAATAACAAGGCAAATTTCAAAGCAGACCATTGACACAAAGATGTTGATAAAATCTAATTTGTTTGGTCAAAACTTCAGAACATTCATAAGTTGCATGGAAAACATGAGCAAAAAGTAAATTAAGTTTTTTTTAACTATAAACTTAATTAAGTTTATACAGCCTGCTTCAGCAGTTATAGTAAGTCTGTGAAAAATAAAAAAGGCACCTCGTTACAAATCCCTGTTATATAGAATCCCTGATTATATGTAGAATTTGGACTTAATTGAACGAGTTCATGTTTTTGAATAATCCTTAAGAGATTTCCTCAATGCTTTAGCTTTATTGGGCTCAACATTTTCTTCGTTGCGGCGCTTTTTAGCCCAAACATGTCCTCTTATAGTCAGAAAAAGCTTCAAACAACACTCTAAAATAAAACAGGCATACTTTCCACTGAACAAATCACTAGCATAATGCTTAACCATGAATCTTTCCATGATTAGTTCCGACAAATAGAAGATTTATTTGCAAATTGTCCATTAATATGCTCTCTGCAGCCCAATTCAAACTCACGAATGAGCAAAAAAAATGAGTCACTGGGTATTTTCAATCCACCCTTATTTAATTTAATGGTCCATTCGGAATATTTGCTTTTAAAGGAATGGGCCCTAGCTTCATCTTGTAACATGGCATTTGTCATGGCTTCATGTAATGCTGCAACTTTCTCACCTCCTGATTTACCCAGATTTTTTCTTAATAATGAATTAATAATGTAACCACTAATATAGTAGATAATACACTGTTCATGATCAGTAAGTGTACTGTTATTTTCTTTAATTTCATCAAACAAGTTCGACCTTTTCTGAATAAGCATTTTGATTAAACTATGAAGCAAAACTCCAACAAATTGCCTTACATTTTCCATTTTTGTCAGGGTTTTAACTATTTCCTGTAATCTTACATTCAATTGAAGATTGTCAGTGACCTGGTAGAATCTTGAAAATAGAGATTCTTTCATGTTATCATTTGAAGAATCATTAGCATGTTGAAAAATATCAAAAAAACTTTGATATAGCTCTGAATAAAGTTGGTCTATGGTCTGAACAGACTCTGTTGCTATGATAATGGTCTGAGTTTGTTCTGCGTATTTTATTGTCTTTCATACTCACTAATGTTTCCACAAGAGACTCTTTGAAAAATAACTTGAATGATTCTTGGTCAAAGCTGAATGGTTTTGGTCTAGTGATTGTCTCATCACATTGTCTATAATCAGAAGCTGAAAAAATACATTAAAGAATTAATAATTGCGTTACATGTGAAATTGATTATATGAGACTATGATTAGGTTTTTTTGGCTGATTTTCGAAAAAAAAATGAAAACTATTGCTATCACTTTAGCGTTGGTGTAGGTTTTCAGGTTAATTTTTTTTAACTCTTACATCTTCAACACTATCCAAGTTATTTTATTAAAAGTTAGTATACTTATTTAGTGGGAATATATTAAACATACTGTGAAAGAAGATAACTCTGGATTAATTTTTTTTTGAGTTATTGCCCTTTAATATTTTAAAAAAAATGGCAAAATATGAGGTTAATGTTAACAAAATCTAAAATACTGATGAAGATATTTGACTTAAACCATGACTTTGTACCATATCTACAATACTATGAACGGACGTAATTGTGGATGAACTATTTTTGGAGTAATTCGAATTGCCCTTTTATACTTAAAAAATTCAAAATGCAAGGTTCAAGTTTTTCCTGTATGGAATATCTTCAATACTAAACTTTACGTAAAGTTAGTATACATGATTATCGCTACCAAAACTACACAACTTTGTTGGGACATAGCTGTGGATGAATTAATTATTTTTGGAGTTAAGCCGTCATACATCAACATTTAAGATTTAAAATTTGTTCTAATGCAAATAATTAGTTCTTACCAATATGCTTAAATGAAAGTTGGTATGCTTTTTGTTCAGTTCTTCTATCTGACTTTAAAGGGACATAACTTTGGAGTTAAGCCCCTTTGTAATTAACTATTAAATGTTAAAGTTTGTTCAAACCGAATATATTAAGTTTGATTGAAATACTAAATCTCTGGATTTAACTTAACTTTCTACTGCCCGTTTACTTTCGTCAGTGACTGACAGCTGCCCTACATTATTAAAAATCATTGGTAGGATGGCGAAAGGCCGTTGAAATAATTTCTTGACCATGCTTCACAAAAGTATATGCACTGCCCGTGAATTGTACCCATGACCCCTTGATTAGTCGACTTGCATGCTACCAACTAAACTTTTTTCAAAGTGAAATATTTATATTCCCATAAAAAGATATTTGAATAAAGCAGGTATGCTTATTCATTGAATTTAATTCTACTTTATCATGACATTACTGTGAAAGATTGTTTAATGAGTTATGCTTCTTTTATACATGTATTTTAAAAATAGGAATCGGTAACTTTTGTTTTACTGATTTATTTCCTTTTACAGATTAAGTGCTGTCTTGAAATCATTTTGGTTTTAAGATATGCCTTGTCATGAACAAAACGCCCAAAAAGTTTAGCGCGCTGTCCTTGGACTGCACTTGTTTATGTTACTGCTTCGTAGGTTTTTATGTTTGAATTGCTTTGTGTCCATAATGTTACTGATAGCCTTAATTTTGCCACTCTAATCTGTGGGTTATTTCATTCATTGACCAGGGTTGGCACTAAGCCGGTCAATGTGAGTATTGACAAGGCTGCTGGTTTTATCTGGACAATTCTAGTCTTTTCTGGTCAAATGTTGTTCTAAGACTCATTAGAAGACTTATAAAAATGAGAAAACAAAATTAAAAGGCAATAGAGCTTATTTTGTTGTACATGAATTTTTCATATCTTATTTACTTCATTGTCAATACTGGTCATTACTGGTTGTTTTATTTATCTATTGTATTTAACGCTGTGTCAACACAATTTCAGGTCATTTTACGGCATCCAGCGCACCTAACCTAGCTTTCCAGGACCATTGTCTATATCCAGTACTCACCTATCCTTCCACAAGGTCGGAAACTTCTCCATATTATCTAATCAATGGAGGAAAATAGACATTATTGTCAAATTTGCATGGAAGGGTATAACCTCCCCAGGTGGGATTCGAACCCGCACCCCCTCGGGCACGAGTATCTAAATCCCGGCGCGCTACCAACTGCGCTATCGACCCGGGTTCATTACTGGTTGAAAGATATTTAGATTTTTTAGACATATAATGTGACCATATCATGACATAAATGTAAGTTAAAATCTAATGTTTATTTTTTACTATTTTATGGCAGTTGAGGGCTATTTTTTTTCAAAGAATTCCCCCCCCCCAAATTTCAATACAAAATTATCAATTCAACCTGAAATAAAGATTTTTTTTAAAAAGATAGTTAATGTCCTATTTATCTGTCTAACTAAGTCAATGAAGAATGAAACTAAAAGAATTGTTATACCCCCGCTTCGAAGAAGAGGGGGGTATACTGTTTTACCCTTGTCCGTGCGTGCGTGCGTGTGTGCGTCCGTCCGTCCGTTACAAAATTTCCGTCACAGTTTTCTCAGCAACTATACCATGCAGCAGCCTGAAACTTTGCATATTGCTTCATCCTATAGTCCCATGTGTTGTAAAGCGATTTCATGCTCCTCGCTCATCTACTTACTGTTTGTCGCATATTTTTAGATTTTGGCGGGGGTATCACTAGTGAGCATTAGCTCACAGATTTACTTGTTTTTTCTGCTTTTGTTATTAAATTTGCATTAAATTTTATCCCATTTAAAAACAAACTGCTGGTAACTTTTACAACTAGGGGTATTTGTCAAATTTCCAATTTTATGGAAAAAACATAGCAAACTTGCTGATAAAATTAATGTCACATTTTATTGTCTTTCACATCTAACCTCTGCCCCAAATTTAGTGTCCCCTCAGTAGTGATAGTAGAAAATAACTACTGAGCCTTTGAAACAATGGATGCATTCTTAATTTCACTCATAATACTGAATTTGTAGGGTACTTTGCTTGAAAATCATTTTAAGATTGTCATATGATGCAAATAGTTCAGTTTTCATTGGTCATTGGACCATATTAATTTTGACCAGAAATGACATTTAAAGCTTTGATGATTTCAATAATGTCTTCCAGTTCTACTAAGTAGGGTTAAAATACATTAAATTACAATGCTACAAAATAGAATATCAAAACAAATATGACATAAAAAATCATTTTTAATCTATATGTTTACTAAACTTGATACTTTTTAATTCGTCTATCTATCAGCCAGTATTGACCACTTAAAGAGTATTGTCTGGGGCAGTTAAAACCAATAAAAACAGCGACCTGGGTTAGATTCTAATAGTGATGTTTTATAAAGTTTGGACAACCTGCTTCTTTTTTTGCTCGCTTAAATGTACACTAGCAGTAACAAGTTGCCAAATCCCAAATATTGGTCATCAAGGGCAATCTTACAACCAATAATTTTGTGCTCTGAAGATATGAAAGGCATATTAGTAATGGAATATATTATGTTTCTGGCGTATTTATATTGCATTGTGCACATTAGGTAATACCTTGTGTTCACAATGCAATATGAATGCATCTGATATTTCCTGATGATCTATTTTAATAAGTTAATTTCCTATTAGTTAGGAGTGATGAGACATGTTGTAACCCTTTTACATTTAGCATTTATTTATTATCACTTTTCATCATGAATTAAATTTTGTTTTGTTTATTTCCATGCATGAAACTTCTGCACTGTATGGACATGCTCTTCCACTTTCAAATGGGATGAAAAAGGGCCATTTTTAGCTTGCCCTTTAAAAGGAAATGAGAAATAATGCTATCACTTCTGCTGCTTTTAAGTTTTTCAAGTCTTATTTCTTCAACACTTACCATTAAATTTGATTGACATTGGGACTTTATCAACTATATGATACTGTGGAAGGGTACAAAAATTAGGATAAGTCAGGTTTAAAATTTTCAATTCTAATCGGGCTTTTACACTTAAAGTTTGTATACTTTTTTTGTCAGTACTGTATCTACATGGCTATTAAGGGATTTAACTGTGAAAAAATTAATTTTTGTGTTCTATCCCTTAGTACTTCAGCAGTTAAAATTTCAGTGTGTTCAAGTTTAGATATGTAAGTTCATATAGATATAATGTATGATCATTGATATGCCTTTTTATATGTTCTACATCTAGAGAGACTAAATTTTTTATGAATTAATATTAAAATTATAATTTTTATTACCCTTTAGTCATGAGTATTTAATATTTTTTAACTGATTTCAATGAATGTATTTATTGTTATAGTTTGCACAAAACATTTCTGGTATATGTTGAGATCAAAATATACCAATCCACTCAATTGAAAATAAAAGTATTGTTTACCAAGTAAATGGACCACTGCCCAATTAGTCAACCGTGCTTGTAATTGAGGAAAGCTTTGTCATTACACCAACAGAACACTTAAAAAAATATGTAATTAATTACATTTTACTATTAACCCAATTTGTGGATTAGTCCATTGTAATGTTTACATTAACAGGGATTTGTTTATGTATGCTATATAATTAAAATATTTAAATCAGTATGCTTAGTTACTAGTGCTGCATCTTAACATCACACAAATGGAAATAACTATATCACTTTTATCATTGTGGAGTTATTTCCATTATACTCTAATGTTGGATGTTAAAATTGGTTGTGATTTGATTAATTCTTATGAAGATATTTGAGAGTTTGTTTGTTTGTTTGCTTGTAAAATTCATTTTTAATTCGTCTGCACTACTCAGAAGGGATGTTATTATGGATATATTATTTTGAGTTCAAATGAATTGTTTCTATTGTTAAACTGATGTATATCCTTTGGAAAAAAATCACTTAAAGATAAGTCTTCCATTGAACAAAACATGCTGAAAAGTCAAACCTCTGTCATTTGAGTGTTCTTGTTAAATTTACCCAATATACCTATTTTCAAGGTCCTCAATTGACCCCAGATGTCTTTTGATGGAGAAGAAACCTTACATAAAAAGTTAATGATTTGTCATACATTCTTTAAGTAAAATCCTCTAAAAACATTTTAAACAAAAACTTCATAGCCTGTTACAGTACAGACATTTTTTGGCCATCTTTTGGTTTGGCCTGTTAAGGGTAAGAATAAATGCAAAGGATAATTTAATAATAAATTTGTTTTAGTATTTCTTATTCAACATAAAACAGATACATAATACAAATCAAACTATGATATTTGTGCTTATTGTAATTAAGTTTATTTTATTAGTATAATTTTGTTTTGTCAACACATTTTTCAAAAAAGTAAAAGAGCAACATTTTTTTGGGAGAGTAAGCTGTTTTTTAATATATATAATTACATTGTAGTTATATTTTTCCATTTTTTGTCTTCATTTTGATAGACAAATCAGGGTCTATTTTATAGCACAATATTTACTTGTTTATTTGCGCAATAGCATTTGTCTCACAGTAATGAACTTGTTCTAAAGAATAGCATACTAAGTTGATTTTGACATTGAGTGTAAATTATATTGTCAATCTGTTTTATTTGGCAGTTTTTGTTGCTTTTTGTATAAAATGCTCAGTTGATTAGTGTGAAATGTGTAAATTATGTAAATACGAGGGGTGATTGGAAAGTTCGAGGAATTTATTTATTAATGGTACACGGGATAACATAGGAAAAAACAAAATACATCATTCTGTGCCCTTACCAAAGACTGATATAAAACCGAAATATTTTCTTGATACATTGGATAATAAAGTTTTCACGAAACATTTTACTACACTCGTATACGGTACTTGAAGCACGCCGACGTCATCATTGGGTTAATTAAACGTCAAAGTCAAGTTTCCTATTTACTTTCTGCACATAATCACCACCTATTTCCATACACTTTCTATGGCTTTGTACCCACAGATTAAATGTAACCTTAAAGTATTCCTGAATGAATAAATAATTCTCTTGTACAATACAGCACATTGTAAGCCATCAATCCTTATCTAGAAGCTTCTCCACTCACGCTACCTTTCCAACAGTGCCTGTCAGTGTCAGTTGACCTGGTCTTTCTTCATCAAATACCTATGCTCTACCTATCCTGAACCCCTGGTGCCATTGGTAGACAATTATTATTTCACATGTTGGTAATGTATCACCAGTTTTAATTTGTTTAAGCGTATCTGCAGGTGACAAATAGAGTCAAACACAACAATTTATGACTGCACCCAACTCAAAATCATTTGGTGACGTCATTCGTTGTTTCGAAGCCATGACTCTAAAATCTCTGCTATGCAATAACCATTCAAAAGAATTTCATGAAACTTTCAGGAAATAATTTCCAGACGTAACGCTAGTGTAATTAATGTTGGCGCATAATTCGCAACAAACTTGAGTGCGTAATACCATGTTTAATATTTTAAAAATAGGTGAAAAATAGCGTGCTTCAAGTGACCAAACAGTAGTTGCTATGGATACCATTTATTCTTTCTACATATTGATAATCTGTTCACCAATATGATTTTTAAAACGCAAATGAATTGTTTTATATTTACTTGAGTTTTAATGTGATTTGACTAAAGGGTAAATATTATAGAAAGGAATTCCGCGAATTTATCAATCACCCCTCGTAAAACTATGTGAATCAATTTCTGCAATTTCTGTCTTTTATGAATCTGCTATTTCATAGACTAGCTACTACAACAATTACTGGGTTCGTTGTCTGGTTACTCAACAATATGACACTGAATGTTTACATAAAAAGGACGTATATTGATTAACATGTATATTGAACAGTTTTGTCTTGTTCGCAAGAAAATCATTGTTATATTTTAAGTATAACTTAGTTCTACATGAGAAATCTCTGGGAAAGGAGATATAAGAAACTGGCTTTAATACATTCATCATATATTGTTACTTTATGAGATCACTGTAAGAACATTAGGGTGATAACCTCATGTGCAAGAGTTGCAGGAATCTAACTTCTGTGAAACCACAGTTTGATATGGATTATAAGAAAATATTATATTTGTTACATACCAGCCTGATTTAGAATGGTTGTTCTTTTGATATGGAAATTTGACTGGATATTATTATAAGTGTTTCCAGAAAGTCTAGTCACTTGACAAGCAAAATGAGTTAAGAATCTTATTAATTTTGGGAGCTGTTTGCTGAGGGACCATCTAATCGAGGTTTTCTTTTTTACAAAGTTTGTGTGCAGGACATAAGCAGTGACCATTAGAAGCAAAATAAAACATAAGATCAGTCTTTAATGCTTGGGTCTGTTTGGCTTATATCACTCTGAGTATTGCTGCATAGTTATTTTCTATGAAACAGCCTACTACAAAGAAACAAATTGATAGCCATGTATCAATACCTAGCAAGTTGTTAGCTTGCTTACCAAAACATGGGGAACACTTTCTTTCAAAAATACTGAAATGTGTCTTTATTCAATGCGTATATTTCGTTTGAACAGTTAAAGTGTATTAGCCTGGTAATCATTTGTTAGAATAATTGATATTTTTCATTCTTTAATATTCCTAACTTTGTTTTGGAAGTCACCATCTTGGATTTGCTAGCTTGAAGCAAACCCTTCCATAGAAAATATGCTCTTCAAAGAGGCGCTCTGAAAATGCAATTTGGACTCTATTAAATCTTTTCAAAAATAGGGATCTCAGTTAAGTTGATTTATTTTTTTGATACAATTTATTCCTAACAGTGTGTTAACAAGTTAGTAGAGGGGGAACATGGGCTAGGTTGAATTTGACTTTGACAATTACAATTTTTCTCATTAATTGTTAATATGTTTCCATTGAAATAGCAATGTTCAGATAATTTTTATTCACCGATATGAGCAAGTGACAAAAAGATCTTTTATGTCCCAAGAAATCCTAAAATCACCTAGACTCATGAATGAATGGTTTAAGACATTGGAGTGCAATGGTCAATCAGTTGCATGTACTTTTTCCATTGAATATATGATGGGGGACATAATTCATTTAGGTTACAAATAATATACAAACTAAAGCAATTTTTAGTTCAACCCATTAACAATAATTTTGGGGGCATATAGAGTCAGCTAGTTGATTGGTCTGTAGCTTTTTCAGTGTCTGTTCAATTTCTCTGCTCTAGTTTATACATTTGATTCTAACTTAACATTATACTCCAGATATCAGGTAAACATGAGCGTATCCCATTTTGGCAACCTTATACATTGTATTGACTTTTAGCAAAACTTGGTCGTTTGATAAAAAAAATCTTATTTTCTTACAACCAAATTTCTTCACAAGGACCTGTTGCAGGAAGGGTATTTGATCACATCATTCAGTGAAAGATGAAGTTTTGTTTAAGTAACCCTTAACTGCTAGATCCCGCATTTTTGCATGTCTAGACTTCCTCCAAAATGGCTGCAACAGCATTTTTAATGATGCATTTTAACTAGATTAAGTGAATTTTACTAACGAATAGTTGTCCCCAAACATGAGCTTTTCTCGGGCACCCCCTATCAAAAGATGTCTCGGGGGGGGGGGTCCAAAGGGGGATGTGCCCCCTTTGTTGCTGGGGTTTGAAGGGGCACAGCCCCCCCTCATTGCCGGAAAAATGGCACCAAATGCTGTTAAGAAAATATGTTTTCAGTATCTGAAAAGATCTGGCACTAAAGACCTCAATTTTTGAAAATATTACTGTTTGAATTCGAATGTTGGGTGGAAAAGAGCAAAAATTGCATTTGTTGCTATTTTTGCTCCGCTACAGCGTTGCCATGGTAACTTGGATCGGTGCTCAACTTTGTTTTTCTTACAGACATTTACCCAGGGAATAATTTTACTAAGTTGCATATCTGTGTGATAATTAGTAATGAAATAAGACCATCTTGAAATAGCCCTATCGCGTAATGGTGAAAAAATTGCTACTTTTCACACATGTCGCCACAACCAAAGGGTAATTATATAGAAAAGATGCATGTTTATTATATTCATACATGTATATGATGTCTTAGTTGGTAAATAAAACATATTGTGGCTGGTCCAATTCTTCCTTAGTTAAAATTATGTAAAAAGTTGTTGATTTTTTTCAAAATCTTTTTTTCTTACTGTTCGTATGCTGTTTGTTATAAAATGTTTTTTTTATAATCCAGACAATTAAGAGTGCAAAAAACAGACGTAGTATATTATCAACACAAAAAAGGCAAATGGGAAGCTTTTAGGTTTTAATGGTCTCTGCATATAGGAGCTTAGAGGTGGTGTGAACCCTTAGCTAGTCAGGATATTGACAAAATGGCATTTCTTTTCCACCTAAGTGTGATAGGGCTATTACATTACTAATTGACAAACAGATATGCACTTCGAAGAAATTGTTTTCAGTGTGATTGTCTTTCAAAAAAAGTGTTTGAACAAAAACGGCAAAAATGCAATTTTTAACACTTTCCTGCCAATTTATATGTAATTGCATTTCTTTCTGTTATAGTTTCCCAAGTGGAGGCTTAACTATTTTTGGAGATTGAAAATATGTTATCTTGTACCCTTTTTGCACAATTTTCTGGTGATAAGAGACACTGCACGTTCTTCAAATCTCAGTGACAAAGGCAAACTCCTCACAGTGCTTACGTCACGCTTTGCTACTTAATCACTGCCACCATGTAAACCACGTGACGCTAGTAATACTATCTATTTATAGAATGCCTAAACTTCTCACTGTGCTTACGTCACGCTTTGTTATTTCTACAAACTGATAATTAAAACTTTTTTTCATCTTTATGTACTTTGAACATAATATTTTACTAAGAGAAGACTAAAATCATTGAAAATATTGAATTGTAAAAGAAATGATGAAAAAAGTTTTTCGGCTCTCTGAGGGACGAATTTAACTTGTGGTGGCAGTGGTTATTGATTTGATAAAGGGAGATAACCGCTGCGGGGAGTTTGTGACAAAGGAGGGTACCACTCCATCAAGCACTCCCATGACGCCTTATGATGGAAATGTGCACCAAAGAGCGGTTATTTTTAGGTATCTTTGCTTAAGTGACATTCACTAAATTCAGTGAAAACATTGAATTGGAGTGCTGTGGGAGTCCATTTTAATGGGTTCTAGACCTGTAATATGATGGAATTGACCAGAAGAGGGTTAATTTCATTTTATACCAAGTCAATGTACGAGGACAGCCCTACTATCCATACTTTTCAACTGCAAAATTCCTACATTTGTCCCTCTTTTTTTAGTAAAAGGAGCCCTACTTTTTCCCTACTTTATGGTAGGGAACTTTACAGTCTGTATACTTTTCTGGAAAATAATGGGACGAGTGAGCAAAGATTTTTTTAAAATTATTAGCGAGCGAGGCAATTAAAATATTTTTTGTAAAAACAGTCAAAACTTAAGTACGAGTGAATCCACAGAACACATGCTAAAGTTGTTGTAGCCTTATTCATAGGCGGATCCAAAGGGCGGTCAGGGGTGTCCGGCCCTCCCTAGAATTTGGAAAATGTACCTGTTCATTAGTGTATTTCTTGCTTGTAAGTCATTTTAAGTAGCATGAAGCAATTTGTTTCGGTGCTTAACATAGATTTTATGGTTATGTAGGTTTATTACCAATAGGTTGCATTTTTTCTGCAAAATGTGTATAATGTGGCTGTGGTTCGAGGTTAGGAACCCCCTAGAAAAGTTCCGCCTCCCCCTAGAAAAAAATTCTGGATCCGCCCCTGTAAATGGTCAAAGAAAAACTTATTTGTTTCCGTCAACATTAAGATTAGACATCTGAATGAAGGTAACTAGCGATCCTATTAAGCATTGTAAAATATGCCAACTTCAGCTTACGTATGGGGAATTAGTTGCCAACAATATACGTACCTTTTACTTTGCATACTCCATGCTTAGACCGCATGTGGCCTCTTAGTCCAGATATAGATGCATAACTCTTTGTACACTCATTACATTGGTAAATCTTACGAACACGTTTTGGCGCTGTGTTGTGGTCATTTTCGTTGTCAGATGAAAAATCACACTCACTTTCAGTGAACTCGCCTAACAATAACTCTAAATCTAAGTCATTAAAATTAATGAAATCTTCATTACAATACGCCATGGTGTATATTTCAAACTGGTAAGATACTTATGATTGATTAATTAACTGTAAAGAACTGAATAACTAACCCAAATGAGCATAATCTGGTCTGATGTTATAGTCCAACAGAAATAATTTGAGCTTGGACTTTCTAATTATAATAATTACACACTTCACGTGCATTAAATCACGAGCTTCTGTATATGTGTGCACGGATGAACACGTGTTTGTTACAACCGATGACACTATAAATTAATTATTAAAAGTGACATGTACGTATAATTTTGAACACATAAGTTTTTGGGGAAACAAGTAAGTCAGTAATATTATGGCACAGTTTCAAAGTATTTATTCTAATGAAAACAACATTAATTGTTCAGTACGTGTATTTTGTCAGCTTCCGATAATGCGCTATTGACAAACGAAGACAAAAATAGACTGTTAATAATGAGTTTAATATCTTCTTGCATGAATGTCAATTCTGTTGGACTCTGTCTTTAATTGGTCTATTCTAATTTTCTAGCCGAGGCCGTGGCGTAGTGATTAGCATGTCTGACTTCGAATCCGAAGCTCAAGGATTCGAGCCCTGTCGAGACAGGTCATATCCTATACATGAGTTGTCGGCCTCGTGCTAGATTAAGGTAGTACTGGTGACAGAAAAGTGTCTAGGAAACCTATTGTAAGAACAGCTGTCCTTCGTATATATGACCTAAATGGAACAGAACAGAACAGGACGTATATTTTACTTTGTAACGTATACATATAATGTGTTTTATTACACATAAATCAAAATATATAAAGTATTCTGTCACGTTACAACAATGACATTCACACACTCACTCTGTCACTCACACTCGGCTCAGTCTCACCTCGATAATACAAATACACTCAAACAGATGTACATAATGATAGTGCATAGCACCTATACATGTATATACATAAATTTACATATATTTAAACTTCTCAAAAAAGTTATGTGATAAACATAAGTTAATAGGAGGAAGAAATGTATGTTGAATACGACATTAAACCAAATAAAATAAAATAAATAAATAAATATAATTTAGTGTTTTGCAGTGCAAACTGGTTATAAACTGACAATAGTCCAGTAGCCTGTTCAATTAATAAACATTACTGAACGTTCCGCAACGATACATTCGGAACTCCTCGGCCATTTGCTGCGAGTAATCTTATCTAATTTACAAATATACGATCGTTAGGGCAACGAGTGATGTTTCAAAATTTGCGGACTAAAAAACGAAACATCACTCAACGCCTAAACGATTATATGTTTGTTTACTTAAACACCGGTAGTTTCAAAAAGCGTTTAAATATGTCCGAGATGATTCGCAGCGAATTACCAAGGAGCCCAGAATGTATCGTTACGGAACGTTGTGTAACGTTTAGGGTAATTGAACAGGCTACAAGAAGGCTGGGTTAGGTGCGCTGGACGCCGTAAAATGACCTAGATTATGTTGATAGGGCGTTCACTCAAATAAATTAATAAATAAAAGAAATAAATATTTAAATGAATCAAAGTTTCGTGGGAAGAATTTCAAATAGATAGTCAACTTCCAATCTAACGCGATCGCGCAATTAATTGAACCTTTCGCCGATTACCGCCACTTTGGATTAAAAAAAACCCCGCTCTTTCCCCCAATTAATACACTTTACGATAAATTAGCTGACGAAACTGAAACGACAGTGAAAATCGATAAAATCTGGTTGAACGATAGGGCGTTACATATCCTTCTAATATAGGATCCTTGAATCAGTGCAGGTTTGGCTCCGCCCACAATGAAGCTCCGCTTTACGTTTAGATTTCGAGGCAAATACGAGAATCTGAGCTTATTTTAGTGAATTATTACCTAAATTTTATCATTTCCACATGCTTTATGTATTTAAGTTGTGGTGACGAACTTAGGACAGGGACGAAATTAAGACCTCGGAGGATATATATTTACTCAAAATGGGCAATGTTCTGGTGCATATGAAAGTCATGTGACTTTCTATTGTCTTTTATAGAGCTTATAATTTATTTCTATCACCCTCTACAATGTCAGTATGCCCTTAAGGTGAAGTAAGCTTTATTTGCGCTTCTGGAATGGCGCTACTAAATGAACTCCTGTCGAGAGTGACGTCATGCCTTTGTTGACACTGAATGCAAGTAATTGAAGACAACATTTTATAGATTAGAAATGAATTAAAATCAAACCCATTTGACGCAGGGCTGATTTAACTACAAAATCGTACGTAAGTTGTGATCAGAATACGAGAGTTGTGCCTTTTTTGCAGTTACGCATCTCGACAACAAGGGCGACAACTAATGAACAATTATTATTTTTAATATTGCTTGTCAAATTTATCTCCCTTGATTTCGCCTGTAAAAATTAGGTCATAATCATTTCAATGCATATTTTGTCAAATCTTGGTTTAGAAATAGATTATTTCAGTAATCCTATCCTTGTCATTATTTGCCTCACATTGTGTCCACATAAATTTAACAATTATATGTTTATGGTTCGTTTCGCATACCATTCTTAACGTATGAAACATCTACAGTTAAGCGAAAAACTGATCCTTGGGGTGATCTCAAAAGGACAATAGTTGTTTAATACTATTGTTCGACTAGTACATGGCGAATTTTTTGTCGCTCTTAGGCCACAACTATGGATTCACTCGCACCTTAATTTTGACAGTTTTACAAAAGAAATTTTTTTCGCTAGCTCGCCCCATTTTTTCCTGAAAAATCCGTGGAACACAAGTCATGATCAACTTGTTGTGGCCTTAACGTAAGGGTTATTTTCAACCAGAGCACAATGTTATGACCACGGAACAAATTTTAAAAGTCTGTAATAAATGATGTGTTGTACAAGGTGGTTACGATGTTTGAAATAGTTTCGTAAATGTATAAATCGTACGAAAATAGAGGAAAAGAGGAACATTCAATCTGATTAAAACCCGATCTAAAATTTTCCACTTGCATACTCGCTAATTTAGTACACGCTCTACAGGATATCTGTTTACGGAGATAGAGGAACATAAATGATTTGGTAAAGCTGCTCGGTTAGCTCAGTTGGTAGCACATAAGTCTACTGATCGAGGAATTGCATGTTCTTTTTCTGGGGATGACTTTCATGGAGCTTGATCATGAAATTAATTTCTACGGTCATTCTTTTTGCCATTGATTAATAATCACGAAGGTCAGTTGTCATTCACTGACAGAAGCAAGCGTCAAATTACTGGATTATTAGCTAAACCCAGAGATTTAGCCTTTGAGGGAATGTTGAGTGCGACTGACAGCCGTGATATGGCCTGTTACAATATACAATTCAATGGCTTCAAACCTGTCCAAAAAGGTGACTTAAAGTAAATTAATGCTACAATGACACGGTTTCCTAACTTTATCAACAATTCAACCACCAAGAAATAGCCCATCCTAAATAAGTTAGAAATGATTCTGGATCTGCAGCAATAAAGCCCCTTTAGCAAGACTATCATATACTGTCCATGAACTCCAAATGATTTCAAGCATTGAATTATTACATATACATGGATCGTGAAACAAGTTCTTGCAACTTAGATTTATCACACTTGAGTCCGTTTCTTGGTCTCCAGTTTGACCAGTAACGATTAAGTTTCCTGCTCAAGAAATCAATGAGGTGCATTTGGTATTTGAATCAAAGCAACTCGGATCATGTCAACTGTCCAATGTCATAACCACTCGGCCATGCCATCTCTGTATAATAGACTCTATCGGACTGTGTTTGTCACTTCCTCTTCAAGATAAAAGTAGATCGAAACCGAAAGTAGAAGAAACTACATACAAATGATATTTAGCTCAGTTAGTAGCACGCAAGTCTAATGATCGAGGGGTCGCAGGTTCGATTCCCGGGCGGGGCATACTTTCGTTAAGCTTGGTCATGAAATTATTTCTACGGCCATTCTCCCTCCTACTATTGATTTTAAATCATGTACGGCAGTTGTCAGTCACTGACAAAAGTATGTGCCTAGTAGTTGATTAACAGCTAAATTCAGAGATTTAGACTTTCCAGGAACAGTGAGTAGGTTGACTGACCGCTGTTATATGACCTATACAATGTGTTGCTACGGCGTTAAACCCTAACAAAAAAGGAAGAAAAAGAAACGGGTACTTATCTTTCAAATCAAAATGTTTTGACTGGTTTATTGTTTATATTATTAGTATTATATTCTATAGACTTCAAAGTTATGTATCTGTACGACGATGTGACAACTGCTTACGTAATGCGCCTGGAGAGTGCGCTGTGGTCAGCCACGACCAGGAAGAGGTTACTTGAAGCTCTCAATTAACCCGACACACGCGGTATTTTCTTCTAGGGCGTTCCAGTCGTGTATTGCTTTTACAAAAATGATCTTTATATTGCTGGGTTTTAGAAAAAAACAAAAAACAACTCGAATGGTTTATACTGCTGTTTTTATATCTTCTGTTAATGAATATAACTATCGAGGTATAGGGGCTTTAAGAAAGTGTTTATACCAGAGTATAAATTACTTTGAAATGTTCCCCGATGTTCTATTTTTCACATTTGTCTCCCTTGGGATACATTAACATTAATTTTAAACCTCGAGCTCGGCAAATTGTTGTAACATAACTTCCTGGTACAAAGTATATAGGTCTAGATAAGACTAACATAGTTAAAATGGCGATTGTTTAGCATATTATTAGCATAATTGTGACGTTCATTTCATTCAACGCCAAGTAATGAAGTGAATAAGTTGTTGATTATTATTTTACAAACGTATATATAAGCAATACATAGAGAATAAAGAAAACTATATGGGCCTACATGAATGTGCATACATATATCTAGTATGGTGACTAAAGGCGTTACATTACTGTAGTTTTTATTATAAGAAGGAGGGAGTTTTTCAAATTGCGGTACAGAATGCTAAGCTCCTGCGTATATATTCACTGATATTTAGTCATAAATCTTCCGATAGCTGATGTCAGCCGTAAGTCATGTAAATAACCTACTTTCGGTTTCGTATTATGACGTCTAATTATATCATACGATATGACTCATCACTTCCTTTTGTTATCAACAATTCATCCAGCAAATACTGTACAATTCTCAAAATTTTACTCATATATAATTATTAGAATTTCATCTTCAGCCTATGTGCGTAATCAAAGTATAGTACTTTTATGTAGCATACTTTATATACATGGAACAGAGCGAAATTAGACTACATTTTTCTACGTATGAGTATAGTTCACCGGCGGATGCAGGGGTGTGGGTTCTGGGGACTAGAACAAAAGTTAAGGAAACGTTCATTGATTCGAATCTAGTGATTTCTACATGTCTATGCAATGGATGTAGTATGTTATGTATTTAAACTACACGTACAAGTATTTTTAAAGGCTATGAGATGGTGTACTTGGAGTAAAAAAATAATAAGGAAAATCCGATTACTAATCACGTAGTTCTATCGCCCTGAATCAAATATATTCTTTCCTCATTAATATTCATAGCTCGA
Source organism: Mactra quadrangularis (assembly GCA_025267735.1). NCBI lineage: Eukaryota > Metazoa > Mollusca > Bivalvia > Venerida > Mactridae > Mactra > Mactra quadrangularis. The sequence goes on along the minus strand of CM046299.1, from coordinate 44,816,915 downwards.
ATTATTGCTTGTATTTTAATGTACAGAACAGAACAGAACTGAGCAGAGCAGAGCATTTAAAAGCAATGTCATATTTAAGAGAATGGAGACGTGAGACCTTATTGAAATAGAAGCCTGGATTTGAATCCCACCTGAGTCATTGCTATAGTATTGTGCATGGCATTTCTTCACTTCGCTATATAGATAATTGGGGTGCTTTTAAGGGCGGTATTGATCACGTTGTGTCAGTGGTCAGCTATTGTCACAACTAAAACAACAAAAACACCGGGAATATATATAGATAGAACAAATACCAGAAGCCTACTGGAGATTGTAGCTGTAAAGTCGTTATGCATGAAACCTTAACTATTAAATGCCATAAAAAGTAATCCCCTCATTTCTAGGTTCGCCTATAAATCGTTTTATATTTACTAATCGATTAGGAACGCACTGCGTTAGATAACTTCCGCGGATATATAATTTTCATAAATTAGTTACAGCACATGTAATATAATATGCATTCAAAATTCAGTACTAGTACTGATTCGTTGTTAAAGCTACCCGCTCATACATCTTATTTAATTTATTGATATTTTAAATCTACCTCTTAGTGTCAGAGATAATATTAAACAGCTGAATAATAACCTGACCTATATGTTAAGAAATATAAAATTAAGCTAAAAAACAACGTACTGAACTCATCTATATCAATACTAATAGGATTCGGGGTTTTGTACTTTAAATTACCATCAGATGGCAGTCATTGTCTTATACTCGTATTTGTTCACAAATTTTAGATAAATCTATTCCTCCTGGTAAATGGTGGCGTATAACCAAATCTATTGCAAAACTCAACAACTGTATCCAATCCAACCCACCATTAAGATATAACGGTCAAATACACACTCACCCTATTGATAAAGCCAATGCATTTAATGAATACTTCGCATCAATTTCAACCGTAGTAAATGAACCGGAACTTCCTGATTTCCATGCGCGAACGCAATCACATATCGATCATATAATTGTAACCGAACAAGAGGTCCTAAACCAACTTAAAGATCTTAATACAACAAAACCCGCGGGTCCTGATGGCCTTAGTCCAAAGATATTAAAAAATATTGCATCATCTATATCCTACCCACTCACAAAGCTTTTTAATATGTCATTAACCAGTCAGGTACTACCACATCACTGGAAACTTTCTAATGTTACCCCAATATACAAAGGCAAAGGTAGCACTGAAACCCCACAACAGTACAGACCGATATCGCTTACCAGTGTTGTTTGCAAACTTCTAGAGAAAATTGTTTTTAAACACCTATTCAATTACACAATTGACAACAATCTTTTAAGCCTAAAACAGTCTGGCTTCCAACCTCGTGATTCAACAGTAAACCAACTTTTAGACATATATGACACTATACTGCGAAATTTAGACGATGGTAAAGATTTAAGATTTGTATTTTGCGATGTAGCTAAAGCGTTCGACAAAGTTTGGCATAAAGGTCTAATTCTTAAGCTCAGACAATATGGTATCACTGGTACACTTCTAAGTTGGGTCGAAAACTATTTAGTAGGTAGAGAACAAAAAGTTGTTATTGAAGGTTTTTCTTCGTCATCAGTTACTGTCAAAGCTGGCGTTCCCCAGGGTTCTGTGTTAGGCCCATTCCTGTTTTTACTTTTTATCAATGATATTGTTGACGAACTTACTAATGACGTAAGACTTTTCGCTGATGACACGTCACTTTTCGTTATAGTTGATCGTGGTATGGAAGTAACAAGTTCCCATTCTCTATCGACCGATTTAAATACTATATCTAACTGGGGAAACTCATGGTCAGTTCAATTTAATCCCCAAAAAACCAAATCTATGACTTTTACACGTAGAAATATTGTTCATCCACAATTAACGTTCGCTAATATCCCTGTCGAAGAAATTAATTCGCATACACATCTTGGTGTCACCTTACAGTCTAGTGCTACGTGGGGAGAACATATAAATAATATATACAAAAAAGCCTGCAACCGACTAAACTCCCTCCGACTTTTAAAACATTCTATCGACAGAAAATCTTTACTTAAAATATACTTATCATTTATTAGACCAGTGCTAGAATATGCCGGGCCTGTGTGGTGTAATATTACAAAACAAGAATCCGATTTAATCGAAAGTGTACAAGTTGAAGCGGCTCGAATAATAACAGGGTTAAGACGTAATTCTTCTCGCTCTTGTTTATACAACGAACTGGGCATTGAATCGCTGGAATCCCGTCGAAACAATCACATACTAAATATTACGTACAAAGCATTGCATGGACTTTCCTCGCACAATGTAACGAGAATGTTAAACCAACATATACCAGAACAGCAAAATTATAACTTTCGCCCACGTGGGCAAAGATTACGTTTGCCGCAGTGTCGTACCACATCTTATTTTAATAGTTTTTGTCCTTATGCCATACGACTATGGAATGACCTCCCCGATAACATTAAAGAATCTGTTTCAGTACAACAATTTAAGTCATCGCTTAAAACTCACAACAACATTCCATATCCATCTATGTATTTTTCACTAGGCAATCGACGCGAAAATATTATTTTCTGCCAATTAAGAAACAATGCTAGTTCTTTAAGGAAACACTTATTTGACCACCATTTAGCAGATAACTCCTTTTGTATTTCATGTCATGATAACTGCGAGGATACCTCACACTTTTTATTTCATTGTCCTTCATATTCCATTATAAGACGAACTCTTTTTTCTACGGTAGTCGAAATTTTAAATATTAATACAAGGGAGATAACTTCTCAACTACTTCTTTATGGAGACGATTATCAACCTCTTATTATTAATAAACAATTACATAACGCTGTTGCTTTATTCATCAATGGTTCTAGGAGATTCGAGTGACTCATTTTTTTTCATTTTTCTTTTTCTGTCTTCTTATTCATTCATATTATATTTTCATATACATGTAAATCAAGTGAAAACTTTCTACTTATGTAGTACTCAGATCAACTCCTAAAATAATATTATCTCATAATGATTGTTGTTTGCACATGTACTTACATGTATGTATACTTTTATTTTTTCTACTTATTTATTTATTTACTCACCATGTTGTATTACTTTGACCACGGAGAGGATGTGTATAGGCATTATATGCCTGTTATCCAATCCGATTCATTGAATAAAATATGTATTAAATTGTCTTATAATATATAATAAGGTCCAGGGGCTCGTATTATCAAGCGTCTTACGATCGATTATGGTCGTAAATCCTTCTATTTTGTAAATTTTGTTAAATTATCGTAAGATTTTTGATAATATGCTGCCCAGGGCTTCGGTCTCATTAGACCATAAGTACATGTGTACATGACTGTACTGATTTCTATTAAAACCATTTAACAATATTAGGCACACAATATGATCACATCTTTTATTATCATATTCATAGATGTTATTGTTAGGCCTATAATAATTCGCACGACCGTTTTAATACAGCATCTTACTCTCATAACCATTCAGGAAGACTGTAATTAAAATTTTGTATTTACAGTCTAACTTACTCTCATTATATGTTAAGTATGGTGGCTGATTTATGCCATGTCGTATTTTCGTTTCTTCGCCGCGAAGATACGGTAACACAAAGACACAACAAATCCATAGTTTGTCGTATCTTCGTATTTTCGTTTCTTCGCCACGAAGAAACGAACACACGACACAATAAATACAACAATATGACAGATAAAATGTGTCGTGTTTTCGCCTTACATCTGTCGTATCTTCGTCTTTTCGTTTCTCCGTGGCGAAGAAACGAAAGGACGAAGATACGACAGATGTAAGGCGAAAACACGACAAATCCATAGTTTGTCGTATCTTCGTCTTTTCGTTTCTTCGCCACGAAGAAACGAAAAGACGACATGGCATAAATCAGCCACCATAGTTAAGTCAATACGAATCTGCTATATAAGTACGGAGGTGTACAATGTAATATGATAGTTTGTATTAAAATAAATATGAATAGTTATTATGCTTTGCAATTGTGATTAAGAATAAAATTGTATGCATGTTTTTAACTCATAAATTATTTTATATCAGATCCGATTATGCAATCTGTCTGTTTATATCTTACTACAAAATTAAAAATCTACTTATCATAACAATGCGTTTTATTTATAGAAACCTTAAGACAATGGAAAAATAATATCGGTTAATCATGCATTTATTTGCATTAGTTTTAAATCGAATAACTGTCGGCCATTTTGATTTATACGTACATGGCCACGTCTAGTCTAAACAGATCGATATTTACAGTTCTGAAGATGTTATGGTATTACTCGTTGAAGATAACATATTACATTGTTTAAAAATAATGTCGTGTAGATTTGTCACTAGTTGTCTTTAACGAGCTATATCAAGGACAATCACGCGATCACCGAGCTTAGATTCACCTTGCAAGACAGTTGTTTAATGCTAGATTCAGAAAAAAAATAGATAAGACCGACTATATCAATCGGTACCACGCAAGTCTACTGTTCGATGGGTTCGGTTTCCAGGCGTGGCATTAAACGGCAAGTAGTTTCACTGACCTGATATGTATACAGTATGTTGCTACAACGTTGACCCCTCAATCCAGACTGACAACTTTTTTCTATAACGTCGGGGTGTATTAGTATGGGCATTTGATAGGGTCCCTCTGAAGGGCAGATGTATTTCCCGATTTTTATTTTCCCACAGGCAGGTGATTTTTATCAAGGCTTTGTCGGGACTAAGTCCAAGTCATTGCTTTCCCTGGGTGCGGGTTTTATAAGATTCGCGCGCATTTTGAAAAAAGTCAACCACCTCTGAGCAGAGAAACGTGGGGCAAACTATGCTTCGTTGATGAATGACTATAAATAGTATTTCATCGTATAGACTCATGCATAATCATGCGAAGTCTCATCCAATCTTATAAATTACAAATTAGTTTAACTAGTTTCATAAAGTAATGGGAATAGTTTACATTTTTTGAACGCCATGTTCAAGAGTTACGTCTTTTCTGGACACTTCACTGTCTGAAGTCTCGCTATAACATGATAATAAAATAGTTATTATTCTAAATCTCATGGAAGGAAGGCAGATAGAAAGAATAAGGGGATATCAGAGGCTTGATGTTTTAAAGAAACTACTATTTCTGCATAGACAGGTGCAAACAATCACAAAGGGGAGCAAAAGGGGAAATGGCACATCGGATGGTTAATTTATTAGATAATTACTGCATAGAGAGGAGCAAAATAAATGGCAGAGAGGAGGGAAAAGGGGCAGAAGGGACACACTGTTGTGGTTTAGAATACTTACAAGAGTTTATAGAATATTTGATCAGGAGAATAAAACAATAATCTAACTGAAACATCACTTACATTCTTCATGGTTAATATTTAATATATTTAGATTTGCAATATTAGATATTAACTACTTAACTATGTTCAATATGTCATATTCTTTTCATGATCACCTCCTAACAGTTATTTCAAACGTTTCAATTTCAACGTCTAATAATAACAAATCAGTGTGGCAGAAAACGAATGATTGGTTCAGAGAATAAAGGAAACGATTAAACATGTTCAGAATTTGTAAATGCAATTTTAAACCAGTATTTATGAAAAACCAATACACCCCACTTAGCACATACAGAATTTATATTAACTAATAAGCTTGACGCATAAGGCTTGCGTGTTGCAAGGTTTCCAAGAGTTTTAGATGTATTTAAGGTTCTGGAACTGTAACTAACTTCGGTAAACTTCGACACTCGGTATAATCCGGTTTTACCCGAATAGCTGTCGTCGTCAAGTTTCTTAATTGCTATTTCTAGTAATTTTCATCTCGCGATCCGGGTTTTCCATGACGTCATAGTGTAACACATTTACCGAAAAATGGCGAAACCAGACGCTGTACAGCGTGATCGTAGTTAGTTTTCTTAAAAGTAATGGTTTATCGACATAAAAACAATGAACAGTCGTAGTGCATCGTACCTACTGTGTTGATTCTGTGTGTACAGGTGTAAAATGCACGGTTTTCATCTTGTTTTTGCGATATAAATTGGGTATGACTAAAACACGCAATGGAGATTTTTAGGCGAAATGGACGAAGTGGAGAATCTGGAGCTAAAGTAAGATTTCTTTCACCTTACGAAGGTCACGGCGCTTACCTTTGTAAATATGGGCTAAACCATTATAAAAAAAGGTTGTTCGGAAGGTTTATTCTCCGACGATTTATTCGGCTATTTATACTTTGCGGAACGGAACGAAACGGAACGGAACAAACATTGAGGCACCACACGGGGCACAGCATTTTTTTACTAATATGTAAATATATTAAATAATAATAATGAAATATTGAAACTGCCTAGCGAACAGTCGATCTAAGCCTTTTTCGAACTGAACCATCTGAAAACCCACTTCTAAATGGATATTATTTATATAAAATCTTCGGGACTGCAAACAGTTGTTCCGTTTCGTTCCGCAAAGTATAAATATCCCATAGAATAATGATATTCTACGGAACGGAACGGAACAAGATTTATTTTTTCTTGTCAATGGAATTTTTCATCCTGGTATATTACAGGTACACGAATTTATTACATGCAACCTGTTTCAAAAACTATGTTCTTGACTTAGTCAAAATAGGAAGTCCTATCGCCATAAAATTTATATATTTAAATGTTTTGCACTTGTTGCAGTAATTTAATATTTATTATTCATATAAACTGACGAATGTAAAAAAAAATGAGTAGACAATCTAATTATTTTTTGGCGATATCAGGACCTCTTTAATATGTATCGAATGGCCGTCATATCAAGTACACTCATTTTGTATTATATAAAATTCTAAAAAAATATTAATAATCATCGTAAACAAATTAAATTTGAAAACATGCTTGTCATATATAAATTGATATTACATGCACTAATAAAGCTGATATATTACTACTACAGTCAGCATTGTGTACAAACCATGTCTTCAACTCTATTTATTGTGATTCCGTTTCGTTCCGCAAAGTATAAATATCCCCTATGATAATGATATTTAGCGGAACGGAACGGAACAAGATTTGTAGCTACCAACTTCCCCACAAGAATCAGAGGTGGAGGACAAATGATGTCAGACTAGCTAGATGTCTTATCAAATCGGCATGGAGAACATTGCCCACCACAAGGATCGAACTCGCGACACTGATTCTCCTACCTACTGATCTAAGCAGGCGGGTTGGAAAGTTATATTATTATCGTAAACAAATTAAATTTAAAAATATGTTTGCCATATAATTTGACTGTGCATGCACTAATAAAGCTGAAATATCACTATTACAGTCAGCGTTGTGTTCAACTCTATAAATTGTGATTCCGTTTCGTTCCGCAAAGTATAAATATCCCCTATGATAATGATATTTAGCGGAACGGAACGGAATAAGATTTGTAGCTGCCAACTTCCCTACATGAATCAGAGGTGGAGGACAAATGATGTCAGACTAAATGTCTTATCAAATCGGCACGGAGAACATTGCCCGCCCAAGGATCGAACTTAGACACCGACGCTCCTACTTATTGATCTAGGCGGGCGGGTTGGAAACTTCTATAATTATCGTAAACAAATTCAATTTAAAAACATATAATTTGAATGTGCATGCACTAATAAAGCTGAAATATCACTATTACAGTCAGCGTTGTGTACAGACCTTGTCTTCAACTCTATAAATTGTGATTCCGTTTCGTTCCGCAAAGTATAAATATCCCCTAAGATAATGATATTTAGCGGAACGGAACGGAACAATATTTGTAGCTGCCAACTTCCCTACATGAATTAGAGGTGGAGGACAAATGATGTCAGACTAAATGTCTCATTAAATCGGCACGGAGAACATTGCCCGCCCAAGGATCGAACTTAGACACCGACGCTCCTACTTATTGATCTAAGCGGGCGGGTTGGAAACTTCTATAATTATCGTAAACAAATTCAATTTAAAAACATATAATTTGAATGTGCATGCACTAATAAAGCTGAAATATCACTATTACAGTCAGCGTTGTGTACAGACTTTGTCTTCAACTCTATAAATTGTGATTCCGTTTCGCTCCGCAAAGTATAAATATCCCCTAAGATAATGATATTTAGCGGAACGGAACGGAACAATATTTGTAGCTGCCAACTTCCCTACATGAATTAGAGGTGGAGTACAAATGATGTCAGACTAAATGTCTCATTAAATCGGCACGGAGAACATTGCCCGCCCAAGTATCGAACTTAGACACCGACGCTCCTACTTATTGATCTAAGCGGGCGGGTTGGAAACTTCTATAATTATCGTAAACAAATTCAATTTAAAAACATATAATTTGAATGTGCATGCACTAATAAAGCTGAAATATCACTATTACAGTCAGCATTGTGTACAAACCTTGTCTTCAACTCTATTTATTGTGATTCCGTTTCGTTCCGCAAAGTATAAATATCCCCTAGGATAATGATATTTAGCGGAACGGAACGGAACACAAATTGTTATTTATGACTCATTTCCTCCTTTATAATGCTTGTATAAACTTCACCTATATATAATCAATAATGATGCATAAATTTAATAGCAGACTACATATCCTGCTAATGAAGACTCGTCACTTTGTTTTTTAGAAATGACAACATATGACTCATATACAGAAATGTGGAAACTATCTAATCTTACACAAATTAAATTTGAAAACATGTTTGCCATATATTTTTTGAAATTACATGCACTAATAAAGCTGAAATATCACTATTACAGTCAGCATTGTGTACAAACCTTGTCTTCAACTCTATAAATTGTGATTCCGTTTCGTTCCGCAAAGTATAATTATCCCCTAGGATAATGATATTTAGCGGAACGGAACGGAACAAGATTTGTTATTCAATATCCATGTCTTCCTTTATAAGCTTGTTTAAACTTCACATATAAATAATAATTCATGATGCATAAACAAAATCGCAGGCTACATATCCTGCTAATGAATACTCGTCACTTTTAGAAATCACAACATATAAATCAAATACAGAAATGTGGAACTTATAACACCGTTTTCAACAGTATTTCAGTCATGTAACGATGGGCAGTTAACCTAAACGGTGTTCCTGGATTCTGTACCCGTACTTACCTGTTCTCCGCAAGTAACTGCCAACTTCCCGGATCGAACTTGCGACTCTGCGACCCGAAGACCGACGCTCTTACCTACAGACCTAAGTGTGCGTGTTGGAAACTATATCATTATCGTAAACAAATTAAATTTGAAAACATGTTTGCCATAGAATTTGAATGTGCATGCACTAATAAAACTGAAATAGCACTATTACAGTCAGCATTATGTACAATCCTTGTCTTCAACTCTAAAATTGTGATTCCGTTTCGTTCCGCAAAGTATAAATATCCCCTAGGATAATGATATTTAGCGGAACGGAACGGAACAAGATTTCCCCTAGGATAATGATATTTAGCTTACGGAACCGAACAAGATTTGTGACTGCCAACTTCCCCACAAGAATCAGAGGTGGAGTACAAATGATGTCAGACTAAATTACTTATCATCTTCATGGAGAACATTGCCTACCCAAGGATCGAACTCGCGACACTGCTCCTACCTACTGATCTAAGCGGGCGGGTTGGAAAGTTATATAATTATCATAAACAAATTAAATTTGAAACACATTTGCAATATATAATTTGAATATGCATGCATTAAAAAAAGTTGAAATATCACTATTACAGTCGGCATTGTGTACAAACCATGTCTTCAGCTCTATAAATTGTGATTCCGTTTCGTTCCGCAAAGTATAATTATCCCCTAGGATAATGATATTTAGCGGAACGGAACGGAACAAGATTTGTTATTTATGACTCATTTCCTTCTTTATAATGCTTGTATAAACTTCACTTATATATAATCACTTATCCTGCTATCCTGCGCTGCTAATGAAGAATTGTCACTTTGTTCTTAGAAATGACAACATATTAATCAAATACAGAAATGTGGAAACTATCTCATCTTACACAAATTAAATTTGAGAACATGTTTGCCATATATTATTTGAAATTACATGCACTAATAAAGCTGAAATATCCCTATTACAGTCAGCGTTGTGTACAATCCTTGTCTTTAACTCTATAAATTTTGATTCCGTTTCGTTCCGCAAAGTATAATTATCCCCTAGGATAATGATATTTAGCGGAACGGAACGGAACAAGATTTGTAACTGCCAACTTTCCCACATGAATCAGAGGCGGAGGACAAATGATGTCAGATTTAATGTCTTATCAAATCGGCACGGAGAACATTGCCCGCCCAAGGATCGAACTACCGACACCGACGCTCCTTCCTATTGATCTAAGCGGGCGAGTTAAAAACTTATATAATATCGTAAACAAATTAAATTTAAAACATGTTTGCCATACATAATTTCATTGTGCATGCAATATCACTATTAAAGTCAGCGTTGTGTACAAACCACGTCTTCAACTCTATAAATTGTGATTCCGTTTCGTTCCGCAAAGTAAGCAGAAATGTGGAAGCTTTAAATGTATCAACGTAATATCATTTTAACCATGTGGGGTGGGGTGGTGAACTTCTAAATGCAGTATTCTGCAATCTTGGTATAATAGCCCTATGTAATGGGGTAGATCAGGACTGTTTTAATAGTTAGTAATGTTGCAATTTTTTATGTTATGTATAACTCCACTGAATATGTCGTGTTTGGAAATTATAAGGCGTTTTCATGGTTTTAACAAATTAAACGGTGTCAGTTTTGTTTTGTATATAGTAAAAGCTTGTCTTGTTCAGTTTTCCACCATGATTCACGCGAATAACAAGTCGCAATTTTTAAAATTAATACAATTTATCTGCTACGGTTGTTAATGCTGATACTGCCACTACTGTCCAAAGATCGTCAGTCCATTTCAAGTACGATATTGTATTAACACTAAGCATTTTAAACGAAAATCTCCATGGAATACCACAGGTGGTAGTAGCATAGCTTGAATACAGTATGGGCCCATGTTATATTGCATGTTATACGTAAATGAGTTAAATATATTATTACATGTTTTATTTGTTTCTGAATTATTTACTAAACAAATATTTACTCTCAATTGTCCTTTAATAAAAAACTTATTAATCAAATAATACTAAAAATAATCAAAATACTTTAATTAAAAACTTATTTATCAAAAAATACTAAAAAATAATTAAAATAAACATATAAAAGCACATTGTTGTTGGCTTATTTACTTTATAGAAAAAAAATGGATGAGGGGTGAAGTGTCTTACTGATTTTGGGGGGTGAAGTGTCTTGAGGGGTGAAGTGTCTTCAAAATTTGAGGGGTGAAGTGTCTGGAGGGTGAGGTGTCTTGCTACCGGGCTCATGGGCAGTATATACATAGATATATCACAATAACAATGTTTTCTGAGAAAAAAAAGGTTTTTATTTTGACAAAATTCACAGTAGTCATGTCCTTCAAAATCTCCTATTTAATATCAAAGCTTTAGCTCAATTTTGTAAAAAGTTGGACTTAAAGAAAAATTTAAACCAATACCCACAATCAAGTAACAATAATACCTTATAATTTTATTTTTTTTTAAATCAGATGAGCTAAAACTTATTAATTAATGCTATCCAGATTCTTCTGTCTATAATGTTTGCTAGCAGTTTTTTTTATAAAATGGATTTCTTATTTTGATAAAGTGTAATTGTTACATCTCTATATGTGGTGACTTACTTTTAAAAGGAGTACTCCACAATCCTTAATTCTAAGAGGATTTCAACACAGCACGTTATGGTGTTGATTACACTAGGTTTAAAGTGACATGTCTCCAGATTTTGGCGAAAATTTTCTTTCGTTCATTTGGTAATATTATTAACATTAAATTCTCAATATGAGCTTTTGTTGCTAAAATATTTTTAAAACTGCAACACAAAGAAAAAATATGACCATGTCAGGAATTGAACCGGGTGATTTCCACAGCAATAAACATATTTTCCATTTGGTGTTATAATTAAGAGTTCTGGCTGATATAATGAATTTTGTGCTCTAAATGAAGATATTTTTATTGATACAGTTTACCTAACATATAAACATTTCAGACACTTGTTTCGATCATAAATAGTAGTAATAACATCAGTTTACTTATTCGCATGTATTTCCATAACAAAAGTCTAGTCGGTAAATAAGGTTCAAAGTATTCTCTAGAATTTAGCATTAATTTCCAAATTTAGATAGAAGAAAAAATACCTTTGTTGTCAAAAGATCTGGAGGCATGCCCCTTTTATTCATAAAATGTGTAGGAAATTATCATGTACATGATATTGTAGTGAACTTGCAAGATACAATTAGAAATATAGCCATATATACAAAAAGAAGGAATTCAAAAGTCTTTAACATGGTGCTCCCTTCTCTTACAGTAATAATTACTGTTCATATTCTGAAATTATCAGTACTAGATATAACATGAAAACATTTCACCACATACATGTAACACTTTCAGACCCACACTCTTCTTTAACAATGTTCAATATTTAAATGTAGTTCAGTATTATTTTTTTGAAAATGTTCTTAGAAATTCTGAACTGTAACTATTATCTTATATAATTATTATGCATTACTCCAAGATGTCAACAACAAACAGAAACAACAATTAAATCATTGCGGTAAATTTTCTTTTTAAGTACAAAATATGAAAAATATAAAACTGGTTAATGACTGAAATGACTTTCTCTTAAAACTCTTAATCCCCTGCCCAACCCACTTGTTCATCCTGATTTACCTATAACATTTGTGTCTATTTACTTTCTGACACAGGGGTGTACCCAACACACAATTTATCCTAAAAGAATGCAAGCATCTGTCGCCGACCATCCCAGTTATGGGTCGTGGTTTCAGCATAGAAAAACAACAAGTCTTGTTGGTAGTTACTTGTTTAATATGGTTGGTTGTATTGTAGACGTGGATAATGGTGATAATTTAGTTAAACCAATGAAGTATATAAATATATGAATAAATCAATCTGAAAATAAATACAACAGTGAATTAAAAGGTAGTCAAGAACACGTGGTCATGATATAAAAATGAGTTACAATTTAACAGTCTTAGTAATGAAAGATTTAAAAACAATTTAGATTAAGCTGAAGACGGAAATAATGAAATTAAGTAATACATATTCAATAATTTACAAAAAGAGTGAAAAACAAATAAATATTTAATTATAATTCAAAAGAGTGAAAATCTATTCAAATACCTGGTTCGGTTTAATACACAACCAGAACAACTGGTTCAAGTGAAGTATAGTGGCAGAGTGACTAAAAGTTTATCGTGCGCGGTTATCGGAAAAAATGGTCACGTGATGGGTGGTACGATAATGAAATGAAATGAAGTGTTAAATATTCGATGTTTTACTATAGTTAATGAGATGGTGATGGAACTACTAACTGACTACAATACACTACATAGAAAAACTAACGATATAAATCTACCTATGACATACACCCCCCAGTTGAAAAATGGCGTCCCGACATTTGTAACTACCAAAAATAAAACAGAATACGTATACAAAAATGAAATATAAAAAATAATTAGATAATACAATAAACAATATGAAATAATACAAGTACGCGAAGAATCCAAAGGATTATACGCAAAGTTTACACAATTACATGCAAAATGAAATGTTGAAACTCTCCCTCAAAAGGTGAGCTAGTGTCATAATGATAAGCTATTTGGGAAAGAGCTAAAGCTGAACAAATAGCTTCTAACACTTAATAACATGAAACACAACATGTATCAACAACTTCAAAATATAAACATCCACTTGTCATTACATAGTATGTGACAATAATATAAACTACTCAGTAAATATCCCACAATAAACATTCTGTAAACCTATATTGACTCATATGTGGAAGTAGTTGTAATAATACAGGATGTTAGAACATCATAATTAATATAGGTATGTATAAAACAAACAACGTGGCCATACATAAACATACATAAAACTTGTACAAATTCAAATACACTAAGATCACATTCAGTTTTTGGTGTGTGAAAAAAAATGAACCACAAACACAGTTTTAGCACATATAAAAAAGTTCTGCTAAATACTTAAATCATTCAAACACAATCTAAACTCTTCGTTGTGGAATAATATATTTAGGCACTTCATCAGCTGATTCATACCCTAGTGGCAGTAATAAGTTCCTATGTAAACGACGAATCTTTTTCGCACCTGAAATATATTTTTTTACATTAAATACAGGTTGATCAATAAATGGTTGTGAAACAATGACATAAGGCTCTTTTTCCCATTTATCTGCTAATTTTTGTTTACCTCTTAATGAAACATTTCTAACTAGTACTAAATCACCAGGTTTTACATTGCTAGCAAAAGCAGATTTATCATATCTAGCTTTATGAATCTTAGCAGACTTAGCAGCACATTCACTGGCTTTTTTATAAGCATCAGTAAGCCTTTGTCTCAATTTTCTTACATATTCATTTTTAGACTTGCTTTCTATATCATCACTGGTTAAACCAAGAAAAGCGTCAATTGCTAATTTGGGCTGTCGGCCAAACATAATAAAATAAGGTGAATAACCCGTACTAGGATGTATAGTTACATTATATGAGTGTACCAAAGAAGCAACATGAGCTTTCCAATCAGCTTTTTGGCTAGGTTCAAGAGTGCCAAGCATTTTGAGTAACGTCTGATTAAATCTCTCCACCATTCCATTACCCATTGCATGGTAAGGTGTAGTACGAGATTTTATAATACCAGCAAGCTCACAAAGCTCTTTAATCAAAGTAGACTCAAAATTAGCCCCTTGGTCGCTATGAATTCGTGATGGAAAACCATAATGCACAAAAAACCTTTCAAACAATACTTTAGCAGTTGTTTTTGCGGTTTGATTAGTTGTAGGAAAAGCTTGGGCATACCTAGAAAAATGATCAGTTATAACTAAAATGTGCTCTTGGCCACCTTTAGATCTTTCAAGGCTTAAAAAATCAATACAAACAATATCCATGGGCATTTTTGATTCAATACTTATCAATTTATCCTTTGAAGGCAGAGTTTTCCTACATATGCACCTTGGACAAGAAGCAACTTGTTCTTTAACATAACTATCCATACCAGGCCAAAAGAAACGTTGTTTAAACAGACTCAAAGTGCGGTCTCTACCTTGGTGACCCTGATCACAATGAAGCGCTAGAAAAATGTCGTTTCTAAGCTTTTCTGGCAAAAGTAACTGGTGATATTTCTGATTGTTCAAGGTACCAAGACAATAAACAACACCATCACGCAATTCAAGTTTATCCCAATAACGTAAGTATTTAATAAGACCTTGATGTAGGTTCGAATCCGGCTTAGCCAACGGTCTCGTACCCTCAATCAGGTGAGTATGAACTTGGGATATGATTGGATCTTCCAACTGAGCTTGCTTCCAATCTTTAGAACTGAGTGAAAATGCGTGTAAAATGTCATTAGGAATATCAACAGGCTTATCAATGACTTCCAACGATTCAGGGTTTGCAATACTATATGCAAGGGGTGCTTCCTCAATGGACGAGTTGGCAGCAGTAGCTAAAGCACATAAAGCATTTGACTGAACACATGTTTTTGACTTGGAAGGTATTCTCGACATGCCATCAGCATCGGAACAAGACTTACCAGACCTATATTTAGCTTCAAAATTGTAATTGGCCAATGCAGCAATCCATCTCTGTCCTGTAGCGTCAAGTTTGGCTGACGTGGTAACATAAGTTAGAGGATTATTGTCTGTGATAACCTCAAATTTTGTACCATACAAATAATCATGGAATTTTTCAGTGACAGACCACTTTAAGGCTAAGAATTCAAGCTTGTGAGCAGGATAGTTCTTTTCAGAAGGCTTTAAAGACCTACTAGCGTACGCTATTACCCTGTCTTTATTATCTTGTTTTTGATATAGGACTGCTCCAAGACCGGCCAAGGATGCGTCACAATGTAAAGTAAATGGTAACCTGTGATCAGCATACCCTAAAATAGGAGGGGAAATGAGACTATTTTTGAGATCATCAAAAGCTTGTTGCTGTTGAACACCCCAATGAAATGGTGTTTTCTTAACATTTTTCTTTTTAGACTTGGAATTTACAGTAGGATGACCTATGAGCAAATCATTCAAAGGCCTAGCAATTTTAGAAAAACCTTTAATGAAACGTCGGTAGTATCCAACAAAACCAAGGAATTTTCTAGTTTCCTTAACATTCTTTGGAACAGGCCAATTAATAACAGCATCAACCTTTTGTGAATCGGTCTCAATACCTTTACTTGAAACAACATGCCCAAGATAAGTAATTTTAGTCTGGAAAAACTCACACTTCTTTAAATTCAATGTCAAATTATAACTACTTAATCTCTCAAAGACACGATCTAACTTTTCAATATGGGAATCAATGTCTTTGGAAAATATTATGACATCATCCAAGTATATCAAACAATCTTGTAGGTTAATATCACCCATACAGCGTTCCATAAGCCGCTGAAACGTGGCTGGGGCATTACAAAGTCCAAACGGCATACGTTGACATTCATAAAAGCCTATACCTTTTACATGAAAAGCTGTCTTTTCCTTATCCTCTTCTTCTAATTCCACCTGCCAATAACCAGATTTTAAGTCCAACTTAGTAAAATACTTTGAACCTGAAAGAGCATGAAGAGATTCATCAATTTTAGGAATTGCATACGCATCTTTCTTTGTTCTGTTATTCAATTTCCTATAGTCTATGCAAAGACGAATAGAACCATCCTTCTTCCGGACAATTACAACATTGGAACTCCACGGACTACTAGACTCTTTAATAGCACCTATATCAAGCATCTCTTGAATATGAGTTTTCACTTCATTGTAAATACCAGGTGGGATACGTCTAGTGGGTTCCTTGAATGGTTCGTCATTTGTCAGATTAATTTTGTGTTTCATTTTATCAGTATGACCTAAATGAGAAGAAGAATTTGGAAATATATTTTCCCACTTACTAAAAACATTTTTCAGTTTAGACAATTGTTCACCAGAAAATTCATCTGTATCAATACTAATGTTAAACTTGCTAAAATCAATACCATTATCAGATGAACTTTTCTTGTCAGCATGTACATCAGTATCAACCTTGTCAGGTAAAACATCATGCTCAATAATTTTTACTTCTTGTAACTGACAAATACTATCTTTAGCTTTAATTTTGATCGGCTTTGCAGTCAAATTACACATTTTAACTGGTATTCTACAAGTATTTCCAGATTCTTTAACTTCAACTACCCTTGGACAAATAATAGCATTATGCCTTGCATTTTCAAACGATTCAGTGACAGCTGTTGCAACACTTCTATTTTTACGCATAAAACCTGTAACAAGTTTAGTTTCACCTGGCTTAATAGTATAATTTTGAGTAGCTGTAACAATACCAATACCAGAGGTCAATTGCAAAAGAGCAGACTTCCAAACACCTGGAATGTCATCACCACATTTGGAAATTTCCCTAATGATATTTGTTCCAATTATCATAGGAATATCATCATTTGATTTCACATCAGTAACAAGTACTAAAGTATTAATAGCAGGTTCCATAAAATCAAGTTTAATTTCAGCTTCAATGAACCCTATATATGGAACTTTACCTCCATTAGCACAATATACTTCAAGACCTAACTTATCTAAAGACTTCAATGGTGCTCTATTAGTCATATTAAAATAAAATTTACTATTGATAGTTGTAATTTGAGAGCCACTATCAATCAAAGCTTTGCAAGGTACATCATTGATTTGAACATAAGTAGAATTAACCGGACCAACTAATTTCTCAAAGATTCCAGAACTGTTACAATTGAGGCTTTTGTCAATTTTGAAACCCTCATCAGCCTCATCGGTGAGAGTTACTTCTCGTTTAAATCTTGGCTACTGCCCCTGTTAAAACCCGATCTTCTAAAATACCTACCTCGACCTCTCCATCCTCTTCCTCTATCATTGTATCTACCAGCATCAGCTTTCTTCTCCATCTCTTCCATCTTCAACTTCATATCTTTCAGCTGTTCGGATAATTCCCTAATTAATATATTACTACTGTCTAACTGTTGACTATTTACCTGAATACCTGTACCTGTTCTTAATTTAATATCCTGTTCTTCTTTCCTTACCTGAATAACTAAATTTCTAAAAGAATTGGCAGTTTCAAAATAAATTCTAGTATTATTACGTAATTCCTCATTGTAAATATATTTCCAAAATCTGTTAATTAATAAAGTTTCCCTTTGATGATCCATAACTTGGCCCTTGTCAATAGCTAATTTTAATAAACCCTCTAACCTAACACTCCAGTCGGATATACTTTCATCCTTATGTTGTACCGATTGGTAAAATTCAGCAATAATAGATTCCCCACTTTTTACATTACCGTATATATTATCTAACTTTAAAATAATCTCCCTCGATGTCGCTAATGGATCAATGGTTAATAAGATTTTTCTTGCATTACCACTTATTGAATTCCTAATACCCTGTCTAACTACTTCTTCGCTGTAAACATTCATTTTCAAAATCGCTTCAACTTCTACCCTCCATTCATCATAAGTATTCTCAGTTAACTTTGGAATATTAGGTTTCATAAATCTGTACCTGTCATAATTATTAGTAGTCATATCACTATCTAACTCATCCATCATCCTTCCATGGTCATTCAATCTCTTATTAATCTCATCTTTCTCTTTACTCAACTTCTCAAGTTTATCTTTCCTCAACCTTTCACGACTACGTCTCTTTCTTTCAATCTCATCACTCATTTTTCTCTCCCTTTCTCTCAGCTCACGTATCTCTCTTTCTAATTCTTTCACCTCTACATCACTATCACTTAAATCTTCATCAACATGCTCACCATCTAATTCATACAACTTTTCATCCAACCACTTGAAAGTCTCATCAATATCACACATTCTCTTACTCCTAACTCCTTTTTCCCCATCTCTACTTTCACTTTCACTTCCTAACTTTCCCTTCATGTCTCTCTTAAGTGTCCTTTCTAACTCTTTAATCTCCTTCTCCCTTCTCTTATTATCTCTTACAAGTGCTCTCAACTCTCTTTCACTTAACTTTTCAGCCATATTGTTAATATCAATTAATATCTTTAAAGATATAAACAGTTAAGGTTCAAACTTTACATCAGTTGCATATGTATATTTCATCACAATACAACAAAGCAATCATATATCTAATTGAATCAATTTTCTTAACCCCAAAAATAATTAATTGATATCAAAACAAACAAGTTCACATAATACCATTATCAAACATGATTAAATAAATTCCACCTCACTGAATATCAATAAGACAACAAACAAAGTCTTCAATACCCTAATTCAAATACAAATATATTCAAATTCCACGTCACTACAAACAAAGTATTCAATACTACAATACAACTCTAACTCAAGTACAAACAATAAGAGAATAAATTCAACAATCACTTCTCCAGTATATCAATTCAAATTCAAATCCAATTCAAATATAAAACAAATCTCTATCTAATACAACATTCACATAAGACAGTTATATTGCTTAGAATTATGACCAAACAAATTAATGCCAAATTAATTCAATCAAATCTAACTATCAGCAATCAACTCTCTGCCTCTTAACTACAACAACCCAACAACAAAATCTAATTCTATGATCAAATACGTAAAATGTTATTAACCGATAACATCAATGACGTCACATAAATAACAATACTAATGCCACTAAGCCTCAAAACACCATAGTAAAGTGTCAAAACATCAAATCTATAATCAACTTCACTCTACACAAAATCACCTAAACATAATATTCAAAGACAACAAAATAAATCAACAACCTGATTGTATAACAACAATCTCAACCACCAATCATATTACAACATATTGTCTAAACAATCTCGACCACCAATCATATCAACCTTATTGCATTACAACAAATCGTCCAAAAAATCTTAACATTCAATCACATCAGATGAACAAACACCCCCAACTAAACACAAATACTATCAAGGCTAATAAACAATCAACCGAACTATATCAATACATAAATATTACATAAGTCCCGTCAATGTACTCATTCAATAATAATAAGTATTTAATCACAACAAATACTAAACTCAAGTACACAAACTGACAAAATCAATAATAAATCAACCAACTATATCAACAACATACAACAAAAGACATATGCACTACTACCCAAACATATTGAATCAAACGAAAACATTAATGCTATCAATTAAATCATTAAGTCATACAACAGATTCAATTTCAATAAATAGTACAAAAGTAATAATACAAATCAATTAAATTCAATTCAATAATGCAATTGTGTTCAAATAATGTTTAAACAATTGTATCAGTATAATATACTAACATAGCAAACCCGCAAACGTAATTTATACCCAACGCAAGTACACGTGTCAAGGTAAAGCACGATAAACCTTGACATTTACTATGTATACGGATTTCGCGACTACGGTGAAAAGCAATTGCTGACGGTACGGTAAAATAATATCTGTTAAACCCTGTAAATAAAAGAGATTAATTTTACCTGAAAACAAATTTAAACAATTGAATATAAACTCGGTACATATCGAAGTATACTGACCGTATGTAAAACCAATACACGTTAAACTAATGGCATGGTTTAAATCTAAGTTTATGAAAGGTGTAAAACTAGTTTAACAATTTAACGCTTAGAATAAGAAGTTTAAACCCAGGTAATATCGATAAACTCTACTACACAGTAAAATAAATTGTTCTACATTTAAACTAATACTACTGTATAAATGATGATATATGAAAAATGAGTGTTAGAATGAATACGTAAACTCGTGCATGGACCGCGTGATGTATTTAATTTTACACAATGAAAAATTAACGCCTATAATTAAATTATACCGCGTATGGGGAAAAATACACAATTATACAATTCACAAATACAATAAGCAAAAATACAAAAGGTCAAAATACATGTACAATACAAAATTTAAACAATGGAATGAAAAAAAAATTCAATGTTTAAAATAACACATAATACAAAAAAATACAAAATGTACACAGTTTATGGATGAACTGTCACTCGGAGAGTTAATTAAGAAGAGTCATTCCAGCGTTGAAGCACTAGTGAATGTAATAATGAAAGTTAACACGTGGCTAGCTAGCATAGAAAAGAAGAATCACACGCGCTCCGGAGAAATTATAAACAAAATATTTTGGCCAATGGGAAGTATACCATCATAGAATACAGCATGCTTTCCTCTTCACAAAACAAACATCACAACATCAAATCACATCTTCATAATTGTAAAACATCAACGTTGGGCGCCATTGTCGCCGACCATCCCAGTTATGGGTCGTGGTTTCAGCATAGAAAAACAACAAGTCTTGTTGGTAGTTACTTGTTTAATATGGTTGGTTGTATTGTAGACGTGGATAATGGTGATAATTTAGTTAAACCAATGAAGTATATAAATATATGAATAAATCAATCTGAAAATAAATACAACAGTGAATTAAAAGGTAGTCAAGAACACGTGGTCATGATATAAAAATGAGTTACAATTTAACAGTCTTAGTAATGAAAGATTTAAAAACAATTTAGATTAAGCTGAAGACGGAAATAATGAAATTAAGTAATACATATTCAATAATTTACAAAAAGAGTGAAAAACAAATAAATATTTAATTATAATTCAAAAGAGTGAAAATCTATTCAAATACCTGGTTCGGTTTAATACACAACCAGAACAACTGGTTCAAGTGAAGTATAGTGGCAGAGTGACTAAAAGTTTATCGTGCGCGGTTATCGGAAAAAATGGTCACGTGATGGGTGGTACGATAATGAAATGAAATGAAGTGTTAAATATTCGATGTTTTACTATAGTTAATGAGATGGTGATGGAACTACTAACTGACTACAATACACTACATAGAAAAACTAACGATATAAATCTACCTATGACACATCCATTTACTAAGCCTAAATAAATTTCATAGCACTGAAAAAGAAATAAAGCTTTTAAGTATCAATTATATCATTTATACATAATTGCCTCAAGTTTCTTTTTTTCTGCGGAGATATTAGACAAATTCTGACAGCATAATTATATACGTATTTGCACTTCACAAAAATTTAAAATCTAATCAAAAATGCTTGCATTTCACTATTTTGTGCGTACACTGGCAAATACTCTTAATTTCTGCTTTTTCATGTATCTCTTTGTAACAATTGTTAATTTTGTATAACATTAAAGTATTACTGAATGATATTTTGAAAAAAAAATATATCTTGTTTACTCCAAAAATTTGAAGAAAAGTCAATTCTGATTGTCACAGAAGGCAAAAGCAATTCTTGTTTTGGGGTTAATTAATGCCTTCACTCAGAAGTTGAAAAGGCTGAACCCTTAATTCAAAAATGTCTATTATTGCATTAAAGTACCTACAGCAAAGAAAATAAAACAATAATTTGTCTGTAATAATAAAGTTAAGAAACTTACTACAGTGTTGCAGTGAAAAAGACACTGATAGAGGAAATAAATTTCCCGCAATACTGTAGTAAGTAGACATACTACTGTATTGCGGTAAATCATTTTATCTTAGTGAGTAAATACTACTTTATTGCATTATTGAAAAAATAACAAAAAAAAAAATAGAATGTGAGCTTTATATTTTTACAGCTTATGTACAGTATTACCATGAAATACAATGAAAAATGACAAAAAGTCAATTTCGGTAAAAATGTGAGTTACTACAGTATTGCGTTCAACCCTCGTATATCTTAAAGAAAGACTTGAACCAGTCTGACATTTTAAAAACTGTTAAAATTCAGGCAACAAGCAACTATTCTAGCATTTACTGTACATTAAAGTAAAACATAAAATCCATAAAATTACATGTCAATTCATAATTAATCAGTCAATTTATGATGATCACAATGTTGAGGCTGCTGTTGCCCTTTCTGGTCCTAGTAAGACTAGAAACACATCTAGGAGAAAACTGTTCATTGAATAATCATTTGATATAAAAATAAGGATTCAGATAAGACTGCATAAATAAATGTATCTCAGATACTGGAACGGTGATTAATAAACAATTAAGCAACAGCTAGGCCTGTCTATTAAACAGAAACCCAAACTCCTCTCTTAACAGCTTCTTGTGCAAGTCTGAAGGAGTGATATTTTCTGTGTTTAGCATACCACACCAGAAATATGGATGCCTCCTTAAGACACAAGACCTCTTCACACAATATAACTTTAAGGCGGTTTTCGAAACAGTTGGTCTCATCTCAACCTTCCCGTCGTCTTTTCGATGAGGATACATGTATCTCTCCAGGTGTGATAGTACTATATCATAAGGTGGTACTGCATTGACCCTACCAATGATGTTGTCACATGATACACATTTCAATACTTTTCTTGTGCGAAGTGATTCGCTGTTTACATAAATGAAATAGAACGGGAAATCATTGTGCCATACTTCAGAAAATTGGAAGGGTCTTCTTTCTTGTAGGTTTATTGCATAATAATCCACATCCGGTTTAGCAGCCTTTATTAACCTTTCTATAGGTTTTTTTTTTACATTCTGACCACCTTTTCTTGGCTTTTTGGTCTTGCGTTCACCTGCACCATGCACATTGTGTTTGTTTATAACGGCTGATGGATTATACTTGAAGCTAGAAATAAAGGAAACCAGACAGCTTTTTTCATCTGCAATAACCAAAGCATGTGGACAAAGACTTAATTTTTGGAAATCTGGACAGTTGCAAACAAATGTATTCTTGTTTTGTTTGATGATATAAGCATTGTCATCCTCTGCAATACAAAAACTTCCATTCTCTAATTCCCTTACATAGTCGTTTGACAACATCATTTCTGCATTTTTCCAAAGCTGCTCGACAATTGTAGGAGGCAGAGAATATAGGTTTTCGGTACAGTCCTGAGGTTGTATAGATAACTTGCGGGTGATAACCTTTTGCTTGTTCTCTTCTGGTATTTTACATTGTAAAACCTTGTTTGTGTAATTTATTCTTTGGAAGTTGGTCATGGATTTCCATTTTTGTGGACTAATTTCAAAGTGTTCATAATCTTTAGACAGCCTGTATTCCCCACAACCATATATAGCCTTGATAAGTTCATTTTGTTGACTTTGAACTACATGTGTGTAAATGATGTCATGCACTGCAGACTGTGCTACATATTGACCTCCAGTTGCTTCTTTAAGCACGTTATTTATTGATTCTGCCCTCTGGTTATCGAATTTATTTGGAGGATTTCCCAGCCCAGCATCTGTTCTCACCTCTTTACCCATACTCTTCAAGAAGGTGCTTTTTAAAGAACGAACTTTCAATTTGTCAGACTCAATATAATCCTTAAACTGTGATGGCCATGTTGAAGATACATTATTATATCTATTTTCAAAGCATTCCTGATCTTCGTCTACCAGACCTGCTACTCTAACTCCGTTTATTTCAAAACCCAGTATATCTTTTATTATTTCATTGGTTGCTTCCTTCGTGATATTGTATTTTTTTAAATTCTTCAGTATATCATCCTTCATATGGTTAAAACATCTCAGCTTTATATTTTTCTGATTCTGATCTTTACTTTCTATTGGGAATATTCTTTCAAACCCCATTTCAAGTGCTATTTCCCCATCAGTTCCATAAATCAGATTTGTTATTCCACATAATTTAAGTTGATGTGCCAAGTATCTGTAGTCATGTTCTTGTCGACCAGTGCTTGTCATCATTCCTGCAAATATGGTTGGGTGACATTGTTTGTTATCTTTATGAACAAAATGTGGGTGAGGAAAACTTAAACAGGTGGTGTAAAAAGGGCCAACTTTATATGTCATGTCTATACCAAGCTGAGATTTTACAGAACTGAATGGGCTGCAAAACATTTTAATCCAGGTTACACAATTTTCAGTCATGGCAAATGTGTTTGGATGAATTCTTCCTTGTTTAGATCTAAATGAAAAGTCAATATTCTTGATAAATTTTCCATTGTCCATTTCTGCAATTAATTGAGTAAAATCAGGTGTTGTTACTGGTCCGGTATTTCTTGATCTGTGTTTTTTACTTTGTTTATGTTTGATGTTGTAAAGCTGTCGTCTATCACGAGGTCCATCGCTAGATGAATGTACACTCAAAAGCCCTCCATTTTCTTCATCTATCAAATCAATGACCTTCTTTGGTGGTTGGTTATGTAAAAGGCTTTTTTCCCTTTCGATAACAGATGGCTTCGTTCTTACATATAGCTTATTCTTGTCTTTTGAGTTCTTGTGCGCTTGACCAGAATGCATACATGCTCCCAAATACTGAATAATAGAATATTTCTCTATACCATGACAAGAATACACCTTACTGATAATTCTAGTGTATTTGTCTAGCCCAAGTCTTCCTTTTCGTTCACTGTACAACCGTTTTACAGTGTATACATTTTCATCTTTTAGAATTGGGTCCTCTATATTTAGTCTTCGCCTTGACAATGTTTTAATGTTTGTCACTTTTTTATTTTGAGATGATACTTTGACAACAACAGTTGGACTCGAATGACTGTTGTAACTGCCACTATCATCACACGAAAGATCTTTCTCACTCACTGAATTTAGATCAACAACAAACACAGAATCTGATGATGGATCAGGTACATGTTTACAAAGTTGTGAAGCAGAAAGGTCTTTAAATGCGATTATTTCTACAATTTCACTGACAGTTAATCCCCTTTCTTTCTGGTCATACTTTGGGCAGTTCTGGAGAAAGTCTTCTGGAATGTAAAACATGCAATTATCTAAACAGGAAAAATTATATCTAATGTTTTTCGATAAAGGTTGCTTTCATTTGTGACCAGTTTATAAAGGTAATGTTGATGTTATTTCATTTAGAAACTGTTGTTAATTATTATCCATTGCATGCATGCAAACCGAGGGTATCAAAATAGCATGAAATTGCACAGGTGTTAAGAAGACAAAAATTTGTAACATTGTTACCTTGGGAAGTTTTATATGAAGCATAAAATTGTGCTATTTCAAAAGATTGAGGTATGGATCTAAGGATTTTCAGTCCAAAATTATGATCAATGCTAGATCTGCAAATGCAACAATAAATTTATTAAAGAAATAAAATTGAATGTTAAGCTTTGACCTCTTAGTGTGACCTTGACCTTGGAGGTAGGGGTCCAGGAGTTGTGCATGACATATCGTCTTATTATTGTAACTATTTTCAAAATCCCTTGAACTATGAGGAAGTTATAGATGGGACACAAAATATACCCTATAACAGACTATGTTAATCTTTGACCTCTTAGTGTGACCTTGGAGGTATGGACCTATGATTTGGACCTGACATATCGTCTTATTATTGTGACTATTTATTCCAAGTATTTTCAAAATCCCTTGATCTATGAAGAAGTTATGGACAGGACACAAAGTATACCATATAACAGACTCTGTTAACTTTTGACCTCTAAGTTTGACCTTGACCTTGGAGGTAGGGGTGCAGGTGTTGTACTTGTCATATCTTCTTATTATTGTGACTATTTGTGCCAAGTTATTTCAAAATCCCTTGAACTATGAGGAAGTTCTAGATCGGACACAATACATACCCTTTAACAGACAATGTTAATTTTTTACCTTGAAATGTGACCTTGACCTTGGATGTAGGGGTTACGCATGACACATCGTCTTATTATAGTGACTATTTTTGCCAAGTATTTTCAAGATCCTTTGATATATGAAAAAGTTATGGACCAAACACAAGATATACCCTATAACAGACTATATCAATCTTTGACCTCCAAGTGTGACCTTGACCTTGGAGGTAGGTGACCCACTGTTATACATGACACATCATCTCATTATTGTTAACAATTGTGGAAAGTATTTACAAAATACCTTCAAAGATAAGAAAGTTATAGACCGGACACAACATATACCCTCAAATAGACAATGTTGACCTTATATGAGCAAGTAAGACCTTGACCTTGGAGGTAGGGGTCTGATTGTTGTGCATGACACATTGTCTTATTATAACAAACATTTGTGCCAAGTTATTTTAAATTCCTTTGATAAATGACAAAGTTATGGACCGGACACGAAAGTGTGATGGACAGACGGACGGACATACCAATGAGCTATTACTATTTGTTCTTTTCTTTTGTTTCCTTGTGGGCTAACTATTGTTTCCTTATGAGCTAAATATTATTTACGGAATGAAGTCCTTTGTTCTCTTTTGTCCAAGTGTACCGTTAGTTAGCTCATATACCTAAAATGTTTGTGCGGACGGACAGACGGATGGACAGACGGACAGAGCCTATTTCTATATCCCCCTTTTTTCTTCGAAAAGGCGGGGGAAAACTAGCTACATTAGCCGTATGAGTAGCAGCATGTTACTTTTACAACTTTCAATCATTACAGTTAGTAGCTGTCACTCTTGCAAGTAATTACCATTGGCAACTGCAGCAATTGTAAGTAGTAACAGCAGGTCACTGTAACAACTGGCAGCTGATAGAGCAGATACTGTGTCCTATGTCAAATACCATATGACATTATTAAAATCTGAGTTCTTTGTGAAAATCTCTTAAAACAAAATAGACTTGCGTTTGCCACTATCACATAAAACATTGAGAACGTTGTGACAAAATTCTTTATCAGCGGTCTAGTGGCTAGACTACTTGCAGTCATAAGCACAATTTCACATGTCATGCAATTACAACTGTTCCATCTAAATTCTGAATTTGACCCATTTTTGAGGGAATTATTTGGAAGTTAGCTCAGTGATTTAAAGGGAATGGAATACTGTCTATATGTGAGAAATGTACAACTTTGAAATTGTACATCTTTAAGATAATTGGTGTTCTACAACAAGAATTAACCTATCATCTGTAGACACCTTAAG
The DNA here is from genome assembly GCA_025267735.1 of Mactra quadrangularis. NCBI lineage: Eukaryota > Metazoa > Mollusca > Bivalvia > Venerida > Mactridae > Mactra > Mactra quadrangularis. The sequence continues at coordinate 44,788,939 of CM046299.1, read as the reverse complement.
ATATGTCAAGAAAAAAACAAAACGGCTATGATGGCCCTATATCGCTCACCTGAAGCTATAGCTTTAATAACATGTAAGTAGATGAAGAAATTCTGGTGTAGGTCATGTAACTACACTTCACAAAAAGAAACTGTTTAATTTGTTTTTATAGCTCTGGCAGCCCCTAGGGGCCAAACAAAAATATGCGAACAAATTTTAGAGAGGTGCATAATCTCTATACTGCCATTTATCCATATTTCAAGTTTCATAAAAATTATTTTCAGTACTTTTTGAGTTATCACGGGATTCAGTTTTTACAGACAGACGAGAGGCAATTAACCTAAAGTACCCTCCGGTTAAACCGGTAGGAGACTAACAAGGTTTTTCTTATGTTTCACCTGGTGACCTAGTTTTTTACCCAATATGACCCAGAATCAAACTTGATCCAAAAATATATAGATAAAGATTAAGACCAACTTTCATTGTGAGTGGATTCAAAATGGCCCTAATCAGAGTATAAGCAAGATTTTTCTTTGATTCAAGTTGGTGACCTGATTTTTAAATTCAGTTGACCTTGATTAATAATTGGCCTAGGCCAAGAGATCATCAAAACAAACGTTCTTTAAGTATGTAGACCCTGATCATACAGAAAGTTGATTATATATACACTGGCCTACAAACAATGGTTAGGTTTCTGTATAGCAAGGTTAAGGGCCATACCTTTGCAGTTTGAATTTTCAACACTTGATTCAATCATGTGCACACTGGAATCTGATTCAGAAAATGCTGAACTGCCGCTAGAAGTGCTTGTTGAATCCATACCTTCATTCTCTTCTGAATCATCAGCCACTAAATATACAAAGTATAATTATGACCTCACATTTAGCTTTAATGAATGACAACCACTCCAGCATACATGTATAATTATGATTATGTATAACAAGAACCGGTTGAACCGGGTGATGCTCCCCGAGAAGGTTCTGGACACAGGAAAGTATAAACAGGAGGGCCATGATGGCCCAAAGTCGCTCACCTGTATATAGGCCCCCGAAGCAGGGCCAGTTTAAACCCCAGGGCTTTTATTTTAACAAACTTGGTTGACACCCATTAGAAGATGTTTCATGCTAAACATCTAAGGTCTAGCTTATTGGGTTTTTTAAAAGAAGATTTTTAATGTATGTATATATATAAATATATATACAGCGTTTTTTTTCTCTACTTTGGGAATGGTGCCGGTACCAGACTGATTGGGAAAAAATGCGTTATTTTGACTAAAATTGGGAATTTTTTAATGCATTTTTTTCAGCTACAAATGAGATTAGACATCATGAATAAAGATAGCTAACAGCTTTTACTGTCCAGATAGAACTATTGAGTGGTGATTAATATGAATATGTTGGATTTAAATGATTTTAGAAAAATCACTTGGCCTTGTGGGCATTTTGAACAGCTATTTTGGCAATTTAACATTGGAAATTGGGAATTTTAATTGCTCAGGTGAGCTAAAAAAATGAACAAAGGGCAAAAACTCAAAAATTAGTCAAGGCGGAGTTATGTTTTTTTTGCACTGCACTTCTATTCAATGAGATCTATCTATCTATAAAGTTTCCTGATGATATCAGAGTTATGTCCCGGGTAAAATTCAAAGTGTAAAAATGAACAAAGGGCAATAACTCCAAAATTAGACCAGGCTTTGTTGAGGTTCTTTAAGCATTGCAGTTCTATCCAATTATATCTAGCTACCTACAAAGTTTCATGTTGATATCTCTAATAGTTTTAAAGTTATGTCCCGGACAAAAGTCAAAAAGTAAAAATAAACAAAGGGCAATAGCTTCGAAATAAGGCAAGGCAGAGTAATGATTCTTAAGCACTGCACTTCCACCCAATGAGACCTATCTATCTACAAAGTTTCATGTTGATATCTCTTATAATTTTAGAGTAATGTCCCAGACAAAGTTCAAAGTGTCAAAATGAACAAAGGGCAATAACTCCAAAAGTAGGCAAGACAGTGTTACAGTTCTTGTGCACTGAAAACCTACTTAATGAGATCTATCTACCTACAAAGTTTCATGTTGATACCTCTTATAGTTTTAGAGTTATGTCCTGGACAAAGTTCAAAGTGTGAAAATAAACAAAGGGGGGTAATTAAAAAAATAGGCAAGGCAGAGTTACGGTTCTTGAGCACTGCACACCTACTTAATGAGATCTTTCTACCAACAAAGTCTCATGTTGATACCTCTTATACATTAAGAGTTATGTCCCAGACAAAGTTCAAAGTGTAAAAATAAACAAAGGGGGATAATTAAAAATTTGGGCAAGGCAGAGTTACGGTTCTTGTGCACTGCCCACCTACTTAATGAGATCTATCTACCTACAAAGTTTCATGATGATACCTATTATAGTTTTAGAGTTATGTCCTAGACAAAGTTCAAAGTGTAAAATAAACAAAGGGGGATAATTCAAAATTTAGGCAAGACAGAGTTACAGTTCTTGTGCACTGCACACCTACTCAATGAGATCTATCTACCTACAAAGTTTCATGTTGATACCTCTTATACTTTTAGAGTTATGTCCCGGACAAGAAAAGGGGATTGACGGACGGACGGAAAGACGGACGGACAAGGCGGCGACTATATGCTCCCCCGAAATTTTTCGGGGAGCATAATAAAACTGAATGAAAATGATTACGAGTCAATATCTGTTTTCGCAACAATTTCCATCTACATAGCTATCTCCGTTTGTTGTTTTGGTCCGATGGATTTTATTTGTAGATGTATACTCCATGAAAAATTAATTGAATGCAAGCTGAATGCCTCATAGTTTTACAAGAATGGGATAAATCTTTTGGCAGTACCAACAATTTGTCCCTCCTGTAACATAATATCATACCCTAATATTTGATACTAAGATACAATGTACACTTAAGGTGGTGGTATGAAAGCTGACGATTTTTTTTCATACCAAAAACCCAATGTTAAGGATGCAAGTATCAAAAAGCATATTTTTGGCATTATTGTGATTTTCTTACTTTCTGGTACAGTGTAGTCTAGAGTGCAGTTTGCATCGAGAATGGTCCCCTTGGAATGTTTTGTGTGATTTGGTAGATCCTCATCTTCTCCTGCAATAACAAAGGGAACATTTTAACAGGTCCTGCCCATGTGCAAATCCACTATATTTTTACTGAACCTGTTATGCATTAAATTATTAAGATAAAGATGTTAAGTGTTACTTGCCAAAGAAACTTAAAACACTAATTTTGTTCCAGTTAAGCTTGATATAATAATGCTCATTAAAAATTACTGGACCTCTTTATAGGAATCTATGCCAGTTTTGTTCTGATTTCTGCTTTTTACTTTTAATTTTCACATGGATCACGGAACATATAAAGCTATGTATAGTCTCTTGTTAGAATGACAGGCAGAACATGCAAATATGTGTGTACCGGTACTATATCCCTTCATCTAGGATTAAAAAATTTGAAACTGTCCTTAATTGTTCAATGTGTCATTGAAAACATAAACTTCCAAATTTGCCCTTACCTAAACTGTAGTGTGGTGTTTTGATATTGGTAGATAGCATTTCTATATTCACTGGATATATATCTATCTGATCACTGATTCCACCAGCAGGGACTAACTGCTGAAGATGTATCACTAGTTTTTCAAAAGATTCGAAAGTCATCAAACATGCTGCTCCCTCTGGATCTACTTGTCCGCAAGTATTCACTGCATGCGGATCAAAAACACAATATGTTGGTTTGATGAAAATCACACGACACTTTCCATACATTCGTAGAATGAAGTTGTCAGGATTCGAATTAATCATTGTCCTTGTCATAAGGTTTTTTATTTCTGATCCCAGTCCATAGGCTGCATTCTCTCCAACACCAACACTAACAAATACCTCAAGATCACTCAGCACACAATGTAATTCTTTTGGTATTTCATCCACATCTAGTTGTGGATCTCTTCTATTATTAGGCCATCCTTTTGCATTTAACAATGTCCTGTGCACTTTGTCTCCTTCTAATATAACTTCATTTACATCTGTTTCCATCCATTCATCAAGAGTTTTGATCCTGGATTTAATAATTGAAATGAGGCATATTGTAAGGCACTGGGAGCCAGCTGCTGAATGAGTGATAACATCTGAGGCTTGGTGGATTTGCCCTTGTACAACTTTATCAATTAGATCTTTGACATCCATCTGAAATGTTAAGACAGGAAAATAATATCAAAGCCAATAATTTATTTTTTTATATACCTAGCATTGATACTTATAGATTTTCCACAAAAAGTCAGAAAGAAATCTGTTCTGAAAGATTGAACGCTAATAATGAAATAAATTATGTTCCGTATCTGATCGGACTACTTTTATTTCATGCGCATATCCTAATATGAAGGCCACAGTAAATGTATATTTTTTAATGTTTATTATGATATAATAAATTGTTAATCTGCATTTTCTATATCTTTGTCATTAGATGGTATTTAACAAGAGCACCGCGAAGCGGGGCAATATACACCCGAAGTATTGTACCAGAGAATGGGAGTAAAATTTAGACTGTTGAAGCCCAACTTAGGACAGGAACAAAAAGGGAACACATTCGGCAAAAGAATACAATGATGCTTAGTCAACACTGGTTATACTTTAATATTGTGATAATATTTGTCATGACTTTGTTTAATATTCTAAGCCACTTACTGTGTTACAGTAACAAAACCAAAACTATCATACATTTGTACATGTATTTCCAATGAAAATGTTGTGAACATATGCATCGGGTGTCTTTGAAATGGTTTCTTCGAAATCCTTCAAGTGGTTCAAGAGTTTCAGAGTGGAAGGAAAAAACGTCATATGACGTTTGACTCCTAAGTATGACTTTGACCTTTAAGCAAGCCATCCAGAACATTGCTTCGGCACATCGTCTCAGTCTGGTTAACATTTGTGTCAGGTTTCTTCAAATTCCTTCATGGGGTCAAGAGTTACAGACGGAAGAGAAACAAAGTCCTATGACCTTTGACCCCTAAGTATGACCTTGACCTTGAAGCAAGCCATCAGGAACATGGCTTCTGGATGTTGTCTTAACGTGTTTAAAATTTGTGTCAGGTTTTTTCAAAATCCTTCAAGGGGTTCAAGAGTTACAGAGTGGAAGGGAAAAAAAGTCATATGACCTTTGACCCCTAAGTATGACCTTGACCTTGAAGCCAGCCATAAGCAACATTGCTTCTGCACGTCATCTCAGTCTGGTTAACATTTGTGTCAGGTTTCTTCAAAATCTTTCAAGGGGTTCAAGAGTTACAGAGCGGAAGGGACACAAAGTCATATGACCTTTGACCCCTAAGTATGACCTTGACCTTGAAGCCAGCCATAAGCAACATTGCTTCTGCACGTCATCTCAGTCTGGTTAACATTTGTGTCGAAATCCTTCAAGGGGTTCAATAGTTACAGAGCAGAAGGGAAACAAAGTCATATATGACCTTTGACCCTTAATAAGTATGAACTTGACCTTGAAGCCAGCCAAACGGAACATTGCTTCTGCACGTTGTCTCAGTCTTGTTAACATTTGTGTCAGGTTTCTTCAAAATCCTTCAAAGGGTTCAAAAGTTACAGAGCGGAAGGGAAATTGCTAATGGACAGACGTATGGACAGACACCATCCCTTCGGGCGTATAATAAAAGGGTCATTTAGATAGTTATCCCTTTCCCACATGGATATGTGTTTATGTGTATGCGACCAGTGCAGATCCAGATCAGCCTGAACATTCGTGCAGTCTGATCAGGATCTCCACTGTTCGCTTTTATATTCATAGAAGAATTTCTGACTGAAAAGCGAACAGTGGAGATTCTGATCAGACTGCATGGATGTGCAGGCGGATCTGGATCTGCACTGGTCACATGCGCATAAACACGTATCCATGTGGGAAAGGGTTATGTGATCATTGTGATGCAGAACGCCGGATTCTTGATGCAGTTGGATCTCTTTTGATCACACAGCGACTTGACTTGAAGAATCCAGCGCTTTTGCCGACATTACTATATAAATAGTTTTTTTGGTGTTCAAATATAAGGTCAACCTTCCGCACAAATATTTGAATATTGGGTCATTAACTGAATAACAAATAAAAATACCTCTGTGTTAGGTGGATTTTTCTCTTCAACTGGTAGACTGGACATTTGGTCTAAAACAAAAAGTTTTTCATTCTCAAGTTTTAACATATCACATATTTATATTATGACAGGCTAATGTTTCTCATTCAAACTTGTATAATGCCATATCAAACATTCAAACTAAACAGATAATTGTTCCAGGAACAGGTGTTTTTGGCAGCAAATTGCATATATACAGATGTTTTGTGGAAAACTTTGAAACCAGATCTGTGGTCAGATGATACTTAAATTAATGACAACTCATAAAAAGTCATTTAATGACAACTGTAGTTTGCCTATGAATGGTGCTATAACATACTGTATGCAAATTCAGAGATTATTTTTGTACTTAATTTTTGCTGATCTAGTTTTTGCGATTTTAATTCCTTGTGAATAACTCAAAAATCAGAAACATGCGGAAAAAAAAAATCTAATCTATGGTATACCTTTCTGCATTGTGCATCTGTTCAATGAGGGCAGTGAGTACATTTCTGTGTCCTGATTTTCTGAAGTGTCCGTGTGTAGCTCCTCTATTATTACTGTGTAACTACTAGTATGTTCTGAAATATTACAGAAGAAATAAAGACAACTTTAGTGGGTGTGCCTCAATTAATAAAGATTCTACTGTTCTTACTCTAAAAATGCAAGTTTTATCACTAAAGTATCTAATAGGACAAAAATTGTGCACCTCTGTTACAATCATAGTTGATCTATCTGTAACCAGGCTATAAAATCAGCCAAATTCTTTTACAAAATTTTCATAATAAATTAAAATTTTATGATTTTAATTTCAAAACTTTGTGAATTACATCAAAGTTATTCAAAATTGTTTTTCTATTTTGTAACATTGTTAGTTTTGACATATGTTACTTAATTTAATAATTTCCTGCTTAAACATTTCAGAAATTTAACTAAATCACTTTTTTCTAAACAATTAGATTATAATACAGGTTTTGCTTTTAGCACCTTAAATTTTAAGCTACTGTTAATACACACCTTAGCTTCCTGAACTAATTAGGTGCAAAGCCCAAAAATGTTCTTAAATATACTTCTTAATTCTTAAGTAAATGGTTTCACCTTTTTTGTCACTATAGTTTACATTGGCTTATATGTTAAATTACTTTTACAATTTCATTAGTTAATATGTTAACCCTAAAGATTGTTAAAAAAACCTTAATTTTGCATTAGAACTTAACATCAGCCTTCTTTACATTTTCGAACAATAAACATCTTAAATACTTAGATAAATAATTTGGTGCTTGTCTTAAGACGTGTTTTATCTGACTTGGATTAAATAAATAACTTTACACAGAATAAAAGACTTAAGATTAAAACAGACATGGAGTTCATTTTCTGCGAAACAACTATACTGGGGCAATGTTCCCCAATGAGAGTCTGTTGACCTAATGTCGGTCTCGGTGGTGGGATCAACAGCTACCACTTGATTGCTAATTTACTATTTCCCCAACAATCACTTACATGAACTACTAGGGGCCACCAAACTGTCGGTCATATCATTTAAAATGCAATACTAACATTATGACCTCCCTATTATAAGCTATAAAACATACAAATGAGTAAAAATTCATGGATTTCTTTTACTATGGAACAGTAAATGTTTCTGCCATGCTATTCAAAACTTTTAAAACATAGAACCTACCTTTAGCTTGAGGGTAATCACTCGATGTTTTCTCTCTCAGTCCCAAATCCTGTTGATTAACAATAAATTCATTTTAATCAAATATGAAATAGGTTCTGTACATGCATTGTCAAATGTTTAGAAAACACAAGAGTGAAGTTGGATTGCAGCCATCATCATGTCCTCCTCAGTTTTATGGACCGCCAATACTGACTTTTGACCTCAAGCTATACTTGACAATTTCTTTCTATGCCAGTAGTTTATTTTTTCTGCACAATATATCTCCAATATACACAGAACAACTTTTCTAATTGGTCACATAATAAAACTAGAGACTGTTTTTGAGAAAAACATATGTCTCCCTGCACAGTTATAACACAGGAAGAGAAATTAACCATGTGTGACCTTGACATTGGGGTAAGGATGTTGGTTTTCTTGTATATACATTGCCTCATGCTAGTGAAGTTTGTGCCAAATGGTTTGGGCATACCTTCGTGCATGAAATAGTTATGACATGGACATGAAAAATGGAAGCCCTTTTTGTAAGGTTTTGATGTCCAAGTATGACCATGACCTTGCTAACAATCAAAATGACACAATGAAAGGGCCTGAACTCCGGCAAAAATCATCCGACCAGAATGCTCCGACGGTATACACACTAAGCATAAATCACACGTGCGGTTATGGAGATATACCCAAATGCATTCAAATTTGGTAGAATAAAGGACCGCAACTGCGCAAAAATCATACGACTGCAACACACCAATAATATGCACAAGAACACGATCATTCCAGTGAATTTAAATCAAAATCCAACCTGCTGTTATGGAGATATGCCCAAATGTAGTAAAATTTGAAAGAATAAAGGGACGCAACTCCCCTCAAAATCATCCAACCTCAACATGCCAATAATATGCAGACCTACACATGGTAACAATCATTCCTGTGCGGTTTGATCAAAATCGGACCAGCAGTTATGGAGATATGCCTAAATGTGTTTAAATTTGGACAAATCAAGGGCCATAACTTTGCTGAAAATCACTGAACCAGAACATGCCTAAGATGCTAGATATGATAACTAGGCTTGGTATCAATGTATCATAGCAAATTTCATTGAAATCTAAACATTGGTTACGGAGAAGAAGCGCAGACAGCCCAAATGTAGTGAAATTTGAAAAAATAAAGGGCCGGAACATGCCTATGATATCCTCAACTAAGCTTGGTACCATTAACCAATGTATCTTAGCAAGTTTCATTGAAATCAAACCAGCAGTTTCGGAGAACATGCCCAGACAGCCCAAATGTAGTGAAATTTGAAAGAATAAAGGGCCATAACTGCGCTGAAAATAACTGAACCGGGACATGCCTATGATATGCTCAACTAGGCTTGGTACCAATGTATCTTAGCAAGTTTCATTGAAATCAAACCAGCAGTTTCGGAGAACCTGCCCAGACAGCCCAAATGTAGTGAAATTTGAAAAAATGAAGGGCCATAACTGCGCTGAAAATAACTGAACCAGAACATGCCTATGATATGCTCAACTAGGCTTGGTACCAATGTATCATAGCAAGTTTCATTGAAATCAAACCAGCAGTTTCGGAGAACATGCCCAGACAGCCCAAATGTAGTGAAATTTGAAAGAATAAAGGGCCATAACTGCGCTGAAAATAACTTAACCGGGACATGCCTATGATATGCTCAACTAGGCTTGGTACCAATGTATCATAGCAAGTTTCATTGAAATCAAACGAGTGCTGAGTGGTTATGGAGAACATGGGCAGGTAGCCCAAATGAAGTGAAATTTTAAAGAATAAAGGGCCATAACTGCGCTGAAAATCACTAAACCAGAGTCTATGATATGCTCAACTAGGCTTGGTAAAAATGAAATCAAACCAGCGGTTACGGAGAACATGTGCAGACAAATTTTGTGACATACAGACAGACATACAGACGTACAGACAGACACACAGACAGAAAGGACAAAAATAATATGCCTCCTACCACTATAGTATAAGTGGGAAGACATAATTAAATTTCCAGTCGGTATACACAAGTTAGAATCACTACAATGTTAATTCTTTGATATTCATGCTATATATTTATAAGTATGAACGCACTCTGAAAATTTCAGCCATTAATGGAGAGAAAACATAATGAACCTGCAGTTACCCTTTGATCTAAAAGTCATTACAATGCAAAAGCCATAAGATTTTGAGTTTTTTGAAGTTTTTTACAGTTTATCAATACATTTTTGTTGAAATAAGTGATAATTATGAAGACTAGCACTTACTGAAATGCTGGCAACTGTCAAGTTTTGTAATTTTTGCAAATTTTTTTTGGAAACTAATGGAGGATGTGTCACAGGGTGAGAAAAATGTGTATCTCATTGTTCTCAGAATCCTACTGAATCCTGCAAGGGAACTGTACGTAAAGATTATATCCTAATTTTAACTCTTTTGTGTGACTTTGATGAATCCTGCAATGGTTCAGTTGGTACCGCACTTCAACTTCTTGTACTATCTCGCTACTGAGCTAGCTTTTATGACTGATCTTATGGTTGATCATGACACTAGCATGCAAGGATTGAACCTGGGTAACCTCATAAGCTAGTTCAACACTCTACCACCTCCCCTTAAAAGCTACCTAAATGGTGATAAAGTACAAGTGGGATACTAACTCAACCTTGTCAGGTTAAATTCACTCACTCCTGATTGGAATTCATCCATGACTTCCAGAGTAAAGAGATTCACTTTGCACTAATTTCGAGGTGTTGTCCATTCCTGACATCGTTGGGTGCACAATGTCCCAGAGTGAGAAAAATGTACAGCCAGACCCGGACTCAAACCTAGGACCCCTTGCTTACTAAATGAGCACTCTCCCAACTGAAAAATCGAGCTATGTTTCACATTTTCTCCCCTTATATAATTAAAGGACTATTTTTGAAGTGAAGATTTCAGTAAATTGAAAAACATTTACTTTTTGCTTGTGGAAAACAATTCTACTTACATCAGTTTCTGTCTGACTACTTTTCTTCACAGATATGGCAGGTGGGTGTTTTGGTGTAGACATTTCCATTTCTTTGTTCATCATATTAGGTGAAATTGTTTGGTGGGTCTTGTCTGGGAGTTGGGCCTTAGGTTGTCTAAGGGACTGGTCAGGCTTTTTAATCAAGCAATCCGTCTTTGCTCGCTTTGGAGTTGGCTGTTTTGCCTGAAATAAAAAGAGAATGTTTTGTCAAGTGTTGACATCTATTTAGTCAAAGTCAAAGTACCTGAATAGCTCAGCTGAGCTTTTTGCTAATTGCTAATATTCCATAAATAGACCTTCATAAAAATGCCAATATCTAGTATGCTTATTGCCAGTTCCTACTTGCTATTTGTTAGAGCTAATCGCCAATTTGTGCCAAAAAAATGTTTTATGCATACCAACATAAGTGGTCTTTCAGACAGGTCTGCAGACATTCCAGTGGACTGGTCAGGACTTGCATTCAGCTCATAAATACCATGATGAAAATCCTCAAAAACATTCCTGAAAAGAACCAACGGATGAAAATATTTTGTAGATTAGGATGAAAATATTTTGTAGATTATCACGTTGCAGCAGCTTTTTGCGACAATTACTTGAGTATGTGATTAATTGGCACAACACTAGTAATTGCCTTCCATCATCCATCTGTCTGTCTGGAAATCTGAGCCGAAGACTTAATACTAAATGATAAATTCCAACACTAATCAACATGTCCGATTAATACAATGACCTGTTCAATTCATAAAGTCATACGCTTATAAACTGCAGTTAAGTCTTTATATATCTGGTGTAAGTATTTTGGGTTTCAAGTGCATCAAAGTTTACATATCTTTTGATTTCATTAAAAAAGGGAAATAATTCCACAAATACTAAAGTACAGTTATTGTTTCTAGTACAATGCACATCTCCTTATTGCCCTTATATAAAAGTCTAATTTAAATCCCTTCAGTAGATGTAGAGATATGAATTATTTATAAGGGAAATAATTCCACAAATAATATAGGTAGAGTTATAGTACTTGTTCACTGCATAATCTCCCTTTATCATTGTTTCAAGTTTCATTTATTTCCCTTCAAAGATATATATAAGAGCAAAGCGGCAACTATATGCACCGTCAACATTTTTCAAGGATCATAAAAATTACAGCTGTGCAGAACTTTTTTTAGAAGATATATTTTAAATTAAATCAAATTAAATTCAAATTCTTTTTTTGCAAAACTTTCTTATTTCTTACCGTTCACGCTTACGTCCTGTATCCCGTTCATTTTCTTCAAAAGTGAGCAATATTTTCTTGGCTGTTGGCCTTTGATCGCAGCTACAATGAACGCACATATCAAATATCCTGGCAATAAGTTTCCATTGTATATTTCTGTGTTCAGAATACTTCATTCCATGTTTTGGGTATGGCTGTTTCTCTAACACCTTACACATAATATTTTGGGTACTAACACCAGCCTTCTGAAGTTCGCTGATCTCTTCTTGGAAAGGGTACTTCTTGTCAAGGTTTGTAAGCAAATAGAATATCATTGCAAGTGACCATATATCCATGCCTTTCATGTGTTCAATGCCATGTTTACTTTTCCCATCATGAACATGTATTTCCGGAGCCATGAACACCGGGGTCCCTCTGGATATGTTACTTGTTTTTGTGTGAACTAAACTGGCTGTCTGTATCATGGTAGCTCTACTCTCTCCAAAATCTGTAATCTTTGCAACAATAGGTCTGGTTTCCCACACTTCTGACATATTTTCTGATGTATAGTGTTGGTTAGAAACCAAAATGTTTGCTGGTTTTAGGTCACGATGTACAATATCTTTGCTGTGAAGAAACGCTAGTCCTCTTGTTATATCAGTTGCAATGATAACTGGAAAATGTTCAAATCCCTTAGCATCTATATCATCCATACATACCAAAAAATCTTTAAGAGATGAAATTTTGTCGTCTTGTCCAAAATGTATAAAATCAAAGTAAACATACTCCATTAGAAATGCAAAACTGTCCGGGTGGACTGGCTCAAGAATACTGTCAAACCTAACTATATTCTGGTGTTGTATCTCATTCATCATTTTTGCTTCTTTCAAGAAAAGTTTCTCCTGATCCTCATTATGGTCAATCATTTCTTTCAGTATAAGCATTTCAGAATTTTCTTTTTTACATAACTTCACAACTCCAAAACTTCCTCTCCCTATTGTTTTAACAATGTCTATTTCCTTTTGCGTTGTCACGGGACATCCCTGGTAGTTTTTCTCTAATCTTTCCTGGTGTATCCTAAACCTTCCAGTTATGTTTGGTATGTTTGGAATTTTAAAATCCATCTGAAAATCAAGGAAAATAGATTCTGTCAAATGATAAGCAAATAGTGCCAGTAAACATAATGAACTTACAGTTTACACATCCTGAAGATAAATTGGTCAACTGATGAATAAATAGATCAATTAGCCATCTGTATTGCAGTGTTTTTTTTTCTTTATATAACTAACTACCCTAAAATGGTACTGTTCCCAATAGCAAATAGACATTAAAATTCCCAATTTCCAATGTTTAAATTCCCAAAATGGCTCTTCAAAATAACCACAAGGCCAAGTGATTTCTCTGAAATCATTTAAATCCAACATATTCATATAAATCACCACTTAATAGTTCTACCTGGACAGTGGAAGCTGTTAGCTATCTATATTCATGATGACTAATCTTATTTCCAGCTGAAAAAAATGCTTAAAAGAATTCCCAATTTAATTAAGTCAAAATAACCCATTTTTTCCCAATCAGTCTGGTACCGGCACCATTCCCAAAGTAGAGAAAAAAACACTGGTATTTTACGTAATACTTATAACATGCTTTACATCCACTGAAATTCACTCAGTATGCTTACTTTGGAATCTATATATTCTACATACTCATGAATGATCTAGTGTAGGTAGCAGTTAACACATATAAGCCTCTAAATAAAATGAATGTCTATGAATGGCTAATGATATTTTGTCATTTAACTACAATTTTCTTATATCTGTTGTTATCAAATCTGCTGTTTAAAGTATTGGGTATCAAAATCTACTTTCAGCTGCGATCTACTTTCCCTTGGAAATACAATGCATAGAATGAAAAGAATAAGTGATGCACATATTTAATTTTCATTGGAGGTGTTTGAAATAGATCTATTTCAATTTTCTTTACAGTTGACAACTATTAACAGGCAACACATAGATTCTCTATGTATTTTTTTTTCAAATTAATTAATATTAATTAAGTAGTTAATGATATTTATGTATGAAACATTGACTAAGATTTATTTTGATTTATCTTTCAGGCTCTAGAGATTGTATAATGAAATAGTAGAATGTTGACAGCGCATAAAGAGAAAGTTAGAAAATGGTCTGCTGCAAATCATCAAATATGAAAGTCTGTCTTTGAATAATATAGTTGTTCTTGTGCTCTCATACAAGTTCATAAGGCACATCTCCTATTAAATGACTACAGTTCGGTAATAACATCACCTACATATGTATACATTACAATATGAATTTCGTGAAACTGCTACAAAAGTACATGGAAAGTGTAAATTTTTAGAAGTAAGGGACTTTCTGCAAGATCTATTTGTTAGATATTGTTTCCATGTCAAATTGTTATAAGTAATCAACATTTACAAGTCAAAAGAGAGTGCTACTTTTGTCTTTGTACTAGGAATTGCCATAGATTGTCCACCAACAATAGATTCATTTATGAAAAGTGTACAGATACTTTGAAAAATTAGCCTCTTTTAAGATTTATTTTGTTTCATTGTTGACCATAATTTGAGCAAGATGGTTCTACATTCACATATTTCTGTTAACCTTTTAAATATAATCACTTATCAACTACATTGTACTTGTACCCTGAGAAAGTATTATATCCTATCAATTAAAATACTGAATATGCTCTGATAAGTTGATAACATACCTGTAAACACTTAAAAAGTAAGGTGAACACTTTCTGTCTTTTTCATACTGTTTTTACATCCATACAGTACCCATCAAAAGTTTAAAGACATCTTCACATTATAGGTCTACTGAGTAGCTTTAATTGTTGATTAACATTTATTTACTTGCATCTTATCCATTAAGGGATACTAATTATAATCGCTGTTCTTTTTTAGTTTTATAATAGAGAGTGAAAATAGAACAGTGATAATAATGTTTATTAAGCAATGCTTTTATTATTGCTTTATATTATTGTTTTAATATCATTATACTTATGCTGAAACTACAAAAATAGCATACAAACTATGTAAGATAAGATAAAAACATAGTTTTGGGGCTTAAGGATGACAGATGCTCAATCTTATAAATATATTGCTTTCATTGACATCATTCATTGTGATTTTATCACAAACCATACTTGAATATATTAAAAATAATGATTCTACAAAAATGATCATTTAATTCAAGTAAATCTTTTGTCTCAAAACTTTTGGTGGGAACTGTATGTATTTCATTTTAAAAATATTTTAAGTAACTTGTACATGTTTAGCCAAAGGTCCACATGGAAGATTGGATTTATACAAATGTTTGTTTGTTGGGTTGTTTTTGTAGGCTTCAAGGCTGTAGCAACACATTGTAAAGGGACATATAAAAGGGGTCTGTCAATCTACTAACTCCTCTAGGAAAGGCTAAATCTCTGGATTTAGCTGTTAATCAACTATTAAGCGCATACTTTTGTCAGTGACTGACAACTGCCCTACATAATTAAAATCATTGGTAGGAAGGAGGATGGCCATAGATATAATTTCATGCCCAAGCTCCATGTAAGAATGTACTACCAACTCAACTGATATCGGGTCTTGGGTTCGATTCCTGACAATTTCAATCGACCAGTGTGGCCAGTATCGGACAGTTTAAACCAGTATTGACCGCTGGGCCAGTCAATGCTCAATTAACTGTCAATATACCAACTATGCAGCAAAAAGCAATTTCCCATCAATACTACTGTTCATTTTGATCCATTTGCAAATGAATATCCTTTGAAAGATGTGAGTAAAGTGCATGTAATTATTGATAATTTGGAATTTGTTGCCTTAGAAACAACCTCGGCAAGTAGTATTTTAGTCTGAGCAAATGTAGTATTTTGCTGTTTCAGTTCTATTGAGACCCACTAGCTATCTCAATTGGTAGGATACAAGTCTACTGATTAAGGGGTTCCAGGACTGGGCATACTTTTGTGAAGCTTGTTCATAATAATTCCTATAGCCATTCTCCCTCCTACCACTGATTCTAAATAGTGAATGTCAGTTACTGACGGAAATATGAGCATAGTAGTTGGTTAAGCCTTTCCAAGAAAAGTGAGTAGGTGGACTGACCACAGTGACCAAACCTATACAATATGTTGCTGTGACGTTAAACCTATCAAAAACCTAAAAATAAAATGCATGTATGAATATTTAAAAAAGTGTATGTAAATGATCTTATTTCTCTTCAAATGACTTTACCAGATCATATTTTTTCTTTGTAATTCTATCTAGGTAGAAATTTGTCTTCATGTTGTCGACAAGCAAATAGTTTTTTTTCACTTGCAAAAACGGCAAAGTGTTTGCCAATATTTGTAGACTATAAATTGATGTATATCTGTGGAACTATATTTATGTCATATAGGTAAGTCATTAGAATCAAATGGATCATGCATTTATTATCTTATGATATATCCTGTCTCTCTGTCCATTCTTTGGTTGACATTAGCCTGTCAGTATGAAAATTTAAGAACCTAGCGTACTTAAGTTCTACTCATCAAGTGATTGGATAGCTAATACTCCTATGAGAATTACTGTTTTGGATTTGGGTCTGGGGATATGCAGTTTTTGGGACTTTATTAACATATCAATGTATATAGAGTAACCCAATGTTTTAATGAAGACAACATAGAAGGTATCGATTATATATCATATATATGAAAATAGACACTTAGGCTTACATACATATTGTTTCACTGTTTGTGATTATGCTTTTATTAATATTTTAGCACACAAGCCACACATGTATTTGATTTTTAAATTTTATGGTACATGTATTACTGTTTGCAAATAAATTGATTATCATAAAAGCTGATCTATTTTTTATCTCTAGCATGTGAAAAATACCTGCAAATGTTCTGTGATATAGTGCCCTCCAAAAATTCTTGGATAAAATCTTGAGTTATAAGATAAACTGATTCATCTAATTCATGAATATAAGGAAGAATAAGTCATCGAAGCAAATTGTTAAGTCAGGTTTTTTAGATTATGAACATATTATTTAAACAATGCTACATTAACAAGGTCTAATGATAGTTAATTTAATACTTGTGTTATGCATGATCATTTTTTCTCAACACTTCATCAGTTCAAGAACTTTTGGATAGCACTGTACTTCATTTTAAATGAACATGTGTTTGATGCAAATGTTTCATGGAAACTTATCTTATAAATTATGCTTACCAAAATGTGCATTATAGCAAACTGAATGTCTATCTTAATTCGGATTCTTGAAATGTACTCATTTCCCAGCCAAGGGTATATGTATTACAAATAAAGACTGTCACACTGTGCCATTCCATTTAGAAATTTAAATGGAAACTTAAGCTATATGTCAGCTTGAACAATGATGCCAAAATACATTCATATGTTGATAGTTTCTACAGTCAATGACTGTGGCAAACTCATGAATGTCTAGACCATAGGTGAGACCATTACAACATTTCAATCAGC
Organism: Mactra quadrangularis; assembly: GCA_025267735.1. NCBI lineage: Eukaryota > Metazoa > Mollusca > Bivalvia > Venerida > Mactridae > Mactra > Mactra quadrangularis. Next base: position 44,771,431 of record CM046299.1, on the reverse strand, counting down.
TGGAGATTAAAATGGCTAAAAGACATGTCTAAAGATTTATGGCATTGACTTTCTTTTGATTCTGTTCTGTAACCCACAATGGTAAAGTAGACATGAATAGATCATAACATCACATACTATAATAGTACCCGTTTCATCAACTTAGATTTTGACACACATGAAGAACAAAAGTTCCGTCAATACTTGTTAGATACAGCCTTCAAAAATATGGGCCGCAGCAAGTATACCATGCACTTCGGCATTCTTAATTGCATCGCCACCCTACAAGCTAAAATATTGCTGGTTAAGTTCACCCTGGTGTACAATCATGGGAAGCATTATATCAAAAATCTTACGACAAATTAACATAACAATAAAATGGATAAAGTCTATAATTAGTCATTAGATCCTTGATAGTATGGGGCCTTGGAGAATAAAAGTTATAAATAACAAATAAAGATGTATAATCAAATATATATATTTTTTTTTTCATGAGATACAAAACAAAAGTATTTGTAATTGTTGAGAAATAAAAGTAAAAAGATAATATTACATCAATTTCAAGAGAAGAAAATAATAAATGTTGCATTTAGAGTTATGAACCTTGTCAGATGAGATGTGGTTCATAATAAAGAACATTTATTTAAACTTTGAAGTTGATACCTTAAGAAATCAAGATTTCTAGGTGAAAATTAATACCTTTAAAAAGCATTTTAAGTCCCAAGGAGTCAATAAAAAGTATATGGATTTATAAATTTGGATTTGTCCCATGAGATGTGATTGATAATAAAGAACAAATGTTTTATTTTTGAAGTTGATACCTAAATAAATAAAACAGTGTCATCAAAAATATTTTTAAAGAAAATTCAGTCAGAGGAAGTAATTCTGAAAAAAAAATGAGTATTAGAAACATATACTTTACTTTAGCAGGTGATACCTTAAGAAATAACAAGAACTGTAAGTTGAGACAGCATGCTCAAATAAAACAGTTGCTGTACAAACAAAATTTTGAAAGAAAAATTCAAGGGGAGATAATTTTGAAAAAAAATTATTTGATAAATGAACTTGTCACATTAGATGTGGTTAATAATAAGGAACATATATTGAAAGTTTGAAGTATACATCTAAAGAAATAAAACAGATGCAGTAAAAACAAATATTTAAAAAATCTTAAGATCATGGGGAGAGAATTTTGAAAAAAGAATGTATTTGAATTTATGAATCTAATAACATGAGACGTGGTTGATAGCAAGGAATATATACATATTTGAAGTTTGAAGTTGATACCTTAAGAAATAAAAAAGTTTTAGTAAAATATATTTTACTGCACAAAAACTTTAATCAGATATATGGACGTGGACACCATTGCGAGTAAGACAGCCTTCCATATACTTCAAAAAGTCAAGCTTAAAAATACGAGAATTAAGCCTTGTGTTAAAACAATCAAACAGTGACATGTATTTAAGTCATATTTAAAAAAAAACTAATTTTAATAAACTTATATTTAATAATGTAGGCATAGGCAGATCTAGGATTTCTAGTTACAGGGGGTGTAAAATTCTAGTTAGAAGGGGCGTAAAATGAATAAGCAGAATTGGGTTCCAAGGGGTCGAAAGGGCCTTGGATGATACAGGGCAAAACCCCGACCAGTGACCAGTGACCCTGAAAATTCTTTAGTTTTGGTTATTTCTAAGGGATTCAGGCACATTTTCAGAGCCTAAACTATCCTTATCCAGACTATAAAATATAAAGCATCTAGATAATTATTATCATAGAATCTTTTAAAAGCCCAATAATCATGTTAAAAGCTTACAATCATGAGAAAGAAATGTTTTATGATGTATGCTATATTGCATGCGAAAAAATTAGACATGCATACACATATTTCTTGAAAATATCATATTTCATGAAAGAAAAAAATTGCTTCCTTAGAATCCGTCTATGTTAGGAAATACATATACATATATTTAAATCCAAAAAAAAACCAGAAATTCATCAATATAACATCATATAATTACACACCACCTTAATTATAAGTAAATAACATGGTATATACCAAATACATATATATTGTAAAAAAAACTTCAAAGTTGAATTTTCCAATTTTAATATCTAAGTTATCTGTCTTACATTTTTCACATTCTAAGCAACATAATTACTGAATTTATTCCAAAGGCAAAACTTATACATTGAATAAAATATAAGAAAACTTCTTGAATACAATGTATATTACAAAGTAAATTTCTTAAATTATAATGTATATTACTTCCTATTCATATCAAATACATAACCAGAAATAAAATGCATTACAAACATATTTTTGCCAAATATATATAAATATATTGCAAACAGAGTAGAAAGGTTGCATGGATGAAAAAGAAATGGGAATTTAATCACAAACAAATAATTAATGTTCATGTACAAGCTTGGTTGATATAAATTATTTTGTTCCAAAAGTATGTACATGTATGTGTGTATTTAAAATGAAAGTTCAGTCCTTAAAAATGACATCAAACCATTAATTTTTCTAAAAATCACTGAAGTTGTAGCATTTCGGGTAAATGCAGTCAATGATTTCAAAGACAAATTCATAATCTTCACATTTTTTAAGAGAGAGTAATATAAGGTAAACACAGTATAAGAAATGCAAGAATATGTAAATGATCATAGAAAATGAATACACAAAAATCATATTTCAATATCTACATATATATACATGTAAAACATTAACACTAAGTAATTGTATCTAACCTGTTATTCTAATTAAGTACAACACATTTTCATACAAAAAAAGATAATCAGTTTCTTTGGCTATATGGTATAAAACTTGAGAACAAATTGTATGCCTAAAATCAACTTTCCTTCTTAAGCTTTTGTAAAGATATAACAATAAGAATTGTTTCATTGAAGTATAGATAAACAACAAATTGAATGCTGAATTTCAAATAAATAAGGTATTTCAAAGTAGGAATCTTTATTTGCACAGTAATAAAATCCTGGGAACAGATTAAAAAGTGTGAACAGTAATTCCCTCAAACTTGATGACCCAAGGCCTTCTTTTCACACCCTACTGTCATTTTCTGGGTTCTAGCCTATGAATATATCATACTTTTTACACTGTAACCAAGATTTATTTTAAAAACATTTATATATACAGCAATCATATTATAACACTATGTTATCTATATTTTCTGAATGGAAACCTCCAGGCTGTCTCACTGCTGAACTAAGTCAATGGTGAACATTTCTCCTCGACCATCTTGAATAAAATGCTTTTACATTCATCATGGTTCATAACATCTATCTCGGCCTGAAATAATAAAACAGATTATAAATCTTAGTAATATAAATCCAAAGTAAATGTCATTAATGAAATGCCATACTCAGGCTTAATAGAAGTCTTCAAGTGCTACAAATATTGAATGAATATTCTAACAGCTCAGCTAGCATAGAATGTGTTTACTTATCTAATTGGGATTGAGGCGACTCAACTCTCACGAAGAAACATGTCAATCCATGGACAAGTCAACCCAAGGACAACTCAACCCATATCTTAATTTATAAATAATGAAAATTACACTTTGAGAGTTAAATTTGATAATTAGATAAAAATTGGTTGATAAAATAAATGATTCTTAGATGTTAATATTTTTTCCAAATGAGAATATATGATTTATCATAATTGGTATAAGATTGCTCAATTCTTTTATAGATATTGCAAATAAAGTAAGTACTACATTCACTTTAATTGAATGTTTTGGATAACAGATATTCACAAAAAGTTTGCTTATTAAAATGAAAATATGTCATTAAATACATAGACAATAATCTTTATCAATAAAAATACAATAAATACGATGTTTAATTGTTAAAACTTATTTTTTAATGAATAACAAATAATATATATACGATCCGGGTTGAGTTTTCCACGGGTTGAGTTGTCCCAACTTACAGGTTAAGTTGTCCCAAATTTGGGCTGAGTTGTCCACGGGTTGAGTTGTCCCAGATACATGTAATTAATGGTTTTAAACTGTTACGTTTCCATTTAAACACAACATTTATATTTATAGTATTAACAACTATGATAACGCAGTCAGTTCTTGTTAGCTGGGGGTGTGTGGCAAACATAGTTAAGAAAGAACACTGGTTTTACATTACCAAAGTTTTATAGAGATACAAAGCTGTTTATATTTACCTTAATATGACTTTAATTATCTTCAACATTAGATCCTACACTCTTTCCACAAGTTGTAATTGTGGTTCTTCTTGATAAAACACTATTCAAAGTGGAAATAGTTCTTCTCTTACTACCACGGCATCCTTTCTCTTTCAAACCATCAAACAGGTCTCATTCTACCAAGCCTCACAAGACTTGATGACTTGGAACTAGAATCCATGTCCTAGAATTTAAACAACAATACTTTATCATTGTTCAGTAAATATGAAAATTTTGACAATTCCTATATTTCAGTCCAATTGCAAAGGCTGTGGTGTAGTGGTTATCAAAAGACCCTAGGTTTGAGTCCCGGTGGCAGTTAGACATTTCATGAGTTGTCAGCCTCACTGGTGATGAAAAATGGTCTAAGAAACCTATAGTAGGATGAGCTAACCAATGTATATATGACCTGATTCAGGTCACCTGAATATGAGTTGAATAGGGTGGTAAAAAAATACAGTCTGTCAAAATATACTTCTAAGTTGTCACTTGAATAGAGCTTTCCGAGTAAGATTACTATTAACTTACCAACTTGCCCATGTGAATCCACCAAGTGCTTATTTCTAACACCATATAGTTCAGACTTAACATGTATATGCATAACCTGTTACTGCTACTCACGGGCGTAGCATGCCCAAAATAAATGTGTAGGCACAGGTAACATAGCTAGGGGTCAGGGGAGCCGGTGACGTCACATGTATGACGCCATCAATCAGTTACAGTAACTGCTGCTTGACTGACTTCCCTTTATAAGTAATTTAGCCATTGTAATCATGACTATTTCTAATGGTCAACCTTTTGCTGAATCTAGACTGAGTTTTTTTTTTAATTAAGCATTACTTTCAGAAGTGATGGAACAATCCATACTGCTCGTATCCCCCAGCCTACGATTTTATTGCATTTTTGGCATTTTTTAGCCTTTTTATTCTTTTACAATTTTTATAATAAATGTGTAGGCACATGCCTTGTGTGCCTATAGGAAGCTACGCCAATGCTACTCTCATCATAAATAAGGTTAAAAAAACATTTTACTAGATAGATCTTTAATGTTTGTTAATCATATGCAGCAGTTAAATAAACTTGCCGACTTAAAATAAAATTTATCTTATCTTATCTTATCTCCATGCCACTGCATCTTGAGAAGTTGAGTTACAAACTATTGGCCTACAGTGAGTTCGTTGTACGAACCCTAAATGCAACGGACAGACATGACAGGAAGTCCATTACTAGACACACATACATGTTTTTTAAACCTCAATGATAATGTGACACAAATTCGTTAACAACAGTGATCAGTAGAAGAGAACTAAATAAATTTCAACCTCAAGGCCAAGGGCATTATGTACGACGTTGATTTTGTACACCTTACTTCAGCATAATTAACGACAAAACTAAGTTTGCTTTAATCGGTAGACAACAAATTATATTATGACAAACGGAATATCACCAACACACAATAAAATAACTAGCTTTACTTACATAATCTATCAAGAATCGATAGGTGAACGTCTCTTCCGTCGAGGTTTTGTTTACTTGTCATAAATTCTCGCTTACCGCGTGACGTGCCCGTGGCGACCTCTCGTGACCTCTCGTCACATGCATATATTAAGCATCGGGTAATGTCGGTAATTTGAGAGAGAGTAAAACTGCGCTAATTTCAGTCGCTCGTAACTCGGCTTTCTGCGGCCTGTTGACACCCTTTATATTTTGATCGGCTACATTAGGCAATAGTGATTACGTGGGAAATAAAAGAAAATCAGGTGTATTTTGATATAAGATGCGCATAAGCCATCTTTAAACAATGTTTTTGTTCTAGCCTTTTTTTCTACGATTTTATTTTTTTGCACCTACATATCTGTCAATGCAGGGCGTGCGAGGCATCCGCAGAGGAGCCTATGCCACGACTGCCATCGCCTACCAAAATTACTGCCTACCACTGACCACAGTACTTAGTGTAATTTAAGCAAAACCCCCTGTTGTCAGCCACACCGAACATTGATAGGGACATAAACCTCACCTTTGGATTCTTATTTTTAACTCTTGTTAATGGCTTTATTAAGTTTTATATATATCGTAATCAGATTTTTATTCTGTTCCAATTTTATCGTCTGAAATTACGTCGAAAAAATGACGAGATAAGAACATTATGATTGTGATAGGTGAGCTGAAAACTGGCAAAATAAATCCTTCCATCTTCTGGCCGATGGCGATACACAAATGTGAATTACACCGCTGAAAAACTTCAAAACGAAACAAAACGGCAGCCATGTTGCCTTCAACGTGGACACAATTTATCTATCCTATTTATCCTCTTTTTTATATTCCCATGAAAGGAGATTCTTACCTTCATTTACATTATAATCCAAAATACTAGTTTTGACACACCTCATTCAACACGTGATCTATCTAAGTATTTTTGATATTTAACTTGTCCAATGAATTTTTTGCTCTCGTCAGTCGCTGAGTCTCATTTTTCAAGGTTTTCCAAGAATCAACTGTGTGATGTCATCCACAGTCTTGTGACGTCACTACAGTACAGTACACTCTCAAAAATATTGTCTGTTTGATTTTAAATATCATAACTTAAATTTAGAATTATGGATCCAGATTTAGAAAATATCATTTTTAAAACATAAAACCAAACTTAATTAAGAGAAAATGAAAAAGTAGTACATGAAAGTGGGTGGAGTTTAGATAGAACAGATGTCCTTTGTTTTTATCATTGATTTAAACAGGAAAATACCATATCATGACAATATGGGTGTACACACAAGATACAAACAATTATTAACAGTCAGAGATTTAATTTTTGTATACAGAGTGTAACTAAATTAGACAATAATTGGACCGGTGACCTGAGAATATCATTGTCGCAGGGTCATATTAATGTATTAATGTTATTTGTAAATGTATGTCCCGTATTGTACACCGTAAATTATGTAAGTCCTATATTTGTGTCCTTTTCCTATATATAAAATTTGTTTAAACTAATTATATTCCCGAAATTTTGTGAAACAACCGCGGCAATATGATTGCATGTGAGTAAAGTCGGGCCATCTGAACATATTTTATAATTTGCCAAGGTGAATATTTTGGCACATTGCGTAAAGTTGGTCACTAGCGTATCGTTCTTCAGTGCCGTCACCATGACATGTCTTAATTGTCAATTAGTGGAACATTAGCTAAGCTGGAGTTGTGTCGCATGCTGAAATAAAGTATGGGATGCACCACACGATCAAATGCAATTTTCCTTTTTGTGTTTCGTGTTTTTGTGGCTGAAACAATTATCTTTACACTCGAGAATTTACAGAGAAAATTTCAATCTCTTATACAACGCTCATGTCGCCAAATTATACATCGCAGGTGCCGTACTGTAAAAGATAATTTAATATCTTCATACACGTAGAGCACAGTAATGTCATTTATAATACTTTATATAAGTGTTAAATTGGAGAACTAGACATTTATATTTTGGGCAACTTGGATCATTCAATATACATGTCCATAAATTTGGAGGTGTGTCTGTATTGTGGAATACTTAGGACTGTGTTCAATAAATATGTCATTAGGTCAGAGTTAAATAATCACCGATGATTGTGACATGGCTGTTGATGATGAAATACGCTTGCAGCAGGACATATTTGTTTCTTGTTGCCTATTAAGCTCACCTGAGCTCAATGGTGAGCTATTGTGATCGGTCATTGTCCGGCGTCCGTCTGTCTGTCCGTCCGTCTGTTAACATTTACCTCGTATATACACACTTACAGGCTTCATTATTCAAGCAATCTTAAAGAATGATGATCAAAATGTATCCATTTAAAAAGAAGTTCATTGTACATGCAATCTTGATCTAATTTGACCAGAATGTATTCTTCTATGAAATTTTGGTTCCTTTCGAAATTGGTTTAGGTCAGGTAAAAAAAAAAGGTCGCGAGCTTAGTTATTTACAAAAAGTAACAGAGAAGCCATGCAGCACATCATTGAAGTCTGAGACTTCTTGCTTATTAGAACTTAAATGAATACCTGCGAAATACTTTTATTAATCGTGAATGGAATGAAACACCAAAAACTGATTTTAAGAATAGTAATTACATTACACAGTCCTACACATAAGGGACAAAATCTCTGAATTTCTGGAAAAACTGATAACGGTACACTAATTGACCACACTCCATGGTTTGTTATCATTACCCTGAGTTAAACTATTAATCTGTCATGGTATGTTAAAAGCAAGATTGTTATCTTACAGATGGTATAATTTATGGTCAATGAGAATCTCTTGCTCTGGTCAGTTTTCATGTTTACTTCATGAAGCAGGAAGATTTTCTTTCTCTGTCTGACTTTCTGTTCAATTATTGAGACAAGATAATACACACAACTCATTTTGATTTAAATTTCGTATTAATATATAAACAGTTCACAAAATTGAAAAGAAATATCAAGGATATTATACAACATTTTGTCAATTTCACATTTTATTTAGATTATAACAATGTTTAAACAAAGAAACAGAAATGATATAGTAAGATTTCTTTCACCTTACGAAGGTCAAAGTGCATTGAATATTCATGAAGAAGATCCGACTGCGATGAACAGGTGTGCAATACAATACTAGCAAGCGTTAATTACAATTACTTTGACGCATTTCACTAACTGATATCCTTAGCCCAGTGGTAACGCGTCGACCGTCAGACCTAAAGGTTTAAGGTTCAAATCCCAGTAGCATAATATTGTTTCAGAATAAAACCTTGCTACTTTTTTCCATCTTATTTATAATATGGTGTCAGTATTATATAAATTATCCAAATTGTTCTCCCTCGTGAATCTCGTGCACACAAAGAGTGTATATAACGACCGAAATGTCTTTAAGTGTTAGTTGGGTCATCATGTCTGAAACGTGTAAGCACGCGAAAAATTGTCAAAAATGTAAAGAAATTATTTATAATGTTGCTAAATTCTTTGAAATCGGGTGTAACAACCTATTTTATAATGGTTTAGCCCATATTTACAAAGGTAAGCGCCGTGACCTTCGTAAGTTGAAAGAAATCTTACTATACATCTGTAAAAACACTGTACAATAATAACATGATTTGTGATATATTATAGTCTGATTTTATTCGGTGAGCTGTGACAGGTTGGATGAGTCTAATCATAACCATGACGATAGGTATAACCAGTAAATACTACACTAAAAATCAATACAAATTATAATATCTCAAGTATATATGCATGATATAATAATTCAAAATCATTGCTCAAAATAGCGCAGTCGGTAACGAGTCAGAAACAAATGGCCAATGCATAAATTTTACTGCATTGGTTCGAATCTCACCGCCTCCATATTTTTTAATTTATTATTAAATTCATGTATAGTTGTCCGTATCATATAATGCTTGTTGTGCTATAATTTGATTTTGTTTTATTTCTATTTGTTTTATTTCCTTGGTTCTTTATTTTTTATATCCAGCAATTTACATTGTACCGAATAATAATACATTTATATTATACATTCGGCTTCAAATGCAGTGGCTGAACAGAAATCAAACTAGGATACAATCGAACGATTGTGCCAAAGTTACATGCATTCCATTTCAATTCTCTTTCTTATAAAATGCATGTGCATAGAATCATTTCTATAAGACACGATCGAGACAGTTAAGTGTATGACATCAAAGTAATAACTAAGCACTAACTCAGGCAAATATGCATATTCTATTTTATATACATTTGGCTTCGTGCTGCACAGAGATTTTGAGTTGTACGTTTCCATGATTGCAAAAAAAATAAAACAATAAAGATAATAAAAAAAGAATAAAGGATACTAAGCACGATTTGAACCCGGGGTAGCAAAAGCAATGATAAATAGTCTTCATTACAGGTCGTATTCAAGGTCATGCGTGTTTTTGTACTTTAAACAATTGACTAGCTCAACTACAACTTTGATATTTAACTTTTATTTAAAAAAGGTGTATGTGCACACTATAGATTTTAATTAATGATGCGTTTATAAAATTTTAGTAAACTGACTTAACTATAAACTTGTAAAAATAAATCACCCCTAATTATTAGTGCGTAATGAAACTGGCAATCCTTATATAAGAAATGTTTACGTTGATGACCGGAACCTCCAATAAGAATCAATTTCTTTTGTGTGCTAGTATCAACGAAAATATTAAATATCTTGTTAAATTTCATCATTGAAAACCTGGAATAAAATGAGAATTGCGTTATTTTTCGGCGTAGCTGTCTAAGCTGGATTTTGATCTACATTTCTGTATAATGACGTCTCTGGGATTTCGGAAATCCGCCGTTCTATTGGTTGATTTTATAAGCACTGAGAATGACGTACGGGGGAAACAGAGAAAACCCCTTCTTCAATTGGATGGCCCTGACACGCGCGAAAAAATAAAGGCCACACTATTGTAATGCAGTGTTTTACGAAATTTTGCTTCGTTCGTAGATTATTTTTTTTTGGTAGACTTCTATTGCTTTCCAAAGTGTTTTTTTTATTTTGTAACAATAAAAAGTTATGTGTCAAACACAATATTTTATGGGTAAAATGAATTACGTCTCCAGATGTGAACCGGTTTCTAGTAAAAAGTCTGACATATTACCCAATAATTATTAAATTAGCCTCACTACGTCCAGTTTCCGGGGTTTACACTTTGAGAGTCACAGCTCCACATATAGACCAGTTCATTGTTATTGTTATGATGTCTATAAATAGTAACAAGGAGCTGATAAAGACTACAGGTAACCGTTCGCTGGTTGGCAAGAAATGATAGCGAGTAAATACAATGAAAACACAGTAATTTTAAAATTGCAATTACTAAGTCATTTTTCATCAAACAATTTTGCATTTTATATCACTAGAAAGGTCTTGAAATTCATATTTTGAATATCTAAAAAATATTTGTCAAAAAGAATTGTTTTTTGTTGGCGAGTGTTTTAATGATCTGCCTTATGAAACATTTAATATTCATAGCTCGAAGAGTTATGTTTAATCAATTTAATCGTGCGGTTAAAGTGCTACTAGGGTATCAGTATTTTTTGTGAGCCACAAAATAAGAAATCTAGATGAATCGGTCTAGTAAACGCAGTTGTACCCCTTGTATATAAGTATATTAAAGGTATGTTGGAAAAATCAAAGGGAGGTAACTTGACAATTCCCTGTGGTTATCAGTGTACGGCAATTGCATTGGCTGTCATATTGTTTACGGTAGGCAATCATGTGCCAAGTCTGCGAAACTGGTCTGCAAATGTTGTTGATGAAGTGATGATGCGTGGTCACAACTTGTATGAGCAAATACTAACGGAATCTGGCAATCCATCACCACGTCAAAAAATAGGTTTTAACATTAGTGGTCCTATGTAAATGGCTCTTCTGTGACCTTTGACCTTTTCCTCAGGTGAGCACCCAGGGCCCTTTGGGCCCTCTTGTTTTTAAATCGACGCCGTTTGTCTTTTTTTAAAGACATTTCTTGTTTCTACATTTTAAATTTTCTAATCAATTCAAGTAGGAATGTTTTTTAAAGAACATTTTGTATGTTCTGGTGCCATAAATTATTCACAAATTAGAATAACAGATATGATATTTAAAAAAATTGTTGGAACCATTCTAATTGGTTACAAATGTTTCGGTTTAATGCTACGAACGAAGTTATTTTTTATTCTTTTTGTCAGTTTATTATTCTTCAAAGATTATTATCTTTTTCACATAAATAAAGATTTTGATGTAACTTCAAATACTACCACAAACCCTTATAAATTTCAAGCTTGTTACATAATTTTTACCAAAAGAATTACGTCAAATAATTATATGAAGTTAATAAATATTCCATTTGAAAAGTTATTAGGTAATATAGATAATGATTGATTAATAAATGAACAATAATAATATTACTCTTACCTTTTTTTTCCATTCTTTTAGTTTGAAATAAAATCATCAGTTAATTCTCTCGAAAATCTAACTTTCACAACGAAGTTTTTCTGACTGAATGTACTAATTATAATTAGGATTAGTACAACAATCGAGTACAGCGTGCTTTCAATATAAACATTGCCACATGTGTTTATTGAGATACTTGGCTTATCAGATTGAATTGACAGATTAATAGTTCACCCGCTGATAAATTGGCTGAAGTGGTCAGATAATGTTTCCTTAATGGTTCTGGACATAACGGTACCACCTTCCTCAGGTCTGAGAAGAATCGTTTCCTTATGTGTAGGACTGTACACACTTTTCACTACATACTTGAATGTTTTGACGAGCAGCTATGTTACGATGTAGAATAACTTACTCATGGTACAACCTGGTGCCTAAGTGTCATTGATGATGCAATTTATAAACAAATACAGCGTCGCCTGCTCATCCAAATTAAATAAAGTGTTAATTGAATTGACTAGAAATTGCGAACACTATTATACCATTATACGTTTTGTAATTTATCACCCCATCTTACCGACTTTGAACCTGTAATTTATTTACATTGAGCAAATATGTTCCAATACACGGTCGATTCAATACATTGTTCCTCATTAGAGAATCAGACGCCCGGATTAACCTGTTTATGCAACGAATCATAAATCTGATTAATGTGCACGTGCCATTGATGTATCAAGCTGAGAGATAGCTGTACATATGGAGGTGCGTAAGAAGTTGATTAACAAATGACTGTTCAGTCTAACCCACAAGTGTCTTAGCTCTGGGAGATAGTTTTACTACCGACTGCAGGTTCTCAGCGGGTATCAATTAACACCTCCTTGATAATGGACCGGAGAATTGATGAGGGAATATGATCCCTAACTGCCATGTAACATGTAAAGGGGTTTCTTATTTTCAAAACGCCGTTACAAAAAATAAATTATTAAATATGAAAAACAAGATGCAATTCCATTTCACTTACAATAATGTCATAAAATTTGAATTAAAATGTTCACATAAATTTAATTTGTACATTAAGTGTACAAGAGATAATATGCATGGTTATATAACATAGGGAAAAAACTTATGGAAATGTAGTGGTCAGTCAAAACATTTCTTACATTTTTGTTGTTTTTATAAAGTTTTAAAGTGATATAACTTTTCCTCAGTATTTCTAAATGATTTTTATTGATTCATTGTAATTGATTAAATTAAAGTGAAAGAATTTGTTTAAAATGATTTTTACACAAAGATTTCTTATAAATACTTTAAGACTCAGCACCGCCAGATTCTGCTGTTTTTTTCTATTAATGTTACTTAATTATTCTGACCTCCTTTTTAAGATATTATGATGATTTTTTTATATTGTTTTTTAACATATTGTCAAATAAAACAATATGGAAAAAAAATAAAAAAATAAAAATAAACAAAAAATAATTATATAACCATTTGGTGATGATACTTACAAAACAAAATTAAGGTATTTTTGACAAAATGACTGCACAACCCGATTTTGCCTTTTTTTCTTCTCCATTTATTTTACTTAATTATACTGACGTCATTTTTTAAGAAATCATACCAATGTTTTTTATATTGTTCGTTAAAATATTGCCGAATAGTACAATCAAATAGAACAATAATTCTGTAAACCGTTTGGTCAGCATAACTTCAACATTTTGACAAATCACTCGATTTTGCTGTTTTTTTCTTTTATGAACTCCTATGACACACATGTACATGTATGATACATAGACATGTAAAGAGTCTTTCGGACGAGACTTTAAACCGAGGTCCCGTGTTGATGTTCTATCTGCATCTGGCACGTTAAAGAACCAGGGAAGCTTCTGGAATTGGAGTGTCTTCTGTATCTTGCGCTATCCTCCGCAACCTAAAATCACTAACACTCTACTGGAGGCGTCGCCCATATGGGCAACCGGTGGCGACGATAAATAAACGCAAAAACAAACAAACATAGACTTGTAGGCATAATTATATGTCATAGCTACAATTTAAGACTATAAGCATGTATGTAGGGGCGATACTGAGGTCACAACATTGATTATGGCTTAAATAAATGGTATTTTTAAATTTTCGTTTCAAATCTTTTGGTTGGACAAATGCTATTTAATAAAAATGACGTTTTGTCGAAATTAAACAAACTTTAATTGCTAAGGCTTTGAAGCTATGTCGAGTATTTTAAAATACTGTTATGTTTCAGAACATTAAACTTATCACCGTGCTATCGATTTACCTTTTCTGTTTAATTCAACACACTACTATACAACTGGTAAGATATTTCGAATATGGGTGAGAGAAAGGGTTCTTTGAAGATGTCCAACAGCGCTTACATTCATACTGAATAACTCAATGACTAACTTCGTTATCATTTATTAGTTCATGCATATTCAAATTATATATTGCAAATATGTTTTCAAATTTAATTTGTTTACGATAATTATATAACTTTCCAACCCGCCCGCTTAGATCAGTAGGTAGGAGCAGTGTCGCGAGTTCGATGCGGAACGAAACGGAAGCACAAGTTATAGAGTTGAAGACAAGGATTGTACACAACGCTGACTGTAATAGTGATATTTCAGCTTTATTAGTGCATGTAATTTCATATAATATATGGCAAACATGTTCTCAAATTTAATTTGTGTAAGATTAGATAGTTTCCACATTTCTTTATTTGATTAATATGTTGTCATTTCTAAAAACAAAGTGATGAGTCCTCATTAGCACACGGATTTATATTACTTATTTTTTAAAGGTACAGTTTATCTGTCCGCAACGACGATTAAAAAATTAACTTGACGAAATCCGCGGTAAATTTACATTTTTTATATAAAAAGCAGGTATTTGAAATTTATTATTACGGTACCATAATAATTTCAGTTTCAAAATAAAAAAGAAGCCGATGTAAGTTATTCACAGATGATCAAAGATGCAATATTTAAGATTTATTGGGTTATGTAGTCAAATTTATTAACGCACAATTGTTTTACTGGTAATGTATTGCGGCCTTTACGTGAAGAAAATTTTTTCACTATTTTTTTTTAGTACAAAATATTGCCGAGATTGTCAATATTGCCATATTCATAGAATATTTAATTTTCATTCATCATTTATATCATGATTAATTTTTGTAAATCTGTTTAGCAGTGAAGTAGACAATCATCGTAACAGTAAAGTTCTCAAGTTTTTTACACATCGCTTAAATTATTTCAAGTTTAATTACTTTTGAAGGGGATAAGTGATAATTAAAAAATTTTATTTTCAAACTTTCACTACCAGGTTACATGTGATAATTGCAACACTCTTCAAAAACAAATAGAATTTGAATGTATATTTTGTATGTGCGCGGTCTTCAACTACAGTCCATGGCATGTGTGGTTAGAAAATGATTCTGAAGAGGATATATATAAATACAATGTAATTCTATTTTCTTTATTAACATTTATAAATGAAATTGAAAATATACAACTAAATTTGTATAGTCCTTTCTTTGAAAAATAATGAAAATAAACATGTGATAAATAAATCATTTGACGTGAATTGTGAAGGATAACTATGAAAAAAATCTGTTTCAAAATAAAAAATAATTTTATAAAACAGCTGTTCTCTATGCCAATAAAAGTTTCTTCCTTGCCAATCTAATGAATTCATCTATATATGAATGTTTGTCTACAATGATCTGAAAATATATTTAATACACTAATTAGTAGAATATTTACTATATTTATACTAATATACAGGTAATCATATAAAAAATGTACAAATCATTTGGAAATAATTCACAGAAATAAAAACACATTTCAAACATGAATTTCTTTAAAAGTTTTTTAGCAATCAAGAAACATTTTTTTGCAATGCCACCATTAAACCATGTAAAAAATAATTATCTTATTCTGAATCGCGGTAATAATTCGTGCTTGAAGTAAAAGGGCGCCAAAGTGTAGAGAGTATGCCTAAACAATAGGCGAATATTTTTTAAATTAGGTACTTTTTAACTAAGCGTTGCAGCGTTCTATCGGCATATTTTCATATATTAATACTTAAGCGACACAAAATAATACTGTATCAATACATTCATATCTTTATGAATATATCATTTTATATTATTTATTATTTATATTATTTTATATCATTTTTTTCACAAAGCTGCAATAACACCACATACTCTTGTGAAAATCTGTCATATTTCGCACTCCGCGCGTTTCGCCCTCTCATTCTGTCCACCTTTATCCGATTCCGCGCATGCGCGAGACGGGACTTTAAGCTAAACGAAAGTGTCCATATATCCGTGATTAGCAGGATAGGTAGTTTGCTTTTTAATTTATGCATCATAACTGATTACATATAAGTGAAGTTTATACAAGCATTATAAAGGAGGAAATGAGTCATAAATAACAAATCTTGTTCCGTTCCGTTCCGCTAAATATCATTATCCTAGGGGATATTTATACTTTGCGGAACGAAGCGGAATCACAATTTATAGAGTTGAAGGCAAGGTTTTGTACACAATGCTGACTGTAATAGTGATATTTCAGCTTTATCAGTGCATGTAATTTCAAAAAATATATGGCAAACATGTTTTCAAATTTAATTTGTGTAAGATTAGATAGTTTCCACATTTCTGTATTTGATTAATATGTTGTCATTTCTAAAAAACAAAGTGACGAGTCTTCATTAGCAGGATATGTAGTCTGCTATTTAATTTATGCATCATTATTGATTATATATAGGTGAAGTTTATACAAGCATTATAAAGGAGGAAATGAGTCATAAATAACAAATCTTGTTCCGTTCCGCTAAATATCATTATCCTAGGGGATATTTATACTTTGCGGAACGAAACGGAATCACAATTTATAGAGTTGAAGACAAGGTTTGTACACAATGCCGACTGTTGTAGTGATATTTCAGCTTTATTAGTGCATGCACATTCAAATTATATAAGTCAGATGTGTTTTCAAATTTAATTTGTTTACGATAATTATATAACTTTCCAACCCGCCCGCTTCGATCAGTAGGTAGGAGCATCAGGGTCGCGAGTTCGATCCTTGGGTGGGCAATGTTCTCCATGAAGATGATAAGTCATTTAGTCTGACATCATTTGTACTCCACCTCTGATTCTTGTGGGGAAGTTGGCAGTCACAAATCTTGTTCGGTTCCGTAAGCTAAATATCATTATCCTAGGGGAAATCTTGTTCCGTTCCGTTCCGCTAAATATCATTATCCTAGGGGATATTTATACTTTGCGGAACGAAACGGAATCACAATTTATAGAGTTGAAGACAAGGATTGTACACAATGCTGACTGTAATAGTGATATTGCAGCTTTATTAGTACATGCACATTCAAATTATATGGCAAACATGTTTTTTAATTTAATTTGTTTACGATAAATATATAAGTTTCCAACCCGCACAGCTTAGGTCTGTAGGTAAGAGCGTCGGTCTTCGGATTGCAGAGTCGCAAGTTTGATCCGGGAAGTTGGCAGTTACTTGCGGAGAACAGGTACGTACGGGTACAGAATCCAGGAACACCGTTTAGGTTAACTGCCCATCGTTACATAACTGAAATACTGTTGAAAATGGTATGATAGTTTCCCCATTTCTGTATTTTATTAATATGTTGTGATTTCTAAAAGTAACGAGTCTTCATTTTAATAGCAGGATATGTAGCCTGCGATTTTGTTTATGCATCATGAATGATTATTTATATGTGAAGTTTACACAAGCATTATAAGGGAGGAAATGGGTACACAATGCTGACTGTAATAGTGATATTTCAGCTTTATTAGTGCATGTACATTCAAATTATATGGCAAACATGTTTTTAGATTGAACTTGTTTACGATAATTATATAAGTTTCCAACCCGCCCGCTTAGATCAGAAGGTAGGAGCATCAGTGTCGCGAGTTCGATCCTTGGGTGGGCAATGTTCTCCATGCCGATTTGATAAGACATTTAGTCTGACATCATTCGTCCTCCACCTCTGGTTCATGTGGGGAAGTTGGCAGCTACAAATCTTGTTCCGTTCCGTTCCGCTAAATATCATTATCCTAGGGGATATTTATACTTTGCGGAACGAAACGGAATCACAATAAATAGTATTGAAGACATGGTTTGTACACAACATGTACAATCCATAGTTGCCAACCTGCACACTTAGATCTGTAGGTAAGAGCGCCGGTCTTCGGATTGCAGAGTCGCAAGCCGTTCGATCGATCCTCGGGCGGGCCATTTTCTCCGTGCCGATTTGATAACACATTGTGTGTGACATCATTCCTCCTCCATCTCTGATTCATGTGGGGAAGTTTGCAGTTATTTGTGGAGAACAGGTAAGTACGGGTACAGAATCCAGGAACACCGTTTAGGTTAACTGCCCATCGTTACATGACTGAAATACTGTTGAAAACGGTGTTATAAGTTCCACATTTCTGTATTTGATTTATATGTTGTGACTTCTAAAATTGACGAGTCTTCATTAGCAGGATAGGTAGCCTGCGATTTTGTTTATGCATTATTAATGATTATTTATATGTGAAGTTTATAGAAGCATTATAAAGGAGAAAATGGGTATTGAATAACAAATCTCGTTCCGTTCCGTTCCGCTAAATATCATTATCTTAGGGGATATTTATACTTTGCGGAACGAAACGGAATCACAATAAATAGAGTTGAAGACATGGTTTGTAAACAATGCTGACTGTAATAGTGATATTTCAGCTTTATTAGTGCATGCACATTCAAATTATATGGCAAATATGTTTTTAAATTTAATTTGTTTACGATAAATATATAAGTTTCCAACCCGCCCGCTTAGATCAATAGGTAGGAGCGTCGGTGTCTAAGTTCAATCCTTGGGCGGGCAAATTTCTCCGTGCCGATTTGATAAGACATTTAGTCTAACATCATTTGTCCTCCACCTCTGATTCATGTAGGGAAGTTTGCAGCTACAAATCTTGTTCCGCTCCGCTAAATATCATTATCTTAGGGGATATTTATACTTTGCGGAACGAAACGGAATCACAATAAATAGAGTTGAAGACATGGTTTGTACACAATGCTGACCGTAGTAGTAATATTTCAGCTTTATTAGTGCATGTAATATCAATTTATATATGGTAAGCATGTTTTCAAATTTAATTTGTTTACGATGATTATTTATATTTTTTTGAATTTTATATAATACAAAATGGAAATGACGGCCATTCGATACATATCAAAGAGGTCCTGATATCGCCAAAAATATTTAGATTGTCAACTCATTTTTTTTTTATTCGTCAGTTTATATGAATAATAAATATTAAATTACTGCAACAAGTGCAAAAAAATTAAATATATAAATTTTATGGCGATAGGACTTCCTATTTTGACTAAGTCAAGAACATAGTTTTTGAAACAGGTTGCATGTAATAAATTCGTGTACCTGTAATATACCAGGATGAAAAATTCCATTGACAAGAAAAAATAAATCTTGTTCCGTTCCGTTCCGTAGAATATCATTATTCTATGGGATATTTATACTTTGCGGAACGAAACGGAACAACTGTTTGCAGTCCCGAAGATTTTATATAATTAATGTCCATTTAGAAGTGGGTATTCAGATGGTTCAGTTCGAAAAAAGGCTTAGATCGACTGTTCGCTAGGCAGTTTCAATATTTCATTATTTTTATTTGATATATTTACATATTAGTAAAAAAATTGCTGTGCCCCGTGTGGTGCCTCAATGTTTGTTCCGTTCCGTTTCGTTCCGTTCCGCAAAGTATAAATAGCCATTTATTCCCATTGGTCAATGGGATTGTAATTAAATTGTAATCAAATCTGTAACTTCAATTATCGAAAGACGGTTTAGCACAGTGGATACAGCTGCGTCTAAAATAACATTTATGACACAGTGGTTGGTGATTATAAAATATAAGTAAATATGTTACATTTTTGACAATTTTTCGCGTGCTTACACGTATCAGACAGGATGACCTTACTAACACTTTGAAAACATTTGGGTGGTTATATACACTCTTTGTGTGCACGAACTTCACACGAGGAAGAAAAACTTGGATAATTTTTATAATACTGACACCATATTATAAATAAGATGAAAAAAAACATGTTGCAAGGTTTAAGTCTGAAAAAATATTATACTACTGGGATTTGCTTCAAGTCATATAGTGTGCAGAAAAATTTCAGCATGAAAGGCTAAATAGCAATTTTGCTGAAGTCAGAGATTAAACAAATCCCATGAACCATAGACATTATCATTATATGACCTATGCATTAAAATATCAAAGGGTCAGAATATTTAAAGAGATGATGTGTTTGCTTTAGGATGCTATGTACCAAAACACAATAATATTCAAAATTTACTTACGAAGGATCTTTCGTTGGTGGGGCAGGTTGTGGTCTTGGTCCAGCATTTGTTCGACTTGCGTTTTCTCTTCCTTTGTCATTATTGCCATTGCGAGCAAACTTGTCTTTGCCTGGCTGGTTAGAATGTTGAGGTTCTCTTGCATGCTTTGTTTCACAAGAAGGTTCCACCTGACAAAAACCACAACTTAGCCCTTCTAGTTGCTCTGTTAGATGAGAAATAAATAACATGAGCCAGTTATGTACACGACATAGCATAAACTAGTTGTGTTCCATCTAGCTTAAAACAGCAATCACGGCCATGAGATAATGTTTACAGTTTTTAAATCCATTCACTACTAACTAACATAAACTAACTTAAACAAACATAATACATGTATTTATTATACCTCATTTCAGTCATTGAGTGTAATTCAAGGCAGAACTATGTTTCGTTAATAAAGAGAAACTCATTTAGAAAATAACTTAACAATAGAGTACGTCGGCTTTGCTATCAGAAAGAATTATGATTAATCTATTAAATGTGTTGACTCTAAAAGGATCACTACAAATATAAAGACAGACTCTTCAGACATATGATGATAAGTCAACCATGGCCATCTTGTAAAATTTCATGAAAGGACCCACTCAAATACTAATTCTATTTATAGAAACCAACTGAGGATTTCCATCATGAACAATCAACTATTTTTAATTGAGGAAATAAGTTAATGAAAAAATTATTGAATGAAATAAGAAATAAAACAGAAGCATGACGATGAAATAATGAATTCGATGATAATGAACAAAGTGATCATTAAGGATGTCTGTCTTCAAGCGAGTTGCCAAACCATAAGAGTCGCTATAAAGAACAATATAGTCGCAACGTGATATAATTTTACCACTGTAAAAGTAAATTAGATGTGTGTCTCATTCTTGACTTTATTCAACCATTAAACCAAACTGCAAATGTTTGGTAAAATGGATGAAAAAACACACATAAAAGTTTTTTTCAGATAACGTTTTGAAAGAACACATACAAAATTTGGGGTTTAAGCAATCGACTCATACCTGCATGAGCCTAGGTTCATTTCAATAAGCCTATATTGCTACTTTAATAACCTTTTAAATGTTCCTATATGATATGGAACATGTAATACAGTTTCACAAATATCAGTGAATACACTGAACAAAAGTTCTAACCGATCACTTTTCAAATTTTGACTATTTCATAACGGGCTAATGGATCCTTATAAAATTTTGCTGAGGTGATTTTTGAGTCATTTTCTACCGATATGTGGGAAAAATAATAATTTGATACGGTCCGATGCATTCAATCGGCACACTGGCTGTGGTTTACACATTTTGGCACGAAATGTTCGTGTAGAGGGCGGTGATTATTAAAGAAATTTAATTTCAATTAATGATACGGTTTGTGAGAAAACTTTGTCATAATTGATTTAAGAGGACTTTACCCTCAGCAATTCTGACTGATTACTTAATGCAGCAACCGTCTTCTCGAGTTCACTAAACATGGCATTATGTGACATGACATTTTAATACCAATATAAGCCTATGATTAATCATAATTCAAAGAAAACCACTTCTATGTAAAGGTCTGATAACAAGGTAAATAAAAGCTGGAAAAACATGAGAAGATGTAAAACAAGATCTATCACAACACAGTGTATGGGTGGAGTGTGGTTGCAGCCATATGATCCCTAAGGAATCGAGAGACTTGTTTAAAACAATGAAGGTTTGAACAACTAAACATCTGATTAATTCAGAACAACAAACAACAGAGGTTCTAAGCATCAATGAAAGACCATCAGAAATTAATACAACAAAAATATAAACACACTTACTTTTTTATCTCCCACATCTTCCAGAAGTGCAACTTTAATTTTGCACAAATATTACCCTTTCCAAAATGTTGGTTTGAACAGAATTCTGCACATATAATAGTACAGTCATTATATAAAAATGTCAGAAATATTTCTATCAGAAGCCATTTTTGGTACATTGAATCTGTTTGTGGTGAATATATAGCAACAGAAAAAAGCACAACTAATCTAATGGACCAAAAGCGAGACTTTGAATTGTTAAGTTAGGAGTATTAAACTAAAGAATGAATTTTTGATGCACTCTAAAACTCAAAAGGGGACAATCCCAAAAACATCAAATCTAACACTGTTGTCAATTTTAATCCAACTAAACGATTTTTATAAGTTTTAATTGGGAGAAGAGAATCCATATGGCTGACAGAATCAAGATGGTCTCAATATGTTCAAATTTTGACCTCTTTTATCATTCGGATATTCAGTATTTTGATGACTGGACTAGAATGCCTTAATTAAATAATGATAATATTATATTGACCAATCTTTTGTCATAAACATTACACTGAGTTTACATAATGGTATTCAAATTTATATGTTTTCCCTGTGGTAGAACAAAATCTAATGGCCAAATTAAAATATGTGATCATAGAAAAATAGGATTTAATACATCTTTCGTGCTTTTCATCAATCACGTATAAAACACCTGAGTTAGTGTTTTCTTACGTCTATGGGTAAAACAATAAATTGGAGTACCTAATAAGGTATATTGATGTAACTCTAAAAATAAACTCTAACATTGTATCAACAATAAGATCCCTGAACGCATTGAATACTCATATTTCACAAACTGATCGAAACAGTTTAAGTAAAAACACAAGGAAACAGAACTACATGAAAGAGTATTTTTTCATACTTTATTATAACTAAAACCACACTAATCAAGAGTAAAGGTACAACAACTGTTTTATATCATACACAAATTTTCGCATGCGTACATTGTTACAATTAAGGCATAAGGTAAATGGTGTAGGTACATTACCCCCTCCATGTCTAATACATAGTATTCCTAAAGTACTGGGAAAAATGTTGTTTAAAAAATAAAAAAATCTGCATTCACACATGGAAAACAAGGAATTTTCATTATTATTCAAAATATTTCACATGAGTAAGCATTAACAATTACAGTAAAACTACTTGTGGTAGGCATGATTTTTATTTTTCAAAACTTTGTTTGAACCAGAACATTTGGACAGCATTGTAGATTCACTTAATTATTATATTTTATTTGGTACCTTGGGTACCTTGATTTCATTCATAAATTTTCATAAATCAAAAATGAAACAAAATTAAAATCAGCAAAGGGCACTATTGACATCGAAATGATAGACACAAAATCTATTAACCTAATGCAACTTCTAAAATGAAAGTGCGCCGCAAAAGATTTTCTAAAAAATCTCCTTAAAGAACTGTGTGAATCAAGCAATCTTTGACATACAATATAATAAAAATACAACGTAAACAGGTCCAAATGCTTATTTTCAATTTGAGTTTACAATATGACTAGCTGCTTCTTAACTTTTGAAACGAACCATATTGGGTTTTAAATAATCTAGTATTCAAACTTTGCAATTAATCTTGTTTAAGATTTGAAAGGTGATATACGATTACTTCCTGATTGGGGTTACATGTACATCAACTCAACTGCCAAAAAAGAGTAATAGTGCTATTCATGCTAAATAATCATACCTTAAATCAATGCTTAAAAATGTTTTGGATAATCGAATTGGTTAAACTTTACACCGATAAAAATTACCTTCCTCAATACGTTTGAATAGGTAAACACTTTTTTAGTGTGTCTATTTACAAATGTAATGTATAATCTTAAGCTTAATATTGAAAAAAAATCTACCTTTGCATGATAACAAATTTTACTTCCTCATTCAAATCAAAAACTATTTTCAAAAGAAATGTCAATGGAGGGGGAATGTATTACAGTGAATTATAGCACTTCAATTTAACACACTAATAATATTTTGTAAAATACATATACATAGGTACACTTTTAAAGTCATAAAATTGGTACATTAATATTCATCAGAAAAGTGATTCTAACCTTATTGACAATTTCAGTACAACTGTAATACAATTTATACATTGCCATGATCTATCCAATTATAAATAAGGTTGAACTAGGACTGCTACAGATTGCCCATCTCATGCTTTAAAATTCGAACTAGGGTAAGAAAGTTAAAGTTTGAATTACAGTTTGCAAAATACTAAAAAGACTACATGCATCTGACTAAATTTTCATGTAAACGCCAATCCAATCAGACATACAATAAAATTGAATTTTAATTTTGAACTTGACAACATTAAGAACCGTCTTCGTTAGTGTCAGAAATGTGATTTATAAACTGTGATACACTGTTACACTGTAGCAGCCCTAGGATCAATTGAAATTGATTTTCTAGATTTCAGCCAAGAAAAACAGTTTTGCAAAACATGTGCATAACATATTCATGATATATGTACATTCACTTAAGCAATACAATTCAGACGCACTGCTGAACAAAGCAGATGAAATGTGACAAATCTATGGAAGCACGCAGGAGACATGGTGGGAATGAATTAGAAAAAAGTATCCCCACCCTTAACTTGTGGGATCATGCCACCTCCTTGCTTCCGTACAAAACAACTAGAGTAAATGTGATATTTAAACAATCATGTCTTTTCAAAATATTTCTGTCAGTTATCATGTACATCAAAACTTCAGGTATATATTGATAATACTGATATAAAAATGACCAGTTAAGAAATGTCCACTTTGTACTATATAGTACAGGATCTGCTACGTTTGATAATGACGAAATGGATACAAAACATAATGTCAGACTACCATGGTGCTGTGGTCATACTTAGATCTTCATGTGTTTTTAAGAAGTTCATTCAAAGTTAAAAGATCGATCATACAGTATACAATATATACAGTGGTGAAAATAAATTAAACTTCAAAGAAGCCAATATAAAAATTAACTCATTGAAAAGAAAAAGTCTAAAATCTCAGTGATACTCAACTTGATAATTTCATGCATTTTGTATTGCAAGCAACAATCTAACATCCAAGTTTATTTTAAAAGTCTCTAGGACATCTAATAAGCAAAGCTCAGAACCAAGTGACAACAATGTGAAAATGAAAGGAACATTAAATAACCGAGACAATTGAAATCAGAAAATGGCCAAATGAAAGACAGTGGATGCTTATTTGGTGAATATTAACCACAATAAAAATACATAAAGGACAAAACAAGGCAAAGTAAACAATTATTTCACCATCAATGGAATGAAACAACTTAAATTAACTGTCCCTAAACTTTATCCATGCACATACATTAAATTATGATCATTATATATACCATATAAAGCCCGCTTTAAATATTGAAAATCATACAGTTAGTATACTTGATTTATAAAATTATGCTGAATATTGAATGAATGTGTTTTAAATATCTGTGTATTAAATGTACTAATTTGTACTCTTTCAATAAACAGGATGGCATCTGGAAAGGTTAAACATGCTCTCTATACCAAAGCAAATATAAAATGTAAGAGTTATAGAAGAGTTAATATACTTGTGTATTACAAGAAAATGAATAATGAGTAATGAAATGATGATATCAAGAAAGACCAAATGAACCTGGAATTTTATTCTTTAAATATTCATACTCAATTGAATACCAATACTAGGTCTACAGTAAGTAGTTAATGAATAAGGAAATATAAAATAACCCCCCCCTGAAAGAGTTTCACAAATAATTCATGAATTATTCATGACCAACTTGTGAGACTTTTTTCATTCACCGACAGTTCATGAATCAATATACATTCATGAACTTGTTTATTAACAAAAAAGGTCACCATTTTTTTCATGAACATGTTCATAAGTACTATTATAAACATTATAATAACTTGATTGTTCATGAACCAAAGTTCATTAACATTTCTGCCATGATGAATAATCACAAACTGTTCGTGGATGTTCGAGAATTTATAAACATTGTTACGCAAAAGTCATGGCGAATGAGAGCTCAAAATAAATAAATACATGTATCTTAAAATATGCACTAATAGAATGAATCTGGTACAGTAAAGTTCTACCATAAGGACCATAAAATATAATAGTTTTGATAGCAGAATGGTCTTAATATAGGAAACTATACGTCAAATAAAGCATTGGGAACACTAAAGTGGTTGCATGATTTGGCTGATCAAAGTATTATCTAAAGTACAACCCTTAGCAGTACTGAATATCTGTTACGATTACTAATTGATATAGAAGACAGAATGAGAATCATAAGCCAGTCTCTATAGCAGAACAATTGTTACTGATAATGCCTAGTTCATACTGTCCCTGTGAAAGCCCCTGTATATTCTGGTGTTTTTGCTGGTAGACCAGGATGAACTTTCGAGATTTGTGATGAAAATCAAGTAGGAGTCACCGTACCTCGACTTTGGACACACTATATGCCGATTTAATACGGTTTCACCCGGTATTCTTAAGGGGGAGATATTGATCATACAGGAAGAGCTGCAGTGATGCTCTGGACCTCCTCAAAATAAGCCGGCATTGGTTTCCCTCCAAGGTGGATCTCTGATGTATTTAAAGTTTAAACACTGAGGGGTACTTCCCATGTGAACGCTGATTCAATACGATGTATCAATATTTAATCATGATCTAAACGAATTCGCTATAGATGTTGTCCCAATTTTCTCTGATGTCCAATCTGAAGGTACCTGGGCTGTTCACTGGGACAGAGTAAATTAAGCATAACACCTAACACATATATGTGATATTTAAAGTTAATTTTTCTATCCCCACTAACATATTAGATCTATGTTATAATATATCATATTAAATTTACATTCTGGCAACGATTTTATATGCCTGAGATTCATATAATCCCACTAACAAAAAAAAACCCATAAAATACTACACTTCATGTAATAAAATAGGATACACACTTTGAAAATTGAAAAGTTTAAAAACTATTCAAACTGCAACAAGGAAGTTATCAAACATAATGCAGTAGCTAAGAGTGAAATCAAATGAAGGCAGCCATTTTGAATTGGTTTTTATTAAATAAGCAAACTTATCACATTTAGGATTCATGTTTAAGCTTTAATAAATTGCTTTCTTGAGATTTGTTTGTTGTTCAGTGTAAAGGAACAATCAGTTTTGATAAATATTACTTAGGTTAACTTGAGACAAATTTTAGCAATATCCTTTGCTAACAATGTCACATGTTATCCTAAACGAGCTATACTGAAATAAGATTATTACACATCATTACATGCATGTAAAGCGTATTAAATGTCATAACATGTTGTTTAGTGCTACAACCAGGTATGCTCACACAATTGGACCCGATAGGGACCTTGGCTCACAAAATAAATATATATACACAAAGAATTAAGACATGACCTGCACTTCATGCATAACCCAGATACACAATGCAATCATAGGTACAACAATAGGCAGTTTGAAGAAGCATGCACAAAGCAAAATCCATAGTCTAACAGAGTGTAAGGAAAGCCAAACTAGTTGATAATTTCATCACATGTACTACTAATATCATACCACAAGCCCTGATATCAATGTCTCTCTATTTATGAATTAACATTCAGTTATCTATATGTTCTTGCAGAAAAAAATATAGGCACACACTTAGTACAGACAAACTTATAAAACAAGTATTTTAACCGAGCATGCGTTCCGAATTAAAGTGAAATTACGTCATTTAATAACCAATGGAAAAACTCAGATTGTCATGCCTATGCGTAATAAAAATCCATTTCAAATTTATACACAATAAATCAATAAATATTCAATTGACCAGATGAGTCAAACAAAGGTAAAAGCCGGAAATAATTAAACATAGGTTAGTATCACCACAATCAGTAGTCTCCTAATGGTATAAGTCAGGGCTGATTTAAAAACTATTGACTAAATCTAAAAAAAAATCACATTTAAATTACGTACAATTAAATCTCAGTTACTAGAAGTAAGTATTATTACTTACTTCGTTTGAGTATTTTAAACAATCTGGAATATCATCTCTAGAGTACTCCTAAATCAGCTTGAACTAAATTATTATTTCAATAATTTTTAAATAATTCAAGGTCATTTATGTCATTTTACAGTTAATTCGAGACTAGTGATCATCGTTACACTAAACTAAGAACATTTGTAATGTAGTTACTATAATTAAAAAATTCTGAGGAAAAAATCAAACATGTAGATCTACCACAAAATATGTCACTTATTTTTAACTAACTAAAATCTAACACAAATGTTATGATTTTATTAAGGGACATCTGACGAATGTCCAGCACTGTGTACTGTGAAGGGATTAAATTGTCAATAATACTGATTATTTTTTATCAAGTCAGTTGAAAGGAGTATGCTACTAGAACCAGCTGATATTGTTTGCTATTTTTAACAGTCATTTGATTAATAATATAGAAATATGAAATGTAATTATAAAAAAGTTCAGTGACTTTATTGTAACTCCGTATTACCATTCACACCACACTTCTCTTTTTCAGGGTGCACGTCTTTATCTTCTAGTCAGGTAAAAAGAGAAACAAAAATACAGATGACAAAATAAAAATATAACTTATTAAGTAAAGGCAGCCTAAAGGCTAGAACTGCCAATGATGATATAATGTATTCCAAAAGCAGGCTGACAACCAACGACTTATAAAAAATATAGGAATTTATATAGGAATTTAATTTCCAAAATATAGGAACTTTTAGAGAAAACAAAGTAGAAATATAGGAACTTTTGAGCGTTATTCCAATAAATTCAGGTCCTTTTACGCAAACTATCTTTGCTCAAGAATGAATAAGTACATGTTCTGAATAAATATAAAGACTGAATAAGTACATGTTCTGAATAAATACAAGTTTCAGTATCGATGTATTACTTCAAATGACTAAATGCATCATGGACCAAACTACATGTACCTCTAAATGAAAAAAATAATATCTACAAACTATCTTGGAGTTAATGCATGTTTTACAAAATAATAACTCTTTTAAAGAAATGGTAAAATTTAAAAGAAAATGGTATGACAATTTTATTTTGTCTCCGATCTCTCTATGTTAATGACTTCCTTGTTTAAAGACAGGTTTTATATATACTAACTAGGTATAATAAATGAAAATATTGTGGTACCCGGAATATGGGCTTTAAATCTATCTTGAGAAAGTAAATTCTTCCATCATTTGATCTGATACAAGCAGAAACCTGCTGTTTATTACAGCAGCTGATGTAGCCTTTCCTGATCCACAGAGCTGATGATAAGAGTGTATCAACTGATAATGCATCATACATTCATAGCAAACTGAATGAAAGATTCATGTTACTCATCAAAGTAACTAAATGAGGACTTCCAATTTTCTTATTTCATACAACTTTTTTATCAGTGACCCAAAAGGGAAGATGTTTAAATTATCAGTGTAGTCCAGAACACCCCAAGCTGATGCTACATAAAAATTCTACTTGCTCTGGGCACATGGTTTCATACAGGAATATTTAAACAATTGTTCTATGTTAAGATTGTGAATTCTGTCAATTTTGCTCTCACTTTTTGAACATTGTAGATGATGCAAGCCTAATATGAAAGTTCTAAATATAATTGCTCAGAAAATATTTTTTCAGACTTCTATAAATAATTCTTTATGAAAATTAGTATGCCTGAACAGAGGTTACCTTTGGCATCAAATGTGTCATTTAAATGATCTTTCCATGCATGCCAAATATGGAGGTTCTTGACTTAATGGTTACATGAGATATTTTTAACTGTTTTACTAAAGTAATAACTACAATGTACTATATACATTGAGAGAAAAATTACACCCTAACAGGACTAGTTTTAAACCTAAGGCTAAAATTTGTCACTCACAATCATTTAAGAAATATATTAGACAATGTTTTCAGATCTACTATACAATTTCTAGCACTGTCAGTAAAGAAAAACAAGTTTAAAACAAGTTGAAATACAATAAATGAGTGGAAGGATGCATGCCTGCAGATTTAAAGATCTATAAAGACACCCGTGGTACCGTTAATTAACTACAAGTAGAGTAGGATATTGGAATACCCTTGCAATTGCTTTACTTTGTGGTATAATTTAGCAATAAGTGACATTGACTACAACAATAAAACTAGGTTGAATAGAACACTTTGAAAACTTGAACAAGGAACATTTCTTCTAAATTTTTCAAGAGGGTTTTTTAAAAGAGTTGCATAAGTAGCAAAGGGTTAGGGCAACTTGAATACTGACACTTGACAGCCATCTACCAGATCAACTCATCATAGGCACTTACTATATTCAACTTATAGGCAGTATTAAGACGAAACAGATACAAAATACTCAAATATATATGGAAAAAAACCAATTAAACATTCTCGACATGTTCAAATTAGAATGATTTACAAAAAATTTGAAAAATATAGGAATGATGGACAAAATATAGTATAAATATAGGAAATATAGGACACTTTTGAAAATATAGGAATGAAACCCAAAATATAGGAATAATATAGGAATATAGGAATTGGTTGACAGCCTGCAAAAGACCTAACAGTATCTAAAGACTTTATTAAATACATTTTATAGCAATTGACATTTGGTAATCTAAAGACCTCGAATCCCTCCAATACGAATTTCTTCTAATTTCCTGCTTAAAACAAAAAGAACAATTACTACTCCTTTAAAATGAAATATTTTTTAAAAGAACACTTACTTATTTTTAAAGAGAAATATTATTAATATTTCAAAAAAAAACACATACACATCTCTTTAAAGTGAAATATTACTTTCATTAGAACAATTACTGTCTCTTAAAAGTGAAATATCATTTTAGAAGAACAACTAAAGTGAAATGTTATTTCTTTAAAAAACAATTACAGTATAATCTCAGTAGAGCGGCCCTCTAAAAACAAACATCCTGAACAACAACTGCTTTTGATATTTCCCTTAGGCGTAAATTTAATTGAATTAAACCTCTGCAGAGCAACCACCTCTAAACAGCAACACGTGTTAGCCTCTCACAGTGGGTGTTGCTCAGGAGAGGTTGCACTGTAGAATCTTTTAAGAACAAATACTATCTCTTTGAAGTGAAATATTATATCATAAAAGAACAATTACTATCTGTTTAAAGTGAAATATTACTTTTTACATAAAACCAATTATTGTCCTTTTAAAATGCTTTTAGAAAATGACTTATATCACCATGAATTAAAAATATTATTTAAATAAAAACAATTACTGTCTATTGAAAAATGGAGATACAACAGCGTTTCGCTCAACTCTTGATTTGTTCACCACATTTGTAGAAAAATCATTATAAATATACGGAAAATTTTGTTTGTGTGTTAATTTCCTTATACAGAAAATACTTACATAAGCAATAACAAAAACATTGCTTTTATTTCTATTTCCTTCTCTATTTACTTCTATGTTCAAAAATAGATTTTGATAAAATTCTTGTAAAAAGAGTCCAAAATCAAGTAAGATCACAAATGAAGACAACATTCAGGCCTTCCAGCAGGCTTTCGAGAAAATGAAGGTTTTTTTTTATATATTTAGGTTTATTATTTCAATTTCTTTCTTTACTATGATTCAATCAGATAGTTTATAGAAGCGGACAGTGGTCCTGATAAAATTTGAGAAGTATTATGACATTATGTTTTAAAACCATTCTGCTATCAAGACCATTGATTTTGATAGTTCTTATAAAGGAACTTTATTGTTTGACATTTAGGCTAGCAAAAATTTCTCATTTAAGCAGTTGCACTAGTTCATAATTTTGCCATTAACTATATATCATAATGAATCAGGATATTGCAAGAGAAAATGTATGATGTTAAGGTTCTGGAACTGTAATGGTGACCTTCCACAATCTTTATTATGATATTGTTTCTTGAATCTACACTATTAAAGTCATTGAATGGTGAATTTTTAGGGACGTTTACCGTTCGTAACTTAAGTTATGTGCATTTTTATAACGTGACCCTTGATTTTCGAAGAGACCGTAAATTGTGCCGTGACAAAAATGAAAAAAACTGTTTTTTTTTCAAATTGTGCAGTTTTATATTCACATTTTAATCAATTTTCCTGTTACACAATCATATCATGATAATCCAGGACAATCAGGTTACACTTTGGACAAATACTTATAAAAATATAGTGCTTTGTATACATGTACCCCCCGAGCAAAAATCCGAGTTTTTGAGAGTGTTAAAAAATTACTCTATCTTTAAAAGCTTATATCTCAAGTCTAAAGTTAGTTAGACACATGCAACCAGTTTTAAAATTTTCTGCCCATGATATGAAATATTGAAGAAATTTTACCGTTTCTATTTTTTATAAAAATCTGTATAAGATTACAATAATGAAACTGCAAGAGAATTTATAGCGAAGAAAATACGTCAAAATGGTAAATTACAGATAACACTCTTTTATTGAAATTTATCATCTAAATTTGTACTGGATATAGAAATATGAATGTAGAACTCTGGATTATCATTAACAAGAGCTCCGCTGGGCGGGGCATTATACGCCCGTGTGCAGTCCATGCTGTGTTCTATCTCATAAGAAGTCCCTGTGACCTTGACCAATGACCCCGGGATCTCAGAATAGGTCCCATCCTTAACTGGAGGGCTATCCAAAGCAAAGATTTTGAGAACCTAGGTACAGCCATGGTTGAGTTATCACCGACACAAAGTTTTCCCATACAAACTTCCAGTGACCTTGACCCTGGGGCCTCAGAACCAAAAATTCTCGCCCTTGACCTAAAGAGTAAAAGAGTATTGATACATGAAATTTGGTGATCTTAGGTAAAGTTGGTTGTTGGACACAGTTTTTTCCTCATGATTTTTCTAGTGACTTTGACCTTTAACCCAGGGGCCTAAAACCAAAGGGGCATATGCTAGACATTTAGGCTACCCTTAAATAAAATTTGGTAAACCTAGGTACAATCATTATTGAGTTACTGTCCGGAAAATGTTTCAATATAAATTAAGTCCCTGTGACTTTGACTTTTGACCCTGGGGTCTCCAAATCAAAAGAGAACATCCAATACCAAAGAGTTATCAACACATTACATCTTGACAAATGGGCTAATTCACATAAAATTTGGTTAACCTAGGTACAATCATTGTTTAGTTATTGTCCGGACAAGGGTTTTCCATATGATGCCCCTGTGACCTTGACCTTTGACCCAGTTTTGACCCAAAACCAAATAGGAACATCCTTGACACATGGGCTACCCTCACATAAAATTTGGTGAACCTAGGTACATTGGTGGTTCAGTTATTGTCTGGACAAGTGTTTGATTGTTTGCCATTTTGACTTTATTAACATATTAATTGAACATTTGAAGTCATTGCTTGGTAATTTGATATCTTCTGATTGAAGGTTTAAACTTGACCCTGTTTCCCCAAAACTGATAAGCACATCCTTGACACATGGGCTACTCTCACATGAAATTTGGTGAACCTAGGTACAGTCATTGTTGAGTAATTACCCGGACAATGTTTTTCAATATGATGCCCCTGTGACCTTGACCTTTGACCCAGGAGTCCCGAAACCAATAGGGCATAACCTTGACACATGGGCTACTCTCACATAAAATTTAGTGAACCTAGGTACATTGGTGGTTCATTTATTGTCTAGACTAGGTTTTTCCATATGATGCCTCTGTGACCTTGACCTTTGGGCCTGGGGCCCAAAAACCTATTGGGAACATCCTTGACACAAGGGCTACCTTCACATAAAATTTAGTGAACCTAGGTACAGTCGTTGATGAGTCATTGTCCGAACAATGTTTTTCAATATGATGGCCCTGTGACCTTGACCTTTGACCTAGGAGCCCCAAAACCAATAGGGCATATCCTTAACACAAGGGCTACCCTCACATAACATTTGGTGAACCTAAGTATATTGGTGGTTCAGTTATTGCCTGGACAAGAGTTTCATTGTCTGCCATTTTGACTTTATCAACATATTGATTGAACATTTATAGTCACAGCTTGGTAATTTGTTATCTTCTGATTGAAGGTTTAAACTTGACCCTGTTTCCCAAACTGATAAGGTACATCCTTGACACATGGGCTACTCTCACATGAAATTTGGTGAACCTAGGCACAGTCATTGTTGAGTTATTACCCGGACAATGTTTCTAATTATGATGCCACTGTGACCTTGACCTTTGACCCAGGGGCCCCAAAATCAATAGGGTATATCCTTGACACATGGGCTACTCTCAGATAAAATTTGGTGAACCTAACTACATTGGTGGTTCAGTTATTGTCCGGACAAAGTTTTTCCATATTATGCCACTGTGACATTGACCTTTGAACCTGGGGCCCCATAAACCTATAGGGCATAACCTTGACACATGGGCTACTCTCACATAAAATTTAGTGAACCTAGGTAAATTGGTGGTTCAGTTATTGTCTAGACAAGGTTGTTCAATATGATGTCCCTGTGACCTTGACCTTTGACCCAGGGGCCCCAAAACCGATTGGGAACATCCCTGACACATGGGCTACTCTCACATAAAATTTGGTGAACCTAGGTAGATTGGTTGTTAAGTTATTGCCAGGACAAGTTTTTTTTATCATATGATGCCACTGTGACCTTGACCTTTGACCCAGGGGCCCCAAAACCAATAGGGAACATCTTTGACACATGGGCTACTCTTACATTAAATTCTGTGAACCAAGGTACATTGGTGGTTCAGTTATTGTCCGGACAAGTTTTACCTATTTTAAGTCCCAGTGACCTTGACCTTTAACCCTGGGGTCTCAAAATCAACAGGGAACCTCCTCCACCCAAGGGCTATCCACACAAAATTTGAGGAACCTAGGTACATCCTTTCTTGAGTTATCACCCGGAAAAGCAATTGTCCACGGACGGACAGACGGACAACAGCATAACATAATACGTCCGTTTTTTCAAAACGGGCGTATAAAAACCTTCTCTTTACTGATTTTTGCAGGTTTGAGGGAAATATTAGAAACTTAAAACTTAACACGTTTTTCGTAAAAACTTCTGACTAGTTAGGCATAACGGAGTCAAACACTTTTTTGTATTAGAAACTCTTGGTTGACTATCACAGTTTTGACTCATAAACACATTTAAAAGTCCATTCTGACCAGCCAGAGAAATATCAGAGGAAGTAAAGCAGGCTTTTTACACCTTATCCTGTCGTATTTTCTGCAATAGTTTTGCATACACATTTTGACATCAGACTTAGTAATGTTAGCTTATTTTTAGCCTTAGCTTTTAAATAATGCTGATAATTGTATTATTTACTTTTTAAAAGACAGAAAAGTACAACGATATTGTCTTCATATGCTTCACATCGGCGGATCCAGCGGGGGGGGGGGGTCCAGGGGGTCTGCCCCCCATGAATTTAGAAAATGTACATGTCCATTAGTGTATTTCTTGCTTGAAAGTAATTTTTAAGGAATATGAAACAAATTTTCTCGGTGCTTAACATATATAAATTGGTTATGTAGTTTTTATCATTAATATGTTGCTTTTTTCTGTAAATTGTGTATAATGTGGTTGCGTTTCGAGGTTTGGACCCCCCTAGAAAAGTTCAGACCCCCCAAAGTTCGGACCCCCTAGAAAAAAATCCTGGATCCGCCCCTGCCTCACTATATTCTAACGCATTCCAAATTGCTGAATATGGCGATGTGTTGTGCGTCATAGTATTCGTCCCGGTATATGAGGTGATATCTTCTAGAATCTAGCGGTTGTGATGGCAAATTTTAATCGCAAATACAAAATAAAACAGTGCATTTTACTCCTGCACACACAGAATTAACCCAATAGTTATGATCCTATACGACGTAACATTGTTTTGTCGATAAACCATTATTTTTACATTAACGACCTCGACGATCACGCTGTCTAGCTTTTGGTATCGCCATTTTTGGAAAATGTGTTACGCTATGACGTCATGGAAAAACCGGGTCGCGAGGTGAAAATTACTAAAAATAGCTATTACGAAACTTGACGACGACAGCTTTTAGAGTAAAACCGGATTATACCGAGCGTCGAAGTTTACCGAAGTTAGTTACAGTTCCAGAACCTTAAATATACTTAGTCACATAGTAACTCAATAATTTATAAGAAAAATAATTTATTTTATAAGCAACTGACTTGGTTGACTGAATTGGACCTAATACTTTGAGACAAAAACCTTATGGTCTACATTTTCATACATAATTTTGTTGTTTAATAAATGTTTACAAAACGTTGCTACTTTAATGTCCAATTTTTTCTCAACTGTAAACGTTTGAATAATTTCACGGCGATTGAAAACACACTATCTTAATATCAAAAGTATTAGACAAAGAGCACGAAATCACCGTGAAATCAATAATGTTTTGACAGTTGAGACAAAACGAACTATACATAGATAACACATATAGAGTGACATTATTAAGTACTGTGTGGGTAATTAGATAGATTTAGTTTTAAAATTGGGCAGTATAGTATAATTTTTTTGACATAAATCATAGAAACAAATGTTTTTATTTTTTTACTCAATTAAGATAATGATAAAAATATGATACATTTTACGAATGATTATAGGAGGAAAAAATATTGTAAAGTATCATACTCAGTTACAAGTATGTAAAGATCATTAATTGTTTATTCAAGTAGCATAAGACATAAACATTACATGGTATGAATACGTGTATCAATGTGTTTTAAATCATATCTTTAATAATAATTTTACCTTTTGTAAGCGCTGTGTATACATGTGATTCCGTAGAATTTCCTTTCTCATTTGATGCATGTATGACAATATCATATTGTGTTTTTTCTGCCAGATTAGTTATGGAGTGATTCATAATTTCATCACCAGTATCGGTTACATCGATAATATTCCATGTGCTACTTGAGCCTTTCTTATATTTGATATGAAATGTTTGTAGAAGTCCACCATTGTTACCAGGTTTCCATGTAATATGAATTGATGATGTCGTAGTGAGAACTTCATCATGTCGAACATCTGTAGGAGGATCTGGTACATCTTTTGCTTTTAAACAGTAAATAAAATTAGTATACATAACTTAATTTGGGCCTACCATTTACAAACAAATCTATTATTTAAAGCCACTATATGAAGATATACATGTATTCATGAACAGTAGACTTGAAAACAGTTTTCCAACCATAAAGTTATCAAAATATAACAAGCATTAAAGACACAATTAACAGTTTAAACCATTCTGCTTTCTATTAAATCTGAGTTTGACCAAGTGTTCAATTCTTAAAAAAAGTGGAGTACTTTTATAAGAGCACACTATATTTATGTATACGCTGATGTTTAATAAACCTGACCCAAAATAGTTTAAAAGCTTAATAATGTAATGTAAAATATGATACATTTTACGAATGATAATAGGAGGAAAAGTTATTGTAAAGTAACATACTCAGTTACAAGTATGTAAAGATCATTAATTGTTTATTCAAGTAGCATAAGACATAAACATTACATGGTATGAATACGTGTATCAATGTGTTTTAAACCATTTCTTTAATAATAATTTTACCTTTTGTAAGCGCTGTGTATACATGTGATTCCGTAGAATTTCCTTTCTCATTTGATGCATGTATGACAATATCATATTGTGTTTTTTCTGCCAGATTAGTTATGGAGTGATTCATAATTTCATCACCAGTATCGGTTACATCGATAATATTCCATGTGCTACTTGAGCCTTTCTTATATTTAATATGAAATGTTTGTGGAAGTCCACCATTGTTTCCAGGTTTCCATGTAATATCAATTGATGATGTTGTTGTTAGAGCTTTAACATCTGTAGGAGGATCTGGTACACCTAGAAAAGCAAAAGTGTAACTAACAAATAAGTAAATATAACTTGGCATGACTTTGAGGTAAAAAATAAGATAGTGGGTTAATAAATCAATTGATATTGATAAGTACAGGTTTTATTATTCGTATCAATGATTTTACCATTAACATGTTTCAATTAATAACTGCCAATCCAAGACAATATTTGCACTAAACAAATGGCAATACTAATATAACTAGCATACACAAAGGCACATTGTCAGAATATAGAAACTGAGAAAATATACGGGCCTTGAACTATAGTAGCTATGGCTCAGAATAGGGTATTAAACAGTAAATAAAATTAGCATACATAACTTAATTTGGGCCTACCATTTACAAACAAGTATATTATTTAAAGCCACGATATGAAGATATACATGCATTCATGAACAGTAGACTTGAAAACAGTTTTACAACCATAAAGTTATCAAAATATAACAAGCATTAAAGACACAATTAACAGTTTAAACCATTCTGCTTTCTATTAAATCTGACTTTGACCAAGTGTTCAATTCTTACAAAAAGTGGAGTACTTTTATAAGAGCACACTATATTTATGTATACGCTGATGTTTAATAAACCTGACCCAAAATAGTTTAAAAGCTTAATAATGTAATGTAAAATATGATACATTTTACGAATGATAATAGGAGGAAAAGTTATTGTAAAGTAACATACTCAGTTACAAGTATGTAAAGATCATTAATTGTTTATTCAAGTAGCATAAGACATAAACATTACATGGTATGAATACGTGTATCAATGAGTTTTAAACCATTTCTTTAATAATAATTTTACCTTTTGTAAGCGCTGTGTATACATGTGATTCCGTAGAATTTCCTTTCTCATTTGATGCATGTATGACAATATCATATTGTGTTTTTTCTGCCAGATTAGTTATGGAGTGATTCATAATTTCATCACCAGTATCGGTTACATCGATAATATTCCATGTGCTACTTGAGCCTTTCTTATATTTAATATGAAATGTTTGTGGAAGTCCACCATTGTTTCCAGGTTTCCATGTAATATCAATTGATGATGTTGTTGTTAGAGCTTTAACATCTGTAGGAGGATCTGGTACACCTAGAAAAGCAAAAGTGTAACTAACAAATAAGTAAATATAACTTGGCATGATTTTGAGGTAAAAAATAAGATAGTGGGTTAATAAATCAATTGATATTGATAAGTACAGGTTTTATTATTCGTATCAATGATTTTACCATTAACATGTTTCAATTAATAACTGCCAATCCAAGACAATATTTGCACTAAACAAATGGCAATACTAATATAACTAGCATACACAAAGGCACATTGTCAGAATATAGAAACTGAGAAAATATACGGGCCTTGAATAATAGTAGTTATGGCTCAGAATAGGGTATTAAACAGTAAATAAAATTAGCATACATAACTAAATTTGGGCCTACCATTTACAAACAAGTATATTATTTAAAGCCACTATATGAAGATATACATGCATTCATGAACAGTAGACTTGAAAACAGTTTTACAACCATAAAGTTATCAAAATATAACAAGCATTAAAGACACAATTAACAGTTTAAACCATTCTGCTTTCTATTAAATCTGAGTTTGACCAAGTGTTCAATTCTTAAAAAAAGTGGAGTACTTTTATAAGAGCACACTATATTTATATTTATAAAATATGTCACTTATTTTTAACTAACTAAAATCTAACACAAATGTTATGATTTTATTAAGGGACATCTGACGAATGTCCAGCACTGTGTACTGTGAAGGGATTAAATTGTCAATAATACTGGTTATTTTTTATCAAGTCAGTTGAAAGGAGTATGCTACTAGAACCAGCTGATATTGTTTGCTATTTTTAATAGTCATTTGATTAATAATATAGAAATATGAAATGTAATTATAAAAAAGTTCAGTGACTTTATTGTAACTCCGTATTACCATTCACACCACACTTCTCTTTTTCAGGGCAAACCGGATTATACCGAGCGTCGAAGTTTACCGAAGTTAGTTACAGTTCCAGAACCTTAAATATACTTAGTCACATAGTAACTCAGTAATTTATAAGAAAAATAATTTATTTTATAAGCAACTGACTTGGTTGACTGAATTGGACCTAATACTTAGAGACAACAAGAGCTCCGCTGGGCGGGGCATTATACGCCCGTGTGCAGTCCATGCTGTGTTCTATCTCGTATGAAGTCCCTGTGACCTTGACCAATGATCCCGAGTAGGTCCTTAACTGGAGGGCTATCCAAAGCAAAGATTTTGAGAACCTAGGTACATCCATGGTTGAGTAATCACCGGCACAAAGTTTTCCCATATAAACTTCCAGTGACCAATTAAGTCCCAGTGACTTTGACTTTTGACCCTGGGATCTCCAAATCAAAAAGGAACATCCTCTACAAAAGAGCTATCAGCACATTACTCCTTGACAAATGGGCTGATCCACATAAAATTTGTTAACCTAGGTACAATCATTGTTAAGTTATTGTCCGGACAAGGTTTTTCCATATGACGGCCCCTGTGACCTTCACCTTTGACCCAGGGGCCTCAACACCAACAGGGAACATCCTTGACACATGGGCTACCTTCACATAAAATTTGGTGAACTAAGTTTATGTTACTTATTAAATATAGCATTATTTCCATTGTTTGCCATTTTGACTTTATTAACATATTGATTGAACATTTGAAGTCACTGCTTGGTAATTTGATACCTTCTGGTTGAAGGTTAAAACTTGACCTAGGGGCCCCTAAACCAATAGAGAACATCCTTGACACATGGGCTACTCTCACATGAAATTTGGTGAACCTAGGTACAGTCCTTGTTAAGTTATTGTCCGGACAAGGTTTTTCAATATGATGCCCCTGTGACCTTGACCTTTGACCCAGGAGCCCCAAAACCAATAGGGCATATCCTTGACACAAGGGCTACTTTCACATAAAATTTGGTGAACCTAGATAAATTGGTAGTTCAGTTATTGTCCGGACAAGTTTTTCATTGCTTGCCATTTTGACTTTATTAACATATTAATTGAACATTTGAAGTCACTGCTTGGTAATTTGATATCTTCTGGTTGAAGGTTTAAACTTAACTCTGTTTCCCCAAAACTGATAAGTCACATCCTTGACACATGGGCTACTATCACATGAAATTTGGTGAACCTAGGTACAGTCATTATTGAGTTATTGACTGGACAAGGTTTTTCAATATGATGCCCCTGTGACCTTGAACTTTGACCCAGGGGTCCCAAAACCTTTAGAGCATATCCTTGACACATGGGGTACTCTCACATAAAATTTGGTGAACCTAGGTACATTGGTGGTTCAGTTATTGTCTGAACAAAGTTTTTCCATATGATGCCTCTGTGACCTTGACCTTTGAACCTGGGGCCCCAAAACCTATAGGGCGCATCATTGACACATGGGCTACCTTCACATAAAATTTTGTGAACCTAGGTGCAGTTGTTGTTGAGTTATTGTCCGGACAAGGTTTTTCAATATGATGCCCCTGTGACCTTGACCTTTGACCCAGGAGCCCAAAAACCAATAGGGCATATCCTTGACACAAGGACTACACTCACATAAAATTTGGTGAATCTAGGTACATTGGTGGTTCAGTTATTGTCCGGACAAGTTTTTTATTGCTTGCCATTTTGACTTTATTAACATATTGATTGAACATTTAAAGTCACTGCTTGGTAATTTGGTATCTTCTGGTTGAAGGTTTAAACTTAACCCTGTTTCCCCAAAACTAATAAGGCACATCCTTGACACATGGGCTACTCTAACATGAAATTTGGTGAACCTAGGTGCAGTCATTGTTGAGTTATTACCCGGACAATGTTTTCCGATATGATGCCCCTGTGACCTTGACCTTTGACACAGGGGCCTCAAAACTAATAGAGCATATCCTTGACACATTGGCTACTCTCACATAAAATTTGGTGAACCTAGGTACATTGGTGGTTCAGTTATTGTCCGGACAAAGTTTTTTCATTTGATGCCTCTGTGACCTTGACCTTTGAACCTGGGGCCCCATAAACCTATAGGGCACATCCTTGACATGTGGGCTACCTTCACATAAAATTTTGTTAACCTAGGTACAGTGGTTGTAGAGTTATTGTCCGGACAAGGTTTTTCAATATGATGCCCTTGTGACCTTGACCTTTGACCCAGAGGCCCCAAAACCAATAGGAAACATCCTTGACACAAGGGCTACTCTCACCTAAAATTGGGTGAATCTAGGTAGATTGGTTGTTCAGTTATTGTCAGGACAAGTTTTTTTTCCCATGTGAGGCCCGTGTGACCTAGACCTTTAACCCAGAGGCCTCAAAACCAATAGGGAACATCTTTGACACATGAGCTACTCTTACATAAAATTTTGTGAACCTAGGTACAGTCGTTGTTGAGTTATTGCCCGGACAAGTTTTACCTATTTTAAGTCCCAGTGACCTTGACCTTTGACCCTGGGGTCTCAAAATCAATAGGGAACCTCCTCCACCCAAGGGCAATCCACACATAAAATTTGAGGAACCTAGGTACATCCTTTCTTGAGTTATCATCCGGACAAGCAATTGTCCACGGACAGACGGACAGACTGACAGACTGACAGACGGCCAGACGGACAACATCATAACATAATACGTCCGTTTTTTCAAAACGGGCGTATAAAAACCTTATGGTCTACATTTTCATACATAATTTTGTTGTTTAATAAATGTTTACAAAACGTTGCTACTTTAATGTCCATTTTTTCTCAACTGTAAACGTTTGAATAATTTCACGGCGATTGAAAACACACTATCTTAATATCACAAGTATTAGAAAAAGAGCACGAAATCACCGCGAAATTAATCATGTTTTGACAGTTGAGACAAAACGAACTATACATAGGTAACACATATAGAGTGACATTATTAAGTACTGTGTGGGTAATTAGATAGATTTGGTTTTAAAATTGGGCAGTATAGTATAATTTTTTTGACATAAATCATAGAAACAAATGTTTAAATAATTTTTCTTAATTAAGTTAATGATAAAAATATGATACATTTTACGAATGATTATAGGAGGAAAAGTTATTGTAAAGTATCATACTCAGTTACAAGTATGTAAAGATCATTAATTGTTTATTCAAGTAGCATAAGACATAACCATTACAAGGTATGAATACGTGTATCAATGTGTTTTAAACCATTTCTTTAATAATAATTTTACCTTTTGTAAGCGCTGTGTATACATGTGATTCCGTAGAATTTCCTATCTTATTTGATGCATATATGACAATATCATATTGTGTTTTTTCTGCCAGATCAGTTATGGAGGAATTCATAATTTCATCACCAGTATCGATTACATAGATATAATTCCATGTGCTACTTGAGCCTTTCTTATATTTGAAATGAAATGTTTGTGGAAGTCCACCATTGTTTCCAGGTTTCCATGTAATATCAATTGATGATGTTGTTGTTAGAGCTTTAACATCTGTAGGAGGATCTGGTACACCTAGAAAAGCAAAAGTGTAACTAACAAATAAGTAAATATAACTTGGCATGATTTTGAGGTAAAAAATAAGATAGTGGGTTAATAAATCAATTGATATTGATAAGTAGAGGTTTTATTATTCGTATCAATGATTTTACCATTAACTTATTAATTAATCACTGCCAATCCAAGACAATATTTGCACTAAACAAATGGCAATACTAATATAACTATCATACACAAAGGCACATTGTCAGAATATAGAAACTAAGAAAATATACGGGCCTTGAACAATAGT
This sequence comes from Mactra quadrangularis, assembly GCA_025267735.1. NCBI lineage: Eukaryota > Metazoa > Mollusca > Bivalvia > Venerida > Mactridae > Mactra > Mactra quadrangularis. The sequence continues at coordinate 44,727,383 of CM046299.1, read as the reverse complement.
AGTTATGGCTCAGAATAGGGTATTAAACAGTAAATAAAATTAGCATACATAACTTAACTTGGGCCTACCATTTACAAACAAGTCTATTATTTAAAGCCACTATATGAAGATATACATGTATTCATGAACAGTAGACTTGAAAACAGTTTTACAACCATAAAGTTATCAAAATATAACAAGCATTAAAGACACAATTAACAGTTTAAACCATTCTGCTTTCTATTAAATCTGAGTTTGACCAAGTGTTCAATTCTTAAAAAAGTGGAGTACTTTTATAAGAGCACACTATATTTATATTTATAAAATATGTCACTTATTTTTAACTAACTAAAATCTAACACAAATGTTATGATTTTATTAAGGGACATCTGACGAATGTCCAGCACTGTGTACTGTGAAGGGATTAAATTGTCAATAATACTGATTATTTTTTATCAAGTCAGTTGAAAGGAGTATGCTACTAGAACCAGCTGATATTGTTTGCTATTTTTAAGTCATTTGATTAATAATATAGAAATATGAAATGTAATTATAAAAACAGTTCAGTGACTTTATTGTAACTCCGTATTACCATTCACACCACACTTCTCTTTTTCAGAGCGCACGGCTTTATCTTCTAGTCAGGTAAAAAGAGAAACAAAAATACAGATGACAAAATAAAAATATAACTAATTAAGTAAAGGCAGCCTAAAGGCTAGAACTGCCAATGATGATATAATGTATTCCAAAAGACCTAACAGTATCTAAAGACTTTATTAAATACATTTTATAGCAATTGACATTTGGTAATCTAAAGACCTTGAATCCCTCCAATACGAATTTCTTCTAATTTCCTGCTTGAAACAAAAAGAACAATTACTACTCCTTTAAAATGAAATATTTTTAAAAAAAAAACACTTACTTATTTTTAAAGAGAAATATTACTTTCATTAGAACAATTACTGTCTCTTAAAAGTGAAATATCATTTTAGAAGAACAACTAAAGTGAAATGTTATTTCTTAAAAAATCAATTACAGTATAATCTCAGTAGAGCGGCCCTCTAAAAACAAACATCCTGAACAACAACTGCTTTTGATATTTCCCTTAGGCGTAAATTTAATTGAATTAAACCTCTGCAGAGCAACCACCTCTAAACAGCAACACGCGTTAGCCTCTCCCAGTGGGTGTTGCTCAGGAGAGGTTGCACTGTAGAATCTTTTAAGAACAAATACTATCTCTTTGAAGTGAAATATTATATCATAAAAGAACAATTACTATCTGTTTAAAGTGAAATATTACTTTTTACATAAAACCAATTATTGTCCTTTTAAAATGCTTTTAGAAAATGACTTATATCACCATGAATTAAAAATATTATTTAAATAAAAACAATTACTGTCTATTGAAAAATGGAGATACAACAGCGTTTCGCTCAACTCTTGATTTGTTCACCACATTTGTAGAAAAATCATTATAAATATACGGAAAATTTTGTTTGCGTGTTAATTTCCTTATACAGAAAAAACTTACATTAGCAATAACAAAAACATTGCTTTTATTTCTATTTCCTTCTCTATTTACTTCTATGTTCAAAAATAGATTTTGATAAAATTCTTGTAAAAAGAGTCCAAAAACAAGTAAAATCACAATGAAGAAAACATTCAGGCCTTCCAGCAGGCTTTCGAGAAAATGAAGGTTTTTTTTATATATTTAGGTTTATTATTACAATTTCTTTCTTTACTATGAATCAATCAGATAGTTCATAGAAGCGGATAGTGGTCCTGATTAAATTTGAGAAGTATAATGACATTATGTTTTAAAACCATTCTGCTATCAAGACCATTGATTTTGATAGTTCTTATAAAGGAACTTTATTGTATGACATTTAAGCTAGCAAAAATTTCCTATTTAAGCAGTTGCACTAGTTCATAATTTTGCCATTAACTATATATCATAATGAATCAGGATATTGCAAGAGAAAATGTATGATGTTAAGGTTCTGGAACTGTAATGGTGACCTTCCACAATCTTTATTATGATATTGTTTCTTGAATCTATACTAATAAAGTCATTGAATGGTGAATTTTTAGGGAAGTTTACCGTTCGTAACTTAAGTTATGTGCAATTTTATAACGTGACCCTTGATTTTCGAAGAGACCGTAAATTGTGCCGTGACAAAAATGAAAAAAAACTGTTTGTTTTTTTTTAAATTGTGCAGTTTTATATTCACATTTTAATCAATTTTCCTGATACACAATCATATCATGATAATCCAGGACAATCAGGTTACACTTTGGACAAATACTTATAAAAATATAGTGCTTTGTATTCATGTACCTCCCGAGCAAAAATCCGAGTTTTTGAGAGTGTTAAATAATTACTCTATCTATAAAAGCTTATACGAGAGGTGTTCAACTTATATTTGAACAGATCTGAACTCTGATTCTGAAGCCTATGACCGGATTGTTTCCTCTAAAAATTGCTTTTTATATGTATTGTTATGTAAATAATCATGTTCTATGAAACAAAATTATTTAAACTTATTTTATTAAACATATTTATAGCATGATAGTTGACCACCCCAAAACATCATTTTTTAGAGTTTTACCACATTTTTTGCTCTTAGATATGGCCTGTTGGGTGTGTTATAAATGTTATAATTACCTTTTTGTATCCCAATAGCATGCGTAATTTGATAAAACGAAATTACGTCTTTTAACAAAAAATATGCATTTTGTCATTTTAGACTTTAGTCCGAAATCAGTGTTTGAGAGCATATATCATACATTCATTAATTTTACATAATAGATTTTGAAATTATTTAATTAAACATATCCTTATTAAAACTTTAATGTCCAAAGTGTGTAAATTAAAAGGAATGCAATAATCAATGATGTTTTAAGGGGTCAAAAAGTGATCCTTTATAGGGCAATTCAAAGACAAGTAAGAGAAATTCTTCACGGTTTGGTCAAATTTAGTAACGTATAAAACACTATATTTTCACTTTTTATAATTGAAGTTGCTAAATAATATAGTCATACACCAATTTCATAGACATGATTTGCTTAATAGTAGTAGTTACTTTGATATGACCATGTTTAGAAGTATTTACTTTAGCTTTCATTGCTTGATATGACGTCACATAACATAAATATAAAAGCCTCATTCAAAGCCTGTGTAGAAATTTCGAAGTAGAACTTTGGGAATGTGTGTCTTTATCACATAAACTAAACATATACATATATAAAATGAATTAGTAGTTGCAGAAACATTCATAAATAATGTTATTTATCATGTACTTGATCCAGCTCAACGTTCATTTAGATAATGTTGTTGTCAGACCAATAAAATGCATTTCCACACACATTTCGAACTTCAAAGAACACGAAGAAGTAGAAATATACATGAACAAATTGTGAAATAAAAGATTTTGTAAATCTTATGGGATAAAGATGAATAACAACTTCTAAAGTGACCGTTTACTTTAGATTTCGCTATGTTCAAAACGCCAAAACTACGGTCCCTTCATTAATGTTTATTAACAGCATTATATTGTTTCAAATTTTTAATTGTAATATGCCAGTCGATCATAGACAATCCACTTGTAACATATTCAAGTAAAATGTGGATATTTATTGTCAGAAATTGATTTTTATCCCATCAAAAAAGTGTTCAAATATAAGTTGAACACCTCTCGTATCTCAAGTCTAAAGTTAGTTAGACACATGCAACCAGTTTTAAAATTTTCTGCCGTCTTTTCTGCCCATGATATGAAATATTGAAGAAATTTTACCGTTTCTAAAATTTTTTATAAGAATCTGTATAAGATTACTATAATGAAACTGCAAGAGAATTTATAGCGAAGAAAATACGTCAAAATGGTAAATTACAGATAATACTCTTTTATTGAAATTTATCATCTAAATTTGTACTGGATATAGAAATATGAATGTAGAACTCTGGATTATCATTAAAAACCTTCTCTTTACTGATTTTTGCTGGTTTGAGGGAAATATTAGAAACTTAAAACTTAACACGTTTTTCGTAAAAAATTCTGACTAGTTAGGCATAACGGAGACAAACACTTTTGTATTAGAAACTCTTGGTTGACTATCACAGTTTTGACTCATAAACACATTTAAAAGTCCATTCTGACCAGCCAGAGAAATATCAGAGGAAGTTAAGCAGGCTTTTTAAACCTTATCCTGTCGTGTTTTCTGCAATAGTTTTGCATACACATTTTGACATCAGACTTAGTAATGTTGGCATATTTTTAGCATTAGCTTTCAAATAATGCTGATAATTGTATTATTTACTTTTTAAAAGACAGAAAAGTACAACGATATTGTCTTCATATGCCTTACATGGGCGGATCCAGCGGGGGGGGGTCCAGGGGGTCTGCCCCCCCCCATGAATTTAGAAAATGTACATGTCCATTAGTGTATTTCTTGCTTGAAAGTAATTTTTAAGTAATATGAAACAAATTTTCTCGGTGCTTAACGTATGTAAATTGGTTATGTAGTTTTTATCATTAATATGTTGCTTTTTTCTGTAAATTGTGTATAATGTGGTTGCGTTTCGAGGTTTGGACCCTCCTAGAAAAGTTCGGACCCCCCTAGAAAAGTTCGGACCCCCTAGAAAAAATCCTGGATCCGCCCCTGCCTCACTATATTCTAACGCATTCCAAATTGCTGAATATGGCGACGTGTTGTGCGTCATAGTATTCGTCCCGGTATATGAGGTGATATCTTCTAGAATCTAGCGGTTGTGATGGCAAATTTAAATCGCAAATACAAAATAAAACAGTGCATTTTACTCCTGCACACACAGAATTAACCCAATAGTTATGATCCTATACGACGTAACATTGTTTTGTCGATAAACCATTACTTTTACATTAACGACCTCGACGATCACGCTGTCTAGCTTTTGGTATCGCCATTTTTGGAAAATGTGTTACGCTATGACGTTATGGAAAAACCGGGTCGCGAGGTGAAAATTACTAAAAATAGCTATTACGAAACTTGACGACGACAGCTTTTAGAGTAAAACCGGATTATACCGAGCGTCGAAATTGTACCGAAGTTAGTTACAGTTCCAGAACCTTAAATATACTTAGTCACATAGTAACTCAGTAATTTATAAGAAAAATAATTTATGTTATAAGCAACTGACATGGTTGACTGAATTGGACCTAATACTTTGAGACAAAAACCTTATGGTCTACATTTTCATACATAATTTTGTTGTTTAAAAAATGTTTACAAAACGTTGCTACTTTAATGTCCATTTTTTCTCAACTGTAAACGTTTGAATAATTTCACGGCGATTGAAAACACACTATCTTAATATCACAAGTATTAGACAAAGAGCACGAAATCACCGTGAAATCAATAATGTTTTGACAGTTGAGACAAAACGAACTATACATAGGTAACACATATAGAGTGACATTATTAAGTACTGTGTGGGTAATTAGGTAGATTTAGTTTTAAAATTGGGCAGTATAGTATAATTTTTTTGACATAAATCATAGAAACAAATGTTAAAATAATTTTACTTAATTTACGGCAAAGCCAAGATAAAGGGTACCTCTTTAGTCTCACATATGGCAATTTTCAGACCCCATCAGAGCGCAGAATCTTTTATAGTAATATAAAGACATGTCTATTAGGCACTAATTTCCAAAAGATCTTGAATGGAACATGTAAAACAAAAAAGTTAAGTACGGTTGAATAGATGTACCCTAGGGGCCTACGGACTCTACATGGTAATTCATATTACCACACGAAAAATTAAAAAGATGTATATTTCTTGTAAGTAATTAGTTATTTGGTTTGATAAACATGTACTTTAAAATTTGGAAGAAAATTTACGCCCACTCTCTCATTGTCTGCAACATTTACCAAGGTAAAATGTGCAAATACCCCAAAATTCACAGGGAATGTTAAGTTTCAATTTACATATAGATGAGAAAAAGAAACAAAACTGATTTTTTTATATTTGAAAGTATTTGAAGATGAAGACAACACATTTAGAACAAGTTTGATATGAATAATAAGGTTTTGTTGACACTAAAATGAAAATTATATACATTTGTAATTGGAAACCAGGGCTACGGACTCTACACGGTAATTCATATCACCACTAGAAAAATTATAAAAATGTATATTTCTCATAAATGAATTATAAATAAGTTTGATATACATGTATTTATCAATTTGGAAGAGAATCTACACTGACTCTCATTGTCTGCAACATTTACCAAGGTCAAAAGCGCAAATACCCAAAAATACACAGGACTGTTAAGTTTCAATTTACATTTAAATAAGAAAAAAGAAACAAAACTGATTTTTTATATATGAAAGATGTAGACAACACATTTAGAACAAGTTTGATATGAATAATCATATGTTTCTTGACCCAATGAAGAAAATCATAAAATGGACATCAGGGGCTACGGACTCTACATTCTGTCTTGATGGTATTTAGTAGATTAAACAAAGTAGTTAAATGTAAATTGACCTGTGGAATGATATTCCTTTGATACAGTATTAATTTTATGACTTTTGAAAAAATGAGCAATCATATGAAGAAACAATTCCTTTACATTACTTGAGTAAACATGAAAAATGTATGTTTCTTAGTAACATAAAATGTCAAAACAAAACAAAGTCCTGAATTTTCAACCTGTTTCTATGTATATTTCAACACAAAATCTATCAAATAAAGTATCTCTATACCTATATAAGTTTGGGAGTAAAAACACAAAAGAATAAATTATGTGAAAATTAACATGGGGCTACGGACTCTACACCTCACCAGTATCTTTTTCTATCACATATTTAAAGAGGTTTGTTTGGTTTTAAGTGTAATTATACTTTAAAAAACAATTAACTTCAACTTACAAACACTACAAATATATATTTAAGTATCTTCTGAAATGTCTAATGTATCAGTTTGACCATTAAAGAAATCTATCAGAAAATTCATAAATTACGTCAAATTTAACATTATTTTCAACAGAATGAAGATTGTCAAGACCTACAGTATTTAGATGCATAGCTAGTCAGCACAGGTACGAAAGTAAGACAATTAGAAAAGTTTTATAAGTGTCCTGTATGAAAAAAGTAATAAATATAGCAGGGGCTACGGACTCTACAGGGCTACGGACAGCAAGTATTTGTCTTTAGATTTTTTTTGTTCTCCTCCGTATTAATTCCTGTCCTGCATTACCTATATGGCACAACCAAAAACAGAAAACGTAATAAAACAGCAGCTATGTTTCTTTATATAAAGTCAGCACACAGTTTAAAACAGGGGCTACGGACTCTACATAAAATTTACTATGTTCAGTAGTTATTTTCCGAAAAGAAAATGCTATGCTCTAAAGAAAATTCATTTGCGTTAAGTAAAAATAATTATAAACTGTAATAGTAAAAAGATGATACAAGTGAAATAAAGCAGTAACATAGTTTTAAAGTCTGTCAAAGATGGTAACGCAAAATTCTTACTTTCGTTACAAGGGTACATGTTTACTCTTTCATGAATATTTTCTTAAATATTGATTATATATAACTTTTGTAAAAAATACCGTATACTTGTATGTCAGTCAGAGATAGAAAACACATCAAAGTAACTGTAACAAACAAGAACTTTTCAAAACAACTGATGAAAAAAGAACAAAACCTCAGTGAGACTCAAAAACAGTATAAAAACAGGGTTTTTAGGGAATGTAATCCAAAATAATTAAAAAAAATGATAATAAAACGTATGTAAAACTATACATCATCAGAAAGCTCTCAAGATAACGTGTTGGAAAAAATACTCTGCTTTTAATTTAAACTTACATTTTCAGAATATTTCGATGTAACATTGGCAAAATCAAAAGGTCCCATTTATCTTGGCTAAGCCGTTAAGTTAATGATAAAAATATGATACATTTTACGAATGATTATAGTAGGAAAAGATATTGTAAAGTATCATACTCAGTTACAAGTATGTAAAGATCATTAATTGTTTATTCAAGTAGCATAAGACATAAACATTACATGGTATGAATACGTGTATCAATGTGTTTTAAACCATTTCTGTAATAATAATTTTACCTTTTGTAAGCGCTGTGTATACATGTGATTCCGTAGAATTTCCTTTCTTATTTGATGCATATATGACAATATCATATTGTGTTTTTTCTGCCAGATCAGTTATGGGGTAATTCATAATTTCATCACCAGTATCGGTTACATCGATAATATTCCATGTGCTACTTGAGCCTTTCTTATATTTGATATTAAATGTTTGTGGAAGTCCACCATTGTTTCCAGGTTTCCATGTAATATCAATTGATGATGTTGTTGTTAGAGCTTTAACATCTGTAGGAGGATCTGGTACACCTAGAAAAGCAAAAGTGTAACTAACAAATAAGTAAATATAACTTGGCATGATTTTGAGGTAAAAAATAAGATAGTGGGTTAATAAATCAATTAATATTGATAAGTAGAGGTTTTATTATTCGTATCAATGATTTTACCATTAACTTATTAATTAATCACTGCCAATCCAAGACAATATTTGCACTAAACATTTGGCAATACTAATATAACTAGCATACACAAAGGCACATTGTCAGAATATAGAAACTGAGAAAATACACGGGCCTTGAACAATAGTAGTTATGGCTAGAATAGGGTATTAAACAGTAAATAAAATTAGCATACATAACTTAATTTGGGCCTACCATTTACAAACAAGTCTATTATTTAAAGCTACTATATGAAGATATACATGTATTCATGAACAGTAGACTTGAAAACAGTTTTACAACCATAAAGTTATCAAAATATAACAAGCATTAAAGACACAATTAACAGTTTAAACCATTCTGCTTTCTATTAAATCTGACTTTGACCAAGTGTTCAATTCTTAAAAAAGTGGAGTACTTTTATAAGAGCACACTATATTTATGTATACGCTGATGTTTAATAAACCTGACCCAAAATAGTTTAAAAGCTTAATAATGTAATGTAAAATATGATACATTTTACGAATGATAATAGGAGGAAAAGTTATTGTAAAGTAACATACTCAGTTACAAGTATGTAAAGATCATTAATTGTTTATTCAAGTAGCATAAGACATAAACATTATATGGTATGAATACGTGTATCAATGTGTTTTAAACCATTTCTTTGATAATAATTTTACCTTTTGTAAGCGCTGTGTATACATGTGATTCCGTAGAATTTCCTATCTTATTTGATGCATATATGACAATATCATACTGTGTTTTTTCTGCCAGATTAGTTATGGAGTGATTCATAATTTCATCACCAGTATAGATTACATAGATATAAATCCATGTGCTACTTGAGCCTTCCTTATATTTGATATGAAATGTTTGGTGCGCCGTAAAACCCAAATAAACAAACAAACAAACAAATGTTTGTGGAAGTCCACAATCGTTTCCAGGTTTCCATGTAATATCAATTGATGATGTTGTTGTTAGAACTTTAACATCTGTAGGAGGATCTGGTACACCTAGAAAAGCAAAAGTGTAACTAACAAATAAGTAAATATAACTTGGCATGATTTTGAGGTAAAAAATAAGATAGTGGGTTAATAAATCAATTGATATTGATAAGTACAGGTTTTATTATTCGTATCAATGATTTTACCATTAACATGTTTAAATTAATCACTGCCAATCCAAGACAATATTTGCACTAAACAAATGGCAATACTAATATAACTAGCATACACAAAGGCACATTGTCAGAATATAGAAACTGAGAAAATATACGGGCCTTGAACAATAGTAGCTATGGCTCAGAATAGGGTATTAAACAGTAAATAAAATTAGCATACATAACTTAATTTGGGCCTACCATTTACAAACAAGTCTATTATTTAAAGCCACTATATGAAGATATACATGTATTCATGAACAGTAGACTTGAAAACAGTTTTCCAACCATAAAGTTATCAAAATATAACAAGCATTAAAGACACAATTAACAGTTTAAACCATTCTGCTTTCTATTAAATCTGAGTTTGACCAAGTGTTCAATTCTTAAAAAATTGGAGTACTTTTATAAGAGCACACTATATTTATGTATACGCTGATGTTTAATAAACCTGACTCAAAATAGTTTAAAAGCTTAATAATGTAATTTTGAGTAAGTTTTTTCTCTAATAAAACTTCATCTTTAACATGGCATGATCAAAACTATTGTTTGGGGTATTGACAACGGAATTCTACTTTCGGGTTTGATCTACTTTCACTTTGAAATTCAATAAATAATATGAACATATCTAAGCAATATTTGCTATCAAAATACAGTGTAACTTTTGATATAGGGGCTTTAAACATCATTTAATTAAGGACAAACCAGAAAAAGAAAATAACAAGTAAATCTGTGAGCTAATGCTCACTAGTGATACCCCCGCAGTGAGAAATATGACTATCATAATGTAACTTTCATTTAATGAAATCTAAAAATATGCGACAAACAGGAAGTAGATGAGCAAGGAGCATGAAATTGCTTTACACCACATGGGACTATGGGATGAAGCAATATGCAAAGTATTAGGATACTGCATGTTATACATGTATTACTCACTTAAAACATATTTTTGTGGTAAAAAAGCTAATAACATAATTGAATATTAGTCTTTGTACATTTTATTCGCTGTATTGTTTTAATCAGAGAAAGCATAAATGCCATCAATATTCTAGAATAGGAATCAAGATATTAGCTCTAATCTAACTTTTATACTTACTAGATTTTACCACATAAAACATATAATAAGCTGCTGCGCATCCAAAACAAAGCCACCCAACAATTGTTCCTGCAATTGGACAAGGTTTTGAACAACACTCGCATTTACAGTCTTCACAGCCTGCAAATATATGTGATAAAAAAATGCTAAAAAGCCTTAATCAAATCACTTATCTAATGACATTCTTTTTTAATAACTACTTGCGGACCAGCAACTGGCATTGGCCCTGTTAAATCAACAAGTCAAAGCGCAGAAATTTGTCATTGGACCGGGCCAATAAGTGTGATTGGACCTATAATTACAGATTTTGGCCGTTTTCAAATGTTTTATTATTTATTCAGGTTTTGCAGTATTTTGCAGCGAGTTAGCCACTTTACAGGGTCAAAACACGTAGATATTGAATAATTAAACTTAATTAGCACAGACTTTGTTTTTGAAAAAAATCTAGACATCTACCCATTTTAGTATATAGTTTTGCTCATGCTAACAAATATCTCCGAATAGCGGGCACCTGCAGACAGTGGCCATTCAAATTACCCCTAACCAAAAAACGCTCTTTAAAAGTCCGGACGTAACGGCCACCTGCCGCCAGTAAAAAAACATCCCCGCGGCCAGTTATGGTATGTGAACGGTAGAGGTTCGAAATAAGGTCATCTATTTTTAACCGCCATAACAGTTTTCAGAGAATGGTCGTGTTTTTTCTGGAAGAATTTGGATTTGTTGCAAATATAAAATATCAACAAATGTATGATAGAAAAGTGGAAGTAAGTTAAAAGGTGTTTTTAATGTATTTTTCTAAAAAAATTGTTGTATTAGTTAGAAATGGCTTATTGAGTCCTTAGAGGTTCGAGAACCGGTGTGTCCACCATAATTTTCATGCAAATTGTTTAACTAAAACCTTTAAGTATAACAGGGTAACAAATACAGAAACAATCATGCAATATGTGGTTATTGCCCTTAAAGAGTAACCCTGTTGACTTGTATGAATTTGTTTGTTTGGGTTTTACGGTGCACCAACACGAAAAGGTCATATCGCGCCAAAGACATGTATGAAGTTTTACCAGTCTAATTCATAACAAGTCAATCACAAAATTTGACATGTTTTACCCCCCGCCCTTCACAATGGAGCCAACACAATTTAACATCAGTGTTTTCGACTGGATTTAAATTCTTCTCATTTAAGTATCTTTAAAACATACTTCTTATAATGCCCCTCCCTATAAAAATATCCCAGTGGGATTCCAGAGGGGGGGGGTGCAAGAAAATAATCAATTGTCATTGGTAACAAAAAGAAAACGAGAAATTGGTGGCAAGGTAACATGTTTGTAGTCAGTAAAAAGTATAAACAAGAGCACCGCTGGGCGGAGCATTATATGCCCGAAAGTGTTGGTTTTTTTAGTTAAGTTATGCTCCGAAAACTGTTTTCAGTTTTAAGGTAATAGTGACCTTGACCTTGGACTTTGTGACCCCAAAATCAATAGGGGTCTTCTACCCGATATGGACAACCATCGAATTAAGTTTGAATATTGGGGACCAAATGGAACTTAAGTTATGCTGCAGAAACTGTTTTCAGTTTTAAGGTAAGTGACCTTGACCTTTGAACTTGTTATCCCAAAATCAATTGGGGTCTTCTTCCTGATATGGACAATCATCGTATGAAGTTTGAATATTGTGGACCTATGGAACTTATGTTATGCTCCGGAAACTGTTTTCAATTTTAAGGTAATAGTGACCTTGACCTTTGAACTTGTGACCCCAAAATCAATAGGGGTCTTCTACCTGATATGGACAATCATCGTATGAAGTTTGAATATTGTGGACCAAATGGAACTTAAGTTATGCTCCAGAAACTGTTTTCAGTTTTAAGGTAATAGTGACCTTGACCTTTGACCTTGTGACCATAAAATCAATAGGGGTCTTCAACCCGATATGGACAATCATCTTTTGAAGTTTGAATATTGTGGGCCATATGGAACTTAAGTTATGCTCCGGAAACTGTTTTCAGTTTTAAGGTAATAGTGACCTTGACTTTTGAACTTGTGACCCCAAAATCAATAGGGGTCTTCTACCCAATATGGACAATCATCCTATGAAGTTTGAATATTGTGGGCCAAATGGAACTTAAGTTATGCTTCGGAAACCAAATTGCTAACGGACGGACAGACAGACAGACGGACGCCAGGGGGTATAACATAATATGTCTGAAATTCTTTCGGGCATATAAAAAGATAGGAAATAGTTTCGAAAATATAACTGAATTGAATGTAAACATTATATGATTGAAAAAGGCAGGTAATTGCATAATTTGTCCCTTATATTCTGTCCCACCACTGCCATGGTGACTGGGGGAGGGAGTTGAATATTTTTTGTCTGTAATATACTAATGGACAGTCTGTAATATACTTATGGACAAAAGTCTTGTCCGGTATGGTTTTCCATAATATCTTTTAAACAGTGAAGTTACGATCTTGAAATTTGCAGAACTTTATATCGCCTATTTTTCAAACCAGTTTCTAAATTTTGACAGTCGTCCTCGCTATAACAAAGAAGATACATTTCTGGCCACGTTTTTCACGTGCTATCTCATGTATACAGTATTGCGCCTAGTTTAATTAAATAATTTACCTTATTCTCTTGTGTAACGATATCCCAATCGGAAGACATCAAAATATTTTAATAAAATATTGATTTTTATTCTAAAATGAAGCTTTCAAATGAGCAGCGAGCGCACACTTTAGGCCAACTTGAAACTAGTGCAACTGCTGCACATGTACTCGTAGCCCGTCAATGCGGGGTTAATGACAAAACCATTCATCGGTTACGTACAAAATTCGCAACGCAAGAATCCATGGCAGACCTTCCACCTTCCGGACGGCCACACGAAACAACGTTACGTCAGGATAGGCATATTCAGCTTACCCACTTACGTAATCGTTTTGCCGACCCAAATGACACGGCACGAAACACAACTGGTCGTAATCGACCTCGCATTAGTGCCAGAACGATACGGCGACGACTCAAGGCAGTCGCGTTACGTTGTCGACGGCCATATCATGGAGCAATATTAACTCCTAATCACAGGCATCTACGGGTAGCATGGGCATTACCTCATCAAAGGTGGGGCTTAAATCATTCTGTTTACGGTTGAGTGTAAATTTAATGTTGATTATAGCGACCGATGTCTACCTGTCTATCGACGCCCTGGTGAGAGGTTTACAGACGCCTGTGTCATTGAAAATGACCGCTGGGGTGGGCCGAGCGTCATGGTTAGGGTAGGGTTTACACATCCTCATAAAACCCAACGTGTATTTCTCGAATATGGTCGAGGACACGGTCGTGGCTTAAATGCACAACATTACGTATACCAGGTGTTGTAACCGATTGTGTTGCCCTTCCTTACTGCCCATCCAGGCACAGTCCTGCAGCAGAAAACGTACGGCCACATGTTGCAAGGTTCACTCAAAACTTTCTGGTGATCAACAATGTCTAAACATTGCCTTGGCCGGCATTATCGCCTGACATGAACCCAATCAAACACGTTTGGGACTACATGAAACAGAAGATTAGGGCTCGGAACATGTTCAACGTACATCAGTTATATGACGCTATTGTTCAAGAATGGGACCAACATCGTGCTAGATTTCTTCGCAAACTTGTAGCATCGATGCGTAAAAGGAGCACCAAACACCTTCAGATTAATGAGGGTCACACACACTATTGAAAACAATGTTTCATTTAAAACTGACTCAAACGCAATCATTTGTAACTTGCAAATCCTCAATGTCAATTTTCAACACATTACTGTACCAACAGAACTGGCTCTTTCACAATTCTTAATTTATTCAATGCATAATAACATTCTCTTTCTAAGGATACCAAATGTATGAGTGTGCAATAACAAACAAAAAAGATATAATGGTTTTTGTAGACCGGCCAAGACTTTTGTCCATTAGTATATTATTACCCATGATATAACATGACCGTGTTGAATCTTTATCAATCTATTTGTAATGAAATATGAGCATCTTGAAATAGCTTCGTTGCATAAAGCTGAAATACTACCAATTTTCTTCTATGTTCTGACCAGTAAACAAACCCAAAAGATACTAATTTTATATTTACAAATATGTAACTCACCATCAAATAGACATGCAGTCATACCACTGACCACGCATAAACAAACTCCCACAGCAATACCAGCGATAACAAATCTGTTCTTGTCACTAGATGGACCTGGAATGAAGATAGTAAAACATAAAATATAGGATGCTGTTGTTAATGCACAAGTAAATTGACATGACAGGAGATGGAACCAATCTGTTACTTTTTTAATAGGGTTTTGCACTCTTTACTAGCACAAACATGTTATGAAAAGCAACCAAGTCAGAAAGAAAGTATGTAAGTCTTTTTACCGGGTAAAACGCAATATCAATACAATTTTAGGTCATTTCACGGCATTCAGCGAACCTAACCTAACTTTCCTGGACCCTTGTCTATATCCAGGCTATATCCAGCCTTGTCAATAACCCTTCCACTAGGCAGGAAACTTCTCCATATTATCTAATTAATGGAGGAAAATCAACATTATTGACAAAATTTCATGGAAGGGTATAACCTTCTAAGTAAGTAAGTAAATTCTTTATTGATGGTATAAAACACATTTAACAAATATCGTACATGCCATATTTCCAATAATGATAACTATTTCATTATTACAAATCAACAAGTCATTTGTAATAAGCATCCTCAATCCCTGGAAATGTTGAAGACTTTGACTTTAAACAAACCACTGGTACAATCCTTGCTCTGCAGAAACATTTGGATGATAAAATCCACACTTAATTCAGATAGAGCTCAGCTACTTTTGGTGTGAAAAAGCTTCTTTTGCTGCTATCCCTTGCACTGTTCCTGGTAAGTGGAGTGGGGCAGATTACAAATGACATATATACAACCGCAATTTACACAAAGAGCTGTTGCTTTAAATCTTAAAGCTATCATTGATTATAATGTAGAAAATATATAACTCACTTTTATTAAAGTGAAAGAAAACTACCACCAAACAACAGGTTCCTAGACCAAACATTATCACTATAACTAGGCACAGATATCTACATTCACAATCACAAACACATGTTTTAGCTGGAACAAAAAAAAACAGATATAAAACCTCATCTGCCTTGCAATGCATACAAAATCAATAATCATTTGCACTGAAATGTGATTTTATTCAATGTAAATAAACGGTGAAAATAAAAATATGACATGAAAAAGTGACAAAAAAACTCATTAATTCTTGAGCCCAAATTTATGGACTACCTAACTAAAAAAAGTTCCAACAGTCTGACTGTAACATTCTTTTAAGCATAAATACAGTAAGTGGCGGAATAGAAAGTTATCTTAAAAACATAGACATAATGTTTATTTAAAATTTACTACATTTTGCACACAAAAACATTGTGTTAGAATAAACCCCTAATCTATCTTATAAGTTGAACCAGACACGGACAAGGGTAAAACAGTATACCCCCCTCTTCTTCGAAGCGGGGGAATAAATATATTTTCTGGTCTATTCGGTGCATGGGCTATGATATAAACTAGATTTTACCTAATGCCACAAGGCATCAGCAGTTCCAATCACCATGAATCACAACAATGTCAATTTGTTTTAATAATTTCTAAAAACGCATTTTAAAGTTGTATAGTTTATTTCTCTTAATATACTCACAAAGCTCTTATAAATGATATGTTTAAAATAAAACAGTGTTTATTTCTCCTTTATTGGAAACATGGCCCCAGGGTTCTTTTTGCAGGAGAAAAAAGCCAAATAAATGAAACTGAGGGGATTTTTCCCTTAATTTATAATACTTCAGGTAATATCTACCTACAAAATAACCCTTTTTAAGTCAAATTCCTGCTTTCTAATATAAAAGTGGAACAATTTATGCAATGCACTCAAGTGCTCAAATGCAATTTCCCAACAAAACTTAAGAAATAAAATTAATACCCAAGCACAAAACACTTAGGACAATGGAAGGAAGAGGATAGAGTAATGGGGCCTAATATGGCCGGGAAAAAAAACACAAATAAAATAACATTTTAAACTTCAGATGTAAATGGATAATAACTGCTCACATTTTTATAACATAGTGCCTATTGTTGCAGAAAGTATTTATACAAGGCAATTAACTTACATGAATAGTGTGTACATATTGACCCCAACCTGGCCTTTATGCAAGAATATTCATTACATTGAATACGAATGCAGTAATAATGCTCGACTACACAGTGACCGTGAGGATTATGAGTTAAAACTTAACACAAACATACTTCTATAATTTTACGATCGCTGTCGAAGTGTAGAATAGGCGTGGTACTGACTTTCGTTGGAATATGAGTACATTATTATTAGATGCAAATGTGACAGGTCAGGTCGGGGTCAATATTTACACACTATATATATATATATCACTTGTCATTGTAAGAAATATTTCTTGTATCAAGTAAACAAAATTTATAACTTATCACACTGTGTCAACTTTGAGTTGTTTTCAAATGGTTCTCTGCATATCTACCATTTATGAGTGCCCTTAATGCTCAGTTTGTTGTTTCTCAAGTAGTCATAATAACAAAATAAACATATGAAAAGCTGACAGAACAATGGGTTAATAAATTAGTCCCATTGTCAGTAAACATAGTATTTGTTTTAAATTCTAAGTATTTATTATCATATATTCGTTTATTTCATTTAAGGGTGACTAAAGATCTCAAGTTCCACGAAGGATTATTAAGTGATTAACATGTTTTTAACAGTTGTAATATTTACAATTATAGATAATATATCATTATTATTCTTCTAGCATGTTCAAAATATTAATTTTGAAATATTATACTATAAATATCTGAAATTGATTGACCTTTATTAATTTAATAATGGTTTATTTATTTTATTTTAGTTATTGGAGATAACGCCATGTCAACACAATTAAGGTCATTTTATACACGTAACCTAGCTTTCCTGGGCCATTGTCTATAACCACTACTCATCTACCCTTTCACAAGTCCGGAAACTTCTCCATATTATCTAATCAATGGAGGAAAATTGACATAATTGTCAAATTTTTTTGTGGAAGGGTATAACCTCCCCGGGTGCGATTCGAACACGCACCCCTTTGGCACGAGATTTCATATCCCGGCGCGCTACCAACTGCGTGACCAGGGTTAGTTTAATAATGCCTAAAACATTTATTTAGCTTTTATCACATCCTTGACATATTAGTAAATTATAATAGGTACAAAACGTTATGGCTTGGCCGAATAAAGTTTGTTTGTACCAGATAAATCTTAATAAAATTGTTTTACATATAATTGCTGAAAGTATACTCAACAGATTATATTGATATTGATTACAGATTATATTGTTCTTTGGACACACATTTGAATTTCAACTTAGTTCTGCTAGGGTAGGTCTGGTACAAAACTTTATTTTACCTGTAAAATTTATCAACTTAAGTTGTTATGTATTACAAAGGTATACAATAATATTATAGAAGTTAGTAATAATAGTAAAGTATAAGTCTTAAATAAAATATAGTTGTCAAGCATCTATTACAAATAATATTAGAATAGGACAACCCCATTCATATAAATTGGTTCACAGGAGAATTTATATTTGAAATGCATTTTTTGTTAATGTCTTATATAACACATGTAGTACATGTATTTTGATTTGATAATTGATGAAGCCATGTGGGAAAAGTAAGCACAGTTTATCGTGAACTAGTTATGCACTGTGCAATGGCATATTTACATCACTGATTTCTCAGAATGAAGTAAATATGAAACAAAATAGCCATTGATCATCCAATTGGAATAAAATGAATATAACAATTAACCAATTTCATGTTTTAATTGAGAAAGACCAAGTTTTAACTTTGCGTATAAAAACAATTTCCTCATACTCATAAATGGGTATGAATTACAGTCAATTACTTGTATATGCTCTATTATCGCAAGGTTCAGACTGACAATATAACTAGTATCCTTTGATCAGCAGACCTTCCTGGAAATGTTTTTATGCAAACCAAAAACTAAACAAAAATACACTTGAAAAATATTAGAGCAAACAAAAAACGAAACTCAGGCAAATAACTATCTGTATTTAAGGCAACTTGATATAACCAAGAATGATAAGACATATCTTTAGATTTTTATGTTTTCCGTATTGATACTAAGTACATGTATGGATAAATCATGCAAGATATTGCATAGCCTGTTAACAACTACCTAAACAATAATGCAAGCAGGACCTGAGACTGCTCATCCGAGAGCTAGATCCTAGGGGCTCCAGACCTTAAAGCAGGACTAATTTTGACCCCAGGGATGTATTAATGTATAATTATAGTGTCTGTATGATTCTTTACTATATGGACATTGTGTAAGACTTTAACAAACAACCATCAACAGATTTAAAAAATCATTAACTTCACTAACTGTCCAGATGTGATAATTTTACAGAGTCTATAATCCTATAAACATCAGATCATAAAATCATTACTGCTATAATCTTACAGTCAATTTGTAAGTGCAAATTGTACAAGAATCAGTGAGACACATTTACATAAATGTGTTATAACAGCCTAAAAAATTGCAGGGCACTACACCCTGCACCTTTTCTACCCTAGTGCTACTTGCCCTTTTTGTTCCTTCCCAAGAAGAATTATTTTCTTCAAATATCAACCCTCTGTTATGTCCCACCCCTTTTTTGATTCCTGACCCTTCTCAAGGTTCACTAATAATCACTACTGTACCTTGCATGTAAACAATTAAAAACTTAATAAAGATCTTGGAATGAATGGAAAAACTAAATTGCTGTGTATCTGGAGTTACCGAGTAACACAAGGAGACATCCCATTGGATGTTGATCCATGAAGATATGTTAAACCCTTCTAAAGATTGTTTCTACCAGTTAAGGTTACTGTAGCTACATGTTGCCTTAAATACACATGCATATTTTGCCTTAATACCAAGAAGTAAGAAGACTTACCACAATTGTACTTTGCTGTAGAATCTATTGAGATAGCATGCTGTTTGTAATCTTTATGATACATTTTGAAACGATATGCAGAAGTTCCTCCAGTATTAGAACTTTCTATAATAATGTTTCCAGTTGCAGTATAAATATTTGGTCCAGCACAATCACCTGAACAACCAGTAGTAGTAGGTGTCATTGTCACTGCAGCTTCTACTAGTACTTCAGTACCAGTATCCTGTTAATAAATAGCGGATATTAGTCAATTTTAAGGCAAGATTTATTTTTATTTTACTGAGTGAGCTAAGAAAACATATTTTTACGAGATATAAATTCACTACATGAATTAAAAATCAATCTTACACCAAAGATGGCAAATATTCTGTTTTTTTTCATTCTTAGATCTGTGTTTCGTTACAGGTATTTTACACACATATACAGTGTCATCCATAATTACCTTTACAATTTGAAAATGTATGATTTGTATTTTAATTTTTACCAATAATTGAAAGATTAAAAACATAAATTTCTTTACCAATGCATTAATCCATCTAAAATAAAATTCATTGTGATAATGAGAAGCAGCTTCTATAAATGTGTAAAGGTAATTTTTGATGACACTGAAATGTAATGTCATGATTGACATTATTGTCAAATTTTTATTGAATGGTGTAACTCCTGGGTGGGATTCCAACCAGTACCACCTTTGGAAAAAAAGATTTGAAATAAAGGTACACAACTAACCTTGAAACAAGGTTTCAGTACTATAAAACATTCTGCGTCAAGAACAAACTACTATTACAATGGAGTCACACTGCAAAGCTGAAACCTATAATCTGTTACCATTCATAATCCTTAGCTTATTGGAAAGTCATATATAAATACAGACATAATTAATACTTACACTGACACAATACACATCCATTTTCCCAGCATCTGGTGGATAGAAACAACCAGCTTCAACCGTTATAGATGTATTTGTTATCTCGTTTATATATGTGGTGAATGTACTCTCTGATGGTTGTACTGAAATTATTTAAAGAGGATATAATTAGTTGAATAATGACTCTTCAAAGTGACATGAAAACATCAAAATAAATTGAAAATCATAATTACAAAAATGTAAGGAGACATAACGCATATTATTCAGTGCTTAGCTTAGTACACTAGTATGTACATTAAGCATTATATCTATATTCCATAGATAAGGTGTCAAACGTAACTCAGACAAATAAATTTGACAAACTTTACTTGGAATACAAAAGACAATTATGCAATGGGTGCAGACAATAGCAGGTAAAATGAACACACGTTTAAACATAAATGCATGAGTCACCAACTAACCAATTATACTTTCTTAACAGTGAATGGTCTGAGATGATATACACTAGTGTTGGAATGAGACTACAGCTTCAAAATAGCATTTCATATTTTAGTTCAATACACTTTAAGTCCTGCAAATTTGAAAAACTAATTACATACACTATTATGAATTGTTTCTATGTATCAATCAACTAGTAGTCATTTACTCTGCATATATGCAACCAAAGCATTAGCACAATGGCAATGCGTGCCATCACACTTGGGTTGAGTGAAGCCATTTCAGGTTAATTTCTTACTAGAAATTAGCAATGACCCTGGTAGCATCTGAACCCAGGAGCTCTTGTATGTACTTAAGCACATATTGTAGGGAGGCTACCACTACATAGGAAAATACCAATATTGATAATAAGTTTTTGGCTATTGTTAATACGGGGTAAATACCTAAATGTAGTACCATTGTTTACCTTTATCACAACTGTTTTATCAACCAATAAATGAATGTTTCAAAATAGAAGCTGATTCTTCAATTACACATTCATTATCATTTTAACAAGTTAAATAAAAAGAGTATGAACATCGGCATAAACTTAACACTCCCTCACACACCACTACCCTAAAAACAAAATTTGTTTCCGTATTTTTTGATTTCAAATTCTATCTAAGAGATAAAAAGCTTGAAATTTGATTAATAACAGAATTAAATAAATCCTGCTTGGCCATTTTCAAGAGCCTTAATTTAAAATGACTTTTATACTAGTACCTTGTATGTTCACTGTGGTATTTTCCTTATATGTACCATCATCACATTGGTACGTTGTTCCATTGTCAGCATGCGTAATACCAATAATCAAATTGAACGTTTTAGCAGTTTCATCATAAGTAAAAATATCACCAGATGGCAATGCACCAAGAGCAGTACAACTACCGAATGCACATTGAGCAATGAGGGTCCCATCTAACTGCCATGACATTCCACCAACATAACCAGGAATAGCACACTCCAATGTAATTTTATGCCCACATAGAAAGGTATCTGTACCATTTAGGTTAGTAACGGTGACTTGGCATTCTACAAAGGATAAACGTCAGTAATTTTAAAATAGCATTTTTACAAAGACTACAGGGTAATGCACTACTTTCTTTATTCAGAGGTCCAATGGACAAATGAAAAACCAATTCAAGAAAAAAGCTTGAAAAAAACTGAGCATTTTAGTACATTATCACACAATACCTTTGTATATAACTCATTTGTTGTAAGACTACTATTTTTCAATATTTATTTGTACATGTATATACAAAGGAACGTGCAGAAATGACATCAAGTGAAATCAATACATTTAATGGCCACTTTGCTTCAACTGTGAAAAATAAAATGGATATAACAAGGATAGTTATCTAGTATGCCTTCTTTGTTCATAGGGGATACAGAAGAATCTGAAAAATTTTAAGTATGTAAGGGCCATCATTTAATTCAGTCAAAAGTTATGCAACTTGGTATTTGACTCAAGTTAGTCTTGTTGATATAACCTGACATCTACCACTCAATTAACTTACAATTCATTATCTGAAAGTATGATTCTTATTGGTTGATTGGTATTAAAAATACTAATCAACCAATAAGAATCATACTTTTAATATTACTGAATTTAATATTAGCTTCAATAACCCTGCCGCCAATATTTATCAAATTTCAGATACTAGAATATAGAGATGCGGGATAATACCTGTATATTGCAATACGTATCAAACACAATACATACCCCACACCGTCCCGTAATATATCACAATATTTATATCTTTATAAATTATAATCTAATAGACAAATAGTGCATACTCGAACATGTTTTGCATTATTTGTAGCAGAGTTTGACCGGAAACTATTTAATTTTCAATTTTTGTTTTCCTTTAATCTATTTTTAGCATAACGGTCTAGTATTAAGTATCCATAACTTCAGAATTTGTTAAGTGCATAAACTAGCAAGTTGTTAATTGGGTAATCATGTAATCAGCCTGACAAAGCATGTTGCAAGACATCTGATCAAAAAAGACTCCCCCAGTGGTGTGTGACCCCTTATCTCACTGTTTCAGAAGACAAATTAGGGGCAAATTACAGGGATTAATCTGTGATGACCATCTATATTCACATGTATTTAAGAGCTTTGCTTTCTATTAGGACAATAAATGAAAATCGTGGCACTCATAGTCTCCACTACTGCCAGCTATTAGAATCTATGAAATTCTGCAATATATGACTGAATAAGAAATGTCATTTCCTACATCTTTTGTTCTAAATGTATTATAAACAAATCGCTACAACTCATTCTAAACCCCAATAAAACTAAGTTATAAAATATAAACTATAAAATGCCCCTGCTCTAATATTCGCCCCCACCTCTTTTTTAGAAAAAGAACTGTTATGCAAAACTTAAATTTAACTCAATTACTTATCCAAAGTTAAAAAACAACAGGGTTTAAATTGCAACACATTGGACGCACAAAAAAATCTTCCCAACAGGGACGTTTAAAAGATCGAATTTTAAAAGGAGCATTATTAGATTAAATACGGTGTGGTAATTGTACTCGGTAACACACTACCCTTGTGTAAAAACAATCAGTTTGAGATGCTGTATTCCTGAAATATTAGTATGTCGGTATGTCAGTATAACATCTTTGATCACTGTCGCAGCGCTCGCTTACAGTTTAAGCTAGTCATCAAAGCAACACAGATAGCACAAATTAGAAGTAGCACAAAGATCAGAGAAAACCGACATACCTTGAAACAATCTCCTCAACTACTCAGAACATTAAAATAACATTAAGTTACAGTTAACACCAAACTTGTTTAGTATTTACTAAAATTGTGCTCACAGTTATTACGTTTAGTATTGTAAATAAATCTAAAGAAAATTTATAACACGCTTTTAATTAAATACAATGTCAACTTAAATCCAGCTGTGTATTTCTTGTGTGTTTTGTTCTCCGACATTTTGCTACACAGTAACAGACTTCACACACGTCAAGAATCTACTGTCAATCTACGAGGTATATGACATCACACCGTAATGACATCAGTCAGATATATTCAGATAATCACATACGCACTACCGTTTTACTCAGTTATGAAGCTCTATCGTACTTATAACCATTGTTTATATTTGTTTATATGCATGAAATTGTTTTGGACTCAAATTAATATGTAATCATTAAGCAAAAACTGACTGAAAATATCATAATAGAAGAAAGAAAATTTGCCGATCTTTTTACCCCTACTAAAAGCTCCCTCTTCAGAAAATGTAACACCCCGGGGGCGTTTATTAGGAACAATGCAATAGGTGTCAAGTTTCTTTTAAAACTTGCACACTTCCCAGTACGCACCATGCATACAGTGTACTACAGAGGATGGTGTATCTATTATTTGACAGTAGGCAAATCAGAGGAAGCTCTATGTGGCAATGAGTTAATGCTTTATATGTAATTCACAATTGGCAGACTTACACTATCAGTCTATCGGCACAGTGTCGCAAAGGAACATTCCATTTAAAGTAAGATTCGTAATAATATTTACTTTACTGGACAAAAGTAAAGTCTTAAATGGTTGCAATAGCTTAAAAAAAGCTTTCACAGTGTGTAAAGGTGTTGAATCTTCATATTGTCAGTAAAAAACAAGCATGGGTGATGAAAAAGCTAATCAAAGCACTGGAGTGCTGGAGGAACGATGTCCTGAACTGATTTAATAAATAAAGATTATAATTATGTAAAAAATCAAACTTGTGCAGCAATATTATCTACAAAATAATGTATGAAGTAACAATTTATAGAATTTAACAAGAGCAGTCCAAGGATAGAACTAGACTTTTCGAGAAATTTGCTAATTGCAAGGTTTATCTTACTTTATCAAACAAATAAAACAGTCAAAGAATAATAAACTAATTCATATAAATATAAAAGAGGCAGAACTGCTATAACATTAGTCCATAGTAACGTCCCTTCAAATTTAAGAAGACGTACCATAAATGAATTAGCACATCTATTTTCATTTTGATATCTTAATTGACTTAGAGTATGCACATGTTAACTAGACACTTTGTGATTATGTCATTGCAACCATTGTTTCATTTTGATAAAGAAGTCTAGGCTAAAACCGAACTCATGCCGTTTTACGGAAAAAACTCACGGCAAACCAAGGAAATTAATGATAGTGATCAAATGATTTGTCTTAGACCACTGTGAGAGAAGCTAGTGACTTTAAATAATATTTTCTCTGTTTTAATTCATGTTTATCGGAGTTCCACTTGCACATTTATGTGTTACGTTCGGGAAAGAAACGGGTTTTTGGTAGATCAGATAGGGTACGATTAAACGTTTTTTTCCTGTTTAACGTCAGATAACTTTCTTCATTTGCTTTTCATTAATTAGCTTTTATATGCAATCGACAGATTAAGCATTTGTTTGATAAATAAGACCAAGTTTTTGAAAATCGACCAAGAAATAAAACACAATAGCCCGTTGAATAAGATCGGTCATTTTTTTCTTGGTTTCTGAGTTGACCAGCAGCGATATTTTTAGAAATGAATTCAATGGGTCCGACAGGACTCACATGTTTTAAAACAATGGGTCCATGATGGAAACAATGGGTCCCTGCATATACAATCAAACATCCATTTTTATACCACTTTAAGCATAGGTATCAGAGGGCTACATGTCTTTATGAACTTGGACTTTTGATAACAGTTTTGATAACACCCCATGACCACAGTTATACATTGTATATCAAAATATGTTTCAAAGAAAAAAAAATCAATAAAAAAAACTCTTGAAGCTAAGAAAGCTGGATCATATATACTTTATGATTGATCATGCCTTATATAATTACACTGTATATTGATGTTTGGTGTAAGATGTTTGCAAAATATTGTTTGATGTTTCATACATAGGTATATGTTTCATGTTATTGTTTTCATATAAGGTCAAGGAAGACCTCTAATAAAAGTTTAAAATGTTTCAGTTTCAGTATTTAACATACATATAGAAATATTAATCGGGACGATTAAAAACGGAGGCGTGGGTAATGTGACAAAGTTGTTCCGCTATTCATAGAGTGGATATAAGCTTATTACGCAGTTTATTAAACGGACATATTTGTAGTATAATAGTTTATGTATACACCGGTTGGCTTTTGTATAAAAGGCGTGATTTCAGTTGTAATAATCACTCTTGCTCTGGTCGTCGTCGTCGAAGTAGCATCTAAAATTAAATGGTAAATATTAATTGGTAAATATAATACATTGTAATTGTCTCCTAACGTGCAGCGGTGCTCAGACTTGGAGATAAAATTACTTTGAGTTGATAAAGAGTTTTGGAAAGAATTGTTAGTCGAGTCTTTGTGCCAAGGTGTTGGTAGTTTTGGGACGGATTAATTTGCAGCGGTGCTCATACCTATTCGTCTCCAGCTCCAACCAAGTGTTCGGGACCCGGTTTGCAAGTCTCAGATTTCCATAGTTATAAGTATCAAGTTCGAAAGGTTCGAACATATTAGTAAAATAAGCAAGAGTCATAGAGTGTTTGAGCTGATAGTATTGGTTGTACGGTGATTAAGTTTCATACCAATAATTGTTTCATACCGATTATTTTGTTTTAATTTATATTGTTCGATACCCGATCATTTCCAATCATTTTCTAATTGCTAATCAAAAGGGGAAGTAACCTGAGGAAAAACTATATATCTTTTGTATATATTTGCCTATTGTTGTCTTTCTGTAAAAAAATATCCGCTCGGTCAAATACCCAAATACGCTACACATTATTATAAATATCTTTTTTTTTAATTTCAGACAAAATTGCGACACAAAGAACAGCAAATTTAATTTCATAAACATGGGCTGCTGGAATGAAGATTGATTACTATGCATTGCTGAATAAAGATGCATTTAAGTCAACGTGATTGATACAAAAATAATTCATTCTTTCAAATTGAAAAATAAAAATGTAAACAATAGACCTTTGATTTATATTAACAAATACTTTTTGTATCGAGTTTTCTTGTGTAATTATAAGTGTATGTTGTGTTCTGTTCTGTTCAATTATATATTTTTTATTGTTTTCAACCAAAATAAATGGATTTATATGTGAAAAACAATAATTATGCATTTACATATTCCGTTTTATTACGTTTGATGTTTTATTTTTAGCAACTTAATTATAATAATAGCAATTATTATATATCTAAGAAAATCTAACCAATCAACATTCTGCATTTGTACCACGTGACCGTCCAATATATTCCCGTATTGGATCCAAAGATAACATATTATTTTCGTATTCGACAATTGAGGACATGTGCACTAAACGATGCTAATTCATAAATTATGTCCGCCATTTTTTCATTGGTTCGAAACTGTTTTTCTTTGTATTGAAGTATTCTAGGCATGAATGAGGAAATAAACCCTAATAATGGTCTGTACTAAATAAAATAATGTTATACACAATGTTTGTCACATAAATTACAAATCTTTTACTTACAATACGCTAACATTCAATTTCACAGCAAAACGTTTTTTATCCATTCTGTGACTTTGTGACGAATTATCCAGTCATTATGCAATTAATACAAAGGTTGACTTTTATTTCATTCAAGCCAAGCATTGCATTAAATATAGATAATGAATCTGGCTTTCAAACAACCTTTCTCATAAAAACAATCCACGTAATTTCCAGACTTCATTTTCGGAAAACCGTCCATGTCCATCGTGCCATAAAGTTCATCCCGTCAGCACATGTGCTTCCTATAATTAGTCTGTAAATTCCTATAGCCTGTGTGCAGTTTATCTTTATTAATAGATTCCATGGAACCTAGTACTTTCCAATCTTTTAAATCCACTATTACTTTTAGTTTAAAATTAAATGTCAAATAGTAAATCCTACGGCAAGGTCTTATTTTCCGATAGGTTAGGGAGCTCCGCCTACATGGTATGAGTAGGCTACAAACACATCATAACATGGATGTCATTATGACATCATGATAATATGAACCTCCACTTTATTAAATCAATAAGAAGCAAATGGTGACGAAAGCACAGTGAGGAGTTTGATAATACGTAGAACTACGTCACAGGTCTACATTCGCACTCGGGAAAATTCGCATTGACATGTATTCGCCGCTACATTCATAAATTGATACCCTTTTCTTCTAAAAAATGACTGGGCTTTTATAGAAAATTGTAGTTGTGATAGTGTTTTTGGGGGTGATGTTGATAAAACTGTGAATACTTTGTTGGGATGATATGGTGATGATGATTATTTCTAAGTAAAAGAAAGATATAAAATAAAAAGGTTATTATACAGTTTACTGTACAATACGGGATATATATGGACTCGTACACAGCTTGAAAAGTCATATTGAACTCGCCTATCGTAAACTGTATAATAACCTATAATTATATGATACAATAAGTGAATCTGAACCTGACAATAATTAAGAGAGACCTTTAATATAGTAATACCAAACTTCACCTATCATTTTTATTAAATGATAATTATCATAAGAATTGAAGATACTTGTAAAGTGTATAATATTTAAAATGCTGAACGTTACATACTTAACATTTGAACATTTATGAATGAAATTATTTTAGCGGGAAACTTGGACACGGCACGTGCAAGGTGACTTCATAGTATAAGTAATACAAAATCAATAGTACTTGAATTGAATCTAAATATATTGTTCAAGTATAACATTTAAAATGCTGAGCGATAGATATTTAACATTTGACCATTTACGAATAAATATTGGCAAAATCTCATCAAAAAATGAATACCTGTACAAATATCTTTGCATATATCATTTCCCACATACACTTTATAAAATGGGGACAAATCGTCTAAACTCTGATATTTTTAGGACGGATCGTCCAAGGACGAATATGACTGGGGATGGATTGTCTAGAGGGAGAATAGTTTTGGGGACGGATCATCTGTACCGAATATCCTTGCAAAATCTAGAGTGGGTGGACCAGTGCTCGGCGTAAATTTATCTTTGCCTAAAACATACTTAGCAAAGTTTAAACTTATCTTTTATTCTTGCAGTTTAAATTGAAGAAAGATCCCAGAAAGAAATTCCATTGTAAAGAAAATTGAAAATAAGTCGTCAAATTTTCCGAAAATGAGCTAAAAATAGACACTGAATTTTTGGACTATGGTTTCGATGACCGGTATCAATGCTCGGCGCACGCAACACGTGCGTACGAACTATTTTTCAAGAATCGATCATCATTTTCTGAAAATGCATGCAATTTTGAATAAATACGTAGAAAATTAAAAAAAATATATTCTAAATTAAGCTACGTTTTAATCTCATTTAAAATACGTGTTTACACAGTTGTAAACTCTTCAATATATGAATGAAAACATTGTATAATAATAAAAAAATATTGATATCAAGAGCAATACTTGATCACATTTATAATATATATGATTCTCCACTTCTTTGTAGTCTATGACTATGAAAATACAAAAAAAAATATGTAATTACATATATTCTTCTCTTCAGTATATCTGTAGGAAATGCATAAACAAACTGAAGTGCAGACAAGACTGATATCAACACATGTTTGTTCACCAGAAGGGAAGCATTAATAATTTTGAACATATCTATATATGGAATAATTTATTACATATAATAAAAAGTATGATATAATTATTGTGTTGTTGTAATTTTTCCCCTAACTGTGACTTATTTCACATCCATGATAGAGGGTAATAATGAGTGGTATCGGTGGTCATTAAATAAAATGACCATTTTAAAGTCAAATGCTGATATAATATGATATAATTATAAATTGAATAGTATTATGTAAGTTAGGATGATATTCACGACAAAAAAATAGAATAAAAAAATGAAATCGTTGTTCTAATCCAAGAACGACTACTCTTGTATGAATTACGGTAACGTGAACATAGCCAAATGTTAATATTGGCTGTTGTTGACAGTGGTGAGTTAAATGCGTCTTTCACGAACTTTTCAGCCAAAATATCACAAGAAACTATACATTTATTAGAAGAATGTTTTTGTTGAATAATTAAACCATTTTTATTCGATTATCTTAAGTGTACTTGAAGAAAAGTAAGTTTAAACGACTATGAAAAGAGTTTCAACAAGAGTTGTCCTCCATAACAACTGCAACCGGTGACGTCACGTGATCAAACCGGAAGTTGACAATATCACAGAAATTTAAGTCAGATGACAACAAATTGAATTCAGCAGGTTTTATTTAGGTCAGACGTCGATATTTTTTATAATACCGCGAAAAATACGCGATACGCCGAGCACTGGTATACGCCGAGCACTGGTCCACCCACTCTAGAGAATTAGCATTCCCAGGAACAAAGAGCATGTTGATTGCACACTCCATTGGCGTAGCTTCCTATAGGCACACACCTACACATTTTTTTGAAAATGGAAAAAAGGCTAAAATGCCAAAAAATACAATAAAAATCACTAAACTTCAAGACTGACTTAATCTGCGATTTCTTTTTACATATAACAGGTAAAAATGCTCACAAATGACATGATTGAAATACTCTAGAATGCAGCTACTGAGATGAAGAACTTTAAAAAATTCCGGGGAGCAAGCCCACAGACCCCCTACCATATACGTTGCTACGGCGTTAAACCCCCAAAAAATACTGGTGTGAATGATTTTGAGGGCGAATGTGGATACTGGTCTACATTGACTAAAATTTGTAATTTTTAAAATGAGTTCTACATACAATTTCTGTAATATTGAATTTGAAACGATCTCAAGCAAAACTTACCTGCAGTGTTTAAAACCATAAAATATACATGAAAACATAAAATTAACTTTAAAAATCCAATCATATTCAATTTCAATAAATATTTTGATCAAAACAAATTAACTGGGTGTCACCCTTTCTCCAGTTACATCCCCTTTCAAGCGATATAATGTAAGGGAAGTAACAATTTACTTCTTGGAAAAACTGGGGTATTCCCCAAAATGTTTACACATAGTTCGTTGTGACAATATGCGGGTTTTGTTTTGTTGCCGTACGCAAATAAACGAAATCTTAACAGTACAATAGCATGCACTATCTGGGTTAAATTTCACTACTGAGTAAATTCCGGGATCGTATTATTAGATAGATAGATAAATACTTCATTCATTAGATTTGTGCATAAGCACATCATCATTATACATTTTGCATAACATTATTTACAAATCATTGCATATAATTCATACAATAAACATAACTACAAAACGCATATTCTAACACACATACACACATACCCCCCCCCCCCACACACACACACACTGATACATTGTATTTTGATGGTTGACAGACATTCGGGGCGACCTAACCTTCCTGTGTCGATTAGCCGTCTACATCTTGTAACAGGAGCCTTACTCTTGGCTCTATCAACCCAGGTTCGAATCTACTTACTTCAATATCTGTGGTTCTCTGTAGATATAAAGTTATATTTATTGAAGAAACAAAGCCAATCTAATTGAAATTATACTTTTAATTATATTATTAAGTTCTTTCAACAAAACATGATTTAAACAACAGTTTTATGTACAAAATATTTACATATTTTCCTTAAAAGTCAGCTTAAATCATAATAAAAAGAAAGAGCAATTGGCCGAGGTAAAGCTTACCTACTTGTCCAGAGACACTGGCAAAGTTTCAGTCTTTTCGCCCTGTTTTTATAGTGTTCGGCTACACAGAGTCAGTGCAACTAGCAAATATTCCTGGGCGGATCTAACCGCAGACTAAGGGGTGATTGCCACTGACAATATAAAATGCACAACCACAACTAAAGCTTTTAACCATGTACAGTAATAGGTTTACAAAACTACAATTAAACCATATATACTGACTGATTTTAACCTATTGAATGACAAAAGTTACAATCCTAAGCAGACAATTTGTAAAATGAAACATAGAACAGCTACGGTACTGTTCATATAAATTTCACTACACTAATCAATGTGTATTCAATGAGTTCATGAAGTAAAACTTGATGTATCTTGTGAAAACACAAGGAAACTCCAACTCTATTACCATATAAGGAAATAAGGTGGTATGTACAATTAGAAAAGACACTAAAATAAACATAGATTTTAAGGTATTATGTCAATTATAATTCATTCCTGCTACAATCTATACATCTATACGAAACTACTGTCAACAATTGACCATTATGTTTCGGCGTAAGTGGCAAAAACTAAGAAAAAGAAGAGTGAAAAATAGAAAAGAGAGATGTAGATAGTTAAAAGATAGAGAATGGTAAAAGGCTTTGGATGACTGCTTCCCGTGCCTCTGGCCAGGCCTCTCCGGCTACCAATGCGGTCCCTGGGAATTCACCCAACCGGCACAGCCCCAACCTTCATTGGTTGTACCGGCAGTCAATCCGGGCATTAATATGTAAGAGAGGATAGCCCCTGTCTGAAAGATGCCAGATCAGGGGCCTCAGCAATAGATGCTGGTAGGTTATTCCAGACTATGGTTGTGCGAGGAAAAAAGCTGTACTTGTAGGAGTCTGTGTGAGCCATGACTTGTCTGTATGCTCTAGTATGCTTCTTCCTGGTTCTTCCAATAGCCGGAGTTAAGTAATCTTCTACTGTGATGTCCACTAAGTTGTTGCTGATCTTATACAACATGGTCAGTTGTTGTTTTGTCCG
This sequence comes from Mactra quadrangularis, assembly GCA_025267735.1. Lineage (NCBI taxonomy): Eukaryota > Metazoa > Mollusca > Bivalvia > Venerida > Mactridae > Mactra > Mactra quadrangularis. Next base: position 44,694,574 of record CM046299.1, on the reverse strand, counting down.
TCTAGATTCAAGGCTTTCCCATCCCAGGGTGTAAAGCATGTCAGTGTCTGAGCTTAATTGTGTTTCTGTAACGATTTGTTACCTATCTGGCAGCACGTCTCTGGACCATTTCTAGTTTGGCTGTAGCAGATGATGCGTGTGGGTTCCAGACTCGAGCATCGTATTTTAGATGGGGTCTGACAAGGACTCTGTATGCTGAAGTCTTGGTCTCCTGATTACTGATGCGGTGATTTCTCTGGAGGAATCCAAGTTGCCTTTTTTGAACGATGTTTAACATCGTTCCAATGGTAACAAGGAAGTATAAGATTACTCTTTTCACGCTTCAACAATTTTCAACATAGACAAAGAGGCGTAGTTCAAGCGTGAAACTCATTAACATCTCATTTAAATGTAATACAACGCTGGCTTGAGTTGTCGTTCTTGAAACTCTTCAGGAAAAGGGAGGTAATTCTCAGGACATACAAATTTTGCAATGGAGACGGGACAACTCAACCCGTAGACAACTCAACCCGTGACAACTGCAATGATAACTTGTTGATGTTTTTGACAATGCCTGTTATATGCGTTGCATAATTACATCATTCGGTAGTAATACACAATAATAAATGATCGCATTATATTATGTTACTTATGTCAATACATTAAGGACGATTTTGGTAGTTTTTTTGTGCGCACCGTTCTGTGCATATCTAAAACACGACGTCAACGTTTAAAATTAATATATTTCTATAAAGGGAGGTTATTTCAGGAATTTTCAATTAAAATCCGCAAAAAAACATTAGTCCGATAACTAAACATTTCCTATAAACAAGGGAATTCACTTTATTTTCTTCCAAAGTATATTAGTTCCCTTAGATTGACGTACGCCATACGGCCTCACGAAATACCACACACCACACACACCACACACACACACCACATGCACACCACACACACCACTTTGTATAACATTATATACTAGGCGTCAATGAAAACTTACCACTTACATGAACCTGATTTTTAAAAAAATGAAAACACTTACAAATATGAAAATTTTACATGATTTTAAATATATATTAGAAAATGGGATTTGTTTTTGCAGGTACGGAATCTAAGCATAAACGGATTAATTCCGCGAACCATGAAAGTTACGGATCTCAGTTGCGGGTATGTCCTCCCTCTGCATTATGTTCAGCTTGACATTTACGTCTCATACTCCGTATCAGACGCAGGGTTCTGTACTTTGGTATTGCATCCCACTCCTCAGTAAGTGCCTTGTATACGTTGCTTCAGATCATAGACGTGACGTCTGATGTCATAAACTCGTCGGTCAAGTACGTCCCAAAATGCTTTATAGGGTTTAAGTCGGGACCGAATGCTGGTCAAGGCGATATGTGGACATTATTGTCCTGCAGGAAATCTTTTGTAACGCGATCCGAGTTGGGCCGTGCACTGCTATGCTTGAGAAGGTTGACGTTAGCCTCAGTCTGAATAAAAGAAAGAACTACTGCCCTAAGCACATTATCAATGTAACGATGAGCAGTAAGTGTTCCATGCAATACAATAGGTGGGATTTTGTGCCTCCAAGACAAAGCCTTCCAAAACCATGACACTATACCACCACCCAAGCGTGCAGCAGGAGAATTTGACGATCGGTACGTTCTGACGTCACCTTTTCACGACCTAGGCATGACTTACCTTTCACTAAGCCTCTCTGTTTATGTCTCCTTCCCAGACTCATGATTATCTGATGGGAGCAGCCCATGTTACGAACAATCTCATGAAATGAAAGCCCGGCGTCAGCAATGCCAAGAACTTCTTGACGTTGAGTGTTTCCTAAACGTGGCATTTGAATAGCAATAATTGAAATTACGACGGGGTTTCCTTAATCTGTCGACTAACTTTCGTTAGAGACAAATGATTTACACAAACTACTGGACACATGTCGTTCTTACAAAAAAATCTTATTTTGAACGTGCAGTCCGAGACTCGAACATCGTAAATCGGTTTTAGATTCTTTTGGCAGCAATGACTACATGTGTATGCCATACGTAAGTCTATGTAAAGTTTTTACTGCACTTTAATTCTATTATCATAAAGCGTGGGTTGGTAGGGTGGTAAGTTTTCATTAACGCCGAGTATATGAGGCTTATTTTCGATTGTTTATCTGTTTGTAATTGTACATTAATCAGGGACTACGAGTTGGAATTTGATAACTCACTCATTCTAAAATATGAATGCTGGTTGTTATTATTTGGTAGGAATTAACATTCACGTATATCGTTTTATTTTATGACTGTAATTGTATAATGACCTAAAACTGCCGTCAGAAATGAATAAACTTGTAAAGGTCGAGGACGACGGACAGAACGCAAACAAAGTTTTTCTTTTCAAATTTCATTCTTCATACTCCATGTTTTATTCATTGAAGAATACTAGAAAAAGTATGAACAAAATTAAAGTGTTATACATTAAGTTTGCAAATACTTGGTCCAGAATTTTATGCAAAGCAATTGCGCTGACAATGTTTAGATTGAATTGCAGGGGCTGATCCAGATTTTCAAGCGAGATGCAGAGACGAATTAACTATCGATATACTATCGCTTGAATACTATGTCAATGCATTTTGTCAGTTCAGGAATTTCAGTTATCTACTGGTATTGCCGTTGCATTGAACATGGCATCATGAACTAATAAAAAATGAGAGCATGTAATCTACATACATAGTAAGATATCCTTTTCTCCCGAGAAAGAAAGTACAATTTAGAGTGTTAATTACTTGTGATCCCTACAAATAATGTTTTACACCCCTCCCCTTGTAAAGACTGTAGATCCATAGTTCTATATTTCATTGATTGGTCTTTTAACAATTTTAAGCCAAGTAATGTTTTTATTTTTTCAGATAGTTAGCCAAAAAAACAACGCATATTAGCAGCCTGTTGACTGTAGCGATTATTTTGGTGTTCGTATTCAAACAAATTACTGGAGTGATACAGGGTTAAAGTATTTATAAAACTCCACATTGGAACAAAAAGAGAATATAATCTGGGTGTTTTAGGTCAATTTCATTGCCCGCCCAACAAACTTTAGACATGAACTTAGAAAAGCTAAGCCATTCTATATAAGCACTGGTCTCACCCCCATCTAAGTAGGTTTGAAAAAGTAGGTCAACTCAAGTGCCTGGGACTTAGTTTCTTTAGTTGGAAATGAAAAGTAGGTCAATCTTCTTTCATTTATACCCCTTAGCCCCCTAAAATAGGTCACCGAATAGAAATCTTGCCAGTTGTTGATTAACCTTTTTCTATACTGTGATACCTTTCAGTAACTGTGATATTAATATTTTTAACTTAGATTTTTACATATTTTTAGATAATTTTAATATAGTTATTTAAACTTTTGTATTCTTAAAGATAGATTTTATGAATGAGTAAGTACGGGATGAATAGCCACAAACAGCCCTTTCCAGGTCTTCATGAGAAGTATGTGTGCGGCCCTTGTAAGAGCCATTCATCCCTTATCTTTTCTTTTTCTCTAAAGTAACATATGTAAGTAAGGGGTGAATAGCATTAATACATCCCTTTTGGGACTTCTCGCGTGGAAAAGGATGCGTGCGGCCCTTATCAGGGCCATTCATCCCTTTTCTTTTTTCCAATAGTAAGATAGTTAAAATAAGTTAAGTAGATTTTGGGGGGGGGAAATGGGTCAATAGACGGACAAAACAAGTTTTGTAAAAGACCGACGATCTAAATAACCACACTCGTCGTCGTAAATTACTAAAATTATCAAACATTCATCAACAATAGTTATTTGCAGCTATCTGTTCTGCGACAAATATATATGAAAAACAAGTTAAAAATAAAATTAGCTAATCAGTGTTATTCGCAACTTTTAATAAAAATATATATTAAAAAAATAAAAAAAGGATAAAAATTTGGTTTAGAAAATCGATCATCATCTCTGATCAGACCAGGAATGATTTGAATAGCATTGAATGATTACCTAAATATATTGTATAAGATTTATAGTACAGTTAGAAATATTACATTAAAAAATATCTAAGATAATGAAAGAACGCCTGATATTTTGTATCAAATGCCAATATAGATCTACACGATGCGTACTGGACGGTAATAAATAGCATTTATACATAAGCACAGTTAAGTTTCGCGAACCAATTGAAGTTTTCGTGATGCAAATTATATAGAGTGAGCAACTTGACCTGAGACAGACTATTACATTACACGATTTCAAGAGTAACTACAAATACTAATACACATTAGTTTATTGAGATTTAGGCCACCGGCCTCTAACACAGAATGTAAATAAAAGCATAGTCAATTATGTGATATACATGTATATGTACATAATATAACATAAAGTATAGAAACTGTAATATTGACATCAATGATTCCATACAAGTTTGTACACAGTTCATAACTCATAATATATTTATAATATATTCTACGATATGCATGCCATCTATATAGACACATGGCAACATTAATTATAAGTCTATCATTATTTCGAGACAACAGTACATAAAGTTTGTTAATATTTGGATTTACCCAGAATTTTAAGGTATATTTTTTACTGGGTTAAACGCCGTGTCAACACAATTTAGGACATTTTATGGCGTCCAGCGCACCTACGTAACCTAGCTTTCCTTAACCCATGTCTATAACCAGTAATCACATACCCTTCAACAAAGCCGGAAAATTTTCCACATCATCTAACCAATGGAGGAAAATCGACAATTTGTCAAATTTTCATTGAAGGGTAAAACCCTCTCGGTAGGATTCGAACCCATACCCCTTTCGATACACGAGATTCCAAATCACGCCGCGCTACCAACTGTGCTATCGACCCGGGGTTTTAATGTATATATATATATATATATATATATTAAATCAGTACATGCATGATGCTTTGGCAGAAAATGGGGTCCATTTCTAACTCGTGTGAATAACATAATTTAAATTATTCGGTTTACTTGCTTAATGCCTGTATATCTACCTTTTTCTAGCTCTAGATCATGGACTTGTGATCTAACTTACCATAACAACGTCTATATTTTCTAACAAATGAATTATCACAATAATGTTAATGTTCATATGAACATTTGATATGACAGTACCAGAGACATAGAAAGTGTATCTAATTCCATGACAGTACAAACTTAATTTAGAATTATTTTCTAGCTCACTGTACCAGGTATTGAGGCAAACAGTCTTCAGCCTGTAAACAAACTGGTTTAGATATTAATTTTTCATTCTAAACATTTTGCGGTAATCGGTCCTACTAAATACCACTAAGACACTACTAAGCACTACTAAGACACCACAAACACCACTAAGACACTACTAAGCACTACTAAGACAGGATTTGAACACAATTTATAGAATCAGCAAAAAAAATACCACCATCGTTTGGTAAAATTTTAATTCACTTGCTATACATTGGCATAAAATATATCACATAGCACTGTCTAGAACTTTTGTAATGTTCAATTTTATATCCTCTCATAACAGTGTGACTTGTCACTATGGAAACTATAGTAGGCCTACTATACATATGATACTTCTTGTATGTACACTAATTTTAACTGATTTAATATATTCAACTAGTATTCAAATACTTTTAAATTTTCACAAGATAGAATATATGGACACAGTGCGTACCAGATGCCATGATGTTTTCACTGGAGTCGTCAATATAAGTAACAAGAAATGTCTTTAAAAAGACGAACTGCGTTGAATTAGGAAACAAGTATAATGACCTATAGTAACCACATTACATTTCCGTTTTTCCTTTGATATGCGCCAATTATAAATCATCGTGTTTTATTCTGTTTTGTTGAAATTAATCAAAATTCCCTTAATGTTTGATTATTATAATATATATATTTATTTATATATTTATGTCATTGCTTCCTCTTAGTCTATGCTTAATGTTTCAGCAGATATATTTTTCATAAATTTTCTGATATTTTGGGTTTATTGTTTGTACATGAAACTCATTTTTTCAGCATTTTTACCTAATACAAATTCTATTTTATTCACTTTGAAACTTTACTGTGCATGATAATTACAAATATATACAAATATCCGACAATAAATAAAGTTTGTATAAATAAAGTTTGTATTGTATTGTATTGTATTGTATTGTATTGTATTGTATTGTATTGTATTGTATTGTATTGTATTGTATTGTATTGCGACTGAGTGATGGATGGGCTGCGGGTTTCGGTTGTGCAAGCTTGAAGACAGGCGTGTGGGTGTCAGGAAATGTGGTGCATTATGTGCAAAACAATACTGGGCAAAACAGATTCTAAAAATATTTCATGATCAAGTTATGACATCATTATCTGCAAACGTGTCTTCCACGCTTTCTTAACGTCGAAGTAACAGCGCAATGAATATTACTCTGGTTGAACAAATCTTGACCCGCATATTAAATTTAAGATGTCTCGTTATAAACGAATAAACATTTTTTTGGCGTAAACACACTCCTCTCTCAGCGATTGACATATAACGGAGTATCGGGGTTACGATAAACAACCAGGAAGTCACTATCAAACTTGCCTGCTCCTGCGTCTATGAATAAATTATGCAAATGAGGCGCAGCACCGAGAACTTGTAATCGAGCGTGCCTGTTTATCAAAAACGAAAGTAGCGTATACAAGTAAATTTAAACTTGCTAAATACATTTGAAATCTTTGATTTACGTTTATTGTGCACGATAATTTGGTTATGTAGTAAATAAGTGACAAGTTAAGCGAAACGGATGAAAAAATGAGCTTCAATTAGTTTATTTATGGTCGTTTAAAACTCGCGCGTGCTGCTGGAATGGCGGCAGTTCAGTCACTACGTAGTTGAAGATATCACCTTTTTTATCTAAGATCGAAATTTATTTGAACACGCAGACAATTTTTTTCGTACACATAAATGAATGCAGTTTACGATTATATCATTATTATATGGTGTCCATCCTTTGTTGAAAGTGTCTTGGAGGTTAAACTCGTCTGTTTACATTTTAAAACAGAGCGGGAAGGCTAAAACCAGCGTATACGGTACTGTGTACGTGTACGGATCCTTGATATGTGCCACGTCTGGCATATTATTACATTAAAATTAATGTTTGTGCAGAGTCGTATGAAGCTTTGAGAAAATGGGGAGCGCTTCCAAAGCATGATTAATACATCAGGGGGTTTTCGGTTTTGAGATATTAAATCCGTGTTTTGTCTAAATTCGGGGGTTTTCGGTTAATGATTTACAGACATTACCGCCTAAATATTGATTAAATCTTAATGTATTTCAGGTATGAAGAATGCCAATATCACCTTGAAATAAATATTGATAAGAAATACAATTTAGACCATGAAACTAATTTAATTTTAAGAAATTTAAATACAGAGAACAGTAAACTGTATGTGTAATCGGTATCACCTTGGTCGATACCTTATTGTTTTGCAATGTTCTGTAACAATTAAAACACAATTTTTATATTCATTGCATATATGTATGATACCATAAATATGTACTATTTACACTTTTATTAAATAAAATTATGCTTTGTTCAGTTCTGTTCTGTTGTTCCTGGTGAGTTAAAGAGAAAGACGTGAGGGCCTCATCGTTGGTTTGGTCTAGATGCAGGTCGATCTCTTGATATTTCATAATATTCATTCCATGAATAAAAAATACATCCACCTGTAACTGAACGCTCATTGATATGATTACTACATCAAGTAAGGTTTTTTATTTAAGTTACATGTGTAAGATACAATACATACAAGTATCAAGTAAGGTTTTTTATTTAAGTTACATGTGTAAGATACAATACATACAAGTATCAAGTAAGGTTTTTTATTTAAGTTACATGTGTAAGATACAATACATACAAGTATCAAGTAAGGTTTTTTATTTAAGTTACATGTGTAAGATACAATACATACAAGTATATAAAACAGAAATAAGAAATCATAATACATGTACAGTGGCCCTATTGACCTATTAGTCGCTATGTTTAACTACATAAGTGACACCAAAGACAAATACTAGTACATATATGTACTGATGATACAATGTTTTTTAAGTCCGAAGATGATATTTTATGGTTAAAACTAACTGCTGATAGACTGCAGATAGACAAAGATTTATATATTGGATTATGTTATGTAATACCTGACGACAGTAGTCGTCAGTCTTTAAACACCAGTAACATATTTGATAGATTAATCGATTCTATTGTACATATTGATAGTAAATCAGATGATTATTATTGTTTATTATTTGGCGATTTTAATGCCCGTACATCCACCCTACCAGACTATGTTGAATTTGACTGCCATAATTATGATATATTGCCGGATGATTATACCCCTGATATGATTTTACCTAGATTTTCTCAAGATGATGGGCATGTAAACAGTAACGGTAGATTGCTGTTAGACTTGTGTAAGCAGACTGGTCTTAGAATTAGTAATGGCAGGAATGGTAATGACTCTAAGCTAGGTAAATATACATGCGTTACCAGCAGGGGAAGTAGTGTTGTTGACTACTTATTATGTAAATATGACACGTTTCAAAATATTTCAGAATTTAGTATATGTGATCCTAATATTGTATCTGATCATTGTTTAATGAATGTTTTATTTTTATTTGATAATGTATCTCAAAACCCAGAATATGTTGAACAGTCCACGGCTGAATATGATAGCATACCTTTTAAATATGTTTGGAATCCTGACGAAAAGGCCAAATACATACAAAATCTAGGTAATGATGTAAGTTCACTTTTATTACACGATCTCAATGAGAATATACATAGTAGTGTAAACCAGTCCGATATTAATAATTGTATTCACGAGTTTGAGGGATTTTTTAATACTGTGTCCTCCCCATTCATAAAAACACTACGCTCGCAAACAACGTACGATAAATCGCACGGCGAATCATCTCAGCCATGGTTCACTGATCTATGTTTTGAGAAAAGAAGAATTTTTTATCATTGTTTAAATAAATATAGAGATTGTAAAAATGACTTCAATCGAAAACAAATGGTTAAATTTCGGTCTGAATATAAATCTGTTTTAAGACGGTCTAGGTTTGAATATGATAAAATTAGAACCGATCAATTATTATGTAACAAGCAAAAAAACGCGCGCTTATATTGGAAAATGCTTAAAGAAACATGTGGTATAAAACAATCAAATATTTCAATTGACTCTTTTCAAAATTATTTTAAATCTATTAATGATCCCGCGGATCGATGGTTTTCACCGGATGAAGACGTCCTTCACTTTGTCGAAAATTATGAACGTAAAGAATATAAAGTTATGTTCGATGAGCTTAATACACTAATATCACGTGATGAGATAATCTCTGCTATCAACCAATTGAAAAATAATAGATCTAGTGGACCTGATTTATTACTGAATGAGTTTTTTATTGTTGGAAAAAATGTTTTAGTACCTATACTGTATACACTCTTTAATAAGATTTTTAAAATGGGTTATTTTCCTGACAGATGGTCTGAGGGTTACGTAATTCCTTTACATAAGAAATCTAGTGTTAATAACGTGGAAAATTTTCGTGGGATTACGTTATTATCGTGTTTAGGTAAACTTTTTACTCGCATAATCAATAATAGGCTTATTACATGGGCTGAAAAATATAATGTATACGTAGAAGCACAAGCTGGCTTTAGGCCAAATATGAGCACCGTTGATAACGTCTTTGTGCTGAATGGTTTAATTTCTCACGTTCTTAATCAGGGTAAAAAACTTTATACTGTATTTGTTGATTTTACAAAAGCTTTCGACTATGTTGTAAGGGATAATCTATGGTACAAATTAATAAAATTAGGATTAAGAGGGGAAATATTCAATATAATTAAGTCAATTTATGATTCTGTAAAATCTCGTGTAAAATATGATAATAAGTTGAGTGATGAATTTTCATGTTTACTAGGTGTTAGACAAGGAGAATGTTTATCTCCCTTTTTGTTTACTATGTATATAAGTGACTTAGAAGATGTTTTTGTTAGTAAAGGTTTAGACGGCATTGACGTCAATTATTTTAAATTATTTATGTTGTTATATGCAGATGATATCGTGCTATTTGCTAATACCCCATCAGAGTTACAAAAAAGCCTCAATTTATTAAATGACTATTGCAATACATGGAAATTACAGGTGAACGTAACAAAAACAAAAATAATGATTTTTAGAAAGGGTGGTTCTGTGCCTAATGATCTTAGATTTTACTATAATGGAGTACCTATTGAATCTGTTTCTAAATTTACTTATCTTGGTATAGTATTTACTCCAGGGGGGTCATTCCAGGTAGCACAAAGCACCATATCATCACAAGCTCAAAAAGCTATTTTTACTTTAAACAAATATTTGTACAAATTCACATACATCTCACCAAAGCATAAGTTAGAACTCTTTGATAAATTGATATCTCCAATACTAAATTATTGTTGTGAGGTATGTGGATTTACAAATAATTTATCTATAGAAAGGCTACATATGCAATACTGTAAAAGGGTTCTTGGTGTCAAGAAAACAACACAGAATGATTTTGTATACGGTGAACTCGGTAGATTCTCTTTTAAAACTACTTATTTGTTTAGAATTATTAAATACTGGACTTCATTACTTCACAAGAGCCAGAATAAGTATGTCTATATTATATACAAGTTACTTTATCACGATTTAAATATATACCCTAATAAGTCTAACTGGTGTTCCCTATTAAGAGATTTACTATTTTCGTTAGGTTTTTCGGATGCATGGTATAACCAAGGGGTGGGAAATGATATTTTGTTTTTAAACATGGTTAGGCAAAGATTAAATGATCAATTTATACAGAATTGGAATGCTAGACTTCATGCTTCAGATAGAGCATCATTTTATAGAAATATTAGTTCATTCAAATTCCAACCATATTTAGAATATTTTACAATTGAAAAATTTTGTCAATCATTAAGTCGTTTTAGAGTCTCTTCTCATAATTTAGCTATTGAATCAGGTAGATGGGTGAAACCCAATAAAATTCCATTACATAAAAGAAAATGTTTTAGTTGTGATATTTAAGAAGACGAATGTCATTTTGTTTTGGAATGTTCCATATATAAGAATTTAAGAAAACAATATATACCTAAATTTTACTGGTTAAGACCAAGCATGTATAAATTTGTTGATCTTATCAATTCAGATAACAAAAAAAAATATTAGAAATCTTGGCATTTTTATTAGTAAAGCTTTTGAGGAACGTGATAGGATTTTGTTTAAAAACTAGGATATTTTTCATCAAACGTTTGTTAAAATATTGTCATGGATGTATTACACTGTATTTTTGTTCTATGCAATTGTATCTAACTTTATATGTGTCATTGTGACCTTCTCCTATCCTATCTTTCTCTTTCTTTCTTTCATTCTTTCTTTTTGTCCTTATTATTATAGACATAGTTATATATATTCCTGTTAGTATTTGGTTACATCTCATTTGATTTGTGTAAACTATTTATGTTCATTATGCGCATAACATGCTATGTATTGTCCTCATGCATTTTATATGTATTGGAAATAAACTATACCTCTCTCATAAATATCTATTATAAGTAAGTCTCTGTCTCTTTGAGTATTGTTTTACATAATATATTGCACATTTATGCGGATGGTTTCAAAATTTTATTTTTATTTTATTACAATGATCTACAGTATACAATCAAAGGGACTGATATAGTGAATAATCACGTTAGACAATACAAATATGATACGATATCATGTCATGTTTTCACACCTACTGAAAGAGATTAATTATCGATATTGAATCACACGTGATACCAATTACATAATTAAGCTTGACAATTAACATTCCTTTATGGTAAACCTGTTTACTATGAAGCATACGATAAAGGCAGTAATATTACTATGAAACGTTAATTTTATATCAGAACAGGAAATGAATTCTTGTATAATAAATATCTTTATAACTTATTTCTCATACATATGTAAACTAATTAATCGTGGCTTCTTGACTTTCTCAATACCTTAAAACAGAAAATTGATCATAGTAATTATATGTGTGTTAAAATGAACAGCCGATATTATGTCTATACATGTATTTCAGGACCGAAAAACTCTAAAAAAATATATATTAAAACCGAAAAGCGTTAATATACATGTATAGCATAATAGCTTTTTTATATCCGAAAAGCTTCTTGTCGAATACTGTTAGTGATCGGAGAACCGAAAAACCCTCGTATTATTATACTAACGTATCAAGTTGTTAAAATATTAACGGTATGTAGTTTTTAAGAACAATAAAACACGTATTTTTCATTTTAAACACAATATATTGGCATAAGAAAGGAAGAAGTACTATATCAAAATATTCAAGCCTATATTTTTGAGGTAAGTCGTGCAGCCAACGGCATTCCGCGGTACATTTCATTTGATGAAAATAGATTTTTGAATGTACTGCACTTTTTAATTACAAAAACAACAACATTTTAGTGAATAATTAATAGTTTCAATCTGTTTGCTTCTATGGCCATTTCATTTTTTAATCAATGACTGTCAATAAAAATTCGATATACAGATAGCTTTTGATGACTAGGCTCGACTTCCCTATATAGTTTAAGCTAAACTCACCTGATGGAAAGGCTAGAAGAATGAAACTGGCAGGACGGCATATTAGCTTATATTTAGTGCAAATTAATGCAAATTACCGTTATTTTCGTAACCCTGATGTTACGGCTGAACCTCGTTACTTCTCAGGATGCTTAAACGCTTTTAATTAATAAACGCTACCTGCGTACATGCAGATTAAATATAAATAGGTATTTAACTCTTTATTCTGTTCACAAAGTCGGATAAATACATTTAAATTTAATTTGATAACCATTAAAATACACAGTACATTCATTAACACACACGAGTTTAAACTTCGCTTTTAAAACAACTCGATTAATCTAAGCGAGTGGGCGGAGCTTCGATCTGCGCATGCGTAGCACGTACGATTTGTTTACATTCGACTGTCGCATACGTGTAGAGTGCAAGTTTGATAGTGGAAGTTCTTGTACGTTTGTTTGCGGAAAATAATGCCTTTTTACCTATTGAGAAACATTTTGCCGCTCGCTACCCAACTGATCGGGAGGAAAGACGGAATATAAGGTAGACTATTTCATTATCATATTGTGGAAGCTGTTCATGTAATGATGATTTCTGACTAATTAATTAGGCAGTGGCTAGAGTTGCCGTAACTCTAGACCCAGGTTCTAGAGTTAAGGAAGTTCCGTAACTGTAGACAACTCTAATAGGGTTGGCTAGAGTTACGGAAGTCAAATAACATGCGTATGTTTCAACTTTTTAACATCGAAAAACTTGTTTGTATTCAATATTACTAGAAATAAACAAATATTTACCGACGTGACTTATTTAATTGTTATAACAGTGTACCTTCCCTTACCGGACTGGCCGCCCGTCCGATAATTTACCGAACTATACCGGACTGGCCTAACCATTTCCTTGTTTTGTTAAAGATACACCATAAAATTATATGTTTTCACTTTTTATCATTTCATAAGGCCATATCTTGATAATCGATTGGTTTTTATAGGTGAAAATAGCGTTTTAAACCGACTTAGAGCCAAAGAAATGAATATGTAAGATTACTCTCCCTTTTTACTATCGGACTGTCCTTAATTCATACTTATAAAATTGTACACCCACAGATTTGGCGATACTTTCATAATGGAATAGCTACATAAATAGTTAAGAATGAATAATTAAATGTTTAAAAACATTTTATGCGATACAAGAAGGAAAAATAATGTTATTTGCTACCGGACTGGCATTCCTAAATTTTGTAAGATTACTCTCCCTTTTCACTACCGGACTGGCCTTAATTTATACTTATAAAATCGTAATACTACTGGACTGGGGATATTTTCATGATGGAATAGTTATATAAATAGTTAAGAATAAATAATTAAATGTTTTAAAAACATTTTATGCAATATAAGAAGAAATAAATAATGTTATTTGCTACCAGACTGGCATTCCTAAATTTAGTAAGATTACTCTCCCTTTTCACTACTGGACTGGCCTTAATTTATACTTATAAATCGTAATACTACCGGACTGGCAATATTTTCATGATGGAATAGCTACAAAAATAGTTTAGAATGACTAATTAAATGTTTTAAAAACAGTTAATGCAATATAAGAAGAAATAAATAAAGGTATCTGCTTCCGGATTGGCATTTCTAAATTTTGTAAGATTTCTCTCCCTTTCCTCTACCGGACTGGCCATAATATGGAAATATATAATCTTGTCACTACCGGACTGGCGAGATTTTCATCATGGAATTGTTAGGTAAGTCGTCCAGAATAAATAATGATGTCTTATTATTTTTTTATCGTATATATTGGATTTGTTTAAAAATTACGTTTGAATTAGTATTTGCTTGAGTGTTTTTCTTTTATTTAAATGAACTATACTTTTATATATACTATTCCAGAAAAAAGGCTTCAAAATGGTATCAGAATGGCATTTCTATTCTTATCACTGCCGAACTAATACTAATTTCAATTTTTATTTTAAGCAAATATAATACATTTAATAAAACTAAATAATATAGCAATTACCCAGGATTCTGACCGGAACCGCTAATGGGGTATATTAATAATCTATTGCTCAAGGAAATAAATCAATAGAAATTATTTTTAAGAAATCCTTGAATAATGAAAATTTTGCATCTTAGTTTTTATGTTCGTGTAACTTTTCTGTTCTGTACTAAATATTTCATTTAAATAAATTAAAATTCAATCAAATACAATCAAATACAATCAAATACAATACAATACAATACAATACAATACAATACAATACAATACAATACAATACAATACAATACAATACAATACAATACAATACAATACAATACAATACAATACAATACAATACAAATGAAACATAGAAGATCAAAAAAATATTTGTATCATTTTGTTTGCTCCATTAATTACATTAGCACATCATCAAAAATATGCGAATTACAAAGGTTTACATTAATCGCCGCGATAATAATGACACGTGTGAAACACGCGATTACATTTGTAAAGGCGATAATACAACCAGTTAGACTGAAAATTAATTACATCAGATAAAAAAGATAAAGGGATTAACACTATAATGTAAATATTGCCTACGGGCGTACGTATATTATATTGTAACAGGAATTTGACTTCTGTACAGAATTGATTAAAAATTGACAAACATTCTTATGATAAAAGATGAAATAGCAGATAACGTGCAAATTTTCTTGAATATCAAAAATGCAGTTTCGCACATTAATTAAATGAAAATTAAATTTGATTTAATTCATAATTTTGTATTTTGTACCCCATACTGTAATTGTTTACGTGGGTGAATTAAATAACTGTTCTGCGGCCACTTTCACGAAACAACTTTAGTTCATTTTTAAACTTAAGTTGTTGCTTAAGTCTAGTTTTTATCTTAATTATCAATGTTTCACAAAAACACTTCAGTCGATTTTGAAACATAAACTTAAGAAAAACTTAAGTCACCTAGGGAGGTGACTTAAGTCTAAAATAAGTGACTTAAGTCAGAAATTTCAATATGGCTGCGCCCAATGTTTTAATTCGAAGATGTCATTTGAGTAAGCCGCGAATAATTAGAATATATTTAACCCATTAGAAGTGTTTGACGATCAATACTTAATAAATATGTACAGGTTATCCAGACCAGCACGTTACTGCAAGATCACTTAGTGTGACCTACAAGCATGAAATAATAAAAAAGTGAAAACTTGTAATTTTATGGTGTATCTTTATCAAAACAAGGAAATGTTTAGGCCAGTCCGGTATAGTCCGTAAATTACCGGACTGGCGGCCAGTCCGGTAAGGGAAGTTACCGGTTATAACACCTGCCATTTTGGATATGACTAATAAACTTACCGGATGTTTTATATACGGCGATATGTTATTGTCGTGTCACATAATAAGTTTTCTTGAGCGATAAGTTATAGAGTGTGATTATAATTTGGACTGAATATGTGTATTTTGTATGGAATTTATAGGAAATATCCCCGCCTTGGGTATTTTCGTGGGTATAAGGACAATGTCGCTAACGTAACGGATAATTTTTAGAAAAGTAATAAAAAGCAATAAAGCAGGGATATTCCTAGGTCATATTTTCAGTGAGAGATTTTCTCCCATTTACAAGTAAATGATGAGATTTTTCCGATTTCAGTGGGAGAAATTCATGAGATTTAATGAGATTTTTTATTGTGTCATCAAAATTTAAAATTTCTCAAATCATATCTATAAAAATATTTTAACCCTTTAACCAATGATATTACCTGTTTGTGATTCTACATGATGTAATGTACCAATTTTACTAATCCGAAGTACAAATTTAATGTTGGTGTTTTTTTTTTCATTATTACTGAATAAAACATATGATACTGAGAGTTTCACTTGGTTTTTTTTGCGAATGAACACATATTTCATTTCAGTGACTTAGTGTATTTTCATAAGCAAATTTTTATTGTGAAATAATTTTATAGGTAAACATAATTAACAGTTATTGCTTGAATTTTTATCTGTTCCAGTGAAAAATATCAGTTCAATGATCAGGGATTAAGCTAGTCCAAACTTTTTGAAAAGATGTCACTTCTCTTTTCAGCTAATATATTAACATATTAAGACGAAATTAAAAGAATAATGTCGAAGTCAAGTTACAATAAGTAAATGGGTTGTATTCTATCTCTGAACTCAATAAATCACGTATCCGAAATTTTGCATAATCGAAAATATGTTAACTTTTTTAATGTTAAATGACCAAAACTAACTACTTAATGTAAATAATAATTAAGCTGATCTATTATTTCTTTCAAATATTTAAATTAATTTAATCACGCCTCATTAGTAAGGTGTATACGATTTAAGTGATCCAAGAAAAAATAAGAACATAAAAAAATGTGACAGTCATGTAGTCGTACATGTATTGACAAAAACCGCTAATTTACGTGATCTTATGTTAAAGATTTGACCAATAATTATCAATTTTTTAATAGATATAATTTTTATTGCAGTTCAGAGTCATTCAACTTTGCTTAAAAATTACATTTTTTTTTCAAAAAATATTACGATCGGACTCGGCAGGGGTCTAGCTACATAGATCTATGTTTATTTTATTATTAAATTATTTCTGAAACTTGTGAGTGAAAAACAAGAAATTATCTTTGAACATTTCATACACATGATATTCCATTAAATGCAAGTACAATCGTTGGGCAAAATTTTTGGATTAACCAACAAAACTTCATTTTAACGAAGACAAAAATTTCCAGAAAAGTTTCTTTAATAAACGTCAAAAAGAACAATAGTGTTACAGCTTATCTCTATAAAAGCTTAAATATGCATGATTTAATGTTATTTAATATGTAACAAAATCGCTTCAACCATTGCCATGTGTTGTCATATATTTTCGCGACTACGCTAAATTGCAATTTCATATCTAACTTCCCTCGTGATTGAAATGCTTATTTCACGGCGTCTCAACGCCGTGATATTGTGGTGGGTAGATTTTGATAGCAATGGGCAAAAGTCATGTGACATAAATCCTTTCGATTTCCAATGCCGACAAATTTATTGTTTTTAATGCAGTCATAGTACAGCCCATTTCCGTTAGAAGTTACATAGAAAAGGCATTTTTGAGGAGAACCATATAAACAATATTTCTATCAACAATGCAACACACGAAAAATCAGCGTTTTACATCAACACATTTCCGCAAATCCTTTCGACTAACATGAAAAAGGGTTGGTATAATTTGCGGACCAACCGGACCAGCGGACCAGTTTAGTATACGGATACAGTTTAACAAATATGCGTATCATAATGTGTGTATAGTCGATATATATTTGAGATTTGCCAATATTTTATTTGAAAAGATAAGATTGATAGAGTTTTCGGAAATTACTCAAATATAAATATATAAATACCAATATCGAAATTATTTTTTAGAAATAAGTTTGCAGATTTTTACTATAAAAAGAATTGTCGATTGCTTCATTACTTATTGTTATAAATATTATATAATTCAACTGTTTGAGCTTTTGTCATTTGAAAAAAAATTGATAGGATTCAAATGTAATATTTTAATAATATACCTTTTTGTCCTTTTTAGCGGACTGTATAGATAAAGAAGCCAAATCGTGTAACATTGACTTTTAAATCTTACTTTTACTGAGTTCTATTGACGATCTTTTCGATCTATGATTAAGTGTGGCGGACCAGTTAATTTTAAGAGCGTAAGAGTTACGGACCAGGTTAAAGATCAAGTAGATGTAAGATTTTTTTGCGGACTTTTTAATTATGAAGAGTTTTGTACTATATTGACGGACTATTGACCTGAGGTATCACTGCAGCGGACCAGGTTATTTTTATATAAGTTAGTAAAAATGACGGACATTTACACCTAGGTGAAAAGCTCGCCAGTTTTTAATTTGTTCGAATGGATTATGTTTTCTCGTGTCCGAGTAAATCTTTTCACGAGTGAAAATCTCCTTTGAACCATATATTTCTAATTTTCTATATTTGCTGGCATGTTTTTTTTTAAATATGATTTCTATTCAAAATAGCTTGCCTTTTGTATTTAGGCGCATCTTTTCGGAATTGGGATACATGTTAAATCATTTCGTGTATCCGGCAACAAAATTCTTCCGTAATAAGTATAGGTATGACTACTCTCTAATGCACCGGTTAGAAGGATTCACTCGTTGACTTTCTACCTCTGCTAAAATACTACGTGCAAACTGATATTTCTATTTTTAGGCAGAGACACCCACATTTAAATTGCATGACTGTCTCGTGAGTTTAAAAAAAATTAAATGCAACAAATGTACACGCCTGTAATATCAAAATGTCGAAATTCAAAGATGTTGGACAGTTTTGCATTAGTTAGATAACGGAAAATTAAAAAAAAAAACCATTGATTTTTTTTAAAACGTGCATCTCTGATCTTTCACCTATAAACATAGAGCAACTTATTGAACTTGAATACAAAGTGTAGCCACGATATATGACGTAAAACGAGGTATTCGTCACTAGTATGATAATATCATATAAGGCGTTGTTTACACGCTCAACCAATACAAATGCGTATAAAGTTTCCAGCTATATTGGAATTTGCTAAACTTTCATTGGCCTTTTAAAGGTTCATAGTAAAGGTCAATATCATTATCGCCGGTCGTTGGACCGGCGATATAGACAATTGTCAAGATTTGAGCAATTTGTAGTCAACACCGGTTGCCTAAAGCCAATCAAAACGATGCATTTGAGGTCACATTATGAAAAATGGACGTCGAAAAGTCAAATTAGGGGTGTGTAAATGAGCTCGTCGAAGCCATGTTTTGTTGGGTTACTTGCTTGAATTATTTACCGAAAATACCTATATTAATATATAAACGTGTGCCAGTTAATTGACAGTTGCAATATAAGACCAAGAAATAATGCTTAACTATATGTAATATGTTTTATTCTTTCTAAAACACGCATTTGTTGAAAATTTGCAAACCTAACTTCCCTACTTCGGGGCGAATCTAAATCAATGGTTTTACATAGGGCGCGCTAATTCCTGGTATTCTATAAATAGACTCACTGGTTTAACATATCTTCACCAGCCCCGTGTTCAGTAACTACTGTTAGCTAACGTTAAGGATACAGGAGAACTCAACCCGAAGCCAACTCAACCTGTACAATACTCAACACTAAGTTGGGACAACTCAATCCGTTAGTATGATATTGAGTTGTTTTGGGTTGAGCTGTCAATTTGTTAAGTTGTTCCGATTCTACCGTTACGGAATGTTCAAGATAACTGAACACGCTGTTGGGCAGGCTAATTATTGTATTCTAAAACAAAATATACTTGAGACGGTATAACACGCTAGCCCATATTGCTTGAATGTTTTTAATCTATGTAGTATACACGGCTAAACGGTGATTCAAGCATTTTTGGAAATGCTTCAACACGTTTTAAAGCAGCGAATGAATGTAATGTGTTCACTGAGCTGCGAAGGGAGCGTAAGGAATTACCTAGTACAAGGGCCTTACCAAGGTATACGATATATATCGAATACTGGTATTGTAGATTCGATAGATATATCGGATCGATCGTTTCCGTATCGAACACAATATCGATCAATGACAGCTATGCTTTTGTATTATTCAAAATCCTGGCCTGCAAATCGGGTGATATCTGTTACTCACTGTTGCTGCCAAAAATATTTGTCAGGATCTTTTAACTTTTTCTTTATTTATCACTTTCCGATGTGCACTTAATCCTGGCTGGACAGTTCGGTATGGGCTGTGGACGAACTTTCTAATGATAATTATGACACGTCTTTACGTCTTAAATCGGTTACGTCATGTTTTGTTCTTTGGAAGTAGCTGTTGTGGTTAAAAGGCCTCTTTTTATGTACTTTGTCTGTCATTTTGCCCGGAGACCAACGATCGCCCCTTATTATACAGATCACTTTTGGGAACCAATAGTCACACGGATTGGTAAGAACAGATCCGCAATGTAAGGAGCACTTGACTGAACAGAAGCGATAAGTCATGTAAATAGCTTCTGTTCTGACTATATGTTTTCCCTTTTGCCGATCTTTTTAAGCGTCATGCAAATATGAATTACTGGAAATAAATCCAACTGAAACCAAACATCCTGTCGGCATAAAGATGGTGTTAAGATCCAGATCATTCTCGTACTCCAAGGTTATCAATATTCTCGATCTAACTAATATCGAGAAGTTTACTAGGCTCTGGGAACGAGAATGTTAGATTTGAACAGGAAAACGTTTCATAACATGTTACTTTTTTATTACTAAAAACCTTAACATGACAATTCAATATAATGCTTTTTTGAGTTACCTTTAGATTATACTTAAAAAAACTTTTTTGTTTGCCGTGACTATCCCTTTGCTGCATTTCGCAGTAAATTTTTACTTGTTGTTCTGTATGCTTCCGTCTTAATTTACAAACGATGCTACATGATACGACATTAAGTGTAATTTTAACTTGTTTTCGCGGACGCGCTGTTAAAATAAATCCCCCGATATCGCCGAACGTCTAAAAATAAAATAACTTGCTCGTGGCGCTAATAACAATATTCTCTCGGACGAATATAGGTAACATAGGCATATGCGAACGTAGTCACGAGTGTAAACATAACTTGGCGACTCCTTTATCGATTTTATGACATCCTAGTGCATACTTTTGTCGGCGAGTTAATCTCCCAGCGTGTGACCGACAATTAAGTTTAATTGACATGTAATTAGCATGTAATCGCCTTGGGCGGTCTTATTTTTCACAACTCATATCTGGATTAACAATCGACGATCAATTAGGAAATTTAATTTAGTATACTATGAAAATTTGTTTAACTCTTATACGCCAATTTCAAACTTTTTTGTCAAAAAGTTTCACGATTTAATTGATAATTTTAGACGCCCATAAGCGTCTAGAAAAGTGGTGCGATATTTTCTCGCATTTAAGAACTTTAAATGCGATTTTTGCCGTTTTAGTGCGAGAAATCGCGGAAATCGCGTACTAGGAATATCCCTGAGTACTTACTTACATTTACTTTTGATCTTGCTTTTTTAGCTGGAACAGTTCTAATAGAAGGTTTGGCTTTTCTTTTTTGACTTTGAACATGTTCCTTTACAGCATTAAATATCCTGGTTCTGTAATGGCTTTCCCACCACCAACTTTTCCAAGTGTTTTTCGGGCTTTAGCAGTGTTAAAATTTTTTTAAATCCGCCCCCTCTATTTTCTAAGAATGTTTCTGCTGACAATGAATGTTCAGAGGAAATTCCTGGTTCACAAGCTGCTGGATGAGCAAAAGCAGTAGAACATGCAGTTGACTCTGGTGCAATGACATTGGGATTGAAAGGAAAGACCCCAGATTTCTTAAATGCAACTTGGATATTAGAAGGATTTAAGGTAGACAAGTGCACTTTGCAGGCAATTCTGCAAACATCATACCTTGTTGGCACCCTACCACCAGACTCTCTTAGATGAGTATGACATGCAGAGTTCCATGCCTTTTCCAAAGGGCCAAAGCAGCTTATATCAAGGGGCTGTAAAATGTGGCTGCAGTGAGGAGGCAAAACAAACAACACAATATGATTTTCAATTGCCCATTCAATTAAAGGAATGGTTACATGACTTTTGTGTCCATCATAAAGTATGAGAACAAAGTTGTCAGAGTCACGAGCTGGTAAATACTTCAGTAAGTGCTCCTTCATATACTGCTCAAAAGTCTCTGAATTAGACCATCCAGTTTCTGTTACTGTACCAGTAGCACCAGGTGAAGCTCCATCAAGTAAAGATTCTAACATCCGTTTCCCTGGAAATATGAAAAAAGGAGGAATCTGTTGACCTAGAGCATTCACACAGCCAATTAAGGTAACATTCTGGGCTTTTCCTGATGTGACTGCTTGAACTTTGTAGTTCTTACCAGCAACTATCTTTGGTGGCTTGTGCTCAACAGATAAGCCCTTTTTCATATTAAAGATGCAGTGTGGTTTGTTGGTTAGACTATACTTCAGTAAGATATTTTCAAGTTCCTGAAAGTACTTATTGATTACATTGTCAGTGGCACACTTAGCCCTAGCAGCCTCCAGACTTCTAGGTTTTACAACTTTAAGCCCTGGCCATCTGGACATAAAAGCATAAAACCAGTCATATCCTAGAGGATGGACCTTGTCTCTGACACCAAGATGAAATGCATAATCCGATGCCAGGTTAATTGTCTCGTGTCTTGAATAACCAAAGCCTACTTCACCCATAACAGTCAAAAATCTTGAACCAGAATTGCCTCTTGCTCTTGCGAGAACACCGACCTTGGACCTGATCGTATAGTGTCAATGTCTACCTTGCCTTTGACACGGTCTCTAAGGGTTGAAGCAGGCACTGAATATTTTCAAGCTGCCCTATCAATTGGTATACCCTTTTCAATAACAGCCTTATATGCCTCATTCACATCCTGGACATCATAGGACCTGTAGGGACTACGAACAGCAGGTAGCCTCTGCAAAGAAAAGAAAACAGAAAAAATTTACTTGCCTAACTAAGTTTTTGTCATAAGCTACCATCATTTCTTTAGACAAAAAAATCACTATGTGAGACCACTTTTCCTCAATGAATGTCATGTGACATTTGGTTGGGAGAATAGCAAGAACGCAGCCAAACTGCCAAATTTTTTACGGCTCTTATTTATTTTAAAAACAGATTAGAAATTTGTCAAACTTTGGAATTAAGGAAAACAGGTAAATATGTACGTATCTACATTCAAGTTTTGTTCTACTTACCTTTCTAACTTCCATTTTGAAAAAAAATTTGTTAGTGTTTACATTATTATGCAGACGGTGGAAAAATCACGCGACCGGAACCGAGCATGCGCACAAAACTTATTTATACCGGAAAACGGTGATATCACGAAAATACCCCTTCCACGAAAATACCCGACGTCGCGATATTTATTGGAAATATTCGATTCTTAGAGTAATTTTAATTGTGAATAATTTGCAAGTGTCTAGTAAGAAAGTCGGTGATTTCGAATGTTAAATTGATTTAAATTTCGTGAACAAAAATGGGAATTTAGCTTGATAAAAAGACCTTAGTACTTGGGGAAAAACGTTAAATGAATATTTAGAAAGTCGATGTTTTGTAAAAAAATCCAGCTTGTCATTCCTCACCAAATCTTTAAAATCTTAACGAAAATATAAACGATCTCGTTAAAAATACCCATTCATATTCATAACCAAAAGTCAGCAATTTTACTTAAAACTCGGCAGTTATCCAGTAAAAAAACCGCGTTTTTTATCTTTTCAATTAAATTCGCTAATACCATCAAAAAAGCTCAGTATTCTAATCGTATAATATACATGTAAGTAAAACGCCGCGATTCTTTATTATGCAAATCTTGGGGAAAATTGCTGAGATTCTTAAATTCAATGAATTGGTCAATGTTTAGGTAAAGATCGCATCATCGCAGCTCTATAACGTGACAATGTAATAATATTTCGTTATCAACATTTTTTAAAACAAATTGAAGACATTTTGCGTCTGATTCTTTCCAAAAATATGGTCGATTTTGCATTCGAAAATTGCCGTTTTTTTACAGAACAATTAAAATATTTTAATGAAAAATACTAAAGAATTGTCAATTTAATAAAAAGATATTCATTCTGTCCAAATTCGACATATTCGGTCCAAATTATAATCCAACTCTATATAACAAAAATCGCTCTTGAAAAGTAAACTAGTTATTTAAGTATGTGACACTTTGAAGACAACAACGTCATATCGCCATATGTTAAACATCCGGTAAGTTTATAAGTCATATCCAAAATGGCGTGTGTAATAACAATTGGATAAGTCACGTTGGTAGATATTTGTTTATTTCGAGTAATAATGAATATAAACAAGTTTTTCGATGTTTAAAAGATTAAGCATTTTCATGTTATTTGACTTCCGTACCTCTTGACAACCCTGGCAGGGTTGTCTACAGTTACGGAACTTCCGTAACTCTAGAACCTGGGTCTAGAGTTACGGTACCGTAACTCTAGCCACTGCCAATTATTTAATGGTTGAAATCACGCAACTGTAGTTTAATGTATCGTACCAACATTTGTTCTCGAACCTCATCTGATCTCGAACCTTTCATAAAAAGTTGTTTACTTTGCTACATTATTCCGTATGACGTCATCAATTCTAGTGCACTAATGTTAAGTACACAATCGACGCAACTACAACTGTCAATCGAGAATAATGCGCAAGAAACAGGTAATTAGAACGAATATTTTGTGATGGTGAATAATTTTCAGTAAATCCTTATTACCTTTTTCCGCTCTGTCAGTGCAATCCATTAAATATTGTTTAAAAGTATATTATTGCAAAAGAAGCACATGGCAGGTAGCCATTCCTGTCTTCTGCTGATAAAGTCATGTGACAGCTAATTATAACCTCACAAATAACCAAATACGCTAAAAGTTCGAAATTAGGTCATCTATTTCTAGCCGCCATGACAGTTTTCAGAAAATGGTCGTGTTTTTTTCTGGAAGAATTTGGATTTGTTTTAAATATAAAATATCAACAAATATATGATAGATAATAGTGGGGTCGATAACTGTAACAATCTTTCACTTGGTGATACAAGCACCAAATTTGGCACAGATGACCTGCATGGTCTACCATTTACAAAAAGCACGATTTCCACCTCGAAATTCAAGATGGCCGTCGTTTCTGCGCATGCGCCTGGAAATCAGTATCCCATAGCGACTAAACTTCTTTTTACCGCTTTAAATGTATTATAGGATGATACATTATAGTGTTTTTGCATTCTACAAATGTTAACAAGTTAAGACATTAATTTACATCATGTGATATACTTTCAATGTCAATGTCAAGGTCAAGGTCATGGTAAAGGTAACATACATGAGAAATTTGTTCCAAACTTTTTGAATCATTTTAATGATCATGTAGGGTTCGAAATGCAAATAGAAAATAGTGATTATTCAAATTAACTTGATAGAATCTTTGACAAATATTTAGACATAAATAGACATTTACCGTGACCTTGACCTTGATTCAAGGAGAATGTTAATACCCCGTAAATACTAATTAAATAATCAAATAATTAGTTTATTTGAGACTATTATTTTGACAATGAAATATGAATACATCTATTGGATTGCCTTCATCAAGTGTTTACTATGTTTATGCTTAATGTTGTCCACATGTTGTGTAGGTCAAAGGTCAATGTCAAATGAGAAGGTATATGTATAAAGTGATTATATCAGAAATTTAACAGGATTCACGAAAATGAAGCAAGGATTCTCATAATCCTTGTTAAGAACTAAAGTTTCAGCAATAATGCGTGATGCACACATATCAGAAAGTCAACAATTAAAGGTCAAGGTCGTATAGATCGTTCAAATATTGTTGTGATAATTATATGAATGCAAACATTACATGGTTTAGTCTGTGTGATAATTTCATTATTTGCACGTGCAAGCACATAAACGAGTTGCATCACTCATGGCATTCCCTCTTGTCACCACATTTGATTAACTGATGACAACTTTTGGCAATTGGTAAAAGGTTGGCCAATAGCTCATACCATTCGCTATTGTTTTGCCAGAGCCAGTCGACTTGATTTTGACCTTGATAACTATCAATTGACCTAAAATGCATGCAGCGTGGAAGACAGAACCTTTGACATGTTGATAGAAAGACGCCCTTTTATGTGGATTTGCATCATAAGATATATGCTCTTGGGTAGACAAGTCAAGCTAACGTCGCAACATTGTCTAAAAGACTGTTCTAATCGCACATAATTATGACAAATATCTGAAGTGTTTTTAAATCTTGATCGTGTCTGGTAAATATTGACTTAGCTTTTTCAAAGACTGACATAACATGACTACCAGTTAAATCGTGAAAGAACACCGTTCTATTAGATTTTTCAGAGCCGTCATTTTGTGTATTGGTAACCTCCTTATTTACTACCCTTGACCAAACTTAAACCAATATTTATCAAATCTGCACATTTTTAGTGATACAAACACGTTTATTTCAACATCATCAGTCACACCTGCTTTATTATAACATACTTTGCCTGTTGCTTTATAGTATAAAGTGGATTGAATCTTATCCATCGTGATTACAAGGATTCATTCTATTATAAAACTGATGGATGCATTTGATAGTGAAATATCACATATTGTCACAACATGACAAAACACATGGTTAGTATTTTTTCAGATCTGAACCCAATGTAGTTGTCACTACCATGTACAGCTTTTTGCTAATTGGTGGTAACTTTGTTTTAATTGCTACTCTATGGCGCTCTCTTTTGTATCAAATTGACACTCAAAAACATCAAAAACTAATAACATGTGTGCGTCCTTTATATTTTGATTCATACGCATGCACCTTTGTAATCAATCTTTAATAGCATATTATCGAAAGGCTCTTAATGCTTTCTAAGAAAAAGAATGTACGAAAAAGAATCCATAAATAAAAAATGCATCGGAAAAAGGTTGATTGTCTGGTATTATGATCGTAATCTGAAACGTATTGGTCAGCTGATGTTTCTGACCTGTATAGAGTGTGTTGGTTGTGTGGCTACGAATGGCTATTCTGTTAGGCTGCTCGTTATCTAGCAAATTTTCAAATAGTAATCATTTGATGAAGGAAGTTTTGTGATAATTTGCACTATTGCATTACAAAGATTTGTTAATATCAGCTCCATCGTCGAGCAAAGATGGATTAAACCAAAAAACAATCTGAATTTAATATAGAATATTCATTTGAGCAACTAACAATTTTGGGGAGACTTGAACTTGGTATGTGTCTGGTAGAGACAGCAGCATTTCTCCAAATTGGTTGTTATAGAAATTCATAATGGATTTTGTTGACATTTTCTGCTTTATAGTGAATCTTATACTGCTTTACCGTAAAAGCACATTGAGATATGTGATACAAATATCGGTATATACTTTTAAATATCTTGGCCACACATTTACAGAGGAAGGAAATCGGTTGGGTACTGACAAAAATGGATATGTAGCTACTGAGACATATAGTACTTTTTGAATATGTTAAAAAGTAGATTCAAACCGTAGTCATGGATGATAACGGATTAATTTCTGATTTGTACTAATTGATACGAATACCACTGAATTTAATTCATAGTAGTCCGGGATCATCATTCCTAAATGTGTGTCAATGGAAAGAATATCCTACATCTAACCCAATAGTTCATTCAGTATTATTTCAATTCCGTGTGGGATGTACACCCTGTTAACATTGGCTCCTCCAAGTCGACTAACGATAGTTATATAATATAAAAAAGGGGCTGTTATGATAGCATTTGGGACACTAAAATATAATTTACAGAAACCTGTTTAAGTTTAACGGCACACAAACAAAGAAAGATATCCTGTGACAATACAGCAGTAAGCATACTATAAACTGACACTGATCTACATGCTGAGTATCGCAGCACAGGCGGTCATTTCACGGCGTCTCAACGCCGTGATATTGTGGTGGGTAGATTTTGATAGCAATGGGCAAAAGTCACGTGACATAAATCCTTTCGATTTCCAATGCCGACAAATTTATTGTTTTTAATGCAGTCATAGTACAGCCCATTTCCGTTAGAAGTTACATAGAAAAGGCATTTTTGAGGAGAACCATATAAACAATATTTCTATCAACAATGCAACACACGAAAAATCAGCGTTTTACATCAACACATTTCCGCAAATCCTTTCGACTAACATGAAAAAGGGTTGGTATAATTTGCGGACCAACCGGACCAGCGGACCAGTTTAGTATACGGATACAGTTTAACAAATATGCGTATCATAATGTGTGTATAGTCGATATATATTTGAGATTTGCCAATATTTTATTTGAAAAGATAAGATTGATAGAGTTTTCGGAAATTACTCAAATATAAATATATAAATACCAATATCGAAATTATTTTTTAGAAATAAGTTTGCAGATTTTTACTATAAAAAGAATTGTCGATTGCTTCATTACTTATTGTTATAAATATTATATAATTCAACTGTTTGAGCTTTTGTCATTTGAAAAAAAATTGATAGGATTCAAATGTAATATTTTAATAATATACCTTTTTGTCCTTTTTAGCGGACTGTATAGATAAAGAAGCCAAATCGTGTAACATTGACTTTTAAATCTTACTTTTACTGAGTTCTATTGACGATCTTTTCGATCTATGATTAAGTGTGGCGGACCAGTTAATTTTAAGAGCGTAAGAGTTACGGACCAGGTTAAAGATCAAGTAGATGTAAGATTTTTTTGCGGACTTTTTAATTATGAAGAGTTTTGTACTATATTGACGGACTATTGACCTGAGGTATCACTGCAGCGGACCAGGTTATTTTTATATAAGTTAGTAAAAATGACGGACATTTACACCTAGGTGAAAAGCTCGCCAGTTTTTAATTTGTTCGAATGGATTATGTTTTCTCGTGTCCGAGTAAATCTTTTCACGAGTGAAAATCTCCTTTGAACCATATATTTCTAATTTTCTATATTTGCTGGCATGTTTTTTTTTTAAATATGATTTCTATTCAAAATAGCTTGCCTTTTGTATTTAGGCGCATCTTTTCGGAATTGGGATACATGTTAAATCATTTCGTGTATCCGGCAACAAAATTCTTCCGTAATAAGTATAGGTATGACTACTCTCTAATGCACCGGTTAGAAGGATTCACTCGTTAACTTTCTACCTCTGCTAAAATACTACGTGCAAACTGATATTTCTATTTTTAGGCAGAGACACCCACATTTAAATTGCATGACTGTCTCGTGAGTTTAAAAAAAATTAAATGCAACAAATGTACACGCCTGTAATATCAAAATGTCGAAATTCAAAGATGTTGGACAGTTTTGCATTAGTTAGATAACGGAAAATTTAAAAAAAAGAAAGTAACCATTGATTTTTTTTAAAACGTGCATCTCTGATCTTTCACCTATAAACATAGAGCAACTTATTGAACTTGAATACAAAGTGTAGCCACGATATATGACGTAAAACGAGGTATTCGTCACTAGTATGATAATATCATATAAGGCGTTGTTTACACGCTCAACCAATACAAATGCGTATAAAGTTTCCAGCTATATTGGAATTTGCTAAACTTTCATTGGCCTTTTAAAGGTTCATAGTAAAGGTCAATATCATTATCGCCGGTCGTTGGACCGGCGATATAGACAATTGTTAAGATTTGAGCAATTTGTAGTCAACACCGGTTGCCTAAAGCCAATCAAAACGATGCATTTGAGGTCACATTATGAAAAAATGGACGTCGAAAAGTCAAATTAGGGGTGCGTAAACGAGCTCGTCGAAGCCATGTTTTGTTGGGTTACTTGCTTGAATTATTTACCGAAAATACCTATATTAATATATAAACGTGTGCCAGTTAATTGACAGTTGCAATATAAGACCAAGAAATAATGCTTAACTATATGTAACATGTTTTATTCTTTCTAAAACTCGCATTTGTTGAAAAATTGCAAACCTAACTTCCCTACTTCGGGGCGAATCTAAATCAACGGTTTTACCTAGGGCGCGCTAATTCCTGGTATTCTATAAATAGACTCACTGGTTTTACATATCTTTACCAGCCCCGTGTTCAGTAACTACTGTTAGCTAACGTTAAGGATACAGGAGAACTCAACCCGAAGCCAACTCAACCTGTGCAATACTCAACACTAAGTTGGGACAACTCACTCCGTTAGTATGATATTGAGTTGTCTTGGGTTGAGCTGTCAATTTGTTAAGTTGTTCCGATTCTACCGTTACGGAATGTTCAAGATAACTGAACACGCTGTTGGGCAGGCTAATTATTGTATTCTAAAACAAAATATACTTGAGACGGTATAACACGCTAGCCCATATTGCTTGAATGTTTTTAATCTATGTAGTATACACGGCTAAACGGTGATTCAAGCATTTTTGGAAATGCTTCAACACGTTTTAAAGCAGCGAATGAATGTAATGTGTTCACTGAGCTGCGAAGGGAGCGTAAGGAATTACCTAGTACAAGGGCCTTACCCAAGTATACGATATATATCGAATACTGGTATTGTAGGTTCCATAGATATATCGGATCGATCGTTTCCGTATCGAACACAATATCGATCAATGACAGTTATGCTTTTGTATTATTCAAAATCCTGGCCTGCAAATCGGTTGATATCTGTTACTCACTGTTGCTGCCAAAATATTTGTCAGGATCTTTTAACTTTTTCTTTATTTATCACTTTCCGATGTGCACTTAATCCTGGCTGTAACACTCGAGAGAGGGATTGGTAGTATAAAAGGATCAAATATTTTGTATAGCAAATCAACATCCTACTGCTTCTGGACAGTTCGGTATGGGCTGTGGACGAACTTTCTAATGATAATTATGACACGTCTTTACGTCTTAAAACGGTTACGTCATGTTTTGTTCTTTGGAAGTAGCTGTTGTGGTTAAAAGGCCTCTTTTTATGTACTTTGTTTGTCATTTTGCCCGGAGACCAACGATCGCCCCTTATTATACAGATCACTTTTGGGAACCAATAGTCACACGGATTGGTAAGAACAGATCCGCAATGTAAGGAGCACTTGACTGAACAGAAGCGATAAGTCATGTAAATAGCTTCTGTTCTGACTATATTTTTTCCCTTTTGCCGATCTTTTTAAGCGTCATGCAAATATGAATTACTGGAAATAAATCCAACTGAAACCAAACATCCTGTCGGCATAAAGATGGTGTTAAGATCCAGATCATTCTCGTACTCCAAGGTTATCAATATTCTCGATCTAACTAATATCGAGAATCTTACTAGGCTCTGGGAACGAGAATGTTAGATTTGAACAGGAAAACGTTTCATAACAAGTTACTTTTTTATTACTAAAAACCTTAACATGACAATTCAATATAATGCTTTTTTGAGTTACCTTTAGATTATACTTAATAATTCTTTTTTGTTTGCCGTGACTATCCCTTTGCTGCATTTCACAGCAAATGTTTACTTGTATATGTAATGTTTTCGATCCGGAACCGAGGCGGATGCCTATGTTTCACTGTTGTGATGTCACCAGATGCTCTGGTTTTACTTTGAGATATATTCTTATAATTTATGAGACATGTTCTGAATCAATTTAATGCAATGAATTTCATCCGAGAATAAGCGTTAGTGTATTAAATTATTTAGCGTCTTATAATGGCCGCCATTTTGAATTGACAGCTATTAAATGGATTTTTTAAAGAATTTTTCAAAATTGTTTAATAGTAATAAAATATTGAAATATACTTTAATAAAAACAATGAAAAACGCTATTTACTATGAAAAGGACAAAAAATCCTATAATCGGCGGCCATCTTGAAAAAATGGCGGCCATCTTGAATTTGGAGGTGGAAATCGTGCTTTTTGTAAACTAAACTACATACTATGAACAACAACTGAACTAAATTTGGTGCTTGTATCACAAAGTGAAAGATTGTCGTGAAAAATGACACTTATCGACCCCACTATAAGTGGAATATAGGTTAAAAGGTGTGTTTTAATGTATTTTTCTAAAAAAATTGTTGCATTAAAATGATTAATTCGAAATGGCTCATTGAGTCCTTAGAGGCTCGAGAACCGTTGAGTCCACCATACATAAAACGTCGGGATGCGTTTTTCCGTAAAGAGTTGGTACAAGTCGACTCATAAAGAGTTCGTGTATATAAGCATGAGAGGCCGTTTTATAGATTTTCGCAAGGAAATATAAATCAAATTATAAAATGGTGGCTTTCAACCCGAAAACGTTTATTGTCAGGAAATTTAATCCTAAAAATAGACCTATTTTATGTCTTTGGGCTTAGTGAACACCCACAAGAAATCAATACACCACAACAAAAAGGTTATGGTTTAGCGCTACCAAGTACACTTCTATATTAATCACCTTTTGAGAATTTTTATAACCCCGCTTCGAAGTGTTTTACCCTTGTCCGTGCGTGCGTGCGTCCGTCCGTTACAAAATTTCCGTCGCATTTTTCTCAGCAACTATAACATGCAGCAGCCTAATACTTTGCATATTGCTTCATCCCATAGTCCCATGTGGTGTAAAGCGATTTCATGCTCCTTGCTCATCTACTTCCTGTTTGTCGCATATTTTTAGATTTTTGTGGGCAGGGCCAAAACACCATTTTTGGGGAAGAGGCCTCAGCCCTTTTTTGAGGAAAAATAGCACGGTTTTCACTTTATTGGGGAAAATGAACCCACTTCATTGCCAGTAAAATAGGAAAAGATGTATTAAATCGTAGGTGTTACAAAATCAATTAGATATTAAATCATGTAAATTTTGTGGTAAAAGAAACAACATAGACTGCGTTGTGAAGAAATCTGAATTTTTTTCCCTTTCTGTATCACAAATTATGGTTCAACATTCCTTCGGAATTTTTCATGGGACTTTATGGGGAATTTGGAGGATCAAACTGGGGAAAAATAGTGTTTTTTTGTTTGGGAAAGCAGCCTGTATTCGGCTTCTGCATAGAAGAGTGTTTTGGCCCTGGCGGGGGTATCACTAGTGAGCATTAGCTCACAGATTTACTTGTTGTTCCTATTTTTCACTGAAATCGATTAAAAAGACCCTTAAAAATCTTTAAAATCTTACGATTAGATGTTGTTTTGTTCAGTGAGAACTTACTTTAATCATGTACGTAAACATTTACGAATTTTACTAAAATATTAGATTTTGCGCAGGCTTAAAATGCCGTCG
The DNA here is from genome assembly GCA_025267735.1 of Mactra quadrangularis. Lineage (NCBI taxonomy): Eukaryota > Metazoa > Mollusca > Bivalvia > Venerida > Mactridae > Mactra > Mactra quadrangularis. The sequence continues at coordinate 44,661,203 of CM046299.1, read as the reverse complement.
TAGGCCTATCTTTTGCAATTTTCGTTCACGTTTGTAAAGAAATTTTGTCCACTGAAATAACTTTATACGTGTTTTTACCCTCTATAGATTTTACCTTAGATGGCTCATTTTTTGAATTTCTGTAAAAAATTGTAAATTATTTCTTGCACAGAAAGACATTAAACTCAAAAGATCCAAAGCTTTTTGCCCACTGAAAAACACTTTATACATGAATAAAAACTCTTTTATTTTACCTTGAAGCGGTCGTTTTTTGAAATATCCGTTGAAATTTGTTAAGATATTTTTATACACCTTCATATGCTCAGATTTTTATGTAAAAACCTCTTTTTTAAGTGCCCTTGTCTAAAACACATAATTTAAGGCCCACAAGGACGACGTTTTTTGTCCACTGAAATAACTATATATAGACATGAACAAAAAACTCTTTGTAGATTTAACCTTAAAGGGGTCGGTTTTTTTTGCAATTTCAGTTGAAATTTGTAAAGAGTTTTTTATACATCTTCATTAGGTTTCAAAGTTCTGGACAATAACTCGACAACGACTGTACCTATGTTCACAAAATTTCATGTGAGAGTAGCCCATGTGTCAAGGATGTGCCTTATCAGTTTTGGGGAAACACTTTTAACAGGGTTAAGTTTAATCCTTCAACCAGAAGATATCAAATTACCAAGAAGTGACTTCAAATGTTCAATCAATATGTTAGTCAAAATGGCAAGCAATAAAAAACTTGTCCGGACAATAACTGAACCACCAATGTACCTAGGTTCACCAAATGTTATGTGAGAGTAGCCCTTGTGTCAAGGATATGTCTTATTGGTTTTGGGACTCCAGGGTCAAAGGTCAAGGTCACAGGGGCATCATATTGAAAAACCTTGTCTGGACAATAACTCAACAACGACTGTACCTAGGTTCACAAAATTTCATGTGAGAGTAGCCCATGTGTCAAGAATGTGCCTTATCAGTTTCGGGGAAACCGGGTTAAGTTTAAACCTTCAACCAGAAGATATCAAATTACCAAGCAGTGACTTTGAATGTTCAATTAATATGTTAATAAAGTCAAAATGGCAAGCAATGAAAAAATTGTCCAGACAATAACTGAACAACCAATGTACCTAGGTTCACCAAATTTTATGTGAGAATAGCTCTTGTGTCAAGGATATGCCCTGCTGGTTTTGGGGTTCCTGGGTCAAAGTTCAAGGTCACAGGGGCATCATATTGAAAAACCTTGTCCGGACAATAACTCAACAACGACTGTACCTAGGTTCACAAAATTTCATGTGAGAGTAGCAAGGATGTTTTCTATTGGTTTTGGGGCCCCTGGATCAAGTTTTAATCTTCAACCAGAAGGTATCAAATTATCAAGCAGTGACTTCAAATGTTCAATCAATATGTTAATAATGTCAAAATGGCAAACAATGGAAATAATGCTATATTTAATTAGTAACATGAAATTAGTTCACCAAATTTTATGTGAGGGTAGCCCTTATGTCAAGGATGTTCCTTATTGGTTTTGAGGCCCCTGGGTCAAAGGTGAAGATCACAGGGGCATCATATGGAAAAACCTTGTCCGGACAATAAATGAACAATGATTGTACCTAGGTTAACAAATTTTATGTGGTTCAGCCCATTTGTCAAGGAGTAATGTGCTGATAGCTTTTTGGTAGAGGATGTTCCCTTTTGATTTGGAGACACCAGGGTCAAAAGTCAAAGTCACTGGGACTTAATTTATATTGAAACATTTTCCAGACAATAACTCAATAATGATTGTACCTAGGTTCACCGAATTTTATTTAAGGGTAAATTAAGGTAAATTTATTTATTAAGGTGCCTAAATGTCTAGCATTTGCCCATTTGGTTTTAGGCCCCTGGGTGAAAGGTCAACATCACTAGGAAATCATAAGGAAAAACCTTGTCCAACAACCAACTTTATCTAAGATCACCATATTTTCTGTATCAAAACTCTTTGGGTCATGGGTGGGAACTTTTGGATCTGAGGCCCCAGGGTCAAGGTCACTGGAAGTTTGTATGGGAAAACTTAGTGCCGGTGATAACTCAACCATGGCTGTACCTAGGTTCTCAAAATCTTTGCTTTGGATAGCCCCCTAGTTAAGGATGGGACCTATTCCGGGGTCATTAGTCAAGGTCACAGGGACTTCATATGAGATAGAACACAGCATGGACTGCACACGAGTGTATAATGCCCCGCCCAGCAGAGCTCTTGTTGCCATTTCTATTAATATTTGTAAAATATTTAAAAAAAACAGACGTTTATTGTTATGATGTTGTCCGTCTGTCTGTCCTTAGACAATTGCTTGTCCAGATGATAACTCAAGAAAGGATGTCCTTGGTTCCTCAAATTTTATTTGTGGATAGCCCTTGGGTAGAGGGGGTTCTCTATTGAATTTGAGATTCCGGTGTCAAAGGTCAAGGTCACAGGGACTTGAATATGAAAACTTTGTCTGGACGATAATTCAATATAGACTGTACATAGGTTCACTAAATGTTATGTGAGAATAGCCTATGTGTCAGGGAAGTGCCCCATAGGTTTTTGGGCACCTGAGTCAAAGGTCAAGGTCACTGGGGCATCATATGGAAAAACCTTGTCTGGACAATAACTAAACAACCACTGTACCTAGATTCAACAAATTTTATGTGGGAGTAGCCCATGTGTCAAAGATGTGCCCATTAGGTTTTGGGGCCCCAGAATCAAAGGTTAAGGTCACAGGCCCATCATATGGATAAACTTTGTCCGGACAATAATTTAACAACCACAGTACCTAGGTTCAACAAATTTTATGTAAGAGTAGCTTATGTGTCAAGGATGTGCCCCATTCTGTATATAGAAGGAGAAGATATCACCTCTATACTAAGACGCACAACGCTCCCCATATTCGACGTTTGGTATGCAACAGAATATAGTGCGAGGCATGAAGACAAAATTGTTGGATTTTTTCGTTTTTTTACAAAATAGTTGTTAAAATGTTCAAGAAATGATTACTCATAGCTACAGGAATATAAATCCATATATACGAAGTACTTATAAACCTCTATAGGTACAGGTACATAGTTAAACCGTGTATTCTTCTTTTGATTTCAAATTACTGTGTAAAGAATGACAGATGTAAACACGTTTTGATGAAAGTTTAACTACCGGTTAAAAGTTTAATTTAATGAGGATTGTTGGTTGGATAGTTAGATTTTATGGAGTGGAAACAAAATTCATACTCGATTTGCATTCGGAACTCCTCGGCCATTCCCTACGAATAACCTCGGACATATTTAGACGCCATTTTGGAAAAATCAGTGCTGAAGTAAACAAATACACAATCGTTAAGGCGATGACTGAAGTTTTGTTATTAGTCCGTAAATTTGATATTACACATTTCATTGATACTGATGAACAATATTTGTTTCAATTTAAAACAAATAAATATGTTTAGACTAAGATCTGTGTGTATACGACAATAACTATTTTGTGTAACGGTTACGTGCTTCGCCTCGCGTAGGTAGTAAAATCCCCAAAAATCAGTGAGGCACCCCCACGAATCTTTCCGAGATTACTCATTTATGACAGGTGGAGGTGTTCCGAATGACTCTATTTGTCCAGTATACTTGAAAGGGAAAATTGTTAGAATCCTCACATGAGCTCCAATTGTTCCAGTTGGGCTGCCATGTGGGTTCAATATGAAGTCCATTTGTGTTAGTGTTTGCATCTGTCATTGACAATTTCTTAAAAATTCATCTTGTTAAAATGCGTAAAGCCTACTGTTATCAAATCTGGAATGAAGCATCAACTGAAGCTCTTTCTCTGAGATCTTTCTTTCACTTATCAGTCAAATTGTAATACAAATTTCCTAAATGTACTATATAAAGTGACTCCCCACCCTCAAAACAGAAGAGTGCCCTGGAATCAGTAGAGACTTGCTTAGAACAACACTTTTGCCAGTACTGTTTTAGTTAACTGCATTACCTCATCTAGGACAAACTCAAAATCAACATTGTTTGACAATGCTTTAATTGCAGACACAATTTGACTATCTAATTTAATAATTACATTGTATCTTACTATCTGTTTTATATTTAATAATCTATGAATTTATTTTTGTATGTTACAGGTATAGTGTCAGACAATGATGGCTTTGATGTATCTGGCGCTTATTTTTATATCAGGTAAACAAGTTTGATGTTATTGAATGCTCAGTTATCTAATTTTGTTAAAGTTTGTACATGTCAAATTGTTAATATATATATGTATTTGAAATATTCTATTTTTCTTTAAATGTTGAAGACGCATTAAAGCAAAAGATTTTACTCTTTGTAATTGGATTATGGTAGGATAATATGACCAAGGCAAAATGAGATTAAAAGGACCAAAATGAACCCTTCAAAGGAAATCTTTTTTCAAGGCCAAATATCAAAACACGAATTCTAAATTATGAGTTTAATTTCCATGTGTTTTACTGTACATCAAATAAAGTGCCATATATATCAGAGAAATGGATAAAAGGTCTTCCTGTGCATCCTAGAAAAAATATCATGTTCGCTAAGATGAAAATGAAACATTTGATTTGACTATATCACTTTAACCCATTTCCAACCCACCTTCCTGTTTCTGTCATATTTTTGGTACTTTGGAAAATGTTACTGTAGTCCATTCAATACAACTTTTGACCTAGACAAAATTGCAACAAAAAATATTTTATACTGTGCAAATGAGCATCAATACAATAACGCACACAAAAAAGTTGCACTCCACATAATGAGGGGAAAGGGATGAAAAATGAATTTAAAATAATGCATTTTCTACTTATATTAAATGGCGCTGCAACGCTTCCGTTCTTCTTTCCCGCGGTAAATGTAACTGTCGGGTAACAGTAACGGTTGTTGGTAGTATTTTCAGTACAAAAGGTGTTCAACTTATATTTGAACAAATCTAAACTCTGATTCTAAAGCCTATGAACAGTTTGTTTCCTTTAGACATTGCTTTGAATATGTATTGTGATGTAATTAATCATATTTGCTGAAACAAACATTTATCAACGTTTTTATCAATTTAGATAACCACCCAAAAAATATCATTTTTTATAGTTTTACCACATTTTTAATCCACTTAGATATCGCATCCCCTGTGAAACCACCGGTCTCTATGTCACTCCATTTTTATACATTTAGTGTCCTTTGTTGTTACTTTTTTGTTCTTTTGTGACAATAAATGGTTACAGAGTTTAAAAAAAATATTAATCAACCTTAAACTGAAAAAAAGAAGTAAAAAATAATAAACTTGAAAATACTCGTACATCTCGTTATCATGGTGTCCCACAAATTGTCAAAGTAGCCAAAAGATTTTCTGGATACTTTTCAACACTAATGCACTCATTATTGTTTTTTGATAATTTACAAGTCTTAGCGCACCCAATCAACAAAAGTATTTATGTTTACGACGGTGCAACATGAATATTAAAAGCTTTCAAAAAAAGAGGAATTTTCGCATCCAACCTGTAACGAGTGTTCATAAGTGACTGCTCGAGCCGACAGTGATTCGTTTGCAATTTATACAGTCTCATAAAATACCCACATAAGCACAAATATCGATGACATAGTTTGCGCACCTGCAGCAAAACAGAAATGGCGGACCCGGGCAAAGAAAGTTTGGTGTCCAAAAATGTAACAAGCGTTACAGGTTACGAACGAACCTATTTAAAACGAGATAGTATGCTTAATTATATATAATAATACGTGGTTTGGTCATTGGTTTACTATTTAAACAAGCATTACAGACAGAAACCAAAATCAAGCTTCTCATTTTAAATAAGTAGCAAATGTTCATGAATTTATAGTATGACAACAAATTACGAGATGAAATGGGGACTCCCAGTGAAGTTTAAAAAAATACATTTGGACACTATGTAACGAGAGTCATAGTGTTCCGTGTAACAGGAGAAACACAGTTCACATCTTGCTTGAAAATTTCCCAATATACCAGTATATTATTGATATTATATGCAATACTGATTTTATTAATTGTTATCCACCTGTCGAAACGTGTTGTCCAATAAATCATTTTAATTGGAGTTTGTCTTCCTTTTTCCAACCCAATATGCCTCCTGTTACATAGTGTCCTAGTGTGCTAATATGTCATCACTATTTGTCTAAATATGGTGCCCAAAACAACCATGTTACAGGAGCTACACTTTTGTTGGCATGGAATAAAAAGTGTATATTTCGCTCTCTATGTTAAAAGTTATCTTATCGTCAATATTTTATGAAAGGAAAGATGTTTTCTTATGAAATAAAAATTTAAAAAAAATTGTTTAGATGTTTTCAAATTTTAGAAAAATGTCCCACTTTATTAACCACTAGTGTGGAATCACCCATAATTATACACTGTTCTAATGAAAAGATACATCATATCATAACGTGGTAGGTCTTTTTTAACTTCTTATGATTTTTTTTTGTGGCAGTGTGTGGTAATGAACGGCTAGATTAATAAACTACAATTCATGAACTATTCATGAATTAAAGAACTACCTCCTTGGGTGAATTAGAGTTTTTAACTAAAAATCTGATCATGTAAATACAAAGCTAATTTGATCAAACTTTTTTAATTTACTAAGTACAAAAGCTTTGAACACAGTGCCAGTTGATTGATTATGCTATTCCTTTTTTCTTAAACCTACCATTCAACACTTCATTATAAGTTTTATCATCAAATAATCTTATCATAAATACTTCATGTTTTAAGAATGTGTCACGAATGTTCTATGATTATGATGCAACTTTATTCTTGAAATAAACAAAAAAATACTTCATGAATATTTAATGAATTAAATGTGAAGTGCATATGAGACATTAAATTATAGAACAGTTGACTTCATGAAATGTTCATGAAGTACATTGTTGAAGAATCTATGCATGAAGTATTCATGAAGATTTTTCATGCATGATTTATGAAGTATTTATGAATAAAATTCATTCTATTTTCATGCACTTTTATTCATGAACTTTTCATGCTTTTTATGCTTGAACATTTCATGAGGATATTTTTAAGATTTTTTCATGCATTAGTCTCATATGCTCTTCACAGATTTTCATGAAGTATTCTTGAAACTAGGATATGAAGTATTCTTGAATATGTCACGAATTGTTCATGAACTTGAAGTATGCATGATAATTTCACAGGGGATGTTAGATGTGCTATAAATGTTTTATTTCATTTTTGTATCTCAGTAACATGTGTAACTTGATAAAACCAAATCACGTCTTTCAAAAAAATGAGCATTTTTTCATTTTAAGACTTCAGTACAAAATAAGTGTTTTAGAGCCAATGTCATGCATTTATTAATTTTACATTATATATTTTGAAATTATTTGGTTTTACATATTCTTATGAAAATGTTAATTTCCAATGTGCGTAAATCGAAAGAATGGAATAATCAATGAAGTATTAAGGGGTCAAAGAGGGATCCTTACATAGGGTAGTTCAAAGTCATGTCACAGAAATTCGTCACGTTTTGGTCAAATTTTGTAACATACAAAACATTTTATCTTCACTTTTTTGGAAGGAATTCTTTTGAATTCCTTTCTATGTCAGCGCTGTTGGGAATTTGAAAAAGAACGAACAACTTATAATTGAACTCTGTTGCGACCCAGAAAATAGAGCAACAGAAAAATGTGTATACTACCAATTGCAGACGAGTTGAAAAATACAAATTTAAACAAATACTTAAAATTATGATATTCAATGTTTTTTCACACTAATCAAACTTTATTCTATCTGTGTACGGAGAAAAGTTATTTTGTATCTTTGCGCATTTTCTATGTGCCACGCTTTTGTATATGTATTTTAATTTCGCGTCGCTTATCAATGTAGCGGCAGTGGCGTAGTGGTTAGCACGTCTGACTTCAAATCATGAGATTGCGGGTTCGAATCCTAGTCCCAGAATATTTTTAGTTTTTTTTTTGTTTTTTTTTTGTTTAGGATACAAAAATTTGATTATGTTCGTCAGATTTACGCACTTAAATTTCAGAAAATGAAAAAAGAATTGCTCTAGTTACTTTTCACTTATAAAATGGATACATCAATTATAAATACAATGCACGTTTACCATAAACTTTATATTAACACATGATCATCAGTTGAACACTGACGTAAACTTGATGTTTTCATCAACTCTACACAGCTCTGGTTATGTGACGTCATATGCCCCCCCTGCTGTGTAAAAATATTTAATTAAAAATACTATTTACGGCAAGCAGGTAAGACGGGGTAGAATATTTAACATTATAATTGTTAATGCCCAAAAATACTCAACAGACTCTTTTGAAATAAAGTTGTATTTTGCATAACGTACCCAAGACTATATTTATATAGGCCTACCTAAAGGTTTAGTCAATTTTTATTTTAGAAGGGTTCTGATGTAATTGTTTTCTTCCAAATAATTTAAGTATATTTACATGTTGCAGTTGTTTCTTGTTTAGTCTATAGCATAGTTGGCATAAATGACAAGCCTATATTTATTCACTTTAAAGTTTACCAGTTTGGTCCATTTTTATTTTATAGGGATGCTGACTATAAAATCCTCATACATGATGGCTTAAGTAATCTTAGTAGTTGTTTGTTGTTTAGTCGTTCCCATATTATCCAAATAATATAACTTTATTTATACTTAAAAAGTCAACAAGACTCGTCCATTTATATTTACGGGGGTGCTCAGCTGGTACTCATTCTGGATTACTAAATAATATTGAGCAGTTGTATGTTATAGAACATATGATCAATTCGTTTTGGCCTTAACCCTATAGCAACACATATTGTATAGGTTATATCATGGAGATCAGTCCATCCACTTCCTAAAAAGGCAAAATCTCTGGATCTAGCTGTTAACGGTCTTGTTAATCTATACATGTAGTTGTATTTTGCTTAGACATATAGCACAATTTACAAAATAATAAAGACTATATTTATACACGTAGGAGTCAAAAGGTTTTGTCTATTTCAATTTTAGAGGGGTGCTGACACAATTTTGTTGCAGGTTTAATTCAGTATAATTGGTTGTTGTTAAGTTCTAAGCCTAATTTACCTAAATAATCCAGGGCCATATGCATGCATCTAAAAGTCAAAAGGGTGCTACCCTAAATTTCTAGTAATAGTGTTGACCATGATACATTAAGTAGCACCTTGAAAGCTTCTAATTGTTCAGGCTTTCCATATTTTCTTCATAATCTTTCTTGTTTTAACATTGAACTTTTAAGTAAGACTAGATTATCTGTAAACCATCATTAGTATTGGTGCCCTATGAATCTTTGTTTTTTCTACTATTGGAGCATGTTTGTCAAGAGTGGTTTTAAGTTTTAACTGGTAGAAAACCTGGATACCATCCGAATTAGCTTCGTGAACCCAATTAAGCGGGTTACCTGGTGTGAAAAAAGGCATCAACATATATCTTACATCAAATAACCCCAATCGCTTTACTGCATTTTATCACTTCCTAAATTTTTAGCTCGACTTTACGTAGTAATGTAGAGCTCTCCTATTCGCCCTGGCGTCGTCGTCATCGTCCGCGTCCACATTTCTGATTAAAGTTTTTGTCGCAGATAAAGTTTTTGTGCAGTAAAATACTTTCTTCTAACTTTTGTTATTTCGTAAGATATAAACTTTAAACTTTTAATATATGTTCCTTACTATCAACCTCATCTCATGTGACAAGGTTCATCCCTCCAAACACATTTTTTCAGAGTTATATCCCCTTGAACTGATTAAGGTTTTTGTGCACAGATTAAAGTTTTGTGCAATAAAATACTTTCGTCTGTATCTTTTTTTATTTCTTAAGACATTTACTTCAAACTTTAAATATATGTTCCTTATTATCAACCACATCTCATGTGACAAGGTTCATAACTCCAAATATATTTTTTTCAGAATTATTTCCCCTTGAACTCACTGTCGTGTAGCTGTGTACGGTGCAGTCAACCAAGATGGCGGTCCGAACGCTGGTGAAAAGGTAAACATATTTTATTTTCTCGATTTCTCTAACTTAATCCATATGTATTGCTGTATAATCAGTTGTATTCAGCCAGGCATAGATTCCGGTGCATAATGTTTTCGCTTGATATCCACCCAAGAGCTTATAAATGAATCACAAAGTTGGTCGATCTATGATTTTGAAATTTGAAGCGAGAAAAAAATATTTTAAGTCTGATTCTGACTTTATTTGAGCTCTTAGATTCAAATCAATTGACAGAGTAGCGTAAAATGATCGACTGAGTTACTCTGTCCCCTTACTTTGGAGGAATATCCTCTCCCTTCCACAAAAACGTTCGTTTTATGAGTGTACACAAAGTGAGTGCAGTCGCCGGTGTATGGTGTAGTCAAAACGCACATTTTTGAACGGTGCAGTCTCAAAAAACTGTACGGCGGAGTCTTTCTGTACAATTTTGGTGTACGGTGTTGTCTCAGTTATCATTTTCAGTGCCAACTTTCATAAACGACCTTGAGTTCAATGATAATGAGTTCCTTTTCGCTCATTCGACCCGATGACCTTTAAATGTTAATATGTAATCATTGGTTCGATCAATTGACTTGAATTGAGCTTAAACAAAATAAACACTATAACATTAATGTGTCTAGATTATGAATGAAATGAATGTTGGAGTTCCTGATGTCCCCTATGCTGACGTCCTCAGCTGACGCATATAGTACGAACGTTCAAAGACACGAGTTACATACATTCAAAGAGACAAAAAATCCAAAACACATAGAAACATCATCATAATCACCTAATTCTTGGTTTTGAACATAGACTGTAAAATATTAATATACGTATTCATTGTTTGAATCAAGTTACCACGAAATCGAGATGAAAACGTAAGAAATCGATAGGAAGTATGTGTACAAGCATATTGTTCGTTTTTTTTCTAAACTGTCAAAGTTTGAATAATTTCACGGTGAATGATTACACACTATCTCAATAGTCAATATCTCGAGTGTTAGACAAAGAGCAAGAAGTCATCGTGAAATTATTCATGTTTTGACAGTTGAGAAAAAACGAACAATACACATGAATAACTATTTTTAAACTTTGGTTAATGTAAATCGATGTCTGTCTTGCATTACATGCGTTCGAAATAAGTGATTGTCCAATTGATAAGTCAAGGAAATTAAAAATTATTTTATACTTATTTATTTATTGGATTTAACGCCGTATCAACACATTTTATGTCCTTTCACGGTGTCTAACCTAACCTAGCATTCCTGGACCTTTTGTCTATAACCAGCACTCATCTACCCTCCGCAAGGCCGGAAACTTCTCCGTATCATCTAATCAATAGAGGAAAATTGATACTATTGTCTAATTTTAATGGAAGGGTATAACCTCCCCGGGTGGGATTCGATCCGTATCCCACTCTGGACACGAGATTCCGAATCCCGGCGCGCTACCAATTGCACTATCGACTCTGGTTTGAAATTGAAATAAGAATGCGTTTGTGAAATTAGGCACTGGTGCAATACGCCCTATAAATCGATTTGGATAATTTGAGACGTATTGACATATTTTGAACGCACGTATGGTTTCAAACTTTTGGATAGTAGCTGACTATTTGAATTTATAAGGTTACAACGCAACACAAAATTATGTACACGGAATTAGCTCAGTTGGTAGAGGCGATCACAATGATTGAATCAAACAAATGAAGATTGTGAGCTGATTTGAAACCGAATTGGACTATTCCTTTTTAAATGTCCGTCTTTGGATTGGTGATATGAATATTTGGTAATGGTCCTTTCATTCGTCGTCTGTTCGTTCTCCGTCCGCTCACACACAATTGTTTGTCTAGATAATTACTTTTTAGACCGATTTTATCCGGTGAGCCGTGACTGCACTTGTGTATTTATAGATTTTTGGAACATTTCTACAAAAAGGTAACACAGTTATTTTAACCAATCAACTGATTAATGGTTATTTTATAATTATTTCACATTTATACAAATATAAGCATTTCCAAAAATGCTTGACATCGCTGTTTAGCCGTGCATTCTCAGCGCATCAAACCGTCAAAGGTGTATTTATAGAAGACAAGAATTAGCATGCCCTTGTCAAGCGTCTATTATAGAATTCCAGGAATTAGCGCGACCTGTCGTAAATATGTGTAAAACCATTGATTTTGAAATAAACATTAATGTGGGAAAATTATAAATATAGATCTAGAGTTGTTATAAATTAATTCAACGTTTATGATAAGATGATAATTATTTCAAATCATGCCAGAGCCAAAAGAAAATAGTTTGAAACAAACTAAATTAAGCTGGTCATAGTGAAATACATTTGCTGAATGCTTCTTTATTTTTTATTGTTTAAGCGTAACCTTAACTAGCCATTAATTATGGCATTGATGCACTGATGAATATTATTCATTAAAATGATAATGACTTGAGTCGTATACTACACGACGTACACGTACATGTAGGTAAGGAGAAATAATCAATTAAAAAAATTGGAAATGATACGATTTGTCATTTATATATGCTAAAATGCAGTAAAATATTTATAACTATCTAAGCTCTAAATATCTTGTAAAATTGGTAAATTAGAATTTGAATTTTTGATCTCCCTGGAGGGAGGTCCCTCAGATGAAAATGCACCGTTCTTAAATATATTGATGTTCTATTGTCTTTGAAAAATATGTCACTCTTTATTATAAAAAAACTAGGGAGTGATGACTCTTTAGTAAAATTAATCAATAATCCAGTAAAATCTGGATCTCTGAATTATGCTGATAGGGATACGCTGTGACAATGTCGATGTTGTTGATAGTTTGATGCTACGCATTTATGAAAGCTGACTTAATTATCAAAGTTCAGAGTTTTAATTGATAATACAGTTCCTCTAGAATATATATTTTTGTTATGTCCTATTTAATTCCAGTAGAAAATCGAATTGAATGGAAAAATTGAATTGTTTAATGAAAAATCGAAATCGAATCGAAAAAAAATTGAATCGTTTCACCTCTTATATCCAGTACCAATTTAGATATTAGCTTTCAAGGATAGAATAATTTTTAAACTCTCTAAAAAACTCGGATTTTTGCTTGGGGTACATGTATACAAAGCACTATATTTTTATAAGTATTTGTCCAAAGTGTAATCTGATTTATCATGACATGTTGTTCTGTTTTATCATGACATGATTGTGTAACAGGAAAATTGATTAAAATTTGAATATAAAACTGCAGGATTTGAAAAAAAAATGTTTGTTTTTTATTTTTGTCACAGCCCAATTTACGGACTTTTCGAAAATCAAGGGTCGCGTTATAAAATGCACATAACTTCAGTTACGAACGGTAAACTTCCCTAAAAATTCATCATTCAATGTCTTTAATAGTATAGATTCAAGAAACAATATCATAATAAAGATTGTGGTAGGTCACCATTACAGTTCCAGAACCTTAACATTGAACTCAAGGTCGTTCATGAAAGTTGGCACTGAAAATAATAATTGAGACAACACCGTACACCAAAATTGTACAGAAGGACTCCACCGTACAGTTTTTTGAGACTGCACCGTTCAAAAATGTGCGTTTTGACTACACCATACACCGGCGACTGCACTCACTTTGTGTACACTCATAAAACGAACGTTTTTGTGGAAGGGAGAGGATATTCCTCCAAAGTAAGGGGACAGCGTAACTCGGTCGATCATTTTACGCTACTCTGTCAATTGATTTGAATCTAAGAGCTCAAAAAAAGTCAGAATCAGACTTAAAATATTTTTTTCTCGCTTCAAATTTCAAAATCATAGATCGACCAACTTTGTGATTCATTTATAAGCTCTTGGGTGGATATCAAGCGAACGCAGGTTGTACATTATGCACCGGAATCTATGCCTGGTTGAATACAACTGATTATACAGCAATACATGTGGATAAAGTTAGAGAAATCGAGAAAATAAAATATGTTTACCTTTTCACCAGCGTTCGGTCCGCCATCTTGGTTGACTGCACCGTACACAGCTACACGACAGAGTTTTCTTTAAAAAAGTTTGTTTTTTACCACAACTGTTTTATTTCTTTAGGTATTGACTTCTTTAAATGTATATTACTTATTATCAACCACATCTCATGTGACAATAATCATAACTCCGAATACATTTTTTTCAAAATTGTCCTCCATGAACTTAAAATTTTCTTTAATTTATTTATTTACTTTAAATTTGTTAAGGTTATATTTTCAAATTTTAAAATATGTATGTTCCTTATCATCAACCACATCTCCTGTTACAAATACTTGCTAAGTCGAGCATGCTGTCTCCTCTGACAGCTCTTGTTGGTTGTGCAGAACTGTTTAAAAATCAACTTCCGCTGAAGTATAAAGATCCATACTGTACAGAAACATTTTTCGCGTTACCGTAAAGCTATAGCTCTTTGAGCTTACTATAAACTTGACCTGTTGAATGCTATTATTTTAGGATCCTTAGTAAACTTATTGGCAATATATTTAGCATACAAACTTTAAAAAACACAAAGATGTCAGTAAGTATTGTATTTGTCTTGTTGATTAAGCTTTACTCCACATTTAGTCAAACTTGTAACTCAGGAAACAAAATAATGTACCTGAAATAGCCATTAAATTTCACTGTACTCATACTTTACATGTATACTAATTCTGGTAATTTGAATAATATTAAGCGATATGAAGAATCCTCATGCTCATTGTAATTGACATATAAATTGCTAGTGCTGCATCACTAAAATACAGTGTACTGAGTGTTGACTTGAAACAAATAGTTTTACTGATGTCTATCAAAATTATATTGTACTGATTTGGTCAGATTGCCTGTTATCTTTAGAATAAATGTTAATTGTGTTGTAACTTATTTTCCAGTGTTATACTGTAACTGTCAGCCACCAAAATTAACACCTGTTGATCCTAATGTTGTAGAAGGAAGTGATATAACATTTATATGTACAGTACCTAGTGCAGTGGGTTATGTCAACTGGAAGCTAGTTGTAGGTACTTCATCATCTCCTAATGTAGTAATGGGTGTACAAAATGGAGCATGTGCTCTATCACCAAACACATCTTTCTTATCTGATACAACCAAATATTCCTATAATTGCAACAGTACAGTATATCAGGTGACAGTGAAGAATGTACAAAGAAGTCAACATAATAATGAATGGACTTGTTATGCTCGAGGTCAGTCATCTGGACCTACATCAACAATAAATGTTCTAGGTAAGGTTATTTAATTATTTTTTGTTGGAATGTTTTATTTCTCTTTTTAATGAATCGAAATGTTCTAATATCAAAACCTCAAATAAACTATGTAATTATACCCCCGCTTCGAAGAAGAGGGGGGGTATACTGTTTTACCCTTGTCCGTGCGTCCGTCCGTCCGTCCATCCGTCCGTCCGTCCGTTACAAAATTTCCGTCGCAGTTTTCTCAGCAACTATAACATGCAGCAGCCTAATACTTTGCATATTGCTTCATCCCATAGTCCCATGTGGTGTAAAGCGATTTCATGCTCCTTGCTCATCTACTTCCTGTTTGTCGCATATTTTTAGATTTTTGCGGGGGTATCACTAGTGAGCATTAGCTCACAGATTTACTTGTTGTTTATGTGTTGACTTCAAACAATCAATGCTGATTTTTTTAAATAAATAAATTCAAGTGTAAGAGTTTTATGGATGTGTTACAAATCTATGTGATTGTACAATCATGTTGCTTTAACTAAGTGTATGCCTAGACTTCAATTTAAGGAGACTTCAATTTAAGATAAATGTTTTCTAGACTCTGATTTGCAAAAGATCAGTTTAGGATTGAGGGTAAGTTATATGAAAATGGAGGGAAGAATAGGCATTAAAACGTTGTAAAATACAATTTTGAATTACTAAGTTTAGTGGCAAGTATTCAAAATTATTTAATTCTGTTGCAGGATAAGCTTGCAAACTGTCTATAAAAGCTAAGAGAAATTTTGTATTTAGGTTTAGTATAGTTTAAACTACGGTATATATACATTATATTTTAGCTCGAACAAGTTACTACCACTAGTACTGAGGTAGTAGGGTTAAGTTTCTTGCTCAAGAAATCTACGGGGTAGGTTTTGGATGGGATTAGAACCAGGAACTGGCTGTTCTATGATTACCAGTTCAATGTTGTAACCCTTCTCCCACACACGCTCATTGTCTTTATGTTTGCTGTTATACCAACTTTTAAGAATTTATTGTTTTCAACTGTACATTACTATAAAACTAATACTGATTTGTTGGACTTAAGTACATGCTGTGACTCTCTTTGCATAATAAATATGTTTATTAGACTTTATACCTCTCAGTTTAGTTTTTGCCGAACATTATTAAGAAATTCACATTACATAAAAACTAAAGTTCTTATTTTTAAACAGATTTTATCCTGAATATCAACACTTGTTATTAATTTTTGTAAGACTGCCTGGCAACTTTACAGACCACTTCACTGTATAACTAATCATGAAAGTGTATAGCCTGCTGGGTCAATGCAATGAATCAAGTTTGGGATTCAAGGATTCACTCTTTGTGTTTTACGTTGTGCAATAACTAAAACTTGAAGTTGTTATCTTTTATTTTCAACACTATTTGTTTATTGAGTGACCAATTTATCACTTATATTTTCTATGATGAGTGAAGACTATTTAAGTAATTCTTGAATGTTATTTTGGTTTATGACTTTGTTTAAATGACCAGAATGAAGGAGATTTTATTTGATACTGCTGCTATTAAAGCAAATAACCACCTTAGTATCATTATCAAAGTAAGATCATACATTGTAACAATAATTGTGCAGATGCTTTTCTCACATTTGGAACTATGATCTTGCTCCAATGACCAAATGATCCCCATTACTACTCAGTACAGGTTAGCTTAATCATTAGCAGATTTTACAACATTGATATGTGACTGTCTTGTATTTGATTTTTTTCAGTTCCATGTCTTGTCTAAATTTTTATCATTGTCATATTTTTGTCAAACAGGTCAGTTTTCTGTGTATACATGTCAACTTATGTTTTTTTTGTCGTTGTTTTTTTTGTAAATCTCTTTCTGTAATTGTCCAAAATATGTTTTTTTTTAATTAGCTTGACAATTATTTATTGTATGTAAAATCAGCATTAAATACATAATGCTTTTATATAATACGTGGGTTGATCAAAAGTAAACCGGATTTTTACTCTCAAATAATAAGTATTACTTCAAATGAACATTTCTATACATCAATAAAAAATTCAATGTATATACAAAATGTTGATCTAACATTTCTATAATAAAGCTTACATTTCTTTTCAAAATTACGTTTCGAAAACCCATGGTAACGCTGCCACAGTGCAGCAAATTTTTAGCTCGACTTTACGAAGTAATGTAGAGCTCTTTACTCGCCCCGGCGTCGGCGTCCGCGTCCGCATCCGCGTCGGCGTCCACATTTCTGATTAAAGTTTTTGTGCAGTAAAATACTTTCTTCTACATCTTTGTTATTTCTTAAGATATTAACTTCAGACTTTAAATATATGTTTCTTACTATCAACCACATCTCATGTGACAAGGTCCATAACTCCAAACACATTTTTTGTAAGAATTATCTCCCCTTGAACTGATTGAAGTTTTTGTGCACAGATTAAAGTTTTTGTGCAGTAAAATACTTTCTTCTGTATCTTTGTTATTTCTTAAGTTATTAACTTCAAACTTTAAATATATGTTCCTTTTTATCAACCACATCTCATGTGACATGGTCCATAACTCCGAATGCATTTTTTTAGAATTATCTCTCCTTGAACTTAGAGTTTTCTTTAAAAAATGTTTGTTTTTACTGCAACTGTTTATTTCTTTAGGTATTGATTTCAAACTTTAAATATATGTTCCTTATTATCAACCACATCTCATGTGACAAGGTTCATAACTCCAAATATATTTTTTCAGAATTATCTCCCCTTAAAAGTAGAGTTTTCTTTAAAAAATGTTTGTTTTTACTGCAACTGTTTTATTTCTTTAGGTATCAATTTCAAACTTTAGATATATGTTCCTTATTATCAACCACATCTCATGTGACAAGATTCATAACTCCTTATACATTTTTTTTCAGAGTTATCCCCCTTGAACTTATAGTTTTCTATTTTTTTATTTTTTTTTCCTTTGAATTTGTTAAGGTTATATTTTCAAATTTTAAAATATGTATGTTCCTTATCATCAACCACATCTCCTGTGACAAACACTTACTAAGTCGAGCATGCTGTCTCCTCTGACAGCTCTTGTTTAATGTTTTATTATTTGTTAAAAGAAGCTTTGTGTTGTTTACAAAAATGCAGCGTACATAAAAATATGAGAAAATGTTGCGACTTCATTTATTGACGTATTTGCAAAACCTGACGTTATTTGATCAGTGCATATTATAACAATCACAGTTTGAATAACGTTGGCACAATGAAACCTAACGTGAAAATGGCATCCACGAAAAAGCTTGAAATAAGGGCAATTATTAAGTTTTTCTGGCATAAAGGCAAACATTAGAGCTAGGCTCGAGAAGCATGGAGATAGCAGAAAAGTCATTTTCGATTGCCACAGGCGGTTTGGAGAAGTAAATATTGATGCCATCATCAAAGAAGGATGAGTGAGAAAGAAGATAAAACACAACGACGTTGGTAACGTCAGTGGCAAACACACTGGCAAATGTCAGACGGTTGTTCATTCGGGAGTTTATGGCAAAATTGATTTGAGCTACGGTATCATACAGACTTTTCTTTCAAGGGATTCAAAATGAAAAATATTTGCACACATAAATTTTCTTTTACTTTGTGATATATTTAATAATGATAATGACCATGCAAAATATAACATATTCTTTTTCATAAGTACACAATTTCAGTTAATGTTAAATTAATTGTTGAACTAAATATAATCAATAAATGATATTTTTTATATGTTTATCTTATATGTTATTCATTTGAATGTTTCTGGCTCATAAAGTCAATTTTACTTTAATTAAACTTGTTTATTGACAACAGGTGCTCACGCACTTGTTCCCACGCATCCTAAAAGACACTGAGTTGGTCCGCTACGTGCAGGAATCACGAGCCTACCTTCTAGAGTGAATCAAGAAAAGGCATTAGTTCCTTAGACATATCATAATGACAGATGAAACCTGGTCATAGTCCTTCATCCCCAAAACCAAGTCACAATCAGCAGTAAGGAAGCGAATGAGATGATGTGATAAAGCGCAACGTCAGCAACGTTATCAGTGTCGATTTACTGTGCTCCATGACTTAAGACATATACTCATTCAAATAACAATATCTTCATTGTTTGTTACTATTTTTTATTACCGTTTTCAGTATTCTGTTGCTGATGAACTCCCCAAACTTTTATGTACATTTTTAATTATCTTGTCTCAAAATGCAGCTTAAGATTCAAACAATCCGGTTTTTTTATCAACCCTCATATTACATATAGAAGTCACACTACCTGGTTATTAATCCAATGAGTTGATAATGCACAGAACTGTTACATTACCTACCCGCAAAGTTAAGATGTTATGTTGGCTGTCTATAGATCTGACTTGATTCTTGCTAATCCAAGGTTATAGGTTGTGTTAAGTTACTGCCCATGCCTATTTATTTCGTTGGCAGTTGTTTATATAAGGCGCATGTAGTCGTTCTGTACAGATGAGCTACTTGATTAATTGGTTAGTGAAACTGTCTCTTAAAAGAGGGATAGAACACAAATAAGCAGCAACACATATAAATAGTTTCTGTGTTATAAATAGACTGAAGTATATATATATATATACTTCTTTAGGTTTTGCGTATGTTGTTGACAACATCTTAAAAATTTTATTCTTTTTTTTATCAATCAAAAATTTGAGAATATCCACTGGCTTTGATGAATATAGTTTTCCATCATTATTTGACTCTGTGATGTTTCACAAGCATTATCCCCCCAAAATAATCATGAAGTAAGGAGGCAATTCATCTATATAAGATATAGTACACACCGCTGCAGGCTTCCTGATCTAATAGTGATCAACCAGTCAGCTCTATAGCATATAGTGGACTGAAGGCTGAGGTGTACTTTATCTTAGTGGGGAGACTGAAATGTCACTATCAGACCAGCCAGCCCTCAGTTGTGCATACTATTTCTTATATTATACCGCACATTTTCTTAACACTTGGTTTTTCGCAAAAGCGGGAAAATAAACATTGCTATTTATTTTTTTATTTCTAATTGGCCAAACTTATATCATGGACTTTGATTAGGCCTACATGGTGCCGAATGTGTGTTGCTCCTTGAAAATTACAACGGGGTTTCACGCCACTAAAGACTTGTAAAGACTGGCATATTGCATCATATCTAATGATGTGAGATATGACATCAGAGGGCCACTATCGTATCAGCAGGCTCTATCACATAATAACCGCCCACTATGTTTTTATATAAGCAAAGAATAAGCAACTTTTAAGTAAGGTATAATATAGATAGATATTTCCCTCTTAATATCAGAATGTGACTACTAACATAAATGTGGCATCTAAGATTACCTTCAAATTGAACATGGTCAAATGAATAGTAAATGAGACAGATAGTACATTTTTTTATAAAAAATATCATCAGTACTAAGGAGTTAAGATGAACGGACATACATGTACTAGTTACCAAAACACTTAATGGTAACTGTTTCATAGTAGTGATAACAAAAGTAAACATTAAAGAACACACACAGAATTCTATATAAAATTCACTCAAATTTAATTGTACAGTGACATATTTTCTGGTGATCTGGTTACTGAAAGATATTTAGTATACTTAATTGTTCTATTGTTTAGACTAATAATTTATTATTTCATGCTATTTCAGTTCCTGTATCATCTGTATCAATAAATCCCTCATCAAACACAGTGGATGTGAAAGAAAACATGGTTAAAGTATTTACTTGTCAAACATCTGCTTCACGTCCAGATGCTTCAGTGACTTGGTACAAAGTAGAATCTGGTATAACCTCTCAGATAAACCAGAATATTACATCTAGTACCACCAGTGATGATTTCAGTGTAACAGCAAGTACTCTAAGATTTGTTCCATCTAGACAACAAGATGGTGTACAGATATTTTGTAAAGCTGAAAATACAGTCAACCAAAGTCCTATACAGTCTGGTAATAGAACTCTAAATGTTTTATGTAAGTATGAATAACTCTGTTTAATATATATTTAGCACTCTCTTAACATGAAGATTTTTATATAAAAGTTTTCATTGCAACATTATTTTTTATAATCCATCTTTTAATTATGTGTATTTCAAATATGTTGCACCGGCTTTATAATTTAATGTTTCAAAAGAGTCATAGCTGATTGTATATAACAAATGAATTTGAGATAAAACTGATTAATGATCCAGTACATTGTATGCAACAGTAGATCTGATAGTTTTATGGATATTTATTTGCTTATTTATTTCACTATTATTATCATTCTGATACACATTATTGTCAGAATTGATATCACATTAAATCTTATTATGAACCACCTACCTAAATTGCAGACATCAGCTGTTTAATCAATCAGCTTCTGTGATTCTTACACTTATCATCTCACAAGGTTATACATGTATTAGTACTGACATGAAAGTCAATACAAGGCCATTCTAAATTAGTGCCCATTATATTTACATTAAATGAATTTCGCTTACTATAACAACTAAGTATACAAGTTATTTTTATATCTTCAATGTGGATAGTGCACAATGGAGGTAACGGTATAACAAACAGGATTTACTTTTTGAATTGTAAAGTACAATGTATATGTATATACTTAGCATGTCTCATGTACTTTGATGATATTGTAAATAATTTATGTTGAGAGGTTGTCATTGCGATTTCATAAACACAGTTGATCATGTCAAAATGTTTAATTTTTCAACAAAACTAGACTGTCTGTAGTTATAAGTTTGTTTGAGTTAACAGTCTATCAAAGAATTGCTGTGTAATTTTCTTTCAAATTGTATAAATTTGAGACAAAATCTGTATAATATTAATGTATGATTCTACTTTACAATCCACGGTCAATTATGTTAAAAGAAAGAGTTGCATGTGCAAGTTTTTTCTCCATTGTGCAATTCAAAACTATTGGCATAGTCATTTGTATTTATAATGATTTTCACATACATTTAGGCTTAAACACTTTTGGTTCTAAAAACTTGGATTTGAATTTAACATACAGCTTGTTTATGATAATTTGAGACAAAGAACTCAGTTTGTTGACATATTTGGGACTCAGGTATTACAAAAAACAGGGAGGTCAGCTGATTTTGTGTTATGAAAGTTTTAAACATGCCATAATGCTTGAAACATGTGTTCTGGTACTAAATTTGATACATCAATTCCCACAGATTATGTTGATAATTATGTGTACTAAACTTAAATCTACCTGTGTATAAAAATGGTATAATTGTATTTTGTCTCAAGTTATCCTAAATGAGCTATATCAGATATATTTTAATTTGCTATTAATTGATATTCTATGGAAACTGGCTATGATCATTTCTGCCCATATGTGTAGTGCGTAAACATTTTATTAGCTCTTAAAACACTGCTATAAGGGGAATATGACGTTAAGTTTTATTGTTTAAAACATGTAGACATAAAGGTGAAATGCATTATATCACAACAAATTCATTTTAAAAAATACTTATGTATGCATTTATTGTTTTATGAGCTATAGTAACTTCCATAGTATATTCAATCTTTTTACACAATTGTATTGTTTTGTATATGTAAAGGCATTACATAGCCTAAGTTTAATGCTGTTACACGTTCAATTTAAGGCTGTTGCCTCTGATCATCAGGCTAATGGTATTTATAAATCAATCTCCATTGGGAGACTTTTACTTACAAATAAGCGCCACAGAATTATTATGGATGTATCTATGGTAGGTACATATCTCGCTCAAGGAAATCAGTAGTGCTCCTAGTGGTGTTGGAACCCGGGATTTCTCCAATCATAATTGTGCATCATACTATTGGACTACATTTTGTCGTTATGTATTGATGTTGTGATATTTCCACACAGTTAGTGTTTATTAACGGCTAACTTATATGTACATTCTGAACATATCAACTTGTTTTTTATATTTCAGACCAAGCAGACAATCCTGTTATTACTGAAGGAAATGAATATCGTGTTATACAGAATAATCAAGGTCAATTAACTTGTACTGTCAGTGGAGGAAAACCTACACCAACACTATCATGGAATTGTAATAGTTTGTCACCATCAGAATCAGATTCATCCAACAATGGAGTTATAACAAAGACATTAAGATGGACAGCAGTAAAAGGTTCTGATACCAAATGTTCTTGTACATCTCAACAAACTGGTTTTTCAAATAAAGTTGACAGTGTGAATGTAGTAGTTTTATGTAAGTATACATCACACAGCTCTGTTTGTAGTCTATTGATATTATATTGATTCACAGGGGGATTCATATAATGATATTCATTACATAAAATATTCCAAATGCCCAACAGCTCCTGTTAAAGATTGATGTCTAGTATTAAAGCCACCTGGCTTGCTCAGTCAGTGACTTACAAGTCTACTGATCAAGGAGTCATAAGTTTGATTCCCGTGCGGGGTATACTTTAGTGGAGTTTGGTCATGAAATAGTTTCTATGTCCATTTCCTCACCTACCTAAGTTTATATGACTTAAGTCATATCAGTGTATTCTTAATCTGTTATTTTATTCACAGTTCATTTTCTTACAGAATTGCTAGTTATTCTATCTTAGAAAATTGCAAACACACATGTAAATTAACATATTTAATTTTGAATTATCCACCTTCTCACATAAATTATTGGAAAAATATAAACAATTTCATTAAAAACATCAAATTTTAGTTGTAAGTGTGTATGATGACTGATTGACTTAAAACGTTTTCTTGAACACTATTAGCTTGGTATGCAAAAGCTTGTTATAGTGTTTTCACTTAAGAAGTTGTCTCTGTGTCTTGACGTTATGGTCCAGTAGACTTTTTAATATCTCCCAATTTCTTCACTGTTTGATACTGGTTCTCAGAATATTTATTCATTACTTTTACTTATAACTTTCATTAACAACTAGGCGAATAAGCTTGTTATTTGTGTATTTTAAGTTATCTTCCCTTTTTGGGAATTATTTAATGTCGCAGAATAATAGTCTTAAACACAGTATTTTATTACTAGTTTTGACTTTGATTGAAACTTAATATACTTGTTCATTAGCTTACCAAACACCCTTATATCAGGGCTTGAATTTAACCAAAAAATGAACTTGCAAATTTGTGCGAGTTGATTTTATTTAAACTCGCAAAATATAAAAAAAGCACAAGCAATTTTTTCTCTCCATTTCTGATAGCACTCATAGTAAATATTTATACATGCTATTAGAAACAACATAAATCCATATTTAACATTAGATAGAACAAGAACATTATTTTGGGTTAGACAAAGAATATAGAACATGTTTTACTGTGAATCTTTACTAAATACAATCAGACTATCTGGTCGTTTTGATTCTGATTGAGCCTCATTAGTTTAGACATTTAACTTTTTTCGGTGATTTGAACTTGTGAAAAATTTGTTGAAATTAAAAAAGTTAAAATAAACATTACTCGCAATTTTCAAAATCCAAAATATGAGTATGCGAGCTTAAATTCGAGCCCAGCTTATATGATCGGAAGTACATCTGGATGTAGGTACAGTAAAATATTACTTGAATAAAACCCATTGATATGGACAAAGATGTGTTGCTGTCCACAGGTTGTTGATACACAGAAGTAAGATTGAAAAAAATGCATTAAGTACAATGTTTTTCTTTAATTTGAACATAATTTGTTCTCCTTTCACAAAATTAGGGAACAGCTCAGACTCATTACTTAATATGTTATTCTCTTGTAGACTCTGTTTGTTTCAACTTGTTATAAATGAACATTTGTACTTGCTTATTTCAGATCCACCTTCCCCTCCACAGTTTAAAGTTAATGGAATTACAATTAATGGTAGTATCAGTTTTATTGTTGGTAAAACAAGACATATTCAATGTGTATCTGATAGTAAACCTACACCAAGTAGTTATAAGTGGACTGGTCCTAAAACAAATGATGGACAAAATATAACCTTTGGTGCTGTACAGAAAAGTCACAATGGACAGTATACCTGTGAAGTAAAGAATACAATGAATTCATCAACTGGTGGTAATATACCTGGAAGTAATAGTTCTAGAGTGAACCTTGTTGTATTATGTAAGTAGTGCATGTAATATTACTTGAAGTGCATGTATCTTTAATTATAGAATATACATGTACTATATATCAATATCACAATGTTTATATCAATCTTGGTTTCATAGACTTGTTACAATTTTACACATTTAGGTTAACAATGTGCCTTTGATTACAGTTAATATTGACAAAATGTAAAATTATGATGGAGTTAAATTTGATTGTGCTTAAAACTGATGTACAGTGTACCCCTTGAGTTTGCTTGACCATGATTTATCAAATGGTATAAAATATGCTACACTTATAGAATGGACAGTGATTTTTTAGAAACACTTGTCTTAGTCTTATGTTACATAAATTATAATATTTTGTTTGTCAATTACCATATCGTAAAGTTCATATTATAAAAATCACAACATAAGTTCTCATTTTCTGTTGCATTATAATGCTGATAAACATATATTATAGTAACAACTCCTCATTTGTAATAGAATGCTATAGTACATTATAAAAAGTCTCATTTTAACAACATATTTTGCATTCTGCATGCTGGATATATATATCATAATATTGTAACAGTATTGTTCATTAAACTTCTATATGTCAATATTCAATTCTATTCTATTCAACATTTCATACATTTACGAACCATAATTGTCTAGATGTATGCCACTATATGTACCTTGCTATGAAATGACAAATAGGGTACTTTCAAAATTAATGGTATATGTATCAAAATGACTGACCAAGCATGAGCTTGGAGCTTTGTCCAATTTTTGATATAAAGATGTAAGTAAATTGCCAATGAAACAACTTGATAGGCTAAAAATCAAAAGGTTTGTTTTCTGTAACTTTTGGGCTAGAATATACTGACATATTCAATATCTATCATCTGTTTTTCTTCAGACCCTCCTAGCATGTTGTCATTGTATTATGGTAGTTTATCTGGAACATTAATATCTGAAAGATCAATTAATGTAGTAAAAGGGGATACAATTAATATTGGATGTAAGTCAAATGATGGAGAACCTGAACCTACAATAAGATGGAGTGGACAAAACAGAGATGATCCTCTACTTACTGTACAACAAGTTCAAGAATCTCTTACAAGTAAAACATGTACTGCATTAAACACAATGCGAGAAACTGGTGGAAATAAGGAATCTGGATCTAAATCTGACACTATCAACTTTAATGTTTTAAGTAAGTATGAGGAAAGTTGATTGTTCTGTCATATGTTGATTTTATTTTAGCAGATACATTATTCTCGCTTTTTTACTGGTAGTAAGAGATTATGGCATTGTAAAATTGTTCAATTCTGAACTGTTTCTTTTGAAATACAGATAAACCATTTACGACAACCTTAATGGATAAGCTAGTCCTTTTTTGAGAGTCAAACTTAGAGTATTATCCAGTGCAAGGTTTACAGTGCATCTATAATCAATTATTTATAACATTATCATTTTAGAACCATTAGCAGGATACAAAATGTATTCGTGTGTTTTGTTTATCAGTCTGTCCTTACTCTTTCTGTAAGTTGTATCAAAGCTAAGAAACATTAGCCTTGCCAAGTAATCTGAATTGATCATCTATTTATAAGGCTATTCTTACATCAAAGTATAAATTGGTGAAATACTTTTTTCTAGAGGTGTAACAGTACAGCAATAACAGTTTTGCAAAATATTGCAATACACAAAATCATTATTGAAATATGTACCGTTTTCGCATGAACATGCAAGGCACGTATTAGTGCATATACATCATGTTAATTGGATCAACATTACACTCATATATGTATATTCTTACACTCAATAATAAATTATATGTATATTCAAATGATCTCTTATCCATATGTTTGAATGACTTAAGTAATATGGACTAGTCTATATGTTAGAAAAATCCATATTTTGAAACAAACTTTCTAAGAGATTTTTTCTCTCATTTGAGGAAATAATAAACCGTTTAAAGCAATTTAAGATTATTTCAAGTTCTCAACACAATTTAACATTACTACAAACCTTAAACTTTCAGATTCTTATAAAATCGTAGAGTGTCATATAGCTACAAAATCCAGTTCTAGAAAAATGAACCGGTTAAAAACCGTTAGAATTCATATTGCAGTATAAACTTGTATATTGGTTAACTGTTAAACCCATACTTTTTCTCGTTTGTTTTTATCTGAATAATAACATTCTAACAGCATTCACTAAAGCTTGAGGTGTTTATTTACAAACCATGCCTCACGATGCCTTGCATTATTTACCTGCAATATTAGTTTTGACATTTTATAGTATTTGTTTATATTTCAGTTCCACCAACTATTGGTGCATGTACATTCTACTACAACAACAAGCCAAATAATGTTATAGCTATTACAGAAACCCTTAAGATTATAGAGCATGAATCATTTACTTTGAATTGTTCTTCTGCTGGAAAACCATTACCGAATATATCATGGACAATACCATCATCACCAACGGCAATGACCAAGCCTGTGACCATCAATGAAGTAACACGGGATAAGAGAGGAAACTATGTTTTCTATGCATCAAGTACACTGAGACCATCATATCAAAGTCCTCGTGACATCACTGTTGATAAATCAATAACAGTAGAAGTTTTATGTAATTTCTTTTTATCTTGTTTCTTCCATTATAACTGTTTAGCGTTTGAATTTGTTTGTGTAGATATGTCTACCATCTTACATTGAATATCATATATAGATAAAGCTCTAAAACTGAACATCGTAATTATATTTTTATAATTATATTTCAAATCATTATTGCATGTTCACTATCTGCATGTTTTGTAATACTTTCATTTTTATCTTATTTAGAATGCTTTTGTTAAATTGCTCTTACTGAAATATTTGTTGGGGTAAAAACTTTTATATTTCCTTAAGATATTTCATTATGTCATTATGGTTTGTTACTTTGGCAACTTAAGAGTTTTGCTTAATTTAAGTATCAGTTTCAATATTAAAATGCTGTTTCGATAAAGTTGTTTTGATCATAATAACTCTAGACATTCATGTATTACAAACCCAATTGTAATCAACATTCTAGTGAGTTAATAACTTGATTGGACATTAATGCATTTATTGACTTTAGCAAAACTAATAAAACTTGCATGATTAACTTTCATTGGATCCAAATGGACACAGTTTCTTGGACAAGGAACTTTCTTTTCATTGTATTTTGTTAAAAATGTGAACAGAGTTATACTCTCTAAAAATGCAAGCACAATAGCTATCATTTATTTATCCTACCCCAAAGTGATCTTTTAGAAGGAAAACCTATTGACCAAATAAACCTATCTTTATTCGGCACCGTTGCTTTATTCGTCAGTCACGTGACTACGCATTGACGGACTACTTGTCTGCATAATCATAACATTGGGCATCAAAAGCGGCTGCGTTTCATTCTTTTAACAACAACCTTACAAATATATTTTACACAAAATAATCTTATAAGGGATTTTACAAACAATTTCAATATAAATCTTAAATCACTTACTTCATCATTCAAATTTAACAAAAACTCAATCGTCGACGCTGTACAGTGCCTAACTCCTGCGTTTAAATCCTTTCTGTGTATAAGTTGACGAATATCCAGCCATTATACAGTAAATACATAGGTTGACAACTACAAGCCAAGCCACGCATAAATTAAATATAATGAAACTAGCCTCAAAAGATCATCATCGTCATTCACGACACAGACCGTCCTGGCCATTTTCTGAAAATTGTTGACATCTTTCAGCGTCGCTGGCTCGCTGCAAGTGTATTTCCCTTAATAATCCTTTCATCCAAATATCCTATCGTCAATTTAAAGTTTGCATAACAAATTATCCTGATAATTATCCTGGTTAAATCCATGATAAATAATAGTAAACGCGTCAAATGACGAATCCTACAAACGCTCCTAAATACGACCGCCATGTTGACAACAAACTTAGCTTACATGACGTCATAAAAACTGATTCGTCCTCGGAAAATTCGCAAGTGATTTATTCGTCCAAAAATGAATTCTTGTTTATTTATAAACCGAGGAGTTTATTTTAGTATTTTCTTTTCTTCCTTCATTTAAAATATTGCCTTTACTTATGATTGAATGGAGTCAATCATCGGGATTATTTCTTGACGTGCAAACAGTCAAAAGACCGTTTAACACAATTACTGCGCTTCAATTCGGCCATCTGAATTCAAAGCATGTTAAACGCAGAATTTTCGGATTTTAAATTAGTCATTCAAGCAAATGCGAGTAGGATAAATAGAATATTAGGTTAGTGTCAATCTGTACTTAGTTTATCCGGCTCGTCTCCAAAAGGATTATTCGACTCGGCAAGCCTCGGCGAATAAACCTTTCTCCAACTTGCCGGATAAACTAGATACAGATTGGCACTAACCTAATATTCTCTATATAATAGCAATGTTTCATGTTATTGTCATTGATTCAACTGTACCAATTGTGGCTTTGTCTTGTATAATGAAGAAGTACAGCATTTCTTAACCACTGTCAAAACCAAGCAATGCATTTGTGACTTTCTATTTTGATAATGATACCTCAGATGAGCAATACATATGAAGGGTGAACATGACCATTGGTTTTACCGAATAATGAAATCAGTTTAAACCATAGTAGCAGTCTCATCTCTTTTGTTATTTACCTATGAAATTTTCTCTAATTATTCTCAAACTGTATTCATAATGAAAAAATACATATTTTACAGTTCCACCAATGGTGACAGATATGACCAACATGTCTCAATTAGTTGGAACACGACTAGAATTTGATTGTCCTTACACGGTTGGATTTCCCACAGAAACAAAATTTAAATGGAGTAGAAACGTTGATGCTCTGACCTGGAACACACGCAATCTGTCAATACCAAATGTAACAAAAGGAGACGCTGGAAATTATCAATGTAATGTTTCCAATAACATGCAACCTTCTGGTGACACTCAATCATTTATTACTGGCAGTGATTCAAAGTCATTTTATTTGAATGTTCTCTGTAAGTATCATTTTGCAGCCATATTGATTTGCTGATGATGGCAAAATATCAAAATACCATTTATCTTATATATTCGGACAATTGTATCATTTATGTTTATAGTTATGAATAGTTAGATATGGATACAGCTATGTAAGTGTCGATTAAAAACACATTCTTTCATTTTCAACAATGTGTATGCCATATGTTTTAATTCGTTCAGTTGAATGTTATAAGTGACAAATGTTCATAGTAAGTGATTTCTTACGTTCTTAATACTGTTTCAAAGACTAAACATGGTTTTATACTTTTGGCGCAGGAATTTGCCTGTATATCCCTTTAAGTTCTGTTTTAATAATGCATTCTTTTGATAGTAAGTAAAATTACATCGTTTTTATCTGTGATTAATTGTCATGTTCTTTCATGCATAGAGTTCAGAGTCCTCACCTAATGCTGAATGTTATCTCCTTTAAACTATTTTTATTATGAGTAATATCTATTATATTTATTGTTTTGCATTGCTTACACTTGCATATGGGACTCCAGGAGTTTTTGTAGAGCCACAGCTATAATGCAGTGGTAGACAGCTAGAATTAAAAATCTAGTCTCAGGGACCAGTACAAGGATACAGTAGACATAATGATCCCATACAAAAACTTGATGTTTAGTATTCATTTATATCTGCAGAGGAAGAAGTTGTTGGTAAAGTTACATTTTGTATGTGGGTACTGGTTAAATAAGAGTCTTGGAATGTTGATACAATGAGTCTGTCGCTGTAGATTACCTAACAAAATGTATTAATGAATGACATGGATTTGAATAAAAGATGTATTTTATTTTTGTTTTGATTATATTCTAATGATTTATCTTAAATGTTTTACATCTTATTTTTTAGATAAAGCTAGTATCACATCATTTGTTATTGATGGGTCCACAGAGAATATTGTAACTGTCAATGAGAGTAATTCAACATCTTTCATGTGTAATGTTGATAGTAATCCTTTAGCTGTTATAACATTGAAGAACCACACTGGCATTGTAAAGTCTGTTACTTCTGAGAAATTAGAACACACTGTAACTGCTACATGTTTTGATGCTGGTAATTATACTTGCTCTGCCAGAAATGAATACAATGGTGAAAATGAACCAATAAGAACAATTCAACTGTTTGTTAATTGTAAGTTTTCTTTTATTTATCACCATTCTTTGCTATGAAATTAATGTGGTAGTACATCATTTTTGTACTTATTCAATTTGCATACATCTTAAAAACAAACTGTATGCATCGCAAACATGGGCTGTTTGTAATAATTACAGTATCCTGTATTAACTGACAAGTGACGGGTATATCCTTCTATTTGAATAAACTTATCTTAGTCCAAATAACCAAAATAATAATATTCAATTTATACTTTTCAGCTTTATGAAATATAAACTGAACATGTTCTGACGTGAAGCCAATAAAATATTTGCCTATTGGTTTTACATCATGATGATTTTTCACCTTTAATTTAGGTCGTCCTAGATCAGCTGAAACCGTTAACCAGAACAGAACTAGTGAAAAAGGCCAAACATACACAATTACTTTCAATGCAATTGCTTATCCTGTTCCGACTTTTGTTTGGTGGAAATTT
This sequence comes from Mactra quadrangularis, assembly GCA_025267735.1. NCBI lineage: Eukaryota > Metazoa > Mollusca > Bivalvia > Venerida > Mactridae > Mactra > Mactra quadrangularis. The sequence goes on along the minus strand of CM046299.1, from coordinate 44,629,306 downwards.
GTTGAAGAATCATGGACTGAACTAGAATCAGATAATAAGTATGTGATTAACGCATCAGGTCTACAGACAAATCTCACAATAAACAAGCTTGTACTAGAAGATTTTACTACTTATAATCTTGTTGCTAAAAACATCATTGGTGAAATCAACCAAACTTACATTCTAGAACAATATGGTAATGTCATTTATCAGTATTACTAAATTTTTTATTGATACACAACATAGATAAACATTTAGTAATTATTTTCTTTTTATCATTTGTCCTTAATTAAATGATGAATGAAAAATAGACTTGTTTGTAGTTGGTAGGCAAAAAATTTAGTTATGTTTGCTGAATTAAATTTTAATTACACTTTGTCACACCATTGAAAGCTATAACTACTATTATTTAAGGCCCATATATTTTTTAAGTTTCTATATTCTGACAATGTGCCTTTGTGTATGCTAGTTATATTAGTATTGCCATTTGTTTAGTGCAAGTATTGTCTTAGATTGGCAGTGATTAATCAAAACATGTTAATGGTCAAATCATTGATACAAATGATAAAACCTGTACTTATCATTTGATTTATTAACCCACTATCTTATTTTTTACCTTAAAATCATGCCAAGTTATGTTTACTTATTTGTTAGTTACACGTTTTTTTTTCCAGATGTACCAGATCCTCCTACAGATCTTCGACACGTTGAAGCTCTTACAACAACATCATCAATTCATATTACATGGAAACCTGGTAACAATGGTGGACTTCAACAAACATTTCACATCAAATATAAGAAAGGCTCAAGTAGCACATGGAATTATATCAATGTAACCGATACTGGTGATGAAATTATGAATTACTCCATAACTAATCTGGCAGAAAAAACACAATATGATATTGTCATATATGCATCAAATGGGAAAGGAAATTCTACGGATTCACATGTATACACAGCGCTTACAAAAGGTAAAATTATTATTAAAGAAATGGTTTAAAACACATTGATACACGTATTCATACCATGTAATGTTTATGTCTTATGCTACTTGAATAAACAATTAATGATCTTTACATACTTGTAACTGAGTATGATACTTTACAATAACTTTTCCTCCTATAATCATTCGTAAAATTGTATCATATTTTTGTCATTAACTCAATTAAGTAAAATTATTTAAACATTTGTTTCTATGATTTAGCAAGTGATTTTTTTTATTTGAGTCACCTGGTTGTTTATATATACCGTGATCTCAGTTGGTTGAACGATTAAGCAATGCTTACAGAAGTAGATTCTCAGACTTGAACTTTATACCTTTCTAGAGTTTTGAAGTATGAATTAAAGTTCACAACTATTTTCCCACCTGTTTCTGTATCTATAAGTGTAACATCCAGTTATATTTCGTTTTTTTCTAACTGTCAAAATATTGATAATTTCACTGTAACTTCTTGCCCTTTGTCTAACACTCGTGATTTTGAGATTATGTGCTATCATTCGCCGTGAACTTATTCAAACTTTGACAGTTGAGAAAAAATAGACAATACTTGCTTACGAATGTGCTTATTACTTGCTTAAGACAAATGTATGGGCCTATCTTAAAACAATGTTTCAGGTGATTGACACTGGCAATGTATCTGGGACATTGCTGATATGAGTCTATAGAGGACAATAGTTTATATTGCATTTTATGAATTACTACATGGTAGGTCCCAAAGAGAAAGCACGTAATGGCACAGTCATATAAGCATGAAAGACGCGTCATTGATCAACAATAAACATAAATGTTTAAAAGGAATGAAATAATTATTATCACTTTTTAAATGTGATATAATGTCTGATAGTATTGTACAAACCTGCAAAAATAAATTGAAATAAAATATAAAATAAGGATAAAATGTTCTTTAAAATGCCCCCAAAAAGCACCAAATGTCATTGCAGTACTATAAAACTGAAAATTAATATAATTTAGCACTGTCAACACTAGTAAATAAAAAAGGAGGACGCCAGTAAACGAAATCATGAACTGTTCCTACATGTACCATGGTCATCAGATTCTGACGACTCCAATATACCACCGGCCTTCAGGCCGGCGGTAAATAATGCAAAACTATATCTACATTTTATACTTATTTAACATAACTTTTTATGTTTATTTATTTATTCAGAGAAAGTAGAGTCTACACCATTTCCTGGTGGGTTGATTGGTGTTGTAGTAGGTGGTGTTGGTGGTGGTGGTGCTGCTGTCTTAGTTGTTATTTTTATTGTACGTAGAAAAGGAATATTTACAGGTGGGTTACATTTTATAGTCCTTGTTTATTTTTATCTAGGGAGTTATTCTAGGAAGTATGAAGCATTGATCCAGATCAGTATTAGTTTGAAGTTATTTTCTTTACACAGGTATGACAAACATTAATGATTGGAAAATATATAAACATAAATGGTTCAATTTTCATCAAGCTTAATGATATTGTGATATATGCATCAAAGGTAGGTATTTAAGCATTTTGAGTAATTTTGGTCAAAGTGTCTTGGTGTTGATGTACGTAACATGAAACAAATGTTTATAAACGGTTTAAAATCCGAATAAGAAATAATTTGAATATACTCTCTACCTTATTTACTTCAGGAAAGAAGACAGATGACACAGAACCTCGTAGAAGGTATAATGAGGTTTTTATATAACTTATATAACCTGGTGTCATTTTCTTAAGGGAAGGCTGTTTCTGCACCTTGTTAAAGTTAATATGTGTTAAGATGAAATCAATAAAACGACATAGTGTATAAGAACTTATGAATTTAATTTAGTCAAAATCTTAAAGTGGCTGTCTTACTAAAAATCTGAATGAAATCATTTAATTACTGTTTTAACATCTACAATTGTATTGTTCTTAATCTTCGTATTGATCATTTTGATATTTAGAGCGATGTTTACTCATTTCCATTCAAGAATTGACTCTTTGCATTATGTAAGATTTCACAAAATATTTCGACCTCAGCTACCTTAGACAATAACAAAAAATGTATAATTTTTACCCCCCTAATTTTCGTCTATAGTGCGTACAAAAAACAAAACACTGTTTATAATAACAATAGAATGAACTAATCCACTTCGAGGGACCCTCAGGATGACAATAACATAAACATGTACTATGTTTTACGATTGTCTTAGTTGTTGGTGTAATGGAAAAGATTTTTACCAACACAAGCACGATTTACCAACGAATGGTGGTATCCACCATGCTAATTTTGTTATAATGAAATGCGCACATTTTATTTTCATTACTGCCTACCCTTGAAATGGATTGTCTCATTTCTAATGTTTACCAAAACACGTTTTGTTTTTTGTACGCACTATAGTATATGATTATTGACATATGTTGTTTATTTCCTTTTAGATCTATTTCTGATGATTCTGATGAGGAAGATGGTAAGTCAATGAATTATTAAAAAGATGGCTTGAGCCAAGAGAGCTAAGGCTACAATATTTAGTGCTCAATATGACATTTTTGTACTTTTTTTTAACATCGCATCAACACATATTTAGGTTATATATACGTCTGCCAGCTCTTCCTACAAAAGGTTTCCTGGACGCTTTTCTATCACCAGTACTAACTTACCCTACCACTAGGCCGACAACTCATGTATAGGGTATGACCTGCTGCGACAGGGATTCGAACCTGCGATCTCCTGGTTCGAAGTCAGACATGCTAACCACTACGCCATGGCCGCGGCTTTGTACTTTTTGTGACACAACCAATAATTAAGTAAAGTGAATTTTTTACATCAAATTGCCATATAATATTAAACAACTTTTTATTGACCAACCAATGATTTAACTATTTTTTCTTGATTTTTATGGCATAGCATAAAATGATTAGTCTGTTTAGTCCCCAAATTTGTATAGATTATACTTTGAGAACAAACTAACATAGTAATCGGATAAACAAATTTGAACACAAACGTAGTTAGTGTTTTGAATCAAGCATTATTGGCAGTTGCCTTCACACCCCCAAATATTGACCCCCCTCCCCCAATATGAAAATATCTTTAAAATTGCCAATATAAAGACATATACAGTATAGCACTCTGGCTTAAATAGTCTGGGCAGCATATTATCAAACATCTTACATTTATTTAACTATACATCATAGAAGGATTAAGACTAAAATTGGTCGTGACTCGTAAGACTCTTGATAAAACAGGCCCCAGGTTACTTCATATTAAATACTTGATTATTTATTTTTACGACTTGACCTTAAGCTAGATTAATTCCTGTTTTTAAAATATAATCTACCCATACAATTATGCATAAATTGCTTAAGGTGTGGTATTCGGAGTATTCAATTTTCATATAATTTAAGAGAAGGTTTTCATTTCTGTAAATTTGTTCTTGATACTTCAGGTCTGAGAGAAAATCCTATGTATATATCTTCGAGTAATGTAACTGGCGCAAGTGCATCGGAAGATGTGTATGCAAAACCTAACAAGCCTAAAAAGGAAAAACCTCAAAATGTTGGAGACATCTATGCTGTTGTTGACAAAAGTAAAAAGAATGGTTGGTATTTTAGTATTATCTTAACTTAATTTGTATGAGATTTTTACCCTATGATATACCCCTGTATCTGCATTGACTTGTCATTGAAAAGTACATGAAAATCAAATGAATTTTATTAATAATGGAGGTATCCAAGTAATTAGGATGATAGTAAATAGATTAGTTTACAAATCAATGAATATCTTCTATGGCGATTGATTCTGTTTGTGAGATCTCTTCTTATTGTATTATACGTAATTATATATCTAACTATAATTAAATTTGCTACTTGAAAATCATTTTTTGAAAACTTACCTAAGCTCTAGGTGCCCCAAGTAATGTATAGAGGAGAGTTTATTCAGTATATGTGCATGTTTTATTGTGTGTTGTCATTGTCCATCCGTTGTCAACTATTTCCTATAAAATTCTTTTATCACAAACTATTAGTCTACAATACCAAATCAGGCACATGACATCACCAAAAGTGTCCTTTACAAATGCCGCAATGGGGCCCAAATTGATCCTTCCATTGGGTTCACAAGTTTAAGGTATAATTATATAAGAAAATGTCGCTAGAACCAAAAAGTCAAGAGCTTTCATTATTGGCTTATGGTGTCACTTAAGGTTCCTAAAAAGTGTACTCTCGAGGACCACCATGTTTGGCATGAAGCATCACCTTAACTTCCTCTGCAAAGTTTGTTTAAAGTATGTTTCTTGGATAACAATAGATTCCAGAGTAAAAGTTTCATAATGCTAAATATAAAAAGCTTTATAGAATTTGTGTTAGATCTTTTAACAATCAACTATCAGATGGAAGTTCCAGTGTTCTCAGAACTTACTTATTTAAAACATTATTTTTTTATTTACTTAGACAATGCTGAGAAAAAAGGAGAAACATCGAAACATGAAGCTACAGGTATATTATATATTTCTTACATGTACTAATATTGTTCATTTTATGTATTCATTTGCTCATTATAAGCACTAATTATGAAACATCATAGTATTTGTTGTGGAAAGATTAAAGTGTCGGTTACAAAATGTTATACTGGTTAATAGTACGTTATTTGAAGATAAAATAAAACTTTATAAATCCCTAATAATGTTTACGTGATAAACTGCTAGATATGGTCAAGATGTGAGTTTATTTATAAAAACATTCGGTAGCATTAAATAATTATGTTTATGAATTCTTTATTATATTGCAGTTGTTGACATAAATATTTTCTAGAAAGGATGTTTTCCTTTATTTTCCTTTTTAGTCGGACTTTTCAACGAAAAAAATTGGCTAATAGTTTGTTGAAACATGGGCGGCAGTTTGGCAGGTGGTCGCTCGTGCGGGCGCTCGGGCGTCCAGTGTCGTTAACAATTGCATTGAAGTTTTTCTTTTTCTTATATTTCTGCCATTTATTGTCAATTCTTTATGAAACTTCATACAATGATAATATAACATTTGATGAACAGAAAGTAACCACAACTATACCTGCCTTTATTATGGATTTTTCCCTTTGTAATTTTTGCATTAAAGTTTTTAAATTCGGCTTTAATGTGGTTTCAACATAACATTTCTTGTTATTACATTGAAAGCGTTTTAATCAGTGGTGAAATATAATGCTACTCTGTTCTGCTTAATTGGTGAGCAATATTAGAGGTGAAACGATTCAAAAATTTTCGATTCGATTCGATTTCGATTTTTCATCAAACGATTCAATTTTTCGATTCAATTCGATTTTCTACTGGAATTATATAGGACATAAAAAAAAATTATAAAAAGAATTAAGAAAGAGATACGACCCAAAGACAATAGAACATAAACATATATATTTAAGAACAGTGCATTTTTATCTGAGGGACCTCCCTCCCGGAAGACGAAAAATTCTAATTCTAATTCTTTAATAATACCCATTTTACAGGTATTAGAGCTTGAATAGTTAAAAATATTTTACTGCATATTAGCATATATAAATGACAAATCGTATTATTTCCAACTTTTTAATGAAAAGTAATGCCCATGAACAAAATATTTTCTTTTGGGTCTGGCATGATTTAAAATAATTCTCATCACATCATAAACGTTAAATTAATTTTTATCAACTCTAGATCTATATTTATAACTTTCTTACACTAATGTTTATTTCAAAATCAAATTATTTTTGGGCTTAAATGAACGTATTAGTGAAAATATACAATTATCTTCGGACATTTTATAGAATTCATTTCCAATTTATAGTAAATAAAATCTAACCAACCACGTTTTGCCCGACTTTAATAGTTAAAAAAGAGGATTTTTCCGAAACTCAACGTAAATAACGTTAAAACAAACAATTAAGTTTACAGTTTATCTCTAAATTACTTTATCATGCTTGATTTAATTTTGTATCATAGGGAACGAAATCGCTTCAACCATTTCGGCGTTATGTCATTCATTTTCGCGACCCACACTAGATAGCAATTTCATATGAAACATCTTTTCTGATTAGAAGACTTATTGTTTTCAATGTTTTCATCTTGATTTAACAAATGATGCTTCAGGAAACGACGATGTGAAAAGTTTAATTTGTTTTTCTTAAGAAAAATCCCCCAATATTGCCGATCGTGTAAAACTAAATCGACTGGTTATATCTTGGTGGCCCGTTTGTCACTATATTCTCTCTAGGTACCAGTCTTAGGTATATATGAATGATATCAAGCGTGTAAACTAACTCGACGACTCCATTATCGATTTTCTGTCAGCGAATTAATCTCCCAGCGTGTGACCGACAATAAGGTCTAATTGACATGTACGCGTAATTAACATGTATAATTGCAGTGGGCAGTCTCACTTTTTACAACTCTTATCTGGATTAACAATCGTCGGTCAATAAGGGTACACCATTTTAGTTAACTATAAAAAATGCTTATTTTAACCGAAAAGGGGCGTTTCATTCAACTCACAAAACTACTGAAAAAGACAGTATTTCATAAAAGAATCGAATCGAAAATGCCTCTTCCGAATCGAATCGAACCGAACCGAATCGAGCGTTAAAAATCGCGATTCTTTGTGAACCGCGATTAATCGTTTCACCTCTAAGCAATATGCTTTACTACACATTTTATATTTTAAATTTCAGGCGATGTGTATGAGAATGTTGGAGATTTGTTCAAAAATGGTAGTAATACTAACGCAAATGCGAAAAAGCTAAAGAAGCCAAAGGTTCCTGAGGTATTTATTTTATTTAATGTTAAAATAATTACTACTATTTGCACTTACCAGTTAATTATAAATTATTGATTCTTTGTTATTCTGTTGATTTGACTTGATCATTGTTATTCTTTGAGATAAACTTGTTCTTATAAAACAATTATATATATATATATATATATATCTTTTTATAGACAATGTATAAATATGTTCACAACAAAAGTTTTCTCCAAACTGAAAATATTATTTGTATAACAAACCCTCAGCTTCATGTACATGTGCCTCCCCGCTAGCTCAGTTGATAGCACACAAGTCTGCTGTTAGAGCGGTTGTGGGTTGGATTCCTGGGCGGGCATACTTTTGCGGAGCTTGATTATGAAATTATTTCTATGGCCATTCTCCCTTCTACATGTACCAATGATTCTTAATCATGTAGGGCAGTTGTCAGTCACTGATGAAAGTATGGGCTTATTAGTTGGTTAACAGCTAAATCCATGGATTTAGCTTTTCCAGGAGGAGTGAGTAGGTTAACTGACCGCTGTTATATGACCTATACAATGTGTTGCTATGGCATTAAACCCAATTATAGCAAGCAAAAAAGCGTATGGTGTACAAAAACTGGTTAGATGATAGCGATGCCAATAACATTCTAATCTTTTTAATCATTTGTTCTATTACTTTTTAAGAAAAAGAAAAATGTAAATAAAGATGGATTGATATATGCTGATCTTGACTTAAAAAATCTACCAAATGATAGGAAGAATATCATCATTGGTGATGAAAGCACTCCCTATGCTCAAGTTGACTTTGCAAAGAAGGCTGACCCACTTCCAGACAGCGATGACGAGAATGCATAATTGAAACATGCCATATACTACTTATTTTTTTACATTCCATGTCTTCCAGAACTTATAGTATTCCAGATTTAAAACCATTCCTTCGTTTTCTAGAGACTTATATATACAAAAATTCCTTATATACTTATCTTCATGTATTTTACCCTTATTTTCTTGTGTGTTTTATGTATGTATTGTTAATTTTAATTTGCTTTGCCATTTATAGAATACATTTTATCTTTTTATATTAAGATATATATATATTATATTATTAATATTATTATTCAGATTTTCTATTTTTCTAAACCAAATTTACATGATTTTAAAATTAAATGATGCTTCAAATCATATTTGTAAATAGTATTTGAATTGCTGAAATTATGTTCTGTGTGATAATTGTGGTTAGAAAGACTGTAAGTTTAATTTGTGTTAAATTCTTACCAGTGGAAAGATATTAATTTAATTGAATATAAAGAATTGTTCCATCTCACAGTAGGTCTTGTATTCAATACCAAATACCGACCATAACTCACTTCCATGCATGTGAAATGCAGTTCTACTTACATATTTTTAACTAAGCAACAGTGATAATTTTAAATATCTGCTTCCAATTATCAACTTTAAAAGAGTACAATTAACTGATTGCAAGGACTGTTTTTAGATAACAATTGACCGAGGGAAGTTTTGAGATTCAAGATCTTAAGTTTACTGATTTCTCAAAATATTTGCCTTTAGTCATTATTTAGTATTATGAGTATTAACTTTGTTATTTAAACACATGAATGATAAATGCTATAAATAAATATTATATATTATCAGAGTGTCCACGGACTCTGGAAAACAGGGAAAACAGGGAAAATGCCCCAAAAAAATTCCCTGCATGGAAAAATCAGGGAATTTTATAATTTGCTTAAAAATCAGGGAATTATCAGGGAATTTCACAACCAATTGAAAAAATATGCTTTTTGACTCATTGGTTCTGTCTTTGATCAAGTTTATTTCATGGGCTGCACTTTAATCAATTGTCATTTGTATAAAATTCAGTAATTATTTTTCCATTACATTCATCATGGAAAAAAGAAAACTGTTGTTAAGGATACATTTTGACAAACTAGATGACAGATGAATGAAAAAAGTGACTCTTTATTTTCAAATGTTCTGAAAAATGCATTATTAGAATGTACTTCATCCGTCACTTATTAAGGTTAATAAGTCACAAGTTATTTATAAAACAGGACAAGAAACACTAGGAACAATAGACTTATCGCATGATATGTACAATATATCTTATATTTAAATTGAATGTCTTTTTAGTACAAAAATTCACATCAGGAAGCATTTACTCTAATTAGTAAATTTACAATTAAAATGATCAACTGTTAAAGCATGGCTATCATTCTAAAATTCATGGTATTTTAGTCAAAATGTAACTAATGATATGCCTTATGAATAATGAATGCTTCCAATCAAAGTTTTAAACAGAATGTATGCAACCAATTTATGTAGTAGCATTTAATTAGCACTTTCCATATGTATACATATTTATTGTATGATATAGGGGGACATATCTTTACAATCATATCATAGAATGACTATGTAGCCAAAATATTCATATCAACATTTTTTATTTACAAGACAAGTTCAATAAATTGTGAATAAATACAAAGTGGTGATGGTTTAGCTGTTCTGGGATATTTTATACATAATTTATAGTACTAGTATGCCTTGCAGTGATCAGGGAATAATACCGTTACGTCAGGGGAAAATCAGGGAATTATCAGGGAATTTCATTTTGAAAATTCTGTGGCCACCCTGTATATGTTATTGTATTGATAATACATTAGTTTTGCTATGCATATTTTTATTCTGTTTTGCTATGACTATTATATAGATGTTGTTTTGTTTAAATATTTGAATTGTTTTAAAGTATGGATTTTATTTTGATATGAATAGTTTAGTTTATATGCTTCAATAGGTAATGATACTGTATTTTGTCGCAACCTAAATCTATGTTTTTCTTAACATATTTACTGTACATTCATTTAAAGGGAATTTGTTACATGTATTTAACTAAAACAGTGTACTAACATTTTAGACAATAGAACATATTGACTGTGTCCTGGATGACACGTATATTTAAATAAAAATATTTTTTGCTCGCCATAATAACTGTACTCATGATTCATTGTTAAAACATTGTTACTGTTAACCTTTGTTAAATATGTAATTGCTTTTAACCTTGTCAATGTCCATTACTTATTTGTCTGTTGAATATATTTGTTTCTAAAAGTTTTTGAACACTTTTTCAACCTAAGTATTATTTTTGTTAATTTTATCATAAACAGTACCCATCAAAAGTTTGGAGTCATTTTCTCATTGTATGGCTACTGAATAGCTTTTATGTAAAATGTTATGACTGTTTATTCTGAAATGCTTCATAGTTTGGGTTTACTGTTTGGTTATCATCATAATTACATTTATGATGACAAAAACAGCATAAAATCTAAGTTATGAAAAACAATCACTATATATTTGGAGGCTTTCCGATGTCAGATGCCGAATCTTATAAATGTGTAGCATTCACAAAATTTGTTTTTATTGATCACAAACCATACTCAAATATCTCAAAAATAATGATTCTTCAAAAGTAATCATCAACATTCAAGAATTTTAATACATTTTTTTTTGTCTCCAAACTTTTGGTGGGTACTGTATATTCTTATTATGAATGCTATAGAGATGTATTTTATGCTCCAAATAAAGCTTTGCATATATCTACTGAGCTTTCTGTCGAAAAGCATTTGCCATAATTACTTTATTACGCAAAGAATTTTAATAATTACAAATTCTAATGAACGTTGACAATGATATGCTTATTACAACAAGATGATGTGCTTAATGCAAGATCTGGTCTCATTGCTCACAGTCATTTTGATAATAAAAAATCTAGTAATGTTTAAGGTATCTGATCCAATTCCATAGCTCCAAAGTCAAAGTAATATCATCATGTATTTGACTAGATTAAAATCACAAATGCAGTGAAAATTAACTCGCCCTAGAAAATTTTAATGGATTTCAATTGGACTTGCACGTCAATGTACTCTACTTTATATTTAATATCACGCAAGTTAATCTTGCTGTGGTGTATAAAGATAATATAAATGCAGCATGGCATTTACAGCATTTTTAAATATTTGTGTCTGCTTTTTTTGTTAAGTTTATTTAGTTTCTCACCTCTATTTGCTTTCTATGGTATGCATGGTTCTTTGTTAGCTATGTTATGTATTTTGTTACTTGATATCATAAATTCAAATGTAAATTTAAAATCCACACCCATTAATCATAATTGCTTTTCCCTGTCAGTTAGATCAGAAGATAGATATATTGCCTGACTACAAATCCAAGCGAAATGTGTTTGATTCTATGTTCGGATCTGCATACCTTCATGAAATATAGTCATCAACAATTATCATCATCTGTTATCTCTTCATTAAGTAAGGCCAATGAAAACCAAAGACATGTGGTTAGTTTAGGTTAAAAAACGGATGTCTAGAGATGAAAGCTGGCACAAGTACTGTGAATTGGTTGACTATAAGGTGCAAAAATGTCAAAATACAGAGCTTTTTCAGCCTATCTCACGGGGTCGAATATGGGCTCCATTCCCAATGCCAAATAACGACTATTTTTCACAACTTCAAGAAAAATATTCCCAATCTGTTTAATTAATCTCTTTGAACAGGATGTATTTTGCCTTTACAAAACTCTGAGATTTCATGTGATAATAATAAAAACATAAGATATTGCAATGAATGCCTTACTGAACTGTCAGAACAAACTCTTTAAGAGCACTGCAACACTTTCAGAGACACCAAAGCATATGATGATTTAATGCAGAAAAAATAATAATGAAATTTCCAAATTGGGTTGATTTATTGATGTTTTTCACCCAAACCAGACTATTTACAGCAAATAAAATCCCTATTTGGGTTGGAGCCCTTTTCTCAAAACCCCCTGAAAAAGTTTTAGTTTTAGTTTTAGTTTTAGTCCCTTACAATGGTGCTTATACCAGGTGACTATTTGCAGGTTAATGTAGGTCAACATTTTGAAACATAGCCATTATCTAGGTATGTTTTTTTTGTCCTTAAATTTTTATTGTATCACCATTAACCCTTTACGGCTCAATGCCGCATTTTGGCGTGTCTAGATTCCCCCCCTCCGAAATGGCCGCCACAGCCTTGAAAATAGTGCTTTTTAACTAGATTTAGTGAATTTCACTAAAGGATAGTTGTCCCCCAAAATGAGCTTTTTTTACTGCGCCTCCCCAATCTAAAGATGTCTCAGGGGGTTACGAAGGAAGGGTTGTTCCCCCCATTGTTGCAGGGGTTTGAAAGGGGTGCAGCGCCCCTCATCGCCAGAAAAAAAATCGGGGTCATTTTGTGAAGGGAAATGGCACCAAATGCTGATAAGAAAACATGTTTTCAGTCTCTGAAAAGACCAGGCACTTTAGACCTAAATTTTGGAAAATATTACTGTTTGAAATGCAAACGTGGGGTGGGAAAAGAGCGAAAATTGCAATTTTTGCGGTTTTTGGTTCGCCCCAGCCTTGCCATGGTAACTGGGATCAGGACTCAACTTAGTTTTCTGAAACACATTTACCCAGGGAATAACTTGGCCAAGTAGCATGTCTGTATTATAATTAGTAATGAAATTATAGCATCTTGAAATGGCTTTAGTGCATAATGGTGAAAAAAGTCACAACCAGTAAAGGGTTGATAAAGTGATTTCATTGAATGACCATTTTTTTCTAATACATTGTATATGTTATCTTTATATATAAGGTTTATAAGACAAAATTCTGTTCTTTATAGCAAAGTAAAACATCAAGTACATATTTGTACAAGAATACCAGAAGTCACATGGTAAAAGCACCATGATCAATGTATATTAGTAATCATTTATGATAGAGTGCAATATTTGTATGGTATGAAAGTTGTTATAAGACTGATTTGGTTTGTTACTGCTCTCATTAATAAATGGCATAATAATAAAGAAAATTGAATGAAATTTCATTTTTATTAACATGAGCTTTATATATTCATAATTTTGCATTTATTATTTCTTTGAATGTTTATTTTAATTCTTGCATTTGCTAGGCTTTGTGGTCTTGCATCTTTTTTAAGAGTTTTTACCATGACATACATTCACATGCTGACTGCTGCTGCATTCCGTTTAGTGACAATTTATAAATCGCATGTGAAGAGGGCATTTTATTTTGGAAATGGCATTAGATTCTGCTTGGAATATTAATAAAAGTATGTTTATGTCCTGTTAATTTTTTTACTAACAAAATGTTATGCCCCTAAAAAGTTAAACAGATCAGTCAGGTAGATTAATTTTATATTCTAGAACTTGTGAACAATCATTTGAATTACATATATTTAGATAACAAGTCATGGTATTTGCACAATTTAGTCTCATTGTTCGGATAGTCTAGGACAAATTATATTGCAGGTAAATATTGATTCCGACCTGACCTTTATGCAAGAATATTTATTACAATGAATACAAGTGTAGTATAAATGCTCCTTACACCGTGATAGTGAGGATTATGAGTTAAAACTTAACACACAAACATACTTCTATAATTTTACGATCGCTGCGGAAGTGTAGAATAGGCGTGGTACTGACATTCGTCAGGATATGTGCAGATAATTATTAGATGCAAATTTGAAAGGTGAGGTCTGGGTCAATATTTACGCACTATACCAAATGTAAATAACCCTAACCTCTGGCTATACTATAATTGATCATTGTAGAGATACATGATTTAGGAAGCAACTTGTCACAAAGTTGTCCCAATACCATTTTCGTTTTATTTTTGAAATAAAATATTGGAAATGTACATAATTATACAGAGTGACATATTAAGCAGACAGTAGAATTTCCCTGTGAACTAATGTTTGTAGTTGATGTTAAGATTTTTCAAGTTCATGTACAGTTATATAACAAACATTTCTTCCATAATTATTCAATTGATTGAATTTATGGTCAGAAAAAGAATAAAAAGAAAAAAAGAAACTGTTAGGTGGTGGTGAGATTATGTTCAGAGAAAGCAGGCGATAAGAAGTATTACGATTAAACGATGGCAGGTTGAGCTTCAATTTTGTCTGCTGGCATTATTATTGTCAGCTGCTATTATTGTCAACTGGCATTATTATTGTCAACTGGCATTATTATTGTCAGCTGGCATTATTATTGTCAGCTGGCATTTTTATTGTCAGCTGCTATTATTGTCAGCTGCTATTATTGTCAACTGGTATTATTATTGTCAGTTGGCATTATTATTGTCAGCTGGCATTATTATTGTCAGCTGCTATTATTGTCAGCTGCTATTATTGTCAACTGGCATTATTATTGTCAGCTGGCATTATTATTGTCAGCTGCTATCATTACTGTTGTCAGTCCTTTCTACTTCCTGATTCACAGCGGGGAGATAGAGTGAAGTGTAGCTTACATGTACATAAAGTATAATGATGGGAGTTCAAATTTGATCAAATTTTATTCATAGAGCTTAATATGATAAAATTTTGTTTTGCCAAGTATAAAATTCTAAGATCACTGTATGTCTAGCAAATGTCATAAACATGTGTTTATTTAACTACATTTACAAAAAAAATATTTATCTGTTTATATTATTCATATTAAAGGGATTTGAAACAATTCATATGGAAGCCGCCTTCACAATATTAGGTGTGTGCATGTTTAAGAAAAGCCTTAATTTAATATACAGTATAACCTGCATTAACAGCCACCTGTAATAAGCCGTCACCTGCTGTAAGCAGCCAATCTGGCTTCCTCGGAATGAAAATCACTCTATTTTGCACCTGTTATAAGCAACCACCTGCTGTCTGTGGCCAGTGGTCACCCATTTCCTTAAAAATTGATCAATTTACCTGCATTAAGTGGTCACGGTCAATTAAATTTTAGAATTAACAAAGTGTCACCATCATGGTATAATGGTTCAGATGTGTGAAACCCCACCTAGTTAAGTCTTTAGACAGTCAAACTTTATCACAAGTGTCATCACATAAATTAAGACATCCAATATACAACTGATATTGTCACTTGTGCCCTTTTTGAAGATCATTTGATAAGAAACTGCATAATTAGTTATCTTAAATAAAATTGGACAAATCAAATATATAATATATAGCTTATATGATTAAATATTTGTTTAATTTTTTTACAAATTTGAATTAATTAAATTGTTGTTTTCCCTAATTAAGATTATTTTGAATTATTATTTACATCAATTTTATTGCTAAAGCCAGTAAAAATAATCACTCACTGCTGCTGGACTAATCAAAGCATTTCTATCTTAACCTGGATTAAGTGGTCACCTGCTGTAAGCAGCCAATATTGTCACTTCCCTTCACTGGCTGCTTAATGCAGGTTATACTGTAACTGTATTGCAAACTTATTCATATTTTACTTTTTCTGTCTTTCTTTTACTGTTATATGTTCCCTCCATCTTTGTTAAATAAAAATATATTCTTTTAAAATAATATGTTGTTTTATTTGATTAGCTCCAAGGGCGGATCCAGGTTTTTTTCTCTAGGGGGTCCGAACTTTTCTAGAGGGGTCCGAACTTTTTATGGGGGGCAAACCAAAACTACATTATACACATTTTACCGAAAAAATGCAACATATTGATAATAATAACTACATAACCATTAAATCTTTGTTAAAAAACAAGAAAAATGCTTCATGCTACTTAAAAATGTCTTACAGGCAAGAAATACACTAATGGACAGGTACATTTTGAAACATTCTAGGGGGGCAGACCCCCCTGAACCCCTGGATTCACCCATGGGCATAACTTTTAGGAGAATAGTTGGTTTATCCTACTCGGTTGTATATAAGTGTTGGCTTCACACTTCATGGTCAAAATTTTATTGCACCATTGTTATATGTCTTTAAACTTGAAAATGCTGAGTAAATTCCATTCGACACCAGACATGTCTTCGGGTTTACCATTGAAGGCCACATATTCAATTTTGTTACTGAGTTATGACCGGTTTATACTCCAAAACATCAGATTGAAGTTCTACTTGCAAACTTGAAATTTTACTTGTGTCAGATATCTTGCAAGTCAATATTGATGTGGCATTTTGATTTTATTTTGTAAATCAGAGGAAGATGACATTCTATACCAAGAACAGCCTATGATAAAAATAAATGGACAGGAAGTTTATGCTTTCCTGTTTATAACAAGCTCGTGAATTGAACACTGTTAAAATGAAATTGATCGTTAAAGACGATTAAGCGCATACGTTGGCTTTATATATGGAAACTCCCGACTGGCTATTTCAATCGGTAGCACATAAGTCATATGATCAATGGGTCGTAGGATCGATTCCAGGACAGAGCATACTTTCATATTTGGTCACAAGATAATTTCTACAGTGGTTCTCCTTCTTACTACTGATTCTAAATGATGAAGGGCAGTTTTCAGTCATTACACGACAAGTAACTGGTTATCAATTAAATCCAGATCTTTAACCTTTCTAGGAACGGTAAGAAGGTTGTCTAACCGCCATGATGTGACATGAACAATGTCTTTCTACGGTGTTAAACCCATCAATATTTTGATTAATTTAATTGTCCACATGAAGATTTGATGTTGAATAACAAACACGTTGACACAATGCAGATGCAAAATTTTCTATGTTCATGGCTTTTGTTTATCGCTAGCGAATGTGTTAACATTGGTTTTTATAGATTGTACAACAACAAATTCCAATGGCGTCGAGTTGGCCTATACATTTAGATAAGTCAATGTATCCACATAAACGTTTTATCAAAATCGTTGAACATAATATTTTTCTCGTTTTTATCTCCAAGTAAGGTACCGACCCACTTTAAATTACAAACACGTTGAAATGGGTGAAATATGGGAATATTGCTATGTTCATGGTTTGTGTTGATTGTTAAGCGAATGTAGGTATTATAAGGTGTACAACAGCAAATCCCAACAGAGTCGAGTTGGCCTGTACATTAAAAGAAGTCAATGTATCCACATCTGTGATATAAACATTTTATTGGCAATAATGTAAGAATTGGTTAGACACAAGTCAGGAAATCTTGCTTGGTAAACTGGACATCATTATTTCCGGAAATAGTTATAAAATGGGTATACGAAACGAAACTAGTACAAATTATGATTTAAAAACATTTCTCTTGATTATACATACCAATCCCTAAAATGGCAAGAATAATTCATTATTAATCACAATAAGATGTCGCCAAGAAATCGAACTTAAATTGATTTTAATCATCTAAGTGGTTGATCTTGATGACATTAGAGGATATCAACACTTAGAGTAGATAGTTTGCTTTTGAAGAATGAAACTTTCAACTAATATGGGCGGAGTCAAACACCAAAGACTGATTAGCTATCAAGTTATTAACACTAAATCAATCAGATCAAGATATAATGTTATAAATGTCACATGACCTATTGAAACATGACACACGTCTGTTGTATGGCAGGATGTAATGTTTGTGACCACTAAAAATCATTTCGATGGTATAAAATTTGAAATATTCTGAATAGGTGAGCTCATTTAACGTATTTTATAAATATTGATGTGAGAGTGTTTTTAGTTCCATGATAAATCAGTGAGACCTCCACCAACACATACCTAACTTCTCTTTTATTTGCTCTTATATCAAAGTGTTAGTTAGTGTGTTTAGTTCCATTTTGATGTATCCCAATTTTCACCCATTTACGACAATTTCTGTCCAAACCGGCTTTTTTTTCTTCGCTGACTTTTAACTTAGCATTACGTGGTCAATTGATACGCATTATTCAATAACTGATGTAATAATATAACTGATTTAATAACTAATTCGCAGGAACTCTGTTGTAATGTTTAGTTTTCAGATCTCATTATGCCCGTAACACCAATAACTTCTTTACAGCTAA
Source organism: Mactra quadrangularis (assembly GCA_025267735.1). Lineage (NCBI taxonomy): Eukaryota > Metazoa > Mollusca > Bivalvia > Venerida > Mactridae > Mactra > Mactra quadrangularis. The sequence continues at coordinate 44,610,785 of CM046299.1, read as the reverse complement.
GTAGTAGCAAAAGGTCATTAGTGCAGGTTGCATACCGAAGGACATGAATGAAAGTTTAAATATGTTTGCGATGAACATGAAAGATAAAAATATGTTGACTTTATCTGGTGTTCGAAAAACAGATATGATAACATGTAATTAATTACTTTTCCGTCGGTTTCCCCGTACATAAAAATCCGATTATGGTATTATTTCATTCAGTTAATCTGTTAAAGAGAGACACATATGATGGAAATAGAGTTCGTACATGTAATATGGTCAAAAAGATCACAATAAGAAGCGTAAATATCAATATTTCAATCCCTATCAGTTCTTATCAAATAAAATTTAATTAATTTCGGTTAAAAATTTTGAAATATTAGGACTTATGTAATAATGTTTATGGTGTAACATGATCATCGCAACTTATTGTCCGTTTTTTCTCAACTGTCAAAGCTTGAATAATTTCACGGTGACTGAATGCATTGTTTTTGTACTGGCGGCCTGATTGTTATTAAAAATATCTTGACTAAAACTTAGAATACGGCATAAGAAGCTTTACTGAATCATAATACAGTATAAGTTCATTCACTCGAACACCACCGGGTCGAATTAATTGGCCGAGTCGAACACATTGTCTGGCACCGATCAATTTCCCTTCTATATCTATATTAGTCAACCTCACTTGTGTCGAACAGGACTGAGTCGAACTCTCGAACCAATATCTTGGCCCCGTGGTTTACAAATACACTTAAATACAATTGTCTCTCTCGAACAATAGATTTTTACACATCGGCCGTAAAATCTTGACCGCAGTCATTGTTTGTGACGCGTGATAATAACAGGGCGTGAAAATCGCTTAACAATAGATTTGTTAATTGATTTTAATTGCTTAACAATAGATTTGTTAATTGATGTTAATTTGCCCAACACATTGTGATTAGTAAATATATTGTTTATAATATTGCATACAAATTGCTTAACAATAGAATTGTTTGTTGACTGCAACTTGTAGACAGGCACATATTATAAAATGTCATGGTATGATTAAAAAAAATGACAAAACAAGTAAATAAGGTCTCGCTAAAAAATTAATTAGCGCATGTACAGCGTGTATGTTTTGACAGTTGGGAAAAAACGAACAATACGTGTAAGTCTATTATTGGTTATTTTGTTTTAACTTATTTGCACCAAAACTTTAATACGGGGTGTAATTTTCAACATGGTATCAAAACAGAATAAACGATCACTTTTACGGAGCCCCTAAAGTAAATAAAAAACTATTCCAAAATGTCACTTTAGGGGCTCTGTACACTTTTTACAAGAGTGCCAAACTTTAATATATACGATACCGAACTCACTTTAATTGCCAGTTTAAAACTGACTTTGAATTTGAAAAGTATTAACGTTTTATTACAAATAAACATGTAACAGTTTAAGAAATTTAAAATCTTTAAAACTTTAGACTTCGTAACCACAAATTAGAATCACAGGTATTGACAGCCGACGTGTAGTCAGTTATCGTTCCCTGATAAAATCTGAAGCAATCCAATTGGTAAGTAGGTCCTTACAGTTGGAATCCTCGGATTTTATCATTGAAGTCCTATGTAAGGATTACAAAATATTTCATCTAATTTCTGTCTTGCTAATTAAGATATTAAAAGAAGTGATGAAACTTAGATAATTCTTTACCCTAAAAATATTTAGCTTGAATTTCAAACAAATTAAATGATTTATAAAAAAAGTTTTGTAAGATTAATAAATGCAAATTGGCATTAAAAAGTAAGGGTAAAATCCGAGTAATTCAACTAATTAGACCTACCTATTTGAAGTATACAAGGGGAAATAACTGACTAAAGTCCCTTTTTTGTGTACCCAAGGTATCTGAACTAGGCATCGAATCTGAACACCAATTATCTATGTAAACCTTTGTATCAGATATTCTCCTATTATACCAAAACACTTTCGTTACTATAGTTGATAAATGTATTAATTTCACAAAATCTAAGACTTAAAATAACGTCATTAATATTGCCAGATTTATAAAGGAATCATAGTCCACCAGGAATTGTTTTATTTAACTTTTAGAAAATGTTTCGACTACTTATTTATCTTTTTTTACAATTTTGAAATCTGTTGTGTAAAACATGAATTTAATATACTAATGGACAAAAGTCTTGTCCGGTCTACAAACGCCATAATATCTTTTTTGTTTGTTATCGCACACTCATACATTTGGTACTGTTAGAAAGAGAATGTTATTATGCATTGAATAAAAAAGAATTGTGAAGTTTTAGCCAGTTCTGTCGGTGCAGTAATGAGTTATAAAATTGACATTGAGGATTTGCAAGTTACAAATGATTTCGATTGAGTTAGTTTTAAATAAAACATTTTTTTTCAATAGCGTGTGTCACACACACACATTCGGATTAATGGGGGCCACACTGTGACCCCATTAACCTGAATGAGTTTTCTGGTCTTCCGGCTAGATTCCTTTGCAAACTTGTAGCATCGATGCGTAAGAGGAGCACCAAAGTCATTCGGGTTAATGGTGGTCTCTCCATAAACAGTTATCCTATAGACCGCTATCTTACATGTGTAATTAAGCGAGAACGCGAGCGGGAAGTTTTAGATCGGATTTTTATCAGACCTATAACCTGATAATGAAACTAAAGGAAAGTTTTTAATTTCCAATGAAAATTGATATGCAAATTGGTTTGATCATGATTCAATCTTAGCTGAATTTTCCAACTCCAAGTTGTCAAAGTAGAGACTCTCAATGTTACATTCAAATTTTACCTCATTTTGAGAACATGCACTTATTATATCAATATTTGCATCCGGGTCTACTTAGACAGCATCGTATGCATACTGTAAACCCAGAAGCACTCGCGTGTTCACTTTGTTTTGCTATTGGTGGTTAACAGACTATTATAAAAAAGATCAACATAAGTATCCTGAGCTTGACCTTTTTGCAAGAATATATTAAACTCAGTATTTACAGTCTATTTTTGTCTTCGTTTGTAAATCGCGCTTTATCGGAAGCTTTCGGCAAAATAAACGTGCTGAATAATTGATGATGTTTTCATAAGAATAAATTCTTTGAAACTGTGCCATATAAGTTCGAACAAAAAACAAAACACTGTTTATAATAACAATACAATGACCTACAGGTCGTATTCTAGGTCATGCATGTTATTGTACTTTATATAATGGACTTGCTTACCAAATAGGTGAATAAGCTAATGCATGAACAACATTTTAATTATATGAACATACCTATTGATATTCAGCATTTAGTTTAGAAAGTGATTATGCACAAAATAAATTTTATATAACCATGTGTTTATAAAATAAGTGTAAACTGACTAAACTATAAATTTGTAAAAATAAATCACCCCTAAATATTAGTGTTAATGAAACGGGCAATGCTTATATACGCAATGTTTACGTGGACGACCTGAACATCTTTGATGATTTATTCAATTTGTCAAATTGCCAGTGTGAATTTTTAAGATCTGTATTTTTTCATTCTTTTATACACATATGTCTAATTTGAACCAATGGGTCATATGTATGTATGTATGTAAAACTTTATATCTAGCATGTAGTTAATTTGAAAAACTAGAATGTTTCACAAATGTAATGCAAGCAGCCAAGTAGTAACCAAATATTTCGCGGAATACAACGACCGCAAAAGCCGCAAAAATAAAAATTTCTAAACGATTTCTTGGTTTACAGCATCATTATAGTTATATGGGGAGTTACATATACATGTATGTTTATGTAAGTTTTCCCTTTATTGACAACTTCCTTGTCAGTGAGTTTCAATTTTGATGGTCCAGGATATCACTTGCCTTGGCTTTCAGTTAGTTAATTATAATGAAACAGCAAAATGCAACATGGTTTAAAACACGGATCGATAGCGCAGTTGGTAGCGCGCCGGGATTTTGATACTTGTGCCCGAGGGGGTGTGGGTTCGAATCCCACCCGGGGAGGTTATACCCTTCCATGAAAATTTGACAATAATGTCGATTTTCCTCCATTGATAAGATAATATGGAGAAGTTTCCGGCCTTGTGGAAGGGTAGGTGAGTACTGGTTATAGACAATGGTCCAGGAAAGCTAGGTTAGGTGCGCTGGACGCCGTAAAATGACCTAAATTGTGTTGACACGGCGTTAACTCCAATAAATAAATAAATAAAGCAGCATGGTTTAGAGTTTATTGTTAGACATGGTGACCAAACGGAACAAGGACAAGTTCTGGACTACGCACAGAAATCTAAGCTTAAATTCAGCAAAGCAACTGTGTATTCCTGAATAAATAGAACTTTTAATGCGACTAAACACATTAAAGATTATACGTCTATGACTCACATATAACGCCACATAAATCATACATATACAGTACATGTAGTATTATATAATGGTGGTGTACAATGTATTTAGAGAAGACAAACGTCGTAAAATTTGAACTGATCTTGCTACATTTTTTGTATATACCTTGCCAAAACAAGTATCATATATCAAAATAAAGAAATAATAGCATGAGAACTTTACACGTTTACATGTGCTTATCATAGCGAGAATTTACAATGTACAATAAGGGACTTTAGTCAGTTATCTTTCCCTGATAAAATCTAAAGCAATCCAATTGGTAAGTAGGTCCTTACAGTTGGAATCCTCGGATTTTATCATTGAAGTCCTATGTAAGGATAACAAAATATTTCATCTAATATATATTAACAAAAGTGATGGAATTAAGATAGTTCTTTATCCTAAAAATAGTTAGCTTTGATTTCAAACAAATTAAATGATTTACAAAAAAATTATTAAGATTAAATTTGGCAAATTGACATTGAAAAGTAAGGGTAAAATCCAAGTAATCCAACTAATAAGACCTACCAATTTGAAGAGTATACAAGGGGAAATAACTGACTAAAGTCCCTAATTATGGCAGAAAGTTTTTTTTTCAAAATGTTTGCATGATCCTGATTTAGACAAGACAGAATAAGAAATAATTTGACAAGTGTCCGTGATAACCGTCTGAAAAAATCCTTAAAGTATGTAACTATAATTAGTAACATGTCCATTAATACGGACATATGTTCTTAAGTGGTATGTTTGGACGTTAATACATGACATAAGCAGACTAGATGGCAATAATCGCGCTACAGTCTCGGGAAACAGTTCAAAACACCATCCCTTCCACCTCAGGTCAACAGTTGTGTTGTTTCCAAATCATATATGGAATGACAGAATACTAATCCGATACCGTTATTTTGATCAGAGAGATATTCGCTTCAGTATTTAAGGTACATAGTGCATTCTATGGTGGCTGATTTATGCCATGTCGTATTTTCGTTTCTTCGACACGAAGAAACAAACACGCGAAAAAAATAAATACAACAATACGACAGATAAAATGAGTCGTGTTTTCGCCCTACATCTGTCTATCTTCGTATTTTCGTTTCTTCGTGGCGAAAAAACGAAAATACAGCATGGCATAAATCAGCCACCATAGCATTGAATATAATATAGGAGACAAATTTCCCATTGTCATACCCCACAATAATTATAACAGAGAGATGAAATATTCCCATCATTGGAGACACATGTATACATGTATATCAGTATTTATCAGTATACATACTAGGTTTTACTTGGAAAACTTTACTACGTATATCAATTTTGAACAACTGTCTCCAAAGTTCGAATCTTCATATTGAGTCCCGATAAAATCTTAAACACAACACAATACGTTATTTCTACCAACCCGGATCTTTTCAATGAGGAAATTTGAAAGTAAAGATATCACGTGTCGAGCATCCGGTTTGAAACCTGACTTGGCTTTCGTGTGATAAATCATTATCTCTAAAACATCTATTCATTCTTTGTATATGGTTAAGTTATTGTAAAAGTTTTATCTTCACATGTACGGCTCGTTATGGGTTGGTAGCCACAAGAATCAAAGGTCATGCCTTTATTTTTAAATATTGGTTAAAGGACTATGTTAAAGTTAAAATTACAGAAAGGTTCCTTTAAGTACCTACCCCCAAAAAGTTGGTTCGGGTAAATGCAGTGCTAAAAATACTATAATGTATAATCATCCCTTTTGCCTGAAATCTTTTGGACCAGGCAATATTATCGTAGGTACTTCACATCACCTGTGAATACAGAAATAAATACATTATTTTCTGTGCAAGTTTCCTTTTATTCTAGCGAACAATTTCAGAATTCATATACAGTTATGGAATGCACTAATATTACATTGGATGCACTGAGGCTTACATTTTCTATATCTGTGACTGAATTTACATATCTGAATCGAACTAGTGGACGCTGTAATCAAAACTTGGGTGTCCATTTTGAGGCGAATATTAAAAATTATTCATTACACATCTTTGCGGAAGTCAGGGTCTAATCACAAAAACGTGTCTTCATACGCGAACTGAACTTCTATCTAAAGACTGCAAGAAATTTGATGAAATGTTTTAAGAATGGTTTATTTTTTATGAAGTTATTATTTCATATGTCTGTAGCTTTGTTGATTTATCGTTTAAAGGTATTTATTTGACGCCACGTGGGAACTTTTTTGTGCTTAATGGCTTTATTTTGACGTCCATCGGTTCCATCTTAAATCGGCTGATGTATTGTTAGCAGATGACAATTTTATTGAATAATGCCACCTTTGTTTGCGTTGGTCGTGTATTGCAAAATCAAGAGTATGGTGGCTCGTGCATTTTCTTCGAGAGCTTCTACTCTTCATTGGTGTAATTGTTCATTGAAGTGTGTGGAACATATTGCATTCTTAAAATACATTGTAGTTCCTGTGTTGACAACTAATCATGTGACCGGAATTTGAGGGCTTCACCATTTGTCGTTTACTTAAGTCAGGTCGTATTGTAGCAAAGATTTTCAAGTTACGAGAGCGTCTTTGAATTTCTTTTATCGTAAACGTAAGTTCAACGTAAGTAACTAAGTTACGGAAATTTCGCTATCTTACGTAAGATTCTTATAAAACGGTCCCAGTTCTTTATCAATGACAAGTTAGAATTTGTAATTTCAATTACCTGTACTACTTGGTAAGATAAATTCCGCTATGGTCAATATATTTGTAAACCATGAAAATTGATAACACAATTTAACACCTTCCTTGATTACATCACGTTAATCATTTGGCATGCCATTGGATTAGATCTATAAATTATAAAACAACATTATGATGTAAAATTGTTAATGAAAATGTTTAATGAAAGTGAGTTATTATCTTCCTTTTATATGAAAATAGTGTAATGGTAATTATCCGTACAAAGCAATTAGTAATATAATTTAAAATTATGACATCATACAAATATTAAAATACAATGTTCAATAAGAGACACATTTTCGGGAAAATAATCTGTGGTCGAAAACACAATCGTACATTGGTGAATTATACCTAATCTACGTGTGTACGTTACATTACCTGTGTCCATTATTGGACACCATACTTATTGTTTGTATTACTTCTTTTTGTAAAGTTGTACTTTGGACATGTTGGAAATTATGAATTTTAGTGAACAGGCATATTTTATTATATTGATTTCAGACAATGTATAAATTAATTTGTATTTTTAACTCTCAGTGCATCTGTACTGGGATGTACACAATCTGATTGGAAGATCTTGTTTTAACTGCTTACACTGTACTTCATGTACACTTGCGCAAAAGTTTACATTTTTAAACTCACGTTTTTTCATAAAATATAAATATTAATAAACCACTTTTTTGATATTTTTCTATTGAACTTACTTATTTATTTCATTAAGATTAAAATAAAAACTGAAATTGATGGAAATTATTTGTAAATTTCAATTATTGCAACCACGCCTATTTTAAAGCCATGAAGGACACTCGTAAATAACATAGTCCTTAACTTAGGTAATTAACAAACTAACTGATTACTGCTTTCATTATAATAATACTGGACTGATTTAAATGTCTCCGTGGTCGTGGCGGTAATACACTTGAATTCAGGTACATTGTATTCGTTACTTCGGATTCGAATCCTGCTTGGTACCATTTATTTATTATTATCATTTTTGACATCATGGATACATTCGTCGAAATCTTAGTGCAGCACGCAGCCAAATGTAAATAAAAAAAATAGAATATGCACATAAGTCTTCGTTTGTGCTTAGTTATTGCTCCGATGTCTTGCACTACACTGTAGACTGTTGCTGATTGGAATGACTTCAAAGTAATTGTACAGAATGTACACGAGAAAGCGAAGCAGAAGGAGATACAGATAACTTTGGCAAGTTTGTTAAATAGGACTCTATTCCGATTTCGATACAGCCACTGCAAGTTAAGCCGAATATATAATGTATTATTGTTATTTGATATATGCCTGCATGGATAGAAAAAATAAAGAAAGAAAAATATAAAATAAAAAGTAATTAAACATAATTTAACTATAACACAAAATCTATGATATGATACAACTACATGTATATATTAATTCAAGAATAAATATTATTAGTTACACAGTCAGTTACTGACCGGGTACGGTGTGATACCGGGTCAGTAAATTAATATTGGGCGAGAGCGTAGCTCGAGCCCAATATTTATTCACTGACCCGGTATCATACCGTATCCGGTCAGTAACTGACTGTGTAACGAATTTATCTTACCGAGTACCCCCATTGGAGTAGAAAAATAAGGTTTCGTCAGCGCTATCAATTATAAATTTTGTTACTGACTGGATATTAGAATCTACTGACCTAATATGGGATAATACATGGTCAGCACGTGACCGCTCTCGGCCAATGAAAAACGAGTATTCTGTACGAGGTAAGATAAAAACAAATATGGAGGCGGTACGGTTCGAACCCCTGTAGTAAAATTAATGCGTGTGACATAATTTACGCATTCGTTACCGACTGTGCTATTTTGAACACTGATTCTTAAAGCACTATATATTATGTGGCTTTATACTTCAGATTTTTAGTCTAGTATTTACTGGTTATACCTATTGTTATGGATATAATTAGACTCGTCCAACCTGCCACGGCTCACCGAATAAAATCGGACTATACAGGTCGTCCAAGTAAACATTGCGTATATAAACATAGTCAGTTTCATTAATCATTACACACAAATATTTAGGGGTGTATTCTTTTCTTCAGTTTTATAGTTATTTGACACTCATTTTATAAACATACCACTGCATCAAAAGTAAAATGTGCATATAAACAGTATTTAAAATTAATATTAAATATCAAATATGTATGTTTTAATCCGTAAATGATTTTCATGCATCAGCTTATTCACCTATTCAGTGGGCAAGTTCATAGTTTAAAGTACAACAACATGCATGACCTAGAATACGACCTGTACAGGTGGTCCACATAAACATTGCCTATATAAACATAGACAGTTTCATAACACACCAATATTTTGGCGTGAATTATTTTTTTTACAATTTAATTAGTTTACACTTATTCTATAAACATATCATTATATAAATTTTACAATGTGCATACACACTATTTGAAATAAATGTTACTAATAAAAATAGCCAATTTAAATCAGTAAAATGCTGTACACGCATTAGCTTTTTCACCTATTTAGTGGGCAAGTCCATTGTTTAAAGAACAAAAACACGCATGACCTAGAATACGATATATAATTATCTCCTAACACATCTTTTCCTCAATCGTTAAATAGTGTATCTAGCCAAGAGAACGCGAGTATAAACACAATCAGTTCGTCTGCCGAAACATGTGACGAAGGAAAACGTACAACAACCTATAACTCACAAGCTACCATGGATTCTTTCGAGAGTAACATAAATAGATTAATTAACTCAAGAGCAAATGTTGATACATCTACCAACGCTCAGAATCCTGTCAAACAAGCTCCTACCAAGTCAGGTGAACTTTCGACTTTTGAAATTCCGGTCACACAAAGCCAGGTTAATAACACAAACGAGTCTTCTCAACCTACAGGGACACAACGAAAAAAACAACCACGTGAATAGAGCACGTGCTCGTTTAGCTAGTGTATGACCTACAAAAACCAAAACAAATGTCAACACTTTCGCTACTCCATTGAGTCAACATACGGTTACAGGAGATTAGGGGTGTCCCAGCGGTTATCACACAAGTAATGCTGACTGTAATATAAGATTTTGTTCTGAACGTGCAGGGATTGATCACTAAAAGTGTAAATACATTACAGTGCATTGAAATCATAGACATTTTTAATAACAATGATGTTGTAGTTTTTACTGAAACGTGGGGTGGACTAGAGCATGATTTCCATGTTGATAACTTTCAGTACTTAGTTTTAAATAGGGATGAGAAGTTAATTAACACCAAAAGACATTCAGGTGGAATAATTGTATACATTAGAAACAAATATTTCTCGAGTGATATGTTACTATTCAGTCATTCAGACTCACATTTGTGGTTGAAATTTGACTCAAAATACTTTGATTTTGATACTGATCTATATATATGTGTATGTTATATTATACCATCTAATTCAAGTAGAAATGTATTAGCAAATGAAAATATCTATGATGTATTTATTGATAATATACTATATATACAAGATAAATTTGGGGATGAAAATTGGAGTTTCATGTTATTGTGTGATTTTAACGCAAGAGTTGGTAATTTACAAGATTATGTCACGGACGACAATTATTTGATATTTTTTGACGATTTACACTCAGATGATTACCAAATTGATAAAGTAATGCCCAGAGTCTCAAGTCATACAAGTACTAACTCTAATGGCTATAAATTGATAGATTTTCTCAAACAAACAGGACTAAAAATTGCAAACGGACGAGTAGGCGATACAAAAATATCTGGAAATTATACATTTGATCGCACTAACGGATCTAGTGTTGTAGATTATTGTATAGTAAGTCAAAATATACTATCACAATTTAAAATGTTTGTTGTACATAAACCAAATATCATAAGTGATCATTGTAATATTGAATTCACTTTAAAAGGTGTATGTAACACTGAGAATTCTGATATCTCATATAGTGATAATCCATCAGTTTATAATTGTATTGATGGACGTTATAAATGGAATAATCAAAACAAAAATACATATATAGAAAAAATGAATGATTTTGTTACTCAAACTAAGATCAATAATTTAAGCTCAAGTCGGCGAAGAGATTGATGGTAATATTAATGATTTTGTTTCCTGTTTGGATGATGTATGTAATCCACTTTTTTTATAAAACAACTAGATCTAATAGTAATGTGTTCGCCAATTCAAAAAATCATAGTTATGAGTCATCACAATCATTCAATGAATTGTGTAGTGATAGTAAACACGATTTTTACCGTAAGTTAAATGCGTTTAAACGAATCAATACAAATCACAATAAGTCAGAGATGATCGAAGCAAGATCAGCCCATTTAAAAAATATTCGTAGTTTTAATTACATCAAAAAGAAACGTAACACAGAAAAATTACTTTCAGCACAATTTAAATATGCAGAAATGTACTGTCGCATGTTAAAAGAAGCAGTAGCAAAAAAAGAGCCAAACAATATTTCCCTTGATACATTTACGGAATATTTCAGGGCAATCAATAATCCCGAAGACAATTTTTTTCAAGCAGATGAGGATATTATATACTTTAACGATCAATTTGTTAAAAATGAATTAAATGATATGTTTCATGAACTAGACTTACCCTTCTCGCGATCAGACGTTTTACGTGGTATTTCGGAACTAAATCTAAACAAAAGTCCGGGCTCAGATGGAATTTTGAATGAATTCTTATTATATGCCAAAGATAATGTCACTATTTACTCACACTTTTCAATAAAATTTTCCATGTAGGGTATTTTCCCAAAAATGGGGAGAGGGTTATATCGTTCCCATTCATAAATCAGGCAGTTAAACTGACGTAACTCATTTTCGTAGTGTTACTCTTCTTAGTTTTATTGGAAAATTATTTAATAGTCTAATTAATTCTTGACTTACTCATTGGGCCGAAAATTACTATATTTATGTAGAATCCCAAGCTGGATTTAGATCAAAAATGGGAACTATTGATAATATCTTTGTACTGCATTGGTCAATCACTTAATTAATGATAATAAGCAATTGTTCTGTGCCTTTGTTGACTACTCAAAAGCATTTGATCACTTAGTAAGATAAAATATTTGGTATAAACTATATAACTTAGGTATAAGAACAGAACAGAACATATATTTTATTTATGATTTGTACATAGTACATCATCAGTATACAATATAAACAGTACATGTAACATTTGTCAAATAGTCAAGGTTAGACAATATACAAGTATATAAGTTTATCATGAATAAGATAAGAGGATAAATCAAGAAACAAATAAATATGAAAGGTAAGTATAGTCAGTATAAAAGAACAAGTATATAAATTGTTCTACTAGTTAAGCAATACAATTAGGTCATCAATGTTCATGTTAAAGGTATTTCTGTAATTATCAGCTTTTTTAACGTATAGACTCAAATTGATTAGGACATTTTTATCTTCAGATTTAAACAATTGTATAAATTTATTCATGTTGGGTTGAGTATAATAAAATGTATCAATATATTGTTTTCTAATATCTAGGAAACACGGACAAACTAGAATAAAATGATACTCATCTTCTACATTATTTAAACTACAAAATTTGCAAATTCTTTCTATTCTGTCAGTTCTGTTAGCTGAGTATCTGCCAGCATGTATTTGTAATGAATGAGATGAAATTCTTATTTTTGTTAAAAACTTTCTTAAATCATTTGGTATAATATCTAAATACTTTTCATAGCTGTCAAAACTGTCTTTTAACTGGTTGTAAATATTTAGCACTGGACTATTATTTTTAAAGGAGTGCCAATCTTGTATAAAACAGTCAATAATACGTTGTTTAAACAATGGTAAAAATAATTTCACATCAACAGAATGAGGAAAATCCCAAACATCATTTAAACCATTATTACAAAGTAATTTTTTAATATCCGACACCCAGTTATTTTTACCTCGTAAACAATCATTATATGTTATTTTATAGACTTCGTGCATGATAATATTATCAGTTTGTAATAACTTAAACCAATATTTTACTATTTTAACAAATCTAGATACATATAAAGGATAGCGTGCAAGTTCACCATATATAGCCATATTACATGAATTTAACCTTACATTAAGTATTTTCTTACAAAATTTTAGATGTATACGTTCAATTTCTAAGGACTTGTTATTTCCCCAAATTTCTGCTGAATAATTCAAAATTGAACCAACAAATGAGTCAAAAAGCTGACATAATAACTTGGGCTTTAACATGTATCTTTTACAGTTTATAAGCAAAAAGTTCATAGCCTTAGTAGCTTTACCAATCAAAAATTGTTGATTTAATATAAAATTTCCAGTGTAATGGAAAACTGTTCCTAGATAGTTAAAATCATTTACTACTTCTAGTATTTTATCATCAAAAAGGAAAACTTCATTTTGTTTTAGCCCAACTCGTCTTCTAAAAACAACAACTTTAGTTTTGTTAATATTAACATCCAACCCCATTGTTTACAATAATCATTTAGTAGAGATAAGCTTCTATTAACTTCACATGGCAATTCACCCATAATAACCATATCATCCGCAAATAACAAAATAATCAATATTATATCGTTAATGGATAATCAATATTATATCGTTAATGGATAAGCCACTTTTAAAATCTCGTTGTAAGAAAAGTTCAAGGTCATCAATAAATAACGAAAACATAATTGGAGAAAGAACCTCTCCCTGTCGTAAGCCGACAGCATATTCGAAAAAGTCGGAATAACTATTACAAAGTTTTACACATGATTTAACTTTATTATACATGTCTTTAATGATACGCAATAGTTTACCCCTAATGCCACATTTATACATTTTCAACCATAGAGCATTTCTATATACGCAATCAAATGCTTTTTTAAAATCAACAAATACACAGTATAAACGTCTATTATTATTTATATAGTTTTGAATAACAGTGAATAAAACAAACATTGCGTCAACAGTAGATTTGCCTTGCCTAAAACCGAATTGCGCATCATATAAGGGGTAAGCTATTCAACACAATCAAGTCAATGTACAATCATATCACATCACAAGTAAGACTAAATGACAATCAGGGTGAAATATTTGAAAGTAATCTAGGTGTTAGGCAAGGAGAAAGTCTATCTCCATTCCTGTTCTCTATGTATCTTAATGATTTGGAAGATGAATTATTTCTTAAAGAATCAAAAGGCATCGACATTGTCACATTGGTTTTCTAAAATTATTCATGCTTATGTACGCAGATGATATAGTAATTTTTGCCAAGTCCCCACAAGAACTTCAAAATAATTTAGATATATTGCATAATTACTGTTTAAAATGGAAACTTAGTGTAAACAAACAAACACAAAGATTTTAGTATTTAGAAAGGGTGGTCGCTTACCCAAACTTGATTTGTCTTTTACATATGATGGTCGTAACCTAGAAATCGTCAACTGTTTTACTTATCTTGGCATCGTTTTTACACCTGGTGGCAACTTTTCAGAGACTTTTAAAACATTAGCGGGATTCGAACCCGGATCTCCGGATTCGAAGTCAGACATGCTAACCACTACGCCACGGCCGCGGCTACGTGACATACAAACAAAACCGAATAAAGTTAATTGGGCATCACAAGTGAGGGATACACTAAATATGTTGGGTTTTGGAGAATTTTGGATTATGCAAGGAGTGGGTAATGAAAAAGCATTTATTCTGTTATTAAAACAAAGACTTATTGATAACTTTGCTCAACTTTGGTCAAACAGTTTAGAAAAATCACCTCGTGCAAATTTTTATAGAATAATTGCAAAGTTTGAAAGAAGCAATTATCTTGATATGATAAATGTAAATAAATTTCGTATTGCATTGACAAGATTTCGTGTTTCGTCTTATAGACTAGCAATAGAGACTGGAGGGTGGAATAATACTCCTACAAATGAAAGGTTATACCCTCACTGTAAAACTCTAGAGAATGAAATGCACTTTTTATTTAATTGTAATTTGTACGACAATATAAAAAAACACATATATCAAACCATATTACTCGCAAAACCCCAATACCTATAAAACAGAACAATTATTGAATTCTGAAAATGAAACAATTATGAAAAAGCTTGCCATGTTCATTTATAAAGCATTATAATTAAGAAAACTTTATGCAAATCTGTAAATGTATTTTATGTATATATATGTTTTGTCGTTGCCTTTTTCTTTGCTTGTTTTTTGAATGTGACTGCAAGTATATGCCATTTTAGCTGAGCACATTATCTGTGTATAATTGTTTGTAGGTTTATATGCAAATATGAATGTGTATGGGCACATGTACGTCTGTGTGTGCATGTGAACGCATATGCATATATACGCATGTAAATATGCGCATGTACGTATATGTAATTTTATATAATGTATACCTTTGTACATACATGTTGTCTATTTGTGTATGCATGTGTATACATGTATATATGACAGGTTTTGTTTATAATAATAATAGCGTTTCATTATATCTCCTAGGAAAAGATAACATACCTGATTGACTGCGAAAAGTCAATGGACCTTGGTTCTTTTGTGTGGAAGCTCTTGTGTGCTCACTGGTTGATCCAAGTGATTACTTCTGAGTGATTTTTCGAACCCTTTGTCTCAACTGCCAACAATATGCTAACAGTTGTGGTGTTGTTTTCTGGTTACAAACTACTGAGTTGTGTCCCTTGTTTACTTATCTAATATTAACTACTTAAATGATTTACAAAAAGTTCTCCGGTTTTTCTCATTTTATTAATTATAACAGTTATTTCCAACAACACATATATTTTAAGTACAAATATTTCAATTAGTTCAAGAATTAAAAGCTCATCCAAAATAACAAGTTTTTGTCACAAAGAATTTTCTTAAGTACAGAGCTAAATTTTCACAAAGATGTTACTTGTTTGACTACCAAATTTTTACTTAATTTCTTATACATAAAAACACTACATTATTACAAAAAGGGGGGTGGAGTTAATTCTCAATGACCAATCAAAGACATGTATACTTAATAATGGATAGTGACATAGATAATCAGATTTGATAAATAGGTTTCAGACAGTTTAATATACATGAAAGCCATATTTTTAGATATCTGGATTCTTATCAGACACCATAATCTCTATTAACTGACCACCATTGACCACCATTGTATAATTCAAGGTTTTGACATTAATTAACAACTTCTCAATAAAATATCAGACAGCTTAATATTCATAACTCGACCATGTCAACAAACTTGACATGTTTATTGTTATACATTTTGTTTTAAAAAATACAAAAGTAAATCATTAATCTGAACTTAAAAATGAAATTAAAACGAATAATTCATTACATGAAAAAATAGAACTATATGTTAAATTTCACAGCATAACAGTTCCTTATATATGTTACAGGGAATGTGTGTAATCAGGGATTTCACGTAATCCCTGAAATTTAGGGATTTCATGTAATCCCCAACTACGTGAAATTTAGTAAGGGAATACACGTAATCACTGAAATTTTCTAGGGATTTCATGTAATCCCCGATTTTTTTTTCATTTTTTACACATATTCCCTGACCTTAAAATCATCATGTTTTAAATCCAAAATATGATTCATTGTGCCGTAAGGTTGACTAATTAAATGTTTTCACTGTTATGCATTGATATTTTTGTAATGTGAATGCAATTATAGTGTTATAGCTTGGGTTTTGGAAGCATTAGTATACTCCTCTTTGTTTGTTTTGCCTACAAATGGGAGATAGTATTATACACTTGGGGTTCACACCTGACAACTTTGCACATGTGGGGTCTGCATCTGCCAATCTCACTCCTGTTGGGTCCGCACCGGACAATATTGCTTCTGTGGGGTCTGCATCTAATAATCTCGCTCCTGTCGAATCCGCATCTGACAATTTTGCTCCTGTGGGGTCCCCTACTGACACATTTGCTCCTGTGTGGTCTGCATCTGATAATTGCACTCCTGTGAGGTCCGCACCTGAGTGTGCCAATTGCACCGCAACAGAAGATGCGTCAACATGCAACTTATGTGAAAGGGCATCTAACATTAAACGAGCCCGACATAGCAGTAAATTGACTCCTGCAATATTTGGAATCTAAAATTTCATACAGAGTTCTTAGAGTGTAATTACCGTCCTGCTCTTCGAGAACGCAACAGAACAAATTTCTAGGATCTCCACGCCGCCGGTCAACATTTGGAATGGGAACAAATACATTGTCACCAACATTAACCGGCCTTAAGATTCTGTTGCTCCTGGAACCTCTGTTGCTATGTACTCTGTATGGAATTTTAGATTCCAAATATTGCAGAAGTCAATTTACTGTTACTACTTAGCAAGTTCTAACAATGGAAAACGTTGGCCAACAAGACAAAATATCAGTTAGGTCTGCTGCTAGAGCACAGTCCATTGGTGACGGGCAAGGCTTTTTTTGCAAAACAGGTTGCAAGACAAAGTTGTGCAAATGTAGAAAAGGTATGGTCTTATGTAACTCAAGGTGCCATAACAGCTTGACCTGTACTAACAAATAAACGTAATCAAATTAGATATGTAAAATGTATTCGTTCATTTTGTCACAAATATCCGATTATAGTTTTTTTTCAACTGTCAAAGTTGAGAAAAAACAAACAATATAATTATTGTTCTATGCTTACGTGATATGTCTTGTATATGGGTTTTGTAGGTATTATTTTAAGGGCCATATGTTTGTCAGGGTTATTTACTGTGCTCTTTTGTAAATGATGAGCTTAAAATAAGTCAGTAGAATTTTAACTAAATATTTAAATAAATTGACATATTGCATTACTGACCATTTATAACATTTGAAATCTTATAATGAAAATACGTGTAAAATAATTGTTTTAAAACAAAAATGTAATTTTGCAATAAACTTTAACAGTAAATAATTAAGGCCACTCCAAGTTGATAATATGTTCTACGGATTTTTCTGGAAAAAAAATGGGGCGAGCGAGTGAAGAAAAAAAAATTTCTTTATTCACATGCTTAATATAGCGGTTTGACCAAATTTTAATGAGCGAGCGAGGAAATAAAAATATTTTTTTTTGTAAAAACCATTAAAATTAAGGTGCGAGCGAATCCATAGAACATATGATCAATTTGTTGTGGCCTAAAGTGTTTGAGTTGTTTTTTACTTTATGGCCATTGAAAGTAAGAATTTCATCGCTAATCAACATCATCTGTATCAACAATCAAGTCAGGGAATTTGTGTAAAAATGAGAAAAATTTTCAGGGATTTCATGTAATCCCTAGCGATATCAGGGATTTCACGTATTCCCTAAAATCACCAGGGATTACGTGAATTCCCTGAATTTGTTAGGGATTACGTGAAATCCCTGATTACACACATTCCCTGTAACATATACATTCCTATAAATCCTGTTCCTAATGATTAATCCCTTTTTATCATATGCTGTCCTGTCAGCCAATATGTATCAAATATCTAGTTTGACTGGCCTAAATTGAACAGCCAAAATTGAAGCATAGACAAATAAAGCCTGTTTCACATCAGCCGTGCGATTTTTTTCTCGTACGATTTTTACAGCGAACGAAATCACAGACGAATCGCAGCCGCCGCAGATACATCAAACTTTCCGTGCAATCGTCGTACGGCGGTCGTACGACGCTCTCACGAGCCGTAGGTTGTTCGTCACACATGTTTACGCACGACTGCCGTGCGATAATCGCGAGGCTGTCGTACAAACACTAATGACTGTCGTAAGACTGTCGTGAGATTTCGAAAAGTTTCGTACGTCATCCGTACGTCAATCGCACGACAAACGCAAACTTGTACGAGAGTCGTACGATATTCATGCGAACGCCTAATTCTTTAACTGACGTGCGACTGTCTCAAGAATGACGTACGATTATCTTACGGCAGTCGCACGACTGTCTTGCGGGCTCCAAAAATCGCAACGAGATCGCAAAAAAAATTTACATGGTGAAAATTTGACTTGCGACGTCTACGACGATGCGATCACCTGAAATGCACGACTGTCTTGTGGCGTTTGTACGAAGTTCAGCGATTTTTCAGAAAATGTTGTCGTACGGCTGCCGCAAGCGTGATTTGAAATAGGCTTAAGTAAAATTGGACTGACTCAAAATCGCACTTTAGTTATATCCTTGTTGTAAACCCAAATGACTGTTATTTGCACGTGTTCAAAGATTTTAATCTTTACAATCATCACCGTATTTTTCACGTGTTTACCTCAATCCTTATCCACGTTTTATTCATTTATTTTGTCAAAAGTTATCAATTCCAGCTCATTATTTCTGGACAACTAGAAAAATACTAATGTTGTACACAAACAAACGAGCAATACGTCCACATTAATTAATCCTATTTTTATTTGTTAAAATGCAAAAATTATTGAGCAAACAACGTCCATCCATGTGTTTTTGTAGAAATCGGAATGGCAAGACGCTTGTTTCTCGTGCCTAAATCAAGCGTCTACGAGTAAAAAGATAAGCTTTCTGAAAAAACCGCCCAACCATTCCGGTTTGTGCAGTCAACACAAGAGTTGTTGTTCTTCCTAACAATTATAAATGTTTCTCAATTTTGTAATGCAATGTATATTGTTCGCATTATTTATGTATTAATATACATTTATCTTTGTGTTTTTCCTTTTCTTTTTTGTTTCTTCTGTATGTATGTTATGTTAGTACATGTATTTGTACTTTGAATATCTATGTATGTTTTGTAACACTGTAATGTCATTATTATATGTCTGTAATTTTGTGTTTGACAAATTGCTTTTTAGCAACGGTCAAACTGTGTTGTTCTATGTGTGAAATTTGTAATAAAATCTAATCTAATCTAATCTAATCTAAAATCTTTATTAAACAAAACGAAAATTTGTCTATTTTTTCTCAACTGTCAAAGTTCAATAATTTCACGGTGATTGATTACATACTCACAATACCATGGGTGTAAAATAAAGAGCACGAAGTCACCGTGAAATTATTCATGTTTTGACAGTTGAGAAAAAAAACGAACTATAAAAGTGTACTGCCTGTGCTCGCATGGTAATATAATACCCATAAATAGTTCCGAAATGATGTGTTTTGCTGTTTGTTTATACATGTATGGAGAGTAGTATTTATTGCAACACATTGTATATAGAGCGTACAAACAAATAAAACGTGTTTGGGTAAACAGAAATCAGAAAATCCATTTCTAGGGTAGGCAGTAATGAAAATAAAATGTGTGTAATTCATTTTTACAAAATTAGCATGATGGATACCACCTTTTGTTGGTAAATCATGCTTGTAATGGTATTTTTTCCATTATACCAACAACTACAGGGCTGCGTTCAGTTACCGCGAACGTTACAGAACGTTCCGTAACGATACATTCGGAACTCCTCGATCATTTGCTGCGAATAATATCGGACATATTTAGACGCTATTTTGAAACTATCGGTGTTAAAGTAAACAATTATATGGCCGAGGAGTGACCGAATGTATCGTTATGTAACGTTCTGTAACGTTCGCGGTAACTGAACTCAGCCCAGGTCGTCCACGTAAACATTTATATTATTACACACCAATATTAAGGGGTGAACTATTTTTACAACTTTTTATTCCTTTAGTTTACACTTATTTTATAAACATATGATTATTTAAAATTTACAATGTACATATACACTTTTCAAAAAAATTTTTAACTATCAAAGAAGTATGTTTCAGTCAATAGAATGCTGTTCATGTATCAGCTTATTCACCTATTTAGTGGGCAAGTCTAATGTTAAAAGTACAAAAACACGCAGGACCTAGAATACGACCAGTAAGACACTTGTAAAACATAGCACATGTTTATGTTATTGTCATCCTGAGCGTCCCTTGTCGTGGATTAGTTTATTCTATTTTTATTATAAACAGTGTTTTTTTTGTTCGAACTATAGGTCATATAACGGCGGTCAGTCAACCTACTTACTGTTCCTGGAAAGGCCAAATCTCCGTATTAAGCTCTTAACCAAAGCGCATACTTTCGTCAGTGATTGACAACTGCCCTCTATAATTAAAAATCATTGGTAGGAAGGAGAATGGCCGAAGAATTAATTTCATGACCAAGCGCCGCGAAAATATGCCCCGCCCGGGAATCGAACCCACGACCCATCGATCAGTAGACTTGCGTGCTAGCAACTCAGCTCGCCTGGAGGTTTTATGATGAGTTAGTCTTAGTATAATGCACGACGACTTATAAACATTTAATATATTTTGTTTGTTTGATGTTTTAGGTATAATCAACAAATATGATGTTTGTGGTATATCTTGTCGGAATGCTTTCCATGGCAGGTAACTATCTAGAATTGTTGGCTATTTAGTTAATTTACTATTTTTTGATAAATTAATGAAGTTCAAATATTCAGAATTCGATCTAAAAGATAAATAAAAAACATATAGTTTTAAATAAAATGCACAAGTTGTTGTTGCTTTCACTTGTTGTTACATGTAGCTATGCCATACATGTAGTTACACCATTTTGACCGTTAAATACATGTACAAGACAGTAGCGTGTTTAGTTACCGCGAACATTACAGAACGTTACATAACGATACATTCGGAACTCCTCGGCCATTCGCTGCGAATAATCTCGGACATATTAAGACGCTATTTTGAAACTAACGGTGTTGAAGTAAACAAATATATGATCGTGTAGGCATTGAGTGATGTTTCGTTTTTAGTCCGTAAATTTTGAAACATCACTCATCGCCTTAACGATCGCATATTTGTGTATTAGATTAGATTATTCGCAGCGAATGGCCGAGAAGTTCCGAATGTATCGTTATGTAACGTTCTGTAACGTTCGCGGTAACTGAACACGCTACTGTTGAAATTGCCGCTACGTATGTTTTGCTCAAGGACAAATGAAAATTTTCATACTTCTGTCCATAGTAGGCCTATCATTATAATCATAAATAGTTTATCCGGCATGATGAAGAAAGGTTTATTTGGCAAGGCCTGCTTGGATAAATCATTTTCATAGAGTTATAGTTCGTTTTTTCTCAACTGTCAAACATGCATAATTTCACGGTGCTCTCTATTTACACCCATTGTATTGTGATAGTGTGTAATCAGTCACCGTAAAATTATTCGAACTCTTACAGTTGAGAAAAAAATAGACACTACTAGTGTATTCAGGTGTACTGTCAATTTTCCTTTATTGATCAGACAATATAGGGAGGTTTCCGGCATCGTGGAAGGGTATTTGAGTACTGGTTATAGACAAAGGTCCAGGAAATCTACGTTAGGTGCACTGGACGCCGTAAAATGACAAAAATTGTGTTGTCACGGCGTTAAACCTAGTAAAACAAGTCATGATAACTTCAACTGCTGCATTAATGTTGCAATGCTCGTTAAATGTCATTCTTAGAGTGGATGGCACTTTCGTATTATTAAAACCATTCTGATTAATGAATCAAAATACGATCAGAAGTCTTACAATGCACTTTCAATAAGATAAGTTTGCTTGTGTTACCCTTGCACTTACTATTCTCGTACCAATACACGTACATACCCATGCACATATAACAACAATAGTTACATAACTAGCATTGTCTGAAATACAAAACTAACTTATATTTTTTAACATAAAAGAACTTTATTAACACTAACAGTGTTACAATATAAGAGTAAACAGTACAATAATTATACAATAGACATAATTATAGAGTGGCATGTACGCTATATAGTGCTAGTAAATGGAACATAATTAATGCAATGTAGTATTGTTATTTCTATTATAAAAAATACATAAGTATTGTTTTGGGGTTTTTAATGAATGAATGAATGTCCGAAATACAATACAAACACACATAATAAAGATTTAGAAAGTTTTGGTACACTTACTTACTTACAATTAAGCACATTCTATAATAGAAAATTAAATTACGATTTATACAACTTACTATTTTCAGTATTATACTGTAATTGTCAGACAACTACATTAACACCTGTATATCCTGATGTCATTGAAGGAAGTGATATAACCTTTGTATGTACAGTATCTAGTGCAGTGAATTATGTCAACTGGCAGCTTCCTTCACTTACTTCATCATCTCTCACGGCAGCAATGGGTTTACAAAATGAAACATGTGCTCTATCACCGTCAACATCTCTCTTATCAAATGAATCCAAATATTCCTTTAATTGTACCAATACAGTATATCAGCTGACAGTGAAGAATGTACAAAGAAGTCAACATAATAATGTATGGTCTTGTTATCCTCAAGGTCAATCTTCTGGACCTACATCAACAATAAATGTTCAAAGTAAGTTTATATGCTTATATATTCTTATTTGTGATCTGTGATTACACTTAGTAAGTATGGCAAGTTTTCTCTAAGTCAACATACGATGTACTTTCAAAGTTTAATGTTTATATTTATTTTGTTAATTGAATTGTTCGCCGCTTATCAACACATTAAGGTAATGTACTATTCCGTCCTTACTTTACTACCTTTGCCACGCATAATAATAATAATAATAATAATAATAATAATAATAATAATAATAATAATAATAATAATAATAATAATAATAATAAAACTAGTACTAGCACAGTTGGTAGCACGCAACTCTACAGAGAGAGTGATCGTAGGTACGATTCCCGGGCGGGGCATACTTTCGTAGGGCTTGGTCATGAAAATATTTCTACGGCCATTCTTACTCCTACCAGTGATGTTCAATTATGTAGGGCAGTTGTCAGTTACTGACGAAAATATGCGCTTAGAAGTTGGTAACAGGCAAGACCAGAGATTTAACCTTTCCAGAATGAGTGAGTAAGTTGACTGATCGCCGTTATATGACATATACAATGTTTTGCTACGGCGTTAAACCCTACACAAACAAAACAATAATACTAGCATACGCTTCTACAAAAAGCTGGCTGACAACTACTTTCTCTAGAGCGGTAAATTTATATAAAACATCGAATATACATGATATGTTATAGATCTACTGATATTCCGTAGGGAATCGAACTAGGGTACCCGGATCAAAATCTTGTTCTCCACCACCACACCGAGACTGCTGTTATGAATATAATATAAACTTACTACATCTAAGAGCCAAGGGCTCCAAAATCGATCTAACACTGGAGTTTATATAAATTATTCCTTTGAGAAAATTCATATTTTTACAAACTTTCTTAAAAACCTCAAACTCTAAGATGGTTTCTAATATGGCCAACATTTTGTTTAATAACCATGGTATGTTATGATAAAAATGTTGATCGTTGTTTCAAATGGAATTCAAAATTTACAGTAGGGAATTTAGTTTTTAATAAACGAATTTTCATTATTTGGTTAACACAGATAGCATGAATGTTAAAACGATTGACAAGTGACACTTGGTAGGTGACAAGCAGATTTCAATCCTTCACAAGTCCAAAAACAAGTTGAACAGAAAAGAATTGCATAGGCTTAATAGATTGATTTATTACATTTAGATAAATTACGTGTATTTATTGATACTCGTATGTTGTTTTTAGTTCCAGTATCATCTGTATCACTAACACCATCATCAGTCCCAGTGGATGTGGAAGAAAACACGGGTAAAGAGTTTACTTGTCAAACATCTGCTTCACGTCCAAATGCTTCAGTGACTTGGTACAAAGTAGAATCTGGTGAAACTTATCAGATAAACCAGAATATTACATCTAGTACCAATAATGATGATTTCAGTGTAACAACAAGTACACTAAGGTTTGTTCCATCTAGACAACAACATGGTGTACAGATATACTGTAAAGCTGAAAATACAGTCAGCGCAAGTCCGATACAGTCTGGTAATAGAACTATAAATGTTTTATGTAAGTATTAAAATAATTATTTTTCTTACTTTTAGTAGCCAACTCAAAGTTGATTGTTATTTATTATTTAAATCAAACGTTTATTTTTTTTAGATTTTGGACAATTAACCTGTTTCCATGATACATTGAAATCCTTTTACCCGAGGTCATCAGATCTAAATAAACTGCATAGAAAATGTTTTTCTACATGGGTGATTCATAGTGTAAAATTCTCTGGTTCCCAGTCAAACATTGACGAGTAAAAGTACGTCAGGCAAAGCAGAAAAATGGTTGCGCCCGATGTATTGCACTCGGTTTTGGATAATGCTGTATTTGAAATGAACATTTCTCAATACATGGGCATAAATCAAAGAAAATTACAAATAATTACAGTGGAAACCTTAACTTTACCTGTTACCGAATTTATTTATATACTAAACTTCCGAATCATGTCTACCTTGCAGACATTGTTATTGGTAAATCGTTCGATAAATTTAAGAGTGCAGGAAAAAAATCGAGTTTGAATGACCAAACTCCTACCAAATTGACTGTCGTCAGACAATTTTCATACAAAAGACTGTCAGTCACTAATGACAGGATGCGCTTAGTAGTTGTTTAATAGCTAAATTCAGAGATTTAGTCTTTTCAGGAGGTGTGAGTAGGTTGACTGACTGCCGTTATATGGCCGATACAATGTGTTCCTATGGCGTTAAACCAAACAACAAAAACAACAACAAAATAATGGGAAAATAGTATAAGATATTGTAACCTCGTGGGTGCCGTTAATATTGCGCTTAACCTGACCCATTTACGGTAGTGGCTGGTTATCGAGACTTTTTTTAAGAATGCAGGATCCTGCATCCGGTACATTTCTGAATACTATAGTATTACTACGTTTTTGTATTTCAGACCAAGCAGATCCTGTTATTTTAGAGGGAAATCAATATAGTGTTATAGAAAATAATCAAGGTAGCTTAACTTGTAATGTCAGTGGAGGAAATCCTACACCAACACTATCATGGAATTGTAATGTTTTGTCACCAACAGAATCAGATTCATCAAACGATCAAGTAATAACAAAGACATTAACATGGGCAGCAGAAAGAGCTTCTGATATCTCATGTTCTTGTACATCACAACAGAATGGGTTTTTAGATAAAGTTGTCAGTGTGAATGTATCAGTTTTATGTAAGTATATAGTACGTTTATAAAAACATAACTAAGATATATCACTTTCAACTAAATAGAATACTATTTCAAAAATAATGCCCCAGCATGATTACCTTAGTTATTTACGTGTCTGAGTGCGATTGCAGGTACTATGGCTTCGATGTCCTGGAACTTTTCCGAATTCCTACCTACCTTGATGAATATAATTATGTCATATAATATTTTCTATGGTTATTCTCCCTCCTATCTCCCTACTACAAAATATATAAGCTGCCAGTCATTGTTGATGTTATGTGTTTAGTACAATGCTACATGCGTGTGTCTATCTAGAGTTATATATCTTTACAAGACGATTGGTCGGCGTAATTTAACCAGGGATTTTATATAACAGGGATTTGTAACTATAAGTAAATGTAATAGATTTTCATCAAATTTCACTGTCATCGCTAATATTTCGGCCCATACGGAAAACTAGTATAACAAATTTAAATAGAGATGTTCACATAAATTTTGTACCTGTACCATTCAAATTGAAATTTATGTCAGGAAAATGTGTTTCTAGTCGATTTTGAGGTAAATTACGATCACAGGCTGTTTCACAAAATAATGCATTTTCCCGCCGATCTGCCATTTTTAGCCCCATTTTACATCACCTAAAGTCATATTTTCGGTCATAATTGCTACAATGTTTTTTAAAAAACTTTAGAAGCATTCACAGGTTGCATGGAAGACATGTACAAAAACATAAATCAAGTTTTGAAACTCTGGAATAGTTTGTACAGCCTGCTTCAGCCAGTTATAGACGGTGACGACCGTTAAAATTAAAAAGAGCACTTCGTTACAAATCCCTTTTATATTGAATCCCTGATTTAACTGACTAAGTGTTGAAATTCCACTTAAAGAACACAACTTTTACACTGTCACTTACATATTTAGCCACTTCTTGTTACTACTTTTAATTCGCAGATTATTTGCAATCATAAACATGCAGTTGCATAACAGATTTCTACCATGTTTAAATATCTGGAACGTACTGACTTGAAATAAATTGTCCATAAATAAATTTTAGCCTTAGAAGTATTACTGGTATTTTGGTAAAAAAGTGTTTTAATTCTAGTCGTTCATAAGTTTCAGTTTCTTTATTATGTTATTTATACATTGTAGCCTCCGGCCCATACACAAAAACGTATACATTGTTAACAATTTACAAATACTTAAGTAAATAGAGTTTATTTTATTTTATTTATTTATTGGAGTTAACGCCGTATGAACACAATTTTAGGTCATTTCACGGCGTCCAGCGCACCTAACCTAGCTTTCCTTGACCATTGTCTATAACCAGTACTTACCTACCCTTCCACAAGGCCGGAAACTACTCCATAATATCTAATCAATGGAGGAAAATTGACATTATTGTCAAATTTTCATGGAAGGGTATAACCTCCCCGAGTGGGATTCGAACCCGCACCCCCTCGGGCACGAGTATCCAAATCCCGGCGCGCTACCAACTGCGCTATCGACCCGGGTTAGAGTTTAGTATAGTGTACATGTAGAGATATTTTAAATATACTTTTTTGTATATAATATATATAAGTTATATATAAGTATGACTACATTGTTTAATTTGTGTGACGTAAACATTTGTACATGTTTTTTGTTTGTTTCAGATCCACCTTCCCCTCCACAGTTTAAAGTTAATGGATATGTAATTAGTGGTAATATCAGTTTTATTGTTGGTAAAACAAGAAGTATTCAATGTGTATCTGATAGTAATCCTTTACCAAGTTATAAGTGGACTGGTCCTAAAACAAATAATGGACAAACTTTAACCTTCAAAAATGTACAGAAAAGTCACAATGGACAGTATACATGTGAAGTAAAGAATACAATGAATCCATCAATTGGTGGTAATATACCTGGCAGTAATAGCTCTAGAGTGAATCTAGTTGTATTATGTAAGTAATCAACTTACATTTCTATAATACTTTTGATGCATTCATTCTGACTTCCGGTATTGCCACAAGTACATGTTTTCTTAGGTAACTTTAAAAGTCACACTTTTGTGTTTTCATTGAATGTCATGATTTTTAGATATCTTTTTATGGCATTTTTTAGACCAGCAACAGGTCAGGATCAGCAGCCTCATCATAGATTTTATTATTTGTTTGGCATTCTAATTTATCGATTTTTAAATTTGTTTAACTTTTTTATATTTTGTTTAACATTTAATAATGTTATAGTCGGTTTTAAAAACTTACGTTAGCTTATCTTGATTGTTATATTATCTTGCCGACTTAAAATAAAATTTATCTTATATTATCTTCAGATGAAAATGCAATGCGCTTATTTTTATTGTTCCCTGTAAGGACAAAATATAAAATCTGTATTTTAGTTATAACAGCCCCGATATCAAAACTAAAATAAATGACCATAGAATGTTAAAAATCTAGTACAACTGTGAAGGTATTAATATAAAGACCTCTTAAGAAAATCAACTTTAATGAATACCTCTTTCTACTGATCCACCTGTTGTCCTATTTATAAGTCTGGAATCTTGATATCGGAAAAGTCTATTAATGTTGTAAAAAGTAATACAATAAAACATTTGATGTAGCCAAATTATGGAGAGTCTACACCTAAATTAGCCTTCTGATATACTTAAAATGTATATTTGGTTTTTTTCAGATCCACCCAGCACATTGTACATGTATAATGGTGGTTTATCTAGAACATTAATATCTAAAAGGACAATTGATGTAGTAAAAAATGATACAATTAATATTGGATGTAAGTCAAATGATGGAGAACCAGAACCTACAATAAGATGGAGTGGACAAAACAGTAGTAATCATCTACTTACTGTACAACAAGTTCAAGAATCTCTTACAAGTAAAACATGTACTGCAACAAACACAATGATGGAAACTGGTGGATATAAGGAAAACGGATCTGTATCAGACACTATCAACTTTAATGTTTTAAGTAAGTATTACTGTAACAATAGATGTCATGTACTCTGTCTAATAATATTATAGATTTTGATCTGACAGAGACATTAAATTCACTTTTAATTATATCTGGTAAGATAGTATGACATCAATAAATGCCTCAAGTTTTAACTAATTCCAAACCAAAACCACAAATTTCAGAGGTTTTCAGTAATTGTGTTTTTCTCAAATCTTTTGCGTTAATATCAGTGGATTTTTATATAAACGAGTAATTAAGTATAAACGTGTGTCTATCCTGATTCAAAGCCGCCCAGCTAGCTCAGTTGGTAGCACGCAAGTCTACTGATCGGGGGGGGGGTCGTTGATTCGTTTCCTGTGTGGGGCATACTTTCGAGGAGCTTGGTCAGGAAATTATTTCTATGGCCACTCTCCCTCCTACCAATGATTTTTAATTATGTAGGGCAGTTGTCAGTCACTGGCGAAAGTATGTGCTTAGTAGTTGGTTAAACTGAGCTAGACAGGCGGCTTATGATTATTTAAAGTTGTTATAATCCTAAAGAGTTTCATTAAAAGTAAAATAAGTGAAACTAAAAATAAAAAAACTAGCATATTACAAAACTATATGTGAATCACTGGTAGAACAATGATCGGCTAAATTTATCTCTATTAAAGAGACCTCTTTTTGAAATAAAAGCGTTGTCTTTGAATCTTTATTTACGCTTCATTAAAGGGTTTTACAGGGTAGCGACATTAATGTTGCTAACTGTATGAGTTACGAGAACAAATGTATGATACTTATTGTACCATTAATAGTATTCAGCCTTTCAATCCAAATAAGGCGGCCAATTGTCCTGCTCATGGTCATCTAACAGACTTGGGCATGTGACCTCGATATTTTACCCAATGTTTCGATAGTGGCTGACCATTGTCCCACTTGATACAATTCCATTAAAAAAAGGAATACAGTTTGCTCCAGTGAATCAACCTCACAACCGATTGGTTCGTAGTTGAATGATGCGCTACGGCTGAGTTTATGAGGCAGAACTATGTGACGTTAAAGCGTATATAAATTTGTATAATATATATTGTACTATATTTTACGACTTTCTGTATATTGATTTGTGTAACGCTGTTTTTTCTATACCATAACTTCTTGCTTCACCTTAGCAGTGTTATTATATTTCAGTTCCACCAACTATTGGTAATTGTACATTATACTACATCAACGAGCCAAATAGTGGTATCATGTATATTACAGACACACTTAAGATTATAGAAAACAAATCTTTTACATTGAAGTGTTCAGCTGCTGGAGACCCAAAACCGACAACATCATGGTTAATACAACCATCATTGACAGTCTGGAACAAGTCAGTGACCATCGATAATGTAACTCGTAATAAGAAAGGAAGATATGTGTTCTATGCAAGAAGTATATTGACACCATCATATCAAGATCCGCGTGATATCACTGATGATAAGTCCTTCACAATTGATATTTTATGTAAATGTTTTTTTATATTATTTATTTTATTTATTGTATACTCATATACGACTTGTAAACTCCTATTTTATTAACCTGTCACTCATACATAATTCCATGGTATGTACACACTCTAAAATATACACTGTTTTTATAGTCAGTATGTGCACTCCATGAAATCATTATTATGTGTGACAGTTTTATAAAATAGAACTATACTGCAATGAAGCATTGTATAGTCCGTTTTTTTTCTTAACTGTCAAAACTTGAACAATTTCACGGTAACTGAATGCACTGTTTTGTACTGGTGGCGTAACTGTTAATAGATAGATCTGGATTAAAAACGTATCATACGGCATAATCAGCTTTACTCGATCATAACAAACACTTTCGGAAACTCATGAATGTATCACGACGATAATTGAACATACTCATTCACCATGAAAGTATTTATCTTTTGACAGTTGAGAAAAAAACGAACTATACTGTCAAGTTTGAAACCTTACAATTATCATCCCTTGTAAAAACATGATTTGATATTTCGATCTGATATCTGCCAATCAAGTATACGACGATAGTAATAGTTATATCAATTTGAGAAATGTTCTGACAATCCTTGTTTGATCATTCATAACATTCTGGACTTGTACTTTCTAAGTGAAGTTAAAGATTATCACATGATTATTTTTTTTCATGAATTTTGTCAAACTTTTTAAATTTGAACTGATAGAAAGACGATAATTCGACTATACGGATCGAGATGCGTTCAACAATGTGAGCGTTTTAGGCGACATTGAGCGCTCTTATTCTGAACGCTGGTGCCCGCGCGAGGGCTCGCGATTAAGCTCGAGAGGTCTTTCGCTTAGATATCAAAGATAGCGGCTGGAAAATTCAAATTTTACTTCAATAAATTATCCCTGAAAAGTGGGACGCAAACTCGTGTGTTACTAGTTCCACATGACATATCCACGCAGTACTTATTATAGAATTTATTTGGTACAGTAAATTGTATAAAAATGATTCATATATGATAAAAATGTAAAAGATCTCATTAATCAGCAGACATAGTTCTTTCCCCATCCGCTATTTTCAATTATGTGCTATTTGACGCCATTTTGAATTTTACAGTGAGCGCTTGCAATCGCTCAATACATGTAGCTTATCAATTCGCGAAGCAGGCGCTCGGTCGAGCGCTCACGTTGTTGAATGCGCCTCTCTAGCCTGTTCAATAACACTTAACTTATCAAAACGATCCGTTACGATACATTCGGAACCCCTCGGTCATTTGCTGCAAATAATTAAAACTAATAATCAAATTTACGATCGTTAAGGCAATGAGTGATGATTCAAAATTTATGGACTAAAAACGAAACAACACTCATTACCTAAACGATCGTGTTTCAAAATAGCGTCTAAATATGTCCGAGATTATTCGCCGCTAATGGCCGAGGAGTTCCGAATGTATCATTATGGAACGTTTTGAACGTTTAGGGTAATTGAACAGGCTACTGGTATGATACTTGAACGCACGAAGGTCTTAAGTCATGTGATCTACTACAACAATTAATAAGGTTAACTTGCACATTTTAATCACCGATTTCTCGTTATAGACAACCAATTGAGTAAACTCATATAACGCATTAAATAACTTCTAACTTCCTTTTCTGCCAAAACCCTGTTGGACGTTCACTAAATATCCGTTATACAAAAATGTAATCAAATTTAGAGTAGGCCATTTGCAAAAGTCATTTGTGCATATGTTATAATATAAACAAAGACAATTCACAAACTAACATGGAAATAGAAAATTAATGTAATACCAGTGTTTATTTTATGCACTATTCGAATCGTCTCTAAAATTTGGTCAATGTAAGACTTTAATGAAACAAAAGAATCAGATAAACATTCTGAAAATCACGTAACTAAATACATTGGTAGGTGTAGAGGGCAGCATCAAGTACCGAGATATTTGCCGGTATTTTGACTTAGATAACAACTGAGAAATGAGAAGGTATTGTGAGTAGTAAGCTGATACAATGAAATGTGCTTTTTGATTTCCCATTTGATACACTTGAATAACCAATGAATTCGGCAAACATCTCTGTCAATTGATTATTTAAATTATGATTAACAAGATACTGAATTATTTTATTTTACTCTTTTCTGTAGATGCACCCATGGTGAAAGCAATGAAAGGCATTTCCAAGCTAGAGGGATCTACACTCACATACGATTGTCCATATGAATCTGGGAACCCGACAGCCACGACATTTAAATGGACAAAAATTAATAGTTCAAAGCCCTGGAGAAGTAACCAAGCATATCTATTGATACAAAATTTAACAAAACAAGACAGTGGGACATATCAATGTGAAGTGACAAATACCATGATACAGACTGGTGACCTTCACCAACAAGGTCGAAATAGTAAAACATTTTATTTAAATGTTTTATGTAAGTTTTACTTTTTTGTATATTAATATTAAACGCGCCACTGTACCCAAAGTACCTGCTTCAGTATGTTTGTTTGTTTTGTTGCGTTTAATGCCGTAGCAAGACCTTGTACAGGTCATTGGTGGGCAGCCACTGTTCATGGCAAGACTAAATCTCTGGTTAAGTTGTTAACCGACTACTAAGCGCATATTTCCGTCAGTGACTGACAACTGCCCTAAATAAATAAAAATCATTGGTAAGAGGATGAATGGCCGTAGAAATAATTTCATGATTAAGCTCCACTGTGTTAGCCGGGGATCCAACCCACGACCCCTCGATCAGTAGACATGCGTGCTACCAACTGAGCTAGCTTGTTTCAGTTTATTTGAATCAGAGAATCATGACTTTTAAGTAAGCTGTTTTGTGGTTTGTTGAGATTGGCGACATAAATAATATGCATGAATTAAATAATCCGGCAAAACAAAACGTCCTTTGGTACAGTTTGTACATTCACCACATGAAGAAAATTAAGGGTTAGATTTCATAGTTTAAATTGTGCGGTATGTATTCTTGCTACTCTGAATTAATATCTGTGTCATTAAAAGTGGTGATTTTTTATAATGGATGTTTCATTTAAAAATCTAAATAAGTTATCATTGTAAAAGAACTAATGAACTGACGATACTCTATTTTGTTAAACAAAAGAGATTGTATAGTGGGTACAGTGAATTTCATGTAATATGATACATTTCTACAGAGACAAAAATGTTGTTAAGGTATATAAATCATTTATATATTACATGAAAATTATATTTGATAGTTTATAATGTTCCAGATCACGTTTTAAAATCCTTGATCTGAAATCATGACAATATTTATGGGGGTACATATCTCTGTATAAAAAAACCGACCTTAAATAAATCTAGTTGTATTTTGTCAACAGATAACCACATAATCAACTAGTTAATTAACATCTTACGTAAAATCAATACAGTGGTTAACTAATTACCGTAGCTAGTTTACCTCTATCGTTAATTTAGTTTAGTGGTTAAATAGTTATCGCAACTAGTTAGCATCTTAAATAACGTGTTATCTAAGTGTTGTCAGAAATATATACTTTTTTATATTTATGTTACACCATATGATTATATACCTCATCATTATTAATTACATTTAATATTTTCAGATAAGGCTAGTATCACATCTTTTACCATCAATAGACAAACAAGTTACAGTGTCACAGTCAACGAGCGTTCTCCAGTTAATTTCACGTGTGACGTTGATAGTAATCCACATGCAAATATTAGTATAACCAAATCTAATGGAGTACTGAGCTCTGGTACTTCCACTATATTAGAACATAATCTGCAAGCTACATGTTCAGATGCTGGTATGTATACTTGTTCTGCAAGCAACATTTATAACAAGGATGTGAAACCAGAGAAACAGATTAAGCTATTTGTTAATTGTAAGTTCTTTTCTATTAGTCTTATTTTTGTCTTGCTTTTAATACATCTACATGTATAAACACTTAGAATAAAAAATAAAATGTTAACTTTTCATATATAACGGTTGATATATCATCATCTTAAAATCATGCACAATATATTATTGATACATGTACCGCTTCAGGATGGTTGAACATGGGTAGTCGAGTCTTGATTAATTAAACGAAGACGTCTTGTTCACATCTCCTGTTGGTTGTAATGCTGCTTTTATTTGATCAACGTTTGTAATGAAGTTTATTAAACTAAGTTGCGTTAATAATCTAAGATGAATAATAAATGTCTTGAGTAAAAATGGACTATATTGTATATATAATTATAATGTACTGTATACGTACTAGTGCGATTGCAATTTACTGTAGATAATAACTGGCTTTCTTTTAATGTTCACCAGGGTTAAACCATCACAAATCAATGTGTTCACTAAATCAAGACAATTTTTCAAATGACAAATGCCTTCTATACAAACACTTGCTCTTAGGAGGCAACTTGATAATCGGAAATATAATTAAACATGTACACTGCTATTCGGAGGTTCCTTCATACATTCACAACTTGCACTGTACTTAATGGATTTCAAAACGTTGTAAATTAGTTCATTGTTAAATGATTTTTGTATTGCTAATATTGTTTTATCAAATGAGTACATTTTTCTTTGAGATAATAAGTGACAAAATAACTTAACATTGATATTGGTACATCGAGATTATCGACCATAGTTTTTTAGGCCGCAAGATAACTTTTACTGCAACTCAAAACACCTCTAAATCATTTAAATTTCATGTTCGTTTAAACTCGTATTTCTTTATTATGTAAAGGATTGTGAAACGCTTTTGAACATATATTCAATATGAAAAGAGAGCTATACAAATGTTGTAGATATGATAATAAAAATAATAAAATATACAGATAATCATAGTATCCCCATTGCCTAATTAATGAATACATAAACAATGATACTTATATCTTTTAAACTTGAACTTGGTAGCAGCAGCAATTTAATATAATGTAATGTGAAGGAACTTACAGAGAAAAACAATGAATACATATGTTTACCTATGCTTTTTCAGGTTCTCCAAGACCAGATGGTGGAGTTGATCAAAATAAAACTGGTGAAATGAACCAAACATGCTCATTTACATTCAATGCAATCGCATATCCTACACCTAATTTTACTTGGTGGAAATTAGCTGAAGACAATTGGATCAAACTCGAATCCAATGACGGGTTTTCGATTCATTCCTCCGATTTTCTGACAATCCTGACTATAAGTGGTCTAACACAACTAGACTTTACTATATATAAACTTGTTGCTGAAAACACCATTGGTAAATTCGAACAAAATTACACCCTGATACCTAATGGTAAGTCTTGATTTTTCTACTGAACTGTTTTGGACAGTCAGTAAATATTATCGTTATTTCTTTTGTATTTAGTACAACATATAAAAGTTAAGCTGCTAGAATATGAAGTTTTTTATATATAGTTCAATGGCCATTTATAGATCCAGACGCTGAATTCAATAGTATAAATTCTACTGGTTTTGCAGCAACAATACCTTCCAATTCAGTTTAGTTAAGTCTTTAAAATTAATAGCGCGATCTTGATGGAAGTGAAGATAACAAAGATACGGATGATTTAATGATGACCTTGATTATAGTCTTCGTCCTTGAAAATTCGATACTTGATTGCGATTATCCCGTGCAGGTGGGATAAGTTGTAAATAAAAGTGTTGCTACTTGTCATGAGCCTGCAAAGCATATCAAAGCACTGGAGTGCTAGAGGAACGATGCCCTGAACTTGTTTATCATTTTGATTAATTCGGGGCCTCCTATTCAAATTTTGTGTAAAATGGTAATATAATTTGATCTTTTTTTGTAATATTTCGTTCAGTTTTTGTGATTTAGTCATACACATTGATCGTAGCAAAACTAGGTCAACGTTTCGTTCATTCGAAAAACAGTATGATATAAATGTTCAGAGTCCGAGGCATCCGAACAGAAGGCGGAGTCAATTCTTGATTATAAGGCGGACTTGTTATCGGTAGACAGTGCCACCTAGAGTGTTGCATTGCTTAATGTGACAATATATGTAAATCAAAGAGCGACAACATATAGTGCGTACAAAAAACGAAACACTGTTTATAATAACAATACAATGAACTAACCCACGAAGAGGGATGCCCAGGATAACTTTAAAATAAATAATTGTGATATGTTTTACTTGTGTCTTCATTGTTGGTTGAATGAAAAGCGTTCTACCATAGCAAGCATGATTTACTAAGTGGTGGTGGTTTATCAACCATCTTAATTTTGTTAAAATGTATTACACAAATATTATTTTCATTACTGCTTACCCCTGAAATTAACGGGCTCACTTTTAATGTTGTTTTTTTTTGTACGCACTATAAGTCCGCTCAGTTATTTTAGAATTAGATGTTATGCTTGAACTACGACTCTTTATCTTTGTTGAAAATTATTGGAGCGTGAACAGAATGGTTTTAAACTTTTTTGTTAAGACTAGAACTATGAACGATTTATCATTCCAAATAGAAGATTAAATATTTCTATGAAAATCAATTCATCGAGTGTGAGCATATGTTAATTTGATTTTAGTGCAATAACATTTACCAGAATAATTTTGTAGGAGACAAAAAATGTTCTTGAAATAAGGTAACATTTTTCTTTTTACAGATGTACCGGAAACGCCACGAGAATTTCGTCAAGTAGAAGACCTCACAACTACAACATCTATTCATGTTGAATGGAAGCCTGGTTTTAACGGTGGACAACATCAAACTTTTCATATTCAATATAAGAAAAGTTCAGCTGACATATGGACTTATATCAATATAAATGATACGGGTGATACAACCATGAATTGTACTTTAAGCAATTTACATGAGAAAACACAATATGATATTTTAATTTATGCTTCAAACCAGAAAGGAAATTCGTCAGATATTTTCCTTTTATCAGCAGTTACTAAAGGTAAGTACATGTGTACTTTTTTAACAGTTAGAGGGACCTTTAAATGTTCCTGTGTCAAGACTTATACTGTCCTTGCACAGCAAAGGAAATTAACAACAATCTTGCCTGAATTGTGTTTGTTTCATTAATTCAAAAACCTGTACAAATAAACTTTCACTTATTATGTGTATGCGTATTATGTTTTTTTTTTGCTTTTCAAAGCAAAAGTACAAATTCAGGGAGAATTATGTTAATCAATACTTTTGATCAAAATGTATTAAGGATGAAGCCATGTGATGAAAACAAAACTTTGATAGAATTATTTTATTAAACTCTAAAATGAATTTGAATCATATGATAAATTATATTCAATATTGAGCAGTAATCAATACAGTTAATGGATCTCATTATATAACCCTTATTAAGAAATGGGCACTTTGCAAATCTTTAACTCCGAAAGCAAATTGGTTTCGACGTGTTAATTGTTTATCAAATACATGCTGTATTTCAGTGACATAAGGGTTTAAACACTGTTTGTAGATTGCAAATGTAAATTAAGGTGTCAGTTTTTATTCGTTTAATTATACATAATAATTATCGTAACTGTAGCCTGTTCAATTACCCCAAACGTTCCAAAACGTTCCGTAACGATACATTCGGAACTCCTCGGACATTCGCTGCGAATAATCTTTGATACATTTAGACGCTATACTTATTTTTAAACTACCGGTGTTGAAGTAATCAAATCAAACGATCATTTTGGAAATGAGTGATGTTTCGTTTTTAGTTAATAAATTTTGAAACGTCACTCATTGCCTTAAAGATCGTATATTTGTTTACTAGATTAGATTATTCGAAGCAAATGGCCGAGGAATTCCGAATGTATCGTTACGGATCGTTTTGGAAGGTTTAGGGTAATTAAACAGGCTACTGATGCTTTGTATATGATATTATATAATGCTGATTATAATAAGGTAGTATCTTTAACTTAACAATAATTGTAGTTTAACTGCTAATTGTAACTTCAGAAGTAAATCGTTGATCACACGTTGGGTAGTAATTTGTTTATTTTAATTTGTTGAAGTACCCTAGAAAACATGTACATGTTATTAAGCTGAACATGTTATGCATTGTGTTAAGGAGCATAACACGCTTCAGAACATGTATGTTATCAAATTATGTGTATAGATATCTAAGTGTAATCATAAAAAAGTTTTTACAAGTTTGATAACTTACTTGCATTTGACCACTTGCGATCTTCTTCTCTTGCATTTATACATATATTGATAGAGCCTGAAACGAAGATTGCCTATGCATTTGACGTGTAGATTTTCGTTTGAATTCATGTCGCTAAAATATACCTTTGGTAAAACTGTTACTATTTCTGTTATTTAGAAACTATTGCTGAAACGTCATTGAGTAGATTTGTTATACCAGCAGGAGCAGGTTCTGGAGTTTGTTTATTTTTGGTAATTGCAGTTATCGTGATATATCGGAAAAAACGTTCTAAGGGTGAGTATAATCATTGATATAAACGTATATGGCTTCTTGTTTAAGTTGAATCTACTCATTTCATTAGTAGGGAGCAGGAATCAATATAATGTCTTATAAGCTAACCTTTATTGACAAGTTCTTACTGTTTCCTGTTTATGACATTAGTCCATCTATTACTTCAAATATGGATAACTGCGAGATTGGTTAGATTGAATTGCTTACTTGTGATTTTATTTTTAATTGTATCATACTAAGTTATATCTTAGTTTGTAGGGCATCGGTATTTCGAATAAAGCTTCCAAAAGACGGGACGAGGTTATAAGATAGCAATAACTACGTTCATACTCCTTTCTACCACTGGTAATGAATCATATAGGACAGTTGTCATTCACAGACGAAGTTTCATCCCAGTGACTGGTTTACCGCTAAATCCAGAAATTAAGCATTTTTAGCAAACGGTCAATAGGTTGACCGACCGCCGTGGCCTATTCACTGTGGTGCTACCGCTTAAACCTAACAAAAAAACTATCCATTTCTTCGATCACCCTTGATTAATACATGTATGACTTCTGATAGTAATTGATAGTTTTAAGACATGTATATGCATATACGAATATATTGAGTATTTTGATATTTTTTTATTTTAATACATGTAATTAATTCCTATGATTAGTTTTAATTAATATCGCTTTATTGACACAAGTGCGTTTTCTCAGCAATTCAATAATCACCTTATTTACGCATAACAGGAATCCATGTATATATACAATATATATATATAAAATGAAACTTCATTGAACTCAATTATTGTTTTTCTATTAAACACTGTTCTTGAGTCCGATGCAATGTCTAAAAACGTAGCACAAATGTTTATCTTTGACTATTGTATTTCAGGTGTTAAAACCACTACGGCCAGGCAAAGGTTTGTGTATATTTCAATTTAGTTTTTTCTATTCATGTTGGTATTTAATAATGAAATTTTATAGAATTTGTTTTGTTCAATGGTTGTAACAAGCTCGTATTCTTATCCACTCCTTCTCGGTAAACACAAATAATCAAGTAAAAATGTTTATAAATGCACAAATATATAAGTCAAAATGATATGAAGGGTTTTTTTAATCAAATTTATAAGAAGAAGACTTTATTTCATAATATAAAGGTCATTTGACCCCTGAACAACATACATATCTAGTTCAAAAACAAATTTAAGTGGAATATTTATATGGAATACACAAATTAACAAGTTTAAGTAATACTGAATACACAAATAAACAAGTATAAGTATATTGGAATACACAAACATGCAAATTAAAGTAATATGAAAATACACAAATAAACTAAGTTTAAGTAGAATGAAATACACAAATTAACAAGTTTAAGTATTATAAAATGCCCAAATTAACAAGTTTAAGTATTTATTTGATTGGACTTTATTGTTTTCTCAATATACCATTTTGATAAAATTATGTATTTTTACAGCCCTGCATTGCAAAATGACCCTAATAATGATGATGAGGATAGCAGCGACGACAACGACGATGATGGTAAGTGCCACTTTTTATATACATACGTTTTTTTATAAATTTAAAAGCGTTCAATAGAGTACGAGTATTTGGGGTATACAAAATAGATTTGTCTTAATTTTGGCGGTTTAAAAATAACTCATTAACGATTTTATGAATAACTATTTTGTCATATTCAATGTCCTTAGATATAGATTTACACACATAAAAAAATAATTACATTTTTACTACTGTCATAAATCCGGGTTGGTTGGGCAGTCGAATCTAGTGTCTCAAAGGGGGTACGGGTTTGAATCCCACCCGGGATGGTATTATCCTTCCATTAAAATTTGACAATAATGTCATTTTTCTCCATTTATAAGGTATGTGGAGAAGCATCCGGCCTTGTTGAAGGGTAGGTGAGAACTTGTTATACACAATGGTTTAGGAAGGCTAAGTTAGGCGCGCTGGACACCGTAAAATTACCAAAATGTGTTAACTCGGTGTTAAACCCAGAACAAACGGTATACACCTTTGTAGTACTATTAATTAGTCTATATATTTTAACAGGTTTGAAAGATAATCCTTTATATGAATCATCGGCTGCTGTGGTAGGGGGCGCTGCAGCAGGTGATGATATATATGCGAAACCAATCAAAAAGAAGAAGAACATCGTGTCTGATGACGTGTATGCTGTTGTAGACAAACAGAAGAATAAAGGTTGGCACTTATATTGCATTTATTGTAAATTTTAAACAGACTTTAATTTCTTGTGTACCATATTAAAACAAATCAGTATTCACCAAATTTGTTGTCCACAGTTAATAAAGTCGTTACTATCATTATCTTAATCTTTATCATTATTATTTCGAAAAACAATTTCAAAAGTAATATTGGACATTTACATCCTACTCCGAAATGAATTAGTAATTTGCATTTTGGATAAAGATTCAAAGACTTTCTTGTTGAGTTTAGACTCAATTTTAACGCTTTGTTTCAGTATCTAACGTTTATTTATTTTTTCTTTTGTTGTTACTAAAATGTTGACCACTTCCAGGCAAAAATGCAAAGAAAGAAGTCACAGCCACAGGAAACAAAAGGACTCAAGGTACATGTATGCCTTTATAATATTATCAATGTATATAAACTGATTTGTCAAATGAATCAAACAATATTGTTATGTCTATAGTTCGTTTTTTTTCTCAACTGTCAAAACATGAATAATTTCACGATGACTTCATGTTCTTTGTCTAACACTCGTGATATTGAGATAGTGTGTTTTCAATCAGCGTGCAATTATTCAAACTTTGACAGTTGAGAAAAAAGAACTAATTTTTTTATATATGTGTATATTATATATTTTATATTTATGTGTAATTCATTATTTAATCATAAAACAAAACATTGGATTATGATATATATATGACTATTTTATAGCAAAAAATGTGATAAATAAAATCAGCTTATTTTCAAATGGTAAAAATGGCATGACTACCTTATACTACCTGACCTTAATTGAAATATGAATGCTAAAAAGGAATTTTAAGTAACAGGTTCTTTCTTCTAGTACTAAAACTAAGCTTATTATACTGCATTTCTTTAATAGTGTATCTACATTCTACCACTTACACCTCACTAACCCCCGTAAAGAACTATGCCATTGTATTATTTGTTCTAGTACACTGCCCTCCAAAAGTTCCTTCACATTACAATTAATTTAATTTCTTCAAATTCCCGGTTCAAGTTTAAAGAATAATCATGCTATTGTATATTTTTTATTCATTATTCCTGCAATGTAAACAACATTTTATTGGTACATTTTATTTTATTGAGTTGCAGCAACAGTTATCTATCAGCCTCCGAAACTATGGTCAATGTATCTCAATGAACCATTATCAAGTTTGAGATATTTTTGTGTTTTTACTTTAAAAGAAAAAAGTACTGATTTAAAAAAGCAAATTAAAAAAACATTTAACAATAAACTGCTTTTACAAATTTTTGAACTTCATTTAGTACAATGTTAAATGTAAATGTGTGAAGGAACTTTTGGAGGGCAGTCTATAATTATAGTGAGATGTTTATAAATGTAGTCAAATGGAACATTTTTAAAGCATTGACCAGTTTTCTAAACATATCGCTGGCTATTGCTCCGCCCCCTCCCCACCCGGTACCCTCGATTTTATATCTCACACTACTTTTTGTGTAAGAAGAGTACTACAAGACCGAACAAGTCATGTAGCGATTCTGTAGGAAACTGATCACATGGTTTTAGTCAGCCAACACTTGCCTATAATTACTTACTAGCTTAATTAAAATGTGATTAAAAACTTACATCTATTCTGTTTGAGGTAACAAAAGGGAAAAATTTGACCAATTAAAATACAACTGTTTTTTACATAAACATTATTTCAACAAAATATGAATCACCAGTACACTATGTAGCAAAACTGATCTAATGCATTGCTAACTTTCGTCAAACTTAAAGTTGGAAATCAGAATGGTTTGAATATTTTGATATTGTGTCTCTAATACAATTTATGTTTTAATATCTTCGTGGTTGTAAAAGAGTTTTCAAGTCTTCAGTGACTGAATATATCGTCGAATAGTGGCTTGAATTTTGAGAGTTTCAGAAATGTAAATATTTCAATTGAAAGCTGTGAACGACCAACCTATACGTTACTTATTTGATATTTTGCAGATGAAGTGTACGAAAACGTTGCAATAGTGCAATCTGATGGAAAAACTGGCAACCAACCGTCTTCAAAAGCAAACATGGTAAAAACCAATGTTTTCTATCATTTTAGTCGGTTTGACATATTTACTATTGTACATGTACTGCCATTTCGTTCCAGTTATTATTATTTAAGAAAACATCCATTTAAGACAGTGACCTAGTGTATTGGGCAAAATTACCAATCGGTATTTTCCTGATAAATTGACAAATCCATGCACATAAATAGAAAGACAACATAATAATATTTTGTTTGGTACATACAGTGTAATAACATTCAAAAATCGATATAGTTTTGCCAAACGAATTTTTTGTGGGTGAAGTTTGAAATGTTATAGATTGCATGCGAAATTGGACGAATTTCAACTTTAAAGAAAATTGTTTAATGTATACTCTTTATTTAAAAATCAACATGCAAACGTACATATAATGGATGAATGCGTGTAGATAGTTTATTTCCAACAAAAGTTAAAGAGTCAGTATGTTCGTCAACATAGTCAACATACAAAACTTTTGCAAAATAACAAATTTTAGATGTAAACATGTGATATCAGGGGCGGATCCAGGAAATTTTCTAAGGGGGGGGGGGGGTTCCGAACTTTTCTAGAGGGGACC
This sequence comes from Mactra quadrangularis, assembly GCA_025267735.1. NCBI lineage: Eukaryota > Metazoa > Mollusca > Bivalvia > Venerida > Mactridae > Mactra > Mactra quadrangularis. Next base: position 44,567,047 of record CM046299.1, on the reverse strand, counting down.
GAACTTTTCAAGGGGGTCCAAATCTCGAACCACAGCCTTATTATACATATTTTGCAGGAAAAATACAACATATTGATAATAAAAACTTTATAACCATTAAATCTATGTTAAGCACCGAGAAAAATTGCTTTATGCTACTTAAAAATGATTTACAGGCAAGAAATAAACTAATGGACAGGAACATTTCCCAAATTCTAGGGGGGGGGAGGGTCCGGACCCCCCTGACTCCCCGCAGGATCCGCCTATGGATAATCAATATCATTAAATACACACCCAAGCACGTACGTATTTAGTACATGTGGTAAAAGGGATAGATCCATAGTACTTTATGTTGAAAGTATGCATGACATTATATAAAATTTGTAATGTTCATATGAGGTATCAATGGTAAAATAAGAGTATTCCAAATGTAAGGACCTACTTACCAATTGGATTGCGTCAGATTTTATTGTGGAAAGATAACTGACTAAAGTCCCCTATTTCTTAAATCATGAATCATTCTTTTTTATTTATCGTGGAAGATAAATATGACCTGATATGAACTATAGAGACGTATAGTCAATATCGAATATATAATGTTCCTTTTCGTAAAATACTATCATGATATTTCATCTTTGATGTACATAAAACTATAAATGAAAATTAAATTAAATTGAAGATGTTGCGGAAACTAAGCATGAATGATACTATCTCAAATGAGCTTGCAAACTACATGCATATGTACTCGTGTCTTGTTTACTTGTGCTATTTAGCTTTAAAACTTCTCAATATACATTGTTGTAGTCTACAAAATAAGGATATAAAAGTGGTTGTCCGAACAGATCATTCGCTATTTAGGGGCCTTTCTTGATGAAAACTTAAGCTTTAAAAATCACATCAAAACAAAAAGTAGAACTGCCATGTACAATTATTTACGTATCAAAAGTATTAGAAAATATCTGGATAAAGATGCAACGGAAACACTAGTCCTATCTTTGGTCATGTCCCACATCGATTACTGCAATCTGATCTTGTATGGAATTTCAAAATGTGATCTTAGCAAATTTCAGCGAATTCAAAACATGTATGCAAAACTGGTATTAAGGCTAAAAAAATCTGACAGTTCAAAAGATGCTTTGTATTCACTGCACTGGTTACCAGTCAAAGCAAGAATCAACTTTAAAATATGTACTTTCATGTACAACTGTTTTACTGAAACTGCACCTGCATATCTGACTGAAATTCTGAGAAAGCCTTTACAAAGCAGATCTGGTCTTAGATCTGCAAAATCCAAAGACCTGAATTTTTTGGTTCCAACAAATAAGAAAAAAACATTCAGTGACAGAAGCTTTAGTACTGTTGGCCCCATGCTATGGAATAAGCTACCAGATGATATCAAATTATCACCTACTTTGGATGTTTTCAAAAAACGATTGAAAACTCACTATTTCTCTAATTTTTATGATCTATTCTAAAATTGACATGGTTAGTAAATGCCTCACCTTACAATTACGGTAAACATACTAAGTGATTGAGTGAGTGCATTATGACGTGAGAATGAGGATTGCCTCGCTCTCTGTCATTTTCTACCTTGTTTCACAAGACTGCAATGACAACCTAAATAAATTGTCCCTTTAAAGGTGATGTTTCGACACCTTTGGCGATGTATTAAGGGCCCTTTAAAGGTGATGTTTCGACACCTTTAGGGAAATGTCTGGTTAACAGTGGCGTTATGTTACACTGTTCAGGACATGTCCGGTTAACAGTAGCATCGTGTAATACTGTTCAGGACACCAACTTTTAATATGAAATAAAAACAAATGTAAAATTAGTGATAAAAATGTAAAATTAAGTAGGATCATGAACTTTGAATGATGTAGGTATAATAAAACATGTACACTTGCACACTATATTACATCATGTGTGATAAATTTTATTTTGTTTTGTGTTATTGTATATACATTATGTATTTATGGTGGAGGGTTTTTACTTATTAATTTTTTATAATCTATATTTTTGTACAACGCCATTGAATATGTTATGTAGAAATAGGCGTTTAATCAAATGAAAAAGTTTAAGTTTAAGAACAAGCACTATATCTCATTTGCAGAATTTTGGTTACCCAAAGAAAAATGTAGGTTGCCCGAACTAAAAAGTGGTTGTCCTCGGGCAGCCAGACACCCACTAATTCCATAGACTGCTCTTGTCTTGTTTTTTAATACATGATTCCCTGCGTGTTATATAATTTGATTTTTATAACTCAATGTCTTTCATAGTCATATACTTCTTTGAAATTAATATTGATTCACTCTTTCAGTACTATATTGAAAGGACCACTATGGAAATGAGAGTTTATATTACTATTTGCCCTTGTTTGTGTGTTCCTTATTGTTTAATGTTAATTGACATACATGCAGCTGTACTAAATGTATGATTTTACTTGTGTGATTGTATGGTTTGATATACTTGCCATGTACAACATTTTATAATGAAATAAATCGAACAGGATGTACGTACCACTCCAAATCAAATTGTATATAATACTTGAGTAGTCTCTTCTTCCATCAACTTAATGTTCTGTAATGTAAAATAATGTCTCTGCAATTTGATTCACTTAGTGAATAAAGATCTCCGTTCTTACTTACTTACACAGAAGTACAACTTCCGTTAACTGATATCCGGACTGCTGGGATAAATTAGCAATTTGACGAGCAGAAAATGTTAGATCGGGTTTTAATCAAATGACTTAAAAAGAATTCATCGTAAAATTCCGACTTTCTTGTAAGGACAGATAGACATAAAGATTTTAAAACCAGTATCTCACTACATACACCATGTATTCACAATGACATTTGGCACTAATAGGTCCCACATGTCTACTGATTGAGAAGTCTTGGGTGCTAGTCTCGGGGGGCATACTTCTGTGAAGCTAGGGCATGAAATACGTCCAATAGTATATTTCTACGACCATTCTCCCTCCTACCCCTAGTTCTAAATCGTGAATAGCAGGTTTTTGTCACTAACTAAAGCTTGGTAACTGGCTAATAGCTAAATCAACAGAATCAGCCTATCCAAGAACGGTGAGTAGGTTGATTGACAGCCGTAATATGCTAAGCAGGGGTGGACCAGGATTTTGTCTAGGGGGGTCCGACCTTTTTCTAGGGAGGGGGGTCCAGTAGTCTTCCATGGAAACTATTACAATAATGTAAGCTCTCCTTCATTAATAAGTTATATAGAAAAGTTTCCGGTCTTGTAGATGGGAAGGTGTGTACTGGTGATAGACAACGGCAAAGAAAGCATTTTTAGGGGTGCTGGCCCACGTAAAATGACATAAATTGGGTTGAAACCTATTATGATTTAATATATAATAAATTATTCGAATTGTTCTTTGTACATGTATGAAGAAACTGATTATTCTTCCTAAGTACATTAAAATCATCATCAAGTGTAAACCTGATCAAATAATTGATTACTTGGAACCTTTGATGTCAAGCAATTAAAGCTGATTTTGATCAGGATATATTTTATATTCAATATTTGATACTTGAATATATCTCATAATTGATAACCCGGATCTACTATATCGAAGTGGGTACAGGTTTGAATCCTACAATGAGCGGTTACAGGTACACCCTTCCATAAAGATTTGACAGTAATGTTAATTTCCTTCTTTAATAAGATATATAGAGAAGATTCCGGTCTTGTGGAAGGGTATGTGTGTACTGGTGTTAGACAAGGATTCAGAAAAGCTAGTTTAAAACTGATTATTCTTCCTAGGTGCAGTAAAGTCTAACACTCGAGTATCAAACTGATCAAATAAATGATTACTATGAACACTGATGTCAAGCAATTAACGCTAATATTGATCACTATATACACAAATGTAGTTTATATTCCATATCAAATACATATAATTATTTATCCCTTGATTGATTAGATCTATGATAACAGGGCTATCCTTTTCCGTGAATTTGTCATATTTATGAAACACCGGATAGGACATGGTTCATGTACAACAGATATGTAGGATACTTGTCAATTTTAATTACAGAGTTTTATTTATTTTACCGAGTGAGCTCAGAAAACATACTTTCAAAAATAGCGTAGTCACGAGTATACATTTCCCCTAAGGGAAGGGTCATAATAGGAAAAAACAATTTAATTCCAAGAACGTCAAATATTTAATTTTTATAATTTTTAAGAGTTGTCTTGTGCCTTTGTAAGTTTTTATTACCCTTTTCTTCGATAAAAGATGAATATAAAAGATAAGCGATTTCACGTTTTTGACGAATATTTCATCGAATAACACTAAAATAATAATGATAAGAAGAATGCACGCTTTCTGCATATTTATTTGTATTTGTGTTATCGAATAACACCACAACCTTAGTCCGTTGTTAGTAAAATTATTGGACGATGAAGATTACTTATTTCAGATAGTCAGATGGATTTCCTTATCCTTCGTAACAAAATTATTTAGCCCAATAGGCCTACTCGAAAATGAAATGGTAATGAATGAAAGCATGAACAATTTACATTGTACTTTAAAATTGATTTACATCGTTTTTTATACTAAATAGAATTGAATTTTAGAAAAACAATGATCATGGATAATGCCAATTGAAAAGGGGAAAACATAATAGAAACCCGCCCGTCTAGGTCAATCAGTAGCACACAATTCTGCTGTTCAAAATCAAATGGCCTTGGGTTCGATTCCCAGGCGAGGATGCTTTCGTACAGTTTGGTAATGAAATAATTTCTACCACCATTCGTCCTCCTACTTCAAATTCTTAATAGTGTAGGGCAGTTGTCAGCCACTGATGTTAGTATGCTGGTAAACACTTAAATCCAGAGTTTAAGCCTTTCCAGCGAATGGTGAGTAGGTTGTCTGACCGCCGTGATATGACTTATATACATGAATATACAGTATGTTTTTTTTTTTTTTTTTGTTTGGGTTTTACGGCGCACCAACACAAAAAGGTCACATCGCGCCGACAGCTATCAATGATACTAATAATTCAAACTATATTAATGATGTACAACTCTATATCTTATTATAAACATGTATTTCTTTCAAAAAGTTAAGTATAGCATATGATGGTACAGACTCAAAAAGTTCTTTAAGTGAGTTTACTTTAAAATGTTTGTCACGAATGTATTTTAGATCCTGACAGTCAAGGAGAACGTGTTTTACATTGAAGTGCTCGTCACATGGTATGCATTTAGGTGCTTCTTCTCTTTTGAGAAGGTATGAATGTGTTAATCTAGTATATACAGTATGTTGCAACGGCATTACATCGTACCATAACACATGCATACAATAAAGTTAGATTAGATAGGTATTAAAGTCTGTATTGTCCTTGCATACCAGGCAGGTTTAACATACATTTGTACAATTGGTATTTGCAGAGACACGTGAACGAGGATGGACTAATCTATCTAGAGTTGGACTTCAAAACTCAAGCAAAAAAGAAGGAGGAAAAAGACATAATTGGGGAAGAACCAACAGAATACGTAACAGTTGACTTTACGAAGAAAGCTTGTGCATTGCCATAGAAAAATGGCATATGATGTAAATAGAACAACCTATATCCAAATAGGTTCTTGCAATTTTTATTTTCCATAGTCAATGTAAGGACCAATTTTAAATGATGTTTTGCTTTTTTATGTGTAATTCTTGTTGCAGCACGCTGAGTACAATATAACTTGCATTTAGCAACCAGTGAAGGAAAGTGGTTTGATTTTATGTCTTCTGCAGATGACCACTTCAACAGATTTAGATAAAATTGTTTTAAGTTTATCTATTCAGACATTAATTGAGATATACAAATTCAAAGTTGATTATTAAGATAGCTTCTTATTAACTTATCTTACATTATTTGATGACATTTTACTGATTAGGTTTGACCGTTTAGATACTCAACTTGGTGTTGTTTTTTTACCCGTCTGGCCATGTTGGTGACACTTAATTACTTCTTAAAATGGAAAGACTGTTTAATACAGTTTAACTTTTATCTTTTAAGAAAATAGGTGGCCACTGGCCACAAACAGCAGGTAACTGACTGCTTCAAACAGTTCAAATGTATATTGATTACTTGGGGGTGGAAACCAGATTGGCCATTAACAACAGGTGACAACTAAATGCAGGTGGCTGCTATTGCAGGTTATGCTGTATACTGAATCTAATGTGTTATGTCCATATTTAAACAATGTAATGTTATAACTATTTTGCCAACGTATATACAATGTATCATCATATATAGATTTATGCAATTAAATGTACAAACTTTAAGTATGAGCAATGGTCAAGTGGTAGGACGCACCCTTATGGATCGATAGTTCCCGGGTTCAAACCCCACTACGGTCACTGCTTATTGCCTTGATCAACACAATAACCCACTGTTGTTTCACTCATCCTGGGTGTAAATGGGTTCTGTAAGGATCACATGCCCGAAGGTGATGTCAATACTAAGAAGCTATCGTACAAAATTGTAAAGTCGGCTGAACTTGTATTATGAAAGTAAACTCTTAACCGCTCCTTAACTGCACTTTATTCACGTACAGTTTATGAAAGTGTTATAATAATAGTCAAGGCTATCTATAATTGCTTTGTTAAGATTTCAAGTATTTGATTAATTGTTTGTTGAAGTAGTTATCATGAAGTCATTTTAATGTTGCCTATGGTGGCACATTCCTGCCATTAGATAACCACAACACTTACAAGTTAAAGGTTTATTCAGTGAGTAACTAGTTACCTTATTTTAACTTTGGATGATAGATAATATGTTAACTAGTTACGTAACTAGTTACATGTAACAACCGAACTTATGTTAGCGATATATTGACAATATGTGGTAGGGGATTAACTAGTTCCCTAACTAGTTAACAGCTATAAAAATTTGTAAATTAAGCGTTACATGTGTTACGTAACAAGTTAATCAGGTATCAGTTATCTTAAATCGCTTGTAAGTTGTAATCATGTTACGTAATAAGAAACTAGTTAATAAACTTGTTAAATAGTACATAACTAGTTATATAACTAGTTAACCACTTACCACTTATATGCAAATCGCTAATTGGTTAACGTGGTTGTGTGGTAACTAGTTAATCGCTTTATTATCTTATTAGTTTTGATGTTATCTGGTGGCAGAATTATGCCACCATAGTTTTTTATAAGATAAATTAATGCACTTAAACAATAGACTTTATCTGGAATTCAAATATTTTGGGTTTTCCCCTACCGTACAAACAAACTTTCACCATCCTATGAACATATGTACAAAGAATTCTTGTATCTTATCTGTGTTTCGTACTTCTCAGTTATAATGCGTATCAAACTTCGTTTGTTCAGCCTGCGCACGGACGGAAACCCCAGCAAATTTGAATTCCTAATTAGGTCAACTACGTTTACTAGTACATTTAGTTGACCTTGACATTTCAGTTGATTCTGCGTATTGTTTGACGGAAATCTATAATTTGTCAAGTAGTCTATAATATCCGCCTGTGTTATACATGAACGTATATAAATGCATGCTTTACAGTTCATAAAATTTTGCAAATATTTATTTCATTGTTTCCTCTCAAGTACGCATGTCCTCATAGATTGAAAGGGTTTCAGGATGTATGAACTATAAAGATTCATATATTCTTACTCAGGCAATGCGTGTTGGCTTTATATTTATAATATAACACCCTCTACTTGATAATATTGATCACGCACATTGCTGTTAAAGGTTAACCTCTCGTTTATAAAACTTTATAGTCAAACTGATACAGTTTTAGCTTACCTGAGCGCAATGCTATACGGGTCGCCCTGTGTCCGTCGTGCGTATGTACGTCGCCAACTATTGTTTAAAACATTAGCCCCTGAACCCCTTGACAAAAGTTGATGAAACTTGCCAGAGATATTTCTTGAATGAAACTTTTTCAAAGATGTTCTTAGAAATTATTCCCATGCAGAACACTAATTGCCATGACAACCGAAATTACAACTGAAACAATATCTTTTCTGAAACCACAAGGTCTGGAGCTTATATATTCTATATGTATCAGTTGAAGTTTTCCAAGTTTATTCAAAGTATGTCCCCTTTATCAAAATTTGACACACTCCATTGGTCCCTTTATTTACATATATTGGAAAACTATTTTCCAGGAAGTTTAAAGGCCTACACTTAATGTATTTGTTTTATAGTATTTCCTCAAGGTCTAAATTGGCTACACCCAAGAATGTACATGATTATTCCTGTTTTTGATAAGAATGCATCATATAGATTTAAGTTCAGATGAGCCTTCCGTACTCATTAATCTGACTGATAAGCCCACTGGGCTGAGTGAATGTACTCTCATACTGTGATGTCTGGCTATTTAAAACATATATAAAAAAAACCTATTTTATCTTATTTATTTACTTGATTAGAAGTCTGTATGACTATTGTTCTTTTATTGTTTGCTAGAAAATAAATGTTATGTCATTGTGTAATTGTATCATATGTATTTATTAGATATTAATATAGATGATGAGTATAACTCAAGTCCTGTAATAAACATGTTCTGTTATGTTCTGTATTCAATTTTAAAAGTTGTCATGTCATTAAAATCAATGAATAATAACGCAGGATTATAAATCCGGAGACCAAAGATCTAATTGGGTTATTACTAGAGTTTCTAGAGTTTATTTCAATCAAAATAGAATACATGTATACATGTAAACCTTTCTCTATGCAAACGCGACGTTCCATTTTTTCTGCAGTTGGTAAAGTCGTCTCTCCCTTTTGAAAAGCTTAGCAAATTATCTAAAGACACTGTCCAAGAAAGCTGACTCAGTGAGTTCTAAAGTATTTTTTTTCATTTAATTTGTAATTTATTATTTTAAATACATTCATACATTATGTTGTTTAAAGCTACTCGTTCACATATTTGGATATTACGATTTTTGTATATTTCAAAATTATCTGTCAGTAACTGTTATTTTGTTATTAAAATGTTATTAAAACTCGTAATACTCTAGAACAAGCTGACCAACAGAATAAGGGGGAAATGAAAGTTAGATATCACATGATCTGTCCTAAATCATTGATATAGTATTACATTAGGTAGTGTTTTGTACAAGAAATAACTACATTTCACATTATACCATTTTGCACTTGATATGTTCATATTATTATATTTTGTTGTATGTTAAAGTGACTGATAAGCCCATCGGGTTGAGTGAATGTTCTCTTATACTATGATGTCTAGTTATGTAAAACATAGCTAAAAACTATTTTATCTTATTCATTTACTTAATTGGAAGTCTTTTTGACTTTTTTTCTTTTATTGTATGCTAGAAAGTAAATGTTATGTCATGTGTAATTGTATTATATGTATTTATTAGGTTTTAGTACGTTTTTTTCAACTGTCAAAGTTTGAACAATTTCACGCTGATTGAATACACACTATCTCAATATCACGAGTGTTAGACAAAGAACACGAAGTCACCGTGAAATTATTCATGTTTTGACCGCTGAGAAAAAAACGAACTATAATAAAGATGCTGAGTATAACTCAGTCCTGTAATAAATAGGTTCTGTTATGTTTTGTATTGAGTTTTAAAAATTGGTTATGTCACTAAAATCAATGAATGCTCGCTAACTGACTAGTACACATTGTCGTGCACATTTTGCTTTGCTAAAACGTAAGACTTTGAGAGATCCGGAGACCCAATGTCTGATTTTAGACTATAACCTTCTATGATGGAAACGTGATGTAGTGAGTAAAGTCGTCTGTCCCTTGTGAGAGGCTAAGCGAGTAAACCAAAGACAATGTCCTAGAAAACTGAATCAGTGCGACCTTAAGTGTTTTTTTATATTTTATTTTATTTGTAATTTATTATTTCATAGACATTCCTACATTATGTTGTTTAAAGCTACTCGTTTACATGTTTGGATATTACGATTTTTGTATATTTCAAAATTACCTGTCAGTGATTATATTTGTTTTATGAAAATGAATTCGTAAAATTGTAGAACTCACAGATTTGCAGATGGTGAGAAAAATATAAATTAGATTTCACAAGAAAGATCTTTAATCATCGATATTCCATGACATGTGAAGTAGGCTTTTGCACAAGAAATAACCATATTTCACATATTATATCATTTTGCACTAAGATTTCAATTATTTAAATACTGCATTTCTGCTTTCTATACAATTTAGAGAGTTTTAGATAAGTTAATATAAAATTTGAAATATGTCAATAAGCAGCTTTTATAGCCTTTATTATACTTCTTTTCCGCATCCTATAGCTCTGTGGCGCTTTTCACAAAAATCTTACGATAAATATCATCGTAAGTCAGGAACATGACACATTTATGACACAGATATTTTTTGGTCAATCAATTTCAAATATTATTGAATTATGTAGAATATTGTATACCTTTTGAATATCATATCATACTTTTGTTTATTATCCTTCCGACTATGAATTGAAAATTTATAGAATTGAATAACGATAACTTTTTTCGTAAGAATTTTTGTGAAAAGATGAACTGTTTGATTATATTTGTTTTTATTTGTTTATTTATTTCTTCTGTAAATACTATCAGCAATAAAAATATGACTCTTCTCTAAAACGTTTGTTATTTATTTATTTTGTGTATAGTATACAATTCTATTATAGACGGTTTAATATATGATATTGGAAGTACTTAAGATAAAATCGTTTGTACATCAGTTATATTACAGAGAAAAGATAAAACCGAAATGTAGGAAACGTGAGTGGTATGACATAGTTTGAACCGCACTAAGACACTGCTGATTTCCTTGAGAAAGAAAGTTAACTACAATTGTTTCACTCCATACGGCCATACAGTGACAATTCTTTTTTAAGATATTTGATGCTAAATACATGTATTATGACACAACTATCGAGGTGAGCCACTCTAACCTCATACATGTCTACGGAGTGAACATTGGAAGTCAAATACCAAGTTTCATAACTCTTGAATGAATTTAGACTAGATTACAAGTTGTTTGTTGCATGCGTAATTTAACACTTGCTTACAGTGAAAGTATTTACTTTAAATTTCACTTGTAACAAATGGTAATTGTGCTTGCAGGGGCACACCAAATAGCCTGTCTGTTGACAGCTGATGATTTCCTAAAAGTTGGGTTAAAAACGCCCTAACAACATGTTGGATAGGTCATTTCTTCGCAGTCATTCAACCTACTCACTGTCCCTGCAAAAGCCAAATCTCTGGATTAATCTGTTAACCAGTTACTACTACCATACATCATTTAGAATCAGTGGTAGGAGGAAGAATGGTTAGAGAAATAATTTCATTCATGACCAATGAATAAAATGAGCGACCCCTCAATCAGTATACTTGTGCTCTACCCTCTGAATTAGCGGGGCGGTTATCTTTTATACAAATTACAAAAGAAAAAGCAACTACAGTAAGTTTTATTTTATATTTATTTTTTTCAGTCACATTATCTATTATAAACACGTCGAATGCACTAGACAATGTTTTATAGAAATGAATCAGCAGCAGTCTGCAGGTACAACCTGTTTATAACTGTCACATCATACTGACTTTATATAACAAAATACATGGGTCAGTGCAAAACTAGCCTAACTACATGTAAACATAGAATAAGGTAGATCAGTTTTGCTCTAACCCACCATAAGAAATAATATAATAGTAAAATAATTTATCTACAACTAATGATTATGACACATACATGTATAACATGAATATTGTTTTCACATATTGATGACAACAGCATACTTATAGTATGTAAAAATATGTGTCTACGATTTAATTTACATTTGATTTGAGAAATTATAAACTAATAATTGGTAAACAGGAAATTTATTGTAACTATAATTAACACTACATAATTAAACCAATTAGACTTTGCACTTCAGGCTTTTGCAAAACTATCGAGTGTTTGATTGATTTATTTTATAAACAATGCAATGCCCTTAGAGAGTTCCTTGACAAATTACATTCTGGATGGTTTGAATCTTACGTTGATAATCTAAGTAGTGCTGTTTTTAAAACGGTGGCGAGTTATAAAATTTTCGTCTTGAGTTTCTAACCTATAACAAATGGGGATGAAGCCGCGCCCTTTTTCATCTTGGCAAGCTCAGATGTTATATCAGCATGTAACTGAGCGTCCACAGCTGGGTCAACGGAAGCATCATATCTGTAAAGAGCTTTTCCATCAGGGCCGACCAAAAACTTCTCATAGTTCCATCGGACATCTTCGGTGTATATCGGACTGTATAAGACCGGCTGAACAACAACCCTGGTGGCTGGTGGACACTGTCGCTGAAAATGTACAACACGAAACTATAAATACATGTAATTGTATCATACATTGCTTCAATATACGCTGATTTACGTATGTTCCTTAACTGGAAACTAGATTTGATATTCCGACTTTTAACAACGGTACGGGTCAAAGGCAGTTATAGTCGATGACCCCGGAGTATGAACGGTTATAGTCGACCATGACTAAATGTGAACATTCTACATGTGGTTTTCTAGTTCGTTATAAAATGACAACAAAACAATAACAGTCATATTTCATTACTGTTTTATAGCATTAACCGTATGCAAGCCTCATGATACCATTGTCATTGTTACTGGAAGTAACACTGTCTATTAGCATTAATATCAAATTTTATTTTCGTTTTAATTTCCTCATCCTAAAACTATCTCTACTGGTACGAAGCAGTGGTCCAGTGGTAGGACGCGCGCTTAGGGATCGAGAGGTCCTGGGTTAGATCCCCACTAGAGGCACTGCTAATTTCCTTGAGCAAGAAACTAACCTACAATTGTTCCACTCCACCCAGGTGTAAACGGGTACTGTGATGGATCGCCTGTCTGAGGGTGATTTCAGTGACCAGGAGTTATTGTACAAGATTGTAAAGTCGGCTGAACGTGTATATGGAAGCAGACTTTAAACCGCACTTTAACTTTTTAACTTTAACTTTTACGAACGTATTTGAACTTAACATTCCTGGAAAGGCATTTTCTCTGAATTTAGCTGTTAACCAGTTATTAGATGCATACTGACGTCATTGACTGGCATCTGCCGTACATGATTATTGATCAGTGGTAGAAGAGAGAATGGCCGTAGAAATTATTTTATAACTGTGCCCCACTGAAGTGTATGCCCCATTTGGGAATCGAACATACGAGCCATCGACCAGTAGACTGATCAAATAAAACATTAAAGAACTGAATTTTTGCAACTTAGTAAAATTATATCTAGTACAATCATATATATTGCAAATTTTGAAAGGAATGTTCTCATGGCGGTACATATTTTGGAAGGAATGTTCGCATGGCGGTACATATTGCGATGTAGCATGAATAAGAATTTAACTGAGATTTATTAGGGAATTAACGAATGCAAATCAAAGCATACCCTCTTACACAGTCCTTTGAATTTTCTGTTGTGACAAATGCGATCAGTTTCTATCTCCTTATGGTCAGTTTCTATCACCTTATGGTCAGTTTCTATCTCCTTATGGTCAGTTTCTATTACCTCAAGGTCAGTTTCTATTTCCTTAGTACATATGTACCCATTGAATTGTATCAAACTGTCAATTGCGCATACATTAACTCAAATGACTAAAATCTAATACATTTTATCGATCGTGACTACTTAAGTACTTCAGTGGATATAAAAAACAGCACGCTTAATGTATGCACCAAAGACAATTGATTAAAATGTACTTCTACGAAACAATAAGTTTTAAAATCTTACATACGGAAATACTTAAGTGTGTTTGGAGTGGTACTACACAAGTAATTGTACTATGACACTTTATAATTTCTCGACCACTTCTTCTCGGAAATACAAGATTTCCAAGAATAAACCAAACCTTAAACATCTTCATTTGATTAAACGCCTATTTCTATATTACATATTCAATGGCGTTGTACAAAAAAATAAATTGATAAAAAATAAATAAATAATTAAAAACCATCCACCATAAATATATACAATAACACAAAACAAAATAAAATTCATCACACATGATTTTATATAGTGTGATTATGCATTTGGTTTTCATATATCAAGTTTATAGGATCTACATTAATCTTAGTTCATGATTCGACTTTATTTTTACATTTGTTTTTATTAATTTGATAATTAAAGTTGTTGTCCTAAACAGTATATTAACATGATGCTACTGTTAACCTGACTTGTCATGAACAGTGTAACATAACGCCACTGTTGATAATTCCCCAAAGGTGTCGAAACATCACCTTTAAAGGGCCCTTAATACATCACCAAAAGTGTCGAAACATCACCTTTAAAGGGACCCCTTATTTTAAGCAGTAATGCAATCATATAAAACAAAGTTTGTTTTGACAGAGAGAGAGAGAGGCAGTCCTCTCATTCCACGTCATAATGAATTCACTTAAAACGTTTACCATTGTTAAAGCATTAACTAGCCACGTCAATTTTAGAGTAGATCATTTTGAAACCTGTACGCACATCAAGTGGACGGAGTTTGATTACTTTAAGGCAAAGATATAAGTGGGCGTAACCTGCCTAATTGCAATCTGACTAATAAACTTAACATAGATTTTATTTGAGGCTCAAGCCGTGAGTCCCATCACCACGAACATAATAAATTTACATATCATATATAACATATTAAATTACAATTGTAACATAATCATACATTTTAATCAATATATATATATATTTTTCATAATAAAATTTTAACAATCAAAAGTTTAACAATTATATTTATTGTATAACGAAATTATAAGTAATTGTTTATTTACAAATGTATATAAAATCACGAAAGTTTTGCGTTACCTTTAAGAACGTATACATGGGATGTTCATGGGCGCCATTGACGTCAATTTTTTGTGTTAATGGGAACTTTGGAACAAATCCATTCCCTGGACGAACATATTTCAGCCCATCCATCAATTCAACGCCGCTCCATGCCGGTTCTTCCTGTAAAATCAAGGGTTTGCTTATAGTTAAGTATTTGCTAGTTAGAAGAGTTGATGTACCCGTCGGATCATGTGTAGGACTGTGTGTTCTAACTTGGAAATACGAAAAGCAATCAACATAGTCATGAACCAAAGGCACAATTAATTTTTCAGTGTCTTTGGTTCGGGACCGTGCCGGCAGTCTTCGCTTAAATACTTTCAAAACAAGGTTGATAATATGATTTAAAACATGCGTTTGTCCTTTTAAAATAGCTTTAGACCATTGCACCCATTTTCCATACATCCATGCATCCAGAGTGTTACATACAAATCGCAAGGGTAATTTAATGTTACTTTTCACTTGTGCGCTGCAGACCGACTACGCCGCTCGATCTGTAGGCTTGGTAACTAAAATAGGAATCTATTGTGGCATATGAGATGGAAAAATATAATTATGACTATCTAAAGAAGTTTGCATTTATTATTGACTTAAAACTTCTGAACATTATTTATTTATCTAATCAACATTTCAGCCATATGCCTTCATCAGGTATTGACAAAATGTTATGACGACGTTGTTTTTTATCACTAGTCTTGTTGACCTAAATGGAGAGATTCCCCGACACCAATTTACAGTCATTTTAGTTCTGTTATATTAACCTTGAATAACAACTTGAATAATTACACGGTCACTGAATGTGTTATTATTTAACTTCTTTTTAACTATTGAGCCACTGATTCATATCAATTATTGATGATCTTACTATGTATGCAGCGATTTTGAATACCGGAGAAATAACAAGTTCAAAAGAAATTAAAAATAACAAATTCTGTGAACGCGTAATTATTTAAGTTATGACAGGTTAAAATAACAGAACTATACTATAATGTATAGTTGATTTTTTCTCAACTGTCAAAGTTTGAATAATTTCACGGTGAATGATTACACACTGTTTCAATATCACGAGTGAGTATCAGTGATAGACAAAGAGCACGAACTCACCTTGAAATTATTCATATTTGGCAATTGAGAAAAAACGAACAATATATACTTGAAAAACATTATAAATGATTAAAACATAATATTTCTGATCATTTCATTATATTAACCAATGCAGACGGATTAGATTTATTCAACAACAATATTTTGTATATCGTTAACATGGTAAAAGAAAAGAAAGCACACATTTTACTTACGAAATGGAACTGGTTACATGGTACAGCTAACGTCGAATACCCGTCAGCACCATGTTGGGTTTGTAGTGCATTCAACCCATGGTACTGAAAGACTTTACCTCAGTAAGTCGCTACGTTGATAATCAACGTAACCTTCCCACGAAATGCTGTCAAATCTAATGAAGCATTTTCATATACATTTTTGATAGAAAAATCATACAGCGTGCCGTTCACAAGTGTAGGATCACAAACGCTTCGTGTCGAAGTATCGGCAGCCGCCACGTAGACGGTCGCCACGGCGAGAAGAGCGCTAAGTGCGCTCATTCTCCCCATTGTTTAGTAATGCGAACTGAACGAAGTACTGACTTCAGCTATGTCTTATATACTAAGAGCTAGACATGATATTGCAAAATCTAAACATAAATTGGTAGGTAGTTACAGAATTATGTACACTGACATTCTAAAGAGATCATTCAAATTAGATATGCCATTAAAATATACCACAGGTAGATGTTTTAAAACTTTTAAACTTAAGGCCGTTTATAACGATATCTCTGAATACTATCAACTAGATAGTATAAACGTAAAATGCTAATCTATCCGTAGCCGGTCCGAATCCTCATTGAGAAACGGCGAGGGTGGTCATCAACGTTGAATAAATTAGATCAGCAATCCGCGGTCGTGGCGTAGTGGTTAGCATGTCTGACTTCGAATCTGGAGATAGCGGGTTCGAAACCCGGTTGCGGCAAGTCATACCCTATACATTAATTGTGGGCCTCGTGGTGGGGTAAGTTAGTACTGGTGATAGAAAAGTATCTGGGAAACCTATAGTAGGAAGAGCTGGCCGTCGTATATATGACATATATATTTGTTGAATACGACGTTAAAAAAAGATCAGCAGTCAACACGGCTGAAGTATAGAAGATCAGCAGAGGAAGAATGTTCTTCCAAATGAATGAAGAGTCATTTCTGGACAAATACGTTTTGCTTAACTTTCTGCACATAATGCATCCTTAGAAGTAGACGGATCCTGAGAGAAAACTAAACACCAAACAACACCATTAGGCAAGATGCTATATTCAAGTACATGTGCCAAATAATGTAGAATGGGTGTTTTCATATTTTAACTTAAAACAATTCTGACATACCATTGCTTTGATGATTATTTATATTTTACTATGTAATTCTTAAAACAAGGATACGTCCCATTCTTATAAAACTAAACTTTAATTCAAGCAGAAACTCCCCAAATGTTGATTTTGGCAATTTCTTTCAATTTCATTTCTCAATATTTCACTCAAGCATTCTTTATAATGCATATTCGATTCCAACGATATGAAACGGATCACCGGTTAGAACAAAAAAAGCACTGAACACATATCCTATGGATATTCGCCGTTATTTTACGTGACATTGGTATCATTCTCGGTATATAGTATAATTTGTTCCGTTTGCTAATGCAAAATCAAAGAAACGTGATCCGTAATATTTTGGATTTAGACATACAAATGTTGTGCTAGCTGTTTTATCTTCATAGTAGTAAAATACAGACTGAAACTTGATCTAGATACCTGGGTCTGTAGCGCTGTTGGTGCGTGCCGTGATTTTAAATCTATTGTCCTGAAGGCGTTACGGGTTCGAATCCCATCCAGGGTGAAAACTAACATAATTGTCAAGTTTTAATAGAAGGGTATCTTCTATTAAAACTTGACAATTATGTTAGTTTTCATCCAATATTTAATAACGTATGAGGAGAATTTTTGATCTTGATGAAGGGTAGGTGAGTACTAGTAATTGACAAGGACCCACGAAAACTAGGTTAGGTGCGCTGGCTGCCATAAAATAACATACACTGTGTTGACACGGCGTCAAACCCTGTTGAAAAAATGATATAAAGGCTGAATCGGTATATTTTATTTTAATAAAGTTATCTGTGCATACATAAAAATACCAAGATCACAGCAACATTAGGTAATAGCTTGATTTACGAAAACAACTTAAGATTATATATTAACACAGGTCATCAAAACTTGGATGAAAAAATAAAATTGTTTTTCACTTTCAAGATATTTATTAACATTTTAAACGATAATATTTTATCCTGGTTCTATAGCTACGTGATATTCAGAATGTAAACAAACTGATTTTCAAGGCTATGTATGGAACGCCATTCTGCCATGTGAGTAGCTATATTCTGCTATGCGAATTGCTATTTGCGAAATGACAAATGCGAAATGACATTTGCTAATGATTTTTGCGAAATGCTTATTGGCGCAAGGTTATTTTAGAACAATTTCCGCCATTAATCAGACCGCTGTCTTCCAGGAAGGTAGGTAGTAAACATTTCGCATTTATCATTAGCAAATGTCATTTAGCACATTGCAATTGGCATTTCTCAAATTGCATTTCACAATAATCATTAGCAAACGTCATTTCGCAAATTGCATTTCGCATTTATCATTAGCAAATGTCGTTTAGCACATTGCAATTGGCATGGCAGAATGGCTTTCCATAGCTATGCAAGCCGCCTGGCTAGCTCAGTTGGAAGCACGCAAGACTACTGATCGATAAAAATCTATAACTAGTCAAGTAGTATTTAATGTCCGCCTGCGTAATACATGTACATATATAAATGCATGCTTTACAGTTTATAAAATTTTGTAAATATTTACTTCCTTGTTTCCTCTCAAGTATGTATGTCCTTTGGGTTGAAAGAGTTACAGGATATATGAACAATCAAGATTCATATATTCTTTCACAGGCCATGCGCCCGGGTAGTTCAGTTGGTAGCACGGTAGCAAGTCTACTGATCGAGGGGTCGTGGGTTCGATTCCCGGGCGGGGCATACTTTGGAGGAGCTTGGTCATGAATTTATTTCTACGGCCATTTCCCCTCCTACCAATGATTTTTAATTATGTAGGACAGTTGTCAGTCATTGACGAAAGTATGCACTTAGTAGTTGGTTAACAGCTAAATCCAGAGATTAAGCCTTTCCAGGAGGATTGAGTAGGTTGACTGACCGCCGTTATATGACCTATAAAATGTGTTGCTACGTCGTTAAACCAACAAAACGAACGAACAAACGAGGATTTGCAGAAAAGTGCATACTATTTGCTGCACATCACCTCTCCAAAGCCAGTTATATACCTATACACTTTTGAAAACCTACAATTTTTTTTCTATTCAAGTAAGAATGACGACTTGTCGCTGAAAAGGAATAGTTTTCAGGCTGTTAGCAAAAAGTATAAATCTAGCGTTGAAATATGATGAGCAGCAAATAATGTTCACTATTCTGTTAGCCTCACATAGGTATCATCGAAATTTGACAGGAATTAAAAGACTTACAGGTCCTTAAAACTTTGATTCGATGTTAGTTTCACTGTTTTCGTTTTCAAACCGTATCATTTGTAATGTCATAGTCACGTGGTATTGCCACCCTGATATAGCGACAAATTAATACTGAAACTTACATTAATTTCCATACAAATGCGATAACATCATGGACGCATGTGTCCAAACACATGTAAAAGGATGTAGCCAAAAGTAAACGTACAAAACATGCCCATGTGTTCACTTTTTCATAGAACTAGGTCGCTTTTTTGATAAAAAAGATAAACGTGCAGAGGATGTCTCGTGTTGACTTGTCAATATAAGAATGAAAACATAATATCTTCATATCTAGGAAGATAACCTGGTTACTTGACACAAATGTCATTCACATGTTAGACAAAAATAAAAAAGAACTTAGTGCAAATAAATAACATAAGATAATCAGTCGGAACATCTCGACCTTTCTTGAATAAATAGTTAGTAGCGAATGACCGAGGATTTGCGAATGATAAAATAACATATGTCCTGCGTTCAGTTACCGCGAACGTTACAAAACGTTTCGTAACGATACATTCGGAACTCCTCGGTCATTCGCTGCGAATAATCTCGGACATATTTAGACGCTATTTTGAAACTATCGGTGTTAAAGTAAACAAATATATGATCGTTTAGCCATTGAGTGATGTTTCGTTTTTAGTCCGTTAATTTTGAAACATCACTTATTGCCTTAACGATCTCATATTTGTGTATAAGATTAGGTTATTCGCAGCGAATGGCCGAGGAGTTCCGAATGTATTGTTATGTAACGTTTTGTAATGTTATGTGTAATTGAACACGCTAATGGTGAAATCAGTATAGAGTCAGTCACTGATGATTGGCTGCAGTAAATCAATCATTGCAGTTTGGTGGGTACTTGTAAAACAAGTCTAACTGCATATTGATAAAGTAGGATGAAGACTAGTTTTACGTTCACCCAGCGAAATGTACAAATGTGTTTTTCCTTGTAGTTTGTGGTGTACACATCTATATACAATATAAATATACAATTAAAGCAGTTGTCAGTTAAGGGGAGAGTAGTCCTATTTATTTTCATGTGTAAATCTGACAAGTTAATTTGAGTTAAATCCCTTTGACCAAAAAACTTTGATTCATCGGTAGTTAACTCGGTACATTATACGACAAAAGAGTAAATCAATTATTTATTTATTTATTGTAGTTAACGCCATATCAACACAATTTAGGTCATTTCACGGCGTCCAGCGCACCTAACCTCACTTTCCTGGACCATTGTCTATAACCAGTACTCACCTACCCTTCCACAAGGCCGGAAACTTCTCCATTTTATCTAATCAATGGAGGAAAATCGACATTATTGTCAATTTTCATGGAAGGGTATAACCTCCCCGGGTGGGGTTAGAACCCGCACCCCCTCGGGCACGAGTATCCAAATCCCGGTGCGCTACCAACTGCGCTATCGACCCGGGTTGAGTGAATAAATTGAAAGGTTGCAAAAGAATAATTCGAACTCGTTTCAGAGTCACATTGAGTTATACTAGTTATACTTTTTTCAACTGTCGACGTAGTACATGTACAGTTCATCTAGTCATCGTATCCGAGATGCAATACCATAACCAGACTCCTGATTGTTTTTTTTTTGCTAGAGTTTGATGAAAACCAATAATATGTCGACATTTTGAAGACTACGTGATTTTATACCCTGATAAGGTAAAGGTCGTATTCTATGTAATGCGTGTTTTTGTACTTTAAACAATGGACTTGCCCACAAAATAGGTGAATAATCAAATGCATGAACAGCATTTACTGATTAAAACATGCCATTTTTATATGTAACATTGCTTTTAATTAGTGTGTATGCACATAGTAACTTTTTAATAATGATGTGTTGATGAATTAAGTGTAAACTAACTAAACTACAAAATTGAAAATTATTCACCCCTTAATATTGATGTGTAATAAAACTGGCTATGTTTATATACGCAATGTTTACGTGGACGACCTGTAGGTAGCCATTGCATTAATGCATAAGATTTATTTATGGTATCTACATATAAGTACATGTATAATAGCTATTGCAGAGTTAAACATACTGTATCTAAGAAACATAGCCCTCGCATAGAGAAAAATATGCCGCTGACAAATACATTTGGTATTGCACAGTCAGATTTAGCGCAACTATATGAAGTTAGATTAAAACCTACGTGTGAAAAATAGTCCCATCATTAACAATATTGGACATGAACTTTTGGGATTAAACGACGAAGCCCAAATAAGACAATGATTTCAGCGTATAAAATATCTATGCATAAAGGTCAGGATCAGGTTGAAAAGGTTTAACTTTATAAAAAATAAAAATCCTGATTTTAATTTATACTTGCGTCGACTGAAGTCTCACCGATTTCTCAATCAAGTTTCAAATTGATAAAAGCTTACACAGGCGTGTGCTTGGTAACAGACATAATATTTACCAAATTCCGTCTTAATGATATATTACGTTTTCTATGAATTAAGTCAATTCAAATACTAAAGCTTATTGTCATAAATTTAAGATATTGTCAAATGTCTCCTCTATTGATAAACGACATAATCTTACGATATTGCTTTAAGATGAATGGTTTCCCTTCCAGCGAGTCCTTGAAATTTAGTTAGAAAATTTTCATATGTATGTATTGTCATTAGACTTAGGTAGGACTTGATTTTCCGGGCCGGACTTTTGAGAAAAAAGTGAGTTTGAACTATTGTGAAATAATTATTTTGCAATAGCGTTTATCACAAAAAATGACATTTGTTCATGTACTGGAGGCACGCGCCTTATAAAAGACATATATGTATATTCATTCAAAACCAACTCCCTCCGTTAGACGTTTAAACTTTATTTTCCATTATCAATCACGTGGCTTTTTCTTTTCAAAAGTTTTGTAAGAAATAACACTCCGTCCATCATTTTATATTCCCTAGGAATTTAGCACAAGTATTTCAAGACATGTTTAATCCCACTCACTCTGTAAAATTTAACTGTTAGCTCTTGATCCTCCAAGGGTTTCTTATGTTAGATATTTTATAACAAATAAATTGAATTAAACTTTGTTACAGCGTTCTATTATCTTGTAATATCATTTGGGGATCTAGCAGAACTACATTTGTTTTCAAAATCTGTTAATAAATTAATCAAATCTCAAGCAACAGATAATGTTACTTGTGTGATGATTTTTAAATTAAAGATGAATACCATATAGAAACTAAAAAAAAATAATATTAAATCCACTATGATATAACGGTGAATAAATCACAACTCAGTAATTTATTAACGAAGGCTGCATGCCTGACTGGCTATTTTTCATGCGGCTGAACGACCATGGGTGATTTATTTACCGGCAAATCACGACTGGTTGATTTCATTTTCCACCAAGACCTGAAATTGCTAAAAAAATGATTTTTATCGGAACTACTTTTTGCTGGCGTAAAAATACAAATTTACAATTTGTAAATGAAGACGACACGGCAGTTCAATGAACAGTGAGAGCGGAAATAATCATTTCAATAATCATAATTCAGTTTTAAAGGGATGTAATTACAGAATAGTCTTAAAATAAATCATAAATGATGACTAAATACGCAAAAGAAATCAGATTGCCTGCTAACTATTGAACAATTTACAAGTGTTTCTTACTTAACACACACCCATTTTATTCCATTCCCATTTAAAATACATGTACATTAATAGTTAACGATACATTTTTATGTAACTGCACGTTAGTTTTTTAGGGTATCATGATCTGTTAACAGATATTACGATGCACAGCGAACCTCACATAGCTTTCCGGAACCCTTGTACATACATGTAACCATTACTCATCTACTCAACCACATGGCCGGAAAATTCTATATATACCTAATTAATTGAGGATAATCAACATTATTGTCAGCTTTTCATGAAAGGATATAACCGCTCCTGTTGTGAAACTAAATTCGAAATCCCGGCGCACGACTAAATGCGCTACAAACCCAGGCTATTACAGGCCAATGCTATGGCAATCTCCGTAAACAGATATCCTGTAGAGCGTTGTCGTACAGGATCTCTAGGATCTAATGTAGGGTCACGTCGAGATGACCTTTATGTCGACCAATGAATGTGTAGCTTTCATCTAGAGAAAATACTATCAATAATATTTTGATTTAGTAATTTCTATTTTAGACAAAGGTTTGCGAGCTAATTTAACAGCAGTATTATTCACAGTCTGTGATTGGACGGCTCATTTGAAATTGCATGACGAAGACGATTTAAACAAGTTACTAATCTTAACAATTTCGTCATGAATATTATGATGAGAAAAGGTCACCTGAACGTGACGCTCGATTGAAAACGGCCAGATATAAATTAGCGAGCGGAAAATTTTAGATCGGGTTTTAATCAGATTGATGCTATGGGAATTTAACTTCAGAATTGTTCATTAGAGCTTTCTATCAGCCACCATGGCACATTTTAACCAATATAGACACATAAAATTAGACATTTTCACCGTCTAAATTGAATTTAATGATCCTTACAGTCGCTATGAGAATACAGAGACGTACAATATATTATCATGTTAGTTACAAACGTCTAAACTCATAAAGTAACTTGAAATTGAAATGCTCAAGTAATTCTATTCCTAATTGACCTTAAGATACGTGTGAACTATTTCAATTCAATACAAATTAGAATTACAAAACAAAACCAGAAGTTCAAATTAGTTTTAAAAGGAGACGCTAAAATACAAAATTAAAATGTGATTAAGTGTGTGTGCTTTAACTGTCTTAGAAATGTTCGTCCAAGAAAAAATGTTCATTTTGTTTCGGTAAGCAGAAGTAATATTCTTCTAAACGGTGATTTACTTTTGCATTATGACTAATCGTCAATCTCCGTAAACAGATATCCTGAAGAACGTCTTCGTACAGGATCTCTAAGATCTCAATGTAGGGTCAAGTCGAGATGACCTTTATGTCGACCAATCAATGTGTAGCTTTCATCTAGACGAAACATAATATTTTGATTTCGTAATTTCTATTTTTAGACAAAGGTTTGCGAGCTAATTTAACAGCGGTATTATTCACAGTCTGCGATTGATCGGCTCATTTCAAATTGTGTGACGTAGACGATGTAAACAAGTTACTAATCATAACACATTTCATCATGAATATTATGATGAATAAAGGTCACCTGAACGTGACCCTCGATTGAAAACGGCCAGATATAAATTAGCGAGTAGGCGAGCGGAAAATTTTAGATCGGGTTTTAATCAGAAACGTACAATATATTATCATGCTGGATACAAATGTCTGCACTCACAAAGTAACTTGAAATTCAAATTATCAAGTAATTTTCTTCCTAAATGACCTTAAGATACGTGTGAACTATTTGAATGTCATTCTAATTAGAATTACAAAACAAAAACAGAAGTTCAAACTTGTTTTTCAAGGAGACGCTAACATACAAAATTAAAATGTGATAAAGTGTGTGTGTTTGCTTGAACTTTCTTGTTCTTGTTTTGAAATGTTTGTCCAAGAAAAATGTTCATTTTGTTTCGGTAAGCAGAAGTAATATTCTTCTATACGGTGATTTACTCTGGCATCATCACTAATCGTCTATGCTAAATTGCAGGAATATGTTTTGCAACATTTCTGTAAGAAGATGTCATTAGAATACGAAACAAGTTATTTTGATTTTAATTGATTTAATGTGTCAGTAAAAGCTTTATAATATCGAATATGCGTCTGATTAAATATAAGAATTACAAATTTAAACAGCTTGATGGTATTTACTCCCGCTAAAGAAAAACAAAGTTTCAATAAATTATTGCGAAAACCAATTTAAAGCCAATTACGGTACATTTCAACGAAATTCCGGTAATGATAAAGTCTTTTCTACGTAATTGCTTCTCCACTTTACGCAGACGACAATTCTCTTCTGGACTTGAATCATGGTTTAATTAAAGTTTGGATCTCCGTATGCACTTCAGTTACATCGGTGCATCGAAGCAAGTTCAAAGCAAATCGAGCATTAAGTTACAATATCGACAAAAAAGCAAACGCTTTGTTTGACTGCTTGGTTGTTCTCACTAAACTGCAAGTCAAAATGGAACGAAATAACAATTTTTCAGATGATTTTCTTATTTTGTTCAAATCAGAATAAAACATGCACAGAGAAATACAACTACATGTACTAGTCGCTGTTAGAAGCAACGTCATTCATCAATTGATGGAGTTGTTTTTTTATTAAGTTTTAAATTGTGAATTTCACAAAATAAGGTTGTAAACCTTTCGCGCCGTCAAGATGACATACATGCTTTAAAAACTAATACAATATAAATGACGCCAAATCAATAAAACCTGACCAAGTTCTAGAGTCATGACAGATATCTAATCAAAGACCAATATAAACAAGAAAATGTTGATTTATTGCAGTTTTAAGGACACGCCTTAACACAAAATAAAATACATGTTATTTTTCTTTAAGCACGGATAAAAGGGCATTTACCAAAGCATTGCAAAAAACCTCATTTCACTTTATTGGTCTCATTTCCAATTTCGCCACCCTAAACAATACTCAAATCATACTTATTTTCGAGATTTTTTTCGTAAAATCGAAACAAAATTACAAAGAAACACAAATATCACAAACATCATTTTGCGAATTACTATGTCAAGCACAGCAACACAGGTATAACGCATGGTGGTCCGAAACATGACATGAAATTGCCATATTTTTGTTATAGTTTCTGCCACTTAACTGTCTAATGCTCATTTTACTGATGATGCTCAAACTATTTTGGGTTTTATGCATGTGCATCATCAGAAAGCGTTGTTAATGAAAAGAAACACACACATTATGTTAAAATTGAGAACGTATTGTATAAGAGTGAAGACGCTTTCATACCTAAAAATAAATTAAAATTGTCGTTCCATTTAATTCGTTCAAACTGTTGTCCAAAGTTCGCATGCCACCATTTTATCGACTGTGAAATGCAGACATGCTGATACACGTGCATATAGATTGAGTATTTAGTAAAAAATATCCACTTGTGTCATTCATGTTTTCAATAATCCCTTATAATCTTTAGAATTGTTGCAGGCGCATATACAAAACACGCACTAGACATTCCATTAATTGAAAGAAATGTTAATACATACTTACGAGTTATTCTATGAATAAAATTTTGAGATTAATTGTCTTAGTGAATATTCGTTGCAAGTAAGACATATCTGTTTTAAGACGATAGGTTTTGAATCACAGAATGTATTAATAATCATGGCTTTTGCATTGGGGTGCCAACATGCGTTATTGTACTTCAATTTCTTATATGCAACAACTTAACAGGGTGATGACTGCATTTTTCATAGCACGTTCAAAAGTTCAAGTAGGAAATAAAACAGGGATAAATGAATGTTTCTTTCCAGTAAATTCTTACTTGGCAGCAACCATATTCGATTTAATAGCAGACGACCAGATTATGGATTCCCAGCGACCTCCATCTATACATTTTAGGGCCCCGTTACACCAAACTAGTTCCCAGAACGTTCGACCCCGTCCTAAAAATATCGCGAAACTGGTTGTGAACGAGCTAGGACGTGCCGTTTAAGTCGGAAAATGTCAACTATACGATCATATTTCGTTCAGAACCAGTTCCCAATACGTGCACTTCGTTTTCATCCAGTCTGTAGTCCGTTTGTATCGGGATCAGATCGGGTAAAATTGCTCGTTCTCGTCACGAGACACCGTCTCCAACTAGTCCAAGCCGTTCGTAGAAAGTTTTAACCCGTTCATAACTAGTTTTTCTAAGCTCCTTTACAATTGACCATCCCGTTTAAGACAGTTCAACTCGTTCTAAGTACGCTCCCATCTCGTTCTTAGAGCGTTCTGAACGTAATGACGTCACGTTCTGATCCGATTGCTATGAATATCCAGGACGTTTCTACCCGTTGGCATTCTCGTTCCGCGGTACAAGATGTGAGACAATTTGTCAAGCATCGCTGTGACCATCATGTCTCCAAAAAAGAGCAGAGCCAGATAGGCCACGCGTGTTAAGACAATCGCTTCCAAAAATCACCTGCTTAGATGAAGCTTATGAAGACCAGCCTCAAGTTAAGCCTCAGGATTCTGAGCCTCTTGAGCCAGCCAATGAAAATGACTCAGACAGCCAGGTTTCGGGAGAAGATTTGGGGTAGAGTCAGAAGCCAGAAAAAAAGAAGAAAACTAAGACATACACACACCTCTTGGTGAGAAATGGTCTGTATTTATACCAAACCTTGCCAGATCGCACTGTAGACGTTATTGTGTTGTACGAACTGCACACGAACGCAATAAACTTACTAAAAACGAGTAGAACGTACCAAAAACCTACTGCGAACTTTAAGGACTGTGTGTTAACGTGTTGCAAACTGGTTCAGAACTTTATAAGTTGTTTTCATACATTTAGACGGGATAACAACGCACTATGGACGTAATCAAGTCGAGTTAAGTCTGTGTGCAAACGGAATGAACCGAGTTACAAACGGAACTGGTCGGAGTGTAAACGTACTGCAAATTGAGGCCCGATCGAACTACGACAAGTCACGTCCTGAGTACGATGCTAGTACGGCAATTTCGTTCGCAGTACGTTCATTCCGTTGCCAGTACGTTGTTACTCAGTCTTATTGCAGAACGGAGTGGCCGCAGAAATTTTTTGAGTCGACTCAACATTCTCGTTCAACACCGTCCGAGCTCGTCCATCACGTTCGTACACAGACCGTAGAAAGTTGCTACTACGTCCAGTCCGTTTTCACACAGTTGGAACTCGTTCGGTCCAATTTTTCAGAACGTAGTGAGAACGAGTTTGGTGTATAAGTTCTAATAATTCTTAAGCATTTACTTGTAATTACATTGTAACGCGTAAATTAGACGAACAACCAATGAAGATGCTGCACACACGGTGCTTATTACAATATGTTTAGTTTTTTCTAGTTGTATTTTCTTTTATATGTTCATATTGTAGGTGATCGCATATGACATGACTTAATTTTAATTTCAATAAAACCGCCCTTTAAAGGTTCAAACGAGTTAACCTAAAACTCTTGTTATTGCAAAAAAGTTGTAATGCACCATGCTCCATCCTAATGCCTTTTACATGCCTTAAATACAATAAACATAATAGCGGATGATTTTAAGGCGTTCACTTGTATACTTCCGTCGCTCGTATACAATAATAACGTTTACGTGGCCACGCAATAGTTTAACGTGCGCACGCAGTAGCTTTTACGTGCGTTATAATTGACCAATGAGAGTAAACGTTATTGCGTGCGCACGTACAGCTATTGCGTGGACACGTAAACGTTATTGCGTGCGCACGTAAAAGCTACTGCGTGCGCACGTACAGCTATTGCGTGACCACGTAAACGTTATTGCGTGCGCACGTAATAGCTACTGTGTGGCCACGTAATAGCAGCGGTATTTTAAATATTTCTCCATGTCACCTCTATGCCACCGTAGATATGCGCTTGCTGCATTTAGTATTTTAGATTATTGCATCGATACAGTAATTATTCAAATGCTTGTTTAATGGTGACAATTGAACCCTTAATTGTTCGCTTAAAATACAATGCTCTATTCAGAAAATTATAAAACATGTAAATACGCAGTAATTGCAAAATTGATCACATAATTTGATCCTTTTTACTGCATAAACCAAAAGTAATAAAGCAAATATTAAGACAATAAATTTGTTTACCAACTATGTATCAAGAGTGACGTTAGTTTTCAATACGATTAGCAGAAAAAATGTATTTGCTGTTGAGTCTACTAAATTAAAGACAAATTATATTACGTTGTGGTTTTAAACACTTTTAACTGAAGGGAGAAAGGATTTTAAATAACAAAAGGGAAATAATATTATATGCATACTACATGTGTGTATATGGAGAACTTATTAGAATTAGATTTCCGTTCTAATCCCATTCAAAGAATGTGTTAATTTCTGTAAAACATATGTTTTAACTAAAATATGCATTTATTGTGCATTTTGACTAATAACAGTTGCATTTTTTAAAAAAGCTCTTCTAGACCTAAGGCTTTTCGCTTTCAATTTTGACAGGTAACAGCAGCCTGTCTTATTAGCTCCTCAAGAGTATTTCTTATCAACATAATGTAAACGATTTTTCTACAATTGTTTAGATGCATGATGGCATTAATTAGACGATCAACTTTCTTACTATCTATAAACGTTCATTTATCTCAGTTGGTAGCGCACGAGTCTACTGACCGGGGTCGTGGGTTCGATTCCCGGGCGGGTCATACTTATTGGAGTTTGGTAATGGAAGAATTTCTTAGCAATTTAACCCTCCTACTTCAGATTCTAAATTATGAAGGGAAGTTTTCTAGTCATTGACGGAAGTATGTGTCTAATAACTGGTTAACAGCTACATCCAGAGATTTTACCCTTCCAGAAACGGTGAGTAGGTTGACTGACCGCCGTAATATCAACTTTACAATGTGTTGCTACGGCGTTTAACCAAATAAACAATATAAATATGAAAATTAAAAAAATATTTTTAATTTTTTAGTATTTTAATAAAAAAAATAAACGGTCCTGTTGTTATGTTGGATCTGAGAAAGGTAACCTAGGTTATATTAAAACTCTAGTTGACATGTAGCCCAGATAATAGTTGATAGTAAACATAGGGACAATATAGAACGATCGTCTATAGAATTGTCGAGACAATCAAAATAAATCTGAAGTATAGTGATTTCCCCATGATGACGCAAGTCGATTAATAGATATGTGATCTCTTGAATACCATTCTTTTAGATTAAAAAATTGTCTGAATGTTACATGAACATCCCTAAATTAATAACAAGCAGTCTGCCAGACTAGCGTAGTCGATAGCATGCAAGTTGATGGGTTGTGAGTTCGATTTTCTGGCGAGGCATACTATCGTAGCTTTTGGTCAAGAAGTAATTTCTTCGAACATACTTCCACTTATTATTGATCCCAAATCCTGTAGAGCAGTTGTCAGTCACATAAGATAGGATGCGCGTTGAAAGTGGTTTACAACTAAATTCAGAGTTTTAGCCTTTTCAGGAACAGTGAGTAGGTTGACTGACCACAACAATGTGTTGCTACGGCGTCAAACCCAACAAATATATGAATGAATGTAGACTGTTTTCAACAAAGAAATTGGTTGTTTCTCCACATTCAGTACATGTTACCACTTGTTTAAATATTTCACAATAAAACGTGCCGTTTTGTATGAACATATATATCTAGAAGTGAACATTGAATCTGCCTGAGTTAATGTGGCGTGAAACTGTAACAAACTAATAAAAAGAAAACTTAGACAATAGATCCATTTTTTTCTAGTTACGTTATATAAAAGAAGAAAAAAAGACAAATCCTGTGAACTATACATTTTCTGAACAATTGAATGAACCGCATATTCAAATCCACGGCTTTAAATTAATCCCACCCTGTCATTCTGTGACACAAATCAAGAACAACCTTGTCACCTCTACGAGCTGCCGTTAAATTAAAGGGCAAAAGAAATTCCAGATAAGAAAGGAGTGAAATATTTTGTTCCAGTTGAGTTCAAATGGATGGGATAAAATTGCCAATACCATTTGCGCTGCTATGACTTTATTTATGCAATGACAAATTCTAGAATTCTCACATAGTGGCACAGTGTATACAATGCTTTCAATATATTAGAATTGGATACCAATTGAAATAGTATACTTGACTTATCTATTAATTAAAGCTTTAAACACGAAACAACGACCCTGGGAGTGTCAGTGTCTGTTACATTTTGTTACAAATGAGATTGTAGAAATTGCATATCAATCACATAATGTATAACATTTTTTGTATTTTTTGTATTTTTCTTATCTTTCCTTATATACCTTCATAGACTCCAAAACTATTTAAGATACGACTAATTTAACTATAGAAGTTATAAACAAATCATTTAGTCCATTTTTATAACGTAATATTGTAAATGACAATACAACATCCGCTTGTTTTTATTTGTCTAGTGCCAAAATGCTATGAAATATAAACGTATTGCAATATTGTAAAAATGGAAAAGATTGTAATGGCAAATAAAAAATAAACAAATGTTGCATTTTTGTAACTTGATTATCGTAATAATATTATGTATGTAATAAAACAACCCATATTTTTCGTGAAAACACATGCCTCGGAATCAGTTATGATTTATGTATGCCGTGAAATAAAGAGTCTACCAATTTCGCTTGGAGCAGTATTGTTCTAATTTATCGTTCAGGATCAATGAGGTCATATTGTACGTCCACATCTTAGCCATGATAGTTTTACCTAAGGAAATAATTATTTTTAAATGCACTAAGATGGCAACTACATTTATTATTGATGCCAATAGACTAATTTCATCTGAAACGTCTGAAAGGTTTGTCATCAGTTGGTAAGCTTTGAGCAACTAGATAATGCAGAAATTTCAAGATGTCCTTGTACCTCATTTATAATAAGATTTTGTTAAGAATGTTATCGAAACATTTACAAAAAACTTATTAAAAATCGGCTTAATGCAAACTCTTGAATTGAGTAAATTTTAACTTTATTTATTTACAGCAAATTATGATTTCTGGTCGTGTTTTCTGGGCTTAATGTTTAAATTCGGTTGCTATCAATTGAAACATTATTGCAATTTCTTGTCGATAAAAGCTTCAAATACAGCCTATAAGAATAATTTCCGGAAATAAAAAAAGTATATATTCGTTTGATTCAAACTCTGTTTTTTTGTAATTTAAATGATTTTTTTTAATTTGGATTTTTGTAAGGTAAACCGCGTATCAAGTCAGAGATTGTCAAGGTTGGTGTATACTGTTTCGTGTTATGAGTATATAAAGGTTTTGCAAAAGTTCCGACTTTTAACTTGTCGAGACACATTGAATGTAATAATCGTAGACTTTACCAATATTTCCCTGTAGTGACGTAACACTGTTGTATTTAGAAGACAACCATCATGTGATGTCTTCTTAACTTTAACTAAAGAAAAATTCCATCAATCATGTCTAACTTATTGATTCATTTATATTTTGTCTAGAAAATAAATTCATTATTACTACAAGTCATACTAATAGTTTGTAAAGTAAACTTTCTATGGTGTAGATGATGCTGGACAGTTGTATTTATGTACTGCTATATGTGAATGGGCCGGTGGCCTTAAAATATCGCAATAAAGAATATAATAGACAGTTACTTTTTAACCAGGGTTCGTCTGCTCCTAATGATGCATTATGTGCAGACTCTGCTCAGAAACTGAATAAATACTTAATTGTCCAGGAGGGACAATACATCGAAATAACTTTTTTCCTCAGCTGATCTATTTTTCAGCAGCGTTACCTGCTGAGCTTTTTTATTCGGCGTTCATTATCATAATTCTCAACCTGGATTAGGACCGGCTGCGACTGAATTCGACTGTCTATAGGTAATTGAAGCTAAGTTATTTACATATTGTAAGTGCATGTCAAACAAAATACATCCCGTAAAACACGACACAAACAATGTACGTCTGTTGTATTTAAATTATTTGTTTAAAAAGGAAGGCATAGAATCATTTGTTTTATTTTGTTGGGTTTAACGCCCTAGCAACACATTGTATAAGTCATATAACGGCGTCAAGCGCACCTAACTTAGCTTTCCAGTACCCTTGTTTATAACCAGTACTCACCTACCCTTCCACAAGGCCGGAAACTTCGAATGTAAACGTGTTTGTATCAGATGCACTTAGAATCTAGTTAACTTATGAGGCTTCCAGTGTCCATAGAAATTTCTTGTTAAAAATCCTGTAGCCTATATGATATGGTCTGTGATAAGTTAAAAGTATTCATAAGATGTTTTTATTAAATCAGTGTTAAGTATTACTATTTAAATCATTTATCGATAGTCTAGACTATTACTTAAAGTCATAAAAGTGACGAGAAATAAGAACCATCATGATATCAAATAAAGCAAAAAAATTGCATAATAGTGATTTTTGGTCATTAAAATTACTAACTATGAATTAAAAATGCAGCGATTACCATCCATCACACAGATGACGACGGATGAAATAACCCAATTTTCCTTTCAGAGGCCATTTCACGGAAATGGCCGAGAAGACTCGTACGTCATCGGAAAATTACGACAGTTGCTAATTTGCATATTAAACGGTGTTCCGGTAAAAAAAAACCGTAATCATGATAAATGTCAAAGCTTGAAATATGCGGCACATACTTTGGTTTACCTCATTAAAGACACAACTTATCGCAAATTTTGACATCTGTGTTGCACGCTTTTTTCGGGCTAGATATAACGGTAGTATTTCAGTATGTTACGATTAATGAACATACTTTCTGAGGCCCTGCAATGACTACATGAACCTAGTTCAAATGCAGTGTTGATAATGATCGTTTCATCACACACTTGAAAAATATTCATAATTGGAAATGATATTTGCTGTTTTGGGTTTGAGTTAAAATCTTTGATGCAACTGAAGTGATTTAAATCTGTCAATACAAACGGCGAGCAATCGGGTACAGCCGCCCGATTAGCTAAGTTGGTAGCTCGCAAGTCTACTGATTGAGGGGTCGTAGGTTTCATTTTAGAGCGGGGCATACTCTCGTGGAGCTTGGTTATGAAATTATTTCTACGGCCATTCTCCCTACTACCAATTATTTTTAATAATGTAGCGCAGTTGTCAGTCCTTGACGAACGTATGCGCTTAGTAGGTGGTTAAAAGCTAAATCTAGAGATTTAGCCTTTCCTGGAGTAGTGAGCCGGTTGACTGACCACCGTGATATAACTTATATAATGTGAGCAACGGCGTTAAACCCCCCCCCCAAAAAAAAGCAATCGAGTGCTGATACCACAGTGGATAAACAATTATGTTTTCCCGACTTGTTTTATCGCCATTTGTGACCCATATATGGACGGTTTAGAGGGTTTGGTAGCCAAGTTTTGCACTGTGCAAGTACGCACTCAGGTATCAGCTCACGCTGATGAAATCTGGGGTTGCCTCGTGCCAGTCTCGCAAATGCCCTCCTGTCTATGTATCTTGGATCCCTCCAAACTCCCCGATTGCATAACATAGCCAAGAAACACACTTAGAGGCATTTTCTTTATCTTGAATACAAGATATGTTTATCTTTATTCCCTTTAGGCCACCAGTCCTAAGTGCTCATTTGTTATACATAGTGAACAGAATCATTCAGGACAATCAATAAACCCCTGAAAATGCTGTGTTCTAGGTGGTGGAGGAAGTTTTACAACTTCAATAACAACATCCCAATTTCTGTCACGAATGAAAGACCTTAGTACTTCATGTTGATCATTTGTGACAAACATAACTATCCTTCTTCTAGCCATTTTACTTGGCTGTATTTTGTTTTATAGTAGGATAAAGTGAGTTTATACAAGAGCAATGATTATTTCATAAAAAATGTATAGTTTGCATAAACATGTATAATTTATATTTACCAAACAACCAAATTCAAAATTTACCTATGAACGGGCCTCAATTTATTTCACCTGCAAGCAAACACGAGAAAGTCATGAAACATGTAATACTTGAAATTTTCACGACTATTATGATATAACCACTATACTACAATTTTCCTTTGATGTCCAGGATTTATAAGTTGTGTCTTTAAATATGAGAGTCACGTGACTTACGGAAACGATCGGTAATTTTCGGCGCGGATTTTAAATCTTTTAGGACATGGCATGTCTTAAAATATTTATGAAATTTCATAATTGAATTAAATCAAGAGGCGGATACTTTTTAATTTTTTTTAACATGTCAAAAACTATTTAAATGTAAATACAATATGTCAATAATGTTTTTTTTGCAAAATTAATTTTCTTTAATTTCGCCACTTATATATCTTTAACAAAAGATATCAACGATACATTTGCTTCACAACACAATAAAGTTTGTCATGATCTTAGAAA
This sequence comes from Mactra quadrangularis, assembly GCA_025267735.1. Lineage (NCBI taxonomy): Eukaryota > Metazoa > Mollusca > Bivalvia > Venerida > Mactridae > Mactra > Mactra quadrangularis. Next base: position 44,531,616 of record CM046299.1, on the reverse strand, counting down.
TTATAAACAGAATCAAAATGAGTTCTTAAAATTTGATCCGACATAGACATGTTCGTCAATGTATACAAACTTTTCTGTAAGCAAAATCTAAATTTGCTTGCAATGTATAGATTGATTTCTATCAAGCATCGGAAATTGTCAAGCAGTTTGTGTAATTTTACATAAATATACATTACATAATACATAACAAAAATGTATTTCAAATACTCGTATAGTAAGTATAACACAATCTATTCTCAAAAGTATTGTAAGCCAAATACGATTTTATACCCATGTAAATTTATTTTAATGTTTGTTTGTTTGTTTGTTTAACGCCGTATAGATTGTATAGGTCAACAACTCACTCCTCCTGGAAAGGATTAAGTTCTGGATTTAGATGTTAACCAACTACTAAGCGCATACTTCGTCAGTGACTGACAACGGCCCTACATCATTAAAAATCATTGGTAGGAGGGAGATTGGCCGTAGAAATAATTTCATGACCAAGCTCCGCGAATGTATGCCCCGCCCAGGAATCGAACCCACCACTCCTCGTTCAGTAGACTTGCGTGCTTCCAACTGAGCTAGCCGGGCGGCTAAAATGTATTTTAACGAACGCTTATTTACACAAAATAAAATTAAAATGATGTTTCTAGACATGGCTTGTTCAACAAATTTCTGTTGTTTAATTATTAGTTAGGTGAAGGCACTGTCATTAGGACACGTTAAAATGTGTATGTTAAGAATACGTGTCAAGGACATGTGTTATAATTCGATCTAAAATCAGAAGTAAATCAAATTAGGTATTTCAAAATGGAACCTTTCATTGACATCATGGGTAAAACTATCGAACTGACACCTAGAGTTTAAATGATTGTCGGAAATGAGATCGTAGACATAGTTTTATTTCAGCCGGCGTAACATAACGTTTTATCCATAATTGGACGGTCACATTAACATCGTTTTTTTAACAAGAGTAAAGTTCTTAACTTTATAACGAATGAAGTATGGTGTCAAAACATATAAAAAATCAAACATGTGAATAATCCACCAATTAAGAAAATATTCTTGTTTGTTTTATTGGGTTTAACGCCGTAGCAACACATTGAATAGGTCATATAGCGACTGTCAGTCAACCTACTCACTCTTCCTGAGAAGGCTAAATCTCTGGATATAGCTGTTAACTAACTACTAAGCGCATACTTTCGTCAGTGACTGACAATTGCGCTACATGTACATAATTATGAATCATTGGTAGGAGAGAGAATGGTTCCACGAGATTATGCCCCGACTGGGAATCGAACCCACGATCAGTAGACTTGCATGCCACCAACTGAGCTAGCCGGGCGGCTAAAGAAAATGTGTTCAGGTTCTATAGTCACGTGATAGACACCAGTTACAGTAACTATTTTCAAACAAGACATTTTGAAAGTGTTTCAATCTATCACTCAAACAATGACCATGTTCATTCATTATATCAATTTTTTACTTGAGTAAACGTATCGAAACACGTAAAAGAAAATCAAGCCATTTATTGATAAAAACAAAGAAGAGAAAAAATCGAGTACATGTAATCAATTTTTGTTTGATCCTGCTTCTGAACAATAGAATGTAACTCTTACTTGAATTCGTGGCTTTAAATTAATCCTACTATGTCATTCCTTGACATAAATCAAGTACAACCATGTCAGATCTATTAGAGAGTGTTTGCTAATAACAGAAGAGAAAATGTTAGAACTTCTAGTAGAATTCGTCAAAACCAGCTGTGTAATTGTTACACCAATTTTATTAAAAATGTTGATATTAGGCATGTTGTATTTTTGAAATGCATGGAATTGACAAGCATGAACTTGTTATGAGAGGAAATATTTTTGAGGAATTAAAAAAAAAATCTTAACAATTAAAGAGGAAATCCATTTCAACTTAAAACAAATTAAAACTTGACATTAGCTTCATATTAAATGAAAATAATGATTAAAATGACCTTTGGAAAAAATATACGGGAACGAATTTGGTAAACCTAAACAAGTTAAACTATACACCAAGGACTTTGGAAACCGACAGTTTAATTAAAGGGCGACCACGCTGTAATATTTTTATTGAATCCATACTAATATCAAAGAGTAGAATACAAAAACCATCTCAAAGCTCAAAAACATGTAAAAAGAAAACATGGTTATTAGGCAACCTGATATTGATACGCTTTTATACAATTTTAACTTAGAAATATGCAATGAATGAACAATAGCATTTCATAAACCGTAAAATTGTTACAATTTTGTGATGTTTAATCCAGGTCAGTAGTGCAGTTGGTAGCGCACCTGGATTTCAAATCTTATGTCTCGAAGGGGGTAACTGGTTCGAATTCCATCCGGGAGGTTATATCCTCACATAAAAATGTGACAATAATGTCAATTATCCTCTATTAATAAGGTATATGGAGAAGTTTCCGGCCTTGTGGAAGGGTATATAATTCTGGTTATAGACAAGAGTCCATGAAAGTTTAGGTGTGATTGCCGCCGTAAAATGACCTAAATATTGTGTTGACTCGGCATTAAATAAATTGTGGTGTTTATAATAGCACAGCCGTAAATATTTGAATATGCCGTAAACAAATTGTCTACACTAGTGTTCCCTGTGTAGTATTTGTTCCTAATAATGCAACTTAGATCAGAATTATATTCCTACCCCTTAGCAATGTTGCAGACAATTGTTACGTAAAGAAAGACATACTTATGCCCTGTTTTCCTCATTTATACAAACTTGAGGGTATGATCGACTATTTATATATTAGACCGCGTCATCAGACATTTCTTTAAAACTATAAATACTATAATTAGTGGTATGCAGACGCTTTTAGTTACCTAAAATGCCACTTACATCTACAAATGTCATATTTAGGAGAGTAATTTGTAACACTAGTGACTGCATTCTTTGTGTCAGTGATGCAGAACATGTAATCATACAAAGCTTAATAATTATGCGGAATGGGTCTATGTCTATTGGGGAAGCCAACATCCCGAGGCTGTAGACAGTAAATATTGCATACATCTAAGATGAATACGGTATGTTTTCATTTGAGTCACTTTTACCCACATTTCGTTCTTTCTTGCACAGGATATTGCAACATATGTTATACTATTTTAGACTTATTACCTATATAACGTACACGTACCACATCATTAGAACTGCAAATCGCTTAAAATAATTGCTTTTTCACATCACAAATTGTGCTTAACGTTGCACCAAAAGGTTGCTAGAAGTTCAACTACAGTGAAGTTCCGCTTTTTAGACCACTTTTGTTATTTCAAAATCATGCAATGTTTTAACCCAAATGGTTAATTTGTGAACAAATCGGTCTCTATAATTAGACCGTTTCGCTATTAAGATCAACGATTTTGCTGGTCTTAATAGCGAAACTTTACTGTAGCTACAAAGGTAAAGCAATTACCATTTAAAATGTCAATTAACAATTAGCTGATGCTGCAAGCTAATGAAGTCAATTTAAACAAATGCCTACCTTTACAAACTGCTGTATTATTACAAACTTTAATTTACTTTTTTACTTCACTTAATTACTTTATTCTCTAGACAGTTTTAAACAAATGCTTAACATTACAAACTTTAAAAAACAGACCTCTACAATACATTTTCCTTTCATATTCTTTATTTTTCTCTTTTTTCTTCTATTTTTTCATAAACGATGAATTAAATATAAAATAATTACACCCAGAGGCTAAGTGAATTCATATGAACAAAAGAAGACGCCATAAAGTGATTGTCGGCAAATAAATTGACTTGTGGCACCAGAGGGAAAGAAACCATTTAAATATTTGCATTCAAATTATCCAGAAAGCTTTGCCAGACATTCTTCGGTAATAATTTTTAAACATAAAAAAGTAGCACTCTTTCTCTAATGTTTGGTTTAGGTAAAACGCAACGCCAACAGGTGAAAGGCCATCAATATAAACAAAAGATGAAAAGTGAGATGACATGCAACACAATTTGATACATTAAACAGCAAACATGTGCGAAGTTGCAGTAAATATGATTAACTTTCAAATGAGGATGCTAGCTCAGTAGGTAGCACGCAAGTCTACTGATCGAGGGCTCGTGGGTTCGATTCCCGGGTGGGGCATACTTTCGTGGAGCTTAGCTATGAAATTATTTCCTCGGCCATTCTCTCTCCTACCAATGATTCTTAATTATGTAGGGCAGTTGTCAGTCACTGACGAAAGTATGCGCTTAGTAGTTGGTTAACAGCCTTATCCAGAGATTTAGCCTTTCCAGGAGCAGCGAGTAGGTTGACTGACCGCCGTTATATGACCTATCCAATGTGTTGCTACGATTTTAAACCCAACAAAAACAAACAAACAAAAACAAATCAAATGATAGTTGTTACTTTTTTGCAAACTCTGTGATTGTATTAACTGTTTGAGCTGATTAATTAAAACACATTCTGCATTGTGTTATTACTATTTGATCTTGTTTTTGGTGTGTTTAACGAACAGTTAAATCATGAACTAGGTTAAATTAACTTAAAGTTAAGGAACTGATCCAATGTGGCTGCCAGTTCAAATGATTCACGTCTTGATATCATTTTTGATTCTTGAGTATATACCGATTGAAGGTTGTGACATCGTTTTGCTGTCACGAGCCTCCCAATAAAATTTTTAAATTTTAAAACGATTCTGTGTAAGACCTTCTGAATAATGTACATTTTTTTAAAATATGTAAGACTACAATACATTACCTATAGTTGTTGGCAGACATACCAGTAATTATATTTTTACCATGTATATAGTCACATATAATATAATATAATTTATTGACCTCTGTTGTCTGAACACTATAGGTGTTATCATTTATCATTTGTATGACTTTGTCTTCAATAGAAAAGTTTATTCTACGAAGAACATTAATCCGGAAAAAGAAATAATTGTATAAGGTATTAGATATAAAAAATGTATTTTACTGTATTGCAGACACGAACTATTCAAGTTTTATCAAATGTTTGCAGCATTAGTTAATTCACTCATTTCGCATGCAGTGACATCAATCTAATTAAGTTTGTAGCAAGGGTTGTTACTTGTAAGAAACAGATGAGCCTTTAAAAACTCATTAACAACCTGAAATTTATGACACGTATCGTTTTATGGTATTGAAAATGTGTATGATATAATTTGTGACATGTTAAACTTTACTGAAATACTACAAATATGTTATAGTATTTTGTTAAGGCGATTAGGTTATTTTTTTTTTAACGTCGTATTCAACACATATTTAGGTCATATATACGACGGCCAGCTCTTCCTACTATAGGTTTCCTGTACACTATTCTATCACCAGTACTAACTTACCCTACCACGAGGCAGACATCTCATGTATAGGGTATGACCTACTGCGACCGGGCTCGAACCCGCGATATTCGGATTCGAAATCAGATATGCTAACCACTACGCCACGGTCGCGGCTACGATTAGGTGATATTAGCTATTAAACTATGTTTCTTGTATGAGATTGATCTGACAAATGTAAAGAAAGATCATGTTGTAGGAAACACAGCAATGTAGGACAAATTAAATAATTCCAACTAAAATTGTACATTGTGCCAAAATTTACTATATGTTTTGTTCGTTGTAAACATAAATCTGCGAGACGTAGACGTACTTTTTTATTCATATTCAGAAATTATCGTCATATACGATGAGCATGAATTTCGATGCGTCATTCATCTAGTGAAGAACAACATTTTCTGAATCTTTCACAGAGAAGCGGTGTTCCAGGTCATGGTGATGTACGGTCAGAAAACACAAAAACTAATTTCGAGACAGGATGAAGGCATTCTTCACATTTTTAAGCTTGTTTCTCAGTTACATATCAGCAATTCGGTTGTAAATTTTAATTAGGTCTTAATTGAAACTGATTTTGTCAGCACATTTGTCAGAAGTAAATCTTGTAGCTAATGAGATCACTAAATGTCTCTTACATTACCGACATCACAAAATTGGGGCGATTGTCTCCTAAATGTCCCTGTAATGTTGATTAATTTATTACTTTTTACTTCACTGTTATGGCTTTTCTGTTTGTGCTTTTTAATGAGTACTGTGTTCAGTGCAACAAGTACGGATAACTGTCTAACGCATTATACAATGCAAACAATTCGAATTGTAAATAACTAAGTAAATTAGAGGACAGCATGCGAAGAATCTAGGATTAGAAGTCTAACCTGGTTAGTATTTTATGCAATGCGATATTGTGGCTCCAAAATTAATGATTAAGTACCTATGATTGTCAATTTTGACAATTGTCCTTCTGTCAAAGCAATTACAAAGTCTTTTAGATTGCAGAAACAAAGAAGTGGACTATAAATGTGTCTGGAACCAACCCTTTACTACATTTTTTTCGGCATTTTGTACTGTACCTTTTTGAAAATAACTCATAAATATGATCTTGGATTCCGAAAATAGATTAAATAAAACAGAGAAAAGAAAATCAAATGTTACGTGTCTTTTTTGCATACGCCTTTAGAAGACAAATATTTTATCACGAATGCCAATTTTATAGATTCTAAATTGTCCTTAGCGTCCGCTTCTATGAAGCTGATCCGGAAAAAAGCTAAGGGAAAATTACTTTTTTACTATTTCATAGTTGACTTATCATTTTATTGCAAGAGGAGATACTTTAGAAGCTTAAGTTAGTGTACTTGACAGTGGGTTTATCAAAACGTCGTAATCTTGTGGTCACTGATGCTCATTGCACTTGAAATTATATTTCAAATAGTAGTTTCTAACGAGTTTATGTGTATTTACTTTCTATACCATCTGAATTATAGTTTTCTGAATTATAGTTTCTTAAATGATGTTCCCCAAAACACATTGTAAAGTTCTCAGACACGCTGGTAATGGATGCCATCGTCGAACATTCCATCTTTGATTATATTAATCAAACTTTTGATCTTTTATAAAACAAGCAATTACCAGTCTATCTGTTAGACAGTAAGTCATTCATATACTCACATGATATAAAGATGTATTGACCGCTCTAGTCTGAACATTATGGATGTAATTAATATCATCTTTATGTTTTTCGTCTCCAATAAAAAGCGCCTTTTACACGGAACTATTATAAATCCGGAAATAGGAAGTATGCCATAGATTTTTTTCAGACAAAACATTTCATAATTGTTGTAATATATCCTATAGTTACCATTTGCAAGCTTAATAATTCTTTAGATTCGTTTTTTAGCCCTCGTAATGATAATACTAATTTTAGCTTTGATATTTATAATTATTATGCACTTTACTTTGCAACACTACTGTACATCTACCGCTTAAAGCTTTGGTGATGAACCCAAACCATCGTTACGATTTTATGTGACGTAGGATGTCAGCGTTTATTCCATACATATAGCAACGGTGTCGATTTTTACTGTCAAGGTGTATGTACTTCATTATGGTGGACAGTTTGACATAAAAGTCACGTATCGTTGTTTTTAATTTAACGATTTGAACTGCACGGGCGGCTATTCATTTGCTTTAAGGACATTAAATTTAGATTTATCATCTGCAACAAAATAGTAAGTACACCTGTCTAAAAATATAATTAAAAACTTCATATAATATTTATGCTGCCATTTCATGCTTTGGATCGTATATTTCTTTAAATCGTTCAAAAAACGACGTGGGCCTATTAAAAGTATTGCTGTCCGTCATTTTGGTTTATGTGCACAGTGACTCAGAAGTCGGTGCCGTTTCACGTTACGTATGATATATCACCAATGAACTACTGATGCACGTGATATATAATGATTTCGAGTCACACAATCAATGCTATATCAATAATTACTTTCAATGATATTCATTTAGATAAAATAAATGAAAGATAAAACTAGGGATGTGATGATAATTGGCTAAGTCAAACGATCATATATTAACTAAGATAAGAACGTAAGATACAACGATATAGCATGTGGCTGCAATAGATTATCCATTACATGTCTGTCAGAATTAACAGCTCACTTGGCAAAACTATGGTACATGCTTAATTTTTCATTCATTACAGTATGTTCAACATACTATTTAGTTTACATATTTGATTTTCTACATAGCTTAAAATCGCAATACCATTTGAAAGCAGTTGTTATTTGTAATAAGTTTAAACCTGATATGATAAAATGTGTATAAAAATACAATTAACAAACAAGTAAAGTTATAACAAGAATTTTCAGCAACCAAAGAACATAGATTTGTATTGTTCTTTTTTTCGCAACTGTCAAAACATGAATAATTTCACGGTGAATGCGTTTGTTAACATTATCGTCGTGATACACCCATGAGTTTCCGAAAGTGTGTATTATGATCGAGTAAAGCTGCTTACACCGTATGATATGTTTTAGGCAATATATATTTAATAACAATTAGGCCGCCAGTACAAAAACAATGCATTCAGTCACCGTGAAATTATTCAAGCTTTGACAGTTGAGATAAAACGGACTATATTAGGATTGTATACTTTAATGTTGAACTATTTTAAGAGTAGTGTGAAAATTATGTGGTCAGCATTTTTATTATAACAAAATTTAGAGGAAGCATACAGTATTGCTGCAATGGGTCCATACTGGTGTCTGAGTGTACATGATAATAACTATGGTCATATTACAAGTCATTATATTACTCTCTTAATATTGTTTATTGGCTAGTTCGATCTAAGATGTTGTCGACTACAGGATAATGTAAATTGATTGCCAATTCCTAACGGTCTTGGCTGATAAGTTTTGATTCAGTTTGCTGGAATAAAGCGTAAGAGTAAGAATGCACAGTCATTAAACTTCTGTCTTGGACACGCAACGTGTTCAAAACAATATTACCAAAGAATGTGAATGTTTAAACCGATGAATGCAAAACAGACATATTTGTTCCCGGCAATTGCATCTTTATTAGCGCACAATAATTACATACTTTCTTTTAAACAAATAAAACTGCTTCTTAATAGTTGCGTTTAATGTTGACATGATGTTTCTCAAAAGCGTTAGTTTGCCGAGTCATTTTTATAAAATAACTCACTTAAACTCTGATATTACACACATTTGTTTTTTAATGAACCCTAATTGGAATTTATTGTGTATTTTACTCGCAAAAAAAACGTTAAAATTTCTGACCCAAAATAGTCCGGAGCTCTCACGAAATAGTAGAAATATTATACAAATTTTTACCGCTTTGTATTAACGAGTAGTAATGCTTTGTCTTTCGGAGATTTTATTTTTCTAGAAGCTGTGGCGTCTAGAACGTTCCTTGTATTGTTGTTATCCCATTGTTGGTAATTTGTAATTAAAATGGTATAATCGCCTGCCAAAATACAGTTTTTACCATGGACAAGTGTTAGCAAATATATTTGATCATTTGTGTTAATTTAAATATTGAGATAATAGTTGTCTTCATTTTCTGAAATGTTACTTGTCAATTTTGTAAACCAACAATGTTGAGTTGTTCATTAGAAAAAGCTTGACATTAGGTCAATTGGAGCGTGAATGAGAAACATCTTAAAATTAAAACAAATTTTCCAGTTTTTCCTTTATTTACACATAACGAAAACTACAAAAAAGCTCTCAATTGGCAACGCAATCCTATTGCTAAACAGGCTGTTGAACATCAAATAAAAATATATAATTATACCAATTGTTAAGACAGATTTCTCATAGCATACCTAGACATATTCTATGACTAAAATAACGTATTCATTAAAGTCATGGCGTTTTATATCAAGTGTTTCCACAAACAACATATCAAATGTTTGCCTGTTTTGCATTATTATATCGTCATAGCACGCGATCATTTATGTGTTACAATAATACAAATAAATCTAGTTTTCCTTATACGATAACATAAAACTTGTTTATGCATTATATTGTATTGAACAGACAATGTAATTGCCTTCAGCATGACAATAAAATACATGACTAAAAGTCATCTCAAGTGAATACATAAAACGGTTTGTATCAGAATTCAAAAACCCTAGAGATGTAAGATATTTCGCTGACTACAGTTTATAATCAATTAGTCTCTTTTTTACTATAGGGAGTTTGTGAAACACAGATTTAATACAATATCATTCTACTTTTACATTTTTTTTCACAGATGTTGTCATAATTTGCAACGCTTTAACAATAGTGTAGCCACCGGGTTTGCTCTGTCGGTAACACACACGTCTACTGTTCAAGTGGTGGAACCCGGGTCGATAGCGCTGTTGGTAGCGGGCCGGGATTTAGAATCTCGTGCCCGAGGGGTGCGGTTCGAATCCCACCCGGGAAGGTTATACCCTTCCATGAAAATTTGACAATATTGTCGATTTTCCTCCATCGATTAGATAATATGGAGAAGTTTCCGGTCTTGTGGAAAGGTAGGTGAGTACTGGTTATAGACAATGGTCCAGGAAAGCTAGGTTAGTTGCGCTGGACGCCGTTAAATGACCTAAATTGTGTTGACACGGCGCTAACTCCAATAAATAAATACATAATTTCAAGGGGTGGAGGGCTTAATTCCCGACCAGAACATACTGCATGGAGTTTTCTATTTTCTACGGTCATCCTCTCTCCTACCACTGACTCTAAATCATGGTAGACAGTTGTAAGTCACTGACGGAAGTATGCGCTTAGTAACTGGATAAAAGCAAAGTCATCTGTTGAATCAGTTTCCTCGTACTTCAGTATTTTAGTTAATAAAGCAGGCAATATATGTTGTATAGAAATCTCTCTAACTATGTCAAGTCAATGTTCGTACTGTATTATATTAAACAGAAACCAGAACGGATTAAAAAAAAGTTGACATTTCTATGTTTCAATCAATGAGATTTGATTCATTGCTGCTCAGAATTGCATTTGATTTAGTTGATAGTACAATATTGCATGTGTAAGAAATTCATTCCATTTTATTTCTCCTTTTATCCGATGTCTATTTTATAGCAACTTTTAATCTAAAGTGAAAATATAACCTGTGTAATATATAGATGAAACAAATGTTATTAAAGAAAACTTATATGAAAAACATTCATTTTACACTTTATCAAAGTTCATTGTACGTACTGCATTCTAAATGGCTTAGGCAGTAATCTATTTCATCATATAGAAATGCACAATGAAAAAGGTGTTCAGTAATGAAAAACGCAATATGAATTCATTTTTATCAAGCTGCAATTATGACATTGTTAAAGGTTGTTTGAGTCGTGCATTTAAATGAACAATCGAAACGTAACATCATTTTATTATGTATATTAGTTCAAACGAACTATGAATAACAATGAATTTTAATAATACTCATGTCTGTTATAACATTTGAAATGGCTAACTCACGCGTTTCTTCTGAAATGTTTTGTTAAATTTGCTGAATTTTACGATAGACAGTATGATCAAAGGATCATTCAATTTTATCAAGTACATGCGATGAAGGAATTGATGCAGCTGTAAACTCATAATAATTGTTGTGAATTATTGCAATAAATAAAACATTATCATAAACTATAAAACTATTTTAGAATAATAATGCCTGCAGTTTATCACATTGTAAGGCATAAAAGCACGATTGATGCACATTTTATGCTAGAAGCATTTTCTTACATTTATCAAACATAAAACTTGGCTATTATACGCAAATTGCTTCCCAAACAGTAAATAAACAAATTCATGCTTAATATTTTATTATAGAGGTTTTAGAGACAGAATCGAATGCATCGCGAATGGTTATTTACATTTTGTCTTATCAAAATATTAATGACTGATTTGAATATTTAGATTCTTTGCAATGAAATAGTTGTGAGTAGTAGTTTTGGTAAATTTGTTTACACAGTGCAATTTGCATCAGTATTAAATCAATTTACAAATTAAAGAATTCCAGAAGAGCTCATTCAATTTAAGATTATACTCACTGATAAAAGGTACAGTCTCAAACATAAACGTTAAAAAAGACAAAACACACTGAAAACTTGCGAGTTAGTTTATTACTGATGTGACGAAAGTAAGCATGTCGAATATTTGTTACCCAACCAAATGCTAACCATACACTGTGCTTATACAAAGAACAAATGTTTCTAAACGATTGCGTATTTTTCAATGCTTAACGTGAGCTGCGAACTCACTTTTTCTTTTCAATTCTTGTTGAATATTTTTTTGTCAAAGAATGAGTTTATAAAAAATATCAATTGGAAATCCATTGGTTGTCTTTCTTTAATCTTTAGAAAATATCTTACTACTTGTAGAAGTCGTAGTAATTGAAAATCTTGTTTTGCAATGCTCATAACATAAACCTAGAATATATGTATTTCATAAAATACAATAGCCACTAAACAGCAACCATTATCAGTCAAAGACTTTCAATTTTTATTAATAGAACGTGTTAGTATAACAATTCACATTCATATTAATATCACGTTCAGTTTTTAAAAAAGTTTGAGATAGCCTTAATGTCCTAAATTCATTTTGAAATCGTAATTCCATTGTATGTTTGAATTACACGAAAAAATTTAGAACATAATAATACATAATGTAACATTTTATTAATGAAACATTGAGAAGAAACGTTATTGAAAAAAGAAGGAAGAACAACAGTATATTGTAGTGAAGTATATGGAACAATTATGCTGTTATTTCATCGTGTAAAAAACTGACTTGATAGTTTTCATCCAATGTGAATGTGAATGATACTGTTCTGTGTATCTATTTGATACAACTGGGTCCCTTTATTTACAACGAATATATACGTACTTTCAAATAATTTTTGTAGAATGTTAAAAGTAAGTTCTCATAAAACTAATGGAATAGCTCTCTGAATATAGAAAACATTCCGTTAGATACCATTCCATTAAATATAGAAAAAAACGTCCTCAACATTGTTAAGGAAGATATATGTTTCTGTAAATAGAACATTGTACTACAGTGTGCACCATTAGACAGTTGCTTTTTAAATTTAACAATGGTGGAACATGTTTATCGTAGAAAGGACTAAAAGTGATTTCTTACGGTGCACTTCAACATGATTTAGTCATATGGTGATGGTCAGTCGTCTAAATACTAATGGTTTCTGAAGAAGGGTAAATCTTTAAATCGATCCTTGTAAACAAACACTAAGCACATGTCTTCGCTGAAAACTACCATACTTGAATCAGAGCTAGGCAAGAAATTGCTTGTAGTGATTACTTCATAATGGCAAATAGGTCCCACCAAATACTCTATCCCTGAAATTGATTCATACTAATATGCTCAACTGAACGAGCTATTCGTGCGGTTACAATTTCAATAAAATCGCTATGATAGTTTGATGATTTGTTTCTTTAATATAACATTTTGTTAGACTCATCTATAGTCAGTTGAAAAGATTAATTTCCATACATCGTCTTACAATGTTATATACCCTACAGTGATGCTATTTAACAAATAATACATGGCCATGAGGGCAATATGCAAGTTTATGGACTGGTTGGTCAGACTGAGGAAGGTATATGGCCCGAAGCGCAGCTGAGGGCCATATAGCTTCAGAGGTCTGAACAACCAGTCCGTAAACTTGCATATTGCCCGTAAGGCCATGTGTTATTTGTTATATTATACCGAATTTAAATCCTTTCATTACTCATGTTGCTGACATTTTACTACGAGTATAATAATGTGTTTTCTAATAATCATTTTATTCCTCAGCATGTCAAACATCTAAACCCCAGTCTGACTTTCATTTCACGCAACGTAGCAAGATAACTTTCTCTTCTTGTTATATTTCATTTTTGTTATGGAATCGACTTAGCCATTTCGTCTGTTTGTGTTGCCGTGTAATTAGCACAACATGAAGGTCGCGTTAAATTAGACTGGATGACGTCATAAACGGTCAATATAAAAATTATGGACTGGCTAGCCGGTCAATATGCGATTTATGGACCGGATGACGTCACATTAAATATTGAGGACGATATGCAAATGAGGTATAATATAGTATAATATTTGTTTTCTTCCTAATTCTAGTGGTACAAAAGGAATTAGTTGGAGATTTTATAATGTTTGGTATTGCTCAATAAAATTCACAAAACTTTTTATCTACATTATAATTGAGATAGTATAATAGAAATAAATCGAAATATAAATCGAGTAATAGCTACAAAGTGACAAGTTGTTAAGGAAGTCAACATGTAGCTAGACTATTATGAATGTTATAAACTATATGTTATTACTTACTTCTGCTTAATGGTCTATTAAACAGTCGCATGTTATCACGTTTCGCCTCTAAGTATTGTTTTTGAAAGATAGGCCAAGATTTCAAATACATTGTTTACGAGTTGTAAATTGTTGGTTAGGTTTGTAAATGGACGACACATCAATCATCATTGGTTATATCAAGTCGAATACTATAATCATTTAAACTCAATAAATATGATATTCTTAGAATATATATTGACCACTCTTTGGTTATCAAACGAGACTTTTAATATGTCTGATGCAATTTCTACAGTCAGATTACTCTCTGTAATCGTTCATGAGATATAGGTTATAGAAGTCGAAAATGTATTTATCATAAACGAATTTGAAAGTGATATCACTGCAGTAACTGCACTGGGGTCAATAATGTTTTTATATATACAATGTATATCAAATTTTGATGCTTTAAAGTATACTTTAATAATTAATAATGTACATGTAGTTATTTGTTTAGCAATTAATACACAGTTTACCATGAATCATCAATTATATTCTTTGTGCATTATGAAATGAATATACTGAACACATTTTTTCTGCAATAAGTTTTCAATAAATAATAAGAGAAAATACGGGAATATACATGTGTGAAGAAACATTTGGACCCCAGTGTACGTTGTGGTATAAGTGATACACTTATCAGAATTCTCATAAGGAATTGGTATATTCACCTAATTTATCTAGCAGTGATTCTTCTATGGCGTTCTATTAAACATTAATGATCTACTGTTTTTAAGTAAATACAATAAGACGCAATTCATTATTATTAGCGTTGCAGACTAATTCATTTTGACTTTGTTTAAGAAGAAGTTACTTAAATTGAATACATTTTAGTATCATCTTGTCGAGACAATCAAAATTTATTTCCTACATATGTTTACTATAATGACTATAAAGTCGATGTGTCTTAAAGAAATACATAATTATTTGTCTGAAGAATAGTCACTTATCAGACCTATAATTTAGTTAAAGTAAAAGGCAAACTTAAACTAAAGGAATAGTAGACAAACTTCTCACTGGGGGATTTGACTTCTTGACTTCTCATTTACGTCCGTGAGATTCTCGTTCAAACATTGTTCGTCTGATATGAAACAATGTAATTGTATTTTTTTGTCTTCATGTTTTATGGGTAATACTGATATTATTCGATAAAACTATACGAAAATATATAATTATTTTATCTTAAACTGGATATACTGGGTATTTCTATTGATATAAGAAATATAACCAACATTAAAAGAAATCCTCAAAGGGAAAAAAGTAAATTGAAAAATTGCGGTTCTTATTTGTCTGTGATAACACAATATATATTGATGTAATTATATTGTAACCAAACATATCAGACTTGTAGATCATTTTACTAAAATAAGTGGATGCTTTTTAAATCACTGAGTACTCAATATGCATAAGATATGTAATGGAAAAGTCTCTTTTGTTTAGATGTAAGTATTCGAATCAATAGCCTTGCTTCTTAGGTTAAAATATAAATATTACGTTAATGCAATATTATAAGAAATTTGGAACAGACGTTTGGCCATCAAAACTACTTGTCATCGAATTGATTATTTATTTATTTTAAGGCAATCTAATAAGTTATAAAAAGTCACATTAACAATAAACTCATTTTTATTAATGGATATGTTTCTAAACATAAAATCACCATCTGTAAAATTTGTTATAATTTGCACTACAATTGTCATTCTCCGGGCACTGTTTATACTGATTGCAAATAGTTTTAATGTAATTTAAAGAGTATAACATAAGTTGATATTAAAGAAACATTCTTCAATGTATGAAGGTACTTTAATGCAACATATCAATTACTGGCATTCAGGATGATAGTCAATAAAAGGCAAGTTGGATGTGTCTAACGTTTCATCAAAGTATTAAAAAACATACATTTTTGCAAATTGATCATCAATGTCTTTTATGAATAATCTTACTTGCATAAAAAGACAATCAAACGTCAACCCAATATGAACGGTGGCAAAATGTAAAGTAAATATAAAATAAAACAGTGTATGCGTTTGGATTAGTTTTCTAGAAGTTAATTTACAAACTGGAATGATTTATTCTGATTTGAAAATGCATTCAGAATATATTTAAGTGATTCTATATGCAAAGGAACGCACACTTGATATAAATTGGATTAAAGCAACTGCAGTCACCCAACATTATTACATTAAATGTGCCTGGAACAAATACATTTGTTAAGTCAATGCATGTAGAGTATTCTACCATGACAGTAGAAAAACATCGGCACGGGATAAAATAACATTTTGTTGATTGGAATTATTGAGATTTTAAATTAATCAACGGAATTGGATTCAGGATTGTTGAGGAATTTATTTGATTTAGTTCACACATACATGATAACAGTTGCACGAATTGTGTCTTTTCATTTCGCTCTGTCTATATCTGATAAATGGTATCTTTCGAGACATTATATGGACTTATCCAAGGATATCATTGAACGATTGGAAATCAAAACGAGTGATGTAATTGAAACTTTGAAAATATGAATATGTACTTCAAATTATCAAGATTCATTATATATTTTATAAATTTGAACGAACGATGTGTTGAAGCAAAGTGATTGATTTCCTTGCAATTCTCATTCATTTTAACAAACACGCTAATAGAATTGATAATAGTAATGATAAATGGTACCAGATGCTTTCGAGAAGGAATCTATTTGCGTTTTTGCGTATAGCGGTTGCCGTTGTCCAATGAAACTGTGTACTCAGCCTCTTTAAACCAAATTTGCCAGAGTGTATTTTTAAGTTATCTTGAAAATACATAGCGTTTTTTTTCTGAAATCGCTTCTTATCATTATGATTTTTAGGTTTTTACTATCACGTATTTCGTAGGCACGATGTAACTAAATACTTGATTCATAATTTCACTTAAATTAAAAACAACAATCAACAATGTGTAATTTATATTTCACCTGACAGTATCATGACATAAGATATGTGCATATATGTACATAAACATGAATAAATAATGAAGTTAAAAGTGACTCCCACAGAAATGTGTAACCCATATACCCGGAAATTAATGACGCTATACTCATACTACAACTGATAGGAAAATTACATATATAGTTTGTCAAACTTGTGCACATGCTTCGGAAAACAGCCGACATATACATGTAGACTTTTATGTTTAGGTGGTCGACATGGTTACGATACAAAAACACTAAAATCATAATACATACCAGTAATTGACATTTTTTCTAACATTTGATCTATTATAACAACTATAATATAATAATATAACATTGAAGAGATCATTAAAAGAAATAATTGTTTAATGTATTAGATTATAAAAATGTATTTAACTGTATTGCTGACACGAACTATTCACGTTTTATAAAATGTTTTGCAGCATTAGTTAATTAACTCATTTTTCATGCAGTAACATCAATCTAAGTTCGTAGCAAGGGTTGTTACTAGGGTAAGAAAAAAAGCAACCCTTAAAAACTCAAACCTGAAATTTATGACACATAGCGTTTGATGGTATTGAAAATGTGTATGATATATTTTTTGACATTACAGAAATACTACACACGTCTTATGTTAGTTTTACAGGGCGATTAGGGGATATTAAATATTTAAGTCCATATTTTTTGTATGAGGTTGTTCTATAAAATGTTTAAAAATTATGTTTGTTGGAAAAACAGCAATGTATGTCAAATTAATTAATTCCAAACAAATTGTACATTGTGCCAATGTGTATAAATTTACTATATGTTTTGTTCGTTGTAACCATAAATCTGTGAGACGTAGATGTACCTTTCTATTTAGAATCAGAAATTACCGTCTAATACAATGCATACGAATCTTAAAGCTTCATTGATCTAGTGAAGAACAACATTTTTCTGAATCTGTCACAAAGAAGCGGTGTTCTAGGTCATGGTGATGTACGGTCAGAAAATACAAAAACTAATTTTGAGACAGAATGAAGGCATTCTTTACATTTTTAAGCTCGTTTCTCAGTTGGATGTCAGCAATTCGTTTGTAAATTTAAATTAGGTCTTAGTTGATACTGATTTTGTCAGCAAAGTTGTCAGAAGTAAATCTTGTAGCTAATGCGATCTCTAAATGTCTCTTACATTACCTACATTACAAAATTGGCG
Organism: Mactra quadrangularis; assembly: GCA_025267735.1. NCBI lineage: Eukaryota > Metazoa > Mollusca > Bivalvia > Venerida > Mactridae > Mactra > Mactra quadrangularis. The sequence continues at coordinate 44,513,269 of CM046299.1, read as the reverse complement.
TGATTGTCTCCTTAATGTCCCTGTAATGTTGATTAATTTATTACCCTTTACTTCACTGTTATGACTTTTCTGGTGTGTACTGGTGACGAGTACTGTGTTCAGTGCAACAAGTACGGATAACTGTCTAACGCATTATACAATGCAAACAATTCGAATTGTAAATAACTAAGTAAATTAGAGGACAGCATGCGAAGAATCTAGGATTAGAAGTCTAATCTGGTTAGTATTTTATGCATTGCTTGAAGATTGTGGCTCCAAACTTACATACACATTAATTTCAAGCTTTTTTACTTATCGAGATCATATGATTAAGTATCTGTATTAGTCAATTTTAACAATCGCCTTTCTGTCAAAGCAATCACAAAGTCATTTGGATTGCAGAAACAAAGAAGTGGACTATAAATGTGTCTAGAACCTACACTTTACTACCTTTTTTTCCGGCATTTGACTATACCTCCTGAAAGTAACTCAAAAAATGATGTTGTATTCCGAAAATAGTTGACATAAAACAGAAAAGAAAACCTAAGGTTACGTGTCTTTTTTTTGCATACGCCTTCAGAAGACAAATATTTTATCACGAATGCTCATTTTTCTAGATTCTAAAATGTGCTTAGCGTCCGCTTATACGAGAACCGGAAAAAGCTAAGGGAAAATTACTTTTTTACTATTTCATAGTTGACTTATAATTCTATTGGAAGAGGAGATACTTTAGAAGCTGAAGTTAGTGTACTTGACAGTGGGTTTATCAAAACGTCGTAATCTTGTGGTCACTGATGCTCATTGCACTTGAAATTATATTTCAAATAGTAGTTTCTAACGAGTTCATGTGTATTTAATTTCTATACCATCTGAATTATAGTTTTCTGAATTATAGTTTCTTAAATGATGTTCTCCCAACCACATTGTATAGTTCTCAGACACGCTGGTAATTGATACCATCGTCGAACATTTCATCTTTGATTATATTAATCAAACATTTGATCTTTTATAAAACATTACCAGTCTATCTGTTAGACAGTAAGTCATTCATATACTCACATAATATAAAGATGTATTGACCGCTCTAGTCTGAACATTATGGATGTAATTAATATCATCTTTATGTTTTTCGTCTCCAATAAAAAACGCTTTTTACACGGAACTATTATTAATCCGGAAATAGGAAGTATGCCATAGATTTTTTTTCAGACAAAATATTTCATAATTGTTGTAATATATCTTGTAGTTACTCATTGCAAGCTTAATAATTCTTTAGATTCGTTTTTAGCCCCCGTAATGATAACAATAATTTTAGCTTTGATATTTATAAGTATTATGCACTTTACTTTGCAATACTAATACATCTACCGCTTAAAGCTTTGGTGATGAACCCAAACCATCGTTACGATTTTATGTAACGTAGGATGTCAGTGTTTATTCCATACATATAGCAACGGTGTCGATTGTTCCTGTCAAGGTGTATGCACATCATTATGGTGGACACTTAGACATAAAAGTCACGTATCGTTGTTTTTAATTAAACGATTTGAACTGCACGGGCGGTTATTCATTTGCTCTAAGGACACTAAATTTACATTTATCATCTGCAACAAAATAGTAAGTATACCTGTCTAAAAATATAATTAAAGAAATCATATAATATTTATGCTGCCATTTTACGGTTTGGATCGTATATTTCTTTAAATACCGTTCAAAAAACGACGTGGGCCTATTTAAAGTATTGCTGTCCGTCATCTTGGTTTATGTGCACAGTGACTCAGAAGTTGATGCCGTTTTACGCTACGTATGAAATATCACCAATGAACTACTGATGCACTTGATATATAATGATTTCGAGTCACACAATCAATGCTATATCGATAATTACTTTCAATGATATTCATTTAGATAAAATAAATGAAAGATAAAACTAGGGATGTGATAATTGGCTAAGTTAAACGATCATTCATTAACTAAGATAAGAACGTAAGATACAACGGTATAGCATGTGGCTGCAATAGATTATCCATTACATATCTGTCAGAGTTAACAGCTCACTTGGCAAAACTATGGTACATGCTTAATTTTTCATTCATTACAGTATGTTCAACATACTATTTAGTTTTCATATTTGATTTACTACATAGCTTAAAATTGCAATGCCATTTGAAAGCAGCTGTTATTTGTAATAAGTAATTAACCCCCTTTCATTTGAAAATACTGCAACTAAAATATGCTTATAACTGTTTTGGATGACTTAGTTTAAACCTGATATGATAAAATGTGTATAAAAAATACAATTAACAAACAAGTAAAGTTATAACAAGAATTGTCAGCAACCAAAGAAACATAGAGTTGTATTGTCCTTTTTTTCGCATCTGTCAAAACATGAATAATTTCACGGTGAATGCGTTTGTTAAAATTATCGTCGTGATACACCCATGAGTTTCCGAAAGTGTGTATTATGATCAAGTAAAGCTGCTTACACCGTATGATATGTTTTAGGCAATATATATTTAATAACAACTAGGCCGCCAGTGCAAAAACAATGCATTCAGTCACCGTGAAATTATTCAAGCTTTGACAGTTGAGATAAAACGGGACTATTTTAGGATTGTATACTTTAATGTTGAACTATTTTAAGAGTAGTGTGAAAATTATGTGGTCAGCATTTTTATTATATATTACTCTCTTAATATTGTTTATTGGCTAGTTCGATCTAAGATGTTGTCGACTACAGGATAATGTAAATTGATTGCCGATTGCTAACGGTCTGATAAGTTTTGATTTAGTTCGCTGGAATAATCGTGAGAGTAAGAATGCACAGTCATTAAACTTCTGTCTTGGACACGCAACGCGTTCAAAACAATATTACCAAAGAATGTGAATGTTTAACCCGATGAATGCAAAACAGACATTTTTCTTCCCGGCAATTGCATCTTTATTAGCGCACAATAATTACATACTTTCTTTTAAACAAATAAAACTGCTTCTTAAGAGTTGCGTTTAATGTTGGCATGATGTTTCTCAAAAACGTGAGTTTGCCGAGTCATTTTTATAAAATAACCCACTTTAACTCTGACATAACACACATTTGTTTTTTAATGAACCCTAATTAGGGACTTTAGTCAGTTATTTCCCTTGTATACTCTTCAAATAGGTAGGTCCAATTATTTGGATTACTCGGATTTTATCCTTACTTTTCAATGTCAATTTGCCAAAACTAATATTAAGTAACTTTTTTGTAAATCATTTCATTTGGTTGAAATTCAAGCTAAGTATTTCAAGGGTAAAGAACTATCTAAATGTCATCACTTCTGTATATATCTTAATTAACAAGAAAGATATTAGATGATATATTTTGTTATCCTTACATAAGAATTCTATGATAAAATCCGAGGTTTCCAACTGTAAGGACCTACTTACCAACTGGATTGCTTCAGATTTTATCAGGGAAAGATAACTGACTAAAGTCTCTAATTGGAATTTATTTCGTATTTTACTCGCGAAAAACGTTAAAATTTCTGACCTAAAATAGATCGGAGCTCTTACGAAATAGTAGAAATATTACAGAAACTTTTACCACTTTGTATTAACGAGTAGTAACGCTTTGTCCGATGATATGCTTAAAGTTTTTCAGAAATAATTTCTTTAAAGCTGTGGTGTCTAGAACGTTCCTTGTATTGTTGTTATCCCATTGTTGGTAATTTATTACTTGAAAATGGTTAAACCGCCTGCAAAAATACATTTTTACCACAGACAAGTGATGGCAAATTTGATCATTTGTGTTAATTTTAAACAAAATTGAGATAATAGTTGTCTTCATTTTCTGAAATGTTACATGTCAATTTTGTAAACCAACAATGTTGAGTTGTTCATTAGAAAAAGCTTGACATTAGGTCAATTGGAGCGTGAATGTGGAACGTCTTAAAATTAAAACAAATTTTCCAGTTATTCCTTTAATTACACATAACGAAAATTACAAAAAGCTCTCAATTGGCAACGCAATCCTATTGCTAAACAGGCTGTTGAACATCAAATAAAAATGTATAATTATACCAATTGTTAAGACAGATTTCTCATAGCATACCTAGACATATTCTATGACTAAAATAACGTACTCATTAAAGTCATGGCGTTTTATATCAAGTGTTTCCACAAACAACATATCAAATGTTTGCCTGTTTTGCATTATTACATCGTAATAGCACGCGATCATTTATGTGTTACAATAATACAAATAAATCTAGATTCCCATATACGATAACATAAAACTTGTTTATACATTATATTGTATTGAACAGACAATGTAATTGCCTTCAGCATGACAATAAAATACATGACTAAAAGTCATCTCAAGTGAATTCATAAAACGGTTTGTATCAGAATTCAAAAACCCTAGGGATGTAAGATATTTCGCTGACTACAGTTTATAATCCATTAGTCTCTTTTTTACTAGTTTGTAAAACACAGATTTCATACAATATCTACTTTTACGTATTTTTTCCCTCAGATTTTGTCATAATTTGCAAAGCTTTAACAATATTGTAGCCACCGGATTTGCTCTATCGGTAACACACACGTCAACTTTTCGAGGGTTGGTGGGCTTAATTCCCGACCAGGACATACTTTTATGGAGTTTTCTAATTTATATGGTCATTCTCCCTCCTACCACTGACTCTAAATCATGGTAGACAGTTGTAAGTCACTGACGGAAGTATGCGCTTAGTAACTGGATAAAAGCTAAATCATATCTTGAACCAGTTTTCTCGTATTCCAGTCTCGTAACTTCAGTATTTTAGCAAATAAAGCAGGCAATAGTATGTTGTATAGAAATCTCTTTAACTATATCAAGTCAATGTATGTACTTAGAGTATATTGAATTAAACCAGAACGGATTAAAGAAACAGTTGACATGGTTGAACATTGAACATGTATATGTTTCAATCAATTAGATTTGATTCATTGTTGCTCAGAATTGCATTTGATTTAGTTGATAGGTACAATATTGTATGTGCAAGAACTTCATTCTATTTTATTTCTTCTTTTATCCGATGTCTATTTTATAGCAACTTTTAATCTAAAGTGAAAAAATAACCTATATAATATATAGATGAAACAAATATTATTAAAGAAAACATATATGAAAAACATTCATTTTACTCTTTATCTATAGTAATCTATTTCATCATATAGAAATGCTCAATGAATGTGTTCAGTAATGAAACACGCAGTATGAATTAATTTTGATTAAGCTGCAATTATGACATGGTTAAAGGTTGTTTGAGTCGTGCATTTAAATGAACAATCGAAACATAACATCATTTTATTATGTATATTAGTTCAAACGAACTATTCATAACAATGTATTTTAATAATACTCATGTCTGTTATAAAATTTGAAATGACTAACTCACGCATTTCTTCTGAAATGTTTGGTTAAATTTGCTGAATTTTACGATAGACAACATGATCATAGGATCATTCAATTTTATCAAGTACATGCGATGAAGGAATTGATGCAGCAGTAAACTCATAATAATTGTTGTGAATTATTGCAATAAATAAAACATTATCATGCACTATAAAACTATTTTAGAATAATAATGCCTGCAGTTTATCACATTGTAAGGCATAAAAGCACGATTGATGCACATTTTATGCTAGAAGCATTTTCTTACATTTATCAAACATAAAACTTGGCTATTATACGCAAATTGCTCCCCAAACAGTAAATAAACAAATTCATGCTTAATATTCTCTTATAGAGGTTTTAGAGACAGAATTGAATGCATCGCGAATGGTTATTTACATTTTGTCTTATCAAAATATTAATGACTGATTTGAATATTTAGATTCTTTGCAATGAAATAGTTGTGAGTAGTAGTTTTGGTAAATTTGTTTACACAGTGCAATTTGCATCAGTATTAAATCAATTTACAAATTAAAGAATTCCAGAAGAGCTCATTCAATTTAAGATGATACTCACTGATAAAAGGTACAGTCTCAAACATAAACGTTAAAAAAAGACAAAACACACTGAAAACTTGCGAGTTAGTTTATTACTGATGTGACGAAAGTAAGCATGTCGAACATTTGTTACCCAACCAAATGCTAACCATACACTGTGATTATACAAAGAACAAATGTTTCTAAACGATTGCGTATTTTTCAATGCTTAACGTGAGCTGCGTACTCACTTTTTCTTTTCAATTCTTGTTGAATATTTTTTTGACAAAGAATGAGTTTATAAAAAATATCAATTGGAAATCCATTGGTTGTCTTTCTTTAATCTTTAGAAAATATCTTACTAATTGTAGAAGTCGTAGTAATTGAAAATCTTGTTTTGCAATGCTCATAACATAAACCTAGAATATATGTATTTCATTAAATACAATAGCCACTAAACAGCAACCATTATCAATCTAAGACTTTCAATTTTTATTAATAGAACGTGTTAGTATAACAATTCACATTCATATTAATATCACGTTCAGTTTTTAGGAAGTTTGAGATAGCCTTAATGTCCTAAATTCATTTTGAAATCGTAATTCCATTGTATGTTTGAATTACACGAAAAAATTTAGAACATAATAATACATAATGTAACATTTTATTAATGAAACATTGAGAAGAAACGTTATTGAAAAAAGAAGGAAGAACAACAGAATATTGCAGTGAAGTATATGAAACAATTATGCTGTTACTTCATCGTGTAAAAACTGACTTGATAGTTTTCATCCAATGTGAATGTGAATGATACTGTTCTGTGTATCTATTTGATACAACTCTGTCCCTTTATTTACAACAAATACATTTGTGTATACGTACTTGCAAATAATTTTTGTAGAATGTTAAAAGCAAGTTCTCATAAAACTAATGGAATAGCTCTCTGAAAATAGAAACATTCCATTAAATACAGAAAAAAAATCTTCGACTTTGTTAATAAAGACATATGTTTTTGTAAATCGAACAGTTTACTACAGTGTACACTAATATACAGTTGTTTTTTTTTAATTTATCAATGATGGAACTTTTTTATCGCGGAAATCACTAACAGATAATTTTGTTTTAGGGCCAACTTCAAAATAATTTACACATATTGCGGTGGACATTTGTCTTACTCATGATTTCTATAAAAGGCTTAATCTTTTCGATCGACGCTTGTAACCTAACACTAAGCACATGTCTTCGCTGAAAACTACCATACTTGAAACAGAGATAGGATAGAAAAGGGTATAGGCTTTAGAGAATAGTTCACGGTGGTATGTAGGTCAAATCAAACTATCCTGCCCTGGAATTGATTCATACTTAGATGCTCAACTGAACAAGCTATTTGTGCCGTTACAATTTTAATAAAATTGCTAGTTTGATGATTTGTTTCTCTAGTATAACATTTTGTTAGAATCATTTATAGTCAATTGAAGAGATAGACTTTAATATCGTCATTCAAGTGTATATTATATAGTGACTAAAATCTTAATAGTAGTTTTACTTATTTATTCAAGTGCTACAAAAGGAATTAAATATACATTTTGTGACGCTTAATATTGTCAGTTAAAATTCAAAAATCTTTAAATAAAACAACATGTATTAATAATTATCTACATCATCATTGAGATCATAGTGTCATAGAAATTAATCGAAACATAAATAGAGTGATAGCTACAAAGTGACAAGTTGTTAAGGCAATCAACATTTAGATAGACTAGTATGGATGTTTTAAACTATACTTAGTTACTTACCATCATATGCAATACTTGGCGTTGTGAAGGAAATAAATATATATAATAAAATATAGGATTTCAAATCATTATTATCGATTGAATTAATAATATCATCAAATGTTTTCGGCGCGATACAACCTTTTTGTGTTGGTGCGCCGTAAAACCCAAACAAACGAACGAACGAACGAACGAACGAACGAACGAACGAACGAACGAACGAACGAACGAACGAACAAACAAACAAACAAACAAACAAACAACAAACAAACAAACAAACAAATACTTAGTTTTGTTTAATTGTCTTTTAAAATTGTCACGTTCTGCCTCTAAGTATTTTTGTTAAAGATAGACCAATATTTTAAATACAGTGTTTACATAAACGAGTTGTACATTGTTGGTTAGGTTTATATATGAACGACACATCAACCATCACTGGTTATATCAAGTCGAATACTTCATTCGTTTAAAGCCAATAAATATAGTATTCTAAGAATATATATTGGCCACTCTTTGGTTATCAAACGAGGCTTTTAATAGGTCTGGTGCAATTTCTACAGTCAGACTACTCTCTGTAATTGTTCATGAGATATAGGTTATAGAAGTCGAATATATATCTATTATCAACGAATTTGAAAGTGATATTACTGCAGTAACTGCACTGGGGTCAATAATGTTTTTATATATATTACATTTTGATGCTTGAAAGTATACTTTAATAATTAATATGTACATGTCGTTATTAGTTTAGCAACTAAATACACAGTTTTTATATGAATCATCAATCATGTTCGTTATGCATTATGAAATAAAAATACTAAGCACATTTTTTTGCAATAAGTTTTCAATAAATGATAAAAGAAAATACGAAAATATACATGTGTGAAGTAACTTTTGGACCCTAGTGTAAGTTGTGGTATAAGTGATACACTTACCAGAATTCTCATAAGGAATTGGTATATTCACCTATTTTATCTAGCAGTGATTCTTCTATGGCTTTATCTGTTCTATTAAACATTTATGATCTACTGTTTTTAAGTAAATACAATAAGACGCAATTAATTAATATTAGCGTTGCAGACTAATTCATTTTGACGTTGTTTAAGAAGAAGTTACTTAAATTGAATACATCTTTGTATCATCTTGTCGAGACAATCAAAATTTATTTCTTACATATGTTTACTATAATGACTATAAAGTCGATATGTCTTAAAGAAATACATAATTATTTGTCTGAAGAATAGTCACTTATCAGACCTATAATTTGGTTAAAATAAAAGGCAAACTTAAACTAAAGGAATAGTAGACAAATTTCTAGCTGGGGGATTTGACTTCTTGACTTCTCATTTACGTCCGTGAGATTTTCGTTCAAACATTGTTCGTCTGATATAAAACAACGTAATTGGTTTTTTTCTTCATGTTTTATGGGTAATACTGATATTATTCGATAAAACTATACGAATAATATAATTATTTTATCTCAAACTGGATATACTGGATAGTTCCATTGATATAAGAAATATAATCAACATTAAAAGAAATCCTCAAAGGGAAAAAAATAAATAGAACAATTGCGGTTCTTATTTGACTGTAATAACACAATATATATTGATGTTATTTTATTTTAACCAAACATATCAGACTTGTAGATCATTTACTAAAGTAAATGAATTCTTTGTAAATCACTGAGTACTCAGTATACATTAGATATGTAATGGAAATGTCTTATTTATTTAGATAGAAGTATTCGAAACAATAGCCTTGCTACTTAGTTTGAAATATAAATATTACGTAAATGCAATATTAAAAGAAATTTGGAACAGACGTTTAGCCATTAAAACTACTTGTCACTGAATTGGTTATTTACTGATTTTAAGACAATCTAATAAGTTATAAAAATTCACATTAACGAAAGACTCATTAACAACTTTATTTCTAAACATAATATCACCACCTTTAAAGGTTATTATAATTTGCGCTACAATTGTCATTCTCCGGGCACTGTTTTACTGATTGCAAATAGTTTTAATAAAATCTAATGAGTATAACTTAAGTTGATACTATTATTAAAGAAACATTCTTCAATGTATGAAAGTACTTTATTGAAATCAGAGACATAGATAACATGATATCTAATTTCCTGATTGCAATAGATCATTTACTGGCATTCAGGATGATAGCCAATAAATGGCAAGTTGGATGTGTCTAACGTTTCATCAAAGTATAAAAAACATACATTTTTGCAAATTTATAATGAATTATTTTTTGAGATTTTTATGAATAATCTTACTTGCATAAAAAGACAATCAAACGTCAACCCAATATGAATGGTGGCAAAATGTAAAGTAAATATATAATAAAACAGTGTATGCGTTTGAATTAGTTTTCTAGAAGTTAATTTACAAACTGGAATGATTTATTCTGATTTGAAAATGCATTCAGAATATATTTAAGTGATTCTATATGCAAAGGAACGCAAACTTGATATAAATTGGATTAAAGCAACTGCAGTCACCCAACATTATTACATTATATGTGCCTGGAACAAATACATTTGTCAAGTCAATGCATGTAGAGTAATCTACCATGAAAGTACAAAAACATCGGCATGGGATAAAATAACATTTCGTTGATTGGAAATATTGAGATTTTAACTAAATCAACGGAATTGGATTCAGGATTGTTGAGGAATTTATTTGATTTAGTTCACACATATAATGATAACAGTTGCACGAATTGTGTCTTTTCTTTTCCCTCTGTCTATATCTAATAAATGGTATCTTTCGAAACATTATATGGATTTATCCAAGGATAACACTGAACAATTGGATATCAAAACGAGTGATGTAATTGAAACTTAAAAAATATGAATATGTACTTCAAATTATCAAGATTCATGATGTATTTTATATATTTGGACGAAAGATGCATTGAAACAAGTTGATTGATTTCGTTGCAATTCTCGTCCACTATTATCAAACACGCTAATAATATTGATAAATGGTACCAAATGCTTCCGAGAAGGAGTCTATTTGCAATTTTGCGTATAACGGTTGCCGTAGTCCAATGAAACTGTGTACTTAGCCTCTCTTAACGAATTTGTCAGAGTGTATTTTCAAGATAACTTAAAATACATCGTGTTTTTTTCTAAATTAGCTTCTTATCATTCTGAGGTGCACATTATCAAGCGCCTTACGATCCTTTATATTCGTAAATCCTTCTATAATGTATTGTTCAATTTATCGTAAGATTTTTGATAATATGCTGCCCTGATTTTTTGGTTATTACATATCACGTATTTCGTATGTACGATGATACTGAATACTTGATTCATTATTTCACATAAAATAAAAAAACAACAATCAACAATGTGTAGTTTATATTTCACCTGACAGTATCATGACATAAGATATGTGCATATATGTACATAAACATGAATAAATAATGAAGTTAAAAGTGACTCCCACAGAAATTTCTAACCCATATACCCGGAAATTAAAGACACTATACTCATACTACAACTGATAGGAAAATTACATATATAGTTTGACAAACTTTTGCATATGCTTTGGAAAACAACCGACATATACATGTAGACTTTTATGCTTAGGTGGTCGACATGGTTTCGATACAAAAACACTAAAATAATAACACATACAATGTTTACATATTATGGTGTATTTCTCAGTTGTAGTAAGTGTATGGGATATTACTCTTTGATAGCATTTTTACCAAGTTAAAAAAGAGACTGGTTTATCTATTATAAATAACGTTATTTTACAGATTTAGGATTGCATTACATGCAAAACTACATGTAAAGTGTTGGTCCCTTGACTCGGAACACTGCTGACCACCTATTGTTTTATCTTGAAAACATTATTACTCGTATTAATGACGATAATCATTGACAACTATATTATGTGCAGTTAAATATACATAAAAAATAGAGGAAACAGAAAGTTAAAGTTATAAAACAACCACAGGTGAATGTTAATCATGCTTTTACATAGTCGAAAACTTGGCTTGTTATACAGAGACAAAGAGCGGGATATTTCACAGTAGTGAGACATTTATATCATTTGAAATGTGTGCAACATAATCCGATAGTTATGGCTTTATACATGTGTATTTACTTCTACCAAACTGCATTAGTTCTACTGTATTGAGGCTACATTGTATATCTACTATTGTCAGATTGTAAATAAGGTACCTGTTGTATTTTGGCGTTCCATAAAGCATAGTTTTCACGTGGAATGACTATCAGTATAACTAAATATGACGCTATTGTACCTATAAAATATAACCAGAATAAAACACGATCTATAACAGCAGCTACACGCTGCCATTCTGCAACGATTAATTTACGATAGTAAATTTCACTTTTCTTATCACCTTCTTTTGGCTTTATGTTATTCGAATGTATACACTGCTTGTCTTTTGCTTGCTTTTTAACATCGGGTCCTGATTTTGACCGGAATTCACGTGGTCTTCTATTTACTCTTTCTTTTTGTTTAGTTTCTTTTTGTGCATTTTGTACACTTTGCACCGGCACCGTGTCTTTATGATTTCTACTCTCCTCTATATCGAATGTTTTTGGTTGTGACGTTTCTGGATACACGTCATCGCGTCGAATCCATATCACTTCCGGTTCATCCGTCACTTCCGGGTTAACAGTTAATGGCGTCTCTTCAACTTTCTCCCTAGCTTCATCAGCAGATTCGTTGTTACTATGGCGACGACGTATTGTATTTTGTCTTGATAACGTATACTCATGTATCGAGGAAAGAGCAGTCTCGCGCGATCTACGCATTGAGGTTTGTCGTCTGTTGCGGAAGGAAGACGGTCGTCTGCTATCTATAAGTTCTGAATCGTTTTCCTGAAACAACGAGAACATTTGTAAATAGTGAAAAAAAACAGCAGTAAAAGACTTTAAATGCTTTACCAATATCTTGAAAACACATGCCGTATGTAACTTAATTTTTGAAACTTGTTGAACGGGTAAACACATGTAATCGTATTCTATTTTTTTCTCTTTATACAAATGCCTGGCAACCAAGTAAAATTTATTATAAGATGCATATTGTCATGTAACGTCATATTTGAAGTCATAAAATACGGTGTATTTAAAATAAACACATAGAACCACAACCTACAATGGTGCATGAACCCAGCATATACATATCGTACAATAGTGTACGCGCTTAGTGACCAATGTGTATCGCTGCACCAGTAAAACAACATAAAACAAGTTAAAGCTTTGTTTTAGAAGTCTTCCGTTAAAATAACTATTCAGTCGACAGTTGACATTAACTTCCTCGATCATCGAGTCACATAGCAACTGTTAACATACGGCGCAGATTGAGTCACAGCATACAGTACATGACCCTAACTGTTAACCATTTACGCATAAGTGGAGTGTTGCAATCGCAAGTAAATTTCCTGCTCAAGGAAATTAGCAGTGTCCCAAGTGCGATCCGAAACCAAGACCTCTCGATTCCTAAGCGCGCGTCCCATTACTGGACTACTACTCATAACAAGCGAACGCATTGCAATTATATCGTATTTTACATGAATGCATGTAATCAGAGCTACATGAAAATTTGTACAAAACATAATTAATCATAATCAAGTAATTAATTCAACCATGAAATACTTACTAAGTTAATTGATTCAACAATTCTTTCTAGGTCATGATGCATACGTAAGACAAATGACATCCATTTTAATACTAGAACTCTGACCCATATTGGAGCACGTCTGGTTTTAGATCCACGATTGTATAAATTAATAACCATAACAGCCATTATAACAGACAGTGACGTCAATGTCATCACAACACACAGATAAATACCTGCAAGTAAACACAGAAACATGCAATGACAGACGATAAGTTGAACACTGATCGTGCTGGCATAATAGTATTATGTTGTTCTATCATTTCTAGTTAAAAATAAAGTGGTTACTGTGAAAATGTAAAGGATTTTTTAAATTCTAAAATAAAAAGTACTGAAATTTAAACAGCATTCATAAATAATCATAGATATTTATTTAGTACCCTTGATTTAATTTGCTATCTCACAGGAGGTATCAAATATTATTATTATCACTGCATATTGTGAAGCAACATTTCTTAACTTATTTCTGCAGTCAAAGAAAATAAACGATTTTTTTCCAAGCATTATCTTTTGTATGTCAACGCATACATATCCGTGCCATATCGAACAACAACGTTCCCCGTGCCATGCAGTTTATGGCATTGTGGTTTTATTAGCTGATAGAAGACATTTATTTTATCTATAGATGTATATCGAATGTTTATCTTTGTTCTACACATTGCAAGAATAAATGTAAAACATAGAATAGAATCATTAGTTTATGATAATTCATTTTAGCTCGATTGTGAAACAAGTTTTTACAAATAATAAATCAATTTCAAGTCCGCTTACTGGACTCCTAGTTTTATGCTATTAGGGCATGTTTTTTATCTTAAAGAAACCACAGGGTAGAATTTGAATAAAAACAATGCAGACAACTATAACTTGTTATCAATTTGAACGCATTGTTTAGCATTCTTATAATCAATAACAAATACCTCATCACAAGTAATGTTTATACAGAGCAGCTTACAAGCATGGAGTGGTGGAGAAACGATGAATTGACCTTTTTCTATTATTTTGTTAAGTACGAGGCATCACTTCCCCATTCAAACGTTAAGGGAAATGAAAAAAAATATTGATCATTTTTCGTAACATTTTGTTCAATTTTGTGTTTTAGTCATACACATTGATTGTTGCAAAACTAGGTCAATGTTTCGTTCATCCGAATCATTGTATGATAATAAATGATATGCTTTTACACAAGCGTATTACAAATTTCATTTTGTAATGTTATGTAAACAATTATTTAATGTAATATCTTAAACACTCTGAAATTCCTCATTTTGTTTAATATTCGAAGCAAAAAGCTTCGTTCTAGTACGTCAGTACGGAAGCTGGATTCTATAAAATGAAAGAAGGCGTGCTATTTATCGGTCTATAGCGCCACCTAGTGACATTGGAATTGCTAGGCAATATACGTCTGCTAACAAATCAAAGGACAATAACATGTGTCAGCAAAGTTATAGTATAATTAGGTGTTACGCTTGAACTACGAGTATTTGTCTTTGTTGAAAATATTACAGCGTGGAAAGAATGCTTTTAACTTTGTTGTTACATGTAACACTGGAACGATGAAAATACATCATTCAAAAAACGAAGTTAAGCTTATACTCACCAATTAGTGGAACAGCTTCAGACGTAGCTGGAACTTCTTCAGCAATTAGTAACATAAACATTGAGAAGGCCAAGAACACTGATAACCCAAGAGTTATCTTCTCACCAGACGTAGGTGGAAGCCAAAATGTCAATAGAGTTAATATGGACAACATTATGCAAGGGACAATTATATTGAATATATAATAAAATGTCTTTCTTCTGACATGTAGTGTATATGTCAGATCAGGATAGGAATCAGTACAACATGTATGAGTTCTACTGTGTTTCTTTAAGACTACTGACAGAAGATCCCATTCACTATTGTTTACATAAGAAGACAACTCTATAGATCTGTCACCATACATTGTATCATAATCCATCCATAATCCACTGTAAATCCATGAACCAAATCTGTTAAAAAAGAAGGAGCAAGCATATATCAAACACAACAGTTGTATGTTTTATTGCTGCTACACAATTGTATCTGACCCGGGTCTGTTGCACAGCTGGTAGCGCGCCGGGAATTTTAATCTAGTTTCTCGCCGGTACGAATTCGAATTCTACCCGGGCAGTTATACCCTTCCATTAAAGATTTACATTAGTGTCAATTTTCTTCCATTAATAGGGTGTACTATAAAAACTGTCGGCCTTATGGAAAGGTATGTACAAATAGTTTGAAATAGCAGAATATAACAGTTAGTGTGCATTTAACTGCGCAATGCGGTCCTTGAACGATAATGTTGAAATAAAATGTAACAAAAAAAAACTTAGATTTAAAAAGATTTTTATAAAATACTGAAAGAAAAATGGCACATATTTTTTTAAATTTTGGTTTGGTATAACGTCACAGCAACACACGGCTGCCAGTCAAGCTACACGCGTTTCCTGAAGTGCTCAATCTCTAAATTATAGCTGTAAACCATTTACTAAGCACATACGTCGGGCCAGTGACTAATAACTGTCCAACATTATTTAGAATCAGAGGGAAAACGCCTATAGAAACTATTTCATAATCAAACTCGACGAAAGTATACCCGGCCCAGGTATCGAATCTACAACCCCTCGACCAGTCGACTTTTATGTAATTGGGCTGATGGAGGCTTGAACGTTCAATAACAGAGATGGTACAAATAAATACATAATAAGAAAAGTAAATGTTACAAGAGAAATGTGTAACAATTTTACCTTAGAAAACACATCTGGTCGTCGAACGGGAAATACGTGATGTCAACTTTGCAAGAACTTTTCAATTTTACTGGAACAGGCCATAACACCGAACCATTATAATTTACCAAAACATATGTTCCTTTCATAAACCCAGTTGAGCCACCATCAGCACTGAAATGTAGCATACATTGTAGATATCATCACTTTGGTCAAACAAAAAACGGAACATTTTCAGGTGTGGGAATAACAATTATCAATTAGACAATTTGTTCGGTGGGGAAAACACTAGTGATATTCCCATTCCGGTTCTTATTATCTTCGAAATTAATGTCAGGCTTATTCTTGCTAGATCTCCGTTTTCTTTCGGACCAAACCAACTTCAAACTCTCTATATATCATGCAATTATACATATACCAATCTTCGGGTGCTTTACAACTGTTTATGAACCACTGTTTGGTGCGCGACAGCTTGCTTAAACAAGAAATAATAAGCCAGCATGTTAAAAAATTGATCTTATATTTTACTACAATTAGTTTCAGTTTTCAGTATTTCATTAGTAGACCTTCCCTAAATTTTGTAATAGAAACATAATATCGTGTTTAAAGAAATATCATAAAACGCATTAAAACGCAGAAAAAAAATCATATAAAGCCATTGTTGATCAACGGGAGTATTTAATACTTCACAATTAGATCTGGTCTTATTATGTCGATTCTAACTATGTTTTACACTAAATGTAGTAAGACAAGTTTGGTTCTAAATCAAGTAGGCTACTTGACTGACAAGACAAGATTCCGATATTCATCACGGAATAATTTACAACAGCATATTTTAATCTGGTATAAGAAAATATGAGATAGCGCTACAATTATGACAGGAACACACACATACACAATCTTTAAATTGATTTTTTCCATTATTACTTTTTTCTAACTATTAAAGTAATGCTTGACCTTTGATGTAATAAGGTAATTGGAAGTGAGTTCATAGAATGTTAAATGCAGATCTTATCTATGTCCATTTATGATTAAGTCTGATCACGTTTGTTGTTGTAATAACTTGAAACAGTTGATTGGATGCTTCGGTAGCTTGAACACTAAGTACTAGCTGTCAAAAAGATTAAAACGTTTTGCGGCAGTCAATCATTTCGTCTTCTTAACATGTAGCAAGTTATATTATTGACGCTTCCATAGCTGATGATGGTCAGCACACGAAAGATACCGATTGAATTTATAACTAAGTGATGTTAGGTAAAAGTGCACCTACCACATAGCCAAAACATTCAAAATAATATGATTGTTTTGACAGAGAGCAAAATTATTCCTAGCTGCTTCATCTAACTGTATGCACGTATGTACCAATCTACCCACTCTTCAAGACTAAATAAGCACGATCAAAATTACTAGAAGCAATTTTAATAATAAAACCTCCAATTCAACTGTTTGCTTAAGTATCAGTTAAATTACTATCAGTTATTGTCCGTTTTGTCTCAACTGTCAACGCTCGAATAATTTCACGGTGACTGAATGCATTGTTTTTGTACAGGTGGCCTAATTGTCATTAAATATATCTTGACTAAAACATATCATTCGGCATAAGCATATTTACTCGATTATAGTACACACTTTTGTAAACTCATGAATGTATCATGACGATAATTTTAACAAACGCACTCAACGTGAAATTATTCATGTTTTGGCAGTTGAGAAAAAACGAACAATAACACATATATTACAACCTATTATGATCTGAGGTTAGTAGGCCACTTTCAACAGCTTTAAACTCACCAAATCAAGGCAAGCACTATTTCTACTTACTTGTTATAAATGAACGTGTCAGGTAACCAAACATTACTTGCAGGAATCCTGATAGACTTGATGTTGTTATATTCATCAGGATCCCAATATAAACTTTCATCTAACCATTGCTGCAGTCAAATATAGTGGTTGAAATAGAACTTTATAAATATAAGTACTAATGAAATAAAAATACATCACTATTCAAATTCTTATTTGCTTCTAGAATATGCATATTTCAATTGCACACCAATTCTGACAAACCAAATTAGACTAATCTATGTACTTACGGCATTTTTAAGGCTAAGTTTCATGCTGACTTTTACAGATACTTCCACAATAGTCATTGGTAATCAAGTATACGTCTATAAATGACTGCGGGTGCCTTTTTACTCCGCTAATGGCCGGTACTCTTGCACAGTGAAAAATGTATACAACCGACAAACAATATTTATCGTCAGAATGTCTGCAATTCGTTTAATAAATAGCCGTTGTCCGACAACCAGTAGCAAATAATGAAGCTTACAGATTATTAATGTCAATTGTTTGATAAATGAATGTCAAAACGACATGATGTTAACATACATAACAATTATAGAGGTCAGAATATCATGTCTTATTATGACTAACGGTCTCAGAGTCAGACTGCTAATAGCTTGTTTCAGAGAAGATCAATAGTAAGATTCATGATATCTTAAATCGATGGTTTGATGAAAGCATCAATTACGAGAACGTCTGATAACAATATTAGTAAGTGATAGTAGACATATTCAAGATGCTATAATTCAGCTTTTAGGTAAATTAAAGACATTTAAGATCGTCTGAGAGCTATATCTTAGATACATATTAAACTGCTTATATATTGTATAACCGAGCTGGTTAATGTACATGTACATGTCTAAGAGATGGTGAATAACCTCACTATGCTAAAACTAAGGAAAATGACATTTAAACATGTCAACAAGGAATAAATAAACGCATTTTCTCTGTAATAAATTATGTAATTCTTGTTTATGCAGAGTTCCTTTCAATAACATTAGGAAATCATTAATTTAATTTCCTTTACATTTTTAGTTTGCAAAGCACATCCGAACAGCTTGTGTTCATCGTAGATGAATTTGAAATGGAATACGGTTAACAATTCCGTTGCAAATAATACAATCGGAATTGTTAGATCAATGTACACTCACGAAATTATGTTTTTATCATAGAACCCATATTTTCCACCATTTATGACTAACTTATGTTTTAAAAGCTACTTAACTTTTAACTTACCAGATTTGTTATACATGCGTTAAATGAAAAGGACGATGGAACAGAAAGAGCAACAGTTTTGTTACCTTGGTTTAAGCATATAAACGGTAAGTTAGCATGCATGAATAGAAAAGAGTATCAAAAACCTACCTGATCTATAAAAACATTTGTGGTTAGAACTTGGTGTCGTTCATCCTATGGTGAAGAAAATGTGAATATAAATGAAACATGTTAATAAAATGTAGGCAATTACCACTTTAAAAGTAAAAAATGATTTGTATCGACTTTTTGCACAATGGGCATTTTAAAATGTTCAACGTATAACATGTACACTGAATATGTACGGTACCCACCACATGTTTCGAGACATTTTCACTTTGTACAGCCTGCTACATAGGTTTTAGAAAAAATGATTACCATTTATTTTGAGATGATTTTAAGTTTTGCTTATTTTTTATGTTACTATTTGTAGTTGAGACTATCAAAGTAGCTTAATTTCTAAAATATAGAAAATAATTACATTGAATTTGGTTTTGGACACTTTTAGATATTAGATGTTGAAACTTACAAATGTGATCCATTCAAGTAATTTGGTTTCATTTAATCATAATATATATATATATATTAAAAGTAACGTTTCTACGGATAACAAATATAAGATTTCCCTTGTCTCCAAACTTATGGTGAGCACAGTATGTTTATTTTAATAATACCATGGCTGACCAAGTCAGACAGCAATCAATGGAACAACTAAGTATTTCGCCATTAAACAAAGTAGTTTCCAAAGAATAAAATTAAATTTGCTATACAAAAACACTCAAATACGCCTAATAAGGAAAGAATATTTCTCAAAATTGTGTTTTGTTTTACTTTTATATAAAACCAGCAATGATTCATACAACAGTGTTTTAAGTTGAAATAAACAATGTGATGCATTTACGACCAAGGCATAATTTGACGTTCTCACGAATCATACAGAATTTGTCTGGATGCGTCGCAACAATAACCTTTAGTTAAAGTCATTTACAGACACTTGTAGCGATAGAATTTATTGGGATTTACTTCCAGACAAACACATCGTGACGTTTAATGTTGTTCATATGCATTCGCTAACCCGTTCGGTAAGTAATTGGTAAATTTGTTTATAAAAATATATGCGTTTAATGTAATGCATTTCATAGTCTTTACTACGTATTTCTTTATTAATATTGACATATAGATATTGTGTATATTTGCCGCTTGGGTTTTCGGCCTTCTGGTTAATATTTTGAATAAACTTCTATAACATAACTTATAAAGGAAAACAGACAGCATAATAGTCACGAATGTATTACATATGTCATCTACAGACAAAGAAACTATAACCAATATGTGCAGTCGTGATACATTGTTATACGAGTTTTCGTAAGTTTTCAGTTATACGGAATTAGCTTATACATTACATATATACCAAACAGACAATGTAATTGGCTTCAGCATGACAATAAAATACATGACTAAAGTCGTCTCAATTGAATATATAAAACATTTTGTATTAGAATACAAATACCCTAGGGATGGAAGATATTTCACTGACTACAGTTTACAATCAATTAGTCTCTTATTTGACTATAGGGAGCTTGTATAACACAGATTTAATTTCAGACATTATGTAAATTTTCAAGAAACAGTTTGTTTCACACAATATATGTCAATGTTTAAATCCCATAATAGGCAATGTCGCGACTATGAAAACCCTATACTACTGAATGTTTTTCCCATTGTAAACGCATTTCAATCGGTGAAAGTAATTATTTTGACCTTTATCGTACAATATAGGTTATCCTCAGAAGACATACAAGTGTATTTATTTTGTCAAAACGAATATAGCAATTTATGTTGCTTCTAAGGTCAGTAGAAAATAATTACTCTTTAATCGAAGTGTATTAGATAACCGACACGTCTGTTAATGTTATAATAAGACACCTGATGGTTTTTAACCGGTTAGTTTTTCTCCGTATATTTAAAAAGCAATTTGACAATGAATTCGATAGAACCAAATGGATATCTTAAAGCATTTTTGTCTTGAAAAGTCACTTACCAGACCTATAATTTGGTTAAGATGTAAAGCAAACTTGACTAACAGTATCGTAGATGAATTTCTCACTGGACGAACTGACTTCTCATACCCATCCATGAGATTCTCGTATAATCGTTGTTCATCAGGAATGATAGCTGTAAAATTTCGTTCCACAATAGCAGTTGAATTATCATGTTCCAAAGATGAAAATGATTCGTTATTTGATGCTGTTACATTTTCACCAGGTAATGTATAATTCCCAGCCTTAATGGTTTCATCTTTCGCTGAAACTTAAATAATATGTTATATATATAGAATTTTTTTGTTATAAGAGGGTTTTGCAGTTGACATATTCAAAACAGAATCATGAAAATTGAAATTGCACTATGTGGATACTTGATTCAGGAAGTTTAAAAAGTTTTTGGCATTTTACAATCATTGCACATATCAGTTTAACTGTTATTTAAATGTTTCAGCACAAATGGTTTCAGCTTGTCCCATATCGTTTGAGGTTTATAAATATGACACATGCCTTGGAAATCACATAGGATTTTGAGACAAGTGACCGTTTATGCCATATTTGCCATATAGTGACCGATATTTATCACAGATTACCATTTTGCCAAGATGAATACTTTCCTAAATAAAATGCACGACATTGACCTTTTCATTATAACTATAATCCTCGGTAAATTTATGCACACAATAGTAAAAGCGAAAACGCTTAATTTTTAGCGTATATACTCAAGAGAAAGGATATTAGATCTATATAACAACTATAATTTTTGTAATACAATGTCTAGACTGTTTAACATTTGAACTCAATTTGGTAAAACTGCGTTAGGACTTTGCTCGTAATATTCTATACAACTAAAGATTACCATTATGATCAGATGTTGATGACGATATATTTAATATAAAGATCAGCAGACAAATATATCCATACATAATCCTCTCCTCCGGTAACATATTGTCTATAACATGACTGAAATAGAAAAAAGTTTTAATAAAAAACTAATGACAACACCAGCGTGTGATTTATATGAAAATTTGCCTTTACAAAATGGTAAAAATGTCTTGAGCAAGAACAATATGCAAGAACAATATGTGACGCAATTACGATTAGATCTGTTATGTCGACATAATCATTTGCAAAGTTTGTTGTTCTTTACGTGGTTTTGTATTAACAGTTTTCTTAATAGTGCATATATGTCTTCAGATTCGAACGATGCATATGATAATATCAAAATAAAGACATATTCTAGGGTTGTTGTCTCCATCAGGATAATTTAATGTATCAATCTGATAAATACAATCGCATATAATAAAACATAAATTGAACATTAATGAAAACTCATATCATAGATTAAATATTTGCAATATTTGAAATCAGTTCATTCAACTGTAACTTCTTTCTTGGGACCAAACTTGTACATAAAGAAAAAAACATAATTGATTCTGTCTGCCAGGACATATTGAAAATGTATTATTTGAAACATAAATGCATACATTTGGAGCTTTAAGAGAAAATAATACTTAAAATACAATTACGTCAACCCATCTAATTTCTGCTTTTCTAGAGACAGTAAATGTTTGTTCTCTTTAATAATAAGAGCACATTTTGAAAGCTGTTTTAACAAAGCTAGAGAACAATGAAAACTGTAAAATATATGTGTTTCCATATTTAATTTTGTAATTGTTTAATACGTTTGATCAACAATTATTAAATCAGACAGAGAAAAAGCTGATGCTCAGATAAATCTTTTACAAGTTGATATTGGTCTTTATCGTTTATTTTCATATATTTTAGAAGTTATTTTAATTCCCATTCATAGTCTATGGGTATTGTAGTTTTCTGTTATTTAACAAATACACGAAAGTAAGGTTTGCTTTGCATATACTTAACCTGAATGCATTTAGTAATACACACGGCATAGGCACAGCAGAGAGCAAACATAACGCGAAGACATTGATCACGCAATTGTATTGACCTGTTTATTGCATAAAAGACATTAAAATAATAAAAGGTTTGTATAACACAAACGTTGTTGCTGGAATGAAACAAAAAGGAGTCTCTACTCAAACACAGACTAATTTTAAACCAACGCAATGTTTACGACCATAATTCAACCAAAATTGTTTTCTAACTAATAGACAGAATCGTACCAGTCTTTGATTTATAACATTTTTTAGACAGAATCACTTCCTCTAAAACATGTACGTCATTAATTTTTCCAGGACAAACCGAATAACATTGTTTATTTAATACAAATGGACTGACACATTTGACAGACTAAATACATTCAATTGTATCAAGAATATTAATTTGTATTGATTCCGCGTCATACATTTATCATATAAAATAATGGAAGACAAACATTCTAAAAGAGGAAAGTTTTAGATAATAAAAACGTTCTTCATGTAATTCAGAGTCATCATGACTGATATTTTAATAAGTTAAAGAAGTTATTTATATAAACCCGATTTGGGGTATTTCCAAGAGAGTATGTTAGAACACTGATTTAATGATTGATGATATTAAGGATGTTAATAACAATGTTTGTCGGTATTTTTATTGAATTCTGTTCATCGTTTTATATATTTTTGTTATTAAATACCAAGGTATTTTTATGTATATGACTTCTGTCAGATCTCAATAAAACGTGTAGTATTTTCTTGCATTAGCGATGTATACAACTGAACCTCAGTCACTTATACTTTGTTTTCCAATAGAGGATGCTGAATATTGATTGATTTATTGATAATGATAATGACGACGATGTTGGTAGTTTCGTTTTAATTCTGAGTATTGTCTGAGTTATGTTTGTTATTCATGTTATTTGATAACGAGATTTTCTGTTTGCTTATCTATACCTTCAGTCAGAACTCCATACTATTGAGGGTCTTGTCTTGCATTAGAGATGTACTCAGCTGCATCGAAGTCCGTCATTTTATAAACAACATTAAACATATTTATGGAATTTTAATATTACGAAGTAAGAATATTTTGAAATTTCTTTTAGATAACTTAAAGTTTATTGCAACACGTTTTCCTACTTTATTGGCACAACATTGCATTATCCTTATACAAAAGGAAATAATGCTATGTAAATTGTTAGGTTCTTTTTTTCTCTTACATAATCAGTAATGGCTAAACGCTACGTGCATGCGTACTATATATACAAGTGGTGAATCACGAAGAGAGTAGTCATGCCGTAAGGCAAACTGTAACATTCTTGTACAATATTAAGACTTTTAGTTCTGACAATAATGTCCAGACACCCTATACAAATACATTGAATGAGTTTGATCAATAATGTTGACTTGACATTGATAACTTGACATCTAAACATGACATATACAATACAGTGTCTTTGTATTCACAATGTTACATACAAGTAGCGCTATTGTACGTGTCGTCTGAACAAATTGCGATACGTACGTTGTGTCATATTTGTATTTTGATTAAACATATATCGTCATAGTATTGTTAACTGCATTCGCTGTTTGATTGGACAGGTTTTAACACCGTTATTACACATTGTATAGGTCATACATGTATCATGGCGGTACGTCAACTTACTCACCGTTCCTTGAAAAACTAAATGTCTGGATTAAACAGTAAACCAGTTACCAAATATTTCCGTCAGTGACTGACAGCTTCACTAAATGGTTTATATTCAGTTGTACATGTAGTAAGAAGGAGGACCGTAGAAACTATCTGATGAAAGTATGCAACACCCGGGTATCGAGCCCTAGACTCATCGATCAGTAGATTTGAGTTCCAGCGACTAAGCTAGTCGGTGGTGAAAACTTCATTGTCTTTATTATAATACTTAATGAAAAAATCTTGCATTTGCAATATTTTCATTGAACGCCCTTTTATAAAAAATACTTCTTCCAATAATATTCTACGTTTTTTCTTTGTAAAATACGGTTTTAAAATATGTAAAACACTATGTGGCTTTGTAGTTACAGAGAAGTTGTTCAATTAACAATTTCAGGCTCGAAAATGTATGTGTTTGTAATTAATTTGAAATGAAAAACAAAGTAATGAAAAACGAAGTTTACTTATTTACTTATTAGCAAATAAAAGTCATATTTCTATAAAGGTGACAGATTAATGAAATATAACAAATATAAGCATGCAACAATTTGTGTGTTGCAGTTGGAGTGAGTAAGCGCTGTTAGGTAATATTAAATGTTTAAATGATTTAAGAACATGCAAAAGTCAGTCATGCAGGTATACTGAAATAACTATAACATCAAGTTTGATATATGTATCTTAAACGTGCATTCACGAGATACATTCTTCCAAGCAAATTACATCTATGGAGCCTCACAACTCCTTTATATGTTTTCCAATCACCAAAGCAATCTAACCAATGTAACTACGAAAGTAAAAAAATATCATGTAGAATGTATGAGCAAAAATACAACTAGCATGCTATTAAGTATGCTCATCGTCCATTCCTTATCATAATCAGAAACAGACTCTGAATATCAAGATATTCTTTAACAGACAGATAATAAATGTCTCTGAATTAATACTTGATTGCACATGTAAGACAAATGCTATCATTGTTTCTGACGTTTAATAGTATTATCAAGTAAAATCTTTATATCGTCTAAGTGCCGACATGCCGAGGTTTCCGTTATAAGTAATCGTGTAAATACATCACTCTTAAATACTCTCAATGTATTATATTTTTTTAGATAGCATTCATTTTTGTATGTATCAGGAAACATAACATTGGATGATTTATTAAAGTTTATTGACTTTACATTATCATAAGTATTTTCCGTTATAAAAATGAAAACGAAAACAATAAGACACATTTTTCTTTGAATTACAAATTGCGTTCAGACAGAATCAGATATATGATCATTTATTTGAAGTTGTATTTAAACGAAACTGCATTTCTTATCCTTGTTAGATGACAAAAAACTTTGACACATTAAGAATTTTCAAAAAGCTTACGACCAATCACTTGATAACGCCAGACGACACTAAATGAGGTTATTTGTAAGTAGCTTTGAGAACGTTAGAAGATATAATTCCACTATTATATCTAGGCTTGCTCCGAGATTTTATCTTTGGATATGTCCATAATTACATTTACATAACTTGATTTGAAGAGAAAGGGTTAGCCAAATGCTTAGGCTAGATGATCGTATAGTCAATGCATTTTTTCAATATACAGGAGAAAAATGCATTCGTTAAATAAAAGGGTAACCACGAATTAATTTACGACGCTGAAGTGGTATCACTGTTTCTTTTGTGTTGCTATTGTTGATAAGTACCAAATGTCATTCTTATTGAAACCCGCCAATGTGATTGACTTGTGGTGTTATAGTGATTCAGGACCATGCACGACTCAGTATATCTATTTGTTCGATCAAATCTAGATTAACATGCTAAATGTCATCATTCACAGAGTAAAATTGTTTGATTCTATTAAACGAATTAAAGAGCTTAAATTTTATCAATGTGAAGTATCACCCTGTATGCAAAGAAATAGCTATAAAACATACGATAGCGTTTTAAAAATAGTAAAACACCCTTTATGTAATCGCTTACTGTTATAGTACACAGTAAACGATTGCTTTATAGCAATGGAATAGTTCATAACTTGTTTTAAAAGTGTGTATTTAAATTATCAATATCCCACAAAAGTAGAGAGCTATCATTAACAACAAGACGCTCCAGGCATGCATAAATTGTCTACAGATGTAATATAAGAATCGAGTTATCACAAGGAAGTACCATTTATAGAAACCTTATAATTTTCGTAGATTGATCCGCAATACTTTTCTGGTTTAAGTCTTAATTTCTTGTACCTTCATAACGCTACGTGATATTGACAAATTATTTAACTACTTATGATACTATTAACAGCTTTCAGTGAGTTGGCACATGTCATATAAATTTCTATCAGGTATCAGCATGACATTGTCTTAAAAACTGATATTTACATATACATGTAAAACACTGATTCAATCTCAATACTGAAAGACAAATTTAATAAGGTCAACGAAGTCAACATGTACTTTTCATAGTTAAGTTAGTTTAGACGTGCAACTGAAAAGGAATTTTTTATGGACAATTCAGATGAAAATATTCACTTGTCTGAAGACGTTTAGAAATCAGTCAAGCAAGTTTGCCATGGAAATTCGACAAACCCTATTCCTTTTTCAGTTTTCAACATTTAGAAAATTACGGTTATGAAAATATTTCCGTACAAAATGTATCCAAGAATGCCTTTTTTATATCGACAGACAGTCTTATACGCTCAATATACAGTATAGTAGGCCAAAATCACAAACTAAAACATACAAGTGCCTTTGCATAAGTTCTTAGTAACTAAATTATTGGCGATAGTGTCCAGACTTCTTATAGAAATACATTCAATAAGTAACATCCGTGAAGTTGTCTTGTATCTAGCAAGTTAACATCGTTTGATGAAAATGGCATTGCAGAATACTCTCATATATTTTGAATCATACATACAAGTACAACTATTGAACACTTAAGGAGTGCGCTGATGTACATGTGTATAGCCTTTGCAGGTATTTAATAAACCTTTCATTGTAACTTTTAATTTACTTAGTTTCATATTATGCTCAATTTAGAAATTTGGTTCGCTTTAGCATAATTAATAAATTATGATTGGAACCTTTAAGATTAGTTGAAACGTTTGACTGAAGTATCACATATACATTTTTACAATTATATTATGTAATTATAAAACAACCACAGAATAATGGTTTATGCAAAGTTTGTGTTTAACACATTACTTAACTGTACTCTGTGTTATCTGTACTTAGACACAGTTTATATATTGTGCCATATCGAAATGTTTCAAATGTTCAAAGTGTCTCACTTTATTCATTTGCTATATCCCACAATGGTATATTTGATGCTTGCAGCAAAACATTACATTTAACAAAACTGGCGAAAACACATTTCTTTCGCATTTCCCAGTACACCGCATACGATAAGCTTAACTGCAACATGCATTATACTGAAATAGTCTAATGTACCATTAAATCTTACATCAGAAAAGATAGCTTCAAGTTCCACAGCAAACAATGTTACAAATGTGTACATCACAAATAAAACTGCCAAAGTATAAAATATATAGTTTGTTTGATGCTATCGAAGATCAAACTGTATACTAAACTAATGTATTTTGTCGAAGTAATGGTATTTGTTCAAACCTATTCAATTACTGGAAATGTATCACGGTTGCCAAGGAATGTTGATTTTAATCATATTTATTATACGATTCTTTAAAATGTAGTCACAAAGGTATGCTAACGTTACGCAAGCATAATGAAGTTTTAAAACTGATGTACACTATTTATAAAACGAACTATGTCAATGAGTTGCCAATGACTGGTTGTAAAGAAATATTCACGATTTCAAAAAATAAACATTTATTATGATTTATGCTCCTCTTTCTCAAAAATATCTAGAAAAAAACATGTTTACACTTATTTTTCATACTATGTATTTTTTATATTATTTCTTTATTTATACATAAAACGCATGCAAGTTCCAGATACATTCACTTTCTATCTTCAAAGGCATCGCATTGCAAACATGTAACTACATGTAAACATTAAAATGATAAATGAAAGTATCGACAGATAGTATGCCTAAATTCGATAACACTTTGTCGCCTTCATATTTGGCACAAAGTAATTTCTAGAAGCTTACGGACCATCCTTTGATCACTTTACGTATCTGTCAACCAAACTCTAAATAAGGTTATTTGTTAGTACATTCTAACGCGTAAGAAGCTGTAAGCTTACCATTATACATCAGCTAGCTCGAGATTTTATCTTTGGATTTTGTTATAATTACATTTACATAACTTGATTTGGAGAGAGGTGATGGAACGTCAGACTTGTCTCATGTCAATGCAAAGCTTTAAGATCTTTTATACTATGAAATTCGTTATCCAAAACACTTTTTTTGCTTCGTAGTAGTAATGGTAATGCTTAATGTCGAAACCTAAGGAGTTAATGATGAAAATTTTATTAAAACGGTACTAGTGCTCCTAGTACCATACGATTGCGTTTTTAGCAGGAATCTATATTTTAGGTACCCTGTTCAAATGTGAATTTAAACATAAATACCTATTTGTATAATCGTCAAATCGTAAAAACTTTTGAGTAATATTCATGAGTTGTTTTTAGTCATGGATTGAGTCAGATATACAGTACTATTCATACTGTTTATACTCTAAAAGCTTTGTCATTCAGTTATCGTCCCCTCTTTGTACAATGTGTTGCCTTTTCAAGGTGATGAAGTTCATAATTTTCAAACTATCTGATTCAATATTTTTATTTTATTTATTTGTAAACGTTTTAATGCTTGAATGCGCGCTTATTGTGTAACACCTGAAGTATTTATAAATATTTTTAATACAGTATCAACATTTAAATAGCACGCTAAAGTACGAACGTAATTTTCATATATCTGGAATAAATTGCCTTTAAGTATTCAACGATTTTGAAACATAAAATGTCTTTATTTAAATAGTTTTTGATTCAATTGGTAAAAAACACGAGACAGTCTACAATTCGTATTTTTATATATCGATATTCTTAACATAATTGCTATATATTTGTTTAATAGTTCCATACTGTCGTTAAATGAGCCTCGTCTGTCGTTGCTGAAGATTGATTTAAATTCATTATAAGTTTTGCATACAAATCACGTATTATGTCATCCGTGTTATCTGAATCTAGATTTATATTGAATCATAATAGTTTGTTTGCTTACCAGTTGTTCGAGATACAATGTATATACTAAGTAGAAGACAATAATTATTTAACCAGATGTTTGAAACTAAACGTATTAAGACGTACAGAGTGAAATATCGACCATATTTCGCTTAGTATATTTTAAAACGTCGTATACAAAATGCAAAAATACTAACTGAATAGTACAACACATTCTCGATAAACATAATCACATTATGTATAAAAGGTATAATCTCTGTTTAACATTTGATTATAATGTTTTCTTTGATAAGATAATCGTGGACTCATTTAGGTAAATGAGGTTATAATTATGGCGATGATAAGATTTTAATACAGATCAATAAAGTTACCAATGATGACATCACTGTTGATTAAAGCTCGGATCATTTTATAGATGTGGATAATTGCAAGTTTTTTCACGTTTTGAGTAATTTTGTATAGTTAGGCGGAAGCGGGATTACTCGTTTTGATAGTGATACCTGTGAAACGCGTATGTAACATAAACCGCTTAGAATACTAGGATCATTAAATAATAGAGATTGTGTTGCTGTGCGGTATAATATCCTGTTTGCATTTTTAGAAAATGTTTTGGCTAAGTTGTACATAAAAAAGCAATCTAAAATATGAACATGATTTTCTTATCACTATATTATCGTTTTATTTTAAACCAAAAACCGGAAACAAAGCAATCTAAACTATACTAAATTTGTTCTGTGAATGCATTTGAAGAATTATAGAAATTGTATTACAGTTGCATTGATCTATAACTGTTAAACGTGTCTTGAAAATTAAAACACAAACACCCATGTTCATTGAGATTGCTAAAATGAAATAAAGCACAATCAGAAATTGCAATAAATAGATATACCCTGATTGGAAATATTGATCTTTACAACTGAATCGATGTGATTCGATTACCGTTGTACAAAATTCTTATAAATTATTGAAGCTTGACGATATTTTTATCATATTTCAATTAAAGAAAACGCCTACGACTATAAATAGTTTATTTACGTACTTGTGCAGTGTTTGTACGCTTTGAAATTGAAAATTAAGTTCTTTAATTACAAGGAATTATTATTTTAAAGGGAAGATTCAAACACGCTTTTTATTGCAACATACGTTATTTTAAAGAGGAAAATCATTTGCGCTATTTCACTGCAAGATATGGTGATTTGGAATGCAGGAATCATATTCATTTTAAGATTGCAAAAAAATGTGACCCGTTCTATATATACAATGCATTGACCATCATAATACATTATAACATGAACATGATTTACAAAGATAATGTCGGTTTCAGTTCGAGTGTGAGTGTCGGGTAACTACGTATCAAATTTGCTTCATGGCCTAATAAATTATTAAAAACATTATGTCGTGTATTTCCAATAAGTTAAATAATACCTGATATTGAAAAGTTTTGATAAGCAAGTTTTTAGTTAAATACATGATATGTGTCTCCTGATTTTCCTGCTGTCTATACTTTCATATCATCAGTATAGACGTTAAAATTTGAAATTCAATATGCACAAACATGTTAAATGCAGAGCAGGGTTGATTTAAATCGCAATATCTGATAAAAGATGTATTATTCATGTCGGACTTGTCGTATTTCTTGTCGTAAACTTATGACATAGTCGATAACATTATGGACGCTACATTCATTCAAATATCGATATTCATTTTACAAATCACCGTTCCTTATTTCTGCTTTCTTACTTTTAAGGTTGCTAGTTGGATACGTATAAATCTCTGACTAGTATTTTCGCTTTCTATATAAAGCAAGTATCTTCAGATTTTCATATCACGTCTCGAACAAAATTTAGAAATCTAGTGTTGAGACGAAAATCTTTACTATTGTGGTAAAAGTGCTGTTCTGATAAGCATTATTATTTATATTACTGCTAGTACTTTGTTGAAATATGCATTTACGATAAAATACCATTTGTAACGGTAATACAAAACTTAACCGCAACACATTTTACTTACAGAAAACGTATTACTATAGAAATATCCTTTCACAGAATAAACATATTTATTTTTCAAAATATTATAGTTAACAGCTTATTCGTGCAGCCATTTTTTCAATTTACATGGAAGTCGCATGGGACAAATTTGTTATTACTAAAGTGTTTATAAACAAGATGAATAGTGTTTATGTGAAACAATCGAATCATCACACTATCTATAAGCATAAGGATTGTTTATATCTAGAATCCAGACATCACGCCAAACAACAGAAGCGTGTGTGAAGTTTATGATTGTTGAAAATAAAGAAAACATAATCAAACTATATCACGAACAAATGAATTGATTTGTAAAAAGAACTGTTTTTGTTGCCATATGAAAACAATACATTTTCGACATACAAATGGCTCTATATTTTCTTGCATGTATTACCTTACATGCAGTGATCCTTATCTAAAGATTAAAATGAACTGGTGCCTTTATGTAATTGTAATGAATATTAAAGCAATTGGCATCAAAGCTATCTGTCTGAATGCTGATTGAACATATTCCTAGAAAAGCAATACAACAACAATTCTAGTATTTAATTATCCGCATCATATTTACGTTTTATCAAATTAATGCATGCTAAGTGCGCGCGTGGGGATCTCAAAATAGTGCATAACATTTATTTTATGATCAGACAAACTCTTGGCGAGCATAAATTGCCAACATATACAAATTCAGGTGGGTGTTGTAAAACAAAGAATTTTCATAAAGAGATTTATAAAAATATCTATCTCGCATATCTTATATGTGTATGTATGTTTTACACTTTCAGTGTCTATAATGTTATTTCCAATGTAAAAATGCAATGTTTAATTTAATATTTGATGTTTGTACTTACAACAAGGAAAATGACTTACATGTAAACACACTTAGTATCACTACATCATTGTCTTAGCAAATTACTTTGACTAGCATCAATGTTCACATAATATTACTGAAGGCATTCACAAGGTAATGCCGACATTTTCATATTCAAATATATGATCACTTGACTTACCCAAACAATCTTACGATCTTAATAAAAACAAAGCCAAGTTCATTGCAAGCATAATAGTTATATACAACAATGACATGTAGACTTAATTTGCAGTCGATTGAAATAATTTCCATTAACATGTTCATAAAAAGAATGAAAATTACCGTTTGGTAGAGTGTGATTGACATTTCTTTGTGTTCTGTTACTATCGACTCTAAGTGACACATCTGTCACTCAAACGTAATTAACACAAGTTCACAGACATTTTCAAAGTAAGTTTTAGCACGCAACAATGGGTTCATGCAATATTCTACTGAGAATATTATTCTACTTTAGTTTAATTGTACAAAATTGCATTGCATCCACTGCAATTATGTTTGAAAGCCTTATAATGTCTCTGGATAAAACTAATATAATCATCATCCATTATTGCACTTCATTCTCAGCGTCGTTTAACAGCTTAATAGAATGTTGCCTAATGTACGTGTTTCAATAGTGACATTCTGTCATTACGTGCTTGCATTCAAGTATAACATCATACCACAAATAACATGTTTTCAAGAATGACATCATGTCATACATTACGTGTATTCAAATTAATATCATGTCATAACGTGCTGGACTTCCAGAGTGTCATGAGGTCATAATGAATGTGTATTTAAAATGAACATCATGCAATAAAATGCTTGTATTCGAGAGTGACGTTATGTCACTAAGTGCTTGTATTCAAGCGTGACATCATGTTATACATAACATGTATTCTAGCATAACATCGCGTCATAGAGACAAATATATTCAAGTATGATACCAAGCCATAAATTATCTGCATTCAAGTATGAAATCATGAGCTATTTCATATTTATTTCATTTTATGACATTGCTTTGCATAAATATTCGACAAAAAAGGACTTACAAAAGTAACGTATATTGCAAAGATGCATCCTTCAGATATGATGTGGTTCAAGAAGAAAATTTATGTAAGAAATTTTCTTTAAATTGTCTGTATTTCTTCGTGCTCAACCAACAACAGTATCTTTATGTGACCTGAAATTATAACTTTGAATATAATATTTCATTATTTTACTCCTTTGTTTACAACATATAAACACAATAAAAATGTAAAAGTATAATTATAGTATACAAATATACTCAAAGTAGGTTCCAGGGAAGTCAGAAACTAATATTAAACACACATAAAGACACAAAAATAGTTATCAAACATTCAGGAGCATTTACTTTTACCACAAACGCTATTACGTGGTTATTAGTCAATATGTAAGATTCCTCATAGGTTGAAGAAAGCAAACGCGGATTTAAAAAGAAGCATACATAACTTTAGCTGTGCCCATACCGTCTGATGGGTTTTTATTGTTGTTTTATTACAATAAAGACGTACTACTTTTCATTGTGTACTAGGTATTATTGTAAACATGATGATAAGTACATACAGTACATATAAGTCCCCAATGTGAAACATATAATAAGAGAACTATAAATATTTAAGCATGATTATAGATTGCAGCACCGCGAGTTTCTTTATGTTTTGTGTACATATACAATTGGCAATACAACTTCTTTGTATTTTTTTCTATATTATTTATGGCGTTGGCGATTTTAATAAGACACTATTACAAAACTTATTAAGCCCGTGTGATACATTTAAAGTCAGAAATGTATCGAAGGAGTAAAAACATCTTATAATATTGCTTATATAAGTTATAACACGACATAATGTCATGATATCTTCAATATATCTGCATGACTAATTGTCCAAATCACGATAACGTAAGACATAAATACTCATATTCTCAAATGCATTTTAGTTCATGAACACCATAAATTATTGTTTGTCGCCTTTTCTGTGGTTTCATATGATACACGGCAATAAGTTGGTGTATTCAATCAATACTTAAGTTTTTGAGAGTCATATTTCAGTAAAATACTGAATCAAAGTATCACCTAGGTACTGTTCTTGTACATTATATATGGTATTTCTTACTTAAGGAAACACTTTCTTTCCCTTTCTGAGAATATATGATGAATGATAACATAACTGAAAGAGACGAAACCTTGTCTATCAACATATGCACTAGTTGGGTTTTTATGTTATATTATAAGATTGTGAACATCCAACAGACAGATCTGCGGTACAGACAACGTCAAAGCAACAGTAAAATAAGTTTCAATGATATCATCGACATTTCATCGACTTTTGGACATCATTTCCTGGTTTATCAGCTACATGCAAATATATTCACTAACTGCCAAAGTTAACGAGTAACCAACGTATGGAACCTGTCTATAATTTAGTCGTTAATTTGGCTGCAATGATAAAAGAAACCGCAAAAACTGAATAAATTGATATAAAGCATGTTAAGACAGGCGTAATCAAGATGTCAATTATATGCTCTTACAGACATAGCCACACAAAAGTAACGCCAATATTTATTCAGACATTCCATAGAAAGCCATTCAATATTTCCTAATCAATAATGTTGACTTTCCATTGATTGGGTATCAACCTGCGATGACAAAATAGATTGTTCTTAGTCTGTTTCTACTTACAGCATGAGAACACATTATCGTCCATCTTTGACAAAAACGTGATAATGTATCAATATACTGATTTCCAAGCGTCTTAAAACATACACTTCTCCTTTTATGTATAATTATTATACTAAAGGAATGTGCTTGAACTTTTTTCCTGTTGGCAAGCAAGTGACATGAATAAATGTAACCAAAGTTACAATTATATCATTTTATGTTTGTACATGACAACGATTAAGACGATAACTATGTCCATAGTATCTATACCAAGTTTAAAGACAATCGGTCTACAATGATGATTTTGTTGTATTCTCATACATTTATGTAGCCAGTAAATTGCATGCACCATAATAAGTAGCAATATCACTGAATCTTTCAATGTATTCAGTCTATGAAGTCATCATACCTTGACATGAAAAAAGATAATTTGTCATACAGACACCCAGATTTTGTGGGGGAAATTATATGGTCAATCCTTTGATCACTTTGTGTATCTGTACCACCAGACACTAAATGAGGTTATTTGTAAGTAGCTTTGAGAACGTTAGAAGATATAATCCCACAATTATATCTAAGCTTGCTTCGTGATTTCATCTTTGGATATGGCCATACTTACATTTACATAACTTCGTTTGAATAGAAATTGTTGGAAAAAACTATTATAAGGCATTATTTACTATATAACTCGTGAACAAAAATTTCATTAAAATATGATCCCTGTTGGGTATTTCAGTTGTTTTATTGGTCAATATTTTAAGCTGTGAGAATCCCTGAAACCGTTCAACCATTATAAAAAATTGACTTTCAGTGTCATTCTATCTATATATGAGTCATAGATCTGGAAAATGTCCTTTTATTTTATTCAAAGCGATACTCGTACATATGTGCGATACTCGTACATATGTAAGCACATGCATAGTTTTTCAGAACTTACAAAATATGATTTAATTGTGTAAGTTACATTTATGGAGTTTTATTGTCCGTTATCTAAATGCAAAGTTTTTTGAACTTACAAAATTTGATTTAACAGTGTGTAAGGTACCGTTTATGAAGTTTTATTACCCGTACCTTTGTAACCTAACATCTTACAATTTAATTTATACACAAATGTATGAACACAAAAAGACCGAATCTCAGTGGGGTGCACTGACAACATGTGCCAGAAGTACATTATATGTCAGATGCATATGTATCACGAATAGCTACAAATATAATGCAATGTTGTAATTTTTAACTACATTAGTTGTGAGATCAACGTCACATACAAATTCAAATACTAATAGCAGATTGTAATTTTTGAAAACGGTTCATTTTCATTGCACATTTATATTGCTTTATTGAAAATTAATATTTTACTTAAACAAATAGATATAATGATATACTGAAGTACTAACAATGATTTCTACTTATGTTCAATGAAAAACAAACAATAAGTAATGCTTTTTGGTCAAAATAGCTAAGATAACAAGCTTAACGTCATTGTCATAAGTGCATGACTGTTACAGTAAACATTTCTATTAAACATTTAGAACATAAGTTTCTTTTCCAAATATGCATAAGTTCAATATATAAATCAATATCTAAGAAAATA
Source organism: Mactra quadrangularis (assembly GCA_025267735.1). NCBI lineage: Eukaryota > Metazoa > Mollusca > Bivalvia > Venerida > Mactridae > Mactra > Mactra quadrangularis. The sequence goes on along the minus strand of CM046299.1, from coordinate 44,476,131 downwards.
TAATGACTATATATCCAAATTTTAAATCAGATTGTCAATAAAAAGTGAACCCGGGTCGATAGCGCAGTTGGTAGCGCGCCGGGATTTAGAATCTCGTGCCCGATGGGGTGCGGGTTCGAATCCCATTATATACTCTTCCATGAAAATTTGACAATAATGTCGATTTTCCTCCATTGATTAGATGATATGGAGAAATTTCCGGCCTTGTGGAAGGGTAGGTGAGTACTGGTTATAGACAATGGTCCAGGAAAGCTAGGTTAGGTGCGCTGGACGCCGTAAAAGGACCTAAATTGTGTTGACACGGCGTTAATTCCAATAAATATTAAATGTCAATAAAAGGTAGATTGATATGAGTAATGTGGTTATTTGCTTAGTGCAAAACGTGTAACTGTTGCTGCTAGCAACATATTCAAACAGAACAGAACAGATAAATTATTTTAGATAAGTACATAGTACATAATCTTGTTTACATAATCACAACAATCATTACAAATTTTAATACAATTACTTAAACATATATATCTACATATACGGATACATTGTATATACATATATATACAATTGCTTTATGTCAACTAATGCATGCATACTATTGGAAGCATAAAAAAGTGTCTACTTCTTAGAAGAAAGTAAGTTGAAAATAGAAAAGAAGTTCACAAGGCATTAAATCAAACTAACTTACACGCTACGTCAACGTACATATTCCATTAAAGCTTTATCAATTCATTTGATATATCTCTCCCGAGCCATATGTGACAAAACGGTAGTGCAGAGAAAAACATTTATAAAATACAATATGATACAACAAAAGATGAAATGATAAAGACCAGGTGTGCGTTAACAAAGAAATTAGAAACTAATTAGATATCGATTAATAGTAGGATAACTAAGTGTTTAATTATATAAAATACTATTATGACGTTGCAGTACTGAGATATTCTTAGTGATCTTAAATTTCATTTTATATGTTATATAATTGTATGACATTGGCTTCTCTATGTCCTGCCACCAATACCAAGGAACACAATGGAAATAAAAACTAGTTCTTTTTTGTGTTATACTTGGTATTTGAAAGCATGTCATAGATCTAAATTCAAATGCATTATTTTAAATGTTTGGTTTTAAAGCATTGTCTGAGTAATTAAACTCTATTCTTTATTCATATGATGTCAGAATATAACAATTGTATCATTATGTATTACCTAATACCGTAATAAATCTAATATATCTATTATTGTCACAGAATTTGATTGAACATGACATCAGATATCAATGGAATTTACTTATTGCAAACATATTTTCATATCATTCGAGTATTAGTATTTACTGTATTTGTTTTTATAAAATGCTTAATGTAAAGAATGCAACGTGTATGAAAAATGAACGCTTCATTAACCATTGAACGTTAAGCTATGCAATATTTATTTATAAACGTATACTTTATTGTCTACTTACTGTTAGGGGTTCAGATGGTATGTATATTAACCTTAGTTAAATTTACTATAAATATGTAGCAATCCTTCAATGCTTCAGTTTTTGTTGATAATTTAACACTGGGTTGCAATAATTAATAGTACATGTTCCAACAAATCCGAAATGTTTTAGCAATTACTTGCATATGATAAAATTAATATTTCAGTTTTAGTAACGTAAAGAACTACTGATTTCTTAACCAATTCGATGTAATTTTATATCAATATTTTTAAAATCTATTTCTGACGAAAGTATTCTTATTAAACAAAGTGCTTTTAAAAGTGGAAATGAAGTAATTTATTGTTTTTATTAACGGAAGATACAAAACAAAAAAAGTTGCTTAGAGACATTGCATTAATTACATAACGTAGCCTTGAAGTGTATATTAGGCAAGTCAATGTATAATTCAAATGCTAAAATGAACACAAAAAATGGAGTAACATGTTCGTTTGATTGAAAATATTGATTTGTATAATTTAATTGTTGAAGTTTGATTTAGTTTTTCCGACACTTCGTTTAGTTAATCTTAACATACAAGCTCAGAGTTGCATCAATTAAGTCAAAACATTTTCCCATGTTACTTTTCATTTGTCTGACAAAATACACGTAATGTCAAAATTGCATATTTTAATGCATAAACTTTCCTTTTGGCTATAACACATTGTATTGAACGATATCCGTAATTTATTAATTTTTGCTTGAACATAATGCTACATGTTAATTATGATTAACTTTAACGCTTTACAAATCAACCAAACAGCTAAATGCAAAAAAGTGTAATTGTTTGGAGAGAAGACAGTTAAATGATGCAATGAAATGTCCAGGGAACATAGGGATCATTGCTGAATTTATAATCCATGACACTAAATATTGAAAACAGATTTACTGTTAGTAAAGCACGTTATTAATGTCCATGTTAATATAATTTTAGAATAGTTTAGACCATTTGGATTTATTTAGTTTAACTTATGATAAAGATATAATAGTATATATTTACCTTAACTGAATATCTTGAATCCGTTAAATGTTACAACTTGTAGCGTCTTTACTCTAAAATCCAATCAATGGAATAAATATTGATATAATAATAGATATGGAAATACATGTATCAAATTTTTAAACTTAAATGTAAAACATAATGTATTGAAGAATTAAAACATGATACATTTCATTTGTTTAATAGTTACATACGTTAAAATATATCTATAATGTTTTGATATACCATTGCATGCATTTTAGTCGACATATGTCACAATGAATCCTGACAAATGTCATACGTATCAGTGCATTGTATTTAAAAGATACATTTCAGCCTTAGTTCAATAAACAAATAGAACGTTTATACATATGCAGATTCAATTTCAAACCTTATGTTCAAATGTTTATTCCACATACAGCTAGGTACAGTCGATAACAATATAGATACAAACATCGATGAATATAGGAAACAGCCGCTTGTGACACGCCGTATTACGTCAACAATAATGTCTAATTTACCAAGTGAAGATTCTCTGCAATTGACCAGGCATTTCTATTAGCAATCAAAATAATAATATAAATAGCCATTGTATTTTAGAACAAATAGTATTTTAGAAATTTTAAAACAACATTAGAATTCATCTAAAATTCTTGCATTACGGATCTAAAGTACAGTCATTAACTGGTTAACGGTGAACCATATACACTATTATAATTATTCACTTATTATCATGCTTGACAGTAATCCACACATAGGCCTAATATGTAAGTACATCCGTTTATGTTATATCTAATGAGAGCGATTGTAAGACTAATACACGTAACAAATATGTTACTAAACTTTATACATCTAACAATAAATCAATAGGTGTTCATATAAATACCATTGGTATTCATCTACTAAAAAAAACTAAAACAGTCCCATTTTACAGATCAATCAAATAAAGCAACTATCGGAAATACAGCGCATTGCTTTTTCTTTTATTCTCAGCAATTATTAGTCAGTGTTGAAGGTAATGCCTATATAATGTAATAATGAAGTGATCATTACGATAAAATTAATAAACACGAGACTTGTTAGATTTATAGTGTTATACAATATGTATTGCCGGTGCGTTATGCGTCTTTATAGAACAAATTATCTGAACATAAAGTAAGAAAGACAAAAGATAATGATAGAAATAAAGTGCTTTTACTTTATTAAAATAATGTAAAATATAGTGCACATTTAGATCTTTTCAATAGATTGATAAAATTGTCTATGCACAATAAAGTGTTTATTACATTTTTGCACATAAAATTGTTTCTTATGTTGGTTATTTCGATAAATGCATAGTGTAATCTCACTGATTTACATTATCTAACAATAATTAAACAAATCGGCTTAAATTGATACGACACGATTATGAAAATGAAAATCTACACCTTTATGCAATGTATCAAACTTTTGCAACCACAACTTTCAAATTCGTCGCCCAAAACTTTAATTAATTAAATCAGTCAATCAACATTTGAACTTAATTTGCATTCAACACCAATGACGGGAACCTACATACAACAATCTCTACAATATAATAATGACAGTGGTATTCTAAATAAGGAGACAAAAATCCAATAGGCAAATGAACATAATGATTACATAATTAAAGCATCATATAAGAAGTAATTTTTAATTACAGTTTTTCATTGACATGTTTAATCAAGCATTCAAACCGGAAATTAATCTAGCACAAGTATCACGTTCATTATACTTTCAAGAAAATGCACTGTACTAAGAATATAAGTAGATTTGAGATACTGCATTCATTCGTAATAATTTCATTATGTATCCTGGAAAAAGCAATTTCACAAAACTTGTAAAGCTAAAATAGCGAATGTTAATGATAAACTGGTTTAAGCTAAAACAGTTTTGCAGATTGAAAATGTAAGCAAAACTCAAATCAAATCAAGTACATAAAAAATATATATCAAAAACTATACACAACCTATAAAGTCGCAAAAATACAAGATATAAAATTACAATAAGACATGAACATCCCTTGTGTATGATTCTATCGCCTATTTAGTACCAAATCGTACTAAATATGACCTGTTAACTACACAGTGTATTGTTAAGTTGAAAAACGCTACGTCAGAGCTCTAGAAAATGTATGGGTAAAAACTTACACTGTTTTCAGATTATATCATTAGGTTACACTAGAAAAGGAACGAAAAGTCATTAGGTGGTATGTTTAAGAAAAAATGTAAGAAGCAATTTCGCCACTGGGTTTTTTTGAGACGACATTAAAATGTTAGTTATACACTAGCAAAGACAAATGTGTGAAGTGACTGCCAGAAGATATTGTACTTACAATACACACATATATATATATATTAGTAAAGATGACAATATCGTTTTGCCCAGATAATAGCAAGTAAACTAATGTAGGCTATGATGAAAAATAAAGACCACTATCTAAATAACACTATCATAACGACAAAGGAAAAGCTATTATGTATTTTGTTAAATAATCAACAAGATTTAAATACACAGATTTAAATAATCGTACAGCAATTAAAATTGGAAATAAATTATAACAATAGTAATTATAATAAATATCATGATATGGTGCCATGTCTTTAGGTAATTAACTTTCGTACTTAAACAAACGAAACTTATAGGAATCAATTACAGCATGGGCGTACCAAGCTTAAGCCGAGTTAGTGCCTTCATCGAAGATAGAAACATTTCTTTGATGTTTAATGCCATCATAAATTTTGCAACCGATGTAATACCTTATTTCTTAATATCACATTCTATTAATAAATCTTGCGTAATCACATATCCCTGACCGAAGCCACATTCACACCATAAAACAAATTGTTCAATTTAAACTGCTCACAGTTATTCAAAATTCGTTACATTTATAATTTACTTATTGTTTTCAAATATCTGCTGTGAAACGCCCCTTCATATTATTTGAACTGGTGATAAAAGTATCTTACTAAAGATAAAAGCTCTTACTGATAAACGTACCGGAGAAACTTTATAAACTGAAGAATTTTATTAAGTACGTGCGAATTTCTAATGCTACAAAAGCTTGAAGTCTTTCGTTGGTTTTCGTTGATAAAATAAAGAACAACAGAATAGAAAATTTACATCTGAGTCTCGATATATTCTAGACTTTGCTTCAATTACCTTGAAATTGATATGTTCTTTATTCAGACCATTAATTCTATCACATTTAGAGAGAATTTAGCACAAACTCGTACCATTTATATTCACGAGATTTACATAACAGTGGCGATGAAATAATACATTATTTAAATTGTTTCATGTATAACACACTTCATTCTAAACAGTAATGGTAATAAGAAGGCAATGTGTTTAAATATATATGTGTGTCCTTAATTCAAGCATATTTGAAGCAAAATGATAGATTTACACGACCTGTTAATGTATACAGTTTCTTAAATTGTAATTATTGTGGAAACACCTGCGGCTAATCATTTTAATCTCAGATATGTATCAGCGTGTTATGTTGATATCAGCTTCGAAGGCATTTTAGTTACAATTAAATTCTAGCTAAAGAGTGTTAATTCGTTCCTAACGGATAGCACAAAATATGATAAAGGAATAAGCTGAAATCAATAAAATCATAAGACAGAAGCATGTGGTGTTTTCTTAAATTGTATAGACTATAGTTGGGTTTAGTGTTGGTATGTTGGTATATCTAAATAACCATGAAACGCAAACTTTGTTTAACATTTATTTTGTCATTCAAAATAATGTATTTATATTTATAAAATTTATAAATAGACATAAATGAACTTTAAGTATAAACTCTTCATTACCTGGATTTCATGAGTAACACAGGTCAGAATCTATAATAAAGATCCGTTTGCTTTCCAAGTAATTGGCAATTTGATGACAACTAGCAATTCCTCTGAGAATGTTGAACTGAATGTTCAAATCGTGCATCGTGTAATAATTTAAATAAAATATTTCATAGTAGAAATAAAACATTCAATAATCAAATTGCAAACTAGTAAGAAAAGCAGACATACGTGCATCATGGAATATGTCAATTTGAGATCGATTGGAAATGTTGAAATACCAGGCATGGAATGCGACATTTGAACAATAATGATATATTGTAGTTAGATTTAATCCTCTCTATATAGCTTTATTTGAGGTTGATGATCTATCGGTGACGAAACACGGTTGAAACACATTTAAAACACATTCAGATACAATGAGAGACCAGGTGTACCTTAACAAGGAAATTATAAAAGTAATTATGTATCGATTGGTGGTAACAAATGTATCAAATGAATCTAGGCCTCGGAAGATGATAGATGTTGATATTTCATGTCAATAAAACAAATATAACTATTACATGTATAACATAATATTTAATGGTATGGTTCATGTTTTTAATTTCTGAGGACGAAACATTATTCATTCTTAATGCAATAACCTTAGATACAAATATATATTATTAACTTACATAATTATATGATAGTTTAAGTGATATTATTATTAAGACTAAACAGTGTTTTATCAGAGCAATTAAGTACATCAATAAACAAATATGTACATGCTTAATATGTATGTTATCATCCATATACAGTGTTTCCATACTGAGTGTTGGAAATCGTTCATAAATTGTTTCGGCAACATTCTTATCCTAAACTTCTAAACCTACTTTGTATAAAGTGCACTTTGTAGATAATCTTCGAATTTGACTGAATCCAAAGTGTTGTTCAATTTCATCATATGAAACATCAAAATTTTCAATAGCGTCAGTTCAGCTTAAAACCATGGGCAGCCAGTTGCTGCATTTTCATCTTTATCATTTGCAATGGCACTCCAGTAGATTGTATTAATTAGATTTTTGTCTAGACTTAACGGATTTGCATGGTTTGATTAGAAAGAACAGCCAACTGACACTTGCAATTTTTGCAATCGATGCGACTCTATCATAAAGAGATGTTTTTCAAGACTATATTGTAAGGTTTTAACTCTTTAATCACAAGGTTATGGCAGTGATCTAAAGTCAGAAATGTCGTATTAGCTCAATTAATAGGGCAAGTAAATAAATACTTCAATGTAATTTGATGAAGTTGATTTGCCTATTGCCAGTGCGGAAAAAAGACTATAATGCTTTATTTTTCAAATATTTCTGGAAACATCGCAGACACTATGCATCCGTAACATTTATTTGATAAATAGAACTGTTGTTTTCTAGCACATGTAAAAGATTATCGCGTGGTGTTTCTGAATACAATTGATAATACCTAAAATACACGACAACACAAGCAAAATGAAACCTCTGTTGTAAAAATAATGATTGCGGTATGTTGGTCAATGAATGTCATTATAAGAGTATCCTATTAAAGTTATCATTAATTCGCCTCATTACAAGCGTAACAATTCTTAAAGAATGCAATGTAAACATAGCACTAAGATAGTTTAGACGCAAGTGTATCTATTTCTTAATTAAAAATTCTTGGAACATTTTAAGGCTAAACGTGTTCTGTGTTCTGGAAGCATTATCAAAGTATTCAACTACGTCAAACACGAACTAAATCATGAGAAATATCAATTGCATTATGTGCTTTGCCACAGATACAAAATAAAAGAATCAAGATATATGTATGTCATTTAATCATAGTAATTTCATTACATTTGTCTGAAAATGTATTTATTTCAAGTAAATGTACAACTAGAATGGTTAAACGTATACAAGAAAAAACGAAATGTGTTGCAACATTTCCATTTGTTTATACTAATGGATTTTAGCTCCATTGTAAAACAAATTCTTACAACTAAGATTTATCCCTTTTTAGTCCGCTTCCTGATCCCCAGTACTAAGCTAATAGGATAAAGTTTCTTGCTCAAGGAAACAACGAGGTAGGTTTTGGGTGGGATTCGAACTAACGCAGTGCTGGTTATCTAATGATTATCAGTATTACGTTCTTACCGCTCGGCCACGCCCGCGTCAACATTTCTATTTAATTGAAAATAAATACACAATATCTCAACGGACAAGCTTCGCTTGAGTTTTATGCCGTTTTCATCCAGTTTGATTGAAATATACTGTATTACAAATTCATTAAATTAGTTTAGAAAATTCTCTATTTTACCTGGCATGAATCTAATGATCAATATCTTAGATAATAATAGAATTAGTTCAATGCCACACAGACATTCGTGTCAATTGCAGAATATGCACACTCGGAACTTTTTGTGCAAGAATAATTTGGAAACGCTTGGACTGGAATTTAAAGAAATATTGAACACTTGAATTTCAAAAAAGTTCAAAGGTGTCAAAATCAGATTCAACAACCAGGTCCATTCAATATATCTACATGTCACAAAAAAGAACATTTTTAATATCCAAAATGTCAAATGCTACCTTCTCACAATAACAAACACCGTAAATTAATAAGAATGGCGTTTTCTTTCATTAAAAGCGGGACGCCAGTGCATAACTGATACAATCCAATCCAAGAGGTGTACGGAAATATACTGATGAGTAAAAATATTAAGTTTTATTTCTGTCAGAAAATGCAAGAGAAAAGTCTTATGTAATAGAAAATCTACAACGACTTACAATGTCAATTCCAATTATTTCTTACAAGAATATTCAGACTATTTTAGGAAATAATGCAAAAGAAAAGTTTATATGTATACTGCAATAAGTAACATCAGTACAACTATACAGTTTTCAAAGTAACTGAATATAACATAACGTCTTTGTTTATCTACGAGTATGAACTGAGCTCTATTTGAACTCACTAAAACTTGCTATGAAATGTACTCTTTTTTTCTTTTCCAAAATCTAACTTTCTTAATTAAATTAAAATTATCTTACATAACTAGAAAAAACACAGTTTGTAATGTATGATATCCATTTCTGCTGTCTCTAATCTTGATAACAATGAATACATTTATCCATTCAAATAAATAAGTATCTCTTACCTGGTCAAGTAGATAAATACTAATCCAGCAATAATGACAAAATACTGTCGACAATACGAAGTAAATTATTGCTACATAACCGGTGTTTGAAGTCGTGGAATAAGTCATACAATTCATACTCATATACAAATATAATAATGACAATTTACGTGTATTGTGAACAAACTATATCTAATTTGTGGTATTATAGCATCAGTGAATCTAAAGCGCTCGTCTAAGCTCCTACTGTATGTCGTACATGTGCATGATGGTGTTACATTAGAGTTGCAATACGTTGTATACGTATCACGTATGTTGCTGGTAAGCTTCGTTCAATTTTGTTTTTATGTTATTATTATAGATAAAACTGTATGGAGAGTTTAGCATATTCAACGTAATATGAGATATTCCATATTCAAATAAGTACATCTAAAAACAATATATTTGTTTTCGACACCGACTGAAACAAATAAAACTAAGTCACAGGCAATGCATTAGTGTGCTACGGTTTGGTATGAGGGTATATTTATCGTTCTGAAATTAATTTTAGACCCGATATAGATTGTGTTGTCATTAATACATACCTTTCCCACAATTAAAGTATACAATGCTCTTAGTTAAACTTCTTAATTGTTAATTCGGTGCACTGTTTCTGTAAAATCAGCCAAAATCTATAAATGTTCGTTCTTCCCTATAGCAATTGCATCCATGAAGGTAATTAACATTTCACTCTGGAAATTTAGACTTCAAGATCTAAGTGTAGCATTCACGCATGTTATTATATTAATTGCATGCTTAAAGGGTAATATTGAGCTTGAAGGATAAGCACAGCTCAATACTGATGTTCAATAAATCACAATGACTAAGTTGATCATTTCTGTAATTTGCATTTCAACATTTTAGTGCTGGATGGAATATGTTTTAAAATAATGTGTGTAGATTAAAACAAAGGCTATATTATTATATGTTTAATCGAGATGCCATAAGCAAAGTGTTTCACAGACATATTTGCACGTAGACCAGGCAATATTGGATCAGTTTTCTATACAAATGGTGTGAACATTTCTTTTTCCATAATCTAACTTGATAGCTTTCGATGTGTTTAATACACTTGATGGCAACCTATAAAACATCAAAATACATGTTTGCACCCGTAAATGTTATATTTGATATATCGTAAGTAACCTTTTCTTCTATATCTTCCCAGACAAAAGTCTCATTCTCAGGGAAGTAAGTTTCATCTTTCACTTAGAATTACAAAAATTTTAGTCACGGCGTAGTATTGAAGTCATACAAAGTAATGTAAAGCAGCATATATATCAAATCCAAATGCATGACATGTAAAATTACAGAAAATATATCATATTTTTTTGTATTTTTTTAATTTACAGCAAGATATATTTTTTGCAGTTCTTTTTTTTCAGCTAGTAAACAAATTATTACAAGACTTGTAACAAGATTAGTAGTACAATACAATATGTTATTAATACTGAAATTGCTTTAACTTAATAATACAACTAATGTAAGTTTTCATTCTCATCTTGGAGTGTTGATTGACACATAAAGTGTAAACCAATTATTTACTACAAGTTTCGTTGATTAGAAAAAATTACAAAATATTTTAAAGCATATAAAAATTATACCGAGTGTATAGCATGTATATTTCTTAATGGTTAATGTTAAAACAATCTTCCCAAGATGGAATTTAGGAATATACAAATATATCATATAGTGACACCCACTCTTAAACCTCTTGATATACTGACTTGATACAATGCGATATAACGTAGTGCCTGTTTGGCATACTTTCAATGCTTATAACGTCAGAAATAAACAATAACACGAGAACAATCGTTCGCCGAATCCTTTGTTCCATCTAGACAAATAAACGACCGAGGTCAATGCTATGTTTCATGACCATAGATAAGGTAAAGTAAATCATATGGTTAATCCTTGGATCACTCTGTGTATCTGTAACACCAGACACTAAATGAGGTTATTTGTAAGTAGCTTTGAGAACGTTAGAATATATAATCCCACCATTATATCTAGGCTTGCTTCGAGATTTCATCTTTGGATATGGCCATAATTACATTTACATAACTTTGTTTTTGGATAGAAATAGTTAGACAGAATGCGTGACACGCCTTATACGATGATAAATCCTACATTCCATATATTTGTGAGTTTGTCTTAACATCATTGGATATTCAAAACACGTATCTTATGTCAGCGTTTATGTTCATATATGGTTTTCATAGTGTTATTTATTTTGGTACTTCGATTACACGACAAATGTGTTTTCATATAAATACCATAATAACAATTCATTTAAAAGAAAGTTTTAAACAATCAATCTTATTAACGACTTTTAAATATCATTTTATTCTAATTCATTGTTCCAAAAATTATAGAGCATTTTACCACAAAATGTTCTATTATCTAAAACAATAAGAACAAAACGAATTACATTGACGTCTTAAACAACACAAATCAACAATTACATTGTAATGATATTTACTTATATCGCCAATTGATATCTTAATATCTAATTCTTTCAAATATATTATGAATATGATAAAATGCCCTGCCCATCATCATTTAAATGAGATATTTATAAGCAATTAATGTCAATCATGTTACATCCCAAGTTTAAAACTCATCTATTTCAAGATGTTACTCATATACATGCATTGTAATGATAGTTTATGGTGTTGAAACTGCAAATTTAATGGTCTGCTTTTCACGTTATGTGTCAATGTTCATCTTAAAAGGACAAAGAGATCTTAAATCCTTTTTTTTCTGAGATGCATAAGTATCAGACGCACAGCCTTCGAACATATAAGACGTTAAATTGAAGACAGAACCTTAACCTCATCATCTTAAAAGTACGATTAAGGTGATTGGTAGTAAACAATCTAACGAGTTACCACTAGATCACAGGGGCTATAGAAAAGAGTAGGTCGACGTTGTGGAAACAAGTACATCCACATCTATTTTCTAATTATGTCGTCAGCCATACTTGTCATTCTATCACCTAGTCTAGGAAAATATTAATTTTGTTTTTAATTCAGACGGCTTTCATTCAGAGATATCGCCTACATTTGTCTGGCAAAACATTTTATTCCAAAATACATTAAATTATTTTATGTAAATATCTGTCGAGGCAAATCTATCAAAATGCAAAAGAGAATTTAAAGTACGTCTCAAATTTAATATTGACATCATATTGAATCGCAGTGAGCATTGGTCTCTGCTTTTAAAGTACTGTAATCATAAATGTAGAATTCTACTGCCGCTGTGGATATTTTATGTCGTGTTATTTAAGGAAGGATTTCGTTACATTGCCATGATTCAGACCAGTATATAATTAGGTTGCAAACTATCAGGCAACAGTATGATGAAACCTAGTGCAAACAAAATGGAAAATGGAAGGCATCTATAGTTGATACTTAATTTTTGGAACATAAATTCTGGCAATGACACATTTTGTTTTTCTGCTATTAAAGTACCAATCGTTGTTCATTATTTGCAATCTATATAAGAATAAAATTATATAAATGTGGAAAATGTTGCATTATTTCAATTATTTAGCCACCAATCGTAGTCAATTTACTCAAGCTGCAAAGTTATACTTTCCTAAATTATTGAGAACGAACCATTTGTTGAACGGTCCTTTGCATCGGTGCTTTGAATGTCAAAGATATCTTCTGGACAAGAGAAGCCATAGGAATATCTGGATAATAGTATGAATCTTTTCTATGGCTTTCATTTACATTATTTCAATGAAATACGGAATAGTTTAAGCCAAAAGCTTATATAAGCGTAATTCTATATTTTAACTGTTTTCTGAGTGAACTGTTGACCGGCCAATAGTTTTGACTGTTTCCTGCGTGTGCTCTGACGTCACCCACTGTTATTCGAACTGTTACTGTACTGATATAAGGAGGAGTAACTGATACGGGATTTTAGGCTGTACCAGACGCTTTCGAATGCATCAAGCGTCCATCGATCTTGATTTAGCAGACATAAACACGTCAAGTATAGTTAAAATAGTAATTGATCAGGTAATGAAACAGTTATTTTATGTGTGATTTGGGAACAGTCAAACTATTGTCCCTCGGTGTCAGGAATAGTGTTTTAAACTGTTTCCCTCGACCTCTGGCCTCGGGAAACAGCCCAAACACTATTCCCTCCACCTCGGGCCAACAGTTTGACTGTTCCCCAATCGCATATGAAATAACTCTATAACGATAAACACAATTATATATTTCACAAAATGTTTAACGTACATTAAATAATTCATACGTAATTTCGAGCTAATTATATATTTTACAAAAAAGATAAGGTACACTTAAAGATTTCTATTTTTGGAATTTAACTATTGATCTTAAACAAATGTCCTCTCAGCTATGTCTTTGTTCTTTTTTAGTCAAATCATTACTACCCAAGGCGTACAACAATTTGTCACATAAGTCAATCCAGGAGTTCCACTATCTCAAATAATTTCCCACATCATTTAGAAACATACATGTAGATCGATATAAAACATGAATAAAAAAGCGAACCAATCTAAAAAACTACTTTTATACCAAATAAAACAAGAAACCAGTATAAATTCTTTGTCATTTGATTGTTTAGATATGTTGTGATACAAATAAAACACTAATCAAATGGTATTAACATAAATACATACAATACAGATTGTATCCTAACTATCCAATTTTCTTTCATCTGTTCTAGACTTCATTACAACATAGATAGCCAACACAATAATTACAATTGTACGTGATGTTTTGTAATATTAACACTTTTATTGGCGATACATTTAATTGTTGCGTTCGGTAAATTCCGGGAAAACTCGGTATTTTCCGCCACAAAAAGCATTTCGGTTTGTTAGAAGAACCTCATGGGCAATTTGGATCAAAAGTGTTATACAGCTCTGAGTTTTAAACTACTTCCTACGCTGCACAGACTACAATGCAATGTTGTTATGACGGTCGAAAATATGTGACGCCTTTGCCTCATTATTATTTTTAATGGTTACTGTTTAGGTGAAGATATCCGATATTACCAATTGCATCCGCAGTGGCATATCGTCTTGCAAAGAAATGAAAATACGGTTTATATTTGTTTCTTATTTAATAGAATAAAATTAACCTATGCATTCAAATGTTTTGTTTTTGCTTTCTATTAAACGTACATAGTACATGTATGTAATTTTAATCGTTTTTCTATTACATTTACACAGTATTTTTAAACGCACTACGATTTTTTATTTGATGTCGATGTTTAAACTATTTTCGAATTGTGTTATCTCACATGAAACCGCATGATCGCAGTATTTATTTTATTAGATAAATTTACACTGTGCCTTATCTTTAACCCAATGAATAAATTTATTCATTTGAAGACTTCCTCTTACCTGGAAATGTAGGAAAATGATAATTCCATCGTAGGCTATAACTTTTAAGTTGTGTACAATAAAATAAACATATGTTCCGTTTAAAAGACATGATAAACGGTATGCAACACACACATATTGAATGAAATAGCAACATGCACCAAACTCATATATTACAAAGTACTTGGAGAATAGTATTGGAGCAGTTTTCTTTTAAAAAGGTGTTCATTTATTAAAACAAAAATATTGTTTATCAAAATAAGCATTTTTATAACATGCTAATGTACGCCATTTATAACACTCTAAAGAAAAAAAACACGTGAAGCTAATTTGTAAAATATCCTTATCCAACTTTATCATTTAGTTGGAGAAGTCTACCTACTTTTAAACACTCATTATATTAATTGCATCTGAATTAACAGATACATGTTTATGTTCATATCTTTTAGCCTTTTTAGTCGAAACAAAACAAACGGTAACGAGTTATGGTTTTGGCTAATTGTGAAATGTGTGTACTTAATGCTTTGAATTAAAACGATACTTCTGAGTTCGATATAAATGCCATTGTTTTAGTTCAAGTAATTCTAACATCATTGAAAGATGGTTCGATACAACACACTAAGTCAAAGCACTTTATTCAAGTTTATTGTGTTCATTGTTTCTGTAATACCCTTACGGATCCATTAAATTCCTTAATTCTTTCTCTACTTACTGCACACGTTTGCCACGTTTGTCTATAGACATTTCATTTGGGAAAATTAAACTGAGGCTTACCATTCTTTTGATAGGCGTTGAAGATATCACCACTTTACAAAGACGAACAATTAATCGATGTTTTCGGCGAGTTGGTAGGCAACAGAATATACTGCGGAATATGAAGACAAAATTGTTGTATATGTTTCTGTTTTTTAATGTAATCATTATTAGATTATGAATTAAATGATGGGTTATGACAACAGGAATATCAATCCATAGATACAAAGTACTCTTACACCCCAATCAGTATAGATGCATAGCAACAACGTGCATTCTACTTTCGTTTTCAAATATCTGCGTAAAGAACGACAAGAGTAAACACATTAAAATGGAGATTAAATTACCGCTTTCAATGTTTTATTTAATGTTCATAATTTCTTGGATAGTTACATTTTATTGGGTAACCAAAACCATACTCAATTTGTTTGAAGTACAGTTTAACGGGGAAAATATAAGGATGTAAACAATGCCAAGTGTTTTCAGGTAAATAAACATTTTAACCCATAATGCTTAGCGTCTCCTTGCAAAGTTCAATTTGACCGTTTGTGTTCGAATGGAGGCTTACAAATACGTATAATGGTGCATGAATTTAATGCTTCAAGTGGAAATTAAATAATAATATGAAATAGTTCAATAGTAATGTTCATATCTAAAGTAGATTAATCATTCAGACTTATGTATCATTTCTGTATTTGGCATTTGGACACTGCAACACTCAACAGACAATGCTGGAAGCGTTGCAAGGATCAACGCATGAATAAGCTCCTGTATTAATAAATTTGTATCAATAACAACGTCTCTAACACACATATATGCCAACAAAGACGAGACATCATTTAATCAGTATTCCGTACAAAAGTATTCAATATTTCTAAATCAATATAGTCGACTTGTCATAGATAAGTTAAACAACACGTGATGGAAACATTAAATACATCAATAGACAAGTGTTGTTATAAACGTATAGGAGTTTACGTAAGACATATATTTTATCGTCCGTCTATGCAAGAAATAAATCATCAACGAAATGCTCCATGCTACGCTTATCAATAAGATTTAATTTCCGAGCAAAAATTGCAGCCATGACAAGAAAGTTTATTTATGGAAACTGTCATGTTTTGATGTGTCTAGACATCAACTCTAAGAATACTGGGACAAATGTTGAAATATTTTGCGTTCAATTGTCAAACTAAGTAGAATGGCTGATTTTGATTGCTCGATCAGGCAGAACCTTAGGGATGCAAGACTAATCTTACTATCAGTACATAGAACTTTGTGGTTCTGTTAGTCTGTACACACGCATTTAAACTTAGAATTCAAAGGTATATGCGATGCTATCTGGAAGAGCTTTTTTAAGTCGAGTAAAAAGATATATTTATATCTCAAAATTGACAAAAAATGACGATATAACCCTCTAGTTCTACGGCGTCGACATACATACAATTATTACCTCCAAATAAATACAAAATATTACAAATGCCATTCCTTGCTGTAAAACACACATAAAAATACACATGTAGCTGTTTAATACAACTAGGAACCTATTCTTTTATCGTTTCGCATATTTATCAATTGTATGTTATGTAATAAATGAACCATATTAACAGAGTTAGATAAACACAACTGTTATATGGAAGGGTATAGCAGTGTCAATCTCCGTAAACAGATATCCTGCAGAGCGTCGTCGTACAGGATCTCTAAGATCTCAATGGAGGGTCACGTCGAGATTACCTTTATGTCGACCAATCAATGCGTAGCTTTCATCTAGACGAAACACTATTAATAACATTTTGATTTCGTAATTTCTATTTTTAGACCAATGTTTGTGAGCTAATTTAACAGCAGTATTATTCACAGTCTGCGATTGGACGGCTCATTTCAAATTGCATGACGTAGACGATGTAAACAAGTTACTAATCATAACAATTTCGTCATGAATATTATGATGAGAAAATGTCACCTGAAAGTGAGCCTCGTTTGAAACGGCCAGATCTAAATTAGCAAGTAGGCTAATTTGCCATTTGAATCAAATCTTATGCTTACATACTGTGACAAGATAACGAGTACACCAATATTTTCAGGTGTCTATTTTAATGTTGATTCAAATTAACCAGCTTTCAAATATGTTTGCTTTTCAATCTGTCATTTATATGTACATGTATTGTAGATTGTTTTGTTTGTTTTAATACAGTCTGCGTATTTTATTGCTTTGAATGAAAGAAACTGTCGTCATTTGTCTGACACCAACATTTTATTATCTATTTTTAATATATTAAATTACTTTATGTAAATATCTGTCATGGCAAGTCTATCAGAAAGCAACGGCGAGTCTGAAATACGTGTCAAAACAAATATAGACATCACATTGAATTAATTTCGACTTGTCATACTGTCTAATATTAGGCATATAAAAGTGGATTCTTACTTCGCTGTAGTTAGTTAAATTTCTCATTGTTGTGTTAATACGACGCTAAACCCAGCACAAATTTATCATTGTTTCTTGTATCCATCCTTCAACATGACAACATACATGTTTCTTTGTGACAATGTTTCACTCAAATGCTAGTGCGTGTCTTGCAATCAATTAAACCGAACCAAGAAAGTTACATGTATATAAAACATTTCAATCCAGGAGTTCCGCAATCATTTAGAAACATACAATCATGTAGACCGATAAAAAACGAGAATCCAGCGAAACAACTTTTTTCAATGCAACAAAACAATGAATCAGTCTAGGTTAGTTGTCATTTGATTCTTAGAAATGTTGTGATCGACATACGACGCTAAATAACGGGGGATTACAAAAGTAATCATACAATAGTTGTATCTGAACTATCCAATTTTTTCATCTATTCTAGACTTTATAACAACATAGATAGCCAACACAATAATTACAATTGTACGTGATGTTTTGTTATTAAATACTTGTTTCATTTGATGCATTCAACTGTTGCTTTCAATGTTATATTAATAGTATCATTGATTGCTTTCGGCGCGATATGACCTTTTTGTGTTGGTGCGCCGTAAAACTCAAACAAACAAACAAACATCAATGTTATATTGGAAACGACTTAGCTTAATTTCAACAAACTATAGACATGTATTCTAGCAAAAATTGATAAAATGGTGTCCTTGTTTGCTTTTCAAGAGATGACACGTAATGCTAAACATGTAAACTCAGTAGCTTTATTTCGTTTAGAGTCAAAATATTTCCTTAAATCAAATTCAATATACACAGTGTTACAATATGCAACAAATTTCAAAATTGTATAATCTGAGGCGATGACGCTTAAAATTAATTGCAATCAATACCTCTGACCTTGGGGCGTCTTTAAGCTAAATTATTTTACATTTCAACTTACAAAATAACAGATAATACTGTGCTATTTTGTCACTGTTACTGGTAATCCTTGTTTACTAGTTTCTTTTATCGTTACACGTTCCTAGACAGAAGACGATGCATTTCCAGAAATGAAGAATATAATGATCATAGTTCGTCTGAAGTAAGTCGTTCATTGCTATTCATTGTATTAATCAAAACTAATGATTTTTATGGGTTGTTAACAATGCTTTTTTTAGTTCTCGTTTAAAAATAATCATCAGTACATACATGAATATTAATTTGTCTCACCTAAAGATAAAGTATAATCAGAATAACATTGTCTATTTTGATATTCTATGTCATGTCTAACATGAAAAACACTAATGTTACATTTTCAGTTGTAAACAAGTTTTGTAAAATATGATATAATTGCCAAACGTCTTATTTATAACTTCAAAAAATAAAAGAACCAAAATTTTAAAATTCAGCGTTATCAATGGGAATATAGTGTTTTACGTAGAGCATTAGGAAGGATGCATCTAAATATGTAACTACATTGAATAATTATGTTGATGATTTCAAAATTGTGAAGTTTTCTATAGGGAAAACTTAAACTAAATATTCATATTAAGTACATAATTTACAAAGACGTACAATGTCTATTCTTATTATTCTATCCAATACCTGTAGGATATTTCAAGAAATAATACAGCAAATATGTACATTTTAGTGTATTAAATTAGTTAATTTGTAATCTTACATAAAACAATATGAAACGTTATGAATTTTATAAGATACATTTATGCTGTGCCTTATCTTTATGCCAATTGCCAAAGCTTACGTTTATTCATTTCAATTGACGAATCCATATGACCTTGCGAAGTAGATACATGTAACTAATAAATCAGAAATCAATACATGCAATAGTCGACAATTAAAAGGACAAAACTGCGTGATGTCTGCAACATTCTGTCACACATACAAGTACCAAAATGTCTGAATTCAGCAAATCAATATGGACTTAACATTGAAGATTCTAGAACAGATATGTTCTTTATTCAAACCATTGATTTTATCACATTTTAGAGAACATTTCATCACAAATTCGTCCGAGTTTATTCCTCCAAGTTTTATTTGAAGATTTATATCTTGGTGACAATACAAAAACACTTAATGCAAATTGAACCAAGTATTAGAGATTTTCGTCTTTAGCACATTTAGAAATAGAGAAAATACTAAAAAATATATATATAAACATTTACTATGTATATTCATAAAACATGATTTGAATTATTATTGCAAGAGGTCTTTCTAATGTATCAATGCTTTATACGTTCTTAGATTATAGTTAATAATTTCCCTTTTTAAGGCCTTTTCCACATATACAATATCACTATTTACAGTGCATAGTACATGGAACTCTTTTATTACTTCTTTTACTTTGTTGAACTAAATTAATATGTTGTTGATACTGAAATAATTAATGTTATCTGAGTGTGCAAATTCATTTTTATATGTTTTGAGTCTTTAAGCAAAGACAAAAAAGAAAACAGAAGGGAAAAGTGTGACATTATTGTCACAGAGTGTACTTATTGTTTTGAACTCAAATAATCGTGGCCCGATATAGATGTTTTTGTGGTTAATTTCCACATATTAGCATTTCCCACATCATTCAGATGATGGTTCAAATGCAAAACTACTTTTCGTAAAGGTTTAAACTCTTTATTTCAAGTTTATTTTTGGTGCATTGTTTCTGTAGTAATAATCAGAATCTATTATGCGTTGTTGTACATTCGTGTAAGTACGAAAGTAACAACAGTTAGCAGTTCCCTTGTAACATCTAAATTGCAATTTCCAAACATAGCTTTTTATTTATGACATAAGTTGAGTGCTTTAAGGTTAAACTATAAAGACATGAAACAAGCCAGTATCGTACGAATCGATCACTTTACTTAAACATCTTGCATGACTGGATCTCTTTTCCTAATGTGATACAGAACGTAAAAAAGTGGATGAAAAATATTAAATGCATTGCATGGATTAAACTATACCTTATGTAACGTATGTACTTGTATTATCTTGCTTGCATTGACAACGTCTGCTACAGATATGTTTGCATCATGACCAGACACTATTTAATTTGTATTCTGAACTAAATCATTTCGTTCTCAGTCAATAATGCTCACCGGACATAGATGAGTTAAACAAGACGTAATCACGCAATGGTAACATTTAAAACCATTTAGACAAGTTTCACCACACGTATGGCAATTTAGTATGGAACATTTCAGGAATGTAAAATTTGATTTAAACTTGTCAATTAGAGTTATATTTTATACTTTAGCACGAATTGCAGCAATACATTGTAGTTGAAATGGAAAGTCAAAACTAGAATCAATCTTAAGTGACAAATATTTTAACTACAAATTATAAAATGGTCGAGTATGCAAAATAACTGGACAAACAAAAATATTTAAATTTTCACATATTTCTTACTGTTATGATACGATATATTTGAGTATCAATTAATCAAATAAAGGATTGAAGTCAATGACACATTCCCCATTTATACAGGCTTCAATTCGATGACAAAATGTATGTAATACCATATGGACAATCCTTGGATGACAGTATGTATCTGTAATGCCAGACACTAAATGAGGTTATTTGTAAGTAGCTTTGAGAACGTTAGAAGATATAATCCCACCATTATATCTAGGCTTGCTTCGAGATTTCCTCTTTAGATATGGCCATAATTACATTTACATAACTTGATTTGGATAGAAATGGTGGGATAAATTTTGTTGAAAATCTTAGTTGAGGACATTTTGCGATGTTCTACTACGAGGAAATGTTTGCTACATCATTTGAAACCCAACGCATATTTATTAAGACACCATTTTACGCTAACATATATGACCTTAAACATGTTTCAATTTTCATGTGCTTTTATCGCCTGATTCTTAAATGTTTAATACTTTAATTTTTTTAAATATATGTCGATATAAATCTATAAAAAAGCAACATCGTTTCCTTTTTTATGGGGGGGGGGGGGGGTTAACGCCGTAGCAACACATTTTATAGGTCATATAACGGCGGTCAGTTAACTTACTCACTACTCCTGGAAGGGCTAAATGTCTGGATTTAGCTGTTAATCAACTACTAAGCGCATACTTCCGTTAGTGACTGACATCTACCCTACATAATTAAAATTCATTGGTAGGAGGGAGAATGGCCGTACAAAAATGTTCATGACCAAGCTCCACGAAAGTATGCCCCGCCCGGGAATCGAACCCACGACCTCTCGATCAGTAGGCTTGGGTGCTACCAACTGAGCTAGCCGGGCGGCTTCAAATCTTTCTAGAAAATGAAAACATCTTTAATTGAAATTTAACTTAATGGCTGTCTGGGGAACAAAGTCATCCTGTACCCACGTCTCTAATTCTTCAAATTAGATGTCAAATATAATGCTAATATTTACATTGCATTTGTTAAACTAAAATCACTACAACAAGAAACTGATCATTTTAAATTAATCGAGATAGGTAGTTAGTTGATATGTACATATTTAGCTCACTTGAGAATTATGTTTGATCTAAAAACAATTAATAAGTATGTTAATTTCATTCCATTAATAAAGTATGTTGCGATGTTGTCGGTATTGTAGAAGGGTAGGAGGCTAATGATAGTAGACAAAGTCAACGAAGGCAGTGCTAGGTGCCCTGTCCTAAGTAAAATGATCTAGTTTGCGTTGGTACGGTGTTAAATTCCTAAATATAAACATACAACGGGCGATTATGAAAACCGTAATAAAATCCTGATATGTCTGGGTTTTTTGTGAATTTAGTTTGGCAAAGTTCTCTATAGTTCTGATTTAATACTGAAATAAAATCATTTCACTGTATTTTTCTTTCTAATTAGGAACTTCTTCCTTCCTCAATTACTTTAATCTACGAAGGGCTAATTACTAGTTATTTTCATACAATCGTATTACTCTCCTGCGAAGCAAATTCGACATGACTTAAACAAAAATCTAAGAAATTGAAACGCGCATGTTTTTCTTTTTAATGCACATTAAAATATTCTGGGAAAAACAAATTTCTCAAAGATATTTGAACTGCCGATATAATTGTTTGTTGTATGAAAAAATTGTAAAATCAATGAATCTGAACGTTACTTTAATTTACTGCATAAAGTTATGAATGAAGAACACACTAGTTTAAATGGAATGTACAACACAAGATATTTTGTGATTGAAAACAGCAGTTGCACACTTTTTCTTAAAATGGTTTTGTGGTACTAAAAAAGAAACAAAACAACCAATAAAAATGTTTTATTTTACAATCTAAAAATACAAGAGTTTCAAGACTTTATTTCAATCAAATAGAAAACAATATAATAGTTATGTGTAAGGTCAGAAATGACCCATGATACATGTAGAACGGGTGTTTTTTTTAATCAAATACACATGTAGTTACTTTTTAGACTACATTGTTTCTTCTTTTAGAGTAAGTTAAGTGACTATTGATGCCATTTATTTTTTTTGCACAATTGTCATTGCACCGCAATACATGTGGTTATATTATGGAGTGGCTAAAAGCTTGCCTAAGTAAATCGAACTGTATAAACCGCTACATAATATACTTGACCGTGCTTGAAATCATGATAATATACATTGATTGTCTATAACCAGAGCACTCTTACCCTTCACCAAGAGGGACACCTTCTATATGAGCACATAATTATTGAAGAACAATCAACATTGTTTTCGGTTTTTTATAGAAATTTTACATTCAGTTCTAAGGGATACTAGATTCAATTTTCTTAACGTAGTATACTGCGCCACGAACATACTTTCACAATATTTGGAAAACATATATGTGTATCGTTGTAAGACAAAAACATTTATTTAAACCAAATCATTCTACTATTTGCCATAACATTGTTTAGATATGTTGTGATACAAATAAAACACTAATCAAACGGTATTAACATAAATCGTACATACAATACAGATTGTATCCTAACTATCCAATTTTCTTTCATCTTTTCTAGACTTCATTACAACATAGATAGCCAACACAATAATTACAATTGTACGTGATGTTTTGTAATAAAAACACTTTCATTGGCAATACAGTTAGTTTTTGTATTCGCTAAATGTCGGGAAGAAAACGGGCTGTTTCGACATTGTCGTATTGCGAAGTGAAATTATGTATAAAATTGATGCAAATTGTTTCACACTGTACTAATTACGACCTAAATTACAACAAATTTGCATGTTTTACATTAAATTGACAATTCCTAATACTTTCAGCTTAAGTTGTTCTCGGTGTATGTTCATTTGCTTTACCGTGAACTATACTTCCAGCTTCAAAAATAGATTTTGTTTAGTTTGCCTTGTGCAATTGGCACAATTAAATCGACTTCGAGAATCAGATCTATTGACTTGCCCTTGTTAAAGGAGTATACCCGACACACATATAAGCTTTCCCCCTCGGACGTCAACAATGGCATGCTTTCTTGTATAAGTAAATGCCGAAACATATTTTTATTTCTTGTCATAAAAGCACCCTATGAATTTCCTTTTCAGGATCTAAAAAAACAAATACGTATACACATAGTGTATGTGCCAAGAATCTTGACCTTAAATAAATCAAAATGGCTTAGTTTTCTGGAAAGGATATTGTTAACCTCTCCGTGACCTGTACGATTTGAATACTTTTATGATATGAATCATTAATTGCGATTCAAGAGTCAACTTACAAGGGTCTGCAAAATCAATTGCGCCCCTAATTAAGTTGCCCTGACATAGTAACGCAAGTAACTAACGACAGTCAATTAGCTGGAACTAGGAACGTTTATTTAACCTAACAGGTATAGAAAAATATAGGTGTGGCAAATTGTATCTTGATTTCTTTGTTAATGTATTGGTACAAGCATTAAACATCTCTAGACAAGCGGCAATGCATTTCCTGGAATACAAGATGCAATGGGCGTAGTTAAGATGTATAGAATTACGTTTAGACTAATCGAAATGAATAATGATGTGTTTTTACAATTTATTATCAAACTCTCCTAGCTATGATATTTGATAAGAATTTATTTTATTCGATCATAAACTTACGCAATGTCTGGTTTAAAAAACATTCCCTGTTCATAAATTTTATTTATTGGAGTTAACGCCGTGTCAACACAATTAAGGTCATTTTACGGCGTCCAGCGCACCTAACATAGCTTTCCTGGACCCTTGTATAACCAGTACTCACCTACCCTTCCACAAGACCGGAAACTTCTCCATATTATCTAATCAATGGAGGAAAATCGACAGTATTGTCAAATTTTCATGGAAGGGTATAACCTCCCCGGGTGGGATTCGAACCCGCACCCCCTCGGGCATGAGATTCCAAATCCCGGCGCGCTACCTACTGCGCTATCGACCCGGGTTTTCACTGTTCATAAATGCCTCATGTTGACCGACAAGGTAGGCAATGACGCTCAACAGAATTGTCTTTCTAACAGAAGCACTCGTCCAATTTTACAATTTGCGTTATGGGACCAAGAGGCTCCAAATTCTCTGCACATCAGGGACGCGAATAATATCCTTCAAGCTTAAACCTTACCCACGACTTCACGTTGTTGTACATGGGTACACAGGCGGTTAACACGAATGTTTCCTTTTCGTCTTTTGTACATAAACGTAGTAAAAATACATCGCGAGGAGATTGGTTCAGTTGTACCTGATGCCTGGTTACAAAGGATAATGCCAGCAAGACAGCGAATGTGCACTTGAATGAAATTTTAACTATGTTATGCTATTTCTACAGGTCGAATCCAGAATCCGGAATTAAAAACAAATTATCAGAGAAACTGCTACTGACAGGCGGAGTGCATCCAGAATTAGCTTCCATTAAATTCAATTGAACTTAATGCTCTGAAATCTCATTTCCCAGAGGCAACAGTTTTATTAGTTTCCGTTAAAGAAGAAATGTTAACAATATCTGACGACCAAAATCAGAGAGTGTAAGAGTAGCTAAAATACGTATATCATACATGGATACTTAAAGGCTAATCACGTATGATATGTGCTGGTATTGTATTCCTTCTGTATATTACATGGAATGTCGGCAAGAACAGACAAGTTGGATCATTGATCATTGTAAGTATCTAAAGTATTGAACAAGATGCAAGATGTAAGAGTTTGTCAAACTGTCAGTATGATATCAGACCTATAAGGAAGACTTGATTAAGTAGAGATATAGTTTTCTAGATTGGCTGATTTAAGAGCTGTGAAATGTGCGTTTGTGTGTTATATACGACTGTCTGTGAAATATATTCGATTTAGTTTTGATGTTCATCAAGGGATGTACCACAGGCGACCAGAACGGTCCCGGTCCCGAATCACTGTATATACAAATATATAAGAATCGGGGCCGGAACCGTGCCGGCCGCCAGTAGGTGGTACAAAGCTCCAAGCTGAGCGTTTTAATTTCAAACTTAAGTTCTTGGCTTGAGCCAGCATTTCAATTATGAATCTGGCTCTATGTAGCATTCCTCAGTTTGACGGTAAAATGTATAAGCAAGCATGCCAGGAACAGCAACAGTAAACACTACAGGCCTACCATAAGACTGACAAAAAGCAAACGGGAAGATTTCTTTTACATCTTAAAATCAAAGATTTCCCATACAAATTGGAATTGTTTAGTTAATTACATGGTTCCGAATTGAGGTGTAGATTAAACTGATGTCAAACATTACAGACATCTGAATATGTATCTATATAAATGTGTGCAAAATATACATATACATAGCCCCACCGCACAAATACGATGATGATAAAAACGTACTATCTCAGATGAGGATATTAGTTACCTGACAAAATCAAAGTACAGATCGTATAAAAGGTCATGTGTGTCTATGTTCTATAAACAATGGACTTAACCATTAAATAGGAGAATAAGCTGATGCAGATTCATCATTTTACTGATTTAAACTGACCACCTCGACATTCAACGTTTTTTTTATGAATAGCTCACATTAATATTGTAAACTTGTATATGATGATATGCTAATAAAATATGTTTAAACTAAATAATGATATGTCTTCCCAAAAACTGGTTTCAAATGAAACTGGCTATTGATCTTATATGTGTTGATAATTGTATATAATTATTTGTATATGAAGAGTGACTTATAGACCCATTGGGTCGGTTGTACATATACTCATGATATTTGAATGTAATGTATTTAGGCTTTATTGTACAAATGTCACTGTATAATAAACGAATTATCTATCTATGTTTATATACGCATATATACGTGAGCGGCCTTGCCTAAATGATGGTCTATACAATCCAAACATGGACATATTACTTCTAGTGCTCAGCGAGGATAAACTAGTATTGATGGAACGTGAAATCATTGTGTAAGATATATCAATAAATTAAGTATCAGTACAAAGTATTCTAGTATAGATCAGTGTATATCATTTCCCAAAACACAACATACACTGGACCAATACACTAATGCATGTATATATAAATATATTTGTACGTACGTAGAGTGTAAATCAATGTCCGATACTAGATTTCCTATATATATCTCAAGTCACAGCTAACATCTCTTATATATACAATCAATCTGTGTACAGTATAACTGTATAAATCAGGCGCCCGCATTATTAACTGTCCTATGACAGATTTTAGTCGTAAGTCCTTCTACATTGTATAGCTATGCTATCGTAAGATGTTTGATAATATGCTGCCCTGGCCTCTGAGAAATCCTATATACCACCGGCTTATACTGTTTCATATGCGGGCAGTATTGTTCCAAGCAAATATGTCTAATATATAATGTTTTTTTAATCGGAACCTTGCCGACCGCCTATTTACTGTACTGTATCCTACATTATTTGCATTGCAATGAAGTCATGGGAATTTCCTAGATAAAATGGGCTTGGCACTTTGTTACCAAAATTTTGATTCATGTTTATTTCTTTTTCATTTTGAGACACTCAATTAAATTCATTTGTACAATAAATGTGGCGCTGCATATCGTAGTCGTCCAAAACTGATTTCAACGCAATACTAGGAGGCGCTATAACACCAAAACTTCGAAATTTTCAATTGAAGTTAATTGGAATGGAAATAAAGAAATGTATCTTTGCACATAGTCAAGATGTATTACAGAGTGAGCATGAATTAAGAAAACCCACAAACAATATATCCTATTCAAATAATATAACAAAAATGTTTTCTAAACAGGTTAAGTAGAATAGTTTGGTCAGTGTATTCTGATTAAACAAAAAGTTCATAAAATGGCTTTTATTTGAATCCAACGTTTGTGCAGATACGATGTTTTTGGTATTACATGGTTTTAAATGATACTCTGGTCTCGAAAACTTTCCTTCAATTTTTAATGCTAATCAAACTTTTAAGGCTCTGGATGCTTTAAATTTTGAATTCAAAACGCTGAAAAATGTGAATATTGTCATGTAGTTTTAACGCTGCTTTATTCTAATTGAGCACATGTTGGAAACATGGTAATTGCAATACAGTAATGTACAAACGTCCACAATATAAATTGCTTAAAACGATGTCTGCAGAGTTTTTGGATCGACTTAATTTCAATGTTTGCATTAGTAGAACTATGTTTATGTCAAAATATTCTCAAAATAGTTTGATGTAAGATCTTTTTTTTTGAAATCAGGAAAATCTGCGCCCCAACAGCATTGGCACATTTGCGAATTTTTTGCAACTTTACCTTTACTTAAGATAATGTCTTGTTTCGTTCGATAGTGATTTGTCATAAATAGTTCTATAAAAAACTGTTTTTTTGTATTTACACTTAAGTTTAACTACCATTCTTTAACTGAAGGCAAACACTATTGTGTACGATATGCAAGTTTGCAAGCCTGAAAAAATCCAGATACTTCTGAAGAACACACCTATTGGTCAGTACATAGAGTGTTTATATTTCCCAGGTCACACTGTAACAATGGGATGTATGAATCTATGTGATAACACAAGTCTGAATGATAATTAGAAACTCTAAGCCTTTATCAAAATTCTGCTGGACAGGGCAAGTCAGAAATACGCAAATTGGATTATGACAAAATTGACTTCGTTATGCCAAATGCGTCTCTTAGAAATTCTTCTCCTATGTCTTGTGCCAGAAAAAAACTCATTACATGAGACTTCTGTAACCTTTTCTAAGACTTCCTAGCAGTAAATTGATGTTGATTGCTTTAAATACAAATAATGGAAAGTTGGAAACTCTGGTTCACCACAAATGTGTTCTTGCAGTCATGTTAATCTTTGTACCAGTCATATGTTTTATAGCCCTTAGACTTGATTGTGTACACTTAGTACCCAAAGTTTACAATACCGGCGAAATTTATTTCATATCTTCACTAATGACTATTTCTTGGACAATTTATTATTATCATTTCGTGCGAACATACAGAGAAGTATTAGATAAATAAAATTCGAGAAAAACTGATTATGTACACCGCAATTAATTTTGCTGCATTTAGAGTCATTTTACTTCTTATGACGACCTTTATTTTGGCTTTGGGCAACTTGTTACTGATAGTAAACATTCAGTTAGGGCAAGTAATACATGTATATAGCAGATTGTCTACAGTGCTTATATTGAGTCTTGTGTCGATAAACTAAGTAATGCTGATTTTAGAATTTATGCGCAACATGAATTACTCAGTTTATCATACTCTTTTATTGATATTATTTTCAAATATGAAAAATAGAAATATTTGTCTACAATGTAATTGCGTAACGTCAAAACCAAATAAAAAATGCATTAGTTTGTCATAAAACATGGCGGTGTCCAGGGACTCTTGGCGGTACTATATAACCGCGAGTTTCTGTTGTGAACATTATATCACCAAATCCCACATAGAAACGTTTTTAATGTTTTTGTACATATACTCATCTATAATCTTGGATATATAATCCCTACAACATGCAATGCTATAGTTAAACAAATAAACATGATATATTACATTTTAACATGTTATCATTCTCCATCTTAGCAACAAGTTTCAACTTAAAATATCTTTTATATTTTATCTTATGTATAAATATATCGCCATTGCTTTGGCATTTAATACTCTCACTGGGAAAAAGAACTTCTGACATTTTCTTTTTTGGTAAAGTAGTTTAAGCTTTTAAGTAAGTTTTATATATACTAGAAAGCCCTACTAAAGTCCCTTGACGAAATCTTGTTTTAGGATAAATAGATTCACATTTATCCTTGAAGAAAGAGACAGAGTGTAATCTAAGCAATTTCTAAAACAGAATTGTTTAGTTTATCATCGTATAAATCAAATCGTGTTGCATGAATAAGCATAAGTTATAGCAAAAGGTATTGAGACAAGTTTTCCTCAAAATCCCATTTTTCCATGCACTTTTTGCAGGGCAGAGCATTTTAAGCTTTGAGCATGTTCAATACATTTTAAGATTTAGACAAGTTTATTTATTTAAGATTTTGAACATCTTTGCTTACATTAAATAATACGGACATGTATGATAAATTTTAAGATCAAAACATATTTAAACATATTTTAAGACTCTAACAGTACAGTTTTTTCCGATAATCTTGGCACATGTTAATATGTGAAATGAGGGTATAAGACTCGAACAGGTTTGGTATATTTTAAGATTCGAACAGATAGGTATGTGTTTTTTAAGAATTTAACATGGTTGTTTATATATCAAACTTTGAGCATTTGGTATTTTATGAATTAAAACTTGTTTGAAATCTATTAAATACCTATAACTACACACACTTCCTTCACCTTCCTGTACCAAAGTCGTATCATAAAATTTATAACTTATAGTCTCTGCGGTTTTCGGAATAAAGTAAATTTAGTCAAATCTTATCAACAACGCTGTACGATTTTATTGCTCAATATGCCAAACACACGCGTTTCAATCGTTTTTATAACTTTTACAAATATGTTATCTCTATACGATCGTCTGCTGTCATTTATTTATAACATTTTAAAACAAGTTAGTTGTCTGGCAGATGTTCTATAAAATGTAACAGACTTTGTCAGTTGTTAAAAGTTTGACTTACCGTGTGTCGTATTTCTAGAGGAAATATCTAACTTGGCATCTGACAGGAATGTCTCTGTATCCTCGTATCAGGTGTGGCGGTGTGATAGTGTTGTTATATGCACTTGGTTATTGTATCATCCTTACAACAATAGACACTCAACATCAGCAATATAGCAGTAACAACCAAATTTTAGTAAAACCCTTTACTGTTGTTTTAACACATGAAAATCCATCCTAAAACAACACGACGATCTAAAAAATCAAATTCCAGCGTAAAAATGATCAAGATTCTTCAAACATAAAAAGTTATAGCGTAAAAACAACAGGAATGTTCAAAAACATTAGGTTCTTCCGTAAAATTACACAGCTGTCCAAAAATAAAACATCTCACCGTATAAACATTTTTTCTCCAAAGTTTCAAGTTCTAGTATCTCAAGTATGTTGTTGTTGTTAAAGAAACTAAACGTAACGTTTCTCGTTACTATAGTAACTAAGTATTAGATTATTCCTATTCAATCAAAACTTCTGTACGTATCTATGACACATGAGAGTTCTCTAAAATCCAGGGAGAAATTATCTGTTGCACATTTTAAATTGACTGATCCAAATTAACACATGAGATCACTCGTTTTTGTCCTAAATAGCACATGAGATATATGTCATTTTTAACCCATGAGCTAAATCAAATATTGATAATATTAGTTAATGTTGATATGAATTTTTCAATATTAAACCTGGCAAAATTTTCCTCATAGTTCAAATAAAACACTACCATAGAATGCTGTAAAATTCATACCCCAAACAAACACATAAAAACATATATTCAAAACATTGTGTCACATAAGATTTGTGTAAATTAGCACATAAGAAAATTAAAAACAGTGTTTCACATAAGTTTTGTCTAAATTAACACATAAGAAAATTAAAAACAGTGTTTCACATAAGTTTTGTCTAAATTAACACATAAGATAACTACATGTATCGTCCTAATCAACCAGTCAACTTAACCAATATTTCTAAGAACACTTGTCAATGTGTTTTGATAGAAGTATTTCCTTCCTAACTTTGACACTAGACTAACCCTCACATCAATGTTAGTTAGTTAACACTCAAACCGGTTTTGAAGAGATTTCTTTTAGCGCATGTTAGAGCGTTCGGAATAAGAGTATTGACGGGGAGAGTTCTCCAATATGGTTTATATTTTTTTCTCTGGAAATACCACTTAATGAATGCAAGCCACTAATGACCAGAAATCTCGGTTCCAATATGTATTGTACGATAGGAGTCAGAACCTCCTGAGAGGTTGGGAATTATTAAGCACTACATGTTAGAGAAAATCATTATAAAATAGAGAAAATTATCTCTAAATCTTAACAAGTCTTTTGGGAGAGAATCTCTTACTTTAACCTTATCTCGTAGAGTAAAGGAAACATTTGCTAGAGAATGAATGAAGGAAATAGTTTACATGGTATATAGATATATCATGTCTGTAATAGATTGTGAAGTAAGAAATGATTCATGTTCCTCTTATAAATGTTGCCAATTAATTCTAGTACAATATGTTTTACTGTAAACAGAGTCTATGTGATTATGGTCATTTGTAACACAAATAACCCCATCCCCGGGTTTATGGCGAGGGAAAATAGCTGTGTTCCTTGCATTCCAGGCTCCGCCGAACTAATTGGCGAAGGCAGGGTAATTGTTTTCGGGATAAAACTAACAGGGGTTATAGCCAGTCATTTGATATTTATAGAAAATAGTATTTTCGGAGATTTTACCATTCTAATGCCACGAAAGGGTAGGTGTTTTATCATAGTTATGCCGGGCTCAAAATACGCGCTAATCCCCAAGGTAGGGAGCGGGTTACAAATGGCTGGTGTTATACATGCAAAAAAGAAAAAAAACATTCAATATATTTAGAGCATTGTTGATATTAGAATAGTCAATAATGGGACCACTTTATTAGGTCAATTTACTGGTCGTTATCAAATATTTAAGTTCTGATTATAGCTATTGTGCCTGTGTGGTAATCTAACACGACAAAAAACACCATCCGGTCGTAAAGAAAAATAGAGACTATCGGGCGTCTGTCATGTCAGTTCCAAAACAAGCAGGCTTGTTATTATTTGACCAAATTGTCGTAGAATGAGTATACGACTAAAATGGAACACAGCTAAGGTACTTCATAATATCAGACTGCTATATGTTATGTAACTGGCTATCTTATAAGTTCTTACACGTGTTTTTTAACAATTACAGTTTCATTACGACTAGACTCATATAATCATTTTGAAGATACAGTGCCATCCAAAAACTCTTGGGCAAAAGTAATTCCGGGAACAATTAGTAATACAAATCGCAAGTATTTTTTATTATATGTAAAGCATATTCATGCTACGTAGATAAATCATATGTTTATAAACTAATATAGTCTACACGTTGGTGTCCGGTTGCCCGGGACAACTACTTTTTAGTTCGGACAACCAAGAATTTGTTTTAGTCAAACAAATATCTACAAACAATAAGATATAGTGTTTGCTACTAAATTGACCTGCTCGGGCAACCACTTTCATATCCTAATTGCGTAGACTGCTAAGCTATGTTGATTTTAAAATTTACTAGATGACTCGTTGTTTATATTTAGTGAGAATATCAAGGGTTGCCCGCAAGACTGTAGTAAGTGCATTGATTCAAAGAGCACGTTACTACAGTCTTGCGGGCAACCCTCGATATGTGAATCGGTCTATTCTAAAAGACAGAATTTTGTACTAGAATTTTTGGATGTCACTGTACAACAGAAAAAAGTGTCAAGTGTAAACGTACAAACTCGTGATGTTTGTTTTTACAATATCTAATTATAAAATTATTTCTCTACCTAATTAGTGAACATACTTAATCCCACCCATTTAAAATAGTAATGTCCGTATTCAAGATTATATTTTTACAGTCAATCCTGTTTTAGTATATTTGCTGTAATATTATTTTTCAAAATCAAACAAAACTTTTACAAGCAAACATATTCAATGAATGTGAATTTCAAAATAAAATGTATCAAATTAACAGTGCCATACAAACTTATCTTATAGGCGGAGCTAGCGAGGAGGAGTTAGGGGTCCGACCCCCCCTGAAATTTCTAAAATATTCCCGTCCATTAGTCTATTTTTTAACTATGAATCATTTTTTATGTAGCTTGAAGCATTTTTTCTTGGAATCGCTTAGCTCGTCTTTCTGTTTAGCATATTAAATTAAATGGTTATGTATTTTTTATTATCAATATGTTGCGTTATTCTGCAAACCGTAAATACTGTGGTTGTGGTTTGAAAGTTTGGACTCCCCCCGGAAAAAAATCCTGGATCCGCCCCTGAAAGGATTGTTGGTTAAAAAAAGTAATTGTTGCTTTTGCAGATGTAATAATGAACTAAGCGCTAGCTATAGATCGTATGTTGAAACATTGAAAAAAATACCAATGATTTATATTGAATTGCTATACATTTATTTAAATGATTTATGTTAATTCTTCGAATTCGGTAAAATGAAAAAATATACATTCACTAAATGTAGATGGTACTGTATTCATTTATGGTTAAATACGATTACTTGTCACAAATTTTTATATTTCATGGGAATCAAATAAAATAGCCAAAACTCAAGACAACGCACAATTTAATGCACATCATATACGCCATCTAATTAAGTTGTTAGCTATGTGGTTATCTGTAGGGAGTTCAGTTACTGCGAACGTTACAAAACCATCCGTAACGATACATTCGGAACTCCTCGGCCATTTGCTGCGAATAATCTCGGACATATTAAGACGCTATTTTGAAACTTTCGGTGTTGAAGTAAACAAATATATGGTCGTTTAGGCATTGAGCGATGTTTCGTTTTTAGTCTGTAAATTTTGAAACATCACTCATTGCCCTAACGATCGCATATTTGTGTATTAGATTAGATAATTCGCAGCGAATGGCCGAGGAGTTCCGAAAGTATCGTTATGTAACGTTCTGTAACGTTTTGTGTAATTGAACGCGCTACTGGGTGTCGGAAATGCTATCATGCCACAAAACATCAGTAAGCTGTTATAATTTTAGAGACATTATTAAGTCTTCATACATTTAATGATTCTACGAATATTCAACAAAATTCTACGAATTTTGAAATTTATATGACATATTTCATAAGGTAAGAATATATACTCTTTAGTTTTGGCGTTCTGCTGCAGGTTTTACTTTAACTATTGTCAACGGTTTTGACCTTCATTTAGTTATCATTAACTTTACATTAAGATTAAATATTTACATCATAAACTGTAAAAAAGCATGTTAGATAATATGACCTATGTTGACACCGGATATTCAGATGCATTAAATAGGCGGAGAACTCTAGCAAATTAAATATAAACCCTTTACCATCATTAATGAAATAATTGCGTGATAAGTGACCCTGCATTCATCTGGATTAATAGTAAAACAGTCTGCCTAACAACGGCATCGTCAACAAGCAAAAAAATGAGTTAAATTGGGGCTGGCTATGACGCCATATTACATGTACCGTTTAACAGAAAATTATATAAATGCTGGCAAACTGTGGTCAATTATTTTGTTCAGTTACACACTTTAGGATAAACTAGGTAAGTACAAATGTAACATATTTCTGATGATGTGTTATCGCGCCCAAGTTTAAAGTTGCTTTTTTGTATTTCATTGGCATGTTCATAAATACAGTTTTTTTATTATGAATGAGTTACTCGATGTCATTTATCTGTGACTAGATCATGGAATTTCTTGTACAAATGAGATGCATTTGTCCTGTCATTCGATCAGTTATAATCATATGGGAAAAAATAAAACTCATGATTGACTTAATTGATTTTCCGATGCTCTTGTTGTAAAACTAATGGTGTATTTGTAACAAAAGATCAACTAAAACATCCAAGATTAATTATTCTTTTCCGGGAAAAACGTATATGTCCGATACTGACTGAATGAAGCCGTTACGTTAATGATTCAGGCCCCAGTTACACCACCTACAGTAAAATGATTTACTTATTAATTTCTTAAATTTCATATTATAGGAAAATAAATGGGGTAATTTCACTCGATTGACATGATCGGAGTTATCCGTCCGCACTAATTGAGTTGGATTGATCACATTGTGTATTATACAAAAGGCCTGCATAACTGTTATGGCGCTTAATCCTGTCTCTAGCCCCTCAAAATGTTTCTGGTAAATGAGGACTATTTTATTTTGGATAATATTTTGGAACCAGGTTGGCGAGGAGTACAATCTTGTTTAATAACAAATAAGGAAATGAAAATTTAAGGGCATCTCATATGTTAGATATCAATATTAGATTCTAAAGGTAAATTTATTTAATACTTTGTTAACTAATTTTATCTTAATCTTTAAAATATTATATTAAATTAGTTATCTAAATTTAATAGAATATTTTAAAGTAAAGGAAAAAGAACAATTATGAGGGGGGAGAGACAGGATAAAGCGCCATGCTCGTGCGACCACATGCACGACTCATGCAGGTTGTTCGTCTCCTTTCGGAGCCAAACAGAAAAACAACAGTGTAAGCTAGCTTCCAGCAAAACATCAACAGCTCTGGTAACCATGCCTTATTTCCCTTCTCTGTGAAAAAGGAATGGCAAGGTGTTTAGGAACGACCAGAGCCAGTCAAATGCTTCGCCTTTAGAAAGCAAACGCCTGGTTATGTGTATGACATTTAAGTCATAATAACGATCCTATGAACGAAAACTGCATTATTTCTAATACCAATAAAATACTAACAAACGGTTTGTAATGATAACTAGTTTATGATGACTATGTTAATTAAATTCAATTGATATCCAATACCGTCTAATTTGAGGTTGCAGACTATTTGTGAATTATTCTTCTTGAAACTTTAATATTATTAAACAAATATGTTAAAACCTTAATTAAATAAACCAAAAACAAAATTTAAACACTCTCCGATAAGATAACTGTGTATAATTAAAATTCTATACCCGATATTTAATGTATGCCCCCGGGCAAAATACGATTTATGTATATCAATAATGTGTAATACGATTCAAATATGCAAGGGAGTTAAGGAGAATTTATGTTATTGGCATTGTTGCCTCCCTTTTTACCTAAAAGGTGCATTGATGGTCTCGCGATTTTTAGATTATTAAAAAAAACAAGAATTAAAATACCCCTGCAAGAGATATAGATTACCATAAAGTTGGTTCAATCTTTAAGTCTCAGAAGTGCTTAGGAAGTTTCAGACTTCAAAATGAGGCTATTCCGATGTTTGGTTTTGTATTGAAAACTTGGGAATTACTGTGCGTGTTCAAGGTACATACATTGTAAACGTATTACCTATATTTGACCAGCAGAACTAGTATAGCGATTGTCTATTGAACATAAGTGCTTTGTCTTTCTTCATGACGTTTATGTCTTGGAATAGAAGGCTAAATGAGTACTGGTTATGGACAAAGGTCTAGGAAAACTAAGTAAGGTGTGTTAACAGGCTTAAAATGACTATAGGTTGTGCTGACACGTGTTTAATCTTAATAAAAACTAGTAACAATTGTCTGCATGTCACCGTTTTGTGTTACTCACGTTTTACTTATTTGTTTTTCAAGTTGTAATACATTTGAGTGAATCTTATCCTGAATTAATATTCTTTGAGTTATTTATGCGTTTGTTTGCTTTAAAAATCATTATTCTTGCGACCTGGTGATTCAAAAGTGAACTAATCTGTCAAATGAAATCTAATGAGATGACAATCTCAAGCCAGACTTATCTGACTGAATGAACGCTTTCATCTTTCAATAAAATCAAATTGTATTGATTCGGGGAGAAAACGTTCATGTTAAATGTGATTTTGTCATTCTAAGAGAAAATTTGAGCACATTCTTTTACATTGAACATTCAACTAAAATTTCATTCATGTCTTAAACAAATTTGATTTGAAATGAACACGACAAAAAGTTCATGCTTTGGTTAAGATGATTGGGAAAGGCTTAATTGAAAGTAATGCACGCCTTTGCAAAGGCGTCACAAACTTTTGTCGCCGTTGGACATGAAATTATAAAAAACCAGCAAGTAAATTAAAAGACAGACTTAATTTCATTGGAAGACATTTCTTTTGAAACTATTGAGATTTCAATCCTCCAGGGATTAAATTTTTTATGAAAAAATATCAATTAGATGATATTATGAACATTCAGATATTTCAGGTAATAGTAAAATGTGTTCTGATAGTGGTGTGCCCTCATGCAGGCACTACAAACGTCCGTGAAAAAAATGCCAGGCATCGTTATTATATAAGAGATATTGAATTTTGGTATTGTTTGAAGTTGGGTTATTTTAAACAGCCGTTAGACATAAATGGTAAAAACGCAACTAACAAGATTTTTAGAATAAAGCAATCAAATGCATGTTTGGACAGAATGCAAATTTGTCTTCTTCATAATTATGATTAGTTACTACAAACTACGGAATCATGTATCGTCATCGTAATACGCATCGGAAGTATTTTATTCTGAAATTGATAGATCTTTAAATGTGAAATCGAATTTCTACATAACCAGAACGTACACACATTGAACTATATGGAACGCTTAAACTGCCTTATAGGTTTATTTTTTGTTCGTTGTCCTCATATGGCATGTCGTTTTGCACAAAATAGACGCCGTCATGGACAAAAAGCAGGTCTAAATAAACTTGTAATGCAGTTTAGGTGTTCCATAGTACTAGGCAAGTAAAACTTTGTCAAACCGATGTAAATACACACAACGTGGCATGGAGCTGTTGTATTAATAGCAAATCTGTCGTCGTGAAGTAGCAAGCTTCAATCAGACTGGATATAATAGAAATTGTAAACTGTGGTGTCCTAGTGTCATATTAGTTAATGGTCCACGTGGTATTCTTTACTAAGCACAGAGACAAAATTCTTCTTACTTCTTTACTTTTTCTCAAACAATATTAATTTATTTGCTTCGCAAACTTTCATTCAATTATTCGCCATCTTGTGACTCCGAGGTTTGTCCTCTTATATGTGTCTGGGCCATTTGGATGCATTATTAATATTTGTAAGAGAAAGTTCGAATGAATAGTTGCTTTGACTTCTTGAAT
Organism: Mactra quadrangularis; assembly: GCA_025267735.1. Lineage (NCBI taxonomy): Eukaryota > Metazoa > Mollusca > Bivalvia > Venerida > Mactridae > Mactra > Mactra quadrangularis. Next base: position 44,437,045 of record CM046299.1, on the reverse strand, counting down.
AGTGCTTGATTAAACCTCTATTATTTCATTTCTCTTCTTATTTCTTTCAGCAATCATGTGGAAACCTTTATTCCCAGTAGTCTTCATCGCTTTTATATCCAAGTCTTCCGAATTTCTTGTCGCCGACAGTTGTATGGGGTCATTGTTATGTACATGCAATCTACCGATAGTTGATTGCTCCGACAAACAGTTACCCATAATTCCAGAGCTCAATATGACGTCACATCAAAATATGGTCTATTTATATCTACAAGTAAGTTTGAAAATCTAAAACCAACTCTCTTTGTGCGGTCTCACTGTGTTATAGGTCTGTATTACGTGAGTTTTTTCTGATTTTTTTTGTTTACATGTTTTGAAGTTATTTAACTAAAGGCACAGTTTAGCTCTTACATTATAATACCTATGAAAGAAGAAATGTTTTTAAACGAAACACTCATTAGGTGTAAGGAGCTTACAAATATAATTCTTCTCAATATTACATGAAATTACATATGGAATGTATCAATCAACATGCACTTCACTTTACAGAACAAGCTATACAATCTTTATTGTTCTATATAATAGCATATTAAGAGTTTATTTTTAAGGAAGGTTTCAGATTACCATTAATTTGGTCCTGGAGAATAAACAAAGTTCTCGTTTGTATTTTTATCATATAGCAGTTTTTTATTGAACTGAATTTTAAGAAAACTTTAAAGTTTTTAATCATGTGGATAGATATTATGGCTACTGTTATTTAACACTTGTATTGTTTAATAGTGATGACAAATGGATGTTTAATTTAAGAATCTAGAAATGGTCATATAACTAATGAGCTTTCGATACGCCTTTATATGAAGCAACATAGATTGTGTAGATAGAATAGTGAAATCTATCTTAAATGATACATTCCAGCACATTCAAATATCATGGGTTTACAGAACATCATATAGATACGTTTAACCTACTTGACGAATAAAGGTCATTAAGAATATCCAATAGTATATCATCAATTGTAAAAACATGGGCATGTTTGTTTTAAACGAACGATAATCCTGCATGAGTTACCCTTCTTCCTGTCAGAAAGTCTTATTTCAAAGACAATGATTTTATGTTCTAGTTTTGTTTAATGGTCAATAGTGTTTGACAGCGTTGATAAAGATATGTTATATTTGATATTTTAAGAGTATAAATCTATTATTGATTAAGTGTGCCATTTTATTTTCAAAATTTATATATTCATATGTGCCTCTCATATTAATAACAATATTGTTTATATACTTGGTGTTCGCACATGTCTATTTAATTGAATCGACATAGTTGATCATGGCAAAATATAATCTTATCATACAATAAAAATGTAATAATTTTAAAATAAATATTTTGTAGTAATAAAATGTTCGTTTAATTCAGTCTGAGGTCATAGTGTGTATTAGATTATGCTTGTCTCGAAAATAACTTTTAATACCAACTACACTAATACTGACTTGTACGTTTCAATCATTTGTACTTATACTTCAAAATCAATTATAGGATGTAAAAAGATTTGTTTTACTCGTTTCAGAAAAATCGTATTGTAGTGGTTCCACAGGACTCATTTGATGGCATCAAGGCAGACAAAGTATACTTGGACTTGTCCAACAATCATTTGACAAGTATTCATCCAAAAGTGTTTGACAACTTACATCAGAATATAACAATACTTAAACTGGAACACAATTTGTTGTCATCACTACCAGTCGCTCTAACAAACCTTTCAAAGCTGACCTACCTTGATTTACATGACAATCCCATTGCTACGTTTGACCAATCAGTGATGAGTTCTCTTGGCAGCCATCTTGGAATATTCTATGTTGGATCTAGTGCAATGAAGACATGGCCGACAGAGTTCCAGTGTCTGAAGAGGCTTAATGCTTTGCACTTATTTGGAGCAGCATTTAGTGACATCCCTCCTGAAGCTTTTAGTGGTTTTGAAAAATCTCTGATTAACTTGGAAATCAACGGAACTAATTTATCCAGTGTTCCATCCGCTTTATGTAACTTGACAAGATTACGAAATTTCTATTTCAATCATAACTATTACGTCAATGATGACGATATTTTACCTCAATGCAGTTCCCCGATGACTTCCGTTTCCGCCATTACACTTGATCAGAATCATCTGACGTCATTTCCGGTCAGTATTTTCTATCGGTTTCCAAATTTAAAAACACTATCAATATCCTCAAATCAGCATTTAGATTCAATGGCCGGTGCTTATATTCCCTCGGGGATGCATTTAACATCGCTGACCATGGGTGAAAATAATTTTAACAGCGTTCCAAGTGAAATAAGTGACTTGGTGAATTTACGTATTCTGGATCTTCATTCAAACAGCCTAGCACAGTTGCTAAACAATGATCTTTCACAGTTGATGCATTTATCACGACTGATATTAAATGACAACCCAATAGTGCTTGTGGAAGACAGTTCGTTCAAAAATAACAGCGATTTGTTTCACCTTAGTCTTGAAAACACTAAACTACCCACAATACCCCGCGCGCTACTTGACCTTTCTCATCTGCATACTCTAGATTTTAAAGGTAACATAATGAACTGCACATGTAAGGACCTACAATGGATGGCGTCATGGGGAAATATTAATTCTTTACACGTGACCGGAAGTTGTGGTAACAAGAATTCACATCTTAATGAAGACATTCAGACATATCTTCAACTTGAAGTTCAAAATTGTCCGTGAAATCGTTTTCATGTTTATGGACATAACATTCAGCCTGTTAATTAAAGCCAATAGATCTTTATATCATTAGCAGAGACTCTGTGGTAAGCCGCATGCAAAAGAATAGTGAGGTCACGGATTCAAATCTGTTCAAGACACTGCTTAATGTAATAAGCAAAACATGTGATTGTTTACTTTACCCGTGTGTAAATTGGTATTTCGGCTGAACTATAGATTTAGTACTCCCATTGAACACAGGAAGATACTAATAGCACGGTCACCTAATAAATAAATATCTCACAAAGTCGGTTTAGGTGTATGATGCACATACAATGCATGACAATAAACTATACATGTATACTTCAATTTCTTTATTTCTTTTTATTTTACATTATTTGAATGCTAGTAATGGCATTGTTTCAGCGTTACTATTGTCGTTAGTAATCATTACAACTATACATGCTACGAATAAAATACAAACATAATATTTGGTTGCTTCATACGTTCCCCACATTGTCCCTCCAAGGGACTGGAAAAGGCTTACATACACCTGAAAACAGAGTTGGAGAGCATACCTTAAGTAAGCAATGAAAATCCCTAAGCAAGGATATAACTACACTTTCCAAATGTCCCCGCAAGGCGACCAAACTTTCAATTTGAAATAGTCGAACTAATAATACAAACTCTGCAACAGTCATGGATGGACAAGGATTAATACAGACCTGGGTGTATCATTGTCTTCTTGAATAAGCTTGATTTGAACATAACTGTTGAACATACTGAACATAACAGGGAAAAAGCTCTGTACAACTTAAAACTTTTAAAACTTGATACAACAGAACTAATCAAATTGTTGGAAAAGTTCAAGAACAAAATTAAGTTCTATTTAGGAAGAGATATATATTCAAAAAATAAATAAGACTTGAATGTTATAACAAAATCTAATTTAATTTATTGGTTATGAAAATAAAAACATTTCATATGAGAATCCCTTGGGGGATTAAGAGCAAACTGTTAGCTTTTACAATATCAGTGCGATTAAAAATGTTCTGAAATATTTCGGTTTAATTCCCCGGGGATATTAAATGATGGACAGATTGTTGTTTCTTTCAAAATTTATGAGAAGAAAACTTAGCGTATTTGTTAATATAACTTGGAAAATTTTAATTTTCAATAGAAATATTATTGTAAGATGTTTATTTTCTAGGCACTCGAGAAATGATGCTTTTGTATGATTTATATTATGTAAAGATATATTACAATACTTTCAAAAGAACTAAAAAAACGAATTGTTACACTTTTTCTCTTGAATATTAGATTAAACTTTATGAATGATAATATTTAGAATATAAATGTTTTATACTGCGTTTAATTTATTCTCAAATAGTATTGATATATCTTTCCATAAACGTACCGAACTATAATTTATTAGCATAATTGAGAGAGAACTTAAGTCTGCACTATTTATGACGATGCTTTTTTATTTTGCCTCAACAGAAGCGAAAAAATACTTCACTTCCCGATATTTGGTTGGCTGATAAGATCCACGGAAATTTCCCATACATCCATTCTTAGACTCATATACCTTGTCTTTCCTTATATATATATGACATGAACTGTCGTCGAATTTGGTAACCACAGTAATTTATCAATACGTTGGTATAGTTCGTTTTTTCCTCAACTGTCAAAACATGAATAATTTCACGGTGACTTCGTGATCTTTGTCTAACACTCGTGGTATTGTGATAGCGTGTATTCAACCACCGTAAAGCAATTCAAACATTTGAAAAAATATGGACTATATTTCATTGTACTGTCAAGAAATACACAATACGAACATATTCAAATGAAACTAGACAAAACCTAATAAGATGTCAGATCTACATTTTCTGTCTTAGCAGTCGGCTTACATCGCCAGAGAGAAATTAGTCAACTATGTTCATTGTGTCTCGACAAACATTTATATGTATATTTCACAGTCAAAATAAAAGTTTGAACTGTAGACCATTTGTCATTTCGAACATCTTGAAATTGCTTTGGTTTCAATATATATAACTAAGCAATCAAAAAAGACAATTTTAACATAGAAAATAGCTTGTGTGTATTTGTATTCAAATATAGCACAGTTCATGACATATTTTTAAATTTCAACCGATTTGAAATAAGAACATGAGCTTTTGAATAAAAGATGAGTACATTTTATTTTAACTCACGACAGAAACGGACGGAGAATTGAAATTACACTTTTTATAAAATTATTCCTCGCGACAATACCATTTGACTTTATACACTATTTAGATTATCCAGCTTCTATTTACATTCAATCAACTACACGTAATTTTTAGACTTAAATGGGGAACAATATTGTCTACTAAGCCACATGTACTGAACTATTTATTTTATTTTCATATTAAACTTATATTTATAAAAGTTGTTTCTGAAATTTAAATACTATATCAAACATAATTTTTGAACAGAGTTTCCAAGACACATAACTTAAAATGGAAACTTATGAGAAATGAAACAAAATGTAACACAGTCAATGCCCATTGTCTATTTGTCGTTCCTTGGATTTATTCCTTCTTTTATAGACACGTTTAAAGGCAGGTATCGAAAATCGAGGTTTTCGAATCAAAATTGACTCGGCGCCCTCGAAATCGATTTTCGATATATTAAATTGACACAGCCCTATCAAACAGAGCACGTTGACATACTGCATTTCCCCACTCATACATATTGCATGTCGCTAGCTTTATGTTAGTTTAATGCAAATTTTGTGAAGACCTTGCATCGATGAACTAACTTAACTAAAGTGCACGTGAAGACACTATCTTAATTAAAACCATAATTCACTTCGAGAAGAGAAATGTCGTCTGCGTGCAAAGAAAAAAAGTAATTAGACGGAAGATTCTTCATTATTGCTAAAATGTCGTTGAAATTTACCGTAATTGGCTTTTAAATTGGATACGACAATAATTTATTGAATCCGTGTTTTTAGAGAGAGGTACAAGTTTGTTTCTTATTTAAATTCTGATACCTTCCCAGACGGTTATTAGATTTTGTGCATTCAAAATGCAATATAACTTTAAAAACAAAAAAAAAACATAATTTCAATGTATTTACATCATACTGACAGCTTAAAATAGAAATGGCCATTTCTTTATGAAATAAACGCGACTGGTCACATCAGAATTTGTCATTTTACAAAAGCAAGTTAATTTTTTTTATCTTATTTAGACAATGTATCCGAACTGGACTATTTTTCTTAACATGACAAAATTATGTTCTGAAGTTAAAGATGTGAAATACATAAAATCCCTAATTTTCAGGGAACATTTGAAATCCCTGGTTACACATTCCCTGTTTTTACTTGTAAAAACTTGTATTTACTTGTAAAAAAACCTATATCCTCGCCATGGAAGATGAAAAAATTCAATTCCATTTAAAATGTGAAAATGTCGTTACATTTATGTGTCTATACTGGACACAAATGAAATACAGAGGCATTTGTTTGTCTCTAGTGGCCCATACTGAAGATAATTTCCATAGTAATGACCAATGATACAGCAATACTGTGCCGCCAATCTCGATCTTTATTCTAAAGAAATGTCCACAATGTTTCAGAAAATTGTAAAAATGTTCGGAATTATGAATAGAGTCTGATATTGCGCTGTTTTTAATGGTGTTAGACTCAATGAACATTTTGATATTGTTGCAGTATGGTATTCGTCTTCAATGTCAGAATTAATAACACATAATATTATCAACAATCAGAATTTAATTAATTTGTAACCGGATGTTAAACAAGGTAATTCTCGGACAAAATCGTCACACGATCGAAGAGAGAATAATATACAGCCCTCAACAAAATCTTAATTCAATTTCAGCATTAAAACATCTCATGACGGATATCCTAAAAAGATGAAGAGCTAACACATTAAACAGAGTGAATGGGATTAAACATATCTTGAAACATTTGTTTTGATTCCCAAAGGACGTAAAGTGATCAACAGATTGTTGTTTCCTTCCTTATTTATTAGACAAAAAGTCACGTGATTGATTACGAAACTTGAGGTTTAACTTGTTATTCACATGCAAGTGGAACAAACATTTGTAAAAAGATAGGTATAGTTTACAGGTGCCAAGAAATCTTTCACACTGAATAGAGCAATTGCTTAACATGATACAAACCCTAGAATTTACATAAGATGTGACATATTCAGTACGACCTCTTTTGAACAACATCCACTGGGAGGAACTAGAGTATGTTGTTGTTTAGAGGTTGTTAATCTGCAGAAGTTAAATTCAATTAAATTTACGCCTATGGGACATATCAAATTCTGTTGTTGTGCAGAGGATTTGTTCTGTAGCGGGACGCTCTGCAGAGGTTATACTGCATTATAAAACATGAGTTTCTATAAGATAAACATAGGTAGATAAAACGGCCATTGATTACCACATATTAGAATCCTGAAAAGTTTGTGATAGGGGTACTTCGAAAGTATACCACGAAAATGTAACAGTTACTTTAGCATTTGGCATTGCATTAAGTTCTATGTTATTGTAGACATATTTATGTATCTAGGTTAAGCTTTGATTGAAATAAGTCTAGACTCAATTATCTAAATTATCGGAAATCATCTATATTATTTACAAACAGGTTTCGTTCATGTATATATTTTGCACAGTGTTCATTACATTTTACTAGCATATCAGTACATAGTACTTATGGCTTTCAAATAGAAACAAAGTATATACATAGTGGGAAGCACACAAAAAATATTTAAATATATTTCTACAGACAATAGGAAGATATTTAGACAAATTTTCATATCTATATTGACTAATCTTTCATAGTTTTTAATAAAACTGACGAATTTCCAATCATAGATATGTCCCTTTTGTGTAACCCTTTCTTTTTTACTTCTGTTATTTATAGGATTGGTAGTAGTGCGTGATCAAAAGACCAGAAAGTTAAACACAAATTTTACATTTTTGTTCTGTATAATAATACCAAAATTTAATTTAGTTTGACGTTTACAATAGAGTAAAAAGAAAACACTGTAATCAATAAATACAACATAGGGCATTACCTCGTGGAAGTGAGATTACGTAATAATATTAGTCAAATTTGTATTAAAACTGAGGTGCGTTTAACAAAGCGAGCGCTAGGAGCCACATCGAGCGCTCTCTTTCTGAACTAGGACAAACGTGCGAGTGCTCGCATGTATACTTCAGATTTTAGGTTATTAAATAATTTTTGTTCGTTCCTATACGTTCTCATACTTCAGTGACGTGTATTTTGTAAATCATATTTAAAAAAGATAAAAATATATTTGTAAAAAATAATACAAAATGTTTCCGCTGAAGATTGAACTCAGGACTTTCCGCGTGTTAAGCGGATGTGATAACCACTACACCACGGAAACTGTTGCTATAGTAATTAGAATTTTGTTATCATTATCTTAATTTGTATAAAGATATATCTAATAATATGTTACTTTACTTTAAAGCCCCTTTACTTAACTGAACGCTGATAATTTTCAAGTATCATGCTTTTGCTTAAAACTTATGCAAACATCTAATATATAAAACGCATCCCAGGCACAAAAATCTCAAGTATTTTCTCCAGAATTTATACTAATTCTATTTTGAAATTCGTGATTAAAAACGAAAGTAAAGACTCAACGGAAAATCACGGAACTCGACGAACAAGGTCGGGATATCCCGTCGTGGCTAAAAATAACCACAACTTCAATTCGGAAGTAAACAAATTTTCTGCTTTGATAGATACACGTTTTGTACAGTGAATTTCGTGCGAAAGCTGATTAAAATTCACGAAACTCATGTAAATAGTTTTATAAAATCATACATGAACATATACTGACGAGAAAAAGAAACGAATCAATTAAGTCTTAAAATTTACAGAAACATTTGCTGATATGCCACGTTCAGTTTGAACGGGTGTAACGTGGGTAAGACAAGACAACTACAATATTTATGTAAACACCAACGTCATTCGCGTAATAGATTTTCACGGCAATATCTACCTCACGTGTAGTGAAAGATAACCGTGTACGCCAGATAAGTCGACAAACAATGAGGGAAGCTTCTTGTTTGGCGTAAACCGTACCGCGGACTAATTCTAAAGTTTTTCCATCGTCATCGGCATCTATCTCTACCCTCGTATCATCGCGGTTCAGTGATGAGTCGTGTTTCGACTTATGTAACTCCCTCAAACTTATAAGTGTCTTAAAACGAGTTCCGGTCACAACTTGTTGTTTGCTGAGGTAATTTCGTGGGCACATCACATTGACCAGCTGTTATGCCATGTGAGTGTCGCTATATTCTGGCAACGTCAATACTTTTTTCTATCAGAATAAGAACGACAGACCTCACGTTGCACACGTCACCAAGGACTTTTTACAGGCTAACAACATTAATGTTTCCTCTTGGTATTCTGATCATGAAAATTATGTACCTAGTTGAAATGAGGCGTTTCTTTTTAGCATCAGTTTAGATATTTGCGAACTCAAAACTTACACGCACTAGTTTCTCGAGTAAATCACTGGAAAACGATTTAATATCCAACACTTAACATAGTCGTGTAAGTTTTATCAAATGCTTTTCAAGCAATTTGATTGGCTGAGAGAGTATCTCCGTAGTCTAATTTGCATGTTATAAAAGTACCCTACTTTTATAAAAAAAACTGATATTTTGAATAGCTTGACCCCTACAAGGGAACCCGCTTGAGAGAGTTATCATGATCCCAAGGCAGATATATTCTATAGTCTTTTAGATAGTATTACTTGTTTTGAGATTGATGATAAGATTTTGTCTCCGTTTAGTGGCTTTAAAGATGTCAAACATATTGAAATAAAGTCCGACTTTATTCGGTGAGCCCCGACAGGTTGAAAGAGTCCAATCATAACCATAACGATAGGTATAACCAGTAAATATTACACTGAAATCAATGCAAGCTATAATATCTCACGTATATGTACATGATGTAATTGCTCAACAATTATTATTCAAACTCAGACTTATGCTAATTTTTTTTATACATTTGGGTTCGTGCTATAGAGAGATTTCGCGTGGTTCGTCTCCAGGATATAAAAAATAACATAAAACAATAAACGTCACCATACATAATTCGAACCCAAGGTAACAAAAGCAATGTATCTCAACCCGTGTGTCTTATCGTCACGACCACAGAGTCTTTTTAAAGTATTACTATAATTAAAGACAATAATCAATTGATTGATTAAATAAGCTGTGTTTCTTTTTTGTATGAGTGTTCCAAAAATCTATAAATACAATGTGCATTCACGGCTCATCCGATAAAATCGGACTATACTTAGCATAACTTGTGTGTGCGACATAAATTGACAAAGAGTAAACAATTAGCATATTTTCCATTCAAAACTTTGCACAGACAGTCAGGGGATGTAAGCAAAAACGTTTGTCACTATTTACTCCAAGCTTGACTAAATACTAGTGGCTGCTTCATATGCAATCTCCATTCTTTGTTACCCAAATAACCCCATCCCCGTGTTAATGGCGAGGTCAACGAGCTGTTTTGCTTGCATTTCAGCCCCAGGAGGTGGGGTGCGGGGTGTACCGTATATTGGAGTACTAAGAACAACCACAGTTCTGTTTCGATGACTTTTTTTAATATCAACCTGCTCTCACCACATACTCGTTCACACTATCACTCTCGCATTTCTTAAATCTTATATACTTTCGGTGCTTATATAAGTATTGAAAATTGGTTTATATAACAATCTAGACCAATTAATAATATTACTTAGCACATAGCATTTTCCCCTCGTCCAATCAGCTGTCGAGGATTGTTGATAGTAGACATGTACTATATTGTATAGTATAGAAGCGTGTTGAACTTGGGGAAAATGCTGTGCTAAGCCAGTTAGATTATGTTTTCATTTTACTATAAGGTTCAGTGCTCGGGGCTCCGCCCCTCGCACTAAACCTCACAGTAAAATGAAAACATAATCTAACTAATACATAAAAAATTACATAGAGCATCAATTAATATTACAACATTGAATAATATAGAACAGGTGTTCAATGTCAATAACTGTAAATAGCCTTATGAAATGTTTCAATCTGTTAAATCAATATTTGACGCTACGCGACAGGGGTACATGTAGCTGGTGCATTAAGAAAAAGAACCAATAGGTTTAGATAATTTCTGTTATTAGAATAGTCAAATAATGGACGAATGATTAAGGCCATATAACTAGTCTTAATACAAGTATTTAAGTTAAATATAGCTATTGCGTCTGTCTGGTTATCTAAAACGACAAAAACACCACACACACACCATACGATCGTAAAGAAAAAAAAGCGGATATCGCGCGTCTGCCATGTCAGTTTCATGACAAGCAAGCATATTATTATTTGACTAAAATTGTCGTAATATGATTGCACGACTAACATGGAACATAGCCAAGGTACTTTATGATGTCAGATTGATCTATGTTATGTAACTGTTTATCTTATAAGTTCATACACGTGAATTTACTCATGACAATTTCATTACCTGTGGGCATTTGTAGCCAAGTGAACTGGTATAATTATTTTTAAAATACAGTGCCTTCCAAAATCTCTTGGACAAAAATAAAATCGGGAACGACTTATATATATCATACACATCGCAAATATTTTCACTTTATTTAAAGCTTAATCGTGTTTCATAATTTGAATCATATGTTTTTATACCAACTAATGCTGATTTAAAGATTTGCTCATATGATTCGTTGTTACCTTCTTCATGCCTATATGTAAATCTGTCTATCCTAAAAGTTAATGGTTTGTACAAGAACTTTTGAGTGTTACATTACAACAGATAAAAGGGTCAAGAACAAATGTACAAACTCGTGATGTTTGTTTTTAACAATGTCTGATAGTGAATAATTTCTCTACCTAATTAGTTAACATACTTACCCATCCATTCAAAATTGTAATATTTGTCATACATTTTATATTTTACAGTCAATCCTGTTTTAATTTAGTTGTTGTAGTAATATGGGAAAATATAAAACTAATATCTTTAACTCGCGTTTTCTTTCTAAATTTTTCATTCTTTGAAAATATAAAGCGATGTGCTGAATCGCCAAGCCCAGCCCGACAGATCCGTACCAGTTTTATAACATAAAAGTAAATATATAAAGAATAATTAACGAAAATCTTACACTGATTGAGATTCAAAAATGTATCGTATTGGATATCGCCCGAATTAGCCTCGCGCGCCCGATTTAGCGGGTTACCTGGTGTTATTCTTTTCCGGGAAAAACGTATATATCCGATACTGACAGAATGATAATGTTAAGCTAATAATTCAGGCCCCAGTTACAACACCTAGAGTAAAATGATTTACTTATTAATTTCTTAAATTTCATATTATAGGAAAATAAAGGGGGTAATTTCACTCGATTGACATGAACGGAGTTATCCGTCCGCACTAATTGAGTTTGATTGATCAGATTGTGTATATACAAAAGGCCTGCATAACTGTAATGGCGCTATTTCCTGTCTCTAGTCCCTCAAAATATTTCTGGTAAATGAGGAATATTTTTTTTGGATAATAATTTGGAACCAGGTTGGTGAGGAATAATTACTTTTTTAATAACAAATGAAAAAGAAATGAAAATTTAAGAACACAGCATATGTTAGATATTTTATATGGTTCACTACTTTTATCTTAATCTTTAAAATATTATATTAAATTAGTTATCTAAATTTAATAGAATATTTTAAAGTAAAGAAAAAAAAACAATTATGGGAGGGAAGAGACAGGACAAAGCGCCATGCTCGTGCGACCACATATACGACTCATGCAGGTTGCTCGTCTCCTTTCGGAGCCAAACAGAAAAACAACAGTGTAAGCTAGCTTCTAGCAAAGCATCAACAGCTCTGGTAACCATGCCTTATTTCTCTTCTCTATGAAAAAGGAATGGCAAAGTGTTTAGGAACGACCAGAGCCAGTCAAATGATTCGCCTTTAGAAAGCAAACGCCTGGTTATGTGTATGACATTTAAGTCATAATAACGATCCTTAATACGAAAACTGCATTATTTCTAATACCGATAAAACACTAAACGTACGGTTTGTAATCATAACTATATTATTATGACTATGTTAATTAAATTCAATTGGTATTCAATACCGTCTAATTTGAGGTTGCAGACTTTTTGTGAATTATTCTTCCTGAAACATTAATATTATCAAACAAATATGTAAAACCCTTAATTATATAAACCAAAAACAAATTTTAAACACTCTCCGGTAAGATAACTGTTTATTATTAAAATTCTATACCCTATATTTAATGTATGCCCCCGGGCAAAATACGATTTATGTATATCAATAATGTGTAATACGATTCAAATATGCAAGGGAGTTAAGGCGAATTAATGTTATTGGCATTGTTGCCTCCCTTTTTACCTAAAAGGAGCATTGATGGTCTCGCGATTTTTAGATTATTAAAAAAACAAGAATTAAACTACCCCTGTAAGAGATATAGATTACCATAAAGTTGGTTCAAACTTTAAGTCTCAAAAGTGCTTAGGAAGTTTCAGACTTCAAAATGGGGCTATACAGACGTTTGATTTTATATTGAAAACTTGGGATTTACTGTGCGTGTTAAAGGTACATAGTACATTGTAAACGTATGGCCTCTATTTGACCAGCAGAACTAGTATAGCGATTATTGAACATCAGTGCTTTGTCTGTCTTCATGACGTTTATGCTTTGGAATGGAAGGCTAAATGAGTACTGGTTGTGGACAAAGGTCTAGGAAAACTAAGTAAGGTGTGTTAACAGGCTTAAAATGACTATAGGTTGTGCTGACACGTGTTTAATCTTAATAAAAACTAGTTACAGTTGTCTGCATGTCACCGTTTTGTATTACTCACGTTTTACTATTTTTTAAGTTGTAATAACATTTGAGTGAATCTTATCCTGAATTAATATTCTTTGAGTTATTTATGCGTTTGTTTGCTTTAAAAATCATTATTCTTGCGACCTGGTGATTCAAAAGTGAACTAATCTGTCAAATGAAATCTAATGAGATGACAATCTCAAGCCAGACTTATCTGACTGAATGAACGCTTTCAGCTTCCTATAAAATCAAATTGTATTGATTCGGGAAGAAAACGTTCATGTTAAATGTGATTTTGTCATTCTAAGAGAAATTTTGAGCACATTCTTTTACATTGAACATTCAACTAAAATTTCATTCATGTCCTAAACAAATTTGATTTGAAATGAAACCGACAAAAAGTTCATGCTATGGTTAAGATGATTGGGAAAGGCTTAATTGAAAGTAATGCACGCCTTTGTAAAGGCGTCACAAACTTTTGTCGCCGTTGGACATGAAATTATAAAAACCAGCAAGTAAATTAAAAGACAGTCTTAATTTCATTGGAAGACATTTCTTTTGAAACTATTGAGATTTCAATCCTCCAGGGATTAATTTTTTATGAAAAAATATCAATTAGATGATATCATGAACATTCAGATATTTCAGATAATAGTAAAATGTGTTCTGATAGTGGTATGCCCTCATGCAGGCACTACAAACGTCTGTGAAGAAATGCCAGGCATCGTTATTATATAAGAGATATTGAATTTTGATATTGTTAGAAGTTGGGTTATTTTAAACAGCCGTTAGACATAAATGGTAAAAACGCAACTAACAAGATTTTTAGAATAAAGCAATCACTTGCATATTTGGACAGAATGCAAATTTGTCTTCTTCATATGAATAGTTACTACAAACTACGGAATCATGTTTCGCCATCGTAATACGCATTGGAATATTTTATTCTGAAATTGATAGATCTTTAAATGTGAAATCGAATTTCTACATAACCAGAACGTTCACATATTAAACTATATGGAACGCTTTAACTGCCTAATAGGTTTATTTTTTGTTCGTTGTCCTCAAATGGCATGTCGTTTTGCACAAAATAGACGTCGTCATGGACAAAAAGCAGGTCGTTATAAACTTGTAATGCAGTATAGGCGTTCCATAGTACTAGGCAAGTAAAACTTTGTCAAACCGATGTAAATAATTGACTTCTTGAATAGTACTTGATTAGACCTCTATTATTTCATTTCTCTTCTTACCATTTTCAGCAATCATGTGGAAACCTTTATTCCCAGTAGTCTTCATCGCTTTTATATCCAAGTCTTCCGAATTTCTTGTCGCCGACAGTTGTATGGGATCTTTGTTATGTGCATGCAATCTATCGATAGTTGAATGCTCCGACAAACAGTTACCCATAATTCCAGAGCTAAATATGACGTCACATCAAAATATGGTCTACTTATATCTACAAGTAAGTTGCGAAAAAATGGGGGAAAATGCTAATGAAAATTTCGGCTTTACATTTTTAAAATTTATTAAAGCAGGCATGCCATTTAACAAAACAAAACATTGAGATTGTTAATAAAGTAGAAGTCTTCTTGTTAAAAGGAGTTAATTAATATGCAAATAGTATTCAAATTGCAGTTATGTGTCAGGTCAATTTTCACCAGCTATCCGTAATGTCGGGTGAGTACTAAGACATTATCAAATGCTACTAAACACAAGTCAGCAGATTTGCCAATTAGCTGGAAAACATCTTAACAACACATACCCATAAGTTGTCTATATTGACCATGTCCTCTTAGAAGGCTTTTTGATGCATATTAAGCTGAATTATTTATTGAATGGTGAATGGTGAAGATATAAATAGTAGGAGCAATGGTAGGACGCGCGCTTAGTGTCGAGAGGTTCTGGGTTCGAATCCCACCAGGGGCACTGCTAATTTCCTAGAGCAAGAAATTTACCTGCTATTGCTTCACTCCACCCCGGTGTAAATGGGTACCTGCGATGGTGGTATATTTCCGTGGCGCCAATTTGTTGCACTAATAAGCGGAGGAAAAAGACTCCCCAGGGAGATTGATTGATAGATACCAGTAGCCCGATGACCAGGGATAATAGCTGTAAAGTCGGTGAACGCGCGTAAGCATGATACTCTGATTATAAAATTCCATTATATTTACATTTATATGGTGCACTCATTCAATTGTTGCATAATGACCGAACAGTCTTAGAATTTGGTTGTCAATACTTAAAACAATTGTTTGATCAGAGTTTGTTCAAGATGACGTCATACTACAGAAAATAAACTTACACAGAATAACACAATTACGCTCTATAACTATGTGGATTACGTATATTGAACATTAGAGTAAAAATGAATATAGTGTGCTCTTATAAAAGTATCCCACTTTTTTAAGAATTTGTGACATTGGTCACTTTATATTGTGTCTATAGTACATGTTATATATTTTGATAACTTCGTGGTAATAAAAGAGCTTTCTAGTCTTCTGTTAATGAATATATCTTTATATAGTGGTTTAAACTTCTAAATAGAATATAATACTGTACATAATGAATGGTCAACATTAGGAAAGATCTATCAGTATATCATTGAGTCTAAGTGTACATGACTATAGGTTCTTCAAAACGAACATTAACCATTGCATTGTGCTAGGTGTTCAATCATTTCAAGAGTTATCTTTCTTCCTAACTTGAACCAGGCTAATTTCAATGACAATATTTTAAGCATATGTTAATAAAATTCAATATTGAAGTAAAGCAGGAAGAATGCAAGGTTATTCCTCCTCTGTAAATTTGTACGGGGTACGGTGTCGGCCATTGACAGTGCAAGCTACTTGACACCAAAAAAACAATAAATGTAAAATTATACCAAATCAAAATGAAATCGTGAAAGTGATAATATAGTGACACAACCTTTTATATCATTCGAACTGTTATAACAAAAATTCTAAAACCCAGTGATATAAAACTTTTAAAAAAAATCACGACTGGAACGCCCTAGAAGAAAATACCGTGTGTGTCAGGACAACTGAGAGCTTCAAATCAGCTCTCCCAGGTCGTGACTGACCACAGCGCACACCTCGACGCATTACGCCGGCAGTGTTTCCAGCGTCGTATATATACAGACGCAGCTGTCTCTCTAATTGTAGGAAATTTCTACCTCATTATTACACAGCAACTAAATTACGACATAAACCATTATTTTTTTACGTTTAAACGTTTTGTTTATTTTGTTCGGAGTACAAAGTTTGTTTTAAATTGCGATTTCCTTGATTTTAGCCTTTTGAAATGAATTTTATCGAAACAATAACTACCCAAACGAATCCTTGAAATCTTTAATCAATTTTATGTTCTTATAATTATTAAATTATTTATAAGATCACAACTGTAATATTGTTTAACTCGTTTCAGAAAAATCGTATCGTAGTAGTTCCACAGCACTCATTTGATGGAATCAAGGCAGACAAAGTCTACTTAGACTTGTCCAACAATCATTTGACAAGTATTCATCCAAAAGTGTTTGACAATTTACATCAGAATATTACAATACTTAAACTGGAACACAATTTATTGTCATCACTACCAGTCGCTTTAACAAACCTTTCAAAGCTGACCTACCTTGATCTACATGACAATCCCATTGCTACGTTTGACCAATCAGTGATGAGTTCTCTTGGTAGCCATCTTGGAATATTCTATGTTGGATCTAGTGCAATGAAGACATGGCCGTCAGAGTTCCAGTATCTAAAGAGACTTAATGCTTTACATTTATTTGGAGCATCATTCAGTGACATTCCCCCTGAAGCTTTTAGCGGTTTTGAAAAATCTCTGATTAACTTGGAAATCAACGGAACTAATTTATCCAGTGTTCCATCCGCTTTATGTAACTTGACAAGATTACGAAATTTCTATTTCAACCACAATTATTACGTCAATGATGACGATATTTTACCTCAATGCAGTTCCCCGATGACTTCCGTTTCCGCCATTACACTTGATCAGAATCACCTGACGTCATTTCCGGTCAGTATTTTCTATCAGTTTCCGAATTTAAAAACACTATCAATATCCTCCAATCAGCATTTAGATTCTATGGCCGGTGCTTATATTCCCTCGGGGATGCATTTAACATCGCTGACCATGGGTGAAAATAATTTTATCAGAGTACCCAGTGAAATTAGTGACTTTGTGAATTTACGGATTCTGGATCTTCATTCAAACAGCCTAGCACAGTTGCTTAACAATGATCTTTCACAGTTGATGCATTTATCACGACTGATATTAAATGACAACCCAAAAGTGCTTGTGGAAGACAGTTCGTTTAAAAATAACAGCGATTTGTTTCACCTTAGTCTTGAAAACACTAACCTACCCACAATACCCCGCGCGCTACTTGACCTTTCTCATCTGCATACTCTAGATTTTAAAGGTAACATAATGAACTGCACATGTAATGACCTCCAATGGATGACGTCATGGGGAAATATTAATTCTTTACACGTGACCGGAAGTTGTGGTAACAAGAATTCACATCTTAATGAAGACATTCAGACATATCTTCAACTTGAAGTTCAAACTTGTCCGTGAAATCGTTTTCATATTAATGAACATAACCTTCAGCCTGTTAATTAAAGCCAATAGATCTTTGTATCATTAGCAGAGACTCTGTGGTAGGCCGCAAGCAAATGAATAGTGAGGTCACGGATTCAAATCTGTTCAAGACACTGCTTAATGTAATAGGCAAAACATATACATGTGATTGTTTACTTTACCCGAATGTAAATTGGTATTTCTGCTGAACTATAGATTTAGTACACCCATTGAACACAGGAAGATACTAGTAGCACAGTCACCTACTAAATAAATATCTCACAAAGTCGGTTTAGGTGTATGATGCACATACAATGCATGACAATAAACTATATACTTCAATTCATTTATTTCTTTTTATTTTACATTATTTGAATGCTAGAAATGGCATTATTTCAGCGTTACTATTGTCGTTAGTAACCGTAACAACTATACATGCTACGAATAAAATACAAACTTGATATTACAGAACAATTTGTACTTTTGGTTGCCTTAGACTCTTGATACGCTTCCCACATTGTCCCTCTAGGGGACTGAAAAAGTCTTACATACACCTGGAAAAAATGGAGAGCATACATTAAGTAAGCAATGAAAATCCCCAAGCAAGGATATAACTACACTTTCCAAATGTCCCTGCAAGGCGACCGAACATTCAACTTAAAATAGTCAAACCAATATTACAAACTCTGCCTCAGTTATGGATGGACAAGGATTAGTACAGACCTGGTATATCATTGTCGTTGTGAATAAGCTTGATTTGAACATAACTGTTGAACATTTACTGAACATAACAGGGACAAAGCTCTCTACAACTTAAAACTCTTAAAACTTGATACAACAGAACTAATCAAATTGTTAGAAAAGTTCAAGAACAAAATTTAGTTCTATTTAGGAAGAGATATATATTCAAAAAATATATGTCTTGAATGTTATAACAAAATCTAATTTAATTTGTTGGTTATGAAAATAAAAACATTTCATATGAGAATCACAAGGGGATTAAGAGCAAACTGTTAGCTTTTACAATGTCAGTGCGATTAAAAATGTTCTGAAATATTTCCCCCGGGGATATTAAATGATGGACAGATTGGTGTTTCTTTCAAAATTTATGAGAAAAAAACTCAGCGTATTTGTTAATAGAACTTGGAAAATTTTAATTTTCAATAGAAATATTATTGTAAGATGTTTATTTTCTAGGCACTCGAGAGATGATGCTTTTGTATGATTTATATTATGTAAAGATATATTACAATACTTTCAAAAAAACTAAAAAAACGAATTGTTACACTTTTTCTCTTGAATATTAGATTAAACTTTATGAATGATCATATTTAGAATATAAATGTTTTATACTGCGTTTAATTTATTCTCAAATAGTATTGATATATCTTTCCATAAACGTACCGAACAATAATTTTTTAGCATAATTGAGTGAGAACTTAAGTCTGCACTATTTATGACGATGCTTTTTGATTTTGCCTCAACAGAAGCGAAAAAAGACTTCACTTCCCGATATTTGGTTGGCTGATAAGATCCACGGAAAATTCCCATACATCCATTCTTAGACTCATATACCATGTCTTTCAAATATATGACATGAACTATCGTCGAATTTAAAATGACTACACTTCTCTAGCTTTTACAAAACGTACACAAGGTAATCAAAGCTATATACATACCATTTATATATTTTAGAATTATATGAATTTATTTATTTATATGGTTCTAATTTCATAAGAAAGGGTGAAAAAAAGATTTGAAGACTTCTGTGCATAGAACATCGTCGTGGGTCTTCGGTTCGACTGACGTGAGTTAAGCAATAATTACAATTGACAAACAATTTGGTAACCACAATATTTTATCAATACGTGGGTATAGTTTGTTTTTTCCTCAACTGTATAACATGAATAATTTCACGGTGACTTCGTGATCTTTGTCTAACACTCGTGGTATTGTGATATAGCGTGTATTTAATCGCCGTAAAATTATTCAAACAGTTGAAAAAATATGGACTATATTTCATTGTTCTGTCAAGAAATACACAATACGATACAATATTCAAATGAAACTAGACAAAACCTAATAAGATGTCAGATCTACATTTTCTGTCTTAGCAGTCGGCTTACATCGCCAGAGAGAAATTAGTCAACTATGTTCATTGTGTCTCGACAAACATTTATACGTATATTTCACAGTCAAAATAGAAGTTTGAACTGTAGACCATTTGTCATTTCGAACATCTTGAAATTGCTTTGGTTTCAATATATATAACTAAGCAATGAAAAAATGACAATTTTAACATAGAAAATGGCTTGTGTGTATTTGTATTCAAATATAGCACAGTTCATGACATATTTTTATATTTCAACCGATTTGAAATAAGAACATGAGCTGTTGAATAATAGATGAGTACATTTTATTTTAACTCACGACTGAAACGGACGGAGAATTGAAATTACACTTTTTATAAAATTATTCCTCGCGACAATACCATTTGACTTTATACACTATTTAAATTATCCAGCTTATATTTACATTCAATCAATTACACGTAATTTTTAGACTTAAAAGGGGAACAATATTGTCTACTAAGCCACATGTACTGAACTATTTATTTTATTTTCATATTAAACTTATATTTATAAAAGTTGTTTCCGAAATTTAAATACTATATCACACATAAATTTTGAACAGAGTTTCCAAGACACATAACTTAAAATAATAATGGAAACTTATGAGAAATGAAACAAAATGTAACACAGTCAATGCCCATTGTCTATTTGTCGTTCCTTGGATTTATTCCTTCTTTTATAGACACGTTTAAAGGCAGGTATCGAAAATCGAGGTTTACGAATCAAAATTGAATCGGCACCCTCGAAATCGATTTTCGATTTATTAAATTGACACAGCCCTATCAAACAGAGCACGTTGACATTCTGCATTTTCCCACTCATACATATTGCATGTCGCTAGCTTTATGTTAGTTTAATGCAAATTTTGTGAAGACCTTGCATCCATGAACTAACTTTACTGAAGTGCACATGAAGACACTATCTTAATTAAAACCATAATTCACTTTGAGAAGAAAAATGTCGTCTGCGTGCAAAGAAAACGTAATTAGACGGAAGATTCTTCATTATTGCTAAAATGTCGTTGAAATTTACCGTAATTGGCTTTTAAATTGGATACGACAATAATTTATTGAAGCCGTGTTATTAGAGTGAGGTGCAAGTTTGTTTCTTATTTAAACTCTGATACCTTCCCAGACGGTTATTAGATTTTGTGCATTCATAATGCAATATAACTTTAAAAACAAACAACATAATTTTCAAGGTATTTACATCATACTGACAGCTGAATATAGAAATGGCCATTTCTTTATGAAATAAACTGATATTTCACTGGTTTTTTTAATGGTGTAAGAGTCAATGAAAATTTTTGATATTGTTGCAGTTTGGTATTCGTCTTCATTTTCCGAATTAATAACACATACTATTATCGACATTTCGGAATTTGATTAATTTGCAACCAGATTTTTAAAACTAAATAATTCTCGGACAAAATCGTCACACGATCAAAGAGAAAATTTTTATACAGCCTCTCAAAATCTTAATTCAATTTCAGCATTAAAACATCTCATGACGGATATCCTTTAAGGTGAAGAGCTGACACAGAGTGAATGGGATTAAACATATCTTGAAACATTTATTTTAATTCCCAAAGGACGTAAAGTGATCAACAGATTGTTGTTTCCTTCCTTATTTATTAGACAAAAAGTCACGTGATTGATTACGAAACTTGAGGTTTAACTTGTTATTCACATGCAAGTGGAACAAACATTTGAAAAAAGATAGGTATAGTTTACAGGTGCAAAGAAATCTTTCACACTAAATAGAGCAATTGCTTAACATGATACAAACCCTAGAATCTACATAAGATGTGACATTTTCAGTACAACCTCTTTTGAACAACATCCACTGGGAGGAACTAGAGTATGTTGTTGTTTAGAGGTTGTTGATCTGCAGAAGTTAAATTCAATTAAATGTACGCCTATGGGACATATCAAATGCTGTTGTTGTGCAGAGAATTTGTTCTGTAGCGGGACGCTCTGCAGAGGTTATACTGCATTATAAAACATGAGTTTCTATAAGATAAACGTAGGTAGATAAAACGGCCATTGATTACCACATATTAGAATCCTGAAAAGTTTGTGATAGGGGTACTTCGAAAGTATACCACGAAAATGTAACAGTTACTTTAGCATTTGGCATTGCATTAAGTTCTATGTTATTGTAGACATATTGATGTATCTAGGTTTAGCTTTGATTGAAATAAGTCTAGACTCAATTATCTAAATTATCGGAAATCATCTATATTATTTACAAACAGGTTTCGTTCATGTATATATTTTGCACAGTGTTCATTACATTTCACTAGCATATCAGTACATAGTACTTATGGCTTTCAAATAGAGACAAAGTATATACATAGTGGGAAGCACACAAATATTAATATATATTTCTACAGACAATAGGAAAATGTTTAAACAATTGTTCATATCTATATTGACTAATCATTTCATAGTTTTTAATAAAACTGACGAATTTCCAATCATAGATTTGTCCCTTTTGTGTAACCCTTTCTTTTTTACTTCTGTTATTTATAGGATTGGTAGTAGTGCGTGATCAAAAGACCAGAAAGTTAAACGCAAATTTTTCATTTTTGTTCTGAAAAATTATACCAAAATTTAATTGAATTTTGACGTTTACAATAGAGTAAAAAGAAAACACTGTAATCATTAAATACAACATAGGGCATTACCTCGTGAAAGTGAGAGTACGTAGTATTATTAATCAAATTTGTATTAAAACAGGTGCGTTTAACAATGCGAGCGCTAGGAGCGACATCGAGCGCTCTCTTTCTGAACGCGGACAACCGCGCGAGTGCTCGCGAGTGCTCGCGATTCAGCTCGAGAGATGTTTTGCTTAGATATCATAGAAGGTGGCATAAATAATTTAATGTTTTATCTCATTGAATTATCTCTAAAAAGTGGGACGCAAACTTGTGTGTTACTTGTTCCACATAACATTCCTGCAATGCTTATATTATAGTTTATTTGGTACAATAATGTATCATAATGATTCATATAACATAACAAATGTGGAAGATCTTATGTATCAGCAGAAATATTTGTTCCCCACCCACTATTTTCAATAATGTCCTGTTTGCCATCTACTTGGATTTTACAGCGAGCGCTCGCAGTCGTTCAAGTGCCTAACAATTCGCGAAGCATACGCTCGCTCGAGCGCTCGCATTGTTGAACGCACCTCTGCTTCAATTGCAAACACCGATTTTTGCTGACGTGCGCCAATAATGTGACTGGCGAAACGCGATGTAATAATGAAGTGTGTTTTTGACGGTAGTGCTTCGATAATATATCTACGCCCAAACAACAGTGGCGCTTGATGTATACTTCAGATTTTAGGTTATTAAAAATTTTGTTCGTTCCTATACGTTCTCACACTTCAGGGACGTGTAATTTGTAAATCATATTTAAAAAAGATAAAAATATATTTGTAAAAATAATACAAAATGTTTCCGCTGAGGATTGAACTCAGGACCTTCCGCGTGTTAAGCGGATGTGATAACCACTACACCACGGAAACTGTTGCTATAGTAATTAGAATTTTGTTATCATTATCTTAATTTGTATAAAGATATATCTAATAATATGTTACTTTACTTTTAAAGATGTCAAAAATATTGAAATAAAGTCCGATTTTATTCGGTGAGCCCTGACAGGTTGGAAGAGTCCAATCATAATCATAACGATAGGTATAAGCAGTAAATATTACACTGAAATCAATACAAGCTATAATATCTCAAGTATATGAGCATGATGTATTGGCTCAACAACAATTATTCAAAATAGCGCAGTTGGTAACGAGTTGGTAAAATATGTCCCATGAATTAATTTTACAGCTGTGATTCTAACCTTACAGCCTCCAAATTAATTAATTGTTAAATTCAAGCTTTTTTGTATCATATCATAAAGTGAGTGCTATAATTCAATTTTGTAGAATTATTTTTATTTTATTTTATTTTATTCTTTCTTTATTTTTATATCCAGAATAAAACATGAATATTATATGTTCGGCTTCACTTGCAGTGGCTGTATCGAAATTAAAGTCGGATCCTTTCTAACGGAAGTGAAAAAAGTTATCTGCAGCCGCTCTGATTCCCTTTCTTATTAAACGCATGTACATTTTGTACAAATACTTTTATCATTCCAATGAGCAACACTCGACAGTTTAGTGTACGACATCGGAGCAAAAACTAAGTACAAACTCAGACTTATGTGTGTATTCAATTTTTTTATTTTTTCATTTGGGTTCGTGCTGCAGAGAGATTTTGAGTGGTACGTCGCCATGATATGAAAAATAGAATATAACAATAAACGAAACCGTGCAGAGTAATCCATGTGTCTTATCGTCACGACCACAGAGTTTTTTTAATTGATGAAGTATAACTATAGTTAAAGACAGTTATCAATTGGTTAATTAAATAAGTTGAGCTACCTTTTTGTAGGAATGTTCTAAACTCTATAAATACAAAGTGCTTTTCTGGCTCACCGGATAAAATCGGACTATACTTGGTATTACTTGTGTGTCTGAATTAAATTGACAAAAAGTAAACAATTAGCATATTTTCCATTCAAAACTTTGCACAGTCAGGGCAAGTAAGCGAAAACGTTGGTCACTATTTACTTATAGCTTGACAATAACATTACAAGCGACTGCTTCATATGCAATCTCCGTCATTTGTTACCCAAAAATACTCCATTCTCGTGTTTATGGCGAGGGCAACGAGCTTCTTTACTTGCATTTCAGCTAAACGAAGGGGGGTGCGAGGTACATGTCGCTGGTGCATTATAAGAGAAAAACAACAAATAGGTTTAGATCATTTCTGTTATTAAAATAGTCAATAAATGAACCACTTATGATTTGGGTCACTTTACTGGTCGTTATTCAAATATTTAAGTTCTAATTATGGCAATTGCGTCTGTCTGGTTATCTAAAACGACAAAAACACCACACACACCATACGGTCGTAAAAAAAGAGCGGCTATCGCGCGTCTGCCATGTCAGTCCCTTGCCAAGGAACCATATTATTATTTGACCAAAATTGTCGTAGAATGATTGTACGACTAACATGGAGCATAGCTAAGGTACTTCATGATATCAGATTGCTATATGTTATGTAACTGGCTATCTTACAAGTTCATACTCAATGGTATCGACAAATGTTTTCGGCGCGATATGGCTTTTTTGTGTTGGTGCGCCGTAAAACCCAAACAAACAAACAAACAAACAAACAAACAAACAAGTTCATACAAGTGTATTTACTCATGACAATTTAATTACCTGTGGGCATTTGTAGCCAAGTGAACTGGTATAATTATTTTTAAAATACAGTGCCTTCCAAAATACAGTGCCTTCCAAAATCTATTGGACAAAAATAAAATCGGGAACGACTTATATATATCATACACATCGCAAATATTTTCACTTTATTTAAAGCTTAATCGTGTTTCATAACTTGAATCATATGTTTATATACCAACTAATGCTGATTTAAAGATTTGCTCATATAATTCGTTGTTACATTCTTCATGCCTATATGTAAATCTGTTTATCCTAAAAGATAATGTTTTGTACAAGAACTTTTGAGTGTTACATAACAACAGATAAAAGGGTCAAGAACAAAATAATGTATAAACTCATGATGTTTGTTTTTTACAATGTCTAATAGTGAATTATTTCTCTACCTAATTAGTTAACATACTTACCCATCCATTTAAAATTGTAATATTTGTCATACATTTTATATTTTACAGTCAATCCTGTGATAATTTAGTTGTTGTAGTAATATTTTACAAAATCATATAAAACTGTTACATGAAAACATATTCATATGAATGCGATTTTTCAAACTATAGTGTATAAATACACTGTGCTCTTCAAAGTAACATTTACACTTTAGAAAAACTGTTTGTTTATATAATGAACTGTTTCTTTTACTTACGTATCAAATTGGCTATACATGTAATAGGTTTATTACTTGTTAGTTATGTGTTTAAATGGTGACAGAAATATGACATCATACCACATAACATCAATTAGTTGTTTTAATTCTAGAGACATAATTCAGTCTTCATACATTACCACGAGAGATCAACAAAAACTAAAAGTATAAAATTTACATGTCAATATATTTCATAAGTTAAAGATGCATACCCTTTAATTTTGGCTTTCTGCAGCAGGTTTTACTTTAACTATTTGTGTTTCATAAACTAGATCAGGGAATTTCTTGTACAAATGAGATGCATTAGTCCTGTCATTCGATTAATTATAATCATATGGGAAAATATAAAACTAATATCTTTAACTCGCGTTTTCTTCCTTATTTTTCATTTTTTTGAAAATATAAAGCGATGTGCTGAATCGCCAAGCCCAGCCCGACAGATCCGTGCCAATTTTATAACATAAAAGTAAATATATAAACAATAATTAACGAAAATCTTATACTGACTGAGATTCAAAAATGTATCGTATATCGCCCGAATTAGCCTCGCGCGCCCGATTTAGAGGGTTAACTGGTGTTTTTTCCGGGAAAAACGTATATATCCAATACTGACAGAATGATAATGTTAAGCTAATAATTCAGGCCCCAGTTACATCACCTTGAGTAAAATGATTTAATTATTAATTTCTTAAGTTTCATATTATTGGAAAATAAAGGGGGTAATTTCACTCGAATGACATGATCGGAGTTATCCGTCCGCACAAATTGAGTTTGATTGATCAGATTGTGTATATACAAAATGCCTGCATAACTGTAATGGCGCTATTTCCTGTCTCTAGTCCCTCAAAATGTTTCTGGTAAATGAGGAATATTTTATTTTGGATAATAATTTGGAACCAGGTTGGTGAGGAATAATTACTTTAATAACAAATGATAAGGAAATGAAAATTTAAGGACACCCCATATGTTAGATATCAACATTAGATTCTAAAGATAAATTTATTTAATATATGGTTCACTACTTTTATCTTAATCTTTAAATTAGTATATTAAATTAGTTATCTAAATTTAACAGAATTTATTTCCTAGTTCGATCCTCTCAAACGGAAATAAATCATTTATCCCCTAATCAACAAACCATATAAATAAAAAAAAAAAAAAACAACAACAAAACATATATAGTTAGGAACAGCCCTGCATTGTGTATTATCGGAACAGCCCTGCATTGTGTATTTATTATAATATATTTGAGCACATGTACATTAGTTCTATGGTTATACATATCAAAAAAGAATAATGTTTATAACTGTATCATTGAGCAAATCTCAAAAAGTATGCAGCGTGATTCATTATATTTATACATGTAAGATGTTAGTAATTGTATTTTAAACTTTGATCATGGATGACATAATAATAAGTTTACAGAACTTATGTCTACATGTTATGACAAATGATATGCAGATATAAGCTAATAATAATAAGAATAAATAATCAGAAAGCTTTCAGTAACTTTGACTTACAATTGTAGTGTAATACGCATTGTTTTACGCGATAATGAAGTAAATGTCAATATTCAATTATATTGTTTAGTTGTTACATATAGATTGAATCTATTCTTCTTTCATTTCTTTTAGCCAAACATACATTATCATAATTTAAATATAATATCATAGTCATGATAGACATGGTAGTATATAAACTATGTGAAATTCACAATATGTGCATACATTAACAAATATGGTATATAATTTTACATGCCCCTTTAGTTGTCATAGGTAGTGGCATAATCTAATGATCATATTAATATCCTGTGAATAAGTATACAGACACACTTTCAATATCATTCTGCAGATGTGGTGGACTCGCTCAGGTAAAACCAGACACTTTGTGTCGGGAACCCTGTGCCCATTTGTCTGCTTCTAGGCATTCTTCACACCACTAAATGTTGGGCCTCATTTCGCAGAGTGATAAAAAAGTGATTACAATTATAAGCTCGAACTTATTGGTTAATATTACTATTGGAAAACTAATTTACAATACTAAGATAGAAGATTATAATGTATAGCAGCAGTATGTTTAACAAATATACTTCAAATTGTTAACATGATAAGAATATTTAGTTTGGTCCTACTGATATTTTCAAGACATTAAATTTTGATTTGATATCTGACAAATACTTAATTGTATACATAATGTGTATATTCAATACAACTTGTAACACATGATATGATAATAATAGAGTCTTATTATGAATAAACGTGATTGATATCTAGAGTCCATCGATTAATTTAAACACATAAAGTTCATGTAAACACAAAAAAGGGAATAGCTGGTTTCACAAATTTATATCCACGAAATGATATTGATGTGTCCATCTCTTGACGGAAAGAATAACAATCTTGAGAATAATAATAAACTCTCCTCTCTTATGTTGATGACATACATGTATAACACACTTTCTAAAACTACAAGCAAAAAACATCACTTCAATAAATTGCTTCTGAAAATATATTGAAAATATAATAATACATGTTTTAAGTCTAGACAAAAGGGTGATAAGGTTGTAGTAATCAGCAAGTTAAATTACTTATACTAAACCTTCAAATGACAAATTACTCAGTTCATGCGGTTTTTTTTTTATATGAACCGCCAAACATGTGTATTACAATATATATTTGGTACAATCGTGCAAACCATAGATTACTATATAATTCTATATTAACTCATTTGATATAAAATACCAATTTCAAACATATGGAGGGATGGGATAGGGTGGGTAATTCTCTAACAAACTTCTAACACAATGCAAAGACTTCGAATGACTAAAACACACTAAGTAAGCTATTTATATGGTGTGTAATCACACAAACTTCGTGCTAAAACTACACATAACTCACTACTGATATGGTTTACTGAACCCTGGATAAATTCATTTATTTCCTAGTTCGATCCTCTCAAACGGAAATAAATCATTTATCCCCTAATCAACAAACCATATAAATGAAAAACAACAACAAAACATATATAGTTAGGAACAGCCCTGCATTGTGTATTATCGACATACAAAGAACGGGCATTGAAATGAATTATGATAAACAAAATAGGAATAAAATATTTATGTTTAAATTTACATCATTCTCATAACATAAAGGAACATAATATACATAAAAATAGACTTATTATCACGCCTCCAAAAAGTCAAAAAATCACAGTTTGATTTGATAATATATTACACATTAACCTATTTATTTTCAAAGTATTTTGAAATAAGCACTTTCAGTCAATGTCATCTTAAACATTGTCTAGCCATATTACATTACCTTACACTTTGTAACCATTATCATATTTATAGTAAGACAATGAACGGAAAGAAAATTTAATCAGAATCGTAAGATATCCAACATATAAAACTGGACAAATTATATATAAACACGCCATTGGGCTATAAACACACTAATTGGCTATAACAGACATTTTGGCTTTAAATGTAGCATTTGGGTAAAACAAGCAATTGAGTTATAAATTCACATTTGAGCCATAAACAAACATATTTTAACAGGCATTTTGGATAAAAACACACTTTGGATATAAAACTAAACTCTAAACACAGCATTGGCTTAATTTGGCAATTTTGCTATAATTAAATCATTGAGCTTTAACAGGTAATTTTGCTATTAACATGCAATAAAACATGCCATTCGGCCGAAGAACATGTCATTCTACTATAAAGCATGCTTTCGATCGAAGAACCTGTCATTCGGCTTTAACATGTAATTCGGCTATTAAACATGTCATTTGGCTTAGAAACATGCCATTCGGCTATCACATATGTCATTTGGCTTTAAAACACCCCATTCGGCTTAAAAACAAGCCATTCGGCTATAAAACATGCCATTCGGCTATAAAACATGCCATTCGGCTTTAAAACATGCCATTCGGCTATAAAACATGCCATTCGGCTATCAAACATGCCATTTGGCAAAATATAAACAATTATATTTCACAAGCCACAAACACTACAATTAGCTGTGAATATGTCATATGTTTTAATAGGTGTCATTCGACTTTTCTGTATATAATGTAAGACCCACAAAAAATAAATATATAAATTTATTTTAAGGCATATACTTATATGTATAATGTTCAACGACAACTTTGTTAAGAACAATGTCATCTGACTGTTATTACCTTACCAACAACTTACGTCCAGAAATTTACGTTTTATAATGATGTTTTCAAAATATACTTTAAGACTTAGAAAACTAAAGAATATTTGATATGTTTGCATTATTTTATTTAGTTTTCCAGAATGTACCTGCTTGGCTTTTTATGTGCAAACAGCTATGCATTTTATTGAATGATTTTTAACATAAGGGGCTCTCTCCTATCAACAAGAAACTTATCCTCAACTTTAAATTCTCAGATCCTGGCGGTAAATCGTTTCAGTTGTTATTATAAATAATATTAATAGTATTAAATAACTATTAATAATCCATGAATTAAAGAATTCGTTCAAGGCACCCCGATCAACTACGCCTATGAATTTATTGATATAATCTGTAAACTCGTAATTTTTATTTTTCTAATATTTCATTCAAGATCTACGAAAAAAATTCCTTAAATGGATGTGCAGTCACATGACTATGTCAAAAGTATAGAAACAAGTATAGTGATTTAAAAACAGTATTGAGAACATAAGAAATCACTTACTAATGACATTTAACCCTTATAATATTCAACTGAACGAATTAAACATGTAGCGTACACATTGTGGAAAAACAAAAGTAAGATACTGAGGGAATCACCAAGTTATTTACAGATTTGTTATGTGTCGTATTTGTTGAAAATTAAACATTTTCATTGGTTGTTTCTTGTCTTTTCAACACTCTTAGGCGGTAAGGATATCTATTTAATCAAATTATGCTAATGTAGTACAATAACAAGCTTTAGTATCGTCCAATCATTAAATGCATATTTTAACACTAATCTCTTTTGCTAACCTGACCCACGTGGATTTAGATAGGGAACAACCCCGAATATTAAGAGAAATTATAGAAATATTATGCCAAGTAATATAACAGCTTGTCTGTATCAATCACAATTATAAAAATATGACACAGAACCATGAAATTTTTTAACTGAAAATTTTGCCTTCTAATACCTTTAATATATAAATTAAATTTTGTATAACTGTTTAATGTGAATTAGTCATAGAACTCCCTTTACCACTATACGCATGTAGTTTTGATTTTACTTTCTTATTTTATTCGAAGACTTCAGCTCAAATAGTACTTTTTGTCATGGATCATTATCATTTAATTGTACAAATTAACATGTAATAAATTACTAGTCGTCCACGTAAACATTGCGTATATAAACACAGCTAGTTTCATAACACACCAATATCTAGGGGTGTATTATTTTAACATTTTTATATTTTAATACGTTTACACTTAATTCATGAACATGTCATTTTATGAAATTTACAATGTGTTTACTCACTATTCAAAAAAGATCTTACATATAATTTTTTCTGTTTAAATCAGTAAAATGTTATTCACGTATGAGCTTATTCATCTGTTTATAGGGCAAGATTATTGTACAAAAAGACGCATGACCTAGAATACAGCATGTAGCCTACATAATAAAACAAATGAATAAACAAGAATTATATGTCAAATGAAAAAATAAGTAAATATGAATGTCATCTCATTATCAGTACACCAGTGCTATCTTTCGTTTCCTATCAAAAGAAAAAAGTCTGTAATGTATAAAATAAATATGACAAATTTTTTCATGTTAAACGTCTGATATTTTTATGACGAGGGCATCTTTTATGAATTTGGGCACAACAATTTTCGGTGACAGCACTATAGATTGCACAAGAAATGTCTGAATAATAATTGACCGCTTCTGGAACGGGACTAGAATGAACATAGTTTTTGTTAAGATTTGATTTCTAAAATGACAAGTTTGTCAAACAGCCTGACAATGTGATATATCAAACACTGTATCCCTATTAGATCTAGACTTAATGACTCTATACAAATTGTATGGACATTTATAAACAAAATATTCGAAAACCAGGAATCATATAAATACTTTTACGTGCAAATCTACTAAATTCTCTTCCTGTTAAAATGTACACTTCACTATAACACAGACAGACTGACACTCTATTTTAAGTCACTATACAAATGTATGAAGATATTTTCATCAACAGTAGACTTGAAAACCGTTTTACAACCATGAAATTACCCAATCATAACATGCATTAAAGGCACAATTAACCGTTCAAACCGTTCTGCTTTCTAAATCTGAGTTAGACAAAATGTTAAATTCTTAAAAAAGTGGGATACTTTCATAAGAGCACACTATATTCACACTATATCCTGATCCAAAATAGTTTAAAAACTTAATTATGTAATTCGGAGTAAGTTTTCTCTCTAATAAGACTTCATCTTAAAAAAAAATATTGATCAAAACTAATGTTTCAAGTATTGACAACCAAATTCCACTTTCGGTTTCGATCTACTTTCAGTTTGAAATAAACAATTGACATGAACATATCTAGGTAATATTTGCATATATTTAAAAAATCTTGTTCATAAGAGGTGATTGAAATAGATAAATGTCTTTTCTTTGCCTTCAAAAAACAGAGTTACTTTTGATATAGGGGCTTTAAACGTCGCACTAAGGCACTAAAATATTAAAGGCCAAATCAATCTGAGCCGTTCAATAATCTTAATTGGAATAAAAATTGATTTCCTTTAAACTTATCAAAAAACCGCATTGATTTGAACAACTATCTCTGAAAGTAACCATGATCTTGAAAAATTCTATATCTAACAATATTTCTGTAATAAAAAATCCACAATAAAAACTTAAACATTTGTAAAAATAATTATACGGTTAATATACAAATGTTCTAGAAAGTTAAAACAATACGCCTATTGAATTTCTGTATACCATCTTTTCAAATATAAATCTTAAAATAGTATGCAAGAACTGAGAAAAATGTATGTGATGATAAGCCGAAGAAATGTCACAAAATAAACTTATTGGCTAAGACACAATTTTCAAATTGAAAAAGCTATTTTCTGTTAAATTTTGTACAATTAAGTCTATAATGAGTCTGTTTTCTCGACATTGTTTACTGACAACTGTAACAAATTACAAATCTGAAGAATGAATGATAATATCAGAATGTTCCGTACGTATTATTTTCCAAAAATAAACTATTTTGAATTTAAAATATAGTCTAGAACAACTTGAGTGAACATTGCTAAAGAGATATGTAATTGCAAAAACGTACTTTCATTATGAAAAAGTAAACGGTCTAAATTATAATCATTGTTACGACAAATTTATTTTAAGAATACTTATCTATTTCAAATTGTCACTGTGTAAAAGACTTCTTCTTACACCCCATGGTTTTGGTAGTTGTTTGTTGCTAGAACCACTGAGAGCTTGATATTCCATGAACTAAAAATCTGACGACAATAATTTCTATTCTCCATGTAGCATAGTTCTGCAGCAGACGAAAAGTCCTTGAATTGTTCAAAGTCGGCATTGAAGTAGATTTCTTCACATAAATTTCGTCGTAATAACTTCTCATATATTGGAACTTCTAAAAATGGTGTACTTCTCTTGAGCCATTAGTAAAAGTCGCATTTAAACCCAACTGGTTGACCATGTGCTCCAAAAATGTATAATTTTGCCAATTTTTAATTCTCTAACAAACTTCTAACACAATGCAAAGACTTCGAATGACTAAAACACACTAAGTAAGCTATTTATATGGTGTGTAATCACACAAACTTCGTGCTAAAACTACACATAACTCACTACTGATATGGTTTACTGAACCCTGGATAAATTCATATGTATTAGTTAGATTATGTTTTCATTTTACTATAAGGTTTAGTGCGAGGGGCGGAGCGTTCAACACGCTTCTATACTATACAATATAGCACATGTCTTCTATCAACAATCCTCGACAGCTGATTGGACAAGGGGAAAATGCTATGTGCTAATTTAAAGTAAAAAAAGAACAATTATGGGAGGAAAGAGACAGGGTAAAGCGCCATGCTCGTGCGACCACATGCACGACTCATGCAGGTTGTTCGTCTCCTTTCGGAGCCAAACAGAAAAACAACAGTGTAAGCTAGCTTCTAGTAAAACATCAACAGCTCTGGTAACCATGCCTTATTTCCCTTCTCTTTGAAAAAGGAATGGCAAGGTGTTTAGGAACGACCAGAGCCAGTCAAATGCTTCGCCTTTAGAAAGCAAACGCCTGGTTATGTGTATGACTTTAAAGTCATAATAACGATCCTTAATACGAAAACTGCATTATTTCTAATACCAATTAAATACTAACAAACGGTTTGTAATCATAACTAAATTATTATGACTATGTTAATTAAATTCAATTGGTATCCAATACCATCTAATTTGAGGTTGCAGACTATTTGTGAATTATTCTTCCTGAAACATTAATATTATTAAACAAATATTTTAAAACCTTAATTAAATAAACCAAAAACAAAATTTAAACACTCTCCGGTAAGATAACTGTTTATTATTAAAATTCTATACCCTATATTTAATGTATGCCCCCGGGCAAAATACGATTTATGTATATAGTCTAGTCAATTTAAGATTTGACCTAGAACTAATTGCAACACAAGCTAAACCGCGACAAAAATGAAGTATCATGTACCTTAAATAACATACTAAAAATCTAGAAAAATCTAATCACGGGAAATATGCGAAATTCATCGATATATTTTGTGGTATTATTAGTAACTATGATGGCAGCGAGCGCCAACCATACGTTTCATTTGTGACGTCATAATGCGAGCGTCCGTATGACTAAATTCAATAATTATGTCAACTGTATTAGATAAACCTTTATCTGTTTAGCGAATGTAAGTTTGTATCCCATCAACATGTTCTCCTTCAAATATACAATGCATTTAGTAAAAAACAATGAGTTGTACTTCCCAAAACGTGTTTGAAACCATGATCACATTCGCCAAATAACCTTGACCTTCAATGTGACTGTCAAAACGAAAAAAAACCCAACAAATTCAGTGCAAAATCATAGTTCCATACATATATGAATATAAAAATATGAAGTTATGAGTTCTAGAATGAAGAATTATATAATATTATTTACCTTTTTTCACAATTAAACTTATTGAAAATAATGCGTCGAGACTTTGTAATATTTACACTACGGAAGCACGTTCACGCCATTAAATCCACTACGTTGTATAAAAGGCGATAATGTAAAACCGATGTTTTACGTGCAAATATATAAATTACCTTTCTAAGTAATTTAATGTCTTAACTTTCAAATTTAATCAAAGTTTAGAAATTCCAAGTATTAAATATAATGTCAGCAAGGTTTTCTTTATTTATAGCCTTATTATAGTTATAAACAAAAGAAATGTTAATTAAACACGTGAGTGAAGTTTTATGACAAAACCTATTTATTTGAGCTAATTTTCAATATCATAACTATATGTGAATGATGTGTGGCATAGTAGCTATAACAGCTGTACCAGTCGGCGGACTATTACTCGAACCAAGTGCATAGACCCAAAAAGACATTTTAAACATAAGAGTAATATGGCTATGCCCTTATGAAAAAAAACCACTTTAGTTTTCTGAATAAAACTCGTTTTCAGAAATATAGGTCCGTAATCTGGAAAGAAATGAAAACAAATTCGTCCAATTAGGCCACATTAATATTTAACTGACACTGACCCCAGTTTCAGCAGGCTATATAGCGCGGCATTGGTCATAGAGCTCTGTATAGGCCTATATGCTAAGGTGATATAACATTTGGAATAATATTCATTAAATATGCTTATATTTATAACATATTGACTCGAATGCTAGTTTCGGCTGGCTATAACCCGACACATGGGAGGAAAAAATGTTAAATATATGGAAAAGATGTTATAGTTATATATTTACTAGTATTGTCGGTATTCGCAGAAAATTCGTTTTTGGCGATATGTTCGTTCGAATATGTCAATATTTGATATTTCTTTATTAAAATGACTTGAACCCCAGTTTCGACAGGTAATTGTAACCAATGCATAGGTCTAAAAGGCTAACAAAGATACACATTTTTCCGATCAAAAATGTCTACTTTTGGAAAATTATTCGTTCATTTATGTAATTTTTTTATCAAAATGAGATGAATCACAGTTTCGACTAGCTATAGCGCGGGCAAAGGGTATTGAATCGAACAAAAGCTTCGGAAGCTGAATATACAAAAATGACATGATTGTTATACCTTCACCAAAAAATTTCAAACAATTTTGCGAATATTTCTGTCACATTGGCTCTTACCCAAGTTTCGGCTGGCTTCAAGGGCGTAAATGTACAATTAATAACCGTATACATGTATACAAAAAGTGTACAATTCAACTTTATAGGTCGTTATCATGGAAAACTTTTTTTGAAGAGATGTTCGTCCATCAAATTGACATGACCTCAGATTAAACATGACATAGCTCAGCATAAGGGCATCGACCCATGAAACTGAATACACAAAACTATGTTATAGATGTGCCTTTACAGAGATGTAGGCATGTATCTTGAGAAAGCTCATTTTTCTGAGAAATGGTCGTCAAAACATGCCAATATTTGATTATATTACAAGGACTAAAACCCAATCATTGTGTAACATAATATAACATAGTCCATATATTATCTACTTAGTTTATTCCTTCTACTAAACATATAGGTTACAGCACCCAACACCCAGCCAGGTATTCCCACTCAGTGTTACACACAGCTGAGTGTCCAGGGACAACCTTCCTCTCTGGCTGGTCTAACTAAACTCTCCAAATCTATCCACCTTGATAGTTGTAATATTGACCTGTCTCAACTTAACCATTGAAAATAAATAAGGGTGGACTATGTGTACTTGGTTAGTGATATAAAATTTATATCACACACTGCTGGTTACAGTCCGTCCCTAGGGCATAGACCTCATGAAGCTAAATATACTAAAATGATACAATAGTGAGGCGATCTCCCATTATATTGGCCAGTTATCTACTCTGTCAAATAATTATTCTTCCAAATATACTTATATGTATTACAAATCGGCTGAACCCTTAACTGGCCAATCATTTTATCGTGAATGGACCCCTGCCCCTATTCCAGACAATGACTTTGGTGTTTTAACTGGACTTAGTGAACGTCACTTAAGAAAAGTTAACTCCCAAAAATAATCTTGATGCGCGCCTTCTCGATCATAAGATGTCTCAGGGGGTCCCAAAGGGGGATATGCCCCCATTTCTCGCTGGGATTTTGAGTAGGCGTAGTGTCCCTCGTCATCAGAAAAAAAATCGGGGTCCTTGGGTGAAAAGAAATATCACATAAAAAACCGATAGGTAAATGTTTTCAGTCTCTGTAAAGTACTGGCCATTTAGACCTAAATTTAGGTAATACAACATAATGAAATGCAAATTTTGGGTTAAAAAAGAGCATAAATTACATTTTCCCCTTTTTGATCGCCCCAGCGTTGCCATGGTAACTGGGATCAGGGTTCAAATCACTTATTCTAGGAGAAAATCACTAAGGGAATAACCTTGTCAAGTTGCATACATGTGAGCCAATAAGAAACTAAAAGTAGCCCTAGCGCGTTAAGGTGAAAATGGTCAATTTTCGACCATGTCGCAACCAATTAATGGATAAATTCCAGTTTGGACTTACTTTATGTCGGACCAAGGGCGTAGACCCGATAACCTGAATATACACAAAATTTTTTGTAATTACGTGTAGGCACTTTCCAACGATATAGATCGGTAATCATGGAAAACTCTTTTTTGGGGAGATTTTCGTCCACATACATGAATGTCTTATCAAATTGACGCGAATCCTAGTTCTGGCAGGCTTTAGTCTGGCCTTAAGGCGTCGATCCATAAAGCTGTATACACTAAAATGATGATTTTGTTATGCCTTTACCGAAGATATAAGTTGGTATTCAGGTAAATTTCATTTTTTAGAAATGCTCGTCCATACATGCCTAAATTTCGACTATATATGTATTTCTATGAAATGACTTGAACCCCAGCTACAGCTGGCAATAGCCCAGCACTGGGGCGTAGACACCGTGAAACAGATAATACCAAAGTGATAAAATAATTAGTCACTTTCCGCGATAAAGGTCAGAATCCTGGGAAATAGTTTTGAGATATATTGCACCAGATATGCTAATATGTGTAATTTGACTCGAACTCCAGTTTCGACCCCCTACAGCACCGAACATGGGCGTTACCCCCAAAAAACTGAATATACGAAAACGATGTTATAGTTATACTTAAAGACTGATGTATACATTATATGTTTATTATTATATATTCTTAATATGTATGTCTTGAAATTATAGCAAATTAATATATTTATTCACCAAATGCGAAATTTGTTGATTTTGTTTATGCATAAATCTGCTATTTATACTCGGGTTCCAATATGTGAAAAAATATTAATTTCCCGTGCCTAGATTTTTCTAGATTTTTTTGTCTGTATACTAGAGGTATAAAACCAGATGGCAGAAGTGGTTTTGTTTATGTTGCAATTAGTTCTAGGTTAGGCCCATTTTGACCGTAGATTGACTGGCCTAATATCAATAACGTGTAATACGATTCAAATATGCAAGGGAGTTAAGGCGAATTAATGTTGTTGGCATTGTTGCCTCCCTTTTTACCTAAAAGGTGCATTGATGGTCTCGCGATTTTTAGATTATTAAAAAAACAAGAATTAAAGTACCCCTGCAAGAGATATAGATTACCATAAAGTTGGTTCAATCTTTAAGTCTCAAAAGTGCTTAAGAAGTTTCAGACTTCAAAATGAGGCTATACAGATGTTTGGTTTGGTATTGAAAACTTGGGATTTACTGTGCGTGTTCAAGGTACATACATTGTAAACAAAGACCTATATTTGACCAGCAGAACTAGTATAGCGATTATCTATTGAACATAAGTGCTTTGTCTTTCTTCATAACTTTGATGTCTCGGGATGGAAGGTTGAATGAGTACTGGTTATGGACAGAGGTCTAGAAAAACTAAGTAAGGTGTGTTAACAGGCTTAAAATGACTATAGGTTGTGCTGAAACGTGTTTAATCTTAATAAAAACTAGTTACAATTGTCTGCATGTCACCGTTTTGTGTTAGTCACGTTTTACTAATTTGTTTTAAGTTGTAATAACATTTGAGTGAATCTTATCCTGAATTAATATTCTTTGAGTTATTTATGCGTTCGTTTGCTTTAAAAATCATTATTCTTGCGACCTGGTGATTCAAAAGTGAACTAATCTGTCAAATGAAATCTAATGAGATGACAATCTCAAGCCAGACTTATCTGACTGAATGAACGCTTTCATCTTTCAATAAAATCAAATTGTATT
Organism: Mactra quadrangularis; assembly: GCA_025267735.1. Lineage (NCBI taxonomy): Eukaryota > Metazoa > Mollusca > Bivalvia > Venerida > Mactridae > Mactra > Mactra quadrangularis. The sequence continues at coordinate 44,397,322 of CM046299.1, read as the reverse complement.
GATTCGGGGAGAAAACGTTCATGTTAAATGTGATTTTGTCATTCTAAGAGAAAATTTGAGCACATTCTTTTACATTGAACATTCAACTAAAATTTCATTCATGTCTTAAACAAATTTGATTTGAAATGAACACGACAAAAAGTTCATGCTATGGTTAAGATGATTGGGAAAGGCTTAATTGAAAGTAATGCACGCCTTTGCAAAGGCGTCACAAACTTTTGTCGCCGTCGGACATGAAATTATAAAAAACCAACAAGTAAATTAAAAGACAGACTTAATTTCATTGGAAGACATTTCTTTTGAAACTATTGAGATTTCAATCCTCCAGGGATTAAATTTTTTATGAAAAAATATCAATTAGATGATATTATGAACATTCAGATATTTCAGGTAATAGTAAAATGTGTTCTGATAGTGGTGTGCCCTCATGCAGGCACTACAAACGTCCGTGAAAAAAATGCCAGGCATCGTTATTATATAAGAGATATTGAATTTTGAAATTGTTAGAAGTTGTGATATTTTAAACAGCCGTTAGACATAAATGGTAAAAACGCAACTAACAAGATTTTTAGAATAAAGCAATCACATGCATATTTGGACAGAATGAAAATTTGCCTTCTTCATATGAATAGTTACTACAAACTACGGAATCATGTTTCGCCATCGTAATACGCATTAGAAGTATTTTATTCTGAAATTGATAGATCTTTAAATGTGAAATCGAATTTCTACATAACCAGAACGTACACACATTGAACTATATGGAACGCTTAAACTGCCTTATAGGTTTATTTTTTGTTCGTTGTCCTCATATGGCATGTCGTTTTGCACAAAATAGACGCCGTCATGGACAAAAAGCAGGTCTAAATAAACTTGTAATGCAGTTTAGGCGTTCCATAGTACTAGGCAAGTAAAACTTTGTCAAACCGATGTAAATACACACAACGTGGCATGCAGCTGTTGTATTAATAGCAAATCTGTCGTCGTGAAGTAGCAAGCTTCAATCAGACTGGATATAATAGAAATTGTAAACTGTGGTGTCCTAGTGTCATATTAGTTAATGGTCCACGTGGTATTCTTTACTAAGCACAGAGACAAAATTCTTCTTACTTCTTTACTTTTTCTCAAACAATATTAATTTATTTGCTTCGCAAACTTTCATTCAATTATTCGCCATCTTGTGACTCCGAGGTTTGTCCTCTTATATGTGTCTGGGCCATTTGGATGCATTATTAATATTTGTAAGAGAAAGTTCGAATGAATAGTTGCTTTGACTTCTTGAATAGTGCTTGATTAAACCACTATTATTTGATTTCTCTTCTTATTTCTTTCAGCAATCATGTGGAAACCTTTATTCCCAGTAGTCTTCATCGCTTTTATATCCAAGTCTTCCGAATTTCTTGTTGCCGACAGTTGTATGGGGTCATTGTTATGTACATGCAATCTACCGATAGTTGATTGCTCCGACAAACAGTTACCCATAATTCCAGAGCTCAATATGACGTCACATCAAAATATGGTCTATTTATATCTACAAGTAAGTTTGAAAATCTAAAACCAACTCTCTTTGTGCGGTCTCACTGTGTTATAGGTCTGTATTACGTGAGTTTTTTCTGATTTTTTTTGTTTACATGTTTTGAAGTTATTTAAATAAAGGCACAGTTTAGCTCTTACATTATAATACTAATGAAAGAAGAAATGTTTTTAAACGAAACACTCATTAGGTGTAAGGAGCTTACAGATATAATTCTTCTCAATATTACATGAATTACATATGGAATGTATCAATCAACATGCACTTCACTTTACAGAACAAGCTATACAATCTTTATTGTTCTATATAATAGCATATTAAGAGTTTATTTTTAAGGAAGGTTTCAGATTACCATTAATTTGGTCCTGGAGAATAAACAAAGTTCTCGTTTGTATTTTTATCATATAGCAGTTTTTTATTGAACTGAATTTTAAGAAAACTTTAAAGTTTTTAATCATGTGGATAGATATTATGGCTACTGTTATTTAACACTTGTATTGTTTAATAGTGATGACAAATGGATGTTTAATTTAAGAATCTAGAAATGGTCATATAACTAATGAGCTTTCGATACGCCTTTATATGAAGCAACATAGATTGTGTAGATAGAATAGTGAAATCTATCTTAAATGATACATTCCAGCACATTCAAATATCATGGGTTTACAGAACATCATATAGATACGTTTAACCTACTTGACGAATAAAGGTCATTAAGAATATCCAATAGTATATCATCAATTGTAAAAACATAGGCATGTTTGTTTTAAACGAACGATAATCCTGCAATTTTGCATTGTGTTTAGATATTGCACGAGTTACCCTTCTTCCTGTCAGAAAGTCTTATTTCAAAGACAATGATTTTATGTTCTAGTTTTGTTTAATGGTCAATAGTGTTTGACAGCGTTGATAAAGATATGTTATATTTGATATTTTAAGAGTATAAATCTATTATTGATTAATTGTGCCATTTTATTTTCAAAATTTATATATTTATATGTGCCTCTCATATTAATAACAATATTGTTTATATACTTGGTGTACGCACATGTCTATTTAATTGAATCGACAGAGTTGATCATGGCAAAATATAATCTTAACATTCAATATAAATGTAATAATTTTAAAATAAATATTTTGTAGTAATAAAATGTTCGTTTAATTCAGTCAGAGGTCATAGTGTGTATTAGATTATGTTTGTCTCGAAAATAACTTTTAAGACCAACTACACTAATACTGACTTGTACGTTTCAATCATTTGTACTTATACTTCAAAATCAATTATAGGATGTAAAAAGATTTGTTTTACTCGTTTCAGAAAAATCGTATTGTAGTGGTTCCACAGGACTCATTTGATGGAATCAAGGCAGACAAAGTATACTTGGACTTGTCCAACAATCATTTGACAAGTATTCATCCAAAAGTGTTTGACAACTTACATCAGAATATAACAATACTTAAACTGGAACACAATTTGTTGTCATCACTACCAGTCGCTCTAACAAACCTTTCAAAGCTGACCTACCTTGATTTACATGACAATCCCATTGCTACGTTTGACCAATCAGTGATGAGTTCTCTTGGCAGCCATCTTGGAATATTCTATGTTGGATCTAGTGCAATGAAGACATGGCCGTCAGAGTTCCAGTGTCTGAAGAGGCTAAATGCTTTGCACTTATTTGGAGCAGCATTTAGTGACATCCCTCCTGAAGCTTTTAGCGGTTTTGAAAAATCTCTGATTAACTTGGAAATCAACGGCACTAATTTATCCAGTGTTCCATCCGCTTTATGTAACTTGACAAGATTACGAAATTTCTATTTCAATCACAACTATTACGTCAATGATGACGATATTTTACCTCAATGCAGTTCTCCGATGACTTCCGTTTCCGCCATTACACTTGATCAGAATCATCTGACGTCATTTCCGGTCAGTATTTTCTATCGGTTTCCGAATTTAAAAACACTATCAATATCCTCAAATCAGCATTTAGATTCAATGGCCGGTGCTTATATTCCCTCGGGGATGCATTTAACATCGCTGACCATGGGTGAAAATAATTTTAACAGCGTTCCCAGTGAAATAAGTGACTTGGTGAATTTACGTATTCTGGATCTTCATTCAAACAGCCTAGCACAGTTGCTAAACAATGATCTTTCACAGTTGATGCATTTATCACGACTGATATTAAATGACAACCCAATAGTGCTTGTGGAAGACAGTTCGTTCAAAAATACCAGCGATTTGTTTCACCTTAGTCTTGAAAAGACTAAACTACCCACAATACCCCGCGCGCTACTTGACCTTTCTCATCTGCATACTCTAGATTTTAAAGGTAACATAATGAACTGCACATGTAAAGACTTACAATGGATGGCGTCATGGGGAAATATTAATTCTTTACACGTGACCGGAAGTTGTGGTAAAAAGAATTCACATCTTAATGAAGACATTCAGACATATCTTCAACTTGAAGTTCAAAATTGTCCGTGAAATCGTTTTCATGTTTATGGACATAACCTTCAGCCTGTTAATTAAAGCCAATAGATCTTTATATTATTAGCAGAGACTCTGTGGTAGGCCGCAAGCAAAATAATATTGAGGTCCCGGATTCAAATCTGTTCCAGACACTGCTTAATGTAATAAGCAAAACATGTGATTGTTTACTTTACCCGAATGTAAATTGGTATTTCGGCTGAACTATAGATTTAGTACTCCCATTGAACACAGGAAGATACTAGTAGCACGGTGACCTAATAAATAAATATCTCACAAAGTCGATTTAGGTGTATGATGCACATACAATGCATGACAATAAACTATACATGTATACTTCAATTTATTTATTTCTTTTTATTTTACATTATTTGAATGCTAGTAATGGTGTTGTTTCAGCGTTACTATTGTCGTTAGTAATCATTACATCTATACATGCTACGAATAAAATACAAACATAATATTTGGTTGCTTGATACGTTCCCCACATTGTCCCTCCAGGGGACTGGAAAAGGCTTACATACACCTGAAAACAGAGTTGGAGAGCATACCTTAAGTAAGCAATGAAAATCCCTAAGCAAGGATATAACTACACTTTCCAAATGTCCCCGCAAGGCGACCGAACTTTCAATTTGAAATAGTCGAACTAATAATACAAACTCTGCAACAGTCATGGATGGACAAGGATTAATACAGACCTGGGTATATCATTGTCTTCTTCAATAAGCTTGATTTGAACATAACTGTTGAACATACTGAACATAACAGGGAAAAAGCTCTGTACAACTTAAAACTCTTAAAACTTGATACAACAGAACTAATCAAATTGTTGGAAAAGTTCAAGAACAAAATTAAGTTCTATTTAGGAAGAGATATATATTCAAAAAATATATGACTTGAATGTTATAACAAAATCTAATTTAATTTATTGGTTATGAAAATAAAAACATTTCATATGAGAATCCCTTGGGGGATTAAGAGCAAACTGTTAGCTTTTACAATATCAGTGCGATTAAAAATGTTCTGAAATATTTCGGTTTAATTCCCTGGGGATATTAAATGATGGACAGATTGTTGTTTCTTTCAAAATTTATGAGAAGAAAACTAAGCGTATTTGTTAATAGAACTTGGAAAATTTTAATTTTCAATAGAAATATTATTGTAAGATGTTTATTTTCTAGGCACTCGAGAGATGATGCTTTTGTATGATTTATATTATGTAAAGATATATTACAATACTTTTGAAAAAAACTAAAAAAAACGAATTGTTACACTTTTTCTCTTGAATATTAGATTAAACTTTATGAATGATCATATTTAGAATAGAAATGTTTTATACTGCGTTTAATTTATTCTCAAATAGTATTGATATATCTTTCCATAAACGTACCGAACTATAATTTTTTAGCATAATTGAGTGAGAACTTAAGTCTGCACTATTTATGACGATGCCTTTTGATTTTGCCTCAACAGAAGCGAAAAAATACTTCACTTCCCGATATTTGGTTGGCTGATAAGATCCACGGAAATTTCCCATACATCCATTCTTAGACTCATATACCCTGTCTTTCCTTATATATATGACATGAACTATCGTCGAATTTAAAATGACATCACTTCTCTAGCATAACTTTTTTACAAAACGTACACAGGTAATCAAAGCTATATACATACCATTTATATATTTTAGAATTATATGAATTTATTTATTTATATGGTTCTAATTTCATTAGAAAGGGTGAAGAAAGGATTTGAAGACTTCTGTGCCTAGAACATCGCTTCATGGGTCTTCGGTTCGACTGACGTGAGTTAAGCAATAATTACAATTGACAAACAATTTGGTAACCACAGTAATTTATCAATACGTTGGTATAGTTCGTTTTTTCCTCAACTGTCAAAACATGAATAATTTCACGGTGACTTCGTGATCTTTGTCTAACACTCGTGGTATTGTGATAGCGTGTATTCAACCACCGTAAAGCAATTCAAACATTTGAAAAAATATGGACTATATTTCATTGTACTGTCAAGAAATACACAATACGAACATATTCAAATGAAACTAGACAAAACCTAATAAGATGTCAGATCTACATTTTCTGTCTTAGCAGTCGGCTTACATCGCCAGAGAGAAATTAGTCAACTATGTTCATTGTGTCTCGACAAACATTTATATGTATATTTCACAGTCAAAATAGAAGTTTGAACTGTAGACCATTTGTCATTTCGAACATCTTGAAATTGCTTTGGTTTCAATATATATAACTAAGCAATCAAAAATGACAATTTTAACATAGGAAATGGCTTGTGTGTATTTGTATTCAAATATAGCACAGTTCATGACATATTTTTAAATTTGAACCGATTTGAAATAAGAACATGAGCTTTTGAATAATAGATGAATACATTTTATTTTAACTCACGACTGAAACGGACGGAGAATTGAAATTACACTTTTTATAAAATTATTCCTCGCGACAATACCATTTGACTTTATACACTATTTAAATTATCCAGCTTATATTTACATTCAATCAACTACACGTAATTTTTAGACTTATAATGGGAACAATATTGTCTACTAAGCCACATGTACTCAGCTATTTATTTTATTTTCATATTAAACTTGTATTTATAAAAGTTGTTTCTGAAATTTAAATACTATATCAAACATAAATTTTGAACAGAGTTTCCAAGACACATAACTTAAAATAATAATGGAAACTTATGAAAAATGTAACAAAATGTAACACAGTCAATGCCCATTGTCTATTTGTCGTTCCTTGGATTTATTCCTTCTTTTATAGACACGTTTAAAAGCAGGTATCGAAAATCGCGGTTTTCGAATAAAAATTGAATCGGCACCCTCGAAATCGATTTTCGATATATTGATTCGACACAGCCCTATCAAACAGAGCACGTTGACATTCAGCATTTCCCCACTTATACATATTACATGTCGCTAGCTTTATGTTAGTGTAATGCAAATTTTGTGAAGACCTTGCATCGATGAACTAACTTACTAAAGTGCACTTGAAAACACTATCTTAATTAAAACCATAATTCAATTCGAGAAGAGAAATGTCGTCTGCGTGCAAAGAAAAAACGTAATTAGACGGCAGATTCTTCATTATTGCTAAAATGTCGTTGAAATTTACCGTAATTGGCTTTTAAATTGGATACGACAATAATTTATTGAAGCCGTGTTTTTAGAGTGATGTGCAAGTTTGTTTCTTATTTAAATTCTGATACCTTCCCAGACGGTTATTAGATTTTGTGCATTCATAATGCAATATAACTTTAAAAACAAAAAAAAACATGATTTTCAAGGTATTTACATCATACTGACAGCTGAACATAGAAATGGCCATTTCTTTATGAAATAAACGCGACTGGTCACATCTAAATTAGTCATTTCACAAAAGCAAGTTAATTTGTTTTATCTTATTTAGACAATATATTAGAACTTGACTATATTTTAACATGACAAATGTTATGAAGTTAAAGATGTGAAATACATAAAATCCCTAATTTTCAGGGAACACTTGAAACCCCTGGTTACACATTCCCTGTAACATATTTACTTGTAAAAAAAACTATATCCTCGCCATGGAAGATGAGAAAATTCAATTCAATTTAAAATGTGAAAATGTCGTTACATTTATGTGTCTATACTGGACACAAATGGAATTCAGTGGCATTTGTTTGTCTCTAGAGGCCCATACTGAAGATAATTTCCATAGTAATGACCAATAATACAGCAATAATGTGCCGCCAATCTCCATTTTGATTCTAGAGAAGTGTCCACAATGTACCAGAAAATTGTAAAAATGTTCGGAATTATGAATAGAGTCTGATATTGCACTGTTTTAATGGTGTTAGAGTCAACGAACATTTTGATATTGTTGCAGTATGGTATTCGTCTTCAATTTCAGAATTAATAACACATAATAATTATTATCAACAATTCAGAATTTGATTAATTTGAAACCAGATTTTTAAACTAGATAATTCTTGAACAAAATCGTCACACGATCGAAGAGAAAATAATATACAGCCCTCAACAAAATCTTAATTCAATTTCTGTTATAAAACATCTCATGACGGATATCCTATAAAGATGAACAGCTAACACATTAAACAGAGTGAATGGGAATAAACATATCTTGAAACATTTGTTTTGATTCCCAAAGGACGTAAAGTGATCAACAGATTGTTGTTTCCTTCCTTATTTATTAGACAAAAAGTCACGTGATTGATTACGAAACTTGAGGTTTAACTTGTTATCCACATGCAAGTGGAACAAACATTTGAAAAAGGATATAGTATAGGTTACAGTTGTCAAGAAATCTTTCACGCTGAATAGAGAAATTGCTTAGCCGCGACCTTGGCGTAGTGATTAGCATGTCCGACTTCGAATCCGGGATCGCGGGTTCGAGCCCGGTCGCGGTAGGTCATACCCTATACATGAGTTGGCGGCCTCGTTGTAGGGTATGTTAGTACTGGTGATAGAAAATTGTCCAGGAAACATATAGTAGGAAGAGCTGGCCGTCGTATATATGACCTAAGTATGTGTTGAATACGACGTTAAACACAATTTAAAAAAGAGAGAAATTGCTTACCGTGATACTAACTTAATTTACGTAAGATTTGACATTTTCAGATGTTATGAACCATTATTATTTGTAATTCAGTATCTATGAGATAAACATAGGTGAATAAAACGGCCATTTTGTAGATGTTGGATTCCTGAACTGTTTGTAATTTGAGCAATTTTGAACGTATACGATAAAGAAGTTACAAATCATTCAGTGTGTTTGTTATTTGTTGCGTCTAACGCCATTGCAAAACATTGTATAGATTATATCACGGCGGTCAGTCCACCTACTCATTGTTCCTGCAAAGGCTAAATCTCTTGATTTAACTGTTAGTCAACTACAAGGGGCATACTTCCGTCAGTAACTGACTACTGCCTACATGGATCAGTGGTAGGAGGGAGAATGACCGTAGAAAATAATTTTATGACAAAGCTCATTTTAGTCATTTAATACTTTAACAGTTGGTATTGCATAACTATGTTATTGTAGCTCATGATATATTTTTGTGTAGGTTTGACTGAAACCATTCTAGCGTCAATTCTCTACATCCTTCTATACGTGCTATAGTATAAACAATTATTTCCAAATATGTTTCGTGCATGTATTCATTTTATACAGTTTACAGTTTATTTCACAAGCAATATCAGAGGATAGAACTAATTACTAAACATATACTAGTAGATTCACCAATTTAATATATACAAAGTGGAATAAACCAAATATTTAACATACTTCTACAGATAACGAAAAAGATGTACAAGCAAGAGTTCATATTTATGTTGTGTAATCTTTTCACATCTGGGAACAAAGCTTAATAATTTTCAATCATAGTTGTGTCCATTTCGTGTACCATTTCTTTTTAAACTTCAGTTAGTTATAGGATTGGTAGTAGTGCGTGATTAAAAATACTCATAGGATATTATACGATAGTTTTACATCTTTGCTCTGAAACATGATACCAAATTTTAATTGAATTTTGACGTTTACAATAGAATAAAAAAATAAACCCATTAATTATATATTGTACGAAGATACTGCGTGATAACGTAGTATAATAAATAGTACTTGTCTTTTTTTGGTTATTCTTCTACAAGTTCTTAGGGGGTTGGGTTTGACGCCGTAGCAGACACATTGTATAGGTCATATTACGGCAGTCAGTCAATCTACTCAACATTCCTTGCAAGGCTAAATCTCTGGATTTAGCTCTTAACAGTTACCTGTTACTAGGCGCATACTCCCGTCGGTGACTGACGACTGTCCTATATCATTTAGAATCAGTGGTAGAAGCAAGAATGACTAGAAGTTTATTTCATGTTCATTTTACTTCCAAAAATAAAAGAAAGCATTAATCATATGACTCCTGGAAATTTAAATTGTAGCTTAAATTTCTGCATTGAGTAAAATGTTAATGTTGGCATAACTATGTTTACTAACAATACATGTGTTTATACTTGAATAAATAGTACAGAAAAAATCATTGATTTTGTTTTCCATAAAGTGTATTTACAACGAAAATAATCAAATCGATTGTTAAGACGGAATAAGGCTGTAAAAAATTATATTTATTTGTTTCAAAACATTTTTGATGGATACTATAAGAGAATTTAAAGCAAACAGTGAGATTTTAACAGAGTGAGGAGCCTTAATCATATTTTGAAATTCCCAAAAGATATAAAGTGATAGACGGATTGATTCTGTTCAAATATTTATGAGAAAAAAGTAACGTAATTGATTATGAAACTGCCAGACATAAAATCATTCTTATTGTGTATAAAGAGAAAAAGTCTCTAGCGCCTGTTCAACTATCGTGGTTTTCAAATCGTCACCACACTCACTAAAAACGGTCCGATCGTCAAATCTTTGCCCTTTGTGCTCTAGAAAGGATTATTCGACATAAAAAAACTTGACATTTGAAGAACATTGATCTACAATTATTGAAATGATCCCAGCTCTCCCCCTAAAAGCCCCAAAATTCATCAGATGTAATGGAAAATTCTGCCTGGCTCATGTAGTTTAACTTAAGTACCGTGAAAATGGAACCATGTTGGACAGTCTTTCGTCTGAAAGCTGTTATATTTATCATAATCTTTACAACACCAATGGCTTAGACAAGAGCTAAGTATCTGGCATGTTTTGGTGATTTTGGTTGCATTGATCTTAAATACTTAGAACTCACCAAATTATTCCTTGTGTTTATGTTTTTCGATTAGGAGTTATTATCCCACTTCGAGCACTGCTAATTTCCTTGAGCAAGAAATATACCTGCGATTGCTTCACTTCTCCAATGTGTAGATGGGTACAAGATCGGGTCATGCTCTGTATGCTGTGGCTGTAATCTGAGCCGAATGTTCAATGGTCGGGGAAGTAAAAGTCAAGAGTCTACCTACTACATGATACTGTAGGTAGACTTCAAAAACCTTCCTTTACCTTTTAATTTAAGCTTGAAACGTTTCATTCTTTAACTCTATGATTTCTAGTCTGTTCCTATGATATTTTTGTCATTCTTTGTTCCATTTTAACAGTTGATTTCTATTAATTATGAAAGCCGCCCGGCTAGCACAGTTGGTCGCACGCAAGTTTACTGATCGAGGGGTCGTGGGTTGGATTCCCGGGCGGGGCATACTTTCGTGGAGCTTGGTCATGAAATTTTTTTACGGCCATTCTCCCTTCTACTATTGTAGGGCAGTTTTCAGTCACTGACGAAAGTATGCGCTTAGTCGTTTGTTAACAGCAAAATCAAGAGATTTAGCCTTTCCAGGAGGAGTGAGTAGGTTGACTGACCGCCGTTATATGACCTATACAATGTGTTGCTATTTATGAGGTTAGTTAAAATTCAATATTTTATTTCACTCATGAGACCTTATAACCTAGTTTTACATTTTTATTTTGAAACATGATACACCATTTAAATTGAATTTTGACGTTTACAAAAAAAATAAAACATATTAATTATCAAGAACAAAATAGGGCATTGACTAGTGAAAGTGATGTTTTGTGGTATTATAAATTATATAAGTACTTAAGACAATAATCATTTCTTCCTTAATGGGGCTGTATCATGCGCAAGTACTGTGAGCCAATAATGGGGCTGGCGAACGGCGAAATATTGATTAAGTGCGATAAGAACAATGCTGTATTTGGCACGGAAAATGATAGTTGTGTTTCAATGATATATTTACGATCTAATGCAAACAACGACTGACATGTACTTATTTTTATAGGTTATTTATTTAGGTTGTTCTTTCAAAGAAGTGACGTGTTCTGAGAATTGGATGGTCCTACGCTAAAGTGAACTAACCCACAAGTTGGTCAAAAATGAGTTATCTGCCCCTTTGTGTTAACAATTATTGTTAACTCATTAAAAATTAAAAAGCAATTTGTAAAAAATACAACAAAATGTTTCCGCTGAGGATTGAACTCAGGACCTTCCGCGTGTTAAGCGGATGTGATAACCACTACACCACGGAAACAGTTGCTATAGGATTCAGTATGAATTGTAATATCACTATCTTAAATAGTAACGAATAATTATAACTTTATTTTAAAAGATTTCAAACATATTAAAATGCACAATTGCGTTTGGAGTTTAATTCACAAACCATTATGTTGTTCAAACATTTAAATAAAAGTTCGAAGAGACACAATAGAAAAAGGCGGTCACTTTTTATACAGTAGAACTTATAATAATTATATGTTTAATATGCAAAAAACGATTTTGTGCTGCTGCGTGTTCAGTAACGGGTTACGGGTACGGGACAACTCAACTCGTAGACAACTCAACACATGGATGACTAAACCCAAAGTTGTGAAAACTCAAAACGTTAGTAAGGTATTGAATTTTCTCGGGTTGAGTTGTCTTTGGGTTGAGGTTTCCCGACTCTAACGTTACTGAACGTTCGGGGTAATTGAACACGCTGCTGGTGTGCGTATGCTACCGTCAAACGGCGAAATATGTATGAGTTATATGCGACTCGACCTTTTTTCTATTTGTCAATGAAAGTTGTTTTTCAATAGCACATAATCGCAAGTTCTTGAACATCAGCAATATTTCATCTAAGTCACTATACCATTGCCTTTCTTTATGTAACAGTGAAATAGGTGAACAATCAGGGACGGATCCAGGATTTTTTTCTAGGTGGTCCAAACTTTCGAACCACAACCACATTATTCACATTTTGCAGAATAATGCAACATATTTATATTAAAAAACTAATAACCATTAAATCTATGTTAAGCACCGAGAAAAATTGCTTCATGGCACTTTTCAGAAATACACTAATGGACAGGTACATTTTGGAAATTCTAGGGGGGTCCATACACCTCTGACCCCCGCTGGATCCGCCTATGACAATAGTTTGAATACTTGGATGTTTGTTTTTTTCCTTATCGGAAAAACGAACATAACAAAAACTATTGAAATGTCTTTTGGCAATAATTAAGTGCTAGCAGCAAATAAATAAAACAGAACATTTAATTGTACGCTAATGTGAAACATTGCAATTATGTTGTTTTATATCCACAACACATTAATGTTGGCAAAACAATTTGTTGCTGACAGAAACAGTTGAATAAATAGTGCAACAAGAAATAATGTTTTCTTGCGTGAGCATGTGTAATTAAAATTGTTTTTGGAGTAACGTACACTATAAGAGTTATGGCAGTTGTTAAATAAACTGTTCTGTAGTTGAATGGTTTAAATCAATGTCCTTATATGGAAAATGGAAAAATATAATACTATATTCTTGTCAAGCTGATAAGCATGAAGTTATAGAAGCCCTTTTGCAAGCATTTATTACGGCATCTGATGTTAATTAATTTAAGACACTCGGTTGTAGAGTACATATGTTGCTTTGTTGTATCATTTGATTTGTTAATTTTATATGTTGGTATGCATAGACATTTATTTAAATTTTGAAAGTGCCACTATTTGCAGGCGATGTATGTGTGGAGCTGAAGATCAAATAAGTGTTATTCATTTCTCGATAAAGATACGCATGTTAAAACAGAGAGTATATAATAATACAGCTGATAACAATAACAATATTTCTAAGAAATAGCAGAAATAAAGATGTTGAACTTGCGTCCGATATCAGCTTTCCAAAGCCGTAAATATTTTTTTCCGCAAGAAGCAGAAACAAACTTTATACGAAAACGTAAATTACATTTACTAGCTTTGCACTTTAGAATGAACAATGGTACTCAATGTTAAGTATGTCAAAAAATCCAATTTACCGTTGGCTAAAATAAAACTCCATGATAAGAATAAGTATATTTAGTACATACACAATAATTTATTATTATAGAAATTAACATGCAATAAGCACTTATTTTAAATACAACTCACTAAAATAAGAAGTTGCCTGCATAAGTTATTCTGGAAGTCGTTAAGTCAACATTAAAATATTTAACTGTTCTTACAAGCAATATCCTTTGGAGTCCAAAATAGCGCAGAAGGTTAGGTGAAAGGATTGACAGAAAACAATCAATTAAGTACGAACTTTTTCATTTGTTCAAAACCTAGCATGGCTTTCAACTTTTTTTAGTTTATATAAATATCGTGTATTATTCGAGTAAGAGGTAACATCGAAGTATATCTTATACATTGAACTTACATAATAAATGCTAGAAATGAAATGGAATTATGTATAGTTATTTTACATTATAATTTTGTAATTAAGACTATTAGAACGTGCATGATAGAAAGACTCAACATCGGTCGCTATCAAAAGCGTTTAATCTGATTTTTTTGGCTTTTGTATCGTGACATATGATACAGATTGAATTTTAAAAAAAAATCTATGGATACAAATACCATGTAACTCAACAATGAAGACAATGAACATTGTCATATATAACAAGTTACAATACACTGTACAAGTATTTGACACAGTTTGTATCGTATATTGTCAAGGTTTGGTACACCATGCTTGGGTTGGTAAAATACATTGTATGTTCATGTATGTTATTCATACACCATGCTTGGGTTGGTAAAATACATTGTATGTTCATGTATGTTACTCATACAATAGCTTGATAATCTGTATTTCAATATCTCACAAGTGCTATTCTTACATTAAATGGATGTAAAATAACACTGAATTTAGCCTATATGATACAATTGTTTAACGTATTATTTATTTGCATTACTTTGTATAATAACTTTGTAAATATGTTATTATCTCCATAATGGAGGATTCAATAAATATATAATAAATATATAACTATTTATTTTGAAGATAAATATACGTCACTGTTATTTGTATATCCTTAAAGCTATATGGATGCAGATAAATTCTTTTCAATTTAATTCAATTTAACCACATTATTACAAATATAGGCATTATTGTGTCTATACTGCACACACATGTAATAGTAGATTCTAGTGGCCTTTTCTGGAATTAAAACTCTAAAACAAATTAAATATCTAATGAATGTGTTATATTGTTAGGAATTTAAATATATTTTGCATGGTTTTAGGTGTAATAAATGTAAAAACTTTTAAACATCGCCCACAGGCTTAATGCAACACAGTACTATAGTGCGTAAATATTGACCCCGGCCTGACCTTTATGCAAGAATATTCATTACATTGAATACGAATGTAGTATTAATGCGTGATAACACAGTGACCGTGAGGATTATGAGTTAAAACTTAACACACGAACATACTTCTATAATTTTACGATCGCTGTCGAAGTGTAGAATAGGCGTGGTACTGACTTTCGTAGGGGTATGTGTAGATAATCAAGCCTATTAGATGCACATGTGAAAGGTCAGGTCGGGGTCAATATTTACGCACTATACCTTCGAAAGTATATTGACAGATTTTCGTCTTCAGTGTCAAAATTTGTACTCAATGAACATTGTTCATACTTTTATACAGTGTACTCTATTTACTTTCACTTAAGGGACTAGTGATCTTAAAAACAATATTAACCCTGTAACAAAAAATCAATTCAATTTGTTTGTTATAAAAACATTTCATATGAGAAACCAAACAGATTTACCAGCAAGAATGGGATTAAAATGTCTAGAAATATTTCTGTTAAGATCCCAAAGGATATTAAGAGATGAACGAAATGCTGTTTCTTCAAACTTCACGAGAAAAAATAACGCCACGTGATTGAGAATGACAAGTTAGAATTTAAACTTTTAATTCAATATAGCACTGCAATATGAATACAAAAGTTAGGTTTTAAAACTTGAGCTTGATTCGTGCTTTGGTTAAGATATATTACAATATTGTAATTCTGTGTTCACCGTTTGTCTTGGAAACATTGTATTAAATTGTCTTGGTTTATTCATCCCCATTTGGTTCCTTTTCCTCAGTGGCAATAACACGTGAATACGACATCACAAATGCTTCGGTTTGAAGAAGAAATTATTGAAAAACCAGCATTAGCTTTAAAGAGCTGTACGAATTTAATTCTCGATATATACTAATGGACAAAAGTCTTGTCCGGTCTACAAAATCCATAATATCTTTTTTGTTTGTTATTGCACACTCATACATTTGGTATCGTTATAAAGAGAATGTTGTTATGAGTTTTCTGGTCTTCCGGCTAGATTCCTTCGCAAACGTGTGGCATCGATGCGTAAATGGAGCACCGAACTCATTCGGGTTAATGGGGGTCACACACACTATTGAAAAAAATGTTTCATTTAAAACTGACTCAACGCAATCATTTGTAACTTGCATATCTTCAATGTCAATTTTCAACACATTACTGAACCGACAGAACTTGCTTAAATTTCACAATTGTTTTTTTATTCAATGCATAATAATATTATCTTTCTAGCGATACCAAATGTATTAGTGTGCAATAACAAACAAAACAGATATTATGGTTTTTGTAGACCGGACAAGACTTTTGTCCATTAGTATATTTCAATGATACCTACGCGAGGCTAAGCAGAAAAGTGTATACTATTTGCTGCGCATCATATCTCCAACGCCAGTATTATACTTCTACTAACATCCTGGAAAACTTTTCTTTTTCAGAATGCTACAGTGACAAGTCGGTATCCTTTTATGAATAGGAAAATCGATGGTAGGTTTTCCAAGGTGATTGCAAAAAGTATAAAACTGGCGTTGGAGATGTTGATGCGCAGCAAACATTTGACACTTTTCTGCCTGGCTTCGACCAGGTATCATTGCCACTGTGTTTTTGCAATTATAAGTAAATGAACGATTTAAGGAAGATAGTTATTTTGCCATGTATTGAAATGTGAAAAATTGTGTTTATACTGGGTTAAACATCGTGTCAACACAGTTTTTAGGTTATTTAACGGAGTCCAGCGCACTTAACCTAACTTTCCTGAACCTTTGTGTATAACCAGTACTCACCTACCCTTCAAAAATGCCGGAAACTTCTTTATAATTATACCTTACTAATGGACGACAATTCACATTATTGTCAAATTTTCATGGAAGGGTATAACCTCCTCGGGTGATATTCGAAACCGTACTCCATTTGGGACACTAGATTGGAAATCCACGCGCACTACCAACTGCGCTATCGATCGTGTTTGATGCATGTGAAGCACAAAAACTACACTCTGCGCAAGTGTCCTAATTAAACTTTAATTACATGCTGGAAGCAAAACCGTTCATCCATAAACAATCTCGTTTACTAGAAAACATCATCAGCAGTAGAGAAATGAGAAATTATTTCTAATTTACGGTAATTAGCTTTTGAAATTGGATCTGACTTAATTTATGGAAGCTGCAATATATCACTGAGATAAAATTAGTATAAAATACAAGTTTGTTATAAGAACATGTATTAACCCAAAGTCTGTAGAAAACTTGATTAAATGTCATCGAGTCTTTTAAGTCATATAAGATTTAAATTGGAAAACAAGATTTAGTTTCAGTTTATCAACATATTTGGATTACAACAAATGCTTCGCTGAATCAATAAAAAATGATAGATGAGAAATGTATTAATTCATGAAGCGAGCATTCTCGATTAGATTTTTGTTTCTTCATGTAAAAAGCCTCAGTCCCATAAAATCGTGGCTTGTCGCGGACCCGTACGTGCAGATAGCCGTAGGCCGTAAGAAGCTTTGCGTATGAACGGTGCCTCTACGGGTTTATGGTCATATAAACTTTAGAACCGCGAGGTCAATCGCAAGTGCGACGGTACGGGTGACGTACGGGCACCGTACGGGCTTTTCACGGATGTAGAAGACTCCCGTACGATCGCCGCAATGAATATGGGCGTATACTTTTATGCCCAATTTCTTTACATTACCCTGGTATCATATCAAGAATTAAAACCAGGGCTGCGTTCAGTTAGCAGTTAGCGTTAGCCAAACACAGTTATCGTTATGAACGGTTAATTGAACGACCCGTTGAAGTGCGAACGTTTAAAGATGGCGGGCAAGAGAGTCGTTACTTCTATTTTATGACTTGTTTACTTGTTTTTGTAAATGTATTGATCTAAATCAACGGGAGTAACACCGCCGACTTCGTTAAACCTAATCCGGAATTTAAATTTATGGGTTTTTCCGTCCGTGCACAGGCGGTACAAACAAAGTTGTATACACATTATTGCTAAACAGCACGAGCTATGAATTAAATACTACTGTTCTTTTTTACACACGTTTTCATTGAAACAGTGAAAGTTTGTTTGTACCGGAGGGGAAAACCCAAATATTTGAATTTCGGATATAGTCTATTCGCTATGGCAGTTACTTATATGCAAAATTTACTGGAACTATTTTGTTTCAGGTTGTTTCATATTCGCGTACCATATACTAAAACCGTTAGCTGTTGGCCTTAAACGTTTTCCGCTAACAGGCCGTTCAATTATGACTGTTAGCGAACGTTACAGAACGTTACAGAACGTTCGCGGTAACTGAACGCAGGGCTAATATAACACCCCGTGCGTTTCTTTATGCATGAAAGGTTTGAATCTCCGATTTTTTTCCCGTTAGAAAATTACTCGAGTGTAATTAGTTTGGCGCGTTTCTTTAAAAAATCACGGATTAACTCAGTGTTATTTGCCTATTGTTCAAATAATCCTAGTCCAGTGGTGGTTAAATTCGAGTGTAATTTGAAAATTGGTAAAAATGGCTGATCATTTTTTGAATATTGCTGCTGAAGATCGGAGACGTCAACGTGGACGACCTCGTAGACCCTATATCATTCGTGATAGACAGGATCCTCTGCAAATATATGATGACGTAGATTTTACATTTAGATTTCGTCTTCCCAAGTCATGTGTTTTGGATATTTTTGGATTGATTGGTAAGACATGTTTAATATTCTCCAAGTTAATTTATGCGATTCTTTGGATATAACTAGACCTCATCCACAAAATTTTCATTTTATCTTAATTCGCTTATAAGCCAGATCTTTTAACGTTTATAGAAATTTATGAAATTTCATGCATTGATAACATACCATGAGATGAACAGAATAAAAAAGTAACTGCAACTCTACATAACTAAGTTATGGATTATTTCCCTTTGTAATTTTTGCGTTAAGTTTTCAATATGTTGGATATCTCTGGCATTTAGGGTTAGATATTTAAAGTCTGGCTTTTATGTGGTTTCTGCATCACATTTTTTTCTTTTGTACAGCCGACTGGGAGGTTATACCTTGCAATTAAGTGAATATGGTACACAAGTAACAAATTATTTTGTTATTATATTGCATTGTATTTATCCTAATTGAATGTTATAAATATCTGTTTACAGCTCCATTCTTTTCACATACTCGTCAAAGACACTATGAAATTCTTCCAATCATGCAGCTACTGGTTACCCTGCGGATTTTTGCAACAGGTGGGCAACTGCGTTTGATTGGAGATACGTTTAGCATCTGTGTGTCTTCAGTTTCATGAATTGTTAAGCGAGTTTCAGGATACATATGTAGATTGAAAAGCAATTATATCTAGTTACCCGACAACAGAAGACGTCAGGAAATTCAAGTAAGGCTTTATACAACGATACTGTTACCTTATACGAATCAAGCGTTAAAAGGAACATATGTCCATTTTAAGTCGCATGTTCATCGTCTATTCCATTCTATAAATACTGTATACAACTGAACATGGCTAAGTTGACGAGAAAGAAACATGCAGACAACAACAGGGCTATTTGTCATTGCTTGGGTACTGGACACATTATAAGGGGCTAGGTATTTGTTAAAATTTCATGCAGAAATCTGTTTGATCAGGTTACAACTTTTTTATGCTGAAATGTTTATTGTCTCCATGTTTTTTCGATCATAATCAAATCTATTACTAAGATTAGTATGTTCAAAGTTTATCAATATAAAAGCTATAGGGTAGTTATGTATTGGATATCATACAAAACTAGTTTTTATACGAATCCCATGACAAATAGTTCTGTTCAGATATCTACATATAACATGATGACAATTGTAGGATTTTGATGTCATGGTTTAACATTATAACTTAAAGAAACTTGACAGTATTTATATAAAACATGTGTTTTTCCTTTGTTTTTTTTAGACAAAAATATATGAACAATACAGCATCCCAGGGGTGATCGGCATGATTGATTGTACTCATATTCCAATAATTAATCCAGGTGGTGAAATGTCAGAACTATTTAGGAATCGAAAAACGTACTTTTCAATCAATGTACAAGGTAAATTTATCGGTTAGTTTCCTATAAACAACGTCGTTATTTTACGATTTCTGTAATTAGAATATATATATAAGAAAAAGTACCCATTTCATCGCTTTATTATTGCACAGATTAATGCATTATTTAAGATGAAAATTATTTCAGACGCTCAATGTTATGTGATTATTGACGATTGATCATTTCGAATACAAGTACAGTTCACTACTTTCATAAAAAGAATGCAACGTAGAGAAAACACATTAAAACTATATATCATTGTTCCACAATTCCAGGATTTTGTCGCTATTGGTATCTGTTATGATGGCGAAAAAGTATGCTAATTGAAATATCTTATGTAAATTACAGTTTTAACGTAAATATGATTTGTTTTTTATGTAAAAATATATTGCATTCAAACTATTTCAGCCACATGTGACCACGACTTGATTGTAACAAATGTTGTTGTAAGATGGCCTGGTAGCACTCACGATGCCAGAATATTTGACAATAGCGTTCTTTGTGCAAAACTAGAAAATGGTGACCTGCAAGGCGTTCTCCTAGGAGACAGTGGCTATCCACTACGGCCGTATCTTCTAACGCCCTTTCTTAACCCTCAATCTGCAGCTCAAGGCCGCTATAATATAGCACATGCACGTGCAAGGGTTAAAATAGAGAACACTTTTGGTATTCTTAAAAGACGCTTTCCCTGTCTGAAGTTAGATCTCAGACTTAAATTAGAGACGGCAGTAAGAGCCATAACTGCCTGTTTGTGTTGCATAACTACGAAAGGTTACATGCTCTACCAGAACCAGCTGATGTAAACATTGATGGCGCACGTCCAGATGTACCTGAGGTACCATTTAATGGACCAGCTGTTAGATCTGTGCGTGACGCGGTTGTAAATAACTTCGTATGAGAATAATAAAACAGAAATACATGCACATTACATATAGTTTATTTTTTTACTTTACCAAAAACGCCACACATCATTTGATCTTTCATTAGGTTCTGAAAAATTCCGCTTTTCTAGGTCATTAATTTGAAATTTAAGAATTTTATTTTTCAACTGCAAGTTTTCCATTTTTATTTCATGTTCTCTGTTGGCAAGCTCGATTAAATGTTTATAATAGTCTGATGGCGACGTTGCCCTTTTCCTACTTCTTGGTTTTGGTGGTACAAAACTCGAAGACTCGTTTGTGGCTGATGCAGTCTTTGTCTGCGGCTGTATCTGTGGCTGTGGAACGTCACAAGGGCCACCACATGCTCCTTCATCAGCACTAGATTGTACCTGAAAATCGTAATAATCCGTACGACATGAAGCAAGTTCATTATTAGCCGTAAGTCGTATGACCGCACGAATGTGGTTACAATAGCGAAACGATGTTGTTTACGGGCATGTAAGGGCAGGAATCGTAAGTGATCGTGCGGGATGTCGTACGGGTACATGTGATAGCCCGTACGGGTCGTAGGAAGACTTGAATAAAAAAATCGTAAAGACCCGTGTCTGGAAGATGTGAATGCACATGAATTCCGTGAATTTCATGATTGTCAAATATTTTTTGTTTGACTAGTTGAAGCAGAGTTGAGTCACAATTAAAATGACACGTATAGGTTCACTTCGCTTGTATGAGCTGTTGAATTTTGAAATGAAGTAGAGGAAAATGATAGAGCAATTCTGATCAACCTGATAAGGAAGAAATTCCAGAAGAAACGACGTTGGTGGGTACGTCCTTGGATTCAGCGCATGCATTTACTGGGCTAGTTTAGCAGTCTGATGTGGGAGCTTGAAAATGAATGCCATAGTGATTTCATTTCATATTTGAGGATGGGTCCAGCCATGTTTAAGGAATTGGTTTTGAGACTATCAAAAAGATTTCCAATACATCATAGTTAATGTATAGTATATGCATAATAAAATTTTATTTAATATTTATTTCATGATATTTTTCGTGAAATGTGTTTCAAAGTGAAATACATAAGTAAATAACAGGAGTTTAAGAAAAGTTGAGTACATGTAACATGTACCGAAAATTACCACTACAATTTGATGCTAATATTTGAGATATCGCATTGAAGGTCGAGTCCAAAACACTGTACAACGTAATGCATAATAATGTATTTATCTTTATTGTATGACTGTATTGTATATCAACGTTAATAGGTGTGTGTCAAATTAAGTAGGTGCAGGATGGGAAGTGCAAAGCATGTAGGAGACTCGAACTTTTTAGACCTCTCTAATATGGCTCGTGATGTACCTTCATAGCTATCGGATAGCGTACATAGTTTCTCCTTTCTGTAAATGTAATTAGACAGGACATGATTACAATAAAATTATATTATATATCACATCACATTAATTATACAATACAGCTGTAAAATAATTATATCATTACACCACATTCAGAGTAAAATTAAAATGCACATGTATTCAACTCACTACGTATTTGATCAAGATTCTTATCCTTAGTTTTGTTATGTCTATATGTTTACAGAGGTAGAAGATCACTGGAAATTTCAATAAAGGTAGCGATAACCCTTCGCTACCTAGTGACTGGAAAAAGCTATCACAGCGTAGCTTTTTCGTTTAGAGTGGCCCACAACACAATTTCCAAGATCGTCCCAGAAGTATGTCGTGCAATAGTTGACGAATATCAGAATGAAGTGTTCAGCTTTCCTACCACCAAAGAGAAATGGTTAGCGGTAGCTGATGGGTTTTCAAACCGCTGGAACTTTCACCATGTCTGTGGGGCCCTAGATGGCAAGCATGTTGCCATAAAGTGCCCAGGAAAATCGGGTAGCATTTATTACAACTATAAAGGGTTTTACTCTATTATACTTCTGGCATTGGTAGACTCAAATTGCAAATTTTTGTGATGTGATATTGGAAGTAATGGTTCGTCATCAGACTGTGGAGTGTTTAATGCCTCACCGCTGCGGTCATCATTAGAAGAGGTGACTATTGGATTTCCTGATACCCAGCCATCTGTATTGTAGTGCACTTATTTTGATGAAATTACGTTTTTCTACTTCTAAATGTTTACATTATGAAGCAAAAAATTGGAAGCAGTTATAGGACTTTGTAAAACTTATCTCAAATAGACCTATCTCGAAAATCAAATTCATGGTGTTTTTTGTCCGTACTCAGGCAGTTCAAATAGAGCTTGTCACACATTTTTGCTGAAAGCACGAAACACGAATTTAGTCATACATGTATTGTTCTTTGTACAAAAATATTTTATTTTGAGTTTTGTTTGGGTTTTACGGCGCACCAACACAAAAAGGCCACATCGCGCCGAATTTTATTTTGACGGTCAAAATGTGTTTGTACTGTATGAAAAATACCAAGTATTACAATTAATTCCAGATATAGTATATCGAGGGGCTTCTCACAACCAGTGATCATTTGTATGAATCAACTGTCCAATCAATCATTGCTTACAGTGAAACAATAAGGAAAAATACTTTGCTAATAGTGGTTAGTCATTTTTATTTCAAACGGTTTTGTTTTTTTATAAACCTGCTATCACAATGCATTCGAATCAACACTTTTGCCACAAGTCATTAGAACTTTTCGAATGTATACACGTATTTGCGTTCAGAATTTTTTGTTAAATTACAGGTCATCTTCAACTATCGTCTTTCCAGGTCACTTCGGGTGGTAGAGAATGCTTTTGGTATTCTGGCTCAACGTCTTAGGTGTCTAGTTACAATGAATCAAAAACCTTCCCATATTAAAACCATAGTTTCCGGTGCAGTGTGTTAACACAATCTATTGAGGGAGCGATTCCCATCTACACAAATTAATGACAAGAACAGCACTGACACAACAGGATGGATAAGATGAGTTAATTGATATGAGAAAAGGTAGTTGCCACCAAATCAGTAATGATGGCAAGAGACAAAGGCTGCATCCGACCAGATTTTACAACAGCAATGTTGGTAAAGTTCCATGACAAGAGGAATCTGTGACTCTCTAATATTGGAACATAGTGACTAAGGATATAGATTATAAAATTTCTGTTCTGTTTTGTTCTGTTCTATTATGAGTAATAGTTTATCTATTTCAGTTATATGAAATGTAATAAAACTGACAAATAAATTTTGTGATATGTTATTTTATTCATTAATTCATGATATGTACTACACACATCTATCATACTGAAATGTCTACAGAAATTCAAACTTATGGTACTGTCGCTTAAGATAATCCTGATGTCCCAGGCAATACTACAGGTTGTGTAATCTGGCGTCCAGATAATGCTGTTAATGAACTCCAGTCCTGTTTTGGCTGTGAACTTGTTAAAGAACCTACAAAAGACGTAAATCATTAAATCATTTTTAATGTTACAAATATAGTATTGGGGGAAGGAGAGTTTAAGTACTAATGCAGAGCTCAAACCTAAACATTGCAAGTTTGTTATTTGAAATTATTCATTTATTTCTATGCCTTTTGTTTTTTTACAAAAGGTCAGTACAATAGCTTGTGATATTCTATATTTAATCTCTCTCCGAAATCTTTATCATACATCCTCGACATAAAGTGCTTAAAGTTTGAATGCTAAACGTCATTTTAACATAAGAGACTATACCTGTTGTTGTTGTTGAGTTGATGGGTTTGGTGAAGTTGTGTTAAATTGTTCACTTGCAATATCGTTGTCTAAACATTTTGTTATGAGGGTTAATGTCTATTGTCTGAAAGTCCTCCATGTTGTTTTATAAACATCTTTCATGGCGGTCATCAACCATTCTCCCCACATAGATCTTTCATTCATATCTTTTGTGTGCATGTCTTGTATCTACAGCATAGGACACTGCATAATCAATTTTAACCCTTAATTGGTCAATGCTGTATTTTTACCCCGCGGTTATATGACAAGACTGATTGGGCAGTCCCAATTTAAGCTACACTTGTGCTATTTCTGCTGCCCCACTGTTCTTGTAAAACTTACCCATGTCTGAAATAATCAACTATAATTTTTAACAAAACAACTATGGTAGTATATGAGTAGTGCGTAACAGCCCTTCTCAGTGCTACTCAATATTTTGAGTAGCTTACACACAGCCCTTAATTGGGCAACTCATTAACCCAATAAATTGTTTATTATAAACATAGAATAAACTTATAAATAGGCTTACATATAGTTTATTTTTAAGGTTCGTGTAAAATCTTGGATTATCAAAAATGATAAAACAGATAGCTCTAGTTCTGTCATATTTCCACCAACAGTATTGTTTTATACATCAAAATGTTTCTTATAAAACATTCTAAGTGATACTGGTCATCATTTACGACAAAAATATTTAGCAAAAGTTGTATTTGCAAAATTGATGTTGCATAAATAAAAATACTAAATAACATTGAAATTTTCTTACAACAAAATTTAGCATTAATGCCTTTACAGAGCCTTAAAGTACACATTCCAATGAAGGTACTGCAATATTTATAACCTAAATAAATATTAAGGCAATTGAAAAACTTAAGTGAAAGTAGAAATAGGTTCGTGAAAACCAATTACACTTGTATCTGTCAAAGTGTTTTTCATTTACCTTAGTTTTATTTAACATTATTTAGGTTATATATATTGAAGTACTTTCATTAAAATATGAACTTGAATGTTCTATAAATGATTTGATGTTAAACTAGTAAGTAAAAAAAATCTTAATGTCTTAAAGTATTTTCAGTTTCTAATTTGCAAATGCATCTTTCGGTAAACGTTTTCGTCTAATTTAATTACCAGCATCACATTGTATTCATAAGGAACATTTTGATGTATAAAGTACTGCTCTTTATGGAAGTATGAAAGCATGAATGTCCCAGTGTCATGTAATTATTTTGACCGAACATGGCGTTGTATTGTGCCCACCAAAAATAGAACGCGTTAAATACAATACTAACTTTACTTATTGTCAGACATTTTGTGACAAGGTACATATTAACATTAGCTATTAGAGGGTATATATATTTTTCAGCATTAATATTCGATCGATTTTGAAAATGTATATAAAACCAGAATGTCGTCAACTTGCATGGCTTTATGCTACCTTAACGATCCAAAATCGTTTTTTGTGCATGCATTGAAATTCAATGAATTCTAATAGTTTTAATTTACATGTAACCAGGGCTTCTATATTACAAGGATTTGTAACGAAGTGCTTTTTTCTGTCGTCACTGTCTATAAATGGCTGAAGCCGGCTGTACGAACTATTCAAGAGTTTTAAAACTTGATTTATGTTCTTGAACATGTCCTCCGTGCTACTTGTAAAAGTTTCTGAAGTTTTCGATGAAAAATATGGTTTGAAAAGGAATATCGGCGGGAAAATGCATTATTTTGTTAAACAGTAGATGGGAGCTAATTTTCCACAAAATAATCTAGAAACACATGAATATCACAATATGTTCAAATATTTTCAAATATTTTTATGGTTCTATACTTAACGAAACATAAAGGCAGCTCAGAAAAGCTTCAAAATGGATAAATATCAAATCTGTAATCCAGGAGATCACACACTTACAAGCTTGAAATATTCAAACTCCGCGTTACATATTCAGTACAGTGAAATGCAATTATTTGAGCACGGGGAACGCGGGGATGTGTTGTTTTTCGCGGGAAATATTCAGTACAGTGAAATGCTATTAGCACGCGGAAAGCATGGGTGTGTTGGTTGTCGCCGGACACGTTTAGTACAGTACAATGCAATTAGTTGAGCACGCGGAAAGCGTGGATGTGTTGGTTTTTGCGGGAAATGTTTAGGATTCTTTTTTCATTCTGCCAGTTGCTCTTGCGGTGTGAACACACAACATGATAGAGCACGTCTGATTACAGCTATTATGTGTTCTGCGTTTTTTACTATGGAATATAGAGAAGACCAAATATGTTTCACTGTTTTTTGAATTCTATAAATTAATTGGTCGAAGGGTCTCCTGAATTTCTCCACTCTACATTTCTTTACAGTAAAGCTAATTCGTTCTTTTGTTTGCAGCTGGACTGTACTCTGTTGCATGTCGTTACTCGTGATGTGTTCGGTACATAAAACAAATCTTGATTTTGAAAAGTTCAAATTTTAATCATTTCTCAGGGCCTTTTCGTCATCCAATATAAATGTGACGTCTTGCGTTCTAAATGCTCATAAATAGAAAAGTTACGAACACTTAGTCGTAATGGAAGGCACTGTCAACTCGAATCACACTTCCGTTTCTGCGTTCACACATTCGTTTCTAATCTACTCCTCCGTGTACAGTACAAAAACTCATTCTTTATTTTATGGAGTACATGTATTTGCCTCCTTAACGAAATTGTCGTGAACACTTAATTCACACATCTTATCAGCGACGTTTAGTCTTTCTTAACTCCGATTTTTCCTAATGCAGATATTAGTATTTTGGGTCAGTTCTAAGGTAGGGCTCACCAGATTTAGAAATCCCTTGGGCAGTTTTCTTACTTGGGTCCCGGACTCCAAGATATTTTACCATGGCTAATTTTGTACCTTAAATGTCCATTTTATTAGTAGCTGTCCTTTCTGCTCAGTGCCTCTTTTTCTGTCCTGTTTTTTACCCGCATTTTCTCTCGGTCGTACACATTTGAAAGTTCCGTTTGAAGAAGTCATTTATTCTGATGGACGCACAATCGGCATTTTATCTGACTTCACAAATCAAACAATAACTTTTGTTAAATTGAAAGTTCTACCAATACTTATTACTCTTCCATGAAGTTCTATCCATTCCATCACAATTCCTCTGTTCGTGAACTTTACTTAAATTTAACAGTACGTGGCAATCTATATTCTCCTGATCCAATAAGTGCACTTTTTAATTCATTAAATTTACCTTCCACTAATTTTTTACAAATTTCTACTAATTCTAAGGTTGAGTTTTCCTATCAGTAGCCAATTTCAAAATATGATTCATGGATGTACTTTTGTTGTTAGTCCAGTAACTATCAGTTTTAAAGATGGTTCTGCTACTGTATTCTTCAATAGATGTCTCTATCTTTGAAATATTTAAAAAATGCTCCAGGCTTCTGAGAACAAAATAAAATTATATTGTAACATTTCTCATCAAAACATACGAAGTCATCAGTGTCGAGTAAACCATTATCTCCAAAAATCATGTTTAAAATAGTTTTTCTATCTTCCAAATTTACTGTGTCCTCTACAAGTTTATGCTTTGAATTTTGTCTTAAATGACGCGTGCACTGGACGTGAATGCAATCATGGAAAACTGCAATTATAGCATTAACCAGGGTTTTTTTTGCCATCACTGCCAATGGACATTTTGTAATTTTGACTTTAATTGGTTGAAAAATATGAAAATAAGAATGTTTATAAATTGGGCCCAAAATATTGGACTTTCCTTGCCTTGAGGCCAAATAAAAACTTCAATTAAAGACGCTCTGCAAAATAATTATCATGAAATGTAAGCTATAATGTATAGATGAAAGTAATAAAACAATAGTTACCGCCATTATTGAGGTTAACTCTTGACATAGTGAACAATCCAATGTTTGAGATCTAACTGGTCGTATACCGGTTTTAAAGACACAACTCATCAAATGTTTTGACACATGTAATCACAATTTTCTCTCGACATGATTCATTGACTAATGTTGAGATCTAAGTGGTAAAGATTTATTCAATTTCATTACAATAGAAGTGATGAGGCCTTTACTGTAATTGTAAAGCTGACAGTGTTTTCACATGAGAAACTGTTGAGTTTGTGATTCAATGGAAATATAAAAAATGATACATATACATTTTCATTGAACTACA
Organism: Mactra quadrangularis; assembly: GCA_025267735.1. Classification (NCBI taxonomy): domain Eukaryota; kingdom Metazoa; phylum Mollusca; class Bivalvia; order Venerida; family Mactridae; genus Mactra; species Mactra quadrangularis. The sequence continues at coordinate 44,368,323 of CM046299.1, read as the reverse complement.
GATTCAGCCGTTTTTCATATCTATGTTGTACGGCTGTTCTGATTACGGCGCATACTTTAATATAGAAAACTTAGTTCGTCAAATTTTGCATTGCATGTCTATAGAGTATATGTTCTACGTTTGTTGAACATATCAAGGTTTTTTTTATTTTGAACCTTAAATGTTCCTTCTATTAGAAGCTGCCCTTTCTGCTCGGCGCCTCTTTCTCTGTCCTGTTTTTACCCGCATTTTCTCTCGGTCGTACACATTTGAAAGTTCCGTTTGAAGAAGTCATTAATTCTGATGGATGCACAACCGGCATTTTATCTGACTTCACAAATCTAGTATATAACCGTTGTTTCTGTTTTGCAGATGCATTTCACCATTTGTCATATTTCACTGTGAAATGAGTCATTGCTGAAATTAACTTGTAATTTCCTTGACCATCGAGGGACCGACGTAAATCACAAAACTGGTTTTGTACTGTATATATTTATTTTTCAATTAGGTCAGGCAAATTATGCTGCTTCCAGTCAGAGTTTTGTTTTAGTCTATTGTTCATAGATTCAACATTGTTGTTTGTCCAGAGTGTATTCGATATGCTGTCTCTGATAGGTATGTACATGGATTTTTTTAATTTTTCACTCGTTAGTTTTAAGTCTTAAAGTCTTTTAAATCTTATCATACTCATTCATAAAAAACATCCTCCTTGTAATTATATTCCGTGTCATTAGCTGCATACACCATACCATCATCTCTTCCAAACATTAAATACAATATTATTTCTTTATCTTTCTCACTTCAGTTAGAATTTTGTAAGTGGTTCTTAATGCTGTCCTTCATATGCCTCGTACATAACAAATGATGGGCATCTGGGAAGTTAACGACCAATGCGTTCACCATTGACTTCTCTTCGTCAGTTCCTATTTTGAGAGATCGGCAGCTGGGCTCATTTCTGATAAACGCGAAGAATTTGTTATAGGTAATATGTTCGGCATCATAATGTAGAAAAACTGGTCCTAAAATACTGTATGGTCTTCACTTTTCCAACTTATTACAGCTCTATTTTATATTTCATGGCGGTTACAATTACTTTTGTTAAATTGAATGTTTTATCAATACTTACTACACTTCCATGAAGTTCTATCCATTCCATCACTATTCCTCATCATGTCTAGTATTTGTTCCGATGTAAATAACATGATACTTGGTTCCTTTAGTTTTGAAAATGCTACTTCTTGAGTAAATGGATGTTCGTGAACTTTACTCAAACTAAAAGTATGTGACCATCAATATTCTCCTGATCCAATTAGTACACTCTTTAATTCATTAAATTGACCGTCCACTATTTTTTTTTACTAATATCTACTAATTCAGTTAAAGGTTTAGTTTTCCAATCATTCGCCAATTTCAAAATATGATTTATGGATTCACTGTTGTTGTAGGTCCAGTGACTATCAGTTTTAAAGATGGTTCTGCTACTGTATTCTTTACTAGTGGTCTTAATCTATCTTTGAAATATTTCAAAAATGATTCAGACTTCTGAGCACAAAATAAAACTATATTGTAACATTTCTCATCAAAACATCAGTGTCGAGTAAACCATTATCTCCAAAAATCATGTTTAAAATAGTTTTTCTATTTTCCAAATTTATTGTGTCCTCTACAAGTTTATGCTATGAATTTTGTCTTAAATGACGCGTGCACTGGACTTGAATGCAATCATGGAAAACTGCAATTATAGCATTAACCAGGGTTATTTTTGCCATCACTGCCAATGGACATTTTGTAATTTTGACTTTAATTGGTTGAAAAATATGAAAATAAGAATGCATATAAATTGGACCCTAAATATTGGATTTCCGTTTGCTTGAGGCCAAATAAAAACTTCAATTAAACACGCTCTTAAAAATAATTATCATGAAATGTAAGCTAATGTATAGATGAAAGTAATAAAACAATAGTTACCGCCATTATTTAGATCAACTCTAGACATCTTACATGTACTATTCTAATGTTTGAGATCTAACTGGCCGTATACCGGTTTTATGCTGTTTCCAGTCACAGTTTTGTTTCAGTCTATTGCTCATAGATTCAGCATTGTTGTTTGTCCAGAGTGTATTTGATATGCCGTCTCTGATAGGTATGTACATAGATTTTCTTAATTTTTCACTCGTTAGTTTTAAGTCTTATTCAAATCTTATCATACTTATTCATAAAAAACATCCTCTTTGTAATTATATTCTGAGTCATTAGCTGCATACACCATACCATCATCTCTTCCAAACATTAAATACAATATTACTTCTTTATCTTTCTCACTTCAGTTAGAGCTTTGTAAGTGTTTCCTAATGTTATCCTGCATATGCCTCGTACATAACAAATGTTGGGCATCTGGGAAGTTATCGACCAATGCGTTCACCATTGACTTCTCTTCGTCAGTTCCTATTTTTAGAGATCGGCAGCTGAGCTCATTTCTGATCAACGCGAAGAATTTGTTATAGGTAATATGTTCGGCATCATAATGTAGAAAAACTGGTCCTAAAATACTGTATGGTCTTCACTTTTCCAACTTATTACAGCTCTATTTTATATTTCATGGCGGTTACAATTACTTTTCCTAAATTGAATGTTCTATCAATTCTTATTACTCTTCCATGAAGTTCTATCCATTCCATCACAATTCCTCATCATGTCTAGTATTTGTTCCGATGTAAATAACATGATACTTGGTTCCTTTAGTTTTGAAAATGCTACTTCTTGAGTAAATGGATGTTCGTGACTTGACTTAAATTTAACAGTACGTGGCAATCTATATTCTCCTGATCCATAAGTGCACTAATTGACCTTCCACAATTTTTTTTACAAATATCTACTAATTTTAAGGTTGAGTTTTCCAATCAGTCGCCAATTTCAAAATATGATTTATAAATTCACTGTTGTTGGTGGTCCAGTGACTATCAGTTTCAGAGATGGTTCTGCTACTTTTATCTTTAATAGTGGTCTTAATCTATCTTTGAAATATTTCAAAAATAATTCAGGCTTCTGAGAACAAAATAAAACTATATAACATTTCTCATCAAAACATACGAAGTCATCAGTGTCGAGTAAACCATTATCTTCAAAAATCATGTTTAAAAATCTTCCAAATTTACTGTGTCCTCTACAAGTTTATGCTATGAATTTTGTCTTAAATGACGCGTGCACTGGACTTGAATGCAATCATGGAAAACTGCAATTATAGCATTAACCAGGGTTTTTTTGCCATCACTGCCAATGGACATTTTGTAATTTTGACTTTAATTGGTTGAAAGATATGAAATAAGAATGCGTATAAATTGGACCCTAAATATTGGACTTTCGTTTGCTTGAAGCCAAATAAAATTTTCAATTAAACACGCTCTTAAAAATAATTATCATGAAATGTAAGCTAATGTAAAGTTGAAAGTAATAAAACAATAGTTACCGCCATTATTAGGATCAACTCTCGACATCTTACATGTACTTATCTAAAGTATTTTCACATGAGAAACTGTTGAGTTTGTGATTCAATGGAATTACAAAAAATGATACATATACATTTTCATTGAACTACATAATCAGCCGTTTCTCATATTTATGTTGTACGGCTGTTCTGATTAAGGCGCATTCTCTTTATGGAAAACTTTGTTTAGTCAAAGTTTGCATTGCTTGTCTATAGAGTATATGTTCTACGTTTCTTGAAAATATCAAAACTAGCACACTCACTTCCTCTATCCCTCCATCTCCCACTTACTCCAAAAACTACAAAAACACTCGTGTACACGTACACTCGTAGAAAAAAACAATAACAATTCGAAACTATACATACTACAGTAAAAACTCTGATAACCTGATCTGGTTCGGACCGACCTAAATGTCCGTATTTCAGAGAATACCGGTTTTAAGAGGTTTATACTGAATCACAATTCAAACTCAGGTATTTGTTTTCGTGAGCCATTTTCCTACATTAAAAAGATGGCTGACAAAATAATAAAATAGTAATAAGAACTGAACAAAGTGATAGCACGTGTCACTTTTTATGCCACTTGAATGCTAGGGCCACTTTTAGAGACAATTTTCTTCAAGACAAATGGTTTTAAACTTATTTGATTGTAATAACATGATTAAGGGCACTATAAAGAAAAGTATACTCATTTTTATAAGAAAAATACGACAATAAAAAAAGTATAGCACACCAAACTTATGAAAAAAATATTTTCGTAAAAGAAGGGAAGGTACCCGTATAAAATACAAAAATATTTTTCTTTTATTGATTTACAATATATTAAGACAATAATTTCATTAAACACATCAATTAGGATTATAAGACCATTCCCTGAAAATTCTAAAGTAATATTTTGAAAATAAAGAAAATATAACAATCTATGAATCAAGACTTTTAAAGCACTGTAATAACTTTTTGCGCAAATTGGCCGAATGTTGTAGTAACTAATGGTAAACTAACATTGAACCAAAAATAATAAGACAGGTAACGAAAGAGCTACATAAAAACAAAATACCAAAATACAGTAAGGCAAATAACGCTTAAACCCCTTTCAACTTCTTCCTGAAGAACTTAATTATGTATCCTAATCTTTAGACATAAGCATGTTTTCTGAGTAAGATGTAAACAAGAAACATAAAGTTACTCATTATGATAAATATCAATAAAATATCAAACAAATGGAAAAAACTGCCTTAGCCTTTACTTACGTTGCTTCCTACTGTTTGACCAAAATTCTTCCCTTACAAAACTTCCTGCATTTTCCCTGACTTTTTTCCTTTGCTTATTTTTCAAATTTGCCTGACTTTTCCCTGATCTTGGAACTCATTTCTCCCTGACTTTACTTGACCGTAGAAACCCTTGTATTACCAAACAATTAAATTAGACTGTGTAATAATAAAACACGATTACAACAAGCGAATTTCATCACGTTTAACCGTCTTCGAACAATCGTCAAACTTAACTTTGTAGAATTGTCCTCCCATGATAACTTATATGATGGTCGCTGGATACCATCCTTATCACCTGTTATTCTTTCCTCTATTTTTAAACAGGGCCTGGACATCCTGTCCTTTGAAAAATGATTCCTGAAATAGAAAAAAACAACTGACAATACAAAGTCAATGACATATTTCACAATTTTGGGATTTGAATTTTGTTTAGTTAAAACCTAAATGTTGCAGTTACTGGACAGTTACCAAGTTGCTCACCCTGATTAAATGTTGCAGTTACTGGACAGTTACCAAGTTGCTAACCCTGATTAAATGTTGCAGTTACAGGACAGTTACCAAGTTGCTAACCCTGATTAAATGTTGCAGTTACAGGACAGTTCCCAAGTTGCTAACCCTGATTAAATGTTGCAGCTACAGGACAGTTACCAAGTTGCTTATCCTGATTAAATGTTGCAGTTACAGGACAGTTACCAAGTTGCTAACCCTGATTAAATGTTGCAGTTACAGGACAGTTACCAAGTTGCTAACCCTGATTAAAAATTGCAGTTACAGGACAGTTCCCAAGTTGCTAACCCTGATTAAATGTTGCAGTTACAGGACAGTTACCAAGTTGCTTATCCTGATTAAATGTTGCAGTTACAGGACAGTTACCAAGTTGCTAACCCTGATTAAATGTTGCAGCTACAGGACAGTTACCAAGTTGCTAACCCTGATTAAATGTTGCAGTTACAGGACAGTTACCAAGTTGCTAACCCTGATTAAATGTTGCAGTTACAGGACAGTTACCAAGTTGCTAACCCTGATTAAATGTTGCAGTTACAGGACAGTTACCAAGTTGCTAACCCTGATTAAATGTTGCAGTTACAGGACAGTTACCAAGTTGCTAACCCTGATTAAATCTTGCAGTTACAGGACAGTTACCAAGTTGCTAACCCTGATTAAATGTTGCAGTTACAGGACAGTTACCAAGTTGCTAACCCTGATTAAATGTTGCAGTTACAGGACAGTTACCAAGTTGCTTATCCTGATTAAATGTTGCAGTTACAGGACAGTTACCAAGTTGCTAACCCTGATTAAATGTTGCAGTTACAGGACAGTTACCAAGTTGCTAACCCTGATTAAATGTTGCAGTTACAGGACAGTTACCAAGTTGCTAACCCTGATTAAATGTTGCAGTTACCGGAGAGTTACGAAGTTGCTTACCCTGATTAAATGTTGCAGTTACAGGACAGTTACCAAGTTGCTAACCCCGATTAAATGTAGCTGTTACAGAACAGTTACCAAGTTGCTAACCCTGATTAAATGTTGAGAGTTTATATGGCATGAAAGAAAAATACTAGCTGACTAAAGTGAATTACGTAAGTTTAAACCTAAGTGTATCATTTCATCGCAAGAAGAAGCGTTCAGGTCCACAATATTAACTATATGAAAAATACATAATAAAAGTCACTATACTTAAAAAAACAGAGCACTTATTTCATTTGAGTGAATAATTCATTCACCAGCACGTACCGGCACTGTTCAAATAAATCTTATTGTGCTGCCAAGGAAATCGAGCATAAATATTTGTCCTTTGTTATAGTCATAAAATAAAATAGTACATCAAGTTTGAAGATTATGTTGGTGCTTCTGTGTACTTTCTTAGTTCTTAATTTCTTTGTCGGTCTTCCTTGCTTGACTCGAAGGATTTCGGTTTTCAACACGGCGGCATCCTTCTCAAAACACGTGATAACTGTCCACAGGGAAGGATATATGTGTCCCACCAAGGATCTAAAACCATTGTTCCAGGATTCACACAATTTGTTAGTTCTGGACTCTCATTTCACAGTAGCCTCGTGCACATTCAATGTTGCTAAGTTAAATCTTGGTTCTACTCGTCGAAATGCCATGGCGCCATGGTTTGTGATGACTGATCTGAAACATACAAAACGTTTGATAAATTTATAATGTTTTTAGTGTGTGATAATATGTAAACTTATTTTATTATACTATTTTTTTATTGACTTTTTACCCGGCCGAACAGGGAACTCCCTCCCCTTGTAAATAACACAGCCGACAAATAGAGATTTCCTACTTATACAGATACGGACACGAACAGGAGATAAAGTTTAAAATTGAGGGACCGTCTCAATAGTATTAAGTACTAAGCAATAAAATGGCCTATCCAAAATATTATTGACATGAATCTTTTAAAGAAAACACAAAATATCAAAGGGCATTATGATTTTATTCCAAAATGAACATTACAAGGAAATAGTCCAGTCTATAGTACCTAAAAATGGTATAGTGTTAACCATGAAACTGTTATAAATGCAGTTCATGACTTTCTCTAATGAGGTCACTGACACGTCATCTCTGTCTCGGGGGTTCATCTTTTTGGTCACTGAGTTCAGGAGCGATAGCATCACGTCTATCTGCTGGTCTCTCCTGGTTGCCAGTAGAATCAGGGTTAATGACAGGTTGATCTCCATCTCTATCCAGTTGTTGGTTTAACTTGGGGTCTTTCATTCGTTTCATCTATCAGAGCTGGCTGATTTACATGCTGCCGAATTGGAGCAAATCTATATCTGAAATATAAACGAAGTTGTTCAGTGTCAAATCATGTTATGAATTTACATTGAAAAATGCACACGTATTGGTATTTATTTCTGTGAACTGCACTTAAATTTGATATCGGGAATTCATTAGTTTAGCTTTACTTATTTATATTTTGCACTATTGTATGGGTTCAGGCAATACATTTAGATTCGACTTGACATCTACTAAGACGTCTGCCCAGCGTTTAGGATGTACACGATACGCGCGTAATATCATAATGATCTCTTCCTTGCAGAAATTTACCCCACGTTTCTTCAGTAACAATAATGGTCATGAAACAAACAAAAACTACTCAAGACCTTACAAAATTTTACTGATTCAAACCAACGATTTCACGGGAAACTTGTGAGTCAGGTAATATAGCGTGTCAAAATAATTCATTACATGTACTGTGTTAATTTTCCTGTAAGCTAAAATAAATGTCCACGCCAATAGCAACCGCGAACTGTAAAAAACTTTTATTCAAGAACTAAGATTAAATTAGTAGCAATTAAAACGATGGCCAGTAAGTAATATTTTGATATAGTAAGATTTCTTTCACCTTACGAAGGTCACGGCGCTTACCTTTGTAAATATGGGCTAAACCATTATAAAAGAGGTTGTTACACCCGATTTCAAAGAACTTGAGCAACATTATAAATAATTTCTTTACATTTTTGACAATTTTTCGCGTGCTTACACGTTTCAGACATGATGACCTAACTAACACTTAAAAGACATATTGGTCGTTGTATACACTCTTTGTGTGCACGAGATTCACGAGGTTGAAAAATTTGGATAATTTATATAATACTGACACCATATTATAAATAAGATGAAATAACCGTAGCAAGGTTTTAGTCTGAAAATATATTATGCTACTGGGATTTGAACCTTAAACCTTTAGGTCTGACGGCCGACGCGTTACCACTGGGCTAAGGATATCAGTTAGTGAGATGCGCCAAAGTAAATGTAATTAACGCTTGCTAGTATTGTATTGCACACCTATTCACCGCATTGGGATCTTCTTCATGAATATTCAATGCACTTTGACCTTCGTAAGGTGAAAGAAATCTTACTATATAATGTATAAAACAGCGTTTCATATATGTTTCCATTTTAAATCAGTGTCTTTAAAACAAAATCAGTTAAATGTTACTGTACATAGTTAAAGATATATCTACGATCCACGAGACCCACGTGCCTTATGATATGACTAGTGCGTAGCCAGATATGAAATTCACTTCTAAGTGATCAGTTTGCTGGTCGTAGAATTTGACATTACGTGTATCTGCTTAATTTTGCCATGTGAAAATAAAATTTAGTTGTTATATTGATATCTGTATAATTTATCATAAATACCCCTTCCTGTTAAGCTGTCTTGATTCGTCCTTGCAGTGTTACCTCAACACTAACCATTATACTTTTGACATGGTCCCTCAAAACATGGTAAATTGTCCGTAATTGTTATCCGTTGTCCGTATCGGTGTCGGCAAGAAATGTCTACTAGACTTAAACATTTTAGCATAGTCATAAGTACCAAAGAAAGTTGAAAACTAATTTGTTTTCGTATACATAGTATTTTAACAAAGACTTACACTTAGTTCTTTTTAAACATAGGTTTACTTATGTTTTTCATAAAGATTTTTATGTACAGTTATACAATATAGATGTTTAACGGAAAGTTTACCTTTGAAAACAACAATATTAATATATGTAAATTTGAACATAGACTTAGTGACATAGATGTTTTGAATAGAAATAACTTAATTTGTCAAGCAGACGACATATGATGGTAAACACTCGCCCAAAGCATCATGCATATGGGGTAGTATAGATAAATACTTAGTCAGTCTAAACTATTCTAGAAGTTTTGTCATTATCTGCGCAATATTCAGTCAGTCTAAATTATTCTAGAATTTTTTTCATTATCTGTGCCTCCTCTGTTTTTTTTGGGACCTCTCCGCGGTGAGGAGGTGAAACATGTGCCCATTATGTAGGTGCAAGTTGTGCCTGCATGATGGGCATATGGCCAACACCAAAACTGCCCGTTTGCCGTGGGCAGCGTCCCGTAACCGGGAAAGGAGGGTCCTGGTAGTTGAGGAAGACCCAGGGATCTCCAGTGTTCCCAACGCACTACTTTGGCCTCTGATTCAGGGTAGACGGGTGTCCAAGTAGGCCCGACTTGGTCAATCGGCTGGTCATGCCTTGCCCTTGGATAGTTGCATACTTGCAAAAGCCATTTCATTCTTGTAAGTTCATGTACTCATTTATGTGCACTATCCCAAAATTATTAACATTACTGGCATACTCTTAATTTGAAAATCCATATGTGTACTCCATTACGACCTGAATGGGCTTACTGAATTTAAAGTACTCTCTAAGTGTATACGTTCAAAACACCTATTCAAGAAGGCGGTAGCTCATGGGCCAATTGTGTTGATTGTATCATTTGCAATTACATGCAAGTATATCTCTCATGTATCCTTGTGGTGCGGAGGCTGGATACCCGCCTCCATTGCGCTTCCACTTGTTGGAGTCTGAGGTGGCTGGGGAACCTGAGAGATGAATCATTATTATCTCAACCATGGATCCTTTAAACTCTTCTATTATCAGTTACCCTCTTTGGTCTTAAAATAAATAATATTGTAAAGGTTATAAATCCTGGTACAGATTGCTCATTATATGTAGATGACTTTTTAATCTGTTATCGTTCTAAAAATATTCGAAGTATCGAACGCCAACTACAACAAAACTTGGATAAAATCCAAAAGTGGGCAACAGAAAATGGTTTTAAATTTTCCAAGTCAAAAACACAATGTGTACATTTTTGTCGATTAAAAAAAGCATCATAATGATCCTGAACTTTACATTTCTGGCTCAAAAATCCCTGTTGTAAATGAAGCTAAATTTTTAGGCGTTACATTCGATAAAAAACTCTTTCATACCACACTTAAAGTCTCTAAAAACAAAATGTATCAAAGCTTTAAATCTACTTAAAGTACTTTCACATACTGATTGGGGATCTGATTCCCAAACATTACTTAAATTATACAGAAGTCTTGTTCGTTCAAAACTAGATAATAGGTCATTGTGTATGGATCAGCACGTAAAATCGTACTTGCAAATGCTTGATACAATACATAACCAGGGCTTACGTATCGCCCTTAGTGCATTTAAAACTTCACCTGTTGAAAGTCTTTATGTTGAAGCTAACGAGCCATCATTAAAATTACGTCGACAAAAGCTTTCATTACAATACGCAACTCGAATATCTTCCAACAATAGTAACTCGGCGCGAAAAGTTGTTTTTCAACCAAATTACATTGATAAATTTGACAACAAACCAAACGAAATAAAACCATTTGGCCTGCGCGTTAAAAACGACTTAGAAATGCTTAATATTAACACCTGTACCGTTCTACAGAACTTTGATGAAAATGTCCCTCCTTGGACCTACAACATACCAAACGTTAACATTGATTTGTCTAACTTACGTAAATCTATTACCAGCCCAGAGGCCTATAAATCGGAACTCGTTAACATCTTAGAAAAATATAAAGATTGTACACACTTATTTACTGACGGCTCTAAAGATGGTAACAAAGTTGGTTGCGCTGCATATGGAAATTCTTTTGTTGCAAGAATGCGATTGCCTGACCAGGCATCCATATTTACAGCTGAAGTCAAAGCAATAGATCTTGCTTTATCATACATATCAAATAGTATTAATAGTAATATTATCATTTTTTTCAGATTCTCTTTCTGTATTAATGGCCATAAAAAATCGTAATTCAGACAATACTCTTATTAAAAGTATCGAATTAAAATTGCATGAAATTTTAAAATCTAAAGCAGTACACCTCTGCTGGATACCAAACCATATTGGTATACAAGGAAATGAAAAAGTTGATATTTTGGCCAAAGAATCCTTAAACCTTCAACCAGTGAATATCAAATTGCCAAGCAGTGACTTCAAATGTTCGAAAACACGTTAATTAAATCAAAATGGCAAACGTTGTGGAACAATTCACTTTTTAATAAATTACGTGACATAAAGCCAACCCTTAATTCATCTTCGTCAATTATATATTCTAATCGCAGAGATCAAATAGTAATTTCGCGATGTAGAATTGGTCATACTAGATTACACATTCATACCTTCTCAAAAGAGAAGAAGCTCCTAAATGCATACCATGTGACGAGCAATTCAATGTAAAACACGTTCTCCTTGACTGTCAGGATCTAAAATACATTCGTGACAAATATTTTAAAGTAAACTCAAAGAACTTTTTGAGTCTGTACCATCGTATGCGATACTTAACTTTTTGAAAGAAATAAATGTTTATAATAAGATATAGAGTTTTACATCATTAATATAGTTTGAATTATAAGTATCATTAATAGCTGTCGGCGCGATATGACCTTTTTGTGTTGGTACGCCGTAAAACCCAAACATACAAACAATCATTATCTGTGCAATATTCAGTCAGTCTAGATTATTCTAGAATTTTTGTCATTATCTGTGCAATATTAAGGCATATTAGACTTTTAACTTAGAAGTTTAATACAGTCTCGTATTATTATATAGTTAATTTTTTATATAATCAGTTATTTTTTTAAAAATAGTTTAAACAATTTACATTTTAAAAGTGGGCATTAAATGATAGTTAACACTCGCTCGAAGCCTTTTATGAGCGAGTTTTAAGACATGCATTCAGTGCAGTTCTTAATTATTAACAAATAGACGTACAACAACATAATAGCTACTGGTATTTTCAGCGAGTCTTGGGTCAACCATCTGAAGAGAGACCTGACTACGTTTCAAGATGATGTACACATTTACCAACACACTATTCACTGGTATGGCTTCGGTTGGTTGACTTGTCACAAAGCAATGAAGAAGATTAGTATGTTCAACCGCCGGAGTTACAGACTAGTAATAGTCCATGTCGGCGGAAATTATCTGAGTAGCTTTATACATATACGATAAGATAAGCCAGGGAAACGCAATTGAGCACAGGAGTAGAGAGAGTCATGGTCACGGCGATTCCGCTGAAGGAATCAGTTATAATGACATATAACCAATACGCCATACGCCAAAGAAAAAGTACGCCAACACGAAGCTAGGAGATAAACACTAAATAAACTCCTGAGAGATGCACTTCAATTAGAATTCATTCCTTTAACAAAGCTGAAGCTTGCAGACCACTATTCTGCTGATGAAATTAATCTTACCAGCTACGGAAATAGAACTCTCTTTTTTTCAAGTTGCTGGCAAAATTGAAATTTCTCGGCAGATAGTTGGAAATAATTTCTTTTTAAGGCCAATATATGATTAAAAAGAATATACTCTTCATTATGTCTTATCAATAAATATTTGAAAATCATTTACCACTTACCACTTAGGTTTCTGTACATATATCCCCGAAATAAAACAGACACCAGAATGGAAAAGGATGGCTGTAATGTGTCAAGTAAATTTCTTAATTCTAGTTTTGATACAAAGATTAATTATTGTTAGTCAGCGAAAAAGTAAAAGAGCAGAGCAGAACAGAAATTAATTTCTTTGATAAATGTAGCCTACAAATATACTTGAAAAACGAATATTATTTATTTTTAGGCCATGAAAAGTAATTTTAATGATTGTAAAGATTTCGTGCACGGTACTGTTTTCAAGAAAAGCATGTACTTGTTCTGTACAGGAAAGCGGTTTTTACCAATTCACGAATAAAATGACCACCTGCTGCGAGTGTAATATACATAACGCTGCCCATCAGTATGATAGTACACATCACCACTTAGAATTATTAACCTAGAACAATCGGCGGGCGCACGAGTGCCTTCGGCACAAAACTGAAAATGACGATGCCATATCACCTCCTGATATGCGAGCTAAATATGTTGTAAATGGACTACTAAGCTTAACGAAACAAATCGGGTGACAGCGCAAAAATTGAAGGTCAATGAGTACTTTAAAGAAAATGCACTGAAAACATAACAGCACTCGCCTACTGGCAAGAAAATGAATTCAACAATTTAATTCTCTCAAAACTGGAAAAACAATACATAATTATTCAGGCTACTTCTGCACCAAGTCTTTTTTTTTAATTGCAGGAAAGCTCTTCAGACTAGAAAGATGTACACCAGATGACGTAACATTTCAACAATTGATAATGTTTAAGTGCAATTCTATTAAATACTAACTTTTAGTCTATAAAACTACACTAGAATATTACCAAATATTAGTTGAAACATCTGCTGGGAACTTTCGTAAAGTATATCGTATCATCTTTGTGTATTGTCTAACGTAGTTATTCATTATACTATTTCACTTTGATATATTGTATATTGTTGTATATATGTTGTTCAGGCATGCAATTTTAGGAGTAGATAAAACCTTTAATTTGTACGATATGCATGTCACATTCGATTCTTTCAAACACGTGTATGTTTTTATGCTCACAGGAAACGAAACTCCAATATCTTGGGCCAAATTGATATACATGATAGTTGTAAATTTGATTCTTATTTTCATTTTTTTTCAACAAATTAAAGTTGAAATTACAAAATGCGAACTAGCAGTAAATGCCATTACTGCAGTTTTCCATGATTGCAATCACGCCCTGCGCACGCGTCATTTAAAGGCACCCGTTCATCCAGATACGAAATTGCAATTTTTTTGTTAAATCGCCATAAAAATAAACTATTTTTTACGAACGCTTGTATATAATAGATCTAAGATTGTTGAACAATGCATTCGGTCAAAATAAATGTCCGTTAAGTAGAAAATAAAGGTTTTATAACCCTAAAATCTACTGCGTAACAGACGGGATGAGTTCTAAAAATAGTTCGACCTTGATGACATTCACCCACAAACCATTGCGGGGATTCCCATTAACCTGGTTCCCTGGACTCATATCGCTACATGTACAACCGGTATATCTCTGACTTTGTCCCTGTGGCGGCAATGCGTACACACCGTATTGTTTACAAAATGGACATGGGTTCTTAAGACTTAGAAGACGACGATAAGTCCTGAAAGAAGACGCCTAGTGAACGAAGGAAATGAAGTGGAGCGATGGATAGAGGTTACTGAGGACGTTTACTTATTAAACTGCGGCTAAAATAAGCGTTTTTGTCAGGTAAGACTTGAGCTAACGATTTTTAGACGACGTAGACCTCGATCTCTTGTCTTGAGTTTACTCATTTAATCAAACATTATTTGGCGAATTGATTGTCTAAACTGTTCAAGAATTTCATGATTCCAAGCAAATCACGTTGTGATGATAGATTTGTTCCATTGGAAATGTGGGCTTCGTCCCCCGTTACTTCGCCCGTCTAAACTGTTCAAGAATTTCATGATTCCAAGCAAATCATTCATTTCCTTAAGACAAAACAGAATTAACGTTGTGATGATGGATTTGTTCCATTGGAAATGTGGGCTTCGTCCCCCGTTACTTCGCCCTTATTCAATCAACGCTGCATATATGCAGTCAGATTTACTTTAATTTGTGAAAACATTGCGTATTGTAAATATATTCCAAGCATTGCATGTTGTAAGCACAGGGAATTATTTTGTTAACAAAGAATTTGACTTCTTATGAGTTGTCAATTATTATTCAATCTGTAAAATAAAGTAAGTTGTGTGACTAGTTTTATAGATCACATATTGATTGAGCAGATGTGTAATACTAATACACATAAACATTAGTAGGTTTTCTGATGATTGAATTTATGCATTTCCTCCAATAATATGCCCTGCTTAAGTTACAAATTATATTTCTCTCTGTCTTAGCTTTCTGGAATATTGTGGGAGTAAATCAGTGATCAAAATGGTATAAGCCAGCCATCCACCAACTCTCCAAAGCAAGAATATTTAAGCATAAAACTGAAAACATCCAGAACCAGACACTTTCCGTCTCAGAGTACAGCGACAACTTCTGAACAAGGACCTTCCTCTCCAGGTAAACCGTTTTGTAATGATGTAAGATAGGGACACATTTTACTGCTCAATTATTCATTATGATGATGAACTGCTTTTAAAATCATGATTCCTAGTTGTCTATTGTGTTCAATAGAAAGTTATGACAATTCAGTGAATATAACTAAACTGTATCAGTTGAAAAAAATACAATGACTTTGAATTGTAATGATGAATTAGCAAAATGATATATGCTTGTACTTAGGGCCATTTCAAGACAGCTCTCTATGTATACACATGAATTTTGGATCTGCAGAAGTCTAGAAGTACTGTAGTAAAAGGTTATTTGATAATTGGGTTATCTTACATGATGTATGAACTAATTACATGTACATGTATTAAATAGATCTAATAATAGCATTTATCATGCATGACCTGTATGTAACTACTTTGTCTCAGTATTTTTGCTGGCAATATCCCCGCTATGTAGATATATTGTACCTTGCCAACATACTTGAATTGTTACTTATAATTACATTTTCTTGTTGTATTATTACTTGTATAGCTTATTCAGGGGTGTAAAGTCAATTGATCTTTAGAATGTACAGAAACACTTGTTGTAGTCAATTTATTGCAGCAGCCTATATTAAGGAGTAATTAAAATTGTGATTGAAATAACTATGACATTTATGTGTCCAAATATGCCATCACCAGTTCTTTGAGTTTCGACTATTTATTTGAAATACTCTGTATAGTGTTTTGGTGAATAACTTTGTTAAGGCTCAAATTTATGTGTAAACCTTATATAGTAGTACAAAATCATAATTTGAGGACCCATACACAAATTGGATGTTTTGTCTGGCGCTGAGATATTAAATTTTTCTGTGTATAGTACCCACTCATAGGCCTAGGGAAATCTTGATTTTGAGATAAATTGATCCACTATAAAATATGATGTAAAATTAAAAAGGTAATCCGAGTACATTTGTAGTTTTTTAGTATTCATTTATTTATCAATACAATATTACTTAGGATTCAGGCCATACTTTTGTCATGAGATAGGTTTAATTATTGTAAATATTTTTGTGGTGTGCATGATCTATCTTTTCAAAATTTCATTCATCCGAGAACTTTTAGAGAGCTCTGTGTATCTTTTATTTTTGTAGCTTATCTCATGTATTTAATGTATATTTTCAGGGTCAAGATTTTGATAATACATCTAACAATTGACCAGTGATAATTGTTTAACAACTGTGAATTCAAGTTGCAACAACAGGATCAACATAGTGAATAAACTCATGACTATACTACTCATGAAAATTAAGGCAGATTCTTCTTGACTTACAATCTAACTAAAATATTAGATCTTTTCTACCATCTCTAGATCTGAAGACAAACAAGTTTACACCAATTTCTAAATGATTTTTCTGTGACCAATTCAACTCTAATTAAAACCAATTAAAGTCTAATTTCACGAAAATGGATATTTTAGCAAACAAATAACCATTCTTAAAACTGAAACTAATACCTAATAGAACAGAATCTTTGACTTTTCAAATTTTAAAATGTAACAGGATCTTTGAGTGGCTAAATTTGGAAGTGTAATTCAAAGAATTTGTGTGCCTTGCTATCAGATCTACATGTGGTTAAAAAGACAAAGAAATTAAGCTAGATTTCTCAACTTGATCAAGGAATTTGAAGTGACTTCCTGTGTTTTTGTGAAAAAATGTATATGTATAAATGTCAATATCAATAATGCAACTTGTTCTCACTGACAAGAGACATATGAATACATTTTCAACTCCATGACTATCTGATATCTTAATTATAGATTTTGTCTCAGGTCAATGTGAATATGCTATGCATGATTTATATCAGTTCTTATGATCCTATGATTATTTGTATGCATGTCAATATTAATGTTATACCTTGCTCTAATTGTTCAGAGAAATATGAATACATTTTACAACATCTGAAATCTTAGTAATAGATTTTGTTTCAGTTCAACATGAACATGCTATGCATGATTTACATCACGATCAAGTGTCTTATGATAATATGTACATGTATACAAGTCAATATAAGTGTTATAACTAGCTCTAATTGGCCAGAGAAATATGAATACATTTTCAACTGAATGACTTGTTGGTATAATTATGGAAATCATACATTTTGTCTCAGGTCAATGTGAACATGCTATGCATGATTTATACCTAATGTCCAATGATAATATGTATACATGTCAATATTAATGTTAAAAATTGCTCTCAATGACCAGTGACAGATGAAAACATTTTTATCTCAATTACCATCTGATATCTAAATTACAGATTTTGTCTCGGGTCAATATGAACTTGCTATGCATGACTTATATGAAATGTCCTATGATAATATGTATACTGGTTGATATTTATTGTATAACTTGCTCTCATTGACCTGAGACATTTGATACATTTTCAACTCCATGACTATGTAATACATGTATCTAAATATACATTTTACCTTGAGTCAGTGTGAACTTGCTATGCATGATTTATATCTAGTGTCCTTTGTGAATTTATATACCGGTATATGTCCATATAAATCTTATAACTAGCTCTCATTGACTAGTGACAAATAATTACATTTAATGCTTTTCAACTCCATGACTATCTGATAACTAAATTACAGATTTTGTCTCGAGTCAATGTGAACTAGCTATGCATGATTTATATCAAGTGTCCTATGATAATACCTATACATGTCAATGTTAAAACTTGCTCTAATTGGCCAGAGACAGATGTATACATTTTTCAACTCTATGACTATCTGAAATCTTAGTAATAGATTTTGTCTCAGTTCAACATGAACATGCTATGCATGATTTACATCATAATCAAGTGTCTTATGATAATATGTACATGTATTTGAGTCAATATAAGTGTAATAACTTGCTCTAATTGGCCAGAGAAATATTAACACATTTTCTACTGAATGACTTGTTTGTATATGGAAATCATACATTTTGTCTCAGATCAATGTGAACATGCTATGCATGATATATACCTAGTGTCCTATGATAATATGTATATATGTCAATATCAATATTAAAACTTGCTCTCATTGACCAGTGACAGATAAAAACATTTTTAACTCAGTAACTATCTGATATCTAAATTACAGATTTTGTCTAGGGTCAATGTGAACATGCTATGCATGATTTATACCTAGTGTCCTATGATAATATGTATATATGTCAATATCAATGTTAAAACTTGTTTCATTGACCAGTGACAGATGAAAACATTTTTAACTCAGTAATATCTGATATTTTAATTACAGATTTTGTCTCGGTTCAATGTGAACATGCTTTGCATGATTTTTATTTAGTTTCCTATGAGAATATATATACATGTCAATATTAATGTTAAAACTTGCTCTAATTGACCAGAGACAGACGTATACATTTTTCAACTCTATGACTATCTGAAATCTAAGTAATAGATTTTGTCTCAGTTCAACATGAACATGCTATGCATGGTTATATCATGATCAAGTGTCTTATGATAATATGTACATGTATACAAGTCAATATTAGTCTTATAACCAGCTCTAATTGGCCAGAGAAGTATGAATACATTTTCAACTGAATGACTTGTTGGTATAATTATGGAAATCATACATTTTGTCTCAGGTCAATGTGAACATGCTATGCATGATTTATACCTAATGTCCAATGATAATATGTATACATGTCAATATTAATGTTAAAAATTGCTCTCAATGACCAGTGACAGATGAAAACATTTTTATCTCAATTACCATCTGATATCTAAATTACAGATTTTGTCTCGGGTCAATATGAACTTGCTATGCATGACTTATATGAAATGTCCTATGATAATATGTATACTGGTTGATATTTATTGTATAACTTGCTCTCATTGACCTGAGACATTTGATACATTTTCAACTCCATGACTATGTAATACATGTATCTAAATATACATTTTACCTTGAGTCAGTGTGAACATGCTATGCATGATTTATATCTAGTGTCCTTTGTGAATTTATATACCGGTATATGTCCATATAAATCTTATAACTAGCTCTCATTGACTAGTGACAAATAATTACATTTAATGCTTTTCAACTCCATGACTATCTGATAACTAAATTACAGATTTTGTCTCGAGTCAATGTGAACTAGCTATGCATGATTTATATCAAGTGTCCTATGATAATACCTATACATGTCAATGTTAAAACTTGCTCTAATTGGCCAGAGACAGATGTATACATTTTTCAACTCTATGACTATCTGAAATCTTAGTAATAGATTTTGTCTCAGTTCAACATGAACATGCTATGCATGATTTACATCATAATCAAGTGTCTTATGATAATATGTACATGTATTTGAGTCAATATAAGTGTAATAACTTGCTCTAATTGGCCAGAGAAATATGAACACATTTTCTACTGAATGACTTGTTTGTATATGGAAATCATACATTTTGTCTCAGATCAATGT
The DNA here is from genome assembly GCA_025267735.1 of Mactra quadrangularis. NCBI lineage: Eukaryota > Metazoa > Mollusca > Bivalvia > Venerida > Mactridae > Mactra > Mactra quadrangularis. The sequence goes on along the minus strand of CM046299.1, from coordinate 44,348,353 downwards.
GAACATGCTATGCATGATATATACCTAGTGTCCTATGATAATATGTATATATGTAAATATCAATATTAAAACTTGCTCTCATTGACCAGTGACAGATAAAAACATTTTTAACTCAGTAACTATCTGATATCTAAATTACAGATTTTGTCTAGGGTCAATGTGAACATGCTATGCATGATTTATACCTAGTGTCCTATGATAATATGTATATATGTCAATATCAATGTTAAAACTTGTTTCATTGACCAGTGACAGATGAAAACATTTTTAACTCAGTAATATCTGATATTTTAATTACAGATTTTGTCTCGGTTCAATGTGAACATGCTTTGCATGATTTTTATTTAGTTTCCTATGAGAATATATATACATGTCAATATTAATGTTAAAACTTGCTCTAATTGACCAGAGACAGACGTATACATTTTTCAACTCTATGACTATCTGAAATCTAAGTAATAGATTTTGTCTCAGTTCAACATGAACATGCTATGCATGGTTATATCATGATCAAGTGTCTTATGATAATATGTACATGTATACAAGTCAATATTAGTCTTATAACCAGCTCTAATTGGCCAGAGAAGTATGAATACATTTTCAACTGAATGACTTGTTGGTATAATTATGGAAATCATACATTTTGTCTCAGGTCAATGTGAACATGCTATGCATGATTTATACCTAATGTCCAATGATAATATGTATACATGTCTATATTAATGTTAAAACTTGCTCTCATTGACCAGAGACAGACGTATACATTTTTCAACTCTATGACTATCTGAAATCTAAGTAATAGATTTTGTCTCAGTTCAACATGAACATGCTATGCATGGTTATATCATGATCAAGTGTCTTATGATAATATGTACATGTATACAAGTCAATATTAGTCTTATAACCAGCTCTAATTGGCCAGAGAAGTATGGATACATGTTTCACTGAATGACTTGTTGGTATATGGAAATCATACATTTTGTCTCGGGTCAATGTGAACATGCTTTGCATGATTTATATTTAGTTTCCTATGAGAATATATATACATGTCAATATTAATGTTATATATTGCCGTCATTGACCAGAGACAGTTGCTTACATTTTCAACTCCATGACTATCTGATATCTAAATTACTGATTTTGTCTAGAGTCAATGTGAACATGCTATGCATGATTTATACCTAGTGTCCTATGATAATATGTACATATGTCAATATCAATGTTAAAACTTGCTCTCATTGACCAGTGACAGATGAAAACATTTTTACTCAGTAATATCTGATATCTTAATTACAGATTTTGTCTCGGTTCAATGTGAACATGCTTTGCATGATTTATATTTAGTTTCCTATGAGAATATATATACATGTCAATACTGATGTTAAAACTTGCTCTTATTGACCAGAGACAAATGTATACATTTTTCAACTCTATGACTATCTGAAATCTTAGTAATAGATTTTGTCTCAGTTCAACATGAACATGCTATGCATGATTTACATCAGGATCAAGTGTCTTGTGATAATATGTACATGTATACAAGTCAATATTAGTGTTATAACTAGCTCTTATTGGCCAGAGAAATATGAATACATTTTTCACTGAATGACTTGTTGGTATATGGAAATCATACATTTTGTCTCGGGTCAATGTGAACATGCTTTGCATGATTTATATCTAGTGTCCTATTATAATATGAATATATACAGTCAATATATTAGCGTTACAAGTTGCTCTTATTGGCCAGTGAAGAATGCATACATTTTTAACTCAATTATTTTTATAATATCTAAACTATAGCTTTTATTTTGGGGCACTGTGAACATGCAATGCATGATTTAAATTAAGTATCTTACCCAAGTATGTAGCTAGATTTATGTAAACTGATATTGTTTACCAGTATCTGCTAGTAAACACACTGTGCATAGGATTTCTAAGTTCTTATATGAATCATTTTGTTAGTAGTTTATATTTGAATATCTGACTCCTATTCAACACAGTAAATATTGAATATTTAAAATAAAACTGAAGAATGATGAATATTCTTTGTGGTTTTTGTTTTGCAGATTTTAATTAAACCAGTCTTCATCTTAATTCACAAGTCTTAGTCTGATTATGGAAAATAGAGACAAGTTCATTCAAAAGGGGAATTCTTTATATAATTTGATAGAATCTATTGATGAGCTGGCCAGTGCTTGTGAAAAATTAAGTTGAAGACTGCTTTAAGCACAATATATTATTTGTTAAATAATTTGTGACAACAATAGATGTTACACCTGAATGATATGAAATTTGGATCACCACCTTCAATTTCATGTTACCCAAGTACAGACATTTTTATCGCTTGATCATAAAGTGAAATTTTGTCAATGGATGACATGTGTGTCTATACAGTATTTAAAATGTGTCTGGTCCAAGACCTTCACAATGACATCCTTGTCCTTTAAATAAGTTGCAACTGTGATGGTAACAGCACAAAATGCTTATCAGATGTAATATTGAACAGCTTCTTCATAAAAACTGCTTATAATGCAGGACTACAAATTCCATATTTTTAAGTCATCAACCATGCATTACATGAATTTATCTATGATTGGTCAGTACTTAAGCCAATCTTGTCAACCCTCTGCTTTCTCATGATAAGATGTTGCAGTCACAAAGTCAGAGATGAAAATATCCAAATCATAAAGCATTGATATTGTAATATGAACAGAAAACTGCTTCAATCAGATCAATTTATTCACATTGCAATCATTGATTTGACATAATTCTGATACAATATCTCATAAAAAGTTACATGAACATAATGTGAACAACTCATATAATTTATCATTATTCCAGAATCAATCATGTAAGCCTATCGTGATATGCTTATTTCATTCATACAAAAAATTCATAATTTACAAACGTTATATTCAATATATATAGGCTTTTAAAGTTGCGGGTTGCAGAAATAAAACAACCGGACAAAATCATTATCCATCATCGGAATAATTGGACAACCCTCTTTGATCCATCATATAATCAAAACACTTACTCGGGGTTTTCATTCGGAATTTCCAAAAATCTATGACAATATGTTGCAATGCTTTTAGTGATTTTCTTGTTTAATAGAATATTAAATTTTGCACATTAACCCTATAATTAGTGGTTTAGTTGTTGTTTATGTTGAATAATAAAATCAATTTTCTGACATTTTCAGTATCCTAACAGTATAAAAAAGGGTCTATATACTAGTATTGTTCGATAATGGCGAATTCCATGTCGCCAACAAAACATATCAACACCAATCTCAAGGATTAACAATAACAAGTAGACATAAAAATGTTTCAATTAAGAAGTGTTCTATTCCCATGAATATTTTTTCTTCAGTAATATTAATTAAAACCAGACTGTCTCATTGTCAATAAAGTTGAATAACCAACATAAGCGATAATCAAGCTACATAATCAATTGTCTCCATCTTCTAATGAATGACTGATTATCAATTATTATAATAAATTTGTAGAAAAGCAGAACAGACAACAGGTGTATTAATAAGATAAATAACCAGTGACAGGGTAACTGGTTTGCTGAAATCTGGATTTTAATCACCCAATCACTCACTCAATTAGATTATGGGAACAGCTGGCAATACTTTCATTGTTTGAACTCAGAGACTTGTCATCTAAAATTCACCTTTTTACATAGAGAAACATGTAAAGATATGTTAAATGCTTCACTCTAAGTTCTTGAATTAAAACATTTGTTGACCATCAGCATTTGAGCAAGAACACATTTCAGATAGCCACAGTCACAGTAAGTTCTTTATCTGAGGGATAAGCAGGGGAGAAATTATAAATAAATTGTAAATAAATTATAATTATACTGTTTGGCAAACAAGCCATTAATAGTTTTAGAGTGAAATGATGTTTGTAATTTGAACTTTTTTTCTTGCAAATTTTCACATTCTGATTGCACAAGCCCATCTTCTTTTCTCAAAAGGTACAGTCAAAGAATGAAACAAATCCAAATCTCCATGGTTAGGTAATCTTAATAAAATCATGTCCTTTCCACAGAATATGTTCTGTGTAATGATATGACTTCAGCTTTGCAATGGTTGGATAATATGTGAACCAAAAATAGCCATACTGGGATGATAGGAGGGAAGAATTGACATCTCTGTATCTGGAAGTATGCCTATATTTTCTATGTGATCTGGTCAGTATGATTTTCCTGAAACAATAAAGTATACAACGCCTTAGAAACCAATTAAAGATGTTAATACTGGCACTTCTAATACATATTCACATGTAATTTGTATGATATCCGCTAATTTCAGAAAATGGATAATATGATTCCATTATTTTCAACACTTTCAACTATGCATTTGTTATTATAACAGAGTACAAAAAATAACTATAGTAAAGTTCCGCTTATAAGACCAGCAAAACCATAGGTCATAATGGCGAAATGGTCTTATTGTAGAGACCCCTTTGGGTCTTAATAATGATCAAAATCGCATGATTTTGACATAACAGGAATGGTCTTAATAGCAGAACTTTACTGTATGCAGCTAGAACATACAGTACTAAAATTAGTTCCCATCAATGAGTTTCGAATGTGCGTATAATGGTTGATAGTTTTGCTCGTGTGTGTCAAATGGGTACAGCTCATCGAGTCTAATACAAATCAATAGAATATTGATAAGTCATAGTTGTTCATGGCTGTATATAGGATATATTAAGAAAATTTATTAAATATCATGTGATATTTATCAGCTCCATGTTCTCATATGGTAAAGCAACTGACTAACACACAAGAGGAAGCATATTCAATCTTATTGCCGGTTACTTTTCTGCATCCTGATAGGATGTTAGGTTCAGTTCTTGTAAAATATTCTGCTTTTTAATGCAGTGAATAACACAAACCTTAAGTTTCATCTTCCAAGGTCCACTTTCAAAGAATTTCATTCTAGATACACTTTTTGCATCATACCCAATGGTTCAAAAGTGTTCAGCAAAATTAGTTCCCCATCCACAAAATAGATTTTTCTTTGTTATTTGAAATGCAATCAATCTGAAAAAAAAGTTAAATCAATAAGCTGTCACATACTTACTCTTTTTGATGCTTAAAGTAACGGCACATACCTGTTCACATTATGAAAAGAAGGGTAAGTAAGTGGCCGGATAGCTCAGTCGGCAGAGCAATCACCCTGTAAGCAAGAGGTTCTGGGTTCAACCCCGGTCAGGCTGCATATTTTTATTACTGTCTGACATTTGGCGCCCAACATAAAACACCCTCTTAGAATTGTGTGAATTCATTGCTAGATAGCCCCAAAGACAACCAAAATCCAAGAATATGAGGACAAATTCCATTAAGGATGTTTTTGAAGCCGAGGTATAACACAGCACTTATACACCCTTGCCTTCAAGCTAGCTAATAGGGCAATAAGGTAGAGCGTCCCCATATGAATCCAGAGTTTGTGGGTCCATATCTCAGATTTGACCGTGGATTTTTATTGGGTTACATTTGGTTCCCCATGTTTGTCGCCAAATGACACAGTGTAAGAAAAATATTCAGCCTGACCGGCACTCAAACACAGAACCTTGAGCTAATAGGGCGAGTACACTACTGACTGAGCTATCCAGCCGCTAACATACCCTTCTTTCTTAATTTTAACAGGTAAGTGCAGTGACATAAATTTACATCACAGATTTTCATTTATAAATATTAATCTGAATGTATACACTGCAGTGCAAGACCTTCAGATATTAATCTTTTTACAACAAAACCCAACATTAAGTCTTTAACAGGATATTTCATTTCAAATTCCAATTTTCAAAAATCATAATCTCAATATATGTTGATACAAAACTGAGATTAATAAAAACGAAAGTGAAAGTAAAAATTTGGTCGCGAAAACACATCACTCTTGCATCTGTCAAAATGCTGTTTAATTGCCTTAGACTTAGGTCCATACCACATGAAATACAATCGATCTAAGTGACGAGTCGAGTTAAATTGTTATTTTGAAAATGTGTGTATTGTTACACAGACAGTTCTTACAATGAAAACATATCAAGATTTACACAAATGATCAAATATCTATAAGTTGATCTTTGTACATTTTTGGACTGTTCATAGACGCACAATTATGCACACTTGGCAATATAAATTAGATCATATCAATCCATGGACATGCTTATCATTGTAAAAATAATAACATTTATTGAGATTCGCGTTAGTAACGACAAATACATTCATGTACTTACTGTATCGATCTGCGTGTGGTTCCGACTTGCTGAATGTTATGACTGATGCGTCACATGAGTCACGTGATAAATAACGTCCGCCCACCAGTGGAGAAATCCCTGGCTATAAATAGATCAGACAGATACTATTCTGCCAACTAATTAGAACGAATATGCGGTTATTGCAAGCATTTAGGACATGATTCGGGTTATTTCTTTACTTAGGATTGTTATTTACGTCAAATAGCATCATTTAAAAAAACGTCACTAATCTGGTTGTGAGTATCTTTAAGACAAAATTAAAAGCATAAACTTGTAGAGGACACAGTAAATTTGGAAGATAGAAAATATTGGAGATAACTTTTTTGAGATAATGGTTCACTGGACAGTGATGACTTAATATGTTTTGATGAGAAATATTAAAAGATAGAACATGTTTGTGCTCAGAAGTCTGAAGCATTTTTAAAATAGTTCAAAGACAGATTAATAGTCCAGTTAATACAGCTAAAAAATAGGCTAACCTAGACAAAATTGCAACAGAATTTATTTTTGTACCATGTGAAAGTTCGTATTCATAGTAATATCCAAAAAAAAGTTGCACTCGAAAATTCGAGGGGAAAGTCCTTTTTTGGACAAAAACGTTGAACAGGAACAAAAATGTGGATTAGCTCCCTTTACAACTATCTTTTATCATATACAAATGAAAAATCATTTTGGATTAGCTTCCTTTATAACTATCTATTATCATTTACGAATGAAAACAATTGTAAAAATACAACTTATTATTCAAATTCTTTTTAAATACAAAATTCAAAAAGGTCATTTTTGATTTTATTTTTTTTATAAATGTGTCAAAAAAGATTTTAAAACGAGTCATTTATCTGGAATCTGCTTTACATGTATCTTTCATGCGTTTGTACTATAACTAGTGCTTGTACTATAATTAGTATAACAATAATATATAAGAGACATAATTGTTCAGTTTTGGGATAAAAGTACTAAAATAATATCTAAAAGTGCGAATTTTTGGAATCAAATCGTATACAATTTTCAAAAATCATAATTGATAATAACTTTTAGTTTACTACAAATGTGTCTAAAAAGGTTTTAAATGTCATTGATATGAATGTAATTATCATTTAATGAACTAATGTGATTTAAGTACCAACACAATACCTCAAACTATGAATTTTTGGAATCAGCTTCTCGTGTATCCATTACAAAAGCAGATTTAATAGTCAACAAATTCTTTCAAACAAGTGTTGTAGTTCATGCTACTACACGTATGTAATACAGATGAATAATAGGTATTACATAAATAAATATTTAAAATATCATTTGTTACTCTTGTAACTGTTTTTACACATGAAATGTTGTAACAGTATACATTTGTTACGGGTTCTTAGTTACGTTCTGTTTTTAATAACCTGAGGTTTAGCTTTTGATCATTGTCACTGTCGGTATTTTCGCTATCAGAGGCTTAACTAGATCTTAACACTGTGCAAATGATTGAACACACAAGTCCGTCATCGAATAACTTTAAGATATCTTCTGGGATATACTATAACTTAGTCTTTACAGGCTGAACATTTCCATTAACAGACTCATATTGCGTCAAATGTTTAAAACAAGCTTTTAATTTTGCACACACGATGTTGCATTGACTACTTTAGTAGCAAACTATTGCAAAGGGAGGTTGTTCGTGTGGCCAATTCATAATGAACAATAGAGCATTATGATCTCTCGCCAGTTTTGATGTCTACATCCTTTGTGATGTCTATATATATTTGAACGGCTTCTTTGAACTCGGTGTAAGTTCTGGGAAGTTTTAAAATTACTGATTTTACAATGTAAATGATGTTAAAGCTGTCAGGCATCCAATTAAGGTATGCATGAAAGATAGAGAAGTAAACACAGCATGGGACTTTTTTTAATTTAGCCAAGTCCCGTTCTCGACTTTCCTTACTTTGTCAGACCTGAAGACAATGTTTTGGTCAAACAGGTTAGTACGGTGGCACAACAAAACCAACAACAGTTTATAATTTTAAATAATGACGGAGGAAAAGCTATACGTAACCCATGCACAAAAAAGTAAAAAATCGTTTAAGCTCAAATATATATAGTGTGATGCTATTTTCATGAGTAAATGAAACAAATAATATATCAAGTGAATAAAGCTTAACTTGGTTATCATCTCGTTTTTTTAAACAATTTTATGAGATAACATTAATTTGTGGAGTTTAAAGTTTCGTACTCAGCACTCAGACAACAAAAATATCGTGACACAAATTTAACACTAAACATGATCAATTTTGGTCCTAATGCGCTACCGTAGTAAAATATTTCTATTCGTCAAGGTCGTCACCAAAAACGGTATTTTTAATTAATTTACTGTCATATATAAAATATATTAAATATAGGTGTATATGTTCACATCGGAAAGTCAACTCAGAAGCAAAATACTACCGGCATCCATTACTTTTTGTGACCCAAAAGCTATATTCACTGCGGGACAGAAGTACGGAAGCGTTGCAGCGCCTTGTAATATAAGTAGAAAATGCATTATTTAAAATTCATTTTCCATCACTTTCCCCTCTTTATTTGGAGTGCAACTTTTTGGTGTGTGTTATTGTATTGATGATCTTTCGCATAGTATAATTATATATTCTGTTGCAATTTTGTCTAGGTCAAAAGCTGTATTGACTGGACTATAAGACCATTATTAAAGAAAAAGGTTGCAGAACCATCTTTATTGGATAAATTTGATAGTCACTGGGCCAACAACAACAGTGAATCCATAAATCATATTTTGAAATTGGCTACTGATTGGAAAACTTAACCTTTAACTGAATTAGTAGGTATTTGTAAACAAAAAAGTGGAAAGTCAATTAAAAGAATTAAAGAGGAGTGTCCTAAATGGACCTGGAGAATATAGATTATCTCTATCGCATCCACATTTCAAAAACACGTAATTTTAAAATGTCTGAACAGCAAAGAATTGCACATTTCAACCGATTTAGAAATTTTATAATTCTGAAAGAAGGCAAAATGACTTCCACAGATGGTCGTTTAAAAATAGAAGCGCCACGTGCGCATTGAAAAGGTCTGTTAAACGAAAAATAAATACTCGCACTGTTACCAATAAAAGACAAAACAACTGGAGGATATGTGTATTTTTGTTATGTTTTTATTTTTACGTGTCGATTGTTAAGTCGTAGATAAAAGTAAGTTGATAGTGATTTTAGAGCATAAATACAACTTTGAACATAATGCTCTTGCATCGAAGTACATGGCGTAAGCTTTGTTTCGTTAATGTTTGATTTTTAGTTTAAACTTTGAATGGCTTTGGCGTGAGAGAAACTTCTGCTATCATATCATAATCGTTTTCAAAAATGCAGTCCCGAGGTGCATTCAACAATGCGAGCGCTCGGGGCGACATCGAGCGCCCGCGTTCTGAACGTAAACTGAACCTAATCAATGTACATGTGTAAATAATCACTCAAATCGTTGTGTGAGTAGAATATTAAACTCGTGATACAGATTTTTGTGTTGAAACAACCTGCCGCGGACACAAAATATTCAAACGCTTCGTGTTTTCAGATTTAAACGAGAAGTCAATAGCCAGGTTCTTCTTTCACAAAAACTCTCACGCCCAATTGATATCCTTTTAGTAACAGACAACAGAAACCTTGAAGCAAAACAGTACATATTTGTCATGCAGCTCTCTGACATATACCACGAGGTTGGTTTTATAGGTTTTGATAAAATATACAACTTTTAATAAAAACACATTTTAGTAAAGGTGATAACAGATATCAATAAGAACTCGCAAAGTCTGCGAACCTCACTGGGAATGGAGCTAATCTGGTAAAACAGCACTGTGTTTGACGTGTTTTTTTCTCTCTCAATGTGACGCATTGCGAGAGCTCAGAAAAGCTTCGAAATGGATATATATCACGTCCAACGAATCTGTAATCCAGGAAATCACAAATTAACAAGCTTGAAATATTTGTCTTCCGCGTTACATATTCAGTACAGTGAACTGCCATTAGTTGAGCACGGGGGAAGCGTAGATGCGTTGGTTTTCGCGGGACATGTTCAGTACAGTGGAATGTAATTAAATGAGCACGGGGAAAGCGTGGATGTGTTGGTTTTTGCGGGAATTATTCAGTACAGTGAAATGCTATTAGTTGAGCACGGGGAAAGCGAGGATGTGTTGGTTTTCGCATTACATATTCAGTACAGTGAAATGCTATTATTTGAGCACGGGGAAAGCGAGGATGTGTTGGTTTTCGCGGGAAATATTCAGTACAGTGAAATGCTATAAGTTGAGCACGGGGAAAGCGTAGATGCGTTGGTTTTCACGGGACATGATTAGTACAGTGGAATGCAATTAAATGAGCACAGAGAAAGCGTGGATGTGTTGGTTTTCGCGGGAAATGTTTAGGATGCTTTGTTCATTCTGCCAGTTGCTCTTGCGGTGTGAACACACAACATGATAGAGCACGTCTGAATAAAGCTGTCATGTGCTCTGTTTTTTTATAATGGTGTATAGAGAAGACCAAATATATTTCACTGTTTTATAGCATTCTGTATTTATGTCAACGTGAAATATTCAGCATCAAAATGTAAACAGAATAAACCTAGAACACTGGATAATTTCTTATTACTTACGACAGATCTGTTCCGTTTCTGCCTTCATACTTTCGTTTCTAATCTACTCCTCCGTGTACAGTACAAAAACTCATTTTTTATTTTATGGAGTACTTGTATTTGCCTCCTTAACGAAATCGTCGTGAACACTGTTACACAATTCCCACATCTTATCAGCGACGTTTAGTCTTTCCTAATGCAGATATTAGTATTTCTGGGTCAGTTCTAAGGTAGGGCTCGCCAGATTTAGAGTTCCCTTGGGCAGTTTTTCTTTCTTGGGTCCCGGACTTCAAGATATTCCACCATGGCTTATTTTGTACCATAAATGTCCATTTTATTAGTAGCTGTCCTTTCTGCTCTGTGCCTCTTTTTCTGTCCTGGTTTTTACCTACATTTTCTCTCGGTCGTACACATTTGAAAGTTACCGTTTGAAGAAGTCATGAATTCTGATGGATGCACAACCGGCATTTTATCTGACTTCACAAATCTTGTAGATAACCGTTGTTTCTTTTCTGCAGATGCATTACACCATTTGTTATATTTCACTGTGAAATTAGTCATTGCTGAAATTTACTTGTAATTTCCTTGACCATCGAGGGACCGACGTAAATCACAAAATTGGTTTTTAATGTACTGTATATATATTTTTTTCAATTAGGTCAGGCAAATTATGCTGTTTCCAGTCACAGTTTTGTTTGAGTCTATTACTCATAGATTCAGCATTGTTGTTTGTCCAGAGTGTATTTGATATGCCGTCTCTGATAGGTATGTACATGGATTTTCTTAATTTTTCACTCGTTAGTTTTAAGTCTTATTCAAATCTTATTATACTTATTCATAAAAAAACACCCTCTTTGTAATTATATTCTGTGCCATTAGCTGCATACACCATACCATCATCTTTTCCAAACATTAAATACAATATTATTTCTTTATCTTTCTAACTTCAGTTAGAATTTTGTAAGTGGTTCTTAATGTTATCCCTCATATGCCTAGTACATAACAAATGTTGGGCATCTGGGAAGTTAACGACCAATGCGTTCACCATTGACTTCTCTTCGTCAGTTCCTATTTTGAGAGATCGGAAGCTGAGCTCATTTCTGATCAACGCGAAGAATTTGTTATAGGTAATATGTTCGGCATCATAATGTAGAAAAACTGGTCCTAAAATACTCTATGGTCTTCACTTTTCCAACTTATTACAGCTCTATTTTATATTTCATGGCGGTTACAATTACTTTTCCTACCTTTCTGTTCCAGCAAGAAGAGTTGGGCTTTGTTCCTCACAGCAAGTGGTTGCGCAGGTAATAGTAAAACCAAAATAGTACAAAATTATACTTAAAAAATATCTATATTGCGCATGAACAAGGAAGGGGTGTCAACTGTATATATAGCAAATTCTGTTTGCATAAAATTGACCCTGAGAAGTGCCGTTTGTACAAGATTATGGCCTTAAAAAGGGTTTTTTTCTGTAGAGATGGCCATTAAAATGACCTTAACTAGACGATTTCTGTAGAGAAAACAGCTCGCATAACCATCTTCTGGTACCCATTATAACCATTATTCCCCAAATGTACCCCATCACCCAAAAAAAGACACCCTTGAATATATTTTTTTGGAAATCTGACTAAGTCCCTCCCAAAAAAATCCCTCCAATAACCTATTCACCTCCCTCTGATCCTCATACATAGACCTAGTGAGACCGGGACACTTTTCAAAACTGAAACGTGTCACAATCTCACACACGATAACCCTATAAGCCCAATTTTCATAAAAAGTTTTAACAATCTCCCTAATATCCTCAAAAATACCCCTAGGTGATGAAGTAAGAGTAATATCATTTCCCCCTAGACTCAAAACAACCACATCTGACTTCAACCCAACAGCATCAGCCAGCATGTGATAAGGGAGTCTCCCAACCCTCAGACCCCCTTCCCCTCCAATAAACATCATAAGGTACATTCAAGGCTGTGTCCTCCTCAGTAAACGTCTTCCATCTCTTTACATAACTGTCTTCTAAAATCAATAGATGTGACATATTGAGAAGCAAGTGTAAGAATGATGCAAAAGGCAGGCAAGTGTTTATTTATACTCGCCCATGTGCATAATGCTTTGGGCGAGTGTTAGCTATCATAAATCGTCTGCTATTTAAAAAAAATTAAATATATAAATAATGTCTATATTAAAAAATCTATGTTAAAAATTTACAAAATTTATAATTAAGTTTACGAGGTAAACTCATCGTTAAATAATCTATTTTTAAATAACTGTAGGTAAAAATCTGTATAAGAAATAATTTTTAAGAACATGTTTAAAAATCACTCATTTCATATCTATGTTAAAAATAATATTAACAAATAAATACACGAGTTTTATCCACTTTATTAGTGTAATTTTTAACTATATCAAAAATAACAGTATATAATAATAATATAAAAGTTATGTAGTAAAATGTAGTTCCGACCTTTTACAACGGCACACTTATAGGGCCACGTTAAAATATAATTAAAAGAACAAGAACTAATAAGATAACATAATAAATTAATATGTACAGATTAAGAGAATGGGGATGTAGGCCGAACAGTGGATCTCTGATATATCTCATGTTATAGAAGTGTTTAAGCTGGGATACAAATAGCGCTGAAAAGGGCTGTATACGCATAAATTATTTAAATAGCCCTGAAAGGGGCTTTGTCATCAAATGACAAGTAAGGCCCGAGAATGGGCTATGCGTATCGCTAGTTGTTCCCAGTCTATATTGTAACATTTACACGTACCTATGGATATTTTCCGGTGAAGTCGACTGTTGCGTAGGATTTGACTACTACCTGATCGTTTGGTATTACACTTGGTATAGTATACTGCTTAGGGTATTGGCTCTGCAGTGCTTGAGAGGAGGATGGATGGCCGGGTCCCCTCAGGTTGATATAGTTGGTTGATAAACATATTTTTGTGTGTTCTGCTCTATGGCCCCGGGAAGACATGACCCCACAGGTACCACCGTGCAAAACACACAAACAAGATTGAGATAAATTTCTGAGTGGTAGACCGGAGGATTCAGACCGGTCTAACTAGCAAATAATATGTTAAGGTAAATGAAGTCACTTTTGTCTGCCCCGTCCTGCATTGAGCCAACCGGCCCTAAGATGCTAACAGGATGCAAAAAAGGTCAAACCCCCTCTTATATAGCAACATGCTCAGTAAAGTAGGTCACCTTAGGTGTGACATACAATTAAAACATAACCTACAAACTATGTACCAGACATGCTATGCAAACTGACCACTTATACAATCATATATTGTAAAGTATTATTTATATTGTAATAATGTATTCAACTGTGTAATATTGTGTTAATTTCTCCCAAATACAGGGGAAAATTAAAGATCAACCTGTTGATTAACACCATTTAATTATATGCAGGAATCATTGTAAAACATTATTATTTGTATTATTTGTATACCCTGTGATGAACATTTCAATGTCAAACACGTTCTCCTTGACTGTCTGGACCTTAAAGACATCCGTGACAAAAATTTTAAAGTTAACTCACTCAAAGAACTTTTTGAGTCTGTACTATCATATGATGTACTTACCTTTTTGAAGGAAATAAATGTATAAAATAAGATTTAAAGCATTACATCATTAGTTTCGTTTAAATTGATAGTATCACTTTCGGCGCGATATGATCTTTTTGTGTTGGTGCGCCGCAAAACCCACACAAACAAACAAACAAAATAATAAGATCAGATAGACAATAGTTATTCACGTGTCAGTCTACGTTTTGCGCATGGGGTGCGTGAACGCTCAGCTCTTTTTCGCTTGATCTGATTTGGTTTCCTATCAGCAGTAGGAGTTTTGATGACAGTTCTCAAGCCGTTAAATGAAGTTACTGTATTTGATAATCTACCAACATCAACTTGTAGTCTTTTAGATTTTGCGGCTTGTTGGTCACTTTTCAATGATGAACGGGCAGTGACGAAAATTTCATGATGGGCATGGATTTTTGATAATTTGTAATTCCCCATGTTTCGAATTGCGCGTTGTCGTTCTTTTCTTTCCCCTTAGACAATATCCGTCAACATTTCAACAAACTGTGGCATTGCAGACAATTTCCACTTAGTGGCTGAGTTCAATATATGATTAGCGCTTTCTGCGTTATTACTCTACCAATTGAAGGTTACTTGTTGTCTTCTGACAGGTTTGACCACGTGTTCTTGGAGAAGTGGGACATATTTGCATAGCATATAATTTGAATAACCTTTGGTCTTACCTTCGTCCAGTTGCCTGACGAGTTCAGTTATTTTTTCCAAGCAACATTTCAAGGTATCGTCATCTAAACTGTCAACTAACCCGTGTTTATTAAAAATCAAATTCGCGATTTTCTGGCGCTCTTTAAGAGGGTATCCTACCTTATCTTCCATGTATTTTAAACTATTATTTTTAAGGTGCCGTGTACATAAGACATGGGTAGCCGTAGGGAAGCAATTGCATATTGAGGACTTAAATGAACCTTTCTCGTCCGACCCGATGACCAAGTTTGACTTTTCCTCTGGTGTCAATTCGTCGCTAATCTGGTGCAAAAATGCATTATAAGCCTTCGTAGTTGAAGACGAATGCAGAAATGTCGGACCGAAACAGATTGGATGGTCCTTTGATGACCTCCGTACGACAGACAGGTCTTTACATACCGTGGGTGTAACAAAGAAATCACCTAAGTTATGTCTTGTCAATATTTAAAATACACCCACCCTCTTTACAACAGAATCTTTTGATATCAAGTATTTGTTGGCGATCAAATAAAGTGACAACTGCATTTTTGCGACATCTTTCGTTACTTGGACATTTTGCACGAAAGCATGATGGTCAGTCATGTCTAAGAGTGCAAGTTCTTGGTCAGCTGCATTTGCACTAGGTCTATTAATTTTATTTTGAGAATACTTAAAATTTCTTAACTGTTTTTCATCACGTTGTTTATCAAAATCATCATCTGTTATTTTGTTCATATTTTTTTCTACCTGTTTAACATCTGCTAACTTTAATTGGTCTTTTAATTGGGCTTTAACTTGAGGCTTTGTTTTAATATAAACCTAATTTCTTTCACAATCTTTAACATTACCATGAAATTAAGGCCATGATATTTACCTATGTACTCTACAATGGCAACATTTGAGTTAATAAATTGAAATTCATCTGGGATCTGAACAAAGCATGTTATTCTTCTCTTAAATTTTGACTTTTGAGGGTATTATAAATTCTTTGAACTCATAAAATTTGGTCTGGTTCAGGTTGGGGATTGAGTGGCACATGTATTCAATCGTTTTTTATAGATAGTCTTTTCTGTGCAGTACTCCCCACCCTTGACACTCACAGATATCAATTTATTTTCACTTTTTATGAAAAGTTGGTGTGGACACGACGGTTTTTGCCATGCACCACAGTCGTCCCAAAAAGTGGTCTTTAAACCCTTATTTTTTCTCTCAGTAAGGTCTAAATATTGATAATAAAATACATGCCATCTTTACGACCTGTTGGAATTTCATTTAAAATTGACTGAGGACATCGGTGCACGTCAAATAAGCTTTCCATGCTCATGAATGCAACCAAGGGACCAGGTTTGAAATCATTTATACAGTTATGAGTATTGTCAGCCTCACTATCTGTGCTGATATACTCAGTGTTAGAATGGCAGCTGGCTAGTGAGGCCATTAAACTTAATTTTTTACTATCATATTCTTCTTCAATTGTTGATAGATCAGGTAGGAATCTTCCTTCAAAGTCATGGAATGATTCCTCTAATTTAGAGTTTGCAACAGTACATATGGCGTGTTGTATAACACCCGAGTGAGTCTTAGGACTCCCCTTTCCTTCTGCGCTGTGCATTTTACTGCATTGCGCCATGCTATATTATCACATATAGATATGCTTAACGGGTCATTAATTTTACATTCTTCAAAAAATCATCAGTACAGGCGGCGTGTTGTGAAACATCCGAGTGAGCCACTGGGCTCCTCTTACCGACTGCACCGACAGATAAGTTTAATGGGCCTTTCTCTACGAAATTGAGTTGATTTTGATAATTATGTAAGACATCGGTTAGATATCACAATCTTTTACTGAGATTTTGTTTATTTTGTTAAATCATCTATTACATGTATCACCATTATACTAAATGAGTAATACAATTGCAAGAGGATAAATATTTAACAACTCCATGTCTTCAATTTAGCTGACGAAATGGACATCCATGTGATAAGTTGTAGGACTTTACTGAGGTCACTTTTTATATATTTATTGGTAAGCGTTAAATTCATGATACGGTTATTCATTACCAATCAACTTAAACTGTAATATCTGCTCCATTTCGCCCAAAATTCTTCATTCCGTGCTCACATTATTCATGAAATGGAGAATCGTTTGTTAATAAGTTACAAATTTGATAATTCCAATAAGTAGGACATATGTAAGATATCCCGATTACTGATAAGTTATAGAATTGTGTGTAGTATGTCTAAAACACGCAATGGAGATTTTCTGTTTGTTTATTGTATCATTATCCGTGCACTATAATTGTAGTGTAATTGCTGTTAAACAGATATGAAATAATTAAGACTCCATTTTCGTTGTCCATTTTGCTCATTATTGTTCTGATAACGTTGACTTTGGTAATAAATACATCTCTCCACTTCAAATATTATTTTTTTCGCAATTCATGTAATTTATTGATTCATGTTTAAGTGCAATGAAACCAGATTTGTATTTTACTCGCAATAACAAAATTCTTAAACAATTAAATTCCATTTCGTCTCGATTTAGTGTAGGAAATTGACTTTATTTGATAATTTTTAGAAATTCGGTCATAACTCCACCGTAATGAAACATTTTTTAAATGTTAATCGCTATTTGTGTTGTTTATTATATTAATGTTCATTCTTAGTAAACAGAATCAATAAATAGTTTCTTAACAATAAAGACTCCATTTTGTCTCCATTTCGTGTACGAAATGGACTTTTGGTTTGATATTTTTTAGGAAGTTGGTCATAACCCCAAATTAATAAAACATTTTTTAGATGTACATAGATATTTGCGTAGTTTATTATATTAATGTTCATTATCAGTAAACAAAATCAACATTATAATTGGAAAAAAATAGTTATTAAACGATTAAGACTCCATTTCGTCTCCATTTCGTGTACGAGATGGACTTTAGGTTTGATAATTTTTAGGAAGTTGGTCATAACTCCAAATTAATAAAACATTTTTCAAGTGTTAATAGATATTTGTGTAGTTTATTATATCAATATTCATTCTCTGTAAACAAAATCAATATTTTCATTGGAAAAAATAGTTATTAGACGATTAAGACTCCATTTCGTCTCCATTTCGAGTATGAAATGGACTTATGGTTTGATAACTTGTAGAAATTCGGTCATAAATCTAACTTATTTGAACATTTTTTAAATGTTAATCGATATTTGTGTAGTTTATTATATATATGTTCATTCTCAGTAAACATAGTCAACATTGTCATTGGAGAAAACTAATTATTAAATAATAAAGACTCCATTTCGTCTCCAATTCGTGTACGAAATGGACTTTGGTACGATAATTTATAGGAATTCGGCAATAAATCATTCTTAGTAAAACATTTTTAACATTTTTTTCAATATTTGTGTAGTATATTATACCTTAGTTCATTTTCAGTTAACAAAATCAATATAATCATTGGAGAAAAAGAGTTATTAAACAATTTAACTCCATTTCGCCATAAAATCTCCATTTCGTCCATTTCGCCTCAAAATCTCCATTTCGTATTTTAGTTATACCGTCTGGACGTGTTCTGCATAAATGGTTGATTTAATGTATGCCTGAATGGTTTACGAATAAGAGTTCAAACGTGGAAAATCAACAAATCCGAAAGGTTGCAAACAGGACGATATTGTGGATTGGATTGCATTTAGTAAGGTTTAATTTATTTAATATGAAAGAAATTGATAGTTTTTTAACTTGTGGCAATCCAAATTCATTGTGATCTAGATGATATTAAAATAACAATGGTACTTTTTATTAGGTCAAAGTAGCACTGAAATCGGACACACAATTTTGGATGGTTAACAAATATTGAAATAAACTCAACACATTGAATGTTATTTATTTTGATAATAATGTAAAAAAATATGATGGGTTATCAATTCAAACATGAATTGTATAAGAGTTAC
Source organism: Mactra quadrangularis (assembly GCA_025267735.1). Taxonomy (NCBI): domain Eukaryota; kingdom Metazoa; phylum Mollusca; class Bivalvia; order Venerida; family Mactridae; genus Mactra; species Mactra quadrangularis. The sequence continues at coordinate 44,329,250 of CM046299.1, read as the reverse complement.
ATTTCATACGTAATTGAGGATTGTTGTTGTAATTCTAATAATTGGTAGTTATCGTACAAACACCTGATCTCGTTCCTCACCTGATTTCGGTCCTTTCATAAAAAAGTTGTTTACTTTGCTATTTTATTGCGTATGACGTCATCAATTCGTGTGCACAATGTCAAGTAAACAATCAACGCAACTACAACTGTCAAACGAGAATAATGCGCAAGAAACGGGTTTTTAGAATGAAAATTTTGTGATGGTGAATATTTTTCAGTAAATCCTTATTACCTTTTTCTGCTCTGTCAGTACAATCCATTAAATATTGTTTAAAAGTATGTTATAATAAAAAAAGCACATGGCATGTAGCCCTTGCTCATAAAGTCACGTGACAGTCATGTGGCAGCTAATTATGACGTCACAAAGAGCCAAATACGGTAGAAGTGCGAAATTAGGTCATCTATTTTTAGCCGCCATGACAGTTTTCAGAAAATGGTCGTGTTTCTTTTGGAAGAATTTGGATTTGTTTTAAATATAAAATATCAGCAAGTATATGATAAACAAGTGGAATATAGATTAAAAGGTTCGTTTTTAATGTATTTTTCTGAAAGTATTGTTGCATTAATTAGAAATGGTTCATCGAGTCCTTAGAGGTGCGAGAACCCGTGTGTCCACCATAATTGTGAATAATGTAGCGTATCCAAACATCATGTATGACATAACAATCTAATGAGTTAAAGAAATTTTATTTTTACGACATGGAATATCATATTATGAATGATTAAAATAGATATTTTGTTGTAAAATTATTTGTTTCCAGTGGAATTTAACAAATTAGTTCATCATCTAATCGGAGATTACTGTTATTCTCATCTTTATTTGTCTTAAAAAGTCAACTAATTAAGTCTATTAAAACTGCCACACAACACGCTAATAATTCATAACAATTATCAGCTTATCGGCAACCAAGGAAAGTTTGATCTACCTCAATAAATGTACACCAAAGTTTGTCACGTGTTTGTGAATGCGACCATTTGATTACGTAATCAATTTAATGGAGCCGTCATATATGTAGCACTATTGATTTTTAGCATCTAAATAATTGCTCGTCGGCACTGTTATGTAAATCATGAATCACATGTTCATATAACCATTTTAGTAATATTGTATTGAAATTTCTACCAGACAGTCGGTCTTGTGATCCGTATTTTTTTACCTGACAGAAGGCATTTAATGTAACGAAACTAAATGGCATAAAATAAACAAAAACTTGTCAAATTTGCTATATAGCCATATTTTCGACAAGTGCGCCCGACGGGCCTAATTGACAATTGATATTGTGCTGTTTGTGTTAATAAGGGCCCAATGGCACAATGGCGCGCTCTAGATTGAACACTGGTAACTAAAGCTAGGGGTGACTATTGCGGCCAAAAACACTATCACGATAGTATTGCAATAGTAAAAGTACTATTGCAATAGTATTGCAATGGTCAAAAAACTATTGCGATACTATCACGATAGTTTTTTATTACAACAACAACCCTAAACAGTCTCAAGTCTTTTACAATAAACAATAGGATTGAATTTGAAATATCTCTCGTACTTTTAGAATGAGCTGGCTCTTTATTAAAGGGTGGTTGTATATCAGTGAGTTTAGTTTTTGGTCCAGATTTATTCACATTGGTTCATTCTCGTTCCCAGAGTCTAGTAGGATTCTCTAGGAACAAGCATGCATTGGTTGGGCTGAGGGTTTTGAAAGGGAAACTGCAGGGTGTTTCCTCGTCAAATTATCCTTTAAATTGGAGATATCCACTGTGCTTTAATACTATTAGGCAGTATCTGAATGCTATTTTAGATTTGGAAACGTCATTAATTTCTTAACAAAGCCAAAATGCTGCCATACTGCATACTGTCGATTTTGACATTTTGTTTTCTTTAATTCAGTGGTGGTGAATAGCATCCATTATCATTATTAATTTATCATCTATTCAGATCAATAGACAACATCATGCTTTCACCCCTTTCATGATTAGCGAACAACATTGTGCTTTCGCGCACGAGGGCTTTTTCAGGGGGTTTTGGGAAAAAGGCCCCTGCCCAAATTGGGAATTTTTAACGCTGTAAATAGTCCAATTTGGGAAAAAAATATCAACAAATCAACCCAATATGGAAATTCCATCATTAATCTTTCTGCATTAAATCTTTTTTTATGCCTTGCTTTGGTGTCTCTGAAAGTGTTGCAGTGCTCTTGAAGAGTTTGTTCTGACAGTTCAATGAGGCATTCAATGCAAATTCTCATGTAATTGTTATTTTTACATGAAATCACATGGTCTCTTTTGTAGAAGCAAGACATCCTGTTCAAAGGGAATTATTAAACAAGGTTGGGAATTTTTTTCTTAAAATTGGGAAAAATGGTCATTATTTGGCTTTGGGAATGGGGCCCATATTCGGCCCTGTGAGATAGGCTGAAAAAGCCCTGCGCACATTAAAAAATACACATCAATTCGTTGAAAATTGATCCGTTTTTTTTACAGAAAAAATATGCACGGAAAGTGTATTGTTCAAACGTTTTAAAAATATGATGCTTATAAGACGGGAGTCATTGACAATTATCAGTAAATTCAAACAAAGAAAATTCCAATTTCCTATGATTGCCGATATTGTTTTCTTCCAAAACGGGCCATTATTTGTCTAACATGTAGTCAGCAATTAAAAACTAGGTCACGCTTGTTTTAGGGATTCATTATAACTAACAATTACATTAATTACATCTTAAAATATTTACATCAATTTTCGTTCAAAATTGCAATCACACGTTTGCCATCAAAAAATGAATACTATTGATCTTAATTGCTGCAAACTATATTTTAGACTCCTCGGTGTACATGACAATTTGTGACGTAATAAGTCAAGATAACTACTCGAAACAAACATAATATATACCGAAATAGGCATGGCATATAGTAACTGAATTTCTCAATCAACTTATCACAGAAAATGACGACTGTCGTAAATTAATTAATGTTACTTTCTCACCGAATATACGACAACTCTGCTCGGCAATTGCTACTATTGAAGTCTTATTTATAACTCCCACGGCGTAATGCAAAGGTAAAAATGTTTTTTAACAAATTAGAATTGAATTTTTTCTTGTCCATAAAAAAACTTGTCCATACATTAAAATGTACGACTGGGACATTTGATTTCGCCACCCCTGCAATTTCAAAATCGACGCTGTATGCAGGCATGCTTTTACTTCCATTACGGCAAGTAGTTGATCGAATATGATGATTACTGGTATCCCTCTAGATAGATTTAATTTGATCCGTATCATTGTGGAATTCTCTCATTAAAAAGATGAAAGTAAAGCTTTGCAGGGTTCTACTCTCGTTTTCAAGAAAACTATCGAAACAAGTCGATAGTCAGAAAAACAATTGCGATATTTATCGACTTTAAAAAGTTCTATCGACCTATTGCTATTGCAAGGTAAACTATCGTGATACAGCGATAAGTCGACCTATCGTTACACTCTTAACTAAAGCCTCAGAGTCTAAAGTTTCAGGAGTTATTCAATAACCCCTCCAGGGTTATTGAAACATATCAATATTACAAAACTTCCGAAACTCTATGGTAGAGTTTCGGAAGTTTTGTAATATTGATATGTTTCAATATTTTATTATGGGAAATTTAAAATACATTTACTATTTGTTCTTATTCTAATAAAAAACTCATTTACCATCGTAACTTAATCAGATTTCATTAAACACACCGTTTTGATTTAATGATAATAAGCTAACAGGATGTTTACTTTACAGAATTATATGATTGTTTTCTCTGCCACATACTTAGTTTACTTGAGCCTCATAGAGATGTTAAGAGTTACTACGAGGCTCCGAGGCTAGCGTTACGTTACCGTAACTTTAAGTTAACTTCTGCCATTTAAAAAATCAATAAATTGCCTGTAATGTAGAACTGATTTATACCATCATGTACTTGTACAATGTGTGACTTTAGAGTAATTGTAAGTAGCATTTCATTTTCACTTCAGATAGAATACAAGTGAGGTAAAGTAAAAGTTTTAATCATGGATCCAGTTACAACAAAACCCGATCCTGATGTTAACATACAGTTCACTAATTCTGATGATTCCGAGCCTGACTGTTACCAGGAGACTATTGTTCAAACTGAGATGAACCCACCTGCTGGCTTGCCAAAAGTTGTACAAAATGCTTATAAAGGTGTAAAGTTTTACTACAACCCACAGCCCAATGAAGGTGGAGGTTCTGACCCAGGAGCTATGAGTGGGTCAGGCGATCATTCAGATGATGGTCAAGGACAGTTTCTAGCTTGCGTGATATGTGGAGACAGAGGGTCTGGCTATCATTATTCTGTTTTATCGTGTGAAGGCTGCAAAGGATTCTTTAAGAGGACCGTTCAGAAGAATTTATTCTATGTGTGCAAAGCTAATGGCATGTGTGTGATAAACAAACTGACAAGGAACAACTGTCAATTTTGTCGATTCAACAAATGTTTGCAATATGGAATGAAGAGAGAAGGTAAATAGTGTAGTATCTTATTATATTGATATTATATTCTGTTCACACCTGAGTCTGTAATGCAATAAGTCGGGCACCAGGATTTTGAATCCAGTCACCTGAAGGGTGTATGGGTTCAAATCCCACCCAAAGATTATACCCTTCATAGAAAAATTGTCTTATTTTCCTTCACTAATAAGGTTAATTGAGAAGTTGCCAGCCTTGTGGAAGAGGCGGTAAGAATTTGTTACACACTAGGAAAGCTAGGTAAGGAAAACTGACTGTAGTAAAATAACCTTTATTGTGTTGGCACACCATACTGTATAACCCACGAACAAGTGAAATCTGAAAAGCAACTTATCCTTAATTAAAAATGCATTTGTCTTGAAGTTAACTACTCAAGAAGAACTATGATATAAATTGCTCACTATAAGCGATCCACATTACTAAATATTGCTATGTTAGTTTATTTTACTGCTCAACAATATAATTTGTCCTTATACAAGTGGGCTGGTAATATTTTCTTTTCTGCAGACATATATGTTTGAGTCAGACAAGTGGAGCTTAGGGCTGTCATTGATAGAAAGTATTGTATCGATATATTGAAAGGCAAGTATCGGTGATATGTTGATATATCAAGTCATACAACGAGTGTAACAGAAGCCACTAGAACTCCAGTATATATATTGTATTGTAGTGCATATAATTCCCTCATGATGTTATTCATACTGTAAAAGTTGTTTCAGACATATTCACATTTGTTTTAATACTTAACAGAAACCATTAAAACTTGGAAAAAAGTCCTCGATCTATTCAGGTTAAAAGAAGATAAAAACAACAAAGTGAAATTAAATAAAATTCACATTCATTTAGTTTATAGTCTTATAAAATGCTAGATTGTATCGATATTCCAAATTTCAAATCAATATCGAAACATCTGTTAAGAATCAGTGATACATGGATATCGCAATTTCCGATCACAGCCCTAGTTGAGCTTAGAAATTCTGCACCCATTGAATATTTCTACTTTCCGAGAAGGTTCACTAAATGTTTATTTACTTACTTCCAGCTGTAAGAGAAGACAGATCACCTGGTGGTAAACATCGTGTCAAGAAACCAAGATATGATCAGACAGTATTAGAACATCAAAGAATAGAGAAGAAACAATTACTTGAAGAAGAACATTCTGAACTTATAAATACATTGTTAGCATCTAATCCTGATAAAATACCAGATAATGAATGTAAGTATTCAGTGAATGTATTAGTTACTGCATTATCCCTGGTCATCTGGGCTACTGGTATTTATCTATCAAACCTTCCTGGGGAGTCTTTTACTCAACTTAGCGCAGCTGGAAATTGAGGTGACAGAATCATTCCACCCTCGCAGGTACCCATTTACATCTGGAAGGATTGATAACAATCGTAGGTTAATTTCTTGCTCAACGAAATTAGCAGTGTCCATAGTGGGATTCAAAACTGGGACCTCTTGATCCCTAAGCGCGCCTCCTACCACTGGACTACTGCTCCTACTATTTTTCTTTAATCATTGTCTGTTAAAACACTTAATAATAATAAAATTGGATGGATTATGCTGTGCTTAAGTTCAAAAAGTATAAAACTTTATTTATCTCACTATCCGAGCATGTAAAAATCAAGAAAAAAAGTTGAGAAAGTTTAAGGCTAAAACTAGATAGAACTAACCTTATGGATCAAACATTTTATCTGGCACCAACTTATTTCAATTATTTATCTTTGTAAAAAGCCCACTAAGGTATAAAACTTGTTAGAGACAAAGGACAGCAATATTGACAAATTCCAGTGGGTCGAACATGTTGTTTGCTTGAACTTTTATCACAATCCTTTGTGTTTGCATGGATGCATGGATTTGCCAAGCTGCTCATAGAAATTTTACCTACTCCCACCATAAGCTAATGTGTATATATAAATATATATATTTGCTATTTATATTTAACAGTTCATGGAAGATCAGTCAATGAGATATCAATAGATGAATTAATGCAGATGGGATATTCTGAACTCAGGTATATCATTGAATGGGCAAAGAAAGTTCCTAGTAAGTTTTCTATTATTTATTGTTGGTCAGAGTTTCTCTAGATTTTGTTGTGTCTGATATGGCTTACTTGACTTGAGCCTTTTCATATCTTTCCATAATCTCAGTTTGAATTAAGGCTTTTTTGGTGTGCTCCCATAAATCTTGATTGGAGACAACTTCTTGCCATCTAACATCGAAGTTGTTTCAAAGGCATTTGCAGGTGAACTGTCTGTTGTCTTTTATGTTGGCTTTTGTGATATTCCATGTTGCAGAACCGTAGAGAAGGACAGACTTTTTGTTGATGTTGATGTTAAATATACAAGTTTTGTGACACAGTTTTTCTTGGTTTGGGCGTATACTTGAAAAAATTTATCTCATATAATTTGCATACGCCCTTTTATATTTAATATGACATCATTCAGTCAATAAATAGAATACAGACCAGCTACCAAGTCCAGTTTAAAAGCCATATTCTCAACATGCCAATTTGACAACAACACAAACAGACAATATTGTATGCTAAACTTTTTTTTCAGGACCCACATATTAAAAATTTAGGATTGTATACTAAACTTTTTTCAGGACCCACACAGAAAATTTGGGACTGTAAACTAAACTTTTATCTGGGCCACGTATTGAAAATTTGGGACCATTAACTAGGTACCTTCAATTTGGGACTTCCAATGGTATCATGTATTTTGTTCATTTCTCAATACCGAAAGAGAATTTCATTGGACAAACAAAAATGGTAGAGCAAATTGAATTGGCTGATAATTTAGGTCAAAAGTTGTGCCAAAGAAAGTATGTCTGTGAGAGCTGTATTCATTATCCAATAAGCTTACACTAAGCATCTAGTTTAGAATCTTGCTTGATGCAATATCAATGTAGTTACGACTTCTATATGAATTTTTAATTAAGAGAATATTATAATTTTAACATACTTATATATATATATACATGTATATACTTCAGACTTTCGCCAGTTTTCAATGGAAGATCAGATGGCCTTATTAAAGTCAGCATTCATGGAACTAAATGTTCTAAGACTTTCATTCAGGTTTGTTTTCATTTTACAGTGTTTATTTTCAATTTTAGGGGAAAGGTTGTTGGTAGGACTGTCACAATGTACTGGTATAGTGGTATATTGCAATATGCAGCTGTGGCAATATATACCGCAGTACGAATTTAACGTATTGGTATTTGGCAGTATTTATATTTTCATTAGAAAAATTCTTCCCTTTGCGAAATGAAAGTGCACTCTCATATAAAAAACCTCTTACTTAATATGTTTATTAAAAGTTTTTACAAGAGTGTAGCATCATGATTAGCTTTTTTACACATTCAGTGACACAGTCTCATGAGTACTATCAGTACTTTGATTTTACATGTTCTTTTTTTTTCAGATCTATGAATCTTGATGAATCATTGTATTTTGCTCACAATATAATTGTACCCAGATCTATCTGTGAAACTATGGGCTGGGGACAAGAATTAGTAAATGCTACATTAGAATTTGCTGGACGTTTTAAAGAGTTAAACTTGGACAGAGTTGAATTTTGTTTGATGAATGCTATCATTTTAACATATCCAGGTATGTATTAATTTGTTTTTATACTTGGTTAAACCCTTGGTCAATGGAATTAAGGTTATTTTACGGAGGCCTGCCACCTAACCTAGCTTTCTTGGATACTTGTCTATCAACAATACTCAATTTGCATTCTACAAGGCTGGAAACTTATCCATGTACCTCATTTATGGAGGAAAATCGACATTATTGTCATGGAAGGATACAACCACCCCAGTTGTGATTCAAAACCATTCCCCTTCAGTACAATAGATTCAAAATCCCAGCTATGTATTGATTTATTTATAAATTTGCAAAATGTTTCTGAAGTAATGAAAGTTTACACTACTTGTCACCAAATTGTTATGAATCAAACCATTTTTAGCGGGATTTTTCGCAGATGGTTGGGGATGGGTGTCCAGTGTCATAAACAATTGCGTTAGAGTTTTTTCTTTACCATATATTTCTGCCATGTATTCTCAGATCTTATTGAAACTTCATACAATGATAACATACCATGTGCTGAACAGAATAAGAAAGTAACCACAACTCTACCTGGCTTTATTGTGGATTATTTCCCTTTGATTTTTTTTGTGTCAAAGTTGGATATCTCTGTCATTTATGATCAGATCTTGATGAAAATCCAGCTTTAATGTGGTTTCCACATTACATTTCTTGTCACAGTAAAGTTTTGCTATAAAGACTGCCTTAGTTATTGTAAAATCATGTAATCTTACACAACTTTCAAGTCTCAAATGCTAACTTAGACAAAAAGTCTGCATATTAAGAAAGTTCCACTATTAAGAACTTCATTGTATAGGATAGTTATATCACTTTTGTACTGATATGTACAAGTCCAAAAGATGACATCACAATGTCAACATCTTTGTTTCCTTGACAACGTCCAGAAGTTTTCAATGTCATTGTACCCATTAGTAGAGATGTCATATCAACCTCATTTATAATATTGTTTTATTTTAGATGCTATTGGTTTAGTGAATAAAACAGAGGTTATTACTGCACAAACAAAATTTCTGGATGTTTTAAGAAGATATGAGGTTGTCACATATGTGAATGATAAGGGTAGATTTGGAAAGCTCTTACTGAGACTACCTACTCTGAGAACATTAAGTGCAAAGGCTGCAGAGAGATTCTTGTCACTGACACTTGAGGGAGTTTTGCCACTCAATGATCTTGTACAAGAAATGATGTGTTGAAATATGTAATCTATTGATGGATAAAATTATGTCATGTGTTGAACAATATATGTCATGTTTAAAATGATATATGTCATGTCTTAAACAGTAAATGTCATGTGTTGACAATATATGTCATGTTTAAAATGATACATGTCATGTGTTAAACAATATATGTCATGTGTTAGACAATATATGTCATGTGTTAGACAATATATGTCATGTGTTTGATAATATTGGTCAAGTGTAAGACAATACATGTCTTGTTAAGACAATTTATGTCATGTGTTAGACAATGTAAGTCATGTGTAAGACAATGTTTTTTATATGTTAAAGAATTTATCTCAAGTGTTATAGGGTATATGTCCTGTGTTAGAGACTGTATAAATGTCAAAATATGATGTATAAACTGATACATGTCTTGTGTCAAAGGATAAATGTCATGTGTTAAATTTAAAGGATACATTCATGTGTTGAAAGATATATGTCATGTGTTGAAAGATATATGTCATGTGTTAAAGGACCTATACCACAACTCTTGTTTTTTGTTGCTGTGTGACTCTATTTCCCATTTTTTCATGAATAAATATACATGTACCTGATTTCTTGATATAGGTTTAAAGTTTTTGTGAAGTAAGTTAAAGCAAATTGATTACTGTAAGACTTGATTTATTTGTCCATTAGCTATTTGTACTATATTGTATTGATATTGTATATATCCTGACTTATACTCTTGGCCGTTCTTTACAGTATGTTAAATACTTGTGTAGTTAACTTACATCTACTGCTAGGTAAGTATATTATACCTAGTAAAAGTTGTTGACATTATAGAACAATTTGGTAGCTCATTTAATGATATAGTGAACAAACCTACAACAAATCCTAGGGTCCAGTAAGGCTGCCACGATCAATAACAACTAAAAATAATGTAGAATGCATAATAGTTAGCTATATGGTTTTCTTGCATTCTGCTATTGCCTTTTGTCCATATTATTGGAATCAGACTGGCTTGGGAAAAATGAGGTCTAAAACTGATTTTAAATGCCTTGCTTACATGTATTTTTATTTAGTTAGCCCAATCAACCTTTTTCTATGATATTAACAAAAATACTCCTAATAGTCAAGTGTGTTGTCCATATACTGGTCTTGCTGAAAAGTGACTGTTTGCCCAAATTTACATTTTTTAGGACATAAATTAAATTATATTGATTTAGATTTCTCCTGTTGGATTTCAGTTTTAAAATGTAATATTGATAACTTTAAATGAGAAAAGATATATTTCAATATTATATATGACTGTAAAGATGGCATGAAAAATCTATATATGTTTATATATGTATATAATATATGTTTATGTGATATTATAGTTCGTTTTTTCTCAACTGTCAAAGCATGAATAATCACAAGGTGAATGTGTTTGTTATAAATTTAGTCGTAATACATCCATTAGTTTCCGAAAGTGTGTATTATGATCAAGTAAAGCTGCTTTTGACGTATGATAAGTTTTAGTCTACATATTCTTAATAACAATTAGGCCGCCAGTACAAAAACAATGCATTCAGTCACCGTGAAATTATTCAAGCTTTGACAGTTGAGAAAAAATGGACAATACAATGATGTATAAATGTTATGATTAATGTACTGGTTGATATAACCCACATACTGTACATTGATGCTTTTGTATTTTATAGCCAATTTAAAAGTTAAAGTGCGGTTTAAAGTCTGTTTCCATACATTTTCTGCCAACTTAGCAATCTTTTACAATAACTCCTGATCATTGAAATCACCCTCAGGCAGGTGATCCCTTACAGTTCCCATTTACACCTGGGTGGAGTGGAACAATTGAAGGTTAATTTCTTGCTCAAGGAAATTAGCAGTGCCCTTACTGGGGATCAAACCCGGGACCTCTCGATCCCTAAAGAGTGTGTCCTACCACTGGACCACTGCTCCTACATAAATTTAAACGGCACCTAAATTTGCTTATCTTTAAGCTAGTTATCCCTTGTGATGTATCATTGCAAAATAATGGAATGTCAGCTTAAGGCTTGAAAGGATTGGAGTTTCTAGCTATTGACTTTAATAGGTTAGAAAATGGTGACCCATGTTAATAACTGATTAAAGGTTGTAAAATAACACCCTTAAAGTGTCCCAAACTGAAAGGAGATATGAGTTTTAATTGTGGAATAGAAGGGGTATTATATAGCAGATTGTTATACTGTACTTGTTTTCCCTTTTCTTAAAGCCAGCTTTTATTGTGACATTATAGTTAGGCTCAAAATGTCCTTGGTCTTATCCTAGTTTTGGACCATTGTTTACTATGTATCCTTATTATTCAAGACATTTTTGTTGTTGTTGTGCATATCTAATGACATTTATATGTTTTGTATTGGGGGGTTCATCTACAGGGGCTACTTGGCCCTCTTTTTAAAATTTCATGATTAAAAATGGATTACCAATATATTATGGACATATCTCTTAGAAGTTTTTTTTGTAAGGGTTTCACTACTTGTTTCCAAGATGTGTTTGGTCTAAACAATGTTTTTAATCAAATCGATAATTACCCTCTATGTAAGGACACATTAAACTCATGGTATGAATTTGTTCGCAAGTAAACAGGTGAGCTATGTTACATATAGATCATTTTTCAAATTTTGCCAATTTTAGTGTCACATAATCATGTCATTCAATGCAAATTTAAAGAATCTATCTTTAGAATATTGTTTGCACCATTCTAATGCCATGACACTGCTATTTTGAATTTTTGCCATTGTCTGCATAAAAAATGCTTGAAAGTACACCCCTTTTTCATGGACAACCTCTTTACAGTGCCTATGACTTGTAAAATATGACCCGAAACAAAAATACACTTATCAAATTTCTCGTACTCAATTATCCACTGTGTAAGCTGTGATTATTTGTAATTCATTTTTCAATGGGCCAAAAGTTTTTATTTGTAACACAAATTTATGGGTTTTTCTCACTGAGTAAGGTTTGTTCTTACTGAAAGTATCTATTCTGAACAAAGTTTTTTTTACATATTACTTTAGAAATGTGCAACACAGAATAAATTCTACTGTTCTGTGTTCACACATTTGTTTCAACTTGGTTCTACTTGTATATCCAGTACAAACCCCGTTTTTCAGCTGGAAAACCCCATCAACTTGAGTTCTGAATCAAGTCTATTAGTACAAGCTTTACCAACAGGCAATTGATAATTTCATATGAAACATTGTAGCAGGGGTATTCATAATTCATTCATCTGATAGTTTCATACATCCTCTTTTAAACATTTTGGTATACATTTTGTTTATACTGTTTTGTATATACATGTAATGTGTTTCTATTTTATGTTTTACATATTAAATGTGCTTTGTTTATTCTGTTTGTTTCTTGGGCTGTATTGATTTGACTCATCATTAGTTGATTGCTAGGGGTCCTGATTTGAATTTTTTATTCGGGACCCCTGATTTCCAATTCTGGTCTTTAAAATGTGTCTTTTTAAGTTTTAATGATAGAAGCTGATGTGTATAAAATATACATTGTACCGACAGTGACGTCAGTTCTTTTAATACCATTTCTCTAAAATTTATGTTATGATTTTAATAATTGTTATTGTCACTTTCTGCTATTTCAGTTTATGATTTCATTTACTAATATTAACTACTGATGATGAAATTGGTATGCAAAATTAAATGTATTTGCTTTATTGATCCTTTTTTGAAAAAAAATGTTTAAAATTGGTAATTGTAGTGATTAGTTTAATGTTAAAATTTATTATTTGAATTACATTTAGAATTTAGTGAATTTTTTAAACAGGAAAATCACAAACGAAAAAAATCAAATCACACTGGAAAAATTGAATCACATTGTATTGACTTTTTGTAAGTCATTGCAGCCCTGTTTATAGTACCAATTATTTGTTCATTGGCAATCTTATAATGTTGTATAGTAATATAAATGGCAATGTTTGTGACACATTTTCTATCATTAATTTTTTTAAAAATGTAACATTTTTGTTTTCATTTTGTGACATGTTTAATTTAGCTTTTTGTGAAATTTGTTTTTTTTAATTGGATTTTTAATACCAGAACATGCTTCTCTTCTCATGGATTTGACTACTTCTGCCTCTATGCAGTAACCTCAATTTTGAATACTGAATTTACATATAAAAAATATTGCCTTAACTTTTTAGTACTAAACTTATTTTTTTATATATGTGTCATTAATTTGAGCTGTGGATTTGGTGCTCTGTGTTTGCACAATTGACTTCGCACATCCTGGCAGTCAGGACTGATTCTTGATCATGGGGTAATTTGATAATTGTATTAATTCTCTATTTAATGAAAAATTGTTTGTTACTTATGTACATGGGTGCAAGATTAAAATTTTGAAAAACCTGAAAACTGTAATTTGAAACCATTTTTCTTCATAATTTTATAGCAAAACATTGTCTAATTTGTTGTGAAAACCTGAACTTCAGGCATAAGCCTGAAAACTTGCACCCATGTATGTATGGTTTTTAGAAGAAAATTAATATTGAAGAAAGTTTGCTTGATATGTGAGCAAAGTGATGCCTCCTTTATTTTGAAAAATACATGTATATTGCACTTAATAGGATGAAGTATTAAAATAGTACATGTACTATAAAAGTTAATTGGCTAGCCATTAAGTTCAGCTTTGATAAAAAAAATTCCAACTGTCTACTGGTCAACAGAAATATATTGTAACATATTGTTTTAGTATCTATTGTACTGTAAAAGTGTGAATAATCATTATTCACAGAAGAATCAGGTGACCATTTTATGTCTTTGCAAAGCCCCTAAATGAACAGTCAATTTACTGAGAGCCAGACCAACTCTCTGGAAAAGTAAAGAGAAAGAGTGTGGTGATTGTAGGTGGCAATATGGTCACTTACATGAGTCCATCGTTTAGTGTTGTGGTTGAGTGTCTTGCCTACCACCCTAAAGAACCAAGTTGGATTTTCAGTCAGGGTACATGGTGTTTACTCTCTTTAATTTTCTTTATGATTTATAATAACAGTATTGGTTGCCCAAAATGAATTACTTAGTTTTCCTAACTGAAAATAGGGTTTTCTGGGATGACCATACTACAGGTTATTTTTCCCTGGTCATATGATTCTTCTGTTTTGTTATTTGAAATGTTAAATTTGTGATTTATTTTAGTGATTTTATTGATACATACTAGGTAAATTTTATTCAACTGTCAATGGTACAAGCATCAACCAAGCCTGCTTATTTAAATTCTCTTGTTAGATAATCTTTGTACGAATATCTACTTTGTTTGTTCATGAGTGCAGAAGTAATGTGGCAAGTATTTAAATTGGCAGGGTTAATGAATGTACCACTGACACTTGAATAAAATTTATCAATATTGATTGTAAAGATATTGTTCATGATATTGTTAAATATATTGTAACTAATGATTTTTATTTGTGAAAGATAATAAAATTGATGAGAGATAACTATATGCTTAATTTACTGTATACAGTGTAACGTGCATTAAGCAGCCACTGAAGGAAGAGCACAGAAGATAACCACTAACCTACTGTTCTTGTCCTGAAAAAATCCAGTTGATCCGGAGAGGAAAAATTGTTGATTTTAAATCCTCTGTATAAAAGAAATTAAATCTGGCCATATATATTTACTCATGAGTGAAAACTACTTTTACAGGACATTCAGAAGCTACCCGGCTAGCTCAGTTGGTAGCACACAAATCTACTGATCGAGGGGTTGTGGCTTCAATTCCCGGGCAGGGCATACTTTCATGGAGCTTGGTCAAGAAATTATTTCTATGGCCATTCTTCCTCCTACCAATGATTTTTAATTATGTAGGTCAGTTGTCCGTCACTGACGAAAGTATGCGCTTAGTGGTTGGTTAACAGCTAAATCCAGAGATTTAGCATTTCCAGGAACAGTGAGTAGGTTGACTGACTTCCATTTTATGACCTATACAATGTGTTGCTATGGCGTTAAAACCTAACAAAAACAGGAGATTTAGAGTGAACTACTTTAACTCCCAGGCAAAGTAGACATAAGACATTCCTAAGAATATGTCATATAAGCTCCATTTGAATCTTCTATTTGAATGCATGCTGTAAAAATTCAGTCAAAAAGATGTTTGTTTACATTCTGAAGATCACATGACTATATACTCTCAGTCTCTGGCATTAGTCTCAAATAAAATGAACTCAGTCAATAGCTCACTAACCTACTGAACGTGTGGTTGAGGGTTTAATTCCTATGTAAAGCATACTTTCATGGTGTTTGAATCATGAAATAATTTCTGCGGTCATTCTGCTTCATACCATTGATTCCTGATTGTGTAAAGCAGTTGTCAGTCAATGCCCTATGAATATGCTTAGTTCATACAAGAAACTGGTTAACAGGTGAATCCAGAATTGTAGCCTTTCCAGGAACAGTGAGTAGCTTGGCCGACTCCCGTGATATGACCAAGGAAGTGATTAATATTAATTGTAAAACAAACTTTGTTTTAAAAATTAAAAGGAGCAGTCATTTAAGAGTATGCCCCACAATTCAGCCCCAGTTTTTTTTTGTTTTTTTTTTTTACTTGGTTTAACACTGTGTCATAAATTTAGGTCATTTTACGGCGTCCAGCACACCTTACCTAGCTTTCCTGGACTATAGTCTGTATCCAGTACTCAACTAGTCTTCCACAAGGCCGGAATTTTCTCCATATTATCTAATCAATCCATTGATTATCCATTAATTGTGTTAGACATTAAAGTCATACATTGCATTCTAGAGCAGGGCTTTTTTTCCTTAAGCATATAAACAATTTTTCTATATAGGCCATTTCCCTTCTGAAATGTCTTTGAAATCATGCAGTTTTCTTCAAATTTGGTGTTTACCATGGGTATTTATTTCCCATACGCTTGAAATAGCAGAAAAATTCCCAGATGTTATGTAAGGCCCCTGACCCTTTTCCCAAAACACAAAAAGCCTTGTTCTAGAGTTACAGAACTTTGTACTTTACCACTATTTGTTACTAGTAAGCACAACAGTAATAACAAAACATAATAATTGTTTTTAAACAAATGAATTTATTAAATGAACACAGCAATTGTTATTTAGACACAGAAGTTTGATCTCTGTCTTCAGTATGATTGTCTACTACACTCTGAACTTTCACATTGTCCTTTAAACTACCATCAGTGTTACTAGAATTAGAACTTTTATCAACTTCCTGTGAGTCTCTCACTACAGTCTCTGATTTAGAACTTAATTCTTTCAGTCTATTTTGTTCAGCATAAAAATCTCTTCCAGCAGCTGATAGTAATACATTAGTCAACAAATATCTTGTTTCTCTTTCACGAGGAATAACAGGAGGGTATGGATTACCTGTAATATGAGAAAACAGTCATTCATGAGTTTTTTTTTATACTGGGTTTACATGTAGCACTATGGGCTTGTTTCGCAAACTAATCGCTATTGTACGTCTTTGTCCCCTGGTACCTTTCTTACACCAAATGGAATATGTGATATCAAATCGACGGTATTGGGGGCCGAAGCTATACATAGCGATAGACTTGAGCAACAGATTCCATTTTAGGTTATTTAACGGAGCCAGAATACCTTAACTAGCTTTCCTGGGTTGTTGTCTATAACCAGTACTCAACTACCCTTCCACAAGGCCTGCAAATTCTCCATATATGGTACTTAATCAATGGAGGAAAATTGACATTTTTGTCCAATTTTCATGAAGAGTATAACTGCCTCAGGTAGGATTCGAACCTGTACCCTTTTAAGGAAAGTAGGTGAGAAATACTAGTGTGTTACCAACTGCGCTACAGACACGGTTAGATGGCTTCAAAATTTTCAATTTTATTTTCAAAATGAAATATATATACATGTATAATGTAAATTTTCCCTAATCAAAGTGGCTTAACTGATGGTGGTCCTCGGCTTCATGAGGTGTTTAAGATTTATGTCAACAACATATAATCAATTGTTTGGTCAAGTTAATAGTGCAGCACTTTGAAACACTCAATATTAATCCAAAACAACAGTTTCTGCAAACTTTTACAAGCAATAATTAACACAATAGTGATAACAGTAAATTTTGGGACATTCAAAACCGTTTTATATGTGAATTGCCATCTGTGTTTAGCAGGGCATGCACTGTTGAAAACGGCAACTGAAATTACATGTAGTATAATAAACAAAAACCAACCTTTTAGTTCTAAGACAGCTTTAAATCTACCCTGTCCTGGATATTCTGCAGGTAATAAATGAACAGAAGTAAAAGCTGTAGCATACTGTTGATATCTTGGTGCTAACACTTTAAACAATTTATGTACCAAATCTTTTTGCTGAAATATACATTAATGATTAATAATTTATAACTAACAATTTAATACAAAAAATGATCAACTTTCCTAACAGAAAATACACCTTATAGTCATACCTATGCCTGCAATCTGGCAATATGCGATTATCACACAGGGGCGGATCCAAGATTTCCAGTTGCCCAGGGCAACCGCTTTTTAGTTGGGCAACCAAATATATCTGTTGGGCAACTAAAAAAAACACTAACAAGTTACAGAGCTTGTTACAAAAATTACCTGTAAGGGCAACCACTTTCAAATCCTACTTTCATAGACTGTTTTACCCAACATAAAAGTAAATTAGATATAAGAAAATGCCTGCATCTAAATCAGTAACAAACAATAAAATCATATCTTTGCATTTTATTGTTTGCAATATCCATAGATTTTGATAATAGGAGGTGTAGACTGTAACCAAGTCTTTGAGTAAATAGCGGGATGGTTAACAGCATATTATGACAAGCAAAAATGATATGACAAACTGCAATCACATAAGACCTTCAACATCACAAAGATAAGGAATTATTCAAGTTGAATAAGAAGAAAAAACAACTTGTGCAACTAGCTAAGATATATTAATCTAATAATAAATAAAAATGTTTTTTTCTGTGATCAAGGGCACAGCACCAAGCTATTCGAGAGATTTGTTCATCCTAGCCAGATCTAGACTAAGATCTCAAAGTGACAATTACTTTGTCATTTCTATGCAGGGAATGAAGATGCCATATAGATCACTAGCAGTTGTTGCTCCAAAGTGGTGGAACCATTTACATGTGCACTTAAAAATCACTGACAACCAGGCAGTATATTAGATCAAGACTTAAGACATATTTATTAAGTTTATTTCAAGGATAATCAGTGAACTGTCAAATGTGCAATAGAATATTTTATAATATTTTACGCTATATGAGTGACATGTATAATTTATATTTATAAAATAAACAGAAATCTTACTAGCAGCCATTCATCAGCCATTTTCATTGTATGTTCATGTTTATCTCCATGCTGTATTGCCAAATTAATGAGCTGTATAATATAAAAAAGATTCATGATTGTCAAAGTGAGGCAAAATAGAAACAATCAAAAACTAAATATAAGCAAAGTTGAAAACATTGCCATTCATGAGCAAACATCATTATTAATTGTGTTATCATGCAGAGTTCAACACAATGTTTTTCTTGGGATTCTACAGAATTCCTAATTCCTCCTTAATGGTAGGGATTCCTTAAATCTAAAAAAAAATATGATACATACTAAAAGTAATAATAATGGTTGATATCTAAAAGTTCAGAGTTGAATGTGATTGAACATTGAGCCATCTACATAAATATATGTGAACTTACAGTAACAGATCAAATAGGGTGGGAATTTCCTGCATGAGATGGACACATTCCACATAGGAATTCCAAACCCCTGGTTTTTATCTGTACTCTGTTTACCTTCCATAAGATGCTGACACTTTCTCCCCCCATGAAGGATAATTGGTATTTGATATTTAATAATCATGGAAGGGTACAAAGCTGCCACAGCCTGGCATCAAACCAACAACCATTCAATACACTCCAGTAGTATTATTATTAATAACTTTTGTTTTTATACTGTGACATAAAATGTGCTAATATGCAGATTCTAACAAATCGTCAAAAATGTGCATTCATGAAAATAATCAAAAAGTCTGATGCTATGGCATTCTTTAATAGACATAGACAATTCATGCAATTATGGCTTAATTGGGTTTTCAAACCTGATTGGGAAATGTCACTGGCCTATTCAGTTTCATTGTTTCAGTTAGATCTCTACAGAAGACATATAAATAACCCCAAATTATGGCGGCTGATTTATGCCATGTCGCATTGTTGTCCCGCGGGGCGCCACACGAAAACACGAAAGTACGACAAAATGGTCTTTTTGTCATGTCATCGTCTGGCGAGGCGCCATGCAAAAACACAATCATACGACATTTTAATCATTTGTTGTATTTTGCCTGAAGAAGCAGAAAGAAACATGTATTTTTTACGACAAAACTTTTACAAAGATACGACACTTTTTCGTGTAATGTTATTGCCTTTATTTTGTCACATCTTTGTGTTTTCGTCTCACAACCCGTGGGACAATGATGCGACAAACAGACATTTGTCGTATGATTGTGTTTTCGTGTGGCGCCTCCCTTTACAAAGATACGACAGATTCATCTGTCCCATGATTGTATTTTCGCTCTTTCACCTTCTGCTCACACATGCGCAGAAGACTATTTAAGATGTACGCAGTATTATGGCAAAAATTATTTGTAAAAGTTTTGTCATAAAAATACATGTTTCTTTCTGCTTCCTCAGGCAAAATACAACAAATGATTAAAATGTCGTATGATTGTGTTTTTGCATGGCGCCTAGCCGGACGATGACATGACAAAAAGACCATTTTGTCGTACTTTTGTGTTTTTGTGTAGTGCCCCATGGGACAACAATGCGACATAGCATAAATCAGCCACCATACCAAATATAGTTTCATGGTTCTCCACATGAAGTTTACGAGAAGATGAAGAGAATGTTTTATACCTGTTCAGCATACGCACGCGTCTCGTGCATTTTGTCTGCACGACCTTCAATTCTCTCATGACGGATCAGCGATGTAACCTGTTTTTTCAAGAAATCAATACGTTCTTGAGGACCACTTCCTGTTCCAGTTAAGACGTACTTAAATTTTCTAGGTTTGCTCTTCAAAGGAAACCTAATCATTGTTGTAATCTCGTATTTTCAAGAAAATAATGATATTTTTGTAATCACATACTTTTATCATCGAGGCGCTTGAAAATAGTGAACAAGCGCTTGATCGACCGGTAATGTATAAAAACCCGGCATACCGGTCTAAATATGTAAAAAGTTGTTATCCAGACCATTGTAATGTTAATAGGTCAATTCCAAAAAATTATCTCTGATTTTTGAGTTGACTAACTTACTTGTGATGAAATATTAGCCGTGTGATAATTTCAACATCGATGAACTAAATTGAACTTAGAACCAATACATCCGGTACTTCTGTGAACCGGAACCAATCAAAGTCTGACAACTCACGTAGTAGATCAAAACCGAAAGTAGACGTTATATACGGTTTTGATTGCATTGTATATTGTTGAACAACGGTAAAATGTTTTTTCTTACTTATATTTCAGTTATAAAATTTCGTTTTATTAATATGCTATTGTAGTTATTCTTAAAAAAATCAGTCTTTTGATTTTGTAAACTTGCTTTTCACGCATCTACAATCATCAGTGGCAACAGAGACAAAAGATCTATATTGTGTTATCTATATCTCTGGTACGTGGCAATATATACAGTCAATGCCTTATCCGGCTAGTCTGAATCCCAGGACTTGTAAAAATTTATTCAAGTTAATAAAAGTTACTTTCTTCTAATTTATTTGAGTCAGGCTAGTTGATTATTGTGCCTATATATATATCTATAAAATATAATTAATCAGGTTAATGCTCATGAAAATTAAAGGTGATTAATATATTGTAATGGTCAGTAATACCATGCCCCCATGCTACCTAGCTAATCAATGGAATATCTTGATGCATGCATGATGTAGTATTGTATGAATGTTCTGAGTATTACAGTCATCTTACTGTTGAGTTCTTGAATAATTAAAGGCTATTAAACATCCCTTTTGGGTCTGTTATTATATACAATCCCTATTCAGGGTCAGATAAGTTCTAAGAACATTACATATATATTTTTATTTTTTATTATAGATGAAGGCCACAGTGTTAACAGTGTTGTGTTTGATGGTAACTTACCCAAGCATCAATTGTGAAGACCTAGATGAGTTCCAATCTAAGTGTCCAATAACATCCAAGTTGTATCAAATATGTCCGAAGTACATGACACCCATGATCCAAGTCGAATGTTTGTTTGATTATCTATATAAGCAAGTCAATGACACTCGTGAGAGACAGGACACAGATGATAAGAATTTTCACTCTAAACTAGAAAATATAAATGCTCAAATTGATAAAATGAGGCAAGATATGCTAACTGAGAAGACAAGTTCAAATGAAAAAATTGAAGATATTAGTGAATTACTGAATAACATAACAACATCTATCAAAGAGATTGATAAGGTACTATTTGAGGTAGATGAGCTTGGTGTTAATCATGATAAAATAAAAAAGAATTATGAAGAGGTTAACTCTACACTAGGTGACATTAAGACTAATATATTCAGGGTAAATGATACAGTACATGAAGTTATAGCTAATGTATCAACCCATATGGAAGAAGTTGCTGTGCTGCGAAATCATTTTGAGGAAACTCGGAATCAATCAAATGATAGATTTGAAGGACATGAGAAAAAGATTTCTGAGATATCAGTTAAGATGAATTCAGACATTTCTGAAGTCAGATCTTCTTTAGACAGGGAAGTAATTAATTTGAAAGGAGAAATAAATAAACAATCGAAAGAAATAAATACATATGTTGACAAGGTGAAAGCTGATGTTGATTCTGGTGTAAAAAGGGTAACCAATGATTTAAGTGAATTAACTTCGGAATTTGATGAACATAAAGATAATGTTGACAGTGAGTTTTTGGATGTTAAAAACAACCTTAAGTCTAATGTATCAGAAATGAATGACAAACTCAACACTATGAAGAAAAAGCTCGAAGATGATGTACAAACTAAAACTGAAGCAATTGAAACCAAACTTACAGTTTTGAAATCTGATCTTGTTCAACATAAACAATCTGTGGATAATAGGTTTAAAAGTTCAGATCAGAAGCTGGAAACAAAACTTGAAGAAATTAATGAACAGTTTACAAATCTTGAAAACAGAATGTATGCTTACATTGACAAAAACATGAAAGAGCATGATACAATATTGTCTAAGCTTAATGCAGATGTTGAATCTTTTAAAGATCAAGTACAAATAGATTTTAAGATTTCTGAAGATAAAAAGGAATCACAGCTAAGGGAAGTCAATAAAAATCTTTTAGATGTAATTGAAGATCTCAAAAAAGAAATGAGAGACATGAGGGATAACCTTGATTCTAAGATAAATGATAAAGCATTAGAACTTATTCAACAAACCGAAGAAGTTAACCAAACTGTTACATTACACCAAGGTTATGTACAAACTCTGTATGCAAATGCTTTGAACAAAGGTAAATTTTAAACAAAACATATTGATGAAACTTCTCTATTTTATATGTACACTTTACTGGATTCCACATTTTAGCTCAAATGAACTTTAGCTCAGTGTGAGATTTTAGGATGTCTATAGTTGCATATACTAAACTGTTATACATGAATATACTGATTTATTTCAGCTTGATTTTGAAACAAGTTTTTACAACTTAAATTAATCACTTTCTAGATAGTGTGCTTCCTGGTCCCTCAGTACTGAGCTAGAAGGGCTATTTTCCTTGCACAGGGAAACAAAGTGGTAGGTTTTGACAGGATTCAAACCAATGCAGAGTTAGATATCCTATGATTACCAGTCCAAAGTCTTAACCACTAGGCCAGGCCTATTCCTGCTCATACTGTCATAGAAAGATCAAGAATGGCCTTTAAGTCATACAGAAATACTTTCTGTATAGCAATTAATATTTATAATGAAATGTTGGATTACATTTGAATGGAACAGAGAATAGAATTTTATCCAGCGTATCAGTTTCCTTTAAGTTAGTATATGCGAGATGCCTGACTAGCTCAGTTGGTAGCACTCAAGTCTACAGATCTAGGAGTACTGGGTTTGATTCCCGAGAGGGACATACTTTTGAGGAGCTTGGTCATGAAATTTCTGCAGCCATTTTCTTTCCTACCAATTATTCTTATACATGTAGGGCAGTTGTCAGTCACTGACAGAAGTATGTTCTAGTAGTTGTTTAACAGCTAAATCCAGAGATGTATAAACAAGTATCACAATATATCAAGAATATGGCCCGAACACTAATTTTAGTTATTGTATTTTACAGATTTGTTGATCATGGTTATTGGATTGTTATTTGCATTCAGTGGAATCAATTGTCTGATAATATACTTGTTTGTACTTAGAAAGATTCCACCCAATACAACTAACCCTGCTGCAAGTTACAATGGAACATTGACATTAAAGGAATCTCGTTCATCTACTTTGGTAAGATTATGTTTATTCTTGTCGGCCCTTAACTAGTGTTTGGCCTAAGGCGCATATTTGATCACATGTATTTATGTTAGTGGGCCAATAGACCTAACTCAAAATTCAAATTTGTGATTTTTGTCTGTGGTGGTACAAACAAACTTTGTTACACATTACTGCTGATAAGCAGGAAATACAGATTAAATCTTGTTGTCCTTTGTACACATATTTTTATTGTGAAGATGGAAGTGTATTTGTTCCTTGGGGCAAAACTCCAAAAAATGGTGTACTTTTATTAATGCCAGTTATAAAGTAGTCTCACTTGGATCAGATATAAAGTAGTCTCATTTGGATCAGTGGTCTCACTTGGATCAGATATATAGTAGTCTCACTTGGTTCAGATATATAGTAGTCTCACTTGGATCAGTGGTCTCACTTGGATCAGATATATAGTAGTCTCACTTGGATCAGATATATAGTAGTCTCACTTGGATCAGTGGTCTCACTTGGATCAGATATATAGTAGTCTCACTTGGTTCAGATATTTAGTAGTCTCACTTGGATCAGTGGTCTCACTTGGATCAGATATATAGTAGTCTCACTTGGATCAGTGGTCTCACTTGGATCAGATATATAGTAGTCTCACTTGGATCAGTGGTCTCACTTGGATCAGATATATAGTAGTCTCACTTAGATCAGTGGTCTCACTTGGATCAGTGGTCTCACTTGGATCAGATATATAGTAGTCTCACTTGGATCAGATATATAGTAGTCTCACTTGGATCAGATATATAGTAGTCTCACTTGGATCAGATATATAGTAGTCTCACTTGGATCAGTGGTCTCACTTGGATCAGATATTTAGTAGTCTCACTTGGATCAGATATATAGTAGTCTCACTTGGATCAGATATATAGTAGTCTCACTTGGATCAGATATATAGTAGTCTCACTTGGTTCAGATATTTAGTAGTTTCACTTGGATCAGTGGTCTCACTTGGATCAGATATATAGTAGTCTCACTTGGATCAGATATATAGTAGTTTCACTTGGATCAGATATTTAGTAGTCTCACTTGGATCAGATATATAGTAGTCTCACTTGGTTCAGATATATAGTAGTCTCACTTGGATCAGATATATAGTAGTCTCACTTGGATCAGTGGTCTCACTTGGATCAGATATATAGTAGTCTCACTTGGATCAGATATATAGTAGTCTCACTTGGTTCAGATATATAGTAGTCTCACTTGGATCAGTGGTCTCACTTGGATCAGATATGTAGTAGTCTCACTTGGATCAGATATATAGTAGTCTCACTTGGATCAGATATATAGTAGTCTCACTTGGATCAGATATATAGTAGTCTCACTTGGATCAGATATATAGTAGTCTCACTTGGATCAGTGGTCTCACTTGGATCAGATATATAGTAGTCTCACTTGGATCAGATATATAGTAGTCTCACTTGGATCAGATATAAAGTGGTCTCACTTGGTTCAGATATAAAGTAGTCTCACTTGGATCAGATATAAAGTAGTCTCACTTGGATCAGATATATAGTAGTCTCACTTGGATCAGATATAAAGTGGTCTCACTTGGATCAGACATATAGTAGTCTCACTTGGTTCAGATATATAGTAGTCTCACTTGGATCAATGGTCTCACTTGGTTCAGATATAAAGTAGTCTCACTTGGATCAGTGGTCTCACTTGGATCAGATATATAGTAGTCTCACTTGGATCAGATATATAGTAGTCTCACTTGGATCAGTGGTCTCACTTGGATCAGATATATAGTAGTCTCACTTGGATCAGATATATAGTAGTCTCACTTGGATCAGTGGTCTCACTTGGATCAGATATATAGTAGTCTCACTTGGATCAGATATATAGTAGTCTCACTTGGATCAGTGGTCTCACTTGGATCAGTGGTCTCACTTGGATCAGATATTAAGTAGTCTCACTTGGATCAGATATAAAGTGGTCTCACTTGGATCAGATATAAAGTGGTCTCACTTGGATCAGATATTTAGTAGTCTCACTTGGATCAGATATATAGTAGTCTCACTTGGATCAGTGGTCTCACTTGGATCAGATATATAGTAGTCTCACTTGGATCAGATATATAGTAGTCTCACTTGGATCAGATATATAGTAGTCTCACTTGGATCAGATATTTAGTAGTCTCACTTGGATCAGTGGTCTCACTTGGATCAGATATATAGTAGTCTCACTTGGATCAGATATATAGTAGTCTCACTTGGATCAGTGGTCTCACTTGGATCAGATATATAGTAGTCTCACTTGGATCAGATATATAGTAGTCTCACTTAGACCAGATATAAAGTAGTCTCACTTGGACCAGATATATAGTAGTCTCACTTGGATCAGATATATAGTAGTCTCACTTGGACCAGATATATAGTAGTCTCACTTGGATCAGATATATAGTAGTCTCACTTGGATCAGATATATAGTAGTCTCACTTGGATCAGATATATAGTAGTCTCACTTGGATCAGATATATAGTAGTCTCACTTGGATCAGTGGTCTCACTTGGATCAGATATATAGTAGTCTCACTTGGATCAGATATATAGTAGTCTCACTTGGATCAGATATAAAGTGGTCTCACTTGGTTCAGATATAAAGTAGTCTCACTTGGATCAGATATAAAGTAGTCTCACTTGGATCAGATATATAGTAGTCTCACTTGGATCAGATATAAAGTGGTCTCACTTGGATCAGACATATAGTAGTCTCACTTGGTTCAGATATATAGTAGTCTCACTTGGATCAGTGGTCTCACTTGGTTCAGATATAAAGTAGTCTCACTTGGATCAGTGGTCTCACTTGGATCAGATATATAGTAGTCTCACTTGGATCAGATATAAAGTAGTCTCACTTGGATCAGATATAAAGTAGTCTCACTTGGACCAGATATATAGTAGTCTCACTTAGACCAGATATAAAGTAGTCTCACTTGAACCAGATATAAAGTGGTCTCACTTGGATCAAAATCTTTGATGGCCCATTGGGAATTTTAATGACCATGAGCTATAAGTCAAAATAGCATGATTTTGCAATAACCAAAATGGTCTTTATAGAGTTATTATTATTATTATGTTATTTCAATCCCAATTTAAAATTTGTCTGTCATTATTCATGTATTGTACATACATATTTCATTCATACAACAACTGTATCACTATTTTCATTATAGGTAAGACGTCGTGTTTTTTCTGAACCTTTGAAGAATTCTATATGCATACTTGGATTTAGTGAAGAGTCACAGAAATTGAATAAAAAACTGATGAAAATGATACTTGATGATCAATTAGAGACGTACAATGATAAAATTGTTACTCATGTTATCAGGCGGCATGAAGACATCCCGGAAACTCCATTGACTAAAATATGTTTTATGTTTGTGGAGTTTTCTGAAAGGTGAAGGTTATTTTTTATTTTGATCCCATTATTTGCCTTATTAACCAACAACAATTTACTTACAGATTTTATCCTTAATACATGATTCTTTCAACTTCCTTTAGGTCCCCGAGTTACATAGGGCAAGAACATATCTGATTAAAATCAGATTTAAAATTAACCCCTCATGCATTCACTTATTTTAGATCTAGATAATTCATATCACAGGTCACCTTTAGCAGACCTTTGCCTTTTATAATATTCATGACAAAATCATTTTGTTTAGTAACTTATTAACTAGTATATTGTCTACTTCAAGCAATTTGAAAAGTGTCGTCCAATAACCCCCTATGAATAACACCACGTTACTAACATAGTAATACTTAATAATGTAAATGTTTTAATCATATTCAACACTTAACTGTTTTTTCTATTAATTATTATTACTTAAAATGTATATTTTTAAATCATAGTTCACTATATTTCTTTTTTAGTATTAAACTTTTGGACAAGTGTATTTTGATTCCAGACTAGTTGATTTTTATGAATTCACTTGTCGGTTGACAAGTGGAAAATAATTGGAATTCCTCACCCCTGGACATAGCCTCAAATGAAAATTTTAGTTTCTTAGCTCATACATTGAATTAAAAGTTAATCTTTCATCGAAGGCAAAGAATGTCCTCTATATAATATTTTATTTACAGACATGTGATTATTGAGGAAGCAGGACTTGGTCTTGGAGATTTAAGAAAGACAACATTTCATTACCTTAGAGAAGCTGGAGGTAAACTTTACAACTTTATGATATTGTTGAGTCTGACTTTGTTTGCGTTTTGTAATAGGGGCCATTTACAGGCTCCTTCCTATCTTGAAATTTCTTAAAATCACACAGTTTCCCAAAATTTGAAGTTTAACTTTGAGTTTTTGTTCCCCTATCTATGAAATTGTGATAAAATTCCCTAAATGTTCTATATAAAAAGGCCCCTTGCACCCTCCCCAAGTACTGAAAAAAGCCTTGTGAGTACATTTGATAAATTTATAGTACAAACATACTTTATAGAGCCCACTTATAATTAAATGGTTTTTTTTGGTCAAAATTGATAAATGCGCCGGGATTTTTGTCCCAAAGGGGGTACAGGTTCAAATCCCACCCGGGGAGGTTATACCCTTCCATGAACATTTGACAATAATGTCAATTTTCCTCCATTGATTAGATAATATTGAGAAGTTTTCTGCCTTGTGGAAGGGTTAGTGAGTACTGATTATAGACAGGGTCCAGGAAAGCTAGGTTAGGTGTGCTGGACGCCGTAAAATGACCTAAATTGTGTTGACACGGCATTAAACCCAATAAAAGAAAAGATAAAACTGCATTCATGCTTATATAGCATAATGATGTTACTAATTATAATTATTTTATTGGAGTCAGCTTGTTAGTCGGTTGGCTTTTTGGTTTGTTCCAATTTCCAGGTATTAAGGGGGTGGGTCCATGGGCGAATTTTTGATGACAACAACCATAAAACGGTAAAATACCAACTAACTAATTCAAGCCATTAAGCTATCATAATTAAAATATCTGCCTCAACTGACGACAAAAATAAAATTCGCATGATTAACTTCCCTTTGTTAGAGCCTGTGACTAAACAAAAATATTTTACGACATTGATTGTAAACAAAGGGAGGTAACTTTAGATTTACGGCAAAGTCCTGCAAATGCTGTCAAGAATAACATATTTTGTATAACTACTGAGTCTGCTGAACGTAGATTTGCCAAGTAGTATCGTTGAGAGGTACGAACAGAGATGACATACAATGCAACACTGAGTATAGTTGATGACATCAAAATTCGTCAAGAAATCTAACTTTGATATCATTAGCATTCTGCAGACGACCTTGGTCAGTGTTTGACACTGTGAGATGAAACACACGTAAGAAAAATGTAAGTTATCCTTCTTAATTGTATTAATATTGATGCGTGAAAATGTTGTATATAATATACTGGTTAAAATCTATTGTTTCCCAGATTTTAGAGTAATGGTGCAATAATTATAGAACAGTTTTCGGATACAGATGATTCCGGATACGGATTTATAATTTTCCAATTTCGTACGTGAATAAATATTATTTGTGACTTATAATTTAATATCTTGACACGTAGTGTACAGTATGATGCTGATGGTTATTTTCCATGTGAAGGCGTCAATAAGTCTAGACAAACTGTCTCCAGTTAGAAAAAATTAGCTTCATTATGAACTAATTCGTTGATGTTTAGAATCTTTACTTGGAGACTTTATTATTTATATTTTCAGGTGTATATGCTATTTGAGCATCCTGTTTGACTAAATGTAGATACATTTATTCTAGAATATTACTCAATGCACAACAATACACAGGTTTGTTTACATTTCATACCCCACCACTCTCTAAAGCTGATCAGTGGCAGATCAAGTTTTTTTGCTGGAGGGGAGAACATACAATTTTCACATAAACTTTAACTTTTTATTTATTTTTTGTGTTATGCTTTTTATGTATTATAAATTTGTA
Organism: Mactra quadrangularis; assembly: GCA_025267735.1. Classification (NCBI taxonomy): domain Eukaryota; kingdom Metazoa; phylum Mollusca; class Bivalvia; order Venerida; family Mactridae; genus Mactra; species Mactra quadrangularis. Next base: position 44,299,472 of record CM046299.1, on the reverse strand, counting down.
TAGTGCACCAAATTAGTTCTTCCATTTGATTAACCTCAGCTAGCCTATTTTTCATCTACTTTGAATCATATACATGTATATAACCTGAGGAACAGATTAAGATCTATATTATAAATTTTCTTAGATGGCAATCCTTTCATTTTTCTTGAAAAAAAATATTATAATCTTGATCTTTCAGCAATCATACTCACATGTTTAGTTAGGTGTATAATGATGTATATGATCAGAGACATGACTGATATCATAAAACATAAAAACATGGGTTTATTATCAACAATGATAAAGGTTTGATGAAACATTTGACTTATTTTAAATTTTATAAGAAGTTAAGTTATTTTTAGGTATTTTATTTTCTTTTATTTATTACATTTGTCAATATTTGAAAAAATACTAGTCAATATCTTTCTTTCTTACAGATGACTGAGGTATTGAGTTGTGCCACACTGATGATACTCTGACAGCATGATAGGTGATTAGGAAACAGACTATAAATTAAAAAAATACCCACATTTGATTGTCTAAGCCATAAGTGATTGTTGAAATGTTTTAAAACAATGTTAATAAATAAACTGACTGTAAGAACTCACTTTGTTTGTTCATGATATGTTATAGATCTACTTGGTTTTGGTCAGCATTATGTTGATAAAATCGTTGTAAATAATACAATCCATGCATTAAATAAGCTTCCAGTTGTTGTATTGTTGACAATTCTAAAAGCCATGTAATTATAAATGGCTTTCACTATAGTAGTCATGCAGTAGTCAGTAATTCACAGATGCAAATCCTAATTTTTTGTTATGTGTAGTGGCAATTTAGCAATATTATTGTATGTCCAAGCTATGGTAAAGGAGGTACTATTTGGTAAGGCAAACCATGGACATGTATCATATCTTAGATTGGCAAGAACCTCGGTAAATGGTCATGGATACAACACATTCCATTTGTTGGGCTCAATACACTATAAATAGTAGCTCACTTAAAAAGTGATGAAGTTAGTACTTGTGATAACTAGTGCAACAAAAATAAAATTATACAGTACTTACTTCCACAATATGATGTGTTTATTCATGACAATCATAAGGATTTACACTGTATAAGATATGCATATAACATAAAACAAAATTAAAACATGTGAATATCTTATTTCACAACAATTCAGAACATTTGGTTGCCATGGTGACTTTTTAAACTGGTATGTTTTTGTAATACAAATGTGAAGTAAAGAATTGTTCATCACATCTTTAAGACGGGTCTATTGCATTATCATCATTTCATGACAATAATATATAATAAATGATAACAATATATTAATTCTGAATGGGAATTGAAGAAGTGGGTGGGGTATTCCTCACTTTAAATGATAATGCATTTTAAATTTTTTTAAATAAAATTTTCCATTTTTTGATAATTCAGCTCTAAAAAATTACTTACCCTACCTGAAGTGATAAACTATTAAAAACATGCATTTGGGTTATATACTTAGTCAGTTGCTATATTTTAGACATGATGAAAACAATAGTAAAATTTACTCAATTTTTGCTTCTTATATCTACTAGGTATTATAAACATCTTGTTGGCCTAGCTATTGTATTAAAATTTAAAAATTCGGTGACCTTTTGCTTTTTTCACTTCTGTCTGATAAAAATTCATTTAATCTCACATTTAAACACAATTAAAAATGTTACTAAGTCACTAATTTATTTTGATGTAAAAAATAGACTTTTTGACAATTTTTATAAGTGGGTGGGGTACTTTTTATTTTTAACACACATTTTCCGGAATTCGCTGAATGAAATGGTAAAAAATGCATGTTAAAGTGAGATTCATCGAATTTATAACATTTATCACTAACACATTCATCATTTAATGACAAATGGACTGTTTCCTATGCATCTGTCTGATATATGCTATTTTTGATGCATTTTTGGCGGAGATTTACATGCTTTTTGGGGGTCATTTTGAAATGACCATTACCCTTTAAAATATTTGGTGACCCTAATTTTTGTATCAAATTACTTCAGATGTGCCCAAACAAATTCATGAAGATTAAAAAATGTATTATAAAACTCTCTCTTGACAAAATCTCTTAACCCTGAATATTTGCTTCAAAAGCTTGTTTTTTGGTGGGTGGGGTAATTTGACAGACGATTTTCGAGCAAAATGACCAACCGAGTTACTTAAAGACTACTTTAGGGACAAACGCACGAAATATGATACATACAATCAAACGTATTCACACATAAAATTTACTATTATATCATTTTACACTATTATAACGCATTTGTGGTATTTTATAATATTTTACCTGATTTTTACCGACATGATGTATCAAAAAGAGTCTCGTAACTTTTTTCAAAGGTCGGTGACCTATGTTTTTTCCCCCATAAAATAAAACAATATTAATGTCTGATTTGTGTTGCAAAATTTAAGCAAAAGTTAAGCTCTGTATATATATTAAAAAATATGTTGAACATCTATCTTAATCCCGTGAAAAATAACCAATTTTGGGTATACAGGATGGAGACCAGTTAAGAGCCTGCAAGAAAAATATAGAATTTTTGATAAATAATTTTCTTGTACTACAATTCTTACAGGTTATTTACTTATAATTAAGCGAAAAAATAATATTCCGGTGATTAATATTTTTTTTCTGTAGGTACTTGCTTAAATTGCCAAATTCTTGCTCAATTCAGCAGTTTCAGAGGTGGTGACCTTCAAATGACCTTGACCCAAAAACGAGTTCGGTGACCCCCAAATTTTATTACATTTTTTAAAAGTTTAAACATTGAACAACGTTTGTGCAAAGTTTCAACAAAAGTTAAGTCCTTTTAAAAAATGCGATCTCATGGACCCACCCCCTTAATACCTTGATCAGTAGACTTATGCACTACCAACTGAGCTAGCCATGCTTCTTTCAATTTTAAATATACCCATGAATAAAATGTGTTACTGTAATGTTTGTCATAATTATATTAAAATAGATGTTGATTTTTTCTTGTAGCTTGTATTGTGATAGTATATGTACGAGACCCAGACTCAAGATCTATTCCCGACAATACATTATATAACAAGAATATAAGATGTGTTAAATCACAACAAGAATTACAAGAATTAAACGAGAAGAATAGATTTATCAGTATTTATCATACATTTACTACATACCAGCTTGATACACTGAGAAAATTGATTACAGACAATTTACAATAGATGAGATAGAAATGATAGCTACTGTAAAACTTTCAACTACAGACTTGTGTGAGAGATGGGTGTGCTACACAGTCAGTCATTTAATTAAACAGGTGCCCCTTGGACTGAGTCCACGACAATAAGGGACTTTAGTCAGTTATCTTTTCCTGATAAAATCTGAAGCAATCCAATTGGTAAGTAGGTCCTTACAGTTTGAATCCTCGAATTTTATCATTGAATTCCTATGTAAGGATAATAATATATTACATGTAATATCTTTCTTGTTAATGAAGATATTAACAGAAGTGATCAAATTTAGATAGTTCTTAACCTTCAAAATACTTAGCTTGAATTTCTAACAAATTAAATAATTTACAAAAAAGTTATTAAAGAATAATTTTGGCAAATTGACATTGAAAAGTAACAGTAAAATCTGAGTAATCCAACTAATTGAACCTACCTATTTGAAGAGTGTACAAGGGGAAATAACTGACTAAAGTCCCTTATTGCTTTCAGTCTAGTGTCTTTTAGAATATGAGTGGTCTGAGATTCCACCAACTTCTTACTGTCGCCGTTTTTTATGATTCAATAAAAAATATATACATGTAATTTACATGCAAAAAACAGCAAATTTTAACAAATCGGTAAGATTTTTTTGGATTAGTAAAACCCCACTTTGCTGGAGTGAATGTCCAGTGCAACTGGAAGTTTGTTTTGAAGACTGACAGCAAAACCTTTATACAAATGAACATAGTCAGTTACAATTGGTTGTTTTACGCGTTGCCTCTGTAAATGATCTGCAATGGACATCGTATCATGATGAATTTAAGATGAGTGATATTGGGAGACACCTTATTGAGTGGTGGGTTGTTATGGAGAAACTATTGTTATAATTTGGTATTGGTTGCTATGAGAGATTTACTGTTTAAATAGTCTAATCTTAAGTTAGTACAATCAAAGAAGTGTGTTGTGATATTTGACAATGCTGACATTACTTTTTTAGCCAGATTTACCATGTGATCAACAGAATAAGACAGTAACCACAACTCTACCTGACTTTTTATGGATTATTGCCCTTAGTAATGTTTGTGTTCAAGTTTTTAAATCTGGCTTTAATGTGGTTTCCACATTACATTTCTTGTTAAAATATTACATATGTACTGTGAGCTTGAGACATTTTACCAAACAGGGGTTAATACCTGTAAAATATTGCATTGTTAAATTTTATTTAGCTTGTTGTGGCACATGCATTAAATCTGCATATTTGAATCCTTACTTATGATAGATCTACAGTCATCTACTTATTATGATACTCCTTTACTCACAGGCAATGAAATAGTTTTCAATATTTATGTAAATTAGCAGATTAATGTTCCTGTCACTTACAGTTAAATGAAATTTATTTAACTCCAATTTTTATTTATTTTGATATGAGTAAATGGCTAAGTGCAGTGCTGTTTACTGCAGTATGTAACATCTAAATGACTTGTGTGTGATGATATTTTTGTTCTTGTATATTGAATATTTGCTCTGTTTTGATTTTATTTTGTTATTTCATTACTACTGTTATTTGATTTTACACCTTTAATAATCATGTTTGTTTACAAATGTATGTACAGCGGCCACCACACCTAACCAGCATTTATAAACTTTTTTTCTCTACCATAAGTAGCTTGCACATCCACAAGAAAACACAATCTCTTTCCCTACAGAGGAAAGCCCATGTTTGATATCAATTTTCATGTAACTGTACAGTCTGCTTTGGCTAGGAACCAAGCCGGGGACCTGCAGATTTAAAATCTCACACTCTACCACTGTGCAATGATTGTGGCTGTGCTACTTCTATTTGTGGCCTGTATATGCTGTGTACTTCTATTTTGCTCTTTTACTAAGTTTTTATTATTTTATTGCTATTGTATAATTAACAATTGTGTTTCTATTTTATACAATTTTATGATTTTATCACTAGCGTCCTATCATAATGTTGTATGTTATGTTAGTGTTATGTTATGTTAGTGTTATGTTAGTGTTGTGTTATGTTATGTTAGTGTTATGTTAGTGTTACATGTATGTTATGTTATGTTAGTGTTATATTATGTTAGTGTTATGTTATGTTAGTGTTATGTTAGTGTTATGTTATGCTATGCTATGCTACACTGTGCCATGCTGTGCTATGCCATGCTATGCTAATGTAACTACCCTATGAATGCATTTAATATTAATTGCCTCATTTACATCACTATTAATCTGTTGTGAACTTGTGACAACCTTTAATATTTATCAAGGCATTGATCTAGGGAACCATGTCTATTGTTCCCTTAATAACCATCACCTCCGATAGTTTATTACTCTCGTAACAAACAACAAACAAAACTATTTCTTTTTGATTATAAGCCTTTGGGACCAACGACCTGCTACCGTGTATTAAACATAAAAATAATGTTTATATTACTATTACATAATTATACTTCCATTAATACATACATATAAGAGGTGAGCATTAATACTTAATTCATACTACATGTATATACTTGTATAAGACATTTCAAGACACCATGCATATATATTTTTTGAGTTTTATGAATTTTCAACCCGTTCAATTCAAACATTACTACATAAAAAATATAATAAGTCACTGTGAACCATTCAATGTCCCAAGGCTGAATAATCTAACCGCTTTATCAGTTTAGCTTGAAAATTCGTGCTACACTTACGCCACTTATTGGAGCTTCAAACTAAGGGAAAGTAATTTTCGTCTAATTCAACATTTTAAATGAAAATTTCATATGTGGCTCATTCTAATTTTTGTTCGAATCTCAAATAAAGCAATACCCAAAATATTATTTTTAATGTTTTCTCTTCCATTACATTTTTAGGATGCACTGGTCTATGATATGTGAGATAAACTTGTCAGCAGTGAGAAATGAAGTGTTATTACATATTTTTTACCTAATTTCCGGAACACCCCTCATCAAATTAGTCATTTCCGTAACAGACTTTATCAAGAATATTAAAACCACAAATGAACATTCTACAAACATTTCATAACATCATTACATAATATTAATGATGTTTTTGCAACAAGATGAAAAAAAGCAGAATATATGCCAAATCAATTTGACAATCATAGTAAGAAACAGACAAAAAATAATTTATACATTTTTTGCATATCTCATGTGTCAGAAAATAGTAAATAATACTAGTATCATTTTTCTGCTTATGAGATGTGGTAATATTTCATAAAAAGTATGTTTTCCCATCAATGATTTGCAGGTTCTATTTAAATGTATGTATATATGACATCAAAATGTCACCATTACGGAAATGACATTAAGTTACGGAAATGACATCGTATTACGGAAATGACGTAACTTGTTAGCACAAAAAAAAACTAGAACAAGAATCAATAATTAAATGTTTTATTAACTTGTAAATGATATATTTCATTGTTCTTCGGGTAAGACTTAAATTTTGAATACATTTTTTATTTGTAATATATCACAAACAACATTAAAACTAATAATACAAACGTCCAACTTAATTAACTGAACCTTGTATAACAACAATGATTATTGTTCCAAATGAAACAGCACAGAGATAATATTTAACATTTAATAACAACGTTTGAATTAGTTCATTACTGAAAAACTCTTTTTAAACAATCTTTTTGCCCTGATCATCGAGATCCAGTTTTCTAACAATCAATTTCCAGATAACAGGTTTTATCTGGCAATGGCGACTGGTAACCTTTGAAGGTTCATCATCAAGAAGAGTAATTATGCTTCTTTTCGAGTACCATAAGCGGTCTTCAACAAGTGGCCAAAAGAACCGATTTGGCCCTATGCGACACATCACATTTACTTCCAATTCGTCGTCGGCATCTACATCTGTAATAATCCCAGGGTATGGTAGTTCATCATAAACTACTACACAATATTTCCCAACAAGAGAGTCGTCCACTGTTTCAACTGATATTAAGTCTGTTTCTGTAAACTAAATTGAGAATTACACATAAAAAATAATATCCGAGATAATTATAGTATCACGATGAAGCACGTGCAGGATTGGACGCTTTAAATGTACTGATGTCTATAAATCTAGATAGTTTTTTTTACCTTTTACTATACAGAAAATACGGGAAATAGCGTCAATGTGAACGTACAACATAACAATTTTGATTATATTTGTGATATATTAATTTAAACTACACGCTCTGAACAGGTAAAGGTGTTACTGAAGACATCAGTCTTACCTCCCTTAGTAAATTTTGTTTACCTCGACTATTCGTTATCTCGACTATTTTTCGACGGTCCCAACAAAGTCGAGATAACGAGAAATGACTGTATTGGTTAAGAAAAATATGCAGAAAATACAATATTATGTAACGTTTAGATATATGAACTACATTTAATTATGTTAAAACATGTTTCTGTATGCAAACTCTGTTAAACAAAAGAAGACCACTCATGGTGACATTTTAAAATTTCCCAATCCATATTTCTATTTCTATTAACATACCTCTTCACACTGCAGTTGATGTGATGAATGATCGCCAGTCTCGGATATGTTTCCTGGAACTACCATATCTGTAGACACTTCATTCTGTGTGTCTTGTGACAAGTCCTACAATCAGACAGGCCACATGTATATAGATAGCTGAATAATAACAAATCACAAAAAATAAACAGTACAAAACAGTACACACTAATCATGTTGGTATAACCAACGCAAAGGATTTCATGAATGCACTTAAGAAAACCAGAGTCCAAACATTTCTAGTAACAGACGACGATGTGTGCAAATTAAGATTCTGATACCTGAAGGGATACCAACTGTATTAGATATCAATGTTGATGATATATGAAATATTATTACATAAAATTATCGTGTAATTCTATGAACTTGTCAAAAATACATATCACGGTAACACAATGAATAAGAAGTCAAACAACTCAGTGTACTTAAACTATTGTGCACCCAATTTCAAAATGATATTGATGTTTTAACAGATTAATAAAACTGTACTGTAATAGAAAGATAAATATCATACTCTTTATGTTTTACACCTGATATAGATTTAGATACTCTCTAAGGATATATTACTGACTTTTTTATGACACATGTAGTTTTGGCAACCTTAAGCTGGCCTGCATGTACATGTGTGTAGTTCAGGCAACCTGAAGTTGCGCGTACATGTAGTTACCGCAACCTAAAAATGTGTATGCATGTAGTTAAGGCGTAAATATGATCATTTCTTACCACTGTAGCTAGTTTAGTTGCAATTGGCTCATAACAGATGCAGGTTGGCTTACAAAAACAAGACAGCTCCCTACTTTTTACCACACCTTTTTCGTTCACAATGACCTGAAAAGCAAGACAATGCATGTCATTTATACATAAGTAGTTAGAAGTAATGATGAGAAATATTACTTATAGTATGTATTTAAACAGATACACACATTAATGTTTACACTGTGCAAACGTTTTCGTTTATGCTTTGAAATAATTGTAATCACATTCTTAGAGTAGCCAGCCTAAGTACAGCATTATAAGTATTGTATGGTAAGTACATAACATAATTATTATTCATTGTTTTGTGACAGTTACTATCATACCTGATGTATTTTCATTGTTTGTGGCACAGTTGGTATCCCTTCAGGTATCAGCTTCTCAATCTTGCACACATCGTCGTCTGTTACTAGGAATGTTTGGACTCTGGTTTCCTTAATTGCATTCATGAGTTCCGTTGCATTGGTTATATCTCCACGATTGGTGTGTACTGTTTTGTCCGCCGTTCGTTTAACAACAGCTCCAATTCCGTCCGCCGGTCCCTTCCCATGGCCCGCTTCCATAAAGTTCCATGTACCACGTTTGAACCCCTTTTCGAACAGTCTTGTTGAAAATAGAAAAAAATTATATTTGTTCCGATACTGTGTTGTGGGTCCGTCTGAAACGAAGTGAACAACCTTTGGACATGGATTTGAGTTCTGCGACAGATACAACAAAATTGGATCCAAATGTGCCCATATGCTGGCTGGGCTATGTTTAAGGCAATCAGACAATGTGGCAAACGGGAGTGTTTTGCCCGTTGTGTAGGCTATACCAGTATGTATACTAATTTGCCTCTTTGAGGCTCCAAAATGTACGCTTTGGATCTCGCTTTCAAATTTGCACATGTAGTTTTCACTGAAGTCAATATGTATTATAACTTCTTCTTCTGTTAGCTTCTCTTTAAGATTTCGCATGGCTCGGTATTGGTGGCCAATGTTGTAGACATGTCTGCAAACTTTCTGTATCTCCAGATTGACTTCTTGGTTCAGATTCTCAAGTGTACCCTGTTCTATTTCCTTTACTACCCTGTTCGTGGATTTCTTATCTCCTTTACCATCTTGACTTTTGACTGGTATCTCTATTTGACGGTTTTTCCAGATTTTCCACGTTACTTGCTTGCCTAAGTCTAATCCGTCTCTCAATGGCACCTTCTTGTCCTTGCACGCATTACATTTTCTATACATACAATTACTCTGCTGATCGTCACACACCACTGTTTTAATAATATCGTTTATGTGCTTCGTATTGTACATGTTTTCAAAGAAACTACGTTCAAGCTTAAATGTAAAGTTTTCATGTAATTTGCACAGGCATGTCTCTCTGTCATTAACTGTTGCTGGCCTAATCCAATATGGTCTTAACAAACAAAACAAGCTATATGAAACCTTCCTGTGCCCTACTTCCGACAAGTACTTAGCATGCAAATGCTTTATGTCATCATTTAAAAGTCTTATTTGTTTCTTGATCCCACCTCTAGTGATTGTACTTCGTTTACCCGCCTTAACCCTACTGTTGTCTTCTCTTTCTAAAAATGTAACAACCACCTGCTTTATCTGTATACTTTTCTTGGTTGTCTTTTTTGCATGTACCTTTGTGACTTCATTATTCTTCGCTTTCGCAATTTGGTATACTGAGAATCCAAGTACTTTTCTTGCATATTTGCCAAGGCGATATTTCCGTATCAAATCATATCCACATATCAGGCTTGATATATATCTTCTATGTCTGTAACTTTTTGTTTTGTTATACCTTTCTTTGATGCCTTTGGTGACAATATCATAAAACATGATTGCCTTTCTGATGTCATGATTCTTGCCTACATCTTCTACTTGCTTATCATCATCTCTTGATTTGGGGAATAACTTCTTCTTTAGGCGGTTACTTCTCTTTTTATATTTCTCTTTTAATCTCTCTTCTTTTTTCAATGCTACTTTAAGTTTGAATATTTCCCTGTAGGCTGTGGCACGATCCTTCCGCACTTTCTTCCTGCCCTGTCGCCTTGCTGTCTCTTGTTGGTGATACTCGGGTGTTTCTTCTGGCGATGTTGGTGGAGAACAATTTGCATTTAAAGCAGCTGTTATTTTCTTTCTTCTGTTCCTGAAACTCTGTTGTGTTTGTCGCCACTGTTTGCGTTTACTTCTCTTTTCTCTATCAGACATTTCATCAACCATTTTCACAACACCTCTCTCTTTTTTTCGTCTGTAACGTTCACGTTCTTTCTTCCTGTAGTCTTCATACTTGTTAGGATCTTCTCGTTGTTTCTTCCTCCACCTCGCTACACGCTCTGCGTTTGTTAGAACCATTCTAACAATTGATTTATTAATTATAAGCTGAAATAAAATAAAATAGTCTCGGAGTTAAAACAAATTCATTAAACGCCCCCAAGGCGTTACATTTTTCAAAAGGGGGCGTTTAGCCCGTCCGGCTAGCTCAATCGGTACCGCACATATAACTTAAATGTGTTGCCACGGCGTTAATCACACAGAAAGGAGGCATTTAAAGACTATAAAAATCTAAACAGGGGCGTATAAAAGAGTAAAGAAACTGAAAATTATCACATTAAATACGGCACGGTAGTTGTACTAGGTCACCGACAACACTCATGTAAAAATCGACATCAGTCGCGGTCTACCTATGAGCGATGTCATCAAAGAAGTTACAGACATTGCAGTTCTAAAGTAGCATAATGAGAAATAAAATTTACATACGTTGGAATAAACTACTCAGCTACTTAACTCGATGTGTTTTCACAGAAATGGAGAAAAATTAAACCATCCAATGAAGCCTTGTTGCTTCTCTATCAATCATTAAAGTACATAATTTAATTTAGACTTTTGGCTTAATATTTAAGACAAATGTGTTGTAGATAGCTTAGACAGATTTTAATTCTCATGTACTAAAAACTGAGAAAACAGCAGGGCAGAATATTTAGTGATGAGAGGCGTAATATCTGAATATGAAGCTATACTCGTAGCTTCTATTTTCGCGTTAAATTTGGTCTCGCGGTATTTCCGTTTTTCAGCAACAACTCCACACAGCGGGTTTTTATATTTTTCACATGGCTAAGTTTAGTTGCAAACAAGTAGAAAATAATCTCTTTTATTTTAGCGGTTTATTTTTCAACCAAAACTGACATTTAACAGTATGGCATAGGATTTTGATGACCCCGGAAATAGAATCAGTAACCAGAAAAAAGTGAATGTCAAAAAGAGTTCGTCAACATGGCTAAAATATGAAATTTACCAAGTTATAGTAACTTAATAAGCCAATATCGCTGCAATAGATGTAAAAGAATAATCTGATAACAATTTTTGAAAAGATAAGCTTTTTTTAGTTCCGAAGTCCGATGTTTTGTTACTAATTTCAGTGCTTTGATTAGGACCTTCATATAACATTTTTTTTATAGAATCCATGTTCAAGAGGTACATATAATCACTCTGATTATGAAAATCTTACTTTCAAAATTCATAATGCAATTTACTTCTAAACACAATAAATACCCCCAGTACTTTCAGCGCTTTGATTATAACCTTCAGCGTCGCGAAAATAGATGTCACTATCTACCCTTTATCATAACATTATGAACAAAGAAAATTACGACATAAACACATTACATAATAAATTTTCATCATAGAAACTACATAAGTAATGCAATGATTTGTCTTACAAGGTTTAAGTACGCTGGTTAAATTGCACTCTTTACAAAAAATTCAGCAGACGACGCAGACGTGGCAGAGACTTTTTTGTGAAGAGTGCAAGGGGAAGTAATTCGTCCAGAACTCTCACCAGGTGCTTGCAGGGTAGTGGCTTTCCGTGGGAAATCGCAAAAAAGCGCAAGCATAGATGTGCAAAAGTTTGGTAACAAATAAAAGGTCTGGAATGAAAGATCTTTAAAATATAGGTCCTATGAGGTACTATTCATATGTTCTACCGGTGGATGTTGTCAAACTTAGGTGTTTTTCCGTAATATTTTTAGATATAAATTGTCAATTTTTTTTTAATTTACTTACCCTATATGGTACCTCTTTTGTGCTGGAAACCAGCTTCTTTTAATGGATTTGCTTGATACCGCTTTATTACAAATAAAAATAGTTCACCCATGTGACGCAGTGCATAAACAAAATGACGACCGGTTTTCGAAAAAAATCCCGTTTCGGTCCAAATAGCGTCAATTTCACTCACGGTAAATATATTAAACATAATGTGAATTTAACATTAAATAAAAATACGATCTTTTAGCTTTAATAAAATATATTTAGTTATCACAACAGAACAAAATTTATTTGTGAATTTAACCGTTAAACATGATATGGTTATAATGGTTATAGATAGAAACCACTTGAGCGTATCGATTGCTTGTCATTGTTAATTAATGTTAGTATCGCGGAAATAAAAGCAAACAACTATATGTGTTTATTACTGTTTTCACCATGTATTAAATCATTACCGTAACGGACATGTAATCTCCGTAATTATATACAGCATTACGGAAATGATCATTACGGAAATGATCATTCACCTTCATATTCCTCCGTATGGAGCGCCAAAACGAGGCACTCTGCCATTTTGTTTTGAAACACCCACTGCTACTTCATAACAACATATCCACACAAATTTTTAACAGCTTGAAAAGGTACACAAAGAAATAAATGCTGTACGGTAATGATGATAAGAAAGTATACGCTCTAAATAGATAACACTTACCGTCATTTTTTTCTGTACAAACGTCGTGTAAGCTCACGCCATTTTCACAGTTTCAATGTTTGGCGCGTGCAAAGATTGTGCGACGTCATAGCTAAACAGTATTAAGGGGAGGTAAATATGTAGCAAAACTTTTAATTGTCGTTACGGAAATGAGCAAAAGTTGAGGGACAATCGTTTTCACTAAATTTGTGGTCGTTGTGATTATCGAGAAACGTTTAACATGATTTAATCAACCAACTACTAGAAGTCTGTGTGTATAATATGCACTTTGAGTATATTTTCATCTCAGCAAATTTTACTGGGAAACAACAAAATATCACCTTAAGCATCGGGACATGCACTTTTGTAATCTTTTAGGTCAATATACTCTTTGAAAAAATAAAGTTACCCTACGTTTTACCAGTTTCATTGCTTTTAAACTTATATTTAGCTTAATTTAGTTTAGTTCTTACGTAACAAGAAAATATTGTACCTAATTTCAATAAATTGTGTCACATTTTGCCAATATTTTTCTAGGGACACGCGTTTCTAACAAAAATTAGAATGAGCCATATTGTGTTTGCATTTTTAGGGTTTTGTACCAGTACTTGGTACCAGTGCCTGTATCAATATTCACTTAAACTTTTAACAATTATTTGAACAGTAGAGAACAAAATATCACTTAACTACCATGCAGTACTGTGTGTTTTTCATTCATCATTTTTCAGTGACTAATAGATCAAAATTTGAACACAAGACATTTCTGCTTTTGAGAGTTCTCTTTTATCTATTATTATTATATGCACTGGCACATTTTGGTTGAATATTTTAGTTATGACTGATAATCTTTATTGGTGAAAACAAATTATATAATCTTGTTAATTGATTCATTACTTTTTAAACTTAAGTGTTGGGCTATATTTGCCCTTTGGTATCAGCATCACTTAAAATACTCATGCATCATTTCATTGGTCTTAAATTGTTTAGTTTAAAAGTAAGAAGATATGTAAGATGTAGAAATTTTGAACTTGGAGGGGGGAATGTATGTAGGGGAAACGAGTCAGTCCAAGGAAAAACTGACAGGGGTAAAAACTGGCCTATTACAGCAGTATCATATTGGTTCATTCATAAATGTATACAAGCAAAGTATATCACGAAGGTTTATGACATAAGAGTCGTCATCATCATAATTAGGGACTTAAGTCAGTTATCTTTCCCTGATAAAATCTGAAGCAATTTAATTGGTAAGTAGGTCCTTACAGTGGGAAACTGGGAATCCTGGGATTTTATCTTTGAATTCCTATGTAAGGATAACAAAATATTTCATCTAATATCTCTCTAATTAATAAAGATATTAACAGATTTTTTTGAAATTTTGATTATTCTTTACCTTTTAAATGCTTAGCTTGAATTTCAAACAAATTAAATAATTAACAAAAAAAGTTATAAAAGATTAATTTTGGCATATTGGCATTGAAAAGTAAGGGTAAAATCCGAGTTATCCGACTAATTTGACCTACCAATTGGAAGAATATACAAGGGGAAATAACTGACTAAAGTTCCTTATTATATTATAATTTATTCACCATACTTTGTTAGTTAAGATTAAAAAGCAATGACTGCGATAATTGTGCTTTAATTTGTGTATAATCTTCAAATGAATTTCTTACAATTTATGTTTGTGTATTCTTAATGTTTGCCTTTTTTGAGATGAAATAAATCTTGTAAAAAAATCAAGTTGTTCTTATCTATGGGCCCGTTGCCTAAGCATATTGCTAGGTATAGCTAGAAAGCAGAATCATAGGAAATGACTTGCTACAAGATATCACTTCATTTTGCTACGTAGCGATAGCTAGCATAAAAATCTTCGCTACTCGAGAGCAATGTTACGAATCAAAATGGCTGCCTTTTCAGAAATTTGACTTCCTGTTTGCCAGCAATTTGTTTTTAATATTTTGGCTGACTATAGATGAATTGAAATTAATTAATGTTTGGACTTGTTCAAGTAAGCATAATTTTTTGCAATGATTTTATACTTTTTAAAAACTTATTTGTTTTGAAAATCGCCCTAAAAACATGCAATTGCAATAATCACTTTCTGTACATAGGCACAGGCCGCCATTTTTGGTTTGTGACATAAATAGCAAGCCATTTCCCATGGAGAATAGCTACAAGAAAGCGCTTTTTCAGAGGGATTCGTAGCGAAATATTTAGGCAACATGATATGAGGCTTATATTCGATTGTTTACCTGTTTTAAAGCCTAATTATGGTATAAATTAACAGAATTACATAAATTAATCAATAATTGTCTCGTAAAACGCGTTGGAAATTGTCATAGAAAATGTTGTCAGATGTTTGTGTACTAAGGGAGTGAACTCTGAATACGCTAAATCGGTGAAATTTGTGAAGTTTGTTAGAGTTGTCTCCCTTTGATCATCACCTCTGATACATTAGTTGTGTTTATAAATACCACGGGGACCCAACTCCGTCACAATGTGAGTGGATTTCTGTCGAGTTAATGTCACGGATGCCTGTCGATAGTGTCACGGATTTTTACTAGAAATAAGATTAATAAATATTTAAATTAGTTAAATGGCGTTTCTTTAATACTAAGATTGTTTCTAACATTTTGTTTTATGGTATAATAAGTTTTGATCAAGTCGGTAAGCGACTAATAGCAGTTTGTGAAATCCGTTTGCAATACTAGATATGTCACGGTATTGATGACGAGGTTGTATCTCATGTCACAGTATTCTGTCTATAGGGTCACAGATTTTTCCAAGTATAAAACAAGTGTATGACTTGATGATCCACTCAATGCGTTGAATATAAAGCGTGAAAACGTTGCAAACAAAAGTATATTTTTTTCAAAAATCGATTATGTTTCAAAATTGTACTTTTTTCAGGAACCATGTATTTTACCTGATACGCATCGACATAAACTATCACGTACGTCAGTTAGGGTACCAGGCTTACATGAACCTGAAAAAGGCTCACAGCCAATCAGAGACCATCATCAAGTTGACCCATCGAAAACATTGCCTCATGTCCTTGATGGATCGACTAATATTAAAATTTGATATTATCTGCGAGCACAATTTCTTATTGTAAAGTTTTAATTTTAACTTACATCTTATTACATCAGCGATTACATACAGTTTTGCTGTCTTATACTTCTGTTTATTGTTTCTTAATTATACCTGCAGATAGTTTCACAAGAAATGTTAAGACATAACTCATAGCTGCCTAAATAAGAAAAAAGCTGGAACGCTTCAATTCATTTTTATCAACTCCAATGGTCGGAAATTGCACCAAAAATACTGTACATTAGTTGTTTCTGGAATTTGTATCCTTAGAATGGATTCCTGTTTTATTAGAATTCAAATACAAACTCGTATGTATATATATACATAGATATAATGGACTTATATCAAAAGATTTCACTGATACGCGTCATGGTTTGTTCATTCATACACATAATTTGAGTAACATGTTCAAATACGTGTTTCATTTACGATGACTGACATTTACAAGCACTTTACAAAAATTATTTTATACGTATTTTCATGTTGAAATCTGGCAAGACAATGTCACCAAGGCCTATAAATAGGATAATCTTAATCAATTCTCATTCAATAGCCCCAAGCCCGTTTTTTTTGTTCATCATAACTTATGATAGTGAGTTATCAATGAACAGTACACCAATGTGAATAATCTCCGAGCTGATCTCAAACGCATTATAGTGTAAAATTTTTTAACTATTTCAACCAATATAAAACATAACAGATCAGAACAAATAATCAGTTTGTCCAGGGACTATCTGAACAGCTGAAATAACAGTAAGTCTGTTGATCAAACTTGAAGTTTCATGACATGTGCAAAACTCAAAACAGTAATGTATGCAGCTCAACAAACATCTTCCTAACCAGTACTAGATTATTTTTTACACAAGCAGTTCCATACTTTTACATAAAAAAGTTTAGGTCGGAGCTGGGCTTGAATTCTCAAAATCTACTAGTCAGAGAATTCAAAGCTTGTAGAAACATTGAACAAATCTTGTTTAACATTGATTGTCTCCAAAGCAAAACAGTAAAAGTTAACTTGCAGTAAAACATATATATAAGGCAAAAATGTAACAGTATACATGTATCCTTTACATGATAAATAAAACAAAACTAATCATTCATTTACAAAAAGATGTTCAATAATAACTGTTGATAAACAAAAGGAGGTTATAAATCTACAAGTAAAAATATTATCTATTTATTAAGAAACATATGATTACAAAACCATCATAAACAAAAACATTGTTGTATATTCAAACTGAAGATCCTTTGAAAAGCTCTATGGTGCCTACTTGAATTACTACTTTATGTGGCCTGTGTGGACGTTATATACGTTCCAGACGCTTTGTAAAGTTGTTATTGTTGTCAAAAACTTCAACATTTAGAGACACATGCAATTCATCTAGAAAACAATATCACAAGTATTACTGTGCAAAGTGGTGCCACAAGAATCTGAGTCAAATCTACCATAACGCTAACTTTGTCAAATGTATATATATGTGAAAGAACATAGGACATAGTAATGCTTATCTATGAACACTTTTAGATGAATTTATGCTTATCTTCAGTTATGAGCTGGACATTCACGTACATTTAAGTTTGCACCTAGATGTTTCCGTTAAAACATCAACTTTCACTTGGGTTAATGTCAAAGCCTTTTGTCTAGTACGTCATTGGTTTTAAGTTTGCTATTATCGTTGAAAATCAAAATGAAAAACCGACCATATTGGATGAAATGAAGCCACGCTATGAACGGCTTCCGTTTCAAAGGTAAACAACTCGGGACAACATCTACATCTTGCTCGGGAAGACTAAAAAAAATGAAAACTATCGTCAGTAATACTGTGACATTAACACAAGTAACGTCATATAAACTGTGACATGACGGGAAAAAATCCGTGACATCTAGGTTTTGCAATTTAGTTGATTCTTCAATAAAAAAGACATTGATATGAGTTTAAAAATCATCTCTTATCAAAAATTTCTTATCATTGGCTTCTTATTGATAGGAAAATACGTAACTACCCTTTTCTGTCCGTTAAGTTTTTCAGTGCTCGTCAAAAATTTGTAAAACTATCGACAGGCATCCGTGACATAATCTCGACAGAAATCCACTCATGTTGTGACGGAGTTGGGCCCCCGTGAATACCTTGCTTAGCAATAAGTTATATATATGCAACACTCGTTTTTTTAGATAAAGCTATATTCAAGATCTAAGTTAGACCTAAAATTAATTGAAATTGTAATGATAATGAGTGGATTATACCTCTCAGTTTATGTTTTCAAATAAAATTATATTAACTTCTTATATAGAGGGAAACTCTGATATTTCATTATTTTAGATTTGGTGTGTGATAAACAGTAAATACTTAGAATCCATCACTTATTTCTTGTAGTAAAAATCTGGTATCCGGACATTTGCCCACTGGACATTTGCCTCCTTTTTTCGACAGGGCGGACATTTGCCCCCCCCCTCAGTTTTTTGAGTGGCGGACATTTGCCCCCTCGTGTATTTTGACAGGGCGGACATTTGCCCCCCCCCTTAGTTTTTTGGAGGGCGGACATTTGCCCCCCCCCCCCTCTTTTATTGATAACTTGAAGTTATGCTTCTGAAATAATACGAGAGCAGTGGTTAATCATTAGTCACCCCTTAACCGCTCAATCCCGCATTTTCTCCTGTCTAGACTCCCCTCCAAAATGGCCGCCACAGCCTTGAAAATGGTGCTTGATAACTAGATTTCGTGAATTTCACTGAAGGATAGTTGTCCCCAAAAAATGAGCTTTTTTGGCGCGTCTCCCCATCAAAAGATGTCTTAGTGGGGTTCCGAAGGGGGGGATGAGCCCCCTTTGTTGCTGGGGTTTGAAGGGGGCACAGCGCCCCTCACCACCAAAAAAAATCGAGGTCATTGAGTGCAGAGAAATGGCGCAAAATGCTAATAAGAAAACATGTTTTCAGTCTCTGAAAGGCCTGGTACTTTAGACCACAATTTTAGAAAATATTACTGTTTGAAATGCAAATGTAGAGTGGAAAAAAGCGAAAATTGCATTTTTGCCGTTTTTTGCTCCACCCCAGCGTTGCCATGGTAACTGGGATCGGAGCTCAATAATAGCCCTAGCGCGTAATAGGGAACAATGGAAACTTTTCACACATGTCGCAACCAGTAAAGGGTTAACATAACACTTCATTAAAAAAACATGTTCATTTCTATTACAGACGGACCGTAATAAGCACAGTTTTTAACTGGTGTGTGGTAAATCGCTTATTATACATAACACTACATTTTTAAAAAATAGAACATGTTCATTTTCATTTACAGACGGACTATAAGCACAGTTTTGAACTGGTGTGTGGTAAATCGTTTATTATATATATATATAGACTGAATATAAGCACAGTTTTAAACGGGTGTGTAGTTAATCGTTTATAACACACCAGATCAAATCTGAAAAGTGGGACGCAAACGTGTGTGTTACTTGTTTCACATAATATATCCACGCAATGATATAATAGAATTTATTTGGTACAGTTAATTGTATCATTATGATTCATATATGATAAAAATGTGAAAGATCCCATGTAACAGCAGAAATAATTGTTCCGACACCCGCTATATTCAATAATATTTTCATGCCATCTTGGATTCTAAAGCGAGCGCTTGCAGTCGTTCAATAGACTAACAATTCGCGAAATAGGCGCTCGCTCGAGCACTCGCACTGTTGAACGCGCATCTGGTGTGCATCTCGCTGCATTGAATCTTTGAGCTTCCTGGTGAATTCGACTGGCAGGGCATCAAATTCACAGCGCGCAGCCGCAAATCTGCAACACTCAGTAGGTTGAATACACGCACTGTTTGCTTAAAGTAGGTCCTATAATTTTCACTCGTATTGAGGTCTGGTGCATATGCTGGCAACGGAAGAGTAGGAATGTTGTTATGCCGCAGGAATTGTCGAGCTACACGAGCTAGATGACTTCAGGCGATATCCTGTTGTACCACCATGCAAGGGTTTTGGTGCAACATACGGCCGCATAATCACATTCACATATCGTCGTGCAATAAGTCCTTGTTGACGCTCAACGTACTGTCCAGTCCACGACCGTTGGTAATGATGAGTTTCGTCTTTCCATTGTGACTTTAGCCACATCAAAATATGGTCAACCAAAAAAGTTCCAAAACGATCAAACTTCTCTTAGTTGATTAGTATCATCTGTTCATTGTTTAATACACAAGGCGTTGTTCATCTGTTTAGCTGCAAATCTACGATGTAGTGGAAAACTATTTAGTCGCATGCGTTTGTCAAACGCCTTTAACGGGATTCAAATATAGGACCATCGGCAACGATTAACAAAGCCCTTTAAACGAAGGAGTTCGGTATCCCAACTAACCACTGGTCTGTTATACTAGGAATCTCTGTTGCAATTCGTGTTGCAGCCTAAATCTGTCAATACGCCTAATTTGAATAAAAATATGGCTTTAATCATGCCAAACTTTTGTGTGATAGTATATATGTATCGTGTATATTCTTTTTCCAATTCGGAAAAAAATCAACCGTAATTGGTGTTTTGTGCCGAAAATCGTTAATCGTACCTAGTGATTTTTGGTGAAAATATAATTGAAGCCACTTTTGTACATTAACTATAGTGAGGTTACTTTGCCAAAACACGCCAATGCTGTACACTGTGTGTTTTGTTTCCAGCCGAGGCACGTGGAGCCAAACCTCATTCGGCCATAATTTTGAATTTGGATGGTTGTTACTAAAACCATATACTGTATCTAAAGGTGCCAAAATAGTAATGCGTACAAATTTTAAGACTAACTTCAGAAACGGTCTCCATAACAAAGCTGTAATATAATGTATTAAAATGTACATTTTGTGTAATTCTTCCAATTGTTTGTAAAAGTTTGTATGCGTTTTTGTTTTTTGTGTTCAGCATCAAAATGTAAACATAATGGGCCTAAAACACTGGATACTGTCATGTCTTATTATTTATGACAGCTTTGTTCTTATTTGATGTTGCTGTAACAAATACTTTGCCCAAATTGAATGTCCGGTCTACTCCAATCACACTTCCGTTTCGGCCTTCACAATTCCGTTTTAAATCCAACATTGCTCCTCCGTGTACAGTATAAAAACCAGCTCTTTATCAAAGGAAGTTGTTGTTGTTTCTTACGAAGTCGTCGTGTACACCATTAAACATTTCCCACATTTCATCGGCGACGTTTTGTTTCTGAGGTATCCTTTGTTTATTCATTTTTATCATTTCCCTATACACTTTGTCTTGCAGCCGGGCTGTTTTTGAGCATTAATTTCATCCTCCTTGCACATTTCGGCTACAACTACAGATGCTGAGTTTCTTTTGTTGATGTTTTCCATAGCCTTATCCAAAATGACAGGGTCAGTCCTGGTATACGATATTCCTCTTTTGGCATTTCCATGAATCGGTTTCTTTTTTTTTCATTCTCTCCTACATACTCAATGAGCGCTTTATTCCTAATATGGTTTATCATGTCAGGTGCCTGAGTAATAACAGTTATTCTTCTTCTGAAGTTTTCGTTTCCTTTTAATTTGATATAATACCTGTTCATAGTGACAATATTTTTCCGGCTGGGGTTCTATTTCGACGTACGTTAAAGTTTTATTAACCCTTTTTCTCTCACAGAAAAGTCCATTATGCTTGTACCACAGGCTGTCGGCATGAGACAGTCCCATCAAAAATATTGTATACACACACACACACTCACACACACATATATATAGTAAAGGTATGTAACTCATCACCACAGAAACCTCGAAAAAAATGACCTGTCTTATTCAACGGGCTCCTGTGTTTTTATTTCATGATCGATTTTCGAAAACTTGGTCTTATTTATCAAAAAAATGGTTGATCTGTTGATTGCTTACAAAAGCTTATTAATTAAAAGCTATTGAAGAAAGTTATGAGACGTTAAACAGGAAAATTGTCCAGGTCGTTACTGTCTGGACCTACCGAAAACCGTTTCCTTCTCGAACGTAACTCATAGATGTGTACGTGGAACTCCGATTAAAATGAACTAAAAACAGAGAAAATAATTTTTAAATCACTTGCCTCACTCACAGTCGCCTAAGGCAAATAACTTGATCACTATCATAACTTTTCCTTGACTTGTCGTGAGTTGTTTTCGTTGGCCTCCATTTTTAGAAAGAAGTCATGGCATAAACGCGTGGCAAGGGACTCATCAACACTCAGCAAAATTGATACCGCGTTAAATAGGCAGTTTCCATCACCTGATGTTTTTCTTTGAGTTCCTGTTCTTTCATCACTGTATTTACGAAGCACTTCATAAGCAATAGGGTCTACAGCAGGATAAGCATTTTCTTTAGGAATACCATGATGAAAGTCCAAAGCGGTCTTAAAAAGCAGTTCACGCTTAACGGCTTATTTAAGTCTACCATCATTTCGCGTGTGAGCAGCCTGAAAATATGGGAAAATATTAAGCACAACCATATAAAATTATATTTTGTCATGTAAATCATAGAGCCAGTCGGAGTTTTAGAAGTTTTAACACGAAGCCTTCTACACGCTTGTTGAGTTTTACTTAGAGTATTACACAGTGCTATTAAAAAAGTCAATACAACTAAACGTGAATACAATTGTAAAAAAATAAAGTTTATAAATTTGTCGAACGTGGTAGATATACAACTTTTAGATATAGAGTATTTACAACTTGTTAACAGATCATGCATACAACTAGTAAATAAAGCGTACATTTAAATCATGAAAGAGGTTACAACTTGTAAACAGAGCGAATATACAACTTGTAAGCAGAACGTAAATACAAATTGTTAACACAGAGTATATGCAACCTGTAAATAAACACTGTGTCTGTACGTCTCGTAAATAGAGCGTATATATAGTGCGTAAAAATTGACCCCGACCAGACCTTTCACATTTGTATCTAATAATTATCTACACATATCCCGACATAAATTAGTGCCACACCTATTCTACACTTCGGCATCGATTGTAAAATTATAGAAGCATGTTTTTGTGTTAAATTTTAACTCTTAATCCTCACGGTCACGGTGTAATCGAGCAATAATAATGTAGTACTACACTCGTATTCAATGTAATGAATATTCTTGCATAAAAGTCAGGTCGGGGTCAAATTTTACGCACAATACATATTGTTAATAATTCTTCATCCAGATTATGTATCGCCATGTATTAACAAATAAACAAGACTGTGTTAATTTCGCCGAAACCCGGTGCCCAGGAAAGCTAGGTTACGTGTGCTAGCTGTGGTGATTTACTGCCTAAATTGTGTTGACACAGCATTAAACCCAGTATTAGACAACAGTGCCCCCTCTCAGCCAATCAAATTGCTTAAAAAGTGCTTGATAAATCTCATACCACACGGTTAAGTGTTTGATATTATTTGTTCGTTTTTTCCGTGCTTAAAACTCGAGAAACAGTGCGTGATAGTATGGGGTGGAGCCAGACTTTTCAAGTTAGGTGCGCACTAAGAACAAAACGCAATGTTATAGTTTGTATTAAAGCGGCAATGAAATTTGGAAAGATTTTATTCATGGTCTCATTTGTCGACTAGCATAAGTCATGAAATAGTACAATCCATTGTAAAAAGTCTAGATCCGCCCCATTATCAGTTTAATGCAATCAACAGCTGAGTATATAAACCACAGCTGTGACGTCATTCCATTGTTTTCACAGTACCTTATTTCCAATAATGTACAGGTAACCGTCCATTATTAAGATTACTCGTCCAATATTTGGTGTGTTAGGACAATATTTGACGTGTAAGTCTAATATTGGACTACACGCTATATTGTCCAAACACACCAGATAATGAACGCGTAACCTTAATAGTGAACTATTACCTTTTTGTTGTATTTCATGAAAAAAGCAAACGAAGGAGGGAAGTTATTTTTTCATTTATTGAACAAACATTTGCAAATAAAATCAAAATTGGGAATTCTGCACTCATTTCCCTTCGAAATGAAGACATTAGTATTAATGGTGTAATTCTTGTTCACAATTTGTCAACGTTGCGGTGTCGTTCTGAAAATTAAAAAATAAATATATAAGTTTTGCATTATACTAAGACCCAAACTAGATTCAAAGCACATTTAACACATTCTCTGTCTAACACTGTTAGCCGTTTCTTGCAGAATGGAACATATTATTCGTCATCAGCTCAGAAAAAAAAATATTTTGAACAAGTAAAAAATTGCTGCGAAATGCAGCAAAGGGATTGTCACGGCAAACAAAAAAGAATGATTAAGTATAATCTAAAGGTAACTCAAAAGAGCATTATATTGAATTGTCATGTTAAGGTTTTTCAGTAATTAAAAGGTAACTTGTCATAAAACGTTTTTCTGTTCAAATGTAACAATCTCGTTCCAAAAGCCTAATAAGATTCTCGATACTAGTTAGATTGAGAATCTTGACAAATTTGGAGTACGCGAATGGTCTGGATCTAGACACCATCTTTATGCCGACAGGATGTTTGGTTTTAGTTGGATTTATTTCCAGTAATTCATATTTGCATGACGCTTAAAAAGATCGGCAGAAGGGAAAACATAGTTCTTCAGAACAGAAGCTATTTACATGACTTATCGCTTCTGTTTAGTCAAGTGCTCCTCACATTGCGGATCTGTTCTTACCAATCCGTGTAACCAATCATCTAACTAATGCATAACTGTCCAGCATCTTTGAATTTCGACATTTTGATTTACAGGCGTGAACATTTGTTGCATTTATTGCATTTATTTTTTAATCACGAGACAGTCATGCAATCTAAATGTGTGTGTCTTTGCCTTGAAATAGAAATATCAGTTTGCGCATAGTATTTAAGCAGAGGTAGAGAGTCAGCGAGTGAATCTTTCAAACCAGTGTATTAGAGAGTAGTCATACCTTTACTTGTTACGGAAGAATTTTGTTGCCGGATACACGAAAGGATTTAACATGTATTTTAATTCCGAAAAGATGCACTTAAATACAAAAGGCAAGCTATTTCGAATAGAAATCATTTTTCTTAATAATGAATTCACTCGGACTCGAGAAAACATACTCCATTCGAACAAATTAAAAACTGGCGAGCTTTTCACCTAGGTGTAAATGTCCGTCATTTTAACTCTCTTAAAATTACCTGGTCCGTCTGGTCAATAGTCCGTCAATATAGTACCAAACTTTTCATAATTAAAAAAAGTCTGCAAAAATAATCTTACATCTGCTCGATCTATAACCAGAAGCAAGTTCAATTACACAAAACGCTACAGTACGTTACATAACGATGCATTCGGAACTCCTCGGTCATACATTTGTTTACTTTAACGCCGGACATTTCAAAATAGCGTCCAAATATGTCCGAGATTATTCGCAGCAAATGGACGAGGACTTCCGAATGTATCGTTGCGGAACGTTCTATAACGTTCGCAGTTACTGAACTCAACCCTGGTCCGATACTCTTATGCTCTTAAAATTAACTGGTCCGCTGCACTTAATCATAGTTAGAAAAGATCGCCAATAGAGCTCAGTAAGAGTAAGAATTAAGAGTCAATGTTACACGATTACGCTTCTTTATTTATACAGTCGGCTAATAAGAAAAAAAGGTATATTATTAAAATATATGAATCATATCAAATTAGTTTTCAAATGATAAATGCTCTAACAGTTGAAATATATAATATTTACAACAATATGTGATGAAGCAATCGACGATTCTTTTAATAGTTAAAGTCTGCAATGTTATTTCTTAAAATATAATTTCGATATTGGTGTCTTATCTTTTCAAATAAAATATTGGCAAATATCAATAATATATGTACTATACACACATTATGTATTAACATTATTGTTAAACTGTATCCGTATACTAAACTGGTCTCCTGGTCCGGTTGGTTCGCGATTTATACCTACCCCTTTTCGTGTGATTCGAAAGGATTTGCGGAAATGTGTTGATATAAAACGCTGATTTTTCGTGTGTTGCATTGTTGCAAGAAAAATTGTTTATATGGATTCCCCCAAAAATGATTTTTCTATTTAACTTTTAACGGAAATGGGCTGTACTATGACTGCATTAAAAACAATAAATTTGTCGGCAGTGGAAATCGAAAGGATTTTTATCATTTTTTATCACGTGACTTTTGCCCATTGCTATCAAAATCTACCCACCACAATATCACGGCGTTGAGACGCCGTGAAATAAAATGGACTGTGTACTTAGCATGCTGTGACTTTGGCGTTCAGTTAGTGTTTTATTGAGCAACGGCGTAGACAATATCATAGCAGAACTCTAGATTATTCTTGCACTGGACATCAGAAACATGGTAGACATTGCTTTAGCACTCAGCGATGCCAAAATGACATTGATAAGTCGCAAGTTGTCAACGATACAAACTAACCTTCACAATATAAATATATGTACTAAGAACTATATGATATTTTCCGTGATTCGTGCTTTTCACCAATAATATGAAATTGTTTGTACCGCCTGTGCACGGACGGAAAACGTACACATTTGAGTTCTGAATTAGGTCTTGCGCAACGGTCTCTCTCCATAATAAAATAATCATAGGTTTGAGCCTTGAACCGAGCATACATTAATATGTGAACAGAAGGGCAATCATGCTGCTTACGAAAGATGCAATTTTTATTTGGTGCACACAGGGCTCAGGTTCAGGTCTCAAAGTGACTATTATTTACATAATATATTTTTCATTTATATATAAACTTACTTATGACTTGTTTCTGCAATATTAGTTTCTCATCAAGTTCATTAGAAATCGGTCATGTGTTAGGCTGTGGCTGATATCGCTTCTTGGACATGATGGGAATCAGTTGATAATCCACACTTTCTATGCATTGCAACCGTTGTAATGTATTTATATCCAGATAAAAGATTTCCGAATGATAAATAGTATATCCATGAAAATAAACACTGTAATTCCAATGATTATTTAGGTTTTGTCACACGTGTATAATGTACCCGACTAAATGAAGAACAGAAACGAAATGAACAACCACTGTCATAAATACACATTAGTTTACATGTGAATGGATATGCACGAAAATCTCGTGAATAAACGATTATTAATTTGTCAAAATAAAGGGGCACCATTTGGGAAACAATTGATATTTTCTATTTCTATTTAAATTCTATAAATATATTACTTTTGTTGAAGTTGAAATGTATAACTCTTTAATCGTTATTTGTGATACGTGCATGTAAACTAAAATTCAGTTTGTATCATAATAATAATAATCTGTAGGTATGCTGTGATTTAAGTAAGATATACCCCTCGAGCTGCCCAATATGTTAGACATTGGATACGCTTCGGCGCTAACGCGCCTCAGCTATCCAATATCTAACATATTGGACAGCTCTCGTGGTATATCCCTTCCATATTTCCAAGGTGAAATGTTTTAATAAGCTTATCTGTATTAATTTGAAAGCAAACCAAAGTTTTGAGAAATTAACTGTTAATTTATTTTAATTTAAGTCCTCACAATAATTAATACTTTGTCACTGTACCACAATAGTATGGACTCGTGTGCCATGTTTTGAAAATTGATGAAGTGGACTGGATTGTTTCATTAAACACGTAATGGTACTTTGTACACGTACCGTACTGGTTTGAAATTTGCACACGTATAACTACGTAATTTTGCAGATCATGTAATATGTATAAATGTGAAACTGCATTGGCACCATTTCCTATCTATTAAACCCCTCGTGATATGATTGCTAGAAGTAAGGCATTTGTGGAAAGAAACTCGAATGTAGAATGGGCAATTATTTTGGGAAAATCCCTAAATAAATTAAATCCCTACTAAATAAATTAACCTATAGAAATTGTGTAACAGATTAGTTACTTCAGTCCATTACATTAACATAGGATCTAATTTTATTGAACTGATAGTTAAATAAATTTAGTATACCTTCTTACTTTAAATATTTTGAGGGGATCTAAATGAGACAGGAAATGAAGCGCCATGATCGTGCGACCACATGCACGACTCATGCAGATCGGTTCGTCTCCATTCGGAGACAAACACCAAATTCAACAGCGTAAGCCAACTCCTAGCAAAACATTAGCAGCTCTGGTAACCAAGCCTTATTTCCATTCTTTATGAAAAGGAAAGGCATGGTGTTTAGGAACGACCAGAGCCAGTCAAATGCTTCGCTTAAAGGAGGCAAACGCTTGGCTATATGTATGACATTTAAGTCAAAATAACGACATACTCATTAAAACTGTCATCTTTTCTATCACAAGTTAAATACTAACGAATGGGTTGTCATAGTCATAGCAGTTTATTATGTCAATTAAATTCAATTGGTGTCTAATTCTGTCTTACTTAAGGTTGCAGATTCTTTGTTTATTATTTAACAAGATATTTAAATATTATTACAAAAATATATTGAAGACTTATCAAATTAATCAAAAACAAAATTTATACAGTCACGCGTTATATTTTGTATATTTCTATACCCTGTGTTTAAAATCATAAACATGCCCCCGGGGCGTATATTTAATATTATCTAATACGATTTACATAGGCAAGGGAGTTAAATAGGATCTAAGCACTTGCCATTGTTGCCTCCCTTTGTGCCAATTTAATGTAGTTTTTAATAACAAATAGTAAGACTTATATTCTTTTTAAATCTTGACCGTTCTATTTTCTTACTTTTTCTAAATCTTGCTTTTTGTACTTTTTATCTTACATTATTTTTTATGAGAAATATGGTCTAAATTGAATGTTCACACGTTTACTAGTTATAACAATGTTAGAAAGTGATGAAATATATAAAACAATAACACGTACTTACAGCCTAATAGCGCTCTTGGTTAGCCAAAACAGTATTTAGTTATGTGGTAAAGAATTATTCCTATGACGAATCACCACTGTGATTATTTACCAAAATGATTGTTAATTTGAATCCCTTATAATTATTTAACTGCACATTACGTACATGGGCACATTAATAATATTTACATTCATGAATAACACTATCTAAGTATAGGATAGAGCATGAGTAGCAGTTTGATATGGGATTTATCAACTCGCTTCGCTCGTTGATAAATCCCATATCAAACTGCTACACATGCTCTATCTTATACAAAAACCATAAGACATTTAAATAAAGTGAAGCAATTACAGGTTAATTTTTACTCAAGAAAATTAAGCAAAAATAGGAGTTGTCAATAAGTTTTTTTAGCTGAGGCATTATTCAGATAGAACTTATGCAAGGATAGACATTTAAAAAATAAATTGAAAAAATACCCGGGGTCGGATCCTTTTATTTGGAATGCACTCATACGCTCATTCGTACAAGTCCTAAAGTAACGAACATACGTTATACAGAAAGCAGACTTAAATGATCTAAAGATTTAGCTTCAGACTATATAGAAACAAGCATCAGTAAAGATTGTCAATCTGGGCACAGGATCAACACACAACTTTACAATAGAAAGAAATGGGCGTTTCATGGATAGCTTTCGTTTAAACTTAAAGAAATATTTGTTAAATGATGATGAAGATGATGAAAGTGGTGTAGATGATGATATTGATTATGAAGATAATGGTGATGATGATGATGACAGTGATGATGATGATGAAAGTGGTAGTGGCGTAGGTAATGATGATGGTAATAACGATGATAATGGTGATGAGTCAGTAGCATGCAGGTCTACATATTGATTTTTCCAGTAGGGGTATACTTGCTTGGAGTTTGGTCAAAACTTAATTTCTACGCTCATTCTTCCTCCTATTTCTGACTTAAGTTGTAAGTAACTGACGAAAGTTTGTACCTAGTAACTGATTAACAGCTACATCAGGGAATTAAGCCTTCCCGGGAATGGTTAATAGGTTGACTGACTGCCGTGATACATGTAGGCCTATAACCCATGCAATGTGTTGATATAGTGTTTAACCCAGCCAAAAATAAACTTATATGTTTTAGATTGGCTCCAATCTTCAAATTTCATTCTATGTAAGCGATTTACAACAGTACAGAAGTGAACTATGTCCATATACTCTGAATGTAAAAATAGATCAACAATTGATATTGTGACAAGTATTAATTGTTTTCAATAAAGTTAGTTTAACAATGAGATTGATCAAGTGAAACAACATATTTGAGAAATTTAATCCTGTATATATCTGCTCTGCTGTATGTATTTTAGGAAACAATGAAACAAAATATTATAAAGATCATACTATGTCATTTATAGAACAAGTATAAAATCAATCCAATGAGTTGTGAACATTATTTGGTTAAACGTTTAAATGTGCAGTATGAATAAACATGCTTTTGTAAATCTTGCAATAATTACTCTTGTAAATATGAAATGATTTTTTTCCTATGTTAAGTGTGAAATATGTTGATGGAACTGTTAAGATAAACATTATGGTGGATAGAAAGAGAAAAAAAGTTAGTTTTTAGTGAAAATAACTACAGAATGGTCTTAAAATAAGGACAATCTCGTCATTTTTCTTCTCAAACTAAGCGTTTTTACTTAAAAATAGTAAAACAGAATGATTATGCAATAACCGAGGTGATATTAATAGAGGATTTTACTGAAATAAAAATAATAGATTGACTTATGAAAGAAAACATTTAATTGACAGAATGACACGTGGAGATAACTTTATTGTTGTGTATAACAGAGGAAAGAGTGAGAAAGAATCATTAAAGTTACCATGGTATGGACGATGGGGAAATCGTTGTATTGTAGCTTTGATATTTATATTACTGGTAAGTTTGGTTCTTTCGTTCTCTCTCTCTAATGCCTTCAATCAAGCAGATCATTTGATCATGTGACAAATTTATAGTCAGATAGTTTAAAAGAAAGATCAGTACACTGTTTATACAAAATAGTACGAGAAAATTATCTTGAACCAAAATGTATGATGTTTTATTTACAATTTGTAAGGTACTTAAAGCTGAATTTCACCTGATGCATTTTATTTTGAAGGGCAAGGGTTTAACTTTAGGTCTGGAAATGCAGTTTGTATTACATGGCTTATTGAAGAATTTTGCATTATTTGTGTTTTAACTGTGCGGCGATGCCCAAGAGGGGATTTTACACAAAGCACCCGGCTAGCTCAGTTGGTAGAACCCAAGTCTTCTAATAGTTCGATTCCCGGGCGGGGATACTTTCGTGGAGCTTGGTTATAAAATTATTTCTATGGCCATTCTCCCTCCTACCAATGATTTTTAATTATGTAGGCCAGTTGTCAGTCACTGAGTTAATTATGCGCTTAGTAGTTGGTTAACAGCTAAATCCAGAGATTTAGCCTTTCCATGTGGAGTGAGTAGGTTTACTGACTGCCGTTATATGTGTTGCTACGGCGTAAGACCAAAAAACAAACAAACAAACAATTTTTACACAATTCCCGAAAAAGATTCGGATTATGAGAGCCGCAGTCGTCTTACTGTTGTCTGCAAGACTGATTTCACTTAACTGGTTACGTTAGGTCATATCTTTCCATGAAACTTTGACTTATTATGTCAAGTATCCTCGTTCTTCCCTTAAAATTTTGTGGAATGGTAGATCTACGCGAGTACGGTTGAAAATGAAATGCCATTGAAAACTGAACGGTGAATGAGCTTCTGTGTAACAAAATAAAAAAAGGTTTGATAAGAGGCAAATATTTCAAATAGACATCTTGTCTTCTAGAAATGTAACTTTTTCTGAAACTGTCTAAATTGTAAGGAAACAATTTTGGAAGCAGGAAAGAAGTTTTTTTATAATGACAATTTTAGTGCAAATGGACATACAACTACAAATTATAGTGCTTCAAGTAGCAAAATCTACCCCGTGTGTCACGGTATAGACACGTTTAGTGCATTTTTGCGACTTTTATTGTATATTTCTTGCAATCTATAGGTCAGCTTGTCTTGAAATATAAAGAAGTATCTTTTTGACACAATTACAGACACTGAATAATATTTTCAAGATGTAGAAAAATCTTAACCAAATCTGTGAACTAGTACCTTTAAACAATGTCAACCCTAAAATTTACATTCAAATCCGATGAGAGAGCATGCAGCAATGTGACACGAACATAGAGGTCTATGTTGAGTAAACATGCATTGTACGCTGTTTCATATTCTAGCTATCACCCCAAGTTGATCATACTTAATTTATTAAACTTTTTATAAAGGACCCAACCTTGTAATGAGTTAATTCCATAAACATGTAATATGTCTATTATTAATGAATTTTAAGTGTTCTACAGTAAAAGAATGATATTTGTTTCAGGCGCTAGGACTGACCACTCTGATATTAGGTATTGTCATGACATTTATACATACACAGATGAAACAAACAGAAGTGAAATCATTTTTCAACGAGATTATATTCAATGGTTATCTTAAAGTTGGTGATGTCACAAACAGTGTTCCATACTTTTCTATTTCTGTTGGGATTTGCATTATTGTGTTTACCATTGTTGGCTGTGCGGCACGTTCTAAGAAGAGTAGAGTTTTACTGACTATAGTAAGTCCATTGTTTGGTCAAGGCTAGACCTAGTCAAACTACATGTAAATATAGAAGGATTTATACTTATTCTGCTCTGACCCATCGATAATTTTTGTTTAAGTTTCTTTTACGTGTTTATTTACTGGCTATTTTGATACATGTATAAGAATGAATAAATGAGCATATATACAACATCGCTATAGCACCACAATTATCAGTTTTTATAACATCGGTGACTTATGGCACTAGCAGCACTCAAAAATACTATAATAGCTTTTACTTGGTGACAGTTTAACCAGCTTTGTGATGGTTAAAATCACAGCCAAAACCAACCTCTTAGTTTCTTTAAACAAGAAACTTTATCCTTTCTTGCTCAGTACTTAAACCTTGCACCAGGAAGTTGAAACAGACTGAGCTGAATTAGTTGGAATCAAGCATTACGATAAGACAAAGGAAATGAATGTACATCAAATTTTATATCATGAATTATGAGAATACTTTTTCAACGTACGTTAGTTACCATTGCTGCCAGTAGCTTATGAAGTCCAGCTCAGTCACTGGAATATTTGTTCTACATGTAAGTATAATTATGATATCGCCACAGTAAAATGACCATATGATGCCTAGTTCAACATGGTTTCTAGTCTAATCACCTCTGATAATAAATAAGGTACACAGTCACGTGACCTACAAAAGGTATAACAAAACGTGTCTCGTCAGATCCTTGCAGCAGTCAAAAATAGAAAGGATTCTTAATTGATGTGAATTATATAACTGCTTCATTCCTTCGCCTATAGATTTCCACATATAATATGTAAATGTCCTTGTTTTACGATTTGGTCCTTAAAAGTCACGTGATTTTATTCTCTAAATTCTATTTCAGTTCTCCATATTAATGATTTGGTTTCTGATTGTACAGATCTTGTCGTCTGTTATGTGGATTATGCTTCGTGATAAGGTATGCATGAAAAAAAGAAATTAAGAATTATTCTAATTGGGTATTTATATGTCTCGTCATGAAATTTTCGAGATGAGCATACATTTTACATTTTACAGTTCATTTTCTTTTTAAATACGTATTTGTCATTCAAGCACAGTTAAAGCATCAGGCTCAATCTCCATATAACTTGGATATGGTCTACACTATCTTTAGATATTCGATTACGTTCTTACATGTATTTGGAAAACTTAACAATTTTGAAGAATATTCACCGAAATCCGTAAGTACATGTATGATAAATATACACCTGTATGAATGTATGTATAATTCATATTCATGACGTTACTTCATAATTGCGTACTATTAACAGTGCTTTTCTATAATTGGTCAACGCAGTACAATTCTACTTCTTTTATTTACATTCAGTAAGACTAGCTTTACACTTACGCGCCAATAACGGTACGAGGGACCTATATTAATAACTTATTGAAAATCGTTTTTTGTCATACTTATTTTCAGTTCACAGATGGTAATGTGAAAGATGAAATGAATCGTATGTTTTTATTATATAATGGTACAACATCTACAGATGAAAAATCAAATAGTTGGGATTATGTCTTCATTAAGGTATGAACAGACAACGAAACTTGTTTAATTCACAGTGACTACTGATAAAGTAATTGGTTTTTATGACCAATACAGCATGATTCATACGGAGAAGGCATGGTTGCGTGGTGACGACGTCGGATTGGTAATCATTGGATGTCCAGCTAAAGTTTATGGCCGCGATGGTTGTTACATTGGACACTTAAATAGATGCAATAACGGTTGCTATGGACTTCAAAGCAGTTGCTATGTACGGTAAAGTTGTTGTTTTGGACCTCAGAGCGATTGGCTTTTAGCGTAAGGGTAACTGCTATGTACTAAATGATGGTTGCTAAGGATATGGTGGTGGTTGCAGTGAGTCTGAGAAGGGTTGCTTTGAAGTCATATTTGTCCTATGTAATACATGTGCGTTGTTTACGCTCGATACTATATGTTTTTAAAATATCAATACGAAATAAAAACATCATTGACATAAGTTGTTTAATAAATTTCTTTAAGATTTACAGAATTACATTATTTTAAGCTATTTCAGCCAACCTACATGTAGTCAAGTAAAATCAAATTTACTGTCCTATTGTTCTAAAATTTCAGTATGAATGTTGTGGTGTAGATAGTATGACGTCATCATCTAACAGTCACCAATTTAACACCACACTATGGTGGGCAAACAGGGACAGTAATTTAACATTAGTGCCAGCAAGTTGTTGTAGACATGCTTCTATAGATACATATCTTACATATTCTAGTACAGATTGTGAGAGGATACTACTGGCTCATCATTCTAAAGTAAATATTTGATATATTTCATAATTGCATATTTTACCATAAATAGTAGGCTAACAAAATTGCCGTGCAAGTGTGCTGACATAACCTCAATGTGGGCAATATATTTCGGACCAATACTTTAGAAAATGTGCAGTTATCTATCTTGAGGCACACTTGTCCTGTATAGTAACCTTCAACTTATTTCTATACATTTTTATAAATAGGAGGTAAAGGTATCAGTTAGACAGTTTAGGTACAATATGCTCCCTATATAAACACATTGACGTTGTTGTCGCCGATCATTACACAATGGCTTTAACCGCCTGATGTCGGAAAGTGAACGTGCTTTTGCCGCTACATTTCTATTGTTATGAATTAATATTTTTATATGTACTATGCTATGAAGTTCTGTAAATGCCGTAATTTTGACTAATCTTTCGCTCTTTCCGTCCCATCTCTTTCTCTACCCCATACAACTATAAATACCTATTTCATATACATGTATATTTTGATTCTTATTTTTTATTTGTTATTTACTGTATATTGATTTGCTCATATGTCATGATTTGAGAAAATCAAGGTTTCTTTTGTACTATTCTGTACAATTGTTATCGCTATCATTATTTTTCGAATTAAACAATGCTTAATTTGACTATACATTTTATTTACTGTTGTTTCAGGGTTGTTATGATGCTGTTGTTGACTGGCTAGAATATTTTTGGACACCAACTATAGTTCTGTCAAACATCATGATTGCAATTGAGGTATTTATCTGATACTTTCTTGTTGTTTCGTCAAACATACAATCGAAAAATCAAATGTGAAAAAGAATGTGATCCGATCATAAATTATGTATCGCGTTTTTAAATGGCATATATTCGAGTCGCACAAATAAATAATGTTTCATCTTATTACACGAGATCATGTAATTTCTACTATACTTCACAAAAGGTACCCGGGTCTCGTGCAGTTTAGAGCGGGCCAAGATTTGATACTACTCGGGTTATCTAAGGGGGAACGGGTTCGAATCCCACCCGTGGCAGTTAAGACCTTCCATGAAAATTTGACAATTATGTCAATATTCCCCATTAATAAGGTATATGGAGAAGTTTCCAGCCTTGTGAAAGGGTAGGTGAGTACTGGTTATAGACAAGGCTCCCGAAAGCTGAATTAAGTGCGCTGGCCGCCGTAAAATAACCTAAATTGTGCTGACACGGCGTTAAACTCAGTATAAAACTTTACAAAGATCACGTTTCATCTTCTGTTTTCAGGTAATATTGATTTTTCTGTCATGTGTACTCTGCTGTGCAGTTCGTCATGCGAAAGAAATTCGGATATAAATACCATCCTGATGATAAATTAGTTCAACATGTTTTAGGATGCTTTGATCTAAATTTTGAGAACATATACTTTTTATGTTTATTGTTGAGTTTTTCACCAGGGTCCGTCCGCTCCATATAGATGCATTATGTGCAGACCCTGGCTAGAACTTATCTCAAACAAGTTAATTGTTGAGGAGAACCTCTTTTTCTGCTAGGCTGTGATTCTTACTATAGCATCTTCTGTGGTGTTGATAGCTTCATAATTTCTCAATCGGGCATGGACCGGCTACGGCAGGTTTTAACACATTTTTCTTTATGTACAACGTCATAACAACTTCTATCAGTTTAAAGTGATGCTTGTTATAAAATTCTACTTTAAAGTTTATTGTTATTGTTTTGTTGATTCAATTGTTTGAATAAAGTTCAACCCAGATAAGATAAATAAAGAGTGTATTTAAATATAACATAACATATATTTTTTGATATGTCCCCAGGAGATATTCAATGAAATCTGGTCATTATGAGGTTTCAAATTCGGGACAAAATTCGGTTCTTCTCAAGCGTCACGCTTGTGGAACCAGATGCCAGAGCACATCGTCACAACTCAAAGCCTGGAGGCATCCAAGGAGGGACATGGGAACTAAAATACATGATATACTGACGTCTGTGTATATTTTATCCAAAATGTCACTAACATCAATTTGCTCTTCACTCACGACAATTCTAAGCCCATCTACGACAATAGTCCAGAGTGACCCCAGTGCATGCTTGTAGGTGCATTAGTCCAGTGATAGGGCGTGCGCTTACGATTCGAGAGGTCCTGGGTTCGAACCCACTAGGGGCATTGCTAATTTCATTGAGCAAGAAATTTACCTGCGATTGCTTCACTCCACCTAAGTGTAAATGGGTACCTGTGAGGGTGATATAATTCCGCAGCACCATTTTGTGGGCGGCATTAAGCGGAGTAAAATACTCTCCATGGAGATTGATGGATAGATACCATTAACCCCATGACCAGGGATAAAGCTGTGAAGTCGGTGAACGTGCATGTGCATGCAACTTAGATTATAAAATGTCATTACAGTACAATAAAGGAAGAAGATTGAGAACAACAAAGTATCCAAAACAAGACCGTTCGACATGGCCACATTGCCAATGACTGATAAAGAAACAATGAATAATAATTTCATTTTAGTTTAATCAACGCCGTATACTATAGGCCATGCGTGATCATGTACTTTGAACTTGTTTGCTCTAAATGTAAATAAGGTGATGCACGCATATTCATTGTACTGATTTAAACATACAACTTTGATATTTAACATTAATTATATTAAATAAATATAGTGCATATGAAAAATTAATATGTTGCGTTGTCAAAAAACATGCTTATACAAACTTCACTCTTAGATTGCTATAATGGTCTGGCCTCACATATAGTTTTAATGAAACCAGCCATGGTTATAGTCGCATAGTTTACATAAACGAGCTAAATGTTGCGTATATTTATTTCTAAAACATTGATGTCATGACCATTAGCTAAAACTATTCGTTTAGTATACAGTTTAGCTATTCAGTTAGTATATAGTTTAATAAAATGTCATATAATTATATAATTACTAAGTATGCCCGCAAGGAAATTTTATATTGTTTCATCATAGTTGTAAGAAAACGTTTATAATGAAATATGCTTTTTACTAATGACAAATCCATTCTAAACAAGGTCCAAAATTTACAATAAATCCCATTCAGAGAGTTATCAAATTATATTGGTTTTTGTTAAATTTGGAATTATATTTTCAAAATTTGATAATCATATTGCCTCATCTCGAGTTGTCATTGCGTATTTTGCTTCTTGAGACCTTCTTGTTCGGTCCTTATAACATCACCACTTTACTGAACCACAACTACTAAAGAGAACACTCTCGGTCCCTGATGCCATTGTCCCATAATATAGGATAATAGTTCGAAATATCTGCAGAGTCAGTTCGTTATTATTAAAAAGTAACACGTGAAATTATTATCAATTATTTGATATGATAAGGTATCCACTGTAGTACTTGTACCAAGTTCCTTTGGTTTTAAAAGCCTATTAATTGAGAAAGGTTAATTTGAAAACAAAATTGTTCTATAACTTGTACAATTCATCGGGTGCTGCCATTATTCTGCTTTGCCTGACGTACTTTTACCCGTCAAAGAACGACTGAGAACTAGACAAATCATCATCTTGATACTTAAAACATAGGCTGCCGGCGCGTATATAGTGTCTTAGTTTGATAAGGACCTTTCTAACCCTCTAGCTCCTACCTAAACTTAGCTGTGACTCAAAGTTAACAAAAGAACTCGTGGGGAACATTTATTGTCACTTCCTACCTAAACTAAGCTATGATTCGAAGTTAACAAAGAACTCGGGGAACATTTATTGTCACTTCCGTATTTAAGAAAGACCGCGAACTACTCACTTAAACATTTTGGTGGTATAGTAAAGCCCCGGAGTGTACCCAACAATAGCTAGAGAAGGAAAGCACGAAATACACGTGCTTTATAAGCCATAGAATGTGTAGAACAAAAATAGATACGATCAGCTCGGTCCGTATATTTCATTTTAGGTAGAATACGTTAGCTTGTAGGGTTAGAGTTTTATTAAACATCCAACTAGTTACATTCAAAACTTTAGTTGTGGACGTATTGCAATGAAATTTTGCTGCGTGTTTTATTCCATTATGAAATTTATTTACTGATAACTTTTGTTTTTATGCTTAAGGCTACACAATATTCCTGTTTAACCCTTCATCAAAAATGAACTGACCTCGAGAGAATGTGTCCATTTCAACGTGTGTCGATATATTGTGACACACTATTATAAATTGTGTATTGGTGACCGTCGATGTAGGAAAATTGATAAAATAAAATAATTATTTTTTTCGTTTCAATTTCTTATAAGATTGGACAAC
The DNA here is from genome assembly GCA_025267735.1 of Mactra quadrangularis. NCBI lineage: Eukaryota > Metazoa > Mollusca > Bivalvia > Venerida > Mactridae > Mactra > Mactra quadrangularis. The sequence goes on along the minus strand of CM046299.1, from coordinate 44,260,134 downwards.
ATACGTAAATACAACAGTGAACCAAGGGTAAAAGAATATTTGAAGGTAAGAAATGCTCCTATAGATAATACCAAACTACATGTATGATATTGTTACCACATAATCTTTAGAAGAAAATTTATTTACAGTTTGTGTACTTATTGCTAATGCTTTCAACATGTTTGATTATTAAAATCGTATTAACTATTATTTTGTTTAGGCAAATTAAAATGCACTGTTTTTATATGAAATGATAATACTAACTCTATTTCATTACATATTTTATATTGTTTTATAATTATTATATGTATATAAATTGTTGTTGTTTTATAAGTCTAACTCATGCAAAATGATAAGCATGGTGTAACGAATGAAAGATATTACGTTTTGTAATACGTTAGTATAGTTTACATGTGGGATAGGCAACGAACATTCAAAAATAATGTTAATGGCGGTTAGTATTCTCGGTAGCTGTCGATTTTTTGTGTTAAGTTGAGCAAATCTTTAATTTTTGTATTTTACAGATCTACAAGGAGAATATGAGTTTAGCTGGACAATGTGGGACATTCTTCCTTATAACGATCAACTTGGTCTTTTTGGTGAGTACAAGTATATCAGAGCTATGTGATGCCAATCTTCTCATAGCACTTTGGTTTCTAACACATCTACAAACTATCGTGAAAATAAGGTTCTGATTTATTCATTTAGTGTTAACCTTGGGGATCCGAGTCTTTTTTTGCAATAAGCTAGGCACGGGGTTTCGAATATTATGGCCGAAGGGTTGTTAAGACATTTCCATAAAGTTCGACAGTAATGTGGATATTTCCTCCATTAATCAGGAATATGGAGAATTCGTCGGTCTTATGGAAGGGTAGGCGATTACCGGCAATGGCAAAGGTCCAGTAAGGCTATTTGAGTTAAAACGGCGTTAAAACTAATAAAAACAACTAAATGTGAAAATATAAATTTAAAATTTGGTACCTTGAAGTTAATCAAAGGACTAAACTCTATGATGACTCCTCAGATTTGTATACATTAAAATAAAACGCAGCGTTTTAAAGTAGATACAGGTTGTTTGTGGTCATTTTATTGGTCATATGCAATTATGTCGTCAAATTTGTCCTAAATCTTACACTTAGATATAGGAAGAGTGTTATAATGAGTATGACATTAGGACATGAGTGTGTGTATGAGTTGTAAGAATGGGAAAAGGGGAGTACGTGTGAGTGTGTGAGTGAGTAAAAGTGTGAGAGACAGGAGTGATAGGGTAAGTGTGAGAGTGATATATTGTTTGATATTTGTACTTGTACATTGTATCTCATGGGCCAATTGGCCTAAATGATTTTGAAAATAAACTATTTATAAATTGTTTGACTTGTTTTGTTTATTGACAATACAATGAATTATATGCTGTATTATGTGGCACGGAACCATGCATACCGCCTTTGTGGTGTTACGGTAATAATTGTAGGAGCACTGGATCAGTGGTAGAAGGTGCGATTAGAGTCCGAAATTTCCCGGGTTCAAGTCTCACTAGATACCCTGCTAATTTCCTTGAGCAAGACATTCTAAATGTTGTTGCACTACACCCAGATAAAATGGGTACTGTGAGGCATCCCCTGCTAGAAAGGGGGGGGGGGGGGTGTTAATGATCAGGGTTTATCGTATAAATAGTAAGTCGTCTGATAATGCTATGGAAGCTTACATTGTACTTAAAATTTCTAACTTTAACAATTTTAAATACATGCTAAATGATTTGTTTCAGTTGTTGGGACTTGGCCTGATGATTGTTGGTATAATAATGAAACTCGACATTGGCATTATCAATCAAACAGAAATAATGACAACATTAAATGAAGTATCATTGAATGATAATCTAAAGTTTGGTAATGTTGCTAGTAGTTTGTCTGTACTCATTATATGTGTGGGTGCATGTATATTTCTACTGGCATTTCTGGGAGCCTGTGGCGCCTGCTGTAAAAACGAATGTCTACTGATTATAGTAAGTAAAATATGTGTTGTCTTACTTTGTGAAAAGTTCACTGGAGAATCGGAACACTTTTGTATTGCCTCTTCAAGTATACGATGCCGACTGAATTAACTTGTTAAATAACCCAAGCATCAAGACCTCTTTGACTCTGTTTACCATTCCGAGTACAAAATGTATAAGTTTCAGTGTACCAACTCGGAACTTGCTTTGATGAATTTGGAATGGTTTTGATAGATATCACTTCTGTCAATGCACATTGTTGCAGAGTTGTCCAAATTTTTAGTATACCAATTGCTTGGACTTCTAATTGTGCAGAGCCTTAGAAAGTTTTTACAATATACACACTGACACGTTCAATGAGTTTAAATAATATGTTATATATTACGTCGCCTATCAACTCATTTAATTAGGTTATGTACCCCGGTTAAGTCACTTAACCTTAAGATGATAATGTAATGCAAGCCAGTGCTTCTCTGAGGAATGCTCACATATTTAAGTTCATAAAGCTATGTATATAAGTACTGTTCATAATTGAAATACTTGTAGATGACAAACCTAGAGTTTAGAATCGTTTTTGACATATTCGTATTGTTCTTATCATTGTATATATTTCTTGCAGTATGCTCTATTGGTATTCGTGATATTGGCAGCACAGGTTGCTGGTGTTGCTCTGTGGTTCATCATGCATGACAAGGTATCAGCAATATGTTATTCCAATTTATTTTGATTTTTTTAATGTTATCAAAATGACCTCATCTTAAATGGTAAATGACGTCGTGTTATATTTGTGTAATATCTCTCAAACAAAACACAGAAAAACATAAATGAGACAGAAAGTTCATCAATTTTGGAATACGAGTAATAATTATTTTATTTTAAGTCGAAAATGACACATTTCTTTGTTTCAATGTCACTCATTAAGATATGTTTTATTTGTTTTCTGAGCCCATTCTGTAAAAGATTAATCAATCTATTAGTAACACCACAGTCGATGAATATCCACTATTTATTTTTGTAAGATGAATACAATGTTCTTTATATATATTATGTTATTACAGGTTGAAAGTACAGTAAAAGATGAAATGAGATTAGCACTTGAGTTATATGATGGTGTTCATTCAACTAATGAGATATCCATGGGTTGGGATCTTGTTTTCATTGGGGTAAATTATTTACATACTTTTTTACATACATTTTGCTTAACTAATGTGATTTGGACATTACACGTAGTAATTCTGCGAAAGTCCCCATCTGGAATTTAAATTAGTGATGTCTTACTTGCGGTACAAGCACAATATACATTTGCAATGCAAAAAATGCGGACAAAGAACAATATATTTCATAATGTAATTAATGTTGTAGCGCGGTATTTTAATCGATAATTCAGAAAAAGGTGTTAGCATCTCGGCAGTGCTGATGGAAAAATAAAATATTTTGAATTTCGAATATTTTCTATTTATTGTGTCATATAGTACTGGCTTGGTCACTTGGTCAACTACAGTTATCAGCCTGTCATTATAACAAATGGAGCATCCGTTAAGTAACTCAACCTCAATTAATGGCACAGCTTAAATCCTTAAGCAAAAAGATGCCTGTCACTGATTCACTTTCCCGAGGTTTAGGTTATAAATCAGAAGTTTTTATGTTTGCAAATTTTATACCTGCAACCAATGCAAATTGTCAATTTCTATTTCACGTGTGTTTGCATATCAATGATTGCACTTGTTTACTAGAGAATCCCGAATAACACAGCGCACTGTCTGTAAACTGCTCTTGATTAATAAGTTCTTGAAATAGTCTGTTACTGATATTGACAACGTTGGTTTTGTTTGAAATGAATCTTTGGCACAAATTTACAATGTTAATCTAAATTATGTCCCATAACGTTAAAAATTTTGTACATTCATTCGGAACTTATCGTCTCTTTCAACGAAAGTCAATCGTGTTTGAAACGGCAAATGTCGAGGTATTCCAAAAAGTTCCGATGATAATCATACAACATTATATTTAACAGTTTGATTGTTGCGGAGTAGATCCTGTAGATCCTAACAACAAGAATGAGTTTGTGAACACAGATTGGTATAAGAAATATTCACCAAGACACCACGTACCTTACAGTTGTTGTAAGAAGGCTACTGAGGACAATTATAAAACGTCGTCTGATTCAATATGTGAGAATTTGATTGTCGGATATAGAAACACTGTAAGTTGTTATGATTGAATCCGAAATTCCCCTAAAATACATTACCTTAACTGAAATCAAAACTATGGCCTTTTCAGATACAGGCAGACTCTTAATGAGCCACCATAAAAGCTTGTTTAAAAAAGGCAATGGGACAGCCTTACCACAATGACTGAACACGCGATTTTGAAACCAGAAGTATAACTGTCACTACATATAAGTCTTATACAGTAAAGTTCCGCTATTAAAATCACTTTTGTTATTTACAAATCATGCGGTTTTTGACAATTATTAAGTAATGCTTAATTTGTGAGCAAAAGGGTTTCTATAATAAGACCGTTTCGCTATTAAGACCTTCGATTTTTCTGGTTCTAATAGCGGAACTTAACTGTATATTTTACGGTCTCTTTATTATGTTTTGTCGAGTAAATTGTTTATTTCCCTGGTAGGATACGATTACAAATAAAGCGACGAAATGGATTACTCTTAGTGTACTAGGTATTTAGATTTATTGTCAAAACTCCAGTAAAAAGTCGCTTGTTCATTTTTGTGTTTTATCATTTTGGTATGTTTTTTTAAATATTTCTTGTTTTTTTTTTTTATTATCAAGAAATCATAAGATATCATTTATCTGTTGTTCCTGTACTGGGTCATTCTTTCGCTAAGATTGTTTTATGTCAATTTGCCCTGGTACTGGATGAAAATTTTTAGTTCATGATTCAGGTTTAAGTTCATGTGCATTAACCACCCACCACCCTCATGAAATATATTTAGTTATTAATTTCTTAGATTACAAGCGTACTGGCCTAAAATTTGCATATTTTAGACACAGTAAAGGGAGGTAATTCACTCGACTGACGTGAACCAAGCTTTCTGTCCATATATGTTTGAATAAAATAAACTGTGATATAATAAATACTGCAAAACTGGCACCAGTTCCTGTCTATTAAAACCCTCGTGATCATTTTGGATTTTTAGAATTTTTCAATACTTATCACAGAAAAATAATTTCATTTTGGATATTTAAACTGTTGCCAAATTTAAAAAATATAGGAATTGAATTTTGAAAACAAGTCTTTCCAATGATATAATTAAGCACCAAATTATGAAGATAAGTTTATCATAATTTACTTCTAAATGAATCTAATTTCCAAATTAAGTCCTATGCAAAATTTTGGAAAAAAATGATTATGAGGGGTTGTGGGAGACTGGACAGAGCGCCATGATCGTGCGACCACATGCACGACTCATGCAGTTGGTTCGTCTCCATTCGGAGACAAACACAAATTAAAAGCGTAAGCCAAACCCTAGCAAGGCATCAACAGCTCTGGTAACCATGCTTTATTTCCCTTTTCTATGAGAAGGGAGTGGCATGGTGTTTAGGAAAGACCAGAGCCAGTCAAATGCATCGCCAAAAGAAGGCAAACGCTTGGCTATATGAATGACATTTAAGTCAAAATAACGGCCTTCATATGAACACTGTAATATTTTCTACAACCAATTAAATACTAACAAAATGGTTGGTAAACATAACAGTTTACCTTGTCAATTAATTTCAATTGGTCTTCAATTCCATCTTACTTTAGGTGGCAGATTCTTTGTAAGTTATTAAAACTGATTCTTAAATAGTATTACAAAAATATGTTGACAAAATATTGCTTTAATCGAAAACAAAATTTTAACGTCCATGAGTATATATATATATGTTTCTTATCATATTTATATACCGTATGTTTAAAACTGTTTATGCCCCAGGGCATAAATATACGATATACATAATTATATTTTGATGAATAAATGTGTAATACGATTTAAATACGCAAGGGAGATTAATCGTATTAAAAGTCATTGTTATTTTTGCCTCCCTTACTGCCAATAAACGAATGTCAATTAAAGTAAGAATGTGAACAAATAGCAATATACACTGGAGTCCTAACGTTTCTCAACACATGTATTTTGTACATATTTTCCCCATTTTTATGTAAAAATATTGCAGATATTTCGACCCCAGTGTACATAACTTCTTTTAAAGATTTTATATGTCCGATCCCAAAAATTATAATTTGTGATACGGGGTATAAGTTCTTGAATCTACATGTATGATTGAATGTTCATGTATGTACAATATTCATCCCCTACGAAACCAAGTGAGTTTTTATACAACTATAAAATCACTCGTCGACAGTTTTATGATAAATATCGCTTCCACACTAATGACCAGAAAACTCTCCACTTCTTAATAATTTGATATCATAGCTTAACTAATGGTCAGAGTTGAATCAGTTTAAATTCTTTTAAAATTAAACGTAAGGCTGACGAAGTCAAATGGAAGAAAGAAATCCAGAAATAACCGGACTAGTAACCCAGAGTAATTGTTAAGTAACTGATATGTTTGCGATGTAACTTTACTGATAATATTTTCCTTTGTTTTCAGGGCTGCTATCAAGCTTTCAAAAATCTGTTGAACAAATACAAGACACCAGCTATTGCCATTGGAATCGTGCTACTATTTATTGAGGTAATATATTGGAATACTTTATTTTTACTCCAATGTTTGTTTTAGAATTGTTATAAATGGAATCATGAAATATGCAAGTTGCGTTTCAATGAAGATTTCTTTATTTAAAAGACAAACTTTACAATCATGTATAAAAACTCCTGATCACTGAAATCACCCTCAGGCAGGCGATACCTCACAGTACCCATTTTCACCAGGGTGGAGTGGAACAATTGTAGGTTTATTTCTTGCTCATGGAAATAAGCAGTGCCCCTAGTGGGGATCGAACCCAGGACCTCTCGATGCCTAAGCGTGCGTCCTACCACTAGACCACTGCTCCTACAATGCCATAGAAACCACGTGGTGTCATCTGTAATACGGATAACCGTTAACGTTACATCAGGTGACTTGATCTGAACGTTATATTAAGTATTCAAGCCATTTCACTTACTGTTCAGACGAATCACCAAATTGTTGTTGTTCCATGTCAGTAGTAACTGTTGTTATGGTCTGTTGAAACACTGGGATAATCTGATGATTTCAAATTGTGAATACAACTTTCAATCATCAAATTTGAGCAATAATTTGAACGGACGATTGGAAGTAGTTAAACTAAACAGTATTTTTGTTTGAATATTTAAAGAGCTGTATGAAAGGTTACTTTTTCAAATTATACAAATGTATCGAATTATTTATATTATGTGCCGAAGGACTCGCTGGTTTGAAACCCCCAGACTGGTTACACCCTATTATTTTCCTCCGTTATAAGGTGTATAAAGAAGTTTTCGGCCTGATGAAAGGGTAATAAAGTACTTTTGATAAACACGTGTCCATGGAAACTAGGTAACGCGATTGGTGGACGTAAGATGACCATACTGTGTTGAAATGGCGTTAAGCCGAACCAAAAGTTTCGCTCGTCTTTTTAAGTAGTTTAATTATAAAGTCATACATTAAGACTTTAAATTTAAGTAAGACTAAATAAATCACATTGGAAATATGGGCTTGCCCTTTTTGTGTTATCACTTGTGTTGGTTTTCTTGTCTTAGCAAATGCCACATGTGGGTTAAGATGTTCTTGTGGTGTGATGAAGTTTTGCTGTATATACACTCCGGAATAAATATTTCATGTTTATATTATTAATTATTATTAATGTATTTTTTTCTATTTTACAGTTTTCAGCTATGATCTTTGCCTGTATGACATGTCGCTCTATAGATAAAAGAAAATAGTCGGTGTAAACAACAGTTCATTTGTATACAGGATTTAAATCACAGAATCATTGATTTCGTCTCAACGACTGGACTATTGTCTATATGTAGAATTGTTCTTCACGAGTCTTTCAGCTTAATATACTAATATGTACTACATGTATCTATATGACGTAGAACAGAACATATGATTAAAGTGAAAGTTATATGCATTATTTGATGTGTTCGTTTTTTTTTTCATTTTCAAATAAAAAGCTGTTCATAACATATCTATGGTGGCATATGTCTGCCATCAGATAACCACATAACTAACTAGTTAATTGAGATGTTAACTAGTTACGGTAACTAGTTAACCTCTTAAGTTAATTAAGTTAAGTGGTCAACTAGTTACCAAAACTAGTTAACCTCCTAATTAACTAGTTAGTTATGTGGTTATCTGATGGCAGAAATATGCCACCATACGTATCCAATTTCATTATGTTTTTACATCTGTGTGTATAAAATGCTAGCTCTTGAACTACAGCATTCGGAACACCTCGACCTTTCATGAATGAATAATACGCGAATGGCCGAGGAGTTCCGAATGAAGAGTATTTATGTACATTCCTGAGTCATTGACTCACACATTGTTCAATTGAGCAAGAACTATCAAATTGATAGTAAAATCACAGACAGTGAGTATATAACATGATTGTACAAACAAAACCTCGTGTCAGTGTCGCATTTGACGTATGCACCTAGAAGAGTAGGGGTTACTGTTCGAGCATCATTCGGGCTTGTTATACATTGCACGAAAAGTAAAAAATGATAAGGTTCATGCACATGCATAAAGGGGTTGTCTGCTTTCTTCGAAGGGTAGGTGAGTACAGATTATATAAACAAAGGTCGAGAAAAGTTGTGTTAGGTGAACTGGTCCTTGTAAAATGACCATAACTTGTGTTGACAATTGCGTGAACCCCAATAAAGCAAACAAACGAAAACATCATTCTGACATAACGTTGTGCCAAGAAAACACGACAGTAGTCTGTAAAAATAAGTGCAAGTATTAAAGTGCATAGTAGTTTTAATCAAGATTATTTTATAAGATTAGAATCGCTGTGAATATTTAATGTTGTTTCGGACAACAATACAATTACGTTATACAATGTAGAGACATTATATGTATGATCTATCTGTATGATTAAAAAACTTACCCATGATTCATCACGGTATATCCTGTTTTAAATTTGTTACCGAGGACTTCGTTATGCGCCTAAAATATTCTGTTCTGTACTCCTAGCCTGTCGTGGCTGATTGCTGTATCGCTTCGAATCATCGTCCTTTCGTGACATAGGTCAAATTAGCAATTAGCAATTTGTTGAGCAATAACAGACGAAAACACGTACCGGTAAAGAACGACAAGAAAACAATTAAACGTCTAATATGAAAATAAAAAGTGCCGTGGTTCAAATCTATCAGATATGTTATAATAATTTACGGATATTAAAGAAACATAACTATATTGAAACCACCGTAAATAAAAGAATGCGATTTAATTTTAATTTAAAAGGTAACAAAATATGTGTTGTATTTTCGAAATAAATGCCTTTTCTTGCAAAAAAATGTAGAGAACCATTATCAAGGAATCGGTGTTGATTGCGTATTATAACATATTTAAACAATAAAAAAATCAAAGTAAAAAAGTAAATGTTTCCGCTGAGGATTGAACTCAGGACCTTCCGCGTGTTAAGCGGATGTGATAACCACTACACCACGGAAACAATTGTTTCAGTTCTTATTACTATTCTGTTTATTTTTTACTAATATAGTTTGCCCGTCCTTACGTACTTCAGTACTTTGATAATCCTTTTGCCTGTTTATACTCAAGTATATGACCATAGCACTCTCCGTAAACAGATATCCTGTAGAGCGTTCTCGTACACTAGCGAGTATGTGAGTGTAAACTTTTAGATCGGGTTTTAATCAGATTGAGACCATAGTGACATGTCAAGTCACCTTTTTAGACCAATATAATTATATATGTATACGTGTATGCATAAAATTAAATTTCAAAACGTAAATAATGATTTAACATCATTCATGTCTTAGGTTTGTCTGGTTCCCAGTCGTAGTTTGATGGGTAAAAGTAGGTCAGGAAATGCAGAATAATGGTGGCGCATGGGCTGCGTTCAGTTAGCAGTTAGCGTTAGTCAATCACAGTTACCGTTATGAACGGTTAATTGAACGATCCGTTGAAGTGCGAACGTTTAAAGATGGCGGCCATGAGAGGCGTTACTTCTATTTGATTATAAGAACTCGGAGAGTAGGACTAGTTTTTGTAAATTTATTGATCTAAATCAACAGGAGTAACACTGTCGACTTCCTAATTTGCATAATGTACTGGAACTATTTTGTTTCAGGTTGTTTCATACTCGCGTACTATATATACTAAAACCGTTAGCTGTTGGCCTTAAACGTTTTCCGCTAACAGGCCGTTCAATAATGACTGTTAGCGAACGTTACGGAACGTTACGAAACGTTCGCGGTAACTGAACGCCCTACTGATGTATTGTACATGGTATGGGATATTTCTGTTTTCAAATGAATATTTCTCAGTATATAGGCTTAAATCAAAGAGACTTAGTACAAGAATTACAGTGAATAGCTTATGTTTAGTTGTTTGAATACATTTATGCTAAATAAAGTATCCGAGATTCTAAAAAAGTAGTTAACGTTCAAATAGTGTCTACTTTGCAGACATGGTTATGGGTTAATCGTTTGCTAAATTTAAGTGCACACAGAAAAATGGACTTCGAATGACATATAGTACCGAACTCATACCAAATTGACCATCGTCAGAAAAAAGTCATGAAATACAGAGAAAATAAAAAAAAATGTAACCTGAAGACGCTCTGGTAGGCACCGCCATTATTGCACTTTGCCTGACCCATCAACGAGTTATTTTGGCCATATTGGTTATATGTTATATGATACACTCCATATTCAAATAACATGATGTTCAAAGCGTTATGATATCAAAGAGACTTATTAATTAACTCTTAAAAATTACAACAGTTTTACCAGAATTCTTAGTAAATTCAATCCATGCAAGTGATCATCAAGGCATAATGAAGGAAAAATCATGTTTTATAAACCTTTACAAAATTATATCTAACTGTGGTTTGTCTCTGTGGGGTTTTACTTTTACTGTAAGTAGTGTGCCATTTTTGCTTCGTCATTCCTTTTTCAAGACGCAAAGGGGTTTTGTTGAATTGCCGAATTACACTTACTGAATTAATTACGTTGTTTTTGTTCAAAATTAATTACGTTTTGCAAAAAAAAGAAATATAAAAGAGGACAAAACATAGAGTCGGGGTTGACTGTGAACATTTATATTCAAATAAAAAAATTGAAGTACAAAAAGTTATGTTTCCGCTGAGGATTGAACTCAGGACCTTCCGCGTGTTAAGCGGATGTGATAACCACTACACCACGGAAACACTTGATCATGTACTGACTTATAAATGTCTAAGACACATTTTCCAAACTTTATGGAAGCGAATGATTGTGGTGTACAGTATGTACAGTATGAAAGCTATTTTGAAACATTTCGTTATTTTATAAAACTGGGCTGCGTTCAGTTAGCAGTTAGCGTTAGCCAAACATGGTTACCGTTATGAACGGATAATTGAACGACCCGTTGAAGTGCGAACGTTTAAAGATGGCGGGCAAGAGAGTCGTTACTTATATTTTATTAGAAGAATTCGGAGAGGAGGACTTGTTTTTCTTGTTAACTTGGTTTTTTTTTTGTAAATGTATTGATCTAAATCAACGGGAGTAACACCGCCGACTTCGTTAGACCTAATCCGGAATTTAAATTTATGGGGTTTTCCGTCCGTGCACAGGCGGTACAAACAAAGTTGTATACACATTATTGCTAAACAGCACGAGCTTTGAATTAAATACTACTGTTCTTTTTTACACACGTTTTCATTGAAACAGTGAAAGTTTGTTTGTACCGGAGGGGAAAACCCAAATATTTGAATTTCGGATATAGTCTATTCGCTATGGCAGTTACTTATATGCAAAATGTACTGGAACTATTTCGTTTCAGGTTGTTTCATATTCGCGTACCATATACTAAAACCGTTAGCTGTTGGCCTTAAACGTTTTCCGCTAACAGGCCGTTCAATTATGACTGTTAGCGAACGTTACAGAACGTTCGCGGTAACTGAACGCAGGGCAGGTTTGTTACTTAAACGGAAAATAAAACCGTCGCAAGGAAGCACGAAACAACAACATTGCGGTATGTACTCTAAGATAAAGTACATGGAACAATAATAACTGAACGCATAACTGAACGCATTATATACATTTATATGAAGCATCTGTGACACAATTGATATTATTTACTTTATTAAGGAATTGACCTCATTAGTCGGGTATTGAAGGTTCGAATCCCGTCGGATGTTTTTTTTTTAAATAAATATTGGAGTATTATTCGAGAAATGAAAATTATAAGAAAATTAATCAGAAATTAGTAATAAACAAGTATTATGATAATTAAAATATCAATTTGGATAAATACATATAATATTGATTACAGATCTCAAAAATGTTTCATATCATTGCATTTCATTTATAGTTCTGTTCTGTACCGGATACATTAACAATATAGTATAATGAAAAAAAAAAGAATAACCTATGGAATTAAGAAAATATATGTTTCCGCTGAGGATTGAACTCAGGACCTTCCGCGTGTTAAGCGGATGTGATAACCACTACACCACGGAAACATTTGTTACATGGTTGTAAATACGCTTGTCAGAGACTGATAATGTCATTCGGATCTCCTCGGCCATTCGCTACGTATTACCTCGGACATACTCGTATTTAGACGCCATTTTGGAACTACCTTTCGTCACATTCCCAAACAAAGTGCTTTGACGGGTTTGAAGTAAACAAATCGACGATCGTTTAGGCAATGAGTGATGTTTCGTTTTTAGTTCATACATTTGAAATTCCACAGTTCAATGATATCACTGAACAATATTCAGTTAAATATATAACATATAAATATGTTTTGACATAGATCTGTGTGTATACTTCAAGAACTATTTTTACAAACCGTTGCGTGCTTCGCCTCGCGTATAGGTATTAAAAACCTTTAATCCGCCAGGGTAGACCCCTCACGATCCTTCCGAGATTATTCTTTCATGAAAGGTTAAGTAAAACCTAAGTAACATAATTTGCAAGCGTCCACAAGGAGCCGTTTATGGTGGCTGATTTATGCCATGTCGTATCTTCGTTTCTTCGCCGTGAAGAGACGAAAAAACGAAAACACGAAGATACGACAAATCCATAGTTTGTCGTATCTTCGTCTCTTCGTTTCTTCTCCACGAAGAAACGAACACACGACAGAATAAATACAACAATACAACAGATTGAATGTGTCGTGTTTTCGCCTTACATCTGTCGTATCTTTGTCTTTTCGTTTCTTTGTGGCGAAGAAACGAAAAGACGAAGATATGACAAACTATGGATTTGTCGTGTTTTCGCCCTTCATCTGTCTTATCTTCGTCTTTTCGTTTCTTTGCCACAAACTGGCACCAGTTCCTGTCTATTAAAACCCTCGTGATCATTTTGGATTTTTAGAATTTTTCAATACTTATCACAGAAAAATAATTTCTCTTAATATCTTAATCTCTTAATAATGCCGAAATTTCATTTTGGATATTTAAACTGTTGCCAAATTTAAAAAATATAGGAATTGAATTTTGAAAACAAGTCTTTCCAATGACATAATTAAGCACCAAATTATGAAGATAAGTTTATCATAATTTACTTCTAAATGAATCTAATTTCCAAATTAAGTCCTATGCAAAATTTTGGAAAAAAATGATTATGAGGGGTTGTGGGAGACTGGACAGAGCGCCATGATCGTGCGACCACATGCACGACTCATGCAGTTGGTTCGTCTCCATTCGGAGACAAACACAAATTAAAAGCGTAAGCCAAACCCTAGCAAGGCATCAACAGCTCTGGTAACCATGCTTTATTTCCCTTTTCTATGAGAAGGGAGTGGCATGGTGTTTAGGAAAGACCAGAGCCAGTCAAATGCATCGCCAAAAGAAGGCAAACGCTTGGCTATATGAATGACATTTAAGTCAAAATAACGGCCTTCATATGAACACTGTAATATTTTCTACAACCAATTAAATACTAACAAAATGGTTGGTAAACATAACAGTTTACCTTGTCAATTAATTTCAATTGGTCTTCAATTCCATCTTACTTTAGGTGGCAGATTCTTTGTAAGTTATTAAAACTGATTCTTAAATAGTATTACAAAAATATGTTGACAAAATATTGCTTTAATCGAAAACAAAATTTTAACGTCCATGAGTATATATATATATGTTTCTTATCATATTTATATACCGTATGTTTAAAACTGTTTATGCCCCAGGGCATAAATATACGATATACATAATTATATTTTGATGAATAAATGTGTAATACGATTTAAATACGCAAGGGGGATTAATCGTATTAAAAGTCATTGTCATTTTTGCCTCCCTTACTGCCAATAAACGAATGTCAATTAAAGTAAGAATGTGAACAAATAGCAATATACACTGGAGTCCTAACGTTTCTTAACACATGTATTTTGTACATATTTTCCCCATTTTTATGTACAAATATTGCAGATATTTCGACCCCAGTGTACATAACTTCTTTTAAAGATTTTATATGTCCGATCCCAAAAATTGTAATTTGTGATACGGGGTATAAGTTCTTGAATCTACATGTATGATTGAATGTTCATGTATATGTACAATATTCATCCCCTACGAAACCAAGTGAGTTTTTATACAACTATAAAATCACTCGTCGACAGTTTTATAATAAATATCGCTTCCACACTAATGACCAGAAAACTCTCCACTTCTTAATAATTTGATATCATAGCTTAACTAATGGTCAGAGTTGAATCAGTTTAAATTCTTTTAAAATTAAACGTAAGGCTGACGAAGTCAAATGGAAGAAAGAAATCCAGAAATAACCGGACTAGTAACCCAGAGTAATTGTTAAGTAACTGATATGTTTGCGATGTAACTTTACTGATAATATTTTCCTTTGTTTTCAGGGCTGCTATCAAGCTTTCAAAAATCTGTTGAACAAATACAAGACACCAGCTATTGCCATTGGAATCGTGCTACTATTTATTGAGGTAATATATTGGAATACTTTATTTTTACTCCAATGTTTGTTTTAGAATTGTTATAAATGGAATCATGAAATATGCAAGTTGCGTTTCAATGAAGATTTCTTTATTTAAAAGACAAACTTTACAATCATGTATAAAAACTCCTGATCACTGAAATCACCCTCAGGCAGGCGATACCTCACAGTACCCATTTTCACCAGGGTGGAGTGGAACAATTGTAGGTTTATTTCTTGCTCATGGAAATAAGCAGTTCCCCTAGTGGGGATCGAACCCAGGACCTCTCGATGCCTAAGCGTGCGTCCTACCACTAGACCACTGCTCCTACAATGCCATAGAAACCACGTGGTGTCATCTGTAATACGGATAACCGTTAACGTTACATCAGGTGACTTGATCTGAACGTTATATTAAGTATTCAAGCCATTTCACTTACTGTTCAGACGAATCACCAAATTGTTGTTGTTCCATGTCAGTAGTAACTGTTGTTATGGTCTGTTGAAACACTGGGATAATCTGATGATTTCAAATTGTGAATGCAACTTTCAAACATCAAATCTGAGCAATAATTTGAACGGACGATTGGAAGTAGATAAACTAAACAGTATTTTTGTTTGAATATTTAAAGAGCTGTATGAAAGGTTACTCTTTCAAATTATACAAATGTATCGAATTATTTATATTATGTGCCGAAGGGCTCGCTGGTTTGAAACCCCCAGACTGGTTACACCCTATCATTTTCCTCCGTTATAAGGTGTATAAAGATGTTGTCGGACTGATGAAAGTGTAAAAGTGATAAACACGTGTCCATGGAAACTAGGTAAGGTGAGCTGGAGGACGTAAGATGACCATACTGTGTTGAAATGGCGTTAAGCCGAACCAAAAGTTTCGTTCGTCTTTTTAAGTAGTTTAATTATAAAGTCATACATTAAGACTTTAAATTTAAATAAGACTTAATCAATCACATTGGAAATATGGGCTGGCCCTTTTTGTGCTACCTCTTGCGTTGATTTTCGTGTTTTAACAAATGCCACATGTGGGTTAAAATGTTTTTTGTTTGGTAAAGGTTTGCTATGTATACACTACAGAATAGATATTTCATATTTATATTATTAATTATTATTAATGATTGTTTTCTATTTTACAGTTTTCAGCTATGATCTTTGCCTGTATGACATGTCGCTCTATAGATAAAAGAAAGTAGTCGGTGTAAACAACATTTCATTTTTATACAGGACTTAAATCACAGATGGGTTTAGATTTCGTCTCTGGACTATGGACAATAAATAGAATTGAGCTTCATGAGTCTTTCAGCTTAATATAATAACATGTACTATATCTATCTATATAAAGTAGAACAGAACATATGATTAAAAAGAAAGTTATATGCATTATTTGATGTGTTCATTTGTTCATTTTCAAATAAAAAGCTGTTCATAACATATCTATGGTGACATATTTCTGCCATCAGATAACCACATAACTAACTAGATAATTGAGATGTTAACTAGTTACGGTAACTAGTTAACCTCTTAAGTTAAGTGGTTCCCTAGTTACCGAAACTAGTTAACCTCTTTAATTAACTTGTTAGGTATGTGGTTATCTGATGGCAGAAATATGCCACCATACATATCCAATTTCATTGTTTTACATATGTATGCATAAAATGCTAGCTCTTTACTACAGGGCGGTATTCATTTACATTTCCCAAGTCATTGACTCACACATTGTTCAATTGAGCAAGAACTATCAAATTGATAGTAAAATCACAGACAGTGAGTATATAACATGATTGTACAAACAAAACCTCGTGTCAGTATCGCATTTGACGTATGCACCTAGAAGAGTAGGGGTTACTGTTCGAGCATCATTCGGGCTTGTTATACATTGCACGAAAAGTAAAAAATGATAAGGTTCATGCACATGCATGAAGGGGTTGTCTGCTTTCTTCGAAGGGTAGGTGAGTACAGATTATATAAACAAAGGTCGAGAAAAGTTGTGTTAGGTGAACTGGTCCTTGTAAAATGACCATAACTTGTGTTGACAATTGCGTGAACCCCAATAAAGCAAACAAACGAAAACATCATTCTGACATAACGTTGTGCCAAGAAAACACGACAGTAGTCTGTAAAAATAAGTGCAAGTATTAAAGTGCATAGTAGTTTTAATCAAGATTATTTTATAAGATTAGAATCGCTGTGAATATTTAATGTTGTTTCGGACAACAATACAATTACGTTATACAATGTAGAGACATTATATGTATGATCTATCTGTATGATTAAAAAACTTACCCATGATTCATCACGGTATATCCTGTTTTAAATTTGTTACCGAGGACTTCGTTATGCGCCTAAAATATTCTGTTCTGTACTCCTAGCCTGTCGTGGCTGATTGCTGTATCGCTTCGAATCATCGTCCTTTCGTGACATAGGTCAAATTAGCAATTAGCAATTTGTTGAGCAATAACAGACGAAAACACGTACCGGTAAAGAACGACAAGAAAACAATTAAACGTCTAATATGAAAATAAAAAGTGCCGTGGTTCAAATCTATCAGATATGTTATAATAATTTACGGATATTAAAGAAACATAACTATATTGAAACCACCGTAAATAAAAGAATGCGATTTAATTTTAATTTAAAAGGTAACAAAATATGTGTTGTATTTTCGATATAAATGCCTTTTCTTGCAAAAAAATGTAGAGAACCATTATCAAGGAATCGGTGTTGATTGCGTATTATAACATATTTAAACAATAAAAAAATCAAAGTAAAAAAGTAAATGTTTCCGCTGAGGATTGAACTCAGGACCTTCCGCGTGTTAAGCGGATGTGATAACCACTACACCACGGAAACAATTGTTTCAGTTCTTATTACTATTCTGTTTATTTTTTACTAATATAGTTTGCCCGTCCTTACGTACTTCAGTACTTTGATAATCCTTTTGCCTGTTTATACTCAAGTATATGACCATAGCACTCTCCGTAAACAGATATCCTGTAGAGCGTTCTCGTACACTAGCGAGTATGCGAGTGTAAACTTTTAGATCGGGTTTTAATCAGATTGAGACCATAGTGACATGTCAAGTCACCTTTTTAGACCAATATAATTATATATGTATACGTGTATGCATAAAATTAAATTTCAAAACGTAAATAATGATTTAACATCATTCATGTCTTAGGTTTGTCTGGTTCCCAGTCGTAGTTTGATGGGTAAAAGTAGGTCAGGAAATGCAGAATAATGGTGGCGCATGGGCTGCGTTCAGTTAGCAGTTAGCGTTAGTCAATCACAGTTACCGTTATGAACGGTTAATTGAACGATCCGTTGAAGTGCGAACGTTTAAAGATGGCGGCCATGAGAGGCGTTACTTCTATTTGATTATAAGAACTCGGAGAGTAGGACTAGTTTTTGTAAATTTATTGATCTAAATCAACAAGAGTAACACCGTCGACTTCCTAATTTGCATAATGTACTGGAACTATTTTGTTTCAGGTTGTTTCATACTCGCGTACTATATATACTAAAACCGTTAGCTGTTGGCCTTAAACGTTTTCCGCTAACAGGCCGTTCAATAATGACTGTTAGCGAACGTTACGGAACGTTACGAAACGTGCGCGGTAACTGAACGCCCTACTGATGTATTGTACATGGTATGGGATATTTCTGTTTTCAAATGAATATTTCTCAGTATATAGGCTTAAATCAAAGAAACTTAGTACAAGAATTACAGTGAATAGCTTATGTTTAGTTGTTTGAATACATTTATGCTAAATAAAGTATCCGAGATTCTAAAAAAGTAGTTAACGTCCAAATAGTAAATGGTTATGGGTTAATCGTTTGCTAAATTTAAGTGCACACAGAAAAATAGACTTCGAATGACATATAGTACCGAACTCATACCAAATTGACCATCGTCAGAAAACAATCATGAAATACAGAGAAAATAAAAAAAAAATGTAACCTGAAGACGCTCTGGTAGGCACCGCCATTATTGCACTTTGCCTGACCCATCAACGAGTTATTTTGGCCATATTGGTTATATGTTATATGATACACTCCATATTCAAATAACATGGTGTTCAAAGCGTTATGATATCAAAGAGACTTATTAATTAACTCTTAAAAGTTACAACAGTTTTATCAGAATTCTTAGTAAATTCAATCCATGCGAGTGATCATCAAGGCATAATGAAGGAAAAAGCATGTTTTATAAACCTTTACAAAATTATATCTAACTGTGGTTTGTCTCTGGGGAGTTTTACTTTTACTGTAAGTAGTGTGCCATTTTTGCTTCGTCATTCCTTTTTCAAGACGCAAAGGGGTTTTGTTGAATTGCCGAATTACACTTACTGAATTAATTACGTTGTTTTTGTTCAAAATTAATTACGTTTTGCAAAAAAAAGAAATATAAAAGAGGACAAAACATAGAGTCGGGGTTGACTGTGAACATTTATATTCAAATAAAAAAATTGAAGTACAAAAAGTTATGTTTCCGCTGAGGATTGAACTCAGGACCTTCCGCGTGTTAAGCGGATGTGATAACCACTACACCACGGAAACACTTGATCATGTACTGACTTATAAATGTCTAAGACACATTTTCCGAACTTTATGGAAGCGAATGATTGTGGTGTACAGTATGTACAGTATGAAAGCTATTTTGAAACATTTCGTTATTTTATAAAACTGGGCTGCGTTCAGTTAGCAGTTAGCGTTAGCCAAACATGGTTACCGTTATGAACGGATAATTGAACGACCCGTTGAAGTGCGAACGTTTAAAGATGGCGGGCAAGAGAGTCGTTACTTATATTTTATTAGAAGAATTCGGAGAGGAGGACTTGTTTTTCTTGTTAACTTGTTTTTTTTTTGTAAATGTATTGATCTAAATCAACGGGAGTAACACCGCCGACTTCGTTAAACCTAATCCGGAATTTAAATTTATGGGGTTTTCCGTCCGTGCACAGGCGGTACAAACAAAGTTGTATACACATTATTGCTAAACAGCACGAGCTATGAATTAAATACTACTGTTCTTTTTTACACACGTTTTCATTGAAAGAGTGAAAGTTTGTTTGTACCGGAGGGGAAAACCCAAATATTTGAATTTCGGATATAGTCTATTCGCTATGGCAGTTACTTATATGCAAAATGTACTGGAACTATTTCGTTTCAGGTTGTTTCATATTCGCGTACCATATACTAAAACCGTTAGCTGTTGACCTTAAACGTTTTCCGCTAACAGGCCGTTCAATTATGACTGTTAGCGAACGTTACAGAACGTTCGCGGTAACTGAACGCAGGGCAGGTTTGTTTCTTAAACGCAAAATAAAACCGTCGCAAGGAAGCACGAAACAACAACATTGCGGTATGTACTCTAAGATAAAGTACATGGAACAATAATAACTGAACGCATAACTGAACGCATTATATACATTTATATGAAGCATCTGTGACACAATTGATATTATTTACTTTATTAAGGAATTGACCTCATTAGTCGGGGATTGAAGGTTAAAAGCCCGCCGGATGTTTTTTTTTAAATAAATATTGAAGTATTATTCGAGAAATGAGAATTATAAGAAAATTAATCAGAAATTAGTAATAAACAAGTATTATGGTAATTAAAATAACAATTTGGATAAATACATGTAACAGATCTCAAAAATGTTTCGTATCATTGCATTTCATTTATAGTTCTGTTCTGTAGCGGATACATTAACAATATAGTATAATGAAAACAAACAAAAAAAGAATAACTTATAGAAATTAAAAAAAAATATGTTTCCGCTGAGGATTGAACTCAGGACCTTCCGCGTGTTAAGCGGATGTGATAACCACTACACCACGGAAACATCTGTTACATGGTTGTAAATACGCTTGTCAGAAACTTATAATGTCATTCGGATCTCCTCGGCCATTCGCTACGAATTACCTTGGACATATTTAGACGCCATTTTGGAACTACCTTTCGTCGATCACATTCCCAAACAAAGTGCTTTGACGGGTTTGAAGTAAACAAATCGACGATCGTTTAGGCAATGAGTGATGTTTCGTTTTTAGTTCATACATTTGAAATTCCACCGTTCAATGATATTACTGAACAATATTCAGTTAAATATATAACATATAAATACGTTTTGACATAGATCTGTGTGTGTGTATACTACAAGAACTATTTTTACAAACCGTTACGTGCTTCGCCTCGCGTAGGTATTAAAAACCTTTAATCCGCCAGGGTAGACCCCTCACGATCATTCCGAAATTATTCTTCCATGAAAGGTTGAGTTAAAACCTAAGTACCATAATTTGCAAGCGTCCACAAGGAACCGTTTATGGTGGCTGATTTATGCCATGTCGTATCTTCGTTTCTTCGCCGTGAAGAGACGAAAAAACGAAAACACGACAAATCCATAGTTTGTTGTATCTTCGTCTTTTCGTTGTTTCGTTTCTTCGCAACGAACATACGACAAAATAAATACAACAATACGACAGATTGAATGTGTCGTGTTTTCGCAGTACATCTGTCGTATCTTCGTCTTTTCGTTTCTTTGAGGCGAAGAAACGAAAAGACGAAGATACGACAAACTATGGATTTGTCGTGTTTTCGCCCTTCATCTGTCTTATCTTCGTCTTTTCGTTTCTTCGCCACGAAAAAAAACGAAAAGACGAAGATACGACAGATGTTAGGCGAAAACACGACACATTTCATCTGTCGTTTTGTTGTATTTATTTTGTCGTGTGTTCGTTTTTTTTCGTAGCGAAGAAACGAAGAAATGAAACGACGAAGATACGACAAACTATGAATTTGTCGTGTCTTCGTGTTTTCGTTTCTTCGCGGCAAAGAAACGAAAATACGACATGGCATAAATCAGCCACCATAACCGTTGGTGTTCGTACGGACCATAGCCATTGTTCGTATAATGCCCGTACAATGCGTTTTGCAGCAAACATCTCACATACTCTACATTCTTCATAGTTTGATTCTTCTATGTACGTTGCATAAAAAACAACTGTTACAAACTTGAGTTATGTAACTATCCAACTTTCTGTACCTTTCTCTTCAAACCAAACTCCACAGCAGTTATTTTCTATTTTTGAATCTCTCGTTCCTGTCCTAGGTAATGTTTGCCATGTACACGTACTTTTGAAATAAAGTTTTCCCGACGTAAGGTAATTGATTAACATAAGGGAACATTTATAAATCATTACATTTTCAATACATTATCTTAATTTTTTAGCAAGTAAATTCATACATACAGGCATGTTCAAATTCTTTGTTTTTCGGAAATTAACGTAAATGGCCGATCTTGACTAAATGAAATTTTTGAATTTTTAAAACTTTTCTTAAATAACTAGCAAACTAGCTAGAAGTTTGCATATTAATGAAATACTGAAGTGAGTTAACGCTGCCTGACGTGTACAAAACTTTCTGCGCATATTTGTTTGAGTATGATAGATGGTAATATATATAAGAATAGCAAACTGGTGCCATTTCCTGTCCACTATAACCCTCGAGATGTTTTGAGATTTTTAGAAATTCAAATTAATTTCCATAGGAAAAAATATTTTTTCTTTAAAATGCTGGATTTTTTTTTTTTGATATTTATTATCTGTTGCCAAAATTCTAAATAAATATCAATAGAAATTGAACTTTGAAAACAGTTGTTATATTAATCGATTGAGACCAAATTATGAAGTTAAGTTTATCTAAATTTACTGATATACGGATCTAATTTCCAAATTAAGTCCTATGGAGAATTTTAAAAAAGGATTATGAGGGGTTGTGGGAGACAGGATAGAGCGCCATGATTGTGCGACCACATGCACGACTCATGCAGTTTGTTCGTCTCCATTCGGAGACAAACACAATAATAAAAGCGTAAGCCAACACCTAGCAGTGCATCAACAGCTCTGGTAACCGTACCTTATTTCCCTTCTCTATGAGAGGGGAACGGCATGGTGTTTAGGAATGACCAGAGCCAGTCAAATGCTTCGCCAAAAGAAGGCAAACGCTTGGCTAAATGAATGACATTTAAGTCATATAACAACCCACAAATGAATACTGTAATGTTTTCTACAACCAATTAAATACTAACAAAATGGTTGGTAAACATAACAGTTTACCATGTCAATTAATTTCAGTTGGTCTTCAATTCCATCTTACTTTAGGTGGCAGATTCTTTGTGAATTATTCAAACTGATACTTAAATAGTATTACAAAAGTATGCTGACTAAATATTGCTTTAATCGAAAACAAAATTTTAACGTCCCTAAGTTCAGATATCTGCTTCTTATAATATTTGTACACCGTAGGTTTAAAACTGTTTATGCCCCGAAGCATAAATGTACGATATACATATATTTTGATTAATAAATGTGTAATAAGATTTAAATACGCAAGGGAGATCAATCGTATTAAAGGTCATTAGCATTGTCGCCTCTCTTTTTACCAAAATTGACGGATGTATTTTTATTCCTCTAAAAAGTAACCTTAAATTTATACCCAGCTTAAAACAAATGAGAAGTATAAACATCACAAATCACTCGTGGTCAGTTCTGTGACCATTTATTGTTTCCACACAGTGTATAATGACCAGTTGATCTGTCAATTACTTAATTATGTGATAAGATATCCTTTACCTATGTACAGTCAGAGCTGAATAAGTTTGGACTGACTTTTTCCGGAATAAAACGTGATACAGTTTTTTGGGTTTTTTTTGGCGGGGGGGGGGGGTTACGCCGGGGCAAAACAATGTATAGGTTGTATCATGTCGGCCAGTCGACCTACTCACTGTTCTCTGGATTTAGCTGTCATACAGTTACTAGGTGCATTCTTCCTCTAGTGGCTAACAACTGTCCTACATAATTTGGAATCAGTGGTACGAGACACAATGGCCGAATAAATTATTTCATGACCAAGCTAGCCGAAGGTATGCCTCGCCCAGGAATCAAACATACACACGTTTAACCAGTAGACTTGTGTGCTACTGACTGAGTTTGTCAGACGTCTAAACGTTAAAATGAAACTTTAGATAAAGTCAATTTTTAAGAAATGCACTAATTATAAGCTTCGTTCCTAATTTGTTCTGCTTGATATGTAACTTTACTGATCATATTTTTTCTTTGTTTCCAGTGCTGCTATCAAGCTTTCAAAAATCTGTTGAACAAATATAAGACGCCAGCTATCGCTATCTGAATCGCAATATTATTTGTTGAGGAAATATAGGATATTACTTAATTTTTACTTTACACTCACTAAAATTTCTAATCGGTCACTCATTAATTCCTTATTTTCAAATGACCGAAATATACTAAGGACTATTATAGCAATAATTATTAATGCAAAATGCATCAGGTATATTCTAGACATAGTTATAGTATCATATCCTCAATACTAATGATTTTATACGAGTGTCTGTAACATAGGTATTCATTTCAAAAGTCACAAAGTGAAGAAATTCAGAACGAGTGTTTAATTATGTGTATGACCTCCGTTGGCAGCTACCACGGCATGAGATCTCATAGATACAACGTATCTTTGTAGGTACTGTTGTGGTAATTATCAACGCACCTGTGCGTTGATATAAACAATTATCAAGATTTGAGCATTTTGTAGTCGACACCGGTTGTCTTAAGCCAATCAAAACTATGCATTTGAGGTCACATGATAAGAAAATGGCCGTGAAAAAGTAAAAAAAGGGGTGTGATAATGGAATCGTCTAGTTGTTGACTAAAATCAAGCTGGCGCATAGTCAATAGCGGGCATTAGCGGATGTTTAGGAAGGCTGCACACTACTAAATATTTTAGCGGACGGCGGAACGATTTACCACATACTCCCCATACTTATTGTATGTTTAGGAAGGCTAGACGCCACTAAATATTTTAGCGGACATAAAAATTTTCATGCAAGTATTTTTGATCGGAAATAAGTAAAATTTACAAAGATAACTAATGAATAGTAAATAGAATTGTTCATCGAAATCAATATGTATTTTATATTCATAACATCCGCCCCGTTAGCAAATGAATATTAACCACAAAATATATACATCTATGGAGAAGAAATCAAACACGGCTGAGCGTTGATTTCAAGCATTTTTTGGAAATGCTAATACTTGTATTTCTTCACTCTTCTTAAAATTCAAGCTCCTGTTTTTGGAGGTTATGCTGCTGGCGGCGGTCTCGAATTGACGTTTTAATGGGTGACCGATTAGAATTTTTGGTGAGTGTATTAACAACTGCTTGGATCAGTGTCACAGTATGCAACCAATCTGAATCTAAAACCCGATCTAAAATTTTCCGCTCGCCTACTCGCTAATTTAGATCTGGGCTTTTTCAAACGAGGGTCACGTTCAGGTGACCTTTTCTCATCATAATATTCATGACGAAATTGTTATGATACGTAACTTGTTTACATCGTCTACGTCACGCAATTTGAAATGAGCCGTCCAATCGCAGACTGCGAATAATACCGCTGTTAAATTAGCTCGCAAACCTTGGTCTAAAAATAGAAATTACGAAATCAAAATGTTATTAATAGTGTTTCGTCTAGATGAAAGCTACGCATTGATTAGTCGACATAAAGGTCATCTCGACGCGACCCTCCATTGAGATAGTAAAGATCCTGTACGACAATGCTCTACAGGATATCTGTTTACGGAGATTGAGTATGCTACGAACATGATATCGAATCTAGTGTACCAAAGGGTAGAATTAACTGGTATGAGCATCACACAGTCTGGTTTTATAATTCCATAAAAGTTCGACAATAATGTCGATATTCCTTTATTTATAAAGTAAACGTGTATGGAGAAGTTGTATGCTTAGTGGAAGGGTTGGCGAGTACTGCAATGTTATAGATAAAATGTCAAATAAAACAATATTACATAAAACTAGGTAAGGTGAACCGGCCCTCGTATAATGAAAAAAGCCCAATTCAACAAGAAAACGAAAACAAATCTGACATAACGGTGTGCCAGAAGAACAAACTGTAGTCGGCTATTCAGATAAGCTTCAGATAAATTTTACAGTTCAAATGTAATAGTTTTAATCAAGTATGAAGATTCAGATTTTATCAGATGAAAATCGTTGTGAATATTTGATGATGTTTCGGACAACAAAATAATTATGTTATATGGAGATAGATAGTCTAAGTAAAATCGACCTATATGAAAAAAAACCTTACCCAAGATTCATCATGATATCTCCTGTTTTAAGTTTGTTACCGAGGACTTCGTTGTGCGTCTAAAATATTCTGTTCTGTTGTGTTGTGTTCTTATAGCCTGTCGTGGCTGATTGCTGTATCGCTTCGAATCATCGTCCTTTCGTGACGCAGGTCAAATTAGCAATTTGTTAAGTAAGAAAATACGAAAACGCGTACAAACAAATTACGGATAGATTGTGATTTAACGGCTCCTACGAAAATAAACATTGTCGTGGTTTAATTAAGAAATAACTTACATTTGCCTTTACTTTACCGTACAACAAAATATATATAGGCACTAGCTTTAATGTTTAAAGTTAAAGTAAATTATAATTTACAAATGTAGATTCATTCATGCATTTCGGATAAGGTTGCACAAGTATATGTACAACTCACAGACAGCTTAAGACAAATCAAAACGAAATTTAAAATTGCATTTTTTTCTGACCCTCTACGTTATGAATATTTTTGTTGACGGATAATACCCTGGGTTGCCGAGGATGCATTTTTATCAACCGTAGGCTTTGTAAATATAAAAGTATTCTTGTGCTTTTTAATACTGACAGATTGTATAAAAAACAATTTAACAGCGTCTTCGTTTAAGAATATTAAAACAACTTAAGGTATGTAACGCCTCCGTGGCCTAATGGATAAGGCATCGGCCTCCTAAGCCGGGGATTGTGGGTTCGAGTCCAATCGGAGGTTATTCCAATATTTTATCGTTTTGATACATATTTACATTTTTACAAGGGAGTGAGAAGGTTTACATCCCACTCATAAACGGTGCTGTATTTTCGAAATAAATTACTTTTTGGAAAATAATACAAAAATGCTAGCGGTGTTGATTGCGTACAATAATATATTAAACAATTGAAAAAATAAAGTAAAAAGGTCTTGTTTCCGCTGAGGATTGAACTCAGGACCTTCCGCGTGTTAAGCGGATGTGATAACCACTACACCACGGAAACACATGTTTGTATACGTGCTTTAAATTATGTATTATACGATATGATATCGAAGCGAATGATTGTGGTGTGTTAGATCGTATATGTAAAAAAGAACGCATATGTCACGCGTGTGTGACATATCCGGCCGAATTAATCACACCTGCCTCGTATGACATATACGTTTGATCAAATTAGCGATGAATGTCCACCATATATATCACACATGTCATACTATGAACCAATTCTAATTGTCATTATCTTTGTCCGCAGCTGCAGCAGCAACAACTGCAGCAGCAACAACTGCAGCTTGCCTCATTAATGTCATCTAAACATCATCATCACCATTTCCAGTAGGTGATTTTATTGTAGATATACAAACAGTAAGGGACATAAATAGTTTAATGGACGAGAAATTGACGTAAAGTTTCTGAAGCAAAATTAACAAGATTAGAATCTCTTTTATAACTTAAATAAACAAGACAATGAAATGACTTAAGTTATTTATTAGGAGTGCAACGGCTACACGATATTAAAACGTTATCAGTTAAAGAGCGGTTTAAAGTTCTATTACATGCATAATATGATTCATATTTAGCCGACTTTTTTGTATGAAAACCCCTTATCATTGAAATCTCCTTCAGGCAGGTGACCTATCACATTATCCATTTACACCTGGGTGAAGTGGAACAATTGTAGGACAATTTCTTGCTCAAGGATATTAGCAGTGCTCCTTGCAGGATTCGAATTGAGACCCCTCGATCCCTTAGCGCACTCTCTTCAACTTGACCACTGCTCCTACTTATACTGGTTTATATTGCGAAACCACTTCTGACGTTTTTAATCGCTTCATTTCTTTTCCTGCACCGGTTTTGTAATTATGTGCCATATTGATTGTTTTTATCAGAATCTGAAATTTAAATGTTTGAAAACTTAAAATATTCTTATTATGCTATAAAAGGTTAAACATTCTGTCAAATGAGAGAAGAGTTCTTTTCGTAAGTCCTTTTCAAATATGAATTTTCTAACATATAGTCAAGTTTACATAAATCATTTAAGCATTTGTATTAGAGATTATTTGAAAATACATACATGTGTGTAATACTGATCCAATTAAGACGATGCATTTGTATTAATTCCTGCTTCGCATGTCTATGCATACAATATTGCAATACGGATTCTACGGATTGCAATACAGTATATTGCAATGCGGTTTTAACCGTATGGTTGCACCCCTATACCATTTATATACACATGGGACATATACGTTGTTGTTTTCATTTTTTGAAGCATTTTTGATAAGTGACAAATACGTTTTGATGAGCGTGGAAAAACTAATTCCAACCGAAATCTCACGTGCTTTCTCTAGCTATGATTTTTTTCTGTACCTAAGAAATTAATTAGCGAGTAAAACGAAATGAAACACACACAAAAAAAAAAAATAAATAATGTAAATAAAAGATTCTGTTTCCGCTGAGGATTGAACTCAGGACCTTCCGCGTGTTAAGCGGATGTGATAACCACTACACCACGGAAACACCTGTTACAGGTGCTTAGATAGATAGAGATAGCATGGTTTCTTGTACGCTTGTCCGATACTGATTATGTCTCGCCTTAGTTGCAGTAATGCATCAGTCCCCAAAAAAGCGTCTGCAAGCATAGGCAGATCCAGCGGGGGATGTCAGGGGGTCAGGGGTATTTCTTGCCTGTAAGTCATTTTTAAGTAGCATGAAGCAATTTTTCTCGGTGCTTATCATAGAATTAATGGTTATGTAGTTTTATTATCAATATATTGCATTTTTTCTGCGAAAGGTGTATAATGTGGTTATGGTTCGAGGTCCGGACCCCCCTAGAAAAGTTCGGTCCCCTAGAAAAGTTCGGACCCCCCCCTAGAAAAAAAATCCTGGATCCGCCCCTGGCAAGTTTTTATGCAGGCATTTGAATTTACTTATGCAAAAGTGTATCGTATCGAGAAGATTGTATCGCTGATCGTATCGTATCGTAACTTGCTTAAAGAGAATTACACAGTCCTAATCAATAATAACTTACTACAATTACTATACTGGTTTACAAGACATCTGTCGCCAGGCAACAATGGAATATATCTGCTAGTTATACGTCAAAAACCAGCATCATGTTTTACTATTTGATTTTGCATTTTTGTTGGCATTATAGTAAGACAGAAATTTGATTACTTGAGAGAAATTAAAATATTATTTGAATAAATAAAAACGTGTACTTATGGGAAATTCTTTAAGAAACTAAGGGCGCGTTGCCTAAGCATTTCGCTAGGTATCGCTTCGTAGCAAAATCATAGGAAACGACTTGCTACAAGATATCGCTTTATTTCGCTACCTAGCTAGCGAAAAAAATCTCGATACCCGAGGGCGCTTTAACATATCAAAATGGCTGCCTCCGCAGTAATGTAACTTCCTGTTTGCCGACCATTTGGTTTTTATGTTTGACTGACTATAGATGAGTTGAAATTAATAAATATTTGTAATTGTTCATATGAACATATGTTTTTGTAATGATTTTATACTTGTTAAAGACTTATTTAGTTGGAAATCGCCCCAAAAGCATGCAATTGCAATAAGCGCAAAAGTGTTACTGGGCACAGGCCGCCATCTTGGTTTGTGACATAAATAGCAAGCCGTTTCCTAAGAGGAAGAGCTACAAGAAAGGGATTTTTCATAGCGATACGTAGCGAAATCGTTAGACAACGCGCGCTAAGAATCAATGAGTTTATTTGATCAAGGGAGATAAATGTGTAGATGATGTAATGTTGAGGTAGTTTGAAATTAATGTATACAAAAAATGTTTTATATAACTGTTTTGGCTTTAATCTGGTTAGGAACAGGACAAAACAGTTAGGAACGATACTTTTCTCTATATAGGCTATTGATGTCCTAATCCTTTTCAAGGAATAGTTTATTTATATATTTGTAAAACCTATATCTTTTTGTAATCTTATATGTTCTAAGAATAGAAATGTTTAAACTAAGGTCTTAAACATTCCAACTCAGTTTATTTTTGAAATTTTATTTATTAATGGTGAATTTTGCTGCACTACGTGTTTTCCTTTATAAATGAAGCCCCCACTGCGGGGAAATTTATGGCTATAAACACGGGTAGTATCCAGCTTCATTCACAGGTATTTTGGCGCGTAAAAAGTTCCGCTGCAGTCGCAAATCATCCCAGGGTTCGTTCAGTCTTTAAAATGCCCTAAATTTTGAGGTTTGTTTTGAAAAGGCCCTAAATTGCAAGGCTGGCC
This sequence comes from Mactra quadrangularis, assembly GCA_025267735.1. Lineage (NCBI taxonomy): Eukaryota > Metazoa > Mollusca > Bivalvia > Venerida > Mactridae > Mactra > Mactra quadrangularis. Next base: position 44,229,641 of record CM046299.1, on the reverse strand, counting down.
ACAAAAAGCACCTAAATTTGCACTGTCTTGCCCTTAATTGCTATTTTGAAGACCCTAAATTTAGTTTGGAAACAATTTAGTGGATTAATAATAAAAATCTAAATAATTTACAAGGCAATTGAACCCATCATCATAGCAATAAATTAGTAAGTATACCTTTGATATTAAATTTGGGTAGCATTACTTGTTGAAGGTCACTGGAGATCACATTAAAAGGGTTTACTGTTGAATGATTAACAAAGTACTACAAATCAATAGAGTTTTATGTCATGAAAATGTAGCACTATATTTAGTAAAACATACCCTGAAAAGCCCTAAAAAGGCCCTAACTGTATGAATGAAAGGTCTATATGCTCCATATAGACGAAAGGTAAAATCACGGCCATGCATCCCCCGCTACCCTCGCACTGCCCTGGCATAAAAATACCATAAATTCATTAATAAAGGTATGTAGGAACATTGTAAACGAAATGTAAAAACACGGCCCTGCATTCCCGCTATCCCCGCACTGCCCTGGAGGTTGGGTGTTGCGTAACGTATGACTGGTACAATAAACCTTTTATAAAACCATAACATACATTAGTTTGATAAAGATTTAAACTTTTTTGTACAATATCGTGACAGGTATATTGGTACAGGCTTGATTAATCAGCTTCGTTTTTCCAAGCTATCTAGAAATTTTTACCTGATTAGGTAAACTGCTACACTGTTGTAGAGCTTTATTTGAAAATCAATAATGAATATCAGCCGCCATTTTGAAATAACGCTCATGTGATGTTTACCTGTGAGACAGAGGATAAACATAGTCAATTATTTAAATAGTGTGCGTTTCGCCAAGGGATGAATATATAGTCGCATATAGCAAAGAAACCCATGCATTATTAAGTACACGCCCAATTATTGGATATTTTACGGTACGGAGGTATTTGTTTATTTCAACATTTTATCATCATTTTGAAATAGTATTTCGTTTGGCGTATAAACTGAATCTGGATTATAGCTTATATTGAATACAGGTGAGTTATTTAAAATTTTGTTTAGAAAATATAACTTTGCATTAAATATATTGTACTGTGTTATACTCATAATATACAAATATAATGTAAGTGAAACTTTATTATTATATTTGTTATAAATACGTTACAATGCTAATCGATATTAAAATATTTGTTTACATAGAGTACAAATACCGTTGTCATTTAAATATGAAGGTAAACACATTCTATAAATGTCGTTTTATAAATCAATGACGTTATCATGAGAATTGTAGGGAATGTTATGTAAGGAAAATCTTAATGAAGACTTCAGCATAAATATTAGAATAACAATTGTTCATTTTATATATAATATATTTTATTGATTGTTATTTTCCTCTAAAAAATATCTTACGCCAGAAATCATTGCGAGTCTATTTTAAACATTTTGCCCATATGAGGTCTAAGTATATGAATATATATATACCCACATAATAAAAACGTAAATTTTGTTAATTAGGAACAATGTTAGCTAATCATGGTTTCTTTTTCTCCATATATTGTCTTTTATAAAAAAGAGTATTTCTGCAGATTAGGTATACAATTAGTGGCCTATTTTTTGCATAAATTAAATGTACTTTTGAAATTGGATACAAAAAAATCAAATTCTTTAAAGCTTTTCTTATTTCGCCTTACTCTTCTGATTTGTGTCGCATTTTAACTAATGCTAACTAAACATTAAAAAAAAGAAATAAGTATTTGTTTCGATTTGATTTGAAATTGTTGTAAACAAGTAATATTATGCATGATAGAATTCAAATTGACATGATAAAGTCTTGTTGGAGTGAGTATTTTATATCACAAGTTAACATAGGTATGTCTGTACTTAGTATTGGATTACATTTCACTGTGTCGAAATTTTACCTTGTGATTAATCATGTTTTTATAAAAACAAATACACTGAGATAAACATGACGTTACAGTAAGATACACATGAATGTGTTTGAATGACATTTCAATTCATATGAAAATTTAAACACATTTATAAAGCATATAATATATGGAGGACCGGTTACAACGTATGAACGTACAGTATCCTTCAAAAGATTGGACCCAACGCTAACAATCCTTATATATGTTAGTAAAGGAGTACGAGTAAGGTCCACTTTAAGGACCATCAAATTAATGGTCTCAACAGCGAGACGGTCCTAAAATAAACCATTACTACTTAAAAACCTATAAAAATGGCATGATTCTGCACTGATCTATATAAATGTTTTAGTGAAACTTTTTTGTTTTGTATAATTTTACTTTAGCAGGGCTCATTTTGGACAAAGTCACCTGTGATGTTAATATTATGTGTTGAATGTTTTAAAGTTGGATTAAAAAAGACATATATTCGAAGTTTTTTTTTCCGTTTTCTATTTCTTGTGGTAATTATATGATATATCTATCAAATACTCTCCCATTTATTCAAGACCCCTAATTTTGACTTAGAGCGTTAGCGCACCAACAAACAAACATATTAACTAAAAAGTATGACGTAGCTATGGTTAAAAGCAGTTTAAATGGCAGCCATGATCTTAAAATCTAATCGGGCGTGGTCCTATGGACAAGAATATTAGTAAAAGAATGAATAGCTGATGAATATATGACGTAGCTATGGTTAAAAGCAGTTAAAAATGGCAGCCATGATCTTAAGATCTAATCGGGCGTGGTCCTATGGACATGATATCAGCCGGACTCGTCATCTTAACCTGAAGATTAAATGGCTAGTTAGTATAAATTTCAATGTTTAAGGTTAATAAATTATACATTTATGATACAGGGATTACTAATTACTGATAAGTCCGAAACTTAGTGTTAGCACTAACTTATGAAGATAACATTGTCATTTTTCCATACAAATTTAATGTTGAAATTATAAAGTATACTCATTTCATTTTATTCGGAAGTCCTCAGCGAATTTCTACGCCAAATTTATCTACCTAGATCATAGCCATTGTGTTCCAAATGCATTCATTTGTCTAGACATTCGGAACAACCTCGGCGATCATCTACGAAGATATGCCTCAGAAATCAGACGTAGTAGGAATACAACCAGGTTATAAGGTCCGGCGACTGTCATTTTCTTGTCAACATTTAATAGTGACATTAGAAGCAGAAAATAGAATGATTTGTAACATTTGGTCACTTGGTGGTCACTTGGTAATCACTTGTGTGTCATACTATACCATTTATCAATATACTTAGCCAAAGAACGTGGGCCGTTAAATAAAAAATGTTCAAATGGAAATTATGCACCATCGCTCATGTTAGGTATTTTCTATGAAAAACATTGCTTATCTAATGTCTCTTTCATAATGCTTTAGAATCCAAAATGGCGTCCAAAATGGCGGCCGTTGTTTTCCAAATAAGGTATAACATGGCCATTGGCTCTTTGTCTAAAACACTAACGACAATTTGCTATTCATTGTCACAAAACTACACCTCAAATTCAATCAAAAAGTAATACTAGCTACCATCCTTCAGCTTTATTCTTTATCTTTATTAAGATTTTTAATTAATAACAAATCGGATAGTATTATAGCTAGACTATCTAGTATTGTTTATTATATCCATGGATTGTCACTGGCATTATTAACAATGGTTGCATAGCAACGCAATAACAAAATCCGTTATTCTAAAAACTGTTGATATAACAGAATCACTGTAATACAAGTAACATAGAAATGTCCATATTTGTGACATATTGATCAAATGTCTTTGGCGTATCCAGTGGTTAGGACATGGAATGCAGAACCATCTGGTAATTTCAGATATTGTCCATAACCATCCACAGTTGGCATCCCCTTTTGAATTATAAATGGCCTTGCATATTAATTTCTATACCGTTACCTGTGGGGCTGTGCTTTAATTGGTCATTTTCACCTCAACGCGATTGCACTATTTTAAGACGCTCTTATTAGATACTAATAAACTGACTGTATTATAATTATTGGTTGTATGATTTTCATTAAACCAGACGTTTGAAACTCAATCCCAGTTACCATGGCAACACTGTCGGCTCGCGACAAAAATGCTTTTTATAGCAATTTTCCTACAGCGAAATACACTAAATCCAGTCAAAGCTAATGTTAAGTCTTGTGAGGTTATTTCAAAAAAGTGTTAGTAAACACAGAATTGTTTGTGTTAACAATCCCCGCCCGTCCCCCTTTCCAAACTTTCAATCAAATATTATACCCGTAGAATCGTTTTCAATGTAATCTCTCGTGGGACAAAACTTGGACCCCTTAGTTATTATTTCTCGATCCTCTCCTGAATATCTTTATCAAATATTCTATTACACTAATATTGATGATGATATTTAATATATCGATTATGATTCTATAATTCTAATTTATGAATAATTATTATTTGAATACACGATTATATTATTAATACAGAATAACTTTTATACACAGTAAACTCTCTATTACAGTCACCTCCCGACAATATTTATCTATTAACAAGACCAGCAAGACCACCCTCTTAATACCTTAACAACAGTGTAACCTTTCCAGCTGCAGTTACCTCCAAACAGCTGTCACCTAACGACAACAGTAAGCTATCAACAACAGTAACCTCATAACAGCAGTCACCTCGTGATAACAACAATAATCTCTTAACAAAAACACTTTCTGACAACACTGACCAATTAATATAAACGATCTCCAAGCATTTGTTACCTTCTAGACAGGAGTCACCTAAGACATCACACCTCTCAGAAGTAATAGCTTCAAGAAAACGATTGCAAATTCTCCCCTCTTGACAATGACCAGATTGTAACCATGATCTCCTCTCAACACAGTTCATCCCGTAACACTCTAAACTCTTGACGCCTCCTCGCTCCCAACACTGCTTACCTTCAACACATCTCAACAACGCTAACCTCTCAACACATTTCAACTCGGCTTACTTCTCAACATCTCATCACGGCTTGCCTCTCAACACATCTCAACACCACTTACCTCTCAACACATCTCAACACCACTTACCTCTCAACACATCTCAACACCACTTACCTCTCAACACATCTCAACACCGCTTACCTCTCAATATCTCTCAACACCGCTTACTTCTCAACACATCTCAACACGGCTTACCTCTCAACACATCTCAACACCACTTACCTCTCAACACATCTCAACACCGCTTACCTCTCAACACATCTCAACACCACTTACCTTCAACACATCTCAACACCACTTACCTTCAACACATCTCAACACCGCTTACCTTCAACACATCTCAACACCGCTTACCTCTCAACACATCTCAACACCACTTACCTCTCAACACATCTCAACACCACTTACCTTCAACACATCTCAACACCGCTTACCTCTCAATATCTCTCAACACCGCTTACTTCTCAACACATCTCAACACGGCTTACCTCTCAACACATCTCAACACCGCTTACCTCTCAACACCGCTTACCTCTCAACACATCTCAACACCGCTTACCTCTCAACACATCTCAACACCACTTACCTCTCAACACATCTCAACACCGCTTACCTCTCAACACATCTCAACACCGCTTACCTCTCAACACATCTCAACACCACTTACCTCTCAACACATCTCAACACCGCTTACCTCTCAACACATCTCAACACCGCTTACCTCTCAACACATCTCAACACCGCTTACCTCTCAACACATCTCAACACCACTTACCTCTCAACACATCTCAACACCGCTTACCTCTCAACACATCTCAACACCGCTTACCTCTCAACACATCTCAACACCACTTACCTCTCAACACATCTCAACACCACTTACCTCTCAACACATCTCAACACCACTTACCTCTCAGTATTGTTCACCATTACTAAATCAATCACGAATTAACTCTCAACACCACTTACCTGTCATCAAGATTCACACGAAGGTGATGTTCTCTTGGTATTTTCAATGGAAGTATCTCGCTCAAAAATCGTTTCTACACAGTATCTGAATAAATACAGAAACGTTGTCAATATATAGAGGTTTCACTGTATATAGTATTTTCTACAGTATTATACATGTATAGAATAATTGGAATCAAATAACTAGATACATGACATTGTTTTTTTTTAATTAATTAATTTATAATCTGATACCTGATACTTTTATCCCTATAATTGGCATTGTTTTACGTGTATGTACATTTTAATGATAGGGCGTGGTCTAACGATTATAATATAAGGGAGAGAACCTCTGCCATTTGATGACTAGTTGGGCGTTGGTTATGAAGCAATCCAAACTCTAAATTCTTCATAGAGACTAAGTTACCGTAGTTAACTACTCAGACGAAGGAATGCTGTGTGTCGTGTGTGATAACACTGAAAAATCGTTAAGTTATGATTTACTACTCATAAGTCTTCATCGACAGACTTCCGTAGGTGATTGACATCATTGACTAGACTAGAATGTAATCTGAAGCATAATAAACTGTAAGAATGCACATGGAGTGTTAGTTTCATATATACATGTACATCTTTTTCTCAATGAGTTAATAAAGACTATAATTGTTAAAATATAAAAACACTTGTTAACCATTCGACAATCTCAATGTCACTTGCTATTGAGAACATAATGTTATACATGTATGTTATTGGCATAAACACCAGTCCCGTAGAATACAGTTTGCTTTTTTGACAAATGATACGGTGCATTGTATTATGAAACCATACCATAGTCAATGTGCAGTAACAAACCTTAGGAACTCAAATTCTGAGATTTAGAAAATGATTCCCGGTCACGGTAGGTAATACTCTAACATTGATATCGGTAGCGTGTTCAATTACACAAAACGTTACAGAACGTTACATAACGATACATTCGGAACTCCTCGGCCATTCGCTGCGAATAACCTAATCTAATACACAAATATGAGATCGTTAAGGCAATGAGTGATGTTTCAAAATTTACGGACTAAAAACGAAACATCACTCAATGCCTAAACGATCATATATTTGTTTACTTTAACACCGGTAGTTTCAAAATAGCGTCTAAATATGTCCGAGATCATTCGCAGCGAATAGCCGAGGAGTTCCGAATGTATCGTTACGGAACGTTTTGTAACGTTCGCGGTAACTGAACGCAGGGCTGTATTTGATATCGATGAATCTACATAGAGGTAAAACTTGTCAGCTTCTTAAGGAAGGGTTGGTGAGTACAGGAGAAAGGAAAGTGACCAGGAAATCTTGTTAAACTCGCGGTCGCTCAACTGTGCCACAGATCCGCGTTTCACCTTTAGTATGAGCACAAGTATGTATGTATGTGTTTATGTATCATTAATACAACATTTGTTATAATAACTCGTATTTTATCATTTTAAATACGTTTTCAAGGAGTTTTTATTACATTAAGTTTACTGTTATCTCTAGGATTTATAAACACTAGCCAGGCCACTGAATGCACGAATCAAAATAAAATATTGTAGTTAATATTTGGTTCTTATTATTATATACCAAGTTTGTATAACGCTCTTTTTATATTGAATATATATTCAAAAGCACTTCATAATCATATGCATAATTAGGAAATAATCAAATGAAAACGATTGTCTTTATATGCCGTCGCCTAGATTGGTCAAAGTCGTAATTGGCGTGATTGGATATATGATCAAAACCTCTACAGGCATACAGGCATTGAGTAGGCCGAGTGCCGCTATATTACAACAAATTATTACAAGGGGATGAACAGAACCGAACGTATTCGGCCTTGTCAGTCTTTGTCATCAGCACAATACCTCTCGTAGATTAACTAAAACCTAGGCACCAAGTTAACACTTACTTTATCGCACATTAAGACCAATATTCCCAATAAGCAACTAAATCCACGCATTTTGAAATCATGGTCGATCAATCAATTGAAGCTAAAACGTTTAAGATGCATTCAGCGGTTTTAGCTGTAATTGTACTAGTGTTTATCACTTATACTTTCGGAATGACAGGTATTTGACTGTTTGAGGCCCAGACTGTGACAATGCATATACATACGTACATGTAGTTAGCCTTTGTCGCGATAAAACACGAACAGCTTATCTTTATATATTGTTTACGTAATAAAAATCTATAAGGATATGAAATAAGTCTCAAGATCAAATCCTAGCTTCCAAGATTTTGTCAAAATATGACAGCAATAAATTTGAATCTCAAGTTGTTCATTTGTCTCTATCAAGCATTTTTGAAAAACAAAAATAATCCGTACATAGGTTCGTGCCGATATGTACATCAAGGTTCATTGCTCTCATACAAACTATAACAATGTGACTCCTATGACTCAATGAAATGACGCCCCATTTTGAAATACTTAAAGTACATTCCTATATTATGTTTACTATGCTTTAAATCACTTAGATTATGGATATTTGAACACTTCAGCTGTGGTCACCATAGAAAGGCCAAGGATGTTCCGATTGGAAGTTATATTGACAATTATTAATAAAACGGAAATTGGCGAATAGTTTCGAATGTTAAATTAAGTCTATAACGTTATCTAGATTTTTCTATGGTTCTTTGTTTCAACACGACATGTCGTGTTGATTAGTTTTTTTGTTGAAACTGCAACCTTGTGTTGTCATAATAAAAAATGTACGGTTACAATGTGCAATCTGAGTTTGATAAAGTTATGTTCGGTTCTTTTGTTCTTTAAAAGCTTATATGATATTGTAATAGACGCATACGAATTTTGGCAATGCATTGTACTTGCTTCGGATTAAAGATGTATTATATGTGTTTTTGATCTTAAATGCTCAAATGTGTGTTCCTATCATTTCTGGTTTTCATAACTACCGATGCCAGTCTGTATACATTGTAGTATATATTAACGACAGTACAGTCTTCATGTACTATTAGTCCTAGGTTTCATTCAAATCAAACTGCTTTCAACTCAAGACTACATTATGAACTCTGTCTCTCAAGTCTGACGAAACATTGCCCGTTTGTTCCTCCCTCCGAACAAAGGCCACCTGTGAACAAAGGCCACTTTTCTATTTTCCCTTGGCCGGCCGTTGTTCACAGGTTGGACTGTATTTAGTTAAGCATAAATCGACAGTTCCAACAAAGACAAAAGTCTGTGTTCGATCTGTGATATATAAATTGCCTTTAAACTGCTGCTCTTTTACTAGAATCATAATTTATGTCTTAAGCAAAACCACATTGTAGCATGGCGTTTTGCAAATTCATGATTGTTTGTTTGATTTTTTATGGTGTTATACGGCGCATCGACACATAATGGTCACGTAGCCAAAATTCAGTAATAACTATAAGATCAGGCGCAAATGTATGTGTATCAGATGTATGAAATGTGTGAGTCAGGGACATTTAGTATCCAAATATAATTGTCACCAAATCATTCATGTTCTGTAATGCCTCAGTCCCATGAAATCGTGGCTTGTTGTGGACCCGTACGTTGCGTATAAAGGTGGCAGTACGCACATGGCACTTCAAACAACACACCCGTATGGAACCGTATCTGGAAGATATGCAAGTTTAATCCATTCTCGGCCACGATTGTGTTCATGATTTGACTTTAAAACTGATACGTATATCCATTACTCATCTCATGGACCCCGGTAAAAACGTAACAGTCCGGACGGATACGCAAGAGTTCGTACGAGTCCTTGCGGAGCTTGATTGCACGGCGCCCGCACGGTGCCCTCTCGGCTATTTCTGTGTTTATGGGACTGTAGCATAACTGATGATAAAAGCAACATATGTTAAGATTCACAGATTTTTTATCTAGAACATAAAACTTGCCTTCAATGCTTCACTACGACAAATATTGATTGTTAAGTTCATGTATAATAAATACAGTTATTGACGATAAGGATTCATTGTTTAAACATACTGCTGTATGATTGATACCAATATTCTCGACAATTAATAAATTTACGTTTAACATCTATGAGAATTTGCCGATCATAAATAGCACGAGGTTACTTCCCTTAATTGTTATCCAACAAATGTGGTTAAAACGGCCATTTTAGTTCTTTGGCGGGCATTTTGAATGGGGGAGTAAATGCATGAAAACCCATTATTTGTTGTCTACTTATGGATTAAAGACCAGTGGAACTATTATGATCAAATGCATACATCAGTTGCATATTGACACCACAGCGTTAATACTTTCATAATTCATGTTATATATAGAATATAAAATTGACAAACGCATTTATGAAGAAACACAAATGACATGGCGTCCAGCTCTTGGCACATGCATGTGTTTTTCTGCCAGGACTACCAATTTACCAAATTACTATGAAGTCTAACAGGAAAAAAACCTTATTAACTTTTAATCTAATCCAAACCAAACACTGTCAATGTTATCAGTAAGATTGTGTACAAGAATGTTTAATTCCTATATAACTTTGAGTTGGTCTATTTTTATGCTGCTAACAGTAGGCCATGATGTTATTTTTGTTACCTTGTGTTGCATCGTGTCGCTCTGCGTCTCTCCGCATCGCATCGCATCGCATCGCATCGCATCGCATCGCATCGCATCGCATCACATCACATCACATCACATCACATCGCATCGCATTGCATCGCATCATATTGTATTTAATTCCTATTTTGTTTTCCTAAAACAGAGGCGTCACGTTTAATGCTGATGTATTTCGCCACAAAAATAATGTTATCACTGTATTACGTCACGTGACTTTATAATGTCAAGTGACCTTTACCCTATCAGACATAAACTCCATACCGAAAGTGGGTGTGTTGTCCCATTCTACCCTTACTATTAGAAATCTATTTTGTCCAGTCTATGGTGTGTTCTCTTGTCTTATCGGTTGAATTTCTGATTTTATTACAGGTGATACTAAAAGCTGTAAAGAAAAGTAAAGAAAGAATTTCTCTTTATATCGACAGTCAATTGAAGAGATATCAAAGATGGGTCTAGGAATCGGTGGAAAATGTGGAATGTTCTTCTTGATAACAGTTAATGTACTGTTTCTGGTGAGTTCAATTTAACTTTAGCTTACTTTAATCTGATTAAAATCCCATTCTTAAATATCCTTTCGGTCTTTAAGATATCTGTCTCGGAGATTTGGCTTATTTATACTAGTACCACGTTCCCTATATCACGTGGTGACATTTTATGTTCATTGTGGGTCAAATTGAAATATCATAACAAATGCACCGTCAATAGAGGCTTTACCTGTCCCGCGTTCAGTAACTACTGTTAGCTAACGTTACGGGTACGGGAGAACTCAACCCGAAGACAACTCAACCCGTACAATACTTAACTCTAAGTTGGACAACTCAATCCGTTAGTAGGAGATTGAGTTGTCTATGTGTTGAGTTGTTCCGACACTTCCGTTACGGAACGTTTTAGAACGTTCAAGGTAACTGAACACGCTGCTAATGAACATTTTGTAATATTTCACTACTTTTGGGGGATACAGTTGAGTGCTATTTCTGTCTAATAAATAACCCATATGTAACATAGTAAAAATAATTATGGAAGAAAAACTTACATTGACGGTCGCTTGTTTTGACATACATTTTATAAGTAAAATGGTAAGTTTATGGAAGAAAAATTGTCGCTTGTTTTGTTACGTGGACCCACACGGATCACAAAGTCACGTGGTATAAGACACCGTGTATACATCGCAACCTGTAGCCTGTCAATTACCCTAAACGTTTCAAAACGTTCCGTAAAGATACATTCGGAACTTCACGGCCATTTTGCTGCGAATAATCTAATCTAATAAACAAATATACTATCGTTAAGGCAATGAGTGCTGTTTCAAAATTTACGGACTAAAAACGAAACATCACTCATTGCCTAAACGATCGTATATTTGTTTACTTCAACACCGGTAGTTTCAAAATATGTCTAAATTTGTCCGAGATTGTTCGCAGCGAATGGCCGAGGAGTTCCGAATGTATCGTTACGGAACGTTTTGGAACGTTTAGGGTAATTGAACAGGCTACTGTCTGTACATACCATTTGTCATTGGGCCTAAACAGAAAGCCTATCTAACTCACGCAAGTCTGTTTTAAAGAAGACCCTATATAGTCTATAAATGAAATATCGCAAAGCATTGCTGCAAGAACACATGATGCACAATGAATCTTTAATCTTGGATTTAGCATAGAACTTGAACATAAACGTTAGCACATTCGTCGTTCATTTTTTGTATACAATGTAAGTTCGACAAAATGTTTAATATTAAAAGTACTTTTGTAGCTATTTATGGTTTCTTATGCAACTGTTCGTCAATGTTTGGGTCATCATTCATTGAGCACTATAGTTCGTACACTATAACAGAACGTGCTTAGGCAAATATTAAAAATAAAACAATCTATTTCAGTGGTGGGCAGTATTGAAAATAAAAGTTGTATAACTCATTTTAACAAAGTTTGTGTGGCGGATAAACCACCACCCATTGGTCAATCATGCTAGTAATGGTAGACCGCTTTACCATTTCACCAACAAGACACTCATAAAACATAATAAAATTATATATTCTATTGTCATCCTGAGCATCCCAAGTCGTGGATTAGTTCATTGTATTGATTATATAAATAGTGTTTTTTTGTACGAACTACGAGATAATCTCATTGAAACAGATCTATAAAAACATTTTGTTTAGATAGTAAGATGCCTCATTTCAGACGTTTTATTACACTTTTATTCCATCAGCTAATAATGATTTTATTTACTTTTAACAGTTTAATATTCTATAAATACATTGTACTTATCGATTTAACTTTAAAAGTCCATTTTAAACTGTGATATTGATCATGTTACGTATACAGACATTTTATTTAGTGAACAAAAACCATTTCAATTAATTAAATTGTTCGTGACAATGAATATGTTTAAATAATATAGTACAAAGTGAGAAGGATTTTTTTTCAAGGGGTGAGGGGTGAAATGAGCGAAAGAATTTTGGGGTGTGCGAGTGGTAAGTGCAATTTAAGAATGGTTGAAACATCCACCTTTTTATAGTTACACAATTTTGTGATAGTTTCCTTTTGAACCAAGCAACACAGAAATAATAGCTTTAAATTTGAATCATATTTAAATCAAAAGTACATTTATATTATGTTTTACGTGTAATAGACTTATTCCGTTAGTCTTCGTGATCGTTCAACATTTTGTCCGTCTAAATTTGCTTACGAATACAAGTGTACGAAATGGAATAGTTTTTATTTCTAATAAGATAATGTAAGAAATTTCTATAAATGATTGCTACGATTTAGGTATACGTGTATAAGATTGATTCATAACAGGATGCACTTAAAATACAATAGTTACTTTGTAAATCAAACAATAAATAGATATAGACGTGTTACGTATTTTAGTATTTAAGGCAATTTTGCCAAATTTTATCTTACTGTGTGGTAGTGCCGATAACCCAAGCTAACAAAGGAATGAACTAAGACAGACATTTTGTAAGGAAAATTGATTGTTCGTGATTTCTAAAGTATAATAAAGACTTCCTTGCAAGGAATGATATAATACTCTATAAATAAACCATAAACACGAACAATAAAACATTAATGGTCGATGAATCGATTAAAACGTAATAACTATGAAATATAATACACTTTTCTGATAATGTCACAAATTCTTTTATTATTTTTGTTAACAATGCAATCAATATTTCTACAAAGGTTGTAAATATGCGATTTCTGGGAAGGAAGACTTCCTGGTCAGTCAAAAAATAGAAATTCCCCGAAACTTGCTCAAACGAGGCTTATGTTCTCTAAATGATTAATTGAGATTGGTTATCTCTCTTGAAAAGTTGAAGACACAATTGGACATTGGAATTTGAACAATGTCGTATAAAAGTAAGAGTAGTCATTTTAAAGATAAAAATTCTATTTTTAAACAACGCTGTTATTGTAATACATGGACTCGTTGATAAAGCACTTCTTTATATTTTTAGTTGATAGTCAAGGAAATGAACTTTGTACCCTATCTGAGTAGAATAACAATCACCCGTCTGGCTAGCTCAGTCTGTAGCGTACAAGTCTACTGATCGAGGGGTTCTGGGTTCGATTCCTGGGCGGGGCATAATTTCGTTGAGCTTGGTCATGAAAACATTTCTACGACCATTCCTCCTCCTATCACTGATTCTAGGGATGTAGGGCAGTATTTAGTCACTGACGAAAGTATGCGCCTAGTAGTTGGTTAACAGCTAAATCCAGAGATTTAACCTTTCCAAGAACAGTGAGTAGGTGGACTGACCTATAAAATGTGTTGCTACGGCGTTTAACTAAACAAAAAACAAAAAACAAACTAAGGTCTATGTAAATATGAGTGGGGATAAAACAAATATGTGCTCTGTTTAAAGCAAGAAATAGGTAATCACAGTTTGTAGTATATGTTAATCTGTATCAAAAAAAAAGTAATAATGAACTCATTGACAACACGTATAGAGTTCAATAGCTACGGGGTTAAACCTAACATCAACAAAACAAAAAGAATTACTATCCAGTATAAGTCCAATATAATCTAAACAAAAATGCGAACTCCTGCGGGATTGAATAAGACGCCCAGGAGATTGACGTTTCTCACCTATGTAGGGTTGGTTAAATCATTTTAGGTTTACTTTTTTATAAAAAAAAATGTGATGATTGTGTTAGGAGGACAGTTCTACTAATCATCATGCTTGTATAGACCAGTTCTTGACACCCACTCTCTGTATTAAAATACTTACTGATACACATAAACAACCATAGACAGTAGTTTGACTTAAATCATTGGCACTCATTTAGTCATTGACTTCTGCATTACGAAGACACAAAGTCAGTCACAGTTTTTGTAGGATTTAACACCGTAGCAACACATTATATATGCTATATAACGGAGGTCAGTCAACATATTCAACGTTAAGCAGTCACTAGACGCACACTTCCGTCAGTGACTGACAATTGCTTTACATGATTTAGAATCAGTGGTATAATGGAGACTGGTCGTTATTATTATTTCATGACAGAGCTTCACAAAAGAGTACACCACCCGGGTATCGCACCTACGGCCACTCAATCAGGAGACTTGAGCGCTACCGACTAAACTACATGTGCAGCTTCAGTCATTAGTATTATATGATTTACACCAACGATGGTTGTGTGTCTCTCATATATATCGCAACTGTTCATGTTATAATGTTTTCTAAATACTTGATGTTTAATTGTGTTGATTTTAAACAGTTTATCAACACCTTATATGAGGCTATGAACCGCAGGCGGTCGGCACGGTTTCCCCCAAAAAACTGATTGATTCGGCGCCGTGCGGGCCGCCTGTGTTTTGAACGTTGGCCGAATCACCGTACCAGCTTACCTGGTCATTGTCTTTTCTTGTACTTGCTAACCTTTCCACTGGGAGCCAATAGTTGTCTCCCTATAGAGGTATATAGTTTTCATTGAAGAGTTTAACCTGGCGCAACCTTGAACCACGGGCTTATAAAGTATCAGAGTATAAATGTCCTTAATGTTGACTTATACATAAGCATCTTCCTGATCGATAAACATATATTGAACGTATCCTTAAACCTAAACGTTTTACATTTGAATAGATGGCTCATTAAAAGTTCAACATTTTTTCAACAAATACTGCGTAACCTCTTTTGAGCAACACCCACTGGGAGGGACTATTTAAAGTATGTTGCTGTTTAGAGGTTGTTGCTCAGCAGAGGTTAAATTCAATTACAATTACGTGTGAGAGAAAAATGTAAAAAACAAACTGTTGTTGTGCAGAGGTTATGTTCTGTTGAGGACCCCTCTGCAGAGGTTATAATGTATAAATATTCTAGTCACATCTGTGAATGATTTAAGATCTAAAAATAACACTGATCAATATGTTTACTTTTATCATACGTATTTTATTGGTGAATAAAACATGAATATATTAAAGTCAAGGGTTACATCATATACTTCAATAAATCTATGGATTTGTTTATATCTTATTTGCTTGTCGGTGTGAAAAGCAGTCTGTCTTTAGAATTTGATAATCTGTATAAATACATCGTATTAGAATCTATACGTGAAAATTAAATCAGCAATTATGAAACATCTTTTAATACGTTTTATAGTTGAATAATAAGGACAACATTTATTTATTTTTAAATTTATTTCATAGTAAATACTTGTTAATAATATACAGTATACACACTTAGATTGTCCCATTTAAAATAACATTATGATCTTGTCAATTGACAAGTATTTATAGCAATAAATTCAGGGTTGTAACGACCACTTTTTTCAAGAACAAAAATGTCCTGATTTTGTTATTTTACAAAACATGTATATTTTGTTTCATTCTTGTTCACAAAGGTTTTCAATGTCGATTTAACCAGTATCGAAAATCCTGATAGACACTGGGTATGATAATGACTTTTTGTGTATCATCGGCCGCAGTCGTTGCGCAGTGATACAGTACAGGATGTCATCTTCGGAGGTTAAGATTTTACCATTTTTCATCATTTATGGCTAGAGCTGTTATAGTATGAATCGTTTAGTGGTTTTCTACACTTAGAAAATCGCTGCCACATAGCTAACCCTGATCGGGATCGTTACTAGGTACATATAGACATTTTAAACGAAGTTATGCAAAGGTGTTTCGAATATTTCCAGCCTGACTTCCGGTGCGCGATCATGAGTCCATAGGACCGTCTTGATATAAAAAACCAATCAAATGAGTAAAAAGCTTCGTATAAGAAATAAAGTATAATGTTTGTTATTTGATATTACAAATCTACTTTTAGACTTTAAGATTAATGTACGATCTCAATAAAATGAAATCTTTATCTAACCCTTACATTCACTGAAGTGGTTTGTTTATACCGTATAAATCTTTAAATTCTCTAGTTCTATTGAAAACTTTGACAACTCATCAACGTTTACTGATAGGCGTTGATATGAATTTACCTTGTTTTTAAGGATTTATATTTCTACTGTGATGATAAGATGTTTACGAATATATCCGAAAATAAACGATTTGATACGAATGCCTCCGACAATCTTCGGTCTATGACCTTTTGAGTAACCATACTTAGTACGTCTTTTGTGGTTTGGGTTTAACGCCATGGCAAAACATTGTAGACTTTCTATATTATGTCATACATTGTATTACGGAGGTCAGTCAACCTACTCACTATTCCTGGAAAAGGCTGAATCTCTAGATTCAGACCATACTTAATACAAAACTACATAAATCAGTATTTTATGGACAGAAACGAATATTAACCTATGTTCAGTGTTAAGGTTTTCAATTATAACTGAGAGCTGACCCCTGTTTGACCATGCCATTACGAGTACTAGACGCATTTAGTCCACAGATCCTTAATTAAGACATTGAAGATATCCATATATATTTTGTCATAACTTCAATTTTTCTCCATTAATAAGATATATGAAGAAGTTTATAGCCTTGTGGAAGGGTGAGCACTGGTGATAGACAAGGGTCGAAAGCTAGGTAAGGTGCGCTGGACGCCGTTATACAACCTATACAATGTGCTGCTACGGCATTAAACCCAACAAAATGACTAAATATTTGATGCAAAAAAAAAAAGAAATCAAAATAGTAAGCTATGTTTGTTCATAACGCATACTTAAAATTCAGACGGATCATTTTCCATGAAACTTTCCCTTTAATCTAAGATAAATAATAACATTATATAAAGGGTGTGTATGAAATATAAAGAGTCAGGTATCACAATAAGGATATATTGCTACATGGCTGACATTTGTCATAGTTCTGATATCACATATCTAGGTGTGATCATTGTATAAAGGGTATCAATTTTACACCAATACTTTGTCATAGGCGGATCTAGCAAGGGGGGTCAGGGGGTCCGGACCCCCACCTAGAATTTCCAACATGTATCTGTCCATTAGTGTATTTCTTGATTGTATGTCATTTTTGGTAGCATAAAGCATTTTTTCTCGGTGCTTAACATAGATTTAATGGTTATGTACTTTTTAATATTAATATGTTGCATTATTTTGCAAGATGTGTATAATGTGGTTGAGGTTCGAAAGTTTGGACCCCCCTAGAAAAAGTTCGGGACCCCACCCCCCCTAGAAAAAAATCTGGATCCGCCCCTGTTTGTGATTGCAACAGGATAGAACTCTCACAATTAGATACTTTTTATAGACAAATGCACCTTTAAGATATTCTTAGAAGTACCTTAGCTACCTACAATAACTTATTATTTCACAAAGACGGATCTAGCTGGGGGGGGTCTGGGTGTCCGGACCCTCCCTAGAATTTCCAAAATGTACCTTTTCACTAGTGTATTTTTTACTGTTAGTCATTTCTAAGTAGCATGAAGCAATTTTTCTCGATGCTTGACATAGATTAAATGGTTAATATGTAGTTTTTATTATTATCTATGTTGCATTTTTCTGCAAAATGTGTATAATGTGGTTATAAATAAACATAGTGCAGAAGTTTGAATTCTTTTATTATTTATTATTATAATGTGGTTCGAAAGTTTGGACCCCTCCCTAGAAAAAGTTCGGACCCCCCTAAAAATCCTGGATCCGCCCCTGTTTCACGTACGTTGGTATAATTTGAGTGGGAGTTTAGATTGAAATACTCTAAGAGCGTAGAGTTTATTTCAAACATGACTACAACATCGCAACTATTTTCCTCGTTTTATTTCTCCAAAGCTTTTATGTAAAGTTTATAAAAGAAGTTGGCGTGGTCAATTGGTTACTACATTGGGATGGTAATGATTGGATAACCAGACTGGTTGAAATCACATCCTGTACTTTCCTCGTTGTTGTCTCTAGAAAGAATGAATCTTTATCCTACTAGTTCAGTGTACTTGGGGACGAGGAAACGAACCCAAGAGTAATTAATTTAAGATGAAGAACTTGTTTTACAACTAAGCTTAAATATAATAAACTAAAGTGAAATTTCAAGATAAAACCACAAAACGCTCCTTATACATTGGTAATCCTACATGCGTACGAAGTGTTAGTAAATTGAAATACAAAATAGTTCCTTTCACATATCACTAAGAAATTAAATCACTTTTTATCATCGTAAATTTTAAGTATACAATATCGTTTATCTAACCTCACCAAGGACCTCCTAGTAACAAGAATGGTCATAAAATATTTTAAACCTGCAGCGTGTTCAGTTACCTTGAACGTTCCAAAACGTTCCGTTACGGAAGTGTCGGAACAACTGAACCCATAGACAAC
The DNA here is from genome assembly GCA_025267735.1 of Mactra quadrangularis. Lineage (NCBI taxonomy): Eukaryota > Metazoa > Mollusca > Bivalvia > Venerida > Mactridae > Mactra > Mactra quadrangularis. The sequence goes on along the minus strand of CM046299.1, from coordinate 44,210,455 downwards.
TCATCCTGAGACAACTCAATCTCCTACTTACGGATTGAGTTGTCCCAACTTTGAGTTGAGTATTGATCAGGTTGAGTTGTCTTCGGGTTGAGTTCTCCCGTATCCGTAACGTTAGTTAACAGTAGTTACTGAACACGGGGCTGATTTATTATTCATTTCTCAACGTCAAGTGATATTACATATTTATCATATCAATGATAAAATAATGGAGTTATAAATCTAGTAAGTCCAGAGATAAAGTTTTTGTCCAAACAGGAACTGTCTGTAAGAAATAAAGAATTTTGTTACGGCTGTTGCGTATTGCTGTTTCGAAACCTTTGGGGCATGTTCGGTTAACAGCGACTTAATATAACATAGTCCTGCAAACCTCAGAAAAAGGCTTTCAGGCGTGGCGTTCTGTCCTCAACTGTCATATATTAACCTTATATAAAACAATTATATCATCACAGAACAACAGAAAAGAGGCTTTCAGGCGGTGTGGGGCACTCTTCAATTGACACAATATAAACTCATATAAAACAAAACAAGACTTAACAATAAATATTAAACATGAGTAGTTAACTATGATCAATATTGACTGAATGTGTTTGAAAAAATAGAATTGGTGCTGATTTGTTATCTAGTAGTGTGCCCTACTATATAGGCTTTCAACAATTCTTTATTTGTTTTTTTTTTGTATTTTGTTATTACATTATCATTTACATTGCCTTTGAACATGTGGTGCAGATAACGGCGGTTATCAAATCAAGTCCATTTATGTAGCATGAACTTTTTTATTGTCTATATATTCGATTGCGATTCGCATTGAATCACATAGAGTTCACATTGAATCACATAGAGTTCACATTGAATCACGTAGAGTTTACATTGAATCACATAGAGTTCACATTGAATCAAAGAGAGTTAACATTGAATCACTAAGAGTTTACATTGAATCACATAGAGTTTACATTGAATCACTAAGAGTTTACATTGAATCACATAGAGTTAACATTGAATCACATAATGTTTACATTGAATCACATAGAGTTCACATTGAATCGCATAGAGTTCACATTGAATCAAATAAAGTTAACACTGAATCAAATAGAGTTAACATTGAATCACTAAGAGTTTACATTGAATCACATAGTGTTTACATTGAATATCATAGAGTTTACATTGAATCACATAGTGTTTACATTGCTTCACATAGAGTTTACATTGAATCGTATAGAGTTTACATTGAATCACATAGTGTTTTCATTGAATCACATACGAGTACAGTTTACATTGAATCACAAAGACACATTTAATCGATATGGGTAATAAGTCATGTTAGAGAGCATTCCACCATTTTCATCCACGAATCGACCTATTGGCTATATTGGTCCTATTTCTTAAAACAGCTAACTGAGCCGAGGATCGTAAGTATAAATATATAATGTAAGTATATATGTCAAAAAGTTAAAGTTTCCGTAATCTATATTTTCAGTTGCTGGGACTAGCTCTATTGATAGTTGGTATTATAATGAGAGTGGATACTGACATCATTGATAAATCTGAAGTTACATCAACATTGAATGAAGTTTCTTTGAATGGTAACTTAAAACTAGGCAATGTGGCCAGTAGTATATCCATACTGGTTATATGTATTGGTTGTTTTATCTTACTGGTTGCCTTCCTCGGAGCTTGTGGCGCGTGCTGTAAAAACAAATGTTTACTGGTCACGGTAAGTAACTTAAAGTCCCATTATCAAAAGTAACACTGTCCATTGCCTACAAAGACAACTTGTATAAACATAAGGGAACTTTGTCAGTTATCTCCCCTAATATAAAGTCTGAAGCAATCCAGTTGGTAAGTAGGTCCTTACAGTTGGATTCCTCGGATTTTATCATGAAGTCCTACGTGTAAGGATAACAAAATATTGCATCTAATATCTTGCTTGTTGATAAAGATATTAACAGAAGTGGTGGAATTTAGATAGTTCTTTACCCTGAAAAATACTTAGCTTGAATTTCACACGAATTTATTAATTTACAAAAAGTTATTTAAGATTAATTTTGGCAAATTGACATTGAAAAGTAAGGGTAAAATCCTAATAAGCCAACTAATTGAACCTGCCTATTTGAAGAGTACACAAGGGAAAATAACTGACTGAAGTCCCTTATTATTGATTTCAATTATATGTACCTCCAATGAAATTTTTAATGAATGCAATAATCACTTTAATGTGTTTATGGCATTTATTGCATTTCAAAGTGAAATTCAAAGTGAAAAAACAGTAGTTTTAAACTGAAAGTGGAGGTTGGCTTTTACTTTACGTATGCTAAAACAATAGTTTTGATCCTGGCATGTTTACGTGGAGAATGAACAATTGTGATAGACATAGAAAATAACTTCCTCCAAATTATTTGATTAAGCTCTGAAATGATTTCTAATTATGTATTGTCAATGTTAACAAAAAGTTAATTATAATGTTTTTTTAAGTACAATGTATACCATTTTTTGTATAAATTAAACATTGGTCTTTAAGTAGTTATGGTTTCGTTTCCATATATGAAGTACACCATTTTTTATATAAATTAAACATTTTACTTAAAGTAATTAAGGCGTTGCTCCTTTGAACGAAGTATACTATTTTGGTATGAATTAAACATTAAACTTTAAGTAATTAAGGTTTTGTTCCTTTGAATGAAGTACGTATAATACTACAACAAGTTGATCATGTGTTTCATGGATTCGCTCGCACCTTAATTTAGGCGTTATGTTACAAAAATATTTTTATTTTCTCGCTCGCTCATATATATTACACAAACCACTATATAAAGCAACTGAATCAAGATTTTTTTCTTCGCTCACTCGCCCTTTTTTTCCAAAATAAATCCGTAGAACTCATCATCAACTTGTTGTGGCCTAACGTTTCTTGTATTTTAAAATCATACATAGAATGTTTAGCTTGTAAATAGTTGATCATAATGATGTAATTGTTAACATATTATTATTCTTTGTTTTCAGTATGCTATCATCGTATTGCTGATCTTTATTGTACAAATTGTTATTGTAGCTCTATGGTTTATTATGAAAGACAAGGTAGGTAGTTTATCTATTTTACTGCGTTTAACGCCGTGTCAACACAATTTAAGTCATGTAACGGAGGTCAATCCATCTATTCACTCCTCCTGGAAAGTTTAAATCTTTCGATTTAGCTGTTAACCAACTACTAAGCACATACTTTCGTCAGTGACAGCCAACTGCCCTACCTAATCAAGAATCATTGATAGGAGGGAGAATGGCCGTAGAAATAATTTCATGACCAATCTCCACGAATGTATGCCCCGCCCGGGAATCGAACCCACCACCCCTCGATCAGTAGACTTGCGTGCTACAAACTTAGCTAGCCGGGTTGTTCAAGGTGGGTAGTTTATCACATATAGGTATGGTTACACGACTAAGGCCATCTAAATCGAAGATCTTTAAAGCAAAATGGCCTTAGTACAGGATTGTTTGTATCTGATAAATCATTTGGGACTGCCGAGGCGTTCATGTAAACATGTCGGCTATGAACATTCTCTATTTCACTGAAACAAATATTTGTGGTGAAACATTTTTTACAATTTGATAGTTTGATTATTTTATACACAATTAAATGTTTTTTAGGCATGTCAACGTTTATAATTTACAATATGCACATGCATATTTACAGAAAAATCATAGATATAGAAGAGGTCTGTGTAAATTTTTTTTTTTGGGGGGGGGGGGGTTAACACCGTAGCAACACATTCGTCACTCCTCCTGGAAAGGCTTAATCTCTGGATTTAGCTGTTAACCAACTACTAAGCGCATACTTTAGTCAGTGACTGACAACTACCCTACATAATTAAAATCATTGGTAGGAGGGAAAATGGCCGTTTAGATTTGTAAAATGATGAACATGTATCACTTTTTTCAACAATTGAATGGGCAAGTCCATTATGTAAAAGACATAATTTTCATATGCGCATGAATTACTTTACTATCTGTAGATTTGAAATAATGTTTTCGGTGGTACATACATACCTTTGCGTGCGTGTAAGCGCGTGAGTGAGCGAGAGAATGAGCGTGTTTTACTTTTGTATTGTTTTATCAAAAATGTGAGAATGTATGTTATCTTGTACAAGTATAAAATGAAATCTGAATCTGTGTCTGAATCTTAATAATGACTACTTGTTTAGTTATGTATTTAATACCAATAGCTTGAGAACACAGTGAAGGATGAACTGAAAAAAGCCATGGAAAAATATGAAGGTGTGAGTTCAAACAATGAAATATCGAAAGGTTGGGATCTGCTATTTATTGGAGTAAGTTTATTTTTATCTATGTGCAGGTTATTCTGATATAAAATTCTTATTATAATGCTGACCATTCAGTTGTAGTTGAAATTCTCCTTTTAGAACAATGTATTCTCATAACGTTTTTTTGGTCAACACAATTTATGTCATTTCATGGCGCCTAGCACACCTAACCTAGCTTTCCTGAGCCCTTGTCTATAACCATTACTCACCTACCCTACAACAAGGCCGGAAACTTCTCCATATTATCTAATCAATGGAGAAAAATTGACATTGTCAAACTTTCATGGAAGGGTATAACCTTCCTGGGTGGGATTCGAACCCGCATCCCCTTCTGAACAGGAAATTCTAAATCCCGGCACGCTACCAACCGTGCCATCGACCCGGGTTAGAGTAGCTGTTTGGTATGTTCATAGTTTTTGCTTTTCACACAATATTGATATACCAATAGACAAAAGGTCTTTACATGTGACTTTGGCCATGTACAATACCTATAACAATATCATTATCGACCTTTTATCGAAAAGTTTAACTGACCTGGTAGTGACTTCAGAACACTGGATCCAAAATACTGCGCGCAGCCAAGAGTAGCACAATTGAGCCAATGAACCGGACACGTTATCTCTCTCTACCTCATATCCTGTAAAGTATGAATTTTGTCAAAACTTATTTTCTTACACATTTTTTTCAGTTTGATTGTTGCGGCGTGGAAGCGGTAGGACCTAGCAACCAAAATGAGTTTGATAAAACAGCCTGGTGGACTTCTGGGGCTCCATATGTACCGTACAGCTGTTGTGTCAGTGCCACTGAAGATAATTATAAAACTGGAACCGAGGCTAACTGTGAAAACCTGACATCTGGCTACAATGACATAGTAAAACATTTATATTTTTGCCCAACCACACCAATCTCCCAGCGGTTATTTCCCTTTTATTAAGTCAATAACCTCTGCTACCATTAGTAAATAAATTCCTCAGAGAGCCGATTTTTTTTCATCGTTTCTTTCAAATTTCAATAGTTTCTATTAATTGAGTCTTCTTGTAGTAAATTATGATGTTCGTAGAACATGAAGATAAAAAACAATAGTTTCAATTAAAAGTTGCAAAGCGTGACGTAAGTACTGTGAGGAATAAGAGTATTTTCATGGCGGACGCCATACGTACCGTGGGCAATTTGACTGGCAAAATCTCGTTTTCATGAAAATGCAAGAGGCAAGGAAAACTAATCTTCTGCCAATAAAATCATAAGTTACTCGTAGATACTCTTCAATAAAAATGACGTCATACTGGGATTTTCTTACTCAAAATAGAAACCAGTGCGCGCATGTTTATTTTCTCATTTTGAATGGTACACCAAACCTAAGATATAAAACGTAATTTTATTGGCTAGTTTTCCGCAGTGTTTCCTTGTGGAACCAATGAAACTGTCTCATTAATATTCATGATTACGAGAATTTCCTCACCAATAGTCCCACGGAACATCACGCACCATGTAACGTAGGATAACCGGCAATGTGCTCTCAGATAAGCAGACTGGTTACATTTACATTAGAGCCAATCCAAGGACAACAAGAACAATAAGTTATGCATGAAATGTCATTAGTAATAACGACATTTTATTAGTTATGTTTGAAATGTCATTTGTAAAAATGATTTTTAATTAAGGGTGTATCAGTTTTTGAAATTGAAAAAATCCATCAAGTGGGTGGGGTAAATAAATATGTTAAAATATCTTCAAATTTTGGATAATTTTATATATTTTGTAAGTGATGCATCGAGTGGAAATATAAAACACTGAACAGATAAAACATTTAGAATTAAATGGAAACATTCATCCTACCCTTGAAATAGCCTTCCTTACGTCAGTCCAAACACATTATTAAAGTACTTTTTTCATAAATCCAAATGTTGATATAGGATGTCCATATAACATTTTACAATGTCTTACAGTGAATCACCCAAAAACTCACTAATATTAAATATCATAATTTATCATAACACTGTCATTACATGTTTTAACTTTCAGTTTATATCACAGGAGCCCGATGAAATGTTTCCTTCTTATTGTATTTTCTATACATGTATATGCGATAAGAAGGAACAAACTATATCGACAGTCTTCTTCCAGAATATTTATTGTGTTTTTGTTTTTCATTTTGCCATGATATTTGCCATAAGGTGTTTGTTGTGAAGGCTAAAGTGTATATACATGTCTACATCTATAGTGCGTACAAAAACAAAACGTGTTTAGGTAAACATTAAAAATGAGACAATCCATCTCGGGGTGGGCAGTCTTGAATATAAAATTTGTGTAATTTATTTTAACAAAATTAGCATGGCGGATAACAACTACCACTTGGCAAATTATGCTTGTAATGGTAAAACGCTTAACTATTACACAAACTACTAAGACACTCGTAAAACATAATACAATAATTATTGTTTATTATTGTCATCCTGAGCATCCCTCTTCGTCGATTAGTTCATTGTTTTGTTATTATAAACAGTGTTTTGTTTTTTCGTTCGAACTATAATATTGTTGATATTTACAGGGTTGTTATCAGTCATTCAAAGACTTTTTGAAGAAATATGAAACTGCAGCCATAGCAATTGGAATTGTTTTATTGGTTGTTGAGGTATGATATACAGTTTTTTGTTGTTGGTTTTAATGCTGTTGCAACACATTTTATTGATAATATAACGGCGGCCAGTCAACCTACTCACCGTTCCTGGAAAAGCTAAATCTCTGGATTAAGCTGTTAACTAGTTACTTGGCAAATGTAGGCGCATACTTTCGTCAGTGACTGACAGCTTTTCTACATGATAATGACTCGGTGGTAGGAATGAGGTAGGATCGTAGAATTCCACGAAAGTATGCCCCGTTCGAGAATCGAACCTAAGATATTTGGTTTTTTTGGGGGGAGGGCAGATTTCATTAAAGTTTGATAGCTCTATGCCTTAAGCAGCATTTTAATAACCCAAGAGGTTTTAACCCACCTGACTCCTTACCCTTAACCAACCTATGTAACTTGATATTGAGATCCATCCTATATCAAATATAATAATTAGTGAACAAACAATATCAAGGCAATAAATTCATACATTCTACTGTCCTGGTAGGATTATATTTCAGTTATGATATGTCATTTATATATTAATATATATCAATTAGAAATATCATTTACAGGATTGTAATTAATGTTCTTAAGCTTTGTAGATAATTAATCTTGTTAGCCGTGAGATGGTTTCATGTTTGATGCTAATTAAAGATAATTTTACTAATTGAAACTCTAATTATAAGCTAGACCTACATTATTACATTTGTCATCAAAAGTTTAAAACCAATACTAAGTAATATGGATAATCATACTAGTTAGACAATGATATATCCAAGGCGATGTGAATTAGAGTTCAGAGTGCATATTAAGAAGCTTTATTTAACGTCTCATATAATCATCAAAGCATTAGCTATAAAGGAATTGCAAGACAAAAGTTCCACTTCATATTTCCAGATTTTGAATTATACGTATTTTTATAAATGTGAATGCAACAGACACACTGTTATATATTTCTTGGCAAAATATTTCTTTATTTTCTCGTAATATTTGGGATGTTTCTTAACTAGACCCACGTGGGTCAGGTTACCTAAAATAGATTAGTGTTAAAATATGCATTTACAGATGAGAAGATACTAGAGCTTGCTATTGTGCAACATTAGTATAATTCTATTAAAAAGATATCCTAACTGCATAACAATGTTGAAAAGACAAGAAACGAATGAAAATGTTTAATTTCAGCAAGTACGACATAAATCAAACCTATAAATATCTTGGTGATTCCCTCACTATCATACTTTCGTTTTCAACAATGTATATGCCACATGTTTTAATTCGTTCTGTTGAATGTTATAAGTGACAAATGTTACTAGTAAGTGATTTTGTACGTTCTTAATACTGTTTTAAAGACCAAGTTCTATACTTTTGGCACATTCATTTGCCTGTATATCTCTTTAAAGCTTTTATGTGACAAACTTAAATTGGACAATTACCATATATTTAGCTAAATCTATATGTAGCGTAATGAAGCGTATATTATTTGCCCAGTTTTCAATAAATATCATTAATTAAATGCATTATGTATATATTTCAATATTTCAGCTTGTGGCCATTATCTTTGCCTTCATACTGTGTAGAGCTATTGGAAAGGGTGATATGGTGGTTTAATCTAACTTTTTCAACAATCTGTGATGAGTTAATTTGAATATAAATCATTGAACTACATCAAATAGTGTTTACTTACTGCAAAACCAATTTGATCTTAACGACGCAACCAATTAAAGAACAACAATCTACGTATACATGTACTTAGTCCATTCTAAAACTGTAGTGATTCATCAGACCATGTCACATTTATGAATGTGAAGTAAGCAGTAACAGCATTACCAGCAAAATGCAGTAAAATCTCAACTAACTGATGTAAAACAATCAGTAAATTTATCATTGCAAATATAACACACGTCTCATTGCTGTACTGAAAGCGGTCAATCTTACATTCAAACAGTAAGACGTATTACATTTCCGTACTGCCAGCAGTAAATGTAACACTGTCGCGGTGAGACCTTTCTTAATGCTCTACTCCTACAATTAAATCGAAAGTAGCAGTAAGATAGTACATGTACTTTCAGTTTCAAGTCATACTAATGAACTAATAAAACCGTAATGATCGTTTTCAATAAGGCGATCATACAACCGTAATTTCGAAATATAACATAACAACATATTTAATTTATAATTTTGCTGCTATGGCTGTCACTGCTAACTTCTCATTATTATCCCGTTAACGTTTTGTCCAGGAACGCTGTCGTATATGTAACCATCTAAATGTATTGTTATATTAAAACATTGTTTAGCTATTTTATTCTCAAAGTTTTATTGATAATGTGAGTATCGTCTTGTTTACAAGAATAAAAAAGTCACATGGCACAAAGCATTACCATGGTAACATAGAACTTGCAACAACTTTAAGATCTTACACAACAGTCTGGACTTTGAAAACAATCAATGTATTATAAATATTGTTTTGTCTATTATGTACAGTGCACAACTTTTGTTTCTATTGTAAAATTGTATTCAATGAGCTCTGATGTCCATTTATACTGTGACTTATGATACATTCTGCTTAAACATCTTCGCAATCAGTATCAAATGCTTTGAAGAGATATGTGGCATTTCGGTTCGCCTTTTCAGGAATAGTTTAACATCAATAAGTAGAAAAGTTCAGTCATGACTTACTGAATACAAGTAACCCGAATATGCATGTATGATAGCTGACATAATCTACGATCAATGACCATTACATTGTTGATATTGTGCGTTACAGTTGGTCTTCAAACCTTTTCAGCTCGCTAGAACTTAAGCATAGGCCAGGGTTGAAAAGATAAATAGTTTTATGATATGTGAACATTTTGTGAACACCTTGCATATTACACTTATGTTTGAATAATCACCCAATGTAGTGAATAACTTATGTCTATGAAAACTATGTAAAAGATTTTGTGAAATAAGCCTCAAAACTAGCTCCCTTGTCTAATTTCAGCACTAGACTGTAAGTGTATGCCACATATGTCACAGTTAAGCGTTGATCTTGTTTGAATGTGTCAATTTGAATGAAACGTTTATGGAATTAACTAAGCTAAGTTTAAAAAGGGACACATGTGATTAAAAACCCAGGTCACGTTTTCAAACAATACGAAACGCCTACATGTAATCGAGCAAGTATTTTGCCATTTTTCATTATTTCCTACTTGATAGAAACTAGCATGGTTGCTTCAAGGAAATCAAAGTTCTTGTAAAACTGCGTCAATTTGGATTATAAAACTAAGTCACCAGTTAAATATCATTAACTTTATTGAATTATTCACTTTTTGTCTTTGTTTACTTGTAACCATTTCAACTTTGTTTCTTTGTTATTAATAGTACATTTTCAATCAAAATGTTAAATTCAAACCCAAATTCTCAGGAATTATATTTGTAACTATAAAGACTTTTATTAGAATTACATTTTAAATTTAACATTTGAGCGTTTAATAAGGATTTTAATTTTTTGTTTCTACAAAGATAAAGTTTTATAAGAATTATAATTTTATACTATACTCTTAAATATAGGTTTCAATTTTATGTTTACAATAATTCTAAAACTATCATTATTTAGTGTTGTATTGGTACATATAATACCCGTCTTGTTATTGTTGTTCAATTTTGTAACCTTTTTCGTCCTGTTTGAAATTATTCATTTGATTTTTGTATAAAAGTTATCAAATAAAATATACAAGTGGTTGTATAAATAGTGTTTCTTTGTTGTTATTTATTAATTATAACTCTATTTTGGAAATCTTATGTACATGTATAAACATCAGAAAAGTAGAATCAATACTTCAGGCATAGTTTAAATAAAGACATTTAATTCTTCTATTACATGAACTGTGTTGTAAAGCGCAATTGAATATCTCAATTGATGGATAAATATTTGGGCTATAAATATGTGTTGTATTTTTATTTGAAAAGATATAGCATTATAAAATAATTTATTCTTAGTTGCAAAAGTTTGAATATTTTCACGATGACAAAATATATTCTTTCTATTCAAAAACGAAGCCAATGTTGACTCAGCAAGCAGGAATCAAACTGATGAGCTATTTGATCTTCTACACAATCGTATAACAAACTAGCACCACATCGCAATTGTTGGACGACCAACGTCTCAACACGAAGTTACAGTTTCCTTTAAAAATACTAGTATTTAAGTTAATTGAAACCTTCCCTTCTGATGTCATATTATTTATTGGAAATTATCAACTTTGATGTGTTATGTAATCGACGCATGTTTACATTACATTTATTTCATCTAAGTTTGCCACTTTTCAGTGGAATAAAATCTGCTATGTGATGCTGGACATAGCATTTTGCAATCTTGTATAAATGTTTTCAACTTATATATGCTGTTAAGGGGTAAAAATGTTGACTTCAAATCACTGTCACCGTTTACCGATAGAAGATCATCGGTTTCATTTCAAATGCTATTAATTCCTCTTTACGTGTTCGGAATGTTGATACTCTACTGATTCATCTTTGAAAGGATACGTTTAGATCTAACCTAATAGAACTTAAAATTGACACGAACATTTCAAAGATCAAATACAAACATGGAGGGATTAAAAAAAAAGGAAAAATAGACAAAATACATTTAATTTGACATTTACTCTATAACTTTTGTTAACTTTATATACACAGTGACAATTTAAATAACATTTGATGAATATATAACAAATACAATTTCATTTGAAGGTATCGCCATCATACGTAACAATGTGTTAACAACCACTAGAAAGTATAACTCACTATACTGAAAGTTTATCATAGTGGTACTATGTGATTTTATCCAAAACAGTCAGAATTTTAAACACTAGTATTCAATTCAAAGGTCCTCTCAAACTTTTTATACCGTGATATCAAGGTAAACAATTTCATATCACAATTTATTTTAAGCATTCAATTGGTTAACCTGAATTCTAGAGGCGATGGTGTAATGAAACAAGTGCGTAATTATACCTATAGATGACCATGATCAAACAACAAAAATAAACAACACGCTTTTGGCACAAACGGTAGTTTTTGAAAAAGAATCACTTTAAATCACTGCAAAACATCAAAATGTAATTACATGTAAATGTCAACATAAATACAAACGAGCAATATGATAATTTTAACCTACGGAACATAACGTATTTGAAATGTATTTGAGCATTACTTACACACATTTTAGTATTCACATGTATTGTTAGACTTAAGACAGAATAATATCATTTTAAACGTATAACTTTTTTATATGGCCTAAATATATTCATGCATTTAATACATGCTTCAAAACCCGGTAAATCTAATTAAGTCATTGTACATTATGATGTAAACATCCTACAGACTCTACCTGGCAAAAAATGTCACTGCATAATGTTTTATCACCGTTTTCAAATCCAGATTAAGACAAAAAGTTAATTCAGACATAAACAATTGCATAGTCAAGAAAATGGCAAAATGTAGGCATATATAAATAGTACAGGAAATTTACAACATAATATTGTACAAGAAACAGACAAACCTATACACAATTATACACATCAATTATCAAAGAGAAACTATTTACAAATCTATGAGAATTTGAATTAAAAAATATCACAAATAACCAAGTAGATAAAGTGGAAGATGAGTTGCGACCTCCTGATGCTCTACCAACTGAGCTAACTGGACTCGATAATATCACAGATCACTGAAACATATATACTATATACAGCCTAGATATACAAATAAAATATGCTAATCCATAGACTTATGAATCTGGGAAGCTTATGTTTCAAGTATTGTATCAACCACTGTATTACCTGGAAAATCAACTCCTTTCCTAAATTCATCAAGAAAATAGTGATGAAACAATGTATTTTAAATATTAGTTGGTATCATGTATCCATGCTGTGCACTTAAGATTTATCAATAAGAACATACATACCAATATCGATCAAATCAAATCATAAAGTCCATTTTACAAATCACAAATCTAATGGTTCATGAACAGATTATATTAAATAGTTTAAACAAGAAAAAGTTCCATCAAATGTGACCACTCTAGGATACAAATGTCGTCTCTTCCATGTAAATAAACGAATGAATAAAGTTATATTTAGTATTAGGAAGATATTAAAGATATCGTAGAAATTCATATAATTACTCTTGTCTTTAGACAACACTTTCTACAATATTTTTGGCAGCGCTGTCTAATAAGTCTGAAAATTCAGTTTATTTATCTAAGGTCCTCATCATCCGAATCCAGTAATATTTTGTCTGAACCAGACTGTGAAGCAGGTGGGGTAACTTCTATTACTTCTGGTTGTTTTAGAAAATCTTCATATTGAGAAGGTGTAACTTCAGCTCTCTGACGTGTCATTGGTGATATAGGACGAATATATTCTGATGTCTGTTCAATTTGTGGAGAACCCTGAAACTATTGAGATGTAAAGAAAAGTAAATTGCGGCTAAAAGTCTGCTTCTTTGTACATATTCAGGCGACTTTACATTTCTGTATGATAACACCTGGTCATTGAAATCTCCTTCAGGAAGGTGATCCCTCACTGTACCCATTTACACCTGGGTGGAGTGGAACAATTGTAGATAAATTTCTTGCTAAAGGAAATTAGCAATGCCCCAAGTGGGGATCGAACCCGGGACCTCTCGATCCTTAAGCGCACATTCTACCACTGGACCACTGCTCCAAATAAAGCATAAAGCAACTAGTTTAATGATAACTATAAGCCGTATATCTACACGGTGATTTTTCCAACAGAAACATCAACAAAACATGGCCATTGATACACAGAAATATGTGTATCTTCTTCTAATCATTCTTTTGCAAACAAATAAAACATTCACTATGGAATTTCTGAGACATCTCATTCCTTTTTATAGCTGACTGAATTTATCTCAGGACCTAAGATAAATAAAATATCGCATAACAAATAGGCGAGACAGACGATAGTATGCAAACTAGGTGTACATTAATTTGCAATCAGGCATGAATATTGTACATAAAATATTAATAGAGTTGATCAAAATAACACAAACATTATAATACCACAGAATTATTCATAGAAACGGAAACAATGTAAAGCCGTTGAAATAAAACAGCGCGAACAATCTCTGAACAGGGATTCTCCATCAGACAAGTCAAAAGAAAGGTAAGTGACTGAAATAAGTCAGACAAAGAAGTTGAAATGTGACATTCATCATACATGTACATTGGAGGTTAATAGATTTATTAATTTCCCCTATCGATATTTATATGCAAAACAGAATATAATAGAACAGAAGCTTCAAAATACGACTTGAATGCTTACAGCGAAGGGGTTTTGTAATCATACCATTACATGGAGGACACTAAGACTGATATTTGGATTATTGTCTCCGTTATCCTGTCAAACTGTCATCCTGGTAGTCAATCTTATATAAAATACCGGTAAATGTTCAACTTGTGTAATTTCATTAAACTAATTACTCTGAAAATTCGACATGAATGCATTTCTTAAGGAAGCAAAATATTATTGCTCCGGTTACCTCGAATCCCTAGCTAGGTCTCCACATCTTTGAACATAAAATTCGTGAATTAGTTTTTAAAGGTTTATTTTTCGAAGACGATAAGTGTCAGCAATTAGTTAAGACATGTCTTTACTACAGATTCAAAGTTTATGCCTCACCATTTGATAATTCCAAGGACAGTGACTTTACTTGTCAGACGAGTAATGTTAAGAAACAACTAAATTATTAAATTATTAACAAATACTCACATGGAATAATTTGCGTATAGGAGACAATTGTCTAGGGGCTTCAATCGGTTCAGATAAATCTGCTGGTGGTCTTCCACGACGAGTCTTCTTACGATGTTTCTTACGGGGAGGTGTAGGCATAGCAACTGAGCTAGTAGTGGCAGTAGGTTCTGATCCAATCTGACCATTTTCCTTAAAGGTTCCGGTAGTAAACCTTCCAGAGTCTGAATGCACTGACAAAGTTATAGCAGATGTTGGTCTTTCTGAAGCTCTGTCAAAATCAGACTCTCCAGCCTCTGTTGCCAATCTTGTTGATATATAAGTATGTTTCTTGCTTATTCTGAAGTATGGACAAATTAAACACATCGCTCGTTAGAAAATGTGCAATAGCTAGATTATCGCCATTGTAGCCGTTATTTAAGATATCACTGGCATATTGTGTTGGCAATTTGAGATCCACTAAGGTAGGTTTAAAAGACGTAAATAATTAAATAAAGAAAATAGTTAAAACAGTTACACCAGTTTGTACTCAGTTATAGTATCCACATATTGTAGCATATTAAGAAGATAAAAACTGCAACTATCACAGATTAAGTGTTTTGTTGATAAAAACAGTTAGCTGATGTAGAGACTCAGCAATTAACAAATATTTTAGACAATTGGTGGAAGGGCGACATGTGAACTTAACTACAAACTTACGTTCCATCCAATCTTTCCATAAATACAGGTACTTGAACAGATATAGAATCACGTTGTGGTAATGGTTCAGCTACCACTGCAACATGTTCTGGTTCGTGATACATTTGTATATTTTCTCCAATCTTTCCTTTATTATCTTTTATATCTGACAGGTGGAAATTCTTATACTTCAAGTTTGTTTCTCCATATCTGAAAATTATGATTAAGTTTTGTACTTAATAATGTTAGCTTAGTTGAATTACGTTTTGTAAAAAAAGACATATTTACGATGTAAAAAATATGCGTGCACCGGGAACACAGCTGACAATGTTATTATTGTGCATTTTACCCAATACAGTAAAGAAACATTTAAATCAATTTCCAGAATTAAGGAAAAGAACAAACAACAGAAAAAGCCTCTTTGACAAGTGATTACGATGCGCTGCGAAGGTGGACAGCACAACCATTGCAGACGGGTGAGATAAAATTCCCAACAATTATAAAATGCGCATAAGTATGGCAGTACAACTAAAACACGTTTTTGCTCTTTTGAAATATTAATTGGTACAGGTATCATCGAATATACTTAAATGTTTTTTCATCAACATGAAAAGGAATAAGTAAATAATGCTGATAACCACTTGCATGTTCATTACAACATACAAGTAATCAACAAAGGTAATGTCCATACCTGTCCACAAACTTTGTGGCTGCTCCGTAAGGTACGATCTTCTTCGTCTCATCTTTTGAACATGGTACTAAAATTTAATTATATATTTTATGGCATATAGTTATTTACATATAAATAATTAATTTGTGCCAACATTTATTTATAATATTATATAAACTGGGATAAGTTGTTTTTATAACAAAAATACCAATAAAAACAAATATAACATTATTTGTGTATATAATATGCACCAAATTGATAACATACCAATGGTGAGTTATGTGACACGCTCATATATGCGAAATATTCCCAAAATATACAAGTAAAAAGTTTCCGTAATATTTTGGTCTCGTTTATTAAAATATATATATTAAGTTATACATGTACTACTATAGAAAACGAGTTTTTTTAATACTTACATCGTTTTGTAATACACAAGAATATGAAGACCAGCAAAATGATGATAAACACGACAATAGATACAATGATAGCAGCAAGTACACCGGATGCCATTTTAGATTCTGTACTGGCACCAATTGCTAAAAGGAAAAAAACAAAGTCAACAAGAATAAGTTCTATACAGCCCTTACAAGAACTACATCGTCTCTAAACTTGATATAGCCCCAAATATGCGTTTATTGATCTTATCTAAAACATTACAGTTAACCAATCAACAACTCCTTGGATATAGTATCACACAGATTGAAACAGATTTAATTTAGCACAGAAACATTAACTATAGTAAATATATTGAACTTAACAAAATCTTAATCTTGATTTGCAAAGTGATAGCACTTATCTTCACAATTCAAGCATAATTCATGAACAGCATTAAAGAAAAAAAACACATAATGATATGTATGCAGAATTGCCAATTTTATATAGAAAGGTGAATTTGGTAAATGCTGAAAATGTTGAAATATTGAGCATGATACTAATAAAAATAATGCACCTAATCATTTTTTCATAACGGGAAAATATCTTTCAGTTGCTAAGCTTAGAAGATAGACCATAATGCAAACACGTAGCTTAGTTATAATATTAGTTTTGTTTGTGTATGGTGCGCAATGACGTTGTTTCGATAGTTTTCTGTCATACCACGGAATTCAACAGACCTATATATTCTCACAGAACTAAGCACAGCCCATTGCCAATCGATATCGAAATTCCTACTAAATAGAGCAGTTGGAGGTGCAGTGATTGTAGTCATACAACGTATTTAATGACCTTGCAGCACAATATACATGTGACCACTGACTTAGGAATCAGAAGTGTTACTGGCTAAATTTACTATTCAGCATTATTCATAATAGTAATGATATGTATATTTATAAAACTATATTTGAATTACCTGGTCCTGTTGGAGGCAACGTTGTATACAAATCTGAAAATGCTGAAATAAATCGAACAACACAAATCTTATATGATTGTAAAATATATATTACAGACTAGCAAAAAAAGCGAATTAACGTTTGATTTAATTTAATCATTTTATATAATTCTATTCAATTCAAAGTTTGTCAAAACTAACCAGCCATTTACTTAATTCGTAATAATTTTATAGTGATTGAAACAAGTTTCTTTATCTTAATCAGTCAGTTGAATCCGAAATTGACGAATTGTGTTTTAATTAATTAACGCTTTCACGTGCATATTGTAACGAGTGTCTTTTGTGGAAATTTATGACACTGACTTGAACCATTTTAAAGTTTCACATAAAAGTAGCAGGCAAATCTCCATATAATCTAGAATGATCATAATACAGGCGTGTACTCCATGTATACGAGTATGCAAGCTACCAAACAAGAATACAATGATAAAAACCAGGATTTGGTATCACCTGAGCTTATCATGGATATCATACAAAACTTATTCAATATAAAACAGAAACATTGTAATTATAACTTATAATTCTTACGTATACATAGTTGTTGTGTAGTGCTAGCTTCAGCTCTTGTTGTATCATTGATAGAACAAGGTGAACAACTAGATTTACCAAGTTCATCATTATAAAATCCTATAGGACATTCTGTACATGTATCATTTTCTTCATTATAATAGTTACCCAGATAACATGATTCTAAAATATAAATGTTAGAGTTGCAATGGAAACATTTAAAATTGAAAAAATCATCATTTCAAAATTTGCAAACATAATAACTGCATTATATAGTCTAGTCAAAATGCTGATTTTGGCGCATTTCTTAACTTTTCAGGTCTCAGCCATAGTCACAAAGTTATAAATATCTATTAAAACAGCAATGCAAGTCTTAAACCCTGACAAATGAAATGACACAATAATACAACCTCTGCTAGCATCCATTTTAAGCAGGGTTAGTTTAACCATTAGCTAGTGCATATCACGCTTAATGAAATTTACAATGGTCCTGATGAATTTTTCAGAAAACCCTTTTGCTCCAAAGGTTGCATCTTATTATTTGATAACTGCCCTATGTAAGTAGAAGTGAATGCCGATGTTGTCCAACATTTATGTAACAGTATATGAAAACAATAATTGTGATTTTCATAGTATCAATTGTTTCGATGAAGGTTGTTACATAATAATGAACGTTTAAGCAATTTCATAAAAATATATAAACAATTACCATGGCAGTACTGGCTAGCAGGAGATCCAATGTTACTAGTTGTATCACTACCATCACATGCTGTACATTCTGATGTAGGTGAAGTTGTGGAATATACAGTACGATATGTACCTCTAGGACATGGTATACATTTAGATGTATATATATCATAGTAGAAACCATTACCACATAACACTGTAATACAAATATTAATGTTTACTTATATGAGCTTCTCAGCTGTACAAACATCACATACTACTAACGATCGTTTAGTAGTTTGCTGCTTCAAGAAATAGGACCACAATTGCCGATACAATAAATCGTGTTTATGACCAAAAATGAAGGGATGCTCTTGCGCGTGACGAAAAAAAACAACGGATGATAAATGCAGACAAGATCTTGACACTTATTTCTTCACAAACTTTCATTCATAAAAAGTAAATGTTATTAAACTGGAAATTTTCATGATTCAATTTTAACTTTATGTGATTCAATGTAAAGCGAAATTGCATATATAGAGATTAAGAGTCTGTGCAAAATAAATGCACTTCGATGAGAGTATAAGTTGTTCCATACACTATTTCATATATTCTTTTAGGCCATGATTTACATGACATGTAGATGCGTACATTGTTAAGTAAAACCACAAAATACTGAAAGATTACAGTCATAGTAGTTCCAAAACAGAACTTGAATTAGTAAGTAAGGTAATGTTTAAATAGTTTGACATAAACAGAAAACAACTAAGAGTGTTCATGACCAGGACAGGAAAAGAGTGCAACATAAACACATGTAGTTTTATAACAGTGTTACTTCAATAAAACATTTCATTTCAATTTGAGCTTAAGCCTTCAATAGTAAACACATTTCTGTTGTTTTCAAGTCAAAGAAGAAATAAACACATCATAAAGTTTGACGGAATGTCAAAATTAATTTTCACTCACAAGTCGAGAAGTGGTTGCTTCATTTAAGATAGCTATATAAAGCACGAGTGTGTTGGACAGGATGTCGCGTGACTCTAGTGTAATTGCATATGTATTGAAAGTTAAAAACACATCTCCAATTAACTTTATACTCATAAAATGTAAGGACAAGCTACAAGAAGGTAAATTATAAGAAAAATAATTCAATACAAACCACATTTATTATCAATCATTTGGTATCCTATAGAACAAGATTTTACTGTTTCTATTACAAGTGTTGAATGATCAGGTTCAGCTTCCTGTTAATATAGATGTGTCACCATTATAATCATCATAATTATCATCAACATTATCTCAAACAATTCCTACACTCTATGTAATAGAGCAAACAACTGATTAAAACATCTCAAGATTCACAATTAAAATCATTTTACGACAAAACTTTGAATATATTCTTTACCATTGTAACGTCGTATTTAGAGTTTAGCAGTTGAAACAGCTTAATGTGATAGTGGTACTAGTTGAGCTTCATAAAACTTATGATTTTCCTTTGCCTTAGATAAGGATGTAAAATAATACCTATCCAGAAGGTACAGACATACTGTACTAAGGATTCACTACAAGTTTTATGCCCAAAGGTAAATGACCGATTCATTGTTCCAGGTACATTCTGATTTATGCAATCTAAGTATTAAAAGTTAAAACAATGTTTTGATGCAAATTATAAAACAGAACAGGTTTTAACAAAACTGTGTGAAACTACTGTACTTACCATCTCGAAATTAAACATTTTGTTATCATAATAGGATGTTTTAAACGCAACAACATGAGTTAAAGGATCAGCAGGGGAACCAACTGTATCTGTGGAATATCTAAAATATCAATATTTATTGTAGGTATAAACATTCTGTACCAGCTTAGTAAGCGCTGTCAATTTCTATCAAGCAACACACAAATACATTTCTTTGTATTGGGAATGAAACTAAAATTAGTACTTGAAAATATAAGCAGTTCAGCCAATACGGAACGCATGCCTCATTATTGAGGACACAAACTAAATAAGTTAAGTAAAAAATATTTCAAAAGATAAAGTTACTGTAGCATGGCAATAATGCTATATTTTAACTAGAAACTTACCCAATATTTGGGAATGTTATATTTACTGCAGCTCTGTCATCACTTAGACATACTACTGAGACATTAACAACATCACATTGAGTGTCTACACCTCCACTATCTGTTTTACAGAAACCATTAGTCCAATCTTGATTTAATTTTCTAACTTGCTCTCTTATTTTATTTTCTAGACCTTCATGGTCACATGTTTGTGTAACATTATATTCTACATTGATTGTAAGATAGTGTTTTGGTCGAACCGATGCTGTAAATAAGATAAAAACAACATTTTATACTGGGTTTAACGCCGTGTCAACACAATTATGAGATTTTTTTACGGTGTCCAGCGTACCTAATCTAGCTTTCCTGTACTCTTGTCTATAACCGGTACTCACCTACCCTTTCACAAGGTAGGAAACGTCTCCATATACCTTACATATACTCCATATACCTCGTATTAATTAGGTCAATTAACTTTTTCATAGAAGGGTATAGCCTGCCCGGATGGTATTCGAACCCATAACCTCTTTTGGACACTAGATTATTCGAAATCAAGGCGCGCTACCAACCGGGTTTATAATTCATTTTGAAATGTGAATTTTTTTAAATAAGGAAAGATATGCATCACAAAATATATACTACACAAGTTTGATGTCTTAAGATTTTATTTAAACGTTACATTTTAGCTTCAAAAGCATTTCAACAGATTTATAATGATTGGAAAATGTACAGTATCTTTTACTATAATAATAAATCAACAGTGTTGTATAAACATTTATTTGCTTTGTTTGTTATAATATACACAGTTCATGGTTATGCGTAGTATGACAGCTCAATTATGTATCGTTCCTGAGATGTGAAAATACAGCAATAAACTAGAATAATTCATTTTGATATAACAGTATCCCATGAATGCTACATCATCACAATTAAAATTATATCATTATCGAACATTTTATCATGGCAACATAGTTAATGTTAGCTTAGGAAGTATAAGCAGGTTTTGTCCGTCATTCAAATTTTTCTGGTAATGTTTACTTACATGAACAAGAAGGAAAATGATAGTTAACGTCTCTATCTATCTGTCCCCACATTCCATATTTGCTACAAGTAAAATATCTCGGTGATTCCTGGGATACCTCTTCATCTGTACTTCTACATGCAACAACACATACCTTTCCTTTATCATCACTTTGTAGTGTATAACATTCATATTCCATAGCACTCGATGGGATAGGATCTTTACACTCAAAACCTTTAAAATAAAACATTTCTGATTACACATATAGCAAGCAGCACAGATTAATTCCCCAACTTTCCATCTATTAAAGACATAGGCCTTGGGGCATTGGTTTAGCAATAGATTTATATTTCAATGTAAGTAAATGTTTATTTTCTAACATAAATAATTAACAAACAAAACTTGACCTTTATTGCTGTATGCAAGTTCATTGAATGGTCAGACGGACCGAGGATGATATATGGACCGAAGCTTAGTTAAGTCCAATAAATAGTACTCAAGGTCCCATTCAGCCCAAAAGGCCTTTCTGTAATTGTTATCACATACCGAGTGTGTAATTGTATTATGCAGAAGTTTATACGGTTTGCAGATTCTTATTTTGTACTATTCAACACATAATCATGTCGCATAACATATTTTAGAATAACTAAATACAAGTTAATTCACAAATTATCTATCAATTCTGTTTTCAAATTCTCAAATATTTACTGTTATTTTAATCAAGTCGTGTATAGTCAGGAAGTACACTATGACATGACGTCCTCGAGAGAAACGCTTTTTCACTTTGGGCGTCACAAATATTTATGGACCAATGATATCACATTAAAAATAGAGGAAGTTATACCAACGATATGTACTATTATTATGTAATACGGTAAATTGGTCATTATCATTTAGTCAAATCATAGTGAACAACAAATGTATATCAATAAAATTGTCTTACGTTTATTATACAGTCTAAATGTACACACAGCAGCTGCACCGTTAGCTGAATATTCTGTTACACCAATACCATAAATACCCCAGCCCATCTTAGTTTCTGTAATAAACATGTATACTGAGCAATATATACCAAATAGAGGCAGCAACACAAGGTATAAATGTTCGTAATTCTAAACAATAGAAACACAAAGAACACTTTATTCTATGAATATAAAGCAGAAAAGCAAAAGTAGCAAACTAATTATCGTAAGCACTCTTGGCCAAGAACTGGCTAAATATATAAATATGATTAATGCTTTCACAGCCTAATTTTATGAAAAGAAATATCACACCCGAGTCACAACTGAAAATCTTCTACTACACAGAAACAATTCACCATACTTTACCTTGCAATTTTATTAATTAATGCTCCAATAAAGAAGTACATTCACAATGGCACTGTAGAAGTGTGACCCAAATATTGTTAATTTGTTCTGGCTTAGGAAACACGTATTAACTTCATACTAAACCAGCTCTTACTGACAACAGAAAAGATTCAGAATTTACCTCCTGACACAGCAGTAGACTTTCTAGATTCAGGCAGTGTGTCTGTAAACATTATGTCATCCCATTCAGGTGTTGACACCCTATCACCCACGTATAATGTATCATCGGGGCAATGGGACACACTTGGTAACATAGACGCTGAAAATTTTACATTTTTTTATGAATTGTATGTATATTTGTCTTTGTGATTAGAAAATATCAAGAATTTGAAATTCATTGTTTTGAAACGATTCACCTCTAAGAGATATTTTGGTAGAGCTATATTTATATAAAATGAATATCGCATTTATCATGACTGTAGTACACATCCTTATTTAAAATAATATAACAGAAATAAGTATACAGTAAAAAAAACTTTACAAAATTACGATTCAATTACTGACACTTGTTTTCTTTCCAGTTAAAATATAATTGAACAAACGATGAAGTAACAATTGCAAGTTTTTCGGTTTAGAACATGGTATATGGAAACGAAACTTGAAATTCAACGTCTAAGTAGAGGCGTCCATATATATATAAATGCATTTCTAGCTAAAATATTAATTTACCATCAAACGATGTATCGGAACAAAACATTCCAGGGAAACAATTTTTTGTTGTTACTTGACTGTTAAATGTATGTCTATATACCGATTGAAGAGCTTTCTGAAATAAGACACATGTTTTAAGACAAAAACAGCCAATGCAAAAATTCAAATTGATTCATTGCAATTATGTTTTTCATACAATAATAACAATAATAATTATCATTAAATAAGTAATAGAAAACGAAGACCGATGGTTAAAGTTGAAATGGAAAACAAAACGTATGGTCATCTCCTCATTATCTGTTCTCAATTCATTCAGAACAAATAAGATTTCGTTACAAATGACCTTTAAATTTAGATGCAATATCCGTTAATTTTGCTTTGTATTGATTTTACAATAAAGCTGAAATAAGAAAAGGAATATTCCGATTGCCTTCCCTAATTAGGAATTTGTCTACTCAGAAGATTTGTCCAGCATTTCTTCATGTCAAAGTTCAAAAAGATAGTTATGACGGTTGTCGTCAAACGTTGCGTCATAGCCGTCAATTGTTGCTAGTAGATAATACACTTGTAAATAGACCAATGGCACTCGATAATATCAAGCATCTTATGTTACTGTCCGTAGAATACATTAATTGTAAAATATAACTGAATATTTTTCATGCAATATCTTAGTTGAAATCAAACAATTATAATGCCATCACAATTCACATCAACAGCCACATTTTCAAAATACCATTACAATTTGACATATTTGTGTTGCTGTGCCGCTAAACCAAACGAATACAATTATTACAATAATAAAATATCGTATCAACTTACAGCATCTATGCTATTAGGTGGTACAGTGGTATTATCATATGATACAATATCATCATCGGTTATCTTCTCATTATGTAAGATAACTTGACTTATTCTTCCAATATATGGAGTGTTCACATTGTTGTCTAGGTCACCAATTACTAAATAACCACTGAAATAAATATGTATGATTCATGTACAGGTCCGTCTTTTATCATTTATAATTGGTATAATAGGAGCAAATTGACCTTTTATAAATCAACAAATTAAATACTTCATTAACAGCACTGTGACAGGAAGACTCATCTCTGAGAAGTTATATACAAACTGCCATGGTTAACACAAGTTAACATATACTCCCTGCTAATGTATAAGCAATAGGTCAAATTTACGGACATCGTATAACAACATATACACAAATACATAATAATTCAATACTTAAATATCAACAGAATTCTGGAATTACAAATAAATGAATGGAACGTAAAGCAAACTATAAATGCTTAAGTAACCGCTTCTGTCTAAGCCTGTCTGATAATGTCCATATAATGGATACATATTCTTAACCAATTAAGTAAATTGTGCAAATTCTCTTACTAATCTGTTAATTTCTTCCTTCGTCCAAACACCACTTCACTGTCATATTCCCCATCAACATATAGAGATAAGAATCCGTTATCATTACTCCATGATACAAATATTCTATGCCAATAACCATCATCTATATTGTGATCAGCCCATGGTACAAATACAGTGTCTTGACCTTTACGTAGGTCATATCTAACGCCGGAACTTCCAACTTGTAAAAAGTATTGCCAGTCAGTTATTGGGGTGTCACTGAAACAGCACACAACAGAACTGTCTCAAATTGATAAGTATAAAGACAAGCAATATTTTTCTAAAACGATGTCAAAATTGAAAACATCAATTGATGAGACAACGTATTAAGCATATAGTTCATCATGTATGGTAGTTAAAACAGTACGTTTACTTAAATATAATGAATATGTATATCTATGATATACAATGTTCTACTGAATATTTTATATAATTGCCAGAACAAACAAAAATCAGCAAATAAAACATTTTTGTCAATCTTAAAGCAAATATAAACAACACTACGAATTGACTTATGTAAAATATTACCAACTACAGCAAATAAATCAAGTACCTTGCAGTGACTCCATATAACGAGACGATAGAATCAGCATTATTAACTACAGTAGACCTCATCCAAAATATTAATGTAAATTCTGAATTATCTATTGTATACATTGGATGCTTGCCATAGTCTATACAATCTTTTAAATCTGGTTGAATTAGGAAATCAAATGACAAATCTTCATCTGTAATGACAACATAAAACAAAGTAGATGATATTTAACAAACATACTGTTTCGTAAAATAACCAAAAGCAAATTAATAGCGACTCAGGGTTTAACTTATGAGTGAGCATGGTTTTAATACATATGAAATTAAGCAAAGAATCAATTGATTGTTATTGGTGAATTAGACTTAGGTAAGAGAATATTCTTTCTGCAGTTTGTAATTACACTACCCTTGCAAATATTAATTGTTAGTGCTAAACCATAATATAACAAACTGTATGAGCAGTAGTCCAATGGTAGGACGCGCGTATAGGGATCAAGAGGTCCTGGGTTCGAATCCCACTAGGGGCACTGCTAATTTCCATGAGCAAGAAATTTACCAGCGATTGTTTTACTCCATCCATGTGTTAATGGTTACCTGTTGTTGTGGCTGCAATATGTTTCACATGTTAACAGTTGGTGTGTGATTAGGGAAGTAAATGTCAAGAGTCAACTTAACAGTGATACTCGAGGTATACTTCAAAACCCTTGCTTTAACTAGTTATTTAACTAGATTAATATCACGTACCTTTTTCACACAATTCTCCGACTTTACCATTATGACATACACATGTAGCTTCATTAATACCATCAACACAATCAGAGTTATCGGGACAGTCTGTTATCAAACATTCATTAATGTCTATACTACAATCCGTACCAGCAAAACCTGAATAATGAAATTAAATGATTGATTTAAATTGTGTATATTATAGCAACTGGACCCAAATGCAGTGAGTGTCACTCGTCCCAACAGCATGGTAGAGTAACCCGAGCGTTAGTTAAAAATGATTCAGAAATGAATATATCCAGCGATTGTATAGTGTAGTATTGTTGTGTTAAATAAAGTTATATTTATTTTACATGCTTTAATATAGATTTTATTATCATTGTTATGTTATCATAATATTACCAACATATGAACGTTATGCCATAAATTAGATTTGAACAAATATATACTCACTTGCAGTTTGCTATTGTTTTACCACAAACTTAATAATACTAATACGGTTCGTGCAACAGAGAATAGAGAGTAAAATGCAACTTTAATTGTACATCAAACTTTTCAAAGAACATATTTATTAGTACTTAATAATTTAACTCCTG
Organism: Mactra quadrangularis; assembly: GCA_025267735.1. NCBI lineage: Eukaryota > Metazoa > Mollusca > Bivalvia > Venerida > Mactridae > Mactra > Mactra quadrangularis. Next base: position 44,183,497 of record CM046299.1, on the reverse strand, counting down.
TTTTAATTGGATATTTTGTGTCACTCTAGTTGAGTCCACAATGTTAAGTTACGTAAAACAAAACATGCATAATGTACTGACATATTATTATGAAGATAAATATCAATAATTAAGTCCCAATTTCTAAGATATCATTACCCAAACACATGTAACACCGTATAAAGATAGATTCAAATACTTTTAGAAGTATAGATTATAGTTTGAAGTAAACATGACCAATAACTGACACAGCAATTATAGTGGGTTTTCTGTCGCTACCCAAACTGGTTATGTTAAAACATCATAGTTTAAAACATCAAAAATTATAAATTAAATTTGTATATATATTTATTTTTAACCACGACATTGCTTAAATGTCCATAGATGCAAAATACGAAAAATGACCAATAATTAACCGACTCCATTAATATTGAACAAAAACAGGATTATATTAAACTATCAAAACAATTATGTGTTAGAGTATGTTACCAGGTTGACATGCACAATCTATTCCTACATTTTCTATTATTTCACAAACTCCACCATTTTGGCATGTACTGTCATCACAATACCATAATAACGTTTGACAACTAGCACCAGTATATCCTAGAAATGTAATATTTCATACAAAACAACAAAATATACTAACACAGTCAGTAATACATAACTGTTTCTGAAATATCTCGGAATAATATGTACAAATAAATTGTTGATATATCAATACTGTATGTTTATGTAAATGAGTACCTTGTGTCAAACTCCATCATCAATACTCAGATTTGTTCTTATGCTGGTTTTTTTCATAAATAATGGTATTATTTGATGATGATGAGTATTAGAAAAAGGTTCAAAGTACACTAACTTTTTCTTTGAATTAAATCATGGTTTCATTTTTAGATAAATATAAATTGTGAACAAAACTAAATTTTGAGCAGAGACTTCGTCCTCAAGATCATTAAACAAAGTCATTGTTGAAATACATACTTGTTTGAAATTCATTTCTCTCAATAGTCATTTTTGAAGTTTTCTAAGACAAAAATGGTGCGTGTGTATATGGTTAAAAATTGAATCAAAGATCAACTCTGTAAAATATAACCTAGAAAACTATACTGGTTTAAGACATTTATCAATTAAAATTATTTGATAATTCTCATTATTTGTTATCATTACAATTTTAATATGTTTAAGTTTCATGTGTCCGTTTAAAACCTGAAATTGGATAAAAACTTTCTGAAAATACAAACGATTTTATACGTGATAACAAATAAAAAAAACTTAAACAGTTACATTAATGAATTTGATAGTCAGACTATCCAATAGGCCAGAAAAGCCGTTAATTTAATTAACATACTCGTAAAATTTACATCACCAAAGCAATATTTGAATTAGGACACATTATTCGAAAGGATTTGACCATATATGGTAAAAAAAGGTCTATTATTAAAATAAATATTCCAACGTCAGTTACAATGTTAAATCAAATGATAGTTAAACCAGGTTATACAGTTAGGCAATTATAGCTACATCATGCTACTTCAGTCATTTATAGTATCCTAAAAATTCAATCAGTTTGATAACATACACACAAAAGCGATTTTTGAAACCAAGGGAAATATAATACATAGTTCTTAATACCCACAAACCAATACTATACCTGGATCACAGCCACATTGAACACCACCATATCCATCAACACATGTACTGTTACCTACACAGGGATTAGCTATATCACATAAATCATATTTCTTTTCACATTCTGATCCTATATAATTATGTGGACAGCTGAAATCATACAACATCACACATTGTTATCTTATGTAATTACGCATAAAGGTTGAAATATACATCTGTAATTAAAACAACTTTAATATTAATGGGTTAATAGTAAATTATAATTATGACACAGTTGAAGAAAAAAATTTCTGTCAGTCTTGGTGAATGATATCTATTAACATATGATAATGAGCTTAAATTGTAAATGGGAATTTTCATTTTGTAATTCAGTCCGGGTGATACAAACACATCGCTACTCATCTAAACACTGTTTACTTTTATCTAAAATAAAACTCTACGCTTGTTTCACGTTTCATCCAATTAATAAGAGTAAAATCATTTATCGCAAGTTTATGAATTAATTTCTTCAGATAATGTGGATTCAATTCATCCAATGAGGACAACGTGATTTACTTATATGGTATTTAGCTTATTACTGCAAAAGGTTAAGTTACAAAAATGCTGCAAAAAGGAGCCCTGGTCCGTAAAAACCAAACAAAACAGTAATTTGTGGCATAAAATATTGATAAAAAATTCACTGGTGTAAAATAAAAATACAAAAATATTAATGTTTTCGAGTAACAGAGTCATACTTACTCACAAAAGTACCCTTCACTTGTACTTATACATTCCCCATCATTCTGACAATCTCCGGCAGAACAGAAATCTAGTTCTCTCTCACAATTATTACCAGTCCATGAATCCTTACATATACATAGATGTGATGATGGTGAATCTAAGTTATTACATGAACCGCCATGTTCACAAGGGTAGTAATCACAGGACGGAACTGTATTCTGAAGAAGAAATATATTTACAACAACTTGAACATGTTTTACCTAATTCACATTATTGAGATTCTGGGTAATGTTTCATAGTTTTCATTATTATGACATGGAAGCATTTCCAATTAAACATACGATCATTCAGGATATTAAATTCAATATAATCAAATAACAAAACTTAGAGTTCGGGCATAATTTCAAATCTGAGACCAATAGGAAGAATTGGAAATTAGTGGAACAGGTGTGTGCTTCCTAGAAAATAAAATTATATACTATTTCGGTATAGTAAAACACAGTAAAAATCAACACAATAAAAACAAACAAAGTAGATATTATGAAAACACCTTGATACTATTTTACATCATCAGTTACACAAGCAATATTTATAGTACATGTATATAGCTGAGCTTGTAATAAACGAAATCAATCGTGGCATAAGGTCGACAAAACATAACTATCTTACCTCACAGTACTCTCCATAGAAACCTGGTTTACAATAACATGTGAAACTATGTATAGAATCAGTACAGTTATCTGTATGGTCTGGTACACATGATACACAACCATTTATAATATCATCACACACAGGACCTATAATGACATATACACTACTTTTTGTAGTATCAGTATTACTATCTGTATACTTTTATATACAAAAGAAATACAACCACGTGTTATTATCACATTCTTGTCCTTCAATATTTTATCGAATCAATACACCTCTCTGATTTAGCTATACTCGTAATATGGTTACATGTATTTGCATTTTATTTGTTAGAATAATTATTTTACTTGTTTTATTAAAACTACATTTAAACTGAAAAAATATCAAATACTTTGCCAACGATAGTATTAATCAAGTCCGAACCACTCTTAAACAAAGAAAAGACATTTAATAAACTGGCACTTAATCACATACCTCCGGTTCCAAGAATAGGACAATTACACGTGAAACCATTGTCACTGTCAACACATGATCCATTATTCTTACAAGGAGCATAAACACAACCATCGACATTGATGTCACATTGATCACCAGCGTATCCATGGTTACAATGACATAATGTATGGAAACCATCATCATAAGTATCACATGTACCGTGCCCACAATCTACATCATCACAATATTGATTGTTTAATATACATTGTTGATACTGATCACCTGAAATAGTAGAGTTTTAATTTGAATATCATAACTTAACGCTTGGGTTTGGGTTTAATGTTGTCTCTATTCAAATTGTGGTCAATTTACGACAGTATTCTTAAGCCCATCCGCAACGCTTAAAGACTTACATATAACTAATATCTAAATAATGAAGGAAAGCTAACATTATTAGCGATCTTTCTAGGCATTTATTATACATGTTCCTAATATTAAGTCAAAGATTAAGATAACAAGATTTAAGCGCTTTGAGCAAGTACGGAAATACATAATAATATCTAAAATATCAGGAAAATCTTAAAAAACACAGATGCTACACTCTAACATGACGAATGGGCATTTCACAGACCTCATGTATATCTGGATTTCAATGTATACGGCTACACACATTATCATTTTTCAATGATATATTGCAAAATGTTCAATTGAGTTTGCTACAATTAAAACGTCCACTTATATTTCCATTATTCTAATTATATAATACACACTTACTATAGTACCATCCCTCAGCACAATAACAATGTTTAGAATTGGTAACATAGTTATCAATGCAGTCAGTTCCTGTCATACAAGCATTAGCTGGACATACATCTTCATAACTACGAAGATGACAGTATGTACCAGTATAACCATAAGGACATCTACATTCAAATGTATTATCACCATCAACACATGCTGCATTGTTTTCACAGGGATTAGAATCACATTCATCTGAAACATACATACATCTGATTGTATCAACCATTCAGACTAGTTTTTAATTAGATTACGGCTCAACTTTCTACACGGTTTGAACACGGTACACAAAACTGTAGAAAATCCGCAGCAATCACTTTTACAATTTTTACACATTTATTCATTGTTAAGGTCAATACCTGCCTGTATTAAAGTATTCAGATCAATTACTTAAATATATTCTAACTAGCAAATGATACAATTGCAATCGAAAAAAGTTACAGCATTGAACAATACCTCGAGATCTTTAAATCAGATAATTACATGTTACAATAACGATGATTTAGCCGTTGATAATAAGAAATAGATACACGATATTAGAATAAAACAAGAATTTATCTTACTTTCATTGATTTCACAATGAATACCAGAGAAACCACTAGTACATCTACATACTCTACCAAATGAACCTTGTTCAATACATCTACCACTGTTTAAACAGGGAAATCTTAAACATGGGCTTTGTGGTATCTCACATCTGAATAATAAATGTATATGTTATGTTTTATAAAAAATAATTAAATAACAAGTCTTACATATAGAAATGTTCCACAATCAGGACCATCAAAATTGATGATTTAAATAGTGAACAGTCTTAATACACCGACCATTTACTTTAAAAATTAAGCAATTGAGACTTATTTGTCCAAAATTGCATGATTTGAAATAACTAAGGTGCTCTTTATAGAGAAACCTAACCATATATCACATACAAGTCGTTAAGGTAATACTGGTTTTATAGCTCTTCACTAGTTAAGTTCAGAGCCACTTTGAGGCCATCCAGATACCTTGCAGAGAAATTCTATCAGAATGTTATTACATATGCTTGATTGTGGCAAGCGATGCAACTAAAATATGTTATATCTTTAGTCAAATTATCAGAAACAATACATAAGTTGATATGGTGGATCTCTCCAAGAAAATAACTTTATGTTCAATGAGTTGTAATAATATCAGCAATAATGATTGCTCTGCCGTATTCATGAACACTTTAAGCAAAGTTGCTAGAACATCTAACGTGCAAACAATCAGTCACTAATTCACACTTTACATATGATATCTAATATTTCTTTGTTCTATTACATAAATAATCAAATAAGAGTAAACTTACTTGTCACCATAGAAACCAGAATAAGAAGCACAGGCACAACGATAACTTCCTTGTTGATCTAGACATGTACCATTATTGATACACAGATCTTCCTGACAATTATCCACATCTATTTCACAATTATCACCACTATATTGACCTGCAACGAGATCGTTACAAAACATATATCAGTCAAACATTGGTTTAGAGTCTGCATATGACAATCATCATTCAACAAAACCAATTCATGAAGTAAGCTTTAAAGTAGCCATCAACTATGTAGCAAAGCCATAAAGACCAAGGCTCATCTTATTGAATCGTCTGTGTACGGCAAATAGCTGGATAAATGCTATTTTGGTGAATTATCAGGAATAATACGTTAAAATGATTTATACTTCGTCAATGCTAGATGTAGAAGTCAATATGTATAGTTTCGGATAGTGTTTGTTTACCTTGTAAGCTGCATATATCATTGTATAATGTTTCATTGAAAGTTCAAAGTACATGTATATATACAATGAATGTAACATAATATTATGCAGTCTGTTACATCATGAGACTGATAAATTTACATGCACATGTTTCGTTCTTCGATGTGAAATAAAAGCTAAAACATTTTTTCAGCTAAAATATACCAACTTAGTCGTCCAGCTAAGCATGCGTGTATCAAAATGCAATATATATCGGGTATTTCTTCACATGACTAGTTTATGTAATAATCAATTTTGCAATTGCATGGCATTGTTTAGTAAATATGTTATTACTCGATTGTACCTATAAAGCAACATTGGCTAGAGATTTGATAAAACGGTTGCTACAGAATCTGATTTTATTACCAGTGTACACCTGTGTGTGTGTGTTGTTGTTTTTTTTCCAAGACAATCACTACATGTGTGTTTTATTAATCATACACACCTGTACAGCTACAAGTATAATGAGTGACATTATGTGCTACACATTGTCCACCATTTAAACAAGGAGATGAATCACATGGTGTTACATTTGTCTCACACATTCTTCCAGTAAATCCTGAAATTAAAAACTCTGTAACAAAATGTGTTTGCTTAAATATAATAGTGAAAGACATTTTGATAAGTGATTAGTATCACGGTTAAGTCTGCTCCTTAGTCTTACATTCCGCAGAGCAATACAAATATAATGTATTGCACAAGAAATACATACATTTACGATTTGATGCACCTCGAACTAAAATTGAGCTGGATATCAAAGATAATAACCAGCAGTTTCATTATTAGTATGATCAGTCGCGCACATTTTCCTTTTAATTTGACTTGCTTACTACATGGAAAAATGGTATACAAGATAGCGACAAAACTTATATCATTTATATACTTTATTATTTACAATACTGCAACTAATTATTTTCAGACAATAACCCAAGCTGTCATATCCAAGGCAGTATCTTATCATAAAGTGTATGGTAAAATAAGAATGCAATACATGACTATGATGTCGTTTCAAAGCTATAATTAGTTAAGTAAAAGACTCGTTTTTAAAGTGAAATATACTAACATACCTGCTGTACAATTACAATAGAAATCATGTCTTATAACCATACATAGTCCACCATTCTGGCAGGGATTAGGTGATTCACAAACTGTAGGGTCTAAAATAGGGTATGGTTTAAAATATCTCATTAAAAATGTTATATAATTGCCATTAAATAAATGAGTTAAGTAAAGGAAAATACACGCTACCATGTTAAAGAATCATTGAAATTAATGCTCTAAAACTTAAAAAAACGTTTAACTGTAATGGTGAAAGAAAATATTAAATCCAAAATGATAAAATTAATGTTGGTTTCAGATAAGGCTTGAACACACTTATAAATTCTCAGCAAAAAATATACGTTGTTATTAGTTGGATTTAGGATAGTACAAGTAAGTAAAATGGTTCAACAGTGTGTTATAGTCTGACAAGTTCAATTGTTTGAGTTGTTGGGAAAATTGTTTCCATAATATCTGTGAATATATCAATACAAGTTTTGCTATACGAATAAATAGCAGTTCTCAATATCTAGAAATCACGATCTTTTTCTTTTCAAAGTAAACGTTCAAAATTGAAACATCGTAAAACCTGCAGGATTTTGCAATAACCAATGTAATCGTTATAGCGAAACTGTACTGCAGTTCAATAGTAAAACTGCAGTAAACCATTGGTTCGTAAGACATCGCTTTGTCATTCCAACATATATCTAAAAATCAAGGTAAACTTGTAAATTTAGCCTAAAATGCTATGACTCGGACCAACAATTGTCTATATATCAAAGAGAAGTTTCAAAACAAGTGGTAATAATAAATAAGTTTGGGTTACTTACAACCATCGATACAAGCAACAGAAGTGTTAGCTCCGGCTGTTTTTGTGATCATAAATGATTGACACTCTATACAATAATTAGCTTTACTAGTTGGTTGATAATAATTCTTAGGACATAGATTACATGGCTTTAATCCATCACGTGAAAAATATCCTACACTGCATGTACCTATAATATTATGTAATCATCGTTACACAAAACGTACATGTTAAACATAAAATCAACTAACAGGTAGTTAGGTATCATATACTTTTTATATAACCATATTTCAATTGATATGTACGATTTGTACAATTCTGTCAGAAAAAAAGATGCTAACAATTGTATTAATGTGAAATTATTATTTTGTACTGTTAATGGCAAATGTATTTCATGGCGTTTTAGTTCACCAAAAACATACCAATTTCAAAAGTTGTTCATACTTAAATTACAAACCTAAAGTAAAGGAATGCTAAGTAATTTAGTCAACGGACAATCTGGACTTAATATGAAATGCTCGATATTGTTACTTTAACGTTACAGACAGGTTGTATGAGCATTAGTGAACAATATAAATTAACAAAATAAGCGTACATTACAAAGATACCTATAGTTAGATTTATTAAACATTATATAGCTCAAATAAATGTATTATATCAACGGAAAACTCATACTCAGTAATTCAGAACATCAATATTGGTTTTGATAAACTTACCTATACATTCATCAGCAGTTTTAGCGCCACGACCTCTGGTAAATGTTTGTGATGGACAACTTGCACAGTATGTATTATTAACAAAGTAAGTATTTGGTGGACAGTCAGTACAAGGTGCTTTACCTGTAGTACTGTATAAACCTTCGCCACAATCATCTGGAAATATAGTGTTTTATACAAATGAAATGTTTAATTTACTTGCAAGAAATTGTCTTAGATATTTCGATCATTTAAAAATAAGTTTATTTACGTAAAAACTATTTCAATAAATTGCATATCAAATTAATTATGCCATCATGATTAGATCATCATACATATGTAAATGGATATCATATTTTTTTAATTATTAGTGAGCGTTCATAGCGTCTCATTTTTACATTTCCGAAATCAATTTTAGCAGCCTTTTGTACAGAACAAACTCCTTATCATGCACACAAGTTTTTTCTAAATCTGACAAATGCTGCCAAAAAGTGTATCCCTTTTCTGAAACCTTTTTATATGCTTCAGACATATGCAAAAGCACACAGAAAAATATTGTTAAAAAATCATACCCATGCAATAATAAACCGTTTGTGTCACTGCACACAACAACTTTTATCTTAAAAAGTTCTGGTTTAAAACATTTTGTTATTTAATAACACTCTAATTACAGTAGAAATATTACCATAACAATCTTTGACATATCTTGCGCCTATCTTTAAACTTCTTGTACCAGCTGGACAGGTCGTACATGTATTTTTATAGAAACCATCGTTATATGTACCTTCTGGGCATGGTTCACATAAATTGTTAGAACTATAGGTACCAGGCGGACAGGCCACTGTAAATAATTGACATGAAACATAAGCCGACTTAGTAAACTGAGCATATTTAAAATCTAGGGAAACACAGGACACAAAAGCAACAAAACATTTTATAATGCCAATAACGCATGATCAATGCACAATTACTTACAAAACTGTACAAGTCTACACTCTACAGATATTCGATTTTATCTAATTATTTTTATTCTAATATGTGTGATATAATATACAATATAACCCCAATAGCTATTATTTAAAACAACTTTGAATGATTCTAGAAATCTTAGGTTTTCGATTTCTATGGTACTCTGTATATTGCACAAATTTCTAAAATAGCTTGAAAATGTTGTTAAGAAAAAGTAATTAATGAAAAAATATTATCAAAGTAAATTTCACGTACGAAATCCTCTTGGGTAACACCATGCAATTCTTTAGTTTAAGTCTTAAAACTTAATTTTAGAAGAAAACTGTTCCATTATTGATATAATTCCGTTATAAAGACCATCGCTTTTGATGGCTCTAATACTGTAACTTTATCTTGTAGTTATTGTTATATTAAGCATAATACTTACAACAAATATGAGAGTTATCATTCATGGCCACAGCTGCAGCGTTACTAGTACAAGCAAACAGAGCAGACTTAGTCTCAGCACTACGAGATTTAATATTTATCTGTGGACACGATACTCCACCATCTAGGTATGTCACTGATGATACCACTGACGTCACACTATTAAATGCTGCTAATATTGCATTAGTACAACCATTATATTCAGCATCTGTTAAACCTTGTGGTGTTATATCTAACGATATAGTTGTTTCTAATAATCTCTGTCAGAACAAAACCATAAGTATTTTTATTTTTTATATACAATTATATTTCAAATTTCATAATTTAGTACACGTTTTAATTTTACTTGCAACATTCGTTTGATTACACTGCTGTAGATGATCGAAGTATTGTCATAGCTTACAAACTACTCTAATGTCTTATTTCTACTCAATATGTGTCATCATACCTTGCTTGTAACGTAAGCCAGGATTTATTCGTTTTGGCACAATATGTAGTGAATATAGAAATCTTTGATTCTTAAAGATTTGTGTCTATTTGTGTGGCGATACAAATACTAAAACTGCATGCTCAGTTAGACAATCTACTAATAGAAGTAGATCATTTTAAGTTCTTCAATCCAGCTAACTGTCGCATTGTCTTGATTTTCAACTATACATAATTACGAACCCAAGTATAATTGATATGCAAACTAAAGCTAATTAGTCATTTACGAAAATATAAATTAAGACTCATTTTAGCTCAGACACACTCTTACAGCTTTCAAACTGAAATGATTATGGTAAAAAATATCACAAACGATGCAGAAGTTGTTTAAGCGTATTTCAATTAAAGGAATGTGAGGAACATCACAATATGAAGAAAATTAAATAGAGTTTATAAAGTATGTCAGAGACTAATACGGATGCTATGATTATTATTCTCTCATACCTAAACTATAATTGGACTATTGTTATAAAACTAATGTTGTTTAAGAGGTTACATATGGTAAGTGCTAAACAAGATAAATTATGTAAATGATCAATATATAATCATTAAGTAAATAATTACAAAAAAATCACTGATGTTCAATAATTCCATGCATAATTTAAATATTTGGTTAATCACACTAATTTTAAAAACACACATTACATGCATATGGTAGAATGGGATGCAAGAAAATATTAACAATACCTCAGATTCCTAAAAACAAATCGAAATGTAACTATAATTTGACACGTATAAATCCGTCATTTTAAATGATTTATTCTATAAGTTGTTTTTAACTGGTTTCCAGGAAGCTAGAAACTCGTCTCAGCGTATAAACGTTATCCTGGTTATGTAAAACCATGTGTGACTTGCAGATGACATTTACCACTAAACAGATGCGTTCAGTTGATGTACCGAATGTCGCTGAACAAGCTTGTTCCTATATTTGGATTACACCATAACTTAGTTCATATGTTTCTATCAGTTGCTGATGATTTCATTATTTGAAGCAATTGGAGTGCAAATGGCTGCAAAAGTATCATGTTACTAAGATTCTGAATGACTAGCTCAGAATCTCACCCACGCCCAGTGATTAATGGTACGGCTTTGCTTCCTTGGAACTCAGATTTAATTAAATTTGTTTCATACTAAAATATAATATGTTATATCTACCATGTATTCCATAATGGTCGCAGTTACAGGTTCATTACTGGCTGGAGATACATCAATGACATTCGTCGCATTATCACATAATGACGTCAAAGCATTAGTAAGTGACAACAGTCTATCATTTAGATTAGTTATATAAGTAGGAGCACATGTTGATAGGACTGACGGTCCAATCTGGTAATCATACTTTATTGTATAACGATAATGAGCCAAATCCCTTGCTGAAATATACAAAGATGTTTCGAAATAACACAAGATCAAAGAAAACTACTAGTCTCAAATCTGTGTTTTCTTATGTTTTGTTTTCAAAGTCAAAACCTGATTTTGAATCCAGAAGACTCAATACATTTGATGTTTCCGTAAATATATTTTGAAGTCACATTTATTATGCTCCAATGATATGTAAGTGTTTGCCGCAGTCCACCGTCTTTATCAACAAATATTACTAAAATAATAGCAATTTAGATCAAATGAGTATTCAACAACATAATTATACTTAATTAACATTTAGATTTACTAACACTAGGTGGAAAAGGTTGGTGACTTAAAGTTGGAATAAGCAATTCGCGTGTCCAGTATACATCAGATACATTGGCATGTTTATAAAACTTAATGAAACGCAATCAGTGCATGGACATATGGTATAAACACATTGCAGCTGAGTCATATTGAAACTTACAAAATCAAGACTGACAATAGTTTGTACTATAATCTAATGTTTATTTTACTAAATACTAATAGGGTCAAGTATGAAATATGCTAATTCGACCATGAGGTAAGTATTCGAATGAAGCTTCAATTCTAAATGCATCGGGGTTTATTACTTCAAACAACCGATAATTTTTAGCATGTCTTCATAATAAATTTAAACATTTTGTAGAAATATCAAATATATATTCATCACTATGATAGCTGTTAGTAATAATTTAGTGTTATTACCATACAGTTTTGGTAAATCGGGGTTAATGAAACTAGTTTGCGTTATACAATTTAAAAAGGGCGACACTAGACCCAAACATAATCTGTGATTGCTCCACTCCACTTAGGTGTAAATGGCTAAAATAAAAGACATATGCACAAAGCAGGTTACGGTTGAGAATTGTTATTGTGTAGTATCGGAAAGTCAAGTGAACTATATGAAAACTAATCAGAAATATACTTTATGCGCTCAAACTTGAATCATATGATATGTTTAGCAGAAGAAACTTAGCTATAGGTGTAAACATGTCAATTGTGTTAAATGAATAAATTACAGTGTGAAGACTAAGATTATAGAATATCTACATCTATATCGTAATGAACAAAAGTGAATGGTAATGACAAGATAGCTTACCGTGTTCTTCTAAATAAATAAATCAATAACATCAAAAATATCAACTGAGGTATTTAAAAATATAGAGTACTAAAATTGATATTTAGATAGTTCGTCAACAAAATATCAAATAAAGCAATTGTCACTTGATTTGTATTTCTCTGCACATCATTCGTGTCTGAAACCCCGCGATCTTAAATAAAATTCATGCCACTATGGGTCCTTTAAACAAATAGCTTATTAAAATCCTATAGTTCCTACTTGTTTTAACCTTCACAGACAAACAATTTGTTTTTGTTGTTCACATTTCTTAGAATAATATCAAAAACTTCAGCCATGTTTCTTTATCACAGTTAAATTATAATGGTTTTCAATTACATAGTGTGAAAAATATACGAATTAATTATCAATGGACTTTGAGATAAAGTCATTAATAAAACACCAAGCTCTTACAGAAAACGTTAAGAAGCACTAACTAACCTGTACATATAGGCATATCTCTACTCCATGGTCCACCATTGTCACATGTCACAGATATAGATGATAAAGATGGATCCTCATAGAAATAATAACCTTGTAAACATGTTACATTACATTGATATCCTGATGATAGCGGGTCACATGATACCTGACCATTAAATACATCAAGTGTATCTTTGTTACATTTGGGAGCTGAAAGAAACACAATTACTATACCACTGATTTTCTCCATGTTGTCAATTGGCTTTAGTCATCGGTATAGTATGTATATAACATATACTAATTAATCACGCGTCTCACATGAGCAGGGAAATAGAGTATCAACATACATTTGATCAGAAAATATGTAAACATATTTACGGCCACGATTGTGAGTGTGCAGTATTTGCTAGATAGCATATAATGTGTCTGTTAAAAAACTATCAAATTAAGATTAGTAACTGTTTTAAAAATCAAACTACATTGTGTATATCAATACTTCATACTTACAATTTGAAGGTATCTGATAACTGAGTTAGAATCTGATTATCATCTACACCATTAGTAGCCATTATTAACTCTGAATAACGACTATTTCAGTAATCCATATCGTAAAAGTCAATATTTTTCGAGCGCCTCTAAAGATTACAATCAACTAGTCGGTCATATTGTTGTAAGCTAAAACAAATTTAGTAATAATATTTACCATCAATTCTCATCTGACTTTTACACACAGCAAGATTCCCAGACGGATCAGTACCAGAGAAAGTTAATATGGGATTGGTACCAATAGTATCATAGTTAACATTTATAACATCAGGTGATGCTACAATATTAGCTTGAGGATCATCATATGTTAAATATATATTTGTAGTAATCCTTATATTAGTTTCACTGGCCGTGATTGGATCTGGTAGTGAACATGTCAGTTGTGGAGCTAATTCATCTGAAATGGAACATAGGTATTGCTATAAAAATCAAGCTTAAGAACTTTGACGATGTAGAATGCATTAAATTATTAACCACTATCACTACTTCTGAGTTCTATAAATATGACATCCATACTTGTTAAGCTTTACTCTTCAATTTAAAAATAAGTGGTTTAAAGCGGAACAATTTGCGATATACAGTTGTATAGAGCATTCAGAAATAAGGGCACAATTAGTCATAATCACTTTGTTTACGCTTTTCACATTGGCGCATCTAGTGCAAACAAATTTTTACACTTTATCACAAGAAAATCATTTTGGACTTAGAGAATCTACTTTTTTTTTTGAAAAAGCACATGTGATTCCCAGAATCGAGGCATGAATTCAATTGTACCCATCGCAACATATCTAACTATATGACGATTAAAGTATTTGATGTATTCATACCTCTTGTTTTAATTCTGAACTGACACCATTCATCATTGCCCTCATAGTCCTGTGCTATGTATGTAACAGTGAGTGAATTATCTACAACTGTACCGGAATAGAAATTCTCTGGAAACACCTATAACATATGAAACAGTACATGTCTACCAATGTTTAAAAAAGATAATAAAAAACATCAATTAAACTGTTTATGAAAAACGTTTCAATTTAGAATGCAAAAATTAAATATGGGAGACAGCTTTAAAATAAGATTTTGGAATCCATCCTTAATGGGAATAAAGTGCCCAAACGATATATCCAGGAATTCTTTTTTAATAGTCTTTATTTAAAAAAGGGGAGTAGGCGTACACGAGTGGTAACAATGATGGACTTGAAATCTTCTGGATCCAGACCCTTTAGGTTTGAACACATTTACAAATTTCTTCGTTGTTTCCTTAAATAAATCATTTATTCCAACTGCTCAGTTAATAACGTAATTGACAACAAGTCTAAGAAAATAAAATTTCAAAAATATGTATCTGCAAATTTTGTATCAAGTTAGACAGTTGTCAGCTGCTTTCGAGCACATGTGTTAGAACTAGTTTTAAAACCTGGGTCCACTAATCCTACAATGTCCAGAGCATTTGTGGACTGACTGGCCGCCAAAATAGGATTACATCGGTTCAGGTAAGGCGTCACTAACACTCTATTACATATCAGTATTACCTTAAGCGATTTTATTCCCGTATTATCTGTAGCATATGGTTCTTCAAAATATGCTGCTGTAAAACGTTCAACAGTTATATCACCAGGACACTTAAATGCTGGTGGTTGACGATCTGTAACAAAAGTATATTATAGTAAATTAAATATATCATATGTATGAAGACAACCAATAACAATAGAATAACTAAGTCTACTCTAGCTTCATTGAAGGTTACAGAAGACACTGGAAACTAATCACAATATGTGAGATATATGTGCATTAAATATGATGTCTTTTAGGTTCCGAATGTCATACTCAAATATATTTCAGTGAAAGTGTCATACTGTAATATATATATTTTTACTGTATGTTCATGGCTATATTGTCAGAAAAAAGATTCGCCTAAATTCCTTACTTATTTTTCTTTAACACGGCACAAACAATATTTACAGACGTATACAAATGTAGAACTAAAATATACATGCCAGCAATATGGTTTAGCTTTTTCCTATGTGCTTGAGTATCATCTTCATTTAAGGAACCAATTAGTCAGATGCTTATATATGCATATATCTGCCTTAATTCGTTTTGAAAACAACATTTGAATAATATTTCTAGAACATACCAACACAGACCGGTACAGGATTATCCCACAATGCTTCAGATCCAACAACTCTACATGTAGCATTAGGAGATGGTTCAGGAACATAACCATGTTTGTTACATGTAAATAATGCTACAGCACCAATCTCTGTTGTATACATTGTATGTCTATCATGTTTCCATGCCGATAATGTTGTTCTACCATTTGAAGGATAACCTGGGTCCGGACATTGACCCCCTGTTATAGATAAAACAATGTATAGTGTTAAAATTTTCGCAAATTGACGCCACCGCCTTTTGATTGGCAGTTGGATGTGCTACTGACTAGCAAACATGTCAGGAATAGCTTGTATGAATTTAACAGTTCAACAGTAAAATACTACTGCAGCTGTCAGATATTCATTTTTTGTCTTCCTTAAAGCCGTCATTCTGATACTGATACACTAGTATCAAGGCGGTATTATTCAAAACGCATAAAGAGGCTGAGATATCTAAAAACAACGCATTATATATGATTTTATAATAGATATCACGGAATGAGATATAATGACTTTAGATAGTAAACTTAATGCAAATAGTCCATCAATTTTATTGATTCAACATTTTCATCAATTATCAGTCTTAGAGTTTACAAAATTAATTGCAAGGAGTTTTAACGCGAGACATTTGTATCTTATCTATTACGAATAGATAAGTGATAATTATAAAAGTTTTGGAAATGCTATTTTGGCATACACAGGCAACTGGTGTTGCAAGACATTCAAAGATGATATAATTTTATCACATGTTTTGAATTGCCTTAAACTTTAAATTTATTAGAGATAAAATCACATGATATTCATACGTGTAAATTTACTCATATGTTATGTTAGTTTTTGAATGTATGAATTATATAATACATTGTGGTATCACAAGATCATACCTTCACATCTTAAAGTACCATACTCCCATGTTCCCTGTTCTCCACATCTAACAAGAAAGTTACCAAGTGGACTTTCACCTCTACGTACATATTGATCTTCACATTCAAATACTATTGTACTATTATATGAATGACTCAAGGTTACAAATGGTCTCATTCCAATATACACTGGTGGCTCATCACATTCAATATCTGAAACAGTATTCTATAATTAGATAAAACAAATACTAATTTAAATAAAATAGCTACAAGTACCATAGTTTTATGTGCAGTATGAAAGACCATTTAAAACCAATTATGTAGTAGAATGAGACTCAGTGAACAGACAGGTATAAACAGGTATATCTCCTAATCTAGACAGATTGCATATTTTTAGATGTTACCAATAAGCATGAATTAGTATTTATGGATAAATTGTAAGATTTGTTTTTTAATATATATAATATTTATAAAACTAACGTTAATAAATATACTATTTAGTAATATTAATGTGACATAATAACAAAAGTACGCTAGAAAAGTAATAACACAAAGCAAGCGTAAGTACTACTCTACAATCTTAGTAGATTGGATTGAAACAACACACACGATACTTCCAGTGATGTAAAACAGTAATTTGTTTTGTCTCGTTTAACATATGTTTTAAGTTGTTAGATTCCAGGCGGGGCTTACTTTCGTGGAGCTTGGTCATGAAATTGTTCCTACGACCATTCTCCCTTCTACCAATGATTCTTGATTATGTAGGGCAGTTGTCAGTCAGTGACAAAAGTATGCGCTTAGTAGTTAGTTAACAGGTAAATCCAGAGATTTAGCCTTTCCAGGAACAGTGAATAGGTTGACTGTCCTCCGTTATATGACAATGTGTTGCAACGGCGTAAAACCCAACAAAAAAAGATAACAACGAGACATACTTTTAATCGAATAATTATTCTAAGACAGTGAGAGGTTGCAGTGCGTTTACGTCAGCAATCTTAACCATACAGAGGTCGTTGTACAGGTTATGTCATTGAGTCAAGAGAACTAAAAACAATCAACTTTATATAGTACAAACCTGGACATTTTAGAGTATCTCCTACAGTTTTATATAAGCCAGTTAGCTTATCATATCCACATTGTCTTTGCAATACAACACGTCTACCAAATTGTGTACATTTCAGTGTATATCTACCCTCATAAGATATAGGGCCAGCTGGTACTACGTCTTCTATATTATCATCCTCACAATATGCAACTGTAATATATGTTGAATCAATTTAAAAACCTCATATGCTTCAATCTTACGAATTGTAATAGAAAAAAGAGTTTAATGGTAGATAATTATAGATATGTAGCCGTACGCATATCACATGTCCCAGTCACACGACTGGCTCACCGGCACATGCCATCAAGCAGCCCCTTTAAGTGTTATGTATTAGTATCAAAAATCGACGATTTCGCGTAATAAGTTTCACATGTTTGACAGTGCCTGTTAAAGTAAAAACAGATTACATAAATTTAAAGTTTGCTTCCAAAAAATCTAATTGATGTTAGTATAATCTTTATAGCACTTAAAGAAGCTAAATGATGTTATGTCAGTTTCTTTCCTAAATTCTCTTGATCATTAATTTTGTTTGGAATTGCCTTGTATATCACAGCCTTTATGAGACGAATTTAAAATTACAAAAAGATAATAAAACTAAATCAATGTCCATTAGAAAGTAGCGGCAATTTTATCCACTCAGTTAATGAACTGCATTACATTACATTAGCAGATAAAATTGAAATACAATACCTTCACACTCAGGTATCAGTGACCATTCACCATCAGCATTACAAGTTGTATTTATACTTCCCTGTGTTGTCTTAGCAACATAATAACCAATATTACATACAACATTAACAGTATCACCATAGAAAAATGTTGTTCTTGATGTTAATGCTTTACCATTGATTATAAAAGAAATAGGGTATGAAGGACAAGACTTCACTGAAATTAGAGAGTTAGTTTGAATTATGTTTTAAACCAATCTTTAAAAATTGTCAATCGTATCTTGACTTACCCAACTCCGCAAGCTCCAAACATATAACATCATCAGTAGCTTACAGCTGCCATCTTGAGACATTTGTATCAGCAAGATTAGCCGAACGTGACATTTATGACCAGACTTCACGAACGTATGTTGATATCGTATCGAATGGGGAAACAAATTCATTACAGTCACGTTATTTTTCAACAGCATTATGAAACTATAATACTAAAACGTGTTATTCTACAAAAGTATTTGATTATTTTGAATCGAATTTTAATATCAAATAAAATACCGACATGCTGAAACTAAGAAAGTAATCTATGCTTATAAGATGTTAAACAAAACGTAAAATGTACATACAAACACAAGAATGATTTAGATGAAAAAGATGCCATGGTTTGGTACCATCTTCAAGTGGTGGTAGATTATGTTTATTTAGACCAGGTACATTATATAGGTCATAACCACTATCACATTTACAATGGTACGATCCTGGTGTATTTACACATGTATGTTCACATAGATTTAGTCCTGGTATACATTCGTCCACATCTGAAATAAAAATTATTGAATAACTTACGAATATAAATATACTAAGTAATTTTTTGATCATGTCACTAACGGCTTCCATCAACGTATGTTCTGTAACGTAAACCATTTTATTTTAAATTAAAAAGTTATATATTTTTCGCTTTTTTATTCAATCTAATAGTATCTGTTAGTGACTAATTGAAGTGTAATAAAATATAAAAAATAATAATAAAATGTTTGGAATGAGAGAATATTTCTTTTCTTCGATGTGTATTTTCTAGGTCAAGATACGCGACGATATTAATGTCTATGCATAGAGGCAATGCCTTAAAATCATATTGTCATGAAGCCAGGATATGAAAACATGAAATATTTGAAAAACAAATGTTAAACAAAATGTAAAATGTTCAAATAAGACCTTTAAACATTTAACACAGGGACATTGTTTCATCTAAATAATGAAGAATACAACATATTCCCTACCTTCACAAATTCTAACACTATCATTACGATATATATAACCATCATTACAAGTACAACTATAACCTCCATCATTATCTATACAAACAGCGTTCTCACAATCATCTAGTTGATATTGACATTCATCTATATCTGTAATATTTTAGCAGTATCATTCAAGCTATAATGATAATTTTGTTGAACACAAAATAATTTTACTCATGAAAAATAACATGCAACTTGTATTGATTACTTAGAGCAACAATTTTATTAGCTGTATATATTTGACTAACTCCGCGTCACATATTATCCACTTTAAACAGAAACTTATCAAACTCACTTTTAAGCAGCTATTACTACCGACTCTTCTTAGGTACTAATAGTTTCTGAAGTAGTGTCAATTACTATTCGCTGGTTTATGTCTTTGATTTCTTGCTTTCAATCATTACCTTATCAAATGTGTTTTCTTACGATTCCTGATTAAAAATGAAAATGTAGTCAGCGTAAAGTGTTCATTTATAGAAATCCTCATTTCACATCATATAAATAGTTATAAATATGAGACGCAGTATATAAAAAAACGATGATTATAAACATGAACTATTCCTATTATATGTTAGATCTCATTGCTTATACAAATGAACTATTGTACAGAATTGTCTTACTATCACAGGTTGGTGGATCATCTACACCACATCGGAAAGTACTATCAGATACACGAGTATCACCATTAATACAATATCCATTGTTACAAGTTACATTTACAGTACTGTTTATAGTGTAAGTCTCTGATTGGTTAATATTTCCATTCCATATTACTGGAACAGGACAACGTCTGGCTGAAAATAGATGAATAAATAAAACCATGATTAACATACTACACTAGTACATTTCTCTCAAGGCTCACTGAAAATGATCAATCAAAGGCAAAGACTTGCATTGCTTTGGATCCATAATGCAATTGTAATGGGTTATAATCATATTTCTGGTTTTCTAAAAAGGCTGTATTGGACAGTCAAACTGTATATTGCAATGTGTAGAGATTCTATTTTATCATGCATAATATTTTCTACTTCTTCTGCCGGGTGAATGTACCGAACTCTCTCTGGAGCATACACCTACATATCATGACATCGTAAAACACTACATGTACTTAATAAAATCAAAATCCTTATACGCGATTTACTCAACCATAATCACGATGGTAAAACCACGTAAAATGAAAAAAAAACTTACGTCTACAAAATGGGACCTTTGACTTCCATTCTCCTTTATCACATTTTAATGTTTGTGGCCCGATGAGTTCATAATATAAAGGACAGTTTACTCTAACGACTGAATCTTGAAATGTACCAGTCCCATGCATTACAGTAATATCAGCATTGTGTATAATTTCTGTAAGATTGGAACATTCTGGAGCTGGAAATCAAAGAGGATGTTGATTAAATAATACTTTTCGTACGTTATTCATGTACAGACACTAGTTTAGAAGGGTCAATCTGTTTGTTGATAACGTTTGGATAATGCATTCAAATAGCCTAGTTTCAAATTTATAACGTATGAGGATTTAATTGATGTCTATAGTTTAACCCATTTAAGCTTTAGGAATTCTTATTGTTTAATATTCTGGAACAAATTATATATTGATGTAAAATATAAACTTAACATGTATACATAGAAAGAAACAATAAATGTAAATATGTATCAAAATTTAAAGCAAATACTTATCATTTACAATAACATGCATTATATACTGGAAATTGAGCATACACTAAAATAGCTCTAAACTATAGTCACCATTACATCATCACTTTGCAATTTCACCCTTGTAGAACAAGACATACAATAATGAAGTCTTTTCACTGTTAAGTAACAACACTTTGCTAAAATGTATTATATATTTCTTTCATCATGAAACGCTTTATAGAAATTTATCCATACAACACAAGCATTACTTTGTTGACTGCAATCATGTGCTTAAAAAAGGAAGGTCAACACTTACATATACATTCAGGAAGTTGTCCCCATGTGCTATTACTGTAACAATTTACGATGTCATCTCCAATCATTGTAAAACCATCATCACATTCATATTGTATGTAATCTCCACCTCTAACTCCGCTAGCCTCTACTATATAACCATTGACTAAATTTGGTGCCATTCCACAGTATTGGCCTAAAAAAAAGTGAACTACTGTTTAAAGTTGTACTGTTACACAACAATATATATTATTGAAATATATTAACAATAATATTGTAAATACGCTGTTCCATGTTTTGTATTCCTAGATGAGTTGTAATCAAAGCTAATGAACAAGCGTACATGTTATCAAAAAAGTATAATTGAATTGAAACATTAGACTAGTGGAGAAATACTTACGTTCACAAGATGGGAGATTTTTAACATTCCAATTACCATCTCTCTGACAGGTGAGAGTCACTTCAGATAGTCCTTGAAATATTCCAGTAAATAGATAACCTTCAACACATGTAATATTAACTTCATCTGGTGCATGATATCCTAGAGAGAATGGTTCGACTATCACTGATGATGCACTTATAGCAGGACATCCTGTAATACAAGATAGGAATAAGATTTGATTTGATTTGTTTGGGTCAGTTTAAAGCAGCTCATTTAAAGATGATTTCTTTAATAATCACCTATTCTAAAAGTTATTTAATGAAGAAGTTTGTGTTTTTAATTGTCAGTACAAAGTGGTGAGTAAACATTTTATCTACATGATAGTTATATATTTTTAAACATTAAATAATCTGCAGGTAATAAGGCTAATCTAGGTAGGTTCCAAAAGTCCATTTTTGCGGAAAAAAACGTTGCATCAAATTGTGGATGCGTATAATTAGATGATATTATGTACTGTGTATTTTCAACTTTGCTTAACACATTCTGTCAATGATATTTGATCATATTGTATTTCCAGTTGTAAAATATATTTTCCTTAAAATTGTCTGCTTTTGTTTACTGCATATAAATTTGTCTTTGTGTATAAGCCAGTAGCCTTCGTACACAATTAAAATATATACATCAACAAAAGATTATATAAACTTAATATTTAGTAGAGACGGATAACGTCTGAAAGGAATTGATGTATTCACTTCTTTACCAATTTTGATCAAGTGGTTAATAAATTGGTACAGATATCTTACCAGCGGTATATTCAGCATTGAAACCACGATAGTTTCCTATAGCACTTGTAGTAAATTTAAGATATAATCCTGATGCCGATGTAACACTAGGTGGAAGAATTAGACCTGTATATACTCCCAACATATCACCTGTCTCATCTGTACCTTGATATATCTATAAGATCAAATTATACAACTTTATTATCCTACAAGTTAATAATTGTATCATCAATGTAGCTGTCACAATGAATATCTAATTGATATAAAATACATTACCACTGGACATATTGTGACAGCGGCTATCCATTAGTATTACTCATTCTATAGGAACTCAAATATGGTGCAGCTGATAAACTGCACCAATGCATTATATCTCTCTCTTAAGTATCAATTCACACTTGTTGAAGTGAAGAAATCGCATTAAATTTATTACCCGATGAAAGGTACCATTCTTCTGTTTTATTTGGAGTATTTAAGATCTTCCTATCCCAGGGCAAATGTCATTCTACAAAGTGTTAGGATAAGTCGTAGGTTTGAAATTCGTTATTTCATATTTATACATTATAACTTACCTGAAGAAAGTCCATACCAGTTTCCAATTCAAAGTCGTTAAAGGATAGTAAAACACTTTTTCCTGATGTAGGTTGTATCCTCCATGAACAAGTCATCATATCAGAATAACTATGTACATTATAACCTGGTGATTGTATTATACCAGATTCTTCTTTCATTAATATATCACAACCTGTACATGACATTCATACATTTATAGTTGAAATGTTAATGTATCCTAAAAGCCTATCAATTGATTTGTCTGCTTTTAAAAGATTAAACGTGTTCCTATTTAAAAGGTTTGTAATTGAAATTAGGGAATAATGCACTTGCAAACGTATGTATGTCTTTCGTAAGGGAATTCGGTTACAGCCATTTCTCTAATTTCTTAGATCAGAGGAACAACCAAGTTAAATGGCTATTGCTCTTGTATACCCAGTTAGATGTTTATAGGTGTATAGCAAGCATGTTTAATCTGTCATATCAGTAACGACATAACCATGTTTGTAGAACAATGGATTATACCTGTTTGGGTAAAAGAAGTTTTACCACCTTTTTCTAGTCAGTCAATCGCTAGCTGATTACCAGTAGACATTAATCGTATCGCTTACTTACTCATCATTTCAAAGTTATATGAAAATCGTATACAAAATACAAGATTTTACTGCATCGATGATCCTAAGTCATGATCACATTCGAAACAAGAAATGTCTTTAAAAAAGACAAACGGCGTCGATTTAAAAACAAGAGGGCCCAAAGGGCCCTGGGTGCTCACCTAAGGAAAAGGTCAAAGGTCACAGAAGAGCCATTTACATAGGACCACTAATGTTAAAACCTATTTTTGACGTGGTGATGGATTGCCAGATTCCGTTAGTATTTGCTCATACAAGTTGTGACCACGCATCATCACTTCATCAACAACATTTGCAGACCAGTTTCGCAGACTTGGCACATGATTGCCTACCGTAAACAATATGACAGCCAATGCAATTGCCGTACACTGATAACCACAGGGAATTGTCAAGTTACCTCCCTTTGATTTTTCCAACATACCTTTAATATACTTATATACAAGGGGTACAACTGCGTTTACTAGACCGATTCATCTAGATTTCTTATTTTGTGGCTCACAAAAAATACTGATACCCTAGTAGCACTTTAACCGCACGATTAAATTGATTAAACATAACTCTTCGAGCTATGAATATTAAATGTTTCATAGGGCAGATCATTAAAACACTCGCCAACAAAAAACAATTCTTTTTGACAAATAATTTTTAGATATTCAAAATATGAATTTCAAGACCTTTCTAGTGATATAAAATGCAAAATTGTTTGATGAAAAATGACTTAGTAATTGCAATTTTAAAATCACTGTGTTTTCATTGTATTTACTCGCTATCATTTCTTGCCAACCAGCGAAAGGTTACCTGTAGTATTTATCAGCTCCTTGTTACTATTTATAGACATCATAACAATAACAATGAACTGGTGTATATGTGGAGCTGTGACTCTCAAAGTGTAAACCCCGGAAACTGGACGTAGTGAGGCTAAATTAATAATTATTGGGTTATATGTCAGACTTTTTACTAGAAACCGGTTCACATCTGGAGACGTAATTCATTTTACCAATAAAATATTGTGTTTGACACGTAACTTTTTATTGTTACAAAATAAAAAAACACTTTGGAAAGCAATAGAAGTCTACCCCCAAAAAAATATCTACGAACGAAGCAAAATTTTGTAAAACACTGCATTACAATAGTGTGGCCTTTATTTTTTCGCGCGTGTCAGGGCCATCCAATCGAAGAGGGGGTTTTCTCTGTTTCCCCCGTACGTCATTCTCAGTGCTTATAAAATCATCCAATAGAACGGCGGATTTCCGAAATCCCCAGACAGACGTCATTATACAGAAATGTAGGTCAAAATCCAGCTTAGACAGCTACGCCGAAAAAAAGCTGGGCTTGTTAAAATAATACTCAGATAAATACATGTTCAGTCAGCTCCTTGGTGATTCAAATCTCATTCTACACTAATATGGTGAGGCCTTGAGCAACATCATTTATCCTGATTGCTAAGTTTTGGAAATAAATATGATTTGAGTCCGAGATAGTTTTGCAAGAAGATAAAAGGACATTACCTGCTTGGTATTTCATCAATACACCTGTACATTGCCAATGTGTGAGTAGATTCATATAAATATATACATCCTGTCCAGTAGATATAATATAGCCAGGTTGGGTATACTGGTCTATTGTAACAAGTGTATCATTTAATGGACTAGTACCATCATGTATAGTAATAGTATCTGTACAGCATAGATCTACTGATACAATCTGAAACATACATAAATATAGTTGTAGTGAATCTTTGGTATGAAAACAACTTAGTTCAAGCAAACACATATGATTTCCTGACGAACTGTAGTCCCTTATTTTTAATTTCATCAAAGAAATGTCCACTATTAAAGTGTTCACACACAATATTCTGCTATTCATACCATCGCTTTTGGTAGTCCTGATAACAAAACGTTAATGCATGATAAAGTTTTGAATATATAAATCTATATATGCTAGAAGACGTAATAAAATAATCATTAAAGTGATCAGACACATTCCACAATGTTTGCTTCGCTTGTACTTACACCAGTTTTTGTTAAAGGTAATTTATATCATCCTGACTAGTGATTGCATATGCAATCGTAATCTACCTCGCGTACAAAATGGCAACAGTATTTAAGAACGGTTAAATTGTACTAAAAACCCGGTTAAGGCACCGAAAATGATACAATTACCTCGAAATGGACATTCGTTTGTTGTATTCGTTCAGTTTAAAGTTGCAAATACTTACTTGTACAGTTATCAGTCTATTTCCAGTAACAGTTATATGATGTATTTTTTCAAAGTTACCAATACTTACTTGTACAGTTATTAGTCTATTTCCAGTAACAGTTATATGATGTATTTGTTCAAAGTTACCAATACTTACTTGTATAGTTATTAGTCTATTTCCAGTAACAGTTATATGATGTATTTGTTCAAAGTTACCAATACTTACTTGTACAGTTATCAGTCTATTACCAGTAACATTTATATGATGTAATTGTTCAAAGTTCCCAATACTTACTTGTACAGTTATCAGTCTATTACCAGTAACATTTATATGATGTAATTGTTCAAAGTTCCCAATACTTACTTGTACAGTTATCAGTCTATTACCAGTAACATTTATATGATGTAATTGTTCAAAATTCCCAATACTTACTTGTACAGTTATCAGTCTATTTCCAGTAACAGTTATATGATGTATTTGTTCATAGTTTCCAATACTTACTTGTACAGTTATCAGTCTATTTCCAGAAACAGTTATATGATGTATTTGTTCATAGTTTCCAATATAAACAAATGGATATAATGGTGTATATAAATCTTGTTGTATTGTGTCAGCAGTAAGATAATATGGATGTGTAGGAATTGTATCATCTGTAATATAATTATATAACACGAAAACCTTAGTATCCAAGATTAACATGGTAAGAATTATGCTAAAACTGTGGACTTTAACAGTTAAAAATAAACATGCACTACAACTTTACATGTTTTAAACTAACTCATCTATCGATTTGTTGCTCGAAAGATGATAAAACAAATTACAAGACACAATGGATCTGGAACAATCGTAACATCAAAGCATTCATATGGTGAGGAGATATATACCTAATTATCTAGGCCACTCTGCAGATTAAGTAAATGTAGACAGATATGGACATATATAACCACAACCTCATTGAAAGGATTTGTATCATTCCTTACACTTGAATAATCTACTTTGAGAAGTATCCATATTGCAGTTTAAGGTGGGTCGGTACCTTACTCGGAGGGAAAAACGAAAAAAATATTTTGTTCACCGATTATAATAAAAGTTGGAAGGCTGACACTTTTATGCTTCTTGTTTGTTTTTCTGGTAACCTTAGCGACGTTGTCGTTTTCTTCACGACGTCATGGACGTCACAATGGTTCGCGCTAAAAATAGGCATGCAAGTACATTAAACCCACGTATTTGAGATATTAAATGTCCGAGGTCAATGATTATTATACTGAAATGTTTCTGAAATGTTGTTGCCTACAAATATTTTGTTCCGATTATCCAAATGTCACGTCATTCGTAAAGATTGTACATTTTATCACTGAATTTAGGGTTTTCACGTCTAAAAGGTTTCAACAATTGCCGAGTTATAATGGTTATTTTCAAATTAAAGCAGAACGGTGGTCAAATTCTTATCGCGATTTTTGAAATCTACGCACTTTTTGTGTTATTTTAATGAAATAAAAAAGGAAAGTGAACGTTCTCAGTTTTTCACAATATCGCGTTCAAAGTAAAATTACCTTCATTACAACGGCGTAAATATAATGTTACGCTGACGTTGTGATTAAAGCATTTGTTGTAAAAATTAGTAGAAGCGGATTTTGATTGACTAATGTTAAATTAATTATGAACAGATCAGATGCTGAGTTTCACAAGAAATTAATTAAGAACTGGAAAGAAACTGCAAAATTGAATTTACAAGAAAATTACATACATAACCCCAAATCACAACGTCAGCGCAACGTAATATTAACGTCGTTGTTTTGAAGGTAATTTTACTTTGAAAGCGATATTGTGAAAAACTGAGAACGTTCACTATCCTTTTTTATTTCATTAAAATGACACAAAAAGTGTGTAGTTTTCAAAAATCGCGATAAGAATTTGACCACCGTTCTGCTTTAATTTGAAAATAAACGTTATAACTCGGCAATTGGTGAAACCTTTTAGACGTGAAAGCCCTAAATTTAGTGATGAAATGTACAATCTTTACGATTGACGTGATATTTAGATAATCGGAACAAAATATTTGTATGCAACAACATTTTAGAAACATTTTGGTATAATTATTTTTGTCCTCGGACATTCAATACTTTAAATATATGGGTTTAATGTACTTGCATGCCTGTTTTTAGCGCGAACCATTGTGACGTCCGTGACGTCGTGAAAAAAACGACAACGTCGCTAAGGTTACCAGAAAAACAAACAAGAAGCATGAAGGTATCTGCCTGCCAACTTTTATCATAATCGGTAAACATAATATTTTTTTCGTTTTTCCCTCCGAGTAAGGTACCGACCCACCTTAAGCATTTTAAATAACTACTGATAATGATGTTGCTGACGTCGATAGAGTTGCTAAAGCGTACCAAAAATGAACAACAGGAAATAATATATCAAACTAGTTTCTTCAGATCATGACGTGTAAACACCCTCATACTTCACTTGTAGTCGACTTATGTGCAAAACGGGACTGATTAACTATTTACGGACACACAAAACTATGACTAAATTGTTTCATCTCTGTTAGATAACTAAAAGGGAGAACATCAAAACACAATGAATACCAATGTGTTCTTACCATTAACAGTGGCTGTATTAGGACATGTATAAATATATAAATCATAGTCATCATTCTCTATTAAAGCTGGTGCTTCTGTTATAAAGAAACATCTCTTTAATGAAGTTACAGAGACATCAAATTGAAAGCCCCAACATTCTTGGTTCGTCTCACATTCTGTCATACAGATATCAACATTCTGGCGATCAGTAAGTTGTCTATAAAATCCCTTGGTCATATCTGCTACAGAATATCCTTGTTTTCGTAGAATTTCACATTTGAAATCTAAAATGCCAAATCAACATGTATCAATATGTAACATGTAACCAAGTATGCATTTTAACATTTCATAAAAGGGTTGTAGTATCTTCATGTAGTTAAGGAGTTCGGTAAGTTAGTTGATCTTATCACAAATGATATTATTTGTTTAAGAACATTGATATTCAAATTATACAATAATGTAAACGAGCAAAGCATAGTCCTATACAGATGTGTTTAAAAAATGACTAGTACCGGTGTCCTGCCTAAAATTAATAAGATGCAGGCGTGGCCGAGCGGTAACGACGTTGGGCAGTTTCGCGTTGGTTCGAATCCCATCTAAATATACCCCGTTGTTTCTTTGAACAATAACTTTATCCTACTAGCTCAGTACTGGGGGACACGGAAGCGGACTTGTTTCATAATCGAGCTAAAATGAATTAGTATACCAATTATTTACATTTACATACAACAAGTATACGATTAGGATATTTTTCAAAACTGACCTGTACTCCAAGTTAAAGACACACCCGTTTTAACGACATCAATATCAGTCATCAATACTAATATGACAGTATTGGTACTACTTATATAAGTTTCATATTGTCCAGCAGATTGACCAGTGATTTGACCTATATAAGAACTTGTACTGATTGTTGGACCACCATCCCATATCTCTAATATGTCCAAATCTTTTTCAATATCTATATTGTTAAACTGGAAAAATAAGTTAAAGTATGATTGGAATATATAGCACAATCCTTCTAAATAAGTATTAATGGGTAATAATAAGATTTCTTGTTTGTCTCATTTAAAAGCGGTACGTGGTACTCCACACCTATACGCGGTAAACTGTTGATATCCAATTAACCCTGAAAAGGACCTATGGTATATAATTGCAATTTACAAACGCAAAATTTAGTTTTTCACAAATAAATGAATAAAAAAGAACTAAAACATCAATGTCTGCATGTATTAAAATTTGTGGTGAAATGCGGCAACCTATTGATATATGTTCAAAATGCAAATAAAATCTCCAATGACAATATTGTCACGATATGAATTGTCTATGTTGTTGGAACTGATTTCCTTGCACTTGAAATTCATGATGGGTGCTTCCAAATTTAGAGGGACGTGTTAATTACTGCAGTAATACAGAATTGCAAATATAAATGAAACGTAGTATTGATAACATGATAGCAGAGACATAGTCCTTAAAATTTGAAGATGAGCTGTTTCTTAGATAATTATGACGTACATAACCTTAGTGGAAAAAATATATTTTACCTTAACATGTATTCTCTTGCCTATATCAGTTTGTAATGTAAATACACAGTATACTAGGGTACCGTAGTAATTAGCAGATGTAATATTTAATTCACCACCTAGACCTTGCTGTTTCTCTCTGCATAAAAACTCTGAAATGTAAAGAAGACCTTTGTTTCGACCTTTCTGATGTAACAAGATGAAATGGCGAAACAAAAGCAAAAACAATTATCTAGCTGAGAAGAAAACAACTAACTCCGCTTTATGAACAAACATTTTGGTATGAAAAAATCTTACATTTGCGTTATGGACAGTGATACTTCTTTCTACAGAAAAAGTTGTCTGCTGCCACTAGTCCTTAAATAGCAAGTTCTGGATCAACATGTTGCCGGTTATCGAACACTTATACTTTCCTAAACAAGAGTGTATCAGGCCCCAGATTCACGAAAAACCTCAACTTTGTACTCAAACTCAATTTTAAGTTTTGATAATTTATTTTTCTTATTTAATCTATGTTACAACAATTGTAGTGTCATTAGAAACCCCAATAGATATTTAAAAGTCATATCATATCAAGTAAAACTGACTTATATGTTTGGATTATGTGTTATTTCATTTGAATCTGTTAATGAACTGTTGAGTTTAATCTCAATTGAAAATTGAGTTTGTAGCTTTAAGTCTATGATAAAACCCATCATATTTTATATCAATACATTTCATATATTTACATTATCACGATTACCTAATAACAATCATTCCAACAACATTGACATGCTATTAAGAGACAAAAACATTTTATTAGTTTGTTATTGAGTTTGTACTTAAGTTTTTTGTGAAACTGGGGCCAGTACACTCATCAACTTCATGAGTTTGTGTAAGCTATTGTTATTATTCGTATATTCCATTGATATTTGTATCCGGCATGTTTGGTATGCTAGGAGAAGTATTAATTGTGGCAAATGGTTGCTCTGACCAAACACTCCCACATACCAATATTTATAGGATGGGGCTTATTCGACAATGATGTCGATTTACCTTCATTTTTTAGGTATATTGAGAAGTTGTTATTATATCTTGGGTTCATATAATAAGAGAACACTGTATGCTATAGTGGCTAGTTTAATACTGTCTAGATGACCAGAGTACATGTTACAAATACTATACAGAAGGCGTGGCTTATCAGCACATTTAACAGTAGTACAACATGATTGGTAGAATGTAAATACACAACAGTTGTTGGCCTTGTAATAGGGATTGCGAGTATTGGTTGTACACAAAGGTCCTGGAAAGCTAGGTTATTTGGGCTGGTCGCCGTAAAAATTGCCATAATTTGACTCGGTGTTTAGCCCAATAAAGAAATAATAATGTTATTTCTAAATCAACGACTAGTAAGTAATCGAATTTTGGTTTTCATAGACAAGATGAAACAATATTCGTACTGTTATATATTCCACGGTTCTTTGTATCGGATACGTTTTGGTGTAATTTGAAGTTTTAGGCCAATCGGACCACCAAACTCCTCACAGCGGTTACTTCACGCGTTGCTACTTTAATTAATTCGATAAAAGGAGATAAAAGTTGCGGGGAGTTTGTGGGACCACAATGCTTCATAAGCTAATGTTAACCAAACTCAGACTTGTTCAATAGATACAATAAACGCATTACAAACCACAGTCTTGTTCATCCGAGTGATCACCACAATCATTTATATTGTTGCAAGTTTTCTGTGGTGATATACAATTACCATTAGAACATGTAAATGTATCTGAAATATAAAGAAAACAGTGTAGGTAGACATATTTGTTAATAGGTGTTGTATGTTCAAGTTAATGGAGATTGTATATTTCAAACATAGGCGGTCGACAAGGTCCTGAGTCAATAACATTACATATACGTACAATGTATGTTCGCAGGAGCTTGACAATCTGTATCACACTGTAAAAACATTCTTCCTTGAAATAAGAAAAGAAGGAATAGTGTTTCGAAGTATGGTTAAGAATGTCAAGATCATTTAGTGTATTTTCTGAAATTGGTAGTTTTTCAATTAAGTTAAATTAGAGAGTTTCGCCATTTAATGTTTTTACTGTTTCAAAGATTACTTCGTGTAGGAAGAGTAAACAGTTTGAATGACATCAGCGTCCTTTGCATGCTTTTAATAATAATCTTTTACGACGATACATTAAATTGATTCAAACAGTCAGTCCTTGCATACAACGGCGAAAAAATGTTTCCATAACTAGTTGATTAAAATGATCCTGTTAGTCTTCCATTCAATGAAAGTCTATTGATACGTCTGGAAATTCAACACCAGATAAATGTCATAACGTAGTTGATATGTTTAAGTCATTAATCATAGCTTGTTATTGGATAAAAATAACTAATTAAACAAGATAATACAGTAACGGACGTATGAAATTCAATTCCATATGATTGAATATTCTTGCAGATACATGTAGATATAATGTTTTAAACTGCACTGCGTAACTCTGAAGAAAAGTAACACTTTCAAACAGACGAGTAAATAATATAATGTACAATGATTGAATATTGTGATTAAAGATATGATATAAAGTCGATACAAGTGATATAGACTAAAGTGAAGTATTGAAAATGTTTTCAAAGAAGAAATATTCAAATATTCTTCAAATATTTCTATGTTGCATGTCTTTAATATAGAATTTTTTCATCTTACTGTTTTAATTATAAGCCAGGTAATAATTTGAAAGTACATTATAATTGTAAAGTTATCGCAATGAACTTTAACCTATTATGATAGCGAGAATGAAAATATAAACTAGGAATAAATTTACAAAGGAAATAAAATCCTTATTAATTGTCTTTATAACATAGTGTTTACTAAATAATAAAACAAAAATTTAGGTGTACAAATGTAATTATTTTAATTGAAAAGTAAAAGTATTAAAACCGGTTGCACTAGGTAAGCATGACATAAAACCAAAGATAAGATACAAATAATGCAATAAAGCCATTGATATATTGTCAATGACCGACACATTCCTGTTTTAATGTAGAATGACCAGGGTGAATAATTTTCAATAACTTTTTTAAATGGGTTTTAATATTAATTGTACAAGAAACAGTACATTGTACTGTATCAATGATGAACCATTTACTATTTGTTACATTTGTATTTGACTACACGGAAAATAGTTTTAAAGAAGTGGTATTTTAAGTAATAAAGCTATCATTTTCTATGAAAACACGACATCGGACAATTCGCAGTTACCGCGTAATACTTATTATCTGACTTTATAAAAGAATTTGGCTTAATTAAAAGATAAAGTCTTCGTGACATTTATAAAAACTGTTAGCTTACCATGAGGACACGGATTTCTCTCGCAAACGAATGGTAGCACGTGATCACATGACGTCATATACCATAGATTATTCTCATTGGTTGAATCATCAATCTCTATTCTAGTGCATTTCCCATTCCAAGAGTTAGGTTCCGATGGTCCCCATACACCAACATCGACTTGGGTAGATCTACCATCACTCCAAAAGCCATCATATAAGGCTGGTGGTAACCACATACGATTGTAACCTGTATGAAAAGAATATTATACTCATATGCGGATCTAGCAGGGGTTAGGGGAGTCCGGACCCCTAGAATTTCCAAATGTACCTGTCCTTAAGTGTTTTTCTTGAGTTTAAGTCATTTTTTAAGTAGTATGAACCAATTTTTCTCGGTGCTTAACATAGATAATATGGTTATATAGTTTTTAGTATTAACATGTTGCATTATTCTGCAAACAGTGTATAATGTGGTAGTGGTTCGAAAGTTTGGACCCTTCCCCCCCCCTAGAAAAAGTCCGGACTCCCCTTGAAAAAAATCCTGGATCCGCCCCTGATACTGATGTTAGTTAGCTGTCTGTGTGAAATAGACAACCGTATTTCCAGGCTTTCATGGTTTTCCGAAGATGAATACAATATGGATTTAACCTTATATTAATATTATATGTTCCTCGTCTCGTAATAAACAATTTAGAGTTCCGATAATAATTATATTTAAACAAATTATCTAATTTTAATGACAAGCACCTTCAGTCAGACATATAAAACATGTCTGAAGTTCAATGACCTGTAGAGCTGCAATTAAAACAGAAATAAAAAAAACTATGGTAGCACATTACCTATCCAATACTCTGCTATGTTTTTCTTTTTCACTTCATTTGATAACTCATTAGTCAGAGTTATTCCACTAGGCTCAGCAAGAAGAGAACCATATCTGTAATACAACAATAATGATGACGTAACACAAAACCAATGATGACGTCATAACGTCAAGACATTGGATCTTGTTGTTAATAATTGATGAAACGATTAAAAAAAGGGTATCCTTATTCATTGTCCATATGTCGCTTAAAGCTACTAGTTCACAAAAAATATCAACTTTTCCAAAACTTTCAAAATTGTATCTAGAAAAAGTTAAAAGCAATGCAGTATTTTTCTGATAATGTAAAGTCCTTGCCAAATTGACATGCAGCACTTAAGGTAGTGATTTTATGCATAAACCTACTCTGTTTCTAATACTATTAATGTTTGGCGCGTTTTTACTTTTTAAAACCTATAGGTCAGTTTGCTTTAAACGTTTAGAAGTCATTTCCTTAACACATTTACAGACACTGCGAGACTATTTCAAAATATCGAAAAAATAATAAAACATCTGTGTTATTGTAGCTTTAAAGTAAAATGAAATTTTAATACTCTTCTCTGACATGCTAGTGAAATGTTGGCATATCCTATAATCGCATTATGTTTCATGCTAGAAGGTAAATATCCATGACTTTGTAGACAAAATGAAAATAGGATGTAATATACGTTGTTCAGATTATTTCAACTTTGGAAAAAAACGCTTACAACCTGTTGTTCGCACAAGTGTTGCCGGTCTGGTCACCTCAGTTGGTAGCACGGCTTACAACTGATCTAGGAGTCGAGCAGGACCTATGTACTGTCGAAGAGTTTGATCAGGAAGTGTGTCTACCGTCATTCTAAAGCCTTCCTCTGTATAAAATAGAGCAGTTGTCAGCCACTGGATAAGATACGTGCCCAGGATTTGGTGCTTTTCTATGGTTTAAGTTTTTGGTCAATATATCTAGACCTATCTAGGGACTGTAAGCCAATATGTATAAATCTACAATTGGCATAAACAGTTTTCTATTCGAACAAATTGAAGTAAATGTACATGAACTTACTTGCTGCAGAAATCTTTAGCTCTTAACCAAGTATACTTGTATGGCACAACTAAATAACATCGTTCATATAAATTTGTCCAACCTTCGGCACATTGTAAATTAAGATTCTGGGCAGCCTGGAAAATAAAAATAAAATGAAAATCACGTGGTATGATAGTAATAACATTACATGTATATTTAATTAAGTTATGATAAACAGTTGTCTATAATATGTTGTAGAATAAAACAGTAGCGTGTTCAATTACACAAAACGTTACAGAACGTTCCGTAACGATACATTCGGAACTCCTCGGCCATTCACTGCGATTTATCTCGGACATATTTAGACGCTATTTTGAAACCACCGGTGTTGAATTAAACAAATATATGATCGTTTAGGCAATTAAAATGGCCTTGAAATGGCCTTACGAACGTCAGTCCAAACACATATTTAAAGTTCTTTTTTCAGGATTCCAAAAGATGTAATAGAATGTCCATATAACATTTTACAATGTCCTAGGGTGAATCACACAAAAAGTGTTTCCAAAATGTAAATTTGAAAATTGATCACAACACTCTTCACACATGATTTTATTTTCAATTTCACACAGGAACCCGATAATTTTTTCCTTCTTATTACACACATAGAACATACAATATGAGTAGAAAATTGCACTGGGAACTTGTGTGTAAACTGTAATTTAAAACGTGTAATGTTTGTTTTGAGATGAATTATCAAATTTACATTTGGGAAATACTTTTTGTGTTTTTTACCGTAAGACATTGTAACATGTTACATGGACAACCTATAACAACATTTGAATTTATGAAAAAAGAACTTTAAATATGTGTTTGGATTGACGTTCGGAAGGCTATTCTAAGGTGAGGTTAAATGTTTTCATTTCTTTCTAAATATCTTATTAATTGGTTTTTTGTATTTTCGCTGTCACAACTATACATTTAATGCATCACTTACAAAATATATCAAAATTATTTTAGAATTAATGGATATATTAATAGTTTAAAGCACACCACACCCACTTCATAGATTTTTTTTCAATTTCAAATCCCGATACACCCTTAAAACTCGAGAAAACAGCAAGAAAGTATGGGGTGGATTCAGACTTTTCTAGTTAGGTGCATACTAAGAACAAAACGCAATGTTATAGTTTGTATTAAAGCGACAATGAAAATTGGAAAGATTTTATTCATGGTCTCATTTGTCGACTAGTATAAGTCATGAAATAGTACAATCCATTGTAAAAGTCTAGATCCGCCCCATTATCAGTTTAATACAATCAACTGCTGAGTATATACATGTGTCAATAAGCTTATCTGTATTAATTTGAAAGCAAACCAAAGTTTTGAGAAATTAACTGTTAATTTATTTTAATTTAAGTCCTCACAAGAATTAATACTTTGTCACTGTACCACAATAGTATGGACTCATGTGCCATGTTTTGAAAATTGATGAAGTGGACTGGATTGTTTTATTTTAACGTTAACACTTACACGTAATGTTATTTTGTACACGTACCGTACTGGTTTGAAATTTGCATACGTATAACTACGTAATTTTGCAGATTATGTGATATATATAAATGTGAAACTGCATTGGCACCGTTTCCTATCTATTAAACCCCTCGTGATTTGATTGTTAGAAGTAAGGCATTTGTGGAAAGGAACTCGAATGTAGAATGGGCAATCCCAACTAAATAAATTAAATCCCTACTAAATAAATTAACCTATAGAAATTGTGTAACTAATTTGTTACTTCAGTCATTTAAATTTAAATAGGATCTAATTTTATTTAACTGTTAGTTAAATAAACTTAGTATGCCTTCTTACTTTAAATATTTTGAGGGGAATTAAATGAGACAGGAAATAAAGCGCCATGATCGTGCGACCACATGCACGACTCATGCAGATCGGTTCGTCTCCATTCGGAGACAAACACCAAATTCAACAGCGTAAGCCAACTCCTAGCAATACATTAGCAGCTCTGGTAACCAAGCCTTAATTCCCTTCTCTATGAAAAAGGAATGGCATGGTGTTTAGGAACGACCAGAGCCAGGCAGATGCTTCGCTTAAAGGAGGCAAACACTTGGCTATATGTATGACATTTAAGTCAAAATAACGACATTAACATAAAAACTGTGATGTTTTCTATCGTAAGTTAAATACTAACGAATGGGTTGTCATAGTAAGCAGTTTATTATGTCAATTAAATTCAATTGGTGTCTAATTCTGTCTTACTTAAGCTTGTAGATTCCTTGTTTATTATTTAACTAGATATTTAAATATTATTACAAAAATATATTGAAGACTTATCAAATTAATCAAAAACAAAATTTATACAGTCACGCGTTATATTTTGTATATTTCTATACCCTGTGTTTAAAATCATAAACATGCCCCCGGGGCGTATATTTAAAATTATCTAATACGATTTATATAGGAAAGGGAGTTAAATAGGATCTAAGCACTTGCCATTGTTGCCCCCCTTTGTGCCAATTTAATGTAGTTTTTAATAACAAATAGTAAGACTTATAAGCTTTTTAAATCTTGACCGTTCTATTTTCTTACTTTTTCTATATTTTTCTTTTTGTACTTTTTATCTTACATTGTTTTTTATGAGAAATATGGTCTAAATTGAATGTTCACACGTTTACTAGTTATAACAATGTTAGAAAGTGATGAAATATATAAAACATTAACATGTACTTACAGCCTAATAGCGCTCTTGGTTAGCCAAACCACAGTATTTAGTTCTGTGGTAAATAATTATTCCTATGACGAATCACCACTGTGATTATTTATCAAAATGATTGTTAATTTGAATCTCTTATAATTATTTAACTGCACATTACGTACATGGGCTCATTAATAATATTTACATTCATGAATAACACTATCTAATTGTGTTTATGAGTTCTAATTAGCTTTCGCACGAAATTCACGACTCAAAATTTAATATCTGTTGTTGAAGTTTAAGGCCCACTATATTATTCTGAGTTTTATGTGGCTAAAAGATGGCAATAGTATAAACACGTGCGAAATAAATGAAAATGGACATTATAAACTTATAATTTCATACCCTTTGTCTAAGTCGGATAGAATACTCGTAGCA
This sequence comes from Mactra quadrangularis, assembly GCA_025267735.1. Taxonomy (NCBI): domain Eukaryota; kingdom Metazoa; phylum Mollusca; class Bivalvia; order Venerida; family Mactridae; genus Mactra; species Mactra quadrangularis. The sequence goes on along the minus strand of CM046299.1, from coordinate 44,144,609 downwards.
GTTTGATATGGGATTTATCAAACTATTACTCATGCACTATCCTATACATAACAGACCATTGGATTATATTAAATTCAAATTAGGAAAAGCGACACAGGCAATCCCTATTTATTTAATCGGTTTATTTTCATTCAAATAAATTGTTTATACAATCTTTATTAAATCATTATGTATTACTTTTTAATTTGAGATTATGACTTGCTTTTGATATAGGTACATGTCACAAATACTTTCGTATACAGTACCTACCAAAAGTTTGGAGACATTTTAACTTTGCACGCCTACTAATTAGCTTTTTTAATTCGATAACTGCTAATTTTAAAAAGCTTAGTATTAGTATTTCTTTATTTTTTGGTGATCATTATCTGAGGCTACAAAAATAGCATAAAAACTGTGTCATGCAAATGATTACAATAAACATGGTTCTCGAGGCTTTATGATGTCAGATGCTGAATCTTATAAAGTGTTGCATTTATGAAATTTGTTTTCATTTTATCACAAACCATACTTAAATGTATTAAAATAATGATTCTTCAAAGAATAATCATTAAAATTCAAGAATTGTAGTTATTTTATTTTGTCTCCTAAGTTTTGGTGGGTACTATACATTAAACATATTATTATCTATTATTATAAATGCCAATTTTATACTTTCAGCAAACATCCTGGAAAACATACCGAAGTTTTCTACTCATAAAAGGGTGACGACTTGTTACTGTAGCAAGCTGAAAGGAATAGTCTTTGTTTACCAGGGTGTTAGCAAAAAGTATAAAACTGGCGTCAGAGATGTGATGCATAGCAAAGCGTACACTTTTTCCTGCTTAGCCTCGCGTAGATATTATTGAAATCAATCTGACAATAATTGAAGACTTACAGCTCTTTAAATTTTGAGTCGAGACTGATTTTTCACTGTTGTTCTGCTTCAAACAGCAGCATTTTATGTTATAGTCAGTTGATATTGCCACAGTGTTATAAGTATAATTGTAATATGTTTATTTAGAGCAGAGATTTTATACAACATGTTATATAGAATCCCTGTTTAGAGTAATAAAGTTATTCTTCTCACAATCTTTAAAATACTTCTTCTTCAGTTTCTTAACGAAATTACAGACATGGGTAATTTTAACATATTAAAACAATATCAAACAAATGAATGAAAGAGTAGCTTTTTATACAATAAAAAACAACTTTATAATCAATTCATACATTGTCTGTTTACAAACTTAAACATGAACAATCGGGTATAAACATCTTAAAGTTAAAAGGTTTCGAGTTTAATACAAGAAACAATTTACTCAATGAGTTGATTCTATACAAGATGGCATCCGATAACAAATTGGCAATGTCTTAAGTATTGACATGTAATAGCCGTATTACCGATCATTGATTGATAGTACTTGGCGTTAAATAACCTGTATTCTGTGATTAACTGACATTAATTAATATTAAACATACAAGTATGGATTATGATATATTGTAATTAGTTATAATTAAGAATATCATTTAAGACATACAAACGTAATCCGTATATAGAACTTGTTTGGTTTGATTTTGTTATCATCGTGTTCAGAATCAATTAGTTTAAAACTTTATCATTGTTTGTATATATTTAGGACAATATTCTCATAAATAATGAATGACTGGCTGCTGTGCCTGACATAAACAAATTATTTTATAATAACATATCTAAAATGATATTTTTATATCGTGAATTGGTTTACCTTGGCATCTGAAAACATTGAACAATAAACATTATACATGTACATAAAATTGATATGTATTGTATAAGTATTTAAAGCCCCCATATTGAGACTAATGCTACAGTCCTATAAACATAAAACTAGCCGTAAAGGCACCGTACGAGCGCCGTGCGATCAAGCTCCGCAAGGACCCGTACGAACTTTTGCGTACCCGTACGAACTGTTGCGTTTTTATGAGGGATTGAGGGTCCATGAGATGAGCCTTGGATACTCGTATCAGTTTCAAAGTCAAATCATGAATAAAACCGTGGCCGAGTATGGATTAAACTTGCATATCTTCCAGCTACGGCTCCGTACCGACTGGTGTGTTGTATAGTTCCGTGTGCGTACCGCCACCCTAGTACGCTTAATTTTCCGGCTAACTGCACGTACGGGTCCGCAACAAGCCACGTTTTAATGGGACTGGGGCATTACACTGACAATTCAATGCAAGTTAAACGTTTACAAATGTGTGAACATTCATCTATAGACGCTGCCGAAATTTCACTGAAAACGTATCAAATTTATCATTTCGACTATAAATTAAAGAATGTTGTTGTTGTACCTTAAATGATAGTAGATCTACAATTTGATTCGGACAATATTTAAATAACCTGAGAGATCAAAACTAATGTTTTCAGTTTTAACGATCAATCAATTCTACTTTAGGTTTTTATTAAGTTTCACTTTGTGAAGCGCGAAATAAACAAAGTGGACATTTCATTTGACAAGTTGTTTTTTATACCAGTAAAGTCAATTGAAACACTATACATGTCATGCAATTACATTTGTACTAAACGCTTGATTTTATATTGCAGTCTATGGTCAGATAGCCTTTGTATAGGGCCTTTAATTTCAAATGGGCAACATTCGGAGCATCTGACCATTTAACTGCAACCGTGCCAAGCCGGATTGAATAATGATGAGGTCATCACTGACTGGATACTTAACGAAGAGCAGCAACGGAAGAAGGTTCAACCAACAAAATGTCTCTCTGGCATCTTAATTTTCAAGATTTAAGTAAAAATTCTAGCCGGGGTTTGTACATTATGTATATACTTATATGGAGAGCACGGACCTTGATGAACAACAGATTCATGTCAAACAGAAGAAAAAACATCTGATCGACATAAAAATGATTTTTTCTTCTGACTGTCTTTAAATAATTAATAAAATAGACTTACGATGAACCCTGTCGTACGATTGTATATGAGAACGTACTTATAAGATCATAGATATAAAATACTAACTCAGTCTTAGTTACCTTACACTGGCAGTACACTGGCCGTGGACCAATCAGTTAAGATCTAACTTAGTCATCAACTAATACCATGGGCGGATCAAGGATATTTTTCTAGGGGGGGGTCCAAACCTTTTTAAGGGAGGTCCAATTTTTCGAACCACGTTACACACTGTTTGCAGAATAATACAAAATATTAGTACTTACATAACCATTAGATCTATGTTAAAGTCAAAGGCAAGCGAAGTGAGCCAAAAAAAATGCCTTATGCTACTTAAAAACGGCTTACTGTTTACACAATACACTCATGAACGGGTACATTTTGGAAGTTTCAGGGGGGAGGGATATGTGAATGGACCCGCCGATGAATGCACAGACATTGTAGTTTTAATATTATGATTGCCAACAATGATATAAATAAATGACACATCTTATAGAATGAGTGATCATGTAAAAAAGAGCAAATCATTATTAGATTACACTAGAATATACAATATCCATGTTTGCATCCAGGTTCATATTAAGCTTTTAGTTTATTGTTTTGTATGTTTTTTTATTGAACACAACAGAAAATGCAGTTTATATCTTATTTGTTCAATTTAAGCAGTTATTGCAATACATTTAAGTTTTATTAAGTCCTGTATTACATAACTTCCAGGATTCACACATGATTAAGTGACACAAATGTTATGTCAAATGTAAGTTATGTCAATTTAATAAATTGTTAAAATTTAACTCAATACTAGTGTAATAGATATAGACAAATGCACAGGAATATGTTATATGACCTATCGTTATTTTTTCTAACATACTGTAAATATACATATTCTAAGGAAGGTCACATGGCATATCCCTGAACTAATGTGGATACAACTTTCATTTATCTTGGTATGTTATGAAAAAGTTAAATTGCCTATACGCTATGGATAATTAAAATTGCGTTGATTTATGACTCCTCTATATCCCTGTTAATCGCTCATAAGGGGAACTATGATTGTAAGTATATTTTCATTCGTACTGAACGAAAAGAAACCGCGAAAGCAAATTAATTGCATTCTGTAGTCTAAATTTCATGAGTATACACGGTAACCGACTTTGCAGCTATTACCCCTGGTCATCGGGCTACTGATACCGACATGTACAATTATATCAGTCTTTTGATCCACTTTGTGCAGCAGACATATTGGAGCAACGGAATGACTCCACCCTCACAGGTACTCAATAACACCTAGATGGAGAAAAGCAATTGCAAGTTTATTTCTTGCTTGAAATCAAGGTTCGAAACCGGGACTCTCGACCTTGTAACTCGCGTCCTACTATCGGACTTCTGCTCCATATATGTGTACTGCGAAGAAAAGCTGCTCATAGAGACTGCTCTATGCTTCCAGATAAAATTACTTTAATATTATGTTTTAAAATTCATAGTTTCCTATAATCCAATAACTCTCTTTGATCTTTACTTCAATATTGTTTAAAGTTTACCGCACATATCAATAACGTTATCAATAATCAGCTATATACATGTACAACAAACATACTTCAACAATAATGTTATTTCTATCTAGATCAATGTTATTTTGTAATAATTTAATATATAAAGTCAACAATATTTATTACAAATACATACTACCTTATAGGGACAGGTTATTGTTATTATTTTAATGTTTGACCGGTCAATGTACATTCTGTTAATGTTATAAGTCGGTGTCTGAAGTAACGTGTAAAAAGAAACGATTATTGTAACATGTTTTATAATTTATTTGCTAATACCTTTAAGTTAATTCAATAATTATGTAACGCCGTATGACTCGTGCTCTTGTTTTCGTTAATATGTAATTGCAAAGTCCTGCTTTTTACAGTCTGAAGTACTATTACATGTCAGAAAACTTAATTGTTTGAGTTTGAGGTGACCAAATTTTGTAGAATGGATACCTGCAGCGTGTTCAGTAACGACTGTTAGCGAACGTTACGGGTCCGGGACAACTCAACCTGTAGACAACTCAATCCATGGATAACTCAACCCATAGTTGGAACAACTCAAACCGTTAGTGAGGTATTGAGTTTTCTCGGGTTGAGTTGTCCCGACCCTAACCTTTTAGAACGTTCGAGGTAATTGAACACGCTGCTGAACAGCACAGAACATAGGTATAATCTATTTGATATAATATAAAGGATAAACAAAAACGCTGGAATCCGTCTATTAAAACCACCAACAGGTCTTTCAATGGTGGCTTTTTTACTGGGAAAGTCTAATAACATGCTTTTAGTAATGAATTAATATATTTGTTAATTTAAGTCGGAACTCAAGTGTGTATATTCGTCTTGATTTAAATCGTCAAAAGTAAACTTAAATAATATCATATATATATATATATATCTTTATACAATTTATGATAATGATGATACAATTCTGTATACTATAGCAACTGTTTCCGTGGTGTAGTGGTTATCACATCCGCTTAACACGCGGAAGGTCCTGAGTTCAATCCTCAGCGGAAACATTTTAGGATAATATTTAACAATATGCTTTTATTTTTTAGATAATAATCACAAACATTATATTAATTTTGCTTTAAGTGAAACGCTAAAATGCGTATTAAATAACTATCATGAATCTATTTTATTATTCGGCTCTTCAGTATCATATTTATAATGAAAATATACAAACTTTTAATACGAATATAAGTTCATTTATATATCGCTAAACATATAGTAGTATATTATTCAATTGTGCAATACAAAATTGTTGTTTTTTATTAATTTATATAAATTATATCATGAATTGCTCGAATGAAAGAGAACCAGCAAAAACATTGCATTGAATAGAATGTTTATAGATAAATTCTCAATGTTATTGACTTTGTCTCGAATTGCACAACCTCCGTCATAAACAATATTGGCTGAGATTTTACGTTAAAATTTCTTTACTTTTTTCTCAGTTAAAACCACCAAACTGTGACATATTTAAACATTATGATGTCACTTCGTAGAAACTGTTTGCAATATTGTCTAACTGTAACTACCCTAGAAACTAACTAGTGTGCACATGCCTTAAAGAAGTATGATGTAGCCTTAGTAAATACATAATATTTATCTAACTCTGTTCACTTAAAAAACAGTGAATCGTTTTATTTAGGTGCTGCATAAGTTGATAAATTAAACCAATGTCCATTGAACAAATTTTCAAACTAATTGTGAAACGAATAGTTATTGTCAGTAACAGAACAGTTTTCAAAACATCAAAATGACTAAGTTCAAGTATATTTGTGGTCAGCTAAACGATTCTTAAAAGTTAAGTGACATTTTGTGTAATGTGTGCATATTTTGAATTTATTAAAAAAGTAAAATTTTCAATAATTTTCTGCTGTTACTTAATGAATTCAAATAAAGTGGTTTAAAATAAAATGATCAGCTGATGCCTGGGTTTTACTCTTTCTATAAAGAAAACGTACAGATTAATAGTGGTTCTAGGATAGTTGGGGACTACAGATTATTTAGAAATAAAATATAATTCATACTAACATTGTTTTGAATATAAAATCCAACAAGGATTAAACTAATTGTATACACATTCATATTTTAAGTCTCGTTTTTCTTCCTTCTTCAATTAATTAATTCCACCTGCATTTTAACATTTTTAATTCCGATATAATCCAACCATTTTCTTTCCACAGTACACACAGCAGGACACAATACTACAACTGTTTTACGCAGGGTTGCTATGAGTTGATATTTACAATATCTATGTATAGTCATCAAATATTAATATTCAATAATTAAAAATGTTTATCCGATTTTAAAACAATGGCTTATTTTAACATACGACACAACAATACAATATTTATCAACCAAAGTTAACCGGCCTGCTTGTATGTACGTATGTAGTATATATTTTATTGAAGTCATTTAATTTATACAATGTTTTAAATACTACCAATAATGGTGAAGTATAGTAGAACTACATAGTGCAGTATACAATATAACCGCTTATACAGTCTAACCTCTGTTATCCGGACACCCCCGGGCCCAAACAAATAATTTGAATTTTACAAGACGTTTGATCTGTCAGATTAATTTTTGCCCAGCTCTACAATGGATAGCAATCATCGCCTTAAATAACTATCCCGATGCCCGAATCTAGTAAATGTTTTGAGCTGATGAAAATTACTTATTACATACAATCGGGCTAGTTTATAATATTGTTAAAGGTCCACTATTACGGATTATACAACCAAAGGTTTAGATAGTGGGAACAGTCTTAATCATATAGAGAACGTAATTCTTCTAAAAACTAAGCATTTTTGAATTAATAATGTCCCACGATTTTGCAATTATTACGAAAGTGATCTTTACAACTCAACTGTACATAGCGCAACTAAACTTCACAACGCCACTAAACGTCGCAGTTGACGCTATAGCAGCACAATTTCCCAGAAATTAAACATCTCAACGATGACGATACGAAATGGTTTGATTTTCCACCCTGAAATATTCCTCTACGATTTTTTCTGCAATAATTTGCTTTCGACATTAACGTGGTTGGTAGAGTGCAATATCTCATGTTATGATACAAGCTATGGACGGTAGATTGGATGATATGGACCTGAAAACGGTTTGCTTTGAGTGTGAGAGGGGTTAAGGGTGGATGCTAAGGATATGTGAATGGATTCTTTGTAGTCAATATTTGTAGTACGTAATACTTGTGTGTCTATACGTTTAACGTCCGGGCAATTGCGACGTTTAGCTTTAGTTGGCCTTAGTGTTGCAACATTTAGCGTCAATTGCGACGCTTAGCGGCGTTGCGATGTTAGGCGGCGCTTCACATAGAACTGTTTAAAAGATGAAAAATCGGGATTATGATCGACAAAATTTAATGCAATAAGTGTTTGATAAATCTCATACCACATGGTTAAGTGTTTGATATTATCAGACCGTTTTCTCCGTGCTTAAAACTCGAGAAAACAGTGCGTGAAAGTATGGGGTGGATCCAGACTTTTCAAGTTTTGTGCACACTAAGAACAAAATACAATGTTATAGTTTGTATTAAAGCGGCAATGAAAATTGGAAAGTTTTTATTCATGATCTCATTTGTCGACCAGCATAAGTCATGGAATAGTACAACCCATTGTAAAATGTCTAGATCCGCCCCATTATCAGTTTAATACAATCAACAGCTGAGTATATACATGTAGATTTCCAAGGTGAAATGTTTTAATAAGCTTATCTGTATTAATTTGAATGCAAACCAAAGTTTCGAGAAATTAACTGTTAATTTATTATCATTTAAGTCCTCACAAGAATTAATACTTTGTCACTGTACCACAATAGTAATGACTCGTGTGCCATGTTTTGAAAATTGATGAAATGGACTGGGTTGTTTTATTAAACACGTAATGTCATACTTTGTACACGTACCGTACTGGTTTGAAATTTGCACACGTATAACTACGTAATTTTGCAGATCATGTGATATGTATAAATGTGAAACTGCATTGGCACCATTTCCTATCTATTAAACCCCTCGTGATATGATTGCTAGAAGTAAGGCATTTGTGGAAAGGAACTCGAATGTAGATTGGGCAATTATTTTGGGAAAATCCCTAAATAAATTAAATCCCTACTAAATAAATTAACCTATAGAAATTGTGTAACAAATTAGTTACTTCAGTCCATTACATTAAAAATAAGATCTAATTTTATTTAACTGATAGTTAAATAAATTTAGTATACCTTCTTACTTTAAATATTTTGAGGGGAACTAAATGAGACAGGAAATGAAGCGCCATGATCGTGCGACCACATGCACGACTCATGCAGATCGGTTTGTCTCCATTCGGAGACAAACACCAAAATCAACAGCGTAAGCCAACTCCTAGCAAAACATTAGCAGCTCTGGTAACCAAGCCTTATTTTCATTCTTTACGAAAAGGAAAGGCATGGTGTTTAGGAACGACCAGAGCCAGTCATATGCTTCGCTTTAAGGAGGCAATCGCTTGGCTATATGTATGACATTTAAGTCAAAATAACGACATACACATTAAAACTGTGATGTTTTCTATCACAAGTTAAATACTAACGAATGGGTTGTCATAGTCATAGCAGTTTATTATGTCAATTAGATTCAATTGGTGTCTAATTCTGTCTTACTTAAGGTTGCAGATTCTTTGTTTATTATTTTACAAGATATTTAAATATTATTACAAAAATATATTGAAGACTTATCAAATTAATCAAAAACAAAATTTATACAGTCACGCGTTATATTTTGTATATTTCTATACCCTGTGTTTAAAATCATAAACATGCCCCCGGGGCGTATATTTAATATTATCTAATACGATTTACATAGGCAATGGAGTTAAATAGGATCTAAGCACTTGCCATTGTTGTCTCCCTTTGTGCCAATTTAATGTAGTTTTTAATAACAAGTAGTAAGACTTATATGCTTTTTAAATCTTGACCGTTCTATTTTCTTACTTTTTCTATATCTTGTTTTTTGTACTTTTTATCTTACATCATTTTTTTATGAGAAATATGGTCTAAATTGAATGTTCACACGTTTACTAGTTATAACAATGTTAGAAAGTGATGAAATAAATAAAACAATAACACGTACAGCCTAATAGCGCTCTTGGTTAGCCAAAACAGTATTTAGTTCTGTGGTAAAGAATTATTCCTATGACGAATCACCACTGTGATTATTTATCAAAATGATTGTTAATTTGAATCTCTTATAATTATTTAACTGCACATTACGTACATGGGCACATTAATAATATTTACATTCATGAAAAACACTATCTAATTGTGTTTATGAGTTCTAATTAGCTTTCGCACGAAATTCACGACTCAAAATTTAATATCGTTTGTTTAAGTTTAAGGCCCACTAAATTATTCTGAGTTTTATGTGGCTTTAAAATGACAATAGTATAAACACGTGACAAAATAAATGAAAATGAACATTATAAACTTATAATTTCACACCGTTGTCTGAGTCGGATAGAGTACTCGTAGCAGTTTGATGTGGGATTTATCAACTCGCTTCGCTCGTTGATAAATCCCATATCAAACTGATACTCATGCACTATCCTATACTTATCCGGACACCTCCGGGCCCAAACAAATAATTTGAATTTAACAAGATGTTTGATCTGTCAGATTAATTTTTGCCCAGCCCTACAATGGATAGCAATCATCGCCTTAAATAACTATCCCGATGCCCGAATCTAGTAATTTTTGAGCTCATGAAAATTACTTATTATATATAATCGGGCTAGTTTATAATATTGTTAAAGGTCCACTATTACGGATTATACAACCAAAGGTTTAGATAGTGGGAACAGTCTTAATCATATAGAGAACGTAATTCTTCTAAAAACTAAGCATTTTTGAATTAATAATGTCCCACGATTTTGCAATTATTACGAAAGTGATCTTTACAACTCAACTGTACATAGCGCAACTAAACTTCACAACGCCACTAAACGTCGCAGTTGACGCTATAGCAGCACAATTTCCCAGAAATTAAACATCTCAACGATGACGATACGAAATGGTTTGATTTTCCACCCTGAAATATTCCTCTACGATTTTTTCTGCAATAATTTGCTTTCGACATTAACGTGGTTGGTAGAGTGCAATATCTCATGTTATGATACAAGCTATGGACGGTAGATTGGATGATATGGACCTGAAAACGGTTTGCTTTGAGTGTGAGAGGGGTTAAGGGTGGATGCTAAGGATATGTGAATGGATTCTTTGTAGTCAATATTTGTAGTACGTAATACTTGTGTGTCTATACGTTTAACGTCCGGGCAATTGCGACGTTTAGCTTTAGTTGGCCTTAGTGTTGCAACATTTAGCGTCAATTGCGACGCTTAGCGGCGTTGCGATGTTAGGCGGCGCTTCACATAGAACTGTTTAAAAGATGAAAAATCGGGATTATGATCGACAAAATTTAATGCAATAAGTGTTTGATAAATCTCATACCACATGGTTAAGTGTTTGATATTATCAGACCGTTTTCTCCGTGCTTAAAACTCGAGAAAACAGTGCGTGAAAGTATGGGGTGGATCCAGACTTTTCAAGTTTTGTGCACACTAAGAACAAAATACAATGTTATAGTTTGTATTAAAGCGGCAATGAAAATTGGAAAGTTTTTATTCATGATCTCATTTGTCGACCAGCATAAGTCATGGAATAGTACAACCCATTGTAAAATGTCTAGATCCGCCCCATTATCAGTTTAATACAATCAACAGCTGAGTATATACATGTAGATTTCCAAGGTGAAATGTTTTAATAAGCTTATCTGTATTAATTTGAATGCAAACCAAAGTTTCGAGAAATTAACTGTTAATTTATTATCATTTAAGTCCTCACAAGAATTAATACTTTGTCACTGTACCACAATAGTAATGACTCGTGTGCCATGTTTTGAAAATTGATGAAATGGACTGGGTTGTTTTATTAAACACGTAATGTCATACTTTGTACACGTACCGTACTGGTTTGAAATTTGCACACGTATAACTACGTAATTTTGCAGATCATGTGATATGTATAAATGTGAAACTGCATTGGCACCATTTCCTATCTATTAAACCCCTCGTGATATGATTGCTAGAAGTAAGGCATTTGTGGAAAGGAACTCGAATGTAGATTGGGCAATTATTTTGGGAAAATCCCTAAATAAATTAAATCCCTACTAAATAAATTAACCTATAGAAATTGTGTAACAAATTAGTTACTTCAGTCCATTACATTAAAATAAGATCTAATTTTATTTAACTGATAGTTAAATAAATTTAGTATACCTTCTTACTTTAAATATTTTGAGGGGAACTAAATGAGACAGGAAATGAAGCGCCATGATCGTGCGACCACATGCACGACTCATGCAGATCGGTTTGTCTCCATTCGGAGACAAACACCAAAATCAACAGCGTAAGCCAACTCCTAGCAAAACATTAGCAGCTCTGGTAACCAAGCCTTATTTTCATTCTTTACGAAAAGGAAAGGCATGGTGTTTAGGAACGACCAGAGCCAGTCATATGCTTCGCTTTAAGGAGGCAATCGCTTGGCTATATGTATGACATTTAAGTCAAAATAACGACATACACATTAAAACTGTGATGTTTTCTATCACAAGTTAAATACTAACGAATGGGTTGTCATAGTCATAGCAGTTTATTATGTCAATTAGATTCAATTGGTGTCTAATTCTGTCTTACTTAAGGTTGCAGATTCTTTGTTTATTATTTTACAAGATATTTAAATATTATTACAAAAATATATTGAAGACTTATCAAATTAATCAAAAACAAAATTTATACAGTCACGCGTTATATTTTGTATATTTCTATACCCTGTGTTTAAAATCATAAACATGCCCCCGGGGCGTATATTTAATATTATCTAATACGATTTACATAGGCAATGGAGTTAAATAGGATCTAAGCACTTGCCATTGTTGTCTCCCTTTGTGCCAATTTAATGTAGTTTTTAATAACAAGTAGTAAGACTTATATGCTTTTTAAATCTTGACCGTTCTATTTTCTTACTTTTTCTATATCTTGTTTTTTGTACTTTTTATCTTACATCATTTTTTTATGAGAAATATGGTCTAAATTGAATGTTCACACGTTTACTAGTTATAACAATGTTAGAAAGTGATGAAATAAATAAAACAATAACACGTACAGCCTAATAGCGCTCTTGGTTAGCCAAAACAGTATTTAGTTCTGTGGTAAAGAATTATTCCTATGACGAATCACCACTGTGATTATTTATCAAAATGATTGTTAATTTGAATCTCTTATAATTATTTAACTGCACATTACGTACATGGGCACATTAATAATATTTACATTCATGAAAAACACTATCTAATTGTGTTTATGAGTTCTAATTAGCTTTCGCACGAAATTCACGACTCAAAATTTAATATCGTTTGTTTAAGTTTAAGGCCCACTAAATTATTCTGAGTTTTATGTGGCTTTAAAATGACAATAGTATAAACACGTGACAAAATAAATGAAAATGAACATTATAAACTTATAATTTCACACCGTTGTCTGAGTCGGATAGAGTACTCGTAGCAGTTTGATGTGGGATTTATCAACTCGCTTCGCTCGTTGATAAATCCCATATCAAACTGATACTCATGCACTATCCTATACTTATCCGGACACCTCCGGGCCCAAACAAATAATTTGAATTTAACAAGATGTTTGATCTGTCAGATTAATTTTTGCCCAGCCCTACAATGGATAGCAATCATCGCCTTAAATAACTATCCCGATGCCCGAATCTAGTAATTTTTGAGCTCATGAAAATTACTTATTATATATAATCGGGCTAGTTTATAATATTGTTAAAGGTCCACTATTACGGATTATACAACCAAAGGTTTAGATAGTGGGAACAGTCTTAATCATATAGAGAACGTAATTCTTCTAAAAACTAAGCATTTTTGAATTAATAATGTCCCACGATTTTGCAATTATTACGAAAGTGATCTTTACAACTCAACTGTACATAGCGCAACTAAACTTCACAACGCCACTAAACGTCGCAGTTGACGCTATAGCAGCACAATTTCCCAGAAATTAAACATCTCAACGATGACGATACGAAATGGTTTGATTTTCCACCCTGAAATATTCCTCTACGATTTTTTCTGCAATAATTTGCTTTCGACATTAACGTGGTTGGTAGAGTGCAATATCTCATGTTATGATACAAGCTATGGACGGTAGATTGGATGATATGGACCTGAAAACGGTTTGCTTTGAGTGTGAGAGGGGTTAAGGGTGGATGCTAAGGATATGTGAATGGATTCTTTGTAGTCAATATTTGTAGTACGTAATACTTGTGTGTCTATACGTTTAACGTCCGGGCAATTGCGACGTTTAGCTTTAGTTGGCCTTAGTGTTGCAACATTTAGCGTCAATTGCGACGCTTAGCGGCGTTGCGATGTTAGGCGGCGCTTCACATAGAACTGTTTAAAAGATGAAAAATCGGGATTATGATCGACAAAATTTAATGCAATAAGTGTTTGATAAATCTCATACCACATGGTTAAGTGTTTGATATTATCAGACCGTTTTCTCCGTGCTTAAAACTCGAGAAAACAGTGCGTGAAAGTATGGGGTGGATCCAGACTTTTCAAGTTTTGTGCACACTAAGAACAAAATACAATGTTATAGTTTGTATTAAAGCGGCAATGAAAATTGGAAAGTTTTTATTCATGATCTCATTTGTCGACCAGCATAAGTCATGGAATAGTACAACCCATTGTAAAATGTCTAGATCCGCCCCATTATCAGTTTAATACAATCAACAGCTGAGTATATACATGTAGATTTCCAAGGTGAAATGTTTTAATAAGCTTATCTGTATTAATTTGAATGCAAACCAAAGTTTCGAGAAATTAACTGTTAATTTATTATCATTTAAGTCCTCACAAGAATTAATACTTTGTCACTGTACCACAATAGTAATGACTCGTGTGCCATGTTTTGAAAATTGATGAAATGGACTGGGTTGTTTTATTAAACACGTAATGTCATACTTTGTACACGTACCGTACTGGTTTGAAATTTGCACACGTATAACTACGTAATTTTGCAGATCATGTGATATGTATAAATGTGAAACTGCATTGGCACCATTTCCTATCTATTAAACCCCTCGTGATATGATTGCTAGAAGTAAGGCATTTGTGGAAAGGAACTCGAATGTAGATTGGGCAATTATTTTGGGAAAATCCCTAAATAAATTAAATCCCTACTAAATAAATTAACCTATAGAAATTGTGTAACAAATTAGTTACTTCAGTCCATTACATTAAAATAAGATCTAATTTTATTTAACTGATAGTTAAATAAATTTAGTATACCTTCTTACTTTAAATATTTTGAGGGGAACTAAATGAGACAGGAAATGAAGCGCCATGATCGTGCGACCACATGCACGACTCATGCAGATCGGTTTGTCTCCATTCGGAGACAAACACCAAAATCAACAGCGTAAGCCAACTCCTAGCAAAACATTAGCAGCTCTGGTAACCAAGCCTTATTTTCATTCTTTACGAAAAGGAAAGGCATGGTGTTTAGGAACGACCAGAGCCAGTCATATGCTTCGCTTTAAGGAGGCAATCGCTTGGCTATATGTATGACATTTAAGTCAAAATAACGACATACACATTAAAACTGTGATGTTTTCTATCACAAGTTAAATACTAACGAATGGGTTGTCATAGTCATAGCAGTTTATTATGTCAATTAGATTCAATTGGTGTCTAATTCTGTCTTACTTAAGGTTGCAGATTCTTTGTTTATTATTTTACAAGATATTTAAATATTATTACAAAAATATATTGAAGACTTATCAAATTAATCAAAAACAAAATTTATACAGTCACGCGTTATATTTTGTATATTTCTATACCCTGTGTTTAAAATCATAAACATGCCCCCGGGGCGTATATTTAATATTATCTAATACGATTTACATAGGCAATGGAGTTAAATAGGATCTAAGCACTTGCCATTGTTGTCTCCCTTTGTGCCAATTTAATGTAGTTTTTAATAACAAGTAGTAAGACTTATATGCTTTTTAAATCTTGACCGTTCTATTTTCTTACTTTTTCTATATCTTGTTTTTTGTACTTTTTATCTTACATCATTTTTTTATGAGAAATATGGTCTAAATTGAATGTTCACACGTTTACTAGTTATAACAATGTTAGAAAGTGATGAAATAAATAAAACAATAACACGTACAGCCTAATAGCGCTCTTGGTTAGCCAAAACAGTATTTAGTTCTGTGGTAAAGAATTATTCCTATGACGAATCACCACTGTGATTATTTATCAAAATGATTGTTAATTTGAATCTCTTATAATTATTTAACTGCACATTACGTACATGGGCACATTAATAATATTTACATTCATGAAAAACACTATCTAATTGTGTTTATGAGTTCTAATTAGCTTTCGCACGAAATTCACGACTCAAAATTTAATATCGTTTGTTTAAGTTTAAGGCCCACTAAATTATTCTGAGTTTTATGTGGCTTTAAAATGACAATAGTATAAACACGTGACAAAATAAATGAAAATGAACATTATAAACTTATAATTTCACACCGTTGTCTGAGTCGGATAGAGTACTCGTAGCAGTTTGATGTGGGATTTATCAACTCGCTTCGCTCGTTGATAAATCCCATATCAAACTGATACTCATGCACTATCCTATACTTATCCGGACACCTCCGGGCCCAAACAAATAATTTGAATTTAACAAGATGTTTGATCTGTCAGATTAATTTTTGCCCAGCCCTACAATGGATAGCAATCATCGCCTTAAATAACTATCCCGATGCCCGAATCTAGTAATTTTTGAGCTCATGAAAATTACTTATTATATATAATCGGGCTAGTTTATAATATTGTTAAAGGTCCACTATTACGGATTATACAACCAAAGGTTTAGATAGTGGGAACAGTCTTAATCATATAGAGAACGTAATTCTTCTAAAAACTAAGCATTTTTGAATTAATAATGTCCCACGATTTTGCAATTATTACGAAAGTGATCTTTACAACTCAACTGTACATAGCGCAACTAAACTTCACAACGCCACTAAACGTCGCAGTTGACGCTATAGCAGCACAATTTCCCAGAAATTAAACATCTCAACGATGACGATACGAAATGGTTTGATTTTCCACCCTGAAATATTCCTCTACGATTTTTTCTGCAATAATTTGCTTTCGACATTAACGTGGTTGGTAGAGTGCAATATCTCATGTTATGATACAAATGTACAAGCTATGGACGGTAGATTGGATGATATGGACCTGAAAACGGTTTGCTTTGAGTGTGAGAGGGGTTAAGGGTGGATGCTAAGGATATGTGAATGGATTCTTTGTAGTCAATATTTGTAGTACGTAATACTTGTGTGTCTATACGTTTAACGTCCGGGAAATTGCGACGTTTAGCTTTAGTTGGCCTTAGTGTTGCAACATTTAGCGTCAATTGCGACGCTTAGCGGCGTTGCGATGTTAGGCGGCGCTTCACATAGAACTGTTTAAAAGATGAAAAATCGGGATTATGATCGACAAAATTTAATGCAATAAGTGTTTGATAAATCTCATACCACATGGTTAAGTGTTTGATATTATCAGACCGTTTTCTCCGTGCTTAAAACTCGAGAAAACAGCGCGTGAATGTATGGGGTGGGTTCAGACTTTTCAAGTTTTGTGCAAACTAAGAACAAAATACAATGTTATAGTTTGTATTAAAGCGGCAATGAAAATTGGAAAGTTTTTATTCATGATCTCATTTGTCGACCAGCATAAGTCATGGAATAGTACAACCCATTGTAAAATGTCTAGATCCGCCCCATTATCAGTTTAATACAATCAACAGCTGAGTATATACATGTAGATTTCCAAGGTGAAATGTTTTAATAAACTTATCTGTATTAATTTGAAAGCAAACCAAAGTTTTGAGAAATTAACTGTTAATTTATTATAATTTAAGTCCTCACAAGAATTAATACTTTGTCACTGTACCACAATAGTAATGACTCGTGTGCCATGTTTTGAAAATTGATGAAGTGGACTGGATTGTTTCATTAAACACGTAATGGTACTTTGTACACGTACCGTACTGGTTTGAAATTTGCACACGTATAACTACGTAATTTTGCAGATCATGTGATATGTATAAATGTGAAACTGCATTGGCACCATTTCCTATCTATTAAACCCCTCGTGATATGATTGCTAGAAGTAAGGCATTTGTGGAAAGGAACTCGAATGTAGATTGGGCAATTATTTTGGAAAATCCCTAAAAAAATTTAATCCCTACTAAATAAATTAACCTATAGAAATTGTGTAACAAATTAGTTACTTCAGTCCATTACATTAAAATAAGATCTAATTTTATTTAACTGATAGTTAAATAAATTTAGTATACCTTCTTACTTTAAATATTTTGAGGGGAACTAAATGAGACAGGAAATGAAGCGCCATGATCGTGCGACCACATGCACGACTCATGCAGATCGGTTCGTCTCCATTCGGAGACAAACACCAAAATCAACAGCGTAAGCCAACTCCTAGCAAAACATTAGCAGCTCTGGTAACCAAGCCTTATTTCCATTCTTTATGAAAAGGAAAGGCATGGTGTTTAGGAACGACCAGAGCCAGTCAAATGCTTCGCTTAAAGGAGGCAATCGCTTGGCTATATGTATGACATTTAAGTCAAAATAACGACATACACATTAAAACTGTGATGTTTTCTATCACAAGTTAAATACTAACGAATGGGTTGTCATAGTCATAGCAGTTTATTATGTCAATTAAATTCAATTGGTGTCTAATTCTGTCTTACTTAAGGTTGCAGATTCTTTGTTTATTATTTTACAAGATATTTAAATATTATTACAAAAATATATTGAAGACTTATCAAATTAATCAAAAACAAAATTTATACAGCCACGCGTTATATTTTGTATATTTCTATACCCTGTGTTTAAAATCATAAACATGCCCCCGGGGCGTATATTTAATATTATCTAATACGATTTACATAGGCAAGGGAGTTAAATAGGATCTAAGCACTTGCCATTGTTGCCTCCCTTTGTGCCAATTTAATGTAGTTTTGAATAACAAGTAGTAAGACTTATATGCTTTTTAAATCTTGACCGTTCTATTTTCTTACTTTTTCTATATCTTGCTTTTTGTACTTTTAATCATACATCATTTTTTATGAGAAATATGGTCTAAATTGAATGTTCACACGTTTACTAGTTATAACAATGTTAGAAAGTGATGAAATATATAAAACAATAACACGTACAGCCTAATAGCGCTCTTGGTCAGCCAAAACAGTATTTAGTTCTGTGGTAAAGAATTATTCCTATGACGAATCACCACTGTGATTATTTATCAAAATGATTGTTAATTTGAATCTCTTATAATTATTTAACTGCGCATTACGTACATGGGCGCATTAATAATATTTACATTCATGAATAACACTATCTAATTGTGTTTATGAGTTCTAATTAGCTTTCGCACGAAATTCACGACTCAAAATTTAATATCGTTTGTTTAAGTTTAAGGCCCACTAAATTATTCTGAGTTTTATGTGGCTCTAAAATGAAAATAGTATAAACACGTGACAAAATAAATGAAATGAACATTATAAACTTATAATTTCACACCGTTGTCTGAGTCGGATAGAGTACTCGTAGCAGTTTGATATGGAATTTATCAACTCGCTTCACTCGTTGATAAATCCCATATCAAACTGCTACTCATGCACTATCCTATACTTATCCGGACACCTCCGGGTCCAAACAAATAATTTGAATTTAACAAGATGTTTGATCTGTCAGATTAAGTTTTGCCCAGCCCTACAATGGATAGCAATCATCGCCTTAAATAACTACCCCGATGCCCGAATCTAGTAATTTTTGGGCTGATGAAAATTACTAATTATATATAATCGGGCTAGTTTATAATATTGTTAAAGGTCCACTATTACGGATTATACAACCAAAGGTTTAGATAGTGGGAACAGTCTTAATCATATAGAGAACGTAATTCTTCTAAAAACTAAGCATTTTTGAATTAATAATGTCCCACGATTTTGCAATTATTACGAAAGTGATCTTTACAACTCAACTGTACATAGCGCAACTAAACTTCACAACGCCACTAAACGTCGCAGTTGACGCTATAGCAGCACAATTTCCCAGAAATTAAACATCTCAACGATGACGATACGAAATGGTTTGATTTTCCACCCTGAAATATTCCTCTACGATTTTTTTCTGCAATAATTTGCTTTCGACATTAACGTGGTTGGTAGAGTGCAATATCTCATGTTATGATACAAGCTATGGACGGTAGACTGGATGATATGGACCTGAAAACGGTTTGCTTTGAGTGTGAGAGGGGTTAAGGGTGGATGCTAATGGATTCTTTGTAGTCAATATTTGTCCTACGTAAAACTTGTGTGTCTATAGGCCAACGTTTAATGTCCGGGCAATTGCGACGTTTAGCTTTAGTTGGCCTTAGTGTTGCAACATTTAGCGTCAATTGCGACGCTTCGCGGCGTTGCGATGTTTGGTGGCGCTTCACAATTGACTTTTTAAAAGATGAAAAAATCGGGATTATGATCGAGAAAACTTAATGCAATTATTTTATTGCAATAACAAAGATTGACACTGTTAGTTCAGAGTTTAGATATTTAGAATTTTCAAGGGTTCTATTTTTTTTAATTTACTCTGTATTACGAATATTGAAGGTTTAATCTAAAGTGGTAATATGAACCTTGTTAACCCATTCATAGTTTTTGACATTAAAACAACAAATCATCATTTAATCAAAGACGAAGGAATTCAATAATGTTAAGTTATAAAACGTCAAATTGCAGTATTTATAGACACGAACGTATTAGAACAGAATTTATGATTTGTTCATGATAGTACATCATCTATTTAAATAAATAGAGAAAAACATCAGAAGCACAAAACAATTATGATGACTATCCAAAACAAAAACGGTGTTCCAACGCATATACAAAGTGAAACAACTGATTGGATATTTTTGTGCACACATCTCTGCCGTAACAACATAGTACATGTCTTTGATTAAGTTTATTTACTGAAACAAAACTAGATCACGCTGTACTGCATACTTAAACTCGAGATCTAAAGTCACAAATGAATTTTAGTTATCTTAAAGCCATTATAAAGACAATAGCTAGGATCGTGTGCCCCCAGACCAAGATAAGAATGTAGGTCAAACAATTTCTATGTTATCTAGTTAACATATATATTTTAATTTCATCGTTAGGCTTGGACAACATGCTGGCAATTATTTTATCCGTATTAGGTCAGTATAATTATATATTTCCTACGCATTTATATTTATTTTTGGTTGGGATTAATGTCATAGCAACATAGGTCATATGTATAGGTCATATATCTGGATTTAGCTGTTAACTTGTTACTAGACACATACTTCTGTCAGTGACTAACAACCGGCTCACCGTCCCTGGAAAAGCTAATTCTCTCGATTTAGCAGTTAGGGTTATTGACTGACAACTGTCCTACATGAACAAAAACAAACGGTAAGAGGACGAATAGTGGTAGCAATTAAGTATTGGCCATATATTCTTTAAAATTTTACAATTACGTAGAAGCAGTGGGGGGAGTACTCGAATCTCACCATGGGCACAGCTTGTTTTCTTGAGCAAGAACTTGCCTGCCATTGCTTCATTTTACAAAGGTGTACATGTATATTGGTATTTACGAGGGTGGTGTAATGCCGTAGTGCCAAATTCCTTGCTGCACATTATCGAGTAGAATACACAATGATATTGGTGTAAGATATAAGTAGCTAAACATTGGTCAGAGGTAACAGCTGTAAAGGCAGTCAGCAGGCTTCAGTATGGCAATAAGACCCTAAAACGCAACTACTTTAACTTTTTAGAAAATACTTCAATCCTGTAGCCTAATATTATTTCCGTTCATTTATCTCTTGCATCAGCTGTATTCAATGGGACAATTCGTCGTAGCCGAATGATTTGGACGTTAGACTTGTATTAATGGATAGCCAGCTCCGCGTTCAAATCTAAACCAAAACCTACCAAGTCGTTTCTTCGAGATAGGAACTTTATCGTATTAGCTCATTACTTTGGGAGCAGGAAAAGGACGAAAGTGGCATTTTTACCAGTGTCCTTAAATTCGTTAAAATACGCATGTTACGAACACAACGAAAAAACGGCCCCGTACACATATTCGTGTGGAGTTGTAACTCTTTTTCATGTACACGAGGGACTTTTAGAACGCGTTTTTATAATGATAAGTTATGGACCTCTGTGCCAGTGAAAAGTTGTCAATCAATTAAGATTGTCTTTATATTATGTTTAAACTAAGCATTTGGGACGTAAAAATCGTCAAAACATCGCATGATTTCGCAAACTAACTAGGGTTGTCTTTATAGCTGAACGTTTTGTATTGCAGTGTTTGGAGGTAGTCACGTGTTATCTCAAGCGCCAGCAAGTAGCTGTACAGACTTGGATTCAAATGCTTGTTCTTTATTTGCTCAAGCTAAACCAGACTTGTGTTCAGATGCCTCATTCGCCGAAGGAACTTGTAAACGATTCTGTGGAAATTGTCGTAAGTATTTGGTTACAGATCTTTTAAATGCTCATATAAGACTAGTACAAGTACAAGCAAATTATCTTTCATCTCTATTATTTAATTATTATGAAGAATAATTGCTGAAAAGAAACCAACATGCATGTATCATGCCGTTTAGTAACGGAGTAGCCGAAAATGTAAATATGTGTTGGTACATGATTAATACTTGATCTAAAATTATGTGCTGTCACCTACAAGATCACGGTTAGTGTCACGTTTTGTAGGCCTTTGCTATTATAATATAAATGGCAAACTTGGTAACGAATCGTCCATTCACATTCCGTAACTCTGACAGGATTGAGGATCTCTGGTCCCCTGAGTGGGACAACGTGGAAAAGGTAGTTTTCCCCTATTGAAAGGGGAAAATTACAATTTCATAGGAGGGTGATGTTTAATGTGTAAGGTCTGGGGGGTTCGGCCATGGGATGGAGTGGCTCTGGAAAAATGGCCCTGTGGGGAAGGTCCAGGGGAATGTCAGGGGAAGGTCAGGGTGGAGAAGGCTGGGGGAAAGGCCCTGGAAGATAACCGCTAAGACCCCAGGGGAGGCCCCCGGGGATGACCAAGGAAGGGGTTGGCCCTAGTGGGGGAGTGGCCTTAGGAGGGGGAAACGGTCTTGGGTGTCTGGCGGGTTTGAAACTATAGTAGCTTTATAAGCTCTGTGAGTCTCTTTCATGGTCAACGCCATATCATTTTTTTTAATTTAATTAAATAATTGATGAGAGAAGCAACAGACGTTCATTGGATAGTTTTATTTTTAATCCACCTATTTTCTCCACAACAAAAAATAACCTATGTCATATGAGATCCTTTGACTGCTATTTCAAGGATATTTGTTTGTGGAAATTGATTAAATATAAAACAAGCATGTACAATTTAAGGTTTTGTTTTCTATGGTGAGATAGCTTTACTCATCAATGTTGTCAGCGCAAACCAAATGTTATATGGTAAAATCCCAAATAGATAAAGACTTAGAGATTGTTTTCAAGCACTTGATAAAATTACATGACTAGATAGAATACCTTATTTGTTGACACAGGAAACTACGTAGATTAGCACATAATATATGTTTATATTTTATAGTTGCACACTATCTATAGTGCGTACAAAAAAACAAAACACTGTTTATAATAACAATACAATGAACTAACCCACGACGAGGGATGCCAAGGATGACTTAAAAATAAACAATTGTGATATGTTTTACTTGTGTCTTAGTTGTTGGTGTAATGGTAAGCGTTCTACCATAACAAGCATGATTTACCAAGTTGTGGTGGTTTATCAACCATGCTAATTTTGTTAAAATAAATTACACAAATTTTAATTTCAATACTGCCTACCCTTGAAATGAATTGTCTCATTTTTAATGTTTACCAAAACACGTTTTGTTTTTTTGTACGCACTATAGGGCGTACATATACATATTCCTCAGGGAGGTAACTGTATGTAAGACCGACGATAAGTGTGTATACAGTTCTTGCCCTTTGTACGTCGTGATAATTTATTAACGATGAGGTAGTTCAATACATGTTTAAAATTATTGAAGTTAAAAGAGGCGGATGATGCCAACTTTAAAGCATTTTCGATGGACACAACTATCGAATGATCTTGTTACAGGGAAAAACATTTCTCAATATAAAGACTTTAGGCTATGTATTTTCATTACTCGTTCATATTGTAACACAACTGGCAATGTTGCCGTGCTTCTTCAGTAATCTTTGGTAATTCTGTGCATATCTTCGTCCTCTAAGAAAGTATTAGGATAAGTTAGGCGTATTATATAAGTTATATTGGGCGGCTCATTTCAAATTTCGTGACGTAGACGATGTAAACAAGTTACGTATCATAACAATTTTGTCATGAATATTATGATGAGAAAAGGTCACCTGAACGTGACCTTCGTTTGGAAAAGGCCAGATCTACATTAGCGAGTATGCGAGCGGTAAAATTGTAGATCGGGTTTTAATCAGATTGTTATTATCTAGACTACTCAAACCTCCAATTTCGTTATCTCGACCTAAACTGCCTCTACTTGGCTCCGATCTTTATCTATATAACATATACAAGTGTATGTTTATTTCGATTTTTATATCGATATTTATTATCTTTGCTAGAAACTTAAGTCCAAAACTTGCATTATTACAGAGTTTTTCATATTTTGTATATCGGAAGTGTGCTAATGCAATTACGAAGTAGCCTAAGAGTATTAATCATTATTTTCTTATTATTCAGCATTAGAATGTTATTCCTGTCCAACACCAGTCCTTGATCCAAATGATTGTAATACAACTATACTTTGTGGATTGAATCAAGTAAGTTTATGATAAATATACATCAAGTGTTCAATACCATAGTTCAGTGTCATGTCGGTGAATTTTGTATACCCATTCGGTTGTAATTTCTATATTACACCCATACTCGGGACGTAAGCAAGAAGTGGTAAAATACATTTCGTGATTAAAAAATTATGGTAATCGTTGTTTCAGCTTTTTCTGTGATAGTCTTTAAATATGTAGATATTACATTCGCAATATTACAAAGAACGATAAAAGTGAATAAAAACTGCTGCAAAACTGAATACAAAATTGATCCAACTATGCTTTGTTTGGAATATAGAACAATACTTTATTGTATTCATACTGTCAATGTCTCTTTGAAATGTTCACTCTCAGCACGTTTTATTAACCGATTTTATATGGCAGGTTTATTAGTATAAAACCGATGAAAAATCAAGAATTTCAGTTAAGATTTGTTGAACGCAGGCATTATTGTCCTCCAAAAATGAATGCTTGCTTTTGAAAAGTAAACTTAGGAATTTATACACCATAGAATGTCCTCTTGAACGACATGTGAGCAGGCTGATGTAAATACTTAAAACCAATGCGTTCATCAGCTACGTGAATTGACGAAATGATACGTTTAACAAAATGATACGAAAATTTACTCTCATTATAATTCTGTAACCTAACTTTAAAGAATTCAAACATATTTCTTAGTCAGTCTGGAATACGTTTGCGAATGCAGAAATATTACAAACCTCGGCAATTTGTTCATATGTGTATACAATGTACTAATATAACAAAACACTCATGAGTTTGTTCTAATATTTTCTTCAGACATGTATGACCAAACATCTTCATGCATTAGATGGTCACGATGAGTATATATATACATGTGAATCTAAAAAGGTAAATTCTATATACAGTTTTCTTTATTTTGTAAAACATTACTCATCGACTGATGTGGACTTAAATTCTTATATAAGGCTTGCAACTCACACAAGCGTTACTCACTGGCACTGTATTCTTGTCAAGTGCACCATGTATTCACTTTATATAGGCTAAAAGTATATTACAACCAAAAATTGCAGTTTGTTTAACCTTGGTTCAAAAGAAGGCCAGAAACTCCATGATGGGTTATTCTTTTTCCACAGGTCATTTATGCTCATATTTTCAAGGATTTGCATTTTTAGAACGACATCACCATCTATTGCGTAAGTCGAATAGTAAATTCGTAGGCCGATTTTAAGAACGGCAACCAATGCAGATTTTGTTTAGTGACAATAAAATCTGATCAATTTATTATAAACTACCGAATGCAAAGGGAGAGCCGTAACTAAGTTACAGAACTTGTGACTCAACCCGATTGCCGTATATACATTTAGTTATTTGTCATTATTTGTTTGGGTCGTCAGACCAAACAAATAATGGTAGCGAAATTTCAGACCCGAATGCTGTTAATTGCAAATGCCCAAAGTAGTCCGCTTTTTTGTAGCGGTTACTTCCCTTTACATGGACATTAACGCCGACAAAATTCAGGGGAGATCACTGCGTGAAGATTGTCAAATTGACTGGTCCCCTGCGAACCATAATAGGACAGGGAACCAGGCGCATTAATTTTCAAACCTGCTCAGGGAAGAAAATATAGTTCCGATTGGTCGAAGATTTCTAATATTGTGCAATTATGTAACATTTCCGCAAATTACTAATAATATGATGAAATAATTTTGATTAAACGCACGTCAATTTTGAACTCTTCAATTAAGGATTACGGACTCTGAAACCTCGTAATTTTCCGTGTTATTCCGTCCTTTCTCGGAAGGTCACGTTACCGATCACATGATCATGGAAAAATACCACGTGATCGTATAAAAAGAACGAAAAAATGGCGGATCGATAAAGTGACAGGCACAGTAGACTTCGAGAATATTTAAATTTTAAGCGTTTAAATAGTGATTGTGGTCACTAGAATTGTGTTCGATATGGAAAATTGTTAAATGGAAACAAAGGAATGTTTTACTAATTAACTTGTTATGCTGTGAACACGAACAGGTAAGAAATAAACCTTATTGTTAAGTAAACGGCGACAATGTGTAAAGAGTTATTTGCACACACCTTAGTACGGTCCTAAATTCCGATTTTTATGATTACAATTTTTTTTCAGTACCTGTATTTCATAGACACAAATTTTAAGACACAAGAAAGGTTTTATAATCATAAGTTAAATCGCTTTTGGCCCCTGAATTAACTTTTTGTACATGTACGAAAACTCTTTACAGATTTTTTTTCGAGTACTCTTTACAGTTTTTACTAAAATAATGCAGGACTTCGCATTGTTTGTAAGTGATTTTGATTATTTGTACTGGTGATTAAATTATTTTTATGTTGTATCTAAAACTAAAGATTCCTTAGAAAATCGTGTTCTTTATCAAGACACTTCAAAACTATCTAAATGAGTGAGTAGAATCATGAATCATGTCAGACAATTCGTCACCAATCACATTCGCCCTCGTCCATGCTTTGTAAATTAATGACTCTAGATATCTGGCTGTATTAATGAAGTGATTGCCTGTATTTTATATTGTATTGTGCATCAATCAAGACAAGCACATGTGTTCATGTTATACATTGCTTACAAGGGTGGACTCCGGGAATGTTTTCTAGGAAGGCTGAACTTTTTCTAGGGGAGGGGGGGGGTCCAAACTTTCGAATCACAACCACATTATACATATTTTGCTGAATAATGAATTAAGCACCCAAAAAATGCTTTATACTTCAATCAAGAAATGGACAGACCTGTACATTTTGGTAATTGACTTAACTGTAATGTAAATAGACCAGTTCATTGTTATTGTTATGATGTCTATTAATAGTAACAAGGAGCTGATAAAGACTACAGGTTACCTACAGGTTCGCTGGTTGGCAAGAAATGATAGCGAGTAAATACAATGAAAACATAGTAATTTTAAATTGCAATTACTTAGTCATTTTTTATCAAACAATCATTTTTTTTATATCACTAGAAAGGTCTTGAAATTCATTTTGAATATTTAAAAATTATTTGTCAAAAAAGAATTTTTTTTATTGGCGAGCATTTAAACCTAGTGCTTCAAACTGGCAAGAAGATAGGTGGGGGTGCTCAAGACTGGGCTCAAAGTACATTTTTTAAAATTATGTTAGGGGTTTTATGTAAATGCTACTAAATCAACCTAAGCTCAAGATTTTAGGAAATACAAGCATTCATTAATTTGTTTTTGTGTGTTCATTTAGGGACAAGCTCTAGAGGAGACTCGGAAAGCTGAATCAATCATGGACATTATACATCCTGACCTTGGTGTTGCTTTGTTGTCAGATTATTCTCCAAACTTCAGGTAATCTATAATACATATTATGAGTCTGTATCAATAATTGTAGCTTTGTTCTTGTTGGACTCAGTATTTAGATGTTAATTCAATAAGAGTTTTGTTTGTGAGTACATGACCCTTTCAACAACCAAGTCTTATGGGGATAATTCATCTAATCATTGTCCATGAGACATACTGACTGCCATCATCTGGCAGCAATTGTTTTTTTTATTCATAAGATATCATATTTGGTTGCTTGTATTGAGCTCACAACATTAGTGATTGGTTATACTATTGATTTGAAGCGATTTAAATTTAACCACTTGACGATGGAGGCATGTGAAATTAAATGACTAGTTAAATTGTCAGTATGCACTGAATTATTTGATGTAAATATTTCATTTTTCAGGCATTGGACTTCAGCCAGATGTGGATTTTGAAAAAATGTCAGGTCCTGTACCATGCAGAGATTTCAAACAAGTAGATATTGGTTATTTGACATTTGATTTAAAAATAACTGATCTAAGTAAGTACAAGAATTGTTTTTTTAGTTTGATGATTATATTTCTAAATATTTTATCTGATCTCTGCAGTATTGATGATACATGAGTACAATTTTCTTGAATGAAAATACAGATGTTTGTCAAGGGATTTTTTCTAGTGTCACAAATTGTGTATTTTTTGTTTTTAAACTGTTGAAGCAGTCTGTAACATATATGGGTACTGAGTTTGTCAATGAGTCTTTCAATAGTTTACCAGTTATTGAAGAAATATTCCTTGTTCAAATTACCTTCATTTAGTAAAGTCATTCTACCTGTCTCTATTTCAGTTAGTGGAGGTGAATTTCTCATACAACTCAGATTGGTGTTGTTGATCAGATTATTCCCTTTACCTTATGTGCAGCTATAGATTCCTATTACTGCAACTACACAACAGATCACAGGAATGTGTATGGTTGGTCACATGGATCCCAGTTGACATCAATGCAGCTTGAGACTTTTTCATCAAGTGGCTTGAAATTTTGTTTACAAAGTGACAGCCCATAATGAAAAAAAGATTTGTTTTCCCTGTGTTAGTTTCAGTGTTGTCAAAGTGAATGATTGTGACAGACTTTCAAAGTGTGTTGTGGCTATTTGTAACTCTTTAGCTCTATGTCATAAAGTGTATCCTAGTAGGACTGCATATATAAACAAGATTCTTTGGTCTTTGATATTTTGTATATAACATACAATGCTCATGATGCCACAGGTGACAATGAAAAAGTTTAGGACATTTTTGTTTTCTCAATCAGCTGTGTTCTAAAATAACCAAAATTCTAGAAAAATTGCACAGGACATCTTTTTTTTGACATGTTGAAATTGTTATTTGTATAAATTATATTGCAATTATTTTTCTATAGTAGCACATTTTATTTGAGAAATTATTTTGACTCTAAAGAAGTTATACTCCGGAAATTATTATTTCATTTTTCTACATTTGGTGACACAAAAATTCTGCTACGGCCTAGAAGTTGGATCTTCTATATTTCCTAGCCTGTTATGAATATTGATGAATTTATTTTCTGACATTGATTATTTTATACAAATATATTGTGTAAGTAATTTTGGGGTAGTTAAATTTGAAATTTTGAAAATACTTACTTCATGCCACACAGTGCTTGAAATTAACACTGTTCCGAAAATATTAATAATATTGTTTTCTCAATAAGTATGAGATAAAAGTCGCTCATATTTCTTCTCAAGAATTATCTATTATATAAGACAAGATTGTGCAAGTTTGGTGAATATTGAATTCTTATGAAAAATTTTAAGATGTGTTAAAAATGTCTTGTTGGGAACATTGTAGACTAATTTGACCTTTGCCGAGGACTTCAAAGGCCATAATTTTCAGAAAAAACACAACAAAACAAACTTGGCAAATTGCATTTAATATTTTCTTGTATACACATAAGTAATTTTCTTGTTTTTTATTGATTAAGGTATAGGTAGAGCATGTTTTTTACTGAAAAAGAAAACTTCCATAAAAAATATGTAAAATTATCTCCCTTGAATTTTGACACTAAAGTCATAAACAAGTATAGTGTGAATAAAATAGACGGTAAAAGTATCTTAAACTTTGTTATTTTTTTACTCATACATTGTAGAAAATTTGTATATATGTTTATTTGAGCCAAACTTTGTAGAAATACCTTAAATTGTGGTTGGAAAATCACATATTTTGTTACAACTTCTTAAAAATGACCTTTGCCGTGGGTCATTAATCATTATAAATGCATTTTTCCAATCTTTCTTGCAATGTATTCCTATCAAGTTGTATTTTAAAGTAAAGGCATAAGTTATAGGAACTTGAGAAAGTATATTTTGTCATTTTAACAATTGATTTAGCAAAATTATAGGAGATTTAGTAACTCTAGGTGTTGTAATTTATATCCTGCCCGAAACTAGGGGTGCTGACTAAAAATCCACATGAATCAGTTTTCGAACGGTAAAAGTTGCTTAAAATTTGTATTCTGTTGTCTTTTTGAATGCTTTATATGAAAATATAAATATGATAATAAAATGTGTGGTTCAGAGTCCGTAATCCTTAAAAGGCGTTCGTCTATGGGTTAGTTTATATAACAAGTTCAATTTGTCACGTGATCAAACCACGCTGAAGAGTCAACAGAACAACCCACGGAGAAGAAATAAAGGAGGTTTTACCGTATTAACGCCTGATCTCGAACCTCACCTTATCACGAACCTTTCATAAAAAAGTTGTTTACTTTGCTACGAAATTGAATTGAGTATGACGTCATCAACTCGTGTGTACAAATGTTTTGTAAACAACAGACACAACTACAGCTGTTAAACGAGAACAATGAGCAAGAAACAGGAAATTAGAATGAATATTTTGATATTGTGATCACCTTTCTGATATTCTGAGACCCAAACAAATTCAGCGCCTTCTGTGCTTTGATTTTTATATTTGTTGTATTTCTGTAATTGTAAATATGTATTACAGGCAATAAATAAGTTTAAACTAAACCGAATGCAATAACCATTTTGGAGGGGATTGACGCCGTAGCAACACATTGTATATGACATACACCGTGATCTGTTCACCATTCCTGGGAAGTTTTAATCTCTGGATTTAGCTGTTACCTAGTAACAAGTCGCATACGCCCATCAGTGACTAAAACTCTCCTACATGATTAACATGAAATGGAAATTTATAAAAATGTATTGTTTATAAAGCACGTTGTGGTACCAATGATCTTAAGATGTACTTCTATACTTACATGTAAATGTCCTTCATCTACTTGGCTATTTAAATGTTTCAGATATGCGATGGTTTCTCTTTGGGTTTTGCCTTTGGTAAACGTGACGTAGAGACAGGAGAAGGACGTGAGAGACGTGACGTATCAATATCTTGTTGTGATACTGATTTCTGTAATAATCCAGTACTTCCTGGTCCATATCCTCATGGTATCGTATAAATATTGTTTTGTACCTATTTTTGTTTGAATATTTCTAAATTGTATTTAACTGTCAGTGACGCAAATATTAACCCCACCAATCTAAATACTTCAATATTTGTTTGATAATCTCCGTTAATAGAAATGGATATTAACTACTTTCTATCGATAAAGAATACAGAAATATTGTTAATCTAGATAGTATTTAAATTAGCGGACACTGTATTGTGAATAAAATTTAACAATATACACGTAGCAAGTATTACAAACATAACTCAATCACTTAACTATCTAGCATTCCTGGACATATATACCTATAACCAGTTCACATCACTGTCGAATGTTCATGGCAGTGTAAAATTTGTTCAGGAGGAAATTCGTACAAGCTAACTCTTCTGGACACTGGATTCAAATCATGTGCACAGCCTCCAGTGCCACTGACACGAGTTAAGATTGTTTGTACGCAAGCAAATTGTATCATCTATATACAGTTTTATGAATATATACTAAGTGACTTTGATCATAAGTTATGATAATTCAATCAAGTGCTCTGAAATAGTATGTATAGTAATTGTAGGAACTTTCCTTAACCAACATAGAAAACTACATGATAGAAATAAGGTACAAAGTGA
Organism: Mactra quadrangularis; assembly: GCA_025267735.1. Classification (NCBI taxonomy): domain Eukaryota; kingdom Metazoa; phylum Mollusca; class Bivalvia; order Venerida; family Mactridae; genus Mactra; species Mactra quadrangularis. Next base: position 44,112,688 of record CM046299.1, on the reverse strand, counting down.
TACGGAATTATTCTACAGCCGATTTTTTACTTTTCATAAACCGGTAAAAAAATCTTAATAAAATGATTAGTAATCTGAATTGACTTCGAACTAACTTGTTTGTCGTGATGACACTTTTTACGACGTTGCATCTGTGTATGTCTGCTGCTAGCGTTAAAACGGAATGGAAGCGGATATTTTGTTTTATGTCATGCCATCTTTAATTGTCACGTGACAGATTAAACCAATTAAAAGTATTCTATTTTTAGGATGTGACCGTGATATTGTATTCGTACTTGACGACTCTGGAAGTGTTGGTACAGCAAACTTTAAAAAATCTCTCAACTTTGTACAGTCTGTAGTTAACGAGGTCAATATAGGACCTACCAATGCCCAGGTGGCGTTGTTAACATACAGTACACATGCACAGGTACCACTAAAAGTTATTTTTCACAAAATAGCGCCCTATTTCTTAATTGTCTGACAAACACTGTCCATGCCAAATGTGAATACTAGCCAGCCGGTTGATAATATTCGCCGGTTGCCAAGCCATTTTAAAATGTTCTAGTTCCATGTGTAGCGGTCAAACCAATATTGATATGACAATACAATAATAGTTCTTGCAAGGACTCACCAAACTTATCACATTGTACTTTATAAATTATAACATTCCTTCATGAACAAATGACTTAACTCCTTAGAAGGTCTGTTTAGTAAATGTGACCCGGAGTATTACAAATCGATCTAATTATTATAAAGATTTTTTGGTTTTTGTTTTTGTTTTTTTTTAACGTCGTATTCAACATATACTTAGGTTATATATACGACGGCCAGCTCTTCCTAGTATAGGTTTCCTGGACACTTTTTTGTCACCGGTACTAACTTACCATTGCCAGACAACTCATGTGTAGGGTTTGACCTACCGCGACCGGGCTCGAATCCGCGATCTCCGATACGCCACGGCTGTGGCTCTGATATAAAGTGTGAACCTACCATACACATTCAGAAACTCACGCCAGCATCATACTAGACTTAAGTAGACACGTATCGTTGAAATATTTACTGTGTAGTAACCGATATAGGCCTATATGCTGTACAAGGTAATCCTATGTTAATCATTTTGAATTTCAATTGACTAGATTGGATGGCATTTAAATCAATACCAAGACAAGACCGCCATCACTAATGCTCTAAGTACAGTACGTTACCTTGGAGGTGTTACTCATACTGACGAAGCCTTGGAAACAGTTCGTACCCAAATTCTTACACCTCAACATGGTGATCGTCCTAATCATGAAAATGTAGTTATTGTCCTTACTGATGGTCAGTCTAATGATAAAATTAATACCATAACAGAAGCTAATAAACTACATACAGTCAGTCATGACGTCATTAGTATAGTCATCGGACAAGGTGAGTCAGAGGATCATTTAGATTTTTTGTTGTTGTTTGTGAAACAAGGTTTATGTGTACAGTTTAGTTCCACTATTATGGCTGATCGTCTTGATATTGGAATGGTCTTCATATTGCAGCAAGTGTCTTCTCAAACTCTGCATTTAAGACTGAGCAATCGTCAAAAACGATTTTATAGAAGGATTTGTTTGAATTTAATCGTAAAAATCGTTTTCATAGCATAACCTTCTGTATTAGCGCTTCAATTGCTGGAATATCAAATACACGAAGCTATAAGAAGATACTGATCTAGTCATTCGAGCCATTTAGTATCTTGGTGTGCATATGTACAGTTGGATGTATAATGCTGCTTTCAAATCGCTTCTAATTCTTTATGTAAAGCATCGTGAAACTATCCAAGCTACCGATCATGATAAATCATAACAGTTACTCATGTATATTTGAATTTTAGTACTGGTCCGTCTCGGGAACAATATCCTTCTTGTTTTTTGTTGTACTTCTTTGGATAGTTTTAAAAGAGAGGTAATCACCAACTTATTTTACGGATGCGCCCTTATCGGCCTACTCTCGCCGTCAGAAAAGAAGGATAAACAAAGACTAACGAACTTACTCTTGTTATTCTGTATATTTATTTCTTCAGGTGTTAATCTCAATGAGTTGAATGCTATAGCAACAGATAATCATCATATTTTTGATATCCGATCTTTTTCTGATCTTGCTACAATCTTACCACAACTTATGCAAGTCATTTGTAATTCTTAAATTTCGATATTCACTTGCCAAAGGAAACATATTAAAAACTTTGAAAAATTGTCAGATGGTGTTTTTTACTTCTTTTCGTTTATATATGCACAAAGACCTCATACGAATCTAGACAATCAGGTTCAAAGATAATAATTTACAGATCAATTAAATGTATATGTCAATAAAGTTTACAATGAACACCTTTCTTTGATCATCAATTTTGTTTTTGTTGTGTTTAACGCCATGTCAATACAATTAATACTCACTTTTTCAACGACAAGTCGCCATTTAACAAGTCTTGCAGCCTTGCTGGACCCTTGTCTATCAAGGACTTGCTTACCCTTTCGCAAGACAGACTAACTACGTCACATAACATGCTAGTGATAAATAATTTTAGAAGGATAAAACTTCCCTGAATGAGACTGGAACCAGTCACCCCGTCAAAAAACTATATGTATATATCCAGTACGTCGTCCAATTCTCTATGGTAACTAAAGATATGAAACATGTAGTATTGGTAGATTTCATGAATATATACTGTTTAGCATTTATTTTGTGATGTACAAGAGAAATAAGTAAACAGCAATGTATTTACATATTTTATTCACGATATAAAAGCACATACATTTATTTCATTTTAAAGGTTAAAATAATGTGTAGATCATTGTACAGAGATCGAAATACAATATTATGATGATAGAATATTTCTGCCAATAAATAACCACATAACTAGTGTACCACTTAATCAACTAGTTAAGTATCTGGTTAACTAGTTACGTAACTAGTTAAGTACTTATATAACATTTAAGTTATCTGACCACCACATGGTTTATCTGTACGTCGATGGTTGCAACGAATATTAAAGTCCCATATTAAAGCCCCATTTTTAAAAGTATCAATGTTTTTGGACTTCAGAGAAAATTTCACATACCTGTAATAGGCAAGATTTTGTTAAATATATGCAAATATTGCTTCAATATGTTTATGTTATTTATTGCATTTCAAAGTAATAGTAGATCGAAACCGAAAGTAGAATTTAGGTGTCAATACTCGAAACAATAGTGTTGGTCACAATATGTTTAAGACGAAGACTCATCAAAGGCTATTCAGAATTACATAATTCAGTTCTAATACTAGATTGGATCAGGTACATTAACATTAATTCGCGAATAATATAATTAAGTGTGTCCCACTTTTTTAAGAAATTGACACTTGGTCAAACTTGAATTTAGAAAGGAGAAAGCAAAGTTTTTGAGTTTACTGTTTATGAAGATATCTTCATATAGTGGCTTTAATACTAAGATTGTTCATGGACGACAACACAAAAAGAAATGTATCTGGCATGAACGTGTTTTGATATTTCATACACCTTTTATGGAAATGATTCATTCTAAATAGATGATATTTTCACTTGACTGTATAAGTTTATGTTTTATTGTTTTCCAGTAGAAAATATATTGAACCGAATGTAGAATTTGTTGATCAGTACTTAATTCAAACAATTATTTTGATTGCCATATATTTAAAACGAAGTCCTTGGACAGATATAAATTTCCTTCAAATTGCTTCATTCAACTCGTATATATTCAAAATAATCACAAAAATGAAAATAACGAGCTCTGATAAAAGGACCAAATTTTAAGAAATTGATACTTCGTCAAACTCAAACTTAAATAGGGAAAAGGGTATAACTTGTAATTGTATCCCTAAAACATTACATTAAATAACTTTACGTTTTTTACAGTGTTTGAGTCTTCTTATGGGGGCTTAAAAACAGTCAGATACCAACGCCCATTTGCTTGAACATTTTTTCTATAGGGGAAAATTGGGTTCACGAAACAACATACATAACAAATTCAAGAAACACATATTTTTGGTGTTGTTGAGGATAAAACAATTGTAATTATAACAATAAATACATTGTGTTAATCCAGGTTAAAAACCGAAGATAGCTATAATTTCAATATACACCTTGCATGAACAATTCGCAATTAGGTATATGTCGACTCACAGGCTTATTATAAATAAATGAAAAATATGAAAACCTTTTGTTGTGACTGGATGACTTAGGTTATGTTAGTGTAAAAACTATATTTGAAATGGTGTAATATTAATGATTATCATATGCTTTCCAGTATGCAAATCGATATTCTACTCTTTGAAAAAATGAAAATAAATTTGTTACTGTTCACTGTTTTATAACGATTGGAAAGACTCGACTTTCTGTTTACACCAATCGCTGACTTTTATAGTATAAGCCTGAATGATTGCCTATCAAACTATCCTCGGGCATGGTACCTAGGAGCAGAATAACCACAGGAGCTTGACATTCTGTATCTTAGTTTTTATTATAAGAAGGAGGGAATTTTCAAACTATGATACAGAATGTCAAGCTCTTGTGGAATAACACAATGTTCTAATGGTTAGATCATGCATTCTTTAAAATAATTGATGTCACAATCCTGATCGGTATATTTCTATTGATCAATTAGATATTCTACAGTTTTGTTATTGAAATTCTAAATTATTTTGGTTAAACAGTAGAAGATACATCCATCGAATATATAATTATTTCTTTTGATTTAAACATAAAATGAATTATCCATCAGATGACGCCATTTTTATGTTATATTTTTGCTACAACGAAAACGTAAGATTCTACATTTCTTAGAAAAAAACACATTCACCATGAAAAATGATGGAAAAAGTTACTTGTACATCTATGTTGAACCCTATCTTAAACCAAATGTACAACACCCTTATTTTATTCTGAAATTTCTGAAATATCTGTATTTTCTTCAATAAGACTTGCATGCATTGGTGAAGCCGAGACAGGTCTTGCTGGACTTGTCATTTCTATATAGATTTTATCTTCCTTGTCATTTGTGTGATCTTTATCTTCTAGTACGTCATCAGTAAAGTTTTTTAAACGTTGTAAGGCTGCTGATGCCACTTCTATGATGTCATCAGTGACACTCGTACGTTTATTGTTTGAAATACGTGGTTGTAGGAAATCAACACTTTGGCGTCGTTGTTCTGTAAATGAAATCAGCAGTGCATCTTTTAACAAAAATATCACAAAAAAAACTTGCCGCAACTTAAATTCATAATTTTGCAGTTCAAACTCAGAAGAATAATAAAAATAACTATGATATGATTTCCAAAGGGTATACAATATTCAAATTATTCAATAATATTTGGAATTAATAGCCAAAAAATAAATTCAAATATCCGAAAATTAAGCAATATAATACACAATCAGTTATTAAACATATACGCGGCTGTAAAAGTCACACATGAATGCGCAATTCAAGAATGAAAAAGAATAAGAGTTAATTGTAGAAATACTTTTCATTGTTGCTAAAATATTGATTAAAAACTCATTATTATTGTCTGAGTACGTATGGTTTTTTACTTTTTAGTGACCTGTGCCTTTGTCGACAGTTCAAGTCAAATATCAACAGACCTACTTGATGCCCTAAGAGAAGAATGAATCTCTAGACGTTGTTTAATCATTACACTCTGTTCTAACCAAAGCCACTCTAATTTATACTAATTTCTTACCACTTACATCAATCCCCTTTGACTTAGTTTTCTGGTCCCACTGTACTGAGTTATGGGGATTAAATTTCTTGCTTAAAGAAGCAACGCGTTTGGTCTTGGATATTATGTGAAGCAACACGCTACCTATCAAATGATTACCAGTTTAACATAGATACAAATGTACCACTCGGCCATGTCCCTCCTATCACTAACACACGCAGATGACAATTTAGAAACACTATTTGATGAGACCAATAAGTTTGTGTCATCAACATGAATGCCAAATTCAGTTCAGTTTGTGCACATTGACCTAAGACTCTAAAGAAGGTCTGTGAAGTTAGCGATCTATTGTCTATTCTCTATTCAAAAGTCTATTCGCTCAATGGACAGCTATGTATTGAGAAATCTATTCATGCAGAAATCTATTCGCATTTACTGTATACATTGATATAGGAAAGTTCAAATATCTGTACAAAAATCTGTACACAAAATGCCGAAAAGACAGCTGTCTATTCGGAAATCTATTCAGAAGTCTATTCGAAAAGAATCACTAATGCAATAAAACATATTTAAAAGTCTTTTCATAGAATACATAAATAGACAAATGTCCATTCAAAAGTCTATTCCGAAGTCTATTCGAAAAAAACCAGTAATGCAATCAAACAGATTTAAAAGTCTTTTCGTGGAATACGCAAAGAGACAAATGTCTTTTCAAAAGTCTATTCAGAAGTTTATTCGCAAAAACATAGTAATGAAATCTTAATGATCAAGATGTCTATTCCCAAAAATCCAGGGACAAATGTCCATTCAAATGTCTTTTCGGATATCTATTCGCAAAATCATATATGTGCCTTAAGACTGTGTCTGAAGTCTATTACATGTATTAAGTTGGGAATTGATAGATATCCATTCAAATGTCTATTCAAAAGACTATTTGCAATATCTGGTGAATGCATTTGGAATGAGTCAGAATTCTATTATAGAGTTCCAAATAGACAGCTGTCCATTCAAAAGTCTATTCAGAAGTCTATTCGCAAAATCATATATATGCATTAAGAATTTGTCTGTAGTCTATTTTAAAGTTGCAAATAGTCAGATGTCTATTTAAATGTCTATTCAGAAGTATATTCGCAAAATCTGGTGAATGCGTCCAGAATGGGTCAGAAGTCTATTATTGAGTTCGAATAGAGAGCTGTCCATTCAAAAGTCTATTCAGAAATCTATTCGCAAAATTTGGTGAATGCGTTCAGAATGAGTCAGAACTAACAAACAGTAGCACATACACAGCTGTCCATTCAAATGTCTATTCAGAAGTCTATTCGCAACATCATATGCAAATACGCATTTAGAATGTGTCTGACTTCTATTTTAAAGTAGCGAATAGAAAGATGTCCATTCAAAGTCTATTCCAAAGTATATTTGAAAAAATCGGTAAATGCGTTCAGAATGAGGCAGAAGTCTATTATAGAGTCTCGAATAGAGAGCTGTCCATTCAAAAGTCTATTCAGAAGTTTATTCGCAAAATCATATATATGCATTAAGAATGTGTCTGTAGGCTATTGTAAAGTTGCAAATAGACAGATGTCCATTCAAATGTCTATTCAGAAGTCTATTAGCAAAATCATGTATATGCCTGCAGAATGAGTCTGATATCGTTTATGGAGTTTCGAATAGAGAGCTCTCCATTCAAAAGTCTATTGAGAAGTCTATTCGCAAAATTATTAAGAACGTGTCTGAAGTGTATTATAAAGTTGCGAATAGACAAATGTCCATTCAAATGTCTATTAAGAAGTCTATTCAGAAGTCTATTCGCAAAATCATGTATATGCATTCAGAATTAGTCAGAAGTCTTTTATAGAGTTTCGAATAGAGAGCTGTCCATTCAATTGTCTATTCAGAAGTCTATTCGAAAAAAATAATACATTTGCATTGAGAATGTGTCTGAAGTCTATCATGAAGTTGCGAATAGAGAGCTGTCTATTCAAATGTCTATTCAGAAGTCTATTCGCAAAATCATATATATGCATTAAGAATGTGACTGAAGTCTATGATAAAGTTGCGAATAGACAGATGTTTATTCAAATGTCTATTCAGTAGACTATTCGCAAAATCATGTATATACCTTCAGAATGAGTCTAAAGCCTATTATAGAGTTTCGAATAGAGAGCTGTCCATTCAAAAGTCTATTCAGAAGTCTATTCGCAAAATCATACATATGCATTCAAAATGAGTCAGAAGTCTATTATAAAGTTGCAAATAGACAGATGTCCATTCAAATGTCTATTCAGAAGTCTATTCGCAAAATCATGTATATGCCTGCAGAATGAGTCTGATATCGTATATAGAGTTTCGAATAGAGAGCTGTCCATTCAAAGGTCTATTCAGAAGTCTATTCGCAAAATTATTAAGAATGTGTCTGAAGTGTATTATAAAGTTGCGAATAGACAAATGTCCATTCAAATGTCTATTCAGAAGTCTATTCAGAAGTCTATTCGCAAAATCATGTATATGCATTCAGAATTAGTCAGAAGTCTTTTATAGAGTTTCGAATAGAGAGCTGTCTATTCAAAAGTCTATTCAAAAGTCTATTCGCAAAATCATGTATATACCTTCAGAATGAGTCAAAAGCCTATTATAGAGTTTCGAATAGAGAGCTGTCCATTCAAAAGTCTATTCAGAAGTCTATTCGAAAAATCATATATATGCATTCAAAATGAGTCAGAAGTCTTTTATAAAGTGCAAATAGACAGATGTCCCTTCAAATGTCTATTCAGAAGTCTTTTCGCAAAATCATATATATGCATTCAGAATGTGACTGAAGTCTATTATAAAGTTGCGAATAGAGAGCTGTCCATTCAAATGTATATTCAGAAGTCTATTCGCAAAATTATATATATGCCTTAAGAATGAGACTGAAGTCTATAATAAAGTTGCGAATAGACATATGTCCATTCAAATGTCTATTCAGAAGTCTATTCGAAAAATCATTTATATGCATTAAGTATGTGACTGAAGTCTATGATAAAGTTGCGAATAGAAAGATGTCTATTCAAATGTCTATTCAGAAGTCTATTCCTAAAATCATGTATATACCTTCAGAATGAGTCTAAAGCCTATTATAGAGTTTCGAATAGAGAGCTGTCCATTCATAAGTCTATTCAGAAGTCTATTCGCAAAATCATATATGCATTCAAAATGAGTCAGAAGTCTATTATAAAGTTGCAAATAGACAGATGTCCATTCAAATGTCTATTCAGAAGTCTATTCGCAAAATCATATATATATGCATTCAGAATGTGACTGAAGTCTATTATAAAGTTGCGAATAGAGAGCTGTCCATTCAAATGTCTATTCCGAAGTCGATTTGCAAAATCTTTTATATGCATAAAGAATGTGTCACAAGTCAAAGATAGGGTTAGGAATAGACTGCTGTCCTATTTGCAAACAGTAGTTCGCATTCAGAATGTAGCAGAAGTTTCTTTTTGAAAAGTGATAAATAAACATATTCAAATTATTTGTTAGAAGTCCTTTAACAAAATCATTCATATGCATTTTTAATGTGTCAGAAAAATTTGCTGGGTTTGTGAATAGACATGCTCTTTGAAGAAGGTCTACTTTTTTCTATTCAAAGCAAGATTTCTATTTTTCTCCTGGTAGTAAGTCTTCTCTCGGCAGCTGAATTACTTCTTTTTTTGTAATCAGGTCTTACGGACTTTTAAAAACAACTATTGGCATGAGATTAATACTTCTAATTGGTTTTTTGTCTACCCTTTTCATTTCGGTTACAAGATGAATACATTATATCATTCGGAACGACCTCGGCGATCATCTACGAATTTGTATTTGCGTGGAAAATCGCCGAGGTAGTTCCGAATGACATTATATACAACAAGCACGGACCTGTGAGAAAACACCACGATTGACGTCACGCTGTTGCACCGACAAAAGAACTTAACAAAATGGCGTAAAATTGTGTTTCTTATAAAACAAAAATCATCAGTTTTACAGGCTCAATCACTTAAATGTAAATGTAAAGTAGTTACTTTTGGCGCTTATTTTTCTTGTGGATAATAACACTTTGTTTACGATTTAATATGAAATTCAAAGGTTTCTACCTACAAACTTCGAAATATTAGCATGTCTCAAACAATGGCGCTTCCTCGAATAAAACCAGCACTGGTTACCGTATTTGAATTTGCACTTGTGTAATCTACGGTACAGTGACCTTGTTTGAACCAGATTTACCGGCTCGATTTGGTTTACAGAATCGGCAAAATTATGACGATATGAAAAGGCAAATTCGACCTTCACCTACAATTGCCGAAATATTCGGGAGATTCATTTATGTTTACGAGAGTTAAGAAACTTACTTAATTCAGGCAAAGCACGCAAACTTCAATAAACTTGGCAGGTCTATCACAATTACACCTGACACATTCTGAATCGATTAACATAAGTTTCCAAATAGACTTCTGAAAAGACATTTCAATGGGCAGCTGTCTATTCTAACTTTATTTAGGACACATTTTAATGCATATATAATTTGCGAATAGACTTCTGAATAGACTTTTGAATGGACATTTGCCTCTTTTCATATTCCGCGAAAAGACTTTCAATCTGTTTGATTGCATTACTGAGTTTTTTTGGCGAATAGACTTCTGAATAGACATTTGAATGGACATCTGTCTATTTGAAACTCTATAAAAGACTTCTGACTCATTCTGAACGCATTTACCAGATTTCGCGAATAGACATCTGAATAGACTTTTGAATGAACATCTTTCTATTCGAAACTCTATGAAAGACTTCTGATTCATTCTGTATGCATATACATGATTTTGCGAATAGACTTCTGAATAGACATTGGAATGGACATCTGTCTATTCGCAACTTTATAGTACACTTTAGACACATTCTTAATGCATATATATATGATTTTGCGAATAGACTTCTGAATACACTTCGAATAGACATTTGTCTTTTTACGTATACCACGAAAAGACTTTTAAATCTATTTGATTGCATTGCTGACTTTTTTGGAATAGACTTCTAAATAGACATTTGAATGGACATCTCTCTATCCGCATCGATATAATAAACATCTGACACAATCTTAATACATATATATGATTTTGCAAATAGACTTCTGAATAGATATTTGAATGGACTGCTGTGTATTTACTTCTGTATAAAAGACTTCTGACTCATTCTGCACGCATTTGCCAGATTTTGCGAAAAGACTTCTGAATGGACTTTTGAATGGACATCTCTCTATTCAAAACTCATTAAAAACTTCCTACTCATTCTGAATGCAATTACATGATTTTGTGAATAGACTTCTGAAAAGACATTTGAATGGACATTTGTCTATTCGCATTTTTATGGTAGACTTTAGACACATTCTTAATGCATATATATAATTTGCGAATAGACTTCTGAATAGACTTTTGAATGGACATTTGACTCTTTTCATGTTCCGCAAAAAGACTTTCAATCTGTTTGATTGCATTACATTACTGAGTCTTTTGGAATAGACTTCTGAGTAGACATTTGAATGGACAGCTCTCTATTCGAAACTCTATAAAAGACTTCTGACTCATTCTGCACGCATTTACCAGATTTTGCGAATAGACTTCTGAATGGACTTTTGAATGGACATCTCTCTATTCAAAACTCATTAAAAGACTTCCTACTCATTCTGAATGCAATTACATGATTTTGTGAATAGACTTCTGAAAAGACATTTGAATGGACATTTGTCTATTCGCATTTTTATGGTAGACTTTAGACACATTCTTAATGCATATATATAATTTGCGAATAGACTTCTGAATAGACTTTTGAATGGACATTTGACTTTTTTCATGTTCCGCAAAAAGACTTTCAATCTGTTTGATTGCATTACATTACTGAGTCTTTTGGAATAGACTTCTAAATAGACATTTGAATGGACAGCTCTCTATTCGAAACTCTATAAAAGACTTCTGACTCATTCTGCACGCATTTACCAGATTTTGCGAAAAGACTTCTGAATAGACTTTTGAATGGACATCTCTCTATTCAAAACTCATTAAAAGACTTCCTACTCATTCTGAATGCAATTACATGATTTTGTGAATAGACTTCTGAAAAGACATTTGAATGGACATTTGTCTATTCGCATTTTTATGGTAGACTTTAGACACATTCTTAATGCATATATATGATTTTGCGAATAGACTTCTGAATAGACTTTTGAATGGACAGCTATCTATTCGAAACTCTATAAAAGACTTCTGACTCATTCTGAATGCATATACATGATTTCGCAAATAGACTTCTGAATAGACATTTGAATGGACAGCTATCTATTTGCTACTCTTTGAATAGACTTTTGACACATTTTAAATGCATATGTATGATTTTGCGAATAGACTTCTGAATAGACATTTGAATGGACAGCTGTGCATTCGCTACTGTATGATAGACTTCTGACTAATTCTGAACACATTAACCAGATTTCGCAAATAGACTTCTGAATAGACTTTTGAATGGACATCTCTCTATTCGAAACTCTATTAAAGACTTCTAACTCATTCTGAATGCATATACATGATTTTGCGAATAGACTTCTGAAAAGACATTTGAATGGACATCTGTCTATTCGCAACTTTATAGTACACTTTAGACACATTTTTAATGTAATATATAATTTGCGAATAGACTTCTGGATAGACTTTTGAATGGACATTTGACTCTTTTCATGTTCCGCGAAAAGACTTTCATTCTGTTTGATTTCATTACATTACTGAGTCTTTTGGAATAGACTTCTGAATAGACATTTGAATGGACAGCTCTCTATTCAAAACTCTATAAAAGACTTCTGACTCATTCTGAATGCATTTACCAGATTTCGCGAATAGACTTCTGAATAGACATTTGAATGGACATCTCTCTATTTGAAACTCATTAAAAGACTTCCTACTCATTCTGAATGCATTTACATGATTTTGCGAATAGACTTCTGAAAAGACATTTGAATGGACATTTGTCTATTCGCAACTTTCTGGTAGACTTTAGACACATTCTTAATGCATATATATGATTTTGCAAATAGACTTCTAAATAGACTTTTGAATGCACAGCTCTCTATTCGAAACTCTATAAAAGACTTCTGACTCATTCTGAATGCATATACATGATTTCGCGAATAGACTTCTGAATAGACTTTTGAATGGACTTTGTCTCTCTAAAAAGACTTTGAAATCTGTTTGATTGCATAATTGACTTGTTTGGAATAGACTTCTGAATAGACATTTGAATGGACAGCTCTCTATTGGAAACTTTATAATAGACTACAGACACATTCTTAAAGCATATATATGATTTTGCGAATAGAGATCCGAAAAGACTTTTGAATGGACATTTGTCGCTTGTATTCTTGGAATAGAAACCTTGCTCATTCAGATTGCACTACTATGTTTTTGCGAATAAACTTCTGAAAAGACTTTTGAATGGACATTTGTCTCTTTACGTATTCCATGAAAAGACTTTTAAATCTGTTTGATTGCAATACTGACTTTTTTCGAATAGACTTCTGAATAGACTTCCCAATAGACAGCTGTCTTTTCGGCATTTTGTGAACAGATTTTTGTACAGATATTTGAACTTACCTATATTTATGTATACAGTAAATGCGAATAGACTTCTGAATGAATAGATTTCTCAATACATAGCTGTCTATTGTGCGAATAGACTTTTGAATAGAGAATAGACAATAGATAGCTAACTTCACAGACCTCTCTAAAGACTGATTAATACACTCCATGCTTCTTTAACTACGAGTACACTATTTGTAATGTAAGCAAATGACTTTTCTGAGTCTCATGTTCGTTTACACAAGCTATACAATCAATAAATGTAGGCTTATATTTACCGTTTTCTTTATGGAATCCACAACCTATGATAGCCAGTATTTGTTGTCCACCAGTTTGTATATCTGTATTATTACAATGTGATTTCATTGATACAGCTACACCATCACAAACTCTTTGTGTTGTTTTACCTCGTACAAGTCCTAAATATAACAAGCAAACAGTTAATATATAAATGTTTTTAACTTGGCCGTGCTTTTATTTCTCATGTTTCAACAGGCAGAAAATGCACTTCAATTGGAATGTACTTAATAAATCGTTTTGACTATACGATCATAAGCTGTATCAAAAAGGCTATCTTCGCTTCAAAGGACGGATAAACATAACTTGTGACAAATAATGGTTGTAGTTTTAGGTTGTAACTTAATGGAACTAAAAAATATCACTACTTTCAGTGATCGTGTTGACTTTATTTAATTACCTCACGCACTTGAGTTATAATACATGTACATGTATACAAGTATTCAAGTTGGGTAACAATACATTGCATAGGCCATATTGCGGCGGTCGGGCAATCTGATAACAGTTCTATGAAAGGTTCTATATCTAAATGTAGCTGCTAACCGATTACCAGACTTACTTCACAGACTGACAACTGCAAAACATGATTTATAACCAATGATAGGAGAGAGAGCCCGAAGAAATTATTTCATGACCAAACTCCATGAAAATCTACCCCAACCGTGATTGACTCGTGACCCCTCGATTAATAGATTGTTGTGCTAATAACTTCAGCAAAATCGGACTAGAACTTACCTTCTCTACATAGATTTTCTAATGATGATAAACATAAAACATGTATTTCAGGAACAGATAGATGACATTTCATAGCTTGTAATATAATGTCTATACAACATAACTCCTCCATTGTTTCCAAACCTTTCTCTGTAATATATCAGTATTCATGGTTATTTGTTATACGAGTTTAAAGACATGTCATTGACTATAACTTAACTGTGACAGACAAATAGTAAACATTAAGCTCTTTCAAATGGTAAAACACAATTCTGTTTAGACCTTTTGCAACTGTCAGAAGGGGATTCATATAATCTTACAAATAATTCCGGCCAATAATAATCGTATGTTTAAGGCAATGGGCAGAAAATGTTAGATAGGATAGGCCACAAGTTTTATGTCGTTGTTTTTCCTAATTGAGCCAATTGCAATTTTCACCAATTAGTATTTTGTCAATAGTCCTGAATGTAAAACTCCTTTTTGAAGTTCTGCAAAATACTGAATTTTTCACACACAAAAATCTAGAATCGGCGATATTTGCTAGGTATGGTTCATTTCCCCTTACACAATCGCCCACATTCAAATATTGTTGACAATCAATGTAAGTCTAGTTGTAACAAGAAATATCTTTAAAAAAGATATTCGGCGCTCTGCTGGGTTCATTTTCAACGGTTTGAAGTATAAAATGTTGGCCATGCACGGCGTACATGTATTAACTATAGGTCAAATGTACTTTGTCCGAAATTGCAATTCAGTCTCAACTGACAATTTTTGTCCGAATATATTGCCACTTCGCTGATTTGTCAATTTGGAAAATCTGTCCGATTCTAAGATTAAAAACATCTTTAATAACAATGCCATGGATTTTCGATTAAATCACTTCTTTCAAGAATGACCAAACGATTTATGTTACTTTTCTGGCGAACATAAAACAATTTGATAGAAATGCTCAATGGCGGCGTACATTTGACAAAATGAAAACCCATTCCGAGAGGCGCTGAGTCATATTCGCAGTTTAGTTATACCGCAAGGTGCGTACCACGACGAATGTGTGATCAATTAGCATAGTGGGTCACTCATTATACACAAAGTAAATAGTCAGCAGCTACTGTACGTGCTACACACCAGTTTATTACAAATAGCCAATGGTGTCATGTGTTTTATCCATTTCTTTATACCGTAAAGGATTTTCATTGGACAAACAGCTATGGTAGAGCAAATTGTATTGGTTGAAATATAGGTCAAAAGTTAGCTTAGACAGCTGCGCCGAAAAATTGCGTTGCAAAAGATTAGAATATTAAATAATAATTGAAACAGTAAACTCATATGATACAAGTACATATAATAAAAAGGTCGCTAAAATAGCACATCATATAATATTAAAGTAGTTTCACTGAGTATTAAATAATAAAGGCTAGTACCTGTACTAGATAGGTATGAAATGATTCCACAACAAATAATTAAAACATCATAATTTCCAATATTCTTCTCCATTGTTGACATCAGAGAATAACCAACATCACGTGTCATAACATTCAAATCTACTCCTGTCATAAATACAGGAAAAATGGTTTTTTATTAGACCAAAACATCATTAAACAAGGTGTGAAAATAAAAAGACAAAGTATGAAACGTTTTCAAGATTCTGGCTGACATTTACGTTGAAGAGTTGTCCCTTGATTGATCTAGGAAATAAAGAGTGATCAGTTATGAATAGTGCAGTACCTTACAAAAGTGTCAAATGTATATACATTGACCCAAAATATTGTCCAGCTCAAAAGTACATGATTATGGATAAATGTAACATACCCCTAATACCTTCAAGTTAATCAATTTATGTGTACTCAAACTTACATAAATTAGAACTACATGTGTACGTAAACAAGTCTTCTCATTAACATAACAACAGATAGCATATCACAAGAGTCTGAATTCTTATTACTTTGATGGAGGATTCTGAATTCCTATTATTGTGATGGATGATTCTGAATTCCTATTATTTTGATGAAGGATTCTGAATTCCTATTATTGTGATGGAGGATTCTGAATTCCTATTATTTTGATGGAGGATTCTGAATTCCTATTATTTTGATGAAGGATTCTGAATTCCTATTATTTTGATGGAGGATTCTGAATTCCTATTATTGTGATGGAGGATTCTGAATTCCTATTATTTTGATGGAGGATTCTAAAATCCTATTCCTATTGTAAAACGAGTTACAGCCGACGTACGTTCGCCACAAATCGTAACGCTTGTGTCGAAAATAAAACATTGCGTAAAGAAACTCTCATTAACTTACCCATGGCGACTTGAGCAAACACTTTTAAACCACTTATCTTCACATCAGTATCACTGAAATCATTTACAATACTTACAACCATTTCCATTGCTTTATTGTTAAATAATCTCTTACAATCGTTTCCTGTAAACAGTGAACATACAAGGTTAACAGAAAACAAGTGTAAACAAAAATGAAAAGCATACTTTAAATACCAAATACTAATTAAAAGAGTAAAGAATATTACTTTGAGACCGCCTTTATTTTATAAGAAGAGTAATGGTAAAGAGTTAACAGAAATGTCCCACTATTAGCAACATCAAGGTGGATGATCGTACTAGCTGATTTGTCTTAAATTGTGGATCATTTTCTTTTCAAATTAAGAATTTTGAACTTAAAAATCGTCAAACATCGCATGGCTCGTTATTAACCACGATAGTTTAATATCGGAACGGAACTTTAATTATCATATTTAATAATTTAATTACAAAATGTATAAAATTCATGGCAGAGGATATCAAATACCTAAACAACTCAGGGCATTAACTTGATGTGGTATTAATTATATTGATTTAACGCCCCGAATAAACATTGGTACAGTCGTTAACATTGACTAGCTTATGTTATGAGCTATTCTGGTGACATTTTTCGTTTACAAGATCTTTTCCCCGGGATCTGAAGCATCTGTATACATCGTAACAAAAAATGGGCTACTACGTAGTATCCAAAACACCCATTTTGACTATTTTGGCGACGTGTTCTACGTTCCGTTTTTCTAACCCTATGGTTGCTCTGTTAGAACTTCCTAAAACAGTTATTATACAAAAAGAACTTACCCACTTTCAGGACATTCTCATAGAATGTACATACAGCTTTGGCTACCTCAGAGTTTGTAGATAGTAAAAGATGTAGATATAATAAGGTAGATTCAACATTCTCTGTAGCTATTGCATTGACTCCTGGGAAAAGATACATGATTAATACAAAAAAGTTTCATTTGCCTTGTTGTTTAGTCTTGGTGGGTTTCGAACCAGCGACCATTTCACAACACTAGATTCGAAATCCAGGGCGGATCGACGTCATCTTTCATGTTTCCATGACAGTATTCATTCATTGCAACTTATGTTCAGAGTAAATCGTAGGGCTGAATCATATTATTATTGTATACAGTCTTAATTTGCTCTACTTCAGCTGTCCCACCAGTGGAATAATCTTGTTTGCAATGTCAGTAATATCCCGATTGCTAGTATCAAGGTTACCATTTAGACACGAATGTATTTTTGTATTAACCACGGATTATCGTCGTAAATAGGACTATTTAGTATTGCTAAATTATCGCCAGATGTTTGATGATAAGCTAAATATTGGTTTATTAGATACAAAACAACCAAAATTAAAGGTTCAATTTCAACTACTTAATGTGGGTATGATTTTTTACGAATACTTTAAAATTAAAACTTTATTAGTGAAACAATTATGGACGAGACACTTAATTGTGAACGCACGGACAGGCAGACGGACAGAGAGACGATCAAGACTATACTGTACTACGATTCTTTGGGTATATAACTATGACGTACCTCTTCTTGGTAGATTAGCTAAACATGTACAACCAAATGCCAGTATATCAGATGAATTAGAGAATGATTTTAATGTCATTGAGATAATCTGTACACCACTTTCTTCTGTGATCCACCAACATCCTTTATCTATAATATAATATATATTTAATTATATTTACGTAATGCTTGTTCTCGCCTATTTCGCGTTCCAGACACACGATAGAATGGGATTAAAATAGCAGCAAAAGTTACAAAGAGGATTCGGGATTTTTTTCCAGGGGGGGTCCGAACTTTTTCTAGGGGGGAGTCCAAACTTTCGAACCACAACCACATTATACACATTTTGCAGAATAATGCAACATATCAATAATAAAAACTTCATAACCATTAAATCTATGTTAAGCACCGAGAAAAATTGCTTTGTGCTACTCAAAAATGACTTACTGTAAAGAAAAACACTAATGGGCAGGTACATTTTGGGAATTCTAGGGCGGGGGCACCCCTCCCGCTAGATCCGCCTATGAGTTAACTCCTTCTTTTCATTTGCCAAAGAAAGTATCACTGGTCATGTGAGGTTTGGTCTATTCACCTATGAAGGTTCAGAATTGGACTTATGCGCAGGACAAAAAAAATACAACAAAATTTAGTAACTCCAAATTCGAAAAAAAATAATAAGAAGATAGTTCTTATTCCTTTTTACTCCTCTTAGCATTGCATTGAGATCTTTTCACCTGTTAAGTTGAAAGTTAGTGGCTTATATCGTATTTATTGGTTACCCCTAGATATTGCCTTTTTAAGCCCCATATAAACTAACGATCAACAATAATCGAACCATTACGAACAATCAATAATAATCGAACCATTACGTACCTGACTCAATGAGATTGCACAATACTTTTAAAGCATTTAATTGAATTTGTTCATCTTCTCTGAATGTTGACATAGCAACCAACACTGCATGTACTCCGCCATTCTTCAGTATTCTGTATTTATTATCTGGAACTTTATGTAAATAGTATAGCATATGAAAAGTGCTCAAAGTGCTCGCACTCAATGCATCATTCAGGAAAAAACTTACGCTAAAATGTGATATTTGCATGTTTAAATGTGATATTTGCAAGTTTAAATGAGTGTTATTGCCCATTTCGTTCTGCTCAAGTATTGCCATGGTAACACACATTTGGTTTCAAATGATTAAAATAAATACAATAGTGCAGGAAACATTCCGCCAAGTTGCGTTTCTATATAATAAAAATATTCAAAGCTTTGCTTCCGCAGATTAACACAATCGTCGTTTTTATAGGTATATGTTAACGAAGTTGTCATTATCAGAATGCTGCTTAACTGGTTTCAAATATTGTATTTATAATTTGGAATGTTTTAGATTTAGCTGATATTCAGTTTGAAATCTGTGAACGAGCAACTTTAAATCTGAAACAGTAAATACTGATCAAATCAAAATGGATAAAGTGTTATAAAGTTATTAATGCCTATAATAGATATCATACCATCAGCTGAGAGGTTAGTTAATGCCATACATCCAGTATTCTGTATTGATGAGGTTTTATCAAATCTTAACATACAAGATATAATAGCCTCTGATGATCCCATGTCTTCAGCGAACCTACGGAAATCTCCTACAACAAACATAAAATAAAATACAATTGTTCAGTAGGTCTTCTTAACCTGGTCAAATCCAAAGAATGTAATGATTCCAAGTGCTACAATGCCAGTTTTAGAAAAGTATTAAAATCTATTTGGATAAGATCACGGTGAGTCATTAGACGTACGAAGTATGAAATTTTGGGGAAAACCTTAGCTCTCAAAAACAACAGACCAGGAAAAAGTGTGTAACACATTGGTGACATATTGTTTTAATGTGGAAATGATTTGAGAGAAGTAATTTGAAAACCTCTTCAGTATTAACTAAATTATGATTCGGAATTAAAATCGCTAACGGACGGACATACGGATAGACGGACAGATGGAGGCAAGGAAAGGCACAGAGACGATGCAGAACATAACATATTACGATCCTTCAAGCACATAAAATGTCAATCATCTAGTCATATACTTCTACTCACCATTGACTGCCAAGTTACCGATAGTTTTACATCCATTTATTTGTATATCAACATTTTCTTCATATGTTTTCATTAATTCTATCAGTTTACTGACGCCATCTTTTCTTACCACAGTCTCGTGAACAGTTGCTGTTATAAATAGACACAATAGTTTCATTAAATTGTTCAGACAATCATTAAACACGGATCATAGACAAAAAGCTAATATGTCTATCTTACGATTAGGTTTATCTTCGTGTCACAAGATAAAATCGTTTTGCACAATTAGTCTCACCGAACCTAGCTTTATTGGACCGTTGTGTATAACCAGTAATCAGTTATCCTTCCACAATCCCTCCATATATTCCTCATAAGTGGAGGAAAATGGACATTATTGTCAATGGGTTTTCATAAAATGGAATGACCAGACCGGATGGGTTTCGAACGAGCGACCTATTGCGTTGTTCCAAAATCGATGCTAACCCTTCCTAAGGGCGACGCTTAGTTCCGACGCTTAGTTCCAAGGTTGCAATATTATGCGTCAGTCTTTTTTTTTGAAAAAAAGTTTAGCATAAGCCTTGAAACATTTATCGTCAAGGAAAATGCGACGTTAAGCGTTCTGTGATACATGTATTTAGCATCCGTGATACGACGATTAGCGTCGTTGCGACAACATTGCTGCCTTTCAGTTATTCTTGCTCTACCTGTTTTCATGTAGTCATGTGAACACAGATTTTACAACAATACTATTAAATATTGGTACCTTTCAAAGATATGAGCACATTTATAGAGTAACAGATATGTTCTAGTAGTTCTACATTATGATGAAATAATGTTATACAATCTATTAATATCTCCATAGCTGACTGACATTGTTCATCATCCAATCTTGAACCTACAATATACAAATTATAGTATTCAAAAATAGAAATTATGAAGAATATATCATGAACATGTATATTTTTTTCAACATCCTCGATGTAAACATTTACTACAAGGTATGTACCCTTTCTTGATAATTCAACATTTTAACATTTTGTGGCGCGCTAAAATGGCTCAGAGAGTATCACACAAGTCCATTGGTCGAAGGTTCGTGGAATCGATTCCAAGGCGGGGCATAATTTCGTGGAGTTTGGTCGTGAAATCATTTCCACGAAATTTCTCCCTCCTTCCACTGATACCGTAGCATGTAGCCTATGAAGGACAGTTGTCAGTCAATAACGGAATATGCGCCTAGTAACTGCATGGTTAACCGCTAAATCCAAAGTTTCAGCCTTTCCAGGAATGGTGAGTTTGTTGACTGACCGACGTGATATATAACAATATGCAATGAGTAGCTACGGCGTTAGATCAACACAAAAAACAAGAAAAACATTTTGTTATTTTTCTCCACAAAAGAATAAGACCTCGAGACCATTAGAGAGAGTTGATAACTGTTTAAAGAAATCTGTTCAGAGTAGATGGTTAGATGATCTGGCTGACTTTTTATGCAAAGTACGTGTAAGAGTTTGTTGTATTCAAGCGAAAAAGGCAAATGAAAGAACAACAAAGAAAACTCACCTATAACTGAGAGATTACATAAAGCCCAACATCCATACTCTTGGATACATAACTCAAGAGGGAATGATTTCATTGTCTTTGATAAAATAGAGAATGCATCTTTACACATTAACTCCATACATACACAATCTGTAATATAGGATAAATGATTTACAATTTTATCTTACTCCATACTGCACCATTAGAAACATCGCAATTTATGGTCATTGCAGAACAGTCTTTAAGACTTTATATTTTAACACTTTTTTCTCAAATTTAGCATTTGGTACTTAAAAGATTAAAAATCGCAAGAAATAATCAAGGTGTTTAAACTAAATTTTATTATGTCTAAACTATATTGAAGAAGTATTTTTACATCACAATATCAATAAGTTTAAAGTCTGCTTCTTGTTCTTATTGTTGGCCTACTTAGAAATTTGGTGTACGTTACATATTCAATGAACATCAAGGAAAAAAATAATTTGGTTTTGGTTGACATTTTAACCGTTGTAAAACTAGATAACTGAAGTTGAGCAGTTCATTCTACTCTATGCTATATATGACCACAATTTGTAACTTTAGAATCTTAAATTGAAGTTACATGCTGAACTTGAATTAAATTTACGGAAGAAGTAAAATTATATGGTACTCGTATATTGTTCAACATTATTATGATTTTGATATAATTCAGGGTTTTACAAAACGCTGATCAGCAAAAACAGGCGGCAAAACAAGAATACTACAACTAATCTTACTAGTGGTTTAAACCATTGTATTTAGTTCAGACAAAGTAATACTCCACTGTTTTCCCGCTATTTACACGGGTGTCTTTATCAACCGGCCATTTAAAGTGGCTTTTATTTAATTTCAGATTATGGATAAAACATAAGGGCTCAGTAGGGTAATCATTTGGGTTCGGGATTAGAAACGTAGGTGTTTATGAAATGGTAGATACATGTTAGAGAGTGGTCGCCAATGATGACATGAATCATGCATTCAAGAAGGCTATAACAACATTAAGGAGAATGCACGATATCAATGTACATACAGACGATACTAAACTCTTCATGCAATCTTACCAGTTCTAAAACACAGACGTTTATTCTGATATGACGTCATAAACAAAGTACGCAGACGCCTGGAATAATCTTGCCAGAATATTGACCATTGGTCATCATCCAACGAAACGTAACGGTTGTGAATACCAGATCCTAAAATAATGTCAGGTTTTGTGATATGTTATTTTATTCTAGGACAAGTAAGCCGGACAATGCTTAGAAAGCCAGTGATAATACGCGTTTGAGGGGTGAGAGGTTCAATGTTCAACCTAAGTCAGGGCAGGGATTTTATATAAAAGGGATTTGCAACGAAGTGCTTATTTTAATATTCATGGTCTCCACTGTCTATAACTGGCTGAAGCAGGCTGTACAAACTATTACAGGGTATAAAAACTTGATTTATGTTTTCGTACATGTCTTCCATGCAACTTGTGAATGTTTCTGCCGTTTTTGACAAAAATTTGTCGCAATTATGACCGACAATATGACTTTAAGTGATGTAAAATAGGGCTAAAAAATGGCGGGAAAATGCATTATGTGAAACAGCCTGTGATCGTAATTTACCTCAAAATCATCTAGAAACATATTTTTTCCTAACATTTATGTCAATTTGAATGGTACTGGTACAAAATTTCATGTGAATATCTTCATTTAAACTTGTTATACTTGTCTTCCGTATGAGCGAAAATTATATCCACGACAGTGAAATTTGATGTAAATATGTGTCGTTACAAATCTCTGTTATATAAAATCCCTGGTCAGGGGCACCACTTTCTTCCTTGATAAATTTTGATCCTGTAGTTTATTTACTTCACCCATGCTTATATAAATTATGTAACTTGAAGAATGTATAGTTTTATAATAATCTGTCAGGTGTATCGGATATATAGCCTCACCGAGAAGATATTCTGTATCGACCAGTAGCTCGATGACAACAGGGAAATAGATAATAATTTGATGAACGTGGTAACAGTATGAAACTATTAAGCTATAAGATGTTATGTATACAATTTACAATCAAATATTTGAAATGTTACATAAAATAATTTCTTATTACTTTTGTTGCCTTGAAGAACAATCGGATAAGAATAAGGCATGCAATGTAGGAGGAAGATTATTGTTTGCAATTTCTTCGACGCCAGTATATAGTGTGCAGCGTATTAAGATTCTGTAATAATAAGATTACTTTTCGATATAACATGTGTCAGTACTGTACAAACCTGATCTGGACAAACTAGCCAGTGCCCAGCAACAGCTTTCCAATAATGTTGGATTATCCGGAAATGACGTCATTACTGACATCACAGCACATGTTGCACCTGCTTCAGACACAGCTTGGCACGTGTCATCTATGGGAAAGAAAACATGAGCATTTATAGAAAAATAACTACAAAAGGTTCGAATCGACGATTCCACAAAGGAAATAGGGAAACAACAATTCAATCATATTATTAATTACAAAGACAAGTTGTTTTAAATAACAGATACATACTGTCTTCTTTATGTCAGATCTAGATTGTTTAATGCTATGCTCTTTAAAGGTTTAGCTAATCATTTTCATTTTTTTAATAACACGTAAATGTTTATCTGTTTGGTGATTGACAGCTGCATTCGAAACACCTCGACCATTCATTGAATGAATAATATCGGCAGGATTCGTGGGGGTCCATCAACCCATGGTTTTTACTACATACGCGAGGCGAAGCACGTAACAGTTATGTAAAATAGTTCTTGTCGTATACACAAAAGGCTTTGTAAACATATTTCTTTCACTAAACATGTGTTCAGTGGATATCATTTAGTCGTGCATTTCAAATTTATGGGCAAAAAAGAGACATTTATCACCGCCTGAACGACCTTGGATTTGTGTACTTCAACACCATTGGAAGTATTTTGTTAGTATGTGACCAAAGGTTGTTTCAAAATTACCTCTAAATATTTCCGAGGTTTTTCCTTGTGAATGGCCAAAGAGTTCCGAATGTGACAGCTGCAAAGTCATATAACATTATCTAATATAGACAACTTCTGGTTACACCGCACAAAGAGCATACAACATATTCGTGTATGGCAGAAAATTCATATAAATGTCGTATCTTAATTACAGAGCATGGGTATAAGCAGGCGCAAATTCAACAGGATCGCCGGTACCCGAAAATCAAGCATGCTAACCAATGTTCTTCTCCATCTTACAAAAATGTCTAGAATAGTTAATGAAAATACTAAATTGAATATTTGGAATTATTAATTTTGATAATACAAAATCCGCGTCTTTTGTTGCTATGACAACTTACCATGTGAAGCAAATGTTCCTAACGCAGTACAACAATTTTTCAGTATATTTATATTTTGATTATATTTTGTCATCATTGATATTAAACTGTGTACTCCACCAACATACATCATCGATCTTGCAATATCCTCTGTTATATAAAAACAAGTACATTTTAACTAAGAAGTAAACTTAGTTCATGTAAACTTCAAGTAAAAAAGAATCCAAGTAAGTTTCAAGCAATATAAATCCATGTCAATGTTGTGTACTATTAAATCAAATACATTTTAAGAGAGACAAAGTGGTGTACTTCAAGTACCTCATTTAAATCTCATTTAATATAACTAGGCCGGCTTTTGTTGTTCCTCTTTAAGTGTCTAGCAATGCCACACTTACTAGGCGGAGATGTCGCAAACTCGCATTCTCTATCATAGACTCCGCCTTCAATACATTGATGTCGATTTATATTAAATTTTACAAGGTTGCGTACAAAGATATAATTCTGTCTCAAATCAAAAATCTGATATCATATGACATACAAATAAGAAGTTGATGCTCTTATAAACAAACCTATACTCAATTATATAAGAATATTAATTATTAGCTTACTGCAAGCATTCTGTACTAATCATGTGCTTGCGCCATTTTTAAAAAATACATTGAAATTGACGTACATGTATATGACATTGACTAAAAGAATCTTTAGTACTGTGACTTGACGAGGTTTATGTACCGTGTTATCATGTAAACATGATTTTAGGGTACAAAATCATGATATTATAAAACACAATAACTGTACCTGACAGTACCAAGTTTCCAATTACAATACAACATTTTTCAATGACTGTGACGTCACATTCATGACGTGCCATGGTTGTCAAAAAATCAGAGGGATTTACCCTCTCCGTCAAAGCAGCACGCCATTCGTCTGTGAAAAGCAACAAAAATACGATTTTATAAAAACATAAATGTTTTGGTAATATGCAGACCTAGAGTTTGTCATACACGCTTACATACTTCTGCCGCTTTCTTCTTTTCGTATTCTGTCCGATATAACGTATCTTCGTTGTTTGGCCTTGGTCGTTTAAAACACATCTAGACTCACACAGCTTATGTTTCGTATTTTAAGTATATACCGATACTAAATAACAACATTTAATTAAACCCTAAAACATCAAACTATAAAATAAAACAGATCTTTTAAGGTTACCCAGGCTTTTGTGTCAGACAGCATTACCTTTATCATGCAGTGATCAAATTTCCGTACATAACTTAATTACATAATTATAAATTTCGCCTTGTATCGTATATAATAGATTATTCAACATTAGTAAGCTTAACGTACCTTGAAATGAGAAATATCCAAATATATCCAAGATGACCAGAATAAGTTCAATGTTGGATGAAAATGTCTTAAAATTGACATGTAATTGATCAATACCGCCATTTGTTGTCACGTAATGTAAACTGGCCTCTGTAAAATATTAAAATTATAAAACATAATATTACTTTGTTCGTATTTCGAAAATTAAAATTAAAAATAGTTCTGCATAACACAATTCATGCATTTTACAAATTAAAATAGTCTAGCTACATGGTATTATTACAGTATTTCAGTACTAACGATCAATAAAAAATACAGTACCCACAAAAAGTTTGGAGACAGTTTCACTTTGTAAGCCTTCTACATACGTTTTATCAGATTACCATTTAATTTGATATGCTTATTTAGTTCTGTCTATTTTATTTTGTTATGATTCTATTGGTTCTATTTGTAGTTGAGACTACCAAAGTAGCCTAACATCTGTGTTAGTGAAAATATTTGCATTTAATATGGTTTTGGAGGCATTGGGATATCAGATGCTGAATCTTATAAATGTAATGCATTCAAGAAGTTTGATTTTATTTAATTATCAACCATATTGAAATATATAAACAAATTATGGTTCTACCAAAATCAATCAGTGGAATTTAATATTTTATTAAATTTGCATTGTCTCCAAACTGTTGGTGGGTACTGTAGATATCCGTATATAATTTATGTAAGAATGTTATCAAACATGTCGAGTACTTAAATCAGTAGGGTTTATATATGAACCACTGACAGGTTAAAACATTTATTATTGAAGCCATAAAAATGCCCAACCTGAGTTCTTGACTTGTTGTAGGAGTGATTTACATGCTTCCAGTTGTATCTCAGCTGCGTTGGGATATTTCTTCATTGATTCTATCAAAGATTTGATGGCATTTTGTCGTACAAGCACTACTTCTAGTGAATCTGAAGCAATATAATGGTCTGAATGTCAATACAGAAATATGATTTCTAACGTAAACACTATTTATTACAATAAATGATTCTTATACGACGCTAGGCTGATAATCATTGGATAGCCACCTCCGCGTTGTTTCGAGCCCCATTCAAAACCTACCCCATTGTTTCCTTGAGCAAGAAAATTTATCCTACTAGCTCAGTACTTGGGGACCAGTAATGCTTTTAACAAAAATTCTTTCGATAATAATTTTCGCTAGTCAAAAGCAAGAAACATAGATAAGACGGTCATTTCTTTGACTAATCAATTCCAAATATTATAGAATTATGTAGAATATTGTATACCTTTAAAACATCAAAGCATAGCTATGTTTTTATCCATCTGACTTTGAACCGCAAATTATATGAAATTGACTTACGATAACTTTTTTCGTAAGATTTTTAGTAAAAAAGAGCACAGGAAGCTGACTGGAAAGTGATTATTCTACGTTGTTAGATTTTGTTTCACAAATCGAGCTAAAATATTTTTGTAAACTAAAAACACCTATTAATATCTATCAATATTGATGGTTATGTGGTGTTTATGAGTCTTTTGTGTCCTCAAATAAAGGATTTTTTACTTAAAACAATTTTCAAACGTCGTATAATTGAAAGTAAACAATGTTGTTTACATAGCAAATGTTTAACTCTAGTATGCCATTTCTGGAAAACAAGTTCAATGAATTTGACTGTGCGTGCTTTTTTATCTTAGTACATGGCTAAATAGTTACGGTGTTGGACTGGTTATTATTGTATAGAACAGAGTTTGTTCGGTTCACATCCATAAACCACCACAAAGTTTCCTTAAGAAAGTATCTTTATTTTGTAAACTCAAAATTGGGTGTCCACGAAAATGGTTCATGAGCTATTTATTAAATTACATAAACTTGTTCAAAATCGAGCCCAAATCTATTCAAACTAAACGATCCGTTCTGCAAGGACTGTGATCTGAACAGACTGATTTTGGCATTATAGATTTATATAAAAGACCAACTTACCAAAATCTTCAAAGTTGCCCATTTCTTTACAACATTTAAGAACAGTTTCATAATCATCAAGTTTATTTGTCATGTCATCAACTGATTCCATCAATGATTTTCTTCTTGTTTTCTCAGGCTGAGGAGCATCTAAAAGTTACAAACAAACACAATGTAATGACAGCGTTGATGTTTTTCTGTTATAGTTTATTTTTCACAAGGCAGTGTTACCAGCCTTATGCTCAAGCTCAAATCTGGAGGACCAGGGGATTGACGCCATGGTTCCCGTCCTTGTGTTTGTGTATAGTTTCACTCCGCGAATAATGCATCCAACATAGCTTCGTGCTATGTCCACTCAGCCTCTTAACTAACATCTGAGTTAAGAATGTTATGTATGAGCTAAAGTAACATTGGTCAAATTTTAGATGGGAATTATTATTTAAATATAACACCATTAATCAAGACAGATTCACAACAGATTATAATATGCATATCGTCAGAACAATTGCAACCTTTAGCGTTAATTTCGACAATTATGGTCGTTGTTGCGACGGTAAGCGTAGATTGCGAATATAAGCGGCGTTGCGGCGTTTAGCGGCGTTATGGTGTTTTTGCGGCGCTAAAATGTCTCTAGGACAAAGGCACACCTTGTTTTCATTACAACAACACTGAGTTGACGTTTTGATATTGATAATTAAATATAGCCAAGCATGTATTAACGGCCACCTCAATATATCGTGACCCTTTCTATAACGGTCTGTCCAGGGTTTTCCCAAGCGGTTGTTGTCCTTCATTGACCATATACCCAACTACTCACTTTCTTACATGACTATCCTTTCGATGTGCCAAGATATCCGATTTTAAGTAGAAAAGCACTTAAATCCATCCTTATTCCATTTAATTTTAATAATCATTACAATTATGGTAAAAAAAATTAACTCTGGAGAAACTGAATGCATGCACACCATCAGGTTTTAAAACAGAAATTCAAAATTGAAGCCATATATAATTTCATTATTTCTATCGACATGATTCTAGAATGGTTTGGTGTCCAGGAAACGTTGTCAATAGAGATTGAAAACTCGTCATTGATTGGCTAACGTATCACCATCCTATTTATTAATAGTTGTTAAATAATTCGCTCATATACATTTATTACTATAGAATGTAATAAAATAGTGTTTACTTTTCACCCCTTATATTTGTATATCTAACCATTGAATAAATATACACAACTGTTGATTTCATCATTAAAATATTTATGAAATTTTACTATATTCATTAATCAGCTTGGTGCAGGCGCATTGAATACATGGTGCCAGGAATCGATATATATGAATGATATGTTCAAAATAGATATGTTTGTGTCAAATCGACGCCCTCTGGCAAACATACATCTGCACGACAAAGAAATACTATACAATACATTTGTGTTAGTACAAATGAAATGTATTGGACATGCACACTATCTATTTAAAGATTTATGCAAATTGAACTTTGTTTCGACGCATTGTCGAAAACATGAGTATAAAAGTATATGAGGATAAAAATGAAAGTTTACTATACAGTTTATCAACGCTTTTATAAATATAAGCAATGAACGATGGCAGGTCATCGCACTGTCCTTATTTTGACGCTTTTATTTACTTATACTCGCTTGTCCTGTTAAAAATGTTCATTAACTCATCCCTCTATGGGTGAAATTTTGTATAAAAAAAACGATTTTCCTACGAGGATGTAACATACCACGGCCAGGAATCGATACAGGAAACTTATGGACACGATTTTCTCCTTCCCACCACTTTGTTGCAGTCGTGGCTGTTTAATATCGTAAGATTGCGTATTACTACGATTATCTAACTTGAATTTTTTTTTCAATTTGATAAATGATGTACTCCTAATAACACAGCTATCAAGGTATGTTTCAATGTAGATTGTAATTGATACAAAATAAAGACTATTACCTAATGTTATTGTTGAAGTCTGTGGTGCCATGATTTCACCTTTAGTCTTTGAGAATACAGTCTTTAAATCTGTGATTTCTACACCGGATAGTTTAATGGTTGGAACTGAAATTATAAAAATAGAAACAACATAGAATAAACAAAATATAAACCATATTAATAAAGTTGAAGTATTTTCTACTCCAAATCATACATGTATGTTCTTTTACCAGTTCTGTTCTAGGAAATGTAAATTATCAATTTATTATCACACGTATGAAAATTTTATTGTTGCATGCTTTGAAATAAAGCAAACTTTTCGATTCAAAAAGTATGCTTTTTTGATATTCAGTAGAGTTCTGCAATTTGGAACATCAAATCATTGACATTTAGAGAAGAAATGGTCTAAATATACCATATTGTCTTCTCAGATTGAGAACTTGGGATTTTAAACGTCGGAAATTGCATATTTTGACAAGTACCCATCTACGTCAGAGTGGAGTGGAACAACTATATACAAAATATTGCTCAAGGAAACCGAGCCCTAGTCGGATTCAAACCCGTGACCTCTATATCCCTAAACGAGCGACGTACCACAGAACCACTGCTCCTGTTTGCATGCATACAAAGGTGTGGCAAACGGAAGTCATTTTTATGATACGGACAAATTATAAATGAAATACAACACTTATATAAGATTTCCTTAAACAAAACTAATACATACATATACTAAAATTTCAAGAGTCACACTTCCTTTGAATAGTAAAATATATATTTAGATTTTAAAAATGAAAGATCCAAAATGAACACACAAAACGTAACTATGGTATAATATTTTTAAGTTTATGTTAATATGGTTCTAGGAGAATATGGTCCCCGCGTCTGACGTCTAACAAACTAAATTTAATACTGGTGATAACTGATCAATGGTATCTTATTTATAGATTAATTGACTATCGATTATTGTAAATATTTAGATAAATGACCAGAGGAGTAGATAACGCCCAACAACTACCGTTCCTTAAGTACACAAGTACTCAAGTCACACCATGTTGATATGAATGGTCATGAAGTATAAATCAACAGACGAGTCATTCCACTGGATTAGAAATCTACTAGACCGAACCTTGACCTCACGTGGTCTATATTGGTTATTTTACTTAAAATAAATAAATAAATCCTTTGATAAATAATTAAAGTTTAAAAATAGATTTTACTTTCTATATACAAACATGGACGGCTTTGTTTGATAAGTATTTTTATTGGATCGTAGATAGCCAATGAAACTTGTCACATAGTTATGAATGATAAATATTCCTATGGGTAGATTCCCTTTATCTCCCATGGTGACAATGATGTACATTTATACATTGTGTTTATACCACGTGACAATTTATTATCAGTGCGGTTCAAAATAACATAAAGAGCAGTCCGTAAGACAGCGCACTCGAATTTTCTCAGTTCTTAGGATTAGGTGTTATGAGTTTTGATAGTAAGGTGGAAGAAGTGATGATGAATAAATATTACAAGTTTGAGTTGAATATCTTTGATTGTATTGAAATTTGTAAAAACTTAAACCTTGATTTTTGGATGTTTTCTAAGTAAAAAAGGGGGCAAAACTCCTAAAACAGTGGAGCCAGGGTTATAGGCCTTGATAGTAAGGTGGAAGTAGTGATGATGAATAAGTATTCCAAGTTTGAGTTGAATATCTTTGATAGTATTGAAGTATTTAAATTTGTGAAAACTTTAACCTTGATTTGCAACGCCAACGCCACCGCCGCCGCCGACGCTCGGGTGATAGTATAAGCTCTCATTTGCTTTGAAAAGTCGAGCTAAAAACGCACCATCGAGGTTGGGTTTTATTCCATACTTGTTTTTACTATTTGACCACTTTGATGGATAACTTTGAGTTGTACCTGCTCCTTCACATAATTAACACATATGTTAAAGACCAATTAGAATACGTACCAATCAGTACGTTTAGCGAACTAATGCAATAGGACAGTTCAATATAATCGTACAATAACGCTCCATGTAATGACAACAAACATATACAATAATTAATTGTATAGTGCGTACAAAACTTCAAAACTCTATTTATGTAAATAGTAAAATGAACTAATCCACATGGGATGTTAAGAATGACAATAAAATGTGTTTTGTACTGTCTGTGTAATGGCAAAGGTATCTACCATTAAAAGCATGATTGGCTGAGAGGGTGGTCCTTTATCTGCCACATCTATTTTATATAAATACTTTCATCATTTCAATATTGCCTTACCTCTAGAATGGATTGGTTTATTTCAATATTTACCAAAACATGTAATGTTATTTTGTGCGAATTGTAATATGTAGTTTAACCAGTTCGCATGACTGATCATAATGATTAAAGTAAAAAATCCATGCCAAAAATGATATTTTATGTATGTGCAACATTGCACGTAGTCAGTAAAATTTGAAATAAAGAAACATTTTTTTGTTGTTTTTTATTAGTGATCGTCAAAAAAATTAACCCCGCCTTACATCGCTAATCATCTCAAGTAAAGAAACTGATCTTCTAGCGAGTTGCAATACGATGCGATTGGCGATACAAGTCGGTGATACGGCATACTATCACAAATGTAATACTCATACGAGATGTATTTGTTTTTAAATCCTTGTCCTTCATAAGCAGCCCATTGACTTTAAAAATATATATAAATGAATAATATAACATAAATATGAATAGTTTCCAAAATATATATAAAAATCCAAAGGGAGGTAATGAAGGAAAAATGAACGGAATTTCGGGGTTCAACATGACTGGTGTTTCTACGAGTAGTTTCGCAATAATAATTTATATCCGAATATTTGATATTGCAAAAAGAATGCGTATTTGACGATGATAAAATACAAAACGTCTAATTTGAGAAAAAGTTACCTAAAAATTAAGACCACTTCATTTATAAAGATTATAGAACTGATGGTTCCAGTAATAGAAGTTAACTGTTAGTGTATGTTACATGAGTAATATTTTACCTGAGTACCCAGTCACTCTCAAAGATAGGACAATAATAGCCCCATCACTACCATACCCATCTAAATATACTACGCATTCCATTGTAATATCACACTGACGTTCTTGTCCAGAAAACCAGCAAAAGCTGATCTTCATTCGTAAGAATAGTTTAGTCCAAAGAACTAGCAAAACCTGATACACAGGTACGCTGCAAACTTCAACTTTACTCCGTGAATAAATTGTCCGAATATGAATAAAGTGTTGACGTACGAAACTGAAGACAACGTCATAAATAATCCAAGCTGTACTTTGAAAATGTTTCAAAGTTCCCTCGTACAGTAGCAACACTCCTAAGGCTAATTATGAAACTTGCTAAGAATGTTCACTCTAATATGAGTATTAGTTAAAACTACAAATGAAACACTTCGGATAAACCTTACTGCTGTAGTATCACAGTGCAGACTGACATAAACTCATTGGAATGTATTTTATATCATTTTGTATTATTATTTTAAGTAAAATTAAGTTTAAATTTAAAATATTAAAATGTTTAATCCCCTAGCTATTGTTTGTAACATATGAAGGAAGTCAAATCATTATGTTACATTTTTTTTACACCTTTTCAAACAATACTATTATTAATGATTATGTCAGTCAGACTTTCTTTGTAAATGTTTCCTGACCGAAATTTGTTTGCTTCCTAGATTAAGTTGCTACTCTTTATTATACTTTTTATAATGCAATTCTAATGTTAAAATCTTAGAGGTAATTAAGGCCAAGTAACATGTAAGACACAAATCGGCGATGATTTCTGTAAATATTTCCTCAAGTTTATCCTACTAAACGATCTTTAACCTGTCCATTTTTGTGCATGTTTTATTATACACGTAACTATATTTGTATCGCAACGTCTTTCATTAAAAAATTTATTTATTTACACTTTTCAGTTTTCTGAGAATAATGCAATCTAGATCGTTTAATTTTTCGTTTAAGTTAAGCTTAATTCAATCAAATAGATTCATATGTCCCCGCCACAAAAATTACATAAAATAAAACATTAACACATTTTATTAAAAAAAAAAACGCCATTTAATTACAAAACATGAATAATGACTAAATGTCGCCGCATTAATAATTTACTAATTCAGAACCGACTGTTAATATAGTTTTGTTTTTAGCTGTTAGATAATAAGTTAAGGTCAGAAATAAAACATCTCTTGTTTAATATTAAAACATAAATACATCCGGTATGTCATAGACTTCAATTTTTACCAAATCCATGAAAAACAACAAGAAAGTACTTGAAAGTACTAGATATATCCGCATTCTTGATAATGGTTGATTAAACATTAAATGCATCGAACCGCGAGTATATTATTTTTACGGATTTCAAAACGACGTCATTCAGACACGACATGTTCCCAGGCGAATGTAATTGTAATCAAAATTAGAGCAATGACCTTCATTTTGTTGTGTTTTTCTACAAAACTGCAGCTATATATGCCGGCAGAAAAATTGTTTATGGATAATTGGATGTGTCTAAAATATTATACACAAAAAATCATGAAAATTGAATAAATAATAATGCTTTTACAGCCCTTTTAACATTCTTGATATTTTATCCGCGGAATTCGACAATTTATCCGCGAAATAAACTTGGCCCAGAAAAATGTCCATTACTTTCACCGTTTTCTGAACGTAACCAACAAGCATGCAATTAGATCATTCTGGGGCTTATGTGTATACTTTTAAATTTAATTTCGAAAAAAAATGTTGCTTCAATCATTTAAATGTTTCTTAACAAAATCATTGCCTCTATTTTGAGCGAATTGTCAAGCAGGAGTCCGAGTATTCTAAACAAGAAATGTCTTTAAAAAAGACAAACGGCGTCGATTTAAAAACAAGAGGGCCCAAAGGGCCCTGGGTGCTCACCTGAGGAAAAGGTCAAAGGTCACAGAAGAGCCATTTACATAGGACCACTAATGTTAAAACCTATTTTTTGACGTGGTGATGGATTGCCAGATTCCGTTAGTATTTGCTCATACAAGTTGTGACCACGCATCATCATTTCATCAACAACATTTGCAGACCAGTTTCGCAGACTTGGCATATGATTGCCTACCGTAAACAATATGACAGCCAATGCAATTGCCGTACACTGATAACCACAAGGAATTGTCAAGTTACCTCCCTTTGATTTTTCCAACATACCTTTAATATACTTATATACAAGGGGTACAACTGCGTTTACTAGACCGATTCATCTAGATTTCTTATTTTGTGGCCCACAAAAAATACTGATACCCTAGTAGCACTTTAACCGCACGATTAAATTGATTAAACATAACTCCTCGAGCTATGAATATTAAATGTTTCATAGGGCAGATCATTAAAACACTCGCCAACAAAAAACAATTCTTTTTGACAAATAATTTTTAGATATTCAAAATATGAATTTCAAGACCTTTCTAGTGATATAAAATGCAAAATTGTTTGATGAAAAATGACTTAGTAATTGCAATTTTAAAATTACTGTGTTTTCATTGTATTTACTCGCTATCATTTCTTGCCAACCAGCGAACGGTTACCTGTAGTCTTTATCAGCTCCTTGTTACTATTTATAGACATCATAACAATAACAACTGGTCTATATGTGGAGCTGTGACTCTCAAAGTGTAAACCCCGGAAACTGGACGTAGTGAGGCTAATTTAATAATTATTGGGTAATATGTCAGACTTTTTACTAGAAACCGGTTCACATCTGGAGACGTAATTCATTTTACCCATAAAATATTGTGTTTGACACGTAACTTTTTATTGTTACAAAATAAAAAAACACTTTGGAAAGCAATAGAAGTCTACCCCAAAAAAATAATCTACGAACGAAGCAAAATTTCGTGAAACACTGCATTACAATAGTGTGGCCTTTATTTTTTCGCGCGTGTCAGGGCAATCCAATCGAAGAGGGTGTTTTCTCTGTTTCCCCGTACGTCATTCTCAGTGCTTATAAAATCATCCAATAGAACGGCGGATTTCCGAAATCCCATAGACGTCATTATACAGAAATGTAGATCAAAATCCAGCTTAGACAGCTACGCCGAAAAATATCCTTTATATTTGACAGGACAGGAAAGAAATAATTAGTCACGTGATTGTCATGAAATCCCACAAAATGCTCATAGTTGGTTATTATATTTAGTAACCCACGTATTAAATCTTTATAAACAGCTGCTTGTTCAGTAACG
This sequence comes from Mactra quadrangularis, assembly GCA_025267735.1. Lineage (NCBI taxonomy): Eukaryota > Metazoa > Mollusca > Bivalvia > Venerida > Mactridae > Mactra > Mactra quadrangularis. The sequence goes on along the minus strand of CM046299.1, from coordinate 44,076,120 downwards.
ACTGTTAGCGAACATTACAAATACGGGACATCTCAACCCGAAGACAACTCAACCCGTGGATAACTCAAAGTTGGACAACTTAATCCGTTAGTAGGGGATTGAGTTGTCTCAGGTTGAGCTGTCTTTGGGTCGAGTTGTTCCGACCCTAACGTTACGGAACGTTTTGGAACGTTCGGGGTAATTGAACAGGCACCAGATCTCAACAAGTACAAACATGGCACGACAGTCGAACCAATTGAAATTAACACAAACTTTAATCCAACCTAATTCATTAACCTGAAATATAATTTCATAGTGTGTACAGGTCGTCCACGTAAACATTACGTATATAAACACAGCCTGTTTCATTACACACCAATATTTAGGGGTGAATTATTTTTTGAGTTTTATAGTTTAGTTATTTGACAATTATTTTATAAACATACCGTTAAATAAAATTTAAAATGTGCAAATACAGTATCTAAAATAAATGTTAAATATCAAAGTTGTATGTTTTAATCCGTAAAATGTTTTTCATGGATCAGCTTATTCACCTATTCAGTGGACAAGTCCATTGCTTAAAGTACAAAAACACGCATGACTTAGAATACGACCTGTACACACTCTTAATCTAGTTCACAAACTTCATCCTTCAGTACACAACTAGAGTGTGTACCGAAGGATGAAAGTATGTATAATTGACTGGTTAATAAAATAAGATTATGCAAAAAAAATATAACATAATTGGATTGTACCACAATAAAGTTCAGTTTAATTTAGTTTTAATAGGACTATTAAATTGCGTCATCGTCTGAATACTTTTCAAAACACTATATAACAAATGTATGGACTCCTGATCTGCCATTTAAAATGTCGTCGTCTCTTTTACGTGCGACAATGCGACTGAAATCGCGACAATCCCAAACGACATCTCGATAATCTTAAACGACATGCGAAAATCTCAAGCGACTTCGCGACAATCTCAAAAGAAATGAGGCAATCACACACGACATTCGACAACATGAAACGATATGCGACAATCTCAAACGATATGCGACAATCTTAAACGAAATGTGGCAATCACAAACGACATTTGAAAACATGAAACGACACGCGACAATCTCAAACGAAATGAGACAATCTCAATCGACATTCGACAACATCAAACATTTTTTGACAATCTCAAACGAAATGAGACAATCTCAAACGACATTCGACAATCTCAAACGACATTCGACAATCTCAAACGAAAAGAGACAATCTTAAACGACATTCGACAATCTCAAACGACATGAAACAATCTCAAACGAATTGCGACAATCGCAAACGACATTCGACAACATCAAACATTTTTTTGACAATCTTAAACGACATGCGATAATCTCAAACAACTCGATCAGGATTTCGTACTTACTGACTTATTATCATGCACATAGGTCGCCTTATAGGTCACGCGTGTTTGTATACTTTAAGCAATTATCTTATTTATTTTATTTATTTATTGGAGTTAACGCCGTATCAACACAATTTAGGTCATTTCACGGCGTCCAGCGCACCTAACCTAGCTTTCCTGGACCATTGTCTATAACCAGTACTTACCTACCCTTCCACAAGGCCGGAAACTTCTCCATATTATCTAATCAATGGAGGAAAATCGACGTTATTGTCAAATTTTCATGGAAGGGTATAACCTCCCCGGGTGGGATTCGAACCTGCACCCCCTCGGGCACGAGTATCCAAATCCCGGCGCGCTACCAACTGCGCTATCGACCCGGGTAAGCAATTATCCCGTCCATCTAATAAATGAATAAGATGATGCACGTTCATTATTTTGTGCTTTAAACTAACCCAGTCACGAAGACGTTTATCTGCACTGGGGTCAAAAAATTTCATTAACCCCTTTTAACCCGAATAAGTTTGGTGCTCCTTTTACGCATCGATGCTACAAGTTTGCGAAGGAATCTAGTCGAAAGACCAGAAAACTCATTCGGGTTAATGGGGGTCACACACACTATTGAAAAAAATGTTTCATTTAAAATTGACTCAACGCAATTATTTGTAACTTGCAAATCCTCAATGTTAATTTTCAACACATTACTGTACCGACAGAACTGGCTCAAATTTCACAATTCTTTTTTTATTCAATGCATAATAACATTCTCTTTCTAACGATACCAAATGTATGAGTGTGCAATAACAAACAAAAAATAAATTATGGTTTTTGTCGACCGGACAAGACTTTTGTCCATTAGTATACATTCATCATAAAACACTGTATCTCCCTTTTTGCCAAAATGTAGTTTTTAATGATAAATGACTTTTATTACATACATATTTCAAAAACTACACAATTTCAAGTTTTCAGAGAAAATGTGAAAAAATGCATGTGTATAGAAGGTTTTGGAACCCAGTGTATATACCTGGGCTTCTTAAAAGAGAAACTTTTCGTTATAAGACATTATAAATCCCCTATATTAATGTGAGAAAACATGCTTGAACATTATAAATCCCATAGAATATCCTTTTCAAATAGTTAAAACAACACTGTTACAAGAATATAGCACAAACACAATAAAACAATATTTCACGGTTGTATATAACAACAAACACCAAAACGAACTATACAGTACTACAACATATTGACACAAAGTTATTTCATTTATAAAACATTTGTCAAATCTATTTAAAACAACCAATGATGAAGCATGTACAATATTTCAGTTTAGTTTTTGTAATAAAAAAACGATTCATCATTGAACAAATACAAACTCACAAGAAAGATGTCCGCTTTTACTTTTCAACGCATGAATACTTCAAGATTGTCAAATGTTTTCATCTTAATGAACGATTTCTTTATTTTCACGAGCGTTTGCAGATTGTACCTCAAGTAAATTTGAAAAAGCTTGATGTAGCACAATTGTGAGAAGAGGGAAAATAGATGCTAGTTAATCTTTAGTAAAACTATAATCAGAAGTTGGTTTAATATGTGTTAGACAACGGTGCCCCCCTCTCAGCCAATCAAATTGCTTAAAAAGTGTTTGATAAATCTCATACGTGTGCACACGGTTAAGTGTTTGATATTATCAGACCGTTTTCTCCGTGCTTAAAACTCGAGAAAACAGTGCGTGAAAGTATGGGGTGGATCCATACTTTTCAAGTTTTTTGTACACTAAGAACAAAATGCAATGTTATAGTTTGTATTAAAGTGGCAATGAAAATTGGAAAGTTTTTATTCATGATCTCATTTGTCGACCAGCATAAGTCATGGAATAGTACAATCCATTGTAAAATGTCTAGATTCGCCCCATTATCAGTTTAATACAATCAACTGCTGAGTATATACAGGTAGATTTTCAAGGTGAAATGTTTCAATAAGCTCTGTTGTATTGATTTGAAAGCCAACCAAAGTTTTGAGAAATTAACTGTCCTTATTAGTTATTACTGGGAGACAAGAAAGCGCATTATTTGCTTAGTCTAAAAACTACTGCAAACGAATGATTTATTGAGTTCATCCGAACAAGTTAATACAATATGTTTTGTTAATTTAAAGAAAACCAGGAAACTATAATTAAGACAGAAACCTTTCGAACAATTGTTTTTTGGATAGTTCATACTTGCGAAAAAAAAAAATTTTGTTAAGGCGTCACCATGCAAAAATGTTTGTATAACATTATGTATTTTGCTATGTAATTGAGATTTTTCTATCATTTATGTTTACGAAATTGGTCTTGATGGGTTTGAAGCAGATGCACAAAATATAGGTAGGGTTTGATTCAAAGTTTCACTTGTTCCTACATTATGGAACGACCAGTTTCATTGGCAAAATATGTTAGCATACGTATATACGTAGGGGTGGTGGTTTAACAGCCACACTAAGTTTGTTCAAATAAATCACACAGCCTTTATTTTCAATACTGTCCTACAAGTGAATTTTGTTACTTGGTGCGTGGAATTAAGAACAAAATAGTCCGTCACAAATAGATTTGGTTGAATATATGCAGAAATATTCTTTTATTATCTATGTAAAAACAAGTGAGTAATATCTACCGACTTATTCACTGAGCCACACGTACTGAATGATTAATTTAAGTCCCTACAAGAATTAATACTTTGTCACTGTACCACAATAGTGTGGACTCATGTGCCATGTTTTGAAAATTGATGAAGTGGACTGGAGTGTTTTATTTTAACGTTAACACTAACACGTAATGTTAATTTGTACATTTTGTACAGGTACCGTACTGGTTTGAAATTTGCATAAGTATAACTACGTAATTTTGCAGATTATGTGATATATATAAATGTGAAACTGCATTGGCGCCATTTCCTATCTATTAAACCCCTCGTGATATGATTTTAGAAATTAAGTAAGGCATTTGTGGAAAGGAACTCGAACGTAGAATGGGCAATTATTTTGGAAAATAGCCAACTGAATAAATTAAAGACCTATAGAAATTTGTAACAGATTAGTTACTTCAGTCAATTACATTCAATAGGATCTAATTTTATTTAACTGATAGTTAAATAAAGTTAGTATACCTTCTTACTTTAAATATTTTGAGGGGAATTAAATGAGACAGGAAATAAAGCGCCATGATCGTGCGACCACATGCACGACTCATGCAGATCGGTTCGTCTCCATTCGGAGACAACACCAAAATCAACAGCGTAAGGCAACTCTTAGCAAAGCATTAACAGCTCTGGTAACCAAGCCTTATTTCCATTTTCTATGAAAAAGGAATGACATGGTGTTTAGGAATGACCACAGCCAGTCAAATGCTTCGCTTAAAGAAGGCAAACGCTTGGCTATATGTATGACATTTAAGTCAAAATAACGACATACACGTTAAAACTGTGTTGTTTTCTATCACAAGTAAAAAACTAACGAATGAGTTGTCAAAGTATGCAGTTTATTATGTCAATTAAATTCAATTGGTCTCTAATTCTGTCTTACTTAAGGTTGCAGATTCTTTGTTTTTTATTTAACTAGATATTTAAATATTACTACACAAATATACTGAAGACTTATCAAATTAATCAAAAACAAAATTTGTACAGTCACGCATTATATTTTGTATATTTCTATACCCTGTGTTTAAAATCATAAACATGCCCCCGGGGCGTATAGTTAATATTATCTTATACGATTTACACACGCAAGGGAGTTAAATAGGATCTTAGCACTTGCCAGTGTTGCCTCCCTTTGTGCCAAATCGACAAATGTAGTTTTTAATAACAAATAGTAAAAAATAGGAATCTCTTGAATCACGTAGACAGAAATCTCAACTCATCATATTTTTCAAGATTATACATCATCTAGTTGACATTGACCACACCATCTATCTACAAGAATCCAAACCGATGCCAAGACATCATAATACATATTACATGTATCTACGTGTACCCTTCTCTTGTCGGATAGACTCTTACCGCAATCGCTTCTTCCCTAGATGTGTACCAACTTGGAATAATCTTACAGCCTCGTTGTCTGAGACCCACTCTGTGGCGTCATTTAAGAGTCGGCTCAGAGACCTAACCTTTTAAGGGGGTACTTTTCCATTTATTCAGTAGCTCTAAATGATAGGGTGAAAATAACTGGGTGAATCTTTTTCTTCTTCTTACTTTATTTCTCTTATACGCTTTTTAAATCTTGTCCGTTCTATTTTCTTTTTTTCTATATTTTTCTTTTTGTACTTTTTATCTTACTTTATTTGATATAAGAAATATGGTCTAAATTGAATGTTCACACATTTACTAGTTATAACAATGTTTAAAAGTTATGAAATATATAAAACAATAACATGTTATTTATCAAAAATGATTGTTAATTTGAATCTTTTATAATTGTTTATTGTCCGTTTTTTCTCAACTGTCAAAGCTTGAATAATTACACGGTGACTAAATACATTGTTTTTGTACTGGCGGCCTAATTGTTATTAAAAATATCTTGACTTAAACATATTATACGGCATAACAGCTTAACTCGATCATATAACACACTTTCGGAAACTCATGGATGTATTACAACAATGATTTTAACAAACCCATTCACAGTGAAATTATTCATGTTTTGACAGTTGAGAAATAACGAACAATAAATGCACATTATGTACATGGGCACATTAATAATATTTACATTCATGAATAACACTATCTAATTGTGTTTATGAGTTTTAATTAGCTTTCGCACGAAATTCACGACACAAAATTTAATATCGTTTGTTTAAGTTTAAAGCCAGCTATATTATTCAGATTTTTATGTGGCTTTAAGATGGCAGTAGTATAAACACGTGACAAAATAAATAAAAAATGGACATTATAAACTTATAATTTCATACCCGTTGTCTAAGTCGGATAGAATACTCGTAGCAGTTTGATATGGGATTTATCAACGAGCGAAGCGAGTTGATAAATCCCATATCAAACTGCTACTCATGCTCTATCCTATACATTTTAGGTCCCTAGTCCCCTACTGGATGACCCCACATATATCTTAGTATAGGATACCACAGCGTTCACATAGGCCTGCTTGTGAGACATGTGTCTGCAAGAAACCTGTGGTGCTTTTCACAAAAATTCTTACGAACAATATCTTCGTAAGTCAGTTTCATATAATTAGCAATTCAAAGTCACACGGATGATAATAAGCATAACTATGATATAGTATTCAACAGGTATTCACAATTTTACACAATTTGTATAATATTTAGAATTGATAAGCCAAAAAATGAGCGTATTATTAATGTTTCTTGCTTTTGACTTACGAAGATTTTTTTGTAAGAATTTTTGTGAAAAGCACCACTGATCATTGAATACTTTCATCAGACGAGGTAGACGTAAACCACAACAAGGACGGCCGTATTAGTTGATGCACGGTCCAAAAGTCCGGGTTTCCTGTAGCTATGATACACAACTGATGGGCGTGGTACTGATATTATATTATAGTTAAGTTACAACTTTCTCTGTGAAAAGATTTTCCTTTAGCAGTAGAAAGTATTTTGTGACCAAACTCAATTAACTTACGCCCCGTCTGGAAATCTTGCGATATACCAACTGAGCTAGCCGGCAATTCTAATAATGCAATCTCTAATAATAATTATACTTACAATTGTTAGCATGTCAGTTTCATGAAACGTGCATGGAATTGTGACGTGAATGGTTTGTTTTTGTTTACGTAAGCAATGTTTAAAATCATAAATATGTTTTCTAACAATGTCATGATTTTGAAGCACATATAGTAAACAAAATATAATACTGTGAGAAAAATTTTAGATATTTCATTCTAGCTTAAAGAAGAGAGCACTCAGTGTGTAAATGTACATGTCCTTAAAGGTACTAGTTCACAGATTTGATTTATTTTTTCTATAATTTCAAAATACCATTCAGTGTTTATAATTGTGTCAAAAAATTAATTCTAATTATTTTCGTCTATACCGTGACATACGGAGTAGATATTTACTACATGAAACACCATCATTTGTAGTTATATGTCAATTTGCACTAAACTTGTCATTATCAGAACACTATTTTCCTGCTTCTAAAAATATTTCCATACAATTTTGATAATTTTAGAAAAAGTTGACATTTAAGTTGAAATCAGTGATTGAGTACTTTTAACATCATGAATACTGACGCAGTACAAGATGATTATATTATTGTTGCCTTCGTTATAACAGAACAGAACAGAATTATATCACAGGGTCTATAGTCACTTGTTCTACATCTACAACTTATAAGGTTTATCAAAATTTGATTTTCGCCTATTAGATTTGCAGAAAAAAATTGAAGTGCGAAACAATCTAATTGTCCACCTGAGTTTTGATCACTTCCTTTGAATCATCCAGACAAAAATTCAATCAAGCGGCAAATTAAGGTCATTTGCAAAAATATTTTGTGCAGAAGATTTACAACAATGCAATATTCGCAATTATACAATCGAAAATCCGGGTCGGTAGCGCAGATGGTAGCGCTCCTGGATTTCGAATCTAGTGTCCCGAATGTGGTACTGGTTCGAATCCCACCCGGGGAGGTTAAACCTTTCCTTGAAAATTTGAAAAATTGACTATTATGTCAATTGTCCTCCATTAATAAGGTGTATGGAGAGTTTACGGCCTTGTGGAAGGTAGGTAAGTACTGGTTATAGACAGAGGTCCAGGAAAGCTAGTTTGGTGCGCTAGACGCCGTAAAATAACCTAAAATTGTGTTGACACGACATTAAACTCAGTATAAATAAATAAAACAAAGATTCAAACATACAACATAGTCAGTTGACGAGTGCATAGTTTGTTCTTACAATTTTATGCTCGACATTTTACATAAAAAAGTATGTTTTCAATAAAACCCGCCGTTAAAATAGGACGATTATTCTCCTGACAAATACGGTACCTTAGTAAAACATTCAATGTAAGATTAATACAGAGCTAAGATATAACTATCAATCCAGATGGACGCTTGATTTTTGCAAAGGCGGACGTATCGAACAGATGTTGTATCAAGTATTTTATTTGATAACGTTCAAGCAATAACAAGGAAGATAAGTCAAGAGGTGTTCTACTTTTGTTATCCTAATTTGGTATGAGTTGTCCCCCTTATTTCTGGTAGGCAGAAACGATAATCGTTGATAAGAATACGCAAAGATATTGCAGGTGTCAGTAAGGATGGTTAGGTTTTGTGAGTTATTTTGTACTTTACGTTATATCACAACATTTAGTTGACAGAATCAGCTTTTATAACTACATGTACCTTTACCAATGGATAAAAAATAGTTTTTCCCCTACCCTTCGTAGTTTGGCTGAACCAAGTATTAGTATTTGTTTCAAAAGGTACCGATAAATACTTAGGTACCGGTACTTAAAAAGAACATAAGAAACATTGAAACTACTATATTAATATATATATTATATTGTCCCTATCTCTCTTCCGTTCTGTCTCTATTGCTCTCTCACCCTCTCTCTTTCTCACCCTTCCTATCTTTTCTCCCCCCCCCCCACACACACACTCTCTCTCTCTCTCTCATTCTCTCGCCCTCGTCATTTCTCTCTCTCTCCCTAATCATCCCCTATTCTCTCTTAATCTTTAGACCTTTCTTGCATTTTAGGTCTTTTTGCATTTCGGTCTTTTTCGGTCTTTTGCATTTTCGGTCATTTTGCATTTGCGGTCTTTTTTGGTCTTTTTGCATTTCAGTCTTTTTCGGTCGTTTTGCATTTCAGTCTTTTTCGGTCGTTTTGCATTTCAGTCTTTTTCGGTCTTATTGCATTTATTTTTTCCCGTTCATTTTGCATTTTCGGTCTTTTTTCTGTCTTATTGCATTTCATTTCTTTCGGTCTTTTGCATTTTCGGTCTTTTTGCATTTTAGTCTTTTTCGGTCATTTTGCATTTCGGTCAGATGCTTTAGGAGACGTAGTGGGATTCGAACCTACAATGTTCGGATTACAAGTCAAGTATCACATCCACTTGGCTATTCATCCCACTGGTTTGAGTAACAATTTATTTCATATATAAATTTACTATAGCCAATTTTCGCACCTTTCTTTCATTACATACAATGGCCACGAAACATGTATAAAGGTGCGACATTCTTAAACCTTTTGTTATTTTTCATTGAATAATTAATTTTAAACCCATTTCCACTACAAAAAGTTTTCTCTTTTACAAAGTGTTGAATATTATTTTACCGTTTCCCATCATGCGTACTTCCTGGAAGTATAAAAACCCGACTCCGGAACTTGCGACTACGTCTTAGTTTCTTGATACACGTACCGTTTGTTGGGATTATACCTTCATATTATGTGAAATATTATAACATACGACATATTTTCCTAAGTATATAGACCAATTAATATGGATACAAACCCCAGTATTTAGTTTTTTGTCTCGCGGTTATGTTTACGTTCAAACTAATAGAATTGAATACGTTGTCTATGATATAACATAATGGAACCTACGGTTTTCAACGTTTTTATGAAAATTCTGAGGGTCACATTGTAATTTTGAGTCTTTCGACAGCAATTACCTGGCATAATTTAAAACTATCAACAGGGGCACAGGAACAAGAAGAAACTAATTGGGTGTACTACAAAATGTTGACTAAACAGATGTCAATACAGACTGGATTCTCCTTATGAAGGAAATCGTGAGCAATGTTGACAGGTTTTAGATAAATCTAGCATGTGAAGGGTTATGGAACGTCTGAGCCTGCTGAATTATTGTCAGAATATTGGTCAGTTATCTTTCCTTGATAAAGTTATAGTAAAGGGGGGCAACAATGCCAATAACTTTCAACCGTGTTACCTCCCTTGCATATTTGAATTGTGTCACACATTTTGATATACATAAATCCTTTATAGCCCCGGGGGCATACATTAAATATAGGGTATAGAATTTTAATAATAAACAGTTATCTTACCGGAGAGTGTTTAAATTTTATTTTTGGTTTATTTAATAAAGTTTTCAACATAATTGTGTTATAATATTTATGTTTCAGGAAGAAAAAATTCACCAATAATTTGCATCCTTAAATTAGACGAAATTGGAAACCAATTGAATTTAATTAACATAATACTGCCATAATACTTACGATAACAAACCATTTGTTAGTATTTTATTGGTAATAGAAATTATGTAGTTTTCGTTTTTAGGGTTGAAATTTCATAATTCATTCATTCATTCTTTTAGGGTTGTTATTATGACTTAAATGTCATACACATAACCAGGCGTTTGCTTTCTAAAGGCGAAGCATTTGACTGGCTCTGGTCGTTCCTAAACACCTTGTCATTCCTTTTTCATATAGAAGGGAAATAAGGCATGGTTACCAGAGCTGTTGAAGTTTTGCTGGAAGCTAGCTTCCACTGTTGTTTTTCTGTTTGGTTCCGAAAGGAGACGAACAACCTGCATGAGTCGTGCATGTGGTCGCACGAGCATGGCGCTTTACCCTGTCTCTTCCCTCCCATAATTGTTCTTTTTCCTTTACTTTAAAATATTCTATTAAATTTAGATAACTAGTATAATATAATTTTTTAAAGACTAAGATAAAATTAGTTAACAAAATATTAAATAATTTTATCGATAGAATCTAATGTTGATATCTAACATATGAGGTGTCCCTAAAGTTTCATTTCCTTATCATTTGTTTATAAAGTTATCATTCCTCACCAATCTGGTTCCAATTGGTAAGTAGATCCTATCAGTTGGAATCCTTGCATAATGGATAATGAAATATATATTTTTTGTAAATTTAGAGATAAATGCAATGTAATGTAAATAATTCTTCACACAGACAATACTTCGTTGAACTAAAGGCAAATAAAAGCATTAAGAAAAACGTTACAAGATTTTATGGTTATTCAAGATTGACTATGAAAATCGACATTGAAATAAGGGTAAAATCCGAGTAATCCAGCTATCTGGACGTACCATAGACGTATTAATATTGTGGTGGGACGTTCCTATTCAAAGAGTATGCAAGGGAAAAAAACTGACTAATGCCGCACATTAAATACATTTGTACTCTGAAACTGTACCATAATATTTATGTGTGTGCACCATAAAAGAATGAGCCCAAAAAGTACAGAAAAATAATTCCATGTTGACGTAAACAGTTAATCTTACCTGAGTTATCCAGATGTACACCAGTACAAGGTATCACTATATCTCTACCACAATCACATTTTACTTTATGATTCTCAGTTTTCTGATGATCTAAACCACGTGGTATTTGATACTGTGGTAGTACTTCACGACTTGTTCTGAAATATTGTATTTATTTGAAATATGTGCCAATTAAAATTGGATCGTTAGTTGATGCAATTCTTTAAATTACAGTAAAACTCGGATATAACATACTCGCTGGGCCATAGAAAAAAGGTATGTTATATCCGAGGTATGTTATATCCATATAGCATACTAAGTATGTTATATATTAGGATGAAAAACGGGCCAGAAAAAATGGTATGTTTTAACCGAGTGTATGTTATAACCGAGTATGTTATATCCGAGTTTTACTGTATACTAATTCCTTGATATGTCGACTATGTCTATACATGATCAATGTATAATCAAACATGCCAAGACTTTTAATCTGGTAAACGCCGTGTCAACCCAAATTATGGCTATTTTTTTATTGCAGATAGCTCATCTAATATAGCTTTTCCGGACCTTTGTCTAAAACCAGTATTCAGCTTACCTTACCAAAAGTCCAAATACTTCTACATATACCTGACAGATGGAGGAAAATTGACATGGAATGGTACAACTAGCCCGGGCAAAGCTCGTTTGGAACACTTGATTTGAAATCCTGCGAATAGCCTACTGCGCCACAGACCCGGGTCCAGCAATTGTGCCAAGTACATAGAGTACAAAACTCCTCGCAACAGTTACTTCACGGTTTATTAATTCAATAAAGGGATAGAACCGCTTTGGCGAGCTTGCAATACTATTATTCTGATCACCTTGGCCTTAATGCTATACAGGAGACGTATTTTGCGAACCATACGGAAACCCCCCCAAAGTTTTACGATTGTCTAAAGATATCATAGGCTTTCAGAACACCCAAGAGATCTTCTACGCTGATACACTTCGGATATCAGAAGTGGTATGAATACAACCGAGTTATGAGGCCTGGCCAATAACTCGCTGGCAAGTAGTGCAATTACTGTTTATGTTTTAACGTGCTTTGTTTATATTCAGCGAAATTAAGATTAACTACAGAATCCATGTTAGAACTACTTTACTTGCTTAATAATGTCCGAGATGTATTTTGGTAGAAAATCGCCGAGAAGTTCCGGATTGAGCAAAGGTTAACTTACTTGTATACATTAGATGGTGGACGTAAACTAAGGCGTCTGCTAAGTCGTCTGACTCTATCCCCTGACGTCACACTTGTTTTCTTATTGTTTGTTTTACCAGTATCGTCTGCTTCTAGATCAACAAAGACAAGCGGTGTGACAGAATCTTTACGTCTTTTGGCCATAGTGTTATCCATCACATTGTGAAAAGAATTCTTCCTGGATACAGATATCCCAGAGTCGTTTTCTCGGGGTAATAGCGCCATCTGTAAAACAAAATACAGTATCTACTAGGAATGGATGGTCTAAATTAGGGCTGCTGCGAGTATCCGAGTACTCGGATATTCGCGATCCCGACCAGAAAATCGAGTACGAATTTTCGCCACGTCCAAAATCGTCGGATCGCGATCTATTTTTGTAAACAATGAAAGAACATGTTTAGCTTATTAACCATTGAAAACGAGCCGCACTACTAATGAAAATTTTGATTCAATTTAATTGATTAATACAAAATTTCGATTGATACACATTTAAACAAAATGTCATCACTGAAAATGCCCATAAACATCTGGTAATAGCAATGTTTGGAGTTTGGTTTTCCATATAATAAAAGCCTAGAACTGTTATACTTCACTTTCTTTGCTATTATATGAATCCCTGTATGCTTCTCCATTAACAAGTGATTCGTGATTAGATTCGTGAATCGCTACTTATGATTCGTAGTTCGGATCGGATCGCCACTTGCTCAACGATCCACAGTCCTAGTCTAAATAGCTGAACATTCTTATTTTTAGGACCATTTTCTTCTTAAAGTAAGCTCTTGGGACTTACAAATCATAAAATGTCGTACGATTTTGAAATAACTTCTGTGGTCTTTATAGTGGAACTTTACTGTACATAACACCATATAATATGAATATAGAACATATATTTCAACATGGAATTCACTTATCTCCCTAAACAATATATTTTGTTCAACATAACAGCGAATCCACAGTTTATTTGGATGGAAGATCTCAGATTTTATAGTTTTGTCTGGAAATGAACAAAATTCATGTTTATAGTTTATTTTATTTATTTATTGGAGTTAACGCCGTATCAACACAATTTAGGTCATTTCACGGCGTCCAGCGCACCTAACCTAGCTTTCCTGGACCATTGTCTATAACCAGTACTCACCTACCCTTCCACAAGGCCGGAAACTTCTCCATATTATCTAACCAATGGAGGAAAATCGACATTATTGTCAAATTTTCATGGAAGGGTATAACCTCCCCGAGTGGGATTCGAACCCGCACCCCCTCGGGCACGAGTATCCAAATCCCGGCGCGCTACCAACTGCGCTATCGACCCGGGTTTTATAGTTTATTACAGCTATTAGTCATTATAGAGTTCAGTGATATTTACACTCAGCATATACGGGTTTGTGGTCAACATGACATGTTTCGATAGTTACTTAGTATGGGCGGTCTTAGAATGTTTAGATTTTGTCCATATGGGGCTTGAACAAAAATCACATTCATGGTTCATTATACTAGTTTTTGGTCAATATAGACGGCATTAAAATTTGTTAACATGCCACATGAATGTATTTTATTATTGCACTTCATAGTTCTGAATCCTGTGCTTAGAATTCCTGGCAACTGTGCTTCAATACCTATATTATTATAAGTGATGCTAAATTTAATGTTCAAATAAAGAATCTATAGAAAAGGTAAAAAACTGAATGAGCTATTGATATTTTATAATATTTGACAAAAAATGTATATAAAGAGCATTGTTAAAAATGACATAATTAAAACTTGATGTTTTATGATGAATATGGGTGTACAATGTATATGTACATGTATCTAACGAAATGATTTTTCAAGTATTGAGATAGCATCAAGTATTGATAATATACAAAAAATAAAACCAAGTCGCTCGTATACAAGATGTAAAGGTAGCTATGGATAGCACTATATGTTCATGATAATTATCAAAATAGTAAAGGGGATAGAACCTCAGAATCAATTCATTATACATTCTATATTTATCAGGAAACGACATATGGAGAGGTCGCTGAACTTCATTCTACTAAGTACTCGCTAACTTCTCATACCTCACAATGTGACTCTGTGTTTTATTTACAGAAAAAAAGAAATGTCTATATAAAGCAGCAAGTTATTGATATAATTAACAACCCAGTACGTCAGTAAACTTTCTTACATAGAATTGGTGTGATACATGCTATAAACATTTTGTAAAATTACTGTTTGTAATCATGCGCTATAGATAAACACTCCCCTATCAATCGTCAAAAAAGTAAGTGCATTCTGTTCTAATATGCATAATTATATATTTAATAGTGTTCCAATCTGTTTCTTGATTCTTGATTTATCCTTTGTCTTCTCTGTTACTGTTATTCCAGTTCTTGATTGCGTGTTTAAGTTTATTTGTATTGCTATAAAGGCGTTTGTACGGAGCCCTTAGAGTGACCTTTAAAATACATTTTTCACAATCATTCCGTTTAAATGTAATAATTATAACTGGGAAAAAAACACGAAATAATATTTCATTAAAACAAAATAATTATTACATTTAAACAAACTTATTTTGAAAATAAATAAAAATATTTCAAAAAGTCACTTTAGGCGCTCCGTACATTTGGTAATTAGTGATGCACTATGTTCAAAACTTAAATAAACTATTTGTTCTGTTCCGTTTAAAAAATAAAAATAAAAATGGAAATAAAATTTCACAATCTAAAACTTTTTATTTAATTAAATGCTACACATATTAAAATAATCATGGTCATCCGGCGGGGGCTAGTTCACATAGCATAGCTTTCCTGGACTTTTGTCTGTAACCTGTACTCACTTACCCTTCCACAAAGTTATTAATTTCTCCATATTCCTAATAAATGGAGAAAATAGAAATTGTTGTAGTATTTTCGTAGAAGGGTATACTAGCCTGAGTGAAACTCCAACCAGCAGCACCTGGAGGAAATCAGATTCACAGAACCCTGCATGGAGGTTCGGTACAATTTAAAGGTAAATTTGATCATAAATAAAAAATATCATATTCAAAACATTTGAAATTGAATATTTATAATGTATAAAAATAAACTTCGTACTTTTTCATGTATCAAATAAAGTCAAATCCAATGTTTTATCAGATGCCTTTTCGTCTTTTAAAAAATGTATTATTTTGCAAAAAATGAACAAACGCTAATGTAACTTACCTTTTTAAAGCGTTATTTCGTACTCTCAGTTTATCATCAATTCATTATCAATAATGAAAAATTCCACTGATATGTCGAGACCAAAATGAGCAGTAAATGTTTTAAATGATTGCAACATTATGTCTGTTATCACGATCAAAACAAGAAAGGTCATACAACATTATATTGTTTGGTTTACATCCACTGTGGTATATGACGTGCAGTACTCGAGAATCATCCTATTTTTATTCTGGGTTTAAAGGAATTGCAAGGCAAAAGTTCAACTTCATGTTTCCTGATTTTGAATTTTATTTTTTATAACTGTGAATACAACAGAATCACTGTTATACTACTTGACAAAATATTTCTTTATTTTCTCGTAATATTTGGGATGTTTCCTAACTAGACCCACGTGGGTCAGGTTAGCTAAAAATAGAAAAGTGTTAAAATATGCATTTACAGATGAGAAGATGCTAGAGCTCGTTATTATGCAATATTGGTATAATTCTATTAAAAAGATATCCTAACCGCCTAAGAGTGTTAAAAAGACGAGAAACGATCGATGAAAATGTCTAATTTCAGCAAGTACGACATATAACAAATCTATAAATAGCTTGGGGATTCCCTCAGTATCCTACTTCCGTTTTCAACAATGTGTTTGCCTCATGTTTTAATTCGTTCAGTTGAATGTTATAAGTGACATATGTTGTTAGTAGGTGATTTCTTACGTTCTTGATACTGTTTTATAGACTAAACTTGGTTCTATGCTTTTGGCACAGTCATTAACCTGTATAGCTCTTTAACGCCGTGCAAACACAACTTTAATGGCGACCAGCGCACATAACTAAGCGTTTCTGCACCTTTTTCTGTAATCAGTACTCGCCTACGATTCCACAGGGCTGGCAACTTATCCATATACCTTATTGATGCATGAAATCGAAAACCATTGTCATGGAAGGGTACAACCGCCCAGAGTGGTATTCGAACTTGTATCCTCCTTCCGGACCCTAAGTATTTAAGATCCCACCGCGCTACTAACTTGGATACAGACCCGGATCTCCTCTGTATTCTGTAACATTCTCGAGCACTATCTTAAAGCAAGAAATAAAAATTGTACAATTTTGTCACAAGGTTGGCAATTAACACTAATATAAATAATCCAATGATCGCTGAAAGTTAAGCTTGTTCAAGACTCCCCGGGTTATACCCTTCCACGAAAATTCGACCATAGAGAAGATTTTTCTCAATTGATAAAGTATAGGCCTACATGGAGAAAGTTTCGGCCTCGCGTAAGTGAAGAAAAGCACTCGTTTTATTAAAGGTCCAGAGAAGCATTGTTAGGTGCAACTTGCCACTGTATTTTGACATGGCGTCAAACCAATGAAAAACAACAAACATTAAAATTTATAAAAGTACATTTAAATGGACGTGTCGTACCATTTTGAAATAAAGGGAAATTAAAATATGTTTTCAGTAGTTTGTACTGTTTTAACTAAAATGGTATCTAGTCAAATTTGTTTTAAGTTCCCTATCCGGACATAACCAATGAATTACATTTCCTCGTTCTTATATAAAACGTTAACAAAGGTGAATCGGTTATAGAGAATTATCACTAAATTAGAACGTAGAATATTATATCTGTAAAATAGATGTTCTATCTACCACTCTATTATCACTATTATCACTATGTGAGGTTATTATCAGCATACATTCTATAATGTTGTCATAGTAATTTGTAGAACTTTCGCAGAACAAACAACTTTCCCGGAATAGTACACGACATTCGGAACTCATCGGTCATTCGCTACGAATAACCATAGACGCTATTTTGGAACTACATGTTCCTCACATTATTTGACCGGCGTTGAAATAAACAAATCCACGATCGTTTAGGCGGTGAGTGATGCTTTGGTTTTCAGTCCATAAATTTGAAATAACACAGTTCAATGATTTCGCTGAACAATATTATTATAAATATATAGCATAGAAATATTTAATTAATAGGTTTGACAAAGATCTGTGTGTATACTACAAGAACTATTTTGCATAACGTTATACGTGCTTCGCCTCGCATAGGTAGTAAAAAACCAAAGCCGCTAGGGTAGACCCCTCACGAATTCTTCTGAGAATTTTTATTCATGAAAGGTCGAGGTGTTCCGAATGCGTACACGACTGCTTGACGAACACGGGGATTTTAACTTTATATAAATGAAGTTGTACTTATAACAATATCTTATGATGAAAAATAACTTTATTTTTATGTCATTACTGAATGCCTAAAGCCCGTCCGGCTAAATCAGACGGTAGGTCACAAGTCTTCTGATGGATGGGGTAGTAGGTTCGGTTCCTTGACGGGGCATAGTTATGAAATTCTGTTTACGGCCGTTCTATCTCCTACCACCGATTAAAAATTAGATAAGGCAGTTGCCAGTTACTGGCGGAAATATGTGCCTAATAACTTGTTAAAAGCTAAACACAGACATTGAGCCATAAAGGAACAGTTAGTAGGTGGACTGACCGCCATGATGTGATCACAAGAAATTAATAACGTAGATGAGACCTTGTATGATTATCTGTGCGTAATTCTGCACGTACATTTTTATAATGTATTCCACTTCATTCCAACATTTCTGCACGTAATTTAAGATGACATTCCGATAGTTTAGCATGTAATGTAAAATGACATTTCACACTGCGTTCAACTAGTTGTTGATCTGTTATTCCGGAAATGATATGACAATTGATGATGGGTTTTATTTTAGTGTACGCCCATTTTAAACAATACGGTAATATGAGGCGGACATTTTATGTTATATATAACTTTTGTTACTGGGATATCATATATCTGTACAATATAATCCGAATTCCATTATATATGTGTCTTGATAGCAAAATGGTCTTAATATTAGAACCTTTGTCTCGTCTGGTTCCCAGTCGTACTTAGACAGGCAAAAGTACGCCAGGCAAAGCAGAATAATGGTGGCACCCAACGTATTGTACAAGATATCGAATAATTCTGTTTTCAAACGAACTTTTCTCACTGTGCAGGTCTAAATCAAAGGAACATAATACAATTATACTAGAATTACAATGGATACATTATTTCTGGTCGTTCGGTTACATTTATGCTAAAATAAGTATCCGAAATTCAAGCGAGAATTAGTGAACGTGCGAATCATGTCTGCTCAGCATAAATGGTATTTTGGTTTCTTGTCCGCTAAATTCAAGTGCAAAAAATAGACTTTGAATGACGTTTATAGTACTGAACTCCTACCAAATTAACAATGGTCAGAAAATGTTCGTGCAAAAAAGAGAACAAAATGTAGCATGAAGATGAGTGTCGCCATTATTGCGTTTTGCCTAACCCGATAACGATATTGGTAAGGGACAGGTAATCCAGACTAGTTCTTTGTCTTGCATTAAACATCTGTGACTTAAAATTCGTTTAAAATTGCAATACTTTGCCATAACTAAGTGGTCTTTATCCTGCACTTTTATTGTACTACAAACTCATTTTCTGTAAGCACCTGTCTTTGGTCACACTGAAGAAACAATTATCGTAGGCTAGACTTTTAGCCCTGCTCTACAAGAGAATGTGCCAGTCTGTAAAGTTACGTAATCTCAAGAATGTGACAAATTATCAAATTATTCCAGCAGCCAAAAATAATACAAATTCGAATAGTACATAAAACTATATAATTTCTTTGTTGAACATTTCCACATTAGTCCCTGAGTTGTTATTGTTAACTCTGAATCCTCCGCACCAATTACCTTAACTGATGAATTCAGTTTTGTGGAGCGGATTACGAGTTAACAACTAAACCTGTCGGGCGAGGTTCAAATCAATATTCGATATTCTACACAAGCCCTTTTGCGTCACGGATCCAGGATTGAGAGTGTTTCTTTTACATTTACAATATACTATATCTCTTAAACACGGATGTTACAAAATGTTAGTACTAACTTTATTTTTAGACCGAATAAAATCTGCGTTTTTATCAAAGATTTGATCTTCGACGAGGGAGACATAAACCCCTCTTCCTGTTCAATCATTGAAGAGTACTCCAGCTTATCACTATTAACATTATTATCAGCCTATTATCATGTCATTATTATATTTTCAACCATCAAAGGTTAGAGGTCAATGATGATATAACTATGTTCAGACCCCACTTACTGTCATATATAAAACACTACACTGAATGTCTGACGTATTCTGGTTCTATTTATATAACAAAAATATCGTCATCATTAATAAACAATATGTACTCTGCCAATCTGATAAAAAAACGATCTCAAACTTTCCGCTCGCCTACATGCTAATTTAGATCTGGTTGTTTTCAAACAAGGGTCACGTTCAGGTGACCTTTTCTCATCATAGTATTCATGACGAAATTGTTATGATAAGTAACTTGTTAACATCGTCTACGTCACGCAATTTGAAAATGGACAGTCCAGTTGCTGACTGAGAATAATACTGGCTGTTGAATTAGCTGGAGGAACGATGTCCTGAACTTAATTATTATATAAAGATTATAATTATGTCAAAATATTGTACAGCAACATTATCTATAAAATAATGTATTAAGTATCAATTTATAGAATTTCACAAGAGCAGTCCAAGGACAGCGTGCTAGACTTTTCGAGTGTTTTGCTCATGGCAAGGTTTATCTTACTTTTTCAACTGAAATAGCAACGTCCCTTCATAGTTAAGTAGAGGTATCATCAATAAATAAGCATCCGTACTTTCATTTATATATCTTAATTAAGTACTTAACCAATCTGATTAAAATCCGATCTAAAATTTTCCGCTCGCCTACTCGGTAATTTAGATCTGGCCTTTTTCAAACGAGGGTCACGTTCAGGTGACCTTCTCTCATCATAATATTCATGACGAAATTATTATGATACGTAACTTGTTTACATCGTCTACGTCACGCAATTTGAATTGAGCCGTCCAATCGCAGACTGTAAATAATACCGCTGTTAAATTAGCTTGCAAACCTTGGTCTAAAATAGAAATTACGAAATCAAAATGTTATTAATAGTGTTTCGTCTAGATGAAAGCTACGCATCAATTAGTCGACATGAAGGTCATCTCGACGCGACCCTCCATTGAGATAGTAGAGATCCTGTACGACAATGCTGTACAGGATATATGTTTACGGAGATTGGTACTAAACATAGTTCACATATTTTAACATTAAAATAAAAGGGGATAATTCCAAAAATAATTCATCAAGAGTTATGTCTCTCTGTAGTTGTGTAGATGTAGTAACAATGAATAAGCATACAACCTTGTATTAAAATATCTTAATGAGAATTGAATTCTTTTCATTTCAAGTACTATAACTCTAACTGAAAAGTTGAAAAGGGGCACAACTCCTAAAATAATTCATCAAGAGTTATTCCCTAATGCCTAATGACCAACAGTCTCAGCAGCTTACGGTAGGAGCCCCTGGAATACAAACGGACAGAGATGTTGTTGAAAATGTCTTAAAAGATTTTATACGGCCTAATAAAAATAGAACATACTCTGTTAAACTCTGTTTAATTGTCAGTTGCGCATACATTAACCCACTGATTTAAATACTCACTGCAGTACTCGTGTAGTCTCTATCGATAACCAAGGACTCTTGTGATAAGATATTTATCTGTATCTACGATGTAAAAAGAATTAGGTTAAAATTCGATAAGATATCAAATACTTCACCAAAAGAAGGAAAACATTAGACCCCCTAAAGGCCATTTTTGGGGGGATTATGGGTTTTGAAGTAACTTTGTTGGACTGCTATATGTAATCTTAGTAGAAGGGAGCTAACCTCACACATAACAAAGATATATTTATACAGGTTGTCTCCCTTTGTACTTGCACGCGTATTCAGTTAGTTTGTGGTGTTTAGTGAAATAAATTAGATATTCCAATAATGTTTACCGACTGTACACGTTGCGACTAAATAGAAATACATGCATCTTGATTAGGGACCTTAGGGACTGAGGTAATAAAACTTAACAATAAACTCTAAATTAGGGACCGGCGATTCAGTTGAGAATGAGCATCTTGTACATTACGTTCAACTGTACATGTATATATTTACACGGCAATGGCATGAATAACACTTTAAAGATGATTAAAGCGTAATGCATTCAAGAACAAACAAACTGTTGGCTTTGTCAATCCTTAAACTTCATGGATCGCTCAGAGGCATTCAATATAATATAATATTCTTTTTATTACGTTCTTAACATATTTTTCTACATACATGTAAAACCATTGAACAACCTTTGACGCACGTGTAAAAAGGAAAACAGTAAAAAATCGTTAATTAATTCATTAAGTTTTGTATTGAAGGTGATGTTGACTGTATGATCATTGTTGCTGTCCCAAGTGACTTACGTTCATATAAAACACACGTGTGACAGATATATACAGACATTACTCTAGTCTCTTGCATTTGATGTTTATTGCTAATTTAATTATATTGAAAGCATTTGAATGTTTTAATTACATTATCTCTCGACAGGTAAGATGTGTCTGGTATTCTAAAACATCCTTTCTAGGTAACTTGTTGTCATGCAAAGGTATAAACAGGTACACGAATATTGAATAAAATGTTAAAATTGTATTGTATTGGACATTTTTATTGGTTGTCTACTACAGGAACTCCATAAAATTTGTCCAATGAGAATACCTCTTACATTTATTGAAGTTGCAATAGTGTTGTTATGAACGGACTATTTTTTACCGAACACGATAATTAAAATATAAATATATACTTATAATTATAATTATATTATCAAATAGTTGAAAATATAAACTCAGATTACGGGAATAGTCGAATAGTTCCGACTTGTGGCGTACAATGTCATTTGGGTTGTTTCGGCTTTCTCCGCTGTCTGTTAGAATTGGAATTGTCTGATTTCTGTACGTTTATTGTACCTTGGCTATTTAGAGAAATGACTCCCCTCTATGAAGCGCTACATAGTTTTTTAGTAATAATAGTTATACCTATGTTATAGTCAAACCCAGGGAGTTCGAGGGACGAGTCTGCCAAAATTACATTTGGTTTACATGTATTTGCCTGAATTTGGACACATGCAACTTTTTTATGTTGATTCCCGGATAGAATGCTGTGGTGTGAAAGTCCTAAAACGTTGTCTACCTGAACACCGTCAAACAAAATGATCTGAGACAATTTATTTTTCTCTATTTACAAAAAAGACATAGTCACCTTTGATCCATGGACAAAAATGAATTTAATAGACAGTGTTTTTATGCCACATTTCAAAACTCAGTCAAATAGAGGCAGTTAGTCATCGTACTCACTGTCCCTTTACAGATCATTGGACCCAAGATCATATTCTAATATAGTACTTAGTACATACCTTCGCCAGTGGGTTAACAATCTAACTGCCCTACTTGCCACAAGATATGTCGAAGAATGGCCGGAGAAAACATTTGTCAATGAAAGAATACTCAAATAAGTACAATTCTACATGTCATTTCAAAATTAAAGATATTTATCACTCACGAATATTGCAATATCTTTATGGAATATACTTTTACTATCTTCAATCAGCAAGCATTTCAAGTCACTTTCATGAACAAATAATAGATTTTATATAATTATGAGGCTTGATAAATCTAAATTATATTCAATATCACGTGTCTATACCGGGACGATACGGTACAGTACGACAGATAGCCCCGGATATAAGAATTAATTACCGCCATGTTTTTAGAATATTATTTTTCCCGATATTGAATGTCTAGGTAAAGCCAGTGATCGTGTCAGGTAATTAATTACCTTAATCAAGTTAATGTAATTAATAATAATCCATCTTTACAACATGTGTTAGTCATATATAGTTCTGATATATTGATAAGGTAACAATAAACACGTAAAACACGGGAGATAGTGATCGATAGATTCATTGTAGGCCTAGTATTCTATTGTATATTGAATATTATATTGTTGGTTTTTTTTTTCATTTTGTACTTAACTTAATTTGTTTGATAAACCTGAGTAGGTTGTACTCGCATTGCACCAAATGGAATCGAACTGCATTACACCTTGTGAAAAAACATTGCATTTACACGATGTGGACACTAACCGCATTTCATCTTGTGGAAACGAAATATAGAATGATTAATATAAGCAATGTATGTTTGATTTACAAAAATATAAATAATCAGAGTACATTTAAAACAACTTATTTAAGGAAATATTCAACGAAATTGGTCAGCGAAACAACGTGTACCAAAAGGGACAACGAAAAAAGACTCCGTAAATGTTTCACACGATTACAAGTAGAAAACTAAACGATATTCTTAAGTATGTGGGGTTTAATTAAAACGTTTAGTGTGATTATGACACCAAAACTACGACTTTGGTACCATGGTATTATTTTGGTTACCATTGGAGATCAATTGTCAAGCTGCACGAATTTTGACTGCAGTGTGGCCCTTTCTACATAGAAATTCTCAATTGTAAGTTTGCACGCAAAATAATAAATATAATCAATGAAAGAATCCACGAGATTGACTTACAAGATGTTTTGTATCTAGGTTCAACTGTAAAAGTCACGTGACATGAATGGTTGTAATGTATGAGATAAAGTCAATGCAACAATATGCATGAAATATGAATAGAAAGGATAACTAAAGATAGTTATCATTATTATTATTACAGAATATAATTCATGTTTCATTACATTGATAATGTACACAGATTTGTTATAATTTTGTATAGGCTATAAGATAAGATTTCATTATTTATAGTTTTGATTTGATGTTCTCTTGCTACTATTACGGTTTTTAATGTATTTTATCTCGATGCAAGTCGTCCATTTTACTGCTTAATAGCAAACAATGAATGATCAACTAAAAACTGCATTAGTTTGAATTAAATGTACTTTGATTTATTTATATTGGCTGTAACTCAAACATTCATTGTGAATAATAATCACACAATAGATTGTCTCCTCGATTCAACTATTACAACGCAACAGTAACAAATCGCTTCCTTCATAGAAAATGGAGAAGTACTGTAATAGTTCTTGACTTGGTACAAACCAATACAATCATATTGATGATAATTATTGTGTTTCATTAGTTATATTGTTCTTCATTGTAACAGTTAAAAGTCTCAAGGAATATCATTATCCATACACAATGTAACATCATAAATGAACCCCCATTGTAGAAAACTTATACAAACATAACTCGATGTTTGACTAGCCCATCACAGTTCGATAATGATAGTGCACTCGTAAACCAAATATTTACTGTTACTTTATTGATTCACAAACCCTAAAAAATTCACTTTTCATGAATTTGTGTTTCAAACTCCAAAGTTTGTAAAGAAACATCAAAATAAACAGAGCATCTGTATCTCATGTCAGCAGACGACAGTCACGTGCCGATCAATTTCCGGTCGCGCGTTTCGGGTAAAATCAGAGAGATTCCGATTCGAATTTCCTCACGTTTACCTTCTTAAGACACGATAAAGATGGAGATTTTGGGAACGCCCATCAATTTCGATGCCAAAAACCTCTCATTAAAAACGACAATCAGACGAACAAAGAAAAAAACAGGCATGAGAACGACACGAAAAATGTAAATGACGTTAACTTTAAGACATTAAACTAAAAGACAAAAGTCTTAGGACCCTTTGGCTATATTCACGTGAGTTAGGTCTACGAACGCATAAATAACACGTATTGTGATGAAATTAGAATGGTTGATCTAAGCCTGTATCAGTTTATGATTTATAGGACTTGGAAGATCTGACTAATTGTCGACTTCTCCTCATCTCAAACCAACAACAATTAAAATGTGTAAATTATGTTTTCAGTCATGATTTAGTCATCTTCCAACCTTATATAATGGAGAATAACTTGATATGGAACTTGCTGTATGCATCTACATGTATATGAAACCACAGGTAACGGTCAGATCAACATATTTTTCAAACTACAAAAGTAATACATGAACCTTAAAAATACATAACCTGCACATGCGTATGTATGTAAATATAACTCGTAGGCAATCTTAGTATGTTTTCAACTACGTATCTATAAGGGTTGTTTTGCGACCAAATCCATATCCGGATACATCTAAATGC
The DNA here is from genome assembly GCA_025267735.1 of Mactra quadrangularis. Lineage (NCBI taxonomy): Eukaryota > Metazoa > Mollusca > Bivalvia > Venerida > Mactridae > Mactra > Mactra quadrangularis. The sequence goes on along the minus strand of CM046299.1, from coordinate 44,050,030 downwards.
TCAATTATTCTTCCCGTCAAAACCATTGCTATCAACAATCTGCCTTCAAATGCTTCATAAAACATATATATTCATGCGTATATATGCATCGGTCTTCAATATATGTCTAGAATTCTTCAATAAGGTATGCCGACCATTCAGAATGTATCTTTAATGAAACTCACACAGACAAGAATAATATATAATCATTCTTGAAATGATTGAACTCCAACCAGATTCATAAACTACTGATATAATGTATTAACTAGCTGGTTATGAAGATTGTCACTGACTATCTGACAGTTAAAACAAGGCTTCTATAATATCATACCTAGTTATTACTTAGAAATCATTATCATCATCACCATTATCATCGTCATCATCAATATATATCAGATACCTTTACAATAGGAGAGAAAAAGAACAATGCGCTAATCAATCAAATGAGTGGAAATATGGTAAATTGTAAAAAACAATGTAATATTGAAAGTCTATGCCATAGGCGGTTACAGATACATGTATGTGCCAAGAGTGGGATCATTACATCTTAAATAAGTATTTAACTTCCGCTATAAAGAACACCTTCATTATTTCAAATAGTGCGATTTTTGAAGATTATTAAGTACCACATGCTTAATATAACACGTTATTGTCTTCTTCAGATAAAACAATTTTGTTTAATTTATCAAAATTTATTAAATCTGCCTTGCATGTTAGAAATAACATTGTCTTATAAATTACATGCCACTCTCATAAACACAGTAGTATATATTACAACACAATTCAGTATGTCAAGTCAAGTATTTATGCTTGTGTATACATGTATATGCATTGTTTTTCCTTTGTATATGTGTCTAATTATTGATCTGTATTATTTTTGTACTTAAATGTTTTGTAAGATCATGTGTCTTTGTTGTACAAATCTTCAATAAAAACATCTGTTCTGTTCTGTTCTGTTCTGTTCTGTTCTTAATTTGAGAAGAAAATGATCCCTACATTAGTACCATTCAACTTTAAAGACACTCGATGTATGTATGGTTCTAATATGAGAACTTCGCTTTACAAGCTTTTTGAAAAAGAAACGATATGCTTTTTTACTTTTTTGTCCATTTTTTAATTTCATCGAAGTTCAAAGTTCAGACCCACGACCCCTTTCTCCCATGAGTCCAGTCTCTCTATGAGAACCCTTTCTACAATGAGAATAATAGCCTCTAACCACAACATGTACATCAATGTACTCGGGTCTGAAATATGTCCCCTGATAGTACCTGGCATGTTAATATAAATAGATCTTTATACTAGAGTATGGTGGGATATTTCTGCCACCAGATAACTACATGATTAACGAGTTAATTAAGTGGTTGACTAGTTATGTAACAAGTGATTGTTAATGATACAACTACATTGTATTTGGTCTTTAAACTGGACTTTAGTTTTTAATTTTTTACGTAACTAGTTTTTTATATAAATAAACAATCCTATCAGGAACAGAAACACAAGTTGGTGCCTACAACTGTCATGATTGTATTATTTAACCAACTAATAATCAGTGGTTTACTAGTTACATAAGTAATTATAAAAACCACCTACTTGTCCAGTTAGCAATTTTATATTAGTAGTAAGTGATGAAATATGTAAGTAACTTGTTAACTACTTAATATTAAGATGATGATGTAATACAAAGATGTCAGATGTAAGCATTAATTTGCACTTTTTCTCAAGTCATGATTTCTTATTCATCAAAACAAAATAACTAGTTACGTAAAATGTTTAAAGTTAAAGTGCGAAAGTTAAAGTTTAATTCATTTATGCAGGCGTTTCCAATCACTGTATCAATTTACACCTGGGTGGAGTGGAACAACTCGAGGATTGCCCGCAAGACTGTAGTAACTTGCTCTTTAACGTAATGCACTCACTACAGTCTTGCGGGCAACCCTCGAACTATGGGTAGGCCTAAATTTCAAGGATATTAGCCGTGACCCAAGTGGCTTCGAACCCGAAACCTATCGATCCCTAAACGTGCGTACCACCACTGCACCACAGCTCCTTCATTTACGTAACTAGTTAAACACATAAATAACTTGTTACTTGAGTGGTTAACTAGTTACGTATCTAACCAACGACATGTTAATTATGTAGTTACCTGGTGGCAGGACTAAGCCACCATATACCAGGAGAGATAACACGAGCTATAACATGATACATTGTCTATCATTAATCTAATTAGACAACATGTTCATTTAAGGTAATTACAACCAATATTCAATCATATAAAAACCTGTCAGGTATTGTACTCATATAATTACTGAAAAGACATCACACTGTGACAATCTGCGAGTATTGGTTAACTGGTTTAAGGTAGAATGTTCATATTGTGGTTTGTGTGAAAATCAATAGTTTTTCCTTGAGGTCTGTGATTAGAATTTATGTTTTATTTTATGCTTTACATTATACTAATATATTTTAACTCGTAGTGGAACAATTTCTTACTAATAACAGTACAGCGCAAACTTAATACGTGACGGGCACAGTGGAATTACTTCTGGATCAACCCTCGTTGATTAATCACTTTCGATTTTGCTTCCAGTTTACCCAGTACTTGCAAAGTATGATAATGGTTCTTACTCAAGGAAACAACGGAGTAGGTTTTGAATGTGATTCGAACCAACGCAGAGCTGGCTACCCGATGATAACCAGTCCAACGTCGTAATGAATGTGGCACACCCTCTCCTTTTTATGCTATAAGATAGGAAACCATATATCTGTATATGTAAGATTCAGACTGCAAAACATGGAGCTGATCTCGGACGACGGAGTTTATCATCTATTGTTCCGAAAATGTTGCTTGCTATACCCTTTAATGAAAATTCGACAATAATGTCGATTTTATCTAATAGTAATTAAATTATATTGAGAAAGTGTCAGTCTTGTGGGGGTAGGTGAGGACAAAAATCAAGGAAAACTAGGTTAGGTGAGGTAGCCGCCGGGCAATGACCATGATTGTGTTGACATGGCGTTAACGCCGAAAAACCATGAACATTATCTTCTCAATTACACACAATATATTATCCAAAGGGAATATAAGACTTCAAAAACCCGACTATGTAATGAGGCGATCTCACTACGGACTTACCACCTTAAAACGTGTAACCATACGTTGGTAGCCATTGTACTAGAACTTTAACAGTTGGTTACACAGTAAGTGACAATATAATGTAACATATTTAACTTTAAAATACAATATCAAGAGACATTAGGCTGTAACAATGACAGTATTCTAGCCACTTAAAAGATTACATTGAATTTTAAAACGTCTACAAGTCTGCAGGCATGAAAGACAGATTACCTGCACTGTCTAAATTATTCATGAAACTGTAACTTGTACCGCCAGGTATCTGAATCTGTCACCAACCAATCAAATAATGTTATAGCTCCTGCAAATAGAACTGAGACTGTTTGATATAGACCAAGTATTCTAAGACTAGTTTACGCTACGGCTAACTGATGTAGTCTACGAAATTGGGATATAAAAGTGGTTGCCCAAACAGGTCGTTTTAGCAGCTAGCACTACATCTTGTTTATATAAATTTGGTTGCCCGAACTAGAAATTGGTTATCCCGGCATCCGGACACCCACTAGACTACTGATATATTTCAAATGTATTGAAATATTTATCTCAACTGTCAGTTGAGCATACATTAACCTCACTGATTTAAACATTCGCGGCAATATTTTTGTACTCACTATCGATAATCGAGTATTTAAATCAGCGGGGTTAATGTATGCACCATTGACCGCTGTATAAAGTTTACCAAGATGTTACAAAAATATATTCAATCATGTATCTAGACTATATTCCTGTCAAGTCGATTTGCACTATGACGAAAGAAAACTACGTACACTCGTATTTGGGTAAAACTTTGAATTGTATTAAAATATCAAATGACAAACATTTAATTCCAATACAAACATAAGTGAAGTTTCTCTATAATGGCCATCTTGGTTATTGCGAAGTCATGCGAGTTTTGACGAATTGTAAACGCAAATATAAGAAGAAAAAGGTTCCTATATGTAGGACCAATCCAATAACAAAACTATCAATTCTGATGGCCCTGATAGTGAGACTGTAAGCAATTATTTTGACAAGAAAAGCGAAGCAACTGCTCTTTCTGTTTCATGTGTGATTTTGTGGTGATATATGACATTTTTCAAGTTACATTGAAACCCGCACTCTCCCTCGAAAACAATTTCTTCAGAACGTACTACTATGGTCATTAGGAAAGTTCACGCCATTTCGAAGAATTTTGGGTTACATAGTTCTGATCGCCTAGTGATGACACGTTTACAACCGTTGCATTTCGAATATGTTCGCTCATTTTGACCAACCCAGCGTATATTCAAGCCATTCCATTTTTGAATACTTAAACAGTATACAGTGGGGGACCATACTACTGTTAATGACAGGGTGTCCCTCCCTATTTGTCATTAAAGAAAAGTCCCGCCATATTGGACACCTCCTGGTCCCGCCATAGACGTGTCAGTTTTAACAGTTTAATTGTTAACAATGTAAAACGCCTGTTAAAACATGAACTGTTCACAAAAAGGGTCCAGGCCGAATCCCTAATCGTTTAAAGAAAGTGACAAGCTTGTATTGTCGTTAATGTTTAGGAGGTCATAATATACAATGTTACACCTGGAAGAGTTTCTAACGGGTCAGCTATTTAAGTTCACATTAATTGTTGAAGGTGGCTCGCTTAATTGTTCCACCTTTAACCTTTTTTTAGTTGACAAACCGGCGGATTTCTTCCCTTGTATTGTTATAGGCCGTAACAATCGATGATATCAACTAATACCCAGCAAAAATCACCCCACACCTGTCTTTTGTTGGCCCCTAAAAAGGGACCAGTTGTTATGGTAATGTGATGATACGTATGAATTAGTGTTAACAATAGTTTTATAGAACATGAAATTTGTTCTTGAAGAAAACGTTAGAATTAATTACTTCGACTCTCCTTAATTCAAAGTAAAATGATTTGCATGAAAAATGAGGTAAATTAAGCTTGGAAACTACAAACCGTTAGAACCACACAGATACCCACCGGCATTTACTATTTTACGTTGAAATATTATCTCCATGTATCGATAATAAAGGAAACTTTGGACAGATGTCTAGGGGACAATATCTAACCCCTATATTCACAGTTATATGGTCTCCAATCACCACGAGGCGATCATTGTACATCTGTATATTGTTGGATTTCTTAGACAAAAAGTTACCGTTTTGATAACAATGGCTCAATGAAAGATCTTGAGATATTGTCGTGGTAAAATTGTCATCTCCTTATCTCTGATGCATGACCATGTCTTACATTTAGTGATATCACAATATGTTAAAGTTAAAGTGCTGTTTAAAGTCCGCGTCCAGGTACATGTTCAGCCGATTCAACAATTTTGTATCATAATGATAACCCGTTGTCTTTGAGATCACCTTCAAGCAGGTTACCTCTCACAGCACCCATTAACACCAGGGTGGAGAGGAACAACTGTAGGTGAATTTCTTGCACAATGAAATAAGCAGTGACTCTAGTGGGGTTCGAACTCGGAAGCGCTAGATAACTAAGCGCGTGTCTAACCATTGCCATTGGACCACTGCTCCTTCTGTTAAGATGTAATATATTAATATACCATTTTATATAAAAACATCATTATGCCATTTTATGGGAGAATACTCTTAGTCAGATTTCTGTGAATCGATACCTAGTGGCCTAACAAGTAAAACCACACCCGCTGTGGCGGAGTAAGAGAGCCTTATCCAATGGCTTCAGTCGATGCAATGACATTCTTCCATAAGGATGTGCCATCACACAGAAATCATTATCCTTCCTTAATTTTACGCCCAAGTCCTTTAAAAATTGACATCAAACAAAATATGCTGACATTTAAACTAAAACATCCATGTTCAAAGAAAAGACCATATTGTAATGATAAGCAAACCCGTATTTGTAAGAGAACGGTAATACCAGTCCATACGGACCCTGTGTGAAATATTCCTCGACCTTTAAATAGTTTAAATGTCATCTTCCCTCATGAGAGAGATTGCTGCATTTTTATTACAAAAGCATTCCAGGTTATCACTTTTCTACCACACTGCAGCAATATCAATGAAAATATCAACGCAGACATCAAAAACCTGCAATGTGTGAAACCACAATCATTGACTATTAAAATTAATACCGAAACATTTGTTCATCATATTATTTAATATGCTACATACATCATGATAGCCGAAGTATTCCGGGTGATAGTAATTTGTAACTCCTCTGTGACAATTGTCTGAGACTAAATCATCGTTTAAGCGACTGTTTCAAATGTTATCGTAAATGTTATCAACCGTTGACAACCTGTTTGCCCACCGTCACTGCCTGTACGCACGACGTTTGTGGTGATCAGCCCGGTTGCAAAGTACAAATTTCATGTGTGATAATGTCAATTGACGTACAGAACTGATCATGTTTATTACTAGAGAAAATCTGTTGTCTTTTTCAATGTTTTAAAATACGAGTAGTCAATTCTTGACAATGCATTGTATAGTGTATACATACTAGAGTGGAAGAAAGTGAGGGAGAAAGAGAGAGAAAATTTTTTTGGGTTCTATAATTGGTTTTTTTTGTTTTGGTTTTTATTTCTGTTTCACAGTTGATCAACACACTTTACAAGATTAAACCAAAACAAAGTTTGTGTTTAGGGCAACGATTTGAAAAACAAGTGAGATAGGCTATGCTTCAATTTTTAAGAGAGATTATAAGAATTTTCACAAATCGTCTTCTCTTTTTGTCAATATTTCTGAAGGTTAAAATAGCTCTAAGGTTAGCCTAGGTAGGATCGGGTTGCCCTAAACATGAGACTAGTCAGGCCTCATGTAAGACGATCGCCCAGAACTCTTAACTTTCCTGGACATTATTTTACCAGTACAACGCAAGCTAACAACTTCACTATCAACGGAGAAAAATCGGTATTAAATACCAAAATTTAATGGCAGGGAATGATGAAACTGCCGCGGTTGGGATTCTAAACTGTGACCACCAATTTCATAGTACAAAATGTACTGTGCAATACCAAGGATGTGGCTGTGAGAAAAGTGAGAGAGAGGACGACCAAAGTTCTGTTAACAAATGATACAGTTCAAAGACATATACAATGTATCATTTATATAACTTTAATATATCAGTGGTTGGTCCGTTGATTTGTCTCTTTTTTTAAGTCCTTGGTTTTAGCTTTAAGAAGCTTATTAAGTTGACTACATATCGACGGGTAACAATGTTCAATCTTTAGAAAAAAAATACGTAATTATAAATGTTAAAACTGTCGTCATAATGTTAAATGGCTTATAACGTCAACGGTGAATTTACGATAGAGCGAAAAGTACGGATACAGGATGACGCTGCTTGTGAGCGACTTTTTCTTTTTTTAGAAAAATTACTAGATTTATGTCTTCCTATATATTTTGCAAATCATGGCTTTTAGGATTTGCAACAAAAACCATGACTCAGATTCATGCCAATCCCCATTGAGCAACTTTTCTTGAAGCGACTACTTTGAAACCATCCACCACTTTGAACCCATCCCATATGTACTTACCGTATATTTATATTGAATTTATCATGGAACCTACCTAATTTGCATATAGGATCCACGCATTAAGCGACTTTTCTCAAGCGCGACCAGCCACTGCATTTGTTCAGTCCCGAATGGCTAAACTCATTTTAACAAGCAACCAAAACTCAAAAGATCTCACCCATCATCGATAGAGATAACAATTTCGATGTGTATATTATTTTATTTGTTTTGTGACAATGCTGTCTGGAACAATTTATGAAAATATTCAGTTGAATTTCTTAAAACTCAGTCTAAGGGACGAGAAGATTTCATTAGTAAGAAATATCCACTGCCACACGATTGATGAAAAGGACTATCTACATACATTTAATAACATTTTGATCGTTTTGATCGAACCTGCTTCAAGCTTATTTTAAGATGTTAAAAACACAAATAGTGGTGTTAAACCAAATATTAATCTGCATTTGACCACATTTATTACGTAAAAGCATGCCATATAACATCGTTCTGAAAACAAATCAAAATTCTACGAAAATGACGAATTTTAGTATGTCAGAATGAAGGGCTCGAAGCAGTTTAATTTACATGGTTTAAGCGGTCACCTGCTGTAAGCGGCCATTCCGGCCACTTACCGTCACTGGCCGCTTAATGCAGGTTATACTGTATATCACTATTTGTTGGTCAAAAGTAAAGAACGATGTGGTTTGAGAACAGAGATTTACACGAAGTTACTGATGGCCATACGAATTTTTACAATACATGAAGTAACTCAAGTTATTCTAGTCACAAATGCTTAATTTGAACAGAAAAAGTCCCTATATATTGAAACCGTTCCGCTCTTAAGACAATCGATTTTGATCAACCTGGTCCTAGAAATGAATGGAACTGTTCTAATGACCATTTTGATAGAATTGTATGAAATATTGAAAAACAACTTTCAGCTCACGACTCTTGGCTTACAATGTTTTGTGAAGAAAGCCCCAGGTCTGGTAATCTTTAGGTAGCCACCTGTAGTTTGGCTGGAACACCATCTTAATATTTCTTGAGTCACAAACTTCATCCTAAATGTAATGTACTGGCGACCAAGAAGGAGTTTAGAATGTGATTACTCATGTAAGATTTTTTGCAAAAAAGTTGATGAGCAGAGATGATAAAAACAACTTCAGAGGTATTTATTAGTAAAACCAGAAATGTCGAAAGTCGTTTGTTTTATACAACCAGAGTATTCTATGATTGTTTTTCATTCCAATAAATTTTTCAAGCAATTATGAATAAATTGAATTACAAATGGATACAAGTTTTATGAGCTATCAAATTGACGTAAATCGACTGATCTCTCATGAGTAAGGTAATAAAATCCTGTTTTATGTCGTCACAAATTACATTGATTCTTCCAGGTTTTACATGCCCTAGGTGCTATAGAGCCATTTCTAACTGATGGACCCTCATTGAAATTTTGTCATAATTTTATCTCCATTTTCAGAGAGCTGAGAAGAACCGTCAACACTAATTACAGGTTATTCCGTCTACGTTACTTTGTACGGAAATAACCGTAGAACGGTCTTTATCCAAACAGTATAAATTATCAATTTAGAAGCGGAGGTATAAAATGTTCACAGATTTTAATGAAAATCGCCCAGATGGCAGAGAAACAGTGTAACATTATCGGATCGATCAGTTGGAATTAATTGAACATTTATAAGGTTGATACAACAATGGGCCTGTGTGTTGCTCGACCTGTGAAGACACGCGCTGGCACGCGCGTCCTGACATTTGCCTCGTTCGCAGTTTTAAGGCTTAGGGGATTCAAGAGGTCCCTAAATAAGGCAAATTTAAAAGAAATTTTCAAGAGGATTCGTCTGTACCTGACGGCAAAGTATTTTGTTCTTCAAGTAGCCCTTGTGAGAGATTTTTAATGAGCGTCTTTGTTGACTGACAATTTTCGTTGGTTAAAATTGTAGGCCCTTAAATGGGTTCACACAGAGACCCTATATTACATGTAGGGCCTACTAAGTGGTATGATGTTCTATTTCATGAAGTGATGTTTAATTTTCAACACGATTCTACATCATCTTTAGAATTTTCAGTTTGTATGCCGTTGATGATGCAGCACTACTCGTATAAATATATTCGTCTGAAATCTATAACAATAAAATCGACAATAAAGACCACCATTGTTATTTCACAATCATGTAGTATTAGATAATTTTAGGTCCCAAATGCCTTATTTAAGAAGACAAAATTGCTATGTTAAGACCATTCCTCTGTTAAGACCATCAATGTTGTAACTGCCCCGTGTTCAATTACTAGTTACTGTTAGCTAACGTTACGGATACGGGAAAACTCAACAAGAAGACAACTCGACCCGTGCATAACTCAACTCAAAGTTGGGACAGCTCAACCCGTAAGTAGGGAATTGAGTTGTCTCGGGTTGAGTAGTCTATGGGTTGAGTTGTTCCGACATTTCCGTTACGGAACGCTTTGGAACGTTCAGGATAACTGAACACGCTGCTGTTCTTTGCGTTATGTATCTCTCAAAATTATTAATATTCCACTGAATTTTAAACGCAATGTTAATTTAATGTTAGCTTATCTATATATGAAAATACAAACTTCTTAAGAGCTTGAGTCTACCACAATAATATAGTTATAATCAGACGCTACCTTAAGGCTTTTCTAGAATTCTTAGTTAAACATTACTCGATGACAATTGCAGAAGATTATTGTAATCCATTTGTCTGAATTTAGAACAATATCATATTTTTATTTATGGACAGTAACATTTTGCTTTAAAGATCACCTGGTTGTTATTAAATCAAGTGGTTCCAAATGCTTAATTTGAGAAGGAAAATATCTATATCAAGTTAAGACCACTCTATATCTTAGACTGTTGGTTTTGGTCCTAATAATGAAACATGACTGTAGTCACTATAGAGGATGAGAGTTCAGTACTGGTGAATTCCAAGAATGATCTTTAAATGACCCATTCTCCTCACCTAACTTTTGGAAAGATGTCCTAAAACAGCAACAGATATCATCATCACTCTTCTGTGTATGTGATTTGTATGATTCACATTGTTGATATAATTGTTTATCTACAGATAGCCATAATGGTGTTGAAATAGACAAAGTATTTGTATAACTAGGCACATGAAGTTTGACAGTAAGGTAGTACTAACTAGAGGTGTAACAATATAGTAATCAAAGCACTGGAGTGCTGGAGGAACGATGTCCTGAACTTATTTTTTTGATTAAACAATATATATAATTATGTCAAAATATAAATATTATCTATAAAATAATGTATTTAGTATAGCACAAAGAGTGCGGTGCGCACAAAAACTACCAAAATCGTCTTTAATGTATTGACATAAGTAACATAATATAATACGATCATTTAATATTGTTTATTACTATCGAATGGTGTAATTATGCTACGCATATAACATGCATTGCCAAAAACATCGTAGGCCCTTTTTACTCCAACAAGTAATCATTGCAGTTGTCACAGGTTGAGTTGTCTACGGGTTGAGTTGTCCCGTCTCCATTGCAAGATTTGTATGTCCTGAGAGTAACCTCCCTTTTCCTGAAGAGTTTCAAGAACGACAACACAAGCCAGCGTTGTATTACATTTAAATGAGATGTTAATGAGTTTCACGCTTGAACTACGCCTCTTTGTCTATGTTGAAAATTGTTGAAGCGTGAAAAGAGTAATCTTATACTTTCTTGTTACCATTGGAACGATGTCTAATAGACATCGTTCCAAAAACCGTATTACAATATATTGCAATACATATTGTTCTTACCGCATACATGAATTAATGCACGTGCATCATCTTAATTTGATCAACATTTCACATAGATATTTGTATTTTCAAATGATTCTACATGTATTATGCAAATGTTTTAAAAAGTTAGAAAACAAGGTTTTGAATGGACTTTCAAAGATAATTATTCTGTCACTTAACGAAAAATATTTCAAGTTTCCAACACATTTTAACTTTTATTCAAACATTTAAATTTCAGACTCTGATAAAATCAATCAATATGGAACATAACCAGAAAAACAGGTTCAGAGAAAAACGAACCGGTTAAAAACCGTCAGAATTCGTACTGCAATATTAACCAGTATATCAGTTAACCGTTACACCCCTAGTACTAACTAGCTATAAGGCAGAGTGTATGCTTATGGATGAGGTAAATAAGCATTAAGGTAGCATTTGATAATGCTTAGGTCACTTGTTTTCTTTAGGTAGAAATACGAACATATTTATGTTCAAATCTGTATCCATGACACAGAAGGCTACACATAGGATTTTGAATCTAGTGTCCCAAAAGGGTTGCTGGTTCGAGCCTCATCCAGGCAAGTTATATCCCTTCCATTGAAATTTGGCAATAATGTTGATTTCTCTCCATAAATAAGGTATAAGGAGATGATACTGCCTTTGAAAAAGGTAAATGTGTACTGATTATAGACAATGGTTCAGAAAAGCTAGGTTAGGTGTGCTGAGCTCCATAAAATGATCATAACTTGTGTTGAAATTAAACATAATAAGTAAAGAAATATCTAAAAAGAAAAATTGAAGTCAATGTTTGATATACACATATGTTTTATTTGCATTCATTAAGACTGGCAGGTTTATTGTTATAAGTCAGTTACATATATCATACATTCAAGATATCAACACATTTATGCATACAACTCATGTGATTACAACCAAATCTCATGTGATTTATCTCATGTGATTGGTACATAGTCATGTGACCAAATTTGCATCTGTGATCAAAACTATGTAATGCCAATACATTTTCTGTTTAAAACAATAGCTTGAAACATTTTGTACGAAACAGGTGGCATTTCTTAGAATACACATGATACAACAATAAGTCACACATTAAACTTGGTTGACATCACATAAGAAATTATTGAAATCACATGAGAATAGGTTGAAAATCACATAAGATTTTGTTACATTTTATTCAAACAGTCATACAAATACATGTATACACTTAGACCAATAATAGATAGGCCAATCATAGAAAAGACAGAAATTTATTTGTTTTTCATCTTTAAAACAATCAAATAATGATGAGTATAGTCAACCATGATAACTTGTCACCTTCGGTCTAGATAAGGAATATCCTGACATATAGACCTATAGCTGACAAGTTATCATTGCTGATTATATACATTGTACATGTTGTGACAATATGTATGAAAATATAAACATTGATGAAAAAATGATCAAATACATTTAATATGAGAAATATTCTATAACATTATAACATGCATCAATCTTATACAGTAATTTATTTATGTACTTAGATACTGAAAATTCTAAAACTTAAAAGAGCAAGTTTTAATATAAATATTTAATGTAAAACTTAAGTTACTGCAAAACAATGTGATTTTTGATGATTTTTTTAAAATTCCAAATGCTTCATTTGAGAAGAAAAATGTCTCTATATTAAGACCATCCTGTTATCTAGAACATAAATTCTTTAAAAAAAAAAGATATATTCAAAATAAGACATTTTTACAAAGTGAACTTCATTAGTTTTTCATCCTGATTAATTAATATATAATTAATAATCCTAAATTGTCTTTGTAATCTATAATTAATTTATAATTTAACAATCACAACATTAATCTATTAAAATATGAAAATTAAGAACAAATTATACATTGTGTGGGTCATATTATCAAAATATCTTACAATAAGTTAGAACAAGATAAACTGCATTAAAAGGCCAATCATAGAAAAAATAGCAAAATAGGCAGCTTACAATAGGTGACAATTTTAGCTAATAGTAATATGTTCAAATAAAATATGTTTCAATAAGTCTATTTTGACATTCAAAATTCAATTTGTAGAACATTTATCTGTAAATAGAATCATGTCAAATTGCTGACCTTTATTTAATAGTTGAGGTCAAATGCAGATTAATATTCATTCTCGTACCCCGAGGTTATCAAGATTCTCAATCTAACATCAAGAATCCTACTAGACTCTCGGTACGAGAATGATTAATATTAGGCACATCACATCTCCTAGTGTTTTACACATCTTGAAGTTGACTTTCATTTCAATATTACAAGATTAATTCTGTAAATAGTCACAAGACCTTTAATAATACGAGCCCACATAAGTACATTTGTTTGTACATTGGACAACATAAAGTAACATACTCAGGCAACCCAGAGGATATTAATATTCCTGATAGTCAGTGCACATTGATATTCTCTGTGTTACAAGAACACGTGAAATGATTTAAATGTATAAAATATTATAATATACATGGTAATACTTGAATCAAAGATGTCCAGAGACAGTTTGTCGTGTCCCATAGCAAAATTACTTCTATATCATATCAAATGATTTATAACATACATTTATATGACAACATTAATTTAGTACAACATTTAATATATATATAATATATATTATTATTTATTTATTATTATTTATTTGTTATATTATTTTTGAAGCACACAGCAAAAATTGCAATAAAATGTTGCTTTTTTTAAACATTGCAAACTTAAGTAAAATAAAGCACATTTCATTTACTATACCAATACAAAACACTTTACTTAAAATATTTATACTATTATTTATTAGCATTAATATTATTTATCATAATCATTATAAATGTTTTGAAGCAAACAACAAAACTTTCAATTAATTTTGATTATTGCAAAATTAAGTGAATAAAGCATGGTTCACTTCATATACGAGTGAAATAGAAAATATATGTATAATGTCATTGATTTATTTGGCCTTAATTTACTAAAATTTATACTGAAATTGCACACAAATGTAGTTTATTTATATTGTCAAATGAATAATAAATAATTAAGCACTTATCTTAAGATAATAAATTAATATAATTTACAAAAAATCATATTTCTGTCATCTTAGCTCTTTGGTAATTAATTGAAAGCTTCTTAAATATTCAGTTAAGGACATACAACTAAATTAAGTAAGACGTTAAATAATTTGTCTTGCAAACACTCACTCTCACATACATATAGAGGTTTTGTTTATTTATATAACCAAGCCATCTTGAGTCAAGTATCAAGCATTGAAAGCCTAAACTACTAATAGTTATATCTGATTCAACTACGATTTAAAAAAATGTATCATTTCAAAAACTGAAAAAAGTGAGCAAATGACATTGAAAAAAATAAGCAAAATAATTCAGAAATAAACAAAAATTGGAAGCAAAACATTTTCTATTATATACATATTAAGCTTAATAAGACCACAGTGTGTAAAACAACAAGTGAAATTAAAAATACTCTAAAACTATAGCCATATGTTTAAATGGCAAGACATATCATACAATGTATAATAAATGGCAAGTTAACTTGGCGAAAGCTGACAGAAAATATAACTATATCACTAATGTTGAAGACTAAAAAAGCAATCTTGAATGTTATCAATACACCCTTAGCATTAGCCAGAAATATCTTTGACAGGGTGACAATTTTACTTTTATCCATTAACTTTCATCCCTGACCAAAAAAATACAACAAAAATGTGATTTTTTTTAATTTCTAAAGAGGTACCTTTGACCGATACAATTTAAGAATTTCATTCCTACATGTTTGTCCTGATTACCAAGACACTAGAAAAATTCCACACATGTTTTACAAGACTTATGTAAATAAACCATTTAAAAACACCGGGGTGGAAATGGGAACAGCCATGTTTTATAGAAGAATAGCACATTAGTATGCTTGGAACAGCCATGTTTTATTAAAGAATACTGCATTAGTATGCTTGGAACAGCCATGTTTTATTAAAGAATAATGCATTAGTATGCTATGAACAGCCATGTTTTATTAAAGATAAATGTGTTAGGATGTTTGCTTTTTTCCAAACTGTAAACACACTGGTGAATACCAGTTAGTTTGAATAATGCATAGAACACTTACAGATTTTTTTAAACCTAACAAAAAGCAATCAAAATATTCATCTTTAATCTTCAACATAAAGTTATATATTTTTATATCTACATTTCAAACTATGTACAAACATTTTATGGTTTTATAATCTGACATAAAAACTCTTGTTCTTATAATATCTTATATACATATATCATGTAACATAGAAATAAACAATACTTTGTGGAATAATGATTTTTGGTCCTCAATTAATGACTTCAATATTTAACAAAAAATGTCAGTAAAATGACATTTATACACATTTGACAACAGGGACAGGTATGAAATTTAGAGTTCAATTTAGAAAAACAATGAAAATAATTTATCTCAAGTAATTACACTTTCAAATTATTCATAAGCAAATGCAATTTTGATGATATATTTTAGGACAAAGAGATAAGAGAGATTGGACCCTTATTTCTGCAATTAGGTATTTCACAACTACCCCTGGCCCTACAAAGGCAGTGGTACCTGAACTTAATTAATCAAATTACTAATTTTATACTTCAATTATAATCTGAATGTTCTATCATAAAAATCTAAGAGTTCTAAAAGTTAGTTTATAGAGACATAAGTTTAAAAGAGACAAACAATAAAAAACAGATCTAAATTCTAATATATTAAATGAATATTTACATCAAAATATTGCATGCATATGATTATAGTGACTAGAGTTCACACTCAATAAAAAAACAACACAATGTCTCTCTGAGTTTTCATTATTTTGTAAAAAATATGAACATATTTAAACATTGCACTTTAAGTCATACTGTGCTACATGTACTTACTCCTTTAAGTGGTCAATACTATTTATGTGGATAATTTTGGGGGAACTTTAATTCCACAAACATATGACTAGCCGCAGCAATTACATCCACAGAGATATTTTTCCATGCCCTGTGTGACCATTTTAATTTGAATAACAATACATTTGTTCACAAACGTAACCATGTGCTTTAATGTTAACACATGGTTTGTGAGACTAAATTTTACATTAAAACCTTTGTGAAATATGGTAATAGGTAAAGTCGTGGAAAGGTCCATATGTTAGCATCAACAATCAATGGATTTCAATTAAAAAAGGTTATGGTAAATGGTAAACAAATGTAACATGAAAACATTAGTCCAGAAAAGATAGAACTTGAGCTGGACATTCAAAACTATATAGTTTCATTCGCCAGCATTTTATCTTTATATATATTAATATGATTACAACAAAAAAGACTAATTGTACATCAAATTGAATGTAAACATACAGTTAACAAAAAAACAAGTGATCAATGAATGTGAACACATGTACACATGCATGTACTTTGTTATTGGACAAATGGTGAACATAGATATACATTAAATTCTGGTGAACAAGTGGAGACACAGTGAACATAAGAGCATGTACACAGAATTTGGTGAACAATAGTGCAAAAACATTATTAAGTGTACATTGGTGTACATAGTGAACTCAAATATATATTTTAGTGAACAAAAGTGTACAAGGGTGTACATGGTGTACAAAAGTATTTAAGTGTACATGGGTGTACCAAGTGAACAAAATATACAGTTTAGTGAACAAAAGTGTGCAAGGGTGTACATGGTGTACACAAGTATTTAAGTGTACATGGGTGTACCAAGTGAACAAAATATACAGTTTAGTGAACAAAAGTGTGCAAGGGTGTACATGGTGAACAAAAGTATTTATGTGTACATGGGTGTACCAAGTGAACAAAATATACATTGTTAGTGAACACAAGTGAATGTGGTTAGTGAACATAATATGCATGCAATAGTATAATACAAAGTTTGGCACATACAGAATTCGCCTGATTGTGTAATAATAAGAGAATACTGTTAAGTACTTTGGCACATTGGAATAATCCAAGATCACTGTCTGAATTCTATACATTATACATTGTTCGTATCATTAACATGGAGAAATACGACTGAGATGGCATACTTCACAGAAGCATATACATTTGTAATTCAATTTTTTTCAAGTTGTTGAGCTACTCTTATTTTACAGAAGTGGAAATATACATAATTTCTAAAAAGGCCATAATTATAGAAGATATATTCATATTCTAATTTCATTTTTCTTACCATACCCCCTTTATTACTATAAATTTGGATATTTTCACCCTTTTATACAATTCAAATCTGCAGAAATTTACAATATTTTTGACATTAACTATCTTAAGTGGCCGAGTGGTAACTTCTTCCTTCAATTTCTCCATGTTAAATAGAACAACAATAATAGTGTAAAGTAATTCAGGATATATTATATTTCTATACAACAAAAAAACAAACAATACTACCTAAAGTCACGTACTTGTTTATGGTATAAAACATCTAATAGCTAAATATATCAAAATCCCCTTAAATTAACTTAAACTACAAAATTATTATCAAAATTTATTTACCAAGAATCATAAAAACAGATCTAATCAGTTCATATCTTTATAGAGTTATTGCACTGTTTCTGAAACAATTATTTAAAGGAGTATTTTCAACTATAATAATGACGAATTTTCTTTGTAGATATTGATGAGGCCCTTAGGGAACACTGGGCTTGCCCAACTGAGTTGACTCATTAAATGAAGATATTATTATCATTATTACTACTATTATTATTATCATTAATTATAATTATTTTTTTCCTTATCTTCTTGTTCTTATTATTATCATTATAATTATCATTATAATTATCATTATCAATATCATCATCAATATCATCATCATTATCATTATCATTATCATTATCATTATCATTATCATTATCATTATCATTATTATTATTATTATTATTATTATTATTATTATTATTATTATTATTATTATTATTATTATTATTATTATTATTATTATTATTATTATTATTATTATTATTATTATTATTATTATTATTATTATTATTATTATTATTATTATTATTATTATTATTATTATTATTATTATTATTATTATTATTATTATTATTATTATTATTATTATTATTATTATTATTATTATCATTATCTTTATTATCATTTTAATTATCATTATTAGACCATTTTTACAACAAGTACATGACTATTATTTTATCTACTCTACAAACTATAACTGAACTATATTAGTAAAGACTATATATCAACTATGTTAGTATCATGCTATACAAGTAGGTTTTCTATACATTATAAAGTTTTTGATTAGAATTGCCCTTAAAGCAGATTTCATAGACTAGAACATAGCTTAGTGTGTACAGTGTAATATCTCGGACAGAATAGAACATTTTCATAACATTTTTTACATGAATGTCAAGAATTCATATTTTATTGGCAGAATTCGACAATTTTTTATTCATGTTTAACATAACACAATGGCTAGAATACTAAAATTAAATATATTGCAAGAACTGAATACTTGATATCATATAAGTCAAGATTTTTTGCAATTTTGCAATATATGTGCATAAAGCCAATATATATTTTGTCAATTTTAAAGCAATCATTTAAATACCAATGCGATTTTTCACTTAATCCCACCCCCTTTAAAGTACATGTATTTCAATAAAAAACTGACCTCCCAAAATACAAATCATTACCCCCAATGCTATATTAATTCCACTATAGACTTTATTGCTGGTGGTTGAAGAGACATTCACCATATATTTCAATACTCACTGTACATACTAAAACTATAATGAAATAATACAACATATATAAGACATAATGACATAAAAGACATATAGACATGAAACAGACATAAAACAATACATCAAGTAGTATATACAGTTAATTTGGCACAGTACTGGCGACTTAAGAAACAAACTAGCAAATGAAACTATATAGTTTTAGTCATTGACACATTTCAGATTTTTAGTACTTGGCACAGAGGGATTTCATAGTAAGTAATTTTCACACAGGGATTTCATAGTTTCAGTAACTTTCACATAGGGATTTCATAATTTGGTATTTAGCACATAGGGATTTCAAAGTTTTAGTAACTTTCACATAGGGATTTCATAATTTTGTATTTAGCACATAGGGATTTCAAAGTTTTAGTAACATTCACATAGGGATTTGAAATAATTCAATTTTGCACATGGGGATTTCAACATTCTAATAAGCTGCACGTAGGGATTTCATAGTGTTATTGGCTGGCATATTCATCATTAACTGGTTAATATTGCTGTATAATGGATTTCATTACCTATTTAAATGGTACAATTTGATTGAGAAAGATATATTATGCATAATTAGTATTCAAAAACATATTGAGTATTTCTTGAGCTAGTAATTTTTTTTTTAATACTAAACTAGATTTTTAGATCACTGATTATAAATATTTTTCTCATTTAATTTAATTTTTTATAAATATACATGTAATACATTTTAATTAACTATTTTATCATTAATGATATAACTTAAACTCTATTGTTAATATAAACTTTATAATCCAATGAATAAAAAGTTTTTAATAGATTGTACAAAAAAGTATGGTCATGAAATTATATTAGAGTTAACTCCCTTTAAACAGTATATATTTATTTCTATATCTACATTCTCTAATTGTCATAGGAACAACAGGATAATACGAAGTCTGTAATATATTAGTTTAAACAATTGGCACTGTTCTGGGAATAAAGACAAATTTGCTGAGACTACTGATAGTAAACTCTGACTGGTACCCTGATAGGACACCGTCCAAAACTAAGCAGTTGAGAAGACATTTTATAACTAATACTTCAAGTATGGAAGAGCTTGCTTTTTTTAAAAAAATCAATTAAAAAATCAACAATAAGGATTTCAGTAATGGAAGAACGGTGGTGAGTTTATAAACATTGTATATGATATAAAATGATAAAAACTTTGGCCGTAAGCGGATGAAGGACACAATTATCAAATCTTGGCACATAAGAGAATACAATTAAATATTTTGATTTTTAAAAAATGAGACTACAGTTAAATTGAGACATACAATGAAAAACAAAGTTCAAAAAAACATACACATAGTTGACAACATTTAACATAATATTTAAATGGAAGCTTTTTCTGTACACAATTCTGGAAGAACGGGCTTTGTTGTTCATCATATAAAGGGTCACATGATCCCTTTTTTGATGAAGTGTCTAAGATAAAATGTGAATTTTAAAATAGATAGACATGTCTGATAGCCAGTGATTTACATACATGCATTTCTTCTACCACACTAAGGTGAAACAATATGAAATATACTCAAAATAGCTTGGTTTTTTATGAATTTTTAAAATAATTTTACTTTTTACTTTAACAAATTTATATCCCTTAAAGTTTTGGTGATTGAATTCCAAGCAAATATGACATCAAAACTGATCTTATGACAATCTACATAAAAATCTAAGATAAAACATTGAAAAAGACATTCAGAAAAAATCATAGTACTGAAAAGCCAGTTTTTCTAAAAAAATATTTTTTGGTAAAAGGTAGCCCACTGGCATTAGACATGTCTACCATTTTAATTGGTAACAATATAATACTGAAAAAATGTCAACAAACAAAATAATGTAACAAAATGCTTTTTATAAAAACAATGGACCCCTAAAAACAATCTGGAAGACTGACTGTTGATGAAACAACTAAAAATGTTCCAGTAGTTTTACTGGTCTACAAAGTTTACAGCAATTTGGCATCAATGCGGAACATGAACAAAAGCAAAGTTTTAAAAAATTACAGAACAATGTTTTGATTATTTTAAAAACTATGGCTATGTGACTACAGTTGTAACATCAAAAAAATGCTACAAAAAGCAAAAAAGCAATATTACAGACAAACAAAAATTTGAGATTTAAAAATTTGAGATTCTGACAAGCGATCCTCTAAGAGATTAGAGATTCAAGGTAAATGTATACAAAATGTGACTAGTTTAAAATAATACTCAACAAAATGGCAAAAATAAGGCAAAATGATTATATATTAAAACTTTGGCTCATCTAGTTCTATACAGCTAAGATATTGCAAGCAACCTATGGCGTACATAGTCAAAAATTGACTATGATTGAGTAAAGATAAATAAATAAAATGACTAGGCAGAAGGCAGAAACAAAATATTGCAAAAGAAGCATGACTAAAAATATTGCTGATAAAATGACATATAAAATATGTGATACTTAAATATAAAATCATTTTTGTAATAAATAAAGCACTTAATGAAAGAAATATTTTTATATTATTTTATACTATGTCATGACAAGCTCCTATCAACAAATTGGAGGGAATTTGACTTTCTTAGATATTGTACCATTTTAAATCTTATAATTTTCTATTTTTCACTAGTTCTGAACCTAAATTCTAAAAAATTCTAAAATTTATCATTCAATTAAACAGTATTTTTACTTTGAAAACGATTCAAATTCAAATTATCAACATAAAAAAACTAAACATTTGCCTCAAAAATGTGATTTTTAAAAGAAAAAGTACAGAAAGAAGCAATAGAAAAACAACACTACACCATATAAGAAGAATTTTTCTGCGAGTCAATTATTTCTGCTTCCTTTTATCATTTTCTAATTTAAGCCAAAAAAATATATCCTCAGAAATAGGAAAAGACATAATTATTACCGGGTAATTGTCAGAATTTTCAAAATTTCACATTTTTGTCCTGTTTCATGCTGTTTTATTGCACATCAACACATACTAATCAAGTAGCACAAAAATTTATATCCACAGAAATAAGATCAAACCATATTTTTAATAGAAAGCAGAAATTCAAACGGTTCAGAAATTTCTACCTATATGGTAATTTCTAAATTGTATCTAAAATTATTTGAGTATTTATATCAGGTTTCCTTTATCTAACATTCTAAATCTAGCTACTGTTTTATTATAATACATTTATGTCAATATGGTAATGTTATGTAGTAAGGCAGAGAAAATGACACCTCGTTCAATGACCCCAGGGTTGCGTATTATCAAATATCTTACGATGACATTACGATACAGGATAGAAAGATTTATGACTAAAATATATCATAAGACTGTTGATAATACTAGGCCCAGGAGGATAAATCAAGTTTATCTAGGCAACATATCATCAAAACTCTTATGTTAATTTGATCAATACAATATAGAAGTATCTGCAACTAAAATTGATTGTATGATGCTTGATAATACATACCCCTGCTTATAAATGATGATTTGAGACAAAAATTGAACAACAAATAAAAAACCAAAATACACACAGGCTCTTCTATTACCCTCCCCCATCCCCATCAGATGACAAGTATTATACAAGAACCATAGTCAGGAACGAGGCTTATATTTCTCTTTTTTGCATAATCAGCATTTTTACAACAACATGCCTTCAAAAAAGTATTTCCCCTCTTTCCCTTTCTTCCCCATTTTTGAGACATAAAATCAAAGCATTTAACAATATGAATATGACAAAAATATCAACAAATGGATTTCATATAAGACATAAGATTTCAAAATGTTAAAGACAAAAAATGTAACAAAGAGACAAAGTCTTCAAATTTATACATAATAACACTTTCAAATATATACATATAGTCAGTCAAAATGTAATACATGAAAAGAAAAAATATTCTAAGTACACAAAATGAAATGTTTTGCAATTTTCCTGTCCATGTTTCTATATGGTCCCAGAAAAACAATGTCAGATAATGTTTCACAGGAGATTTTCAAGTGTAGAAAATTTTAAAAACCATATCTTCGAAGTCAGATTTTATAATATGAACTTTCAATGTCTTGCATTACTTAGATCAAAATTGATCATCCTCATAAGGAGTTACCATACATTTTATAATGATTCATTAAAAATGTATATTTTGAGAACAATTCCATACAATATCAAAGCTAAAATTTTGATACAATTGAAAATAACCTGACAGACAATATCATATTATTAACAAAGTAATATACATGTAATTATAAATGCAAAAGAATGATATAATTCAAAATTCAAGTTGAATTTGAGACACAATTATTTACACAAATACAAAAAATTCCAACCAGGCAAAAAACAATGAAAAAATGCAATATCCAGTTCAATAACAAAGTAAACACCAAAAAATAAACAAGAAAAGGAATAAAACTTTGCATATACGGAATGTACATAGCTCTCTAGACTAAACTAATTATTTTCACTTGTATTCAAAATAGTAAACATACTTATTTGAGTAGGTAAGTCATTTGTTGTTTTACAAGCATGTTTTTCATTAAAGATTGAACGTAAAGAAGTTTAATTAAAATCTTATCGTCAGATTAGATGCGTCAGTTACAATTCAGAAATATTAAAAAATCTATAATTTCAAATTTTTTCGAATACATAAACTTGTTAGATTAAGTTATTTAAAATTAATTGGCCACATTGTCTTATACAAAAAAACATAAAGCAATTTCCTCAGCACATCAATATTTCTGCACATTTGTAGCATTTATATAACAGCACAACATAACATTCAAAAAAGCACTAACATAAAAATTCTTTGATGAAAAAAAAAATCATTTTGAAAAAGAAAATATTTACATCACTTTTGTGTGTATCAACATAACAAGTGTTTGAAAGTACACATAATGAAGTCAAAGATATGAAATAATCCAAAAGTTTGAAAAAAAGCACTAAAGTATTAAAATATGTATACATCTTCTTGAAGCAGATCACTGTACATTGTTGGTACCTCTTGCTGGCTTCATCAACTAATACACACCAAACATGTAGCCATGGTAACAAAGGTACCATTCATGGTAACCATAGTAACGAAAGTACACCAAGCAAGAGTCTGAGATATGTACATATACATGATAAAAGAACGGCTCATGTTTCTAGGGAGATTCTTGTGAGCTGAGTTCACCGTCGCCATCGCTGGTTTTGTTTGGTGAGCAGAAGTTATAACGATGATTCATATGTTGAGAGTATGATCCCGAGTGAGAGAATCGTTTGCCACACTTTTTACACTGAAATGGTTTTTCACCACTATGTAATCTTTTATGTTCAGTTAGATGATGTTTGTGTTTAAAGGATTTCGTACATTTATCACACTCAAATGGACGGGCACCTAGACAAAAAGAAAGAAAATGTGTAAATTTTAACATAATGACAAAATGTATACTGTTTTTCTCAACTGTCAAGTTTCAAAAATGTCACAGTGATAGAATATGATGACTTATATACTTACATTAATACGAAAGTGACCTTGACTAAGCGACCAGATATTATACCTGCATAATAAATTTTAGTTCCTCTATAAGGGCTGCCTTGGTTATTGCAAATTCATGCACTTTTTGATGATTTTGAATCCACAAATGCATAAAAGTGTAATGTTTTAAGAAGAAACATTATTATAACTATATTAAGTCTTATAATTCTGCTATCAAGACCATTGATTCTAATAGCCCTACTGGTGGAACTTCACAGTATTACAAATTTCTAAGTTGTGCTAAAGGTCTTCGATATTGGTAAAAAGTTCTGGTCAAACAATAACTATCATTGCCTTGACATTTTTTGAGAGCACTATGGTAACTATTCATTTATATAGACAACAGCAAATTTACCAGCTAGCCTAACTATATGAAATAAGTAATTTTTCCTATTCGGAATCAAAACCCTAGCTTCAGAATAGAAGGGTAATGCAAAGACAGCACTTAATGAATAGTTCTAAATAATTTTCATTTGTTCCTGGACTTTCAGGGAAGTGGACTAATGCAAAAATATAATGCAATAAATAAAATCTTACCTGAATGTTCATATTTGTGTCTAGCAAGTGAGGATTGTTTACTAAATACTTTATTACATTGGTCACAAGCGTATGATCCCTCGTCACGATCAACACGATGACTCTTCCAACATTTACGTTTCTTTTTAGATGGTAGTTCATCGTCAGTTGATACTGAATCTTCGAAATCCAGCTGGACCTCCTCAGCTTCCATCTGAAATAGAAGAAAAACATGATACCGTAAATAAACAACGTAGAAATAAGTCTTACGAATTCACCATGCCCCGTGTAACAGGCTAATTTCCCTGCCCCTACCGGCAAATCTTTTCCCATAGAAGGCAAATCTTTCCCCAGGGAGAATTGGCCGAGGGGGAAGGAAATAGATTGCTACACTGGGTTTTACGAAACTAGAAGTTTGAGCTTTCACTCAAATATATTAATTTAATTTTCCAATCCATTACTTTCTTACTCAAATCTTAGTTTACACTTAAAACACTAAAGTGTTTTTTTGTAATTACCATTCACAAAGAAATACTGCATACATTTTCAATCAAGTCTTAATTTTAAATGCCATGTTGTTTAAGATTGGTAACAGAATTGAGATATCATAAGTCTTTATTGAATTTTCTTAACCTTTACTGGAAACCATACATACAAATGTTTACTCTTGACTCATTGAACTTAAATTGCAATATATTTTGATGGGTCTGACCAAACCACCGAGTGCCAAACTATTTTATTTTCTTCTTCATTTACATGTAGCTAGTCTAGTTTTGAATTCATCAATTGATATCAATTAAGTATATAATCAATTTTTCAAATCAATTGAACTAGTAATAGTATGGTAAAATAAAGTCACAATTTTATATTCTAAAAAAGCCACTTTTATAGCAAAAAAACTAAGAATTATAAAAAAACTTAAATCTTAATTTTCGGGGGCCTGCAATATCAAAAGTCCAACAACCCATTTCTGTAGTTCACCTAACTATATGGCATTGCAAAATTACAATAAGATTTTATAACACACTGGCCAGAACCTAAAACCTTGAACTTAAACATTAGTTTAGTAGAACTGTTTAACAAAAATATCAGGTAATAAACATGTCAGATACAGAATAGCAAAAACAATAAATGTAAACTTTGTTCAGCCTTCCTATGTTAAGTATAATATCTGAAACACAAATAGCCATGTTATTTTCAGAGCATCAGTGCCAAATTTAGAAACAGAAATAAAAATCAATCTCCTTAAAGAGTCTTAACAAATTATTCATTACAGAGAAAGCCAAGCTTGCTTGAAGGTCATTTTTCTTCCCTTATTTATAAGTAAAATATTGAATTTCTCAGCTCTTTGATTGATTTTTATCTTTTTTATGGCATAACGTATCTTAAAGGAAATGTGATGTAAATTTTATAAATTTCTAAATTGAATTCAACAGACAGCCTTTTATGACTGTAGTTATTCTTACATGGATAAGCAATTCCCTTGCGAGTACTTGACAATATGAATCTAATGTTTGGAGAATTTCTTCTAAATGTTAATAACAGCTTAATTCTGGGGAATTTACTAGTTTTTATAAAAACTGAGTATAGTTTTGAGACTTGAAACTTAAGTGAACTATATTTATTTCCATGTATCTATTCCTAAGATGATATTTTGACCACTGTTTTGTGAACAAGAAGTAACACCATAGTTAAGATTAAACAACATGACCAGGAATAACCTAGTATAAGCATAAACAAGGATGAAAACATAACAACTGCTTTTGATAGATAGATAGATAGAATAGGCAAAAACAATCATGTCTGAATTATGAAAATCAGTCAATTTATTGCCATTACTATTGTAATCAATTTATTGACAATGCCTATAGTTTTTTTTATTGGGGTTAATGCTGTGGCAACATTAGGTATATGTTATAAAATGGTGTTCAGTCAACCTACTCAACGTTCTTGAAAAGGTTAAATGTCTGGATTTAATTGTTAACCAGTTACCTAGAGCATACTTCCCCACATAATTTGAATCAGTGGTAGTAAGAAAGAATGGCCATGAAATTATTTCATGACCAAGCCCCACGAGATATGCCCCCACACAGGAGTCAAACCTAAGATTAGTAGACTTGACCCCAACTAACTGAGCTAGATAGGCGATAATGCTTATAGTAATCAGTCAATTTATTGTCTGTGCCTAGAGTAATTAGTCCATATATCGAGGGTGCCTATCAATGCCTATAGAATATTAACCTTTTCCCATTGTTTGTACCCTATCCATCAATCAGGGTTAACAGTGAGTGAACAACATTAGCAACAGCTTTTTATTTCCAAGTTGTATTGCCTTAAAAACATCAGTAAAAAAACAAAAACAAAAAAGGGATCGATACAGTATGATATTTTATCATATTTCTATGGTCCCATGTGGGATATTCATACCCATACAATGGTAGATTTGACTTGCTACACCATAACAACAATACGCTTTTGTTGTTTTTTTATTGTTTTGTACCGCCATATTTGAGAGAATATCGAGCAATATCGTCCAATCAAATTAACTCATATTTTAGAAATCTATTGTTGGGGGTCCTATGATATAGTGTAGATATTTATAACAACAATATTCTCCCAACTGATTGTTCCAATAAATGTAATAAATCCACAATATAAATACAACATTATCTTGGCAGATTAATCAATACACACAGATAACCATGGCAACCGTTTTTGACAAATTTCAGTATTTGTTCAGAGGCATCTTCATTGATCAGTAAAGTGCGTCATTGATGTACGATAAATGAACAGGAACCTTTACTAGCAAACGCCAGAAAAAAATCATTTTTATTGGAAAATGCCGACATTAAATTATTACAGGCCTCGCAGACTAAATACTCAACACTCAGGTTACAGGTCCCTGTGGGATAGAATATTGAACCCATTTTTAAAGTTTCACTATTAGGACCATCACTGCACTTAAATGTTCTTAATCTAGAAACTTTTCTTTAAAATAAAGGATTTAAAATTGTCAAAAATCCCATAGTTTTGCCATAAACTGGGCGGCCTTAATTCATGGAACTTTCTTGAATGAAATTTATCACTCAAATAGACTGCAAGACTTGTTTTATAATCATTGATAAAACCTCAGTCAAAACCTTCATATTTAGACAATAGTTGAATGTCCTAACTTAAGCTATAAATATAACTAATTAACCTGGTAAACAATTAACAAGTATATGTTTCAAGTTCTTTCACTCATTTTTTTCACTTTTTTCGAAATTTACCACAGCAAGACAAAATTACCAACAACTAACTTTATTATCAAAGTTACTAGCTTATTTATTCTGTCTGTAAAGATAGAATGTGAATGATCACAGCCTTGGGACCTGTGGCAACGTTGAAAGGAAATTAAAAATATATATATCTAATAGCATAAAATTTGTCCAGGACACCAAATGTAACGATTTCTGAGTTTACTACCTTCTTGCTGCATCTTCCTGATTCAGCATCTTCCCATTAATTGAGAGTGTAACTTAACCTTAATGTTAATTGACACGATGTGCAAAAACACAATGTATGTTTTAGAGCAAAACAGGACGTAAAAATCAATGAAGAAAATAGCTACAGTCAAACATGTATTAAGAAGCCAGAAAAAGAGAAACCTTAAAAAAATGGCTGCTTTAAAACAGGTGGTTCACTAATAGAGATTGAATCATTGCAATATTTAAATTTTTTAGATATTTTTCATAGCTATTGAAGACTGGTTATAGTTAAACTATGGTTACCACAATCTCATATTTGACTGTACAGTCATGTTTTCTTAAAGAAACTGACAGAAACTAGCACAAAACAGTGTATGTTTATAAATCAATACATACATTATCTCTCAGTTTTAAAATATCAGCGATATATATCAATATACACGCCATCATGTCTCATCCTAAAAAACATCGTCAAATGACGTCAACAGTAATCAATCTTTAAAACGATACGCTTGTTATCGTATATAAGAAATCTAACGAATAAAAATAGAAATTCTTAAATATGAAACTTAAAGGAGAACTAGTCACAGAAAATGTAAAAGAGACAACTATAGCTGTCTTAATAAATTCAACAATTAAACTTGAAACAAACACAATGCCGTAAGCAATAATCTTGAAAAAACTTTATATGCAACAGACTTATAAGGAAGCATTTTTCCATATTAGGGCAAAATTATATTTTTCTAACGAGAATAAGGAACACTTACATTAAAATAACTGATTAACAAAAAAAGTTACAAAAGAAATAGATTTATATTATAAAATATTAATATAAAATTATTTCGAAACAATTTTGAAGAAAGATAATTTTAAATTCCTTTCATCTTCTGCAAAAATCTTGCATTAGATAAAAAAATATATTTTTAATAATGTAAAAAAATCAATTTGAACATTGTTAGTAAAAGTACTACATTTCATAAGACAAAAAAAGCTTTTTTAATGAGGGAAGGATGGGAAAATAATAAAACTTATCTATTCTACTCAATACTGACAAAACAACTCTCTTAACATAGGCTGGCCACATTGCTCTGTGAAGCAATGCGTTTAAAAAACATTGTGTTAATTTCTTTAAACAATACTCATGCAAATGAATGCTGTCTTTAAAACACCCAGTGTGACAGACTGTAAGCAAGGACAGTGCCAAGGACAAAATGGGACAAAAAAACACAAGGTTAGCAAAAAATGATCATATCACAAAATTTGGTGTATGCTTCAAACAGGTAGTGAAAAAGGAGGGAACATTTAACTCAACACAGACATACAAAATTTAGTGAACAGTGCATGAGGTGCTGTGATGTTAAAACATATCTTAAGATTTTAAGCCATTGAAATGTCTATTAACTATCATTATCAAATTAGAATTTGTTTTCCATCTTATCATAACAAAACATATTCTTTATTTGGCATGAAATTAAGACCTAATTACAATGTATTATGCAAAACCAAAAGAAAATGTTTAACTATTCAGAAAAGGAACATTTTAAAAGTTTTCTTTTTAATCTAATTACTTCAGATAGTAAATTAGTCCCCATCAGTTTTGAATAAATAGTCTATCAAGTATTTTCTTATTTTTGTAACCATGGAAAAAGTTTCATCAAAATTCATTATGAAATTGATCGAAATTGGTGGATTTCATAAGACTTGAACCTGAGGCTTGAAAGATTGTACATGTATCTAGATTTTATTGGATTCGACATCAAATATTAACATTTTCTTTTGTGTGTAGCCAGTGCACCATACAAGGTTTCCTGGTATTTTCTCTACCAGAACTCACCCTTTTACAAGGCAACTATAAAGTTTTGACATAGTTGTTGGATTCAAAGACCCCTGAACTAAGCCCACAGCTAAAATTGATTATAACAAATTTCAAAGTATTGAAACTTTATACCAAAAATTACATATCTATGGGTAAGAGAAAAACTAGACTACATTCCACTTAGTTAACATATACATGTAGTTAGACTAGTTTTGTGGGGACTCATTGATATATAATATATGAGCATTTGCTAGTGTTTCTTTTAGTTCAACTATGCAACATGATGGTAATGGTTCAGACACCATGTATATAAATTGTATGAATGATTAAACATATAGTTTAAATGTTAATTATTACAACCAATGATATAGATTACAGAAATATCAAGTGTATAATGCATTGAAAACACATACAAGCACATTAACTAGTGAAACAATTTGGTTGCCAGATAAATTTGTACCTCACATGCCAAAATTCTATTATAAGGTTCACCACTGAATCTGTCCAGTAGCCTTTTTATTACTAGTTAATTCTTTATGTTAAATTCTAAAGAATTATTTCAATTGCAGACAAATTAAGCAGCCCAATGTCATAAAATCAGTAAGTCACAACACAGATTTCAAATTGACCAATTAAGAGGCATTGATATAGATTAGATTTTTAGGATACAAAACCATTAGTAGAAGGTTGATAAATTCTTTTGAAGTTTCTTATTTGAAGTCAGATTTTGTAGAAACTAAATGTAACAGACATATAAAATTTGGTCTTTAATAGTACTAAATTTCAACAGCCTGTTTTCTTTTGGTGAAATATAACAATAAAACTGAACTTTTAGAACAAATCATATCTGGCAAACCAAGGATTTCATCACAAATTCAAAACAAAACAATCAATGTCTCCCTACATACTCCACACTTTGAAAGAATTTAGAAATTTCATTTTAATATAAAGGAAAAGTAAATGAAAACAAAAGACTGACAGAGTAAATATATACAAGTAATCCAGCTAGTAATGTGGAAAGACATTGAGAATAAGTACAGAGAACATCCTAGAATTATTTTAAATCAGAAAATATCTAATTATTTTTTTATCAAAAAGTAAAAAACCAACTGTCCACAATGTGATAGTTTTCAAGAAATCATTTGAAATTGCTAAAGATATTATTAAAGTTAGATATGCGATAATTAAAATTACTAAGATGTTCTCTGTAAGTTTGTAAGTGAAAAATAAGTAGAAAAACCAGCCTGATACGAACATAGGACTCTACCTGTCTCCACGTCTTCTTCCTCATACGTTTAGGTTTACATGTCTGGACGGTAGCAGCAGCTTGCTGGGCAGCCTCGGCCAAGGTCACCAAGTTGTGGGTAGCAAGGTTATGGGTATCATCTTGTATTGGGCTGTTCCCCGAAAATTGTCCCTGGATGAGAGCGGAGGTCAATGAAGGCTGACAAGAGGTTCTTAGACTATATACAGCTGGCTGACCAAACAAGTCCATAGAGGCTGATGAAGTTAAATGTTCCAATGCTGAACGTTCAGTACTAGAGATAGAAGTAACTTGTGGTATAGTTAACTCTGAGGATGGTTTATATGCTGGCATCTTTAGAAAGCTTGCAGCTGTAGCTTGATCTATACCAGACTTTGGATCCATTCTGATCTGGTCACTGTAACCTATCATACCTTTCCTTCTCATTAGTTTAAACAAAGCAGATTTTTCTAGTGACTCAAGTTCACTTGTACTCTTGGGCAACCATTTATCATTCTCAACTGACTTCTCTCTCGACTTCTCTCTTTCTTCTGAGCTCTCCTTCTTCACACTAAGATTCAAGGCCTCGTCATCTTGAGACAGTTCAGGTGTTGAATGCCTAGACATACTACCACCATGAGCAACAGGAGGTGTTCTGGGTACTGATAAATCAAGAGGTACCTCACCACAAGGTTTAGAAGATTGCTGAGGTGAACTTGATACAGGTACAGTAGATCTTTGTGATGACAGATGATTCATTATATTCATAGGGTTGGGAACATTTGGAATGTATGTTGGAGATTTAGAAACATCTCGTTCTTGCATGTCTGATTTACTAGCATTCAGATTAAAACCAGGTCCATATTTTCTTTCTCTAGCTCTCATGTTTTGGAACCAGACTTGTACCACCCTCTTTGAGAAGCCAATCATGTTTCCTATTTTGATTAGCTCAAATCTCCTTGGACGTGGATTCTTCAAGTACTGACTTTTCAAGAAATTTTGCTGTACTTCGGTAAACTGTGTACGTATTCTCATAGTTTTCTCATCGACAGAGTTATCAGTGTCTTTGTACATCTCTTCAATTTCTTCATCATCAGAACCGACCTCTGCACTACCATTAGTGGTAGACTCAACATTACTCATTTCAGACACTGTACTATGTGGTGACTGGCAGCTATCATGTTGTACTAGATGGTGAACAATGTCTTTATTTTGTTTACATAAGTAACGCTCATGTTGATGCTGTGTTATCTTGCTTTGAAACACATCACCACAATATTGGCATGCCAATTTTTCTGACTTTACAGCAGCCATAGTCTTCTGATTGTTTGAGTCATTAGCACTTTGTGTATCGTCAACTTGTTCAGATTCTTTAGTTTGTTCATTAGATTCATCAACTTGTTCTGGTTCATCAGTAGTTGGGTTACTTGTCTCTTTAATGATGAGTTTAGTGTTTGAGTTGACATCTGGTGATATTTGTTCAGAGGATTGGTTGCTATGGTTACTGACAGATGGAGTTTCCTTATTTTGTACAGGTGCTTCCTTATTTGGACTTTCTCTACTTGGAGTAACAACTTCTCTCTTTAATGGACCAATTGGTGTGGTACTTCTTCTAGATGGAGTGGGTGGGGGTGATGACATGCTGAACACACTTGAAGGAGATACGCTTCTACCAGAATAACTATGTGGAGAAAAGCTGCGTGTTGATTGGCTGTGTGGTGACATACTACGAGTAGATCGGCCAACCGATGATAGACTTGAGACAGAAGGATGTGGTGAGTCATTAGTCTTGTCACGATGAGAATCGGAACCATGTTTCATGCCAGCGAAACTTGCCATAGCCATACCTGCTGGAATATGAGCAGTATACATTGGATGTAGAAATCCTTCAGGTGTAGCAAATACTTGAGGTGGATAAAAGAAGGATGGTACTCCTTTCTGTTGACCAAATGGCTGAGACATGTAGTGTTGCTGTTGATGATGTAATGATACTGAGTCTGTTGGAAGAGAGGGTCGACTTAGATGACTCATCTTAGTAGAGGCGAAAGTAACCGCTGGAAGTTTATCCCCTTGAGAAATGGTTGGATTCTGGTTTTGGTTGTGGTTTCCTTGTGGCTCATTCATCACAACACGGTTTCTAGATGTGGCAGAAAGTCCCCAACATTTCTTTGATGTAGTATGACTGCTATACGAACCAGAATGTGAAAATCTCTTCCCACAATTCCTACAATGGAAAGGTTTCTCTCCACTGTGGATTCTCTCATGTTCCTTTAAATGATGTTTAAACTTGAAAGCTTTCCCACACTGAGTACACTTGTACTTACGAAGATCTGTACTCTCGTTATGGCTGATCATGTGACGCTGTAGGCGATATACATTGGCGAAAGGCTTCTTACAAATGTTACAGATCTGAGACGTTGGTGAGTGTGAGGTGAGATGTTTGTCAAGTTGAGATTTCTGATGGAATGTTTCATCACATTTAGGACACATAAACTTCAAAGGTTTATCTGAGTGTACTTCTCTCATGTGATCTCGGAGTATGATTGCCCGTAGGAATGTTTGTGGACAATGCATACATTTAAGTACAATCTCTTCTTCCTCACTAGCACCTTCTGAAAACAACAACAACAACAAAGGGTTTATTAATAAATTATGAATTATAATTAGGGACTTTAGTCAGTTATCTTTCCTTGATAAAATCTGAAGCAATCCAATTGGTAAGTAGGTCCTTACAGTAGGAATCCTCGGGTTTTATCATTGAATTCCTATATAAATATAACAAAATATTTCATCTAAAATCTTTCTTGTTAATTAAGATAATAACAGAAGTGATGAAATCTAGATAGCTCTTTAACATAAAAATAAATAGCTTGTATTTCAAATAAAATAAAATGATTAACAAAAAAGTTATCTAAGATTAATTTTGGCAAATTGACATTAAAAAGTATGGGTAAAATCCAAGTAATCCAACTAATAGGACCTACCTATTTGAAGAGTTTACAAGGGGAAATAACTGACTAAAGTCCCTTATTGACTATTATTCAGGCATTGTGACTGAACTTAACTGGCACATATAATAAAACAGATTGTGTTAGACAGATTGTGTTTGAAAAACTCAAAATTTTGTTTTTTCCCACTGATGGGGGTTACAAACACCATCATTCATGCATTCTTGCTGAAAATCACTAGACTTCCTTAGGAGTTGTACCTTTTTCAAAGAAGTTTTAAAAGACCAGTATAAATGATAAAATACTGCGTATTTTATGACCAAAGAATAATATCAATATTAACCAAAGTAGTATAAGTATCTACTTTATTTGTGTGCATTAATTTTTAAGAGCCCTTAACATAGATTCTAAAGTTTGCTAGTTCGCATGTCACCTCTCTACTCAAGAGACATCTTCCCAGCATACATGTACTATTCTCAACAAACTGTGCACACATTCTAAAGAATCTGTGATAAAAATAGCACTAACTTCCGTAGTATTCCTACATTGGTCCTGGTATTAACCATAGCTGAAATTTCGTATTTTTATTTAATCTTAATTTTTTTAATTGGCTCAAGTGTTCCCTAGGTTACTCGCTGTAAAAAGTGTAAGAAATTATAGTCATAGGGGTGGACAGTTTCTTTAAGCATTTATTCTTGTCATTCATCAGAACTAGACAACCTGGTACTGCCTACCAGCTTATATTACTTAAGAAGCATGGGTTGGCAGCTTGACTCAAACCATCAACCTTTCAATAGTGTGAATTTTCAACCATTTTGAAATATTAAGCAACCTAAATAACTCCCAAGTAATCGCAAAAAGTTTGAAACTGTCATAAAGAAATTTAAAATATTTACCATCATTATTAGCTAAATCTTCACTGTCACTAACTGGTTCAGGATATATAACAGCTGTATCACCACGATTTAATAGTTCAGCTATCTTAGGATCATCATATTGTTTTGTATGATGTTTATCTTTATGAGATGATACTGTAGATGAACCTACTTGTCTTAAATCTGATGTTGAATCTGGTGTAGAGGATTGGATTTCTACAATAATAGAATGTCAAGTGTGATTACCTATATGGATAAAATTATAGCCTATCTTTAGGCAAAAGACTTATTCAAATAAATTATTAATTATCAATATAGTCAAACAAGGTTGATAAAGTTAACACATAAAGCTGCGGCCGTGGCGTAGGGGTTAACATGTCTGCTTTCGAATCTGGAGATCGCGGGTTCGAGTCCGGTCGCGGTAGGTCCTACCCTATACATGAGTTGTCGGCCTCATGGTAGGATAAGTTAGCACTGGTAATGGAAAAGTGTCCAGGAAACTTATAGTAGGAAGAGCTGGCCACCGTATATATGACCTAAATATGTGTTGAATACGGGGTTAAAAAAGATAAATAAATAATTAAAGATAACACAAAAGTATATAAAAAATATTAGATATGAGTGAAAAGAAAAGTCAAGTTGTCAATCATTATCATGACTCATGTCACTTAAGTGTTACATTTTTTATAATTATAACATTCTCATTTTGGTTTTAACTTGGTTTAGTTTTTATGGTGCTTAATACCACATTTCAAAAGACTATTTCATCCATATTTTTGTCAGTCTACCCATTCATTGCCTTTTAGGACATTAAGGCCCAGATATCTTAAAGCTTTTAACCAGTATCAAGCACATACAATTCCCAGAGGCATCTACTAGTCTATTTCATGTACTTCCTTGCCAAACTCTGAGGTACTTAGACCAAGCATAGGAATTGAACTCCCATCTCTCCTAGATTCAGTTTTCAAACAAACTCAAAACATGATAAAAAGGAAATGATCAATGTGACCTACCTCTTAATATGGCAGCAACTTTTTCTTCAGGTGTGATAGGTTTATGATGTGATGGTGGAAGCAAGGATTTACCCATACTATCATTAGTCTGTGTTGTATCATTAGTAGTTGTGTTGTCATGGTAACCATTATCTACAGATTCTATCTTGTTTTTATTGTTGTCAAGACTACCATCTTCTGTCTCCTCACCTTCGTCTCCATTCTCCACTGAAAATAGAAATATACAATCATGAATACAGTATAAAAAGTGTAAAAGCTCAAACTTGGCCAGATGGAACTACAAAGATTGGTCAACATTTTACCTGGTACCAATCTAATCGCAAGTAAAAAACAACTGGCATGAAATATTGTCAAGTCAAACACCAGGGGTCCGTATTATTATAAGTCTTAAATGGATTTTAGTCGTAAATCTTTCTATATTGTATTGTTAAATTATCTTAAGAGTTTTGACAATATGCAGCCCAGATACCATCTACCACAAATGTGATTCAACCTTTACTTAGATGGACACTGACGTTTATGATGCTATTACATATCTTATTCAAAAATGCATAAAAAAATTAAGTTGAAATGAAAAGCTAGATTAACTGTAACCAAACAGTCATAAAAAAGCAACATTAAAGGTAAAATTTTAAGCTAACACTAAATGCTGACTGAATCCTCTGACCACATCAAGAATATCGTATCTAGGTAACTCTAGACACAGGTAAATTAAAGTACCTAATATAAAGGATATCAAATGTTGGAGTAAATTAGGTCAGGTCAATCATAGGTAATAATACAAATTATATTGAACAAAGGGAAACACATTACCTGATCCAATTTAAACATCGTTTGAAGGTAATACATAAATGAAACTGAGGAATTTTAACTTAAAACAGACCTATCTAAATTAAAATCACCTGTAACTTAAGTTAAACCCTTTATGTATGGTTCCGTTATGAAATGAATACTATATGGACACACAATATGGTTGGTTAGAGGTTTGCACTACAATTACTGACGTTTTTTTGGAGGGTCTGCAAAATATTTTAAGATAATTGAAATTTATTTTGATACCATGGTCAATTTAAAGAGGAAAGCCAAACCGAATGTTGTTAATTAAATAATAAACCATGTTTTATTAAGTAGAAATATGATTCAGGTAAAACTGTCTGGTATTTTGATAGGTCTGTTTGTTGCTGTTCACAGATCTGCAGGGAACAGCAACAGACTGCCTAATTCAAGTTTGGAATTTTAGTGAATAAATCTTCCCATATAAAATCACCTTGATAAGTGCAGATTTATGCAAGTTTTGACAATTTTTAAGTCCCGTATGCTTAATTTGAGAGAATAAATGTCCTTATATTTAGACTATTGTGCTTTCAAGATCAGTGGTAGGAGCAGTAATACAGTGGTAGGATGCACGCTTGGGGGCATGAGAGGTCCCAGGTTCAAATCCCACAAAGGGCACTGCTTAAGTCTCCCTGCGCAAGAAATTTACCTATGATTTCTTCATCTACCCAGGTGTAAATGGTTACCTGTAAGGGTGGTATAATTCTATCACATAAATTTGTAGGCTGTACTAAGCAGAGTAATTGACTCCCACGGGAGATCGATAGATAGATACCAGTAACCTGATGACCATGGGTAATGCTGTAAAAGTGCATAAGCATAAAACTTAGACTTTAAAATTTCCTTATTACTATTACTTACTTAACTGTGCAATCATTATTCTTATTTCTTTCAATATATTAAAAGAACAATCAAACTACATTTGTTATACTGTATTACTAATACAGTGATTAACCTTATATCAGGTTTTAATAAACCACTCATATTTTACAAGAATTTTATCACAGTTCAGAAACACCATTATAACAACAGGTGCTACCACTTATCACAGGTCAACAAATTAACCACAAACACAACAGTGTGAGACTTTGAGTTATCATTATAAAATATAACAACATAAAAATAAACACTTAATAAACAAAATGGCTGTTTCCTACAGTTGGATTAATAGTTAAATACTTGTACACTGTTTCCCATGGTTGGAGATATCATGGAGGTTTATATAAACAACACTTGTAGGTGTTAATCTGACGCTTTAAACTCTTTAAACCGACAACAAAAAACATTAATCACAGTACAGTGACACCCTGTTACCGACATGTAACATATTGTGTTTTAACTCTGATGATGCCCGAATGGTTCCCTATTTCAACATACATTTCTAAAATACATGCATACAGTTTTAAATATCATGATTTATGGGTGACACAGCATCCGTAGATTATCTCGACTTAGCTGCCGTAAGACGTTAAGCATCAGTAGACGAACAAAGACAAAGGTTCTATTTTATAGCAAGGTGCATAAAAAAACATGTAAACACTAGATATCATGAGATAACATACACCGATCTAGGGGAGAGAAATTTTCAAAAATATTTACAAAGATTTTGATAATCTATCAAGTTATCATGATGAGGAAAAACAAATGCTCCTCTGAATTGCTTTTACTTTTCAGTAAATGAAATTAAAGTTTTTTTTTTAAAAAGTACCCTGCATCCTTGAGAATGAGAGGCTCCTAGAGAGAATGCCTAAAAGAGAGGGAAGAATGCAAGCAGACGGAGGAAAGGGATGTAAACTATATGAGCTCATGGGTCGTTAATGTCTTACAACACATATTTAAACAACATGTAAACAAACTTATAATATAGTTTATCATGATAAACTATTTCATGATTCTACTGATAGTTGTGTCTAGATTACATTTTAACTACAAGAAAACTACATTATATGAATGTATAAATAACTCGGCAGTTGGTTAAAGACTCTCTTGCAGAAGAAAGCAACAAAAAACAACAAATTTATAAAACTTTAACAGCACATGCATGATTACATGTCATCTGACGCATAGAAAATATCATCCAAGTTTGAAAAAACTAAACCTTTATAGAGAAATGAAAATTTCTGAATCTTAATACAAACTAAGTTAAGCAAATCAAATATGAACACATTAATTATAGTAAATTAAAATACAATTTGCAGAAAAAAATTTTTTTTAATAAAATCGAAGAATAGGTTTCCAATTTAAAGTGGAATCAAGTCAAAGACACTATTCATAGATATAAGGTCCTAAATGGATAAAGCTTACATATTATACCATTGAAGCCATGGAGCAAGTATAAAGATTTGTAATACTGAAAACCTTAATTCAATCAAAATACTGAAATGATTAGATTTCATATAAATTTCATCCAACAATGCATTTTCAAAAATTAATACTGAAATCATATACTGAAATTGCAGGTATTAATACAAAAATCATACACCCATGTTGAATACTTAATTTTAAAAAAAAGTATATAAAATAAAATACAAAATCTTACCCTGGAGCAAATCACGTTGAATCCTCTCAACAAATTTTATACATTTTC
Source organism: Mactra quadrangularis (assembly GCA_025267735.1). Classification (NCBI taxonomy): domain Eukaryota; kingdom Metazoa; phylum Mollusca; class Bivalvia; order Venerida; family Mactridae; genus Mactra; species Mactra quadrangularis. The sequence goes on along the minus strand of CM046299.1, from coordinate 44,010,021 downwards.
TACTATTTAACTTAATTCTTTTCTCAAAAGAAAACATTTTTTTCCTGGTTCAAATATCAATCACATGTAAAGTTTTTATGAAACTCAAAACAACTGTCTATAAAACTAACTATTTAAATCAATTATCAGTACCGTAGTAACTCTTTAAAGATCATCTTCATTAGTACATGGTTAAATGAATCAAACACCTTACTTTATACCCTTAAAATTCTACCCGTTTTACATTAAACACATCCTGGTTAATGCCAGTCCAATAATATTAAATGTCATTTAACTATACCCATATTTAGCCCCACCTATCCAATCAGGTATTTTCTACCTGAGCCATACAATCACTTACCTGTATCAAGTGGGCGGAGCTTAGCCTCAATCCAGGTTTTTATCCACCTATCACCTTTCTCCAAGCTCTAATCAGGGAATATTGATTTTTGTCCATATTTAGGTGTGAGATAGCTATCCAAGTTTTCATATCATACACAATCCATGCCAGGATATCAAACAAATAATTTCTCCCTCAGTTTATTATTGATTTCTACAAGAAACATCTCTGACAATACTACAAGACTGTTACTACCAGAGCAAGAGAGGAAATTATAGAAGAAAATAATGACAACAACAACTTTCTCTGCTACAAGCTAAAACATCTCTCAACTGATGATATAAATGATTGGATTCTATAGATTACCCATCAATAGACAATGTGTATTATTATTCAACATTCAAATATTGAAGTTTTCTATTATATTACAGAACAGAACAAAACAGAATATACGTTTATTAACTAGTAACATGTACATTTTATAACATATACAAATACTTGTATTCATTAATATACATGATATTTAATGTTTATGTGTAATTATGTTGCTTTAAACAATGACATTTTAAGTATTATCGGAATATTTTAGTAGATATTTTTTTATTAAAACTACATGAGCTATTATTTTATAGATTAAAACAGAGAATAAGTATGCAATAAAATAATTGTAATATATAGATCTAAGACCAAATATAAAGATATGGAACAAATATTCAGTTTAATATAGTCTTAAATAAAAACAGAATTTTAAACAGGACCATGATTTTCTGACACCAACATAATTTAAGAAACTCAAATTGCTCAAATTTGTTAATTTTCATTATTTCTGTAGGTTCATAAAATTACCCCATTTACAAAATGTGTAACAGCAACTTTTTAAAGTGTTAACATTAAGTAAGGGAGAAAAATAGGATGTAACCCCTGTCTCAAGAGTGTAATCCCTTATAAGAGAGAAAAGGGTTAGAGTATTAATGAGTATTTTAACAAATATCACTGTTTTCTTTGTTTCAAAACTACAAGAATACAAACAATGGGTCATAGGAAAATTAACTCACAAAGGGGGTTTGTCCTGGGACTACTGATTCTATTGATCTAATACAATACTACTCTTAAATACAACATTTTCTCCCAAAATTCAGTTTTCTTTGTCCAAATAGTTGCCAGGGCAACCAATATTTTCAAGACTTTTATGAATAGTGAGTCAAAATGGGTTTTCATCAGAGAATTTTGTCATTCAACTCTGTTATAGTCCATAGAATGGAAATTTTAATTTTCACAGAATAAATTCATGTAATAATAAAGCATTTTTAGTATACATTATATCATAATTACACGTATTTTATGTAGTACACATATTTTTAAAATTCCGTAACTTTGAGGCAGTAATTATTTCTTTTTAACATTCCATCCATGTCAACTTTTTGTTCCATGAAACAATTTTACAACTCAATAATTATTTATTTAAATCAAAGATATTAAATTGATCAAGACTCATGGTCATATTTACCAAACATATTATGACTATCTTATGCCTATTTTACAAATTTGGTTTAATGATAATCATATACATGTACAAATGTATTTTCTAATCCCTAAAACCATCCTTTGTAATACAATACTATTTGAAATTAAATTAATTTTCAAACAATAAATAAATGCTAAAACCCATTTTATAAATTTGTTTTTTTATGAAAAAACAATGTCATTGTAGATTTTATTCTTTGTTATTTATGGAATTTATCAAGTATATAAATGATATGTTATTATTCTGTTCTGTTCCGAAAATCATCCTTTGGTTTTAGATATTTTTGTCAAAAGATTCTTTGTAACATATAATGGTCTCTAGGCATATTACTTTTATTAGAAAAGACTTTCAACCACACAACATAATGTCATCCAATATATTAATCATAAACTAACGATTCTTTGTTTCTATAAACACGCTTAAACCTAGAACATGTTCCTATAACATGAAACAGTCAAACTGTTAATGTGAATTGAATAATAAGAGGAATTCTCAAGTGTATTGTACGTCTAAAAGAACTGCGACTCAATTATTAGGCTCACAAAAACAGTATTTCAACTTTTCACTAAATTGTTTGAATTATGCACTTAGTACTTTGTATTGAATCAAACACAGCCAAGACAGTATTCTATATGACAATCATCCACATGTTTAAAGTAACACTTCCACCAGTTAATGGAAAAATAGTCTAACTAAACATAGATAGAGAAGGTTGTAGGCCAGTTATGTGCCAAGTTGCTGACCTATTGGTTTGGAATATTAGAAGAGTCCTTGGTTATTTTACTTTAAAGTGTATCTAAATAGTATAATCATTTTATTCTTTATATTGCAATAAGCTTTACTCTTAACAAAAAAACTTCAAAAAGAGTTTAAAGAGTTTTCAGGCATATTGGGCACAAGTGTCTTACAATCAATAGGTCAGTGCAATACTAGTCTAAAAACATGTAAATGAAACATGATGTTGACAAGTTTTGCTCTGGAACATCAAATTGGTACAAAATGTCTCACTCAATAACTAAAGGATGAAAAACAGACCAGAGCATTTAGCAGAGCAGAGCAGAGCAGAGCAGAGCAGAGCAGAGCAGAGCAGAGCAGAGCAGAGCAGAGCAGAGCAGAGCATTGAGCAGAGCAGAGCAGAACTGAACAAAACTGAACAAAACAGAGCAGAGCAGAGCATAACTGAACTGAACAGAACAGAGCAGAACTGAACAAAACTGAACAAAACAGAGCAGAGCAGAGCATTACTGAACTGAACTGAACTGAACAGGACTCAACATCATTAAGACTATAATACAGTTCAAAATACACAAATAACGAGGGGAAAATATAGACTTTAAACAAATGGATAAATAAAAAGGGTCTGCTTTGAATGAACAATAGAGCAGAACAAAGTACAAGGATGTAAGTTGTTAACATTAAACCTAAGATCCTTATACCCTCACTAGACATAAAATCACAGTATCCTGAATTATAACGGTAATCTTACTGATGACATTTAGGGGTTTAAGGGTTCCTGATGGCCCCAAAAACAAATAAAATCCATAACAATGGATGAGAATGATGTCATTACAAAAAAAGGGGCTGACAAAACAAGAGTAGTGGCTGATGTAACATAAGTAGGGGCTGCCATCATAACTAAAGAGGGGCTGATATGACATATCCTTGTTTTACTGTTAATACCATACTAATTATAGGAAGCACTCCATGATTGCAAAACTTGAGAAGATCACTTTATATTGTTTTGTTTAATTAACTGTTTCAACGTAAATAGAGAAATTAAGTCTAATACCATAATGACAATTCATTTAGTTAAGCTATTATGTTGATATAAAAAAAGAAGTTACATCTTCTAAAAGACTAATGTACAGCCACTGCCAATTTGCCTAAACAACTAACCCAAAGCATCGGGCTTATAAAACAAATTTGGGCTGGTGATGTTTACTGATCATACAACTGAGCTAGTTGATAATTTTGCCCTTAAATGTATCATACTTTTTTATTATAGATTAGGCTAGTACATGGGAAACATTTATACCGGCAACTTTAGCAACTTATAACTAAATAACAGAAATAATCCAAGACTCAAATAGATCAACCAACTAAATAAGACACTCAAGTATATCAGGGACAACAATGAAGTAAGACACCCATGTTGAACAGTGGCATTTTTATCCAATACAATATAGTATCCAATATAAACCAGATCTTGTCTGTTAAACATTGACTTCAAGATTAACAAAGACTTTATCTGACACCTTAAACAAATGACACAATCCTCTAGATTATTTAGATCTACCAATGCTTGTTTTTTTCCTTTGTCATTGTATCGTGTTAGTTAGTAAATGAACATAATAACAATTAAAACAAAGGGCCATTACTCATTTTAATCTAGTGACTCCACCAGCCCAAAGCCAGAAATGAGTGTAAATTTTTGGGCAAGTAAACAATTCATACTTCATAAAATTTGACTTAAAATTGAGACAATTTCTTTTATTGACATTAAACTCATTAGTAGGCCTAAAATCAATGACAAAAGAATCGAAAAATGTAAAAAAAAATCCATGAGTACAACTTTAAATTTAAACACCAACTGGTTTTAAAACCAAAAATTGATTTTTGTTTGAAACCACAAGTCTGTCTGCAAGTAACGATATCTTCAACTAATATATAACACACATCATGTAATTGACCACAAAAACCAAAAAAATGTATTAAAATATGAAACCATAAAACCCAATACTAGAAAAGATATTCAGCATGTGATTAGAATATTCATTAGAATAATCAAAGTACTGACGTTACTGTAGAATCCTGATAACACAGTGAAGTAGATGACAATATAGTTTATCAATATCTGATTCTACAAAAAATCACTATTAGTCCAACTCATCAATGTGTTTCTTATAACAGCAAAAGATACTTTTTATATACAATTCTGTTTTATCAAGGAATGTATTCAAAGATACTTGTAGGAAAAAGAACATTGAAAATTTTACAAAATATAATTATGTTAATCTGTATTAGATTATACAACTTACCGGGTAATTTTTACTACATACAGACCTTAAGTCTGTTAGTTAAGAAACGACCCTCAACAATTTCAAAATTCAAAAAACAGAACTCAACTCGAGGTCTGGTCAAAAACTGGACATCAACAAAATGAAATTATACTGATAATTTTAAAATACCCAAAACAAAAGCCAGATTCCAAGATTTTAAAATTGATAACTTTATAAGTTGTGAAACAACCCTCAGCAATGCTCAATCTAAGTCATGAAAATTCTAAGACATTAAAATGACAAGTTTTGTAACGGCCCTTAACACAAGTTCTAATCTATCATTTAACACTTGTTATCTCATTAATCAAATAAATTCCCTTCCAAGTAAGATTCAAACATTTGGCGCCAATTTACCAAGATACCATGATTATTATATATACACAGATCCTAAACAGTACTCAGTATTATATTAGTCACTCATTATTGAGAAAAAAGGCGGCAAAATACATTTACAGGTAAAAAATGTCAATTCCTTCAAAAACATGGTAAAGACTTAGACAACACTTGAAAACTAATGTTTAGAACAATAATTGACCCGATTCAAATTTAAATTAAAACAATTTAGATAAGTTTCTGAGCAGACACAGGTATAACAGACAAGGTGTGTTGAACTGTTTTTAAATAGTAAGATTAACTAAATATGATAGTAATAAAATGAACAATTTATTTTCAACATAATTTTCAACATTGAAACATAGAATCTATCAATTTTAAATTCAAAAGAAACAGCATTTCAAAATTAACAATAAACTAATTTACAGTAATTTATAATTAAATAAATAAATATTTAAATAATAAAACTCACATCGCAATTTTTCCCATTTATTCCAGCATCCATACTTTTCACGTCTAAATAAACTTTGTAAAGCGTAATCAAAACTTTGCAGCACATCCATTGTCGCGCTAATTATTTTATTTCTTACGCAACATCTACCTAACACGTGTTCAAACTCAATGAGCAAACTTTGTATCAACAAAGAAACTTATAAACTAATTCAAATCATAAATTCCCAGTGGCACTTATTTTTGTTACCATAGCAACCTGTCATAAGTCCCTGATTTTTTGTTGATAAACAGTGTTTTCAGGCTTTCTCTAGGTAGCACTTTTACCTTCTATCCTCTCAGGTCCCATGAATCAAGGTTTAAGGTAGTCTTGCTATCACTGGTGTTTGTTTACCTAAATTTCTTATCAAGGATGAGGGAGTTAGTGAGAACAGTGAAGTTTTATATTAGAAGCAAGCAACTAACACATGGTTTAACTTGGCTGTTTATGAAGCTTACCAGTCAAAAGATTTTTCTTCATTAAAATAGTAAAATATAATATAATTTATACATTATTAATCTCAAAAGGCCTTTTTCATAATTTAAGATAGAGAGCAGGGGCCTTATATTTTAAATAACATTAAGAGAAATTGAATTACAAGTTCATTGATAGAGGAAAGAATAAATCAAGGTAAACTTCTATTTAGGAAAAACTGTTAACAATTTTTTTTTTAAAGGAAAAGACCTGTAAATTCAAGCCCTTGTTTTAACAAGGAAAGTCCTGAACATTATCGGAGAATTACAACTTTTAGGCCACAAAAAGTTGATCATGTGTTCTATGGATTCCCTCGCGCCTAAGTTTTAACATTTTTTACAAAAAAATATTTTTATTTCCTCGCTCATAAAAGATTTGGTCAAACCACTATATAAAGCAACTGAATTAAGATTTTTGTTTTTCGCTCGCTTGCCCCATTTTTTTCTTCAGAAAAATCCCTAGAACACATGATCAACTTGTTGAGGCTTTAACAATGATTTAAATTTTCTAACATTTAATCATAAGAAAATCTTCCTTTCAGTACTTTGATTACAATGATGTCTTGATTACAATAGTGTAACGCTTAGCAAAATCAATAATTTAATTAATTAATAGCAGCATCTTTTTCGAATGAAGACCAAAATTTAATCATTTTAAAGCAATCAAATAAGTTAATAAGCATGTATGAATACCCAGACATAAAATATATAAATGCTGGTACCATACAAATCATTATTTCAGGTTTTAAATTTTCAAAAATTTGTAATTATCAAAAGAAATAAACAACAAATACACATGCAACTATCAACAATAAAAGAATTTCTCTGGCTACTGCTGATCAGCACATTAGGCTTCTGGGTGTACAGCTACCTTAACACCTGTTTTTGTCTGTTACTGTAACAGTGTCAAATTACCTTACTGTACAATTTTCTCACGATTCAAAAAATTGTCTTTCATTGCAAAATGCTCCCAGTGTGATGGAATCAAGGTGAAGCGGAGAAATAGCTTGGCGGGACTTTTCTCCCTCTTTGTTTGTCTGCGGTAAAACTAGGTGTTTAGGGGCCTATGATTCAGATGAAGAAATTCTTGAGAGGTAGTTAATATGGCATGCACACATGTGCTGTTTGAATTAGTTTTAACATTTATTTGTGAACGTGTCCTGGATATAAATTTCATAAATGTCTAAGGTAGAAATTTTCTGAGGAACACCCGCTGATCTTAGCTCTTTAAGAATAAACATTTAGTCATTATACTTAAAACATTATAAATGTTATATATTCTTATATGTTTAAGATATAATTAAGAATTATACAATTTCTGCAAATATCTAAATTATTTAATTTATTAAAGAGATTGCATAAAAGTATGTTTTATGCATGAATTAAATTAGTACTTCTATTAAACTATTAGCGAAATCAAAAAGTAAAAAATGAGAAAATCAAATCTTCAAAGTTCAAAAGAGAAAAAGTTTTCAAGATGAAATTAAATGTAATTGAACATAAATGCTCAAAGAGACTGATTTAACAGAAATATCTCTCAGAAATATAAATTTTGCAGAGTTGACAAAAATTCTGTCAGTAACAAAATAATTCAAACAGTAGCAGTTAAATCTTAGATATTCAATTTGTCAGAAACTTTTGAATTTGGTAATGAATACTTAAACAATAAAATATTCAAACAATGACTTTCATTTGAAGGAAACCAACTCACAAAATTAATGATAGAACAAAATGTGTTCAAGAGTTAACCAGCATCATCAGACATCCCCCCCCTTGGAAATGCACCACTTTAAGAGTTAAGATATAAAACATAAGTACATGTTAAACTAAATGCAACAAACGCCATAAAATATGATCGTCTCAGGTGATTAACAATTTTAATATTCTAAAATCTTATAAAAACACTTACATAAATTTCTGATGAAGAAAGTAGGAGTTTTGTACTCGGGCACACTTCTCTCTGAGGTGAAGACAGTACTTTCTGTTAAAGACAAAAATTGTTGAACACCTTTGATGTTAGAATCCTCCATCCTGACTTCTTTTACCCATGGACGGCAGAACATAATTAAATTATCAAAGTCCAGGCAGAATGCTTATCATAATAATCTCTAATCTTAAAAAATAATCTCTAACACTTTGAGAATGAAATTCACAAAAATCTTTAATCTGATTGGATGATACCACTTTACCTTATTTGCATAATGTATGACATGTGACCTAATTAACAGATAAGTGTCACTGTGTATAATCAAGGGGCCAATATATTAACACCTTAGATAAGATCAACAAATTTAGGGGTCACAAGTCCCTACCTGGAATTAATTGTTAACAGACACCTGGGGATAAGGTGTGAAGATGTCCATGTATGACAGAAACATAATATGATACTTTATACAAATAATATTCCAGATATGACATATATGTATGATCTTATAGATTCTTTACTTACAATTTTTAATGTTTTATTTCAATTCAATGCTTTAAATCCAGACCCTCATTAAATTTCAAAAATTAAACTTCCAAATCTAATTTAAAATTTAAAACATTTGAAGTGAACTTTAAATATTATTTAGCAGCTTCAAATAATCAAAATATCTGCAAATAGCCATGAAAAGGCAAAATATATTTTAAAAATGAAAATTTCAATTTTTTCATCTGTTCAAAGACCATTGACCCATTAAAAATAACAAAGTATTTTTTGATTATGTTCATTTTATTCCACTGTCTGTGGCCAAACTATTACTCTGCTGATTTAAATATTAAGTGTCATACTTTTATACTCATGTTCGATAAAAATATATTTAAATCAGTAAAGTTCATGTTTTGCAATGGACAGTTGAATAAAATATAACAATACAAGTCATGTATAACATATTATAGACTTTTATACATAATAAAAATTTTTGACAAAAATTCTGTATGCGATTTAAACATTGTTTTCTATAAAATAAATTATCTAACTTAATTTTGACATATCAAGAATTGTCATGCCACATTTCTCAAATTATTTGATCATAGAGTTATGTAAATAAATTAGAACCATTTATATGGATAATTGAATCCAGTATACTGAAGTATGATGGTTTTTTATGTTTGTCATTCAGAAACAACAAAACAAGCCAATCCTTCTTAAACTTCTGAATACAAAACATAATGTCCTAAGAAAACAACAATGAGTTAAGTACAATTCCTGCTGTTGTTTAATACACATGTATTTTGTTAATGTTGTATATAGAGAGTCAGTAACAAGTTCCCATTCTTAACAACAAACATTGTAAAATCATCTATGAGGTATATAAATATGACATTAACAATCTTGTGGTTGAAATAAAAAAGGCATCAACAATTAACTGAAAAGCGAATTTGACGAGAAATAGACTTTCATATGATTCAATTTATTTTTCAATTTTTTACAGGATTGGACTTTTTCTTATGAATCAATTTTTTTTCCGATTAAACCAGTTGAAAAAATCTTCCTTACAAAATGTACATCAAATCATTCATTTTTAGTAATGATAAATCACTGTTGAAAAATTAAAATGATTACCAAAACTTTAAATATTTTTTTCAAAACAAGATAATAATTAACAAAGCAAATAAAAATTCATACTGATTTATTTACCATTACTAGTTTATATCATTTTAATTTATTAATTATAAACTGAAGGTGAGTAATGTAACTTTTTCATAATTATAATTACTGAATACAATTCATTAACTTGGGTCTTGGGTCAGGAAAATTTAGATTGGTCAGGGGAAAAATAGACTGATACACAAAAAAGGCAAATGAGAAATAAGGCAATGACTGTATTCTACAAATGATGATTTTTAAATTGAATGAGGATCAGGTCACTCCATAGGGATGCACTTATAATGCACAAGTCTGCATTTTACAGACTGATTTGAAAAAGTAACTGCACATTATCTGTTTTGTTCTGTTCAAACAGTAAGATCAGTGGTAGCATTAGGTAGCAAGTCAGACAACAGTGAAAGTGTCACACCAGCAACAACAAAGGTGTTACCCTGACAACAGTAAAGGTGTAATACAGCAGCGACAGCAGACAAGAGTCCACTTGTATGGCAGACCACAGTTAAGCTGTTGACAGTCTGTATATTGATGTCCCTAACAGATATCATTGTTTATAGAGACAACAAAATAAAACAACAATATATTATATTATAATAAGTCATAATTTACTATGAATTATGACAACAATATCTTAACACCTATAATCTGTCATTACCAGGTATATCATACTGTTAATATATGTAACAAAATCATAAAACAATTAGTATTTGATACACCTAACAATTATCTAACACTATTTTAAATACACAAGTCAATCAGCTATGGCCAGGCTGCCATGGTCAGCAAATGGCCAGGGTGCCATCATGGTCAGCAAATGGCCAGGGTGCCATCATGGTCAGCAAATGGCCAGGGTGCCATCATGGTCAGCAAATGGCCAGGGTGCCATGGTCAGCAAATGGCCAGGGTGCCATCATGGTCAGCAAATGGCCAGGGTGCCATCATGGTCAGCAAATGGTCAGGGTGCCATGGTCAGCAAATGGCCAGGGTGCTATGGTCAGCATGGTCAATTTCAAACTCAGCTTTGTTTCATTCGAAGCCACAGCTGTTCACGCAATTCCATTAAAATCTATCCAGGCGAGCTGCATCAGTAATAACCAAAAAATGAAAATATAATAACTTTTTGTTTTGTCAACTGTCAGTGGTGCATACATAAACCCCACTTATTTAGATACTAGATACTTATTTAGCGAGAGAGTACAGAAGTACTGTTGTATAGGTATCTAAATAAGCAGGGTTGAAATTTATCAACCACTGACAGTTAAAGTACAATTTACAAATAAAATGTTACTAAGTGAAATACAGATAAAAAGATACATAGCCTTGAAAATTTTAAATACTAGATAGTCAAGTAGCATGCCAGGTGACTACCTCAAAATTGCCCATTGCAGATCAGGAAATAGGACATTTGTTAGTTAGGAGATCGGCTAAATGCTATTAACTCCCAACATCAGGTATTAAAATATTACCATACCTCTTCACATCAGAATAATTCTTTTAAAAGAATGAACAACAAGTTTGAATGGCATTATTTTAATTCAACTTTTAGCACACTGCATTTATTTGTTATGTAAAGATATTTTGTAATATTGTACTAAAATGGACCAACAATAACCTGCCAATGTCTTAAAATGATAAATGAATCTTTAAAAAAATAAACAGGTGATAACCATCTCCTTATGTAATAAAATAACTAATTCCATTTTTAACATTATTGTTCTAACAATGAGGTTGACACCGAAATTCACTTTTTTTTCATCAACATTGCACCTTTATGCACACAGGTGTGAAATAAGAGGGACAAAATTATTCAATTCTGCGCTTCAATCATAGAAATTCAAATTGTAAAGAAATCATCATTACAAAATTGTTCATTTAGAAATACAGAATTAATATTACAAGTATTCAAATGGCGGTTTTCCATTCTTACACCGAGCTGACATTTTTTTTACTACATTCGGGGTCAGCGGATCATTTATTATTATTATTGAAATTGCCGATTAATGCTCCCCTGCAATGACCCTTGTCATTACAAATTTAAATATTTAGACACCGTTTAAGAAACATCTGACTATTACCATTTTCAACTCAAAATGCCAGCAGTCATTTTTGCCCACTTTCAGTGTCTCCATATTTCCATTGTAAAGTCAAGTCATAAAATTTCCTTAAATACAACTACCTGGCAGTTAATTGTCAAGGCACGCTTGGTGTATGCAGATTTTCCGCATTTTCAATTACCATGCAATTCAAGTGAATCGAATCCTTTTATAGTTTCATGAAGCAGATTAATGTATGTTTTCTTTTATCTCCTATCAGACACCTTTGAAAAACTTCTCATTTGTGACAATAGTAGCAAAAAAAGCCTTAAGGGTCATTAGGGGACAAAAGGTTTATAACACTCTAATTGTAACGTGTATCTTGACAAAAATAGCAGCTCTTAATAAATTCTCAATAAATCAAGATGATACGAGACTCGTGCACTGATGGCGCGCAACTCCACTGCACGCTCCACTTTTACGTCGCACACCTCAAATAAACGGTACAATAATACTACAACAAAATCCTATTGTTATGTTAAACTAACTATTACTATAGCATCTAAATATCGTGTCCAAATTATGCAAATACACACGTTAATGAAAAACTACTCCAATGGACAATCTGCCTAGTTTGAAGAAAGAGGGAGACAATCTGCCCACACTTGAAGAAAATTGTGTCTATTAAATCAATTAAAGGGAAAAAATTGTATAAAAAAAGGAGAAACTATAATAAAGAAAATAGAACATCAAATCCAGGTGGACTTCACGTTTTTAAAAACGTCTCTCTTATGAATTAAGAACCTCCTCCCCTTTTCTCATGAAGACTATTGAACCCATAATGCATTTCACAGGCAAGCAACACATTTACGCTAATCTTGAGTAGAAATTTTCACACTGCATTGAGAGTAGCAAAATAAATGATTCATATGATCACGTCCACTCCTATTGTGCACTTACTGTCGTAAGTTGTTAATCTTAACAACTCCTTCGCACAAAATTTACATTTTTTATTCTATTGTATTTCCGCTCGTTCTTTTTTTATATTTTCGAGACAAAATCATATTGATTATAACTTCATTAAAAATTCAATGGAGAAAAATATGAACAGATTTTTTTTCCATGAAATAAGACTGGGAAGAGAAGAGGTAATAATAGTTTGTCACAGGAATTAACACCTTATCTGAGTTAAAGATCCCAGACTATCACTTGTTTAAAGAACTAATAGGACAAAAAATTGTCAAATAGTATTTTTGAAGAAAAAATCAAATATCTTGGGAAAACATGGAAAAAGAAAGTGCAATGTCAATAAAAAATAAAACCTTAGAATTGAATAAAATTGACATGAAATAAAAGAATAAACTAAAGAAAAACATGTATATGGGGTGGGTATAAAGTCCAGTCAAAAGTATTTTGTATCAAAATTTCATTTGACACATTCTTGTACCCAGAGGTTAGATCAAGGGTATTGATAATCTCTCCGGGGTACGAGAATGCGTTAAATGTTGCATGCATTATATACAGTAGATATCATGACAGACCTGCTATTAGATATACTAGTCCATGAAAAAATTGGGGTTTTTTTATATTTTTTTATTTCTTTATTCTAATTAAGTTTATTTTTTATTCATGGAATAAAAACAATATATTTTGTTTTAAAGTCTAATCTATAATTATAATGTTATTCTCTCAGTATAAAAGAGACCTCTCTCAACTTATTGAGACTTATTCAGACTGCTCTAACCAAACTTAATGTATTCTAGTAAACTACTAAAATACCATTTGATGGAAGAAAGAAAGGGGCCAGATTTTCAAATAAGGGGCTACATTTGATACTGTTCTATGATTCACAGTATTGACCACCATCCTGACAGCTTGTCCTAACAATTAAACCCAGACATGACATTTTGTAAATATCCAACCAGCATACCAGATAAACATCAGCTCTTCTTTCCTTCAAACTGTTAAATTTACCTCCCATTGAAGAGTAGCAAACAGGGAAAACAACTCTTGCCATTTAAGGGTTATCTAATTAAGGTGTAATGATAACTGAGCAACAATAGAACAACTTAACCATGACAGGTGGCTGTAACATGACAATTAAGATGTAGTTTAGATAGGGACCTTGATGAACAAATGAAACAAATCATCACTCGTCCTGTTACAAGTACAGAGATCAGAAATGCAAATTACTGCTGATTTTACTGATGGTTTTTACTGATAACTTGAGCAGAAATGATACTAATCTAATAACTAACTAATTATAAAACAAACGACCATTAAATGAGAACAAAATTGAAATGTAATAATCTAATAAAGACGAAGGGTTTCATTTTTTAAATGGTTGAAAAATATTGTTTATCATGAAAATGCATCAAATACCTTAAAGTTATAATTAAATGATAACCAATTAGTCTTTGATAATCAAGTAAAAAACAAATGGCAGCAGAAAAGCACCATCTTTGCTGGTAGCATGAAAGCAGTTTACATTTAAGTTCTTGGTATAATACAGGGAGGGAGGTGATTTTCATGTAGCCAGAAGGCTTGTAATCAGATATAAGAAAATCAATGGCAAAATGTCCTGATAATCAAATAATGATTTTATCCTGTATCAAATATGCTTAGAAATTATTTTTAAATAGTCTTCCTACATCATTTGATAGTTTTGTAAATTATTAAATGCCAAGTGTTGTTACTGAATTTAACTTACTGGCACAAATAATAATTGGGCTATAGTGGGTTAAGGTATACTGTGAGTTCCTAAAGCCACTCACAGTAAAAATTATTTTTTGTGAAACTATGATAAACACTTACAAAACACGATATTTTTCATTCAATATGTTAATTATTTTGTATGGATTAGATTTGCATTTATTACTAATAGCAACAAAAACTTTTAACAGGACTTTGTAATTATGTCCATTGCATATGAAAATAGAATAATTTTAAATGTGGCCATAAAAAGTCTATGTTGACAATATCAAAATATCTAACAGGGTAAAAAGTTTAGAAATACAAACAAATAAAATAATTTCTAGAATTATTCAGCTGCCATAAAACATAGTGTTTGGTTAAGGATTTTATACATTTGTTTGTTTGTTTGTTGGGTTTATCGCTGTAGCAACACATTGTATAGGTCATAAAACGGCAGTCAGTCAACCTACTCACTTCTCCTGGAAAAGTTAAATCTCTGTTAACCATCTACTAAGTGCATACTTTCGTCAGTGACTGACAACTACCCAACATAATTAAAAATCATTGGTAGGAGGGAGAATGGCCATAAAAATAATTTCATGACCAAACTCCACAAAAGTATGCCCAGCCTGGGAATCAAACCCACAACCCCTCGATCAGTAGACTTGGGTGCTACCAACTGAGCTAGCCGAGCAGCTGATTATTACGGTAAAGATGCAATACCTAAATGTAATTTTGCTTAAACAGCCTAATACTTATAGATATAGTACAATTGTCTGTATTATTGCAATCACTATATTATCATGTTCAGTGTCATAAGCATTTCTGTACCAGCCATTTTATATGAGTAAAAACATCTTCTAATATCCTCAATGGTGTCTATTGTCTAGCCTTAATATATTCATTCATGGAAAGCAACAATAACTCTAACAACTAGAGTAATCGTCCCACCTGGCCTTCAAATAAATCTATATAGGAATGTAATACTTTGATCAGTTTTGTTCCACAGATTACCCAACCCTCTGAATACAGGTAGATAGTACAAAATTTGTACAACTAATAAAAATAACATATTTTTTACGTCAAGGTAAATACAGCACGTGTTCAGTTTTATTATGAGAAATACTCAGCACCGTAACAATAAATATTACACAAGGCGTAATAAACTCATAATATTTCCCCTTTTTTACAACATTCAAACCCCTTTTTCTCTATCTACACAGAAAGTTCTAGCTTTATGGCTTATGATGTCATAGGCAGGTACTACCAAGCTCCAAAACCCCTAGATATATAATAATAGCTTCATGATGAAATCCCTTAAAATATTTTCCAAGTATTTTGTATAATTTAAAGGAATTCTCAGAAAATCTCCCATTAGAAGAACAGAATGGTTCTACGCAACAAATAGGAAACCAGTAGTTCCATTGAGCTAGCAGACAAAATGTTGAGAGCCAGTCTACAGACATAAATTATCTATATTAACCTGCCTGTTGAGAATACCTTTCTTTATCATATCTCCTAATTATATGTTTATGTAGTATGGCATAATATAAAAACATATCTAAGAGTAAAAGCCCATCTTTACTGACCAATTAATGCTTTTTAATAAAATGTAGGTAAAATTTTGCCTTGTTATGAATGACGTAATACAGGCATTCAGTCCAAAACATTTTGTCAGGTATTCTCTTCATTACAGTTCAAATTACGCAATTAATTCAAGTTAACATGTCATTCTAACAGTATTATACAACTCATAACAGATTGGTCACTAAAATATTGAACCCTGCAAGGTCAAACTCTTATTTAAAGTCTAAAAAATCAAATAGAACCAGTCATACATCAATCATAATCATTCGCACGTTTTCAGGTAGCCATCTTGTTTTCAAGAACACACAAAAAGAAGCAATTCAATAATTTTTACCTGCATGTTTCTTGGAACGTCCTTCCTTGCAACATCCATACATACATTTAGAAGTCAATCTACGAGTTTTTCTATTTCTTAAATTATACATGATTTATGATTGATTAATTAAAACAATTCTAACAAAAAATCAAACAATTGCTTGTTTTCTAACTGTAGCATCAAACGCACAGGTAACATAGAGGATGCTGATTTTACCTAAAAACAAATCAGTGTTAATCAGACACAGGTATGTACACAGAAGCTACATAGATCTACTATAAGGTTTATTTATATATTCAATTTTCTACCTGTATGGCTTATCAGCACTATGGGTGGGGGGAGGGCTAAAATATCATCTGTTTATTATTTGACTTATGACATTTTTTGGTTCCCTTTGTCCTTTATAACATGTTGAAAATATAATGTAAAGATTATATTTTAGGTTTAACAAAAATTGTGGAAGTTATGGCATTGCAGTTTGCAGGGTAAGGTAAAACAAAATGGAGTCTCCTAAGATTCTAGTTAGAGGCACTGGCTAATACATTTCTCCAGTGTGATAAACAGTAGCCAAGTAACCAGTAGTGTTAGAGTGTAGACATGCTGTAGTGTCTATACTTGTATTACAATAATGATAAGCAGTCTGGCTGGTTGGAAATAATGATAAATCATAGAGGATTTGTTTACAATTTGTTTTGTTTATCTTTTGAGGTGATTGCTCATTTTTAACACATTTGAGGAAATTATCAAAATAGCACAGAAGAAAAGATGGCATTTAATTGTAACTTGTTGACTGAGGTCAAGTGATGGTGGTCATTTGTACTAATGTTGTATTTGACTGAGAGGGAGACAACCAGAGGTCCACATTGAAGATGAATTTATTTAAATGTGCAGCAATTAATCAGGAATATATTTGTTGTCATTACTATAACACAATCAACATCATCATCATTATCATCACCATCATAATCATCATAATTGCCATCATCATCATTATTATCACAATCATCATCTTCATCACCACCATAATCATCATTATCATCATGTTAAATCCTCTTTATCATGCCCACTATCATCATCACCACCACCATAATCATCATCAGTTCACCATCATCATAAAGGAATTATATCACCATAAATAACAATATGCATACATGTTGACAAACAGCATAATATGCTAAAGGTATGCAAATGTTAAAAGCAACAGTGATACATGATACATTACTATAATAGTCCCTCAACAGATTAATTCTAACCTCCCCTTTTATCTACATTTATCTGTACATAAATGACTATAATGTATCATATAACAAGGTAAATACCTCAATGTTATCATTTAATATAAACCTATACCATACTGATACAATACACTAAATGTCACAACCATACCAACCTGTCTAAAACAGCAGGTAGATTCTAAACATAACCTTTAAAAACTAAATATATAAAGTAACATTAAGTTGTTGGTAATCAGCTAGTAAATGTTCTGTTAGTTGGATTTGTTGCTCTTTGTTCACATGTAATAGTCATTTACTGTATATGTCTCATTGGCTCTCCATTTATATTGGTGTTTTTTGGTTGTCAACATCAGAACCGCCAAATACTGAACTCACTAATATAAAACACCGCCAATATACACTGGACACCACAAAATATATTTTAAAGAAATCTTGCCAAGATCAATGTTTTAATTTTGGTGTTTTTTTTTTCATGTAGAGCATGGGTTTATATTGACAGGTGAATCTGACATTACCAAATATAGGCCCCTCAATTACAAAGTCCGGGTCATGCAAACTTTCAAAGAGCTTGGTCATGAAATTATTTCTACGGCCATTCTCCGTCCTACCAATGATTCTTAATTATGTAGGGCAGTTGTCAGTCACTGACGAAAGTATGTGCTTAGCACTTGGTTAACAGCTAAATCCAGAGATTCAGCCTTTCTAGGAACAGTGAGTAGGTTGACTGACCGTTGTTATATGACCTATACAATGTGTTGCTACGGCATTAAACCTAACAAAAACAAAACAATTACAAAGCAAAACTTTGCATCGGTATATATAAAGACATATAAAGTAATTGGTTGTATCCACAGCATCTTACTCACCCAACCAGCTTTCTAAGATCAAATTAAGCAAGATTGTCATGAACATGTTTAATAATCACATATTGAGTAAAAATGAAAGAGTTATTTCCCTTTAAGAACAAGGTAAATGGAAATGAGCACTTCTTACTGAAAAATTTAAAAACCTTATTTAAATATTTTAAATCATTTCTGCACTGCAGCTTAAATTAAAAAAAACTTAAAGATAGAACATTTGTTGCATGGGACTTCACCAAAAAATGTATACTGGTAGGAAAAACAAAAATTCTTAGATAAAAATATTTATGGTAGAATTCCCCCCTGTCCCAATTTACAGTCAGATATTTGAAAACCATGATAAATGATTACAAACATAACATTTCCTGTTCATTACATCATGTTTATCATTTCGTTTGAACAAAATTTATGAAATAACATTTGGTTGCAAAATAATTGATGAAACTTCAAATGAAAATGAGATATTATCTCCCTTTGATATGAAAATAGAGTAATTTTTAATTTGTCCAAACAAAATAATAGTTAATATAATTTAAAAATCTGACATGGTGAAAAAATTATCAATACAATGTACAGTCAGATACTAAGTTCTCTGAGAGTCTTCTTTGATCATATGCAAAGTTTTGTACTAGGGGAATTCTACCCTAAACTTACATTTTTTTCAAGGTAGAAATGTTCGGAACTACAAGAGAGAAAGTCTGTATAAATTTTAACGAGGAAATTGACTGATGTGTTGATCTAGTACAAATGAGTCATTTTAATGTTACATTTACCTGGTAATCCCATCAGTTATAAACTATGATATAAAACTAGAGGTCATCATGTCAAGCCTAACAGGCTTATCAGTAAGAACACCTTTAGTGTGTTTACAGGCAACCCAGCCTAGGTAAATCAACATGAAAATGAAAACAAAGCAGGTAAAAGTAAGGAGGCTCACCATAGGGTACTTTGTGGACATAAAGTTAATAGTTTATAGGAATTGACAACATAATTTTTATCAACACAGCATGAGTCATTCTCAAATGATACTAGTTTAGAAAGGACTGGTATATGCTGGTATTTTAAACCTTTCAAATAAATGAAACTGACTAAATTCACCTGGTATCAACTAGTCAATGCAAAACCAGTCTAACTACCTTTGAATATAATAAATCCATGTGTCAGTGCAATACTAGTGTAATAAATATTAAATAGAACAAATAGATTATTTATGTACCAGCCAATATATTATATATTAATTTCTCCTGCATGATTTTTGTCTTTTTTATTCAGCAGGCATACAGATAATCTTTTATTATAGAAGAGTCACAAAGTGAGTGATTGGACAGAATGATATGTCAGTCTCCTTGACATTTTTTTATAGCAATGTACATCGGTCCAGCAAAATGGATTTTTATGCTATCAATTTTAACGATTTAGCATAATATTAATATATTCTAAATTTTATTAAACAATAAATAAACAGATTTTATGGAATTAATACACTGTCTTTTATTCATACATGGACTCTTATTCTTATTGATTTGAAAGATTTTTTATTCATCTAAGGAATTGGTGGCCATAATAGTTGGTGGCCTGTGACTGTATAGACCACTTACATTTTTAAAGTCACTGGACCGATAGTGACTTAGGTGAACTCTGTCCACAGTTCACCGGCTAAACTCAAAGACTACAGTCATATTATTGCCATATTCTATAAATTGGTGAATTACAAGCTACAAACAACAAAAAGCAAGCCTACTTGAAGGAATAAATGATCATATCATATTTGGAAAATAGCAGCAATGTCTCTAGAATAGATCATCTTATCTTAGACAAATGGTGATCTATTGTCAATGGAATGACCAGAATGGATGGACAAATGACCATTAGGAGAAAATGAGAAATGATAGAACACAAAAAATGATTCCTGTTGTCCATATTGTTTTTATAAAACATAGATTTACAACACAACACAGTAAAGTTCCGCTATTGAGACCAGCCAAATCGATGGTCTTAATAGTGAAACAGTCTTATTATTGGGACACTTTTCTTCACAAATTAGTCATTCAGGTCTGAATAATTGTCAAAAATCGAGTGATTTTGAAATAACAAAAGTGGTCTTAATAGGGGAACTTTACTGTAGATGAATCAGTGCTCAACAAGTCTTTATTCTTCTTTATTTATTTGTAGTTAGGCTACACTTGTGCTAAACCATGTTGTTCAGTTTTATTCAACAGTCAGTGGCCCAAAGACGAAGCCCACTTTTTTAAATACTCATTTCAGAATCCACACTCTAGGCTGATAAAAAAATACCCCTAGTACCAGTATATACAAATATATTATGAATAAGATCTTCCATTTTACATCCATTACTAGTCTTTATAAATTTGATTTTAGATTTAAGAAACTGTGAGAGACTGTATTTTTTCTATCATGGGCGGATACAGCAGGGGGGGTCAGGGGGTCCGGACCCCCCTAGAATTTGGAAAATGTACATGCCCATTAGTGTATTTCTTGCTTGTAAGTCATTTTTAATTAATATGAAGCAGTTTTTCTTTGTGCTTAACATAGATATAATGGCTATGTAGTTTTATTATCAATATGTTGCATTTTTTCTGCAAAATGTTCATAATGTGGTATTGGTTCGAGGTTCCGACCCCCCCCCCCCCCATAGAAAAGTTCAGACCCCCCTAGAAAGTCAGACCCCCCTAGAAAAAAATTCTGGATCCGCCCCTGTCTATGATATCTAAACATTATTTTAATTCTTGTAGCAGAACTTAACAAGGTCTAAATGAAAAACAGTTAAATGTAGCCAGACACCTGCATATTCCATATTCCAGACTGTCCCAGCCGTCAATGATCATCAATCTGACCACATGAAGTATGATCAGCAAAAACAACAAACATTGTATATGTTCTATAATGATAAATGTATTTTATTTCAACAACACAAACACCATCATCACTCTTACAACATTAACAGGTAATCTATATAGGTGGCACCAGACAAGTGACATTTAACATTTCATTGGCTTTATGCAATACTGGTCTAACTTGTTATTTCAAAAAAATAACTTTTTTTGCATAAAAGACCTACCGGTATCCCATATTTTCAGAACTCCAAGTTATGTGAATTTCTATTCATGTACAAGTATAGAACAAAGTGTTTATTACATATTATTGCTGAAAAGCATGAAACTTTGATTAAAACATTTTGTTCTTTGCACTGTAGTAATGATATAAGTTTGTTTGTACTGCAGGAAAAGAATGAAATATTTCAATTTCCGATAAAGTCTATAAAAAACTCCATGATGAAATTTCAAAAATAAAAAGTCTCACTCAAATTAACATTTTGCAAGTATTAAACAGAAAATACCCATTTTAGCTTAATGCATGTTTTTAGCCCTACTTTAAAGCTTCCAAAAAAACAGAGTTAGACCTTTATTGCACTTAGCAACAGTTTTCAAGAATCATAGACTCACAGACCAATCTACAGGAACCACAGGTCAGTCTCCTGCTGATCTACCCCCTGAACTATGACATGAGTTAAATTACACATAAACATACAAGTAATTAATTCTAATATAAAACCATTTATTATCAGACTGTGTTTAATCAATCAGACAATTTTCTAGGTTAATTACCTGACATGAACACCTTGCATGGTCACTCCATTTACTTTGATACAAGATTTATATACATGTACATTGGCAGCTTCCTTTATACTTGCCGTGTAGCAATTTATTACATGTTTATAATGCATGCACACTCTTTAGTTTTTTATCAAAATGCAACACTGATTTACCTCATTTGAAAATCAAAGTGCTGAAGCACTGAATTTATTAAAACCAATCTATATCACATAAGAAATTGTAAACATCCCAGCAATATAAAACTAATCGCACGCAGTGATTTGGCTTAGCACAAGAAATAGTTCTGTTTTCTAAGGTTTCTGTCATAGCAGATGATCTGTTTGAACTACTTAGAATTTCTTTATTGCAAGAACTAAATGTAGATTCTGTTGTAAAGGTTGATGGAGACTGAACTTATTGTAGATATATTTTATTTAGGCTGAAAGCCCCAAAAGAACAAATAAAAAGCAACTTCTTTTCCATTTTATAAAATCTATGATCATAGATATAAACATGTTTGACAAGATAAATCAATGGACTAAATGGTATTTTACTCTTATTGAAAGAGGTTTTGCTTTAATGCAACATAATTTAGTTTTTAGACCTAACCAAACAGTTTAAAAAACTGAGATTATAAGAGACCAAAGGGAACCAAGCATAAGGTAAGCATCATTCCAAATTAAATGGCTGCATCAATTTATCATATTTATACAGTTTGTATTTTGAAGTAAAGGAAACAGGTATCATGTCAAACAAAGCTTCCTTAACTAAAATAAACTAATTTAATAACATAATATTTAAGATTAATACATTGTATTTTAAAGGTACTAGTTCACAGACTGGTTTATTTTTTCTATAATTTCAAAATTTACCATTCAGTGTCTGTAATTGTTTCAGAAGATTATTTCTTATTATTTTAAGACAAACTGACCTATAGATTGCGAGAAATATACAATAAAAGTCACAAAAATGCACTAAAAGTGTCTATACCGTGATATACGTGTTAGATATTAACTACATGAAACACCATCATATTTAGTTGTATGTCAATTTGCACTAAAATTTTCATTATCAGAACTCTACTTTCCTGCTTTCAAAAATATTTTCGTGCAATTTTAATAGTTTTAGAAAAAGTTGATATTGAAGTTGAAATCTGTGAATGAGTACCTTTAAAGCATATTAATTTTAGTCTTACAACAACTGTTCAAACAGTAGCCTGTTCAATTACCCTAAACGTTCCAAAACGTTCCATAATGATACATTGGGAACTCCACTGCCATTCGCTGCAAATAATCTTGGACATATTTAGACGCTATTTTGAAACTACCGGTGTTGAAGTAAACATATGTAACCATCGTTTAGGCAATGAGTAATGTTTCATTTTCAGTCCATAAATTTTGAAACATCACTCATTGCCTTAACGATCATATATTTGTTTATTAGATTAGATTATTCGCAGCGAATGGCCGAGGAGTTCCAAATGTATTGTTACAGAACGCTTTGGAATGTTTAGGGTAATTGAACAGGCTACAGGTATAAAATTAAAATGGTAGAATTCCCCTAATGCTAATTTACAGTAATTATAAAATATTTGAAAACCATTAAAATTGTAACAAAACAAAATATTTTTCATTCATTACTTCATGTTGATCAATTTACATGGACTAGGTTTATATATTATAACAACATCCTAAATTATTACTTATCTCCCTTTGATATAAAATTAGTGTAATTTTTAATTTAACTTTTTAATTTTAACTTTACTCCAACATAGTGAAAACTATGAAAATATACATTAGAAATAAATAAACAATAATATACCAGTTTTCTCTATGGTCATTTTAAGCATAATTTGCAACAGGGTAAATTCTACCTTAAAAGGTATACACCTCTTCCACATTGCAAAATCAATTATTATCATTCACTTATATGAAGTTTGCAGTTAAGTTTTGTTGCTAATGACATCATCACAATCAAACTGGAAATTCTATAGGTTTTTAGAAATAAGCTAAATTTTTCACTGACAATGTTGAAAATTTAATTAATTTTTTTGTTTTTAATTCAACAGCATTAGACTATGTCAATTTTTTTTTCAATTCAATATTTATTTATTTAGCACAAACATAAGTTTTTTGCCAATACAAAGTACAAACAAACAAAAAGAACAAACATATATAATAGAGGGAAAAAAAGAGAAAAAGGGTCAAAAGATGTCAAATCAAATACATTAAGATTAATTCTGTCTTAATTTAGATAAAATAAAAGAATGTATAACATTTAAAAACAATTCAATATAAAAACATAGCTCATACAAAACTTAATTTTTTGTGATATAATTCAATAGATGACAAATCTAAGAAGATTAGGAACCATGCAGACAAAATGTATTAAAAGGTTTCCCCACTAAAAATTTTATTACACCATACAGACAGTAATTATAAAGAATCTTGAAATCTCCTACAAGGAAGGTTTAATGATGTCCTTTTGAAATATTGTTTGTTTTCTGTGTCTTAACTATCATACAGTGTCATCAATAATAACATTTATGATTTAAGTATGATTCTTTTTATTTTACCAAATTTTAAGAATAAACCAATTTTCTTTCATGCTTTATGGTGAAACGTTGTGTTATTCGATGAAAATATACGATGAAAATATAAGTTTATATATTCATTGCAGTGAAAATATAAACTTATATTTTCATCATTCATGACATCATATAAGAAGATAAATGATGTCATATTTGAGAAGAATTGATGTCACGTTATTATTTGTGTAACATACATTTAACAAAACACAAACCAATACATGAAAAAAAACCAGAATATTCGTCAACTTTGGTGTAAAATCTTTTTTATTTCAACCCGTGAACTCAGATAATGACATTTTCACTAGTGGTTATGCCACTCATGAAAATATGTTTTCTGAGCTCACTCGGAGAAATAAAATTCAATCTTACACCAAATTTGACGAATATCCTCTATTTCTTACTATAAATGTATGGCGACATATTTCAACTTGTAAAGTTTAAAGTGAACTTTGGATGGCACTGTATTTTAAAACAATATCTTTGAGAATATATGATTTATGCCAAGTACATTAAGCCAGAATCTATATTAATTAAAATATGAGAAAATAAAGACATTACAAAATCTCTCAGCTTTTGTCCCTGACAATTAACATGCATTCATTATCAAGTCCCATTGAAACCCAAAACAGGAAGAAATTCAGCTGATAGAAATTTATACAATACACTCATAATTGACCCAATTACAAATTCAAACCAATTATCTAAATTCACTGTAGTACTAATTTTATAAATATGTTGTATTATAGCTCTGTCTTAAACCATGCAGACAATGGCACTGAGGATATCTTAAATACTAAAAGTACATTAATTAAAGCTTCTCCCTTTAAGTCCATGCTCAGATAATTTCAGAGCACTTTTTACAATAAAAATGATATTCATCTTCAATACCATTCAGATAACACAAGTGGCATAAATAGCTAAAAACTCTGCTCCCTTTAGAAACAATGTACAATAATGCAATTTTTGGTCTCACCATCTAAAAATCAAACATCTGGCTATGAATTGTAACTTTATAATCTAGCAGTTAGTAGTCTCTCGATAGAATTGAATATTATAGAAAAATTGGGAGTTCATAGTTTAGACATCCCAAGCTCAAATCGTCATAATATTTGATGTGACTCATTCACCAAAAACTCACTCATTCCTTCTCTATTTCTAAGATCATAGGATGATATAGTTTTGATATAAATCAACTGAGAGATGAAGGGGAGAGAAAGAACCAATGAAATATTTTGAAATATTTTTTTTGATCTTATGAAATATAATGTCAGCACTGTTTCTTTGAAGTTAAAAATAAATTTTATGAAGAGCTAAAAATGTATGATTTTTTTATGTCAAAAGTGACACATGAAATTATGTAATGCTGATCTGTTTAATATGTATTTATAAATATAAACTAAATATTATTCTGATGTAAACTTTACATAAAAAATATTTTTAAAGATAATTATTGAATGGTAGTAATTAAAAAATAAAAAATATTCTAAATATGTTAAAACTGTACATTTGACTGGAAATATTTAGTTTGGATGTTTTCTTGAGTGACAGTGCTTTTAAAGATTATTTTGTATTATTTACTCTACAGCTTATTATTTCATTACTTACACAAACATTTATATCATAATCAGACTTCATATTTCTATAAATTTACTACATTATAATTATCAAAGAAACAGCAGGCATCCTTTAATTACTACCTCCTAACAACATCCACCTCTAAAAAATGTACCATTCAAAAACCAACCTAGCCTAACAACAGTGATATCTCTAACAACAGAACCCTTCTAAAACAGCCACATCTCTTGTAGCCACCTTTCAGCAATTAGCCACATCACAGCAACTCTCACCCCTAAACAACATTTAAATAACATTTTTAAAAGTTAAAACAACCACTTTCTAAACAACCACCTCTCTACAACTGTCTCAACTAAAGAGGGTATTTGCAAGGGAAATATATCTAAAAAACCACCTGTCTTGAACATTCAGGGCTATTTCAGTATTTTAGGAAAGGGGCCAGGTACCTTACTATACATA
This sequence comes from Mactra quadrangularis, assembly GCA_025267735.1. Classification (NCBI taxonomy): domain Eukaryota; kingdom Metazoa; phylum Mollusca; class Bivalvia; order Venerida; family Mactridae; genus Mactra; species Mactra quadrangularis. The sequence continues at coordinate 43,983,270 of CM046299.1, read as the reverse complement.
GAACACTCTAAGGGGACATTTTATTGCTGTTTCATTTATAGAGGAAAGAAAAATTCAAGGTAAACTCCAAATATGGGAAAAGAGCATGATTTTCAAAGAAATGACAAAAGTAGATGGGGCCTTTAAATGGCCCCTATTAAATAATAAAAAAGACCAGCATTAAAATCAGAAAAGGGATGACTTTACTGTTGAACATTGTTAACAAGTTTCACTGTAAAATCATGGACTTTATGGTAGTGGAGGGATTTTACTAAGGGGTTTGACTATATCACTGGATTCCCTAGGGTTTTGTTCCATTGTATAAAATGTTACCAACACTCATAGTTTATAATAATGTCATCCAATTATATACAGTCATATACATATGAACATTATATTATGACTCAATTAAGGTACTTTAGGTATACATATTTTCTTTTATACATTGGTATTCACAAAGCTTGATGTTTAACCTTAACAGGAAATGTTACCACTTGTGATTTTCACGTGATGTTGGTGAAGGCAGAACGATTACACAAAGGTTGAAATATTTACCTTATAATATAAACTTTGCTGTATACAATACATTGGAGCAGATTTTTCATATAGTTAGGAAATAAACACTTAACCAGCTTTTAGCAGGAAGATATTATTTTGTGTAACTGATTTCTAATAACTAATTTAGACTGATTTTAATTATGACAACAGAGTCATTTTCTATGTGTTTGGTTTTATGTATTCTATCAATTCTAGATTAACTATGTTTTACTGACCTAAGCTGAAAACCTTTACATACATGTATACTCTATCAATTCTAAAAAAGTACTATTTTTTAGTTCATTCTAGGCTGAAAACAATTATTTCAACATTGGAAAGAATTTCATAAAAATGAATTTTATTTGAAATATAAATATATTAAAACTCCTTCTAAAAACAGATAAGCTTATTAACATCATTTCATCTGTAAAAAAATATTTCATAAAAAGTAAGATTTGAAAGCTTTTTTAAAACTGCCCCAAAAACTCATAAGAATCATTAAAAAGTTTAATTAAACACAAATATACAAAGTACATCTTAGCACAAAGAAAATATACTATTGAATAACACACAAACACACACACATATCTATGCATATACAACTACCCATCGCATCTTCTACAAAAACCTACATATTATTTTTTCAATATATTTCCCTCTAGAAAATGTAATAATTTATAAACAGTTCTACTATTGGACATTTAGTATCACTCACTCTCTCTATAACATTAACATATTCTAGTTTTCTCATTCCTCGGCACATACAACAACAAGCTGGGAAAATCAATACACCAAACTACTCTCAGCTCATTTGCATATTTCTCCTTTTTACAAGAATTACTTTAAATAGTATTTATAACAAATATATCATTCTAAAATAAAAGAAATTGACAAAAATGAGTAATTGACCATTTTTGGTAGAAAATCGTCTTTGCTAACTTAAGATATGCTCCTCTTAGTTTTAATCACCTAGATCGTCCCATAGACAAAGGAACGCTGACACACAATTATAATGACCACCATGTAACGTAACGTACATTAACCATATCAAGGTAACCCCTATTGTTCCTTCTCTCAGTCCCTGATATCAAACATACGTAGTAACATCAACCAAATGTCGGAGAAATTAAACATAAACCCATTTAAAACAAGTGGTTTCAATCATACCTAAGTTCAACTTAATCAATTCATAATTTATAATAACCTTGTCTGTGCACCTTTCCAAGGAGGTAAATACCTCAAATAAAATACTTGCAACAAACAAAAGCTTTGTAGTTAAGTTCATTTTTAATAAAAAATGAACAGAAACGTTAAAGATCAGAGAATCTTGAAGATTAACGCCAAGAGAACGCGAACGCCAATCCACTAAATGTCAACGTGTAAAAATATTAAATATTTTGATTTTAAACAATGACAAGATATAAAAACAAAAACACTTTTCAATAGTTGAGAAATAATAAACATATTTAGACCATATATAGAACTAGTTATATTATAAGTGTATATCATAAATATACTCTCGTATAGCCTCGTCCGCCATTAAGGCACTTAACATAAATGCTAAATTTGGTCTATTTCCAACTGAGGCTTGTGTACTTATGCATTAATCCCTGCTCACCTTTCCAACAAATCTTGCCATTTTTAACAATTTGAAGCAAATATAGACACTCATTAACTTAATATTTCGCTTCTAATCAGTTTTCCCGCCAAATAGACGAGTTAAACGGCTGCTGAAGCAAGATAAGACAGTCGACTACCAATCAGGTATATGTCCTAGGTAAATGCCACGTAAAAATACCGTAAAACACGTAAAAACACAGAAAATGACCAAATAAGGACTATACATTATACAATGACCAAATATGAAACTGAGATAAGGGTAAAATCGGGTACGTACCGTTTTTTCTCCGCGGATTTCGCTGTTTTCGCCTTCCGCACCTGCTTCCTTCCATCATTTCAATTGAATTGAGAAATATTCCGACCTGAGCTTGTATCAATGCGCATGACAACACGGAAAAAAGACGACAGCTTCCGTTTTTGTTTTTCATATATTTAGTTTTTAACATGGATACCTAAGTTTACCTATGGTGGTGATTAAGTCGCAAAAACAATGAAACTATCATTTTATAACCGTTCATGTTGAAATATCCTTTTAGCGCACATCAATACATCGGTTTAAATAACCACACACCGTTGTTGTCTCTCTACGACAAAATAAAATATGGCGATTTGTATAAGGTCTCTCTGTGACTAGCTTAAGGTATAAACAACTAGCGATGGTAAAGTAAGACGGAGGTCGTGTTACAGGGACGACTTTTTTGGCACTCTGCGTATCAATCGTTATTTGATTACACCGACCCTCAAGTAAATTAATTTATCTGGCGTATCAGTGAACCCACCTCAAAGGTAGTAAAGGTGCGCGTTGCATTAACTGAGTATGACCTGACTTGCGGTATTAAAGCTAATTCCTCTGTGAAACATATGAGCTAATTATCATTAGTGTAATTGAATTGGTAGGTTGATCTTTTTAATTAACTTAGATGGGCAAATAATGAACTTTTATCGGTGTAATCAAGCAAGGTGAGGTGACAGGTAGATTTCATGGCGTCACGCAGGGAATGATGGGACATTTTATGGTTGTAAAAAATGGCTGCACTGAGAGAAACATTGAAGTAATGTATTGTTTGATGACAGAATGGTCTGGTTTGAAGGCATGTGTTCATGTTTGCTGCTCATCTTTGAGTTAAACTATGATTGTTGTCCTTACACGATATAATCAATTGTTAGGGTGATAATTTAATGAATGAATGAAAGGAAGGTCATTGTACGTCCATGTTTTTCAGAGTATTTTTTTAATAAAATGTACTTTGATAAATATAATATTTATATGTAAATATTTTTTTTATTAAAATTAGATATTTTATCATAAGAAAATATTGAATTTTCTTAATTGTTTAAAATATTTTGTTTATTTGTAAGAATAAAAGAAACATAAAAGCACTAGGATATGGCTTATATCCAATGTTTATTTAATACAGTGTGCATTCTATGTTGACAGTAAAAGTAAAGATGCACACTACTGTATATTGATAAATATATCGTATCCGTGCAAAAAGTACTTGTGAGCTTGTGTTCGAGGCGGATGTTAGGCAATTACAATAGAATAACTTAATACGGTAGTGTTAGTCTGCAGTATTTAGGCCTAAGCTTGCAACTGTTCATCGAATCACTAATCAATATGAAATGAAGTGGGGTTTTCATGATAATAGATGCATTCGTAATTGCGCAAACTGCAGCAGTATTTTTTTATTATATCAAGCTGGAAATTGTTAAATATTTTTAAAAGGACTGTGTTTATTTGGTAGTAACTGTAGGCCTAACATATAAGGGAAAGATAACTGTCACATACTTACTGAATGAACGTGAGTGAATTATCCAAGTACATTTACATTAATCTAGTATATACGTGTGAGTACAGTAGGTCTGTATTTTGTTGCACAAAGTATGAACTTTGACATTTAACACATACATTATATATATCTAATGCTAACACTACTAGCTTACAAAATTTAGTATTGAGTATCTGTTTTATTCATGGTTTTATACGAGTATACGAAGGCTGTAAGCTAGTTCACGTCACTGGTCAACACGGGTGGTACTAAGTCTTGCTTGAATAACTTAAAACTGCTGATGAATGATTATTTGATAGAAATGTTTGGTGGTTTTTTTCATGATAGTTACCTCTGTAAAAGCCATGTCTATGATTAAAACACTAGCGCTCACTACCAACAGCATTTACGGTGTCTTTACTGACGTTTGTGTAGGGAAGGGGGAGTACAAAATCTACCGAGATTCGAACTAAAAAAACTTTTGACTGGTAAGGTGGGGGTATTTAAATTGGTACACACACATATATGTTTTACAATTTACAGTGGCATAAAAACCTCGAAATTCAGATTTAAATTAATTTTGGTGAGAATCCTGTAAAAACTGGCAAGCATTTACGTATCGAAATCTCGGACAAGTTTAGTTTGACACAAAGAATACCGATGCATTCCGAATGTGCCTCACCTGTGTCATAGCAGATTTCTAGTTCACATTTTGTTTGCAAGACTAAGCCACATTTCTTAATATATGTTTCATAAAATATTCCGCAATGAGTTTACTACACTTATCATCTTAATTAAATAAACCCTCTTTGTTACCAACAAATTAATTTTCCACCACGACGAACACGTCCATGTTGATTTTACCTAACCTTGTAATTGTCAAAAACTCCACGCTTAAACACATGACAAAAACGCTCTGGAAACTTTTATTGAAGTTCAATGAAATATTTTGCTTTATAAAACATGAAAATATGGGATAGAAAATATATTCCTCCATTTGTTTGGGTGAATTTAATGAATTTTTATAGTTACCTTTGTGTTCACCTTCAAGGTAAGCAATATTGCGCATCCCCGCCATGTTTTTTGAAAGGTCGAATAATGATTTATGACGTCACGATTGTGACGTAGCGCACAATGTCAATTATAAAATACCTGCACGTAGGGGAACTAATTGGTGGAAACGGTCTCTTCATATTTGTACGAAGAATTTCATAGAAGTAATTAATTGCCTGATTCCACGAGTGTACTTTATCGGATCGATCAAAACGAATTTGTCTCCATTTGATTAAGCACATTTGAATTTTCTCGCGTTATTTACTATTCGGCTGAATTGCTGTCAGTCTTTAAGTGGAAGGAATTTCATCAAATTTGGAAGAAAATATTCTTAATCATCTAAGATTGGCACGTGACTAACATTACGGCCTGACACAAAGAACCCGGATATATTCGCCTTCGAAAAGAAGAGCCAGCTACTTGTGATCACGTGCTATTCTGCCAGTCTCGTCCTTCAAATATGACAGGAGCGTAAATTGGTTCATACAATAAAACAATTCATAATCAACGGAGATATCCGATTAATTAATATCGAGTCGTTTTGATTCTCCCAAATATTCCATGCTGGATAAAAGAACCGACATTTAATAATTCGTGCTCTGGAAAATTTTGCCATGAGAAATGTCTAAGCCTACACTCACATATAGATCGATTATGAGTGAAGATTATAATATATTTTGATAATTTGACTAAGTACATGTTATATAATTGGTTTTATATTACAAATCAAAATTGTAAATTCCAAATTGTATTTTCTCATGCCTCCAGTAGTAGGGCCTATGATTTTTATTGTTTAATTCTATTCAATTGAAAGTAGTGCATACATTAACCCCGCTGATTTAAATACTCGATATTTGTTTGATAGTCCCCGTACAGAAGTACATGTATATCTTTTTTCTATCGAGCGTGAGTACAAAATTACTGTAATAAGTATTTAAATATACGGGGTTAACGTATGTTCCATCGACAGTTGGATAAAATTTAACAATATAAGGATTTCCTAGTTTTGCAATGATATCGAGGGGTTTTTCATAGGTATTGTCGAATATTAATTATTACATAACTAAATATACTCGTATATACCGCATCGGAAAAATAATTGGAAATGAAATACAACACAATGGAAATGTATACATTTTCTTGTGAGGCCAATCGTACGTACTTCTCCATATGGCATCAGACAGGCATCTAAACAGGCATCAACTAAGCATAGCAATAAATTTGGTTCTTGACGAGTAATGTGTTGGCTCGAACTCATTCAAAACCCACCTCGTTGTTTCCTTGAATACAAACCAGATTGTTGTAAGTGCTGAAAACCAGAAAGCGGACATCAGAGTATTTATTCTAAGTTGTAGGAGGTTGTATTACACTGAAGGAAAAGAAAATAAGTCTAAGTTGAAGTAGTCTTACTCGAGCTGTCGACAGAGAAGAGTCCCGACCCTCAAATAATATAAACATAAGCATATATAGATATTTTATTTATTTCCATAACATTTACAAATGTATGAGGACAATAGTGCTGTATCTGAATACTAAACGTACTTGTATTTAAAATTCCAAGTACGTGGAGAAGATCATATATACATGAATATATGATTACTAATTAATTATGCAATGATGCTGTAAAACTCTACATTTATTAAAATGGATTATTAAATGAGTATTTATCAGATATATGCATACATTTATGACAATTACATATATATTCCTACACAACAAGATAGTATACGTAGTCTAATCAAACATTATATAATGTAGTACTTCGTAATTCAAATGCATGGTGAACGTACATTCCCAAACTTCTAATTATTGTTTTACTTTCTGAGTTCATAAGATCTATAAGTTTGACCATACTTGGTCTTAACCAATATCTTTTAAGAATATATAGGTGTATAATAAAAAAACTTGAGGGAGAACTCCTTCAAGTCAACAGCCAGTGGTCTAACTAACCATTAGATAAAATTAAAATTACAGATAAAATCCTAACAATTTTAGTATTTAAACTACCAATAATTGTTGATTATTTTAAGCATGAAACTATCAGTCTACGAAATTAGTGGGTGTCCTGTTGCCCGGGACAACCAATATCTAGTTAGGACAACCAAAATTAAATTTCTTTGGGCAACCAAATTTCTACAAACCAGATATAGTGCTAGTTGGTAAAATGACTTGTTCGGGCAACCACTTTCATATCCTAATTTCGTAGACTAAAACAAGTAAATTTTTCAAGAGTAAATTTCACATCATTTCATTTAGCTTACATATTGTATGGAATGAATGTTTCGACATTAATATTCTTGGTATAATTCGGCATGATAACATGGCGTTTGATTTACGTTCGTGTGTCTTTTGTCTTGAATCTTTCAACTTAAAGGCGGACGTCTGGAAAGTCTTTGATTGGAGCATAATTGATACCTTTAGAAAGATTCACGTGTTTCAATGATAAACTATCCACTTTGGTAAACGTTCCATTCACTAACTAACTTGTAATAAATCTGTTTAAATCACACGGGAGGGAATGTTGTCGAACACCCGGCCAACAAAAGGCGATCGCGCGCTTAATTTAAAAATAAATAACAGCGTATTACTTTCATTTGGAAGCATTAAATTTATTCAACAATAGGAATGACGACTCATTTAACGGTCTGATAGGAGGAGAGATTTAATACTAGACCTTATATTAAGGGTCTTTGATACCGACGTCGCTACGTTTTCTGACACACCTTCGATATGCCCGATTTAATAACAAACTAGTGAATTTATAGTTTTCCTGTATAGTTGACATTTCAACGGTAATTCTATAAGTGGTCGTGTGTGAGATTAAACAGCTATAATTTATGCCATTTACAGAACCGTTCCATTTGCTGCTGTATTAATCATACCCTAATTAAGTAAGGTATAAATATCTCCACTAAATACCACATTCTATAGGGATACAATATCAGGAGACATTTAATTCTTGATATTTAATATGTCATAAGGTAAAACTCGCAGCATTTATTACTTTCTGACGAGCAATATCAAAATTGTTAACATTTATTGGCCATACGATGCATTCATTACTATATAATTTTCTTATTTCATAAACAGCAGTAATTATTAACACGTAGACAAAAGAAATTGGAAGATTGAGGAAGGGGGTAGAATTTTCTAAGGAATGAGGGCCATTGTTTCACCGTCGGCAAAATTGCCACATTCCACAAACGGATAAGACCTCAGTGTCGTTTGTTCAATATTCATCTATGACGCTTTTGTGACGAGTGCTTAACGTTTCTATAAACCGGAGACCTTTATTTACGAAAAAAGCAAAATTAAGTAAAAAGATGAAACAGATATCATTTTAAAGGTTATTTAACTTATTAATTGTAGTAAACTAACCCGGTTTTATATTGTCCCGCAACCGGATATGTGTCTGACTGCGTCATTACTGTTTATTTGTACCGGTAATATTAGTAAATTAGGCCTAAAACTCATAGTTCCTAACTTTAGATTGTTTTAAACATAATTTCATTTCGAATAAATATGGGCGAATCATTACTTCTCCGAGGGCATTGGTTTAATCTTATGATTCACGCGCAAATGGACATGCATTTTAATTAAGAAATAGCAAACATTTGTACCGGTTGTTTTGTTTATTCAGACAATTATAAATATCTCTCATACCCTTAGTTTATTTGATATTGAACAATACATCTATAGGATTATTTTCACCACATTAGCTTCTGTACAAATAGCCACGCTTGTTTTACACTAATTTGCATACTGTCGCGTGCGTGTCACTGACTTCCGGTTCAATATAATGGCCGCCATTCCGCCAAATCGGATTTATTCTAATTTGATGTAAATAACGGTCATCCAGATTTAATGAGGTGGAAAGTTAAGATATCGGACAGTATTACCTTTAAGAAGGTTTAACTTAATAACCGTAAGGATATTGACAAGTGTACGTGTTGCCTTTCGGAAGGATGGTGTAACACTATACCCCACCCACCACTTGAAATTGATCCGATTTGAAAGTCGAGGTGATGTCTGAATAAATAAAGATAAACTTGATAGCTAAAGTATCAGGTATGATGTCATCACTCAACAATAAAGTAACAGATGAGGGGTTGAATGTGAAATCATCGTGCAATCTCGTGTATTTCCGTATTCCTTCGTAAGATAAGCACACTTTATCAGAGATGCATGATCATGAGGGCGATGCAACTATGAGAAGCTTGTACAAATTGTTCTGGCTTCTAAAAACATTATAAGCCGCTTTTTAACATTTCGTTTTCTATCTGATGCGGCATTAGACGTTAATAGTAAACAGTAGACACGGATACTATGTAAGCACTCTGTAAACATTTGTTTTCGCTGAATTCTTGTAGCGGTCAAAAAGAGAAAAATATACGTTGTATTCAAATACGACATAAATTGTTATTTCATGCGCCACTTTAATTGGCGTCACTAATTCATTTTCTAAAAAGAGAAATCGTTGAAAAACAAACTTTATTAGTATTTGTTGATCACGTGACTGTAATTCCTAATACTAGACTTTTCACTTTGAACTTCGATACTTTGAATAGAGGCAGGAAATGTCGAAAAGCTAAGTTAAAGCATACATGCTCATTCAACTCTACAATGAATGTTTTGTCCTTGATTGATGAAATCAACGTGATTCGCATTCATGTGGCCCATCCAGACTGCATTATAACTTGAGAACATCGGTGTTTGACATAATTTCTCTTCCCTGAAGCCGATCTGTCCATATACAGACATTTCAAAAGTTACTTATTTAATGTTATAGAGGTTCAAATGTGTTTGACCGGTAGTGTTTATATCTTTGAATACCCCCGCATGTTATGTGATGGGACAAAATACATTCGGACATTACTGGAACTTTAAATAATGATCTATTAGACTGTGACTGACCGTTATCATTAGTTGACCACCTGGTCACGCAGAGAGTTCTGATTAACAATGACCATCGGTCAATGATTGATATTAAGTATTATAATTATAGTGAAACAAAAGGACAATTCTCAGAAGTCCAGGTTCAATGTAGTACACTGAATCATTCGTTCGGCAAAACTCGGATTGTTCCGTGTGCAGTCGGAAGTTGATATGCTGTCATCTTTAGAAGCAACCTACTAAAACTTGTGCATGTACAATGTATTTGAGTTATACGTTAAGAATGCTCTAAATTACAGAACTACTTTTAATACATGTATAAATATTGATGCTCTACTTGAACTGTTCATTCTCGTACCCATGCAGAGTCTAGTAGGATTCTCAATACTAGCTAGATAACCTTTGGGTACGAGAATGGTATTGTTTGACTAGTAGAACAAATTATATTCATGAATTATAATCCTACTATACTAGTATACTAACCTTTACATGCACAGAATAGTATTTCATGTCTTTTTTCTTGTTTCTTGATTTACCCTCTGATTTTATTCATGATAAAATTAAACATATTGTCTGACCTTGATTATGTGACAAAATACAATGTATTATTAATTAATGTTATTTGTATTGTTTAACTGTAAATTGATGATGTACAAATCGTAAATAAAATTATATGTTCTGTTCTGTTTTGCAGTTAAGTTCAAATATAAAGACCATCAAATCCGGTGGTCTTGTTCTCTCAGATTGTGCATTGGGATCTTGAAATAGTCAGGATTGCATGATTTGGCAATAATCAGGTTGATCTTTAAAACAGAACACAATTGCCTTGTGTCGTGGATAAAACTGTTTCATTGCGAACCGTATATTTATTTACCAAACTTGACACAAAGTGTTATTAAAATTATTTCTGAATCCAGTTTTAAGCAACATCAAATAGAATATAGAAATCTAAGTCTAAAACATCATTAATATCGCCAAGGATCTTTTCGGATCCTTGATATCGCCAAATTTATAAAAGAATCTTTATCCGCTAAGAACTGTTGTCTAAAGATTTAATTACTGTTTCATGTATTATCTATTGTTTTATTACAATATTGATTTAACTGTTTTATGATTATGTATTTGTTATGTATATTTGTCATGAATGTGTGGTATTTGCCATGAGTATTGTAAATGGCCCAATGCCGATTTTTACCAAATAAGTATGTACATATTATCAAAGAGAATATTGTAAATAAAGGTTCAATTTTTATATAGTACATGTACAACTATCAGAAACATATCAATTTCTAATACAATGTTTTAATCAAATTAAGTGTGATTTTAAATGTTATAAAACAATTACTAATTTGTTAAAATTTGTATAAAATTCGACTAACTTTTCAAAGTGAATCATGTTTGAATTTTACCGTTTCAAGCAAAAAAACATGCAGTTTCATGTAATCAATTAAGTGTGTATTTTCATTCAGTTTCACCAGATCAAAGAAAATTCTGCGGTAATTACAATTATTGCCTTTTTATTCTAATTACGTAATTAATTAATATTCAAAAAATGATTTGTGCACTTATAAATCAAGAAATACTGCGGTTGCTCACAGCAAGATAGTGATTTGAATAAAATGGTCAAAACCCAACACCTTATGTCTATGAGTCTACTCCAGCAGTGCCGTGTCTGAAAATTACCAAAGTCGTAGGAATTATGTGGACAGATGTAAAAGTCCTCGGAGAGAATCATTGATTTTATTGAGTTGTACCTAATTATATAAAATGTCAGTTGAAATACTCCAGGTGTCTAGAGTTTAACTTTGATCTTCACTCATGCTAGCAGATTTTACATTAGAATCGTCAATATCGATACGAGAATCGGTTTACGGTAATTTCTGACCCTAAGGTGGTCGGCAAGCGGTTATTTAAAGATCCACGCATTTATAATTACATTAATAATCATCTGTCCAAGTATTTCTTCTATAATAAATTTACCATTTTATAGCCACGAGGTATTTCTATAAGGAGAGACGATTATCGAAGGGATTTTATCCGAATCTTTTTTTTTCAGTCCAAAGGTAGAGTAAAAGCCACCCGACTAACTCATTCGGTACCTTAAAAAGTCTGCTGTTTACTGAGCCAGAGGCCGTATGTTCAATTCCTGGACAAGGTTTATACTTCCAATACTTTCGAGGAGCTTGGTCATTAAATAACTTTACGGCCATTCTCCCTCCTACCATGGATTCTATATTATGTAGGGCAGTTATCAGTCACTTATGGAGTTATGTTCCTAGTAACTGGTTAACAGCTAAATCCAGAGGTTTAGCCATTCCAGGAACGGTCAGTAGATTGACTGACTTCCATAATATGACATATACAATTAGTTTCTGTGACCCATCAAAAAAAGAAGGCTTATACTAATTTATTCTAGCTCGATAGTGAAACAAGTTCTTACAAGTCATATTAATCACTATCGAGTCCGCTTCCTTGTCCCCCAGTACCGAGCTAGTAGCTAAAGTAAACAACGAGGATGGTGAAAGGTCCCAAACTTTTGTTCAAAATTTATTGTTACTTAAAACAATTGGTGTCGTCCCAATTGCCCATAAATCTTCTTATCAATTTTGCACAAACTACAGACATGACCACAAAAACTGTTAATAAAGAAATACATCTTTTGTTGAACTTAAAAGGCTATAATATGAACTGTATATTTCGCGGTCCAATTTAAAAATATGATTTTAGAACAATAATTCAAGCCTAAAAATAAAGACCATTAAATGTAAACATGACGCCTATAAAACCCTTTGTTGTTTGCCCTTAATTGTTAAAGACGTTTATTTTTCATGACCACCGTCGCATGTGGGATATTTTCACGACAAAAATCTAAGATTCATTTGTTTGTTTTTAATACAACCCATAACTGACCAGGTCTTTGAACGTGCACGGTCTTCAAACACTACCAGATGTGTGAAGTCTGTCACACCGCACGCATACCAAGACGAGTTTAGCGTGAAATTAAATTAGCCACATTGAAAAAGGGAACAGTTTGTTTTATATGATTGTAATTAAATTGTACCTGTTCCCTGGTGGAAATGAGCCGCGGTCTCGTGTAACGGTAAAAGACGTGGACCATTGTCGTTGTCGTCTCATGATTAGATTAAATCTCACTGATATGATACAGAGACTGCATGGATGGTTAACGTTCTCTTTCTATCTAATAATTACAATGTTTTAGTTAATACAATTATACACAAATAAAAATCATATAATAAAACACTGCACAGATGTTACGATGTTTAAATTCTCTTCTAAAAGGCTTATGAACTCACTTTTGGTGTTTCTGCTATATCGTCTGCTTTGACATTTTAAATCAAATCTAATTGCCAATCTTATTATTGTTAAAGATAATTATAACAAATAAAGCAAATAAACTCGATTTGAAAAAAGCAAACTATTTACTTCATTCATTTTTAAATGTATGCGTGCACAATGATGCTTTAATACAAATAATAGGACCTACTACAAATTAAAGTATCATTAAACTGGTGATCTTCCCATGCAGACAGTTTAGATCTTTCATGATTCAAAATTGTCCACTTCATATAACAGATTGATGTTAAAATGTATAAAGTTATACCTAGTGATGTATTACTTGACAAAATAATCATTCGTTCGTACAAAGATTATTGAGTATCATTTCAATAGAAATATCTCACGGCACAAAATGAGTATTACGCATAAGTAACACATTTCATGCCATTTTATAGATTCTGAAAATGTATGAACAATATTTTATTAACATGGAAGGATAAAATGAGTGTATTAAAAATTCAAAAGATATATCTTCACAAAATTCTTTTTATACCTTGGCAATTTTATAATATGCGAGGCCTGTAAAGTTATACACCTTTTCGAATAATCTATATGGTATTATTTTTTAATTTATGCTTTATACACATACATAGACATGTTTGAGATGTTTTCTACGACAAGGAGTTTTCAATTTATGTTAATATCTAAACATAGATTATTTGCATTTTTATCATGGAAACACTGGTATGATCATTCTATTGGAAGTAAATTATTTGTACTTTACAGGTCAGTATCCAGATTGCCAAATACCCTGTTCTAACATTCGTTTCAAGCTTTTTTTATGATCTTTGCTACTTTTAAAATAACATCTAAACTGTTGTTTTTCTTTTTTTTCAAAATTTCAACATTTCGCTGTGACTTTATCATAAATACAATTATTTTATGATGAGTAAAAATGATCGCTTTCATGAATATTCTAAATAAACTCAAACGAATTTGGATCAATGTGCATAAACGCATTGAAAAGTGGATACAAATATTAAAACCAATGAAATGGATACCTTTTTATTAAAACATCAACTGTTCTATGATGAAGAACTGTCTCGTATTATCTCTGCCAGATATTTGCAGAACTCTATAATTAGTGAATTATCAAGATCATCAAAGGGAAGTAACTTCTACTGCCTTCATTTTAATACTGTAAGTAGTTACCTCCCTTATACATTCAACGTATATCACTGTTACAACACAAGTACATGTAGATGATCCATGCGGTATGCGTATCTTACTTTTAATTTCTTTCAATTAAAGACCGATTATTGTGAAATTGTGACAGACTAACAAAGGCATGAACATTTTTCGCTTTTAAATGTTTAAACATTTTTATTTGACTTTAAAAAAAAAACATTTATTAGTTTTATCAAAATTTTACCATATTTTCCAGTTCTTTCAATTCAATGCACGAGCAATTCTGGTCATATTTCTATGTTCTGTATTGACAATCATTAAAAAGAATGAAAAATAACTGTGTCCCAATTTACTTTAGATATATGCCTTATATAAACTTTAGACTTTTGAGTTACATAACGTGATACGACTCTTATCAGTAGGTTTAAAATTGTTTCCTATCAGACCTTTATTTATAAAAGTACACATTTAATACAACAAGAAAGATGGCACTGGTTGTATATCAAACGTTTGTGGTTGTTTTATTTTTCTGTGTCAGTAGTATTGCAGGCGAAGGTACTAACATACTTTTATTTTATTTTATGTTGTTGAGTTTTACACCATAGCAACACATTGTATAGGTCATATAATGGCGGTCAGTCAACCCTACTCACTGTTCCTGGAAAGGCTAAATCTCTGGCTTTAACCAACAGTGACTCACAACTGCCCTACATGATTAAGAATCATTGGTAAGAGGGAGAATGGCCGTAGAAATATATTCCAATGTTGTATTTCTTATACTTACTCGTATAATATGTATAGTTATTATCTATCAGTAAAAGAAAACGGTGGGTAGGGTCCCGATCCGTTATATGGTGTTAACTGGGCTTTCAATGATTTTTTTACATTGTACCAATCAGACACCATTTCTGTATTCACAGACACCAATGATCTTCTTCATCGTCTTGAAACAGCCGAACAATTGTTGAAGACATTGTCAGACAAAGTACAACACCTTGAATCACGTGACAAACAACAACAACAAACAATCGAAGAGTTAAAACAACAGCTTCAGAAACGACAAGATTTGACCAAACCCGAGCAGAACGCCTTAAAGCATGGAAATAAGAAGACATCAAAGGATATGCCACTGAGTCATTTACTGGCTAACAGTGATGAAATCAAACACGTGGAGACAAAACGAAAAGGTACGTAATTTTAAAATGCAATAGAGTTAACAGTAGCATTATGTTTTACTGTTTAGGACAACAACTTTCAATATCAAAAATAATAAAAACAAATGTAAAAATAAAGTCGAATCATGATAAATTTTATTTTGTTTTGTTTTGTGTAATTGTATATATTTATGGTGGAGGGTTTTTTACTTTTATAATTTTTTTTATTGTTATTATTAATCTTTTTGTACGACGCCATTGAATATGTAAAATAGAAATAGGATCAAATGAATAAGTTTAAGTTTAGAGTTCTGCTATAAAAATCACATTGGTTATTGTAAAATTATTCGAGCTCTGACAACTTGAAAACGATAATGGCATTTATTACAAGTCCTTTTCATAAATGCCATTATCGTTTCTACATCTTTATGTTATTACTTGCATTTCGAAGTGGAAGTAGAATTTGGTTGTCAATACTTAAAACAATAGTTTTGATCACAGTATGTTTAAGATGATGTCTTGTGACAGAAAAAACATCCTCCAGATAACATGATTAAACTCTGAATTTTCTGGAAAATAATGGGACGAGCGAAGAAGATTTTTTAAAATCTTAATTCAGTTGCTTTATATAGTGGTTTGAACAATTTTTTTATGGGCGAGCGAGGAAATAATAGAATTTTTTCAGTGTAAAAACCGTCAAAATTAAAGTGCAATAGAATTCATAGAACACATCATCTACTTGTTGTTGCCTTATATTTCATTTCAGAGAGATCAGCAATTCAAAGACAAGTGTCCGTGGAATCACCAGTAGCATTCTTCGCTCGTCTAGGAAACCATCTCGACCATGCTGGAATCAATCAAATATTTATCTTCGATAATGTTGAAACAAACATTGGAAATGCATATAACGTCAACTTTGGCATGTTTACTGCTCCTGTCGATGGTATATATGTATTTTCAACAACATTGGTCTCTAAATATCATGTCAATGCGCATGCGTCATTTTATAAAAATTCAAACTCGCTCAACATAATGTACGTGAGTGGAGCGGAGGCTGGGTATGACACAACTAGTGCTACAATCACAGTTTATCTTGTCAAAGGAGACGTTATGACTGTAAGGAACGGTGACAGTAATGTAGCATATATTGGTTACAATCATACAAGTTTTACTGGATTCCTTCTCAACCAATATGACCCTAACACTGCTGTTGTTGGATAGACTCGACTAAATAATTGAAATAATATTTCAAATACAATGTATGATTGCGTGTAAGAAATAAAATCCATTTACTTTACCATTCACTTCTCTTTGTCTTTATTTGTATAAATTGTATACAGGAGCAGTAGTCCAGTGGTAGGAACAAGCTTAGAGATCAAGAAGTCATCGGTTGGAATCCCACAAGGGGCAAGAATAATTCCCCCGAGCAAGAAATTTACCTGCGATTGCTTCACACCACCCAGGTGTAAATGGGTACCTGTTAGGGTCCTGCGCTGTATGCTGTGGCTGCAATATGTGCCGCATGTTAACAGTTGATGTGTGACTCAATGATTGTTTGTCAAGAGTCGACTGAATAGTGATACTAGAAGTAGACAAATTATGCTATCACATTCCTCGTCATTTACTGCTTTCATTGACTTAGAATTGAAGTATTTTAAAAGCTGGATAAACTAGTCCTCTACACAATGGAATATTAGCTATGAGCCTATGATCATAATTGTAACTTCTGGGTATGTTAGTTCCTTTCTCAAGGCTTTGACTATATCATGCACTTCTAATCTATAACTTCAATACTAGATGATTCAAGCTCCTGTCACAAGTCAGTAGGTTAAATTGATAAATCTTATTCTATTTTCAGAGATATTATATCCACTGACTTAAATACTTCAGTATTTCTGTACTATCTTTATGAATAAGTTGGGGTTGATGTATGCACCACCTACATTTTTGTACTCACTATCAATGATCAAGTATCTAAGTCAGCAGGGTTGATGCATGCAACAGATAGATAAATAAAATTTACCAATAGTCTTGGTTTGAGTTCCATGTAGCTACAATCAAGCCAATCATGTTTATAATAGACTCACTTCACATTCAACCACAAATTAACCGAGTTGATATTGTTAAACAATACTGGTTTATACAATTTTTAGCTGGATAGTGAAACATGTACTTGTACTTGCAATTAAGACTAATCCCCCTTTCCAGTCCGCTATCTGGTCCCCTAACACTATTAAATCTAATAGGATAAGTTTCTTGCTCAAAGAGACAAGGTAGGGTTAGAATGCGAGTTGGACCAACTCAGAGCTGGCTATCCGATGATAATCAGTCGGAGAAGTCGGTCCAACTTTATAACCTCTACGCCAGGCCAACTTTAAATAATATGAATCATAATATAACACTAAACACAAAACAACAACAATCCGGGTTTTTTAAATTTATTTTTCTTGTCTGTATTAACAAATGGAGCTAGAATTAGAAGCAATACGTGGCCACAAATCAGCACACTCTTTAGCAACTGGTCCTGTAACAGCAGAACCTGAAAATATATACAATGATATATGTATAAACAAGTAAATCTGTGAGCTAATGCTCACTAGTGATACCCCCGCAGTGAGAAATATGACTATCATAATGTAACTTTCATTTAACGAAATCTAAAAATATGTGACAAACAGGAAGTAGATGAGTAAGGAGCATGAAATCGCTTTACACCACATGGGACTATGGGATGAAGCAATATGCAAAGTATTAGGCTGCTGCATGTTATAGTTGCTGAGAAAACTGCGACGGAAATTTTGTAACGGACGGACGCAGGCACGAACGCACGCACGCATGCACACACGGACAAGGGTAAAACAGTATACCCCCCTCTACTTCGAAGCAGGGGTATAACAATGTATAAACTGCACATGATTCCTTTATATTTGGATGATTCGAGACTAGAACTAATTTTGATACTGGTTTATGTCCCTTCTCAAAAAGCATCACCTTAACCCACAAGTCTGAAGACAATATGGATATTTGATTCAAGCAAGTATAAAATTTCTAATTTCACATAATTTGGCTAGTTAAAGGTTTTGCAAATAATCAGACAAGTGCTAGAAAAGTTTTATTTAAGAAAACAGCTATTCATATTAAACAGTAGTCATAGCCTTAAATATCTGGAGCACTAGCCTAATTTTTATCATACAAAGTAAGAAGCAAATTCATCTGCAAGCCAAACTATAGGAAATAAGTAATTCTCTCTAGCTTAAATTTAGTTATCACCAGTTGCTGGTTTCAGCCTAAGGAGTCAATACAATGACTGATATTGTATAATAAACCTTACATATATATAAATTATTAGTTTAACAAGAAATGTAATGTGGAAACCACATAAAAGCCGGATTTAAAAACTTTAACACAAAAATTACAAAGGGAAATAATCCATAATAAAGCCAGGTAGAGTTGTGGTTGCTTTCTAATTATGTTTATCACATGGTATGTTATCATTGTATGAAGTTTCATAAAGATCTGACAATAAATGGCAGAAATATATGCTAAATTGAAAACTTTAATGCAATTGTGAACAGCACCAGACACCCGCCGACCGCCTGCCAGTGTTTGGCCAAACTATTAGCCGAATTTTTTCGTTGAAAAATCTGACTAACTAAAGGTATAAGCTTTAAACTTCCTTAAAATGATAGCGATTACTCTAGAACTCAGAAAATGGGAAAGTAGGCAGTAAAAGGGTTAGAGTGCATAAGAGGGTTGATGTTTAACACATACTATCTCTGCATAGAAGAGCAAAAAGCAGGGTGCAGTGTCCTGCTACTTTTTTAGAGTAATCACAACAAAATGAGATAACATAACAAAGGAAAGAATGAAATAAACCATAGCTGCTATAGCATAAAGTAGGAAGCATTAAACCCACCATCACAATTAAAACTATTTTTCAAATATTAAATATTTGTTGGGTTTAACACCATAGCAATACATTGTATATGTTACATAATAGCATCCAGCGCACCTAACCTAGCTTTCCTTGATCCTTGTCTATAACCAGTACTCATCTATCCTTCCCAAGATCGAAACCTTCTCCATATACCTTATTCATGGAGGAAAATTGACATCATGGTCAAATTTTCATGGAAGGGTATAGCTTCCCAGGGTGGGATTCAGAACTGTGCACTAGATTTAAAATCCAGGTACTCTACCAATTGTTCAAGATTAAATGACTTGAAATGCATAAAATATGTAATACTTTATTCTCCCCTAACTTTGAATTTTCAGCACAAAAAAATGAGTCAATCAGTAAACTATGTCATTTGCAAAAAATATTTTTAAAGAGAATTCAAAGTGAACATTGCAATTTGCAGGCTAATGTGGGCATTTTCACAAATAACAATGTAACAATTATTTAATGCGCTACTTGAATCTTTTCCATTTTAACACTGCTATAAGAATTTGAAAAAAAGTGCTAGTATACAATCAGGTTGCATAAATATATACACTGCTATTTTTTTCGACACTTCTAGTGTGCAACATTACAAAACTGCTATTCTAAGTAGATTTACTTCTACTTTTTATGAGTAGAACGAATGAACAGAAAATACAGATCCAACTGCAAAAAAGCAACATTTTAGGGCGATAAGTTTTCAAATTTCATCTAGCATTTAAGTCAGACTTCAAGTTTTCAACTTTCCTTGTCTATATAATTGGAAGTTAAGAGCTGAAGAATTACACATTCTTGAGTTATATCTAAACACTTACAATGTTCCATAGATTTAGCAAATTTCAAAGAATATTTTCTTACCTTTCATTTCACCTTTGTTATTTACTATGACCCCCGCATTGTCTTCAAAATATATAAACGAGCCATCCTTCCGACGTATAGGTTTTCTTTGTCTGACAACTACAGCAGGCATAACTGTAAGAAAACAAAAATATTATAAACAATTATTATATCAAAATCAAATAATCTAAAAATTAAAGCAAGTAGACTAACAAGGGAAAAATATAATCACACACTAATTATGTGCATTAGGGCTGCAATGATTCATCATCAGTCGACTGCAATGAATTCCATTAGATTTCTATTTGAGACCCATGATTTGCTATGAGTTTTGTCAAAAGATGTTTATGAGAGCTGAGAGAGGTGCTTATTCAAGACCAATGTTTTCTTAATTTGATACCAGACTTTAAATATGTTTAATAGAGATTAGTTTTAAGCTCAAACAAATGATTTAATGGAGGCTTGGAATAAAGGATATCTTCAGATAAATTTAATATGAAAAACTCAATAGGAAAAAAACATTAAACACATGGAATCAACATTCCAGTGAATCCTAGCAGCCCTACTAGGAATACATATACCTGGCACTATCAATAAAGATTTTATCTTCAAGGAGCCAAAAAATAGCTCCGAAATCAGAAAAAATCAACTAGTAGGATTTTCATAAATTGGATTGATTTGTGACATCTGTACCACAGTCAAAAATATTTTGACAAAAAGTTGGTAAAGGAATAATACTTAGGTCATGATTTTTATGTTCAAGATTCAAGTACAAGACCATTTATGATTATTGGGGCTCGACATTAATTTTCCAACTACTACTGTTACTAGCAGTAACATGTTGCCGCTAGTTACATGTTCCCCGAACCCAAATATAGGTCGTCAGAGGCAATCAGACGACCTTTAATGACCAGCCAAGCTTATACAAACATCAACTTCAGTGTGACTTATTTAATAAACAAGTCGTTAAAGCTTTATTCAGCCAGTAACAGTTTGCATTTATAAGTGAAACTCAACATTTGCCCAAACACCTTAAATCATGCACACTACTTTTAAAATTTGTTAGCCAAAAGTGGCTATGGAATAGACTAACAGGCCAATAAAAACCTTGTTACAATATGGTCTGCCAACTTTTTTGTTTTTAATCATTTTTTAAGCCCATGTTGTACGAGGCCCAAATGTTAGAAAACATTAATTTGGAAACATAAATATTCAACAAGTAAACACTATTGTATCAACTTCAATTTATAAGATTAATACCTTTTTTTCTAAGTTCTGGTTTTCCCTTTTTAACTGTAGCTACAATCATGTCACCTAAACCAGCAGCTGGCAATCTATTTAAACGACCTTTGATACCTTGTACAGCAATTACATACAAATTTTTGGCTCCTGAAATTCAATGGAACATATAAATAAACAATAATTGCTTTTTACTAAATAATCCTTCAAATCCAATTTTAAAAATTTACGATTACATATAGTAACAGGACAAAGTTGACTGAGGATGATTCTTCACAATAAAGTCTAAAAATAGATTGTTATGTATGTTTACTAAGTGGTTCGCACACTTGCCTAATATGAGATCTCGCATAGCTGCTAATTGGAGAAACCGATGTTTCTCGTCGAAATAAGCCATGTCTTTGCATGTTTTATATTTCTTTTGTAATGGTGTAAAACTTTGAATAAATCATTTTGTTGAAAATGTCCGAAATCTATTGTCCTAAGAGGTCTTGTGAACAGAAACGAATGCATGTTTGAAGCTTTGTAATGGGTCTGACCCAAAACTTATCGTCCCAAGAGTTCTTGGATAGTAAATCTATCAGAAGTGAATGCTTGTTATTTTGAATTGATGAGGTTTCGTAACGGGTCTGATCCCAAACTTCCTTGTCTCATCACATGAAGTACAAATTGTTAAAAAGCGGCTCATCAAGTTAGAATTCAGAACAACGGGTTCTATAATGTTTCACGACAAAACTATCAGTGTATCAATCAATAAGGTTAATTACCTGTGTTATCAGCACAGTTGATGACAGCTCCAACTGGCAAGGCCAGGGAGATACGGAATTTTCCTCCCGCGGAACCTCCACGACCTGAAAGTAAAAATGTCAACAATGCAACTACAATCAACACAACAAAACGTCTACATGTAATAGAAACATAAACCATACCACAGCCCATGTTCATCATGATATAAAACCCCAAGTAAATGAATTAATTCTTCACAACAATTTGACAAATCCTAACATTTGCAAGATCGTTACTCACAGAGACTTCTTTACAAGTTGTTGTCATTGGATAGAATCAATTATCACAACAGGAATGTAATTCAAACTAAAATGCATCAAAAAAGCAATCGAATCGATGAATTGACACAGATCCATACCCCTTTATGGGCTAAGTATTTCAGTAAATACATCTTTCAGACCGAAGTTCAGAACGTCTAAGGATATAGGTTAGATATTTGTTATCAATTGCAAATTATTGAGAAACAATGCGATTAAATAACGCGTCAGTGGCCTAAACGAATGTCTTGTGGATTTATTTGATCTTTCAGATTATTACAAGAACGATGGAGCTATAAGATGATGACGGATATATAGAATAAATCGGATATATGTACCTCTCTTCGACATGTTTGTGTTTCAAAAGGAAGTTGATTTGCACGCATGCGTACTTAACGGAATGACTGAAATACGAACTGGCAAATTAGAAAGATTTATAGTCTTGATTTATTTTCCCATAATTTATGGACTAAAACACAACCTATTGTTCTATTAGACAAAGTTATTCATAAACAATTGTTACAGAATGACCAGAAAAAGAGAATTTTTACAAAAGCCTGCAAATAACCATTTCGTCATTAGAATCCATTTCGTTTTAAACATATGACTAAACTACTTACGACTAACTTCAATATCGGCGTGGAATCGAACTCTCCGTAGCGGTTATTTCCCTTTCAATAAATCAATAATAAGTAGCAACAAATTCTTTTTACGAATGTGAATTTCATACGTAATTATGTGGATGGGTCTAAGTGTTGTCGTTTCGGTCTGAAACACCCGAAGAAATTTCAGACAGTGTATTTGACAATCATTGTGCTTGTTTCGACATCTCCAGTTTGATCTGCACATGAATACTGCCTTAATTAACATCATGCACCTATGACAAGGACCCTATATAGGGACATTGCCTATAATTATACTACAGGGGTAGTTTTTAAAATACATATTTTATAACATTATTTTTAAATATATTACATGTACGTACTGTCTTAACAATTAACTATATTTTGGGCTTCTTCATAGTATTTTTTTATGTAGGCTCGTGTTTACTTTACATATGAGCATGTATAATATTATTATATTTGAAATCGTTAAATGCTAATTTAAATATGAATGGTCGATCTAATAGCCAAATCAGGGATTATGCTAAGTTGTTATTATATATTTCTTGCCAACTTTAAATATTGTATTGTCTTAACTTAATTTGGACACGTAAGACTGGGTCTGTCATGTGCACCAAGACCGTACTGAGATTAACAACGAATACCCTTTAAACCGAATAAAAAATGCGTGCCCAATATTTTTTTTCAAATGAGTACAAATAATCTTTTAGGACCAATGTATACATTTTAATTCATTTTAAATGGTATTTGTTTCATGTGAGTATATTTACATGTACGTGTAGTCCTTGTTGAGCTGGAATATACTGATTGTTTATTCCAAACACCAATGTACTAGTTTAAATTCGCCAGCGCAGAAGGACAATACCTGTAATCCGCTGTATCAAGTTTCTTTGGTTCGGGACCATGTCGATCGACTCTGTTCTTGCGCACAAATCAACACACCATCATAGATTTAAATTCCATTGCTCACACAAAATTGCCTGTTTCAAATTGTGTGTTTAATTTATTATCGAGGATATATTTCTCCTCAAATGAAGCATCTTGGACTTAAAAATCTTGCAAATAAACAGGATGGTCTTTATAATGGAGCTGTATCTAAGCTACGAGACAAATTTTGATATTCTTACATCTGTCTAGCCAACAAAAGAATAAATGACGATTCATACCATTGAGTCAATCTTAAATCATCCACTTCTGCAGGATAATTCTTGAAAGTGGCATCTAAGCTATACAGTACCCACCAAAAGTTTAGAGACATTTTTAGATTGTAGACCTACTGAATAGCATTTATCTAAATTTTGGGAACTGTTAATTTTGAAATGCTTTTAAGTTTTGCATTATTTTTTTGGTTAATCATTATAATTACAACTAAGACTACAAAAGTAGCATAAAAGCTACGTTATGGAAAATAATTACAATAAGCATGGTTTTTGAGGCTTAAGGGTGTGAGATGCTGAATCCTATAAATGTGTTGCATTCATGAAATTTGATTTCATTTTATCACAAACCATACTTGAATATATCATAAATAATGATTCAGCAAACATAATCATAAAATTCAATATTTGAAGTAAATTTCCTTTGTCTCCAAACTTTTGGTGGGTACTGTATATGTTCCGAAAATAGCCTATCTGCTCCCAAAACTCTATAGCTGTTTTTACTTTGAATAAAGGGACATAATCAAGTATGTATATAATTCAGCATAAATGTGTTGTACTTTAGGATTTTTTGTCAGTGAAAGTTTGATTGTAAGATGTATTATTTAACTATTTGCTGTGGGTGTCCGGTTGCCCGGGCACATTTTAGTTCGGGCAACAAAAAATTTCTTTTGGGCAACCAAAAACAAGATAAAGTGCTTGCAACTAAAATGACAAATTTCGGGCAACCATTTTCATATATATATCCTAATTTTGAAGACTGTAACATGCAATAGAGTTGTACGCATACTGTCACAACAGTATTACATTTGGGCATTGGTCTATTGCGTTTGTTTGTTTTGTTTTCTTACCTGGGGACACACCGCTACTAGGATGTATTATCACGTTTATATGCAGACCCGACCAGAACTAACTTCAAATTTAAAAGGTAGACCTTCAGTGTGACATTTCGTTGGAACAACATTTTTATTACCCTGGTGTTCGTTTAGTTTCCAGTCATTGTTGCCCTCTCCATTTCACAACCGGGTTTGGTACCGGCTAATGCTGGATTTTGATATTCCGTCAATTCTTAACTCTATTTAATGTGCGGCAGACATATGACGACCACTGCTCCTTAGTAGGAGCTTAGGGATCGAGAGGTCACAGGTTCGATTCCCACTAGGGGGACTGCTAATTTCATTGAGCAAGAAATTAACCTACAATTGTTCCATTCTACCCAGGTGTAAATGGGTACTGTGAGGGATCGCCTGCTTGAAGGTTACCAGGAGTTATCGTACAAGACACTGGTACCAAAGTCCTTACACTCGTTAAATACCCACACATATAATATTTTGTCAACAAACACAATTAAAAATCGGTGCCGTATACATTACCGTGTACGAGTTAAAACTATACCTTAATTATAAAGTTTTATATATAAGGTAGTGTACATGTATGTATGCACAGGGAACTATATAATTATAGGGAGGTACGCATTATTTTATGATAATTAGATATGGACTCTGGTGCCAGTGATACAAGATTGTAAATTCGGCTGAACATATATATGTAAGCAGACTTTAAATCGCATTTTCAAAAATGACGAAACGGGGCTATATCATTGTCTGACGTGTGTGAAGTTAGCCGTAACAGCCGTAACAGCCGTAACAGCCGCACCAGCCGTAATACGGCTGTTACGGCTGGCCGTAAACATTGTGGCCGCAAATCACAGAAACGGTAATAGTGAAGTGAATACAAAGATGAAAATGACTTCAGATGTAGGTTATTTATAAAACGTTCATTCGTATCAGAAAATTTGGAGACAGATCAAATGAAAAACAAAACAAATGTAGACTTGAACCTCTTTTTCTGACACGGCCGTAGTCTCATAAAGATAGATACACATAAAAGGTGTTAAAGTTATTCCTTTTCTGACAACATGGATCGTCATTCTGGAAAAACTCGTTTTCACGAGAAAAAATCATCAAAATATGCCTATATATCTTTCAAATAGACTCGAACTTCTGTTTCGGCTAACTGTTACCCGGCCCAAGGGCGTAGACCTAAGAAGCGAAGTTCACGAATGTGTATCAATAGTTATTCCTATACTGGCAACATAGGTCGTCATTCTGGGAAAATTCGTTTTCAAAAGAAATATTCATTCAAATATGCCAATATTTCTATCAAATAGACTCAAACCTCAGTTTCGCTGGCTGTTACCGGCCCAAGGGCGTAGACCTAAGAAGGTCAGGAATGTGTTGCTATAGTTATTTCTTTTGTGACAACATGGGTCGTTATTCTGGGAAAACTCGTTTTAAAGATAAATATTCATCCAAATATGCCAATATTTCTATCAAATAGCCTCGAACCTCTGTTTCGGCTGGCTGTTACCCGGCCCAAAGGCGTAGACCTAAGAAGGCAAGTTCACGAATGTGTAGTTATCGTTATTCCCTTTCTGGTAGTATAGGTCGTAATTCTGGGAAAACTCGTTTCCAGGAAAAATATTTATCCAAATATGCCACTATTTAAATCAAATAGACTCGAACCTCAGTTTCGGCTAACTGTTTCCCGGCCTAAGGGCGTAGACCTAAGAAGCGAAGTTCACGAATGTGTAGCTATAGTTATTCCCTTTCAGGTAACATGGTCGTCTTTTTGGAAAACTCGTTTTCAAGAGAAATATTCATCCAAATATGCCAATATTTCTATCAAATAGACTCGAACCTCTGTTTCGGCTGGCTGTTACCTAACCTAAGGGCGTAGACCTATGAAGCAAAGTTCACGAATGTGTATCTATAGTTATTCCTTTACTGACAACATGGGTCGTTATTCTGGGAAAACTCGATTTCAAAAGAAATATTAATTCAAATATGCCAATATTTTTATCAAATAGACTCGAACCTCTGTTTCGGCTGGCTGTTACCCGCCCCAAGGGCGTAGACATAAGAAGCGAAGTTCAGGAACTTGTAGCTATAGTCATTCCCTTTCTGACAACATGGGTCGTTATTCTGGGAAAACTCGTTATTAAGAGGAATATTCATCCAAATATGCCACTTTTTATATAAAATTGACTCGAACCTCTGTTTCGACTGGCTGTTACCCGGCCAAAGGGCGTAAACCTGAAAAGCGAATTTCTAGAATGTGATGCTAAAAGTATATCTTTTCTAACAACATGGGTCGTCATTCCGGGAAAACTCGTTTTTAAGAGAATTATTCATTCAAATATGCTAATATTTATATCAAATAGACTCCAACCTCAGTTTCGGCTGGCTGTTACCCAGCCCAAGGGCGTAGACTTAAAATGATAATTGCTAGAATATGATGCTAATGTAATTTCCTTTTCGACAACATGGGTCGTCATTCTGGACAAACTCGTTTTCAAAAGAAATATTCATTCCAATATGCCAATATTTCTATCAAATAGACTCGAACCTCTGTTTCGGCTGGCTGTTACCCGGCCCAAGGGTGAGACATATAAATCAAAGTTCACGAATGTGTATCTATAGTTATTCTTTTACTGGCAACATGGGTCGTCATTCTGGACAAACTCGTATTCAATAGAAATATTCATTCAAATATGCCAATATTTCTATCAAATAGACTCGAACCTCTGTTTCGGCTGACAGTTACCCGGCCACAGGGCGTAGACCTAAGAAGCGAAGTTCACGAATGTGTATCGATAGTTATTCACATTCAGGCAACATGGGTCGTCATTCTGGGAAAACTCGTATTAAAAAAAATATTCATCAAAATATGCCATTTTTTTTAACAAATAGACTCGAACCTCTGTTTCGGGTGGCTGTTTCACGGCCCAAGGGCGTAGAGATAAGAAGGCAAGCTCACGAATGTGTAGCTATAGTTATTCCTTTACTGGCAACATGGGTCGTCATTCTGGCAAAACTTGTTTTCAAAAGAAATATTTATTAAAATATGCCAATATTTCTATCAAATAGACTCGAACCTCTGTTATAGCTGGTTGTTACTTGGTCAAAGGGCGTAGACCTAAAAAGCGAATTTCTAGAAAGTGATGCTAATGGTATTTCCTTTCTGACAACATGGGTCGTCATTTCGGGAAAACTCGTTTTTAAGAGAATTATTTATCCAAATATGCTAATATTTATATCGAATAGACTCGAACCTCAGTTTCGGCTGGCTGTTACCCAGCCCAAGGGCGTAGACCTAAAATGCGAATTGCTAGAATGTGATGCTAAAGTTATTTCCCTTCTGGCAACATGGGTCGTCATTCTGAAAAAAAAACTCGTTTTCAAAAGAAATATTCATTCAAATATGCCAACATTTCTATCAAAAAGACACGAACATCAGTTTTGGCTGGCTGTTACCCGGCCCAAGGGCGTAGACCTAAGAAGCGAAGGTCAGGAATTATAGCTATAGTTATTCCCTTTTATGACAACATGGGTCGTTATTCTGGGAAAACTCGTTTTCAAAAAAAATATTCATCCAAATATACCAGCATTTCTAACAAAAAGCCTCGAACCTCTGTTGCGGCTGGCTGTTACCCTGACTTAAGGGCGTAGATCTAAGAAGCGAAGGTCAGGAACTTGTAGCTATAGTTATTCCCTTTCTGACAACATGGGTCGTCATTCTGGGAAAACTCGTTATTTAGAGAATTATTCATCCAAATATGCCAATAATTCATCAAATTGACTCGAACATCTGATTCGGCTAGCTGTTACCCGGCCCAAGGGCGTAGACCGAAAGTGCAAAGTTCACGACTGTGATGCTTTAGCTATTCCCTTTCTGTCAACATATGTCGTCATTCTGGGAAAACTCGTTTTCAAGAGAAATATTCATTCAAATATGCCTATATTTCTATCAAATAGACTCGAACCTCTGTTTCGACTTCCTGTTACCCGGCCAAAGGGCGTAGACCTAAGAAGCGAAGTTCACGTATGTGTATCTATAGTTATACCTTTACTGACAACATGGGTCGTCATTCTGGGAAAACTCGTTATCAAAAGAAATATTCATTCAAATATGCCAATATTTCTATCAAATAGACTCGAACCTCTGTTATAGCTGGTTGTTACTTGGTCAAAGGGCGTAGACCTAAAAAGCGAATTTCTAGAAAGTGATGCTAAAGGTATTTCCTTTCTGACAACATGGGTCGTCATTTCGGGAAAACTCGTTTTTAAGAGAATTATTTATCCAAATATGCTAATATTTATATCGAATAGACTCGAACCTCAGTTTCGGCTGGCTGTTACCCAGCCCAAGGGCGTAGACCTAAAATGCGAATTGCTAGAATGTGATGCTAAAGTTATTTCCCTTCTGGCAACATGGGTCGTCATTCTGAAAAAAAACTCGTTTTCAAAAGAAATATTCATTCAAATATGCCAACATTTCTATCAAAAAGACACGAACATCAGTTTTGGCTGGCTGTTACCCGGCCCAAGGGCGTAGACCTAAGAAGCGAAGGTCAGGAATTATAGCTATAGTTATTCCCTTTTATGACAACATGGGTCGTTATTCTGGGATAACTCGTTTTCAAAAAAAATATTCATCCAAATATACCAGCATTTCTAACAAAAAGCCTCGAACCTCTGTTGCGGCTGGCTGTTACCCTGACTTAAGGGCGTAGACCTAAGAAGCGAAGGTCAGGAACTTGTAGCTATAGTTATTCCCTTTCTGACAACATGGGTCGTCATTCTGGGAAAACTCGTTATTTAGAGAATTATTCATCCAAATATGCCAATAATTCATCAAATTGACTCGAACATCTGATTCGGCTAGCTGTTACCCGGCCCAAGGGCGTAGACCGAAAGTGCAAAGTTCACGACTGTGATGCTTTAGCTATTCCCTTTCTGTCAACATATGTCGTCATTCTGGGAAAACTCGTTTTCAAGAGAAATATTCATTCAAATATGCCTATATTTCTATCAAATAGACTCGAACCTCTGTTTCGACTTCCTGTTACCCGGCCAAAGGGCGTAGACCTAAGAAGCGAAGTTCACGTATGTGTATCTATAGTTATACCTTTACTGACAACATGGGTCGTCATTCTGGGAAAACTCGTTATCAAAAGAAATATTCATTCAAATATGCCAATATTTCTATCAAATAGACTCGAACCTCTGGTACGGCTGGCTGCTACCCGGCCAAGGCGTAGACCTAAGAAGCGAAGTTCAGAAATGTGTAGCTAAAGTTATTCCCTTTCTGACAACATTAGTCGTTATTCTGGGAAAACTCGTTTTCAAAAGAATTATTCCTCCAAATATGCCAACATTTCTATCAAATAGCCTCGAACCTCTGTTTCGACTTGCTGTTACCCGGCCCAAGGGCGTAGACCTAAGAAGGTAAGTTCACGAACG
Source organism: Mactra quadrangularis (assembly GCA_025267735.1). Classification (NCBI taxonomy): domain Eukaryota; kingdom Metazoa; phylum Mollusca; class Bivalvia; order Venerida; family Mactridae; genus Mactra; species Mactra quadrangularis. The sequence continues at coordinate 43,952,636 of CM046299.1, read as the reverse complement.
TGTATCTATAGTTTTTCCCTTTCAGGCAACATGGGTCGTCATTCTTGGAAAACTCGTTTTCAGGAGAAATATTCATCCAAATTTGCCAATATTTATATCAAATAGACTCGAACCTCTATTTCGATTGGCTGTTTCCCGGTCCAAGGGCGTAGACCTAAAAAGCGAAGTTCACGAATGTGTATCTATAGTTATTCCCTTCCAGGCAACATATGTCGTTATTCTGGTAAAACTCGTTTTGAAGAGAATTATTCATTCAATTATGCCAATTATTCTATCAAATAGACTCGAACTTCTGTTTCGGCTGGCTGTTACCCAACCTAAGGGCGTAGACCTAAGAAGCAAAGTTCCCGAATGTGTATCTATAGTTATTCCTTTACTGACAACATGGGTCGTTATTCTGGGAAATCTCGTTTTCAAAAGAAATATTCATTCAAATATGCCAATAATTATATCAAATAGACTCGAACCTCTATTTCGATTGGCTGTTTCCCGGCCCATAGTCGTAGACCTAAGAAGCGATGTTCACGAATGTGTAGCTACAGTTATTCCCTTTCAGACAACATGGGTCGTCATTCTGGGAAAACTAGTTTTCAAGAGAAATATTCATCCAAATATGCCAATATTTCTATCAAATGGACTCGAACCTCAGTTTCGGCTGGCTGTTACCCGGCCCAAGGGCGTATACTTAATCAAAGCACTGGAGTGCTGGAGGAACGATGTCCTGAACTTATTTTTTGATTAAAGAATATATTATTATGTATATTATCTATAAAATAATGTATTAAGTATCAATTAACAGAATTTAACAAAAGGATAGCACTAGACTTCTCAAGTGGTTTGCTCATTGCAAGGTTTATCTTACTTTATCAAACAAAATAAACCAGTCAAAGAATTAATTTTCATCAACTTATTTTATGGTCATATACAGCAGCGATCTCACCTAACCAAAGATTATTCTAGACTATTTTCTTTAACCAAAAGGAGCTGACAACTTCTCATTGTTGGTTATCAATGGGTATTTTTAACGAGATCGTTAATATTTTCGTTAAAATTTTTAAGATTTGGTGTGGAAAAACAAGCTGAAATTTTTCATAAAAACATCGACTTTCTAACAATTCATTTAAGGTTTTCCCCCAAGTACTAAGCTCTTTTGATTTGATAAAGGGAGATAACCGCTGCGGGGAGTTTGAAAAGTATATGTCCTGAGAGTTACCTCCCTTTTCCTGAAGAGTTTCAAGAACGACAACACAAGCCAGCGTTGTATTACATTTAAATGAGATGTTAATGAGTTTCACGCTTGAACTACGCCTCTTTGTCTTTGTTGAAAATTGTTGAAGCGTGAAAAGAGTAACCTTATACTTTCTTGTTACCATTGGAACGATGCTAAATTAGCATCGTTCCAAAAAGCGAACGTGTGTGAAGTTAGCCGTAACAGCCGCACCAACCGTAATACGGCTGTTATGGCTGACCGTAATATAGTATTGTGGCCGCAAATCACAGAAACGGTAAAAGTGAAGTGAATACAAAGATGGATATGACTTCAGATGTTGGTTATTCATAAAACGTTCGTTCATATCAGAAAATTTGGTGACAGATCAAATGAAAAAAAAACAAATGTAGATTTGAACCTCTTTTTCTGACACGGGCGTAGTCACATAAAGATAGATTCACATAAAAGGTGTTATAATTATTCCTTTTCCGACAACATGGATCGTCATTCTTCGAAAACTCGTTTCTAAGAGAAAAAAACATCAAAATATGCCTATATATCTATCAAATAGACTCGAACCTCTGTTTCGACTGGCTGTTACCCGACCCAAGGGCGTAGACCTAATAAGGCAAGTTCACGAATGTGTATCTATAGTTATTCCCTTTCAGGCAACTTGGGTCGTCATTCTTCGAAAACTCGTTTCTAAGAGAAAAAAAAAACATCAAAATATGCCTTTATATCTATCAAATAGACTAGAACCTCTGTTTCGACTGGCTGTTACCCGGCCCAAGGGCGTAGACCTAATAAGGCAAGTTCACGAATGTGCAATTATAAATATTCCCTTTCTGACAACATGGGTCGTTATTCTAGAAAAACTTATTTTTAAGAGAATTATTCATCCAAATATGCCAATAATTCATCAAATTAACTCGAACATCTGTTTCGACTGTCTGTTACTCGGCCACAGGGCGTAGACCTAAAAAGGCAAGTTCACGAATGTGTATGTATAGTTATTCCCTTTCAGGCAACATGGGTCGTCATTCTGGGAAAACTCGTTTTCAGGGAAATATTCATCCAAATATGCCAACATTTCTATCAAATAGATTCGAACCTCTATTTCGGCTGGCTGTTTCACGTCATAAAGGCGTAGACCTATGAAGCTAAGTTCACGAATGTGATGCTTTAGTTACATTTGTATTTCTTTCAGGCAACATAGGTCGTCATCCTGGGAAAACTCGTTTTCAAGAGAAATATTCGTCAAAATAAGCCAATATTTCTATCAAATAGACTCGAACCTCTGTTTCGGCTAACTGTTACCCGGCCTAAGGGCGTAGACCCAAGAAGCGAAGTTCACAAATTTGTATCTATAGTTATTCCCTTTCATGCAACATGGGTCGTTATTCTGAGAAAACTCGTTTTCAAAAGAAATATTCATCAACATATGCCAACTTTTCTATCAAATAGCCTCGAACTTCTGTGCGACTGGCTGTTTCCCGGCCCAAGGACGTAGACCTAAGAAGCGAAGTTCACGAATGTGTACCTATAGTTATTCCTTTATTGGCAACATGGGTCGTTATTATTAGAAAACTCGTTTTCAAAAGAAATATTCATCCAAATATGCCAACATTTCTATCAAATAGACTCGAACCTCAGTTTCGGCTGGCTGTTACCCGGCCCAAGGGCTAGTCAGAAAAAACAACTGGTGGTACAAATGTAAATTCCGTAAAAAAACTCTCCATTTTTCCCGTATGCCATCTTACCTATTCACCAATTGATACATGTAACAAAACAAGATCATTAACAGCTATCTTTAACATATGTCGATATTATTTCTAGCATTCCATCAAGATTGTACATAAAGTATGAGTACAGTCATGTATATCTTTCTGTTGCTTGACACTATCTAGGAGACCTATCGGAATTTTGTTTGGTAATATTTTTCCTTTTTTGACATTTGCACTAAGGTGTTACTAAGGTAGCCGACCGACTAGCTCAGTTAGTAGCACGGAAGTCTACTGATCGAGGGGTCACTGACGAAAGTATGCGCTTAGTACTAGTAGTTGGTTAACAGCTGAATCCTGAGATTTATCCTTTCCAGGAGGAGAGAGTAGGTTGACTGACCGCCGTTATATGACCTATACTATGTGTTGCTACGGCATTAAACCCATAAGTTACAAAGAGTTACTAAGATATATTGTATCACAGATTTACAAGTAGTTGAAAAATACCAGCTCAACATGCCGCAACTAAATAAAGTTTCTTACGCCATTTATATATCTAAAGCCACAGCAATGTGATAATATGTTCATCATATGAATCATGGATTCGCTCGCACCTTAATTTTGACGTTTTTTCCAAACAAATATTTTTATTTCCTCGCTCATAAAAATTTGGTCAAACCGCTATATAAAACAACTAAATTATAACAATGTTATATAAACAATGTTAACAATTAAGATAATACGTTTAAAAAGTCTAATAATAATTACCAGTTAATTGCTAACAGGAGAGAGGTTCGACGTAGTTTTGGGGTTCTGAATAAGTCAATAATCGAATACTTTTTGTCGTCTGGGTCAGTCGAAGGTTGTGAGGCCATAAACTCTGCCAAATCACTTATTTTCCCTTTTATTGTATCTAGCTACCGTTTTGATTATATTCTTTGCTTGTTCCAGTTTATCATGAGCAATGTACCATCTAAAACTTTCTGGAATTATGCTCCGCACCACAAGGATACCTGCGAGATATACTTGCATGTAACTGCAAATGATTACAATCAACTCAATGTGCCCATGAGCCACCACCTTCTTGAATAGATGTTGAACGTATAAACTTCTAAGAAAAGAGCTGCATATTTAGTAGACGCATGCATATCTAAATGGATTACACATGTTTTAACAAGTAAAAAGTATGCTAGTAGCGTTGTTAATTGTTGGGTGTGTGCACATCCAGGAGTACATGTACTTACATAAATAAATCAACTGTTGTGAGTATGCAAATATGCAAATTGAAGGACAAGGCATGACCAGCCGATTGACCAAGTCGGGCCTACTTGGACACCCGTCTACCCGAATCAGAGGCCAAAGCAGTGTGTTGGGAAGACTGGAGATCCCTGGGTCTCCCTCAATTACCAGGATCCTCCTTTCCCGGTTACGAGACGCTGCCCACGGCAAACGGGAAGTTTTGGTGTTAGCCATATGCCCATCATGCAGGCCCAAATAGCACCTACATACTGGGCACCTGTTTCTCCTCCTCGCCACGTAGAGGTCACCAAACAGACAAATATACGAAACGGTCTTATTATACAGACCCTTTTGTTCACAAATTAAGCATTTTGGTCTTAATTATTGTTAAAATTGCATGATTTTAAAATAAAAAAAGTGGTCTTTATAGCGGAGTTTTACTGTATTCCATTATATTGATATATGATTATCGAGCGGTTATGGCGTTGAACTGGTAATCATTAGATAGCCAGCTCCGTGTTGGTTCGAGTCCCATTTTAACCTACATTGTTGTTAGCTTAGTGCTGGGGGACCAGGAAGCAGACTTGAAAGTGATTAATCCAAGTTGTTAGAACTTGTTTCACGATTGAGCTAAAATGAATTGATATAAAACTAGTTAGTGTGGTAAAGTACATGTATATAACTATTTGGATATGATATATTTTTGGTTCATGAGGACAACGTGCATGTATATTGAAGATGCATACCATTTTGTTATTATCTGTTCACCCTATTCAAATATTCGTAAACTGTACACATTTAAACGTCATTTGTAATAAAAAATAGACACAACACAAAATATGTACCATAAACGTGGGAGAAGACATTTACAGAAAATGTGTTTCACATAATCGCGGAAGATTATTAATTAAGACAACACTTCGATGACCATTGATTATGGTAATTTATGATATAGGTTGTTTAGGATAGGTTTAGACAAAACACGAGGATTTCATTATCATATATATACTTAACGAAACTTTTAAGTACACCGATTTCAATGTTGTCATAAATTTTTATTTTTCAACATTTATGTCCGATCGTTAATGCAAATGTGTACAGAACTATACTGTTGTCTGCTCGCATGGTTTTCATGCTTTTTAATTGATGCAAAATTGGTTTTATTGTGCATGTGCAGAAAAGCGGAAATGCGCACGTTCTTATCGTGCAAAAATCACGTGTTGTCAGTTTTAGTAAAAATCATTAGTGCGTTGATATGCACAACGAAAAATCAAATAATGGCTTGAATGTCGCTTCAAGAACGAGAAATTGCTATAGGTCTTTTGCCAGACGGTGCGTCATCTGCAGAATATGTCTTCTAATTGCTTATTTGCTGTTCACTCAAAACAGTTAAAAAATATTCCCATATCAACCCATGCGCGACAAAAATGGTTTTGCATTGATAGAGTAGCATGAAAACCATGAAAGCAAAGGTCAGTCATATCCAACTATTTGTTCTTTCGTAACTTATTGATTTGACTACTCGATAAAATCGATAATTAATCAGACCCTCCGTTGTTGCGCTCGGTATTGTTCGGAAATTTCCGATATAACACCCTGCTGTAATCATAAATTGATAAAAATGATCAAACCCATCAGTGTATCACGTGATAGACTCTGCATGACGTCTATTACCAACATTTTATATCTTTTATATTTTCATGTAAGCTTATATATAACCAACCACACAATGCGCGGTAAGAATGAAAATATATTCCTTAGAGTTTTATTTACGTTTCCTTTTATGAACAGAATAAAAATTTATAAACTTTGAGTCATACATATTATTTTCATAACACGTTGTATGTATTTTCATTTGCAACAGCGTTAGTAAATGTACATATTAATACATGTACTTAAAATAAATATAAATTTCAATGATTATTAAAAACATCAATCAATATGCATAAAAATTTTACACTTAATAGACGCTATAACTCTGGAAGGCAAATATGAACGCATTCTCGTTCCCAGAGTCTAGTAGAATTATCAATACCAGATTGTTATGAACAGAAGAACTCATCAACCATATCAAGCTGGTGAGCGTAAAACTATTGACCTCTGCAGTAGAAGAATCCTCCCATTGAATTTCATGTCAATTTGCTGATATTTGTTGTCCATATACGCGTGTCCTGCTGAAATTGAACAAGTCGTCTCGGACTTTTTGTCCTTGAGATGTTTGTTGTCCATATACGCGTGTCCTGCTGAAATTGAACAAGTCGTCTCGGACTTTTTTGTCCTTGAGATGTTTGTTGTCCATATGCGCGTGTTCTGCTGAAATTGAACAAGTCGTCTCGGACTTTTCGTCCTTGAGATGTTTGTTGTCCATATACGCGTGTCCTGCTGAAATTAAAAAAGTTGTCTCGGTCTTTTTGTCCTTGAGATCTTTGTTGTTCAATGAAATTCAAAACATTGTGTTGTTTTTTTATTTTTCAAAATAAAATATAAACAAAGGATTGTCCCAACAATGTCGTACCAATTAAATTAACTTTTACGAAAATTTTGAGGACTTGCCATTGTTTGCATTTTGATCTGTCCCCAAACCATTTCGACCCAAGCGTTTTTTGGGTATGAAAATATTGAGGGAGGAATCTTTGTTTACATTTTGATTCGTCTCCACACCATTTCGACCCAAACATTTTTTTACGAAAATATTGGAGAAAAAATCTTTGTTTACATTTTGATTTGTCCCCGAACATTTTCGACCCAAACTTTCTTATGTACGAAAATATTTGGGGACGAATCTTTTTTTTACATTTTGATTTCCCATACCATTTTGAACCCAAATTTTTTGGTACGAAAATATTGAGGAACGAATCTTAGTTTACATTTTAATTCGTCCCCAAACTTTTTTGACCGCAACTCTTTTGAGTACGAAAATATAAGGGGACGAAATTTTGTTTACATTTCGATTCGTTCCCAAACAATGTGGACGACGACTTTTGGGTACGAAAATATTGAGGGACGAATACTTTGCATTTTGATTTGTCCCCAAACCATTGGACCCCAACTTTTTTGGGTACGAAAATATTGAGGGACGAATCTTTGTTTGCATTTTGATTCGTCCCCAAACCATTTAGACCACAACTTTTTTTGGTACGAAAAAAATTGGGGACGAATCTTTGTTTACATTTTGATTCGTCCCGAACTCATTCGACACTATTTTTTTGGGTACGAATATATTGAGGGAAGAATATTTGTTTACATTTTAATTCGTCCCGAAACCATTTCGACTCCAACTTTTTTGGGTACGAAAATATTGAGAGACGAATCTTTGATTACATTTTGATTCGTCCCCGAACTCATTCGACCCAAACTTTTTTGGGTTCTAATATATTGAGGAACAAATCTTTGTTAACATTTTGATTCGTCCCCCAACGATTTCGACCCCAACTTTTTTGAGTACGAAAATATTTGGGGACGAATCTTGTTTACATTTTGATTCGTCCCCGAACTTATTCGATCCCAACTTTTTCGGGTACGAAAATATTTCGGGACGAATCTTGTTTACATTTTGATTCGTCCCCGAACTTATCCGACCCCAACTTTTTCGGGTACGAAAATATTTCGGGACGAATCTTGTTTACATACTTATTCGTCCCCGATCTTATTCGATCCCAACTTTTTTGGTTACGAAAATATTTGGGGACGAATCTTGTTTACATTTTGATTCGTCCCCGAACTTATTCGACCCCAACTTTTTTATGGTACGAAAATATTTGGGGACGAATCTTGTTTACATTTTGATTCGTCCCCGAACTTATTCGACCCCAATTTTTTGGTTACGAAAATATTTGGGTACGAATCTTGTTTACATTTTGATTCGTCCCCGATCTTATTCGACCCCAACATTTTCGGGTTCGAAAATATTTGGGGACGAATTTTGTTTACATTTTGTTCGTCCCCGAACTTATTAGACCCCAACTTTTTTTGGGTACGAAAATATTTTGGGACGAATCTTGTTTACATTCTGATTCGTCCCCGAAAATATTCGACCCCAACTTTTTTTGGGTACGAAAATATTTGGGTACGAATCTTGTTTACATACTTATTCGTCCCCGAACTTATTCGACCCCATCTTTTTTGGGTACGAAAATATTTGGGGACGAATCTTGTTTACATTCTGATTCGTCCCCGAACTTATTCGACCCCAAATTTTTTTGGGTACGAAAATATTTGGGGACGAATCTTGTTTACATTTTGATTCGTCCCCGAACTTATTCGACCCCAACTTTTTTTGGGTACGAAAATATTTGGGGACGAATCTTGTTTACATTTTGATTCGTCCCCGAACTTATTCGACCCCAACTTTTTTGGTTACGAAAATATTTGGGTACGAATCTTGTTTACATATTTATTCGTCCCCGAACCTGTTCGACCCCAACTTTTTTTTGGGTACGAAAATATTTGGGGACGAATCTTGTTTACATTTTGATTCGTCCCCGAACTTATTCGACCCCAACTTTTTTGGTTACGAAAATATTTGGGTACGAATCTTGTTTACATATTTATTCGTCCCCGAACCTGTTCGACCCCAACTTTTTTGGGGGTACGAAAATATTTGGGGACGAATCTTGTTTACATTTTGATTCGTCCCCGAACTTATTCGACCCCAACTTTTTTGGTTACGAAAATATTTGGGTACGAATCTTGTTTACATATTTATTCGTCCCCGAACCTGTTCGACCCCAACTTTTTTTTGGGTACGAAAATATTTGGGGACAAATCTTGTTTACATATTTATTCGTCCCCGAACCTGTTCGACCCCAACTTTTTTGGGGGTACGAAAATATTTGGGGACGAATCTTGTTTACATTTTGATTCGTTCCCGAACTTATTCGACCCCAACTTTTTTATGGCACGAAAATATTTGGGGACGAATCTTGTTTACATTTTGATTCGTCCCCGAACTTATTCGACCCCAACTTTTTTGGTTACGAAAATATTTGGGTACGAATCTTGTTTACATATTTATTCGTCCCCGAACCTGTTCGACCCCAACTTTTTTGGGGGTACGAAAATATTTGGGGACGAATCTTGTTTACATTTTGATTCGTCCCCGAACTTATTCGACCCCAACTTTTTTGGTTACGAAAATATTTGGGTACGAATCTTGTTTACATATTTATTCGTCCCCGAACCTGTTCGACCCCAACTTTTTTTGGGGTACGAAAATATTTGGGGACAAATCTTGTTTACATATTTATTCGTCCCCGAACCTGTTCGACCCCAACTTTTTTGGGGGTACGAAAATATTTGGGGACGAATCTTGTTTACATTTTGATTCGTTCCCGAACTTATTCGACCCCAACTTTTTTATGGCACGAAAATATTTGGGGACGAATCTTGTTTACATTTTGATTCGTCCCCGAACTTATTCGACCCCAACTTTTTTGGTTACGAAAATATTTGGGTACGAATCTTGTTTACATATTTATTCGTCCCCGAACCTGTTCGACCCCAACTTTTTTTGGGGTACGAAAATATTTGGGGACGAATCTTGTTTACATATTTATTCGTCCCCGAACCTGTTCGACCCCAACTTTTTTGGGGGTACGAAAATATTTGGGGACGAATCTTGTTTACATTTTGATTCGTCCCCGAACTTATTCGACCCCAACTTTTTTATGGCACGAAAATATTTGGGGACGAATCTTGTTTACATTTTGATTCGTCCCCGAACTTATTCGACCCCAACTTTTTTGGTTACGAAAATATTTGGGTACGAATCTTGTTTACATATTTATTCGTCCCCGAACCTGTTCGACCCCAACTTTTTTTGGGGTACGAAAATATTTGGGGACGAATCTTGTTTACATTTTGATTCGTCCCTGAACTTATTCGACCCCAACTTTTTTGGTTACGAAAATATTTGGGTACGAATCTTGTTTACATATTTATTCGTCCCCGAACCTGTTCGACCCCAACTTTTTTTGGGGTACGAAAATATTTGGGGACGAATCTTGTTTACATATTTATTCGTCCCCGAACCTGTTCGACCCCAACTTTTTTGGGGGTACGAAAATATTTGGGGACGAATCTTGTTTACATTTTGATTCGTCCCCGAACTTATTCGACCCCAACTTTTTTGGTTACGAAAATATTTGGGTACGAATCTTGTTTACATATTTATTCGTCCCCGAACCTGTTCGACCCCAACTTTTTTTGGGGTACGAAAATATTTGGGGACGAATCTTGTTTACATATTTATTCGTCCCCGAACTTATTCGACCCCAACTTTTTTATGGTACGAAAATATTTGGGGACGAATCTTGTTTACATATTTATTCGTCCCTGAACTTATTCGACCCCAACTTTTTTTGGGGTACGAAAATATTTGGGGACGAATCTTGTTTACATTTTGATTCGTCCCCGAACCTGTTCGACCCCAACTTTTTTGGGGGTACGAAAATATTTAGGGACGAATCTTGTTTACATTTTGATTCGTCCCCGAACTTATTCGACCCCAACTTTTTTATGGCACGAAAATATTTGGGTACGAATCTTGTTTACATATTTATTCGTCCCCGAACCTGTTCGACCCCAACTTTTTTTGGGGTACGAAAATATTTGGGGACGAATCTTGTTTACATATTTATTCGTCCCCGAACTTATTCGACCCCAACTTTTTAAAGGTACGAAAATATTTGGGGACGAATCTTGTTTACATTTTGATTCGTCCCCGAACTTATTCGACCCCAACTTTTTTGGTTACGAAAATATTTGGGTACGAATCTTGTTTACATTTTGATTCGTCCCCGAACTTATTCGACCCTAACTTTTTTGGTTACGAAAATATTTGGGTACGAATCTTGTTTACATATTTATTCGTCCCCGAACCTGTTCGACCCCAACTTTTTTTGGGGTACGAAAATATTTGGGGACGAATCTTGTTTACATTTTGATTCGTCCCCGAACCTGTTCGACCCCAACTTTTTTGGGGGTACGAAAATATTTAGGGACGAATCTTGTTTACATTTTGATTCGTCCCCGAACTTATTCGACCCCAACTTTTTTATGGCACGAAAATATTTGGGTACGAATCTTGTTTACATATTTATTCGTCCCCGAACCTGTTCGACCCCAACTTTTTTTGGGGTACGAAAATATTTGGGGACGAATCTTGTTTACATATTTATTCGTCCCCGAACTTATTCGACCCCAACTTTTTTAAGGTACGAAAATATTTGGGGACGAATCTTGTTTAGATTTTGATTCGTCCCCGAACTTATTCGACCCCAACTTTTTTGGTTACGAAAATATTTGGGTACGAATCTTGTTTACATTTTGATTCGTCCCCGAACTTATTCGACCCTAACTTTTTTGGTTACGAAAATATTTGGGTACGAATCTTGTTTACATATTTATTCGTCCCCGAACCTGTTCGACCCCAACTTTTTTTTGGGTACGAAAATATTTGGGGACGAATCTTGTTTACATATTGATTCGTCCCCGAACTTATTCGACCCCAACTTTTTTATGGTACGAAAATATTTGGGGACGAATCTAGTTTACATTTTGATTCGTCCCCGGACTTATTCGACCCCAACTTTTTTGGTTACGAAAATATTTGGGTACGAATCTTGTTTACATTTTGATTCGTCCCCGAACTTATTCGACCCCCAACTTTTTTGGTTACGAAAATATTTGGGAACGAATCTTGTTTACATATTTATTCGTCCCCGAACCTGTTCGACCCCAACTTTTTTTGGGGTACGAAAATATTTGTGGACGAATCTTGTTTACATATTTATTCGTCCCCGAACTTATTCGACCCCAACTTTTTTAAGGTACGAAAATATTTGGGGACGAATCTTGTTTAGATTTTGATTCGTCCCTGAACTTATTCGACCCCAACTTTTTTGGTTACGAAAATATTTGGGTACGAATCTTGTTTACATTTTGATTCGTCCCCGAACTTATTCGACCCTAACTTTTTTGGTTACGAAAATATTTGGGGACGAATCTTGTTTACATATTTATTCGTCCCCGAACTTGTTCGACCCCAACTTTTTTTGGGGTACGAAAATATTTGGGGACCTATCTAGTTTACATTTTGATTCGTCCCCGATCTTATTCGACCCCAACTTTTTATGGTACGAAAATATTTGGGTACGAATCTTGTTTACATTTTGATTCGTCCCCGAACTTATTCGACCCTAACTTTTTTGGTTACGAAAATATTTGGGTACGAATCTTGTTTACATATTTATTCGTCCCCGAACCTGTTCGACCCCAACTTTTTTTTGGGTACGAAAATATTTGGGGACGAATCTTGTTTACATATTGATTCGTCCCCGAACTTATTCGACCCCAACTTTTTTATGGTACGAAAATATTTGGGGACGAATCTAGTTTACATTTTGATTCGTCCCCGGACTTATTCGACCCCAACTTTTTTGGTTACGAAAATATTTGGGTACGAATCTTGTTTACATTTTGATTCGTCCCCGAACTTATTCGACCCCCAACTTTTTTGGTTACGAAAATATTTGGGTACGAATCTTGTTTACATATTTATTCGTCCCCGAACCTGTTCGACCCCAACTTTTTTTGGGGTACGAAAATATTTGTGGACGAATCTTGTTTACATATTTATTCGTCCCCGAACTTATTCGACCCCAACTTTTTTAAGGTACGAAAATATTTGGGGACGAATCTTGTTTAGATTTTGATTCGTCCCTGAACTTATTCGACCCCAACTTTTTTGGTTACGAAAATATTTGGGTACGAATCTTGTTTACATTTTGATTCGTCCCCGAACTTATTCGACCCTAACTTTTTTGGTTACGAAAATATTTGGGGACGAATCTTGTTTACATATTTATTCGTCCCCGAACTTGTTCGACCCCAACTTTTTTTGGGGTACGAAAATATTTGGGGACCTATCTAGTTTACATTTTGATTCGTCCCCGATCTTATTCGACCCCAACTTTTTATGGTACGAAAATATTTGGGTACGAATCTTGTTTACAATTTGATTCGTCCCCGAACTTATTCGACCCCAACTTTTTGGTTACGAAAATATTTGGGTACGAATCTTGTTTACATATTTATTCGTCTCCGAACCTATTCGACCCCAACTTTTTTTGGGGTACGAAAATATTTGGGGACGAATCTTGTTTACATTTTGATTCGTCCCCGAACTTATTCGACCCCAACTTTTTTATGGTACGAAAATATTTGGGGACGAATCTTGTTTACATTTTGATTCGTCCCCGAACTTATTCGATCCCAACTTTTTTGGTTACGAAAATATTTGGGTACGAATCTTGTTTACATATTTATTCGTCCCCGAACTCATTCGACCCCAACTTTTTTGGGTACGAAAATATTTGGGGACGAATTTTGTTTACATTTTTATTCGTCCCCGAACTTATTCGACCCCACCTTTTTTGGGTACGAATCTTGTTTTTTATTTTGAAACGTCCCCAGACCATTTTGACCCTAACTTTTTTAGGGACGAAAAAAGTTGGATTCGAAATGACTCAGGGATAATTCATGTGGTAAACAACGATTTGTCAATAATATTTTCGTAACAGGAAAAATGTTGAGTTCGAAATTATTATTGAACGAATCCTGTTAGATTTATTTTATGAATAATAAAACAACAACACAATTTAATGAATTTACTTGGACAACAAACATCTCAAGGACAAACGGTCCGAGATGACTTGTTAAACAACCAGACCAAAGTATCTCAAGTACATGAAATTGGACAACAAACATCTCAAGGGCAAAAAGTCCGAGATGACTTGTTAAATTTCAGCAGGACACGCGTATATGGACAACAAACATCTCTAGGACAAAAAGTCCGAGATGACTTGTTAAATTTCAGCAGGACACGCGTATATGGACAACAAACATCTCTAGGACAAAAAGTCCGAGATGACTTGTTAAATTTCAGCAGGACACGCGTATATGGACAACAAGTATCTCAAGGACAAAAAGTCCGAGACGACTTGTTCGAAAAAAATTGGACCGAATGTACATAAAACTCATTGGGTGGATTCTTCTACTGCAGAGATCAATAGTTGTACATTCATCATCTTGACATTCTTGATAAGAACTTCTGTTTATAACAATCTGAAAAAAACAAAAACAAGAAACATTAACTGAAGTGTGATATTTTGACGGACTATACTAAATTATTTTTTTAAGCACAGATTACTGTATCAAAACATTATACAAATTTTCTTTACAATCAACGTTGATTTTGTTTAGTCCAATTAAAAAGCATATTCAACACATCAACCAAAGAAAGTTTTTTAACTACCCCTTGTAATTACATGCATTACAAGTAAGTTCAAAGAGAAATGTAAAATCATCCTTCTTAACAGTGCTGAGTATGGTAACTAACTACAAAAAGTTCTGATTTATTTATAATTATATCATGCTTAAACAGATATGATGTATTAAACTTGCAATCCTCAGTGAACATTCAACTTCTTTTCTTTGGACTGAACAAATTCAATGCTGATGTTGGGATTTAAACTAGGCCTATGATTTTGATACAACACCTTTTATGAATTCAAATGACAAAGTCTAAATCTTAGTCATAATAATTGCTACACATGTATGAGTAACTAGATTTAATCTTGAAAAAAAAGTCATGCATAAATACTATGCATAGTAGAACTATAACTAATCATTTCATTTTTTTATTGAATGTATGTGAAAACAGCAGTAAAGTCAGCAGTACAGTATAGCAGTAAACCTTCACTGCTACAAATCCAAGTATCTTATATCTCCTTATCTTCTGTCAGTTAAATGTAGATATGTTCTTGATTTTCATGTATAACATTAAAGCTGACAGTAACATTCAAAACAGTACCTTAAATTTACATTATGATTATATCGTTTCTTCGAATTTGATTTATATGACTAATGTATTCAATATTTCAACTTGACTATCATCATCGCCGTCATAACCATAACCATTATTATTGAAAGTTGGAGCAATACAACTACAAATGTATCATTTTTAAAAGTTTTACAGCTGTACTGTTGACATTTTTAGCAGAAAAGTTTTACTGCTGAACTACAAACTTTGTAGCAGTAAAGTTACTGAAGTTACTGCTGACTTCACATACTCTTCTACTATTCATCTTTATTACATTACACAATGTATATTTAACTATAGTAAAGAAATTAGCCACTAATTGCACTGGGGTACAAAAACTAGTATTATACATTATGTGTACAATTCCAACCTAAAGTTTGGAGACAAATGAAATTTACAACTAAAATTCTTTAATTTCATTTTGTAGAAACATTATTTTTTAACTACATTTTGAATAATTGTTGATAAAATGAAAACAAATTTATAAATGCATCACATTCATATGAATCAGCATCTGACCTTACAAAGCCTCCAAAACTTAGTAATGTTGTTTCCTATAAACAAAGTTTCATATCACCATAACCATATCTAAAACATTTTAAAATAAACAATTTTCAAATTTTCAATAAAAGCTATATAGAGCCTCCAGAGTTAAATGTCTCCAAACATTTGGTTGCCACTATATATACACTGTATAACATATACTGTCTTTGACTTCAAACCCTTTAGATCCCAATTAGGGACTTTAGTCAGTTATCTTTCCCTGATAAAATCTGAAGCAATCCAATTGGTAAGTAGGTCCTTTCAGTTGGCGGTATGACTAAACAGCGAATATGACTCATATTCGCGAATATGAGATAAAGTGCGAATATGATTTTTATTTTTCAAATAACTCTTTATGCATACAATTATTTATATTGAATTTATTTCCCAACATTTAATATGTTGATTATCTCCTGAAAATTAAAAAATCTACTGTTAAAATGATGATTTTATTGAAGTTTTAGCAGTTTTCAAGTCATATTCGCTAGGATACGTTGATAATAACAATGCGAATATGAATGTTTTTTGGACATTTTTGCTAAGAACTTATGGGATAATTAATTAATTTATTATTACATAATGTCATATATGAAACTATGACTGTAATTAGAAAATAATAGGAAACTGCGTGAGTTTGTGATTTATCGTATTTTGAAGGCATATTAGCTATGTAAATCTCATATTCGCTCAGTTTCTAAAAATAGATCGTTCTTCACGACGAATATGACTTTTAAAATATTAGGTTAAGATTTAATAACTTGAAAATATTTTATTTCAAAAAGGTTTTTGTGCTAGATTATCTAATAAATAAGATTTTTTGTTTAATAAGGGTACATGTAGTTGAATTCTTAAAGTAAACTCGTCATAAAATCTCATATTCGCTCAGTTTCTAAAAATAGATCATATTCGCTCAGCGTTCTCCTACCAGCGCATATGACTTTTAGTATTAATTAGTAAAATTAGATTATATTTGCTTAGTGTTCTTCTACAATCGGATATGACTTTTAGCTAAGTCTTGATAATGGGGCTTTAGTTATCATGGAATTGAAAGTTTTATTAATGGAAATTTCATGCTGAAATATTGCACGTTCTGCAATTGTCCCACAACAGACACTTCATTATACTATTTTGATAAAGATATATATATATAATCTATGTAAATGAATATTTTTATGAACAAACCTAAAGATGTGTACATGTTTAGTGAAGAAAACATGATTAAAAACACATTAGCACGCAATTAGACATGTAACGTTTGATGAAACTGACATTATCGTCTCCATATAGTAACCGCCTATACTGTCGGCATTTGAAAATTGTGTAAGTTAAGGGTGTCACCAATAGACTGTAAAGAATTATGCTATTACAAAATTATCACGTTTTACAAACTGACAAAAACAGTTTCATAAAATTACAATAGTTTATACAGTAAAGGAACCGCATTCATAGTCTTAAATGTTATTTATTGAAGGTTGTTGTTTTAATAATTATTGTTTATTTATAAAACAAAAGACATCAAAGTTTGAAAGTGATAATGATGATAATATTACAAATTTAACGTGTTCTCAACTTTTTCATTATGTCTTTTTTATTTCTATTTTATGCTGAAATATTCAATGTAAAACGGTGCACGAATGCAGATACAGTTGAGTTCACACTAAAGTTTACACCCTAGTGCACTTGGAGTGCACTTCATCCACACCTGAAGTGCACTTGAAGTGCACTTTGAGGTGCAGTTTAGTTCAGCCAATTTATTGAATTAATATTTACGTTTATAAAACCTGGTAAACAGTTAAAACATATATTTCAACTCTTATATTAAGACTAAAACACGAAATTATTCATAAAGCTAAAAGTCATATTCGCTGGTTGAAGAACGCTGAGCGAATATGATCTATTTTTAGTAACTCAGCGAATATGAGATTTTTCTAATATGTTTAACTTAAATTTCTAGCAATATTAAACAAAATATTATGGTTTTTGAATAAATGTTCCAAACTTGTACATATATTTTATCTCTTAAAATCTTAAACTTAAACATAAAATTCATATTCACAAAGCTAAAAGTCATATTCGCTGGTAGAAGAATGTTGAGGGAATATCTATTAATAGTAACTCAGCGAACATGAGATTTTCTGTAATGTTTTACTTAAATTTCTAGCAATATTAAACAAAATATAATGATTATTAAATAATTTTCTTAACTTGAACATATATTTTAACTCTTTTATACTTAAACTTAAACACAACATTCATATTCACAAAGCTAAAAGTCATATTCGCTGGTTGAAGAATGCTGAGCCAATATGATCTATTTTTAGTAACTCAGAGAATATGAGATTTGATGATCATAATGTTTTAATTAATTTACGAGCAATATGAAACAGAATAAAAATATTAATTATTATTTATCAAATATTGTAGCAAATATACTTTTTTGAATAGTAAATTGTTCAACTTGAACATATATTTTCAATTTGTAATCTTTAACAATGACAAAGAAGTCATATTCGCTTAGATTGTAAGGCGAATATGACTCAATTAATATATTATCCTGGATAAAAACTTTATTTCTTTACAAAAAATCATTTTAAAAGTTAAACTAATACTAAATAACTTTATTCTAAGTAAATACACAATATTTGGTCGACATGACAAGTATATTTAGAGTTACAGTAGAACTTGGTTGTAACATACTCGGTTGTAACATACACTCGGTTATAACATACCACTTTTCCTGGTCCAATTTTCATATTTTGTATATAACATACTTAGTATGCTATATGGTTGTAACATACACTCGGTTATAACATACCACTTTTCCTGGCCCAATTTTCATATTTTGTATATAACATACTTAGTATGCTATATGGATATAACATACACTCGGTTATAACATACCACTTTTCCTGGCCCAATTTTCATATTTTGTATATAACATACTTAGTATGCTATATGGATATAACATACACTCGGTTATAACATACCATTTTTCCTGGCCCAATTTTCATATTTTGTATATAACATACTTAGTATGCTATATGGATATAACATACACTCGGTTATAACATACCATTTTTCCTGGCCCAATTTTCATATTTTGTATATAACATACTTAGTATGCTATATGGATATAACATACCTTGGTTATAACATACCTTTTTTCTTTGGCCCAGCGAGTATGTTATATCCAAGTTTTACTGTATTTGAAAAATAAAAGTCATATTCGCACTTTATCTCATATTCGCGAATATGACTCATATTCGCTGTTAAGTCATACCCTTCAGTTGGAATCCTTGGATTTTATTGTTGAATTCCTAAGTAAGGATAACAAAATATTTCATCTAATATCTTTCTTGGTAATGAAGATATTAACAGAAGTGATAAAA
This sequence comes from Mactra quadrangularis, assembly GCA_025267735.1. Taxonomy (NCBI): domain Eukaryota; kingdom Metazoa; phylum Mollusca; class Bivalvia; order Venerida; family Mactridae; genus Mactra; species Mactra quadrangularis. Next base: position 43,933,652 of record CM046299.1, on the reverse strand, counting down.
TTTAGATATAGTTTTTTACCTTACAAATACTTATCTCAAATTCCAAACAAATTTAATGATTTACAAAAAAGTTATTAATGATTATTTTTTGGCAATTTTCTATTGATAAGTAAGTGATCCAAGTGATCCAACTAATAGAACCTACCTATTTAAATAGTATACAAGGGGAAATCACTGTCTAAAGTCTCTTATTGTATAATACTAGATCAGGACAACTCAACACAAAGGAACTTATGCCATCCATAGGAACAACTCAACCTGAAGACAATTCAACCCCAGAACATCTCAACATGTATCTAATATGATTATTATTTGATTTAAAAAATGATAATTTTAAATTAAAAATGATAATTTAAATGCTACTCTCACTTTTTAACAACTATATAGATATGAAATAATCATTCATTTTATTCCTTAATATCTTTCATACACGATAAACTTAAAAATAATATATGATATAGGATGAGTTGTCCACATGTAATAAAGCAGTCTCTACTTCGGGTTGAGTTTTCCATGGTTGGAGTTGTACCTGACCTTGACATAACAGTGATAACACATATTCCATATAATTTAAATCAAGGAATAAAAGTACCTGCTCTGTATAGTTGAAAGTTCTGGTGATGGAGGTCTGTAGAGTAGAGATCCTTAGTTTCATTGTCATCATAACCATTCATAACATAACTAAATACATTCTAGTGCTGAAATAAGAAAGGGAGATAACCATTCATAACTTAACTAAATACATTCCAAACTCCCCACAGCGGTTATTTCCCTTTATTAAATCAATAGCAAAGGGTGACGTACAAGCACTGTGAGGAGTTTGTGGTTAACGTAGCAAAGTGTGACGTAAGCACTGTGAGGAGTTTGTGGTTAAAGTAGGTAAGTGTGACATAAGCACTGTGAGGAGTTTGTGGTTAAAGTAGCAAAGCGTGACGTAAGCACTGTGAGGAGTTTGTGGTTAAAGTAGCAAAGCGTGACGTAAGCACTGTGAGGAGTTTGAATACATTCTAGTTCTGAAATAACCAAGGGAGATAACTATCAATATAATGAAAAACATAAGTGGGCATTATTTAAATGTTCAAATTTATTCCACTGTCAGTGGAGCATAAATTAACTCTGCTGACTTAAATTTAATTTTATCAATCAAGAGTACAGAAGTGCTGTAGTGAATATTCAAATCAATGGGGTTAATTTATGTGCCACTAAAAGTTGAATAAAATTGAACAATAGTTTCTTATTCTATGTATTTACAGTTTGATTTTTAAAACTGCCAAAGCTTGAATAATTTCGCAGTGACTAAATGGAATTATTTTATATATACACCAACAGCCTACTAAAATTATTTTATACCTAAGCTAAAAGCTTATTATACAAATATCATTTATCACATTAACAAAGGCACTATAAAATTATTGATGTTTTGAAAAAACAAACAATAACATTTAAGGTAAAATTCCCATAATGCTATTTTACAGTCATTCATATATTTCAAAATCATGATAAATTATTGCAAAACATAATATTTTTCACCTTACATCATGTTAATAATTAAGTATGAATTAGATTCATCAAACAAAAGTCTGTTGCAAAATTACTGATAAATTATCTCCCTTTGATATGAAAAATTGTGTAATTTAAATAAGTTGGAAATAGATTGTAGTTTACGTAATTTAAGAATCTGTACAAGCAAAATATCAGATTTTTACATAGATTTGTATAAAGGGAATTCTAGAATTCTACCTTAAGAACATGTTAAACAGTTTTCATTTTCGATTCAATTTTTATTTCAACATTATAAATGGAACCATGATGGTCAAACCTGGTGTATTAATTCATTTACTTCTAACTTATATTCTTAAATAGCCAAATCTATTTTAGACATAAACAAAAGAAAAAAAAGTCAGGTTAGCAGAGAACAGTATAGAACTGCTAGAACCAGTTATAAAACTTGAACGACCCGGTTAGATGTTGTCAGGGAAGAAGTATTGTGATACTGTCCGCAGACAACTGTACAAGTCAGACAAGTTGAGCAAAGTAATTCTGCGCCCCTGGATCCCCTTGTGTACACTGTGTCAAGTGTAAAGGTACTTTTAGATGGCAATGTATACAGGGTCACAATACCACATGACAATGACTTCACAAATGCTATGGTTTCAAGAAGAATATAATTAAGAAATTGCTCGACTTAGACATTTAAAGAGCTGTAAATATTTTAATTTTTGTCACATTTCCATAATACCTATGCAAGACTAAGCAGAGAAGTGTGTACTATTTGCTGTACATCACATCTTCAATGCCTATTTTCAGCTTGCTTCTTTATTTATTTATTTATTGGAGTTAACGCCGTGTCAACACAATTTAGATCATTTTACGGCGTCCAGCGCACCTAACCTAGCTTTCCTGGACCATTGTCTATAACCAGCACTCACCTACCCTTCCACAAGGCAGGAAACTTCTCCCTATTATCTATTCAATGGAGGAAAATCGACATTATTGTCAAATTTTCATGGAAGGGTATAACCTCCCCGGGGTGGGATTCAAACCCGCACCCCCTCAGGCATGAGATTCCAAATCCAGGCACGCTACCAACTGGGCTATCGACCCGGGTTCAGTTTGCTTCAGTTACAAGTCTTCTCCATTTTCTTTAAATAGTTAGCATTTGAAAATCGTAGTCGGTTATCCTAGGTATCATGGAAATCTGACAACATTAAAAATACTTAAAACTCTTTAAGTCTCTCAGTTGGGGCGGATTCTTGACTTTTTTCCTCTTGAAACTGTAACATTTGTGACATCATAGTTGAATGGTATTGTCACCATAATATATATCTTCCTCTGCTTGTCTGCATCTGAGATCTGCAATCATTGAACTTTTTATCTGAGATAAGAAGGATCCGACAAACTCAACCCAAAGACAAAGCTCATATGAACAGAAAACCCAACCCGTGAACAACTAAACCTAGACACTCAACAAGGATTATATATTATTAGTTATTAAAGTTAAAAACCATCTTTTAAACTATTTTTTTATTAAATGTAAGGTTATCATGTTGTGTAGATATTATTATTATTATTATAATTATTATTATTATAAAATAATAATAATAATAATAATAATAATAATAATAATAATAAAGACTTTATTTAAAGAGGCTACACATTTGGATAAATCCAATCTTCCATGTGTGCCTCTATTTTTCTATATCTATGATTTAAAACACAATTGTTTGGCTAACCCTAGATAATAAAGGTAGAATTCCCATAATACCAACGTACAATCATTATACTTGAAAGCTATCATAAATGTTCATATCATAATAATTTCAAGTCATTACATTATGTTATTGTACGATTATATTGAACTGTCCGATTGCATAATTACACGGTTATCGCATACTGTATATATTATTTTCCGTGTTCTATATATAGAATTTTGCAATAGAAAATACAATTTGTAGGTTAATTTAGTGTTAATTTAGTGTCGATATCCAATCCGACTCAATAGTCATGCGGTTAAAGTGAAACGCTTCAGAATATCTATTTTTGGAATGGACGTGAGTTTGAATCTACAGATGCCTTTTTAATTTTTTTATTCTTTTTATTGTTAGCATTTCAATTTTCTGAATATTTTGTTTAATTTTATTCAGTATCTTTTTGAATACAAAAAGCACTACAACCAAACAATGTCAAATAGTATTTAGTTTCACTGGCAGTGTCATTTGGGCTACTGGGCGTTCTCTTTTACGGTGTCTATATTTGGCGGTAAAAACTAACAAAGACAATTATGATTTTCATGATGCACAAAGGCATTGTGTTTTACAAAATCCGTCCACGATTTAAATAAGAAAAAAATAGATAAAAATAAGTATCTATTGGGATTCGAACCCACGACTAAAAGGTTGACAGATCGACCATCTTACCACTAGGCCACACAAACTTTGATACACATTGCATACAAGATATAATACATAAGTGTTTACTCTAACAATACATTCCACATGAACTGCCGGAGTTAATCCGAGCATTAAATATTCTGTGTTATGTGACGTTTTAATTTATGCAATCGGACAGTTCAATATAATCGTACAATAATATTATGAATGGATTAGGAAACAAAATAATAATGAAAACTGTTGATAAGTGGTTATCTCCCTTTGGTATGAAAATAGTGTAAGTTTTTAATTTCTCTATATACAAAACGTGGATTGCCCCCAAGACTGTAGTAACCTGTTCTTCAATTAAATCAATACACTTACTACAGTCTTGCGACAACCCTCAAAATTGTTTAGTAATAGTTGATAAAATTTAAGTAAAGGACAAGGAGAAAACACAATTAGATACAAGTTTTGTTAAAAATTTACTATAGTTACAATAATAGTTTTGTATTAAAAGTAGAATTCTACCTTTATTATCGCATTTTATTCCAAGTAATCTTTGAAGTTTTGCAATAAATTCAATTAAATTTATTTAATCTTATTTAAAATGAACAACATAACACCAAGAACCTTAATGGTGACAGTTGTCTAACTTCATATAGATACATTGTTGAATGTTATCTAAAAAAAATTTTTAACAAATATTTACTTTTATAAAAACATTCTACTATGTATCTATTAGGTTTTTCTAATTGATAGATTTCCAAAAGAGTAAAATTTAAACATAAACATTAAATTTACAATTATCATAAAAAGTGTCATTTAACTTTATCTTAATATAAAACAATACATTTTCAATCTGCAAAAACTAAAATATCTTTGACACATTATTATGCAATCATCATATTTCAAATCTTTCCATTTTTAAATCTTTCTTATTATATATTCTAAATTGCTAATTATCATTGTTTTTTATTTTATAAATATTTTCACAACATGATAAACTTACACTTTTAGAATATATCAGGGCTAGAATTTAAGCTCGCATACTCGCAAAATGCGAGTAGAATTTGAAAATTGCGAGTTATTTTTATTTAACTTGCAAATTTTCGCAAGTTTAAATCACTGCAAAATAATAATGTCTTAACTAATGAGGCTAAAATCAGCTTTTGAATGACCAGATAGATCGATGATATAATATTATTAAAGATTCACAGTAAAAACATGTTCGATAACCTTGTCTATCTCACTAGAACGCACTTGTTCTATCTTTAGTAAGTATAGTACTAAGTTGCTTTTATATTGCATATACGAATAGTTACTTTGTATGCTATTAAAATTTGAAAAAAATGCAAGTCATTTTTTCAATTTGTGAGTTGAAATAAAAGCAACTCGCAAAAATTTGCTAGTCCAAGTTTTTGTTAAATTCATGCCCTGAATATATTGAAAACTATAAGATGATTGTAATAACTTAATTTACTAATAAATACTAATAAAATATTGTAACAGAGTCAAAATCTATTCAATAGTTTTGTTTTAGAAGGGAGATCATTCTGACTGTCTTGTTTAAGTTAGTTTTTGATACATATTACTACATTGTCTCCCTTGTTATAAATTATTTAATAATTAATAATTAATTATGCTTTTTTAAAACACTTAAGGTATTGACCCTCCAAATTTTGTCCCTACTTCAAGGTGAGTTGAGCACGAGTTGAGTTGTAGCAGAACAGCTGAGAATCTAATGTTTCATGATCAATTAGTTAAGGGCCCGTTTCATCAAAATTTAAAATCGCTCGCATGTGTTCATTGCCATCGCCAATCACAACTTGCTGTTTGGCGATATTTCCTTACGACATGTTTCATTAACATTTTCGCTACTTTTTGCAAATCGGCGATGTAAAATATCAAAACCAGTCCAATATTGTATGATGTCATAAAGCGCGCACCTGTATGTCAAGCTGCAGATGAAAACAAAATGGAAAGTAGCGCAGCCGCTGGCAGGGTTTGGAGGGAAGAAGAGTTAACAGTGATGGTAGATTTCATACACAAAAATCAACATATTTTCATTAAAAAAATGAATCATAATGTTAAACCCTCTGAAAAGAGGTTGAAGTGGTTAGAATTGACAGAACTGTACAAGTAAAAGAAAATCATTTGCACAGGACCATCACAAGTGTTTTATTAATAATAATTTGGCAACCTATTTACACTGTGTTATTTTATGACTAGTTACGATATAAGGATGACGTCAGACAATATCTGTAGAAGTTATTTTTAGATGTAAACAAACCATACAGCCAAGTAGATTAATGGAGATATCCAAATTAAAAAAAAAAATTCATTAACTTTTACCTAGTATTAAAAAGAGTATACCATGAAGAAAATAATATGTATATATATTTCCTAAACAGAAAAAGTTTAATTTATAATCTTAAAGGGGGAGATTCATTGAACAATCATTTTGGGATCGAATGTATATAAATTTTTTTTGATAACAGCTGCCTATATGCTGCCTTGCGATATGTATTTGGTGATCGCTGATTTTTAGGCGTTATCGCCTCTAACAGGTGCACGGGCGATGCACGATAATTTGATGAAACGCAATTTGCGTTGAAAATTTGCGATGGCGAGGAACAATTGGCGATATCACCGATTTACGATTTGATGAAACGCAATTGGCGAAATTATTTAAAATTGGCGATATATCGCCGAAAAACAGGCGAGCGATGTGTTGGTGAAACGGGCCCTAAAACAACAACAATAACCAAAATATACCTTTACATATCTTTCTATCTTGTCCCCAAATGACACACATATGATGTAGAATTTTTCGGTCTCAAGTTTGATCATGGTCTAAGCTGAGTGATATCCTATACACAGCAGACCTCCAAGGATGATCCTGTGAAAAAGACAAACAAATTGGTAAAAAACTTCATTGATTCACTTTCTTGTCTAACATATTTGCACCAATAGTTAAATCTTTATTTAACTGTCAGTGGAGCACACACTAACCCTGCTAGTTGAGACAGGTATGGATAACTATCTTATCAATCATAAGTACAGAAGTACTGTAGAGGGTTTATAAATACAAGGGGTTATTGTTAGCGCCAGTGACAGTTAAATAAGCTTTAACTACAGTACCCACCAAAAATTTGGAGTCATAAGAAATTTACTACAATTCTTGAATTTTGATGATTTCTTTTGCTGAATCATTATTTTTAGTTTATTAAAGTATGGTTTGTGATAGAATGAAAACATATTTCATAAATTCAACACATTTATAAGATTCAGCATCTGACATACTAAAGCCTCCAAAACCATGTTTACTGTATTGTTTTTCCTTAACATAGCTTTTAAACTATTTTTGTAGTCTCAGTTATAATTACAATGATAACCAAAAATTAATGCAAAACTACAAAGCATTTAAAAATAAACAGTTACCAAATTTTAGATAAATACTATTCAATAGGCCTACAATCTAAAAATGTCTCCAGACTTTTGGTGGGTACTGTATACTAAGTCAGTATAGTGCGACAATATAAACCTGTAGCGTGTTCAATTACACAAAACGTTACAGAACGTTACATAATGATACATTCGGAACTCCTCGGCCATTCGCTGCGAATAATCTAATCTTATAAACAAACATGCAATCATTAAGGCAATGAGTGATGTTTCAAAATTAACAGACTAAAAACGAAACATCACTCAATGCCTACACGATCATATATTTGTTTACTTCAACACCAGCAGTTTCAAAATAGCGTCTAAATATGTCCGAGATTAAATGGCCGAGGAGTTCCGAATGTATCGTTACGGAATGTTTTGAAATGTTCGCCGTAACTGAACTCACTACTGAGCTTGAACTACATAGTTATAATGATTACATACTTCACTTACATTAAATTGTGAGTTTTGGTATGCATCTATAGGGTTATACCAGTTTTTATACATTGTAACATCCTACGTGACTTATAATAAATCAATTTTGTAAAAGTGTATAATTTTGGACACATGAGTTTTGGGGGAAACACAGAAGTCTATAATATTGTGGCACGGTTTCAAGTATTTATTCTTATGAAAAAACAAAATTAATTGTTCAGTACGTGTATTTTGCCGAAAGTTTTTATGAGTAAGATGCCACTTAAAAAAATTGTAATTCAACTGTAGTCCTATACTATACATGTTCATCGATTTTGCTTATTAGACAAATAATTGAATGACATCATACAGTGCTTAAAATAATTACCAGGGGCAGATCCAGGATTTTTTTCTAGGGGGGGGGGGGTCCGAACTTTTCTAGGGGGGGGGGTGTCCGAACCTCGAACCATAACCACATTATACACATTTTGCAGAAAAAATGCAACATATTGATAATAAAAACTACATAACCATTAAATCTATGTTAAGCACCGAGAAAAGTTGCTACTTAAAAATGACTTACAAGCAAGATATACACCAATGGTCATGTACATTTTCCAAATTCTAGGGGGGGGGTCCGAACCCCCCTGACCCCCCCCTGGATCCGCCCATGATTACTACCTTTCTCTCCCCTAAAAAATATGGTACCCAGCTGGTTCTGTAAAACTTGATTGTAATTTGTAAGCTAAATATCTGCTGCACAAAAATTGGTTCTAACAGTAAACAAGGTCATTAGTAAAATTTATTTGTGTGAAAACAATCACAATTCAGGCTAACATTTTCTGACATAAAATCTGATAGTTACTTTAAGCACTATTTGAATCACCTCTGTTTTTTTGACTGCTGCAAGATTTTGATAAAAAACAAACGTTTGTTTACATTCTGAAGATCAAGCAATTACATTTGTATTATTTGACAACATTAAACATACACTGTATGCATAGTCGTGAATTTCCGTATGAAATCTCCGTAAATACACAAATGTATTACTTTAAGTTTTAGTAATAGGACACAAAAAAAGGCATCTAAGGACTTGGTGTAGTGGTAAAACGTACCACCTCACGATCAAGAGGCTACAGGTTCAATCCCACATCAAATCTTATTTTTTGCTATTTAAACATAATTGTTACATGTTTTACAAATACTTGTTAACACGACGGCGCGCGGTTTCCATGATTTAACAAAATCTAAGCGAAAGTGTATTACACTCATAATGGGCGTTTTCATGTATGAAAGTACTTCAGTCTTTAACTATGTCACAAATTTATTTTTAAAATATAAATGAAGAAAAATGTATGATAATAAAGAGACAAAAATGTTGTTAAATGATATATAATTAATATTCAATCAATCAGTAAAAGTAATAAGTAAGTCATAGTGTTGCTACTATGTTACTAGTGTTTGCGATTTTACAAAAAAAAATATCAACCTTTGCGGGAATCGAACCCAGGGTATTTCGATTGACAAGTCAGTACTTTACCTCTGCACCACACACCGTTTGATATAATACAATCGTTATTTTTCATCCATAATTTGTATTGTCACTTATTAAAGCAACGAAACTTGACGAATGTATACTAACTAAGCCGTAAATCGATACGGAAACTAATGAAGTGCACGGTTAATGTTGTCAAATAATATGTACCCTGTTCAGTCACATGGTCTGCAGAATGTAAACAAACACTTGTTTTTGTGAAAAACAATAAAAAATGAAAAATACTGATAGTGCAAAAATAGCTATTATATTTTCTTTTGTACAAAATGCCTACATTAGCTTCTGAATTGGAATTTTTTAGGTTGAGTAATTTTCTAAAAACTTAATGCATGAGACATTCTTCACAGCTTTATTCAGTTTTTGTGCAGAGCTTTGGAGCAAACAATCAAAACTCACAGAATCAACTGAAATTTTAAGATGAATAGATAGTTATTTTATACTAATTTATTTAAGCTCAATCTTGAAACATGTTCTTATAACTTAGGTAAATCACTTTCAAGTCTGCTTCCTGGTCTCCCAGTACTGAGCAAGTAGGATAAAGTTTCTTGCTCAATGAAACAACGGGGTAGGTTTTGGATGGGATTCCAACCAAATCGGAGCTGGCTATCCAATGATTACCAGTCAAACGTTGTAACCACTTAGCAATGCCAGCTAGCTCCTGTAAAAAAGATAGTTGTTATCATATGCACTATTTGATGTCATTCAATTATTTGTCTGCAAAGAATAATGAAAGAAAAACTTATTTTTGTTAACCTTGTTAGTTATTGTAGATCACATGACTACAGACCTTAAGCTAGGATACATTTTACTATATAGTACCTTGTCATGGTATGGTGGCTGATTTATGCCATGTCGTATTTTCGTTTTTTTGCCGCGAAGAAACGAAAACACGAAGACATGACAAATCCATAGTTTGTCATGTCTTCGGTTTTTCGTTTCTTTGCGGCGAAGAAACGAAAATACGACATGGCATAAATCAGCCACCATGTCATGGTCAAAACCCCACAGACTCTTTATAATAATGTACATATACGCTCAGACAACTTTCATCATTTTTACAAGGTCTATTGTCTAGGGCTGCAACAATTCACTGAAAAGTCGATTTGATTTATTAAATAGTATAGTTCATTCCAAATGCGCATCAAATCATTCATTGAGCTTAAAACTAACTAATGTTGTTAAAATTGTTATTTAAATTTTCAACATTTATTTGAAAGCAAATATAATTTCATACTGATTGATGTATCAATAGTTCATCTGTGTAACTTAAAAGTGTTAAATCCTTATAGACAAGTTTAAAGGTTGGTATTGAATCAAAAAACACTGTGCCCGAAATTGAAATTAAATCTGCGCCCTCTATGTATCGATGTATCGAATTGAAATACCGCAGCCCTACTTTAGTCATGTGACCTATAACAGTTAATGATAAAGTAAATAAGCACATGCTGTACACAGATTTCTCTCACTACTCAAATAATTGAATGACATGATGTAGTGTATAAAATAATAACCGTCTTTTCTTTCCCCTAAAATTCTCAATTGGTTCTTTCAATATTGATCGTTTTTTTAATTTCAAAATGATCATTGCCCGTAATTGCAATTCCTTGGCACAAAAATTGAATCTAAAGGTAATCTAGGAGATCTGCAAAAAAATATTTGGGCAGAGGATTCAAATAAACAATTACAATTAGCAGATAAAAGGGGAGATTTTCAGGCAATGAAATTCTATGCACAAGTTATCTTCTGCACTATTTGAATATTTCTATGTTTTGGCTACTGCAAGATTTTGACAAAAACCAACAGTTGTTTACATTCTGAAGATCAGTTAACTACATATACATGTAATCAGATTTTTTTATTGTTCAAAGTTCTCTACAATCAACAATTAAACATAGGTGGATCCAGCATGGTGGTGGGGAGTTCAGGGGGTCGAGACCCCCCCTGGAATTTCCAAAATGTACCCGTCCATATGTGTATTTCTTGACTGTAGGTCATTTTTAAGTAGCATGAAGCAAATTTTCTCAGTGCTTGACACAGATTTAATGGTTATGTAGTTTAATAATTAATATATTGCATTATTCTGCTAAAAGTGTATAATGTGGTTGTGGTTGAACACCCCCCCCCCCTCCTTAGAAAAAGTTCGGACCCCCCCCCCTAGAAAAAGTCTGGACCCCCCCCCCCCCCCAGGAAAAAAATTCTGGATCCGCCCCTGATCATAGATTTAAAAACAAGTTTTCATAAATTATTTGATTTATAGCAATGAATATTATAGATCAATTAAATTTATTTTCATAAGAATGAAATACTTTAAAACTGTACCATAATATTTTGGACTTATGGGTTTCTCTCATAAAAAGACAAGTCCAAAAGTAAAAGTACAGTAACACTATGTTTACATAATTGATTTATACCTGGTAAGTCATCAAACTCCTCACAGTGCTTACGGCATGCTTTGCTACTTCACCACTGCCAACACATAAATCATGTGACGCTAGTAATACCATCTATTTATAGAATGCCCAAACTCCTAACAGTGCTTTGTCACGCTTTGCTATTTTTACAAATTATTTTTTATTTTTATGTACTTTGAACATTATAATTTCATGCAAGAAGACTCAATTTATAGAAAATATTGAATTGTAACAGAAAAGATGAAAAAAAATATTCGGCTCTCTGAGGGACGAATTTACTTGTGGTGGCAGTGGTTATTAGGGTTTCAAAATCGGAAAAAAATCATAATGGATCATTGGAAATAATCGAACAACCCTTTTCAACCAATCATTGATTACTTAATCGAAACATTTACTATTATTACCATTTATTATTAATCATCATGTTTTAAACGAGAAGAGTTTTATTCCTATAAAATATTTATTCTCTAGTAATATTAATGAATTAAAACTTGATTGTCTTATTGTCAAAAAAATTAATAACTGATATTAGCGATAATCGATTATTAAACTTCATAATCAATTGTCTCCCACTTCTAAGGTAACGATAGATTATCGATTATAATCGATCATCGTTAAATCCCTAGTGGTTATTGATTTAATCAAGGAAAATAACAGTTACTGCTGCGGGGAGTTTGGCAAGTCACAAACACAAACAAACACTTGTTTTTGTGCAAATTCTTACCAAAGCCAAAAAAAGAGAGATTCAAATAGTGCAAATATAGCTATTATACATTTCTTAGTCCAAAAATGCCTACATTAGCTTGTGTGTGGCAGAAATAACTGCTCAAATAATTTTGCTCAAGACCTACTTTACAGCTAGATTCAGTTTTTACATGGAGGATTTGATCCAAACAATTAAAACTCACAGGATCAATAGAAATTTAAAGTGATGACTGAAATAGACCTAATTCTGAACTCGAATCGTTGGGTTTTCCACCATGCACAGGTAAATAAGTTTATAACACATTATTGCTGAAAAGCACAGAATACAGATTAAATTCAATTGTTTTTTGTACACATGTTTTCATTGTGACGGTGAAAGTTTGTACTGCATGGGAAAACCCAAATATTTGATTTCAAGATATAGTCTATTGAGAGAGATTTCATAAAATAAATGCCCACCTACCATGATATATCTGAGTTACAGTACCGTCTACAAGTCATTCACTATCATCATATCATATAATAATTATAATATTATCTTCACCAACAACCATTATAATCACTGGTAAAATTTCCTGAAAAGTTCAAATAAAACATTAGTAAATGAAACAATTGTTAATGCGTAAATTAAGGGACTTAAGTCAGTTATTTCCCCTTGTATAGTCTTCAAATAGGTAAGCCCAATAAGGGACTTTAGTCAGTTATTTCCCCTTGTATACTCTTCAAAATAGGTAGGTCTAATTAGTTGGATTACTCGGATTTTACCCTTACTTTTTTATGTTAATTTGCCAAATTTAATCTGCAATAACTTTTTTGTAAATCATTTAATTTGTTTGAAATTCAAGCTAATTATTTTTAAGTTAAAGAACTATCTAAATTCCATCACTTCTGTTAATATCTTCATTAACAAGAAAGATATTAGATGAAATATTTTGTTACCCTTACATAGGAATTCAATGATAAAATCCGAGGATTCCAACTGTAAGGACCTACTTACCAATTGGATTGCTTCAGATTTTATCAGGGAAAGATAACTGGCTAAAGTCCCTAATTAGTTGGATTACTCGGATTTTATCCTTACTTTTCAATGTCAATTTGACAAAATTAATCTTTAATAACTTTTTTGAAAATCATTTGATTTGCTTGAAATTCAAGCTAAGTATTTTTAAGGTAAAGAGCTATCTAAATTTCATCACTTCTGTTAATATCTTTATTAACAAGAAAGATATTAGATGAAATATTTTGTTATCCTTACAAAGGAATTCAATGATAAAATCCAAGGATTCCAACTGTAAGGACCTACTTGGCAATTGGATTGCTTCAGATTTTATCAGGGAAAGATAACTGACAAATGTCTATAATTATCTCCTTAAACAGATATAATACAGTACCCACCAAAAGTTTGGAGTCATTTTCACTTTGTAAGCCTACTACATAGGTTTTAGCAAAACTTCGAATACTATTTATCGGAAATGCTTTTTAGTTTTACCCTTTTTTGTTGTGATGGTACTTTTTGTAGTTGAGACAAAATTTATGTTAAAGAAAAGAATTACACTGAATTGGTTTTAATGGCTTTTGGATAATCAGATGCTGAATCCTATAAATGTGATGCATTCAAGAAATTTGTTTTCATTTAATCATCCACTATTTTAAATATAGTTAAAATAATGGTTCTACTGAAACCAATTGATAAAATTCATTTTTGTATTGAATTTCTTTTGTCTCTAAACTTTTGGTGGGTACTGTACATGCAGACCCCTATCATAGGATCTCTAAACAGTACACATGGGGTCACATTCAAATGACCTTTGTGCTGACCAATCAACAAATATTATAATACAGCAAGAGCCAGCTAATCTAGACCTAGACTGTGAGCTTGTCAGAATTAAAATAAATAAGTCATGCAAGAAGAAAGTTTCAGATAGTGTTTTAATCCTATTGGATGGAGAACAACGACAAAGAGCAGGTTATGCTAAAATATACAGGATATTTGTCAACTTTGGAGTCATTCGGAACAGCCTCGGTGATCATCTACGAAGATATACTGTAACGAACTAGCCTATAGCTTGTTCTTTTAATACTTACTTTTGGGATAAAGTATAATGTCTTACTTAGTAGTTGACCCTTATTGTGGGTATATTATTTTGATTGAGAAATCTACTGGTCTAAATGCATAGTGTCTATGTTAAGCATTACCCCACCCACTGGGTTAATCAATGTTTTGTCTTGATTAAAAATGTTATTTCATTGATAATTGTATTAATATTGTTTTATTCTACATAGATATGCATGATTAGTTTTATATTTGATGTTTATACTTGTATAAATGCATGTATACGAAAGCGGGGACACAATTTTCTTAAGTTTGGTAGCGCGACTTTATTTGTAAAAGTCTGACAGACTTGTCAACAAGGTTTTCCTAAGTAAATATACTGTAATACACGCGATTATCAACATAATATTATTGACTTTACCTTTTTCTTACATCTTGATGCAAGTTAAGGGCTGTAAGACGTTAATCCACCGTAAAATTAACTTAAAAATGTCGAAATTCTTATTTACTTCCGTGTTCGCGTCGGCCATGATGTTCTATTCACGCGATACGTGACGTCATCAGTCGCTTACGTATAAAAGCTGAGGTAAACATGGCGCCAGTGGGATAGACTGTCTGGAGTCTGTTCAGTGCAGTGCGTATACAAATAAAAGTGTTGTGTTGTTTTTTTAAGTGTGTACCATGAATAAGGTAAAGGTATATTTCTTTCGGTTGCGATGGTACGTACCTTTGATGGTACGCATTGAACTAAGTGCATAGATATTAAGTCCCGTTGGTACCCGTTGAATATAGTGTATAAATATTCAGTCCTGATGATACGCAATAAACATAGTGTATAATTATTAAGTCCCGATGGTACGCATTAAATATAGTGTATTACGGTTAAGTCCCGATGGTACGCGTTGAATATAGTGTATTACTGTTAAGTGCCGATGGTACGTATACCTTTGATGGTACTAGTGTATAAATATTAAGACCCATTGGTACGCATTGAATATAGTGTATTATTATTAAGACCCGTTGGTACGCATTGAATATAGTGTATTATTATTAAGTCCCGTTGGTACGCGTTGAATATAGTGTATTACAGTTAAGTCCCGTTGGTACGCATTGAATATAGTGTTTTATTATTAAGTCCCGTTGGTACGCATTGAATATAGTGTATTACGGTTAAGTGCCGATGGTACGCATTGAATATAGTGTCTTACTGATAATTCCCGATGGTACGTACCTTTGATGGTACGCAATGAACAAAGTGTATAATTATTAATTCCCGATGGTACGCATTATGTATAGTGCATTATATTTTCATTTAGCTTGTTCTCGCGTTCGTACTGCACCGTTTTATATAGTAGTTAGAGTATTATTAGATTTGTTGAATTTAGATTTATAATCGCGACCGTGTCCCCCCCCCTCCCCGCTTAAAATTAATCATTCTTATTTTCAGTATATTATTACGTTACCTGTATTGTGTTACTGTGTTTGTGGTATAGATTAAATAGCGCGCATCAGTGTGGTGTTTAGTGAGGTGTTTGTGGTGTGATTATTCAGGATATAGTGTTAAGTGAGGTGTTTGTGTAGTGATTATTCAGGGTATAGTGTTTAGTGAGGTGTTTGTGGAGTGATTATTCAGGGTATAGCGTTTAGTGAGGTGTTTGTGTAGTGTTTATTCTGAGTTTTGTGTTCTGATTTTAGTGCGCGTTTGGTGCTGATAGTTCAGGACTGATGGACACTTAAATACTTATTGATCAATTTGTAATAATGTATGGACATAATTTAATGTCATATCTTTCTTGTAATTAATTATTGTATTTTGTTCTAATGAGTTTCTAGTTTTAAAAATAAACATAGTAAAACGTTTCCATTGCATTTGTCATAACTCATTGTTTATTAGTATTTCCTATTGATAATACCAAAAGCCGAGACCAGGCGGACTCACGTGGCGCTAACCTCCCTGTATAAAAGAACCTCTTGACCCACGCTACCCGTTTTTAT
Organism: Mactra quadrangularis; assembly: GCA_025267735.1. Classification (NCBI taxonomy): domain Eukaryota; kingdom Metazoa; phylum Mollusca; class Bivalvia; order Venerida; family Mactridae; genus Mactra; species Mactra quadrangularis. The sequence goes on along the minus strand of CM046299.1, from coordinate 43,917,200 downwards.
CGGTCAGAGATCAGTACTAACGCACACACAGAATGTGAACAGGAGGGGTTCGCCACAATACCTCGGAAATCAGACGTAGTAGGAATACAACCAGGTTATTAGGTTCGGCAACTGCAGTTTTCATGTCAACCTTCAATAATAACATTGTTACACGCTCTATCACATCATTTCGTCAGTACAATGTTTCACACGTCGTATTTCTGTGTAGTTCGGACTATATTACCACAGAATCCAAATTCCTTTAGATCTACTTTTTCAGCTTATGATATCCGAGGTTTATCTGTGTAGAAGATCGCCGAGGTAGTTCCGAATGCTTTGGAGTAAGATCAATTTTTATTGCACCGAGGGAGCTCAGAAAACATATTTTTCACAAGTACATGTAGCATAGCCACAAATGAACTCAGTTCAAAAAATCTTACTCCAGAGTTGATGAATGTTCTGTTTCATTTTATGCTAAGTTTTGTGTTTTGTTAGAGGTATTTTACACAGATTAAAACGTGACATCATTTCTTCTCCATGATGGCATCATTTATCTTTTAAAATGTTGTCATTGACGATGAAATATAAAATCTGCATTAATGATAAATGTGTTCAGAAACTTGAAATATTTTTTGTAAAGTGAGAGAATCATTATCTTTGAAAGTCCAATCAAAACATTTTTTCTAACTTATTCAAACATGTGCGTAATACGTGTAGATCATTTGAAAATACAAATATCTATGTACAATGTTGATAAAATTGAGACGATGCACGTGCATTAATGTATGATATGCATGTATGAGCAAAGAACATTATGTATTGCAATATATTGCAATATATTGCAATACGGGTTTCGTGTATTGCAATATATTGCAATACGGTTTTTACCGTATTGTTACACCCCTAACGATTATATTGAACTGTCCGATTGCATAAATTAAAATGTCACATTACACAGTTTATTTTAATACTCAGATAATTTCGGTAGTTTACGTAAAACGTATTGTCAGCTCATAACACTTATGTATTATATCTTATCTTCTATACATATCGTAGTTTGTGTGGCCGAGTGGGGAGACAGTCAGACTACAAATCTTTTTATTGTGGGTTCGAATCCTGATAGAAACTTATTTTTATCTCTTTTTTTTCATTTAAATCATGGGCAGATTTTGAAAACACATTGTACCCCTTGCATAATGAACTTGTAGAGAATCCTTTGTTATAAATTTGGTGGCATCCCTTTAAGTGATGATGACAGTAGCACGTCCGACACTGTCAGTAAAATTGAGTGATTCTTACATCGCTTGATTTGAAGTGTTTTATTTCTATGTTCAAAAATATTTGAATAAAATAGATGTAAAACATCAACAAAAATACAAAACGAAGAACAAAGAAATTAAAAAATGACATATTTAGCTTCAGAGACGCACTTAAACCGTACGACCATTCAGCCAGATGAGATATCGACACTAAAATTAACCTACACATTGTAATTTTTACTGCAAATTTCTACATATAGAATGCGGAAAATAATACATACAGTGTGCGATAACTGTGTAAATATCCAAGCGGACAGTTCAATAAAATCGTACAATATAATTTGTGTAAAATATGTCCAACAATACACAGAAATAATCATGAAAGAAACAGAATATTTAGTCAACTTTGGTGCAAAATCTTTTTAATTTCAATTCATCAACTCAGAATGCAGTATTTTCACATGCTGCTATGTAACTAGTAAAAATATGCTTTTTGGAGCTCTCTCCGTGAAATAAAAATTGATCTTACACCATAGTTAACAAATAGGCTTTATGTTGTGTTTTGTCTCAAGTTATTTTTTGCAACCTATATGGTTATGCATGCTAAGTGTAAGCACTGACATTTTGCAGACAAAAAATGAAGATACTGGCAGGTCAAATGGTACAGACTAAGACTGTCACAATCAGGGCTCGAATTTTACAAAACCTTGGACTTGTAAATTTGCGAGTTGATTTTATTTTAACTCACAAAATGAAAACATCACTCGCCTATTTCAATATATTTTAGTAGCATACATAGAGACTATTCGTATACGCAATGTAAAAACAACCTAGTGTTGTACTTAACTACAGACAGACAATTGCATTATTGTGGGATAGGCAAAGAATATTAAACATGTTTTACAGTGCATATTTAATTGTATTATACCATTGACCTATCTGGTTGTTTCAATGCTGATTTTAGCCTCATTAGTTTATCCAGTTATATTTTGCAGTGATTTCAACTCGCGAAAATTTGCGAGTTAAAATAACAGTCACTCGCAATTTTAAAAATCCACTCGCATTTTGCCAGTATGTGAGCTTAAATTCGAGCCCTGGTCTCAATAGTTCAAACTGCACACATTTGTTCTTAGGCTCTTTTATTTTCACAAAGATTCTTTAGAAGATTTTTGTAAGTGTTTCATTAACAAGACATGATTCACCTAGGTATACATTAATGTGTGCCAATAAGAGAATCTGTTTATATCTTCTTATTATTTGATCAAATCAATAATGCAGATCTTAATCAATATTTTAGTTAGAATTTACCTAAATTATCTAATTCTAAAATCAAAAATATTTTAGTTTTATATAGTTGTACTTGTAAGCAACTTAGAAAACATGAAGAACTAACAATCACTACTTTTCGGTTGGGCAATTATAAGTAAGGATACAAAGATCAACTACAATGTATTTTGTATTAAATTACAAACATTTGGTAGAACGCAAGTCTACTGATCGAGGGGTTCAAGGTTCAATTCCCAGGCGGGGCATACTTTCGTGGAGCTTGGTCATGAAATTATATCTATGGCCATTCTCCCACCTACCAATGATTTTTAATTATGTAGGACAGTTGTCAGTCACTGAAGAAAGTATGTGCTTAGTAGTTAGAGATTTAGCCTTTTCAGGAGGAGTGAGTAGGTTGACTGACCACCATTATATGGCCTATACAATGTGTTGCTACAGCATAAAACTGACCAAAAACAAAACAAACAAACAAACATTTATTCTTAAAATGTCTCTGTTTGAATGCATGAACAATAAATTCTATTTTTGAGTTCATGTGATTTAACCAGTGAGTTATAGAAATATACGTACCTTTAAGTGGCACAGTTTAGCAAAATAACTCTTTAAGTTTAAACAATATTGTTAGATAAAATCTTTAAAACACTTGAGATATCTCAGACCAAGTTGAGTCACTAACAATGGTTCTATTAATTTTTTCTTTCATCAAACATAGTAACAAATAGGGCTGCTGCGAGTATCCAAGTACTAGGATATTTGCGATCCCAACTAGAAAACTAAGTACAAATATTCGGCACTTCCAAAATAGTCAATCACAATCTATTGTTACAAAAAATGAAAAAAACTTTTCAGCTAAATTACCATTGAAAATGAGATACGCTATGTATGAAAACATAAATGTGTTTTGAGCACTGTGCGGGAAACCCCTCCTTTGAATCTCTATCATGACGCTGCAGACAGTTATGTTAAAAATGCAATAAAAGCTTATGTAATTCTTCACTTATTTTTGTTATATTAATTTATATTTTTATTCATACATATAAGTGTTATATATTTGGATTCTTGTATGCTTTTTCATTAACCTGCATTTTGTAGTTCGATTCGTAAATTGTTCTACATGAATCGTCATATGCTCCATGATCTACCGCCCTAGTAAGGAATGCAGCAGCCATGTTGTTTTGTTATTATTTACAAGTCCTTTTTAGCTTAAGAATAACTAAGGTCTTTGCACTTAAATGGGCAAACATCTATAACTCACAGATAAATCCACATAAACTCCAAAAGAATTATTTGTTTGTCATGCATCCAAATGACCAAACCACAAAGAAAATGTGTAAAAATACATTTTTATGAAGTAATACAAATGATTGATAATCATTCACTTACTTATGGTTTGCCAACTGAAAGTTAATCTGATTACCGAACAGACTTGAAGATATTTCAAGCACAAAATCTGAGTCAACACATAGGCTCAAAGATTTAATGAAATTGATAATTGTACTGCCATGCTGAATTCCTTACTCTTTATTTCACATGTTTGACTGTGTAAACTGTGACAAAACAAAAAAAAATGTTCTGTTTTGTTCAGTTATCAACTTATTCCTTTATTCTTTATGATCATACAGTTTCGTTTTTAAGGGGCTTACCAAGACTACTGTATAGAACATACATTTTTCATTTCAAAATCAGATGATTTATGAATATTGTTACAAGTCTGCACAATTGACACTATAAAGAGTTAATTTAAGTATCTAAATGATAAATTTACTTAAGAACCTTTATAAAAAAAAGCCTGCATGATTAAAACACAAAATAATGGTTAATACCTTAATGTACTTGTGTAGAGATTTCAACAATTAAGTTGTCCACAACATAAACCAGAAGCACATCAATAAAGATATGTTCCATTGTAACCATACTATACAGGAGGTCATATCAACCATTTATGCTGGTATAATAAATTTGGTAAAAACTTGCTGTGTGTTTCACTGTAGTACCTAAAATACAATGATGTACATGTATATTAAACATTTATAGAAGTGATAAAAGTCTTATGCCTCAGTACCATAAAATCGTGGCTTGTTGCGTACCCGTACCTGCAGACAGTCGTAGGCTGTGAGAAGTGAGTATTAAAGTGGCGGTACGCACATGGCACAAAACAACACATCCCTATGGAGCCACAGCTGGAAGGTATGCAAGTTTAATTCATACTCAGCCACTATTGTGTTCATGATTTGACTATGAAACCAATAAGTGTATCCATGGCTCATCTCACAGACCTTGTTAAACCTAACAGTCTGTACGGGTACGCGAGAGTTCGTACGGGTCCTTGCAATGCTTGATTGCACAGTGCCCGTACGGTGCCCTCATGGCTATTTTTATGTTTATGGGACTGTAGCATTTGTCATCACATTATCTGTGATTTTAAATCACAGTAAGCCAAGACACCACTTTTATATGAACAAATACAGAGTATATAAACACATCATCCACTATTTGAATCTTTCTAATTATTTGGCAGCTGAGAAAAAACAAAATTCTTTTTACAATCTGAGGATAACATGACTACCAGGGCTCGAATTTAACAAAAATTGCACAAGCAAATTTATGCAAATTGATGTTTTTCAACTCGCAAGATTAAAAAAGCACTCACTTTTTTTGCTAAGTTTTTTACTCCATAAACAATGTCAGATTTTAAATTCTCTTAACTCATTTAGTAATAAAAAACTTGCAAACTTTTAACCTCGGCAAATAATATTTTTCCAACGCTCATCGTGAAATAAAGCTATACAGGTAAGTAGAGCAGAAGATTGCACTATCTTTTTTTCTGGCAGTTCCAATGCTGATTTTATCCAAATTAGTTTAGACAGTAATATTTCTGCCGAGATTTCAACTCGCCAAAATTTGCGAGTTAAGATAAAAGTTACTTGCAATTTTCAAAATCCACTAGTATTTAGTGAGTATGGGATCTAAAATTCGAGCCCTGTATAAACCCTGTAATAGCCATACAGTCAAAAAGACAATGTGCAAAATTTGAAATGCCTGCATTTTCAATTGGGTGTCCGCAAAACAGAGGGCTGAACAAAACACTATTGTAACTCCATTTGAAAATGGAGTTACAGTAGTGTTTTGTTCAGCCCTCAATACAAAACACAGTCATAATTAGGACTGCCATGATAAACCTTTAGATGATATGTAGAAATTCAGAAGTCAAGAGTGTTCATAGATGAATGACTATTTTAACTATGAAAATTAAATTCCATTTAATAATGCCAGAACAAATCATTGTACAGATGATACATGTATATATCATATGACATTGAGAGGTTAGTGAAAGACAACTGGCATTGTTGGACACAACACACATCTTAATTTTTAGTCACTTATAACTATACTTTCATTATAATATTCACATGGTATTAAACCATTTTTACAGTAGGTACGGTCTGACAGATTATTTTTACCTTTCGGAATATATTTGGTTGCAAATATCGGTCTCAATTTGTAGATTAAACATTTCTTTATAAAAATGACTTTTCAAAAACTTCACATCTAAAAGTTCAATATTTCATTTTTATTTCAATATTATCATTTTGCAGCGATTGAGATACACTCCTCGCTCCAGTTTAATCATGACGTGTTAAACGGCGTAAACTGATTGGTTGATAAACTCCTCTAGACTTTTCCCGTACCTTCTCAATAAAGAGCACCAAATTTAAACCTTATCGGAACACACCGCCTAGGTAAACATTAACGTGTCCCAAGTTCTATAAATAGAATATATACCTAGTTATATAAGTCCAGGGAACCAGGTGCTGCGAACTAGTGATAGTGAAATTAATATAAATTTTATGAAAACAGTATTACATATTGTACATACAAACTTGTAACTTTGCATGATGGTAGAGGAATGTTTAATCTTTAAACTGAGACCGTCATTTTCTTTCAGATATAAGTCGAATAGAAAAAAAATGGTTAGGGCCATACGCACTGTAGAAAACGTTCAATACCATGTTTATTACATATGTATGCAATGGGAACTATATATAGGGACGTGCGCATTATTTTATGATCATAAGATATGTACTCTGGTGCCAGTGCTATGTATTGTGCACACAGTTATAAAGTTTGAACCCGATCTGACCTTTATGCAAGAATATTCATTACATTGAATACAAATGTAGTATTAATACTCGATACTGATAGGATTATATCGTCAAAGCTCAAATGTAATTATTACACAGGCATTAATTTTTACAATGTATTAAAGCGTACAATGAGTGTCTATTACACAGTGACCAAGAGGATTATACCTTACGTGCCGAAGTGTAGAATAAGTGTGGTACTGATTTTCGTAAGGATATGTGTAGAAAATTATTAGATGCAAATGTGAATGGTCAGATCGGGGTCAAACTTTACGCACAATACAATAAATTTGTAGCAAACTAAGAATTGAGTCTGAAACAAAAATGGTCTATAATCATGTGATCTACATCAGTAACTAAGAAGGTTTATAATCACATGTTTTTCAATGATTTCTCTTTTTAGACAACTAATTAAATGACATCATATAGCACATAAGATAACTACTACCTTTTTTTCCCCTATAATTCCCAGTTGATGGTTGTTTGTTTTGTTGGGTTTAACGCCGTAGCAACACACTTTACAGGTCATATAACGGCGGTCAGTCAACCTACTCACTCATCCTGGAAAGGCTAAATCTCTGGATTTAGCTGTTAACCAACTACTAAGCACATACTTTCGTCAGTGACTGACAACTGCCCTACATAATTAAAAATCATTGGTAGGAGGGAGAATGGCTGTAGAAATAATTTCATGATCAAACTCCACGAAAGTATGCCCCGCCCAGGAATCGATCCCACAACCCCTCGATCAGTAGACTTGCGTGCTACCAACTGAGCTAGCCGGGCGGCTAATTCCCAATTGATCCAGTGAATATTGTGTGTTAGCTGAAGATCTATGCACAAAAGTTGAATCAAAAGATGAACAAAGTTTAAGCAAATTAAGCAAAGTTAATTTGTTAAAAAGAATTTTAAGTAAACAATTTAAATTCACAGGTTAACATTGGCGTTCTGTACATAAAAATATAAAAGTGTTATGGATGTAGTTATTTCATGCACTGTTCGAGATGTTTCTATTTTTTTTTGTTGTGCTAGATTTTGATTAAAAACAAATTAAGTTAGTTAAATTTCTGAAGATCACATGACTATTTAGATCTACCCTGACAAAATGATTATCATGTATGATAATTCACTGCGGTGAATTATTTGCACAAACTGATTGTAAAGTATCTTAATTGGAGTCAAACTTATAAAGATATATAAGTTCCTAGCTTAAGTTCCAGCTGTAATATCTTTATCATATCATTTTAAATAATGCACAAGTTGCTCTCAACTTCTGAATTATCAACAGAAATCTGTCACAACTTAGGCTCTTTCAAAGTGATTGTGGCAGCCCTAGTCAGGATGAAACAAATACTGTACCCTTCAACAGTCTGGAGAAAAAGAAAATTTACTAAAAAACTTGTCAATGATTGTTTTTGTAGATCTATACATAATTTCTGAATAAATTTTGAATGGTTGATGATGAAATGAAAACAAATTTCATGAATCATAGGCAGATCTAGCAAGGGGGTCAGGGGATCAGGATCCCCCCCCCCTGGAATTTCCAAAATGTTCCAGTCCATAAGCGTATTTCTTGACTGTAAGTTATTTTTCAGTAGCATGAAGCAATTTTTCTTGGAGCGTTATAGATTTAATGGTTATGTAGTTTTTCGGCGCAGCTGTCTAAGCCAACTTTTTACCTATATTATTAACCAATGCATTTTGCTCTACTATTCCTGTTTGTCCAATAAAATTCTCCTCGGTATAGAGAAGTGAATAAAATATTTGATATTATTCGTCGTCCTAAAGTAAAGTTTAGTAATAGGGATCCCAAATGTTCAATATGCGATCTTGAATTAAACGTTTAGTTCATTGCACAATTACTTCCCTTTGGGACAATGAAGTTGCAAAACATGTAAAGACTTCAATTTACCCACTTATCATTGCAAATGACTAGAGAAATATTTATGTTACTAGTTCAAATCCATATGAAATATGTTTGTTCATGTGTATTTAATAACTAACAGGAAAATGTACAGTTTTAGGTCACACTTTGACCGGCATTTTGGTCAAAAGGTCACCAAGGGCAAAAATCAACTTGATTCCTACATACAGATTTTGTTTAAACTTCTTCCTAAATTGTAGCCATGTATTAATTATATTAAGGTAGGTGGATACAATGTTTTGTAAAAATCTAAAGTCTGCCAAACTTCATGAAAGTCGGTGTACATGTAGAGTCACAATTGTACTTTATAAATATGGCAATGGTATTCATTTTTATCTTGACGTCACCATAGCAACGACGTGTATTCGACACACGTATAAGCTACGTGTTGAAAACGTCGCGCTAGAGAAAACGGCGTTTTAAAGTATGAACAGGCGCGGATATTCATTTGATATTAAGATCATTGTATTCTCCGGGAAACATGCTTTCAAATGATATTAAATTTGCTCGAGAGTTATCTAACGACGTCGTAACGTTTAGAAAACAGTGAAAAATCTTTGTAAAATTTAACGTCGTTTAACGTCTACACGGCGTCATATTGTTGTGGTTAGCTTGAAAACTAAGCCGGTGACATACCTTTTTTATTTGAAAAATATATTTTCCATGCAAATATCAATGTTTTGATGCAAAAAAATTAGGGGGTCGATCGTAAACAAATTGTCGAAATTTTAAGTTGAAAATCAAGTTTTTATTCGCTGACGTCAGTTTAAAACGTTATAATTTACAACGTCTTCACAGATGTAACAGCATTGTACACCATTACTGTGGAATAAATAAAATGAATTGTTGACATTAAGACATTCCAAACATGGAACTATATTTACACTAGACAATATTTTTGTTTAAAATGGATAAATCTAAGCAAGAAATGTACAATGTTTCATAGAAGAATAATAAAACAAGAACATGACTGTGCATAGCATAGTTCGTACTCAAAAACGATGCCCTTTTTATGTAAACAGTATGATAAATTTATCCTCGAATGGGGATGCTCATGATGACAATAACAAATTTTAGATATTGATATACAGTATTAATTTTGATGTGTTTGATTGGTATCTTGTTGATGTAATAGTGTAGTGTTCTAGTTACCATTAAAACATGATTGACTACGGGTTGATAGTTCATTCGTAACACTAATTATCGCTGTTCATGGACGGCGATATAAAATCATCAAGATTTGAGCATTTTGTTGTCAACACCGGTTGCCTTAAGCCAAACAAAACAATCCATTTTAGGTCACATGATAAGAAAATGGCTGTCAAAAAGTATATAAGGGTGCGTGAATGGACTCTACTCAGCCATATTTTTGTTTACCCAAACATGTTTTGTTTTTCGTACGCTACATACATATATACATTGTATAAACGAACTCAATGTCATAGTTTTATAAAATTGGAACTACCAAAACCAATATGTTCTTACAGCTCTTTAGATGTTTACGTCGAGACTTATTGTTAACATAATTCTTCTTTCAACCGTATCCAGGTTTTTTATTTAATAGTCATGTGATATTGCCATCGTGATACATAAATGAACAAAATATTCATGAAAGGAATATCAAATAATCTATTTTGTATACAGTAAAGGTCCGTGAAGTTAGCTATCTTCTGTCTAATAACTATTTAAAAGTTTATTCTCAGAATAAACAGCTGCTTACTGAGAATCTCTACATTTAGCAACATATTCGGAAGTCTACTCAAATAATGTTGCATAGACATCTGTGTATTCAAACATCTATCCAGAAGTCTATTCTAATCTATTCGCCATAGCGATGCATTCAGAATGTTTCAGATGTCTATTTCTGAAGTGACGAATAGGCAGCTCTCTATGTAAAAGTCTATTTGCAAAAAAAAACGCAGCTATGTATTCAGAATTTTCAAGAAGTTTATTCGTCAGGGGCCGAATGGACACCGTTATTCAAAAGTCTATTCAGAATTCTAATCGCAAAAAATACAACAATGTAATAAGAATGTTTCAGAAGTCTGTTCGTGAGGTTGCGAATAGACGAATAGACAGTTGTCTATTCATATATCTATTCCGATGTCAAGTTACAAAAACATAGTTACATGCAGTCAGAATGTTCTAGAGGTCTATTTGGCATTTCACGAATAAACTTTAAGAAAGAAGTCTATTCACGAAAAAATATCTATGGATCCAGAAATGTTTCTGAAGTCTATTCGTTAACTGCCAAATAGCAACCAGCTGTATATTCAAATGACTATTAGAGGTCTATTAGAGAAAACTTGTTACGCATCGGAAATCGACTAGGCATAAGATCATAGTTTAGCTAGTCAAATTGAGACTCAGTGTAGTTTGTTTAATTCAGCTACCTTTTAATCTTAATTGGTGATTGTTTCAATATGTAGTTCGTACATTAGCTAGCTGGCCGATCTTTTCCAAGCCAGCGATTCAGCGGGTAATTCTAGAAAACGTAATACAACTAGCATGTAGATCGTTGATCAGCAAACTGTTAAATGTGTAATTCGAGAAAATACATCTTCCATCGAATTTCAGCGATTGATTCAACGTGACGCGACTAGTATCTCAGCCAATTTAGGTATCCAAAGTTGGTAGCACACAGGTGTACTGATCGAGGGGTCGTGGATTTGATCCGTGGGTTGGCCATACTTTCGTAGAGTTTGGTCATGAAATAATTTCTTCGGCCATCCTCCCTTCTACCGCTGATTCTTAATCATGTCGGGCATTGTCAGTCGCTTATCAACATTTAAATCTAGAGACTAAGCATTTCCTAGAACAGTGAGTAGGTTGACTGACCGCCGTAATATGGCCTATAAAATGTGTTGCAACGGCGTAAAACCCCAACAACAACAGAACAACATAAAAATGTTTGGCCAGGAAATGCCTTCTTAATTCGTGTACATACCAATATTAGCGGCACATATCAATTATCTTAGGGTACAGAGCTAACCCCCTATTTTCGTTAGCGCTAAGAAAATTCAATAAATATCTATTTTCGTTAGCGCTAAGAAAATTCGATAAATATGTAATAGGGATCGAGTTTTGGGTACTTTGTTATACTTTACATATGTTATATCAGTCCAGTTGAAAGAGCCACACTTTCGATTATGTTATCGTTAAATGTAAATTATTCATAGCCTACGTAATTGCCAGTAATTTAATTTTGAAAAAACTATCATTTTCTGAGATATCTTCTGTATATTTGATGGATTGGGAACTTGTCAGTCGTGAATATTTGAATGATGGCCTTTTTTCCTGTTCCGGGCAAGCGAGGCTGGATAAGTAATTATTTGATAGCCAGCTCCGCGGTAGTCCGAATCCCATTCAAAACCTATCCAGCTGTTTCTTTGATAGTAATTTATATCAGTTGTAAAAACTTGTTTCACATTCGAGCCAAAACGTGTATAATAGATTTATGCATTTGCAAAATAATGCGTAATCCTAAGATTTTAAAGTAAACTTTTCAGATATATATTAGACTTTCAGGAAATAGCAATACATGTCTCTGTGCTCTAAATAAGAATTATGAAAGTGCGTGTGGTAAATCTGTTGCGAAAAAATGCTTCCAACTATAGACATATTTGTGTGATTACTGTACTTCTACTGAATCTGTATTTCAACCACACGTTTGCATTGCAGCTTACACCTATTAGAATACATCCATTTTAGATAATTAGCAGATATGTTTATTTTGTTTTTAAAATTTGCATTTTCTGCTAGAATTTAGAATTTTATTCCTTTGTCACAAACCTGTGAATTAAAAAAATGACGTCTTAATCATGCCGCTACCAACATTACTGTATACATAGCTCATATCATACTTTTCCTATCTAACATAATGACTTGAAGTATTTAGATAATTTTAACACACTTATTGTTAAGGCACAAATATTATACAAGTATACAACCTTCACTCATCTCAACTCGATCAAGTAAAGAAGCTGAACAGTGTATAACTATTTTTGTAGTTTATAGTTCAGAATTCTGGTTCTGGTGTAATAAGTAGCTCTAAAAAATGCCTCTCAAAATATAGGATGAACTGGCAGATAAGTTTGATTCCAAATAGACTTGATAAAGAAAATATTATTTAAATGAAATCAGTGTATTTTAATCATTTTTGTTGCAAACGTTATGAGCCCAGGGCGATGAAAGAATGATAAGTTACTAAACATCGACGTTAAAAAATACACTAACTTGAATTTCAACTTAAAATTTCGACAATTTGTTCACGATCAATCCCCTAATTTTTTTGCATCAAAACATTGATATTCGCATGGAAAATATATTTTTATAGTTGCTATGGTGACGTCAAGATAAAAATGAATACCATTGCCATATTTATAAAGTACAATTGTGACTCTACATGTACACCGACTTTCATGAAGTTTGGCAGACTTTAGATTTTAACGAAACATTGTATCCACCTACCTTAATTTTACAATGTATTTATTTTTCGAATTAGTAATATATGATTGTTTGGTTGCTTGGTTACCTTTGTTGCATTTTGGTCGCAAAAACATTGTGAAAAATTCAATAAATCCGCAACTCATTATTTATTTTTCAATATGCAGCCCCGAAAAAGTTAGATTTACGGTCCCTACGGTCCCAAATTTTCAATATGCAGGCCCCAATAATAATATAGGTTGAATGTTTTCGATATGCAGGTCCCAATAAGAAAGTTTAGTGTACGGATCCAAATTTTCAATATGCAGACCCGAAAAGAACGTTTAGTATACGGTAACAAATTTTCAATATGCGGGTCTAGAAAAAGTTTAAGGTCCCAAAATTTTAATATGTGGATCTCGAAAATTATTTTACTTATTTGGGAATTAAATTAAGATAATACCATACACATTTATACTTCAAACAAAATTAATCCTTCACAGCGCCAAATATCTTTTTTAAAGATATTCCTTGTTATTATTAATATGTTGCATTATTCTGATAAATGTATAATGTGGTTGTGGTTCAAAAGTTCAGACCTCCCCCAAAAAAAATCTAGCTCTGCCCCTGTGAATTCATCATGTTTATGAAATTCAGCATCTCACATCCCAAAGCCTCTGAAACCATGTGCATTGTAAATCTGTTTTGCTTTTTTTTAAGTTGGTTCTAAAGAAATTTTAAAGCATGCTATGGGAATGAATTACCATGAACATGGTTTTGGAGGTTTTAGAATGTCAACTAACAAAATCTTATTAATGTGATGCATTCAAAATATTTGTTTCCATCACCAATCATACTTAATATACTACATGTATAAATAGTGGTCCTACACATACAAGCATTGACAATTTAAGAATTTTAGTAAATTTTCTTTGTCTCCAAACATTGGTTGGCAGTGCACTGTATACATCCTTATACTATGCTGTTTGAAGTGGTTAATGAATTTATGTGGTTTGTAACCAATTAAAACCTTTTATACATGTATGTAACACAAGGTGTATAGTCACATGATATACAATGACAACTTATAAGGTGTGAGGTCGAGTTAATAAATAACCAGCCTATGACATAAAGTCAGGAACCTGGTATACTTAGATAGAGGAAGTAATAGCACAAGCACTAGGCATTTTACACGGTACCATTTCAGCAATCTTGCATGATTGTTTAGAGATGGGCAAGTTTACAGCCTGTTGGGTCCCAAAATCTTAGCAATGAGCAAATGGCTCACCCTGGGTTTTTAAAGAGGAATAATAATACACAATAGAAATGGTTTATACCTGAAGGAGATTCCATAGACTAAGTTGTCCAACACATAAGTGACAGTGGTACATCAGCTATTATTCTATGGCAACCATACTATCAAAGACTATTCAGCATCAAACATGGTTGTATAATCAATTTGGTAAAAACTTGTTTGTTTATGTTACTGTAGTACCTAAAAAAACAAAGATATACATAAAACTTTTAAGATTAAAAATGTAAAAGGTTCCAAAGAATGGTAGTGCTGACTTTATTTTGAAGTAAAAAGTACAACATTTCAAGTCATAACAAGACTCAGGTATGTAAGAGTAGTTTCCCTTTGATTATTTCATATTGTGATTTTTAGGCCACAACAAATTGATCATATGTTCAATTGATTCGCGCGCACCTTAATTATGACGGTTTTTTACAAAAAATATTTTTATTTCCTCGCTCGCTCATAAAAATTTGGTCAAACCGCTATATAAAGCAAGTGAATGAAGACTTTTTAAAAAAATTTTCTTCGCTCGCTCGCCCCATTTTTTTTCAGAAAAATCCCCAGAACACATGACCAACTTGTTGTGGCCTTACAATTTGTTTTTAGGGTTCTGTTAAAACATTTCATAATTAATAAATTCCAAAACATATTTAACCTCATTTGACCACAGGTTGATGTATAAAACATTCCTACAAATGACTGCTTAAAACTTAGAAACAAGACACACAACTGTTGAG
The DNA here is from genome assembly GCA_025267735.1 of Mactra quadrangularis. Taxonomy (NCBI): domain Eukaryota; kingdom Metazoa; phylum Mollusca; class Bivalvia; order Venerida; family Mactridae; genus Mactra; species Mactra quadrangularis. The sequence continues at coordinate 43,902,150 of CM046299.1, read as the reverse complement.
GGGTGTGACTTAAAAAATGAAATTACATTTTATAGTCTAAGTTTGCATGTTCACCGACTTGACAGCAATTACCCCTGGTCACTGGGCTACTGGTATCTATCTATCAATCTCCCTGGGGAGTCTTTTTACTCCGCTTATTAGTGCAGCCGACAAATTGGCGCAGCGGAATTATACCACCCTCGCAGGTACCCATTTACACCTGGGTGGAGTGAAGCAATCGCAGGTAAATTTCTTGCTCAAGGAAATTAGCAGTGCCCCTGGTGGGATTCGAACCCAGGACCTCTCGATCCCTAAGCGCGCGTCCTACCACTGGACCACTGCTCCGACTTAACAGCACATATGTGACTCCTATTCGTGAATATGATATTATGAGAGAGAATATGACTATTATTTTTCAAACAATGCTAAATATGCTAGTCGTTTCAACAAAATATTATGATTTCAAACTTTTTAAAGATAATTGTGTAAAAAATATCCAAGAAAATATGAATCCCCTTAATTACTAGTATGAATATCACTTTGCAAATATTACTTTTATGTTATAGTTTATGGTTTAAAAATGTTGATTCATTTAATATATGTTCAAGTTGAATTGTTTATTATTAACAAGAGCTCCGCTGGGCGGGGCATTATACGCCCGTGTGCAGTCCATGCTGTGTTCTATCTCATATGAAGTCCCTGTGACCTTGACCAATGACCCTGGGATCTCAGAATAGGTCCCATCCTTAACTGGAGGGCTATCCAAAGCAAAGATTTTGAGAACCTAGGTACAGCCATGGTTGAGTTATCACCGACACAAAGTTTTCCCATACAAACTTCCAGTGATCTTGACCCTGGGGCCTCAGAACCAAAAGTTCTCGCCCTTGACCCAAAGAGTATTGATACATAAAATTTGGTGATCTTAGGTAAAGTTGGTTGTTGGACAAGGTTTTTCCTCATGATTTTTCTTGTGACTTTGACCTTTAACCCAGGGACCTAAAACCAAAGGGGCATATGCTAGACATTAAGGCTCCCCTTAAATAAAGTTTGGAAAACCTACAATGTAGGTACAATCATTATTGAGTTACTGTCCCGAAAATGTTTCAATATGAATTAAGTCCCTGTGACCTTGACTTTTGACCCTGGGGTCTCCAAATCAAAAGAGAACATCCAATACCAAAGAGCTATCAACACATTACATATTAAGTTATTGTCTGGACAAGGATTGTCCACATGATGCCCCTGTGACCTCAATCTTTGACCCAGTTTTGACCCAAAACCAATTGGGAACATCCTTGACACATGGGCTACCCTCACATAAAATTTGGTGAACTAAATTCATGTTACTTATTAAATATAGCATTATTTCCATGGTTTGCCATTTTGACTTTGTTAACATATTGATTGAACATTTGAAGTCACTGCTTGGTAATTTGATATCTTCTGGATGATGGTTTAAACTTGACCTAGGGGCCCCAAAACCAATAGGGAACATTCTTGACACATGGGCTACTCTCACATGAAATTTGGTGAACTCAGGTGCAGTCATTGTTGATTTACTACATGGACAATGTTTTTCAATATGATGCCCCTGTGACCTTGACCTTTGACCCAGGGGCCCCAAAACCAATAGGGCATAACTTTGACACATGGGCTACTCTCACATAAAATTTAGTTAACCTAGGTACATTGGTGGTTCAGTTATTGTCTGGACAAGGTTTTTCCATATGATGTCTTTGTGACCTTGACCTTTGACCCAGGGGCCCAGAAACCTAATGGGAACATCCTTGACACAAGGGCTACATTCACATAAAATTTTGTGAACTTAGGTACAGTCGTTGATGAGTTATTGTCCAAACAAGGTTTTTCAATATGATGTCCCTGTGACCTTGACCTTTGACCCAGGAGCCCCAAAACCAATAGGGCATAACCTTTACCCAAGGGCTACCCTCACATAAAATTTGGAGAACCTAGGTACATTGGTGGTTCAGTTATTGTCTGGACAAGTGTTTCATTGTTTGCCATTTTGACTTTATAAACATCTTGATAGAACATTTGAAGTCACAGCTTGGTAATTTGATATCTTCTGGTTCACTGTCTAGATCGTGAAACGGTTGCGATTTTCCGTGTCACGGTGTAGCCACACCAAGATGGCGGAAAAACAACCATCCAAAAGGTACGTGTCGTTTTTTGCATGATAGTTTGAGAAATATTCGGGCCCAAACGCGTTATAAAGTTTCATTTGATCCGTAAATATATAAACTAAAGGGCAAGTGTACTCACCTGACAAGTCACAAAGGATTTATGTGAATTAAAGCCACCAAAGTTGACGAATGACCGTCAGTCAAATTTGAACCGAGAGAAGTGTATGACTTTTGATAAAATCGCCGTTAGTACGGCACTTACCGTGTTATAAATACGTTTGTGGGATAGTGTATATGCATGCAATTATACCTTAAAATTGTACAAGTTCTAATTTATTTTGTTTCGTCAAAACATGCCTACTTTCGGTTTTGTCAAAGCAACGGTTGAGATATTAGCTCCGGTGAAGATTTTCCGTAAGAAATGACTCGGTGTTGCCATAAAAAGTGGACACGGTGTATACATTTGCGTGAAAGTGAACACGGTTCAGACACTCATCCAAAGGCTAAACGCAACCATATCATTTGAAGTAAATCACATTGGCATTATCCTTCGTATTTTGCTATACAGAAAAGCCCAATGTTTTCAATACGTAAATCTTTGCAGGAACAACGCCTAATTATAAATCAGTTAATATTATTTTATTCCCACTATTCCAGATCGTCACCTTTCGTATTGATACTTAAACACGAAACAGATACTTATAAAAGCCCTTTTGTGATAAGACTATATTTCATAATTTTGTTCTCCCCAGTGTCAAAATGGAAAAAGTCTATAAATGCTACTACTGTCAGTTTTCGAAATCTGATCTCCTAGCATGCATTCATCATTCATTTAGAAACGCATGCCAAATTGCAGATAAAATAACGGATGAGATGGTTTAAAAAGTATCAACCGGCCGATATGGCCTTCTGACGATAGACTACAGACTAACACCAAATTTAGAACGGCAAACTGGGGAATATTTCAAAGTGAATCAACACATATGTACATCCTTTCTAGAAAATAAGAAGTGTCCTTATGTAAAAGAGGTAGAAAATATACAAGAATCTAAACAAGATATTTCTGTTGATACTGATTTAATTACTTCCCAGTCCAGATTTGAAAAACGTACAAAACGTCAGCACCAATAAGAGCACTCGGCAGTGTAACTTTAGCAGGACTCTCTCAGCAAACGTTAATTCCATGTTCGAGGAACTTGATGAACAGTTAGAAGATTTAAATTTTTTTACGATTTGACCAAACCCGTATCTGTGTTTTAACAAATACTGTTACGTTTTGCCTTGTCTACATTTCGACAGTATTGCAAATGGTCTGGTCGCATTTCAAACGTTTGAATGAGTGTCCTACCCGTGTTCTATTTAACGCAAATGTATACACCGTATCCACTTTTTATGGCAACACCGAGTCATTTCTTACGGAAAATCTTCTCCGGGGCTAATATCTCAACCGTTGCTTAGACAAAACCGAAAGTAGGCATGTTTTGATATAACAAAATAAATTAGAACTTGTACAATTTTTAAGTATAGTTTCATGCATACACACAATCTCACAATCGTATTTACAACACGTTAAGTGCCGTACTTACGGCGATTTTATCAAAAGTAATACACTCTCTCGGTTCAAATTTGTCACACGGTCATACGCAACTTTAGTGGCTTTAACTCACATAAATCCTTTGTGACATGTCAGATGAGTACACCCGCCCTTTAGTTTATATATTTACGGATCAAATGAAACTTTATAACGCGTTTGGGCCCGAATATTTCTCAAACTATCATGCAAAAAACGACACGTACCTTTTGGATGGTTGTTTTTCCGCCATCTTGGTGTGGCTACACCGTGACACGGAAAATCGCAACCGTTTCACGATCTAGACAGTGTGGTTTAAGATTTAAATTTAACCCTGTTTTCCCAAAACTGATAAGGTACATCCTTGACACATGGGCTACTCTCACATGAAATTTGGTGAACCTAGGTACAGTCATTAGTGAGTTATTACCCGGAAAATGTTTTTCAATATGATGCCACTGTGACCTTGACCTTTGACCCAGGGGCCCCAAAATCAATAGTGCATATCCTTGACACATGGGCTACTCTCACATGAAATTTGGTGAACCTAGGTACATTGGTCTTTCATTTATTGTCCGGACAAAGTTTTTCCATATAATGCCCCTGTGACCTTGACCTTTGAACCTGGGGCCCCATAAACCTACACGGCGCATCTTTGACACATGGGCTACTCTTACATAAAATTTGGTGAACATAGGTACAGGCGTTGTTGAGTTATGGTCCGGACAAGGTTTTTCAATTTGATGTCCCTGTGACCTTGACCTTTGACCCAGGGGCCCAAAAACCGATTGGGAACATCCTTGACACATGGGCTTCTCTCACATAAAATTTGGTGATCCTAGCTAGATTGGTTGTTAAGTTATTGTCAGGACAAGTTTTTTTCCCATATGATGCCACTGTGACCTTGACCTTTGACGCAGGGGCCCCAAAACCAATAGGGAACATCTTTGACACATGGGCTACTCTTACATTAAATTTGGTGAACTTAGGTACATTGGTGGTTCAGATATTGTCCGGACAAGTTTTACCTATTTTAAGTCCCAGTGACCTTGACCTTTAACCCTGGGGTCTCAAAATCAATAGGGAACCTCCTCCACCCAAGGGCTATCAACACATAGAATTTGAGGAACCTAGGTTCATCCTTTCTTGAGTTATCATCGGGACAAGCAATTGTCCACGGACGGACAGACGGACGGACGGACGGACGGACAGACGGACAGACGGACAACAGCATAACATAATACGACCGTTTTTTCAAAACGGGCGTATAAAAAATGTACATGTGCTAGACTATTCAATCAGTAACCATGCTTGTTTGAGCTCTAAAAGATTTGACTTCCCCTTGAAATTGTGGTTAAACTAGAGTCCTGATATTCACTATACTGTCTTAAAGAGTTCGTCAAAATGCCAAAAGAGCACACTTATTTGTCATCATAACAAAGGTTTGATTAATTAGATTAGTTGATTAGGTATAAATGGGAGACAATTGCACAGCTGATTAATAACTACAAACAGTTGTTTATAAGTTAGAATTGAGTACTGGCTTATGCCCGGGAAGCAATTTCTACATTTTATGAGGCATGTCCATCAGAACCTGTCCATAGAGGACACCTGTCCACAAAGGACACTTTTGAATTTTCCAATGACTGTCCTTTGTTCACAGGTTAGACTGTATTACAAGTTAAGAAATTTAAGTAAAAAAATCTCATAATCTCTCAGTTTCTAAAATAGATTTGTGCAGCGTTCTTCTACAAAACGAACATGACTTTCTCTATGTGAATATGACTTTTTTGCAGCAGTGAAAGATAAAAAACAATTTGATAGTTTTGACTGTAATTATTTAATTCAGAAGTATCTTTGTAATAGAAATTTATTTATTTATTTATATTTATTTATTAGAGTTAATGCCGTATCAACACAATTTAGGTCATTACACGGCGTCCAGCGCACCTAACCTAGCTTTCCTGGACCATTGTCTATAACCAGTACTCACCTACCCTTCCACAAGGCCAGAAACTTATCCATATTATCTAACCAATGGAGGAAAATCAACATTATTGTCAAATTTTCATGGAAGGGTATAACCTCCCGGGTGGGATTCAAACCCGCACCCCCTTGGACACGAGTATCCAAATCCCGGCACGCTACCAACAGTGCTATCAACCCGGGTGTAATAGAAACTGTTTCAAAATAAAATAAAATGTGGTTTAACATATATGTACTATATCTTACAGTATCAACCTTAAGTCTAACTAAGTATTGAGAATTCTGATAGCCTCTGGGTATGAAAATGTCCTAATTCATATTCGCTCAGTCTTCTAAAATTTACAGTATATCCATGAATATCATCTCATATTTTATGTCTTAACTAGAAAAAACTATTTATATATATCTTATATCTACTCTTTTTAAAATAATTATTTTTTTAAAGAAAGGAATTTCATTCTTGCCGAGGTCATATTTGGACAGTGTTGGTTACAAAATGAATATGGTTATCGATATGGAAATATGACTAAGAATATATAAATTACAATCAAAGATTTTCAAGAATTTAATATAATGTTGATAAAGTATTTCTTTAAACCTTAAAATATAATTTTAATATGAAATGCCACTTATTATATATTTAAATTATTCTATGTCTTTAATTAGTTATAACCCTAATCATATTGAACCCGTTTAAAAAAATACCAGATTTCCATGAAAAAAACTTAAAAACATATTCTAACATAGGCACCTGCGTTTTCACTCTTTATTTAATGTGACGTCATCTATGCTTTATTATTCAACAAAATATAGCTCGTGACGGCTGTTGAAATTTTACTCCACACGTTAAATGCACAAAGCCGAAAATGGCGCCCGAGTTTATAAGGGTTGACTTTTACAATTTGGTTTCTATTCTATAATTAAGATTTTAATATTTTTTGTTCGGAATAAGAAACACGTATCTGTGAGAATTGTGTAAATAAATGCCATTTTCGGCCTTTGCACTGGGGTGGATTTCAACAGCATGACGTTTCTGACAGTTAAAAATAGTTCTATAAATATATCTTTTTCTATGGATGTATTTTACGATGTTAGAATTGAAATAACTTACAGTTGTCTATATTTTGTTGTCTAATAAAATATAGGCACTCGTTTGATGCGCTTATTAAATCACTCGTGCTAAAGCACTCGTGATTTAATCATATGCGCATCACAACTCGAGCCTATATTTTATTAGACAACAAAATATAGACAACTGTAAGTTATTTCTTAAATATAAAATGGCTATATTTTATATTTTAAAATTCAACTTTACGATGTGCAAGTAAGCATTGCAAAAACATCCAAGACCTTGGCTATTATATGTTTATGTATACCTATAATAAATTATCTTTAGACACAAGTCAGAAAATCTCATATTTGCACAGTTTCTTATAAGAGATCAAGTGTGGACAGCAATGTTCAATACAATGAATATGACTAGAGTTTTGAATAATGACTTCATACATATTTAATTATTTTCATGTTCCATTTGTTCTGTTTCTTAAAATACAACATATTCAAATATATTGACTTTATAATGTTATATAAAATACAAAATAATAGATCTACAACAGTACTGTAGTATTTTTACAATTTTTACAAACTGAAAGTTAAATTCCTTGAAGATATATTTTACCTTGTATCATTTTTTACTATTAAAAAAAAAGATTTCTTGCTAGCTTGTTTGTTTGTTTGTTGTGTTTAATGCTGTAGCAACACATTGTATAGGTCATATAACTGCAGTCAGTCAACCTACCCAGTTCTCCTGGAAAGGCTAAGTCTCTGGATTTAGCTGTTAACCAGCTACTAAGCACATACTTTCGTCAGTGACTGACAACTGCCCTACATAATTAAAAATCATTGGTTAGGAGGGAGAATGGCCATAGAAAATAATTTCATGACCAAGCTCCACGAAAGTATGCCCCGCCAGGGAATCCAACGCACGACCCTTTAATCAGTTGAGCTAGCCGAACGGCTTCCCTGCTAGCTAAATATTCTTACATTACTAGGCATTAATCTATTTTTAATTTGTAATTAATGTCTTACCCAAAGTCATATTTGCATATGTTTTCTAAAAATTAGCTTATTCATTGACAGATAAAAAATATCTTATCATAAGCCAAGAAATGAATATCATACTTGTCATTACTACATAATCTATGATTATCTAACAGCCATTTCACCATTAAACCACCATTAACTCAAATTTGTGGACTTATTGGAAGGATTTACTATAAAAAATCCCTAATATAAGAACGGTCAGCCAATATTGAAAAGAATGAACAACATCTAATAATGTTCGGTTTCAACTCAATAGAAAACAAGTACATGTAGTTAATGCGACCAAGAAAATAGTCAATGCATATAGGAAGAAACTGGATAATAAACTCAAAGTTTTGTGCTCCAAATACTTGTCTTAAACGCAAGAGGAATTTGTCCAAAATAAAGCGGAGGAGCGACTTATAAATCGAAACGTTTGAGTCGGCGGGAATAGGAATCAAAATCCTTCTTAAATCTACACAATGCACCTTAAATCATCTAGCAAATCGATTTAGTAACAACTCATATCGTTACATCTGCAAAATTTGAGTTAAAAATAACCATCACTCACTTCAAAATCTAAAAGTCGCCCCCCCCCCCCCCCAGTTGTGGTGAATGCACAGGGAGTGGGTGAATGTACGGCATAACAAAGCAGACATTTTTACGACATCATCATGACGTAAATAAGCAAATATTGAATATAGGACACCATCAGTCATTTAAACAATATGTATTCAGTTTATATAGATGTATAATTTAATTTGCAATATTCTAAACAAAAAAATGTATGTTACAAAAAATATTTGTTTTGTATAAAAAATATATACATATAAATTGGATAAAAAATGTTTGATAAAAATATCTGTGTTGAATAAAAAAATTGTTTATAAAAATCTTTATGTGCGAAAAAAATATATGTGATATAATAAGCATGATGGGAAATTAGGTTTATTGTAACAAGGGCTCTGATTGGTGGACAATGATGCAGCTGCTATATGGTGGATTATAAAATAAACAATCAGGGGCTTGTGCTAAAACTTACAGTGACAAAATAAACATCCGAAACTGTTACTTGACTCAGTTTTATGTATCATAGAACACAGCAGAAACCACCCGTTGTACTCAGTCCAACAGAAGTCAAAGGGTCAAACTAGAGGTCACAGCCAAGTCATGGAGTACACTCATAGTTCTTAGTTTTAAAGGATATGCCAGGTGCAAACAAGCTATCGATCTGTTGTCTAGGACTGATGCATCAGACTCTTGCAGCGGTCAAAGGTTCAAACCAGAATTATTCTGACGGACAGACGGACATCATCATAACATAATACGTTCGTTTTTTTCAAAATGGGCACATAAAAATTAATCCCTGTGTAATAATTACATTTGAGTTTTGACGATATACTAAAATCAGTATCGAGCATAATAATACTACATTCGTGGTCAATGTAATGAATCATCAGACCAGGTTCAAACTTTACGCACAATATTGATTGTTATTGAAGCTATTGCATAAACAGTAAAAAACATAATACCCAACCAGATACATGTACATTAATTTTGTTAATTAATTAATACAGAAACATGGATAAAAATGTTCCATTGTTTTTGGTAAATAGTTTGACGCAGCTTTTTACCTTTATAGTAATACTAAAAGGAGATAATTCATAGAGTCAAAATTTGCATGAGACAAACTACAAGTATTACTAAACAATAATTGAACTTGGCAAACAAACGAATCTCAGTATATATTTATTGGGTTTAAATAATAAACTTAGTGCATGGTGTACAAAGCTAGCCGAGCATTGCAAACAATCACAAACAAATATGCATTTAGGGCAGTTTCAACCATGTTTAGAAATAATAAATAGAATGATAACTAACTTACATTGATACAGTGATGGTTTCAGACTGTTGTGATAATCTGGTTACATTTGTTTCATACTGAAAAAATAAATAAAGTAAGTTATTAGTAATGTATCATTTAACAACAATGTATATGTTACAAGCAATTTGTAAATTTAGGCAATTTGTAAAATGCCTAAAAATTCAGGCATTATGTAAATTGCCTAAATGAGTCAGGTAGTTGGTAAAATGCCTGAAAATATATAGGCATATCAAAATTTGACTGAAATTTCAAGGAATTTTTATACAAATTGCCTGAAAGTGTCAGGTAAATATATTTGAAATAATATATAAATATATATAAATCTTGATGCATATAAACGGTTGAAAATTATTTTCATCCAAATAATAATGGCTAGTATTGGAAACGTTCACAATCAAGTCAAACAACAACTTCTTTTCTGATATTACAGGCAGTCTATATGATGTATTGTTCTGTTTTGATGAAAAAATTAATTATTATTAACTGTATTTTCTTATGAAATTGTATAAGTCCAAAGAAAGAGTAGTTTTATTTAGCATAATTATGAAACTGTCTTCATCAGATGCAGATTAACCTAGTCCTAAGCTCTTATATTGGTACAAAACCTTTCAGCCTAAGACTGTTACTGTTGAACATTATGAATCTTATATGATATATTATCTTATCTTATTTTTTTAATGTCGCATTCAACACATATATAGGTCATATACACGATGGCCAGCTCTTTCCACTATAGGTTTCCTGGAGACTTTTTCTATCACCAGTACTAGCTTACCCAACCACGAGGCCAACAACTCATGTTTCTGGTATGACCTGCGGCGACCAGTTTCAAACCCGCGATCTCCGGATTCGAAGTCAGACATGCTAACCACTACGCCACGGCCGCGGCTATATGATATATTTATCACAGAGTAGACTGACATATACTCATTGAAATGCAATGTATATATGTATGTATATGTAACTTTTAATATTTATGTATTTATTACTATAGTATCATATTGTATTGTTAAATTACATATGTCATGTTGTATTTTGCCAATACCTAAATAAATCTATCTATCTATCTATCTATTTTATATTATTTTCTATTATTATTTTAAGTAAAATTAAGTTTAGATTTTAAAATATCATAATGTTTAATCCCCAAGCCATTGTTTGTGACATATGTTAGAAACCAAAGTCACTTATGTTAATAAAATTTATGTTTTTAATAGGGCTGCAACGATTCGATTCGATACATCGAAACTCGTTTGCAAGGGTGCCGATTCGATTTCAATTCGGGACCCGCGAGTTTCGATTCGATACTGACTTTTAAGTGTCGACATAAGTTATAATGATAAAAGCAAAAGCGCGCCTAAAAGTCAAAGTATACGTTGACAGTGAAACTGGGTTTCACTTTGTTACATTTCTGTTAAATTTCTATTACGATTTTATGTAGCATGATTGGAAACTCTGTTTTGTTGTTTGTTTATTCAAATTTAAATAGTTTTGCATGCACAGTGTATGTTTAACTAATATGTACAATAGTAAACCAAGAACTGCATCTTTCTACAATTTATGATCGATGCTGTCTTTACTTTTTAAGTCGATATTACATTAATAATACATTTTCATTTACATTCGTACCCAATCCATTTCGTACTTGAATAAAGCAAATATAAAAAAATATCAGATTTTCGAGTTTCGTGTCATATAATTTTAGTAACACTTTTATTTAAAAAATATTATTTAGTTTTAAGCTCAAATATGTGTATAAATGCATATTTGTAGTAAATTGTATTTATAAAAGAATCGAATCGAAAAAAAAGTATCGAATCGCATCGAATCGACTTTCCGGTGAATCGTTGCAGCACTAGTTTTTAACACCTTTTCAAACGGTATGACTAAAACACGAAATGGAGTTTTTGAGGCGAAATGGACGAAATGGAGATTTTATGGCGAAATGGAGTTTTAATTGTTTAATAACTCTTTTATTCCAATGATAATAATATTTTTGTTGACTGAAAATGAACATAGGTATAATATACTACACAAATATCAATAAACATTTAAAAAATGTTTTATTTAGAATTATTTATTGCCAATTTCCTACAAATGTTCGTATCAAAGTCCATTTCGTACACGAATTGGAGACGAAATGGAGTCTAAATTGTTTAATAATTATTTAACTCCTATGATTATATTGATATTGTTTACTGAGAATGAACATTAATATAATAAACAACACAAATAACGACGAAGATTAAAAAAATGTTATATTAAGTTGAATTTATAATCGAATTCCCAAAGTTATCTAACCAAAGTCCATTTCGTTCTCGAAATGGAGACGAAATGGAGTCTTAATTGTTTAATAACTTTTTTTCTTCACTGATAATATTGATTTTGTTTACTGAAAATGAAAATTTATATAATAAACTACACAAATATCTATTAACACTTAAAAAATGTTTTATTAATTAGGAGTTATGACCGAATTCTTAAAATTATCAAACCAAAAGTTTATTTCGTACACGAAATGGAGACGAAATGGAGTTAATTGTTAAGTAACTATTTTTCTCCAATGATAATATTGATTTTGTTCACTGAGAATGAACATTCATATAATAAACTACACAAATATCGATTAACATTTAAAGATGTTTCATTAAGTTGGAGTTTCTACAAATTATCAAACCGAAAGTCCATTTCGTACGAGAGTGGAGACGAAATGGAGCAGACATTGGCGAAATGGAGATTTTATTGTTTAATAACTGTGTTATAGCAATTAAAATACAATAAAAAATAGTCACTTAACAACTATTTTTTTCCAATTATAATGTTGATTTTGTTTAATGAGAATGAACATTAACATAATAAACTACACAACTATCTATTTACATATAAAAAATGTTTTATTAATTTGGAGTTATGACACACTTCTTAAAAATTATCAAACCAAAAGTCCATTTCGTACACGAAATGGAGACGAAATGGAGTCTTTATTGTTATTGCGAGTAAAATACAAATCTGGTTTCATTGCACTTAAACATGAATCAATAAATTACATGAATTGCGAAAAAAATAATATTTGAAGTAGAGAGATGTATTTATTACCAAAGTCATCCTTTTCAGAACAATAATGAGCAAAATGGACAACGAAAATGGAGTCTTAATTATTTTATATCTGTTTAACAGCAATTACACTACAATTATAGTGCACGGATAATGATACAATAAACAAACAGAAAATCTCCATTGCGTGTTTTAGTCATACTACACACAATTCTTTAACTAATCAGTAATCGGGATATCTTACATAAGTCCTACTTATTGAAATTATCAAATTTGTAACTTATTGACAAACGAATCTCCATTTCATGAACACTGTGAGCACGGAATGAAGAATTTTGGGCGAAATGGAGCAGATATTACAGTTTTAGTTGATTGATAATGAATAGCCATATCATGAATTTGATAATAGATGATTTGACAAACTAAACAAAATCTCAGTAAAAGATTGTGATATCTAACCGATGTCTTACATAATTATCAAAATCAACTCCATTTCGTAGAGAATGGTAAGGAGAATATTGTGCGGAATGGACAAAATGTTCAAAGCATTGTCTACATGGGATTTTTTATAAAGTTATATATATGATACATAAGTCCATAACATTTAGATATTTTTAACAATAATCGAAAATTACTATTCTCAATGAAATAAAAAAATTCTGTCCTTTAAAAATTTATTGACTATTAAATAATAATGATAATATTTCCCTACGATACTAAGTTAGGCAATTGATTGCTACAATGTGCTTACATGAGAGGGTGGAGCCAATTTATTTCAGCCAATGAAAAAAATGATAGTGTAAATTAGATGAAATCCCACCAATCCACGCCCAGTAACAAATATATCACCGTAAATAATAAATCAAGCCAAATGAATATAATAGGGATATTGTGCATTGTAATAAAATATTTTATATCAATTACAATAATTAATTGTTTTCCAAACTGTCTTGATAAACAATTGTCCTTTGCAAACATAAATTAATACATTAACATTAATAAGTGCACCAAACTTCACAGTTCAATAATAGAATTTTTTACATTTACACTTATAATTGCTTGCATATTGTATTTTTTCTTTTTGTTGTAAAAAAAGTATGCATCATGAAAACAAACTTTCGCACTTTCATTCATTAATATTGTCATAACATTCAAACACAGCGATTGATGTTGATACCGATGACAAAAATTATCAAAAGCAACATTCTTACATAATTGTTTTATGTTGTTATACTCATTTTCCTATCCTTTATTAATACATTCAAACTTTAATATTACTTAAATTTATTCCATGTCCAACTTTCATTACATGTCATGTTAAAAGTGATATGGTGTTGTAAAGGTGTTTTGAATAAATTATTTTAAACTCACAGTGTCGTTATTTTATAAAGTTTTTATTGTTTTAAATATTATGGATATTGTGTTCTTATAATATTGTTTGTGTGCTTCATTTTATTAATGTATAACATTGTACTGTATTAAATGTAACATTTATCAATTTAAATTATTGTGTTAATATATGATAATGTCGGATAACTGTTCAGTTTGTGATGAATACGTTGGGACTGGAGTTCAATGTGAGGTAAGTTCATTGTATTTAAACAATTTTTGAAATTATCACGTCATCATGTATATTACCCACCAAAATGAACTTTGACTTATTGATTTTTATCTGACGTACAATATGACCAAAATGAAATAAATACTAATGACCCATTAGACTTATCTATTGGCACAGCCCGAAAACAAAGTTCACTGACTCACACTGTTGATCAGCAATATAAATTCAATAGCAATGACCCATTAGACTTGTCTATCAAACTAAGCCCAGTGGCTCACTGTACTGATGAAATTTTTGATGAAAGTGAAATTAAAGGCCCATTAAACTTATCTGTCGGTGCAGTCGGTAAGAGGAGCCCAGTGGCTCACTCGGGTGTTTCACAACACGCCGCCTGTACTGATGAAATTTTAAATGAAAGTAAAATGAAAGGCCCATTAAGCTTATCTGTCGGTGCAGTCGGTAAGAGGAGCCCAGTGGCTCACTCGGGTGTTTCACAAATCGCCGCCTGTACTGATGAAATTTTAGATGAAAGTAAAATTAAAGGCCCATTAAGCTTATCTGTCGGTGCAGTCGGTAAGAGGAGCCCAGTGGCTCACTCGGGTGTTTCACAACACGCCGCCTGTCCTGATGATTTTTTTGAAGAATGTAAAATTAAAGACCCGTTAAGCATATCTATATGTGATGATATAGCATGGCACAATGCAGTAAAAATGCACAGTACAGAAGGTAAAGGGAGTCCTACGACTCACTCGGGTGTTATACAACACGCCATTTGTACTGTTGCAAACTCTAAATTAGAGGAATCATTCCATGACTTTGAAGGAAGATTCCTACCTGATCTATCAACAATTGAAGAAGAATATGATAGTAAAAAATTAAGTTTAATGGCCTCACCAGCCAGCTGCCATTCTGACACTGACTATATCAGCACAGATAGTGAGGCTGACGATACTCATAACTGTATAAATGATTTCAAACCTGGCCCCTTGGTTGCATTCATGAGCATGGAAAGCATATTTGAAGTGCACCGAGGTCCTCATTCAATTTTAAATGAAATTCCAACAGGTCGTAAAGATGGCATGTATTTTATTATCAATAATTTAGACCTTAAAGAGAGAAAAAAATAAGGGTTTAAAGACCACTTTTTGGGACGACTGTGGTGCATGGCAAAAACCGTCTTGTCCACACCAACTTTTCATAAAAAGTGAAAATAAATTGATATCTGTGAGTGTCAAGGGTGGGGAGTACTGCACAGAAAAGACTATTAATAAAAAACGAGTGTATGTGCCACTCAATCCCCAACCTAAAATTAAAGACGCTCTATAGAAAATTGCACAACAAGCGTTCAACGATTCAGATCAATAAATGAAGCAACTGGCGGCTTTTCATTGGATAAAAATATTGGCAGCTTAATCGTGGCCTTTTCTGCTTACAAAATAATTTCAAATGTGTTTTTTTACGATGCTTATTCCAAGATAACAATCCAAAATATATTTGGTCGTTTTACTCGTTCGTTTCCTCATTAAAGTATTTTTTATGACTTTTTACATTGGAAATACTTACCAACGCACCGTTCGTGACGTCGCTAAGAGACGTTCATGATAAAACCAGCACGTTTAAGTTACGGAAAGAGGAAAACATTTCTATCTTCATAAAATAAAATGAATGTTTTATCGCGGCTTTTTTATCTTCATCTTTATTCATAAGATAAATAAATATGTACAATACATTTCTTTCAGAATTGAAATATGATTCCGACATAAAAGAATGAAATGTTGTCAGATTTTTCTGAATGCAATAAATGACGCAGTTATCTCCCCTAGCTTATCTAATTTAAAATAGGCCCTCAAACAAAATAAATCCTTCACAGCGCCGAATTTCTTTTCTTTATTTTATTTTGCCAAAGTAACAATCTTATTTTATTATTTTTAAGTAATGCATGTAAGTCTGTTTTCCGCGCCATAGGTAGCACCTAAGTTCATATTATAAATGTTCATTCTCAGTAAATATAGTCAACATTGTCATTGGAGACAACTAGTTATTAAATAATGAAGACTCCATTTCGTCTCCAATTCGTGTACGAAATGGACTTTGGTACGGTAATATAGGAATTCGGCAATAAATCATTCTAAGTAAAACATTTTTTAAATACTTATCAATATTTGTGTAGTATATTATACCTATGTTCATTTTCAGTCAACAAAAATATTATTATCATTGGAATAAAAGAGTTATTAAACAATTAAAACTCCATTTCGCCATAAAATCTCCATTTCGTCCATTTCGCCTCAAAATCTCCATTCCGTGTTTTAGTCATACCCCTTTTCAAACAATAATGTAACACTCCAGCTCTATACCGAACAGTACGGACTTTGTTTATTTTCTGGGGTTATGACCTAGTTTCGACTCTACTTGGAAGTTTGGCTCTGTTACGAAATGACATGCAAGATTACTAGTTGAAATCATATTTATACATGTTAATTAATCAATTTAAGTCAGTTTTACCTTTTAGAAGTAGTGTTTAAGGCCTCATTTTACTTTACTTTCATTTCATACTGACTGTCACACTTTACGGCAGCCATGTTGGAAATTGCATGATGGGACGTGGTTGCTTGGCGACCGCTTAGAACTTTAGTTTACTTAAATGTCAACTGCTTGTATGAAGAAAACTTTTCTATGTCTCTCCAAAGAAACACGTTTAAAAGGCCGTTTGAGGTTACTACCAGTTTAATTAATCATTAAATGATCATTTTCATCACTGATAAAACCTATTTTCATTCAACTTTTTAACTTTCTTTAAAGGCACTATTTGGCGCTGACGTGAATTTGTATGCCCTACTTGCACAACGTTTAATGTGAGCGTAACGTTATTTTTGTGAGCTCACAGCTCACACTGTTAGGTGTGAGCACCATTATTTCTGTGAATTCACATTCTCACATGGGTGACTGTGAGAATGTCTGTGAGTATAAATAGGCCAGAGAACCTTTGAGCAGGGTTCACATTCATTTTGGCTGCCTGGCTGACACGTTAAAATTTAAACTTAAGATCTTTTGAAATTTCCTTTTAAATGGTTAGGGTTTAGTACTTATTGATACTGTTACTTTTAGTAGGCTTTATTCACAAATATTAAGTAACGTTTTTTACATTTTATAAGATTTTAGTAAATTTAAAGGTACCATATCAGTAATTTTTCATGTATGGATAACTTCTGATCTCAGTCATTGATAACAGTTTAATAGTCTTTTTAAACCGGAACAAAAGGGGATTATTTGTTAAATTAAGCTGTTTTACCTTTAGCACAAATTATTTCTTTGTAGCATAAAATTAAATTGTTGCTAGATCTATATTTTTTTCTGTATGTAATAAAAATCATAACATTCGAAACAAAAAGTTGTTTGTTGATTATCATAAGTTTTATTTTGTGAACCACCCAGTGAACCACCCAGTGAACCACGTGTAGTTCAACAGCCAGAGCGCTACAATACTATAATTTTGATTATGTCAATCAAGCTTTCTTAGTAAATGTTTGATAATTTCCTGACCGACATCTGTTGGCTTACTAGATTAAGTTGCTCTACTCTTTATTATGTTTTTATTATGCAGTTCATGTTTGAATCTTAATATTTCTCAAAGCTGGCAGTTATTACATAAGTATTGCTTATATTTTTGACTTCTTATTTTTATTGGCTTCAAGCCCTTACAACTTTTTCATTGGTCAATTATAATTGCCCCATCCCTTTACATACTTTCCTTATAAATACTTAGAAATATTATTAACAAATGAAGAATTTAATATAGGATTTTAGAATTAAGTACAGAATATAACTTCGTGTATGTTAAGAATATACTTTGTGTAAAAAAAATAGGAATAGACATTTGTTGTCAACTTAAGTAGAATTTATTGTTAAGAACTTTGTGAAAATTTGTCTTTTTGTGACATTGTTAGAATTTGTTGGACTTTGTGAATTAATACTTTAAAACGGAATAAATTAAATCATACTTTACTACAAGATCTTTGTGATCCATTAACTTTTATTGTATATACATTAACTGGAAGCTGTGAGCCATCGAGAGTAATAGCGCTAAACAACAACAACAACAAACCTAGAGAATTGAGACTCACCAACATCAAATTAACGAAATCAACATACATATTACTAAGTTGCACCGGGTCGAGCTGCCTGCTAAAGAATAGGTAGCCGACCAAGGAGTTATATTATACATTAAGGTGTGACATATTGATAACTATTTCTTGGAATTAGTAGACACAATACACAGTTAAATTGCTACATAATCTCAAAACATTATGTCAAGTCTACTATTTTGAATCAGAAGGAGCTACTATATGTGCTGCGAACGTAAAAATACAACAATTCACATGTTAAAATTCTTATTTGATGATTTTTTCGCTTTTGATAACTTGTTCATTGGCTGCTGAATGTGATTCAGATTACAGTAGACAACCTTTTGGTGTCAACAAAGGAAGAAATGACCCTATGGAGTATTCAAATACTATTTGGATAAAAAGGAATGAAATCCTCAAACCTCATGACCATAAACTACATTTAGGCAATGTGTAAAATATTGTGCTATTTTTTCAGGCTAAAATAGCTAGGCAATTTACAAAATGCCTAAGAATTTCAGGCATTTTACAAATTGCCACAATAAGTCGATTTCAAGAAGCCTTTCTTAGTTAAGAATGAATTTTGAGATGATATAAGCGACCCAAACTTAAACCAACACATTTACCATGTAGTGTTAAATGTCCCATGTATATGTCCCAGTCTCTATTGTGTATGCAGTTAAGTTGTTGGGTTTGAAATCTCATGTTTTATTTGACTTACGTTCAAATCTTGACTGTTACTTAATTTTTTAACTTTTTTAGTAAATTCTTTTTCTATTTTCATCAATCAGTTTTTCAACTTTTTTATGCATAATATTTATCTTACTTTTGTTTCCAAGATACTATCTAGGTAGAGTTTTAAGAATATTTTCCGAAATAACACCATTGTGCATACACAATGATTCTGTAAAAAATGATAAGTAAATACATGCAGGTGGACAGCAGGGTTTGGTTTAGGGGTGTCAAACAAAATCTCAAATGTATGTGATAACAGTACCCTTTGCAAAAATATTTGGTTCACAATCTGATTAAATGTGGGAAAATGTAGCAGTTACTTTAGTGACACAATATCACTGCTTGAGTTGTAGCGTACGGGTGGGTCAGTGAATCATTGTCTGTTTGGTATAGTGTCGACAATTTCTATATTGAAGGGGTTTAAAATTGCTTATCTGTTTCACTGTATGCTTCCCATTGAATTTATCTGTCTTTCAAAAGGTTCAACATTTACTGATTGCATAAACAGTGGGCGCGTTGCCTAAAGATTTTCGCTACATATCGCTATGAAAAAGCGCTTTATTGTAGTGATTCATCTTTTTTTTTTTTTTGCTAGCTTTAGCTATATTATTTTCAATTGTTTTTATCTAACTCAGCTTAGAGCCTCACCCTCTAAAACAGCCTAGTCAGTTGAGCCCTGTAAATAGTTTGAACCATTAACAAAAATACAAGCTCCATATGAAGCATTTTATATATTTTAAAATTGGTAACAGGATGACTGTCTCATCCCCCATGTTAGGTCATAATTACAGTCTATGAAGACTCCTAACCTTACGTGGAAGAAGATCAATTATCGGACATCAATTTATATTATGTTTCTGTTGGGATGACTGTCTCCTCTAAAACCGTAACATAATGACAATATATGTACTGTTTGTTTTTTCTGTTTTAATATGTCTGTTTTTCATTCCTAAACCTGTTGACACGTGTGAAGTTTCAAGTAAATCCCTTCAGTAGCTTCAAAAATAAAAAGTTGTACCAAAAAACTTCACCAAAAAAATTGTAAGTATTAGAGGACCATAATCCAGTCAAAATTCATGCTAGAGTTATGCAACGTGGTATTTGATATCAATTAGTAACCCCGTAGACAAATGTGAAGTTTCAAGTGAATCCCTCCAGTAGTTGCAAAGATAAAATGTTACACCTAAAAACTTAACTATGCTAAAATAGAAAATTTAAGATTAATCTAGAAAAATGAGGAATGCGTTCCTGAAACCGGGCCCTGATATAGTCTTTTCAAGAATGTTTTAGGGTTTAAATCTTTGAGCCAAAAGATAATAAAAATAGTACAGTAAGTACCCGCACACCTTTTCACAAACACTCTTACCAAAAAAGTTATTGTAAGTAAAGTTCATAATTTTGCAGTTCAAAGTCAGAAGATTAATAAACATAAATATGATATGATATCCTAAAGATAAACAATACTCAACATAATTCACTAATATTTGGAATTGATTGGACAAAAAAATAACAGTATTATTAATTTTCTTGCTTTTGACTTACGATGATTTTTATCGTATGAATTTTTATGAAAAACACAACTGGTACTTTGAAGTAGCATGAACATTATTTCAAAGTACATACATTGGTACACTAACTTTCCAATGGATCTAGCTTACAAAATTTGATATTGAGTGTGTTAATTTTAAGTCTGAACAGCGAAAATAGTTTACTAAATAACAACTATAAAATCGTACAAATTTTGATTATCTTAGGTAATTCTCTTCCAGACATAATAGATTTATACACTGTAGCTAGAAACTGTTTATTTTCTTAAACTCGTACCTGAATACCAATTCCAGAGATTTAACCTTTTCAGGAGGAGTGAGTAGGTTGACTGACCGCCATTATATGACCTAAACAATGTCTTGCTATGGCGTTAAACCCAACAAACAAACCAGATCCATCTCTTTCAAGAGGTTTTTAGATGATTCATAAATGACACAAGCGTTTGGTCGTAATTCTTAATCAAATACTTTAATTGATAAATAATTATGAATGCATTATCCCACGGAAAACAGATATCACCATATAAAGACACCATTGATTTGGCAAATATTAATAAAAGTAAATGTAAAAGTCTTACCATGTTTTCTTCTCTGTAATCGTACTGGTCCAAGCAAACTGGTCTTCCAATTCCTTCCTTCAAGTCATATAGTGAATGGATTATATTCCTTCAAAATATTGTACACTATTTGAAATGACATCATATTGGTGACATCCTGAAAACATCAATTTTTTTAATAATAATTCTAATAGAATTATTCATCCTTCATCTGATTGCAAATTTTTTTTTTCTGTATTTAGAGTTTTGTTATTAGATATGTACATGATAATAACAATGACAAATGGGTCGGAACACAATTTCCATACTTAGTTATGGTCAATCTCTGTAAACAGATATCATGTAGAGCGTTGACGTACAGGATCTCTACTGTCTCTGTGGAAGGTCACGTCGAGATGAACTTTGTGTCAACCAATCAATGCGTAGCTTTCATCTAGACAAAAACACTATTATTCACATTTTGATTTCGTAATTTCTATTTTTAGACCAAGACGTAGACGATGTAAACAAGTTACGTATCATAACAAATTCATCATGAATATTATGATGAGAAAAGGTCATCTGAACATGACCCGCGTTTGACAAAGGCCAGATCTAAATCAGTGGGTATGCGAGCAGAAATTATTAGACCGGGTTTACATCAGATTGAGTTATGGTCCTCCCATATTAATTCTTCAATAAGAATACTGGTATTCATAGGTAGTGATGTATACCGGTACCAGGTACCCATACCAGTATCTGTATTGTTTCGAAAGTTTCCGGTAAATACCGTTTTGTTTTGGTACCAGTACTTAAATCGGTACTTTGAACAATAAAGTGCAGATTCAGAATTAAAAATATGAATGCTTTAATCTCAGAACTTTTGAGTATTTATCTTATTGTTAAGTGATTTATCCGAGTACTTGGATATTTGCGATCCCGACCAGAAAATTGAGTACAAATATTCATCACATCCGAAATTGTCATATGGCAATCTATTTTTGGAAAATTTAAAAGAACATTTTCAGCTTAATTATCACTGAAAACAAGCTGCACTACTAAACTTTGATTTATGCAGGGACGAATTATCTTGTGTCAAAATTTTAATTGATAAACATTTAAAAAAAATGTTATCACTGAAAATGTCCATAACATGTCTGGTAAAAGAAATGTTTGGGGTACATGGATTCCCATGAAGTACAATGCAATTTAAGTTTCTGTAATGTTTCACTTATTTTTGTTATTACATGAATTCCTGTATGATTCTCGACTAAAAAGTGATTCGTGTGATTCGCTACACATGAGTTGTAGTTCGAATTGGATCGCCACTTGCTCAAAAATCCACAGCCCTAATCTATATTGATCATTGTTACAAATGACAGTTAATGTAATGTTGCAGGAAATTAGCATGCTTCTTATACCTCAAAATTATAATATAGGCTAGTTGTCAACGATGTCGGTGTCTGAATGGTCTCGCAAAAATATTACCCATGTATGTCACATGATTATATTAAATAAACTTCCCAAATAAAATATGTAGTTCTGAAATATTGACTTTCAAATAGTAAATTAGGGACTTTAGTCAGTTATCTTTCCTTGATCAAATCTAAAGCAATCCAATTGGTAAGTAGGCCCTTACCGTTGGAATCCTTGGATTTTATCACTGAAGTCCTATGTAAGGATAACAAAATATTTCATCTAATATCTTGCTTGTTACTGAAGATATTAACAAAAGAGATGAAAAATTAAGATACTTCTTTACCCTAAAAATACTTATTTTGATTTTCAAACAAATTAAATGATTTACAAAAAAGTTATTTAAGATTAATTTTGGCAAATTGACATTGAAAAGTAAGGGTAAAATCCGAGTAATCCAACTAATTGGACCTACCTACTTGAAGAGTAAACAAGGGAAAATAACTGCCTAAGGTCCCTATTCTACCTGTATCAGTTATATTGTTGTTATTTTGTCACAGCATGAGTGCACTGTAACTTCTACTTTGCGTTTTCGATTTATAGACTGGCTCATATTTCTCAATAAGAAAGTTCTTACCGACAAGCATCTATGTTTATTTGTTTAAAAAATACATAATTGGATACACTCCAATACATTTTGTTTGTAAACAAACACCATAACACTAAATACAGTCTACTGGTCTACAGAAATACTAGTACTTATTTAATTGCAACACAATATTTTATTGAGATTATTTTGGTATGAAAATATTCAGTACAAATGTCACATGTGGGGTGATTTTTTAAATCTAGCTCTTACATATTCATAAGTATTTTTTCTACTTAACAGAGCGATAACATGATATATTTCAGAGCTTGCATTAAAATATTTTGGGTACAAAATATACCCAGTGAAAATGTGTTTTCACCAGCTGGTACCAGTAACACAATAATTACACAATGAAAGAGTACATTGAGAAAGCTGATATGCCAATATTCTTACAAAAAAATACTGATAAAAAACTTACATTGATATACAAGTATTATTAGTTATTTTTTGCTATTTTTTGTTATTTGCATTTAAACATTGCAATTTGTACTATTGTTACATATTGGCATTAGTATCGTTTAAAATACTGTATTGTTTCCTTGGTACCCGTATCGTTTCATCTCTAATGGTATCCATCATAAGGTATACTTCATAATTATACAGTACCCACCAAAAGTTTGGAGACAGTTTCACTCTGCAAACCTACTGAATAGCTTTTATCAAAATATTGATATATGTTTATTTTGAAATGCTTTTTAGTTTTGCTTTGTTTTTGGGTATCAACATATAATTGTAACTGAGACTACAAAAATAGCATAAAAGCTGTGTTATGCAAAATAATCACAATAAACATGTTTTTGGAGGCTTTAGAATATCAGATGCTAAATCTTATAGATGAGCTGCATTCATGAAATTTGTTTTAATGCTATCACAAACCATACTTACATAATTATATTAAAAATAATGATTCTACAAAAAATATCATCAAAATTTAATAATTGCAGTAAATTTCTTTTGTTTCCAAACTTTAGGCAGGTATTGTATTTCATACAGCTAAGGTATACAGACTATGTCTTGTAAATACTAGCGGGTAAGTTTGAAGCCATCACAAGTAAGTTGAAGTAAAATAAATTGTTCATTTTGATTTATTTATTGGTAAGTGTGATTACTAATTTCTGCAGAGTTTGGACATATGAAATATTTCATACGACCATTATCTCTCCTACCACTGATTCTAAATCATGTAGGGCAATTGTCAGTATCTGATGGAAGTATTCATCTAGTAAAAGGTTTACAGCTTAGGCTTTCCAGGAATGTATAGTCCAACTTAATTAACCTGAGCTTGAACTACCTTATTATAATAATTACAGGCTTCACTTACATTAAATCGTGAGTCTCCGTATGTGTGTATAAGATTATACACATGTTAATAACAAATGTGTGTATAAGATTATACACATGTTAATAACAACCTATGTGAATATAAATCAATTTTGCAAACATGGCATGTTATTGTACTTTAAATTTTGGACTTGTTTATGGGGAACACATATGTCCTCAATGTTGTGACACTGTTTTAAAGTATTCATTCATATGAAAACAAGATAAGTTGTTCAGATAAGTGTATTTTGCTGAAAGCTTCCCAAAAAGCATGATTAACATACAAAGACTAAAATAGGCTATAAACTGAGTTTAATATATTCTTGAATAAAGGTCAAGCTCAGGTTAATTCTGTCAGACTATAAGTTATTGACCATTGTAAAGTGACATATACAATGTGTTGCTACCCTGTTTTACACAACCAAAAATGAGCAAAAGGAACAACAGCATATAGACAAGTTAAATAAAGAAATATAATTTGATACACTTACCAGAAATTAGTTTACACATTGAACTATTTGCACAAACACCCTATAAGGTGACTATCATGTTGCTTCAAGTATTGAACTCATTGAGGGTTGGCAACATCAGGATCCTAGAAATGAATGATCTGAAATCAACAACAAAGTTATTGGGATATTAGTTATGAATATTGATTTTCCATTAGCATAAGGGGAAGATGTCTGCTTCTTGATCAAAGGTAAGTCAGAACTCATTATAAGAAAAAGAACACACTTTAGAGCTTGATATTTGAGTCACCTTAAGTTAAGGTGCAAACAAAAAAATCTGAGCAAACAATAAAATCAGTGATTAGTTATTTTTTGTTCAATTATGGCCAATAAACAAGTTTTGTGCCTTAATACTATATATGTTCAGTGTTCATTTAATCCTTCAGAACGTCTGAAATTGGTACAGTACATCATAAAGTCTTTGATGGCATATATACAGTATCCACCAAAAGTTTGGAGACATTTTTTACTTAAAAGGCTTACTGAATAGCTTTTATCTAAAGTTTGATAACTTTTTCCTCAGAAAGGCTCTTTAGTTTTGCTTTATATTTTGTAGTATGTCGGCCCAGTTGAGAAAAGCGTCTAAAAAAGTGGTTCGCTGTACTCATAGGTATATCAGCAATATTTTGATGGTTTTTTATAGGAAAAAGTGTGCTCTTTACGAATCTGCCAGGTGATTTTTCATATTTTGGGGCAGGAAGATGCTATTGGCCAAAAACCGATGACGTCACTAATTTCTAAAAAATCGTCTTTAAACTTTAAAAACGCATTGCGCGCTTATTTTTCATGTTTCGAACAAATAAATTTGGTTTTAAATTATGATAAGCTTCGACTATAAGATTTTGTAAATGTTTTGAAAATAATCGGGTGCTGGAAGCACTGATTATCAAACAAGTGATTACGTCACATTTTTACGATTTTCCGAGGAATAAGTTTCAAACGTCATTTATTCTATGTTCTAAATTATTTTTTTTAAAAATCGAATGCACGGAAGTTTTGACCATACCATGAAGATAAAATATATAAATTAGAAAAATACTTGATGATAAAACATAAGCTAATACCAGCTCCCTAACCAACCCTTACTAGTCACAGTTTTGTCTATAGCCCTGCAGTAAAATGCCATATTCAAGGTAAGCCCTGTACTTGAGTCCCCTCAAAGTTATTTTGCAGTTTATATGTCGTTGAACGATGCTGAATGAGAATCCGAGTAATGACACCCTATATTACTTGAACAATTTGCATAATATGCAAATTAAGTCCGCCATTATCGAAATTCCGTTTTTCCCTAATAACACAATAACCAACTTGGATAGAAATTTAAAATAAGCCTCCATACCCATGTTTTCATGGTCTATCTATCATATGGTACTAATTTTAGCTTGATCAGATCATTTAAATATGCAAATTTATGCAAATTAGGTATTTTACTGAATACAATATTCGGGTAATCTATACATTAAAAAGTCCTTTGTTTTTGTTTGCATATATTTGCATTCAAAATATGTGTCTGCACCTATGTTTTAGTGTCTAGCTATCATATCATACCACATTTAAAATGATCAGATGATTTAAATATGCAAATGTATGCAAATACGTTATTTCAAGTGTACTGCTTTTCGAGTTAACGATTTATATTCAAATTAAAGTACTTCAACGTATGTTTTTTCGCCTAACATACACTAGTAATTTTGTAATGCTTAACTTTTGTGTATCATTGTTATCAAACAAATGATTATATGCTAATCTGCGTCGTTGACTCAATGTCATTTGTATGATACAATGCGTAAATAGATTGAATTAAAATAATATAAATGCTCTAATTTGATAGAAATAAGGTATTGTCTCAAAATTTCTCTTTTATTCCACCATGAATTGTAAAACAAAATTTACTATTAAATGCTACCATGTTTTCCGCATGTAATCATGTATATATTATACAGATCCAATGTGAATTTCACCTAATTATCCATGAATAAATTGGACTGAGCAATCTGTCAATTGCAACTGAATTTTTGCTCAGATGGAATTCAATATTTTGTTTGGAATGTCCACATAGATCACGGGACCAGTCATACACCAATCATAATCAATGTAAATAATATTAAATGAATGTTTGAATGTGCAAACGATACACACGTTTATAGTGTTGGAGTTTTACTAAGAATTTTTCGTTTGCACACACTATAATTGTATGATTTTGATTTGCTGAGCCGTTAAGCCAAAATCAAGTAATGAAAGAACATGAATTAATTTTACAGTACATCTTCAGTTTCTCGTAAAATTGAAGCCACTGAATTCAAAACCATTTTATCATTATGAAGAACATCCTGTCATTGACACAATATGATCGATATGTTTTACTGTAATAGTAGAGGCTGGAAAGTTTTACATATTTGTGTGCATATTTGACCTCTCAACTAAGTGGAATGTAAAACATGAAACTACATGTGTCAACATATGTTATACATGTTCATTCCTGCACCTTTTTGTCCTTGTATGACTTAATTAGCGACTTAAATTTTGACTAATACCTATTATGCATAGCATGTAATTTCAATCAGTTAAATGCATCCTTACATAGTTTCCTTGCGAAATCAGAAAGTTGTTTGTGGGACTTCTTTTAAGTAACGACATTAAGGCAACTTAGAAATTACGGAAACTATAATTGACAATCTATTTACACTAAAGAACATGTATGTATTGTATTCATAAGAGGCATTACCTGACCATAGTTTCTTTTATAGAATGTTGTTTTTTCTATTCGAGAACTTAACTTATAAGGAGATGAGAGATATCAATCCACTTCATGCACCTATGATTGTCATGATAAAACTAGCTCATCAATATAGGTTCACCAACATATAAAACGAATCACACACACATGTAATGGACGCATGGGTAAAATGCATATTGTTAATGTGTGTCATAAATGATCATCGAGATGCATATATCATGAAAATACTTCAAGTGTTTCGACACTAAATACACACTGTCTAAATGCTCTTTGCCTTTAACTATTTGAAAATGGTCGTAAAACTGTTTATGCTGCGAATCGTAATCTGATAGAGGTCTTTAATTTATATTAAAACATATCTCATCCTTATTATTAAAATTCATAATTTGCATATTCAAATTATCTTATGGTGCTGAAGGTGGTATCATATGTTAACTAGACCCTACAAACATGGTTACTGACACAAATTTATTTTTTTATTATAATTGGTTATTGTGTTATTATCAAAAAACGGAATTTTGGTGATGGGGGGAGGAAGATTTGCATATTATGCAAATTTTCATAAGGATGTCAGAATTTCCTCACTTAGTTTCTTAATCAGCATTGTTAGAAGATACAAAACCTGAATGTAATTATCCAGGCAAAAAGAATTTTAAAAAATGGCATAACTGTACGTGCAGTCTTGAAATGTATAAAGGCATAGTCCTACAAAAAATATAACTGTATAGTGTAATTAAGATATTTTGCATAGCTTAAAATCATCATTTAATAATTCCATTTGATAAATTTGTGTCTAAAACGTACAAAAATAACATTACATAACCAAATGTTTCTCAAAATATGCAAACAAAAACAAAGGACTTTTTAATGTATAGATAACCCGAATATTGTATTCAGTAAAATACCTAATTTGCATAAATTTGCATATTTAAATGATCTGATCAAGCTGAAATTAGTACCATCTGATAGATAGACCATGAAAACATGGGTATGGAGGCTTATTTTAAATTTCTATCCAAGTTGGTTATTGTGTTATTAGGGAAAAACGGAATTTCGATAATGGCGGACTTAATTTGCATATTATGCAAATTGTTCAAGTAATATAGGGTGTCATTACTCGGATTCTCATTCAGCACCGTCCAACGACATATAAACTGCAAAAAAACTTTGTGGAGACTCAAGTACAGGGCTTACCTTGAATATGACATTTTACTGCAGGGCTATAGACAAAACTGTGACTAGTAAGGGTTGGTTAGGGAGCTGGTATTAGCTTATGTTTTATCATCAAGTATTTTTCTAATTTATATATTTTATCTTCATGGTATGGTCAAAACTTCCGTGCATTCGATTTTTTAAAAAATAATTTAGAACATAGCATAAATGACGTTTGAAACTTATACCTCGGAAAATGGTAAAAATGTGACGTAATCACTTGTTTTGAAGATCAGTGCTTCCAGCACCCGATTATTTTCAAAACATTTACAAAATCTTATAGTCGAAGCTTATCATAATTTAAAACCAAATTTATTTGTTCGAAACATGAAAAATAAGCGCGCAATGCGTTTTTTAAGTTTAAAGACGATTTTTTTTAAATTAGTGACGTCATCGGTTTTTGGCCAATAGCATCTTCCTGCCCCAAAATATGAAAAATCACCTGGCAGATTCGTAAAGAGCACACTTTTTCCTATAACAAACCATCAAAATATTGCTGATATACCGATGAGTACAGCGAACCACCTTTTTTAGCCTTGGGCCGACATACTATTGGTTTCCTTATGATAATAATTGAGACTTCAAAGGTAGCATAAAATCTAGGGCAGTTGCGAATAACCAAGTACTCGATATTTGCTATTCGGACTAGAAAATCGAGTACATATGTTCGGCACTTTCGAAATCTCTGACATGATTTTCCATGTAATAAAAGCTTCTTTAGTTCTTCACTTATTTTTGTTAAATTCATATGTATATTTGTGTGTGTATATACATATGAATTTAACAAGAATCACTCGTTAATAAAAAAAACATACAGGAATTTATATATACAACACACACATATATATATATATTATATATATATATATATAGTTGTATATATGAATTCTTGTATGCTTTTTTATTAATGAGTGATTCTTGGTATGATTCAAGAATCGCTACACATAGATCATGGTTTGGATTGGATCGCCACTTGCTCAACGATCCACAGCCCTAATAAAAGCTATGCTATAGAAAATAATTACAGAAAACATGGTTTTGGAGGCTTAAGGAGGTCAAATGCTAAATTTTAATAATGTGTTGCATTCATAGTTTGTTTTCATTTTATCACAAACAATATTTAAATATATTAAAAACAATTATTTTATAAAGATAATAATCCAAATTCAAGAATAGTAGCAAAATTATTTTTGCCTCCTAACTTTTGATGGGTACCGTGCGATGGTTTCAATGTACAAATAAGTAAAAAGAAATTCAATAAGAAGGTAGACAAACCAATGGCTTAGTGAAACATAGAACTAACTCTTGTATCAAAACTTTTTAAGTGACCTAAAATGTAAAATTAAACCAGATATGTCTTTTTCAGATAGACCAATATTCCAATAAATCCCTTTCATCTTTACAATTTCAAATCTATTTAAACTATTTTTACTTTTGCATAAAGATTAATTCATAAAACAAAATGCGTAGAAACATCAATGCATGAGGACAAATTAAAAAAAAACATGCACTTAGCTGTAACACTTACGTCACTTGTTTACAACCAAAGAGCAAACATTATCACATCATCAGTTAGTCACATCATCAGAAAAATTCTGAAATACAGAGGAGACATATACAAACAATAATAAAGCATTCAATTGTGAAACAGTACATACTAATTCAGAATAGAGAAAGTATAAAAGATCAAAGCAGTGATTTAATATCACAGATGTTCAAGGGAGCTAATACTGTAAGGTTACTGTATTGTACCATATATTTTACAGTGAGTTATCTCCCTGCAGCATTTCCTGAGAAGAACCAGTACTGGAATGGCATCAGGGACCACAATGGAAATAAGGGCTTGCCCTTTTTTTGTGTTATCCCTGGTGTTGGTGTGCAAGACATAGTTACTACATCATGATGTCTGTGATATTTGTGTTTGTATGTTTTTACTATGTGTATACAAAGCCAAATAAATATTATTATTATCCTCAGTATGCAAATGCCAAACTTCGCAAATCAATTTAAAATTAACTGCTATTTTCTTGCCTTGTACAGGATCACAGTAGAAATTCTTGAGTATCACTGGTAATATATAACATCTAGATGTCAAACACTAGGTCACCATTATAAGACACTTATATAATCAATCTCACTTTATCTTCATCAAAAACTGGAAAAGGTGATTACTAATAGATGTATGCAGTCATAGAATTTAGCCAGTGGACATTGGACTGAGTCCAACAAAATCACCCTAGGTCCAGTGACTTTTACAATGTGAGTGGTTCCAATGGTCCACCAACTCTGTGATGTCACCATTTACCTAATTCATTAGAAATAATAAAGTTAACAAGAAATGTCACCATATGAATAAAAAGCAGTATACTTAATTGTTTAAAAAAAACTGTTTTACTAAAGATATTTTTTTCTGCATGTACATGACTTCATGTGTTTTGTTTTCAATTTCAGAACAAATTATACTGATATATCAGTCTTTTTATGATGCTATTTTCAGAATTAAGGCAGCACCATTCATTTGATTTTTCAAAAGTGAAAAGGTAAGCAAGCACATGTGTCCTGGTTAGGTGAGTTTGCTGCTATACTTAAATTAACAACTGAACACGCATTTAAGATTGCATTGTATGCATACTAATAGTAAACGTTGTAATTTACTTGAAAAAGGAAACTATTATCAATAATGAACAAGTAATCAAAACAATATAATACATGTACTCACATAAGACTAAGACTGTCTTGCATGTAAACCAGTACAGAAACTAGCAATAGTTTTATCAACCATTTATTTTGGATATACATGTATTTATAGCAGATCAATGAACTTATCTTGGTTAAAATGTTTCAAATCTGAAAAATAAATCTTTGAATTACTTATCAACAATTTCTTTCAAATTCAATGATCTTTTGTCAGGACTAAACATTAATTTTTAAAGTAGGTTGCCCATTTGGACAACCAGCTATATGTTTTACTTGCCAAAATCAAATACATTGTAAATGTATTTTCTAGCAGGTTTTCAGGGGTAATCAAACAATTTTATTTTTAAAACTTTTTTACATAAAATCACCCCAAGAGGCAATCTCAGTAAACAGATATCCTATACACTGCCGTCATTGGTAAAACGATTGCACCAAGAGACTACTTTGGCTCATATAGATGATTTGGCATGTACACTGCCCTCCAAAAGTTCCTTCACACATTTACAATTACATTTACTCAATATTGTAAAAGCAGTTATTGTTTTTTTTAATTTTGCCAAAATATTTAACCAATATATTTTCTTATGGATTGTATCGATAAGAAAGGAGACAATATGACTACATTTGAATATACGTTACAATACGATACAGGTAACTATTGTAAATTTACAAGCACTCACATTCCCTTATTTATGATCATGGGTTGTCTAAGGGTTGAGTTGTCTCTAACTATGGGTTACGTTGTTCGAACTCAGGGTTGAGACAACCACGGATTGGGTTGTCCACCGGTTAAGTAGTATCGATCCCATTTTACAAACAGACACAGGGATCATAATTCTTGAGTAAAAAAAGCATCCCTGTGAATACTGAAAAAACAGGGACTTCCCATGGTTATGAATGTCATACCATGAGTCGTACCGCGATATATCGTACTGGGTTATGATACGCATACCATAGACTGATATGTCAATATTGAGTCGATATATATGGCCATACCATCTCATCCCTTATGTTTATGAAGCATGTCAACATTTTTGCCTCTATAGGGTCTTAATTAGAAAGAATTGTTATGGTATGGATGTGAAGTTAGCAGCAACAGCAGTAGGTATAATCTTACTCTAGTAATGCAAGCAGTAAGATGAAAACTACAGCAATATGATCAATCTTACTGTTACTGAGTTTTTGTCCTATAGACTGTAGACAGTTTTCCAAATCGTCTTCTTTCTACGGAGATTGGTTTCTCCCATATAGTAATATCTTCAATCTGAAATAGATAAAATCAGAGAAGAGAAACTGGAAAGAACTGTTTCTTGTTAAGTTAATAATAAAATGATTGCATACCTCTACTGAATACAATTTTAGGGAGATAAAACTAGAAACATACATATTTTTGTGCCAGAAGTTTGTGACATGAATTTTGATGATATAACATACACAAGACAACAAAAATGCATTTACAATCGAGCACTTTGGCCTTGGAGTGCATATCATGGACAAGAATTTTACTTTATGACATTTTTACTGTATACATTTTAATTTCTAGTAAAATTGTATATATACTATGCCGAAATTAATGTATCTATCTTTTTTTTACTAGATTTTAACGCTGTGTCAACACAATTTTAGGTCATTTCGCGGCGTCCAGCGCACCTAACCTAGCTTTCCTGGACCATTGTCTATAACCAGTACTCACCTACCCTTCCACAAGGCC
This sequence comes from Mactra quadrangularis, assembly GCA_025267735.1. Lineage (NCBI taxonomy): Eukaryota > Metazoa > Mollusca > Bivalvia > Venerida > Mactridae > Mactra > Mactra quadrangularis. Next base: position 43,868,696 of record CM046299.1, on the reverse strand, counting down.
GGAAACTTCTCCTTATTATCTAATCAATGGAGGAAAATCGACATTATTGTCAAATTATCATGGTAGGGTATAACCTCCCCATTGGTGTTCAAACCCGCACCCCTCGGGCACGAGATTCCAAATTCTGGCGCGCTACCAACTGCGCTATCGACCCGTGTTAATCTATCTATCTAAGATGTTCTACTGATTGACTTAACGGAGTGGGTCAGTAAATACATCACATGTAGATTTTGTTTGTTATACTGGTATGTTTTTGTACAAGTAAATGATTTTGTTGTGCCTGCAATTATTATAAAGAGTATTTTTCTAAGTGTGTATACATGTGTTTTTGCTGTGTAAGTCAAGTAGGATAGTATGCTTGTCATAACAGTTTTTTATGATGTAGGGTTAGGTAGGGCATGACTTGGTACATGTAGTGTGTGTAAGCAAAAAAGCTATTTGGTATGGTTGAAGGAAAAATTGTTGTATGTGTTCATAATAAGTAATTTGTACACCAGTCACACATATGTCAGTGAAGGGGGACATATACTTCCATGTAAAGATATTTGTTTCCCTAAGATTAAGAATAAGTTTGTATTAATCACAATGAATGAAATCTGACATATATTCATTAGGCAAAGAAACAAAGACATTTAATGGGTAAGGTAAAATGTGAATAATGTATAGTAAACCAGATGGCGTAAACCAGGAGTTTGGGTTAATTTTCAATACAATTATCAAGATAAAAAAGAGAATTCCAAAGAAACATAAACACTTTGTGGACAAATGAACTGATTTGTTGCTAGCTTTGTTGGTTGTGCCGCCTTCATGCTGAATTAGAACATTTGATAAGAGATCCATGTTGGCTCTTCATGGCTCACATCAGTTTAAACAATAGATTAGGTTACTGATGTTATAACAAAAACTGCTGACCTTGCATTTTGAAGGGAATAGGTACTGAAGAAAATGGACAAATTTTAAACCCTAAAAGTAATCGCCCATAAAAACCTTTGAATTTTATATTGATATAATTTTCAAAATAAAATTGAATCAAAATAAACCTATAAAATATAAATCCAATGATACATAAATTGATTCTATCTTAATGAATAAATATAGAATGCATTGAAATAATATTCCAGGAAATATTATCAATCAATTCAAATATACAAGACATAAGTAGTAGTGAAAGTGCTGATTGCCAAGTCTTAATGAATTTCACATTGATTTTAAACTATTTATTTATTGGAGTTAACGCCGTATCAACACAATTAAGGTCATTTCACAGCGTCCAACGCACCTAACCTAGCTTTCCTGGACCATTGTCTATAACCAGTACTCACCTACCCTTCCACAAGGCCGGAAACTTCTCCATATTGTCTAATCAATGGAGGAAAATCGACATTATTGTCAAATTTTCATGGTAGGGTATAACCTCCCCGGGTGGGATTCAAACCTGCACCCCCTCAGGCACGAGTATCCAAATTCTGATGCGCTACCAACTGCGCTATCGACCCGGGTTTTTAAACTATTGACACATTTTAATGAAAAAAAAACCATGAGTTTTTAAAACATAAAAAATAGTAACTACACTTAAATGTAACTAAAAATAAAAAAGAATTATACTTGTAAAGACTAAATATATAACTTGCTTTTTCCAACAATAAAAATAAGTAGAATTCATGTGTTATTAAAACAATGATTAAACATTAAAGAACTTTAAAGAATGCTCAAAACAAAAACAAAATGATTTTGTAAGTGATTGACAGGACAAGTCAACCTGCTGTACAGTATCTAAATGTACTGTCAGTAACGAGTACTGTCTTAGTCATTGCCTGGCCGTGACCAGAACAATGACAGGTGCTTTTCTCGCCATATGTGTCAACACGTCCGTGCAATGTCGTTCACTCACAAATCTGTCCATTACAGAAAACATTAGTTTATTAAATAACAATATCATCATTTATCATAAAACAGTAAATACACTGAAATATAGTATAAAAAATAACTTTACTGTACAAAAAATAACCTACATCATTTGAAAGAATTAACTTACCAGAAAAAAATCTTAGATTGAAAAATAACCTACTAGCAACAATAAAGTAAAAAAAATGACAAATTCAAAGTAAAAAAATAGGAGAAAAAACATGCAAACACATCATGAACTCTGTTTATATCAACTGGAGAGGTAAGACTCCATAACCAAGTCATATCAACCATCTCCATTTGACCAGTGTCTAGTGTCTGTCGCATGTAAAACCTTAAATTATAAAAAAAACACCTACATCAACTAGAAAAAATAACCTACAGCAAAAATTTAAGATTAAAAAAATAATCTACTAGCAAAATTAATGATGAAAAAAGAAAAGAAAATTACCAAAAAAAAAACCTACAGCAAAAATTTAAGATTAAAAAAAATAACCTACTAGCAAAATTAATGATGAAAAAAGAAAAGAAAATAAACAAAGGAAAAGTAAAAAAATAGGAGAAAAAACATGCAAACACATCATGAACTCTGTTTATATCAACTGGAGAGGTAAGACTCCATAACCAAGTCATATCAACCATCTCCATTTGACCAGTGTCTAGTGTCTGTCGCATGTAAAACCTTAAATTATAAAAAAAAACACCTACATCAACTAGAAAAAATAACCTACAGCAAAAATTTAAGATTAAAAAAATAATCTACTAGCAAAATTAATGATGAAAAAAGAAAAGAAAATTACCAAAAAAAAAACCTACAGCAAAAATTTAAGATTAAAAAAAATAACCTACTAGCAAAATTAATGATGAAAAAAGAAAAGAAAATAAACAAAGGAAAAGTAAAAAAATAGGAGAAAAAACATGCAAACACATCATGAACTCTGTTTATATCAACTGGAGAGGTAAGACTCCGTAACCAAGTCATATCAACCATCTCCATTTGACCAGTGTCTAGTGTCTGTCGCATGTAAAACCTTAAATTATAAAAAAAAACACCTACATCAACTAGAAAAAATAACCTACAGCAAAAATTTAAGATTAAAAAAATAATCTACTAGCAAAATTAATGATGAAAAAAGAAAAGAAAATTACCAAAAAAATAACCTACAGCAAAAATTTAAGATTAAAAAAATAATCTACTAGCAAATTTAATGATGAAAAAAGAAAAGAAAATTACCAAAAAAAATAACCTACAGCAAAAATTAAAGATTAAAAAAAATGATATTAACAAAGGAAAAGTAAAAATAGAAAAAAGACATGCAAACACATCACCGACTCCGTTAACATCAATTGGAGAGGTAAGACTCAGTCAGTCATATCGACCAATCTCCATTTGACCAGTGCCTAGTATCTATCGCATGTAAAACCGTAAATTGTAAAAAAACCTACATCAACTGCAAAAAATAACCTACAAGCAAAAATTTAAGAATAAAAAAATAATCTACTAGCAAAATTTATGATGAAAAAAGAAAAGAAAATTAACAAAAAAAATAACCTACAGCAAAAATTTAAGATTAAAAAAATAATCTACTAGCAAATTTAATGATGAAAATGGAAAAGAAAATTAACAAAAAAATAACCTACAGCAAAAATTTAAGATTAAAAAACAATAACCTACTAGCAAAATTAATGATGAAAAAAAAATGATATTAACAAAGGAAAAGTAAAAATAGAAAAAAGACATGCAAACACATCACCGACTCCGTTAACATCAATTGGAGAGGTAAGACTCAGTGAGTCATATCGACCAATCTCCATTTGACCAGTGCCTAGTATCTATCGCATGTAAAACCGTAAATTGTAAAAAAACCTACATCAACTGCAAAAAATAACCTACAAGCAAAAATTTAAATTTAAAAAAATAATCTACTAGCAAAATTTATGATGAAAAAAGAAAAGAAAATTAACAAAAAATATAACCTACAGCAAAAATTTAAGATTAAAAAAATAATCACTAGCAAATTTAATGATGAAAATAGAAAAGAAAATTAACAAAAAAATAACCTACAGCAAAAATTTAAGATTAAAAAAAAATAACCTACTAGCAAAATTAATGATGAAAAAAAAATGATATTAACAAAGGAAAAGTAAAAATAGAAAAAAGACATGCAAACACATCACCGACTCCGTTAACATCAATTGGAGAGGTAAGACTCAGTGAGTCATATCGACCAATCTCCATTTGACCAGTGCCTAGTATCTATCGCATGTAAAACCTTAAATTGAAAAAAAAAACCTACATCAACTGCAAAAAATAACCTACAAGCAAAATTCTAAGATTGGTAAAAAAAACCTACTAGCAAAAAAACCAAAAATGACACAATCAAAGTAAAAAAAAAAACACAGAAAAAAAACTATGCTAACACATCATGAACTCTGTTTATATCAATTGGAGAGGTAAGACTCCATGACCAAGTCATATCGACCATCTCCATTTGACCAGTGTCTAGTGTCTGTGGCATGATAAACCTTAAAATAAATTGGTAAAATAAACCTACTAGCAAAACAAGAGCACCGCAAGGCGGAGCATTATATGCCCGAAAGTGTTGTTTTTTAAGTTTGAATATTGTGAACCAAATGGAACTTAAGTAATGCTTCCGAAACTGTTTTCAGTTTTAAAGTAATAGTGACCTTGACCTTTGACCTTGTGACCCCAAAATCAATAGGGGTCTTTTACCCGATATAGACAACCCTACCATGAAGTATGAATACTGTGGGCCAAATGAATCTTAAGTTATGCTCCAGAAACTGTTTTCAGTTTTAAGGTAATAGTGACCTTGACCTTTGACCTTGTGACCCCTAAATCAATAGGGTTCTTCTACCCGATATGGACAATCATCATATGAGGTTTAAATATTGTGGGCCAAATAAAACTTAAGTTATGCTCCGGAAACTGCTTTCAGTTTTAAGGTAATAGTGACCTTGACCTTTGACCTTGTGACCCCAAAATCGATAGGGGTCTTCTACCCGATATGGACAATCATCATATGAAGTTTAAATATTGTGGGTCAAATGAAACTTAAGTTATGGTCCAGAAACTGCTTTCAGTTTTAAGGTAATAGTGACCTTGACCTTTGACCTTGTGACCCTAAAATCAATAGGGGTCTTCTACCCAATATGGACAATCATCATATGATGTTTAAATATTGTGGGCAAAATGGAACTTAAGTTATGCTCCGGAAACTGTTTTCAGTTTTAAGGTAATAGTGACCTTGACCTTTGACCTTGTGACCCTAAAATCGATAGGGGTCTTCTACCCGATATGGACAATCATTGTATGAAGTTTGAATATTGTGGGCCAAATGGAACTTAAGTTAAGCTCCGGAAACCAAATTGCTAACAGACAGACGAACAGACAGACGCCAGGGGGTATAACATAATATACCCGAAATTCTTTCGGGCATATAAAAAATGTAAAAAAAGAAAACAAAAATGACAAAATCAAAGTAAATAAAAACAGAAAAAACTTTGCTAACACATCATGAACTCTGTTTATATCAACTGGAGAGGTAAGACTCCGTGACCAAGTCATATCGACCAATCTCCATTTGACCAGTGTCTAGTGTCTGTGGCATGATAAACCTTAGATTGTAAAAAAACTACATCAAATGCAAAAAATAACCAACAAGCAAAATTCTAAGATTGGTAAAATAAACCTACTAGCAAAAAAAATGTAAAAAAAGGAAACAAAAATGACAAAATCAAAGTAAAAAAATGGAGAAAAAAAAATGCAAACACATCATGAACTCCACATAGTATCTAGTGTTTATGGCATGATAAACCTTAAATTGTAAAAATAACCTACATCAACGGCAAAAAATTACCTACAAGCAAAACCCGGGTCGATAGCGCAGTTGGTAGCGCGCCGGGATTTGGATACTCGTGCCCGAGGGGGTGCGGGTTCGAATCCCACCCGGGGAGGTTATACCCTTCCATGAAAATTTGACAATAATGTCGATTTTCCTCCATTGATTAGATAATATGGAGAAGTTTCCGGCCTTGTGGAAGGGTAGGTGAGTACTGGTTATAGACAATGGTCCAGGAAAGCTAGGTTAGGTGCGCTGGACGCCGTGAAATGACCTAAATTGTGTTGATACGGCGTTAACTCCAATAAATAAAATAAAATAAACCTACTAGCAAATGTTATTAGAAATATTACAAAAATAGAATGGTAAAATATATATGTAAAATTCAAAATTTGTGCAGGCACATCACATACTCCTTATTAATACTGAAAAATAAAGCGACCACACCATTATTATTATCTCTGTTTGAACATTTTCGATTGTCAATAACAACTTTGAAATGGAATATAAACAATAATTAAAAATAGTTTCATACAATAAATTAGATGTTGTAAAAACGTTTTGGGCTGAGAATGCAAAATGATAAAAACAGTTTTGCTGTGTTTGCTTTTTTAATGCTTACAGAGTTATCATGTGTCATACAGCAACAAAGAAAAAAATATCAAAACAGTAATGCTATGTTCGCTTAATAAAAGCTTAAGGAATAAGGAGTTATTATCTGTCATACAGCTACAAAGAAAGAACTAATCAAAACAGTTATGCTATGTTTGCTTTATAAAATGCTTATGGAGTTGTTATGTGTCATACAGTGACAAAGAAAGAAATGATCAAAACAACCATGCTATGTTTGCTGCATAAAATATTTTCAGAATTATTATGTGTCATACAGCGACAAAGAAAGTATAACGCTCAAAACATTAATGCTATGTTTACTCTATTAAAATGCTTACGGAGTTGTCATGTGTCATTCAGCCACAAAGAGAGTTTTTTTGTGTCCTACAGTGACAAAGAAAGAAAATATAAAAATAGTTATGCTATATGTTTGCTGTATAAAATGCTTACAGAGTTTTTATGTGTCATACAGCGAGAGAAATGATCAAAACAGTTATCCTATGTTTGCTTTATAAAATGCTTGCGGATATATTATGTGCCATACAGCGACAAAGAAAGAACTGATCAAAACAGTTATGCTATGTTTGCTTTATAAAATGCTTATGGAGTTATTATGTGTCATACAGCGACAAAGAAAGAAATGATCAAAACAGTTATGCTATGTTTGCTTTATAAAATGCTTATGGAGTTATGATGTGTCATACAGCGACAAAGAAAGAAATGATCAAAACAGTTATACTAGGTTTGCTGTATAAAATGCTTACAGAGTTTTTATGTGTCATACAGTGACAAAGAAAGAAATGATCAAAACAGTAATGCTTTGTTTGCTGTATAAAATATTTTCAGAATTATTATGTGTCATACAGCAACAAAGAAAGTACAACCAACAAAATAGTGATGCTATGTTTACTTCATTAAAATGCTTACTGAGTTTTTATGTGTCATACAGAGACAAAAAAAGAAATGATCAAAACAGTTATACTATGTTTGCTGTATAGAATGCTTACAGAGTTTTTATGTGTCATAAAGCGACAAAGAAAGAAATTATCAAAATAGTTATGCTATGTTTGCTGGTGAATTCCAGTACAAACGCCTCAGCCAAGATCAGATGCAAATTTGTGTAACATTTTACTCAAAATTTCAAAGTCTGTTTTGGACATTTTTTCTTGTTTTTTCTAATCTGGTATGGTTCAAGGTTTCAAAATGTGCATACTTTGTAAATAGAACATTACTTGCTAATAAATTATTTCCACAATTAGTGTCAAAATCAAAGTAAAAACTAAACTAAATATATGATTTTTAAAACTTTATTTTCAAAGTTTTTTCATTCAGAAACATTAATTTTTTAACTTTTAACTGAAGGAACTGGTATTTAACTACACAATTTTACTAAAGGCAAACAAAGAACATCATTTTAAACTATTTTTTTATCCTATTTTTAACATTTTTTCACATGAAAATTTGTATCTTACTACATATTGTTTGCAGTATCTAAAACATATAAAATCAAAGTAGAAAATGATTAACCTTATGATAAACTACAAACAATTACAAATCCAATGATATACAGTTTGCCAGTATTAACTACATAATAACGAACTTGTGGTTTAACTTAAAACCATATAGAAATGAAACCAAATTTTCTACGGACTGGACATTTTGATATTTAATATTAAATATAATCATCAAATATATTTATTTACATTCTTTTGTCTTATGTTTGCAAGTTGGGATGAAAATCAACAAATTTTAATAGTATGAACAATAAAACATCTACATGTAGTAAACACCAATAATGTGAAAAACACAATTTCCTTCAGGAAAAACCAATATGATCATATATGGACAGCATATACATCATAACAAAGTACCCCAAAACTGTACAAAAAGTTGTTAAGCTTTATGTAATCTGCTATTTGACCTGTCTGAATAATACATTTTAATACACGTGTAACTTCCAATTATTTATCAATTTATGAAGAAAAATAGTCTAGCTGATGTAAATCTACGGACAGGACAAATTTCAAATATTGTGTTATTGAATGAAAAATATTTCAAGATTTGTTACTGAATTAGTTTCCTAATCTTGCCAAACATAGGCACCATTTTAAACATCAAACTCCTGTATGTATGAGCTCTTGTCACTACAGAGTACTGGCTCTGGCACAAGTTTTACAAGACAAGACCAGTCTTCCCAAGACACGTCCTCCTCCTGGGGCCAGTAGTAATATGTTTGTCCTTTCAATGTTTTCTGTGACATGTATGCCATTTTGTACTCGTCACCATCAATTTCCAGGATTCTTGCAATGAAATCTTGCTGGACCTTCTGTCCTTTACTCTGTTTTCTGGATGTGAGCCTAGCCAAAACATAGCATCCAACTTCAATCTGCATCTCATTGATGAAAAAATATTGAGTAGTGGTTGAATACTTGTGATTTTAATCAATTACTTAACCGAGCAACGGTTAGGCAGATTTGTAACATAAAGCAACAGGACATTGCCACCATCAGATCCCACAACCTCCTAAAACAGCTCGGCCTAGAAGACCTGGACCTTATCTTGATGGAAAGGAGACTTCAATGGTATGGCCACGTAGAAAGATGTAGTGGTGCAATCAAAGCAGCCAGTACCATGCAGGTCACAGGGACACGCAGACCTGGAAGGCCCAAGTTGACATGGAAACAGTTAACAGAGAAGGATCGCAGAGAATAGAACCTCTGCGATCGACCCTCAAGAGATAGACACCTGGAGATCAGGTGTGAGAAAAGCCAGGCATGCAGCAAGCCAGCTACCTGGAAGGGGGCCCACTAACGTGGATAATGCCTCCACACCTGCACGTTAATCAAAAGTTTGATGATGATGATTATTTATTTATATATTTGAATTATACTTAACTACTTACTTGTTGAATGAAAGGGATACTATTTGATCAGAAATGATTTTACCTTTGCCTGCTTTCACAGTTTATCCTTTTCATTCATTATCTCATACTGATGCTTACGTTCTGTGAAAAACTAAAGTGAAAGTAGAAACAGGGTCGTGAAAACCTCTTACACTTGTATCTGTCAACATGTTTTTCATTTGCCTTAGTTTTGTTTTAACATTTATTTAGGTTAAACATATTGGAGTACCTTCACTGGAATATGAACTATAATGTTCTGTAAATGATTTAATATTAAATAAGTTCGTAAAATGTTCTTGATGTCTTTTAGTATTTTCATTTTTACAGCATCAATTTTAAAAATGCATCTTTCGTTAAACGTTTTCATCTGAATTAATTACCAGCATCACATTGTATGTTTCTTAAGGAACATTTTGATGTATAAAACATTGCTCGTGGTGGATTTTAGTATGAAAGAGTTTGAGTATTTTTATTTTACAATTTTTAATGCAAACGAAGACTACTTTACTTGAACCTTAACTAGTGTCATTTTACTGGCATGTTCACTTTTCTCAGCCTTTTGAGGCTGTTTAATTTTTCTTCTGAGGTTAGGCATGATTATTTAATCATGTTCTATTTGCAGATATATAGAAAAACATTTTATATGAATGTTTGTCATTTTTTGTCCAGTCCGTAGATCATTTCCTTTAGAAATCAAAGTACCTGATTAATTAACAAAAACAAAAGTAAATACTCTTATGAAAATGTTTTTTTTTTCACTGAACAGTAATGAAAACAGAAAAGTCCAAAAACTGTCCATTTTATTTGGTCATATGAAAAAACCCCAATATATTTCAAAATCTATGATTTTTCAATGCACAAACTACTTTTGATTCAAATTATCAATTGGAATACAATCAAAACAAAGTTTTTATGGTACATTAGTATTAAAACAAATAAATGAAAGTCAGAGTTATATGTTAAAATATCAAATATTGAGTATATTTAGTTATTTATTACAAAAAGGGGTGATCTACGGACAAGACATCTTTCTACGGACAGGACATTTTGGTACTTTTTGGGCTATAATGTTTTTGAAATCAATGTGAATTAAAAACTCCTTATATACTTTCAATCAGTAGATGAAGGTCGCTTCAGGGTAAAATGATTATATTGGTACTATATCTCTATCTAAGAAAATAGGGTTATCTACGGACAGGACAGATTTTTTGGGACATTTTCCATTGTTGATTTTAATCGCTGGTAAGGAAATTTTATAGAATTTGTTGGTTTCATGTGTTTTTAAATTGATCATACTGGTGTTCCACTAATTATTAGTGCAGAAACCAACAAGATTTGGGTAAAACAAAAAAATGTAGTGGCATTTGTAAATCTTTCATTACAAATAATGCAAATCGCATAACGACTGTGTGGTTTCAGTATTTATTTGATTTCTCGGGTTGTTGTGGACAGATTTTGTTCAAACAACCCCCAAAATAAAGGTTACAAAATTATGCATCCATATAGAAAATCACATTACATGTAGACACTGTCTGAAAAGAGAAATTTCTTTTTACCAAAACCCCTATTTTGAAATGTTACAGCATAACGCTAATTTTTGGTCATTTTTTGACTACTTATCAAGCTCATGCAAAATATTGATGAAAGATATCAATGTTTGGTTTTCTGGAACATGTAACCATGACATAAAGCTACCTCCTGCAAAAAGATTTAGTACAATATGATACAAAATACATCAGATACAGGTATATAACATAAGGCAATGATAAAATTTGCATCTGATCTTGGCTGAGGCGAAAGTTTAACTGAACCATCAGCCTTATATATCTGAATCATGAAAATAAGGCTTAAATATCAACACTTCCTCACTTTGCTTTACAATCAAGCTTTTTAAGAGTTATGATATAATTGTTTGAACAAGAAATATAATTTGAAAATCAGGTTAAAGTCGAATTTTTCTGCAGATTGGGAAAATTTACATCAAGTTAACTGTTAATACAAAAGAAAGTCATATTTAATAAATTGCATATAAAAAGGTATACCAAGGGCAATAATTCATCATGAAGTAAGAGTGTTTTAAATCCACAAAATATTTTAAATGAGACAAACTAAACTATTAATGCAAAAATACAAAGGGAAATAATCCATAATTTAGTCAAGTGGAGTTGTGGTTACTTTCTAATTCGGTTTAACACATGATATGTAATCATTGTATGAAAATTCATCAAGATCTGACCCTAAATGGCAGAGGTATCAAACATATTAACATTAATGCAAAATTACCAATGGAAATAATTTATAATAAAGCCAGGAAGAATAAAGTATACTTTCTAATTCTGTTCAACACATGGTATGTTATTATTGTATGGATCTGACACTAATTGGCAGAGATATCCAACAAATTGAACACTTTAACACAAAAAAGCAAAGGTAAAATCCATAATTGAGCCAGGTAGAGTTGTGGTTACTTTCTAATTCAGTTTATCACATAACTTATGGAATCATTGTTTGCAATTTCTTCAGAATCTGACCATAAATGGCAGAGATATGCAACAAATTGAAATCTTTAACGCAAAAATTACAAGGGAAATAATCCATAATTAAGCCAGGAAGAGTTGTAGTTACTTTCTAATTCTTTACATCACAGGGTATGTTATCATTGTATGAAGTTTCGTAGAGATCTGACTATAAATGGCAGAAATATATGAAACAATAAAAACTTCAACCCAATTGTTAACACCAAAATTACCCCTGTGAAATGACCATTGTCAAAACATGGTTGACCATGTTTCAAACATGGTCAACCATGTTTTAATACATGGTTGACCATGTTTTGACCATGAATAATCCATGGTCGACCATGTTTCATGCCGTGGTTTATTGCCGCCCTGGTGACCATGGTCGACCATGTTCTTTTATAGACCATGGTCAAACTTGTTTCATGGTCTTGTAAAATGACCATGGTCAACCATGTTTCATCGTCCACGTGGTTTATTGCCGCCCTAGTAACATGGTCAACCATGGTTTGACCATGTTCTTAAATTCCTGAAAATAACCATGGTCAACCATGTTTCATTTTCTACATTGGTTATTGCCAGCCTTGTGAACATGGTCAACCATGGTCAACCTAGTCCTATATATAAGACCCTCCGTAACTCATTTCACATTGGGACATTATTCTGTTACGACAGGGTCTTATCGGCTTCCATATAGTTTGATGTAGCAAAACCTGCACAGATTTTAGTGCCACTTTAAACGAGCGTAATTCGTTATAATTACGCAATTTTCTTAACAAACTATATTAGAACGCTAGTATATACAATAATTAACCACATTATAATATGAGAATTACAATAAGTCACCACAGCAAGTAGTAATTTTCCATTGTTTCCGTCAAGTCCAAAAAATCCCGTCTTTCGTTTTAATAACAACGCTAAATTCCAGTCACACGGTACCATTTCCGGAATTGTTACTGATAAACGCCAAATTAGACGTACCAAATCCGGATTACAAATTTTATTATTTTCTAATTTTTGGGAGACAAAAATATAGCTAAATGTAACTATTGTGTTAATTGAATTGTTAGAAAGTAATTTTGTTTCGAAGACGATGGGAAAAATTGTTAAGCATAAATATTTTGAACTTGTAATCCGGATTCGAAACGGGTTGTGTGGCGTTTATCATGACCAATCCGGTTTTCGGTTACGGCATGACCGGAGTTTAGTGTTAGAAGTATTTAAAACGAAAGTCTGGATTTTTGAGTTACGGAAACAATGGATTAATTCTACAAAATAAGGTTGGTTATTTTATATCTTATGTTATAATATGTTAGATAAATGTGTCTTTTAGTGTTAGGAATAAGTAAATAAATAATATTTTCGGAAATTATTGAATTATGCTCGCTTTTGTCGCGCGAGGGAATCCTTGCGGATTTTGCTACATCAACCTGTAAGGAAGCCGATAAGACCCTACGTAACAGAAGCAATGTCCAAATGAAAAATAAGTTATGGAGGGTTTTATATATCCCCGTGGCATCGATTTTCGACGATGTAAGGAAAAGTCGGCCAATATGAATAAATGAAACAAAATATCAAATTGATTTACTTGTTAAACCTTTGATCAAGTAATAATTAACCCAACAAACAACGTAAACATTAATTCCCTCCGTTTATGGCGTCATTTATTACAAAAGAGTAACTTCCCTTGAAAATCGTTAGTTCGGCATTGCGTCATCTGATTTCGCCGAACTGTAGTCCTTTGTATAAAAAGTCACACTGCACAAAATTAAAAACGCGACAAGCTATCATCGGTGGAGTAAACGTTTAACTTAACATTTATTCGGGAGTTTAAGCAGTTTTTAACAAATTTAAATCATTTAAACAACCGTATATCTCGTGAAATTTCACGGTAATTTTATTTGAAGAGTCGTAGACAAACGACTATTGCACTCATGGCACAAAAAGTTATAACCCCTTCGTAGCACTTTCATTCTTGTGAAAAATAATAAATTGACCAGCCTAATACACCTGATACATTTGCCTTAATTAAATATATACAAATATGGTTTCTAGTGAATGTTTGTTGAGGTGAAATTGGTGCAATCAATACACTTTTTGTCTAAGGCATCTGACCCATTGAGCATAAGGAACCGATGAAACTTAGTCACGTTTAAAGAGTTGTGCAGTATACCACATGTTTCATTTATCACGTGATCTGCGTAGTAAACAGTAGGGTACGTCCGAGGACAACTGTCAAAATTTATCAGACGTATGAATTAGCGAGGCAGATTGAAAATAAAGATGCTTCATTTTGGTAATAGTAAAATTACGCAAAAATCAATGTATTGAAATATAATTCGAAAATAAATTACTTTTCCAACGTTTATTTGGAATGTTTTTATGCATTTCGACAATTATTCTCCTTTGGCGTCGAAATAACACGTGACCGGATTCGCGCATTCGTGAATTAAGTAAATAAACCGGAAATTCATAGTTCGGCGAAATCAGATCCTCGTCGAAAACAGATGCCGTCAGGATATAGGACTATGGTCAACCATGTTTCACAGTACTGGTTATACCCAGAAAATTTTTTGGACTCATCTCTATAAGCCTCTGGCTTTTGACACAAATGAGCTTAAGTAACACATCTAAAATCAAGTAAATTAGGACATAAACCAACAAACAACGGCTGGGCAGAGACCATTGTCTGATCCTCCTTTACAAGATCTAGATCAAGTAGTAGACATTATACTTCCCCAACCATGCCCCTCACTACAGCCCTCTGTATCCGGCCCTGGCAAGTAATGCAAAATAAAAATATAAAAGCAAACACTGTAACTATTGAAAATTTAAAACACATACAGAGTCATAAGAACAGTTTAAACATTAAAGCAATATGGTTATCCAAAAATTGTTATCCGAAATATGTACACTTATGCTTACTTGTTTTCATCATTTTTGTCATGCTGCAGATTTTCTAAACCAAATATAAGATAACCAAATTGTCTTTGCATCTTTTATAAGTTGATTATGACAATAGATGCCTAAATAACAACTCAACTTTTAGTAAAAATCTTCTTTTTTGAAATTGGCGGTAAAGCACTTTCAGCCATCTTTGAATTCACAAGTTTAGTTTAAAAACCAGTACCTGGTATATTCATTAAGTTAATACACAGTAGTCTCCCCTGAATTTAGGAATAACGAAACTTTAGGCCTCCCGAAGATAACTCAAGATAGGATGTACCTAGGTTCTAAAATTTTATATTTGGATTTATTATCTGTTTTGAAGTGAAAAACTGTAAATTGTTTTATGTCAAATCTGTGAAATATTTATAGTCTACAGTGACTTATTGTCTAGAAATAACTGTTGACCTTGAATCATGGTCTGACAAAGACACATGACCATGAATCATTGTCAGTCAAGAACAATACATAAAGTGTACACAATTGCATGCTAAACTGCATAGAAATCTAAATTATTGCATTTAAAGTAAGAGACATACACTAGTGTTACAATGCAATGTTCATCATCAAATGAGTTGACTTATTGTCTAGAAATAACTGTTGACCTTGAATCATGGTCTGACAAAGACACATGACCATGAATCATTGTCAGTCAAGAACAATACATAAAGTGTACACAATTGCATGCTAAACTGCATAGAAATCTAAATTATTGCATTTAAAGTAAGAGACATACACTAGTGTTACAATGCAATGCTCATCATCAAATGAGTTAAAAGTTGTATGATTGACAGTGTTTCATGGTTTAGAAAACATGATATTTTAACACAGTCAGACCAAAGTCAAATCATAGTCAATCATGGTCATAATTGACCAGAGTCAAAGTCTGACAAACAACATAGTCAACCATGTTTTGACCATGGTTAACCATGGTCAAACTTGATTCATGGTTAACATTTCACAGGGGTACAAAGGTAAAAAATCCATAATAAAGGCAGGTAGGAGTTGTGGTTACTTTTTTACTCTGTTCCTCACATGGTATGTTATTATTGTATGAAGTTTCATTAGGATCTGACTATAAATGCCAAAAATATATGGAAAAGAAAAACTTTAACACAATTGTTAACAACACCCTAACCCTGCCCATGTTTCACTTAACTATTAGCCAAATATTCTCGTTGAAAAATCTGGCTTAAAAAAAGATAAATATAATTGCACTTATCTTTTTTTCAAATGACCATTCATCTACTACCATCTAAAACAATCTTCCACACAGTTGTATTATCTGAAATAATAAATCGAAGAACTGATGGTGCAGTGTTAATGGAATTTTAAAAAGCTGATCATGACGCTACTCTTAAGAAAAATAGTAAAACAAGAGCAGTCAAATGACAGCTTTCTTGACTTTTCTAATGTTTCACTCATGGCAAGGCTTATCTTTCAACAAAAGTGCTATCAAGACAAGATTTAGCTTTCCTTAGGAAATTAAAAAATCAGTCAAACAATAGTTACAAAGTCATAAATTTTGTAAAATATGAAAAGGGCATAACTCCAAAACATACATCTCAAGTACTGTTCATTCATAGTTGTTTAGATGTAGTATCAATGAATAAGCATACCATCTAATGAACTTTCATTTAAATTTCTTTGTAAGTAATAAAGATATTTCAATTGGAACAAATTTTTAATATTAAATATTTCAGTTTAATGGGCATAACTCCCATAATAATTAGTCAAGAGCTATGTCCTTTATAGTTGTGATGACATAGTACTGGTCAATAAGCATAACAACTTTCACTTAATTACCTTGATGAAAATTGAAAAAAAATCACTTTGAAGTACTTTAACCTTTCTAAGTTTTACAGCTCAAAACAAGTTTAAAGGGAGCATAACTCTGAGAATAATTTATCCAGAATTATATCCCTTTGTAGAAGTGAAGATGTGGTACTGTCAAATAAGCCTTTCAACGTACAATCAAATATCTTCATTATTAAAAAAAATACATTCAGTTTGAACAAACTTTAACATTCACTGTAAAAGTATAAAGGAGCATAACTTCAAATCAAATTGATCCAGAGTAATGTCCCTTTATAGTTAGATGGATGTAGAGCTGATGACTAAGCTTGCAAATACATGTACGTTTATAACTAGTAAAATATCACAATTTGAACAATGTTTAACACGGGTTAATAGTGCAGTTGGTAGCACGTCGGGATTCGGAATCTCGTGTCCCTAAGGGCGTACGGGTTTGAAATCCCACCAGAGGAGGTTATACCCTTCCATGAAAATTAGACTATAATGTCAATTTTTCTTCATTGATTAGATAATATGGAGAAGTTGCCGGCCTTATGGAAGGGAAAGTGAGTACTGGTTATAGACAAGGGTCAAGGAAAGCTAGGTTAGGTGCGCTGGATGCTGTAAAATGACCTAAAATGCGTTGAAACAGTGTTAAATCCAATTTAAAAAAAGAACAATGTTTAATCATAAATGCTTAAGTATGAACAAGCTTAACTCAGAAACTTTCCCATAATAGACATGTAAATAATCATAAGTGCCATAATAAGAACAGCCTTGTAACAGCAAATACAAAATAGAAGCTAAATATGAGGCCCCGACAATGAATTGTTTGATTATCCAATTGACTTTAAACTTTACTTTAAAACTTCATACATGTTCTATCACTAGCATAATTCAATAAACTGGCATCAGCTTTACAATTAACCTGTCTGTCAAATGTTTATTTAAACGACAACTTTACAGTAAGCGCACACAATTTTGTTTGTTTGTTTGTTTGTTTTTGTTGGGTTTAATGCCGTAGCAACACATTTTATAGGTCATACAAAGGCGGTCAACCTACTCACGGTTCCTGAAAAGGCTAAATCTCTGGATTTAGCTGTTAATCAACAACTAAGTGCATACTTTCGTCAGTGACTGAAAACTGCCCTACATAATTAAAAATCATTGGTAGGAGGGAGAATGGCTGTAGAAATAATTTCATGACCAAGCTCCAAATAAGTATGCCCCCCTCCCCCCCGGAATCGAACCCTCGACCCCTGGATCAGTAGACTTGCGTGCTACCAACTGAGCTAGCCGGGTGGCTTACACAATTTTGTACAAAAACTTAGTAAGTATTATGCTTTTTTAGATCAGAACAGCCTATTATCCCTTCCATTGGATTTTTGATAAATAATTCCAAATATTTTACATAACATCATGTGGACAAGTTTTTTACTTATCCGTTAAAAATTCTAATAAGAGCTGTCAGAGGAGACAGCATGCTTAACTAAGTAAGTATTTGTCACAGGAGATGTAGTTGATGATAAGGAACATACATATTTTAAAATTTGAGAATATAACCTTAACAAATTTAAAGTAAAAAAATAAAAAAAAGTTCATGGAGACAATTTTGAAAACAAAATGTATTTGGAGTTATGAACCTTGTCACATGAGATGTGATTGATGATAAGGAACATATATTTAAAGTTTGAAGTCAATACCTAATGAAATAAAAGAGTTGCAGTAAAAACATCTTTTTTAAAGAAAACTCAATGTTCAAAGGGGGATAATTCTGAAATAAATTGTATAAGGAGTTATGAACCTTGTCACATGAGATGAGGTTGATAATAAGGAATTGATATATTTAAAGTTTGAAGTCAATATCGAAAGAAATAAAACAGTTGAAGGCCACAACCAGTTGATCATGTGTTCTACGGATTTTTCTAGAAAAAAATGGGGCGAGCGAGCGAAGAAATTTTTTTGTAAAAAGTCTTTATTCACTTGGGTCTATACAGCGGTTTGACTAAATTTTTATGAGCAAGCGAGGAAATAAAAATATTTTTTTTGTAAAACTTTCAACATTAAGGTGCGAGCGAATACATAGAGCATATGATTAATTTGTTGTGGCCCTATAGTAAAAAATATTTTACTGCACAAACCTTTAATCAGAAATATGGACGCAGACGCAGACGCTAGGGCGAGTAGGAGAGCTCTCCATTTACTTTGTAAAGTGAAGCGAAAAATCATAACCCCAGTAGGAAAAGTTAAGATGAGATTGTGAGTAAATCTTAGCAAAACCAGTGCAGTGGTTTTATAATAATTTTTAGGTTGATAGGGGTCCCAATCTCTGTAAACAGAGATCCTGTTCTACTCGCGTTGTCGTACTGGATCTCTACTTAGTCAATGCAAGGTCACGTCGAGATGACCTTTGTATCGACCAATCAATGCCTAGCTTTCATCTAGACGAAAACACTATTAATCACGTTTTGATTTCGTAATTTGTATTTTTAGACCAAGGTTTGCATGCAAATTTAACAGCGATATTATTTACAGTCTGCGATTGGGTGGCTCATTTCAAATTGCGTGACATAGACAATGTAAACAAGTTACGTATCATAACAATTTCGTCATTAATATTATGATGAGAAATGGTCACATGAACGTGACCTTCGCTTCGTTTGGAAAAGGCCAGATCTATATTAGCAAGTATGCGAGCGGTGAAATTTTAGATTGGGTTTTAATCAGATTGTAAGGGTCCAGGTTCCACACCAACTACTTATACCATTCAAATTTCTTGATAAGAATACCAAAGATATTTCAATCAGGGCTATAATTTAACAAAAAATTGGACTTGCATACTCGAAATGAAAAAAGCGCAGTCATGCTTTTCTCAGTATAACAGTGATAATAGTTTAACATTTACTTTAATAGGGGCATAACTCCAAATTAATATATCTTAGAGCTACATCCTTTTAGATTCATGTAGTTTTAGTAAATACAAGTCTACAAAATGTAAATCAAATATCTTGGTTAAGTATTGAAGACATTCTACACAGGAAAAACTTTAACCTTATATTTTTGTTTTTGTTTATAAAAGGGCAATATTTAGGGGGCATGGGTTAGATTCCAAGACAGGGCATACTTTTGTGGAGCTTGGTCATGAAATTATTTCTTCTGCCATTCTCCCTTCTACCAATGGTTCTCAATCATGTAGGGCAGTTGTCAGTCAGACAGTCACTGGTGAAAGTATGCGCCACAGTGATTCCCTTTCACAGTAAGAAAAACTGCTTCATACTACTTAAAAATGACTTACAAGCAAAAAATACACTAATGAACATGGTCCGGACCTCCCTGACCCCCGCTGGATCCGCCCATGCCTTATGGATATTTATAATATATTTAGTTACCCCACCCACTTGATAGTTATTGTCAATTTCGACATTGAATTGATGAATCTTTATATCAATAGCATTTAAGGGAAGGTGAGATTACACAGAATGGTATTTTAAAATGCAAATTTACAGATAAATATGGAGATAAAAATTGGAAGAAACAATAAACTTACCAAAAATCCAATTTATCCAAGCACAACAACATTTTAAGAACTTAAAAGTTGAATCGACCACGCTAAGTACTGCCTAATCCATGCATTCAACACCTCGGGCTATGTTTATTGAGCGACAAAAAAACAGCCAATCAGGTTAAGTCCTATAAACCACGTGAATACTCAGGTATGTAAAACACGGGTTTTGTGCGGAAATCAATGGAGTATAACTTTACACATATAATAACAGGAAATCAGTCAAGTACGACCATGCATCTAGCACTCGGAAAAGATCGACTTTTTATGGTATATTGAGCCCTTGACGTATCTATGCTTTAATACAGTTTCAACCCATCAAAAATTGAATGAAGTCTGTTATTTAAGAGTAAAATACATAAAAGTCCAAACTATATCAGGCTCGTTAAATATTAAACAACATTCGGAAAACCGCTCCGGTGATTACGTACACTATCAACTGTGTTTCGCAGTAATATCCGTGGTAGTTCCGAATGATTAAACAATAGGAGAAAGCACTGAAAATACTGGGGTATTCATTGTGATTAGATATACACTTAACAAAAGTTCTAACCGATCACTTTTCAAATTTTGATTAAGTGAAAAACTATAGCAACACATTCGTGAACTTTGCTTCTTAGGTCTACGCCCTTGGGCTGGGAAACAGCCAGCCGAAACTGAGGTTAGAAATAGTGGCATATTTGGATGAATATTTCTCCTGAAAACGAGTTTTCCCAGAATGACGACCCATGTTGCCTGAAAGAGAATAACTATAGATACACATTCGTGAACTTTGCTTCTTGGGTCTAGGTCCCTGGGCCGGTTAACAGTTAGTCGAAACAGAGGTTCGAGTCTATTTAATAGACATATTGGCATATTTGAATGAATATTTTTTTTGAAAACGTGTTTTCCAGAATGACAACCCATGTTGCCTAAAAGGGAATAACTATACATACACATTCGTGAACTTCGCTTCTTAGGTCTACGCCCTGTGGCCGGGTAACAGTTAGCCGAAACAGAGGTCGAGTCTATTTGATAAAAATATTGGCATATTTGAATGAATATTTCCTTTGAAAACGAGTTTTTACCAAAATGACGACCCATGTTGTCAGAAAGGGAATAACTATCGCATCACATTCGTGAACTTTGCTTCTTAGGTCTACGCCCTTGGGCTGGGAAACAGCCAGCCGAAACAGAGGTTCGAGTCTATTAGATAAAAATATCGGCATATTTGAATGAATATTTTTCTTGAAAACGAGTTTTCCCAGAATGACGATCCATGTTACCTGAACGGGAATAACTATAGATACACAATCGTGAACTTCGCTTCTTAGGTCTACGCCCTTAGGCCGGATAACAGCCGAAACAGAGGTTCGAGTCTATTTGATATAAAAAGTGGCATATTTGGATAAATATTTTTCCTTTAAACGGGTTTTCCCAGAATTAGGACCTATACTACCAGAAAGGGAAAAACGATAACTACACATTCGTGAACCTGCCTTCTTAGGTCTACGCCCTTGGGCCGGGTAACAGCCAGCCGAAACAGAGTTTCGAGGCTATTTGATAGAAATGTTGGCATATTTGGATGAATATTTCTTTTGAAAACGAGTTTTCCCAGAATAACGACCCATGTTGTCAGAAACGAAATTACTATAGCAACACATTCCTGACCTTCGCTTCTTTGTCTACGCCCTTAGACCGGTAACAGCCAGCGAAACTGTGGTTCGAGTCTATTTGATAAAAATATGAATATTCCTTTTGAAAACGAGTTTTCCCAGAATGAAGACCTATGTTGCCAGTAAAGGAATAAATATAAATACACATTCGTGAACTCCGCTTTTTAGGTCTACGCACTTGGGCCGGGTAACAGCCGAAACAGAGGTTCGAGTCTATTTGATAGATATATAGGCATATTTTAATGAATTATTCTCTTAAAACGAGTTTTCGAAGAATGACGATCCATTTTGTCAGAAAAGGAATAACTTTAACACCTTTTATGTGTATCTATCTTTATGTGACAACGCCCGTATCAGAAAAAGAGGTTCAAGTCTACATTTGTTTTTTTTAATGTGATCTTTCACCAAATTTTCTGATACGAACGAACGTTTGATAAATAACCTACATCTGAAGTCATTTCCATCTTTGTATTCACTTCACTTTTACCGTTTCTGTGATTTGCGGCCACAATACTATATTACGGCCGGCCGTAACAGCCGTATTACGGCTGGTGCGGCAGTTACGGCTGTTACGGCTAACTTCACACACGTCATTGTCTGTAGTACAAAAGTACACCAATGTGTTATATCAAGTAATCGCAGGATACTTTCTTGCTCAAGGAAACTAGCAGTGCCTCTAGCGAGATTCGATTCGATGACCTGTCAATCCCTTAAGCATGTTTCCTCCATCTGATCACTGCTCTATACGTGTAAAATATACCAAGATAGATATTAGCCAGTATTAATCTTTATAGAAGATGACAATTATTATAACACGCCGTCATATAAAAAATAAATGTTTGCATGAGAAATATCCTTTATTTCATAATCAAACATAGATTGTGAACGAAAACAATGAAAATAAGGAGATCACAAAGCAATCAATTTAACAAATAATATAAATCTTCAATAATTTATGAAACATGAATAATTGTAAAGACTCAATTTGACTGTGTCAAGCTTCTGGGCGACGTTGCACGAAGGCGTGACTAATCAGTAAATTTTGCATAACTTCTTGCCGTAACTAAAGTTTGCCGATAAATCCATGGTCCGAGCTGGGATTGAACCCACGACCATCTGAATCTTAAGCAGATACTCTACCATGTCGCCACAAAAGCTAGCTTGAAGGCAAGTAAGTACAAGTACTGTTTTATACCTCTGCAACATAAATGCCCTCCTAACTAAAAATTCGTCTACGAATTCTGGGAGCTCGAATGTCTGTGGGACAATTTAAGGATTCAAACACAAAATTCCTAGTGAGTTATTTACATTGGGCAACAAATATAACCGGATAAAAATGTATATGGTATGAATTGGAATCGTACTCAAGACCTTTCGAGTCGTCAGCAGACTCTCTACCATGTCGCCATAAAAGCTAGTTTGAAGGCAAGGAAGTAAAGCGCCGTATCGACCTCTGCTACATTAAGTACAGTACTGAAACATACTTATGTTTAAATAAACAATTGTCCATGAGATTTTTTTCTCAATATTATATGAAAATTATGACAGTGATGTAAGCTTTTTAAGTGCAAATTTGCCAGCTAATTCTTAACTTTTTAATCTGTACCGTCATGTTGTATCTATGTATTTTATGTTAAATTTTGTTCACATGTATTTACTCTGTAAACTGTGACGAAAATAAAAGATAATGTTCTGTTCTGTTCAAGTAAAATTCATTCAGACATAATCATGATGGACACCATCATATTGTTTGAGACCACGTGATCCAGGTATACACTTAAGATCATTAGTGTGACCATATGTTATCATACTGTATTGTCTATTAGGATCATTGTTCGGCTGTATAACTATCGTATCTTTATCATTGACGTCAGGACTGTGTGGGAAATAATTATGAGGAACCAGAATGAAAGAATGAGTATTCCATGTGGTTTGAATCGTCGGGATGTCTTCACTACCTGGAATATGATGAGAACCAACCGTTACCCAGGCAACCAAATCTTCATTCTCTATAAAGTCACCGTCTATGAATTTATCAAAGTCATTAACTGAACTCAAAGAATCATAACTTGCGAAAATTGATGATGAACTCCTTTCCGTTTCTTTCCTTTTCGTTATAGTTATTGGATTCGTCGCCCAACTTGGAATGCCAGATTTTCTAATTTTAGACAAACTTGCCGGTACAGGTGATTTGTTTATTATTCTGTAAGATTTAGTCTTATCAACAGAGTTACCACTAAACAAATGATACTGAAATTTATTAGCGTCATAAGTACTGTCCTTAGACTCTTTACTGACTGTCTCTGTTTTGATGTCTAGCTGAGGATTCGTGTTCCTTTCTAGAACAGAATCTAGATCAAGATCTATAGTAGTATATCTGTTTGTTTCACCACAAACGTCTAAGTCAACCTTAAAATTAAACAAATCTACATTTATTTCTCCTAGTACATGATCAATATTTAGACTGTTGTGTAAAGTACCGTCTACAGAATGAAATATAGCTCTTATAGATCCAGTCTTTGACACTTTTGTTTCTATGGCACCGTTATTGTGTAATATATAATCAAACACAAAATTACTGTTCCACATGGAAGCAATACTTCTTATAACTAAATGATAATCACTAACTCCGCGATACGATTCGTACCTATTGTCAAATGTATTTATCTGTTGCCTGGCAACAGGTTGCGCGCCATAATTCTCAAACACACAAATATTGTCTTTAAATGCTTTAACATTCTCAGAATTAGCCAACATAAATGAGTACAGATAAATTGCAGTGTCTGGGCAATCAATTCCTTTCACGAGTTCAGTAGCTGAAGCACCTATGAGACGAGGAGAATGGTAAATATTAGATACAGTGTTTTGTCGGTCATTTTCTGCATACATCACTAAAATCTCCTGCAAACTAATTTCATAAGCAATTCTAGATCCATTAAACCGGATGTCCAACAATTGTAACCCGGTAGTCGCGCGCATACCATAACGTAATCTCCACAAATTGTAAATAATACGTTGACCTTCGACCTTATACCTTTTACCATCCGGTTCAAACAAGTTCGGACCATTCTTAGGATGACGGAAGCCACGCCCATCGTTTAGCATGTACTTATTATGTTTCCTACACTTGTTACAGTTTATGATATCTAAAGTTTTATCATTGTATGCTTTCATTAAATCAGAGACTGAATTGTAGCGTACATGGTTATAGATTATTTGTCTGATGCTCCATTCCGTAGTGTTTGTAGAAGAATGATCAATCAGAAAACTTAGACCAAGAGGCTGCAAGTAGTAACCCTCTACGTCAGGGAATAACCAAAACCATGTTTTCCGGCTTCCTTCTTTTCTTTCATACGGGGCCTTGTCAATAATTCTGAGACAATCTACACCAGTAGTACAATTATGATAATGAAGACCAAAACTTTCGACAAGCAAAGGATAGAGTTGTTCGGTAAACTCGTGAACAAATGGAATAAGATTTTTAAAATCTATAAAATCTATTGGACGGCTTTCATATGGAATAGTTGCTTGGGTATAAGATGGATTTTTAAACAGGGTGATACTTTGTGGATTACGTGCTGGTGATACAATGTACTCTTCAACGGTTGGAGGATTCCAGTTTCCTCGGACGATAGTAACCATGGCGTCACGTGACGGCCTCGTGTGACCGCCATCTTGGTACAAAATTGTTTCATTCTTATTCGGTAAAAATAGATCGATCAAGTAGATATAACTGCTATTTATTAAAGCTGAATTAAAATCAGTCACTCCCATGCTCTCATTTTGAAGAACAAATCGCTTTAAATCATAAAATTCTAAGGGAGTTAAATCGTCCAGAATTTCCGGCGTATCAAAATCACGTGGTATGACGTAATCGCCATCGTTAAATTGACAATATGGCGTCTTGGAGTGATGTGCCACTAAAACTATAACAGTAGCGATTAAAGCAACAATACAAATGATAAAGCTTGACAATATGACGACTTTTAAAGCTCGTTTTTTCTTAGTCTGTCTATCTTCGTCTGAATCCTCGTGTCTGTTGATTAGCAAGATTCGATTTGGTCTCTGAAAAAAGCAATTATAAATGAGTTAATAATATTACTTAATTTTTGTCATTTGAGAATATTATTGTTATAATATAAGACTATGTATTGTTATGGATAAGTTAGAAATCAAAGTTTCAAAGTTTTATTTCAACCTAGGCATGTAATATGCATCAGGTTATAACAAGAACAAATAAACAAAACAAACAAACATGGCAACACGGAATGTGAAAATTCAAGATGATCCAACCATAGAAGCGTAAGACAGTTGAGTATAATTCATTGGTCAACGAGAAAAGGACGACAACTGCATGTTTTCCATAAAAAATTGACGGAGTCTAGATTTTTTCTTCGAAATCTTGATTGCGGCTTTATTGTATTTGTGCACAGTCTGTTAAAAACCCACACCCAGTGTCACTTTTAAACACCGGATTAAATCATGCGGACCGGCTTAGGCCGGTCCGCAATAATTTGCTTTTAATCCATTTCACGCAAATTCCTCGATAGCTTTGTCAACTGTACAGGCGTGTCCTTAAGTTTAGGCTGGAAGATACTAGTTGTGAAAAAGTCAAACAAATATCTTGGTAAAATGTATGCGATAAAGTTCCACAAATTGAAGCATCGAATTCTATAGTTTTAATAGCGAAGCTGTTGTCAGATAGATTTTTGTTTATTAATTGACTAATAAGAATTTGGGACATAAAATCGTAAAACATCACACAATTTTGCAAAAATCAGTATGATCTTAACAGCGGAACTTTAACATATATCTGTAACAGTTTGCCTAAGTATCATAAGTTTCAAACCATGTAAGAAAACGTAAGGCTAAAACAGGAACTACTCTATTAATTTATAAACAACCAAAACAAACAAAAGTAGGGAACCATAACTACAAACGTATTAACAACAGATACTTTAAACTTACTTCATATGTTGATACTCTTGGTGAAGGATTTACTGACACAATTTCTGACATTACAGAACGATAACTTTGTCTACGTTTGGCAAAACTGAAAAGAAACACCAGAATAGAACAAACTATGTTTCTGAAGAGTGCATAATATAGATAACAATGAAAATGTTCTGTGTGTAGTTGACTGAGCTCCTCGCTCTTCGCTAAATTAGCTAAATATTCACTTAGACGAATAAACATTATGTTTGTACATCGTATCCATGAATAGAACATTGAAGTTTGTTTATACTAAATTATTCAGCACGATTGTAACACAAGTTCTAAGCTCGTTGGATACAGCTTCATCCTCAAGAAAGCAACGAGTTGTTAGTGTTTTTGTGTGATTTGAATCCATGCAGAGATGGCTATCCAATGCTTACCAGTCCGATGTCGTATCCACTTGGCCACGCCCGCTCCTGGGCGTATAGTTGTGAATTAAGTTTTGTCTAATGACTTTATTCACGAAACAGCATAAAGTTCAGTATGAATACAAAATACTTGACAATGTGCATACATGTATATGGATTTACTTAACATACTGTCTATCCAAATTATAATTAGAAATGTCTTTATCTATCAAGACAATACCGGTCGTCAAACAATGTCCATATTGTAAGCACCTTGCGTATCATAGTTTGGGACGCTAGATATCAGGTTTCTGGACAAGTTGTCTTATAACAGTGTTTGTGTAACACGACATGACGAAGGTCGCTGACTTCAACTCTGAGTAAAGAATAGAAGGTTCGAACATAGCTACCGACTATTGCTTTGTTATTTGAGAAAGCAAGCAGTTTCTTACAACTAAGCAAAACTTAAGTTATAAAACAATGAAGAGTTAACGTAATTCCATTAACAGTAAGGGACATTAGTCAGTCATTTCCCATTGCATTATTCAAATTTGTAGGTTCAATTATTTGGATTACTCGGAGTTTTCTCTCACCTTTTTGTATGCCAAATTGCGAAAATCAATCTCTTGTCAGTATATTTAAAATCTTTTTTGAAAATCAAGCAAAGTATTGTTTTGTTGTATAACTATCTAAATGTGTATTGCATTACAGTGGTTTACATGACTGTATATCTTAATTGACAAGACAGGATTTTGATAAAAGTACATGTAGTTTATCAAATAATCCTTACATAGATGTTCATTGAAACATTTTGAACTTATAAGCCAACTGATTCGGGAATCCTCGGCCATTTACTACGAATCATTACTCTTTCAATGAAGGGTCGATGTGTTCCAAATAAGGACCAACTTATCAATAAGATCTCCTCAGACGTAATCAAGGAAAGATAAATCACAATCTCCCTCATTGCACGACAACAAATCATTCGGAACACCTCGACCATTTACTGGACGAATCCGTGATGAATGACCGAGAAGTTCCGAATGGCTAATAAATAAATCAAACATCTTACTCGTTTTTATCCACAAAACTTCTTTCGTCATCACTAGAATCTGAGTCAGTTTCTCGTGCAGCACGTGCAGCCCGTGAGGTTGCCATCTCATCTTGCAGCGTTATATCAGAATCCGACATTTTTATTCACCATTCAATCTGTAATTCTTTAACATAGCATTGTATTTATCATTTGCGTTTCATGCTCAATATGCTCTAAACTTTCTAACAAGAAAATATCCAAACTTTTAATAATTCAACTTGATGACTATAGTCCATTTTATTTCAGTTTGTATTCATCAAGTAACAAGTTACTCACTAATTTTTAGTGCATTTGCAAACGGCCACTAAATTATTTTTTGTCATTATTTTCTCGCGCCCCAAATCCAAGAGGTAACTTAGTGATGCAACATTTTTATGTTGCTAGAGACGGTTATCTAATGACTTATGTTAAGATAGTTAAGTATTTCAATACGTCATTTGAATTATAAGAAATTCTTTGTTTCTATGATACGATGCAATGAACGTTTAAGGTCGTATGGATATGATGTGATCGTGAAATTACGTGAATATATTCGGCAATTACCATGAATATATTTTCCATCAAGATATTGCGGATAATGATAATGCATGTAAAACAGGTTTTGCTACACAATTTTAAATTTGACTAAAAGTTTAGATTTGACGTACCTGTACAATTTGCAACATTCAGATCCAAGGAGCACGTTCCCTAAGGCTAGCGTTAGCCGTGAAGCAATGTCTTACGCAACGGTTTGCAACAAGGTATTTCGCTCGCCGAAAACGGGAACATGCTGGCTTCACAAAATGACTGCACCAATCGTGTACGGCTTTTGTAAGGATAGTGACTTATTTCTTTCTTTAATGCATAAATCTCAACGGCGCAGTTCAAGTTTATAAGCATGGTTATAACTGTAACAATGTTTTGTTTGTGAAAGTCGCCATCTTGGTTTCGATAGCTTGAATAAAAAATGTTTCACAAAACGCATGCTACAAAGAACGCTAAATATAATCGATTTGAAACGATTTCTTTACAGAACAGACTCGACATTTCTAAAGTAGCACCAACCTGAACACTTCATACAGTATGTACTACCTTAAACAGACAACATTTTCTAGTATATACTTATATAGTCCTATCATGACAACAGACGTTGACTCAAGCTAGGATTCTAAACATGCGTAAAAAATATCGGCTACCTGCTTCTATAATGTACATTCATTTTCTTAGTGAACTGACGATGGGGTAAAGACTGCTGACTAAGAGAAGGATTTTGATAATGAACATAGGTTTCTTGTAACGTAACAATTCACATTTTTCTTCGTATCACTCAGTTATGAGGACACGTCATGCGAACACAAAGAGTGATCAACGTAAGTTTTGTGTGTTTTGTTGGATTTAACGCCTTATAAACAGTCATAATACTCACCGTTCCTGGAAAAGCTAAATCTCTGAATTTAGCTGTTAACCAGTTACAAGCGCATACTTCTGACATTGTCTGACATCTGCCCCACACGACCAAGTTCCACGAAAGTATGCCTCGTCCTGGAATCGAACGTGAACTCCTTATAATAAGCTAAACATATGACTGTAGTTGTAGTGTCATCAAAACTGTTAACACATAAACTCAACATAACAACGATACAATGTAAGCATCATTTATTTAGAACCAGTAATCTTATTTACATTTATTTCAGTACAAATATAGAAAATATACATATATACCGGTTCAATGTAAAATAGCATGAAATACAAAAAAAATGTATGATTATTTGAAATACTATGTATAATTGTAATGCTGACTAGTAGATTCTTTAATACACGTATCTATGTATAAGTACATATACATGTTTAAGTTCCTGAAGTCTCCAACTTTATAATACTGAATTAGAAATCAGGGGACAACCCATGATGGAACAATGAATTGAGAATGATTTGACAAACAAGTAACTATCCTAATATAAATTGTATTGGGAAATTTTCCAAATTTGACTCATTCAATGTCCTTAATTCACTCCTTCAGGCCCTAAAATCTCCGTTTCAGAGAAAAGTAGCACATCCTAGGGCATGCCCATAATGCATCTTTAAGAAGAGAATAGACCCTTATTAAACCCTAATTCGCTCATTAATTCATACTGTACCAAGACCAAAACATGTCATGGACTGTGGAATAAATTCAAGCAATGAGTCAATGAGAGCAATGCAAATGTGTGTTACATAATTTCAAATGACATCAGCGAATAAACAATGTGTTTAAAGCTACGCTACGCTGGAATATAGAGTAAATATGCACAGGAGGGGTTTAAAAGAAAAGTCGCTTAATGGAGGTTGTCGCACATGGAGTGTATACTGTATATACACTTGAAATCTGTAAAAGTTATTTGTTAGGTCTCAAATAAATAGTAGATCAAAACTAAAATATAATATGATTTTATTTACTTGAAAAATAGTTTTGATCAGAAATTGTATTAAGACGATTCTTGCGATGTATGAATCTACTGAATCATGTACGGTGCCCACCAAACGTTTGGAGACATATTAACTTTGTAGACCTACTGATTAATTTTATCTAAAATTTGATAAATGTTAATTTGATTGTTTGTTGGGTTTAACCCCGTAGCAACGTATTGTATAGGTCATATAACGGCGGTCAGTCAACCTACTCACTCCTCCTGGAAATTTTAAAATGCCTTCAATTGTTGCTTTATTTTTTGGTTTACAAAATAGCACAAAAGCTATGTCACGTATCAAATTACAATTAACATGGTTTTGGAGGCATTAAGATTTCAGATGCTGAATTTTATAAATGTGTTGCATTCATGAAATTTGTTTTCAAATTATTACAAACCATACCAAAAATATTATAGATAATGATTCTGCAAAACTAATTATCCAAATTCAAGAATTGTAGTTAATGCTTTATCTCTCCAAACTTTTGGTGGGTACTGTATAATAAACAATGATAATGAAACATAATACTACATGTATTATACAATGCTGTTATTAAAGGAATGACATTTATAAAAATTGACAAGGTCGAATTCAAAGTTTTGAAAAAGTGGTCTGACATGTTTATTGTGTCTCTAATGCTGTTTGTTTTTAAAAAATACTTTAAGGTTTTAGTACAGAACAGTTTACTTAACTGGCATATGAGCACTTAGTAGCTTTGGCTATTAAGATTATAATATACATATTGTATACAACTTTAATACCTTGTATATAATGACATGTATATATCGAGGTATATGGACCTTAATATGATTCAATGTGATGTTTTAAAGTGAATATATTGTTATATTTCCAATTCAATTGTCAGGAGCACATACATTGGCCCAGCTGACTTAAATACTCACTTCAGTACTTCTGAACTTACGATCAACAATATTGATATCCAGCTTTATATTCGAGAATTATCAAACTAATATCGAACATTTAAATCAGTGGGGTTAATGTATGCGGTACTAACAGTTGAATTAAATTAACAAAACATTAACTATGATATGTCAAGATACAATGTAACTTTACAAATGTACAAATAAATTACAGACTGATACAAGAACGAGACAAGATCATACAAAGGGACCACAATGAAACTAGGGGTTTCTTTTATTTTTGTATCATCCCCTATATTGATGCTAATGTCATTTTACATACTTAGATATTCACCATTTGTATGCTATGTGCCATGTCATTCAATGTTATTAAGGGTATTAATAACACATCGGCGGCCGTCAATTTTCCAAGTAAAAACCACTAAACACATTCTACGCATATAGGAAATAAAAGTGATTGCCCGAACGGGTTATTTCAACAGCAAGCACTTTATCTTGTTTGTAGATTTCTATAGTTGCCCAAAAGAAATTTTTAGTTGCCTTTGGTTTGCTCGTTCAAATGACACCAACGTCATTTGCATACGCCGTATTACAATAGTAAACTTGGGTAAAAAACTACAATTTTCGGAATATTTACATGTTCATTATATGTATAAATAATGTTGTTACTCGGAAACTAACCAACGGCTTATGTCTATACATAATTTTAGTCATAGCAACACTCTGAATTCATTATTACAAACTAATACAAAGTCATACACGGGAAGCTACACACTATATCTAAAACCATCAAAATTTTTAGGGCCTTTAGGCTTTGGTATACACTTAGGTTCAAACTTACGACCGTATGCCGTGACACGTCGGGTTTTACCCTTACCAGGCCGTATAACGACATTGTCCGTTGAATAAAGACTTGGACAGGCATTGAAAAAATTATGTGGATTAAGGAAGAATGAATACTGGTTCCACGTAGTTGGAGTGGATGGAACATCTTCGGTACCAGGCACGTGATACGTTCCCATGGTAACCCACGCGACCAAATCTTCACCAACAAGACTTTCATTATTAATGAAATCTTCGAAGTCAAGAACAGGGTTATAAGGTTCATGTTGGGCGTATAAAGTTGAGCATTCACGTTCAGTCTCTTTACGTTTAGTAATCACAACTGGATACTTAGCAAACTTTGCAGCTTGGGTAATAGGAAGATCGTCCAATAAGAAACTAAGTGGGGATTTGTTCAATATCCTATAAGCACGATTTGCACCGTAACCATTCACTTTTGTAGCGCTCTCTATTAAATGATACTGAGGCCTTTCAGCTTGGTATGGTAAACCCCTTGTTTCCTTTTGAACTAACGTGTCTACGATTTTTAGCTGCTTTCTTTGCGCGCCATTATTCCAAGGATCAGAGACCGTTTCTAAGCCGATATCATACACTCTATAGTTATTGCTTATACCACCAACGTCCAAATCGACTTTATAAGTAAATCCATGAACATGTAAATCAGCCATAAACTGGTCATGGATTAAACTTCCATACTGTCTTTCTTCAGGCAAGGCAAAGGTGGCTTGAACGTACCCAGTAGCAGACGACTTAACTTCGACGGCACCATTTGTGTAAAATATATAATCAAAAATATAATCATAGTTCCAAACATTAGCTACAGTTCTGATAATCAAATGATAATCGTTAATACCTCCATAAAAAGTAAAACCATCATCATAATTGTTCTGGTAATGGCGTCTCAACGGGATGGCGCCATTGTTTTCAAAGATGCAAATATTATTCTTGTATCTCTTAGCATTATGAGTATTGGCTAAGAAATATGAATCAACAAAAGCTGCAGTTTCGGGACAGTCAACACCTCGAACAAGTTCCATGTTTGTGGCGCCAAGGAACCATGAAACGTCATAATAATCAGTGTTAGATTGTGTTGGACCATATCCGGTGTAGAAAACAAGCACTTCCTGTAGACTGATCTCATACGCAATACGTTCGCCATTGAATTTGAGGTTAAAAATTTGTAAACCAGTCGTAGGACGGATGTGAAAATAAAAGTCCCATTTACCGTACGTGACGCGTTGACCGCGAACGCTAAACCTTTTGCCATCGGGCTCAATAAGACGAGGTCCAGACTTTGGCGATTCTGGAAGATTTCCTTTAGCATTGTAAGACGAAAACTCAGACGATTCTTTTGGAATATGAATCATTTTAAGCGTTTTTGAGTAGTACGCTTTTAACAGCTCGGCGACGCTATTAAATGCTTGGCCATTATAGACGACCATGTCTACGTGCCAATCAGAGATATTGGTAGAGTTATGTTCAATACGCATTTCTAGACCAACAGGATAATTATAATAGCCTTCGGTCTCTTGAAAAGTCCATATCCATGTTTTACGTTCGCCGGAGTTCTTTCCCCTTGGTGCTGTATCAAATACAGTCAAGCAGTTATCTCCCTTGGTACAATTATGATAACATCGTCCATAGCTTTCCATCAGCAATGGATACAATTGTTCATACGCTGCTACTGCAACTCCAAAGAAGGGTTTGTAGTTAACGGTGTCCATCGGTCGGCTAGAAAATGGTATTTTGTCATGTTTATACGATGGGTTTTTATAAAGTTCAGCTTTGAGAGGCTTTGGTAAAGGTGACACGATGTACTCTTCTATTCTAGGTTCAGCGACGTCACCGCGTACAACAATAACAAGCGCTTTCCTTTTAGGCTTTGTTCCACCGTTGTCTAGGTAACGTATAGCCTCTAACTTGTCCGGTAGAAATAAATCAATCAATAATATATAACTACTATTAACTGTAGCAAAGTCAAACGGTGTAATCTTTAATTTTTCAGATGCGTGCATGAACTCCCTGACAGCTGAATATTCAGCTGGCGTTAAATCATCGAACACACCTGGATTGTCAAAGTTTCTAGGTTTTATAGTATCACTGTCACTAAATGAACAATGAAAATCTCGTTTAGATATATATACTATATAAACTATAAGAACTATGATGACAGCCAGTATAGCCAGTCCGACCACAATTTTAATAATTTTCTTATTGTTGTTTTCTGTATTATGTTTGGTTGTATGAAGTTCAGGTGTGGTTTCTTGACCAGGCTGAAAATATAAAAAGTAAGTAAGTTAAGTATTAAGATCTACATACATCTGTACTTGGCAAAAAACGACATTGACATATGCCTTTGAGCATTTAAAACACTCATGGCAAAGACCAAACATGCATGACAAAAATATATAACAAAAATAGTATTCAGTTTTATAAAAGAGTTAAATCAATATTGTAATAAAATAGTAGATAAATAAATGAATCAATTATTAAATGTTTATACAACGATTCCTGGTGGATAAAGATTCTTTAATAGGCGATATTAATGATGTTTTAGTTTTAGTTTTCATAATTTGATTAATTTATCAACAGTAAGCCAGAAGCTGTTACGAAAGTATTTGGATCTAATGGGTGCATATCTACTACAACAGAATAATCAGTGAAGTTGTTATGTTTTGTGGTCCTTATTTCATACTGTAGAACGCATAGGGGCTGACATGGTTCCGAGTCAAAACACCACATACTTATATAGTTTTAAACGGTATATTCTAGGGCTGTCACGATATACCGTATACCGGTATATTGCAATACGCAGCTGCAGCAATACGTACCGCGGTACGATTTTAATGTACCGGTATTTGGCAATATTTTTTATTTCATTGGAAAATTCTTCCCTTCGCAAAATAAAAGTAGCGAAACGTCAGATTTTCCATTGTGTATTTCATCTAACCTGAAGTTGCAAGAATTTAACCGATTGGAGCGCGTCTCAGTCCTAAATGACCGTAAATACTTAAAGAGGCTAGATTCTATCAGTAGCTGCATATAAGATTTGCATTTTTTCTGATAAATACAGCGGAGGAACAACGAATCTTAAAGCCCACAATATATCGTGGTACGTATCGCGATACGATGACAGCGTATTGCAATATATCGTGGTACGCTTATGGCGTA
Source organism: Mactra quadrangularis (assembly GCA_025267735.1). Lineage (NCBI taxonomy): Eukaryota > Metazoa > Mollusca > Bivalvia > Venerida > Mactridae > Mactra > Mactra quadrangularis. The sequence goes on along the minus strand of CM046299.1, from coordinate 43,833,184 downwards.
TCGTGACAGCCCTATAGTATATTTTATTGAAAATACTAGTTCAATAAGTGACTAGTTACTCTGCTATTAAATATTTAATTTCACAGATTAGTGTGTGCAAGCATAGCGAAAGAAATAACATCTTTTGCAATTTAAGTTAACACTAAAGTCGAAAGATCAACGCACATGCTGACGGAATATTTTGGAAATATATAAAGGAGAAACTGGCCACTAATTGATCTTGGGCAAAAATCTACCATTTTCGGAGTAATATACACCCATAATTACATTGGGCGAGTTTCCTAAGCATATCGCTAGCTAGCGCTTTGTGCCCTAATACCCTTCTTACAGCAAAAGGAATACGTGTGAGATATTAAATTAAAGGTACCAGGGAACAAAGCGCTAGCTAGCGATATGTTTAGGAAACTCGCCCCTTACATGTATATACAGTGTTATTACTCTGAACCATGCTATGGAAGAACGCTTACGGATTTTCATCTATTAAATTGGTCATCAGGCTTTTTACACCAATCTTTTAATCTGTCACAGTAGCTTTAATGATGAAACCAATGATTTATCAAAACACAATCTAGATCATTTTGAAGACAAAACCACTTTCTTAGATACTCTGTCACTAAAGTGAACACTTAAACACTCTGTCAAATTTGTTTTAATATAGTACCCAGCAAAATTTCGGAGATATTTGTTTGCCTACTAAATAGTTTTCCTCTAAACTTTGATAAATGTTTATCTTGAAATGCCTTTTAGTTTTGCTATCTATTTTATATTTGAATCTATTTTATAGAAAATAATTACAATAAACATGGTGTTAGGGGCTTCGGGATGCTGAGTCTTAAAATAAATGCGTTGCATTCAAGACATTTGTTTTGATTTTGTCACAAACCATACTTATAAGTATTAAAAAAGTAATGATACAACAAAAATAATCATCAAAATTTCAAGAATCGTAGTAAATACTCATGTCTCCAAACTCTAGGTGGGTACTGTATTTAATTCTCAGTATTAATATTTTATCAACTTACCATCATTTTGCTGGTAACATCAAGATCGTCCAAGGTCTCCAACCTAAAATAAATATAAAACATCAATTACATATAAATCACATGTGTACATATTGTTAAAGTCATTTTCGTTCCCAGATGTTATCAAGATTGTCAAGCTAGTATCGATGACAGGGGCGGATCCAGGATTTTTTTCGGGGGGGGGGGGGGTCCGAATTTTTTCTAGGGGGGTCCAAACTTTCGAACCACAAACATAATTTTATCAAACACTTTTTGCACAATAATGCAATATATTAATAATAAAATCTACATAACCATTCAATCTTTGTTAAGCACCGAGAAGCAAGTAAAGCACGAATGTGATTTACAGTCGTCAGTTGGCGGCGACATCTTTAGTAACATGCATACATGTACAAGCATATAAACATGTCCGTATTATACATAACGATGCAACGTTATCAGAAATATGATTAATTGTATTGTATAGTGCAATCTCTAATTATCTTTATAGTTTTGCAATTGCATGATTTGTTAGAATTCATCTTTTACCTACAAATGATGAATTAAATACATACATATCTTAAGATAATAAGTAATACCAGATTAACACATTCATACCTTCTCAAAAGAGAAGGAGCACCTAAATGTATACCCTGTGACGAACATTTCAATGTCAAACACGTTCTCCTTGACTGTTAGGACCATAAAGACATCCGTGACAAACATTTTAAAGTTAACTCACTCAAAGAACTTTTTGAGTCTGTACCATCACATGCGATACTTAACTTTTTGAAAGAAATAAATGTTTATAATAAGATATAGAGCTTTACATAATTAATTTCGTTAAAATTAATGGTATCATTGATTGCTTTCAGCGCGATGTGACCTTTTTGTGTTGGTGCGCCGTAAAACCCAAACAAACAAACAAACAAACAATAAGATAATAAACAAGCATAACAGTTACAATTAAATAAAGTTTTATTAGCCCCTTTCAATTGTTACATGTATAATATGTTTTACCTGTCATAATGCTTAAATACATCTGAAATAAAATTGCTTTGTTAAATGGTAACCCAGCCTTTTTCTACAAGTGTTTAGGTAATTTTGAATGTCATTGTATACAGTACCCACCTAAAGTTAAAAGAAATTTATAACAATTCTTGAAATTTGATGATTATTTTTTGTAGAATCATTATTTTTGATATATATCTAAGTAAGTTTAGAACAGTTCACTGTACTAGTCCTTAAAGGGACCTCAAATACTGAGTTTTATCTAAGTAAGGTTTGTGATAAACAATGATCACAGTTTTCGTTCTTGCAGCACATTTATATAATTCAGCATCTGAAGACTCCAAAACTATATTTATTGCAATTATTTTCCATAGATTTTATGCTATTTTTGTTGTCTCAGGTAGAAGTATAGATATAACCAAAAAAAATAAAGCATTTTAAAATAAATAAGCATCAAATTTTAGATAAAGGCAATTCAGTAGGCCTACAATGAGAAAATGTCTTCAAACTTTAGGTCGGTACTGTATTAACAAGCATGTATGAGTGGGAGAAAATATGAGTATTAATGTAAAAATGAGTTGTCCTGGATTTATAACGTTCGCTAACAGACGTTATTGAATGGACTGCACTTTCGTGGAGCTTGGTCATGAACTTATTTTTACGGTCATTCTCCCTCCTACCAATGATTTTTAATTACACTATGTGTTGCTACGGTGTTTAACCCAACAACAAAAAAGTTCATTGTACTGCTTACATAGACAGGGTTTTTTTGTACGAACAATACCAAACTTATCTCGTTTGTCTTATCAATACTAGCTTACACTTTCCCAAGGCTTTTAAGCTAAAAACGGATTTACAAGAGTCTTCAAGCACGTAACTCACGTTTTCAATAGGGTTCGTGCTGGGAAAAACGGATATCATTTAATATTTGCCATCATATGTCCTTGTACGACTCCTCCAAAAGGAAGAAAGATCATACAAAGTTTCATTGTATTTCAACTCTTTAATAACAATTTCGGCTAAAAGCCTTTATTTTATATTGTTAGTTAAATATCATTAAAAGTCAGACGCTTACATCATGTGTAGCCACTTTAAACCAGAAATAACAGGTACCACCAATTTACAGCGCTTTCACTGCGTTCTCGTGACTCATCCAGCTCGGATCTGTCGAACATTTTTTAAACATGTACGGGCTGTTTGATTCAACTTCTTCTTGGAGCGACTGTATGTCCGCACCCCCTATCCATGACGATAATACTCAAACCCTTTTTTAACTGACTTAAATTTAGCTGAAAATCTTTTACAGTATCATTGAGCATTTGCTTCATCATATCGACGTCATCTTTAGGGCTGGAAAGTCGATTCGATGCGATACTATTTTTTTTCTTTCGATTCGATTTTATTTTTTCCTTTCATATCGATTAATTTAATAGAATAGTTTATACCAAATGTAAAGTACATTCATTTATTTTTAAACAAACTTATATTGATAAAATAAACCGTTACGAAATTTTTAACATTTATTTCAGAACAAGATCAATAAAGCAAATGAATTTTCATACTGATTTATTCATCACTATTTTATCAACGTAACTGATAGTCATATAATAATTTTACTTTTATAAACAAGTTTCATGCAAATTTCGAATCGAAAACGTCGTATCAAAATCGAAATCGAATCGGCGCCCTCTCAATCGATTTTTGACGCATCGAATCTAATCTTGCCGCCCTAGGCATCATCTTCATTAAAAAGTAAATGCCAAATTCAAGCGATTAATACGTGTTAGTAATAAATTGATCTGATTAAAACCCGAACTAAAATTAACCGTTCGCGAACTCGCTTATTTTGGATAAATAATTTATGTACCTTAGACAATATAAATGTTTACATTTTGGCAGCCAAACAAATCAATGACCTCTGTAGTCTCGCAATTGAAATATTTGATGATGATTGTTTAAAATGATATTTAGAACTTGGCACATGTTTTATTAAAATTGAAAGGTTTGTAGGATTTCTATAGAACATTCTTTCATTAATACATTTCTTATCCGTTCGGAGCCAGTTGAATGTTCGCTGTAAATCAGTGTGCAAATGAAAGCCATTGATTGATCTAATTAAAAAGACTATAGCAGTTAGTTAAGGCATGCAGCGCAGTTTGGTATCTGTATGATAACGATTTAACATAGAGGCGGTCATTTTGGATGACCGACGTACAATATTCTTCTCTCACTAATAAACTCGTTAAATTCCAAGTACTGGATCAATACCAATCACTGCGTTAATTTGAGGTTACTGTGCGTTATATTATTAAGTTATAGAGTGATTCCAGAAATTTGCTCTCATTATACCGTAACAGTTTCTGTACCAACTAATTCTGATAATTGGCTATTAATGTTTTCAAGTGACCTATCTTAATCTTAATTATATTTAGATATTATCGTACTTTTCATATTTGTTGTGTCGGAAACGACAAATTAAAGCTAGCATTCGGTTGTCAATATGTTCGAATCAGCACCAGACAGAGCATTTGCGCATATAACTATACATATGTATTACTTTATTATTATTTATTTATTTAACCTTCACATTCTGGAGAAGTAAATAAAGTATGATAGGTTATACAAAGTGATAAAAAAGTAAGGTATAAATAAAGTCTGCAGTTCAATGTGATAGACATTGGACAGTTATATAATTATTAAAGTAGACTAGCATACTGATATACATAAGATATTTACAGTCTCTTGGAAAATGGAATGAGCCGCACTTAAAATAATTAAAAATATAACCTTTTTACTAATAATAACTTCAAAATGAAGTATTTTGACATTTGTTTTATTATTACAACATCTAATCACGAATAGAGTAAAGTTTTGCTAAAACAACCGTCTTAGTTATTGCACAATTATGCGAAATTTTACGATTTGTGAGTACCAATTAAATGCTAAATTTAGAAAAGAAGAAAAATCCTTATATAAAAAAGGTTCCGCTTTTAAACCATCAATTCTAATGGTGTAACTTTACTGTATTTTAAAAAAATAGGGGGCCTACTAAATGACTTGCTTCCCATCAATGAATCATTAATTTAATAATTTTAAGAGAAAATAATTATAAATTAAATACTTTGCTATACGTATTATAGATATATTCCCCATCCTTCTACTACTACGTCTATAAGTAATTTTGACCTTTGTTACATGGAAGGTCAGTGACCTTTACCCTTTTGTCAATAAACCAAATAACAGACAACATTGATTAGTTTTGTTAATCTGGAACAATCTTGAACACATTAATCTAAGTCCCAGATGTGTATTTATTTACAACAAAGGTCCTTTAGAATGACATTACATGTATATTATATTCATTTTATACATTGACGATAGTTGATCTATGGGCACAGAGGGGTTATCCGAGGTCATTGACATCTCATCGTTTATAACAAGAATATCACATTTTTTAGATAATTTTATTTGTCGCTTACGAAATGTTTTTTTAAATAGTTTAGACATTTTACATGTTTACTTCGTCATGGGGCGGTTCAAGAGGGTTCAGTTTAAATGATGGTCGGCACGGTCCGCAACCGTACATAAACATGTATATAGTGTCTTCAATTCGGGACTGTACCGGTCGCCCTCGTTTTGTTCAATGTTCTTGTAGTAAATGATGTATGAGGGAGGCTCGACGGGAACTGCTAATTTCTATGTTATTATGATATACCGGGAATCAAACATCTCATATATGATATAATTTTATACAGTAAAGTGTCGCTATAACGGGAGGGACTTGTGATGATTTTTTATTTCCAAAAGCTAATTCTGAGAAAAAAATACCCTTAATACATTATTTTATAAGTTTCTTTATAAAATGTACATGTTCACGTGTCTATATGTATTAATGTATGTAGATTTATATGTCACTGAGCTTGTATCTTCAATATAAACTATATACTATATTAAGACCATTCCTAAATTAGGACCTTCGATTTTGATAGACACAATAGTGGAACTTTACTGTATATTTATGTGTGTGGGAAAAGTCTACATATCTACACATTGATTTATTTCCTCGAAGTTTCAGGATTATATATATCCTTTATTTACCTCCAAAATGGAGAGCTGTCATAACAAAAGAGAATATTTATTTTTACACAGAAATATAAACATGTACAAGAATAACAGTACATTAAGACGAGTGCAATACTAAGATATAAATGTTTATAAAGAAAGCAAAGTTCATTTTAAAGAAATACTGTGAAATCTTTTATTACGACCACTTTCTCATTAACAGTCTCACCTGAACAACAGTGGCACCAAAACCACATCTGTTATGCTTACTCATATAAACTCTGGGAGCAAGGTATAACACCCTCTGCAACAGTCACCGCTAAATAACGGCCAAATCAACCGAGACCTGCACTGACTGTAGTAGAGAGGTTTTACTGTAAATAAAATGATTGTAACAGCCGTTTATCTAATCAATATACATGTATACCATAAAATATACATGTATAAAAGAAATATATATGTATAAAATTATAACATAAAAAGACTTGTACGCTGCAAACGAAAGATAAAATTACTAAAGTATAATCTCGGAAACACAATTTTTTATCACTGCGTCATAAAAAAGACATCTAATGTATTCATTAACAAGTGTTTCGGTTAAACAGTGCTCACGATCCCGGCTTGTTCATTGGCATACATATAATTCGGTCACCGGTAGTAAATAAATTTTGACCACTGGCACCAGAGACATTTTACGCGTTAAATGCGCATGCATGTGCTTTAATGATAATATTTTGTCAACGAACACAATTAAAAAACCGACCATCGCACGTACGAGTTATAACTTTACTTTCATTATGTATATAAGGTAGTGTATATATAATGTATATACGAGGGGGACTATTTATAGGACGTACGCATTATTTTATAATATTAGGTCATATACTCTAGCGCCAGTGATTTTCACCCCTACTCGAACCGCTTATGCATTTTTATCTCGTTTAAGAATTATCAAGTCCATATGACAAATTAGAATTTAAAACCCTATGCGAACAACCCGACGAGGTGGCCGAGTGGTTAAGGCGATGGACTGCTAATCCATTGGGCTCTGCCCGCGTGGGTTCGAATCCCATCCTCGTCGATTTTATTTTAAAGTTATGTTTTTGTATAATAGAATTATGGGTCTATCAATTAGTGGCATTTACTATTATAAAACATTACTATAGTTAGTTTTTTTAACTGTCAAAGTTTGAATAATTTCACGGTAATTGAATACACACTGTCAAAATATCACGATTGTTAACAAAAAAGAATACGAAGTCACCGTGAAATCAATCATGTTTAAGACAGACACCATATCATTTGAATACAGAATGTATTATATATCAAGGAATTTGCTATTTTCACAACAAAACCTCTTTTTTAACATACATGAAATAATATCATAATTTAAATTGAATATCTCAGATTTAGTCCGCTATGTAGGACATGAACAAAATTCACATTTATAGCACATTTCAACAGTTATCGGTCAATAGAGACTAGTGACCTAAATTTAGGGTTGAACTTCACTTTTTAATTGTGTAGTTCGATGTTCGGACAACTGTGATTAAAAACTTGTTTTTTGTCAACATTATGTGCCATTTTGCTGCACTCAATAACCCCGATTCAATACCCTGATAGATTAAAACCACATTATCAAAAAATAACAATATTTTTGGACTACAAAGAAAAACGACATTTATCTATTTCAAACACCTCTAATGAACAAGATTTTTTAATTAAATTTAAATATTGCTTAAATATATGTTTACGTTATCAATTGCATTTTAAAGTGAACGTAGATCGAAACCGAAAGTAGTTGTCAATACTTGATACAATAGTTTTGATCACAATATGTTTAGGATGAAGTCATATTATAGGGGAAAATACTCCGAATTATATAGTTAAGCTCTTAAACTATTGTAGATCAGGTATATTGCACATTAGCGTATAAGTGAATACAGTGTACTCTTATAAAAGTACCCAACTTTTTAAAGAAATGGACACTTGGTAAAACTTAAATTTAAAAGCAGAATCATGAGAATGGTTTGAACAGTTTATTTTGTCTCTAATACATGTTATATATTTTGGTAAATTCGTGTTTGTCAAAGAGTTTTCAAGTATACTGTTAATGAATATAGTGGCTTTAGTTAAACAATAGTACTATAAAGTGAAGATCTGTAGCGTGTTCAATTACACAAAACGTTACAGAACGTTACATAACGATACATTCGGAACTCCTCGGCCATTCGCTGCGAATAATCTAATCTAATACACAAATATGCGATCGTTAAGGCGATGAGTGATGTTTCAAAATTTACGGACTAAAAACGAAACATCACTCAATGCCTAAACGATCATGTATTTGTTTACTTCAACACCGGTAGTTTTAAAATAGCGTCTTAATATGTCCGAGATTAATCGCAACGAATGGCCGAACAGTTCCGAAAGTATCGTTACGGAACGTTTTGTAACGTTCGCGGTAACTGAACGCAGGGCTGCCCTGCGTTCAGTTACCGCGAACGTTCTGTAACGTTCTGTAACGTTCGCCAACAGTAATAATTGAACGGCCTGTTAGCGGAAAACGTTTAAGGCCAACAGCTAACGGTTTTGGTATATAGTACGCGAATATGAAACAACCTGAAACAAAATAGTTCCAGTACATTTTGCAAAATAGTAACTGCCATAGCGAATAGACTATATCCGAAATTCAAATATTTGGGTTTTCCCCTCCGGTACAAACAAACTTTCACTGTTTAATTGAAAACGTGTGTAAAAAAGAACAGTAGTATTTAATCCATAGTTTGTGTTGTTTAGCAATAATGTGTAGACAACTTTTGTACCGCCTGTGCACGGACGGAAAAACCCATAAATTTAATTTCTGGATTAGGTCTAACGAAGTCGGCACTGATACTCCCGTTGATTTAGATCAATAAAACGATAACTGTGTTAGGCTAACGCTAACTGCTAACTGAACGCAGCCCAGAAGCCTGTTCAATCACCCCGGACGTTCCGAAACGTTCTGTAACATTAGGGTCGGACAACCCGGGCTGAGTTTGAGTTATCCCGTATCCGTAACGTTCGCCTACAGCCGGTACTGAACACGCCGCTGCCTTTTTATCTCTTATCCGTAGATAGCGAAATATATATATTTTTTATCGATTCTACACTAACAAATATTCTGATCGAGTCACTTGTTTGACACTTTATTTAAGTAAACATAACTTCAATAACGCCTACGAATACCTACGTGATATTGTGACATGAATTACAACGGGGTTTGAATATTAAGGACTCTTTGGTAAATATTTAATGAAAATGTCAAAATCAACCATGAGTTGGGCAAACTGAATTAAGTTCAGTTTTTATGTATATGGAACTAATGTTTATGCCAATGCAAAAAAAAATCTCAAAGCAATTCATAGTCAGAATTTCTTTCTATTTTAAAATTGGACGAAAACTTTGCTCAAACCTTTGTAATGTATGTAATTTATATATAAATGCAGCTTTCTTACTTAATACAATTATGCAATATCTAATTACAGCGCTCTAAGCGACCTTCTTGTAGAAGTTATTTAAAATAGCTTGTGATTAATAGTAATACATAAACTGGTATAAAAAACTTGTTACCAAACTTTTCGTTGAATGTAGAAGTTTACAATAAATACATTAATGAGTAAAACGAGTAAATAAGTTGAAATATGATAGTACACACATTTTATAAATCTACAGACTATGTTTTGTCAAGGACCATACAATTATAATATACTGGATGAATGGGTTGTACGAGTATGTCACGTTTACAAAGAGTCTCATGCTGTATACGTAAGAAGTAAAACATTTGACATTCAAGTGCGTTGTCTGGTTCCCAGTCGTACTTTGATGGGTAAAAGTGCGCAATGCAAAACAGAATAACGGCGGCACCCGATGTATTGTACAAGATATAGGATACTGTTTTCAAATGAACACGTTTTACTCTTTATTGTATATAAAATGCTTTTATTTTCCATACTGCCTTACCTCCGGAATGAATTGGTTTATTTTGATATTTACGCAAATATGTAATGTTATTATGTGCGAACATTAGTACAAGTACATACAAATGCATCCATAAATAACTTAACACTCCTGAAATCTAGCCTTTAATTTATAAAAAAAAATCTTTAAAGATATATTTATACATTTAGTTATAGTAGATAGTAAAATTTGAAATGGGAGTAATGATACTATATACACCTGTAATTGTTATACATGTATATGTATCAAAAGATAAGTTTCTTATTTCTTAAGTATTTTGTAAAAGTTTAAAAACAAATCAGACCTTTACAAAATTATAAAGGTATTTATGGATGTCACTCTATTTGGTTACGTTAAACGAATAATATAAAAACAGTTACGGTATACATGTCCTAAATACAAAATTTAGAGATAAAAATGACACATTTATCTAAGCTACTTGATATTCTATCGTAAAGTAATGTGAGTGTATGTATACGTGCTTCACAAAATTAGGTCAGAACTGCAATCAGTAATAGAAAAAAAACTGTGACAAGACAAATTGCTTCCACATGTGAAGAAAGAAAAATGTTGTTTACCGTTTCAGAACAAACATCATTGCCTATAGTTGTAAAAATGCATATTGTTTTTAATACAGACAGACAAGATCTGCTACAAAAGCTACATTGTTTATGGCAAACTAATGCTATTTGTGAAGAGTTTGAAATCCCTAATAGTTAATTTTGAGAATAAAAAGGACTATATTAAGACCGTTCTCCATATTAAGGCGATCAAATGGATTGTCCTAAAAGTGGAACACTACTGTTTATAAATGTGCACAAAATTATACGAAATTCAACTGGGAAAACAAGATACATGTAAAATTAATGGCATATCTTATCGTTGTTGAGTTTTGATCACCTGCTGTTGTTAATCATTGTCATGTTTTTTGTTCATTTTTATACAACTGTCAGTGACGTATACATTAACACCGTTGATTTAAATATTCGTTGCAGAAGTTCTGCCCGTGTCCAGTAACTACTGTTAGCTAACGTTACGGGTACGGGAAAACTCAACACGAAGACAACTCAATCCGTGCATAACTCAACTCAAAGTTGGGACAGCTCAATCCGTTAGTCGGAAATTGAGTTGTCTCGGGTTGAGTTGTTCCGACACTTCCGTTACGGAACGTTTTGGAACGTTCAAGGTAACTGAACACGCTGCTGTACTCACGATTGATAAAATTAGATTTAAATCAACCGGGTTAATATATGCATGCGCCATCGACAGTTGAATAAAATTGAACAATAATTGACAATACTATTAAAAGGTCTGTTTTTATTTTTTATAATTTCAAATGATGTAAGAACAATGCAGTAGATAAATTGGTCAATCAGCTGACAGTTCTGAGCAAAGGCGATCGGCACTGTGTTAAACCAAAGAAATGTATGTACACTTTAAGTGTCATTGGTATATGACTAAGTCAGACGCCTTTGGCTCTAAGAAACGACTTACTAACAATTACAAATTATCGACTCCTTGGAATAGAATGTTAATACGTGTATGTGTGAAAGTTCTTATTTTAAAATTCTGAAATACCTGAGTTTCTGAATAGCAAATTTAGTTCTAAAATTGTAAATTTTCACTCATGTGCAGGTTCTAGTTAGAACGTATTCAATTCTAACGAGTGGATAGTTATATACCATTTAAAAATTTCTGAAAGTAAATTCTTGCAGCAAGTAAACCTGTCTCCAAACATAACTTAGTCATCGCCATAACTTTTCACAAGCACTAGATCAATTTATCACATAACAAAGGGCAAAATTATCAACTAGCCCGACCATTCGAAATAAGTAATTATCACTAGCCCGCATCAAATGTCACAAGTCCCTAGGCCCTAGTTTCAGGCTATAGCTTGTTTAGGTAACATGAGACATTAATTACATAGAAAAGCGTTTTAATTAGTCACACGGTATCCTAAACCATCTATACAGGCTTGTGGTTTAAGACGAGGACAATATTTATATTTTAAGCAACATGGAAAAACCTATAGTTTTTATGAGATAAGAACTAAAATATCCATACAAATACATGTTGCCAGTGTGTTTGATAACTTATCTGTGGCAATATATACAATATTCAACATACAAGAGCAAAAAATAAAAAAATAATAAAATCATAGATGTGCTTACCTTGGTTTCATCCAATTTACCCTCGGTTCAGGTGTTGCCGACATTTTTGTAAATAATTCCACGTGGGTACAGTGTTTTAGTCCATACCTCAGTTAAAATATATGCACGAATACCACGTGTTTTTTAAAGTCACTCATAAATAGATTCACAAATATGAATGAATCATGAAGAAGAAGTGTTGTATCCAGGAACGAAAACAATGTTTACTTTGATTTTATTTCACATAATCTCTAACTAGTTCACGCGAGTCACTGTTCATAAACGACGGATAAAAAACGAGTTGAATTACTTTTATACTCAGTTTATGATAAAGACCGGTACTGAGCGGATCGTCATACTAGTTACTTGATACACGTTGTAAAAAATTATGTACTTCAATACATATCACTGGCGGATGCAGAGGGGTTCGAGGTGCGGGGGGGTCGTCGACCCCTCGGAAAATTCACAAAAATGGCTACGAAATTTAGCGTTTAGAATCTAGTTATTTACAAATAAAAACGCTCCGGAAACATATCGCAAATACGCAAGCAGAAAAAATTAATCGCGGTTTAATCAGATTGCGTATTCTGGCACTAAGATTGATTTATCTATCAGGAAGACTGTATTAAATCACGGGAGTATTTATTCAGAATGCTACAGTTTCTTATCCTATATTATTTATTGAACGGAAAGTATTAAAACATATGGTCGACACAGATGTTGGATAATCTCCTGTCTTATTGGCGGATTCGAAAAACGTACGTGTGGGGTATTTTGACGATCATTGCTTCCTGGCATGGGGGAGGGGGGGGACGACAATAGCTGCCTGCCAATGTGCGGGTACGTTACTTACAGACTGATTTACAGAGGTTGGTGAGCACTGCGTGCCAATCTTAAATCCTTGATCCGCGCCTTTTTATACATGCACTAGGTTTAACGCTATGTCCACTCAAATAATGTTATTTTACAATGGCCAGCGCACCTAACCTAGTTTTCCTTGGCCCTTGTCTATAGCAAATACTCTTCTACGATTCCAAATGGCCGGCAACTTCTCAATGTACCTCACAAATAGTGGAACATGTGCATTACTGTCAAATTTTCACAGAAAAGTATAACCGCCCCGGGTAAGTTTTCGAACTCGTACCCACTGCAGGAACTAGATTCGAAATCCAGGCGTGTTACCAATTGCGCTACATACCCGGGTTGATCCGCCCCAGATATTGTGAGCGTGTGTGAAATGTTCATAACCACATAAGAGCGGAATGTAAACGACCTGTCAAGATGAATATAACAGACGATCTAATTATTTGATTTATTGTCTAAAATTACAGGATGTCAAATTTTCTTTTTTACTATGATGGATTAAACAATAATTTAATTCACTAAAGTTTGACACAGTTAATTGTGACTTATAGTAGTGTAGTGTAAAAAGAATAGAATTTATCCGATATTATAATGATGTTTTCCCTCCGATACAAATAAGCATTTACCGTTGATATGATGAGTATTTTGTGTACAGCCAACAAAATTACTAGATTTGAAATACGTGATTTACTATACTAAGGCCACAACAAATTGGTTATATGTTCTATGGATTCGCTCGCACCTTTATTTTGACGGTTTTTACAAAAAAATATTTTTATTTCCTCGCTCGCTCATAACAATTTGGTCAAACCGCTATATAAAGTAGGTGAATAAAGACTTTTTTTTCTTCGCTCGCTCGCCCCATTTTTTTCCAGAAAAATCCGTAGAACATATGATCAACTTGTTGTGGCCTAACATGTAAAAACGCTGTTCATATTGTCATATTTATTCAACTGTCAGTGGACGGACACTAACCCCGTTCACTTCTTCCGTATTCACGATCGATAAAATAGTTACCCGTTTAGTATTGTATATGTATACGGGGGTTAAGTATCAAGAAATATTGTGTATTTAAATCAGCGGGGTTAATTTATGCGACACTGACATCAAATGTAATAATACAGCAACAGTGGGGAAACAAACCCATTATTTTGATTTCCGATTAAGTCCATTATAATGACCCATACAAGCTGGGTTCGGGTGTACCTAATTGAAGACTTATTTACAAATATTGCAAACATACGCACACATAAGCAAAACAGGGCTGAGTTCAGTTACCGCGAACGTTACAGAACGTTACATAACGATACATTTGGAACTCCTCTGCCATATAATTGTTTACTTTAACACCGGAAGTTTCAAAAAAGCGTCTAAATATGTCCGAGATTATTCGCAGCAAATGATCGAGGAGTTCCGAATGTATCGTTACGGAGCGTTCTGTAACGTTCGCGGTAACTGAACTCAGTCTCCAAGTATAGTTCGTTTTTTTCTCAACTGTCAAAACATGATTAGACAACGGTGCCCCCTCTCAGCCAATCAAATTGCTTAAAAAGTGTTTGATAAATCTCATACCACACGGTTAAGTGTTTAATATTATTAGACTGTTTTCTCCGCGCTTAAAACTCGATAAAAACAGTGCGTGATAGTATGTGGTGGATTCAGACTTTTCAAGTTAGGAAAACATTTTTATTCATGGTCTCATTTGTCGACTAGCATAAGTCATGGAATAGTACAATCGATTGTAAAAAGTCTAGATCCACTCCATTATCAGTTTAAATACAATCAACTGCTGAGTATATACATGTAGATTTCCAAGGTGAAATGTTTCAATAAGCTTATCTGTATTAATTTGAAATCCAACAAAAGTTTTGAGAAATTAACTGTACATTTATTTAATATATTTAATTAAAGTCCCTTCAAGAATTAATACTTTGTCACTGTAACACAATAGTATGGACTTATGTGCCATGTTTTGAAAATTGATGAAGTGGACTGGATTGTTTTATTTTAACGTTGACACCGAATGTTATTTTGTACACGTACCGTACTGGTTTGAAATTTGCATACGTATACTACGTGCAGATTATGAGATATATATATAAATGTGAAACTGCATTGGCACCATTTCCTATCTATTAAACCCCTCGTGATATGACTTCTAACAATCATATCACGATTGTTAGAGAAGTATGGCATTTGTGGAAAGGAACTCGAATGTAAATGGGCAAAATCCCAATTAAATAAATTAAAGACCTATAGAAATGTAACAGATTAGTTACTTCAGTCAATTAAATTTACATAGGACCTAATTTTATTTAACTGATAGTTAAATAAATTTAGTATACCTTCTTACTTTAAATATTTTGAGGGGAATTAAGTGAGACAGGAAATAAAGCGCCATGATCGTGCGACCACATGCACGACTCATGCAGATCGGTTCGTCTCCACTCGGAGACAAACACCAAATTCAACAGCGTAAGCCAACCCCTAGCTAAACATTAACAGCTCTGGTAACCAAGCCTTATTTCCATTCTCTATGAAAAAGGAATGCCATGGTGTTTAGGAACGACCAGAGCCAGTCAAATGCTTCGCTTAAAGGAGGCAAACGCTTGGCTATATGTATGACATTTAAGTCATAATAACGACATACATTATGAAACTGTGATGTTTTCTATCATAAGTTAAATACTAACGAATGGGTTGTCAAAGTAAGCAGTTTATTATGTCAATTAAATTCAATTGGTCTCTAATTCTGTCTTACTTAAGCTTGCAGATTCTGTGTTTATTATTTAACTAGATATTTAGATATTATTACAAAAATATATTGAAGACTTATCAAATTAATCAAAAACAAAATTTATACAGTCACGCGTTATATTTTGTATATTTCTATATCCTGTGTTTAAAATCATAAACATGCCCCCGGGGCGTATATTTAATATTATCTAATACGATTAACATAGGCAAGGGAGTTAAATAGGATCTAAGCTTTTGCCATTGTTGCCCCCCCTTTGTGCATATTTAATGTAGTTTTTAATAACAAATAGTAAGAATTATATGCTTTTTAAATCTTGACCGTTCTATTTTCTTTCTTTTTCTATATTTTTCTTTTTGTACTTTTTATCTAACATTATTTTTTATGAGAAATATTGTCTAAATTGAATGTTCACACGTTTACTAGTTATAACAATGTTAAAAAGTGATGAAAGATATAAAACAATAACATGTACTTACAGTTAATAGTGCTTCTGGTTAGCCAAAACAGTATTCAGTTCTGTGATAAAGAATTATTCCTATGACGAATCACCACTGTGATTATTTATCAAATATGATTGTTAATTTGAATCCTTTATAATTATTAAACTGCACATTATGTACATGGACACATTCATGAATAATATTTACATTTACGAATAACACTATCTAATTGTGTTTTTGAGCTCTAATTAGCTTTCGCACGAAATTCACGACACAAAATTTAATATCGTTTGTTTAAGTTTAAGGCCAACTATATTATTCCGAGTTTTATGTGGCTAAAAGATGGCAATAGTATAAACACGTGACAAAATAAATGAAAATCGTCGCCTCAAACTAACAATGTCCTATCTCCATTTTTGAAAAATTTGAGATAAACATCCCAAGCGACTTGTATGACCTTGTTCTATCTTCTAAAAAACATTTCGAGACTCTATCATACCAAACAGCCCAATCCGCCAATCGTACATTATCCTATCTCCACACATTTTCTCTGCTCACAGCCCAAACATTGCTCTATGTCCAGGACATAGAAAAGAGGAGAAAAGAGGTCCTGTAGTTCGCTAGTTCGCTGTAGATGTAGTTGGTAGGTGTAGTTTCTTGTTGTAGTATGATCTTGTGTTGACAGATGCTGGGGTCAATAACCTATTAGCATGTACATTGTATTGTATATCTGAGTTGATTATCATGTAAAGCATGTTCAGCTGGGCCATAGTATGCCTGCTTTCTAAGGTCTCCCACCCAAGATGGTCATCATGGCTGTCACGCTGCTGGTGTTGCGGTATATGTTGGTCACACTTCTGGCAGTTCTTCTTTGTACCATCTCAATCTTATAAATTCAGTTCGATGTATATGGATTCCGCACTGTAGAGCAAAATTCTAGAGTAGGTCTTACCACTGATGTGTAGGCACATGTCTTTATCTCTTTGCTGCTAACTCGCAGGTTCCGGCGCAAAAAAAAGCTGAGAGTGTTGTTGCCTATCTTCACTGTTGCGTCTATATGGATGTTCCATGAGAGGTCCTTGCTGATGTTTTACTCTGAGAAGCTTTGGCGTAGTTTGAACTGAACAGAACTTTTATTGACATTAACAAGTTACATAAATAACAATTAGTGAGAAGCTAAAGTAAATATAAATACATGTACATATACATCGAAATTCCCTTGCTTAGTCATAAAAAGGATGTATACATTTAGAAAGTATCGATGGTCAGTGTATGATCCTTCAGGGTAAAATTGTGTAAAATATGTTCTCCTTTCCTGTAGACTCTTAGAATACTGCACTTTTCGGGGTGGAAATCCATACCCAAGCGTTTCTCCAACTCTGCTAGTCTATTCAGGGTTTTCTGTAACGCATGACAAACCTGTTTTGACATGATTTCTGTACACGACACAGTCGTCTACAAAAAGCCTGACTTATGGTGAGACTTGTAATGGCAGATCATTAATGAAAATCAGAAAGAGAACTGGTCCAAGAACACTTTCCTTAGGGACTCCGCTGCTTATAGTGCAGGTTCTGACATAGCTTCATCAACGATGACGGGCTGTGTGCGCCCTGTCAGAAGTTTGGCATCGTATTCATAATGATAAAGCTTGTTAAGCAGACGACTGTGTGGAACGAATGCCTTTCTATACGACAAGATGGACATTAAAATCTATTGAAAGAATGAAAACAATTAAAAAAAAAGAACAAAAAGGAGAGAAAAACTCACTCTCTTCCCTCAGTTCATATCATTGTTTGGAATGAGAGTTCTCCATTTGTGCTTATGTACTTTTTTGTGTACTATATGTAATTTTCCTTCAAAAAGCTGTCATTTCACCTATTTTGTCACGATTATACCGTAAATTCCTTAGGTTATTTATTAGGGGTTGGGTTAAAAATGAAGTAGAACAAAGTTTATGATGTGTGCATTTAGGTACATATGTAATTTGATAAATCACAAAACGTTTTAAGGACTATGTAATTTACGAATGTTCTTCATGACTTTAAAATAGGTGTGGTTGCAATAATTGAAATTTACAAATAATTTTCATAAATTTCAGTTTTCATTTTAATCGTAATGAAATAAATAAGTAAGTTTAATAGAAAAATATCAAAAAAGTGGTTTAGTAATATTTATTTTTTATGAAAAAAGTGAGTTTAAACATGTAAACTTTTGTGCAAGTTTACATGAAGTACAGTGAAAACAGTTAAAATAAAATCTTCCAATAAGATTGTGTACACCCCCGTACAGATGCACTGAGAGTTAAAAATACAAATTAATTTATACATTGTCTGAAATCAGTATAATAAAATATCTCTATATACTAAAATTCATAATTTTCAACATGTCCAAAATACAACTTTACACAAAAGAAGTAGTACAAACAAAAAGTACGGTGTCCAATAATGGACACAGGTAATGAAAGGTACACACTTAAAATAGGTATTATTCACTAATGTCATTATTGAACGGTCTGTTAGCGGAAAACGTTTCAGGCAAACAGCTAACGGTTTAAGTATATAGTACGCGAGTATGTAACAGCCTGAAAAAAAATAGTTCCAGTATATTGTGCAAATCAGTAACTGCCATTACAACGAAGTCGGCGGTGTTACTCCCGTTGATTAAGATCAATAAATTTACAATAAACAAGTAAACAAGAAAAGAATTTCTCCTCTCCGAATTCTTCTTATAAATTGAAGTAAAGATTCTCTTGTCCGCTATCTTTAAACGTTCGCGCTTCAACGGATCGTTCAATCAACCGTTCATAACGGTAACGGTGATTGACTAACGTTAAATGCTTACTGAACGCAGGGCTGATAAAGAACTGGGACTGTTTCATAAGAATCTCACGTAAGATTGCGAAATTTCCGAAATTACTTACTTACGTTGAACTTACGTTTACGATGAGAGAATTTCAAAGACGCACTCGAAACTTAAAATCTTTGCTACAATACGATCTGACTTAAGTCAACGACAAGTGGTGAAGCCCTCAAATTTTGGTCACATGATTTGTTGTCAACAATACATTATAAACTACAAAACATTTAAAGAATACAATATGTTCCACAAACTTCAACGAACAATTTCACAAACGGAGATTAGAAGCTCTCGAAGAAAATGCACGAGGGCTATACCGAGCCACCATACTCTTGATTTTTCAATACACGGTCAATTTAAACAAAGGTGGTATGACACAATAAATGGTCATCTGCTAACAAAACATCGACCAATTTAAGACGGAACACATGGATGTCAAAATAAAGTAATTAGGCACAAAAAAGTTCCCACGTGGCGTCAAATAAATACCTTGAAACAATAAATCAACAAATCTACAGACATATATAGTAATAACTTCATAAAAAATAAACCATTCTTAAGACATTTCTTCGAAATCTTGCAATCTTTAGATAGAAGTTCAGTTCGCGTATGTACACACGTTTTTGTGATTATCCCCTGACTTCCGCAAAGATGTGTAATGACTAAGTTTTTACTACACACAAAATGGACGCCCAAATTTTGATTACAGAGCCCACTTGTTTGTTAGTTCATATATGTAAATTCAGTCACAGATATAGAAAATGTAAGCCTCAGTGCATCTAGAGTAATATTAGTGCATTCAATATCTGCATATGTATTTTGAAATTGTTCGCTAGAATAAAAGGAAACTTGCACAGAAAATAACGTATTTATTTCTGTATTCACAGGTGATGTGAAGTACCTACGATAATATTGCCTGGTCCAAAAGATTTCAGGCAAGAGGGATGATTAAACATTATGATATTTTTAGCACTGCATTTACCCTAACCAACTTTTTGAGGGCCGGTACTTATAGGTGCCTTTCTGTAATTTCAACTATTACATAGTCCTTAAGACTTATATCAAGTTGAATACGTGGATCACTTTTTCATTTAAAAAGGTACTTATATCTTTCCAAAAACTGAAGTATGTGATGGCATTCCCAAAATTAAGTGCTGTATCAATTTGACTACAGCAGAAATCACATAGGCTAGTAGTTGAAGTATTGCAATTTCATAGGAATTTGTTGGTTGGAATTATTCATATACGTTGTATTTGTATTGAAACTCGAGTAATTTTGTATCGTTTGCTATTTTTAAAGGTTGTAGAAGTACCTTCTTAGAGTTTTTATGTTGAATTTTTGTATTTTCCTTCCATTTCTTACTTGTTTAGGTTCAGTGTCGTGGTGCTTTAACAGTCATGTTGTATATAAATTAACATAATGTTTTGGATTTTCAAGAAGTTCTGACTCAAGTTATTCTGTTTTCTTTTAAAGTTTTTCTCTTTCAATTGATTTTCTCTTTCCTCCAGTTATTTATTGAGCCTTTGACCTTCACATATGTTGACTACCAGTATGGACCTAGTTTTTATCAAGATGTTTCATAATGTTACTGTCTACAATATGCTCCCAACATCTTGCGCGCAATGCATTTAACGGAGACTGGTCTGTAGTTGCTTGCCTTGAATTTATTTCCTTTCTTAAAAACTGCAGCAACATTGGATGTTTTCCATACATTTGGATTTCGCTTCTGTCTAGGTACTTCCTGTAAATACTAGTTAAATATGCTGCACACTTTTGTGATAGGTCCTTCAGAATACGCGCTGGCAACATATCTGGTCTTGACTCCTGAAGACTTTAGCGGGTAGAGCTTCAGAAGAAGTTTCTGCACTCCTTCTGATGTCATAAGGATTTCAGGTTTGTCATTACCATAGTTGCAACACTATTAATATCATTTTGTGTACCCGAATCCATTGTTGCTCGTGCTTCTATCGATGGTTCTTATTTAGGGACTTCACATACTACCTTGTCTAAATATTCCTTCAATTTTCCTAGTCTGTCACATAGCCCCGTTTAATGTACATGTACTTCCTGTTACCTTTGCTTTATTTCTTAACGAATCCATTCATCAGACCGTTGAATAATTAGTTGTGTATTTGCTTGTATGTCTTCACCTGTCTTTGATCTTAGTTTTTCAATAGTAGTGTAATCTATTTTCTTTGGCAGGAGTTACATATTTACCGTTTATAAGCATGTTATAGTTCACAGCAGCAATGTAACGACTTATTCGTTCTGAAACGCATCTTGCTTTTCTCAAGTAGTTTTCCTATTTCATAGATGAAAGCAGTAATCGCACTTACGCACGCATATATACGAGGGGTGATCAAGAAATTTGTATATATTTATACTTGCCTTTCCTTCAATAGTTTTTTTTATCTGAATACGAATTTACGGGGTTTAACCACTGAATAAGATATGTTTGCACTGGATGCGTCCGCGCAGAACAAAGTACATGTACGAGTAAAGGTCCTCACTTATAATAGGTGAAATTTTTGTTTTAACTTTATTCCACACGGGTATAAAGTTTTTGCAGCTTGAACAATCCATATATCTCAATAAGTCTGTTTTATGAGAATTCTTGTTTTATCAAGACTTCATCATGCTTCACAAGACTATATGTGTTTCGTCAGTGAACATTTAATCAAAACTTAGTATATCAAGTTCACAATTCTCATCGCTTGACTTCTGCTGTTTTTATGTACTATGTATTTGTTTATTTTCTGCATCTGATGTATAATCTTACTTGTTTTTAACATTCTAATTTATCTTTGCGTTCTTCACGAGTCGTACATTTTTCGAAGTTGGTCAACATCTCCGCTGTCAGCGGTTAGTCCTTGTTTATATTTTACCGTTAAATGTAATGCAAGTCGACTTGTTGATTACACCTCAGTTCATTTCAGAAATTGAATGGTTAAATATTCCAGGTTTCCGTTCTGTTTCAACCACAAATAGATCAAAGTCTCTGTACCCAGTTATATCTGGAACAGCAAAATTTATTTCGGAAGCATTTATACTTAAAATTCCCAGGTTCAGTCATTTTTTAAATTTTATCGCCGCGCCGTGACTTTTGTATCCTTCTTAGGAATTCACGAAACGTTTTCTGAATAGTCTACAACCTAACTTCCAGAACAATTTTGTTTGTTCTGTATTTCTCATTTTACTGATGAAAGAACAAGAAAATCATTTCACAACTTAAGTCTAAAGAAGAAACACAATGTAAGTAAATACAAAATTCTTCATTAACAAATTAGGAATTATGTTTATCAACTTGATGGCATTTTATTGTCAAATCTATCTGGGCCACTGATTTCAAAAAGTCAGGTCTTTGAGCATTCTCGTTTTATTAAGACTTTCTCTGATTCACTTCTATTCTTCACGATACCAGATAAATGTTTCGTCTGTAAACATTTCATTTTGTCAGGGAAAATTTCATTCCATCATAACTGAGTATATCAATCTCAATATTCTCATCGCTTGACTTCTGCTGTTCTTTTATGTACTACGTACTTGTCTATTTTCTGCATCTGATATAATAATTATATAATCTTACTTATTCCACATTCTCCTTTATGTGTTGGTGCGCCGTAAAACCCAAACAAACAATATTCCACATTCTAATTCATCTTTGCGTTTAAAAGAACCCATGTAGGTCAACATCTCCGCTGTCAGCGGTTAGTCCTTGTTTATATTTTACCGTCAAATGTAATGCAAGCCGTCATGTTGAATAGACTTCTGTTCATTTCAGAAATTGTATCGTTAAATATTCCACGTATCCGTTCCGTTTCAACCACAAATGAAGTGTTCGTTATGGATCCTGGTTGCATGACGGATGGGTTTGATGACGTAGCTCGTTAAGGTAAATTTGGTAATCGGTGACTAGTTATTTACGGTTTAATAGAACATTGTAAGACTGTGATCGTTGTCTACGATCTTAGGGTGACCAACTCAAGTGATTCCGAATTACTGTTACACTGCCTCGAAAAAATATCTACTAGTCACAAAACTTATCTGTTTCTTTATTGTGGTTATTGAATTTATCTAGTGATAATGTTTGAAGTTTACCTTCATACAACATCTCTTCGTTTCTTTGTTGAAATGCCAATGTTTTCTATATTAGGTTATCATCTGGTTATGCTTACAAGTCAAATTCATAACTCGACAAAGTATCGTAGAACATTCTTATACATCATGTTCATGAGGTCATTGATGTTATATACGCAGCTTAAACATTTAGAATAAGTATTTGGATTTTTAAAACGTGTTAACTTTGTGAAAAATGATTTAGCAGATTTAAAACGTTTGACAATTTGAATGCAGCCTGAACTAGCTGAAACATTAATAAGGATCTTGAATTTTACAGCAGAAATGTGTGGAGTAAAAATAATTATACCAAATGCACTGTGAAGAAATTAAAAAGCTGGTGCGAAATTAATTGTCTCAGATTGACGATATCTTTTAGAATTAGTGACAGAGGCGGAAATCAAGTTGATTAAAACATAAATCAGGATATACAGGCATGTGATCTGCAATAACAACTAGTAAAGTAAACACATAATATTAGTTTTTCGCTGATTTTCTTTCCAGACATAATTGAAATTAACATGGCTACTACTTTTCGCCGAAAATCCTAATTAATCCAGTGAGTGTTGATAGATAGCTCCAAATTCTCCGCACAAAAAATTAATACAGCGGAAAATTAATTCATGTGCAAAAATGATTTGTGCAGAGGTATCAGAGTAAACAATTACGATATGTCATTGGCCAAGGTAAACATTCTGAACAAAGAAATGTAATAATTATTTTATGCACTATTTGAACATTTCTTATATTTGACTGTTGCAAGAATTGGACGTTAAGTGTTTGTTTGCATTTTGAAGATCACGTGACTAAAAACCTTGTTATTTATTTAGGTAATCCAAACACATAGGGTATGGTATAGTCGTGATTGAGCGTTTGTCCTAGAAACTGTTGACAGTTATAAATATCACTGAGTTACTTCCATAAAATGACAATGAACACACAAAACCTGTTAGGTGTATAGACATCGACACTCTGCACCTCGAAAAATTACAAAACCGTATTTCGGATTCAAACGTTAAGATAGCGCGTTTCGAAAAATGCAGTTCAATCGTATAACAAAAATGAAAACAATATACAGAATACCAGAGAATTACTAAAAAGTAAATAACTAGCTATCCCCTGGCACCTACTACAATGGGGAACAGCCATGTGCGGTATATAAACAACGTAATTAAAATGATAACTACATGTATATTGAATGATTTAATACGTGAATACTGATGAACATAGTAATATAAAGTTGGCAGACTCAGCAGACACAACAGACACAGTAGAAGACACATCATGCTGTTGAGTCTGTTGACAGAAAGGTAAAATTACAGCATAAGGATCGATCTTTCTGCTGGGTCTGTTGGCAGAAAGATTGAATTACAACAGAAGGATTAATCTTTCCGACTTGAGTTTGGTGCAATGTTTGACTTACTAGTAAAAGAAAAGTTAGCCATAATAGTTAGATTAACCTGTAACATTCTCGTACCAAGAGCTTATCAAGAATCATGATAACCTCAGGGTACGAGAATGGACACGTACTTGCGTAGGTCTTTATATCTTCAATAGGTCTTCTTTGTAAGTCTTCAATAACGTAGATCTGTGCATTTTTTGCGCCAAGAACTTCATTTGGACACATTTTTCTTCGTATCTTGGACTAATATCACTACGTTATCGTGTAACATGGGTCACAAATTAAAGCGTATTTTCATATAGCAGCCCAAACCAGAGACATAGATAACGAACATCTAATTCCCTGCCCATACTGATCGCAAAAATCAAGGTTGTGTAGGGACCGTTAATTTGTACAGGTCACCGACCTTACAGCTATTTCCCTTGGCCATAGGACTAGTGATATCTATCTATTTAATGTCCTGAGGAGGTTCATGATTTTCTATTTCTGATGCTAAGTTTTATTTGTGGTAAAGGTCAGACTTCACTGATAAGAAGGCCCAATTAACTAACGGCCATTGTCCTGCATACAATCTGGTTAACAAAATATTCTTTCAATACATTCCAAAATCACTTTTCTTTTACATCTCAGCCAATGTTCTGCATGGAACGTGATTATAGATCAAACTAATGTCTCTAGTTTTTACATTGCTATGATATAAAACTATGTTTTGTACTACGTGAATCATTAAGACACCTTAGTTTTTTCAGGGATTTATATAACATGTTATATAAAATCCCTGGTTTTCTTATAGACGAAAGCGGTATAACGTGTGAACAACTGATAGTAAATATTCTAATATTCCTCCACAGGGAAAGATTTATTGTTTTTCAAGTCTGACATAATCCAGTAGTGACGGATGCAGATCTTTTTAGGAGGATCTAACCTAAGTTTTGTCTCATATATTTTTTTGGGGGCAGCTGTCTAAGTCAATTTTTGACCCAATAGCTTTGTCCAATGAAATTTTCTTCAGATATACAGAAATGGATAAAATATATGGCACCATTGGCTATTTGTGATAAACAGGTTTGTAGCATGGACAGTAGTTGCTGACTATTTACTCTGTGTATAATGGGTCTCTCACTAAGCTCGTGGTACGCTCCTGGCTGTACAATGAAAAGCGTGTATGACTATGCTACCAACAAAATGAACCCTGCATAGTGCTGATTATCTTTCTAAAGATGTTAAATCAATGGGTGAAAGTTGTGAAAACTGAAAATACTGAAAAAAACCACTGGGGGCCAGAGGCGCCCAGAAGCTGACTATGTAGAAGAGAAAATAAGCAATATAATCAAGCACTCATGAAAGCTAGCAGGAACTTTTTAGGACAGCAACTTCTGAGTAAAATATCTATCTATAAATATATATTAAGAATTATGGTACTTCATGAGTACTTCATAAGTTCTTAACTTGGTATACTCATCATTCAAATTATAGTTCTATTATATTAACCTGTCACAACTTGAATAATTACATGGTCACTGAATGTGTCAGTATTTATCTTTTTTAAACCATTGAGCCACCAATCCATATTAATTATTGATAATTTAACTACATGTATATATATAGTGATTTTGAATATCGTTGATACAACAAGTTCGAAAGAATTTAAAAAAAACAACAAATTAAGTGACCGTGTAATTATTCAAGTTGCGACAGGTTAATATAACAGAACTATACCTAGTTTTAGCTCCCTGGTTAACTCGGTTGGTGACGCACAAGTTGGAGGGTCGTACGTTTGATTCTAGGGTGGTGCATACTTTCATTCGTTCTCCTGCTACTGACATAATAAAGGGCAGTTCTCCTGCTACTGAATTAAATTCAGCAATTAAATAGCAGTTGCCAGTTACTGATGGAAGTATGCGCCTAGTCACTGGTTAAAAAGTATATCCAGAGGTTAAGCCTTTCTGGGATAGGCAAGTAGGTTGACTGACTGCCGTGATATAACCTATACAATGTGTTGTTATGGGAATAATCCCAAACAAAGAACTTTCCTCACATAATTTGTTTCCATTAATTATCAAACTCATGAAATTTTAACAGCTACACTATATCCACTAGTCAACGACTTAAATGTTTCTAGGGCTAGCCTGAATTAGCATGTGATATAGTAACATGCAAAACTATCAAATAGACTGACTTTATTATAAAAAACAGTAGTTTTCACTAACCCAAATAATATTCACTGGTCCTGGTTTCAGGCCAGTGAGTTAAGGCGATGACTTAACAAATCTCTCTTACAGGTAGTCTGTTACAGCCATGACTGAACGCCTATGGCAGTAAATGTAGTCTGGAACACCTGCCCCTTACCACTTTTGTCATCGGATCAGACAAAGCACAATAATGGCTGCCCCACTCAGTTATCATTCAGGTAACAAAATTTTCGTTTACATTTTCTTAATTTTGCATGATCATTTGCAGATGATAGTAACTTTAGTAGAAGCTTGGTACTGTATAGGCCATTCAAAGTAGATTTTTCTGATAGCACAAATGTCATATATTTAGAGAACTAATCACCAAAAACCATACCTTATTTAGCACAAATGTAACCGAACAACTAAGAAAAGCTATAAACTGGAGTTCTTGTACAATGATCCTTAGAGTGTTACTACGTAGTTAGAAATGTTCATTTGCAAACATAATTATCAAATACCTAATTCATTACATTCGGTGTGGCCATTATCATGCTTTGCCTGAGGTACTTTTACCTGTCTAAGTACAACTGGGAACAAGACCGCATTAATGCTGCTAAGATTTACTATCAAAGCCCAAGATGAGATATATAAAGGAAAGAGGGAAAAGTATAAAACAGAAACTAAGAATTTTTTTCCAGAGATATTTTATTAATAATTTTGTGTATTTTTCTCACCCTGGACATATTAAAGAAATAAATCGTAACAATGACAAAGCTAATATTTTATAATAATAATCTATAAACAATTTAACAAACATACATTTATCATTACATCAGCATTGCACTAAATTGTCGTATAATTCTATATATATATATACAATTAAAATATACACAACTTTTCTATCATTGGTAAAATTAAACAAACAATTTTAGATATATAATTATATACATAGTACATAAAATATAAACAACATTTTGAAAGTTTTCGTCTTTAATAATTATAACAAGTATATCGATGACCGAAATGTCAGACATTTAAATGATGTGCCAAAATATTACAAATATTGAGATTTTTTTAATAAAATGTAAAATTAATACATTATAAAAGTTTAAAAAATAAATTTCAATTTTGAAAATTCATAAATCCTTCGAGTCATTATTCATTTGACAGAAGAGTTAAAAGATACTACATTCTCTTATCTAGATAAGTCTAGACCCACTCTGATAATTTCCCCAAGGCTAATGCCCCATAAAACTCAAGACTTAAAACAGTCTTATTTGACTATCACAATCTTCACACACTGTTTCGTGAAAACTTTCTCACAGATGTCAACACTAACAATAGTACTAGGGCTTTTTTTTTACTTTATGTAACAGGGATCATTCACAGACCCCTTTTCATTCTAAACCCTCCTTTGAAATCATGTTATTTCCCCAAATTTGGAATTTACCTAGGATTTTTCTTTCCCTTATCATTAAGATTGAGATAATATCTTCCAAAAAGTTCTATATAAAGAAAGGCCCCTGGCCCCTACCCTAAATACTGTAAAGGCCCCTAGTACAGACACACCTGAATTCCCAAGGCCTAAATTGTCCAATAAAAAGCCTGAACGTGCTTGTTTTACAATAAGCACAGAAGATCTGTAATAAAAACAGCATACTTGATTACACCAACCTGACATGTGACAAAACAATATTCTTCTCTAAGAATACAAATAACTGCTTCTATCCTAGCTAACTATTATACCTAATCCAGGATATCAAAATTTCAAAAATACTTTTTATCCAGACAATTAACAATTTAACTGCCTGATAATTATCATTTCTCTATTAGCTTGAGAAACAGAAAATTTTAGATGATTTATTTATATAATCAAGTTCATACACAGCCACTGCAAAACATGACAGACCGACAGACAAAAAAGTTAGAAAGTCTGTCTAGATCAGCTGGTTAACAGGACCAAATGTCTGGAAAGAATTTGATCTCATCCACATTTGATTGAGAAAATCTGTCTAGTTTTCAATTCATTGAAATATGTCAGATGTCTCCAGTCCTGTAAGACTTGGTTTGATCCTGTTAAGTATGATCATCACAAGACCTACTCTCCAGTAATAAACTGTTGAGTTTTGTGGTGACTGCATACAACAATTGTATCAGAAGTCATAAGTTACAGTGGCAGCCTAATTTGATATGTACCAGAGCTTACTAAAAATCTTATCATTTGAATATACAAAAATTTCGATCATGAATATTGAGATAACAAAAAGGTTTAGACCATGTAAAAATATTAGACACAACACATAATCTATTTATACATATAGAAATACATTCTGAGATCATTTATCTAGTCATATTAATATTGGAGAACAAGGGCCAGTTTCCTTAGCATATAGCTATCTAGCGATTTGTCCCCTGATGCATACTTATTCCTTTTGATGAAAGAAGGGCACCAGGGCACAAAGCAGTATGTAGTGATATGCTTAGGCAACTCGCCCCAATTCCAACAAACATCTGTTTGGGGGACAGTCAGCGCCAGATTTATTTGGTAACATAGTAGAGCAAAATAATCAACTAGCCTGATTAAGTGAAATCTGTAATTTTCACTAGTCCTGCGTTATCTGTAATTTTCACTAGCACTGCATTGTGGACTAGTGTGTAACGACGATGACTGCCCTTCCCAGATAATCACACACAGGCAAATAATAAAATTGTGCAACATAATGATAATGTTCAATTTTTTTATTTAGCTTTGTTAATTTAACAACTTCATAAAGTTATTAACAGTGACCTATTAAACAAGCTTCTTTCACCAGGAGTCACTTCCAAAACAAGATTAATACCTTGTTAAATTTTCATAGAAAGGTATGATTAAATGCAACCAGGAATCAAAACAGGATCTATGGGTTCAAAAAAAAATATCCATAAAATATGGCACACAGAATTTTCAGAGTAAAACTAAAACTAATAGATCCTGACTTATTATATCAATTCCCTAGTGTGTACAAGAGTGTACAAGTGTGTACAAGTTCTAAAGCCCTTCAAATAGTTCATCTACTAGACACTGTATCATTCAACAAGAAATGTTACAGTACTTGCTTCAATTTAGCTCATAAGAAATTATATTTAATAAACATTGATGCTTATCTTTATTTTTTTAAAAAAAAAACTGGATGAATTTCTGATTAAAAAAATAAAATATAAAGTTTAAGAAAAATTTCACTGTTCTTCCAAACACTTTACAGAGAACAAAATCCCGTTCCTACTATTTTAACTTTAGTACAAAAATGTCCACATCTAACGAAAGGGTCCATTTTAAATAAAACAAAAGGGTCCCTTTAAGATAAAAACATTAAAAGTTATGTACAAAGGGGAAAATATATACAAATGAATGATAAAATTACCAATAAATGTTTAAAATACAGTATGCATTTCATTTTACACTACCAATTAACTACAATGACATAAAAAATATGTAATAAAAACCTTAATATGATAAGTTCCATGATTAAATGAATTTTAAAGATGTCGACATATAGTGCATACAAAAAAACAATACAATGAACTAACCCACGACGAGGGATGCCCAGGATGACTTTAAAATAAACAATTGTGATATGTTTTAGTTGGGTCTTAGTTGTTGGTGTAATGGAAAGCGTTCTACCATAACAAGCATGATTTACCAAGTGATGGTGGTTTATCAATCATGCTTATTTTGTTAAAATGAATTACACAAATTTTATTTTCATTACTGCCTACCCCTGAAATGAATTGTCTCATTTTTAATGTTTACCAAAACACGCTTTGTTTTTTTGTACGCACTATAACTCTTAACATGATAACAAACAATGAAATCAAATTATGAAAACAAATGATGTTAAAACATGAAAATATTGTATACAGTTTACATAATGACAGAGAATTGATTTCGTTTAAATATGAAGACAGAAGTAATGGATACGATGATGATTATGAAACAGAGAGTTTTAATATCACAGCGTTTGGCGTTGAATGATAATATATACATGATGTAATAAAGGCTAAGATTATATTTAAGACAACCTTACACCTCCCTTAAAAACATTGTCACCATTAAAATAATGATAACATAAAATATACATACAAGTATTGTTCATTTTATCTCTACTGTCAAAACATGGATAAGTTCACACAGACTTCTATTGTTTAAAATCATAAATAAACAATCATAGATTCTAAAAGTGCACTTATAACAGACAGAACCAACCAACACTTAGCAGTGTTACGCCTTCTATTCAAGTCAATGTTGTTTTCATATTTATACATGATTTCAGTTCAGTTCAGTCACCAGGAAATTATTCAATCCTTGACAGTAGAGTAAAAATGAACTTTACTATGAAACAACAATGGATCTGGGTCTAGAAAACATAAACAATAGTTTTTGAGTCATTTAATAGTCATGTTAGCTGTACAGCCCCTAACCATGTTGTAATAAAATTTTACTCATCATCATTGTATAAAATGAATAAATTTTATATTATATTAATAGGCTACAAGGAACCATCAAATGTTAACATCTAGACCCAATGAATATCATTTAAACATTATTAATATCAAATTTATTTCAAATAATAAAAATAATCAAATTTTCATTGTCAAAATAATAGACAGATCAATTAATTAACAACTAAACCAATTAAAACAAAAATACACAAATTAGACCAAGTTGATATTAAAATACAAAAATATCTATATACAGTCCAACTTGTGCTAACGGCCACCTCCGAATAGCGGGCACCTGCCGACAGCGGCCATTTCGATTTCCCCCCGACCGAAAACGCTCTTAAAAAGGCCGTGAATAACGGCCACCTGTCGTCTGCGACCAGCGGCCAGTCAAAACCATCCCCGCGGCCAGTTTATAACTGTGAACAACGGCCAGTCGATTGTTTGAAGACAGTATTTCGTATCAAGGCGATTTCGAAAGCAGGCCGCCATTTTTGTTAAAGTTAAGCTAAAAACCCGTAATCCGATTTTTTTCCGGATTTTCGTAAACAGACCATCTCGAGTACGATTTTATTAGTTATTATCAAGCTGTAGACAATTTTCTCGTCACCTTATTATAAAAATATGTTAATGTATCCTTTTATTGTTAAATTTATTTGTAAATCGGGAGTAAATTACGTCATGTGATGACACTTTGTTAATTAGTTTTGAATGTTTGGAGACTCCACTAGGTTTGTTTTTCACACGTCCGGCAGTTAGATAAATGTTTGTGACACGCTCTTAATTCCTAAATTCGTTCAACTGTGACCGCTGTATACAGGTAATTTGACAACTGGGATAAGATAGAAATACTATACAAAAGGTCAGAGTAGTGAGAATTTGTTGAGTGCATTTGTTAATGTTGAGGGCATAGCATGAAATGTAGCTGCAAACAAAAAATCACTGATTGCTTTGTTTTAGTCATTCTTTGTTCAAAGTTTTGTTTTATTCATTTATAGTCACAACTTCAATATGATAATGTGAATAATCAAATTAAGGTTGAAAATAAAAACAATTTTAATTATCAATTCATGCTAAATTCGTTCAACTGTTACCGCTGTATACAGGTAATTTGACAACTGGGATAAGATAGAAATACTATACAAAAGGTCAGAGTAGTGAGAATTTGTAGAGTGCAATTGTTAATGTTGAGGGCATAGCATGAAATGTAGCTGCAAACAAAAAATCACTGATTTCTTTGTTTTAGTCATTCTTTGTTCAAAATTTTGTTTTATTCATTTATTGTCACAACTTCAATAATGATAATGTGAATAATGAATTAAGGTTGAAAATAAAAACAATTTTAATGATTAATTCATGTTAATTATGGACTCTGTCTCTCAAGTCTAACGAAACATGGCCCGTTTGTTCCTCCCTCCGAACAAAGGCCACCTGTGAACAAAGGCCACTTTTCTCTTTTCCCTTGGCCGGCCGTTGTTCACAGGTTGGACTGTACTTGTGGAAACAAAGCAGATCTTATAAGCCTCTGTGATAGAAGAAAACCAATATATATTTAAAATGAACATAATGTAAATATACAAGCAATACATCTAAAACATAACAAAAACACAAGTTATACACTTCAACGAATCTTCACAATTAAAAAATTTTCTTCAACAATTATATGATACACAAATCCTTGAATTTTCTAAAAGTTTGTGCATTTCTTCATTTTCTTATACTTGGTGCATTCTTCCATTTACCATTATTTTGTGCATTCTTTCAAATTCTAATATTTTGTACATAAGATAATATAGTATGGTGCATTCCACAACAATAAACTATGTTTGAAAACAGCTAAATGAAGTGTGCAATTACCAGCCTATTTTCCTTTAACGTAGAAGAATATTACAGTTTAAATGAGTTGTAAGTTAATTTGACATATCACCATCAAAAAGCCATTTAACCAACAGACAGACTAACATACTCTAATATAGTCCATCCTCCATAAACTGACATAAATATGTCAGGTGTAACTAAAACTCCATAGCATTTCCCTGCCAACAATTGTCTTGCCCTCTCAACTAAATCAGCCATTCATTCTATAAATGCCCTATTCAAGAGTCTTTAACATTCTTATAATATCATAACCTTATTTATAAACACTTAATTTTTACAGTAAAGTTCCACTTTTAGAGCCATCAAAATCAATGTCCTAAATAAAAGAATGTTCTTCATATAGAGAACTTTTTCTTCTCAAATCAAATATTTGTGACTTAAGTCTACCAAACAGCATGATTTTGCAATCACCAATGAGATGGTCTTTACTGTGGAACTTAACAGTAATACCATAAAATACTCATAATAAGTAAAATAATAACACCAAATACTAAAACAAGTAAGATTAAAACAATAAACAAAACTTAACATTTCACATAAAGTGTTACAGTAAAATAAGAAATCTAAACTATTCAGTAAAAAAGCATGAAAAATATACTTCTTTTATACCAACATCGGGGCCTCATATAATGTCATGAGTGCTCCCAATGTATTTAGATAGCATTTTAGCTGGCTAGTGCTACAATGTAGTCAACTGTAGAATAAGAAATTGCTATGTAGCGCTAGGTAAGCTAATACTGGCTTAATTATCTACATTATCCTTCATTAGGAACTTGTTATATTACACAAATATTTAGTCTGTTCTCAAACTATGGCAAACTACAGCAAAGTTTAAAGTAAGTTCACATGTAGAAAATCTTACTTCGTACTATGAAGCACAAGCTCATTTGCAACAGCACAGTGGAAACCAATTTAGAACAGCATAATAGAAGATTGTATGAAACAGCATAGTTCAAGCTCATTTAACACAGCATGGTTAAAGCTACTCAGCATTATGATATAGCAAATGCATCGATATATCACTAAATTTGGTACAAAAATATTTTTTCATCAATTTGAGACCAAAATTCTATAAGATCAATTCATGTTTCCTTCCAACTCTACTAAAACAAACATAGTAAAAAATAAACCTTCGAATTTACTGAAACAAAAAAGATTTTCCATAGCACAAAACTTCAGCCTATCAGAGTAGAGTAAACAAATCACTTCTTTAAGCACAGGAAATCAGTCAATCAAAATCGAGTTTTCAGATCAATTTTTCAAGCACACAAAACTTCAGCCAATCAAAGTTGATTTAGCAAATCACTTCTTCAAGCACAGGAAATCAGTCAATCAAAGTCGAGTTCTCAGATCACTTCTTTCAGCACACAAAATCAGCCAATCAAAATAGAGATGACAAAATCACTTCTTCAAGCACAGGAAATCAGCAAATCAAATTGATTTTTCAAAATACTTAAGCACAGGTAATACATATTATAGCACAAATTCCTAGTCGTTCAAAGTCTACTACTGCTCTTCTGTAGCCTCATTCTGAATATCAGATTCACTGGTTCCCAGCTGCCCACCATTACCAGACCCACCTTGAGGGGAACCAGTCTGAGCTGCTTCCTGTGCAGCAGACTGTGCCATCATCTTCTGACGCACTTCACGAATCTTTAACTGTAAAATATTTTTGGTAGGAAATATTTCCTGATAGTTAGACTGGAATGTTGCAGTGGCTTGAGCTGAAAGAGAAAACAAAACGAAACATGAACTAACAATTTATATAAATATAAGGGTAAACCTGGGGTCAGCAGCGCAGTTGGTAGCGTGCCAGTATATTACACCGATTTCGAATATATTCTCTTGACAAGGGTACAGATTGAATAAAGTTCACGCCTAACTTACAATGCTAATATATAATATGTATTACAGTAATGGTCAAAATAACTAGATTATATTAATAAAGTTTATTACAAAAGACAAAAGCAATTTTCACTAGTCATGGCAGCATACTATCAAATATTACAGTAATTAGGCAACACATTATAGTATGTTTTCTTGTAATATTCATCCGAAGGGAAGAAAGATCATATACGCGTACATATATTTAATACAAAACTCTTTATTAAAATTTTTAGCTTAAAAAAGCCTTCGTCAGTTATTTTGAAAATGAAAATTTCTACATTATAGTATGGTTTGAGAGGAAAAATGCATACAGTGACTATAAGCAGAATTAATGTCATCTAATACACTAGCCCAAAGTCCAGAACTGGTAGTAATAATTTATTTGGACTAGTGCAAATTACTTCATATATTCAGGCGAGTTGATAATTTTGCCCATTACTATATAACTTAATAAATCGGCTTAGTCCTTAAGAAATTTTAATGCAATGACAGTACACCAATGAAAATGGGTTGTAAGACCATTTTACAAGTCAATACAAGTTAAAAAGTCTTAGGTAAAATTTTTAGCATTATGTGCCAAAATTTGGTTTAAATATTCTTACTGTTGAATATCTAAACAATCTTTTGACACATGACATCTTAAGTTTTTGCCAACTCTTAAGTTGGTTTAAATATCAACCATAAAATAATGCAATACAACAAACCTGATGGAAATAATCCATATTCATCAAACAACTGCATGACAAGATTTCTTCGTTGGTCTAATATCTTACGTAATGATGAGAACTGTCCAGGTGAACTTGGCGTTTTAGGTGTCATAGGTGAATGGAGATCACTATCACAGAATGCATCAGTACCCATACCTACAATATTACATTAAGTACTTTGTTAATTAATGTAACATACATACTGGGCACTCATAATTACAGTTGTTTTGTTCGTTTGTATGGTGCGTAAATATTGACCCCGACCTGACCTTTCGCATTTGCATCTAATAATTATCTACACATATCCCGACGAAAGTCAGTACCACGCCTTTCTACACTTCGGCAGCGATCGTAAAATTATCGAAGTATGTTTGTGTGTTAAGTTTTAACTCATAATCCTCACGGTCATGGTGTAATCGAGCGTTAATACTACATTCGTATTCAATGTAATGAATATTCTTGCATAAAGGTCAGGCCGGGGTCAAACATTAAGCACAATATAGTAACATATGTAATGGACTGGAGGCTTAAACCAATAGACAATGTTGTTTTTTATGACATTACAGATTAATAATATGCACATAGATTTAAGTTCAAAATTTTCAACTTATGAAAATCCTAAAAATAACTTATAAAATACCAATTTCAACAGTCTTCATTTGGGAAAAGGACCTTATTTAACTCAATTCTAGCAGATTGGTACCCATTATTTGCCATGTGTAAACAATCTTTTCCAATATTTTTCCTGAAGACCTTTTAACATTTTCAGATGAAAATGCATGTTAAGGCTATTTAACAAAATTCAAGAATTTTGTCAAATTCAAGTCCAATATGAGCATTTGTTTAAGTGAACTTTGCACAGGACTTGACATTAATTTTTAAACAAATTGCCCAGTTCCACAGTTTTACTTGCTGGAATCAAATGTTTACTAGCAATAAAATATTGCCCAAATGTAAATATAGGTAGTCAAGGGCAATACGACGACCTTTAATGTTTGAAACATTAAAGGTCGTCGTGAAGTCAAGGCCTGTTTTCAATTACTTCTTGTCCAGTGATAATTTTGACAAAGGTCAAAACACTACAAATCTATAATAAGCCTACCTGGTCTTCCTATGGCAGCATCAGCTAATGTTTCTAGACTAAAATTTTCACCAAAGAATCTATTTCCATCAACTCTAGCACTTCTAGGTGTTTTCTGTGATGTAGGCGTATGTGGTAGGGAGGCATGGGGTGTATGAGGTAAAGATGGGGTGTGGGGTGTATGGGGCGTGTCTGATGTATGGTCTGAACTACCATCTGTGTTATCTGGTTTAGCTGAAAAAAGTAAAATAAACATAATGTGTGATATGAATCAACTCTCTGTAGCAGTTTACTCCTCAAAAAGTATAAATCAATATTAGTTCTTTTAGTTCAGAACTCGAATTACATGTAATATTTATCAGTTTGTACAGAATGCATCCAAGCAGATCTAAGTTACTTTATGTGTAATTACTGAATAGTGTGCCACACAGATTAAATACTATTGCTCTGGGTGCACACATATGTGTTTTAATATTTTCTAGATCTATCTAAGATTTTTGTTAATACTTGTGTAACTATAACCTTTCGTAAAGCTTAAATAGGTGTTCCAAAAAATTTAACAATAACCTTTTAACTTTTTATGTAAATTCATAAAAAAACAGCCCTAAGACTGGGACAAGTGTAAATTGAATGGGAATAATTGAAATTACTTGTTTTACATAGTCAGACTAGTTGACAATTTCGCCCTTTAATACATAACACAAGAAATGTAATGTGAAAACCACATTAAAGCTGGAATTAAAAACTTTAACGCAAAAATTACCAAGGGAAATAATCCATAATAAAGGCAGGTAGAGTTGTGGTTACTTTCTAATTCTCTTCATCGCATTGGATGTTATCATTGTATAAAGTTTCATAAAGATCTGACAATAAATGGCAGAAATATATGGTAAAGAAAAAACTTTAACACAATTGTTAATGACAAAGATGCCGAGCACCAGCCCGCTTGTTGAAAATTCCAGCTAATAATACATTGGGCTAATACTTAAGAAAATTCATGGCACAGATAGGAAAAGAGACAAAAATTATTTTTATTTTTATAAAGAAACTAATATGATTGCCATAGTTACCTAATGATGAGATCTTTCTTTTCTTCTTATAACTAACTATTATAGCTCTAGGACTCTGTGGTAAAGGTGTACATACATCCGATGTCTCAGGATTAAATTGTGGTAACTTTTCAAATCTTTCATCAAAATTTACCTTCTCTAATACCCTGGAAACATATACAATTGGCACTGAATTTTTACTGAAAATAAGTACATTGTTACAGTTATTATAAAACAGTGTTCACTGTTTATTTACATTGAGGGATGAACAAATACTATTGTAACTTTCTTCATTTTCAATTGGAGTTACAATAGTGTTTTGTTCAGCCCTTGCACTCTATAAGTATACAAATATTTCTTTTATGTTTTATGGTGAGATGAAACAGAATATCAGTCAAGTTTTGAATAAAATCTTTTTTAATTCAACTTGTGAAGTCAAAAATGATATTTTTACTTGTGGCTATGCCACTCTTCTCAGAGGTGTAAAAAACTTGTGACTTGACCACAGTTTCATATTAATTAATTCTGAATTCAACAGACATCAAACAGGCTTCAAATTTCCTTTGTGCAGTCCAACTTGTGCTAACAGCCACCTCCGAATAGCGGGCACCTGCGGACAGCGGATTCACTGATTTCTTTGTTTCAGTCATTCTTTGTTCAAAGTTTTGTTTTATTCAATTATAGTCACAATTTCAATAATGATAATGTGAATAATGAATTAAGGTTGAAAACAAACTCATTTTTAATTTTTGATTATTAATTCATGTTAATTAAGAACTCTGTCTCTCAAGTCTGACCAAACATGGCCCGTTCGCTCCTCCCTCTGAACAAAGGCCACCTGTGAACAAAGGCCACTTTTCTCTTTTCCCTTGGCCGGCCGTTGTTCACAGGTTGGACTGTACTTCGAAAAATTCCATTATATGAAATTACATGATTTTAACATTTAATGTAAAGGAAAACAAGTCGGAACCATAGATCAACTTAGAATTTTCCTGAATTTTTAATAACTGTGTGTCATAAAATTTAAATACAACTGTATTATAGACAATGGATCTTTCCATGATCTTACCTATTAGCATATTCAACTAAGGTTCACAATTACATTTTGTCCCACAAACAAAGTGTTAACAAAAGAGCACATGGTAATATTTGTGGGTAAATGTATTGTTATTCAAATAAAAAGTTCTAACTCGGAATGGTCAATAAGTTGATATAGATATAACTAAATAATAACTTAGTAAACTTACTTATCCATGCCATCATCAACATTCTTTTTAAACATAGTTCTCCTAGGACTATTGATACCTGGTGAAGGCATGGGTGAGGGTACATTGAGTGATCCTGGACTTGGTAATGGTGGAGGTTTACGTTTTATCTTCTCATTACCCTACAATATGTTACAATAGTTATAGTCTGTATTGTGTGTAAAGTTTGACCCTGATCTTACCTTTATGCAAGAATATTCATTACATTGACTATGAATGAAGTATTAATGCTCGATAATGATCGGAGTATATCGTCAAAGCTTAAATGTAATTATTACACAAGGATTAATTATCAAAATATAGTAAAGCATGTGTGCAAAAGAGTAGAATAGGCATGGTATTGATTTTGTCGATAATTTTGTTTAGATACAAATGTAATTATTAGATGCAAATGTGAAAGGTCAGATCGGGGTCAAACCTTACGCACAATAAAACTCACTACATGTGTCGATATGCACAACAAAATAAACCTTAAAATCTATAGCAGTCTTCAGTGGAAGAAATTGAACTTTGGAAGTAACTCATTAGAAAAAAAGTTAAAGTACAGTTTTAAGTCTGTGTCCATGTGAATGTTTAACTGACTAGAAATTTTGTAAGATAATCCCCTATCAATCTTACAATTTATATCAAAAGTCACTAAAATTTACTTACACATTTTTAATCCAAACCCTAACACGTAGGTAGAGCTTCCCAGAGGGAAACCGATCATAACTGGGTAAACTTTCATAATTGTATCATTTATAAATGAATTATGCATATAAATGTGAAGCCCTTTGGAGCATAGTTTCGATACGAAAAAGCACTGTATGAGTAAAATATTAATAAAAAAAATAAATAGACAAAATCATTCCCAATAAACCTCTTAAATGATGTTAACTTGACTTAAAGGTAAATGCAACATAACTTACAGAAGGTGGTGGAGATAGTAATTGTAAAGTGCTGCTCTCTGACTCAGAGTCATCTGGACCAGTCACTGTAATCTGTGTCACTGAAGAGCTTGTTGTATCATGTGACTGGTTCTTATCATCAGATGTAGTAGTCTCTTGTTGTCCAGACTTACTACTGTATACCTGGAAATATATATAACATCAATGTTTTAGTTATATTTTAATATTTTAGGCATTCCTTACAAATTTGTTGTTTGCAGTTTTGCAGTTTTTCAACTGACTCACCCACTTGGTGCCACTGGCTTTTTGTTATACACTATCCTTAAAAACATTTAATTGCAGTGTCAAAAGTCATTTTTGCAAAATGTAACAAAATGTTCCACATATACATGCTACATGCTACAAGGATACACAGAAACATGATACCACTCAAGTTAAGGTAACTGGAGCTTTAACAGCTATAAAGAACATAAAATTGATTGAATATGGCTGTACCATGAGCTGTCAGTTGGGAAAGTATGAGGTACTGTAAATGATCTTTGTCCCCCACACCAACATTGGCTGACTCATAGTCTTAGAGTGGGGATGACTTGTGACTAATTATTTGAAAAACCCTTCATTAGTAACAAAATAATGAAATTGCTAATGAATGAACATATAGACAGACAGACTATACTGACTTTACATAAGGTGTTTCTTTTGGGCATATAAAAATAAAAACAATAAAGCACTATACCTTCCTATCTTTCTTGAACAATTTGATTCCATTCTCAGCAATGATTTCTTTATATCTTTTACCTTTACCAGTTCTCTGTGGTTTACCATTTGCATCAACCTCTATATTCTCCGAGGTATCTCCTCCAGACTCTGTAACTTGTTTACTGACAGGAGAAGGGGAGAGAACTAGTGGTGATGGTTTCTGTGGTCTATGATCTACAGTTGTATCCCGGCTACCAACTGATGGTGACGTTCTTGCTGGAGATAGTACAGAAGGTGAGGATAGTGCTGATGTGGGATTTGGTGACAGTGGATTGAATCCTTTGGGTGTTGATGGTTTCTGAGCTATAAATAGAAATATGACACATTTGTAATACAAAATAACACATTTTAGGAAAATAAGAAACTATCCTGATATGAAATATAATTGGAATCTCTCAAAATTTGACTCAATTCAAGGTTAAAATTCTATCTTTTAGAGATGACAAGTCACATCCTGCACACAATGCATCCTTATGGAGCAGATGGACCTTAATTTAACAACGCATTAATCAGTCAATTAAGATATTCAACAGCACTTTACTACACTAACAAATTACAAATACAATTTCTAAGTACAATACAGATTGAACACATACCTTGTAATGTATTAAATTTCTGTAGACTTTCTGTACCTATAGGTATATTAGCTATGGTAGCTTTCACTTTCTGTGGTCTTGGTTGTAGATTAGAACTTGTTATATAACCTATCTCTCCTTTCATATCTGAGGCCATAGTTACATAACTTTGATTCTTTAAGTTCATTACACCTGTAAAATAGATGAATAAAAACTATTACATCATGGGTGCAAGTTAAGAAAGTAATTTATGACCAAGCTCCATGAAGGCATGCCCCACCAGAGAATCAAAACTGCAATCTCTCAATCAATAATTATTAACACGAGGAGTCCATGGAAAGTCAGTGACTTTGGATCAGCTTGAAACATATATCATAAAAAGCATTAACTTTTTATTAACTTCTGCAAGTGGATGAGTACAATTCAAAATTTGCAGTAATAGTTGAATCCTTTGATTAAAAAACCCTAATAAATTCATTGCACAATACAGCAAAACCTGTTTAATAAAACTGAAAACAGGGCCGAAATCTGTCAAAGGGCCAATAACACTTATTGACCCTGGTCCAATAACTAATTTCTGCACTCTGATTGGTTGATAAAACAGGGCTAATATCACAATCTGGTCCATAAGTAGTTATTTTATAAAATTTTCATTAAACATGTGATTTGATATAGACCCTGTTATTTTTCATCGGGACAGCATGAGTGAAAGTTGTGAAAACTGAAAATATTGAAAAAACGCTGGGGGCAAGGGGACTGTCCAACAGTCATATTGGCCCTTGGCCTTCATCCTCGGGCCAATATGACTGCCCTTGGAAAAATAACATGGCCACTATCAAACATATAATACAAACCTTGATAAAACAAAGGGCTCTGACTTCTAGGTGGACTATTATTCTTTGTTAATACAGGGTTAGGTTTAGGTGCTAGAGTTGGTTGATTAGATGTTTGACTTGTTGCCATGGAAACAGATCCAGTAGATGATGGTCTTTGTTGTACATTTTGTGGTTGTAATAATACCTGTTGTACTGTTCCTTGTTGACCTATATATCATAAAATATTACATAATTAGAAATAAAGTTATAACAGTTAAGTCATTGTCTTAAATTTTCACAAGTGCTAGCCTAATACATTAAGTTTAATAGTAATGGACTAAATTATGAACTGGTCAGTTGCCCAAATCATTAGGCATCATAAATATTAATCCCTTAGACATTATGTACTTGATTTTGTTATTCTATCCCATTTAACAACACTTTTTAGCAAGTTATGTACAGAATCCAACTCATCTTACTAGCTTTCCTCTAACTAGCTGACCAGTGCTTGTTTATCCTTCTAGAAGGAGCCAACGACTTCTAACTCTAGAGAGGAAAATCATTAAAAGTGCTATTATAGTTTAGCCATTTCACATAATTTACTGTCTAAAACAATGACTAAACCGAAAATGATTAAACCATGGCTAGAAGGTAGTTACTATGAAACAAAATCCCTCTGATAAACCCTGTCCCCTTTTTCTGACGCCCTATGCCCCAGCCCTTTTCTGAGTTCTAGAATGACCACTAATCAAGTTCTAGTCCAGACATTCCAATAAGTGCTGGTCCCACAGACCTGACCAGTGAAATTCCAGTCAGTCCAGGAAAAAGTCTGTCGTAACCAGTCTGAATGTCCAGCTAAATTTCATTTTTTAAATTAAAGTGAGGACAATTATCAGCCCTTTTATCTTATTTATTGGTATGAATTAAACTAATTATAATGTTTGTCTACAGTTAATTAAAAGTTATAATACTGACTGATTAGCAACCAGAAAACAGGAATGATATTTATTTTTTTTATTTATTTATTTATTGGAGTTAATGCCGTATCAACACAATTTAGGTCATTTCACGGCGTCCAGCGCACCTAACCTAGCTTTCCTGGACCATTGTCTATAACCAGTACTCACCTACCCTTCCACAAGGCCGGAAACTTCTCCATATTATCTAATCAATGGAGGAAAATCAACATTATTGTCAAATTTTCATGGAAGGGTATGACCTCCCCGGATGGGATTCGAACCCGCACCCCCTTGGGCACGAGTATCCAAATCCCGGCGCGCTACCAACTGCGCTATCGAACAGGAATGATAAGTCATGACGTATTGACATGATTTTGATGATTTCTTCCGGTCCAGTGAAACCTGATTTGGTCGAGTGATCTTGGAAGAATCACTGGACCAAATGTCCAGTAATGTCAAAACACTTTTCAGAATGTCTGATTCTAGTCAGTATAAGATACAAAGTTCTAGAACATACCCTGTACAGATCCTACATATTGTATATACAGAGAAAGATACAAAGTTCTAACATACCTTGAACATATTGTATATAAGCTGGTGAAGCTACTTTAACACCAGATGTTGTAGATGTCACACTGCTAGCTGGTTGTACATAGGCTAACCTGTAATATTATATAATTACACAATGAAGTTCCTATGTCAGAACAATTAAAATGTCTTCATAGCAAAATAGTCTTAATATAAAAATCTTTTTTCGTATTTGGGACTTCAAAATCACAATCATAATTTTACAAAAACTTAAGAGGTCTTCGAGAAGATACTTCACTGTATTGTCATTTCATATTGTTCATTTTTCAGATAAGACCACGACATTGAGGCTGAATAAAATAACATCATGTGCAAGGTCACCTTGATATATAC
Organism: Mactra quadrangularis; assembly: GCA_025267735.1. Classification (NCBI taxonomy): domain Eukaryota; kingdom Metazoa; phylum Mollusca; class Bivalvia; order Venerida; family Mactridae; genus Mactra; species Mactra quadrangularis. Next base: position 43,789,088 of record CM046299.1, on the reverse strand, counting down.
ATACATGAATTAAGATAGACAAATTCCACTAAACCGGAATGCAAGTTACAACTAGGAATCAATCCCACAAGCCTGGGTTTCAGAGTCAAGACTCTCTATCAACTTATCTAAGCAGATGATATAACAAAGGAGCAAGAGTAGCCAAGTGGTAATCATGTTAAACAGATAATAGTTGGATAGCAAGCTCCGTGTTGCTTCTTATTTATTTCAAAAACATGCCTCTTGTTTCCATGAAGAAGAAATCTTAGCCAACGATCTAAGTATTCAGGGACCAGGAAGTATACCCAAGAGTGATCAATCTGAGTTGAAAGAACTTGTTTCACAATCCAGCTCATCCAATTCACAATATATCATTTAATTATATAATAAAGACCAATGTTTTCTAAGTCAAAGACTCCTAACTGGCTAGACTAAGTAGACAGGTAAAACAAACTATTTTTGTCAAAGGATAAAAAAAATGCAGCCTAACCCGACCAAGCCCAGACCTTTCGCTTACAAGAGCTCACCCAACTGAACTATCCGGCTGCATACCAATAATATGAACAAATAAGTACAGTGATATCTTACTTTTGCGTAGAAGGTAAGATAACTCTCTGCTGTTGTTGTTGTTGAACAGGTTGTTGTTGTAGTTGTGTTTGTTGATATTGTATTGGTGCTTGTAGAGCTTGCTGTAATGTTGATTGTTGTAAAGCTTGCTGTATCAATGGTTGTTGATTGTTTATAGCTTGTACAGGTTGGATTGATTGTAGAGGTTGTTGTAGCTGGGTCTGAAAATAGTTCAAGAGTAAAATATAGTCAGTTTTTTCTCAATTGTCAAAGCTTGAATAATTTCATGGTGACTAAATGCTTTGTTTTTGTACTGGCAACCTAATTGTTAATAAATATATCTTGACTACAACATATGATACGGCATAAGCAGCTTTACTCAATCATAATACACACTTTCATGAATGTATCACGACAATATTTTTAACGAACGCATTCACCGTGAAATAATTCATGTTTTGTCAGTTGAGAAAAAATGAACTATATTAATACTTAAATATTAACATATACGTGTAGAGTCCATATTGTTTTCTGAAGATTGGTACACAATAATGACTGAATGTTGGAAGTCACATTATACCAAGTCCATAATGAATTCATCAGAATTTAAATGCCTTCCAATGTAATTAATCATCGTTATCAAACCAAGGCCCCCTTTGATTAGTAAACTTAAGCGCAACGCACTGAGCTAGCCGGGTGACTTTATTAACTAGGACATCAAGCTACCGACAAATCAGTGAAATGTGAAATAACTGCAAGAATCATAACCAATCGTAACAAAGTGTACATGTATTTCTGACAAAGCATATATAAGAAGTACATGGTAGAAAAAGAAAATTCTTTCCTTAAAGACTTAAAAAGTTGCACATTATATTTTTAAAAGGGATTTCAAATACAAGAAATTTAAAACTAACAAGAAAATACTCACCTGTATTTGTGTATTTTGATGTCTAGATACGTTAACTTGTTGATTTAAAGCTGTAGACTGTATCTGTAATTGTTGTGGTGTTGCTAGGATACCAGGTGATTGTGTTACCTGTACATATTGTGTCACAGTCTGTTTATTGTTGATATTCTGACTTATAACCTGAAAAATTGAAAGGCAAAGAAAGTAAAGCAATTGCATCTTATTGTCTAAGTTTCATGCTAACACACATTAACCACTTCACAGTTATTACCATACCTCATCTACTCTCGTTATTTATCTATCAAATTTTTTGAGTCTTTCACTCTGCTTACAGCAGCTGACACATTGGTGCAACATAATTATACCACCCTCACAAGTAACCATTTACATTTGTGTGAAGGGAACCAGTTGCAGATAAATTTCTTGAACAAGGACATTAGCAGTGCCCTTAGTGGGCTTTGAACCTGGGACCTCTTGTTCCCTTAGTGTGTGTCCTACCACTGGTCTACTGCTATATGTTAACAATTCAAGTTAATGTTGACACATAAAAATAATCAAATAACAGAGTTGACAATACATGTACTTCTAAACAGAATATTTTAGAGGGGGAAAATGTATGTCCCACAGACTATTCATTAAAATTTAACAATAAAAGTAAAACATGTGTGAATTACCTGTATAGTCTGTGGAGCAGAGTTGAGTTGTGGAGATACAGCAGGCGATGGTTGCTGTTTCATAGGACTTTGTACGACCTTGAACCCTGGAGCAATCTGTATCTTACCACCTTGTACCTGCTGTGTTGATACTTGAACTTGTTGTACTGGTTGAGCTGTAGAAGAATTCTGGTTCCCAGCAAACGTTAACTGTATACTGCCCTGAGGAATCTGGGTACCAGGTAACGCCATCTGTATCACATGATTCTGTAATTTCCCGCCTTGTTGTGGCGCCTGCATTCTTATAGAAGGTAAAATGTACTGTACATGTGTAGGTTGTACTTGTTGATTGTAAGTAGGAGTCAATGGCGCCGCTGGAGATGGGGAGTTTAAAGCTGGTTGAATGGTCTGCCCAGCTTGACCTGGTTTGATTATAAAGTTCGTTAAAACTGTAGGAGGAGCCATAGTTGCAGTGGGTGTGGCCACCCCTTGATTCGGAGAAGCTGCGATAGAAGGCACAAAGTTTGGTACTGACGTTGTAAAATATTGTGTAGAACCTACCACTGAGAGTGGTTTTGTTACCGTTGGCGATTGTAAAGGTTGGGATCCAATAATCATTCCATACTGAGAGGCAGGAATACCTTGCAAAACAATAGTACCGCCCACATTTTTCAACTGGTGACCAGCAGATGATACGCTGGGTAAAATTGTCTGTGGTTGAACATTAGCAGTCGCCATAGATGTACTAAAATTTCCTTGTACTGAAGTCTGTTGAAGATTTTGAGAATGCACGGGTGCAGAAATTGGTTTTCCAGTTGTAGTGAAAGTTGGTACCACACTGTTACGACTTGAAAGTTGCAGATTCCCATGTGATTGTTGTTGTGAGATTTGATTGGCATGTAAGGCTGTTGCTGTGACAGCACGACTATTTTGTAATGTCTGCTGTAAGATGGAAGGTGCTGCTGTCGTTGTCTGTCGCTGTATTGGTGCAGGTTTGATAGGACCTCTTTGTGAGAATTTCCCAATAATTGGACCACTTTTACCATTCTGGTTGCCAAACGTGGTTTCTGTGTTTGAGCTCATGACTATCTTCTGTTCACTACCATGATGGTCCATGGTAATATTGTGTATTTTCATTTGATTTTGACCGACTCCTCGATGGATCATTGAAGAAACACTTTCACCACGTTGATTACCGCTAGAATGTTCATAAAAACTTGAAGACCTCAAGTCCTGTACACTTCCCGTCGACAAAAATCTAGTCTGTTTGCCTTGGGCTTTAAAAACAGCCCCTGTAGGTTGAAAATTTGAACCATTACTGGATGGTCTTGGAATTTGTTGATTAGTAAAGTTCTGATGTCCGACAGAAACAGGACTATGAGCGCCTCCTTTTCCTGACTCGGGTATACGTTTAATAGGTTTAGGACGGTAAGTTATATCCGAAGATGAGATAGGCTTCATTACTGGTGAGAATCTTTGTTGAGGAAATGATCTATTTTCTATCATGTCATCTTCAGGTGTACTGTCTGTCTCACTATCACTTACATGTTCAGGACAATTTAAATCTATCACATCCTCAGCAGATCTATTCTCTCCATCTGTCAAATATAAAATGATAATAGTATAATTGAAGTGAATGAACATCTAAAGTTCTAATTCATACTGCTAATAGATCATGCTATGATATTACATTATAAAACAAACTAAAGCTGCAACTATTCACTTCAAAGTAGATTTGTAACCTGATAAAAATCCATGGTTCAAACTAAGATTTGAACACACAACCTCTTCAGTCGAAAGCAGACACTCTACCATGTTACCATAAAAGCTAGGAAGGCAAGAGAGTACAAAAGCAGTATTATACCTCTGCTACAGATTTGATAAGATTCTAAAAGTTCTTTCTACTACAAATTACCTAATATTTTTACCAATGCATGGTTTTTATTGTTTATTATATTCAAATTTGAAACTGTTAAAGCCATACAAGGTAAACACACCAAGTAAGACATTACCCACTCCACAACCAACACCTACAAACCCAAGCCCCACCCACTAAGCCAAACCCCACTAACTTTATCAAGCTCCATCCCAAACCTATGCCCCACCCACTTAGTCATGCCCAACCCAATTAGTCAAGTCCCACCCAGGTAGACAAGCCTCATCCACTAAGCAAATTCCCCACCACATATCAAAGTCCCTCCACCTTAACTAAGCCCAACCCACATAGCCAAGCCCCACCCACTTAGCCAAGCTCCACCCACAATTCATACTAACCATTATTATCTTGAGATCTTTCAGTTTCACATATCACCATTTTCTCATCATCACTACTATCATCTTTATTTTGATCAGTAACTACCTCTCTTCTATTGTTAACTTTCTGATTAGAAGAGTACCTGCTTCCTGATGATTGTTGTTCCTAATTGAATAAATAAAATATTCATTATCAGTAATAATGATAATCTAAGTACTGATAAAAGTGATTAAGTGATAGGTAGGTGCTTCTAAAATTGTAGGAAAAGCTGATCATGACACAACACAAAAATTCTAAAAAAAACCCATTTCCCTCTGCTGTTTGGCAGGTCTGTGTTTTGGACTGTTCTTTTCCTTATAAGTTTCCTTTACCCCCATTGTAAAATTGACAAAAAATCAAACCTTTTGCAATACTCACTATCCACTATACATCTACTTTATTACAAGTTGAACTAGCTTTTTTAGTTTTGTTTTGCAATGTATTATATCTTAGTCAACCACAATCTGATTAAAACCTGATCTAAAATGCTTTGCTTGGGTTCTTGCTTATTTTACATCCGAAAAGCTCCCTATTTGGTTCATGTTCGGCTGATCTTAGCAAATTTAATATTCACATGACCCCAAAACATCTTATCGATTGTGAAATTTTGGTAACACTTTATTCAATAATCATCATTTTTTCCCCATAAATATGAAAAGGTTTAAAAGTAGAGAATTTCCACCCAATATTTAGGCATAAACAATAACTGTACATACTTTATCCATATTCTCCTCTGTTTGATTATAAGAGGCCAAACCCTGACTTTCCTCTTCTCGTGGTGGAAACGCTGACAAACTCTGAGATCTTCCACGTTTTATTTCAAATAATGTTTTAGATGTTGTAGGTTCTGGTTCTGGTTCAAAAGCATCATCATCAAATGTACCAACAGTATCAACAACACCTTCATCTGTAACAACAATTATAATAATAATGATGATGATAAATCAAAACCATAACTCTTAGTTGGTAAATCATTATTTTTTTAATTTATAAAGTTGTCTCCCTTTGACTAAGATTTTCCACAAAATCTTGAATATTTACAACTGTCAACAACTGTTAAAATTTTCTTGAGCAATAGTCACATTTAGAATGTAATATAGTAAAAGGCAAAATTATCAACTGGCTTGATCATAATAAATTGTTGCTTTCACTTTCGAAATCTACACAGCATTGTTTCTAATCATCAAATCTGTAATAAAGTTAGATTAATTGGTCACACAATGATGTTGTGATAGCGTGTGGTTAGTCACCATGAAATTATTCAAACTTTGACAGTTCAGAAAAAAAGAACTTTACGACTTGACAAATAGATATTATTGATTTTAGTACATTATGAAACCTTCTATTGTACAGCTAAATGAGGAGCTTTATTCTAAGTTATAAACATTATATAATGGTTTGGTCACTATACAAATATATCATAATATATCATATTTATGTAAATCATTACAAGTCAGAACTGTTAAAGGCATTGTCTACATAGTAAATCTATATCACTGAGTCAATGAAAGACTAGTCTAACTACATGTAAATAAAGAAGGATGTAGACTACTTTTGCACTGACCCATCAATATATCATACAAATTGACACACAGACAAACTAAATTAATGATGTCATTCTCTTCTTTATAGATATAATCTGTCATGACCTGGTTATTTAAAGCGATACATAAACTTAATACAATAAAGATCCACAACCTAAAATAAGAGTGGATAAGGCCAAATGGTTAAGAGGTTGGACTGGTAATCATTGGACAGCCAGCTCTAGGTTGGTTCAAATCTCACCCTAAGTCACACCCCATTGTTTCCTTGACCTGGAAACTTTATCCTACTAGCTCAGTACTAGGGAACCAGGAAGCTGACTCAAAGAGTGATTATTTTAATTTGGAAGAGCTTGTTACACAATCAAGCTAAAATAGATTATTATAAACTTAACACTGGGACCAAGATAGTTTAAACTATATTATATATGAAAAAGCTGTATGGCTAGCTCAGATGGTAGCAAACAAGATTATGGATCAAGGCATTGTAAGTTTGATTCCCAGGTGGAGCATACTTCCATGATATTTGGTCATGAAATAATTTTTACAGCCATTCTCCTCCTACCACTGAATCTGAATCATGTAGGGCAGTAGTCAGTCACTGACAAACATATGCGCCTAATATCTGGTCATCAGCTTAATCAAGAGATTTAGCCTTTTCAGGAATAAAGAGTAGAATGACTGACTGTGTTATATGATCTATACAATGTGTTGCTATGGCAATAAATGCAACCAAAACTTACCATCTGGTAAATCAGTAGAACCTAATCTCTGACTATTAGATCTTTGTTTTAATGTAGCTGCTATGGTACTTGATCTCTTTCTATCACGGGAACACCATTTCCATTCTGGATGAGCTTTAAAATGTGCTTCTTTTACCTATATAATAGAGAAATAGAGCAAAATGGAGACAGAATAATATATAATTTTTATACTCTGGAAGAAATGGCATGTTAGACCTAATTTTGGAAAAATAAAACTGAATGAAATGCAAAATCAAGACAGAAAAAGACAACAAATTGTATTTGTGTCCCTTTTGCTCCATTCTAGCATTGACATGATAACTGGGGTTAGGGTTCTAATGGCTTTTTCTAAAAGACAATCCTCCAGGAGATAATATGGCCTATTTGCATCTCTGTCAGTCAATTGGCAATAAAAAAGAGCGTCTATTAAGGTAAAACAATTGGCTAGCTTTTCCGCCCATATCCAACTACTAAAGGGTTACTTACACAAAAACACAGTACATTTTTACCTGATGAGCTAACTCATGATATTTTTGTTTTTCTTTGGCACCTAAAGCATACCACCATTCACCAAGTATCTTAGATACAGTTCTATTATCTTGATTAGGATGTTTTTTATGAACTAATGGTCGATGACGTTTACTAAATATCATGAAAGCATTCATTGGTCTTCTGATATGATCCTTGTCTTTACCCTGGAAATTAACAAATACATAACATGTCAACAGTCCATGAAATGGGGATAAGAAAGTGACTATCCTAACAGGTCATCTAAGCAACAATCACTTCATCTTGATAGTAGATTTTTGGTAACACCAGGGCTCAAATTTAAGCTTGCATACTCACAAAATGCGGGTGGATTTTGAAATTTGTGAGTGACTTTTATTTTAACTAGCAAATTTTCCCGAGTTGAATTTGCCGTAGGAATATTACTGTTTGAACTAATAAGGCTTAAATTAATATTGAAACGGCCAGATAGATTGATAGTGCATTCTTTTGCTCTACTTACCTGTATATTTATATGAATAGTTATGCTGTTAAAATATGGAGAAAAACATGTGACTTTTTTTCATTTTGCATGTTCAAATAAAACAAACACCCAAACATGTGCAAGTTCATTTTTTTTTGTTAAATTTGAGCCCTGGGTTACATAAAAGAAATTTTTGGTTGACTGAACTAAAACTAATTTATCCCAGACAACAGAACACCCACTTATTTTGTACACTGTGTCAATGTGTCATGATCTCCTCCATAGCCTGTTTTCTATACAATCACTGATGTAAATTTATCAACACCAGAAACCAAGAAATTGGACAAACCCAATCAGCCAGAATACATTTGTTTTACTTGCAGTTCAATTTTCAGTCAATCAGGTCAAGGTGGCTAGTCGACCAGACAATGACTAGTCAACAACCCCGAGGGTAATTATGACTTTTTTACAAACAATGTCACATTGTGACACTAATCAATATATTCTACCAGATGGGCATATAAGTTCATGAGTTTTTTCTTCCAATCAATATATAGTTATTCCATATTGGCCCGAGGTGGAGGGGATAGTGTTTTGAACTTAGTGCATTGACTGGTCAACAGTTCACGAATGTAAATAGTTTTTAGAATTTCAGAAAAAAGTTAAAAATATCATATTACATTTATATAAGGAATCAGGTAATAATATACATGTAAACTATATAACATGGGTGAAAGTTCAACATTTTCAAAATCCTGAAATTTCCAAATTTCATGTTTTTAAGGCCACATTATCATATGGAAAGAACCCTTTCTCTGTTCCAAAAATTCTGAACTTCAGGATCAGTCCTTAAAACTTTCACTCATGATATAATTTGTTTGAATTGTGTTGAAAAAGAAGTTCAAATGTAGATGTAAAGATAGTATTTTCAACCTCTATCTAACCAAAGAAACTAGTAAAAACCAATTAAGGGGCAATTCCCTAGTCCCTGATTGACACTACTACATTTATCACAAAATATCTATTTATTCTTTCAAAGTATAATTTCTGTGTAGCCATAACTATTATCTTATCCAGGAAATTCATTCACATTATTAAAATAATTCAGCAGAAAAGGTCTATTACTATGATGACTTGAGGCAAACTAAATTAATTCACTAATGGGAAATCAAGACAATTTTCTTCATGGATAACCCATAATACAATCTCTTAACACAGCAAATTGTGTATTTAAGCACATTTATAATTATCTTCAGTCTCAGCACTAACTGTAGGGACATCAACATTAAATGATTGATCATTAGAGAATGTACAGATAAAGCAATAATACAGTGCATAATGATTTATCTATCCCCAAGTGGTTAATCGTTTGTGGACACCAAACATCATTTTGACTACCATTGAATATTTAGGAGTTCTAAGCCCTACCATTAACCATCCATGAATCCTCTTTACAACTTGCTACAGAAAACAAGTGGGGTTGATATTCTTTCCAATCCATTTTCTGAGAGTAATCAATAGATTTTCATTATTTCATGCTAACAACTTCAGCTCACACACACACAAAACCACAACCTCTCATGTGGCCACACACACTGTAACTCAACTTGGCTTGAACCTACCATAACTGGCCACACAGTCCCTCACTCAGTCTAACCTATTTTCACTCAGACACACCCACTCTTACTCAGCCACAATTATTCATACTTACCCACACCCTTTTCCTCTCAGTCACACCCATTTCCACTCAGCCACACACATTTTCTCTCAGTCACACCCATTTTTACTCAGTCACACCTACTCTTACTCAGCCACAATTATTCATACTTACCCACACCCTTTTCCTCTCAGTCACACCCATTTCCACTCAGCCACACACATTTCCTCTCAGTCACACCCATTTTTACTCAGTCACACCCACTCTTACTTAGCCGCACCCACTGCTATAAAAAATCATATTTCCAGAATAACCAACCTTTCTTGGACTTCTTTCATCTTTATCTTTGAGAGCACTTAATGATTGAGATCTTCGTTTAGCTGGAACAATCTTCTTTGCCGTAGCTGGTTCATCCTTCACATCAAAAACATCATCATCATCATAATCAGCATCAGGTAAGTCATCATCATCATCTTTAACAACTGTAATACATAATATATCAACTATTTATACACACCAGATAGATCAGGGTAACCTGTAGGGCTGCAATGATTCACTGGAAAGTCAATTTGATACCATTCCATTTTCTCTTCTGATTACATTTTTTTCAATTCGATTCATTTGATAGTATAGTTTATACCGTATGTACAGTAATACATCCATTTAAGCTTAAAACTAACTTATATTATAATATAAAATATAACTGTTTCTAATTTTTTTTTAAATTTATTTCATACCAAGATCAATCAAGTACTAAATGAATTTTCATAGTAATTTGCCTATCACTAGTTTATCATTATAACTATAAGTCTTAAATCCATACAACTTTTAAAGACAAGATTAAAGGTCAATATTGAATCGAAAATAGCAGATTTAAAATCGAAATGGAATCAGCACCCTAGCAATCAATTTTGGATGTATCTAATCGTTGCAGCCTTAGTAACCAGTACCATATGACCTCTTTACACGAAACAGAGACCACATATTATGCAACTTGGCAAACCTAAACCAATTTTCATTTTTTAACATTCTCTAATGTTAATCTGTTGACCCCTGTGTGGAGTCAATATTGACCCAAGGGGGATAATTTTAAAAATCGTTGTAAGAGGACCTTCTGGTAAACCTACATGCCAATTTTGGTAACTGTATGCTTTATTGTTTGTAAAGATTTTTTTTAAAAATTGTTGACAACAGGCACATGCACATACACTAGCACATCGTCCACACCCCACACAATATCTCACCTAGAGCGTTTTGTGCTCAAGTGAACTAATAAACAAGGTCCTCAGGACCAGCGACAGTTCACCTGAATTCTTACAGGAAGCTTTTTGTAAGACTAACTAATCAATGATAACTTTCAGACAACTTCCATCAACTTTCCTGACAAATTCAATTTTCTGTCATTTTCTGATATAAAAAACTGTTACACCTTGTTTCCATGACTATATTTAAAGCTTAAACACAATACATTGATCAATATAGATAATTACAAGGCTTGGTTTATCAACCTACTCATGTGACCCGCCCACTTTTATCAAGACCTGTCCATATTTTCATTGTTATCCGCCTACTTTTTATAGCAACTCTAAGTAAATTGATCAGATTACAATCACAGAATATTTCTACGATCCTAATCCCTATAACATGACATTGACAAGACTGTATTAGAAAATGGAAACAACAGAATGTCAAGATACCTTTAGAATAAGTCTACAGAGAGTACTATGTAATCCCCCAGGCTAGCTCAGTAGGTAGCACGCCGGTCTACTGATCGAGGGGTCGTGGGTTCGATTCCTTGGTGGGGCATACTTTCATGAAGCTTTGTCATGATATAATTTCTACGGACATTCTCCCTCATACCAATGATTTTTAATTATGTAGGGCAGTTGTCAGTCACTGACAAAAGTATGCGCTTAGTAGTTGGTTAACAGCTAACTCTAGAGATTTAGCCTTTCCAGGAACAGTGAGTAGGTTGACTGACTGCCTTTATATGACCTATACAATGTGTTGCTATGGCATTAAACCCAACAAAAACAAACCAACAAAACTAAGTCTCACAGGGCTTGACATTGGAGGTTGTCTGATTTCCCCTCAAAACCTATATTTGGGTTCAAACAATTTGTTACTGCTACTGAACATTTGGTTTGAGCAAGTGAAATAAGCTTGCTGGCTGTCCAACCTAGCAACCTTCTTTAAAAATGCCCTGATTTAACCATTGTTAAATTATATTCAACTATCGGCTTTGCATACATTAACTCTGCTGATTTAAATACTCAATTATTGATATAGAATACAGAAATACTATAGTGAGTATTCAAATAAGCAGACTGTTAAAGTATGAGCTCCTGACAGTTGAATAATAAATTTCCAAAATAATAAAAAAAAATTGTACAAAAATCATGCAGTTTCTGTGTAAAATTACACAAAGTTAGAAAAATTACACAAACTAAGTTGGAAAAATTACACAAACTAAGTTGGAAAAGTATTGAATGGGGTGATTCTTATCACTCTAGTCTATACTCCTGAAGTGGTCAATACTTGTCCATTGGGTGTTTAATACAGTCATTAGATCACTTTAAAGTAAGTGAAATAGTCTGGGTAGTAATATTACATAGAAGTTGATCAAAGTAACATGAAACTGACCTATGTATAGACTGGTCATTGAGTGGTCATATGATGGTCAAACAGACAAATATATTATCACAATAAAGTTCAATGACATGTGAGTTCTTTTTTCTTACAAGCAGTAAACTAAATGGAATCATTGTAATAAAACACAAGATCACAACATAATAATCAGGACAGTAATGTTTATATATACTGGGTGTAACACCATGTCAATACAATATTTAGGTTATTTTACGGCTTCCAGTGCACCTAACCTAGCTTTCATAGACCCTTGTCTATAACCAGTACTCAGCCTGCCGCAAGGCCAGAAACTTCTCCATATAACTTATTTATAAAGAAAAATTGACATTGTCATATTTTCATGAAAGGGTATAACCTCAGGGGGTGAGATTTGAACCCCTATCCCATAGGACAGTCATGATAACTATAATCAATTAGTTGCTTGCTCATAATTGATTATTAATTGATTAGAATTGGTTGTTGGCCATTTTATTTCATACTTTAAGACATTACTATTTGACCATATTGTTGAGAGTCTAACTGGTTAGGGTACAAAAATGCAGTCTAAAACAGATTTATTAAGCCTGATAACATGTTCCATTAACCCAATTATCATTTTACTATCATTTAACAACTTTTAATAAGGAAACAACTAAGGCTGTCATGGATAGAAAATTTATCAATATATTGAATGACAAAAATCGGTGATATATTGAGTCAGACAAAGAGAGAAATAGAAGTCACTAGAACTCCAGTATATATATATATTATATAATGCCCTCATAATGTTAAGCAAGATGTTAAAATTGTTTCAGACATAAAACAAACTAAAACAAACTGTTTTTCTTGTTTTTAATACTTAACATGAAAACTCAGAAAAATAAAAAGTCCTTGACTAGAACCTTGTATCTGAAAAACTGACAAGAAATAAAAACATATAACACAGATTTTGATCTGAACTCGCACATTGGTCATTGCTGCAGTTTTTGTAGCTTTATAAATGCTAGATTGTATTCAATATTCCAAATTGCAAATCGATATCGGGTCATTTGTGAAGAATCTGTGATACTTTGATATCGCGATTTCCCATGACGGCCCTAGAAAGCATATTAAGTTTAAAAATTGTGAAGTATCACTTTTCCCAGTGATCTTATAAGTAAAAACTGATTGACTGATTTCAGGAATTGAAATATATTTCTTATTGAAATCTAATCGTAGTTGATAAACAAGATAATCCAGACAGTTCTAATAATAATTCCAGATAATAACACCAAGCCTTATTATTGGTCTAAGAATATATTTAGAATCTACATCCGATGATTGAAGAAAGGCTGAACTATAATTACAATACAAAATACTAAAATACAAATCCTGAAATAATTAATTCTTACTATTATTGTGCCATTTTTAGAACTAGTCTAGTCACAGATTTTATACAGAAATAACATCACTGAGAAGTTAGACAAGAGATTATTAAAATTTGTGTACTTCACTTCTACTATATAATAAGTTATTAAGTTAATACTTGTTTACTGTGTTGTAAAATTATTAAAATCAATTTATTAATGTGATAGGAGTTATGCACAGAAGAATTGTACTCATCCTCAAATTTCACCAATCTACTGAACATTTATTTCCTATGGAAAAACCTGGGAATATATGAACTATGATATACTCAAACTCTTGAAAGGTGAATGTAGAGACAATGTAGCCACAACAGTTCAGAAACTTTAAAATCCCATTGACTAACCAATCAGAGACAAGTTATCAAAAATTTCAACCAATCAAACTTACTCTTATCAGTCATACAGTGATATGTATAGGCAGATTGACCAATCAGAGACAAGTTAACAAAAATTTCAACCAATCAAACTTACTGTTGTCAGAGATACTTTGATGTATAGCCACAGGTCTTTTAGGTGGTAAAGTAACAACTTTCTTAGCTGCCTTTGTTAGAACTGCACTTTCTACTACTGGGGGTTCAGCTGGTTTCTGGTCTGTAGTTTGTGGTTTCTCATTAGTGAAATAGGGAACCAGTGAATGCCATTGATAAACTCTCAGTTGTTTAGGTTCTTTAGGAATATCTGAAAAATATCACAGAAAAAATGTTTGTTTATTTCTTCTCTTGGTTGGCACAAGCCAACATCATCAAGGTCTGAAAATTGAATCAAACCATGAATTCTATATTCTGGTTTATTAACACAGAGTTACCAAGACTGGGCGTTGTCATGTGAAGGTCGACTTACAACTCTTACAGATTAATATCAAAAGGTAATATTGAAAAAAAGAAAACATTAACTATCTTTAAAAGTTTAACAATTTTTAACAGAATATAACTTCTGCAAAAATAAGTAAATTTGAAAAAAAAACATATATTTAACACAGCAAGAAAAGCCAAATATGGACATAAAAGACGAATTTCTCAGAATTTACCAAGAAACAGTGAAATAATTAGAAAACATTAATTTGTACATCAAAGTAGCAATTAACCATTATACAAAGAACACAATACAAATCAATGAAAGTAATATCCTTTTTATACGTGATTATAGGTCATGAATTAATAACTGTATGAAAACCATGGAAATATCAGATCTAGTTACCAATCAAAGTACTGATAGTACTCATGGGGATGGTGTTACTGAGGTTGTAAGAAAGTTGATCATAATGCTACACTGTGGTAAAACTTCTAACAATGTAAAAAGTGTTGTTTTTAGAGTAGTTGTTTTTAATACTGAAGTATGTGATAAATTATGCAAACCTAAATGCCAACAGTGAACTACTGATGATAGATTTATGGACTGCTGCAGACTATTTTTAGGAACATCATCAAACTGAGGATGCCAACAGGGTTCGATATTTATTTCTGAAGTAGGTTGCCCAGGTTGGACAACCAGCTATTTATTTTACTTGCCTGAACCAAATGTTAACTAGCAGTAATAAGTTACCAAATCTAAAAAATAAGTTGTCAGGGGCAACAGGACAACCTTTAATGTGGAGCTTTGGCTTACTCTCTCTGAATGTTGCCCAAATATTATGACTGCAGTATTTTGAATTGGACCGACTCAGTTTGGTTCAAAAGAGCTAATGCCAATACTACTGAAACTACTGATATCTATCTCTGTATAGTATCCCTGATAAGGCACAGTCTAAACAACAAACATTTCAAAGCTTACCTGCTTCACGGACTGGTTCCTCTCTTTTCTGTTCAGCAGCAGACGTAATCATGACAGGAAGTAAAGTAGTAGCTGCAGTAGGTTGTTTCATATCAACCATTCTAGAATGATGTGCCTGGAAACCAGTCTCTGCTACTGAGACATTAGTTGTCTGTACTTGTACTTGTTCTTTCATACCATTGTGAGGTAAGGGTATGAGTCGAGCATCTATTGTTATTGTACCACCCTGTCTCCAATCAGACAAACTCTGAGTACTAGTCCGTGTTTTTATTTCTGCTGTTTGTACGTGGTCAACATTAATTGTGGATACACTACCACTGCGCATATGTTGTGAAGGCTGCTGGGTAACCAATTGTTGTTGGATCGTTGGAGCGTATAATGTGTGACCACCACTTGGGTACAGACTTTGCGGACTCGGAGAAGAAGGAACAGTTTTAACACTTTTTTGAGAATGAATGTCAACTGAAGGCTCGTTACTTTTAATAGCCTCTTTGTTGATAAGAACAGCACTTGGTACGCGTGATCTATCAATCAAAGATGGATGTTGAAAGGCGGAGTTATTGCCAACAGTAGGCGGGAACCTTGGAGTAATAGGTGAGATATGCTCCGATGAGGAGCTCCCTGATTTATTAGAATTGTTTGAACTCCAACTTCTTGTAGGAGAATGTACGTAATTATGATTTTGTGGGTGCGGAGAGATTGGCGTAAAGGCTGCTGACATTCCTCTTAACCCTGTACCACTCTGTGGTGAAGAGGGATGTCGTTTTCTCGGTGATAGACTACTCACTGATGATGGAGTAGGTGAAAAGGCTGGGGTCGTTGATCGTGAATTTCCCAAGGACACCAACATATTAGCTGCCTCAGTTTCATCTATGCCATGATTTGGGTCGTAATCTGTATCACGTGAACTATGAGCATCCGCCCACTCAATTTGTCCGTCGGTCATGTTGCCGTTTCTCTGACCCGGATACATCGGTGCCGACCTTTGAACTTTACCCGACGAAGACAAATGTCTAGAACAGTATCCACGTCTCTGTGATTCTTTAGTACAACCATCTTTAGAACATAATCTTCTCCACTGTTTTCCATTAAACTTCTTTCTAATTCCATTAGGTGTAGACACAACATCACCTTTCTTATATTTTTGATTAGTCGTCGGAGAGCGTGGCGTACTTGATCTACTACTTTCACAAGACTGAGCACTTCGGCTACGAGCCATATCACGTTTCTTTGGCAAATGTCGATTTTTACTGTCTAATAAATTTTGGCCACATCTAGAGCCAGGGGTAGCACTTCCAGATCTTGGCGTACTCAATCCAGATGAATCAAAGTACACGTCCTCACTTCTCATTTCATCATCAGACGACTCTCGTTCAAAACTTGCACTCTGAGCTATCGATGGGGAATGTTCAACATATCTAGGAGAATGACCATGATCTATGTATTGATGATGATGATGTCCTTGTTGCCCTGGTAACGGTGGATGATGAGGCAAGACAGGAGTATGTGGTTGTTGTACATGATGGGATGATGTATGAGGGTGGGGCATTGGAGGCTGTATATGCTGAAATATAAAATATAACAACATTCTAAAAAATTCACAACTCAACAAAAAATATAAGGGACCATTCCATTACTTTACTTTTAGCATATTAAATAAAGATTTACAATTATGTTTTGCACAACAATAGGTTAACTATAGAGCACATGGTAATGTAAGTAACCACTGGCAAATGTATTGTTTTTCAAATAAAAAGGTAAGGCCACAACAAATTGATCATATGTTCTATGGATTCGCTCGCACCTTAATTTTGACGGTTTTTACAGAAATTTTTTTTTATTTCCTCGTCGCTCATAAAAATTTGGTCAAACGGCTATATAAAGCAAGTGAATAAAGACTTTTTTAAAAAAAATTTCTTCGCTCGCTTGCCCCATTTTTTCCCCAGAAAAATCCATAGAACATATGAACAACTTGTTGTGGCCTAAGACGGGGAACAGCAAATTTGGCAGTATTTTACAAAGTTTTTACACTGTAGATTTACATGAGTGAAAAATTATTTTTTTATGCCCTGAAATTTGTATTTTTGTTTTTATCTTTCAGCATTTCATAAGCAAGAAAAGAACCCTTTTCAATGTTGAAAATATTCTAAACTTCTGGACTACTCCTGAAAACTCCATCCATGAATTTATGAAGTAATTAACAAACTTTCACATCCATATAATTGAAACTTGAAGTAATATTAGGGATAATTAAATAATTTCCCTTGTAGATTCTATGATCAAGAAATAATTCCCCTTTATAGATTATATGTACTGTAGCATATTGCTGAATGATGTCATCAAAATAAGAGTAGAAAATCATTAGGTTTTAGACAAGTTCTGTTTTCTAAAATTTTATAACATTGCTTATATTGAGCATTAACTTTATTGATATAAAGCACATCACCGAGTTAAGTCTCCAACAAATGCATTTGAGAAATTTACATAGGAAGGTTTAAAGTAACTTTTTATATATGGTTACAGAAACTGATACATAATTCTTGTTTGGGGGATAGAGGATTATGAGACATAGACTCAGTGTTTTTTAGGCCATTTTGTGGCCGAAATTGGGCCCCATTCCCCTCTCCAAATAGTATATATTTCCCCCTTCCCAGGTAAAAAATTCCCCTGTCAGAGTGTCCTAAAACTTTTGTACTTTTTTATAGCATTTTTGCCCATTCCTCAAGAATTACAGTGAAATCACAGATGAATATATAGGTTCAATAGTTGAAATTTAATATAGGTAGACAGAAATGTTACTGCGTTAGAAGATCCATGTTTAAGTATTGAAAAAAAATTCCCCTAATTTTTTTTTGTCGCTATTGTCCCCTCAAAAAGGGCCCTGCCACCTTTCCCCTATGAGTGAAAATAAACACTGTAGACATTTATGTAAAATATCATTTAAGTAACATTTTTAACAATTTTTTGTAAGTATGTACTTTTATATTTCATCTTTCATCAGCCTAAGACAGAATTAAGTCAATAAATAATGTATAGCAAACATATCGGTATTATTCCTTAAACTATTGTGTATCTAAATTAATGGTAATATTCCCTATATTTATAAGTATTATGTAACAAAATGCCTTCATGACTCATACACTAATGGCTATTTTTAATCTAGATTATTGGTTTTTAAAGCTTAAGAAGTGCTATTTTTATATGCTTACCATAGCAATACAAAATTAGTATGCTATGATAAAAACTGAAAAAGATGGCCACCTAACAGACCATAACAATGTAGAGTCTGATGACAGATGATTTAAACCCAAATCTTATCAACCACTTCAATGAGTCCAAGAAAAAGATCATGCAGTCTACTTGACAATTTTGCCTATTACAATAGTAAGTAATAAATTGAGCTAGTGGGCTACAAAAATTTGATGCTATGATGGCAGCTACCTGCAGTAAGCATCCATTCAAGTATTTTCCATCAACTGGCTATTTTTGCATAACAGGTTTTACAGTACATAATAACACCACCTAGACTAGCTTAGTCTGAAGCACACAGGTCTGCTGATCAAGAAATTGTGGGTTCGATTCCTGGGCGAGGCATACTTTTGTGAAGCTTGGAAATGAAAAATTTCTGCATTCATTCTCCCTCCTACCACTAACTCTTAATCAAGTAGCACAGCTATTAGTCACTGATGGAAGTATAAGCCTAGGAACTGGTTAACAGCTAAATCTAGAGAAAAAAATGTATATTATACACAAACAAATGAAGAAATTTTTTACCCTGTATTGATATGTAGGTTGTGAAGTTGTAGGGGTGACAGGAGGCGGAGTTTGTTCAGGATAGCCATCCTCTAATTCATCGTGCCAAGGTGGTTGGAGCAGACGTATGTTAGCTCTAGGTAACCATACTTCCTGTCCGAACATTGAGATATGTACAGAATGTAACAATCTAACTCTATATTGTACAGGCTGTTGTACTTTCTTCTCTACCACTGAACCCTCATAGAATATGTGCTGTTCCGGATTTGTCCGAACGCAAACTTGACAACCCACAGATATAGTCATGGCAGGTGGGGGGTTGTCGCCCACAATGTTACAAGTTTTTGTATCGAACACTAGAAAGTTTGTTAATTCCGAGTCTCCTTCGAACTGTATTCCAATTGTTCTACTTTGACTTATGTTTTTGATAACACCAGCCTGAAAAGTTAAATCTTTTCTTGCTAAAACTCTCTGATTCTTCCAATGATGTAAGTCAATCATTGGTTGCTTAGCAACATAAGAATTAGTTGTCATAACATCAGAATCAAGGTCATCAGGCGCTTTTCTCTTTTTCGGTGGTTTAGCAATATTTCTCATGATGTCATCATCATTAGGCGACTTCATCGCCACACTATCAGACATATGATCAATGCTATCCAGTGACTGTGCTCTGTTAACACTCATTGAAGGAGGAGGCGGAGTTGGCGTAGGAGTAGTTGTACAAGACTGTGTTGTACTTATACTCAAACTAGACGCTGGTCGACTACTAGATGGTGTAGATTTAGGTTCTATATCGTCAACGTCTTTCTCTGGTGTATCTGTGCCATCTTGACGTATCAATTTACCTGAACATAAACAAATACACTAAGTTTTAGGCGTTGTATGCAAATCAATTCACAGTTTATTAAGCTATAAATTAGCTAGATTAAGACATACAGCTATAACTAAGCTATCCTTGTTTGTACTAAAGTATAAAACTTTATTGGTTAACCATTCTGATGTCCCAAGCATAAAATGATAAATGTTGGCTATCAAATGATTACCAGACCAACATCTTTGCCACTTGACCATAGATGCCGACAAAAAATATGCTATACATGATTTTTACAGGTAGTTAAGTAACTGCATGAAATAAAATAACATCAATAGGTCAGTGCAGAATGGTCTACATCCTTCTGTATTAACAAGTGGTTAGACTAGTTTTGCATTAGTCCATCCATATTAGTCTTGATTAAGGCCTTAGAAACGACTCTTATCATTACACAAATAATCATTTTGTCAAGTAATACATCATTGGGTATAGATTTATACATGTTTATAATTACAAGTTCTGTCAAAAATGACTTTATTTTAAGTGATATGGTCAAATGTTGCTGCAATAAGTTCAACATTGACAAATTGTTCATGACAAACCATTGATTAACTAACTAGCCTAAGGGAACGTATAAAAACCAGCACAGTCATCAAATATATAACTTTATACCTAGCCATACTACTGACCTACCAGTATCATACAAACTAAGCAATTCACATGTTTACATATATGTTTACTAGAGTATCAATTTTTATCAACAAAAATCTTCTCTTTCAATAATTTTACTATACTTTTTCAATATTCAGATAAAATACTGACACAAGAAATGTTATGTCGAAACCACATTAAAGCCGGATTAAAAAACTTTAACGCAAAAATTACAAAGGGAAATTATCCATAATGAAGCCAGGTAGAGTTGTGGTTACTTTCTAATTCTGTTCATCACTTGGTATGTTATCATTGTATGAAGTTTCATAAAGATCTGACAATAAATGGCAGAAATATATGCAAAATTGAAAACTTCAACACAATTGTTAACGACACCAGACGAAAGCCCTCCCGATTCGTTGAAAAATGCAGGTAATAAGACTACAAACAAAAGGAAAGATTCAAATAGTGCATAAAATAATTATTACATTTGTTTTGTTTGAAAACGTCCACAATAGCCAATGATTTAAAATAGTTAATTCTGAATCCTCTGCACTAATTATGTAAGCACATGACCTAATTTTACCGCTCAATTAATATTTTGAGCAGAGCTTTTTATCAAAACTACGGGATCAAGAAAGGTAGAAAGGTATTAGCCATTCCATGCCCCAATGACTGGAAAAAGAAATCGATGGAAAATATTTTTTGTTGAATAAATAATTTGTTATTCAAAAGACTGAATACCCAAAATTGGGAGGTTCCTGAACAAGCCAGTTAGAAATCATTGGATTCCATATTAACATATTTATACGAAGTACTTGAGCCAGGGTTGGCGAAATCTTGACATTAAGTTAGTCTGCTCTTGCTGACTGGTAAAAGTCTCATGTCCATACTAAACATTATAAAATGAAATTACTGAAAAATCCACTTGTCTGTACTTGCCTTGAGACAACACAGACAATATTGACGATCAATTTCGCCAGCCCTGAGAGCATGACAAAAGCTCTATTATTATTGCAATCTTACCATGTTTAGCAGAACCTGGTCTATTTGGCACATCGTCAAATGTTTTCTGTTGTTTAGCACTAGTAGGTCCAGGACTATCAATAACATCATCATTACTATCTTGTTTCTTAGCACCCATATCTGACTCTGTTGACTGTCCTCTCTTTCTACTTGTTTTGACTGTAAACATATTATAAAGTCAAATAGTATAATGATTACTGAAATTGTTTTATTAACTTAGGTATTATTTATGACATTTAATGCCATGAGAACACAAACAATGAGCATTTTACAGCCATCTTCCTTACACACAATGCCGAAACTGCTCAATATACCTTATTTAATTGGGGGGGGGGGGGGTCAACGTTTTAGTCAAATACTTATGGAGAGGTGTTATCAGCCTGGATGATGCTATGTACAGGATTCACTAAATGACACAGTTTTCAAAATCATGCCAATCATAGACCTTGGTTTTCAATTTAGTAACAAGTCAAGTCGGAATGTCAATTTTCTTACATTTTTTATCCCCATCTTTTTACTATTTTTTCACTCTCATTCAGTACTTGGCAATAGAATCAAGGCAAATCTTTTAATTTTAAAGGTGACACTGCAATTTTTTATTATCCAAAACCAGATTTTCCCCACACACATTTTTTCATCAACACTTAATCTAGTCAATATAAAGCATCATTCATTATTGGACAGTAAACGGTTTCATCTAAAACCGATCATTAACATTCCCAGTTATCAAACATTTGTTAACAATTAAACTCTTCTATCACAAAACAATCTTTTCTTTGTGTTTATTTAAAACCCTACACCATACAATAAAAAATCTCATAATGGCCAAAATGAACTAGTTGATGTGTTTTTACGCTTTTTTGTCACAAGTAAATTATTGTAGTACATGATTCTCGCATCACGACTTGATGTCATGCAAGCTTCCCTGCAGTAACAATTTAGCATGTTACATGAAAAATAACTTGCATTTAAAGCGAGAAATATTGCACCATACATGATCCATAATTTTATAACACAGTTACAGTTAATAACACTATTGGGTTTTTTTATGTTGGCTCCAATAATCTCAGGCTTTGTGACCTAGATAAAAGACGTTAGCTGACATAGAAACAGAACACAGTCTGTTTGTTCTATACCAGGACACAACAAGTTAACTATGCAAACAACTCTCTGAGAAAAAGGTTTCATCACATGACTAATGATCTGAATTCTGGACATGGTACTAGTAACACAATTATGAAAATTGATTTAATTACAACTATAATAAAAGTCTGGTGTGTTTCTGTAACATGATTAACTGTTTGGGTTTCTTGCACAACAGTGGTTCATTGCTGTACAACTATTTTTCAACATTTTTAGGGTATCAGACAATGAAAATATAATCAGAATTTGTTTGAAATGTTATGCCTAACTAAAAGAAAACATATTCAACAGTATTTCCTAGATTCCTAGCCTGATTTACTATGTTTTGTAGTTATGGGCATAATAATCAACAAGCCCGACTATATGTAATTTATTCACTACCTTCGAAAGCCTATATCATTTTTCACTAGTTCTGGGCTTCAGCCCAATGAAGACCATGACCAATGCAAATTACATAATAACCTTAATATGTTTTAAAGCTTATGATACCTTTTATCTAGTCAGTAGAAATTTTAGAACAATGATAATAAATACATATATATCCTTGTCTGGTTCCCAGTTGTACTTAGGTGAGTAAGTGTGTCAGGCAAAGCAGATTAATGGCAGCACCCGATGCATTGTACAAGTTATCGGATAATTCTGTTTTTAAATGATCATTTCTCACTATATAGGCTTAAATCAAAGAAACTTAGTACAAGAATGACAGTGGATACTTTTTTAGTCGTACAGTTACATTTATTTTAATAAAGTATTCAAAATTCTAATGGGGAAAAAGTCAACGTCAAAATCGTCTCTTCTTTGCAGACATGGTTTTTGGATAATCATATGCTATATTAAAGTGCACAAAGAAAAATCGACTTTGAATGACCTATATCGTACCGAACTCCTCTAAACTGACCATTGTCAGAAAATATTTAAGCAAAATAAAAAAATTGTAACCTCTAGGTGGGTGCCGCCATTATTGTGCTAAGCCTGACCCATAAAGAACAGTGGTAAGGGGTAGGTAATCCTGACTAATAAAAATCCCTCATTATAATGACAAAGCAAACATGTCTAAACTTGTTGTAAGTTAAACAAAGAGTAAATACTTTCACCACAATAGATACATTATTATTATGATAATATATACAACAAATAAAACAATAAAAACTTCCTGGTTTCATGCTACAGTAGGCAAGTATCAAGTTGTTCATACAAAGAATTACAAACACTGCGACTTTTAACACTATTAACATGGGATTTGGTCCATTAAAAACAATATTTGGTGGTGCGTGGGGGACATAACACAATTTTAATAGTCAGGTCAAGAATAAACATATTTTATTTACATATCAACATATACAAAATACAATGAAAAAAATGTACTAAGTCTCAATGCTTTTTTTGTTTTGTGTTTTTTTTTATGTTTAATGTCAAAGTGACATGTTTAAATCAGTAAAATGATGTGCATGCATTAGCTCAATCTGCGTAAACACATATCCAGTAGACCACGGTCGTACTGGATCTGTACTTTTTCCCTTTGAGGTCACGTCGAGATGAACTTTGTGTCGACCAATCAATGCGTAGCTTTCATCTAGACGAAAACACTATTAATCACATTTTGATTTCGTAATTTCTATTTTTAGACCAAGTTTTGCTTGCTAATTTAACCGCGGTAATATTCACAGGCTCCGATTGGGCGGCTCATTTCAAATTTCATGACGTAGACGATGTAAACAAGTTACATATCATAACAATTTGGTCATGAATATTATGATGAGAAAAGGTCACCTGAACATGACCTTCGTTTGGAAAAGGCCAGATCTACATTAGCGAGTATGCGAGCGGTAAAATTGTAGATGGGGTTTTAATCAGATTGGCATTAGCTTGTTCACCTAATTGAGTGGGCAAGTCCATTATTGATCTGTAGTTTTAGTATACTTATATCATTTATATACTGTAACTATATATACCACATAGTGTTGAAAATTAATTACTAAAAAGGCATAGCAAGCATGCTCACAATCTGAACAGCTATTTTCAGTTCATCAATCAACAGGATTTCCCCCAGAGAGACGTTAACACTCATTAGATGTAGCTGACAAATTAGCTCAACAAAATCAATCAGTGGACCCTGAATGGGTTTAAACCTGTGACCTAACAATACCTTAGCTTATTTTATCACTGGACCACTGCTCCTAGTAAACAAACTTAAGACCAGTACACAACTACACTAAGTAATTGAGAGATAACAAGTAAATCTATGAGCTGATGCTCACTAGTGATACCCCCACCAAAATCTAAAAATATGCGACTAACAGGAAGTAGATGAGCAAGGAGCATGAAATCGCTTTACACCACATGGGACTATGGGATGAAGCAATATGCAAAGTATTAGGCTGCTGCATGATACAGTTGCTGAGAAAACTTCGACGGAAATTTTGTAACGGACGAACGGACGGACAGACAAGGGTAAAACAGTATACCCCCCTCTTCTTCGAAGCGGGGGTATAATTAGTAGTGATCCTTTAGACTAACTAGTTTAAGGACAATGACTGTAAAAGTTTCATGTCAACACAATGCTTTTTTAATGGGTTTAACCCTCTAGAAATAAATAATATAGGTCATATCATGACGGTCAGTCAACCTTCTCACCATTCCTACCAAGGCCAAATCCCTGGATTTAGCTGCTGACCAGTTACTAGGCACATACATCTGTCAGTAACTGACATCTGCCCAACATGATTTAGAATCAGTGGTAGGAGAGAGAATGGCCATAGATATTATTTTATGTCCATTTTCTAGTATGCCCTGCCCAGGAATTGAACCTATGACCCCATTATATTGACTTGTGCGCTACCAAGTGAGCAAGCAAGGGGGTAAAAGACGAAACTGCAATAGTTAAACATAAACACATGAACGTATATAATATCAAACTATAATATCAGTCTATGAAATTATTGGGTGTCCAGTTGCCCAGCACAACCAATTTTTAGTTTGGGCAATCAAAAAATTTCTTTGGGCAAAAAAATTCTAGTAACAAGATATAGTGCTACCTGCTAAAATGACCTGTTCGGGCAACCAATTTCATATCCAAATGTCAAAGACTGTAATATACTATAAATAATAAGGATAATATAAAATCAACAATGTATACAGGATAGTAAATAACATTGTAATCTATAAATAGTAACACTTATAGTACACATCTTATATAACATAGTAACATACCATTTTGTTGTTTGGTTGTTGTTGTTGTAGTTGTAGTAGTAGGTGCAGCAAGTGCACTTGTTTGACCTCTACGTGATCTTGTACTCATTGTAGAATGTCTGAAATATAAAATATCAAATAAGAGTAACAATCATTAATTTTAATGAAAACATAATAACATGGGTGTCTTTTTCTAATATATCAGGCCAAAGGGTCATTTACAGGCGCATTCCCTTTCTGAAACTTCTTTTAAATCATGCAGTTTTCCCCAAATTTGGAGATAACCTTTGATTTTTCATTACCCTTTAAATGAAATTGCGATAAAATGCCCAGTAAGTAGAAAAATCCTAAAATTCGTGAATCTCATTATTTAAGGCACCATTGGAATTATCATAGGATAACAACCGTTTTTCAGACCATAAATGACCTTGACCTTCAAGACCAGTCCTGACAAAACTTTCATGCATGTAAGAACAGTCATTGTCACAGGTCTAGTGAAAATTGATAGGAACTAGTGATAATTTCTTGTTAAAAATATAGTTAGCTAGTTGATAGTTTTGTCCTTAACAATATAATATATTGGTTTGGTTCTCTAAATATTAAAGTTTATGACTGTAAGAACATCATAAAATAGTTATATAATAATAATGCTGTAACATGGGTGTTCAAAGTCAAAGTAAATAAAAGCAACAGAAAGAAAGAATGTTTTGATGTACAACATTCAAAGTCATTGGTACATTAGAACTTATTAAGTTCTAAGTACATTAGCACCTAATACACAATCAATATAACTACATAAAGCCATGCAGTCTCTTTAAGACTAGAAATCAAACTTAAGAGTCATTAAGTGTGAAACTTGACAAGTATACAATTTATTAGCAAAAAAAACAAAAACAATTTCCAAGAAAATGTAAGCTAATGGAAGCACACATTTCCAGTACAAAATGATATCAAAGTATTAAAATACAGAAAGACTTTCCTGCACAATGAAACCTAACAAATCCACACCAATAATTACTCCTTACACATTAGATTCAAGTACGAATCAAGCAGGGCAAAAAATGCAGGCGAAATGTTTATTCCATCCAGTATTACTAGCAAATACTACTGCTTAGTGTATTAACAAGATCTGACTCCGCCCATTTACACCCTTATCAATATAAGTTTACACCTGTCACTGACACTGAAACAAAGACGCATCAGTAGATTGACAGAACTACTTTTATCGACTAGAAATTAACTGCGTAGTAAATCAGAGACACATGTATCACACCGCAGGTTTAACTGCTTAGGCATTTTCGACGATAGTTTTCGTTTTGTGGTATAACTTAAGCCTTTCGGCAAAATCACAGAAAGTCTAAAAAAAATTTCAACTTGTAGTCCTAAATGACACATCCAAATAAAAATTGCAACTCCTATTTGACCCCTCAAAACACAAATTGCAACTCCTATTTACCACACCAAACAAATTACTACTCCTATTCAACCTCTCAAAAACAAATTGCAACTCCTATTTGACCCATCAAAATTCAAATTGCAACTTCTATATGGCTCCATCCAAACTCTAACTGAATCTCGTATAAGACCCTGAAAACAGGTACTCTACTCAAAAATACTCTTAAGTGGAACTAACAAAATCCAAAGAAATATTAAAAAAAAAATCATGGTTACAACCATTGTAAATTTCTAGGTCATTTTAATCATTTTTAAAAGAAACAAATCGATATTATTCCAAGAATATTAAAAAAAAAACCAGAAAAAATCATGAGGAAAACCATTAATTTGTAGCAAATTTCATTTAGAACTGCATCTTGTGACAAACATCAACAATAAGATTCATCCACAAGCTAGCAGCAAGGCAAAATGTTGAAACAAATAATAGAGAAATTCCACTCTCAGTAAGGCATACAAGTACAGGAGTTGAACTCAATCCCTAGATTGATAGTAAAGTTTCCCATCTGACAGAGCTATCCCAACTGGCTACCAAATTAGTTAACTTCTAACTATTAAATAATTGTTAAATTCTATTCAACTGTCAGTGGCGCAAACAATTACATTGCTGATTCAAATTCTTGATATATGTTTGATAATTTAAATTATGCACATAAAATTTTTTTAAACGTAAGTACAGAAATATGGAAATGAGTATTTAAATAAGCAGGGTTAAGGCATGCACCACTGACAGCCCAATAAAATTTAACAACATTATTATATAAGTTACAAAATGTTATAACACTTAAAACATAGTTCAGTTGGAGCATGGTTCAAAGTTCAAAATTTCAAAAATCCTGAAATCCCTAATTTTCAAGATTTCAGCAGTCTTTTTACATAGGAAGGGAACGCTTTCTCAGTACCCCAAAAACCTGAACTCCAGGAAATTTCCGAAGGCTTTTATAAATGGTCATAGAAAGTAAGAAAATATTTACACTAAGTTATAATGTAAACTTGTAAGTTATAAACATGTAGTAAACATATAATTTGTCTATTTATTACATCAGAATACAGAATGGATGTAGATACTGTAATGTAACATAACACTGAATGTATCAACTGAAAATGGTTTACTACGTCACTGGGAACTGTGTTCAACAATCCTATATTGTGTCATGTTGCAGTCATCACCTTGCCACTAACCTGAAGCAGGGCTAGACAATAACTTATGAAGCAAGTTGCCATGGAGGATGATTTAATACAAATTTTACTCGCCCAAACCAAATGTTAACCTGCTCAAAACAATTGGTACAAAAAATAAAATTTGAGGGTTTAATTTACTATGTATTCTGGTTGCCCAATCAGACTACTAGTGGCAAAAACTTGTTGCCTGAAACCTAAGTAAGGGTGTCACTGGAAATCAGACTACTGGTATTGTTAAGCCAGGAGAAGCAAGGACTAGGGATTATTGATTCGGGCTAGTGAGAATTACCTGTTTTATATAGCCAGGCTTGTTAATAAATTTGTCCATATGGCTAATATTGACTTTTGGTAAGATGTGGGAACAAATATTGCTGATTCAGCAAGAAATCTCATAATGTTCATTTAACAGCAAATCAAGTTGATTAAGTTTTCTACTGATTCTGGTATTAAAACATTTGGTGATGTATGAATATTGATAAACTGTTTCTATTTATAATAACATAACATGACCTTGACCCAACCTTGACCCTTAATGAACAAAACCAGAACATTGAACGACAAGATTAGTCATAAAATAAAAGATTTTATGAACAAGTAAAACAAATATGATTATACAAGAAAACAAGCCATAGATCTGGGAATGTTGTCTATAATCAATACATTACAGTCATACTAATAGTCCAGTAAAAATAAATGGTTTTCTACGCACAACTACAACTACTACATTCAAAATGGGTCAGTACCGCAGTTGGTAGCGGGCCAGAATTTCAAATCTAGGGTCCCTAAGAACAGGTTTGATTACCACCCAGGGAGGTTATACCCTTCCATGAAAATTTGACAGTCAAGTTTCTTCATTAATAAGGTATTACCATATAGGTAGAAGTTTCCAGCCTTGTTGAAGGATATGAGTGTACTGGTTATAGACAAGGGTCCAGGAAAGCTAGATTAGGTGTGCTGGATGCCTTACAATAACCGTAATTGTGTTGACAATGTGTTGGCGTTAAACCCAGTATAAAAAACAAATACTACATTCAAATTGTTTGATAAGTCATGCATACTTATGTACTCAAATAATGATTTTTCCCCACTCATTAATAAGTGAATAAGATGATGCCCATTGATTTATTTACCAATTTAATCATTCATACAGACCCCTTTGACATTCCACATTTAAGATAACTAGTACATTAAATATATAATTACATTGTAAATTGTGTATTACAACAAGTCAATAAAACACGTTTAGACTAAATAAACTATTAA
Source organism: Mactra quadrangularis (assembly GCA_025267735.1). NCBI lineage: Eukaryota > Metazoa > Mollusca > Bivalvia > Venerida > Mactridae > Mactra > Mactra quadrangularis. The sequence continues at coordinate 43,759,504 of CM046299.1, read as the reverse complement.
ATTGATACTGTGTTTCACTTCCATCAACTGAGGAACCAGACATGTTTATATTTGCTTTATTTACATAGACAACCAGAAACTGATGAATGAAAATACAGTTTGTATGCTTGGGCTAAACACAAATATACAAGTCAATAATACAAATACATGTCCATTATATAGCACAGTCCACCAACATACTGTTCCTGGAAAGGCTTAATCTCTGGATGCAGCTGTAAAAGTGTTAACTAACTGCTAGGCGCATACTTTCGACAGTGACTGACTGATGCCCTACATGATTTAGAATCAGTGGTAGGAGAGAAATTATTTTGTGACAAAGCTCCATGAAAGTATGCCCTGCCCAGGAATCGAACCTTGATGGACCCTTGATCAGTAGACTTGTGTGCTACCGATTGAGCTAGATGGGTGAGCAACAATACTGATAAATACAACATTTGAATTGAAGTCTATACCTAACTGACGCACAAGTAAATCCTGTCATTAGATACTAGTATGTAATAATAACAGGTAATGAGGTTTTTAATTAATATTGAAATCAGATTATGTCTAGAGAAGTCATAAAAAGTTCTGTACACTAATTAATATGCTCTATTTAACACATTGCCCCCCCCTCTTCTAGCTAGGCAAGCACATTTTTCAATAACAAAAACTTAGCTTCTACTAATATTGGAAAAAATAACCAACTAACAACATAAACAATTCTAGGTCATATTCTGAAAATCCTAGGGCATGAACAAGAAGGTTAAACAACAAAAAATGTATCAGAGGTTTCTGACATTAAATTGAGTGTAGAAGAATATTGCTATCAAAATATGGAATAGAAGAAAGTTGTTAAGCAAATCTTATGCATAGCTGTAAGGGACAACATGCAAGACTTTTGTTTATTATCCTGCACAAATGAGGTGGAAGTGTAACGATCAAGTATATCACACCAAATATAAAACATGCTACATTACAGTAACTAGTCAGGGTTGAACACATAGGGTCATAGACAAGTATTCAAGTTTGACATAACACCAGACACTCGCCCACAAGCTCAAGACTTGTGAAAATTGAATTTGCACGGCTCCACATTAAAGGTTGTCCTATAGCTCAGATGGCATATATTCAAGTTCTGGCAACTTGTTAAAATTTGGTTTGAGCAAGTGAAATATAAAGCTTGTTGTACTACAAAGCAACCTACTTTAAAAAGTTAATGTAAAGCTTTGAATTTGGGCTAGTTAAAATCATTATTTCATACAGTTGGGCTGGTTGATATTTTTGCTTTGTAGTATATAATGCAACAGATTGGACAAGTGGTTGAGAATATCTAAGTTGATGACTGCATAAAATCATAGAATGTGTTAGATGTAAACACATAATTTGAACACATAAACTTAAGCAGAACATTTTCGTTTGAGGTGTCAAATTAAATTATTTCCTAGTAACACCCAGTAATATGAGCACATGATAAGGAAAATATGAACATGCATAAATTATTTTTACTATTAATCTTTTTATGCATCAGTTGGATCCAATTACTTCCAACAACATAAAATTAAAATCATTAATCTATAGGAAATTTTATGCAAATACTGACAAACTTAGTGTAGTTAGATGCTATAGTTAAATATGTGTTTTCAATAAAAGTTCAATTAAAAGTTTTTCTTTCATTCAGTAACATGATTAATCACCCATAGGCGGATCCAGCGGTCAGGAGGGGTCTGGACCCCCCTAGAATTTGGAAAATGTACCTGTCCATTAGTGTATTTCTTGACTGTCAAGTCATTTTTAAGTAGCATGAAGCAATTTTTCTTGGTGATTAACATAGATTTAATGGTTATGTAGTTTTTATTTTTAATATGTTGCATTTTTTCTGCAAAATGTGTACAATGTGGTTGTGGTTCGAAAGTTCAGACATCCCCTAGAAAAACTCGGACCCCCTCCCCCAGAAAAAAATCCTGGATCAGCCCCTGTCACCTATTTGTGTACTTAGTTGGTACAAATTGACCAGGGACAAGAAATGCCATTATAATACAGCTTATCTACACTAAATCATTCAGCCACTTGACTTTGTAGCTATATTAAAGATGTAATGTATTAATCTGTGTGCATGTACTAATCTGTTACAGGTCAATTTGTACAATTACAATATAACCTGTACAATAAACCTGTCATAAACAATATGCCACAGGCAGCCTTCACCTTTAAGTTTTTAAGCACTAGCCCAATAAGTTACATTATATAGTAAAGGGCAAAATTATAACACAACCGTATTATATAGCAAAATTATCACACAACTTTATTATATAAATAAGTATTTTTTCACAAACCTGAATCCATATTCACTAGTCCTGGGTAGGGATGGTTTTTTTTAAAGGACTGGTAAGAGGTTTCTGAAACTTACAGATAAACAACATGATCTTGAAAGCGCCTGACAACGCCTTCTTCTAGCTTCAGGAGTAAGGTAAGACGACACACCTATTGCAACATGATAATTAGATTCTAAACTTAACTGAAAGGTGTCAGACTTCTCCAGTCTATGTATAGACTTCATTAAAATCTGTGTGGTATTTGTACATTGATTTTTGCTTAAAGTTACATAAAGCAATGCATCTACATCCATACAGAACAAGTCAACTGTCAACAAGTGACCATTATGTTTCTGCTTATGTGGCAGTGTAAGACAAAGAAGTAAGTGAAAAAGATAAAACATAGTATAGTACAATAGTTGTCTAAGATTACTAACTTAATTTAGCTTGATTGTGAAACAACTCCTTAAGTTAATCACTTTCGAGTCCCCTTCCTGGTCCCCCCCTCAGTACTGAGCAAGAAGAATTAAGTTTCTTGCTCAAGGAGACAACAGTGTAGGTTTTGGATGGGCTTCGAATTAATGTTGAACTGGCTATCCAATGATTACCAATCAAACATCGTAACCGCTTGGATACAGTAATAAGCTTTGGATAACTGCTTTCTGTGAATGTCTCCAGCTGCTGTAGTGGACCCTGGGAATTCACCCAACCGACACAGCCCTAACCCTTCATTCGTCTCTGTACTGACAGTCAATTCATGAGAGGAAAGCCTCTGTGTGAAAGATGCCAGATCAGGGGCCACAGCGACAGACACTCACACTGGTATGTCAATCAGACTAGCGCGCGCAAAAAGCTGAGAAAGCAAGAAATCTGAGCCATGACTTGTCTGAACACAAAACAAACACAATTTTTAGTGTGATAGAATATTATTTCATCAACCATTTGTTTGGTCATTAATAAATCTGTGAAACATGATCACATATAGTGACAAGCCTCTATGAACCAGATCTATGAACATTACAACAATTCATCAATCCATTCAGTTCTACACACTATCTTTACAGCAAAATTACTGAATACACATCACATAATGAACATTTAATGAAAAAGTAATTATCTTAGACTCGCATTTAACAAAGCTTAATGTAAAATATTCAACTAAGCTGGGAACCAAACAACAAAATTCCACCTTACTACAGATTTACTGATGATGTCACCTCCATGGGCAAAAATAGATTCACGTTCGTGATGTAGTTTCAAAACAAAGTTTGGCAATTGCAACACAATTTACACCAATACGGGTTTAATATCCACCATTTTGTAACTAACAGCTTGATAATGTCAGAAAACATAAATAACACAAGTCTTTACGCTAAATCTTTTGTTATCTGCTCCCACGACCGTCGCATTCCTCGAACGTGAACAATCAACGTTCAGTCAAGGTTTGACACAAAAACAGGCAAATATATCGACTTTTACCGACATAAATCGAAAATCTTTTTACTAAAATGATAAAATAAACATTACTTTACCTATTTCCATTTATTTAGACACACTGGAATCACCATAATACTGTACTTGTTAACTTAAAATCCACTCGAGCTGTGTGAAGGCTGTTATGCATATATACGCATTCAGTTGTACACCCAACGGCTGGTCTCTGCGTAGTGTTGAAACTAAAATTTTCCAGGGCCCAAATTAACACAATGAGCTTGCCCTGAATTCTTCGCTTGACGTGCGCAGTGAAACCAGTGTATTTCGCGGAATGGGACTCGGTGTGGGAAAAAGAAATGTTCGATCTAAATTTTACTGTCAGTACAAACGGGAAATGAGGTTTATATTATGAAAGGACCAGTAGGTCTAGAGATTTTTTCACAATTCCCAGCCTGCTACAAGTGGGCCATACTTGGTGAATGATGTCAGATAGCTCGCTAATTGGTAATTTTAAACCACGTGACTACAATCGATACGCTTGTAATCGTTGATTGGATGATGAATGATAGTATTGACCAATGAACGTTGTATTATAAATAGCTCGTATGAGGGTCAGTAGAAAATGTCAATAATCTTAAAATATAGCCGGTAATTTCCTGAAAACATCATTGCAATAGATAATGTAGGAACTCTGGTTTGCATTGCAATACAATTTTCAACACTTGCGGTCCTAGATAAGTCATAAAATGTAGTATAACAAACTCGCACATTTGTCCTAGTTTTACGATACACTACGTCACTAACAAGTCACTAGCCAATAGGAGGCAAGTATACCCGAATGACCCACATTCGATCTCCCATATTAGGAATCTAATAGCGCGTAATCGCTCTGCAAAGGAGGCTTGTTTTACATATGCGCGTTACGAGGCAATTTCTCATTTTTAGGTCACTCAACTTTGTTTACACGACATCGAGCTATGACAAATCAATGAAACGGCGGCGGCATCCTGTGTAATTTCATTACTGCTGAGTTTTTACAGTGGAAGCCGAGATGTAGTTAGTTTTGCAGCTAATTCCAAGTCTGCCAGAAAGTTTGCAATGCGTATTTTTAGGAGGCCTTCACCACTGAACTGCCATGGGTCAGAGACTTTAGAACTGAAGACTAAACATGAAAGTAGCGATCGTGTGAAATCAGTTGCTGAGTCGCAATTTCTTAAAAATAAAAAATAAATCTTCATAGATTTAGTAATTATGCAAATCAGACAAGTGTTTCGAACAATTACTTTTACAAGACAGGCGCAATAGATCTTAATAACTACGCGGTGATTACAGCACCCACGTACTTGACAGGTCGACAGGAAACGTTCGTAGAGTTCGTGCTCGAGTTACTTCCCTTTAACTACACAGTAGCGTAACGTCAAGTCGGTAACTAAGGACGCGACGGTCACCCGGAACCACTTAAATAGATCGATCTTAGACATTTATGTAAACAAACGTGTTCATTTGAGTGTTTTTCGTGGTACTTTAATAAAAATGTCGCATTTAGATAACAATCCGTCGTTTCAAGCGATGGTTCGTGCCAGCGGTTTGGGTGAAGTGTGGACTCACTCAACTGACGCTGCGAAATTTAATCAATTCGGTTGGAGGTGTACTAATAAAGAAACCGCTTATTCTAACTGTACATTAATTGGAAATTGGAACGAGGAAAGATTTGATAATTCTAAAGCTAAGCAAGCTAAACCATTGCCATCACAGGTAAGCTATACTTATCTTAATATTAGTTCTACATTGGCCGACTCGATTTTACATGTAGGTCCAATGCTCGAGAGTGTCCGGTTTTAATTTAATTGAAAACAAACTATTGATTACTATAATTTTGTCTACGAGTGTGGATTAAAACTATATTCCTCAACCAACGCATACCCAATCTAGCGTAAATATAATCACGAATGAATATATTCGTAGAATCTACGGCAATTTTAGTCCAATATTATAATGATTACATGTATATATATGTAGATGTACTATGAAAACATTATAATTGTGTAAAACAAACGAGTTTCATCCAAAATCGAAACAAGTTCCCATTTTGGTTATGGATTAGTTGGTATTGTTAGGATTAAGAAATAGATCTAATCCCAGTTTAGAAAATCCTCCGCGCATTAACGAATTCGATACAGTAAAGTACCGATATTTAGGCCACAATAGATTTTACAAAATAATGCAATTTTTGACAAATTTTAAGTACCATATATTTAATATGAGAAGAAAAATGTCTCTACATGAAGATTATTACACTGATTTTGCTGATCCTTGTTGTAAAACGTTACTGTACCTTTAAGGAAAAACTGATGATATAAATATAACTTATGGGGGAAGCTAAATTGGTCACACGCAGATGAACAAAACGAATTTACCATCTACTAACAACTTTAATTTTCATATATAACCGTTCCCATTATTATTGGCTTAAACCAATCTGAGTGGGTCTATTTTCTCTCTTATACTATCCTCCCAACTGCCCACAATTTAGGTATGGTCAATTTGTGACAGTCCAACTAATATAACAACATGTAGATCTGATGAGCTACACTTTATTAAGAGTTGCTGTAGGTGCATTTTAAGACATTACTAGGGTCGTCATTACTGGCTTATGTACAAAGTGTTTGATTAAAGAGTTGTCCCTAAATTCTCTGTTTCTTACAAATCTATTGAGTACATATGGTATATACATGTACAACAAAGATATGCCTTAAAAATTGTTTGTTCATGGCCACTTTACTCTCAGCATCTTTCCTATTGTCATAAAATCATAAATGATTAAACATTTTAGTGTACGATCTTTATACGACCACTTACAGTATAGGTCGTTTAGGATAACTTGAGACAAAACTAAATTATATTCTATGTAAAAATGCCTCACGTTATCCTAAACGAGCTATACATTAGCCAGAGATGAAAGTACATTCAGATGTAATTCTTAGGTTGGTCTGGGATATGCCACTTAATAAGAAACCTCCATATTGCTCTCATATACAGCTACAATTGTACAGCTTTTATGTAGCTACGTACGTCACTGCACGTGCAATGTTAATAAATATGTAATATATACTACCACTTCTCTGGTCGAATTTAATACAAGTTTATTCATTTAATAATAAACTGTAGTAAATCAAGATTATTTGTTTATGATTTCAGAATAATCATTATTTTGAGAGTACATATGATAAAAGTTATAATTTTAAACCATATGAAGTACCCAAGGATTTAAAACATTTGAAGGGTAAGTTGATATGTTAGCTTATTTCAATGTCAAATCTATGGCCAATGTTCAAGCTGAGGCTACACAGTAATGATGCTGTATATTTCATACGAATCTCAAACTAGTGAATGCAAATTGTGTCCGAGGACGTATATAGCTCGTTTAGGATATCATAAGCCTTTGTTTACAAAGAATATCGTTAAGATTTGTCTCAAGTCATCATAGACGAGCTATAATAGCATCCTATCGAAAATATTTTATTTTTTACTTTGATTAAATCCATCTTTACCCCAGTCGTGTAAGATATGACTATGACATAATTTTGTTATCTTTGTTTCATTCATAACTGACGTTAAGTAGGCAACATGTGATAATCTAAAGTATTATTATCAATGAAAACTATCAATAAAGTAATACTATGTCAATTTACCTTCTTAAGAAACGTGGCTAACGGCACACATGTTCACATGATTACACACACTGTGTCACGATCGAGTCTTACTTCATTGCGCTGGAGAAGAAAATAAACTGTTTCACCCATATACCGATGAAATGTCTATACATGGACAGCCGTTCATTTATTTGATATTAATTGAACACTGTCTACAATAGAGTCGATCTGAATCCCTCATCCTTTTTGTCTCCCAACATAGTACTGAAAAGTTGTTTAAGGTCTATCCTCGTAAGCAGAAAAGAACAGAAATAACATCATCCTAATATAAAGTCTAGATAAAAAACATCTTTGGGTTAAGATATTGTAAAATTCAGTTTACTATTAACTTCAGTTTACAATTGTAGTGACCTCATGGTACGAGAATGTTGAAAACCCAGCTGACATGCATGGTCTTGACTATTTCAAACGAAACCGTTCTCAAATACAAAAACACGTACTCATATCGGTGAATGTCTTACATAGTCTCATTTTCGTGACATAAGCATGGTTATATAAAATTTTGTGGTTATGTTGAAGTGCATATCATGCAGATTATGTAGGCGTTCTTATCACTCAATAAATCGTTCACCAATATAAACAGTTTTAATGTTGTTTAAATAGTACCACATACTCGACTGTTCTATTTAAGATGTTTAAAATCATGATTCATAATCAGCATGTACGAGAAAATGTAGGTGAAAATTTATACCGGAAACTAATTTTTACTCGACCTTGCCTTGATACACTATGTTTTTTCAATACATGTAAATATATACATGTATATGATAATATGAATTCCATTCTAGCTATTACGAGAACATGAGTAATCGTAATCAAATTTATGATTGACTTAAAGAACTTAATGGACATTTTTCAACCAATTTTTGATGGCTTTCAAAGCTGTCCAAGTATTTCTTGATTATTGTCACCATCGTGTTCAAATGTTGGATATTTCCGTAGCTGGCCGCTATTGATTCGTGAATAGGTCACTAGCTCGATGATACTCTAATTCATTAATGATATATTTCATCGAGCTTAAGACCTGTTGATTCATATATACATTGTAATAGCTGTCAGATTGTTAAGAAGGAAAAACTTCCGGTATTTCGAAGCTGATTAGAATGTCGGCGAATTTGTCCAGTAAAATTGGTAAAACGTACCTGCTATCGTTATTTTGTACATTTTTTTTGAAGGATCATATGGACCCAATGCATCGATAATTTAATTAGCATACATGTAATTGTATTTGCAATGCCTGATGTTATTTGTGCTTCAAAATTTAAAAGATTGTATAGTTCTGTCACAACTTGAATAATTACACGGTCATTGAATGTGTTATTATTTAACTTATTTAGTCACTGACTCATATCAATTATTGATGATCTTATTTCATGCGCAGGGATTTTGAATATCGGGGAAATAACAAGTTCCAAAAAAAAATAAAAATAACAAATTCAGTGACTGTGTACCGATAATTATTTAAGTTGTGACAGGTTAATATAACAGAACTATAAAAACATGTAAAGAACGACATGTACCATCGAAACAATATACATGTAATTATTTTACACAGTTTTTGTTCTTATTTTCAGCACCCCATCCAAATGCATTTCCTGGACATCAACCAGAGACTGACAGTGCTCCGTTGAAAAATATCTACAACAGCTGGGAGACTACCACACGTGCAGGATATGTGAACCCTAAAATTAGAGAAACCCCTCTTCAACCTAAACCATCATCGCAATGTGTGTTTAATTTGTGAACAATAGTTAATATTATTTGAATTAAAATTTTACATTTTTTTGTTCTATTTCTTCTTCATGTTTTTCGTTTGTTTAACACTTTTAACTGTAGCGATATCTTGTACTACTTCAACATCAATAACATGTACATTTAATATCTACAAAAAAATCAAAATAGATCGCCAAAGACTGTCACCTCAGTCCGAGGGTAGAATCATGAAAATGATTAGTTTTTGTTTGTTATGTTCTAGAAAATGTTCTAAAGAAAATACATTTATAAAATGTATTCATAGATAAATGTTTGTGCATTGTCTTTATGTATTGTTAAGTTTTTTTTTTACTTTAATGGTGGAAACTTGAGTCATTTGTGCTATGGAAACATCATTGGCTTAGTGTATTAATATAGACTTCCGTGGAAACATGTTGTATTTGATAAAATATTGGACATCTTTGTTATACTCTAACAGTATTATTAGACCATGACATACTCAAACCAATGACTTTGTTTTATCTTGTATTTTGTATCCAAATTATATGATTTATTGATGTTATTCTAATATATTATAATTATATTTAGTTAGAAACTTTTTTCATATAATGCCGTGAAGTATTAAAACTGTTTTTAAAAATCAAAATTTCCCGAATCAGATGTCACAATATTAAGAAGTACATACAGTGTCTGAGAATTCCCAGCTCTAAAAACACGAATTACACTGAATTTCAAGAATGATATCTGTTCTAGTTTGTATATCTGAATTCAAATATAACTCAGAAATAAGAAATTCAGATACCTGTACAGTAAAGTTCCAATATTAGAACCTCCAAAACCGATAGTGTTAGTGAAAAATGGTATGGTCTTAATATAAGGACTTTTTCATTTCTCAAATTATGCATTAATTTTGTGACTTAAAAATCGTCTATAATTGCATAATTTTGCACTTACCAATGTGTACTTTATAAGTATCGGAACTTAACTGTATACCTGTATGTACTTTTTTGGTACCAAGAGTGTTAGGAGTTCAGATGTTTTACTGTATTTGTTTGGTACCAAGAGTGTTGCCTGTTGGGAGTTCTGATGTTACACTGTATTAAGTATTTATAGAATGCTCAATGTTAGATAGTTAATGTCTTTTAATTCAGTATTATCATATACCAGCATTATTTCTGTGATAGCTGTTGCTTTTTACTTTAACTTTGATAAGTGTTATTATTATTTTAAAATAAAGTGATATGTATACAATTTCTGTGTCTTCTTTATTTGTATTCTAAAACATTCTTTACAAGAACGCAGTTATATCTCTATATGTATATAACACCAACTTCAGTTTGAACGAGAGGACACCAATTACAGCTACAAAGTGGTGAACTATTTTATCACATGTTTATAAAGGAAATAACAAGAACATGTATTTAAAGGATCAAATGATTCCTCTTCCGCAGATAAAATACGATCTATACAGTTATGATCGCGATAACTGATCATATTACAGGGGAGGGGGACACGGTATGTCTTATCAACTACGATCAGTGAAATGAGGTTGTATCTAAGAACGCAATCTTGATGAACCTAAACGATAGGCATGCTTCTTAAAGTGATATTGAAAGCTAGTACGTTTTAAATCTTTGAAATTTGCAATTGAACTAACTACATTTAAGCGACTTTTGCGACTCAGGATGCACAGACCTTCATCTTCAAGTGATATAATTAACTTAATGTTTATCATAATATATGTTTCATCATAAAATTGATACGTGGAAACCACAGGTGACAGACTCAATTTTTCCTTATTATAGTATATATACTATAATAAGGAAAAATTGAGTCTGTCACCTGTGGTGGAAACTGCATGCAACATGACTTCAATGTGGTAACCTTGTACTTTGAACTTTGGAAAATCACCATGGTAAGTACAATTAACGTTGAACAGATATTAAAAATGATAATAATTTTCTCTTTAAAAAAATTCTCTTAGTACTCCGATGAGAAAAAATCAAAAGACCCACTCCAGCAATATATCCAGCTTTAATTGTAGTCCGAGGGGAAACCAAGGTTATTGGACTGAATACTTATACATAGAGAGACGAAAATGCTCTTCAACATTTGTTTTCTTCTTGAAGCTTGAATAATACCCCCTCTGGGCGGCCCGATCCCAGCCTGGAAATATACCGGATACACCTCTGTGACAAGGTACTTAATATATCAGACCAAGGACGTACATAATTATACCTTTAATAAAACCTCAACTTGGGTCTTTCTTCTAACCAAGTCTTTTTACACTTAATGCAAATAATATACATATCTGTGGAAAAAAGTGAGTTTAGTACACAGCGTACTATCGTGATACTGGCCGATGAAAATTGAAACTGAACAGGGCCTATACATGTATGTACATCTAAATCTAATATAAATTAGATATTGTCATTCAACAGGTGCGTGTTGCAACATTAGATCGTGTTTTACATGTTCGCAGATCTGACAGTTTTTGAAACCACAATCATGAATTCTAGCCCTCTCTTAAATCCTTCGGGGGAGACTATTGACCGTACCTGCACGTTGCTATCTTGCTAGATCAGTACACCTGTTCGTCAGATTACCAGGTGATTAATTTATCAAAACTAGTGAAAGGGAAATAACTGCAACAATTTATAGAAATAGCAGTTGTTTCCCTTGTAGATAATATAGGACAACATTTTAGTGGTGTTTATATCTATTTGGGTGGAATAAGAAAGAGTGTGCCGATCGAATTAATCATTTTTAAAATATATTTAGAGAAATATGCATAAATAAAACATTAAAAGTACCAAACGATGAAGAGAAATGTGTTTGACTTGAAGTGTGATAGAATATAGTTTAAAATTATTACCCATTTCTGCAACGGGGTTCCGTAGTGTAGTGGTTATCACGCTCGCTTCACACGCGAGAGGTCCTGGGTTCGAGCCCCAGCGGAACCAATTTTTTTCATGAACATTTGTACTTTTCTTTTTTATTAATTATAATCCTTATAGCAATTCATAAATTGAAATATTAACAGATATGAAAGCACAATTATCTAATATTTTATGTGCAAAAAATTAAAAATCCTTTTTTTACCTATCAAAAGGTGAAATAAGTTAATGATCTCATTATTTATGAGTTTTCATAATAAGTTTGTAAAATATTTAACATCATGTTATTAATGAAAACAAGTATTACGTTTTGTAACCATTGATCATGGGTTCCAAATACATGTTTAATGTACCATGTAAATCAATGATTGTAAATTAACATTATGGAAATTTATAACGTCAGCCAAGATCGAACCATTGGCATATCAAATCCTTCAGCAATACTTTCATCATGTCTTTGTCTTTAGAACAAAATATCAAAATGTGTCGTTTCAGTGCTAGACTAATATATGGGTAATTATTCAACTACAGGCACTTATAAGTCAAAATAACTTTTTTTAAAAGTGTTTTAAAGTCACAGTTTGTTGGCCATATGTGATAATAGGACTAAAAGTCCTTCACAAATGCTCAGTATATAATCTGTATGGTAATTCGAGGACTGTGGGTATTTAAAATACCCCAGCAAGTTGTATTATAAATCTTTGTTTGTAGAAAAATCGAATTGCTTTACTTACTAGTTTTTTTACAAAAGCTACTTGTACAAAGATGCACATATTTGTCATCCTTATCAGTCCCATACCTGTGTTCACATCATAGGGGACTATTTGTGTGCTCTCTGTCCGTCCCCTATAATCTGGCTTCCGCGATGTCTAAAAGTATCCATGCTATATTTATGAAACTTGGTAGGTATGTGAATAGGTTGCAATGAGGTTGTACTAAATTAACTAAGTACATGACAAACATCAATGGTTAAAACTTCATGCATGACTTGATTTGATTTTATTACTTCAGGGATGATTGTTCCATGTCTCACTCTCTAAAGGATGTCCAAACACATGGTATTATCTTACCATAAGCAGAGGAAAGCTCTAATCTATTATACACAGGTTGCTACCTCAATAATACTCAAAATAAACATATCATTATATGCTATACACTGTATATGAATTAGAGTATTATCACACAGCTACCCATGGTAGACATTACACAGCTACCCATGGTAGACATTACACAGCAACCAATGGTTAACATTACCATGCTATCCATGGTAGACATAACACAGCTACCCATGGTAGACATGACACAGCTACCCATGGTAGACATTACACAGCTACCCATGGTTGACATTACAAAGCTATCCATTGTAGACATTACACGGTTTTCAGTGGTAGACATTACAGGTACCAAATGTAGACATTACACTGCTAACCATGGTAGACATTTTACAGCTATCCATGGTAAACATTACACAGCTACCCATGGTAAACATTACACAGCCATTCATGGTAAACATTACACAGCCATCATGGTAAACATTACACAGCTACCCATGGAATACATTACACAGTCATTCATGGTAGACATTACACAGCCATTCATGATAGACATTTCACAGCTACCCATGGTAAACATTACACAGCTACCCATGGTAGACATTACACAGCCATTCATGGTAAACATTACACAGCTACCCATAACATACATTACACAGCTACCCATGGTAGACATTACACAGCTACCAATAATAGACATTACACAGCTACCAATAATAGACATTACACGGCCATTCATGGTAAACATTACACATCTACCAATAATAGACATTACACAGCCATTCATGGTAAACATTACACAGCTACCCATGGAAGACATTACACAGCTATACATGGTAGACATTACACAGCTTTCAGTGGTAGACATTACACAGCTGCCCATGGTAAACATTACACAGCCATTAATGGTTAACATAACACAGCTACCCATGGTAGACATTACACAGCTAACCATAGAAGACATTACACAGCCATTCATAGTAAACATTACACAGCTACCCATGGTAGACATTACACAGCTACCCATGGTAGACATTACACAGCTACCCATGGTAGAGTTTACACAGCTTCCCATGGTAGACATTACACAGTCATACATGGTAAACATTACACCGCTACCCATGGTAGACATTTCACAGCTACCCTTGCTAGATAGATCAATTGATTCAGGCAGACTAAGTTAGCACTGGATTTAAATCATGCCTTTAAAACTGGTGTTATTACTAGACTTGAATAATACCCACTGTAACTTGTAAAACACTGTATATTATGTAGAGATCAAATCACTCCTTCATCATACTAAAGGATTAGTACAATGTTCTTTCATATCTATATACGTAAATTAGATGTTAAGTCCATTGTGTTGGATGTTACCAAGCTTCCAAAATTATAAGAAAGCAAGACAAGTGCTTTCTTGTTGTTATGTGATACATGATGGTGAATGCTGCAACAATACAACTTTTTTCTGTCATATTGCCATTGTCAGTCATCCTACTCCCAGCCACTAGAGGCCTAGAGCTCTGGATCCAAACCAGTAGCAGGAAATGGCATTAGTAAATATTTCACCAATTCCTAGCAAAGCTCCACTGTAAAGACAGTTCTGTTCTATAACAAATGTAATACTAGTAATATTTAATCATATTCAACTGTTAGTGGCACATAGATTAACCCTGCTTATTTAAATACTCACTACAGTATTTCTGTATAAAAATAATTGAGTATTTAAATCAGCAGGATTGATCTATGAGCTACTATAAGTTGAATAACAGCAGACTATGAAATTAGTGGGTGTCCGGTTGCCTGGGACAACCAATTTCTAGTTCGGACAACCAAACAATTCTTTAGGTCAACCAAATTTCTACAAACAAGATATAGCGCTAGCTGCTAAAACAACCTGTTTGGACAACCATTTTCATATCCTTATTTTGTACACTGTAACAGTTAACAATAATATAAGACAAACACAATAAGTATTCGTTGTAACATTTTTTATTTCTTTTCTTCAGACAAAAATACCCAAAACTTGGTATATTAGAGTCAATACAATTCTTTGAGAATTTGGTCTTAAAACGATGATTGTGGTAACTAAGACAATGTGGACAAGATTTAAAATCTTATCATAAAAATGTGAACATGTTGATGATGATTAAAATGACTTGCATTTTGTTTATATCTGAGCATAATAATTAACAATTGTAACTTCAGTAACTTATATACAACATTCATAAAAATACATATATACAAGGTTCATATCAGTGACATAGATAGCTATGTCTCCGTTCATATTGATACATTATATTCAATTGTCAGTGGTGCTTACATAAGACCCTGCTGATTTAAGTACTCACAAAAGTATTTCTGTATATACCATCGATTAATAAGAATTTAAATCGGCAGGGTAAATGCATGTGCTAATGACAGTTGAATAAAATTTACCTATTAAACAATACAATGCACATGTATACAAAATATTGGCAGTGATTTTAGCATCAAAGATTTCAATTTACATCACACAAAAACACATTCATACAGTACAATAGGCTGCTTGCAGTTCACTATGACACCAAATTCCAAAATATGCATGCTAGCATTAAGTTCATAGAATGTTTTTGCCACAGGTGCTTTTATCATGTCTTCTTGAAGAAATAACACATCTAAAATAGCACTTAAAACTTTTAAAAATTTCATAGTTGCATTTTATGCACCAAACAGACAGGCACCCATCAACATAATGCATATGAAAAGGTTATTCGCATGATTAAAATAGCAAATTATAAGGCCATAAAGTTTGAAATTTTGTTGGGAATGCATTTGGTGAAGGACTGAAGCATTTTGTAACCATTTTTGCAGCATATATAAAACAAAACAAAGAAGTTTCAATAGTACCTGAGAGAAACTTAACATTTATGCCATCAAATACAAGCAAGCAAAACAAGCATACATACAGAACAAGTGTTCATTGTTGAGGGAAGCATGTAGCTATGTCATTGATGGAATGTTCAAAATCAAAAATATCAAGGCAAAATGACAATAGTATAAGTAACTTGTACAGTGTATTTTAATTTGATTTCAAACAAAATATGGAACAAGTTCCCAACAATTTAACAAACTTATATACATTTATACTCAATCTCATTTATTTCATCAATATTTCTCATACATTCAAACAGAAGTATTTATTCCATAAAATCAAACATTCAAAACATTTATTCAGCATTTATTCATATAAACCAATCATACATCAGCATTTTTTATATCAACCAATCAAATAATAGCATTTATTCAAATCAACCTATCAAATATCAGCATTTATTCAGATCAGTCAATCACACATTTATTCAGCCAATCATATTTCAACATTTATTCAGTTCATTCTCTCATTCAACCAATCATTTTCAAACACAACCAATCAGAAGGCAAGCTTCTTCATCAACAGATACACATGTGAGTCACATTCAAATCCATGCAAGTTGTTAGCATCTCCTTGTAACCTCATTAACAGTCCACCATAGGAAACATAGGCAGCTCTGAAAATACAGAAAAATAACATTTATATGGTATTCATAACATAATACATCACATATTTGGGTACAAAGATAGCAGTTCAGAAGCTTTCTTTGAGTTCTAAGGGTAAACCTACCAAACACCCAACTTAGATGTGGCCATATTCATAATTTTATGCATAATTGTCATTTCCTAATCATCCTAAACACTGTTGCATTCTGGCATATTGACACCAATGTATAATAAAAACAATAATACAAAATAAAGTAAATTTCTAAGTTATACAATTAACAAAATTCAATACACAATAAACCAAAGTAAAGGCTAACAAATAAACACATAAAAGATACTATAATGTAAAATGCATGATAAGATGAAAATGATGTGTGAGAGAAATGGCTCATTGCAACTTGTTTTAAATTTGCACACTTTCACCTATACATCAGTATCAAGATCCTAATATCCTTCAATCCAGTATCCTCTTCAATCCTTCCTATATAATCCTTATCCTTTCCTTGATCTATCCTCAATCCAATCCTCCAGTAGTCCTCCAATCCAAGATCTATCCTTCATTCAATCCAATATCCATCCATGATTTCAATCCATGATCTAAACCCTCAAATCCTAAAAACCCTCCAATCCTTCAAATTTCAATCCTTAATCCTCCAAAATCCTTCAATCCTCCATTTTACTCCTTTTATTCCACTTTTACTATATCATTCAGTGTGGTTAATAAATATCATATATAAAACAATACAAATGCTTGTACAAACATTACATAATCAACACTAACTTTATACAAAAAATTAATAGTAAACACATTAGTTCAAGTTATCCAAAATAGCTCAAGTTTAATTTAATTAAAATATTACTTAGAACAGCTATGAACAAGAGACTTAAACAAGAAGATAAATAATGGTAACTATTTCAGTATTCAGTATTTTCAAAACCATTTAATTCAAGAATTCCTACAGTCTATTTTTTGACCTTTGATGACCTTACAGAGCTATGCAAAGTGAAATTTTTGCAACATTTCATGTAGTGAAACCTCAGGTTTGACCAAGTATAAATATAATTAAAGATGTATGGTAAAACGAATGCAAAACCATTTTGTTTTTTTACCATGGAAAGAAAATAACCTTTAAAAATAGAATGAAGACATAAGCCGAAATCACACATTTAAAAGTAAATTTCTTTCAAAAGGAGCTCTTTAAGATTTATCAAAGATGTTACATCAATTCAAATCATACATCCATGGTCAATCAAACAAACCCAATCAAATGAACAAGGGACATGAAATATACACATAAAACATGCAATAACAAAAAATAAACAACATTATACTAAGATTATAGTTGAAATCTACTCTAGGTATAAAAGCCAAAAATATGACATAAAAAAGATAGATTTTAACAATCAGACAAAAACAGATATAATATATATATATAATAAACACAGTATTATGCATTCATTTTACTCCACACATCCATTCTCTAAACAGATAATTATTTTCATGTTTTATATAAACTAAAACATTGAGTTATCTAGGTAACTTGGATAGAGAATAATCATTGTATAATTTGACTAAAGCAAGAATGATACATGATCTTAGTAAGAAGGAAGAAAATCTCAGTATATAAAGGAAGTTATCATTTATAAAGATTATAATTCAACTTTCAGAAGATTCATTTCACAGGTTTTTTTTCAATGTTGAAACTTTTGTTCCGAAATAGTACGCTGTTTTTCGAAATTGTTTGTTTTCCAAAATAGTTTGAAGTTTGAAGATCAGAATTCGGCGCAGCAATGTATCCAACGATGGCCGAAATAAAAGCATGTTTTTCAGGAGTGAAGAAAGTGGTTGTACAACTCCCTTGACAACCAGCTAACCACACTGCCATAAAACAACGCCATATTGATCAAAGATGGCATCAAATGCTGCAGATTTTCCCATTTTTTGCGACTTAATTTTCCATAATAATTTGTTGAAATTTGTCCAAAGAGTTTTTTTATCGAAGAAGTTATGATTCCCTTCTTGAATATTTTCTTGGATATAATATATCTCAACTTAACAGTGTGTGCAAATAAAAGTTGCGAGCCAGATAGCAGGTCATTTGTGTAGGTAGATGGATGGAAGGAATGAATGAACAAATGAATGCATGATACAAGTGACAAACAATTAAGATAATAAAAATCAAGAAAATAAAATATAAATAATAGAGTAATACTGTACATATTTTTACCAATATATTCTTAATGTGGGTATACTGATTTATGTCCGCTTTACATGAATAAGTAAGAAAAATCCAGAAAGAGAAGCCCAATTTAAGTTTGAAAATAGTCCAGTTATCCGGGACAACAACTTTTTAGTTCAAGACGGCTTGTTGCAAAATGACTCATTTCAGACAACCACTCTCATACCCATCGAGTTTTTAGTTAGTCAAGGTTTGAAAAATGGTTGACTGAAAAGAAATGTTCAGATGTAAAGTAGTTGCTATGGTAACTGGCCAATTTCAGAAACATAACTTTAGAATAGATGAATGCAGATCTCAAAACCTTTGTTTTTAACAAGAATGAATAATTGATTTCTCAAGTATAAATAATTATGAAATAAAAAGAGTATTGGTAGAAATATGTACAAGGCACCTGAAAAATGACAAAAATAAATAAATAAAATAATGTAATAAAATAATCAACACAATATAAGTAAACTGATGATAAACAGCAATACCTTTCAATAATTAACTCCAAATTGTATACTAGACTTGGTTACAACACAAAAAATTCATCCTGCGTAATCAAGTACTGGTAAACTTAGTCTTATGTATATGATTAGTTTCAATGAAATGCACATTTCTAAAGCATAACATAAACACTCATATTGTCTACACAGCAAATACAGCAAGAAATATGAATAAATTAAGCAGAAAAAATAAGTCTACAAACAAACAGAAGCAAGTATTATAAACAAACAAAAATAAAAAATAAAATTTAGCAAACTACATTTACATATATTAGCATAAACAAACTAAACTAAAGTAAACTAAGCATAAATATGTAATAACTATAAAGAAATCCCATCATGCATTGGGATATTTCAGAAAGAGGTTATATTTTTCCCATCATGCACTGGTAATCTTCTGTTACTATTAATAGAAATCCCATCATGCTTTGGGATATTCCAGAGCGAGGTTACATTTTACCATCATGCATCAGTAATCTTCACATTCTATAAATAGAATTTCCCATCATGCACTTGGTAGAAGTTGAATGTTAGAAGACAGGGTTAGAGGTCAAAGGTTAAGTTACAGCACTACAGAGGATGTTAGCACTCAGAGAAGTCGCATACCAGATTATGCATTTACAACTAAACATGCAATGCAAATGCAACGCTGGCAGCGACCTCTACAGAGGTTAGTGGGGTTACAACAACAACAATGACGATGACGATGGTTATGATTCAAGCTCTACACAAAGCAAATCTAGTAGCAGTAGCAGAGTATTACGTTGATCAAATATCTTCAAGCAGCTGAATAGATCTGATGTCCAATTCAGAAAATTTGTTAAGTTCCTAAGAAACTTCAGTAGAAGAAAGATTTTCAATGATGAATAGATATACACAAAATATTAAATGTATTAAGTGTCATAAAAGATCATTTCAGTGACTTAATAAAACTGTATTGTACTGCTATCATAATTAAATTACCTATACATATCTTAAGATTTTTACCTATACAAAAC
The DNA here is from genome assembly GCA_025267735.1 of Mactra quadrangularis. Taxonomy (NCBI): domain Eukaryota; kingdom Metazoa; phylum Mollusca; class Bivalvia; order Venerida; family Mactridae; genus Mactra; species Mactra quadrangularis. The sequence continues at coordinate 43,739,162 of CM046299.1, read as the reverse complement.
ACAAAATTTTGGCACAAGTTTTATTGACCGTACAAAATTATTTTAACTTCAATGGAGGGGTATAGAAAATTAACTGCCTAAGTGGTCTTAGTCAAGTTTATCAGTAATTTATAAATATTTCAATACAAAAAATAATAATCTTTAAAATGAGACCATGACAAAGCTTGTAAATACAAGATAATAGATAATATAACTTAATATATCAATTGTTTTAATAATAAAGATTCCAGGACTGAACCATGCCAAAGTATTTTATCATTATAAAAGTTAATTGTTTAATTGCTTGGAGTCTATTACAAATCTATACAATGTTTTAATATATCTAGATTTCTGATACTGATATGGTTCCAGTTTAAAAAACATTTACAGAATTTCAAAATTAGATCACACGTCAGTGTGTTATTTAAATACAACTGCGTATATTGTAAAATAAAATTAAGGAGATCCTTTATGATAATAGTATGAAATGGTTGAAACTAATCTATTCTACAAAATTGAAATCAAAATTACAATGACAACCTATATTTCTTATCATTTTACTGAGACCAGCTCACCAAACTTAGCAATCCTGGACCTTTGTCTATAACCAGTACACACCCACTATTATGCAGGACCGAAAATTTTTCTATATACTGTTCCTTATTAATAGAGAAAGTTACTGTTAGGCATTATTGTCAAATTTCAATGGAAGGGTAAAATTTAAACAAAAATACTACAAAAAACAACTAAAAAGTCTAATATGCAACAGAAAAAAGATTCTACAAAATCTAGCAAATAATATTAAAGCAGTACATATACAGTAAAAGCATATTAACAATACAAACAGGTTACACTACAGGTAAATTGTTTTGATAAATAAAAACCCATCACCGCAAATACATGCTACATGGTTATATAGGAAAATCTAACATCTATTTACATAGTAGCAAAAATAGCAATAAAATAAATCAAACAGAAATGAAAACAAGTAAAACAAAAATAAAAATAATAGAAGAAACTGCAAAATGAATAATAAATAACTAAAACATAGGAGAAATTAAGATATTATAGTCTTCATGAATATATAACCTAATTTTATATTAAATATAAATTTTATCTATGGCTAAGACTATGCACTAGTACAAGTTACATGCATAGTTAATAAGCCAAAAAGACTTGATGGGTTGAAAGTACCCAACCTTGATGAATTCTGAAACAATTAGTAAGAAATAAAATATTTTTGCAAGAACTTCCAATTAGTTAAAAGTACAAAAGCTATGATATTTTAGATTTACAGCCAATATGATAAAAATGTTATGCCAGTGTCACACTGTGTCAAGATTCAGCAGAGTTGTACAAACACCACAAAATATCAAGTAAACTTGCACCATTTTGGCAAGACAAAAATTGGCTATTTCTCGCAGGATATTGGGGTGCCAACTCGCAGCAGTGTGACATGGGCTTTGAAATAGCTTACAATTCATGAAGACTATAACATCTTAAAACTAGAGTTCTAGGTTACATAATTCACCAAATAAATAATGGTGATATCAGATTAAAATGATTTTGAAATAATTTTGTTCTAGTATCTTTAACAATATTGTTATTTCAAGAAAGGTATTGCTGTTTATTTAAGTATACATTGTATATATACATGTATTACATAGATATACATGTAAAATAAATCTGAAAATAAAATACATAGTGTTACTATGACAACAAAATGTCATCACATATATACCAGAATGCAACAGTTTAAAAATCTTTTAATGTAAGGAATAACTAAATGTCATACTTCTTGTTTTGTAGTACAGTACAGTTCCACTACCATCAAAATCAATAGGCCTAATAGCAGAACGTCTTAATTGATATAGGAACCTTTTTTTGATCAAATTATCATTTAGGACTTAAAGATCATTAAAAATGCATAAGTTTGCAATAACCAAAGAAGTCTTATATAGCGGATATTTACTGTAGATCTAAATAATTTCTAATGTAGCTCATGGAACAACTTTCTTACTAACTCGATATTATTACCATATAAGTTAAAACACTAAACAAGGGACATTAAAGATGATTTTAATTGGCCAGCCAAACAAACAAATTATGTATATAATATAGAGTGTGGAAATGATTATTATTGGCAGTGAATATGTATTTATAATATACTAAATGGAGAGAGGTGGGGGTCTAAATAATCTGTATATATTCAATTCAAACACTAGTACATAAATATTAATATATTCATGTTTTAAATCAAGTGTAACATTAAACACAGTATTCATGAGTCATTCAAGCAATCATTCTACTGAAAAAACTACATGTAAGCAAATCAGCTAACCACGATAGAAAAGGAATGTTTCCTATAAGTAAAATTGTCATTGTGCTCGAACATGTACATACAAATTTTCCATTCCACATACAGTACATATGAATACCTCAATACCTTGAGACATGATCAAATCACCTTTTAAGACTTATTGAATTATTAAAATCAATCAATACATGGGTACTATATTACAAACCAATACTGCCATACAAGAATAAAATTCACATTTTTTATATATTTTATTTCAATAGACTGTGCTCGGTATATGAATAATTTTCATTTGTACCTGTTATAAAAATCAATATATCTTTCGCTTGGACTGGTTATAATTTAAAACCTTGACTGGTTTATTGATCTCTCATTGGTAACTAAGGAAAATGAAATATGTCTGAACTAGTCTAAATTATTGCAAGTAAGAGTAGTCTCCCTTTAGTCAACATGAACAAACAAGCTTGTACATTTGTAGCTCATACATGATTTATGCTGTATACTATTTTATAACTTGTCTTAAACATGTATAGTATTTGCATAATTACAGTGCTCTACAAAACTTCATGGACTTTTTGAGGAAACTGTATATGACAAGATTGACCCCAAACCTCTTCCAGCAAATTTCAAAAGAAATGGACAAAAGGATTAATGCATAACAATATTAGAAAGAATTCTGTGAAAAGTCCAACTTGTCATTTCTTGAACTGACCAATGCAGCCATTAGGACAAAATTACAGTCCATAACAAAGACCCAACTCTGCATTTATTAGGCTGACCACAGAAGTGAACCTATTCATTATTTCAGTGACTGACTACTAAGTTAACTAACTTGGCATTTCTTAGACTGACCACTGAAGCAATCCAAAGAACTATTGAAGGACATATATACCTAGTTCACATGTAAATAGCCACAGATAATTCGTCCAGTTATCATATCATCAGATCTACATGTCATGAAGTTGGTGACACACATACAGATAGATGAACCCTACAACCAACACTGACCTGTCATCTCACCAGATGACCACAAAGTATGAGGTCACCAAAGGTCAAACATTGTGACAAAGTGTTAAAAACCTTTCAGAGGAAACTTCCCTCTCTAGAACTAGATGATCTGTCAGTAAGAAAAAACATTATCATATAGATATATGTCACTTCTGATGTTCATAAACTTTAAAACCTCTGACATACACTGAATCTGTCATGTACTATTAGTCCACACTAAATATTTGACCAAATATAGTCGAAAGTATTTAACAGTACAATACACTGATGAAAACAAGAACTCAACATCATATGACCAAATAAACTTAAAACAGAAAATGACCAAAACAATCTTTGACAGAAATATAGAAATACTAATTTCATGCAGTTTACAAACGGCAAAATGGACACCAAGGGCAGGAGCGCCGGAAACGTGAATTTTGAATCAGAAAAAATGCTCAACAAACTGTATCTTGAACCATTGTGTAAGATAAACAATAGTCTGTACAGACAGAAAAATCCCTGTTTACTTTATGAAACCAAAATGTTTACTATGAAGACCAAAATATAATGAAGAAAAAAAGAGCATAAACAGCTATGGTGACTAGCATTTTCAAACCTTAAATTAAGACTTTTAACCACTTCTATAAAAAATTCAATCATAATATTTTCATCATTTACATACGACAAAACAAACTTATATCTAATATATTACTGACAGACTTTTTACACGTGTTCTATTTTTGACAATGACATAGGAGACAAAAAAAAGGAACAAGAAGTAGACTGATCTACCAATAATCATTAACTTACATTACATCAGCCAAAAAACATTATAGAGAACCCAACCACATGCCGAGTATAAATGACAGACATGGGTAACTTCAAGACATAAATTGATAATATAATACACAGGCATAAATATAAAATCTTGTAGATAGATAAATATCCAACAATCAGAGTATATGATAAACTGTATAGGTGTATGTAAGACAGGCATATTAAACAAGATAAATAGAATAAGACGTAAAAAAATAGCAAACAAATTGTGCACACCTTGCTAGCTACAGGATGAAACATGTTTGACAAGTTTTGGCTCCAGTCCCAAACGCTATTAAACCAAATCTTGCCAACAACCCAATGTAAAATTGCTATACCATGTTATAGAGCATACTAACAATTACTAATGTCGAGTCACTAATCATTGAACAGATCAGAAAGCGTAGATCAATATAAACCCTGATATATACTCCATGTATACAAATCTATACATGTATATAAATCTAATACATACATGTATGTAAATCCAATACATACATGCATATACATGATATTTTTGTGGTTTGATTTTATATTGTGCAAATAATGGCTTCATAAGTTATATAACGTTCTAGCATTTTTTAAGTTCAACTTAATGCATTAACCAATAAAGAAATCTAAAGCCAAAATTTGTAAAAAATGGTCCTATTTGGTAATTAGTGCTAAACGAGCCGTGATTGGTATGAAATTCTTTATAAAAACATGCTTACAAAGTTTTAACTTAATTACAAGGGTGGCAATAAGAAATTATTAAAATTTAATTAACAATTGATTATATATTCCTAAATAGCATAGTTTTTCAACTTTACACCGATCTCTTCACTTGACAAAAATTTTAAAACACATATTTTTATCTATAATGTCATTTGCCAAAAATGTTGATAAACTTATAAACTTATTGACAATGACAAACAGTTTTAATCATATATTTGCATGTCAGGTTATGACCTGTTTTACAATCCCATAGATAAGTTGTTCAAATATTGCGTGTACACTTAAATAAACTTATCATATATACGTAAATACTTATATATAATAAATTTATACCTTCACATGACCATGAATCTATTCCGTCTAATTATAATGCTTATGCAATCATCCTACTTTTAAATGCGTGCATAGATCTTAGATCTTCGTCTGCCTATGATTAAATGACTTTCATATGAAACTTTTATGACATAAGCATTCAAGTACCTTAAAGTTTAAAGAATAAATCTATAAAAAATTGATCGACAAGTGTTCCTAGTAAAGTTTAATATTCAAAGATTTTTTTGTTTGCTGTTTTCACCTGGTGAGGTATAATCACTATTCATGTTTGAACAAGAAGACAAATACAGTGCCAGCCAAAAGTTTGGAGAAATTTTCACTTTGTAGGCCTACTAAATATCTTTATTTTTTGTAATGGTTCTATTTGTAGTCATAAAATTAGCTCAAAAACTATGTTACTGAAAATAATTATACTGACTTCTGTTTTTATAAGGCTTTGGTATATCAGATGCTGAATCTTATAAATGTGTGACATAATCCATTCATGAAATGAATTCATTGAAATTCAAGGTGTTTTCGAAAGTTTTCTATGACCCAAAACTTTTGTTGGGAACTGTACAAGTTTTATATCACAAGTAAAGATAAAATACAACAATGCATATCTGAGGAAATAAAATCCCGAGAACACCGAGAACACCGTTAAACACTTTTCCTAGAAAATAATTGAAAACATTTCAAACTTAAGTTTATGTATTACAGAATTTATCAATATTGATTTTTTTTAATTCTTACCATCTGAGAATGCATATCAACATGAATGTAGGGTCTATGAACTGGGATACCGAGCATAGAAAATTTATCAACTTTTTTAGGTTTTATCAGTTTGCTATCACTATAAAAACTTTCAACAACAGGCCTGTAATAGTAAACTTGGCAAATAATGATAATACATGGAAATATGTACAGAAATTATGGAATAATCAGACACCCTATGGAACTTGAGAATTTGAGACATTCAGAATTAATTTATCTCCAGCAATAACCAAATTTACACTTCTATACTGAAAAACCGAAATTATCAACTAGCTCAGCTATATGAGATTTTAACTCATTTACACTAGCCCAAAACATTTTTCCCTAGTCCTGAGTCGTCAGGCTAGTGGGTAAATGCGATGAGTACAAGCTATGGAACTGAAGAACTTGGGACTTAAACCTCAAGAGATTACAAGCTAATACTTATACAAGCATACTACTGGTTATAACAACTTAGACCTCCGCCTATGTTTGCCCTGTCTATTGTATGACTTAAGTCACTACCAAGAAATCCCATACCAGTACTACATACTTGTAAGAATGACAATTAACATAAAACAAACTACCTATACATGACAATATTGTGACTAGCAGACAAAGGCACTAATACTGATATATCAGGAACCATGTGTCCTACAAGTCTATAGTCCCAATCAGACAAAATTCTTCCATTATGCATCATCACAGCCACCATTATAAACTGGTTTTCCTTTTGCAGCTTATACATTTCCACTATGTACAGTACAAGTCTGAGATTCTATAAGCCTGAAGTGTGTTTCCATCAGTTTCTTAGAGACTCTATCACAGTAACTGGGCCATGTTTCAACCATCTCACATGTTTCAACCATGTAGCAAATTTCCACCATCTAGTCCTATGTTACAAGTATATAATGAAGAGTGCTGCTAGTCTCCAGAAGTAAAAGATACCACCAGCTGTGTTCACATGGTATATCAATGTAAACACAGAATGGTACCCGATACTTACAGGAGAAATTTCTCGTTGTTCCTCCGACTTCTTCTTCACCCAATCCTCTTCCCCTATCCTCAATCTTCTCCCAATAAAGTATTCTACTATACTCTTTACTCCTTTTCAGTGACTTCCTCTTCCTCTAGTCTTGTACAATATCCACTATCAAGCATCTTCCTACAAGGTTCTTCACAGGATAGATACCAAACTAAGAACATTGTTGTCTCTAACAAATACCAACAATATCAAATATGTACTTACCATTTACCTACTCAAAATTGTAACATCCAGATTCCATGGTATCAACCTCAACTCCTTAAATCAACCCCAACTCAAGCCAATGTTTCCAGCCAATATCAGAGAGCTTGTAACCACAGCCATCTTACCATAACAAACCAATCTAGCACCCTAAGCTTTAATAACCAAACATCAGAACATCCCTAGCTTACAAATCCAACATAAATACACACAATAAAATCTTGCCATCAAAACACAACCACAGAACAATTACAACAATGTGAACAACAATGCATTCAACAATGTGTACAACAATGTGTACAACAATACATCAATTCAGATATTTCCCTGAAAGCAACAGTACCCAACCAAACATCTTCAGTCTAACCTATATACATAACAGACTTCCAGGAATTCAAGATCCAACAAAAAAAACACCAGTACACACAATCAGACACAATCAAGTACAAAGACATACTATGTACAACTAGTATATGCTATTACAATATTACCTGACTATGTTATAATACAACAATACATATAAATAACAGTTCTCTACCATTGACTTATCTTTTAACTTTATCTAACAACAGTGATATAAATAATAACGTTACAAGTCTGCACTATCTTAAACCAGATTTCCGAAAACAACACTCCCAAGCCTACCCCTTCCAAAAATAATTTTCCCCTGCCATCCTATTTCCAAAAAGAACCCACCAGAGCCATTCAATTTGCCATATTCCCTCATGGTCCTATTCTCAAAACATTAAACAGTAATCCCAATCACAATTTTTTTATGTAAAGCACAGACTGAAATTCACAACAAAAAACATTAATTCTTACAACCATTTTAAACTCCAATCCATTTCTCAAGAAGATTCAGTATGTTCTCAAAATAATTACAAATATATGATACATAAACCCCGAACAGACTGACTTGACAAAGAAAAAAAGACAAGATTTTTACCCTAGTGATGTACTGAGGCATAGGTAACCAACTAATCATAATGGGTAACCCATCACTCTACCAAGAGCTGGTTAAGAATCTGGGCCAGTATACCGTTCTATCAAGTCTATCACAGGCTCATAGCATTGAAGAGTTCTGGAAATAATTACAAACTGTTCCTACAGGTGTACTAAGCAGAAAAGTCATCAACTGTACAAATAGATAATAGTGTGTACCTAAATAACAAGTACATCTTACGCTTCTAAGAAAAACCCTACCGTTTTCTATTACCGTAAACTAGTAATGTTTGGTTAAACAGGATAATTATACACATGGTGAAATAATTCCAACAAACAATTCATGACGAAAAACATCATTTCTAATCTATAATAACAAATTCTTGGCAATAGTGTTTCCAGGAAAAAAAATGTTCTTAACATTATTTAATCATCTAATTGGTAGAAGAAAAATGTTAAGAGTTGATATATTGTGGTTTTTACATAGGTAGACATAGCAACAGTAAGTAAGGGGTGTAATACAACATTGTCTTGATAATATCAATAGATTTACCACATATTAGTACAATAAGCTGTAGCCAAGTCAAGTAAGAGCCCCTAATCCCCCCTCAGTAATTCTTTACATATCTCCCCATTTAATTGACTTATTTCCCCCTCCCTTCACTGGTGATCCTTTGACTAATCTGTCCCCTCCCTGTTGATCCTTGCTTAATTCACCCTTCCCCAGTTATCCTTGACTAAGCTCCTCCTTTGCTGTTGACCCTAAACTTATTGGCTCCCCCTACCTTGGCGATCCTCAAATAATCTGGTCCCCCCCTCTTCCCTGGTCCGTGGTTATCCTTGAGTTACCTCCTCCTCCCCATTGATCTTTGACAAATCTAAACCTCAGCAAACCCCTGTGTCTCATGAAGAAAGAGAATATTCATCAGATAACCCTCATTATGTCAAAAGTAAAAACTATCCAGACAAAAAACAGCACACAGTTTACAGTATTACTTGGTAAGCAGGTCTATAGTTTTTTCAGATGCACATGAAATACCTGTAACTGTCTATATGATATACCTATATGAACATACCAGTACTAGATAAATAGATGTATTAATATATAGTCTATGGTATAAGGCTATACATTAACTATCATTATTTTACTTAAAATAAAGGATGATCCCCCCAGTACGAAAAAAGCACAAATCATAGTTCATATGCCCTCTGGACCCCTTTTACTTAAAAGCATGAAACTCAATTCATATTTCGTTACTGGCCAGTAACATAAATTTCTCAATTTAAGCCTCTTCAACTTCAGCACTTAACTTACACATTTCAGTTAAAAATGACTAATACTGAGCCTTCTCTCAGCAATGACCCTTAAAACATCAGTCACCTCTCAGCAAGAGTTTATTCAGCTAGAATCTACTTAAGTAGCTTCTTTTGTTACATTTTGAAATACAAAATCATAGTACAGTAAAGTTCTGCTTAAGACACCCACTTAATTATTGAAAAACAATACGCCTTATTGAAGATTCTAAGTCCCAAATGCTTTAATTTTAGAAGAAAAAGGACTCTATACTCATACCAGACTGATATTAAAAACATCAATTTTGAAAATTGATGTTCCAAATATTGGATACCTACTGAAGTAATTCAAGTTGCAATAAGCAAAGAAAATGAGAACCAAAGCACTTGTATTGCAAGTGAATGAACTATAAAATAATTTATAATATCAACAATTTAAGCATCAAGCACTGACTTCAATTCTACCTAGAGAGAAAAGTTGCCATTTTTAAACAGGTATAATGCTTATGTATTTATAAAAATAGCAAACTGCAGGCTGTACACAGTTTAATGGAAGCAAGAAACTTATTTTGCTGCTGATATGTACCAAGATTAGGTGAACAAAAACTTAAAACAAGGGTAATGAAACGATAATATAACTTGAGTGCCGATACCTACATATTCACTTTTTACTGAACAGTCATATATACAACTAAACTCCACCCTGCCTGTGTAGCACCAAGCAAAAGAGAGAGATTGCACCAAGTGAGCGATAGAAAGCGAAAGAAAGCGAGAGAATGTGCCATAGACGCAGCACCTAACACAAAGAAAGACTGAATGACTCAGAAAATACGAGGTAGTGTCATAGATACATGGAGGTTTCAACAGCTGTTTCATGATGGTTTTCATGTAAGAAAAATAATCTGAGCATTTTTTACATGATAGGTGAAACACAAAGTCTTAAAACTCTACCAGCATGTAGTCAGGTATTGAGGTAATCTCCATACATATGTCAGGACTTTTCCATGAAGATATGTGATTAAACATAATGATAAAACATTCAGTTATGATTTCTTTCACCATATTATATAAACATTGCAATGTTTGAATACTGAGCACTGTACCAGAGAGTCAAGATTTTCAGACTTTTGCCAGGGTAAAAATAACATTTTTGTAATAAAACTCTTTAAGTTCAGATAAACTAGTAGGTAGGTAGAAGTCAAATCCTGAATGTAATAAAAACATTTCTTTGTTCATTTTAACAAGATTTGTGTAGCAATTGTCTTACATAGCCTAATTTTAGTAAAAAATGTAAAGAAAGCATGAACCCCATGAAGGAATTATTATTCAAAATTAAAACTTATATTTTAATAATAATTTATTAAGTAATTTCTATCTGTCAGAAAAGACCCCTAAGAAGCACTTGCAGCTAATAGATGATATCCAAAACTCAAAATATTGGATTTTTTCACTGACACATATGAGGTACAAGGAACCATTTGCATGCATTATTGCTGAAAATCACAAGTTACAAATAAATGTGATTGTTTTCTTGTTTTCTGTACTCATACTTTTTATAGTAACAGTACATATTTGTTTGCTGCAAGCCAAAAAGTTGAAAAATCAAACATCTGAGTTCTGAACAAAATCTTTTCTCTGCCATGGAATAATACATTATTGCAGTATAACTTACAGCCTTGATGAGTCCGAGCCAGCTTCGTCACCTTCTAGTCTGTAGACTTTACCATACATAACATACTCAAAGCTGTCGGCACGTGACGACCCAGTGTCTATAGGACTGTATTCATTGTCGGCTGGTGTACCATCTTCATTCAGGGTGGTAGCTATCACCATACGGAACTTGTCCGCTGTAAATATACAAAACGTACAACCATTGATTACTAATGTACAACATTTATACAGTCGTCCCTTTAAACTTTTCATGCACTAGCCATGACTGATAATAACTGTCTAAAAACATTTAAAATTGATTTTTATAAAAGTGTATGCCTCATACACTAAAGTTCCAATACCATGACCATAAAGATTCATTTTCTAAATAGCAGAATAGCCTTGAAACAGAGACCATTTACTTCTCATTTTATATATTAGCAACTTAAAAATTGTCATATGATATTGCAAAAACCATGGTGGTTTTTACAATGGAACTTTACTGTGCCAACACATTTTTGTAAATTGCTTACAGTTTGATTGAATCAATGACATGAAACATAAGTACTGTATTGTACATTGGAGGCATCCTTAGCTCAATTAGCATACAATAATATATTAAACTCACAACAGATGAGACAATTATGTCATTAATTAAGACATGCAGCTAGCAGGTATTTTGTACACTAGATATAAAATAATTTCAACAAGACACAACCTAAGATATCAAGTTAACCTACCTACACAATGTCAAACTGCATAGCTACTTAGTAAGATGAAAACCTTAACTATACATACATATATACAGTACCTATATACTTATTATAATATAACTACATCTGTTGCAACATACCAATATGACATCATGTCATACATTCTAGTCATAGTGTATTTAACAGATTTTGAACTTGTCCTGATCAACTTGTGCTTGATATACAAGTGTTTCAATGAGTAGAGACATTCAGTAGAGTGAGATACATCCCCTATTACTACAAAATGACCCAAAACTTGCTTGGTTAGTACTGACCACTAGTACACTACAGCCCAAAATTCTTCCAGAAAACCCATCATTGTACATGATATTGTATACATAACATGATACAGTAGCATACGTAATAGATTATTATTACTAACAGTATCAAATAGTTTGAATATGTTAACATTGTTCTGTTAAATAATCTTTGTACCATATTGTATATTATGTCATAGATTATGACTTATATATATACACAATATAAATATATATCATACAGATATCATTTGTACTACATAGATAATTAATTCATAGAAATATTAAGCAGGTCAGCCAGTGAGGGGGGCTTGAACCCCTACCCTCCCAAAACTTAAAAAAAAAATTTATGTGACATACATGCAAATTGTTACAAATAGAAAAAAAGCAGAGTTTTTCATAAAAAACTGCAACAAAAACATTGTCAAAATGTTTGATAAAAACATGAACCCCTCCCCCTGAATTGTTTTCAAGATAATTGTAGAGAACATGGGAACCCAGTAAATAAAGATTTCTAGGTCCATCCCAGTTGATATATAAGTTATGAACAAACCTAAATTTATATCTTCGCAACACTATCAAATTCAAATATTAAACTAATAACCTAAATTGATATCATACTTATGTTAAACAATATCCAAACTGATATCTGTTATCTATGTAATATGCTAAAATAGTCAAGACTCAAGCTGTCAAGCACCATTGGAGACTCCGGCAAAAATTTGATATCACCAAAATTGAATTAATTATAATTCATTTTCAGAGGTAAACAGAACTAAATATTCTATTGATTAGCATACAGCTTAAGCCATCAACAATCTTTGTATCAATATATCTTAAGTTTTAAGTGACTGTCAAAAATAGAATTTATTGCAATTTCATTCTGCGCGACCCAACCTCAAATATAAGCCAGTGTCAAAATAATCACTGCTTATTATGTGGTAAAAAATACAAAAATTGAATCAATTTACATTCAAAGCAATGAAATAATAAAGTTTTCATACCATAATAGAACAGAACAGAAATATCCCATATAATTTTTCAATCCATTTCCCCAAGTAAGTTCATAAAAAGTGTGTATGTACATACGTACTGACACATTAAACACAATGTAACGATACTTTTACTTCAACCTTTATGACATAAATACTTTATAATAAAAGTAAGCATTATTTATATACTACATTGGTATACCCCGAACACGTAATGTAAGTATATATTGTGGGTTTAGCGCAAAATGGTTGTAACTCACTCTTTATTTGAATTGAGTTACAATGGTTTTGCGCCAAGCCCACGATACATACTGTATTAAAACATGATCCAACATGTTGGGTTATACATACAAATAAATGAGTCAAGTTATACTTTAAACTAGTTAAAGGTACATTGTCACATCTTTGCATCATATGATTAATTATCATTGTATTATACACCCAACCCATTCAGCGAGGTTTATCCTTTAAAATCGAAGGTGTGGAATTCCAAACTTATTTCGTTTAACTATGTTTTATTTCGCTTGTCCATGGAATAGTGAATGCTTAAAATCTACCTAAGTCAAAAGTTTAATAACAACAGAAAGACATCCTATACATCCTTGTATTCAGAAATAATATGTTTAACATAATTGTAAAGTAAAAAAGTAGCTCCACTATATGAAATATGAATTTTCACTATTCCAAACCAATTTTCGCTAGTTTTAGAACTTTGGGCTAGTGGTTTAATACCTGAACTGGTTTCTAAATTCATGACATTGAACTGTTCATAATTATAATCAGTACTCGCCTACCCTAAAACAAGGAGCAGACAACTTCACCCTAAATAGTGAGGATAGAGGAACATCCACGTTATTCCAAAAAAATGCAATCAGTTATAGCATAATTCCACCAAAATCAGACCACAGTTTCCAATAGTGCCAAGACTATCAAACAGACTACTGGCATAAATGTATACAACACAATATAATATATAAATATAAAGTATCACACCCAGATTTATGAATAATACATCAAATAAGGTCATATACCTTTAAAAAATGTCTACAATAGCCAACTGTTACATTTTACATCAATAGGAAATTTAATACTGAAAGATTGTGAACTCTGATAAAGCATGCCTCAATACTCATCAATGCTTATAAACAGTAATACTATTATATTGAAACAAATCTGATCCCAAGGTGACACCAAGTAATCATCAATCAAACCATGGTTTATAATCAATCATAAATAATATATATTTTATATTGGTAAAACAACATCAACTATTGTATGAACTATTAACATTCTGAGTCACTGCAGTCTTTGACCCAACTAGCCCGGAGCCCGAAAATTGTGAAAATAGATTTGGGCAATTAACAATGCTTACTGATTCATTACAGTCCTCACTTTAACCAACTAGCCTGAAGCCCAAGAAAAGTAAAAAACTTGATTTGGGCTAGTGAAAATTAATGATTTCAAATAATGGGCTAGTTGAAAATTTGGCTAATTACAATGAAACATAATAAATTGAGCTGGTGCTAGTAAACAAAAAAGATAAAATCCTGCACTAGCCAAATGCAAACATAACTATAGTCTTGCATGACATTTACACTTAATGAAGTTCATTAATCAGCAATTTTGCTACCTATTTATAAAAAGAATCTGACTAAATTCATAAATAGAAAATCAAGTACGAAAATAAAATAAAAAAAGAAAACTTACATCATTCTGGTGCCAATACCCCTAAGTATTCCTAATTGTAACTAAACTAGAAATGCTTCACTTTCTAACTTTCTAAATCAAAAATGTTTCTTTGGCTACGAACACGTGAACACATGACTAGAATGCTAGAGTGTCATTTACATGTAATTACAACGTTTTACCAACATCCAGCATTTGCCAGAATATGTTGGCTTACAGTAACTTACAGTAAGCATTCACAGAGCATATGTTTAATACACTAAACTCTCGCTAACCAAAATACCAGGTAAATAGATTTATCATCAACAGAACGTTGATTATTCTGATACAGAAAAAAACAACTACCTTACCCTTGACAGCATGTAAAAAACCTACACTATACTGTGCGTTAGAACTAAAGTTTTCAACAAAGAGTTCGGTATGTTGACTAAGCATTAAGCATGTTAAAAGTTGTGAAGATATTTTTGTTACAGTTGATATTATGAAAGTATGAGTCACTATAGCAACTTTAATAATCATAGGACGATTTTATTGATGAACATAAAATGATGAATAAAACCTTAAATTAAAAATAATAGAATATATCCTACCTAGATCCATAGGGTAGATCTGTGTGTTCACATCAAGTATGAGGTCCATCTTAAATGACTCACTCTCACAGAACAGTCTTGATACTGAAAATATAAATGATTAACCATAAGATGTTAGATCAGAACAGAACAGAATGGATTTCAAATATGAACACAAGGGTGAAAGTTCAAAATTTTCAAAATCCTGAGTTCCAAGATTTCAGCAGCTTTTACACAAAGATAAATCTCATTCTTATTCCTGCAACCCAGAATTTCAGATCTAGTCCAGAAAAATTTCACAAACATGAACATATTACATAATCTAGCAGTAAAACATGAAAAAACAAAATAAAATGGCACAGTATAAAACACTGACCTAATTCCACTGAAAACAGTAACCAATGTTTTCCTCCTCACCGTGTCAATGTACTATTAAAACAATAGATTTCTATTGATTGTTCAGACCATTAAGGAGCAGACATGTTGGACACGACCATTATTTTCAGTCTAACAATAGATTATAAAGGGAACAGAGTTTTTTCATTTTCAATTAGTAAATAACCCATTGACCGACGCACTTATATACACCGACAAAATCGTAGTCAGTTAATGCCAATCAAGGCATTCCCCAGTCTGTCTACATACTAACGGATAATCATTTACATGTACTGCAATGTGATTGAAAACATGAAAAAAGCGAGCTTTCTATGCCAAAAAATCGACCAACTATCTGTATACATGACTTAGTATAACAATTATTGATTAAAAAAACCTTTCAGCTCTGGAGACAATATTATGAGGCATTTATTTGAGCAAACTATACTTTGAAATTTTGTTTAATGACAAAATATTGACAAACTATCGGCTGAATTGCAAAGAGAATAATAGTAGTAGTTTCAGCGCCAATGTAATTTATTCTAATCTACTGAAATAGTGTACATGAGAAAATCAGAGAACAAATTTTTGAGGGAAAAAGTTTTTTTTCAAAAGGTTGAAATATTATTGAACAAGTCAGGACCTCTTTGAATGTGAAATTTTGACATTGCCTTAAGTCATTCAATGTCATTCACTGGTATTTCTTTTTTATTAGTCTTTCTTTTCAATATTTGTACATTTCTGAAGCAGTAAGTAACAATTGCCTATAAAGAATTTCCTTAAGTTAAACATAAATGGAAAAAGAAATTATTGAAAGCCCCAAAAAAGTTTTTTAAGTAAAATATTCTTTATGGATTTTTTTCAATAAATAGAATGTATTGATTTCTCGTAACTATGTATACAATAAAACTGTAACACGTTTAAACAGATCTGAGGAAAACAAAAGCTTTATAACAAAGCTTAAATTATTAACCAGGGTAATAAAGAATGTTTGATCACTGTAAATAAACATGGTCCGATAATACCTGTACACTCTATGTCAAACACCTCAATACCCAATAAATAGCAAGTACGCTAATTTTTACAAGTATGTGCATGATTTTCTAAAACTTTCCAATAGAAATTAAAAAGAATTGGCGATCAATAAATCAAGTGTGAACTGGTTTATGTTACACGTTGGTCGTTGTAGAATGGTATAGAGCGTTGTAACGTTTATCGCAATATCGTCCCATAATACATTGTAAAGTTATCTAGGACGGATCAGTGCGGAGCTTACATTGTCGTTGAAGAGTTTATCATGAAATGTATTGATTGATAAGTTACTCATTTTCCCATAAAAGGTAATAATCTATAAAATAATCGAAATCTAGGTATTATGCTGTACAGTCCTGTAGCACCCAGGCTTTTATATGAAAACATGAAGAGACATAGGAGAGAGAAAGAATGAACTAGGAAATCATAGTAACTTATTATGGAAAGTTTCTTAGTATTTTCCAAGCAATGTCTGACACAAAAAAACCCTGATATATATTGATTATAATAGATCAATACTTGTTTTAACACATTATATAAGTACATTATGAATCTAGAACATTGAAGTTGATAGTGTCTTAGAACTAGAGGATTGTCTAACATAGGGTCAGTACTTTATACATATAATCTTACAATTATATAAGACTAGTCATCATCTAAACCTTAAAGCCCCAATATAAGGGGGGATAATGAAAACTGACTTGAGGGTGGGGAAAATAGAATATGGGCTTGTGAGAATTTATTATTTCATATAGTTAGACAAGTTGATAATTTTGTGCTTTACTACAAGATAGAGTATTTCAGGCTAGTGGTTGGGAAAAATTTTTAAGGCTATAACTGCATTGTATGATGTTTATACTTTGAATTCTTCATTGTTCTAATTGGACTTTACATCATTTATCAACACTTTTGTACATGGTTATTTATGATCAAGCACACCGAAACAGCTTTAATAGACAATTTTCAACTTTAGAAACATTTTAATTACAAAACTTGAGTGCACCAAGTATAAAACATAAATGGATATTTTTACAATCAGTTCAAGCTACATGAAACAATGAACACATACAAGTACATGTACATGATTGTAATACCTTAAACTAAAAGCACTAATACTATTATACTATGACTCATTTTTCTCACTCTATGTATTATCTTAACAACACACTCTCCCCTCCCCTCACTCATTCAAACATATTATCTATATACTTGTTAAGATTACAGGTTCTTTCATGCCATTATCTATCATAAACCAGGTAACTGTTACAAGTTTGTTCTCTTTCTTTCCACCTAATACTAAATCATACATACATGTACTTACATACATTGTTACAGGTGATACTAACTTATTATATTAAAACAAAGACTTTTTTGTACAGTAGGCAGCATCTGGGACCCTGACGCAGTAGGATACCCATAAGATTCAAATTTAAAGTCCTGAAGGGGATGCTGGTTGAAGTCTCATCCAGTTGGGTCATAACCATTCATGAAAAGTTGACAATATTGAAGATATTCCTCAATGAATAAGGTATATGGAGCAGTCATCCGCCTAGTGAATGGGTAAGTGAGTACTGGTTATAGACAGAGGCTCAGGAAAGCTAGGTTAGGTGTGCTGGCCTTAGTGAAATGACAGTTACCGGTAAACCCAATAAAAAAAATTAAATAAACAAAGATAGCTCCAAATAGGACTCGAGGGATAATGATTTCTACACCCTCACCTCACCCCCTCAGCTCATGATAATTAAAAATGCAAGCAAAGGGTATTCTTCCAACCCTTCAAGAAATATTTTTTGTATACATCCCAGGTAAAAGTAACTTTCTGAAACAAACCTGTAGAAACCCCCAGCATATAACACATATATATATTACAGTTATTTACATAACACTAGGGGAGTAGTAAGAAAATTTACTGTACTAACTTATTAACTTAATGTATTGTACATGTATCAACAAGCTGTTTTACTGTTGTCAAGCAACTTTAGTACAGACTATTTTAAAGGTGTTTTCCATAGCAACAAATTATATTAACATTAATTCCTACTACAACAATGCCAAAATAATCAGTATTTTATGATCTTTAATCAAAAGTCCACTTTCACATAGATAAAAGAACAAGTACAGACAACTCTTAAACATAAAATAACTGAAAGAAGCATAATAAGTAAGATTATAATAAACTTAAAAGTATCCAGCAATTATAAGTTATTAATATTAAGCAATGTGCAAATTTGAGTAACTGTTAATGCATGATCTTTTTAGGTCTTAGGTTAATATGCCATGAGCTTTACTTAATATTGAGCATTTGATGAAATTTTATAGTAATTTCATTGATATAGGAAAAGAAATTTTTTAAGGCAAACTTCAAATTAAGGGAAAATCTGTATGATTTCAACAAATTTCAGAACGGGCTGTATGATATCAATAAAATATCAGAAAGGAAAGAGGCCTGTTAACCAACGTTTATATAAGGAAAAACGCCTTGTAATGGATGTTGATGATTCAATCAACACATCTATATAACATATAAAACCTATCTGTGACAGGATGATAATATAAAATGTACTTTGTACTTGATGTAAATAATTACAGTACAATAATCTAAACATAGAATTTAACCTGCCCTAATTAATATAATGTAACACTCAATATTTAGATAAGACAAGTTAATATGTTTCAAACATTGCCATGTTGAAAAACGTAGAACTAACACCCTCCTTGCTCTCCAATGGAAATATATACAATATTATTATATAACACCAGAAACTGATCAAAGGAAAAGCTTTTTTTAATCACTTAGCAACAACTTGTGGAGGAATTCATTCACTAAACAAGAAAACTACATAAGCTTTAACTTGTTCCAACTTCTATATCAAAATACACTTATAATTTATAACAAATGAATCATTCATTCAGTATTATTTAAATTTAAGAATAATGAACATAAAAAACCTACAAATCCATAAAAAAGGAAGAAACAGCAATTAAATGTGAAAAAGCTTAGCAGTTATATAAAAAATGCAGTAGAAACAACATAACACTATTTTGGATACATTTAAATTAATGAATGCAGTAAAATGCATAAATGATAATATAAAGCATATAAAAGATTCTCACAGAATGTGAACCTTAAGTCTATCAAAGTATTACAGACCAATCAGACTAAAGGTTTACAAATTATTCAGTATCTATTGGCATCAGTTGGTTTATTGAGCTTTAATATATATACATTGTATATGTTGTATGTATGTATTAGATCGTATATGTCATTCACCTTTTAGTCAATAAAACCTATATGTACATGTATGATGAATAGAACTATTGGACAAATATTACTTTTATATAGAACCCTATATATGAACAGACTTTGACCTGACCATACTTAGAACATAGCTGACCATGTATGAGTTGATTTTTAACAAGTAATAAAAACTCTAAATTAAATCATTGAAACTAATTTGTGTTCCTAAAATTGACCATATATTATATTATACAAGTTGAATATTAATAATTAACAAAATTTTCTCAGTTAGGGGAGGAATTGTTTTAGTGTTACCACAAAATTACCTCTGATTGGTTAGCATATAACAATCTTATGATACTATTGGGCATATGATCCAATGCATGCAAAAGCTAACTATTCTCAGTTATGGAAGGAATTCTTTTTAAAGTTCCTAAAAGATTTCCTGTAATTTAGTATTGTTATCTATAGTTTTAAACCATAGTTATGATCTATGTACACTCTAGACATAAATATCCAATGAAAATCAAAAATGTTTATACCATTCATAAAATAATTCAACACCTATACAAGCAAGTTCTATCACCAAAATTTCAACACAAGACTCCCATGTAAAGATTTCCCAATTTATTAAACGTCGAAACTTTATCATTAAAATTTAAGTGCCCAGTCTGTCATTGACATTTTCTCATATCTATATTTACATATTGAAAACTTTTCAAAAACTTATTAAGTTTATAAAGTAAAGTCAAAGCCAATAAAATTCTATGTACAATATATTTAAGATAAGTAAAGGGAATGTCTCTATATGAATTATACATATACATAAAGAATGTACGACAAGTATACTCAAGTCAATTCATGTTCGTTCATATCTACCATTGATAACATTCTTGTATACTTCATTGTACAAATATACATGGTGATTTAAAACCACAAAACAAAAATCTTTGAACTATTATTAATAATAATAAATTTTATCATACTTCAGTCATGGAAAACTTAAAACTTAAACCTCAGAAAATAGACTTGGGATATATGGTTGAAACATGATCAACTCATACTTTTCGGAAGTACTTAAAACTGTACTTATACACTAAAAACTTGCATCATCTCTGATTAAGCAGCAGGGTACTTTAAACAGTGAAAAACTTTTATAATTGGTGGTATTGCATCACAATATTGGACATAGTGAAGTATTTTATCTTATTTTAAACAATAGAGTGATTATTATAAAAAAGCATTCTATAAGGCATGTAGTTCACCCTAGCAACCACCTTACAAACATACATATGAGGAAAACTATCATAACTGTCTGAGCAACTAACAATTTAAAAGAACTGTAAAATAGACTCCCAAAGTAGTAGACATTCAAAGTAACATTAAAGCTATTTTTTAATGATTTGTAAATTTTATTGTAAACCCTTATAAACAGAAATTATCATACACATTTAATACAACCAATTTGTTTAGCCAAAACTGTCCCTTTACAGACTAAGAGATTAGATCTACAGTAGCAAGGATACAACTTATCTGAAAAACTTGAGCATTTGTCAAGATAAAAAGTTTATCAAAAAGGCTTCAAAATGACAAAAAATACAATACAAAAACAAAACAATACAAAAAATGTTTTGACAGTTTAAAATATATCACCATCTATAACTCTTGACAGTTGTAATGAAATTATCAGTATAAACTATAAAACTGTGTGACAAGGATCAGGACTTATATCTTATCAAACCTCAGAGGCATATGACTCGGGAGATAACACATAAAATTCATTTGAAATCATTCCTATCTTATTTTATCTCAGATAGTAAAATTCCAGCTTATCAAACATAGACAACTAAAGGGTCATTATACATGAAGTATATATCAAAGTTTAATTAAATTCATCATCACAATTAATGAATTAAGTCAGTAAAGATAAAACAAATGTCACTGGTCACATAGCCTTTAAATAATCTGACAAATTTTCATTGAACAATTTTCACTTACATAATAATTAATGAACCTCAATCAAAGTGTACTCACACTTGCATATATTGCACCAAAATTATTTGGAAATAATTCAATAAAAGAATAAATAAACTTAAAAAGTGAATAATTACATTGAATCAAAATCAAATGAAGTAATCAAATTAATTTAAAAATTATAAAGTATTATTTAATCTTAAAGAATTATAAAGCTATAAAATCTAAATCCATAATAATTTCAAAGTGAAAAACAATCTTACATTATCATGATAATAAATTCCAAAGTTAAGTTCTATGGTATCAAATGACTTAAAGTATTCCATCTTCACATTTAACATGTTAGCATCCAACAACCTTTACTACTAATTGTGGTATGATCACATCCAAGTCCAATCTTAAACTGTTCTAAAATCATTAAGTTCTGCTTACTTATATACTAAGTAATTCAATTTAATGCCATCTAAGCAAAAATTTTCATTGCTAAGTAAGAAATCAATTGATTAAGTCAGATAAAGTCTCTATTGTAACTAAGTTCAGCATGACTGAGTTCAGTTTACAATGCCATATTACCTTCCTTAAAGAATATCATACAACAATACTAATTGTAAAATAATATACAATATATCACATAAATGTACAAGTCATTAAAGGCTATCATAAAGGTTATGATCTACGATTACAAAAGTCAAAATTTAATAATGAACAATAGGTTAACAAACAATGAATTTGGAAATATTTCAAGAATGGGCATGAGAATAATCTACATTTTTTCTATTGCATTATACCAACTCAAAGTACTATATCAGAAAACTAATCTAAGTTATTTATATATAACTAAATATGTTTTAGTGTTCAATTGAAACAATGTCCAATAAAAGAAATTCATTCTTCCACGATATTCTTTTATTCAAATGATTGTATACAGTAATTGATCTAGGATAAGTTTGTCTATATTCTGCCTAGCAACCTGAATGCATGATACAACTTGATCAGATTGAAAAACTTGCAAAACCCACAAATAAATTCTAAATATACAATAATTAATACTACTGCAAATACAAACTTACAAAACTTTGATATAGATATTCTGTACTACTACAATTTCATTAATTATAGCGAAGTTAGAAAGCTTACAGTCATGAATACCTAATTTTTCAAAAATGTACATGTTACAACCTGACCTAGGTTAAGTAAATTTTACATATAACTACTATAGTAACACAGAGAAGTATTCTTAAACATTATCAAATAGTAAAAATGATAAATTGCAATTAATTACTAAAGTCAGTAACAATATCCAAAATCAATCACATCCTATCTTAGTATGCAAACAAACTAATCTTAAAAAGCAACCATGACTCAACAGTGAAACTCAATGCTTAATTACCGACATTGAATTACCGACGTGCTACAAAATTAAAATTTGATCAATCATAGAAATAGTCTCACCTTATTATTCCATAATCGAAGCCAAAGCCAGCATCCATTCTAGGTCTTGTATCTTCATAGTGTTATTAGGCATGACTAATTAATGCAGTTACACCACTTAAAGTCTGCAAAGATGTTATAGCTAGACTTCAGAGGTGTGACTGCCCAATACCAAGTCTGTCCACTGAATGAGAAACTACCCTTACCTACCATGGATAGCTATGTGCAATCTATACTAGCTCGACCAATCAAATTGTGAGTTTAGGTCAACATGTCTGAACAAGAGACAAAAGACCGGTAAAGTCCAAAGTAGACGTGTACAGATTGTGATCAATAATCTATACAATGGTTAATATTGGAAATAATTGTTAACCAATCTAATTGTGACAGAAAGACAAGAACAAGATGTAACAAAGATTAAGTTATTAAATATTAAGATCCCAAGTAATGCATTATTACAGATTTCCAATGGTGACTTTAGAATTGATAGAGACTAAACAGATAAGAAAACAAGATAGTAGATAAACAAAAATAAAGTATGGTTATTGAAAATTATCTATCGTAAATTTGGCAAAGAATCTGCTTACCTCTGTCGAATTTTTTTCCATCAGGATCGATGTCTTTCACGTCGAAAATGTCCTCGAACAGTACGCCCGCCATGTTTGTGGGTCACGAGTTAATTTATTGTTTTTGGTAAATTTGAACGATTCTTTGGGTAGTTGAATAATTCTACTTGTAAAACCTGAATATTCACTGAAGATTTATCATAATTAAAGTTAATTAAACTGCTAAATAAGGCCTAAATTACGGAAAATTCACAGAAAATCTTGTTCCGACATGTATCGGCAAAGACCGGAAGTAAAAAGGAATGTTCTTATTTGCTTCCATTAAAGATCACCAAAGGGAGATAATCTAAAAATAATTAAGATCAAAGTACTGCGAGTATTGAACGTCAGTTAACGAAATGCTTCTTTTTCAGAGACTAACATTTTTTATCGTATTTGTAAATTGAACGTAATATTTAGAGCAATAAAGGTTGTTGTTGCTGTTGTTGTTGTAATATACTGGATCTACCGATACACCCGAACATCTGAACAAATCGACTATTAGCCATACGCCCCAAAATCTCGTTGCTTGCTCTATTATGATACTTGTTAATACATAATGTGTATTTTTGTCATTGTATACCGTCCCATTATAAAGTAGAAAAAAACACTGTTTTTGGACTGTATAGAAAATAGACATTTATCTATTTCAAAATTCAATGCAAATATTGCTTCAATATATTTACGTTATATATTGCAGTTCAAAGTGATAGTAGATCGAAACCGAAAGTTGAATTTAGTAGTCAATACATGAAACAATAGTGTTGATCACAATATGTTTAAAATGAAGACTTGTAATAGACAAAAATACAAAACTATTTTGGACCAGGCATATTGAACATTAATTAGCGTATAAATGAATAAATTATAGTGTGCTTTTATAAAAGTACCCCTCATTTTTAAGCAATGGACACTTTGTCGAACTCAAATTTAGAAACCAAAGTGGTTTGAACTGTTTATTGTATCTCTAATGCATGTTATATTCTGATTGCTTCGTGTTTGTAAGACAGTTTTCAAGTCTACTGTTGTTGAATATATTTTCATATAGTGACTTTAATGTATCTATTTTACACTGGCACCAGAGTCCATATCTTATGATTATAATGCGTACGTCACTATATATAGTTCTCTGTACATACATATATAATAAACATGGTATTGAACGTTTTCTACAGTGCATACGGCCCAAACCGTTTTTTCTTAAATTCGACTTGTATCTGAAAGAAAATGTCGGTCTCAATTTAAAGATTAAACATTACTCTAACATCATGCAAAGTTACAAGTTTGTATCTGATACCGTTTTCATGAAATTTATATTAATTTCAGAATCACTAGTTTGCAGCGATTCAACGTCACTACTGACTTCCGGTTTAACTTAACCTGGTTCCCTGGATATCAATGATTACGTACACAGACGCAGCATATATCATTGATTACGTGTATATTCTATTTATAGAACTTGGGACACGTAAATGTTTACCTAGGCAGTGCGCTCCGATTGGGTTTAAATTTGGCGCGCTTCATTGACAAGGTACGGGAAAAGTCTCGAGGAGTTTATCAACCAATCAGTTTACGCCGGTAACCGCGTCATGATTAAACCGGAAGTGAACAGTGACTCTCAATCGCTGCAAAATGATAGTATTGAAATTACGATTAATTTCATAATAACCGTTTAAGATATAAAGTTTTTGAATAGTCAGTTTTGTAAGGAAATGTTTAATCTACAAAACGAGACCGATATTTGCATCCACATATATTGGTAAAGGTAAAATAAATCTGTCAGACCGTACCTACTGTCAAAATGGTTCAATACCATGTGGATATTATAATGATAGTCATAACTCGTACACGGTGATGAATACGATTTTTAATTGTGTTTGTTGACAAAATATTATATGTGCGTGCATTTTAAAGAATGTGAGGACTCCAGTGCCAGTGCTATTTTATTACACTGAGTTATAACCTACACATTAAATTACGTTATATAATTACAGCCAACGATACAGGGGCATCTACAATCAAAATATTTACATGTGTGTGGTTTAACCAACAGATTGAAACTTCTACATTGTATTTTATGATCAATTTAAAATCTTGCCGATTGTTTTTTTTTTCATTCAGAATTTGTATCAAATATTTTGTTTCGATGTGCCATGAATATATCCACAATTCAATGCTAAATGCTAAATGATGTCTTATATTTTCCCATGATATAAATTGACGAATAATTATGCATGCAGACAATATAAATTTTGATGATTAAGCAATTCATGTATTGTCATATAAACCAAGAATGCAACGTGCCATTTGTACTTAAATTGTACTCAGAGCATAAACCACAATGTGAATTGTATTATTTTCATACAATTTAATACTTCAAGCATACTTTGGTAATATAACCATTTGTCAATACTCCGTTACTCAAATACAAATAATTATTGCATAAGCTGGATACATACATGTATAGCGAGTCAAATAAAATAATTGTGCAAACTAGCGGAAAATATTCATTGTGTGCGTAGTTAGGGACTTTATTTGTTTAATTCAAATTGAGCGTTAAAGTTGCAAAATTGCTAGTAAAGTAATAAGCAAAACTCGTCACAAGTTATACTTGATTTATGTAACCTTTTTGATTATTTAGTTCGTAAGCTACAAACATATGCTAATTAATTATTCATAAAATATAATGCACACATACTGAATGTTTAATAAATAGCCAGTACATGTATGAGATCTATAAAACATTCCAACGTCTACATTCTGCAGAAAATTGCATTCCTATCTCGTTTGATCTTTGAATATAAAAAAAATCAATGAACAAAGTCAAATAAGCTTGTTGTAAAAGACACCCACTGAGCGATGTTTATCAAATATTAATAATTTAGATTGGCATAGAGGATTTTTTAAAGAATAGAATAGTTTTAAGCAAACCCTCACAACAGTCATTGAGACTGTTTGGCTAGCCTAAACCATTGGTTTTAGAATACTAGAAGAAAACGGAAAATGAGAACATGGTATTCTATAAGGTCATGTATATACCTAACATAGTTCAAAATATTTGTGTTTATTTATTTCTGCTCTACATCAAATATGAACACAGGCTAACAGAGATACAAACTCGACATTGTAAGCCAGGCATTGCTAGAAGAGATAGAATGTGGATTCCATGGGCCCAGTCATAAAATAAGGAATCACATCTTACGGTAATATATTTAATCCATATTATCAGGACAAATATAATGTTCAGTAAATGGCGAAATTGAATGCGCTTACCGAAAAACTTGCTTACTGTAATCGCCAATCGTCACTTGAGCTTGTAAAAGCCTAATTTAAAGAAGTTGTGCCATAATTGAGTCAGTACTTGGAAAGGGAAATAATCAAGAGAATTTCCCGAAAAATGACCTCAAAAGCGCTTTCGACATCCTATGGTCAATATTTATTTAGCGGATTTATCGACCACCTGAAAGCCGCCACTGTTTTACAAACAGGACCACAGGCGGAAATCCACGTGCAATTTGGCGACTGAGCGAGTAGTAATTGGTATCTCTGGGCTAAGGCTTGACTTAACGTGTAGGACATTTTGAAGAAATAGGTGCAATACAACTTCAATTCAGATATACTATTATTAGCCTTAAAATACATGTACTTGTGAATTAGTCAATATAGAATCCCTTAGATGATTGTTTCACATGAGATTTTTAAATACAATTTATTATTACATTTGTCACATATTGGTGATTTGTACGTGGGGTTACCAACAATATTTATCATAGTATAACTGACGGGTTTAAATTAAAGATTGTTACACACTATTGAATTCTATTGTTTAAATAGACAATGTCTTACTATAGGCATTAAGATAATTACATTTAAAGACAAAACTAGCTCTATACCAACTTGATTGTTACCATTACTAATGTCTTAATTAGTTTGGCTCCAATGTTTAAGTACATGTAACTATTCTTCTTAGTTTGCAGTATCAAGGACCGGGACTTGAATTTATTATTATTCAGCGCGAAACTCGCCACTAATATTTTTTTTATTTTAAAGGTAGTTAAGACTATTTTGTGCTGATCCATCGATGTTCTCTTCATGGGAATCAAACGATTTTGTAAATGATCGAATTTATGAGTCTAAGTTGTGATTACAAAATGTTACAGCATTGTTTCTTTGTATACTTAATAACAAACAGTCTTTGAAAATCACGTTCATGGGAATCATGTTCATTAAGCTAATATTTAACATAATTTAATCAAGATGCATCCTCATGCTCCTTTTTGCTATTTTGCTCAGGACAACAATATGTCGGCATTCATTTGTTTCGGATGATAACTACATGAATTGAATGATTACTATATGTACAGCAAAATCAATGGTCCTAATAGCGGAATGATTCTATTTGAGGGACCCTTTTCTTCTCCAAATAGCATTTGGGACTTTGAAGTCGTAAAAAATCGCATGATTTTGCAAACACCAAGTACAATGTATATGTTTTTATAGCGAAACTTCACTGAATAAACTGAAGTACTGCATGACTCATTATAATTCATATCTACGCAATGTTTTTGATCGATTTGTTATCGGACGTTAACAAAATTTAATATAAGTTCACTACATTATAAATTCATACAGTTTGACATACACGTTTGGTATTTACCGTACCCATAAAGCACTGGCACTGGAGTCCTCACATTCTTTGAAATGCACGCACATATAATATTTTGTCAACAAACACAATTAAAATTCGCTCCCGTATTCATCACCGTGTACGAGTTATGACTATCATTATAATATTCATTATATATGTATGTACAGAGAACTATATATAGTGACGTACGCATTATAATCATAAGATATGGACTCTGGTGCCAGTGCCATAAAGTGTCACTTTTTTATTTTCCTGATTATTTCGTTTAAATGCAAAACATTATTTTGACAAAAAAATGAATTTTTTTTTCAAATGGAAAAAACCCAATTCATAATAAGAAATAAGAACGAAATAATTGTGAAAATAAAAAAATATATATTACAAAATGTCACTTAAGGGGCTCCGTAGGTATCTGGGTATATCGACTTACTATTAACTAACAAAATATTTTTAAAGTATCGCTACTCACAAAATATTTATAGCATATTGCAGTATAATAATAATCGTCTACGCAAGTATGTACATGAATGCTATTGATTATACATGCATTTGAGTTTCGTTATTATATAAACACTTGAAGAATGTATGCTTTAATGAGGTTTATGTGGACGACATCCAAAAGGATTTAAGAAATAGATATAGCTTCCTTATTATATTCGATATCAACCATTTAGACATATAATGCAACAGGACTTTTAATCATTTTATACTTACATTATAGTTAATTTCCGCAATAGGATCACTGTGGTATTGAATATTCATGCGGTGTCAACAATTTTAAAGCCAAAAATCGTCGGTGCGCGTGCAAAACCTCGTAACTCTGTAATTTTTACAAAAATGATATTTTTACGTGTATAAAAACTCCCGCCAACCTCAGAGTTCCTCTCAAATTATCGTAAAAATCAGTCTATTAGAAGAGACGATACTGTCTTGTGACGTCACCTCGTAAGTTGATAGGCCGAAATATGTTTACTGCAAAACCTCGTAAAAAATATTTTCTTAAATCCTGTGAAGAAAAGATTTACCTCTTGATTGACTGGAAGTATTTAGATTTCAGTATTTCCTATAAAAGAACAAATTATTTACACGCTTGACTTTTTATCATGAAATACTTTTTTATTTTATGTAACATAATGTTCAATGTTTTCTTTCTTAGATGTTATGGCGCGCAAACTGTCCTTCGAATAATGTTTCTTCTATGCATAATTTCGGTATAATCTCGTCTCCGTAATAATAAAATATTTATAGATTAAGCTCACTATGTGTATTTGGTCAGAATTCAATTCAAAATAATTGTTTAAAAAAGACTTTTGAGATTGACGATATTTTGCAACTGTTAATCAAAACTTTTTTTTGTTTCAAGTAGAAAACTTAAGAGGTTTTTTTATATAAAAAAAAAATTATACTTATTTGATGTGAGTAAAATTTACAAATGTTCCGATGGCGTCTTGGAAAAGACATCAGACTGTCAGTCAGGGGGTAATGAGTTTGAAACCTAGTCAAAGCTTACGTTATTTTATTTTATAAATTATAAATACAACCCTTTTTTTATCCTTAATTACATATTTTATTCTTATTTTATTCTCTCCTTTTCAAATCTATGGCTTTGAAAATAGTAAAATAAAAAAAATATTTTTGAACTTAATTTATTATATAGTATTTGGCTTCAGACAGTCTTTATTTGAGAATTCAGAATTCGTGTATTCAGTAAAATATATTTCATAAAAACATATACATTGTATGCGATTCAGTACAAAGCTAGTCAACATACATGTAATACAATCTTAGTAAAGTCACTGTCTTTTCGTCTCATCACTCTCATTTCGTAGAATCACTGACTTGTTCTTCCTGGAACAGGATTGTTGTGGCACACTTATCTGAACTTTTTAAGCGATCTTCAGCCTGCATTGTAAAATACAAACAATAAAAAGCCATCATTTTAAGTTTTACTGCAACTTTAGTTGTATTCGCCTTCATTCCATACGGACTATAGAAAATACAGTAAAGATCCGCTATAAAGACCTTCTTGCAGGTAATTGCAAAAGCATACGTTCTTTTACGAATTTAGGTCCAAAACGCATAATTTAAGACGAAAAATGCCCCCGTTATTACGATCGTTCCGCTTTTAATACAAATGTACAATCGATTATGATGGCCCTTATCCTTATAGTGAAACTTTACTTTCGTTCGAAACAATGGTTTAGGGATACTCTATACGATTCGTCACCGCATAGGATTCGAGATTTTCTGGATAGAATCTTGAGAGGGACAGTGCTTACTTAGCTAATCTTTCCACGTGAAATAAATGTACGATAGTTTCACCTGTAATAATGCTAATAAACGATACAACGGACATATTTCCTTTTAATTATGTACAAAGTTATAGCTGATCGGAGCTATAAAGCATTACCATACCTGTACACTGTACAGCTGACTGCATTTCTGTTAATCTCTTATTACCTCAAATGTTCGGAGTAATTTATTCATTAAATATTTATAGCAACATTCGTGTTATAGAAATCTAGAGATCTATGCTGGCTGAAGTGTTCACTATTTATCGTTCAGAACAGTGTTTTAGTTTCTGGATAGATTCCACTTCGAACACAAGTTGTTGACATTAAAAATTCAATGTGACATGATTCACGTGACATTCCCTTTTTAATATAAAGTTGTCACCTTTAATGAGTTAAATTATCGAGGCGGCAAACTCGTAATAGGGTTGAAGCCTAAGGGGGGGGGGTATCTCAAAAGTTTTCCAGGAAAGTTCCAACAGATTTTTTCCCGAAATAGCTACATATATGTATATAAGCCTATATAAGTATATATTTTAAAACTGTCTTTTTAGATACATGTATAACGGTTTTTATTTTAAGACGGAATGATATCATTTTTGAAGCACGATACAGAATGTCAAACTTGTGAGGTCCAGGTCACAGACAGACCAATCTTCTGAGTCTAATTTAAAGTCACTATATGAAGATACATGTATATTCATCAACAGTTAAACTTGAATACTGTTTTACAAACATGAAGTTATCAGAATATAACATGTAGTAGAGACGCAATATTTAAACTGTTCAAACCTCTCTGCTTTCTAAATTTCAGTTTGACAAAGTGTCCAATTCTTAAAAAAGTTGGATACTTTTATAAGAGCACGCTATATTCATTTTATATGCTAATGTTCAGTTTACCTGATCCAGAAGAGTAAAATTATGTTATTTGAAGCAGTGTTTTTCTATAACTAGACTTCATATCAAACATACTGTGATCAAAACTATTGTTTCAGGTATTGACAACCAGATTCTACTTTCGGTTTCACTCTACTTTCACTTTGAAATGCAATAAATAACATGAACATATTTAAGCAATATTTGCATTTAATTAAAAATCTTGTTCATTAGATGTGTTTGAAGTAGATGAATGTATGTTTTCTTTGCGGTCCAAAATCAGTGTTACTTTTGATAATAGTGCTTTAACTTATAATCATTAAATTGAGTGGGCAAGTCAATCATTTATTTGAAGTTCACAAATAAGCATGACCTGTAGTAAAACCTGTAACGACACAACATTTGTTATTTTTAAACAGGCCTAACCTTCTAACATGATTAGATCAGGGAGGCTTAAAACATGTTTAACAAAATTATTTTAACCGGATGCCAATTCAACACATCGCGATGATTAATCTCAGCCATTTGGCCAGTAATACTAAGACCAAACTATCATGTGTTTCCGTGGTGTAGTGGTTATCACATCCGCTTAACACGCGGAAGGTCCTGAGTTCAATCCTCAGCGGAAACATAACATTTTTTTACTTTTTTTATTTAAATTTTGAATATTTTTTAAATAGGATGATTTCAAAACAAGTCGCACTATAGGCCATGCACCTTTAAAGGAATTGCTTATTTGCCAATAGATGAATAATGCACATATATTGTACATCGTTTTACTGGTTTAAACAGAGATCTTTTGACACCAAACATTCACTATAAATAGTGGACATTATAAGCTGTATAATACAATCTGTCAATACTACATGTATATGTTTAATTAACTAAACTAAAATTATCATAAAACTAATATATTTAACAACCAAAATATTAGTTATTAACGATGCCAGCCAAGTTTAAGAACACAATGTTTACATAAACGTACTGTACACAGCAAGTATGATATACTGATATATTGTAAGAGTATTTCAAATACTTAAAGTCACTTGTTTGTTCTAATTATATTAGAAGATCTAGGATACATAAACATTCCAATTTTAATAGTTTATAAAGATTAAGTTTGATTTTAATTCAAATATAAATTCAGATGACAGAATTGGTCTAGTTTAGTATTCTTTTCTACTTCAAGGAAACATGAAAACATCAGATAATATAAACAAGAAATGTCTTTAAAAAAGACAAACGGCGTCGATTTAAAAACAAGAGGGCCCAAAGGGCCCTGGGTGCTCACCTGAGGAAAAGGTCAAAGGTCACAGAAGAGCCATTTACATAGGACCACTAATGTTAAAACCTATTTTTTGACGTGGTGATGGATTGCCAGATTCCGTCAGTATTTGCTCATACAAGTTGTGACCACGCATCATCACTTCATCAACAACATTTGCAGACCAGTTTCGCAGACTTGGCACTTGATTGCCTACCGTATACAATATGACAGCCAATGCAATTGCCGTACACTGATAACCACAGGGAATTGTCAAGTTACCTCCCTTTGATTTTTCCAACATACCTTTAATATACTTATATACAAGGGGTACAACTGCGTTTACTAGACCGATTCATCTAGATTTCTTATTTTGTGGCTCACAAAAAATACTGATACCCTAGTAGCACTTAAACCGCACGATTAAATTGATTAAACATAACTCTTCGAGCTATGAATATTAAATGTTT
Organism: Mactra quadrangularis; assembly: GCA_025267735.1. NCBI lineage: Eukaryota > Metazoa > Mollusca > Bivalvia > Venerida > Mactridae > Mactra > Mactra quadrangularis. The sequence continues at coordinate 43,705,690 of CM046299.1, read as the reverse complement.
CATAGGGCAGATCATTAAAACACTCGCCAACAAAAAACAATTCTTTTTGACAAATAATTTTTAGATATTCAAAATATGAATTTCAAGACCTTTCTAGTGATATAAAATGCAAAATTGTTTGATGAAAAATGACTTAGTAATTGCAATTTTAAAATTACTGTGTTTTCATTGTATTTACTCGCTATCATTTCTTGCCAACCAGCGAACGGTTACCTGTAGTCTTTATCAGCTCCTTGTTACTATTTATAGACATCATAACAATAACAATGAACTGGTCTACATGTGGAGCTGTGACTCTCAAAGTGTAAACCCCGGAAACTGGACGTAGTGAGGCTAATTTAATAATTATTGGGTAATATGTCAGACTTTTTACTAGAAACCGGTTCACATCTGGAGACGTAATTCATTTTACCCATAAAATATTGTGTTTGACACGTAACTTTTTATTGTTACAAAATAAAAAAAACACTTTGGAAAGCAATAGAAGTCTACCCCCAAAAAAATAATCTACGAACGAAGCAAAATTTTGTAAAACATTGCATTACAATAGTGTGGCCTTTATTTTTTCGCGCGTGTCAGGGCCATCCAATCGAAGAGGGGATTTTCTCTGTTTCCCCCGTACGTCATTTTCAGTGCTTATAAAATCATCCAATAGAACGGCGGATTTCCGAAATTCCCAGACATACGTCATTATACAGAAATGTAGGTCAAAATCCAGCTTAGACAGCTACGCCGAAAAAGAAATTAATATATTTGAAATACATGTAGTAATATTTTATGATTTATTGATCAATCAAAAGTCGACATGCGCGCATCAGTCCGACTATAATGGTTCAAGGGAGACAATACACTACAATACAATATTTCATAATAATTATACTGTATGTAAAAAGTACGGAGTTGTTTCCCTTGTATATGGCTTTTGGCCAATGAGAACATAGAGTAACGATCAACATACGTACTGCTCTTTACAATATAGCTTAGTGTGACAAATTTCAACCAAACTTGCTACATTTTCAGCTAAATTAGTGTCAGGACCCTGTATATAAGGTCCACTGAGGAGTGAATCAATGAGCTCAGATTGAATGAAGAAACATTGATTTAAAACCTTACAACATTGTTCAATATACCAATTGTACACTGTGGAGGTACAAGCTTGAAAATACAGTTCAAATTAGACTTACCTGTATGTATGAAATATGCTTAAATAATCTGTTCTGACAGGCCAGGATCAATTGACCAGGGCAGCTTTCCAAATATAGACGTAGACAAAAACACAATACTAAGTTTCATTGCTTACAATCACAACACTCACGTTTGCTTCATATCATCTTGAATTCATTTTTGCTACATATCATCTTGAATTCATTTTTGCTATATATCATCTTGAATTCATTTTTGCTACATATCATCTTGAATTCATTTTTGCTACATATCATCTTGAATTCCTTTTTGCTACATATCATCTTGAATTCCTTTTTGCTACATATCATCTTGAATTCATTTTTGCTACATGTCATCTTGAATTCATTTTTGCTACATATTATCTTGAATTCATTTTTGCTATATATCATCTTGAATTCATTTTTGCTACATATCATCTTGAATTCATTTTTGCTACATATCATCTTGAATTCACATTTGCTACATATCATCTTGAATTCACATTTGCTACATATCATCTTAAATTCATTTTGCTTCTTTTTTGCTACATATCATCTTGAATTCATTTTTGCTACATATCATCTTAATTCCTTTTTGCTACATATCATCTTGAATTCTTTTTTTGCTACATATCATCTTAATTCCTTTTTGCTACATATCATCTTGAATTCACATTTGCTACATATCTTCTTGAATTTATTTTTGCTACATATCATCTTGAATGTGAAACACTTTTATATCCTAAATTAATTTGTTTCATGCTCTTTAAGCACCAAATACATTTCTTGCTCAAGGAAACTAATTGCATACCACACAATGAATAAAAATACAAAAAATAACATCTGACAACACACTATTTTCCAATAGTTATTTATTATTCCCACATACATATCACAGAGTATAACCACATAAATATAATATATATCAACAAATCATATACCAGAAGCATAAACAAAGTTCCAAAACAAAATATACAAGTACAATGCAGATATATTAGTAAAAATACATTCATTCAATATAATTGAAAGCTACTCAACTTTACAGAAACAGAAGCAAGCAGCATGCTTTTAATTTCCAAATGTGTGCATGCAAAGCATAAAAAGCCTCTACTTTCTGTGCAAAAATGAATCAGTACTATGCCAACACTGTTCTAACTCATTTCTTCAAAAAAAATTTGTTTGGCATTTTTCAAAATAATTTATTAACACACATCCAAAAATAAAAGTTTACTAAATTAAAGGGGCCAAACATTTTGCTCTAACAGAAAAAAAGATTCAATGCAATAAAAGATTTAGGCTCCCTTTTAAATAACTGCAGGGTTAGATTAAACAAGCAATACCAGGAATGTCATTTTCTTTGAGATATTATGTACATAAGATATTTTATCTCCATTCTCCAGGCATTACCATGACTACAACCTTATTTCTATATTCTACACTTAACTTCAAAACACCTGGGCACCTTTTCACAAAAATTCTTACAAAAAAGTTATCATAGTTCAATTTCATAATTTTCCAGTTCAAAGTCAGAAGGATAATAAACATAACTATGATATGATATTCAAAAGGTATACAATATTCTACATGATTCAATAATATTTGAAATTGATTGGCCAAAAAATGAGAGCATTATTAATGCTTCTTGCTTTTGACTTACGATGAATTTCATCATAAGATTTTTTGTGAGTCTAAGCATAAGTATATACTATTTTAACATTTTTGCATGATTATACTGTAACAAATTTTACACAAAAAATCACCAAAAATTCAGAGTTGTACTACAAAATTCAATCTTTCTTCTCATTACTTTTATGACCTAAAACATCAGCAGCAAGAGCGTTTAAATCTCCTTCAATATCAAAATTAGCTTCAGAATCACCTCCAACATTCTCAGTGTTTATATCAGCAATGTTTGTATCTAAATCTAGTTCACCCTCTGTATCACTGAGTGAAAACTTGACATCAGATTTAGTCTCTATGGTTTCAGACACTACAACTGGGATCACATCATCAGATTTAGTTTGTTCTGTTTCTTCTTTATTCAGAGTATCGCTAGAACCATCTTCCTCTTTTACACTTTGTAACATTGATTTTGATTGGTCAGAAACAGGTTCCTTTTGAGAACTTGATTCTGATTGGTCAACAACAGCTTCCTTTTGAGAGATTGATTCTGATTGTTCTGTCAAATTTAAACTGTTATTTGATTGGTCAGAGGATGTTTTATTATCCAATGAAATAGGTTCTTGTATTTGAATATCTTCAGCAGCTGGTAGAGTTACTGATGTAACTACAGGCTCAGGTTCTATCTCAGGTATTAAATGATTTATACTTTGTAATGCAATTTTAACATTAACTTGTCCAAGTCCACCCTGAAACGTATAATTGTATTAGGATATAATAACACCATACTATGTGATCAAACAATATTGTCTGTAAATTTACATCAAGCTTTATGAAACATTACCAGAAGTATTAGAGCTGCATACTTTTAAGTGAGTTGGAATATGACATTAATTATGATTCAGTAAAGGCGATATGATAAACTTTCATGAAAGTAAAAATCAAATTATTGTTCTATTTTTTTTATCCTAGTCATTAATAAATAAAACAGTAACAGTGACTTTATTATAAAATGATTACAAATAATATAAACAGAAAAACTTTTTAAACTTATAAATTTCACGGGGATGTCAGTCTGACTTATTGTAAAAAAGGACAAAAGTTTGGGTTTAAGCATACTTCGACATGGTTTGCTATGGTTTTTCACAAAATTTTCAGAAATTTAAATTCCTTTCACTATAAATGCAATTAATGTATAGTGTATATGTAAAGTGAGAATTTTTAAGATTTATTTTGTATTGGAAAGAAATGAGAGTTTTCATGTATAGTCCATTTTTTCTCAACTGTCAAAGTTTGAATAATTTCATGGTGAATGATTACACACTATCTCAATATCACAAGTGTTAGACAAAGAGCACAAAGTCACTGTGAAATTATTCGTGTTTTGATAGTTGAGAAAAAACGAACAATACACATATTTTTCTTTTTTCATGACTTTCCATTTTTTGTGACATTTATAATTTATGAAAAATCTGCTACTTTGCCTTTATAAGGAAAGAAAGCGTTAATATCATCAAATAAAGACAAGACAGCCTTACCTGTTTTTGTAGTTCTGATACAGTTATACCCAATGTTTGAGCTAATTGTGTAGGTGGATATAAAGCTTGTAAACATCTATTTATATATGGTATAAGATGATTACTGTATGATATACAAAACTGATCAAATTTCTCTTTTTCTTTACGATCAAATGTTGTCTCCTCAGCTCTGTTAGAAAAAAATGAAAAAATAATATTATTTTTAACCTAATACAAAACCTTTTGAGATGAAAATTCATCTCTTAACATTTGATGCAACTTTACCATCACTAAATCCAATAATCACTGTAATTTAACTGGGTTTGTTGACTTAGTCCTGAATGGATCATACTCTTGGCATTGTTTTTTTTAATTTGTAAAATGATTTGATTATACACATAAAAACACATTATTGTTTGTATTTGTCAAATGATAATAGATAAGTGTATGTCGGTTTTTGAACAAAAATTATAAGACACAATTGACCTAGTATAAGAGGGTTGTCTGGTAACTCTCTTTTTTACGCAATGCACTTACTAGTCTTGCGGGCAACCCTAGTATAGGTCAACTTCAATTTGAAAGTTGCACAACTGCATACCAAAGCAGATTTAATAATAGATAATAAAGTGTAGGGCTGCTGGGAGTATCCGAGTACTCGGATATTCGCGATCCAGACCAGAAAATCTAGTATGAATATTGTCACATCCGAAATTGTTGGATCGTGATCTAGTTTTGAAAAAATGAAAGAACATTTAAGCTTAATTACCACCGAAATGAGTCGCACTACTAACAAAAACTTTAATTTATGTAGGAACCAAATTATCTTTGTCAAAATTTCGATTGATACACATTTAAACAAAATTACATGGAATATGTTATAACTGAAAATGCCCATAAAACGTCTGGTAATAGAAATATTTTGAGTACATGGATTTCCATATAATAAAAAGCTTCTGCAACTATTAACTTATTTTTGTTTTTACATGAATTCCTATATGATTCTCCATTAACAAGTTAATCATGGTTTGATTCGTGAATCGCTACACATGAATCGTAGTTAGGATCGGATCGGCACTTGCTCAACGATCCACAGCCCTAATAAAGTGTGTACTACAAAAAAAACCATAAATAAAATACAACTCTACCTGTGGAAAGCCAGTATAATTTTATTGATGTTTATAAATGAATCTTGTAGTGTATTACAAACTTCTGTTACCATAGCAACAGGTGCACATAATCTTAATTCATTTAAAGCTGATAATATATCATTACAATATGCAGCCAGAGGATAGAAGTCCAGTAATATTGTAGGTGGATATAACTGTCCACTCTGAAATAAATAACAACATGCTATTACATATCTGTACAAATATTGTAGGTGGATATAACTGTCCACTCTGAAATATATAACAATATGCTATTACATATCTGTACAAATATTGTAGGTGGATATAACTGTCCACTCTGAAATATATAACAATATGCTATTACATATCTGTACAAATATTGTAGGTGGATATAACTGTTCACTCTAAAATAAATAACAATATGCTATTACATATCTGTACAAATATTGTAGGTGGATATAACTGTCCACTCTAAAATAAATAACAATATGCTATAACATATCTGTACAAATATTGTGAGTGGATATAACTGTCCACTCTAAAATAAATAACAACATGCTATTACATATCTGTACAAATATTGTGAGTGGATATAACTGTCCACTCTAAAATAAATAACAACATGCTATTGACCTTACGCCAGAATTTGATTGACAGCTCCTCTTAGCCAATCAGCGTCCGGCATTTGATACCCTGACGCTTATCTAAGATAAGCGGCTTATCGGCCGCCATTTTGTCCGACATCTGGTCTTGACGGACATCGAATTTCTTATGTGTTAGCATGGACCCTATGTACAGTTATATAGGGTTCTCAGTGAAAGTTACAAAATAAACTCAATAAAACAAATTAAAATGGTCAAAATATGTACACATGGGATCTATAAATACTGTGATAAAAGTATAAACTACATAATAATCTGACGACAATAAATACAAAAATGTAATAAATCAGGTTGAAAATTACATTTTTCATGCATGTTTAAAACCAAAATGTACCCAAAAGATCTATGGACCCACCCCTTAACTTTTTATTTCTCAGCATATCTTATCACCTTTACACCATTTTTAAGGATTACATGTGTATGAAGTTGTTTTCGTGTGTCCAACAGTTTTATGATTTATAAAAGATTTCTACAAACGTTCAATGTGAGATGCGTTCTATGATTATTTTTGGGCCTATATAATGTTTTTTTTTTTTGTTGTTGGAGCAAATGAACCTACCTTTATTTTTAATATATATCAATGGATATTATAAAAAAGGGAATCATTTGAAAGTTATGACGATGTTATTTTCAGTCAAATTAATCTTTAGGAAGTATGATATCTCGTAAATGATATGCATGTATTTGAACACAACTCCGTCTAGATAGCCCCTAATACCCACCCCTCAACTTTTTTATTTCTCGAAATATTTTAATTAACTCTACATCATTTGATAGCTAACGTAATGTAATATTGTTTGCATGTTTTAGCGTTTAAAATCCGTACATCCAAATGACTATTACCAGCGTTCAAATTTAAGTGTATTCTTTCAACTTGCCCATTCTTTGTGCGTATATTTTTAGTTGGAGCAAATGGACTTACATTTAATTTGAATATTTATGAATGGATATTAATAAATAATGTATCATTTGATAGATGAAACAATGCCCTTTTCAAAAATATTAAGTTTATCGAAATCGGATGACAGGTAAGTAAATAGCATAATTTGAACCCTTTACTTTCAAAACATAGATAATGGTTAGGCACATAGATTAATCCCTGATAATGTCGGACAATGTACCACGTGTATCGGTGGGCGGAGCATAGGTATTCTGGCGTAAGGTCAATTACATATCTGTACAAATATTGTGAGTGGATATAACTGTCCACTCTAAAATAAATAACAATATGCTATTACATATCTGTACAAATATTGTAGGTGGATATAACTGTCCACTCTAAAATAAATAACAATATGCTATTACATATCTGTACAAATATTGTGAGTGGATATAACTGTCCACTCTAAAATAAATAACAATATGCTATTACATATCTGTACAAATATTGTGGGTGGATATAACTGTCCACTCTAAAATAAATAACAATATGCTATTACATATCTGTACAAATATTTGCTTCCAGTTTTGATTATAATTCAACTTGACATTAATAGACATTGTCAAGCAGTTATATGAAATTAACTTTCTTTTACACTGAGCAAATATTTATTGTAATTATCTAGTAATACAATTTGTTGACAAAACTCCATACTTCCAAGAATACAATGGCCAGAGCATATTCATGCTCTAAGTATGCAATTTAGTATTTGCCCTGAAATAGTAACCCAGCAGACATGTGTGAAGTTTTAAGTGAATCACTTCAGCATTTGCAAAGGTATACAAATGTTGCACCTTTAAACTGAGAAATGTTACGCCACAGCTGATGCTGACACACAATTGAGTGGGATAACCTCGCTAATCTTATACTAGTTGAGTAATTTATTGTTGAATTTTCATGGAAGGGTATGACCAACTGTGCCAAGGTAACAAACTCAGAACAAAATGTTGAATAAATGTTAAGTATGCTAGACAGAACAACAGTCACAGCTGTTTAACTTGATAAGAAATCAAATTACAAATAGAGCCACCTGGCTAGCTCAGTTGGTTGCACGCAAGTCTACTGATCGAGGGGTTGTGGGTTTGATTCTCGAGCGGGGCATACTTTCGTGGAGCTTGGTCATGAAATTATTTCTACAGCCATTCTCCCTCCTACCAATAATTTTTAATTATGTAGGGTAGTTGTCAATCACAGACGGCACTGACGAAAGTATGTGCTTATAGAGTTGGTTAACAGCTAAATACAGAGATTTAGCCTTTCCAGGAGAGAGTAGGTTGACTGACCACTGTTATATGACCTATACAATGAGTTGCAACGGGGTTAAGCCAAAAAAACAAAAAAATAACAAATACAATATAATACTTAATACAATGACTAACCTGACTGACAGGATTGTAAGACCAGGTATTAGCTCCCATACCACCTGATGTAGATAATAAACTATACGATCTCATATTATCATCAAATCTAAAATATAAACAAACACCTATCACAATATATGTCAATAAAAAGATGATGGATGACACTAATTTACCAAGAAACTGAGCATGGCAATCACACTAGCTATGAATGTACATATAAAGAGCAGCTTAAAGTCTGCTTTCATACACCTGTTCAGCCGACTTTACAATTTTGTATGATAAATCCTGATGATTAAAATCTCCATCAGGCAGGTGATTCCTCACAGTATCAATTTACACCTTGGTTGAGTGGAACAACAGTAGGAAAACTTCTCGCTCAATATAACTAGCAGTGCTTCTAGTGAGGTTTGAACTTGGAACCCATCAATACACAAGGCTAAGTGTGTGTCCTATCACTGAATTACTGCTCTTGGTGTCTTCAGATTGGCCTGTGACCTAACCAGGCAATAAGTGACAGGAATTGTCAAGGATCAAGGTTTTCCAGCAATGATATAGAGCTGCACACAGACAGGTATTTCTAACTTTATCAATTCTATAGAAACAACTATCTCAATAATAATTAAATTCCCAAAATGGCATGAGTACCATATTTTTACAGGTATAAAATGCAAACAAGTATAACATGCTTTAAAAAAATTGGGCAAAACAAGAAGAAAAACGTTTCTGTTGATTTCATGACGATGTTATTTCGATTAAAGTTCATGGGATAAAGTTGAAAGTTTTGAAAACTTAATATCGAAATGCTGAAACAGGCAGATTTTAATAATATACATTGATTAGTTTATTCACAAAATACTGAAATCAGTATTTATCATACTGAAAACTTTCATCCATGAAAGTTAAGTTGAAATCCCTTGAAAAAAATAAGGAGTTGATAGGATAATCTTTCAACCAATGTGATTAACCCGATCTAAAATTTCCGCTTGCCTACTCGCTAAATTAGATCCAGCCGTTTTCAAATGAGGGTCACGTTCAGGTGACTTTTTTCAATATAATATTCATGACGAAATTGTTATGTTAAGTAACTTGTTTACATCGTCTATGTAATGAGCCGCCCAATCACAGCCTGTGATAAATACCGCTTTCAAATCAGCTCACAAACCTTGGTCTAAAAATAGAAATTACGAAATCAAAATGCTATTAATAGTGTTTTGTCTAGATGAAAGCTACGCATTGATTAGTCGACATAAAAGTTATCTTGACATGACCCTCCATTGAGATCTTAGAGATCCTGTACAACAACATTCTACAGGATATCTGTTTACAGAGATTGTCTTTCAACATTACTCACCTTTTTAATGCTTGTGATAGAGCCAGTTTAAATCCATCCAGAGAGGCTTGTTGAAATATAGGTGTTAATAAACCTCTGAAGTCAGCACCAACTCTACTAAATGATAGACCAAAATACATACATTGTCCAAGTATAGAGTCTAACCTTTCACCAACACCTTGAGCCAGATCTATACGTAGTGATGTCAGAAACTGTGTTACCTGAAAAATAAAAAAGAGATACAGTCAGAACTCAAATTTAACAAAACATTGGACTTGCAAATTTTTGTCAGTTGATTATATTAAAACACGCAAAATGAAAAATCAAAGTGCTGAAGGCACTGAATTTGTTCCAGATTGAAAAGTGAAATTAGATTTCTGGCTCCAACAACATTTGTACACAAAGAGCAGTTCAGTGATATTAGTTTAATAGGTAGAACAGCACTTTTCCGGCCAAAACACTTCACAAAATCGACCTATAAATACAGCAAGTAAACCAGACGGGCGAACACTTTTATTTTTTCACACAATCACCACAAGTCAAAGGGTCATTCTTCAACAATTCAATAACTGCCACTTAAAAGTGATCATTCATCCACATTTATTACACTGCATCTGTATGTTAAATAAAGAAAGTTCACTATTCAAACATCAAACGATCTTTAAACTTTCCCTATAAATCAATTATTTTATGTAAGATGATGTAACATCTCTTCTGACAACTGGCACAAATGACAGGTTGTGACTGAATCTTTGATAGCATTTTATTACATAAGATGACGTAATCATCCCTACTGAGGCGCACAACATAGCAGCGAATGTTCTTATGCTTGAGACATAGATTGGATTACTAGTGTATTAATGCGCCCTTCATAGCAGACGATATTTTTGATTTGCTATGAACATATATACTGAGGGACTACTTCTGGATTTGGTAAATTTTCAAAGCTGGAAAGGGTCTGAAATACGGTAAATATATTTGTTCAGGACTAAGTCCCGAACAAATAAAAACAACTCACATTTTTTTCTCTAAATTTTAGATAGATACATAGTAACTATTCATATATGCAATATAAAACAACATAGTACTATATTTATCTTTAGAGAGAACAAGGTCATTATTGTGGGTTAGAAAAGGAATATCAAAAATGAATCCTTAATAAATGCTATCTGGCCATTTCAATGTTGATTTGAGCTTCATTGTAGTTTGGACAGATATATTTTTGCATTGATTTCAACAAGCAAAAACTTGCAACTTGAAATAAAAGTTACTTGCAGTTTTCAAAATCCACTCGCATTTTGAGAGTATGCGAGCTTAAATTCAAGCCCTGGATCTGCTATGCAGACCATCTTGATTTTTACAAAAAAATGCAATTTTTTACAAGTTCTAAATCCAAAATACATGATTATATCAAACAGCAATGAACATAAAAATATCATAATACAGTTGGGTTACGGTATAAAGACCATCTTGGTTATGACAAAATCACGTGATTTCTTGACTTTCAAGTTCCAAATACTAATTTCAGAAGGCAAAGGTCTATATATTAGAACTGTTTTATTATTAAGACCATAAAATTTGATGATCCTAACTTGACCGAGCATTTTAGGGCTGAACAATTTTTTTTCAGAACTTGAAAAATTAGATTTTTCATATGCTGTAATAATTCTAAAGCGGAGTAGCATTGCACCCAGTCCCTTTTTCTCCTTCCAGTTCTTCTTTGCTTCTCCCTAGAATGAAATAGTTACTTTGAAAACATCAACACTCTGATGCACTCTATCCCTTTTTCTGTCTCACAGCCCTTTTTCAAGTTCTAGAATACAGGACTTGAAACAAACTTTTAAACTAGGTTGCTCGAATGGACAGCCAGCTATATTTAAACTTGCTTAAATCATATCTTAAATAGCAGTAAAAGGTTGCCCGTACACAAATATAGGTCATCAGGGGCAATAGGACAGCCTTTGATGTTGAGCCCTATTATCACTAGATATACATACCTTTTGTACAATCCAAGAATGAAATAAAGCTGTCTCATTAAGAGAATCATCTTTAGAAGTAGATAACAAAGGATCTTCATCCGAGAATATAGCTCTATACTGTGTTATAATATCAAATAAATTAACACGGCTTGCTTCAATTGTCTTATTGATATGTGTGTAGGCTGAAATAAAATATAAACTTGGATTCATTTGTCATTCATCAACCCTTCAACACAATCTAGGGCTTTTTTGCTGTAGGGTGAGCCATTGATTTTTTTAAAACTTTTTTTGACTGGGTTTAACACTGTATCAATACAAGTTACAGTCATTTTACAGAAACTAGCTCATCCAACCTAGTGTTCCTAGACCCTTGTCTATAACAGGTACTCACCTATCCTTTCAAAAGTCCAAATACTTCTCCATATACCTTATTAATGGAGAAAAAATGACATTGTTGTCAAATTTATCATGGATGGGTTTAACCAGTCCAGGTAGGATTTCACACTAGGAGTCCCTTTGCCATGCACCCAGGCCAACACTTAATTATTTGGTTAGGCCACAACAAATTGATAATATGTTCTATGGATTTTGTCCGAAAAAAATTAGAGCGAGCGAGCGAAAAAAATAAAAATATTTTTTTTCCACATTTTGCATTTTGAGGAGCGAGCGAAAAGCGAAAAATAAAAAAAGGTTCTATTTTTATGAATATTCATTTACTTAAAGTCAAAATGCACTTGAAATATGGACTTTTTGCAGAAAAAAACTTTAATGAATAGCATTCTGTATTATTTCAAAGTGCATATAAGCCACAATAATCACTTAAATTATAGGTGTGGATATAGACATGCTTATTCAAATATAAAACATGGATTGATGCTGTACTACTATGGATTTAGTCTATTTTTCTTACATGATACAATTTTAAAAGCACTACATGTATTTATTATTTTTCTCTCAATTATAGTTTCATATTTAGTCTTTTTTCCTTGGGTTTTATTATCTTGACCTTGGATTACAAGGAAATGTCAGTTTAGCTCTGATTATCTTGTAGTTTGTTGTAAGAAAGATTACTTGTTGTTAATATTCATAAAATTAATGCTTTTAATATGATACATACAAAATAAATGCCTGTATTTTGTTCCATTTGCATTTAGATGAACTGTACTATATTATCATACTGTAAAATATACTGATTTCATTCAATATTGAACATCAAAACTTCCAAGATCATTGTAAAAATTTAGAACCAGCACTGCTAAAATTATAAAGGACCAAACCTGATGACTTTTTATGTAAAATAAATCCCTATATTAATCAAATAAATAAGAGATGGAATCAACAACAGACAGCTACTCAGCAAATTTAAATCCTCCTGAATGAAAATTTTAGGCTTTGCACCCCTATAAAATGATGGACCAAACCTGTTGACTTTTGGTGTATAAATAAAGTCTTAATATTATTCAAGTAAATAAAGGATGGGCTCAAAAACATAAAAATTATATATAATTATATTCAACTACTCAGTATACTTAAGTTCCTGAATGAGAATTTTAGAATCAGCACCCCTGTAAAATGATAATGAACAAACCCTGTTAACTTTTAAGTGCATAAATACAGTCTTATTAATTAGTAAAAGAAGAAGAAGATTATTAATTAGGCAAATTATGCTACAGACTAAACAACATACAAATGCTAAGTATACCTAAGTAATCCTGAAGGAAAAGTAGAATCAGCACCCTTATAAAATAAAATGCACTATACGTTTTGGTGTCGAAAGTATAGCCTTTTGGTAAATAATACAAAATACAACTTCATTTTAAATCAGTCTGTTCGAATATCTCCGGCATGAACATTATTAGAAAAGGAAATCTTTTATCCTGTCCTACCTCAATTCATAAGACATGAGTAAACCTCTAGTAATATTGTGAATTATTTTTACACAGAGGGTGAATATATGACGTCACACATCCAGATCATCTTTGTAGGGTTGATGGAGCCGCTCTGTCTACGTCACTGTTCAACTTCTGTGTGTATCAAGAGTTCAAGTTTATGGAAGTTAGGCATTGCATTTATTACATTTATTGCGTATAAATTTAGTATACATGTGTTAAAACGAGTACTAAATATAATTTAGGATTTAGAAAAACAAAGGAACAAAGGATCGACACAATCATCATAGTGACGTATGTAAACGTGAATACTTTACTGTTTTGTTACAAATATAGCAATGTCATGGTGATAAGCTTTGATATTTAGACCAAAAATTATTGATTTTCTCTGTAAAACTTCTTGGTTGAGTGCCAAAAAGTTTTTTGACTTCAAAAAAAATCTTGATGCGGTAAAAATTTTGAAGAGCGGGAGCAAAAAAAAAATACAAATATTTTTTTTCCATTTTCGGATTTTTAGGTGCGGGAAATCCGACGAACAAAAGATCAATTTGTTGAGGCCTAATGACAAAAATGATAAGACCATTGACCAGTTTATTAAGCATACTACTAGTTATCTCTTTGCCCCTGGTACCTTCGATTTGATATCCTATATTTATTCCTTTCGGAGGAAGTAGGATACCAGAGGATAAGGTGCTAGGTAGTGATAATTTTATGAAACAGGTCACATGGTTTAAGTATTTACATGGGAAACATTAATAAAGATATACAGAACCCACCAAAAGTTTGGAGACATATTCAGATTGTAGACCTACTGACTAGCCTTTATCTAAAATTTGGAAACTGTTTATTTTGAAATGCTTCATAGGTTTGCAATATGTTTTGGTTATCATCATAATTACAAATCAAACTACAACAATAGCATAAAAGGTATGTTGTGGAAAATGATTATAATAAACACAGTTTTGGAGGCTTTAGAATGTCAGATGCTCAATCTCATAAACATGCTGCATTCATGAAATTTGTTTTCATTATATCACAAACCAAATTTAAATAAATTAATAAGAATGATTCAGCTAAAATGATTATCAAAAATCAAAAATTGTAGTAAATTCATTTTGTATCCAAACTTTTGGTGGGTACTGTATAAAGTAATATTACCATCTTCTTTAGGGATATTATCTAAAATTCCTTGAAACCAAGAATCTCTTGCCTGAAAATAAAAAGGACAAAATATAGAACTTTAATACATTGATTTTACCAAGGTAGAACATTTCAAAAACAGAATGTGGGTATTCTAATGATCCAGAGCACTTTTTCAAACATATTCTTTATAGAAAAGTCCAACTGTACATTTATTCTTCATGGTGCCTTACCATGTGACTTTTTGTGATCAGTGAAAGTCAAAATATCAAAACAAACACACCGTCTAGAACTCTAGATAGGTTTTTCTTCCAAAACTTTTTCAATATTTTACCGTTTTATGAGACAATATAGATTGCCAACTCCTTCTAATACGTAACCAATAATATAGATTGCCAACTCCTTCTAATACGTAACCAATAATATAGATTGCCAACTCCTTCTAATACGTAACCAATATGTGTAAAGTTTATAGAAACAATCAGTACTACTAGTAGAGTATAGCAGCATGTTGATGTTTTATAGTTGGATTTTATGAAAAAGTATAACAATTTTGTAAAGAACAACAACACTATCCAGAAAAAAACACAAAATGGACTTGCCATATTGTTTGTTTTTGTTGGGTCATATAACTGTGGTCAGTTAACCTACTCACTCCTCCTCGAAAGGCTAAATCTCTGGATTTAGCTGTTAACCAACTGGTAAGTACATACTTTCATCAGTGACTGACAACTGCCCTACATAATTAAGAATGATTGGTAGGAGGGAGAATGGCTGTAGAAATAATTTCACGACCAAGCTCCACGAAAGTATGCCCTGCCCTGGAATTGAAACCATGACCCCTGGATCAGTAGACTTGCATGCAACGACTGAGCTTGCCGGGCGGCGCGACTTGCCATTTTGATAAGTACAGCATGTATACAGTCATTGCCTTATGCTTTCTAAGCACTAGCCAAATTTATTAAGTTTTATAGTAACAGGCAAAATAATCTAGACTGACTATATAAGTAATTTTTGCAAGCTAGAATCACAATTTTCAGTCTAAATCTTCTAGCTATTGGGTTAAGGCAATGGCTGTGATTATAAACTGACCTGTAGAAATTTAATCCTAAGTTCTACTTCTGTGAATACATCCATACGTCTTAGATAACCAATAACTCTTAGACAGGCTGGTAATTGTACATTTGTACGTAGTTGTTGGATTAATTGATTCAACATCAATTGTGTTGATGATTTTACTTCATTCACAATATTCTGAAAATAATCATGTTATTAATGCCATGTGTTTTTAAGCTGTAGGTATCTATTACAATGCTTATGCAAAATTTCATTCAACTTTCGGTGATGCATACATCAACATTGCAAATAAAGATCAATTGTGTATACAAAAGAACTGTAGTGACTAGTGAGTATTTAAACAGGTGCAGTTAATGTATGTGACTCTGATATTAAGGAATAACAAAACTGTTGTTCATTTTTAAATAAGAATCTTCTTTAAACTAAAAGAGTCATGTAAACAGTCACTATTACATAAGGAAAAAACCCCCAACTAATATCAAGAACTTAAAAAATATTTACTAGAATAACAGGAATATTTGAATGTTTTTTCTCCAATCTTTTAACATGTGATGCTAACTCCAGTGCTTCATCATAATAACCATTTCTAACACATGTATCCATTAACTGTGGAAGTTCTAGTATCTCTAATAATTGTGTGTGTCTTTGTAAAGTCAGGGTGTTCATTCTACGACTGGAAATATATACATTGATTAATTTACGTTACAGCAAGAAAAACTAGACCTATCACTATTTAAAATGTAATAAAATACCTCCAACTAGTGATTGTGAAGAAATTAGGAGCTGAGAAAATTAGTAGACAAGATTTTTTTATCAAAAGGCCATAATTCGGCGAAATATCAATGAACTGTAACCAAAATGGGATATGCACACATCTGCCTGATATCTGGTATAAGTTATAAGTTTTAATCAAATCTGTAGAATAAGTGTTGAGAAGTTGGGTGGATAAGAAGTATTATTATCCTAAGGCTTAAAACAAAAAGAGTACTGTTACTGGTTTCCATTTTCATCTCCCCCAAAAAAGTAGTCAGTAGATAGTCAAAAGTTTTTTATGTTATTTCTTTTGTCAGTTGACCAGTGAACTTAGAGGTAAATCTGTCTCTGTCAGGATCCCTAGTTCAGTAGTTCTGAATTTATAGAGGATATTTGTTTATTTGGGAGTAAGATCGATTTTTATTTCACGAGTGAGCTAAGAATGCGAGTGGAAATATAATAATATCATTAGCTCTGCTCACGAGTGAAATAAATAGATCTTACACTGAAATAAGCACATTTTCTGTTTATTATATGCTTCAAACTGGCTTTTTTTAAAGTTTAAGTATAATATGTCATCAGAATGGCACATCGAAACAGTGAAAAGTAAAAAAATTATTTACATTGTTTCAAAATAGTGGAGTATCGATTTTTATTTCACCGATAAATCCCGTTATTTCACTGGAAAGCATATAAATGTCGAAACATTGAATAAAAATACATATAATGCAGAAGTGTGAATTCTTCTATTCATTAACTTAATGTACTGGAAAGCATATAATAAATAAACAACACAAGAGCTCTCACTAGACATCAAAGTCATATTATCATGATTTTCATTTTATATTTCTCAAATCTATAAGTCAGTTTGTCTTTAAAATACCAAAAATTCATTTCTAAACACAATGATAGACACTGACAAGTAATTCTAAAATATCAACAACAAAAATCTGTGAATGTGTGGCCTTTAAGCTAAAATGGACCAAATAGGATACATAGCCAAGCTGTTACAATGTTGGACTGGTATTCATTGGATAGCCAGATCCACTTTTCTTTGAATCACGTGCAGCACCCACTTTATAATTTCCTTGAGCAAGAAACTTTATTCTTCCTGCTCAATACTGGGGCATTAAGAAGTGGACTTAAGAAGAGTGATTAATCAAAGTTGTAGCCTGCACTAATTATTTTAGCTCGATTGAGAGACAAGTTCTTACATCTTAGATTTCTTGCTTCCTGGTCCTCCAGTACTGAGCTAGTAGGATAAGGTTTCTTGCTCAAGGAAACAATGGGGTAGGTTTTAGATGGGATTCAAACCAAAGCCGAGCTGGCTATACAATGTTTACTAGTCCAACGATGTAACGGCACGTCCACACCCACTCCTACCTAAGTTGTAAAAACCTTGTTTCCCCCATTGAGCTGATACAAAGTTGTAAACAAGTAAGATAAATAATAATACATACACAGTAGGACTACCACTGAAAGGAAATATAATTTACAGTATCATACCTAGAACTAATGTCCTGTGCTTTCTTCAGAACCTGACTACATTCTTCTGAGAACACTGGTAGTTTAGATAACAAATTTTCAACATGTTGTTCAATGATCTGAAACTAGAGAAAAAAAAACATCTATATATATATATATATATATATATATATATATATATATATATTATACATCGGTGAAAGATTTCAGTATCAATACTGATTTCAGGATTTTGAGAATAAATTTACCCTACACACTTAGTTTGGAATCTGTGTAGTTCAGTATTTTAATATAAACGTTCAGTATTTTCCAAACTTTAAATTCCATCCATATATAATCTAACACATGACTTGTAAAATATAAAAAAAATATCTAGTTATAATACATCATATGTGAAAAGGCTATTTACAGGTCTTTAACTTACACATTTTAACTCACTTTTATTACAAATATCACATGACTTGAAAAAAAAATGTTATAAGATATACATCACCAGTAAAATTGAAGTGTATAAGACTTTAACTCACACATTTTAACACACCTTTAGGTCAGACCTTTTATATTTTTTGTCTAACAAAAGTCCCGACCCTAATTTTTCAAAATTAAAAAAAATTAAATCTTGATTATTGATTTTTTATTACCTACCGTACTTATTTTTGCACCAAAATAAGAAAAAAAAATCCAAGTACGAATATGCTCAACCCGTCAATTTTCACACAATTTGAGAAATAGAAAGTGAATTTCTAAGATAAATATCAATTTCACCCAGAGCTTGTACAAAATGGGTTTGAAAGTCAATCGTTATTGTCATCTTGTATCTTCTTTTAAAATTCTATTTAGATCTACCATACTCAATTTTTCAAGAAAATTCTCATAAGACTAAAAATATAACAAGAGCAGTCCAAGGACAGCGTGCTTGACTTTTCAGGTGTTTTGCTCATGGCAAGGCTCATCTTTAAACAAAAATGATTTCAAGACAGGACTAAATTTTTGAAAGGAAATAAATCAGTCAAACAATAATTACCAATTCATATTTGTAAAATATAAAAGGGGCATTACTCCTAAAACATTCATCCATAGAAGCGTCCCTTCAGAGTTAAGTAGACATAGTATCTATGAATAAGCATACCTACTTTCATTTAAATATCTTTATAAGGAACTATGAAAATTTCAATTTGAACAAATTTCAACATTAAAGTAAAGGAACATAACTCCAAAAAAATCATCAAGAGTTATGTCCCTTTGTAGTCGTGTAGATGTAGTACTGATGAATAAGCATACTAACTGTCATTTAAATATCTTGATGAGCATTGAAAATATTTCACTTTAAAGTACTATAACCCTACTTAAAAAGTTGAAAAGGGGAACAACTCCAAAAATAATTCATCAAGAGTTACATCCCTATGTAGTCGAGTAGATGTAGTACTGATGAAAAAGCATACTAACTTTTTATTAAACAAAATATATTCAGTTTGAGCAAACTTTAACCTTATATTTTAAAGTATAAAGGGAAATAATTCGGAAAGTAATTCATCCAGATTTATGTCCCTTTATAGTCCAAACACAGGTTTTTTTAAGGAATTTGCTTCTACTTGTCTGGGGGGGGAAGTAAATTTTCAGTTTTACTTGCCCCCCCCCCCCCCCCCTGGAAAACAGATTGCCCTGTTTTAAAAGTAATAATTTGTTATGTAAAAAACACAACATATGTGTAAAATTTAACTCTATCATGTATCACCCTTTATTAACCCAAAATGATGTTTGAATAAAAAATATAATTTATCTCAAATGTTGTTTTATTTGATTGAAAATTCAAACAACAACAATATACCTGGTAGACAGAATTCACCTGAATTTTACCTCTGTGACATGTGCGCACATAAACGATCTCTGCCTCCAGATAAGAACCATCAGAAATAACAGCAATATATTTACATATTTGCTTTTTCAGAATAGTCTAACAACTCGAATTCTTTGAGCCAAGATGATTGGAAGAGTCTCTGGCGCAATTCTTTTTTATATTTTCTTTCAACTCATTCTACCCGAAGATAAATACGCCTATATTAACCTATCGCTGTTTTACCGGTCTTTACCTAGTACATAAACTCCTTATCTTCCTCTGTACACCTAGACAGGTTTAACGTATACATTGTTTTGACGGTGTTAAGTCAAAACTTTTGGTTCATTTAATCGTTTATGAAATACAGATATTTTTACAAAAGTTAACATTTTTGGAAAGAAAATTAAATTATGCATACAATGGTGTTACTTTTAGTTTTGTATCTTCCTTTACAAAAGAATAGCCATCAACCTCATTGCAAAATTAGAAATTATTTCATTGCAAAAAAAGAATCCGACATATTTTGGCGATTTTTTTCTGAAAAAAAATCAGCGGCAACACCAAAATCGGAAACGTACATAATGTGCATGTTTTAATTGATTTTCTTATGTTGTAAACGGTATTAAAATATTTGCATCAGAAAAAAGTTACATGTGTATTTGTAATGCGAGGTAAAAAATCCGATTCTACCTAATGCCTTTTAAGTTTATCCACACATTTAACACGGACATCATTTCCCATGACAAACTATTCCATCTCAAATCAACCAATGCTTCCCAGGTCACCCTCTCAGATCTGCTTGAAACTTTCAACATGTATTTGTACATCCAATTCATGGACAAAAATGAAATATTTAGTCAGTAACTTCAGTACTTAGGAAAAAATTGGCCTTTTAAGTAAAGGGGGGTAATTTTGCAATTTCTGAAATTCGTCATGAGGCCGTGTTTAGACACTTATATCTCTTCAAATTATATTTCAATACTTCTGAAAGTGAAATATATTATGTACTTTTACCTGTAGAGTACAAAAATGGTGTTTAATCAAGTGTAAAATTGTTACATTTTTGTCTATGGACCTCCAAAAATCGATAAATCTTAAATTTGTCATAAAATTTGCCAAATTTGAACATTATTTTTTTTAAAACCATTACATATTTAGAACTCAAATTCATTTTACATTTAGTTACAACTTGTGAGATTATTTTAAAGCAAATTTGAATAGAAAATCTCATTTTCAGAATTCACAATCTGTGTTTAAATCAAGCGACATCTCAAAATTTTACGAAAATTGCCCATGTTTGAACACCAAAATGGCCATGTCAAGAGTTCCCAATCATTTTCAAATTTTGTACATGAATTCTACCACATGTAAAGATGACTATATCAAAAATTTGTTTTGTTAATGAGCTTCTCCGTGGAGTTAGACGTAATTTAAGAAGTATCGAATTTTCAGTTCTCAGGGTCTATTACGGTTTATTTTGAAGTTGGTTATGTCCCGGGGTGTGACTGTATATGTTTGGAATAGACTTAAAAGTCCTCATATTATGTATGGAAATAACATTTGAACATTAATTTGCATTATATATCAACAGTTCAACAAAAATTTAATTTTACTTTCACTTTAAATAATTATTTTGTTGGCTACCTCAGTGCTCAAGTCGTCATTGGTGACTGTATTAAATTGAATGTCTCAGGGCCCATATTCTTTTAGTTAAGCTTAGGTGCTTGAATGCTTAAATTTTTATTATCATAGAAGCTTCTTTCTAGAATTAAAACAGTTTACGTTATTAACTTTAAGCATATAAGTACATGTAGTAGAAATTAAATACATTTTTCCCTTCTACTTAAGTCTGCTTGTAGATGTTTCTTTTAGAAAATACAATTCATATTTAACTAAGTAATTTTTTTATATTAAATTTGAAAATTTTATTTTAATAATATAACTCTTCACTTTTCACAGTATTACCACTGAACAATTGGTGGAATTTAAACATTAATCAACAATAAAATTATATGTTTTTCAATAAGATCTACAATTTTATATGAAGATAATTTTAATTGTTTTTTTTTGTATGCATGAAAGAAGCATAAAACCAATGTTATAATATTCTTAAAAATGTACATGCACTTTTAATGTCCTGGTAACAAGTTATTGTTGTCTCCTTTTGTGTTGGTACAGTGAAACTGTTTATCTGTCAAACAAAAAACATACAAGTTTTATCATTTTTACTAAGTGTTCAGTACAGGGAATCTCAATATGACATTTTTTCATGTAGACCTACAATATACATTGTCTTAAGACTCCTGATAGCATCTGAAAAGTCCATGTAAATACTATCTCTTTAATACCTAGAGTTAATTTGTGTCCCAATTACAGATAAGTTTATCTTTTCATGTGCTCAATAGTCCGGTGAAGACAACTTTTTTGCACAGCTAGAAAAAAATTTACATAAATTTAGAGTGGACATTTTTAATGTAAAATTAATATTCTGACAAATATCATATTATAATTTTGTACTTATTAAAACAATATTCGAACCTAACCTCTAAACTTAATCCAGCAATCTACTCTTGATAGTGACATGCCCCTGATCTTGGAACCATGAACATTAAAAATTGATTAACATTTGTGTTGATAGAAGCTATTGTTCCCTTTTACTAAAACCTAAGTTAATACTTAGTCAAGAAAACTGTCCACTGTACTTCAGTGTAAGCTGGTTGTAATACTCTACATGCAGTGGCATTGGAGGATCTAGGAGGGGGGTTTCAGGAGGTCTGGACCCCCCTGGAATTTCCAAAATGTACCTGTCAATTAGTGTATTCTCTGACTGTAAGTCGTTTTTAACATTTAAGCATTTTGTCTTGGTGCTTAACATTATTTTTAATGGTTATGTATTTACTATTATTAATATGTTGCATTTTTCTGCAAAATGTGTATAATGTGATTGTGGTTCAAAAGTTTGGACCCCCCCCCCTAGAAAAAGTCTGGACCCCCACTAATCCATGGGTTTAGAATGGTACGGCCCTGCACTGGAGATTGTGTCCACAACAACTGGTTAAGTAAGACTGGTAAAATTATTTTTCTTATATGATTGACACCACTCTTATATAGATTACACGGTAATGTGTGAAATATATTTTTCCCGAGAACCGGAATTATATACATTATGAATGTCTATATTAAAATACAGGCCTGCTATATTTTATAGTTTTGATTTCATCTGTTGTCTTCTTTGCATTAGTTAATGTAGTATTTTCTGGTTTAAAAGGGAAATTTCAGGCTTGGGGAAATGTTGTCAATGGCAGGCCTGAAATAGTACTGGTATTTATAAAAAAGGTTCAGTGTGTCTTGATCAAGAAAAAAGTATAAAACAGTAAAACCTCAATATTCAAATCACCGAACACTATTTTGAATAAAATAAAGTAATTTATGATCTAAAGAAAATACTAAAAATTATTTAGCTTATAAGTATATAATCATGTATTTATTAAGGTTTTAATATGGTGTTGATTCTGGCAGTTTTATCATAATGAATAAGGTGACAGTAAAGAGAATGTCAGGCATTAAATATTTTTAAGGTAAAAAAATATATTTATCTAAAAAAATGTTTTTTAAAATATCAAACATACAAAAGATCCAGAATTTTGTATCCCAAATAAAGAAATCATTTCTTAATTAAATTTTGAATCATTTTAGTCAATGCACTTAGCTTTCAGGGTAAACATGTTCAAATTATCTACAAAAACTGAAAATTTATATATGTTAAAGTGCCTTACAACTCAATGGAGAAGTTTGATCACAAACTTTATTTTGCTTAAATAGTTTGGTTCATAATAAATTATATTATATTATAAAATTATATGATAAAATATTAAATCCATGCATAAAATGACTGCTGCATGATTTAAAGCCCATACCGTGATATCCCCAAATGTTACTTATAATTAAATACCTCTTTTTCACCCAAGACTCCACGAAGAAACTATTATTTATTTTAGAAAGAAGCTTTTATATAACTAAAATATCTATGTACATGTAACTCAAAACATTTTTGCCGGCAAACATCTTATCATTACTAAAAGAATATGGGCCCTGAGATATTCAGTTTAATACAGTCACCAATGACGACTTGAGCACCGAGGTCACCAACAAAATAACTATTTAAAGTGAAAGTAAAATTAAATTTTTGTTGAACTATTGATATATAATGCAAATTATGTTCAAATGTTATTTCCATCCAAACATATACAGTCACACCGCGGGACAAAACCAACTTCAAAATAAACCGTAATAGACCCTGAGAACTGAAAATTCGATACCTCTTAAATTACGTCAAACTCCACGGAGAAGCTCATTAACAAAACAAATTTTTGATATAGTCATCTTTACATGTGGTAGAATTCATGTACAAAATTTGAAAATGATTGGGAACTCTTGACATGGCCATTTTGGTGTTCAAACATAGGCAATTTTCGTAAAATTTTGAGACGTTGCTTGATTTAAACACAGATTGTGAATTCTGGAAATGAGATTTTCTATTCAAATTTGCTTTAGAATAATTTCACAAGTTGTATCTAAATGTAAAATGAATTTGAATTCTAAATATGTAATGGTTTTGAAAAAAATAATGTTCAAAGTTGGCAAATTTTATGACAAATTTAAGATTTTTCGATTTTTGGAGGTCCATAGACAAAAAAGTAACAATTTTACACTTGATTAAACGCCATTTTTGTACTCTACAGGTAAAAGAACATAATATACTCCACTTTCAGAAGTATAGAAATATTATTTGAAGAGATATAAGTGTCTAAACATGGCCTCAGGACGAAATTCAGAAATTGCAAAATTACCCCCCTTTACTTAAAAAGCCAATTTTTTCCAAAGTACTGAAGATACTGACTAAATATTTCATTTTTGTCCATGAAGTGGATGTACAAATACATGTTGAAAGTTTCAAGCAGATCTGAGAGGGTGACCTGGGAAAATTTCCAAAAATTGGTTGATTTGAGATGGAATGACCCTAAACTAATTTTAATAAAATTTCAACTTATTGCTTCCTAACATGATAATTAATACATCCCTCTCCAATTCATTTCCTGTCTAACTATAAACAAAGATAAGCGGCGGCAATTTTCTTTTGATCAGAAAAGCACCGCACCATATGACGTATTTGGCGCGTACCATATTGAATACTTCAAAAAACGCACCGCAATACAAGTTAAAGTTTGGGACCACAAGTTTGACAGAAAATTTATTCGTCGGCCACAATTAATTTTAAGAAGGGTATGTATCAATAACTTTCCGTGGTGACATGTCCCAATAATCTTTCCTCTCATTGATATTATAACAGCATACATAAATAAATAAATAAACAATAAATAATCTTCGGTGATAAAGTTTATCGTAATTGTTCTTTATCATAAGTTTCATTAGAACATATTTGCATGTATTTTTAATAAGTCATTTTTAAATAGAATTTAACAGTGTTTTTTCAAGTCGCAATTTATTTGCATTCTTCACATGTGATTGTCGCGTCAATTACTTATCATAATCACATAAACTATTGTTTGTTACAGTTTATTTAAGTGTTGTGAAGTTTAAACAGATTTATAAACTTGGACGCGCAAAGTTATTTTCACGAAAAAGTCGTTTTGTAACAGATAAAAGGTGTTACAAATATTAAAAAAATAATACAAATATTTATAACAACAATTATCAACATAAACATTCCAAAAAAGAAACACTACAATTTGTCAATTTTGATTTACCAACAAATGCACTTGAATGGAAAAGTGTTACAAATTAAAATCAAGAAAAAAACATTTTGAAATTAAAATAATATTTGTGCAGAATAAATTAACTTTTAAAATAGCGCGTGACCTAGATTTAAAATGTTAATAAATTGCTCTACCTAACACCAAATCATCTTATCTTACCCGCAGTGCTTATCGCTACGCTTATCGATGTAAAGATCGTCTGCATACACATGACGGATATATGCGTCACGCGGCAATCAGAGGTTTATATTTTACGACGCAGGCATATCGATTGAAGTTTAGGGGACGCATATTAGAGGCACCTGTAATAGAGAGCAGCAAAATAGTGACGCGCTACGAAATTTCACTTGCCCGGCGGACTACCTTCTTTTAAAATTTACTTGCCCGTGATGTTTTAACCCGGCGCTGGCAATCAGGCGTCCGCTTAAAAAAAACCTGATAGATGAAGAACTGATGAAAAAGCATTCCAACTTTCAATCAAATATATTTGTAAGTACTAATTAAAATATATTCCATTAGAACAAATTTTAATCTTAAATGTTTAAGTACAAAGGAGCATAACTCCAAAAATAATTCATCCACAGTTATGTCCCTTTAGAGTAATGTAAATATAGTAGCGATAATTAAGTATACAAACTTTAAGTCAAATATCTTGATTAGTATTAAAGATTTTCCAATTTTAACCTTATACTTGGCAGTTTTTTAAGTATAAAGGGGCAATTACTCCAAAAATAATTCATCCACAGTTATGTCCCTTCATAGTCATGTAGATATAGTATTGGCAAGTAAGTATACAAACTTTAATTCAAGTATCTTGATAAGTATTGAAGATATTATACATAGGAAAAACTTTAACCTCATATTTTGCAATTTGTTTAGTATAAAAGGGCAATAACTAAAAAAAAAATTCATCCAGAGTTATCCTCTTTCACAATATGGTTAATATAGTCCCACTAAATAAGTATACCAACTTTCAATAAAATAACTTGGATAATGTTGAAGATATGAGTTTCAAAAAACTTTAACCTGAAAACCAACGCCGACGCCGATGCAAAAGTGATAGCAATAGCTCTCATTTTCTTCTAAAAGTCGAGCTAAAAAGTAAGGCCTTATTTCAAAATCAAGATATTGATTACATTGAACAGCAATGAACTTAAAAAAAAGCATAGTATAATAAGTTCCACTATAAAGACCATCTTTATGATCTTGGTTATTGCAAAACAATGTGACTTTTTACAAATACTTAATTTGCTAAGACAGAGGTCCCTATATTAAAACTGGTCCACTATTATGACCATCAATTTCGTTGGCCCTAATAGTGGAATATAACTGTACGCATACCATGATATAAAATGAAGAATTTACTTACGTCTTCAAATATTTCCCTTGAACATTCAGCAGTTTGTATAAAAGTCTTATAGTTCTGAAATGCTAAGTTTTGTGTTTCTTCTAATATCTGAGCTTTTTCTTCACACAATCTGTCAGGCTCTTGTGCTAAAATAACAAAAACAAAAGGATTCAACTTCTCAGTATCAATAAAAACCAGTTACAATTTGGATACCTATCAGACTTTAATATATAACCAAGATATGTCAATGATTACCTTTCAGCAACTGCGGTCTAGAATTGGCTAGTATATAAGTCTGAAAATGGTTTTCAGTGTTCATCTCATATTTATTAACATCAATCACATAATAAAGTTGGCAATTCAAGGATCTAATTTGACTGGGTGCAAGATTGCAAATTCAAATATTTTGGATACAAAATCATTGATGCATTTTCAAAAAAAAATAAATGTTTTCACTCAAATTTTTAAGTAAATTACAAAATAAAATCAACAATTACATGATAAAATTGACCAAGTGTGAGGTTGTACAAACAATTTTTCAAATCACTTATAAAGTTGTGATTTTTGGCAGCTATCTTTATAACTACCCAAAACTAAATTTTACACAAAGAAGAAAAATTAGGTGCAAAATGACTGTCTGAATCGCACATAGGCTTAAACAACAGTAGGATGGATAGAAACAGAGGATAATTTACTCACACATCAGGGTATGGCCTCGAGGGCGATTCTGGCAATAATGTCGCCTTGTGTGTTCAATTTTTTTAAAAATACAGTTATACCATAGACTCATGTGATAATGAAAAAGGTCATGTACATAAACAAAATTATATTATCAGTTGTGATTTTGTAAACTTAAACCTTAAACTTTTTCATTTGATTAAACGCCTATTTCTATATTACATATTCAATGGTGTTGTACAAAAAGATAGATTATAAAATATAAATATGTAAAAACCCTCCACCATAAATACATAATGTAAATACAATAACACAAAACAAAATAAAATTTATCACACATGATGTAATATAGTAACTTACCCAGTTTTTCTACACCATATGATGATAATTCTGACAAGTAATGAATGAAGTTAGGGTCACTCTGCCAACTCTCTGAAGAAAATTAAATAGTAAAAGAATCATTAAGCAGGGCTCGAATTTAACAAAAATTTGGACCTGCAAATTTTTGTGAGGTGATTTTATTTCAACTCGCAAAATGAAAAAAAGCACTGGAATTTTTTCTTCAAATTTTAACAGCATAACTTTTCATATATAAAAACAACATAGCACCATATTGAACTAGGGCCGTCATCGGAAATCGCAATATCGATGTATCACCGATTCTTGACAGACGATTCGATATCGATTCGCAATTTAGATTATCGATACAATCTAGTATTTTATAAAGCTTTAAACTAAAAGAAAGTGACCTATAATTTAACATCACTGGGTTGTATTTATCTTTTTTTCACCTGAATTGATGAAACGGGCTGTCACGGACACAGTTTGTTTTATGTCTGAAATGCCTTTAAATATCATGCATAACATCATCACTGCATGATACAGTATAATATGCTAGTGTTCTAGCAGCTTCTATTACACTCCTTGTCTGACTCGATATATCGATACATCACCGATACTTGCCTTTCAATATATTGATACAAAATTTTCTATCAATGACAGCCTACATTAAACTCAAGATAGAGCTAAAGTGCTATTGTGGGTAGACAAAAATATCAAACATGTTTTTATTGTGAACCTTTAATTAATAAATAGGTATGTATAATATAGAAGAGAGATTTTGGAGATCCCATTCCAATCATGTTTAGCTTCTATTATAATTAAAAATGTTCTGTAGGATCGATATTCATGTAAAGATTGGGGATACATTAGGGAAATTAAGGTTAAGTATACACTAGCAAGTTAAACATGCATTATGTAGCAAAGGTTGGCGAATCGATCAGTGTATTGCTTTGCTATATCGCAAACCAGTTCGTCTTGCGACAGGGTCCACAAACCAGGGTTCTCACTAGGATTTCACAAGTAGGAGTCCAGGACTCCCTTCTGAGAAAGGTTGGAGTGCCACAACCAAAAGTTGGAGTGCCACATTTTTGCCCTTGATATATTATTACTTATAATGTTACACAGCCATAGTATCTGTCATAATTGGCAAAAGACCCGTCTGTAAATGCACTATGGCAATGATTTTGTTGTCGTTCAAAGTTTTACTCAACATTCATAGAACATGGTGATTTTGTATCAAGTTGTAACCTAAAATTATATATTTTTCCATTCAATTGAGAAAAAATGTGTTTTATTATTCAATATACTGATTTCAATTGCGGATTATTCAATTTTTAGCCCTTTTGCTTTAAGGTATACACAGGGACCAGGAAATCGCCGGTTTTTCGGTTTTCGGACCGATTTTTTCATTTTGGACCGATTGAGATTTCAAAATCCTTAACAAAATCGGTCCGGGAAAAACTCGCTAATTTTGACCTCAAACCATTAGATCTAATTTCCATAATTTTCAAGAAAACGTATCGATAAAATATTATCAAACAACTATCAGTAGCATAAACCCACTGTTTATTGTTGTAATATCCTGCTTAATTGCCCACAGGTTACACATCAAGGACCCTGTATAACGTATCCATGGTTACATGTATCATGCGGGGTTGAGGCAGTGATATTATTTTTATCGAGCACAGCAAGGTACGTTTGATTTGCACTCGATTAAATTGAAGAACAGCAGAAGAATATGTTCTTACTTTATCATGTCAATCGAACAGATTACGTTTTTTCAGTCGGTCTGTTTGAAACCTGTAAACTTGTAAAAAACAATAATGTTTTATGAAGAAAGTTTTATGAATAATTATAAGAAAACAATTTAATAGCTTTTGTTTTCAATTCCTATTGTATTCGTTTGATCTTTAATTTGTTTGACTTGATTCATGATTTATTATTATGCCGTAAATTGAGGTGTGAATAATAAGAAATAATCTTAGGACATGTATCTACGCAATTAATCGAAGGTACAGTTCTTGATGATCAAAATTCAACCACACTTCTCCCTTCTTTGATGACATCGAAAATAATTTTAAAAACGAACAGTTTTGTCAATAATTTATTTATAAATAGGTGTACTATGCACAATTTGATATTCTTTTGTGTTTAACGAAACCGCTTGAACCATTGTGATGAGATGCCATACATTTTCACGACCCACGCTAGATCGTCACAATGTATGACAAACGTTTTAATCTACGTGTGTAATTAAAAAGCTGATCATAATTTTACGCTTTCATGCTTTATTTAGCGAACGATACTTAAAGATGCGCAGCATTTACTTTGGACCCGTTTTGCGCATGCGCAGTGAAAATAATTTGCCTAAATGACGGAGTTTTCCAACAACATTAGAGCTAGATGAAACAGTCTTTTTTTCAAGTTCTGTTTGGTGAACCGACCGACGATAGCGGGGAGTAATTTCGGAAACCACATTTTCTAAATAGAAGTTAAGTTTTGTAAAAATGTAACTTAAGCAAACAATGCCTATGTATCGTATGCCTTCTTAATAAAGGGGAGCAAAAAAAGTACTAACATGGTCGTGAATAAAGTACAGTAAACGGTCTGGTCCGTACGGTACACGTTAAAACCCGTATCCGGTACTCAGACGGCCTTGGACCAATTGACATCGGCGAATTTCCTGGTCCCTGGGTATACATGTATGTTCATATGGGTTTAATGCAGTAAGGGCATTTTTGGAAAATATGTAATATATGTCCTCAATATTGACCTTTTTTTGTTCAAAAATTTCTGCTAAATTGATTCTGCTTTTATACTTTTTATCTAATATTAATCAACTTTACATGTAGCAATGCATGCTTTTTATTGATTTTAGAGTCTGAAACACGTCTTTAGCTGATAGGTCGCATGACGACTTCTTATAAAATTTTCACAAATTCATTTTGAGTCATCAGGTGTTTATTCTTAAAATCGAAAGCTAGAGGAAAATTTCCCATTCATTTTGTTTATTTAAGAATATTATAATCAAAATAATAAGGTAGTAAAATCAAAAACGTAGATTTAACAATGTATCACTTGAATTGGCGATTGTGTCGATCGCAATAAAATCACAATGGTTGAAGGATTTTATTTTTACGATATAAAATGACTTTTAATGAATAATAATTCCATTTGATTATAAATGACAAAATAAGTCACTGGTACCATCATTTTCTTTTGGTATTTTACTTTTTGTTAATTATCTAATCTGAGATTATTGTTATTGTCAACTTTAATTGTCTTTAAAAAATCAACCAATTATGTATTTCTTAACTGCTTCACAACAGGCTCATAACTTAATACAATTATCAGCTTAACGGCAAACATCAAAAAAGTTACATCTACTCGAATCATTGCAATATCACAGCTTGACATGTGTTTGTTAATTGCAACCGTTTGATTACGTAAGTGGTGTTATCGAGCCGACATGTAACACTATTGATCTCTTAGCAGACCCTGATTGGCCAAGATGGCGTACACTCCGCCTTTTTATTGAACATAAGTTTAACTTTACACTAAATTTTGCATTATAGTTAAATGCTACGCTGAAAATTTGATGCGTATCGGGGACTTGTATCTGGATTTTTTTCGTGTCCAAATGGCCGAGGTCACGTCCAGATACTCAGAATTAAGCGTTTCCGAGAACCCTGACAAACCCAAGCCCTATGCAGTATGGCAATGCTTTTGTTGTAACTTTAATTTTGTTTTACATGTCATCAAGCTGACAAAAACTGTCATAACTCACAGAATGTCTCTGATTTCCAACCTAACAAAACTCAAAATAGTAGAAATTTTGAATGTTTTATTTACAAATTTATTTATTTAACTTCCATTTGCAGTCAAAACTAATTCATACTCCTGGAATGTTTGGTTAATGAGTTAAAATACACATGTGTTAAATGTTTTACACAAAATTCACAGAATATAGTGATTTTGTATCAAATTGTAAACTAAAAATATTTATTTTGTATTTCAATTGAAGAGTTTGAAGCATGTTTGCTTACTGGTATTTGTTCAATCATCAAAAGAGATTAAAATGCATTAAGGGCTATTTTTCGGCGTAGCTGTCTAAGCTGGATTTTGACCTACATTTCTGTATAATGAAGTCTGTCTGGGGATTTCGGTAATCCGCCGTTCTATTGGATGATTTTATAAGCACTGAAAATGACGTACGGGGGAAACAGAGAAAATCCCCTCTTCGATTGGATGGCCCTGACACGCGCGAAAAAATAAAGGCCACACTATTGTAATGCAGTGTTTTACGAAATTTTGCTTCGTTCGTAGATTATTTTTTTTTTGGGTAGACTTCTTTTGCTTTCCAAAGTGTTTTTTTATATTGTAACAATAAAAAGTTACGTGTCAAACACAATATTTCATGGGTAAAATGAATTACGTCTCCAGATGTGAACCGGTTTCTAGTAAAAAGTCTGACATATTACCCAATAATTATTGAGTTAGCCTCACTACGTCCAGTTTCCGGGTTTTACACTTTGAGAGTCACAGCTCCACATATATTTATTAATCCGCAGAGTTATTGATACGTAACTTTTAAGGTTCTGGAACTGTAACTAACTTCGGTAAACTTCGACACTCGATACAATCCGTTTTTTTCCCGATTACCTATCTTCGTCAAGTTTCGTAATTGCTATTTTTAGAAATTTTCACCACGTGACGTGGGTTTTTCCAGAAGTCATAGGGTAACGCATTTCCCGAAAATGGCGAAACCAGACGCTCTACAGCGTGATCGTAGTTAGTTATCGTAAAAACAATGAAAAGCCGTAGTGGATCATAATTTTTTCGTTGATTCTGTTTGTACAGGTGTAAAATACATTTTATTTTCATCTTTTTTGCGATGTAAATTGGGTATGACTGAAACACGAAATGGAGATTTTGAGGCGAAATGGACGAAATGGAGAATTTGGGGCAAAATGGGGTTTTGATTGTTTAATCTATTTTGTGTACTGAAAATGAACAAAGGTAAAATAAACTACACAAATATTGATAAACTGGAAAGAATGTTTAACTTATATTGATTTATTCCCGAATTCCCACAAATAATCGTACCAAAGTCAGCATATAAAGACAAAATCGTTGCACATTTTCTGTTTTTAATATCACCATATTCTAATTATAAAAAAAAACAATACAATAAACAGCATAATTTGAAAGCTAAGGCACATAATATGCCAACATTACTAACTCTAGTGTCCAACTGTTAGTGCAAAAAACGACAACAGCAGAAAACATAGCTGGTACAAGTTTAATCCCCAAATAGTCCCCTCAAGCTTGCCAAAAAGCAATGGAGAGAAGGTTTTTATATGATAATGCAGAGTTTAACTTAAATTTTCCATCTCAAATACCAATTTTAGATGATATATTTGTATAAAGTAGTATTATTTGTAATTGACCATTTTGACGTTATTTTTCTCTATAAAATCTCTTGCAGTTTCAGTACAGTAATCTAATACAAATTCTTATAAAAAATTTTAGAAACGGTAAAATTTCTTAAATTTTGCATTATATGGGCAGTTAATACTGCAAAAATTTTTAAAACTAGTTGCATGTGTCTAACTTACTTATAACTTGAGATATTTGCTTTTAAAGATAGGGTAAATTTTTTAACATTCTCAAAAACTCGGATTTTTGCTTGGGGGTACATGTATGCAAATCTCTGTATTTTTACATGTATTTGTCCAAAGTGTAACCTGGTTGCTCTGATTTGTCATTACATGACTGTATAACAAGAAAATGGATTAAAACTTGGAAATAAAACAGCAGAATTTGAAAAAAAAGTTCTTTCACTTTTTGTCCCAGCACAATTTACGGTCTTTCTGAAAATGAAGGGTCACGTTATAGAAATGCACATAACTTAAGTTACAAACGGTAAATTCTTTAAAATTTCAGCATTCAATGTCTTTAATAGTATAGATTCAAGAAACAATATCAGTGTAAGAATTGTGGAAGGTCACAATTACAGTTCCAGAACCTTAAGAATAAATTCATAATTTTTGTTTTGTAGCATTAATGAATAGGTTTTCACAATGCAATTCTCAAAAATCTTCTTGTCTGAAACTACAAGGCCTAGAGCTTTCATATTTGGTATATAACATCATCTAGAGGTCCTCCATCACAGTTGTTCAAATTATGCCCCTGGGTCAAAATTGACCCCATCCCATGAATCACAATATTACATTGAATTATATAAGGAAAAGTTCAAACAACATCTTCTCTTGAACCGCTTATGATAATTTGCCCAAACTCAACAGGAATGGTCCGTGGGTGGTTCCCTACCAAAATTGTTCAAATAGGTCTGATTGGTTGGATAAGCAGGTCACTGGGTCAAAAAATAGGTTTTAACATTAGTGGTCCTCTGTAAATGGCTCTTCTGTGACCTTTGACCTTTTCCTCAGGTGAGCACCCAGGGCCCTTTGGGCCCTCTTGTTTTTAAATCGACGCCGTTTGTCTTTTTTAAAGACATTTCTTGTTGGAAATATTTTATCAATGTCCTAAATTTTGACCCTTCTTTGTTTAAATATTTTCTTTACAAAATAAGTTCTGCTATAAATATCAAACTTTTTCTTAAATAATACTTTTCATGTAGCAATAGATGCTTTTTCAGTGCTCCAGCTAGACTTTGGGGAGGTCAGGGCGTTTTTTTTAGGAAATCAGGGCACTTTTTAACGTGTGGTCGGAGTACAGATTATGTGTTTAAAAAACCAATAAAACAAAGTGTTTGTTAGTGTGTTATTAATTCCCTTTTATGATAATTCATACTAACCTATGACAGTCTTTATGTAATTAAGATGAAACAGAGTCTAACTGTAAGATCTAGACTGTGTACATGCATGTAGACAGTCACAGATAAATTAACAAGAGCTCCGCTGGGCGGGGCATTATACGCCCGTGTGCAGTCCATGCTGTGTTCTATCTCATATAAAGTCCCTGTGACCTTGATAAATGACCCCTGGATATCAGAATAGTCCCATCCTTAACTGGAGGGCTATCCAAAGCAAAGATTTTGAGAACCTAGATACAGCCATGGTTGAGTTATCACCGGCACAAAGTTTTCCCATACAAACTTCCAGTGACCTTGACCCTGGGGCCTCAGAACCAAAAGTTCTCACCCTTGACCCAAAGAGTATTGATACATAAAATTTGGTGATCTTAGATAGAGTTGGTTGTTGGACAAGGTTTTTCCTCATGATTTCCTTGTGACTTTAACCTTTGACCCAGGGGCCTAAAACCAAAGGGGCATATGCTAGACATTTAGGCTACCCTTAAATAAAATTCGGTGAACCTAGGTACAATCATTATTGAGTTATTGTCCGGAAAATGTTTTAATATAAATTAAGTCCCAGTGACTTTGACTTTAGACCCTAGGGTCTCCAAATCAAAAGGGAACTTCCTCTACCAAAGAGCTATCAACACATTACTCCTTGATAAATGGGCTGATCCACATAAAATTTGGTTAACCTAGGTACAAGCATTGTTTAGTTATTGTCCTGACAAGGTTTTTCCATATGATGCCCCTGTGACCTTGACCTTTGACCCAGGGGCCTCAAAACCAATAGGGAACATCCTTGACACATGGGCTACCCTCACATAAAATTTGGTGAACTTATTTCATGTTACTTATTAAATATAGCATTATTTCCATTGTTTGCCATTTTGACTTTATTAACATATTGATTAAACATTTGAAGTCACTGCTTGGTAATTTGATATCTTCTGGTTGATGGATTAAACTTGACCCAGGGGCCCCAAAACCAATAGGGAACATCGTTGACACATGGGCAACTCTCACATGAAATTTGGTGAACCTAGGTGCAGTCATTGTTGAGTTATTACCCGGACAATGTTTTTCAATATGATGCCCCAGTGACCTTGACCTTTGACCCAGGGGCCCCAAATCCAATGGGGCAAATCCTTGACACATGGGCTACTCTCACATAAAATTTGGAGAACCTAGGTACATTGGCGGTTCAGTTATTGTCTGGACAAAGTTTTTCCATATGATGCCTCTGTGACCTTGACCTTTGAACCTGGGGCCCAAAAACCTATAGGGCACATCCTTGACACAAGGGCTACCTTCACATAAAATTTTGTGAACCTAGGTACAGTCGTTGTTGAGTTATTGTCCGGACAAGGTTTTTCAATATGATGCCCCTGTGACCTTGACCTTTGACCCAGGGGCCCCAAAACCAATAGGGCATACCCTTGACACATGGGCTACTCGCACATAAAATTTGGTGAACCTAGGTACATTGGTGGTTCAGTTATTGTCTGGACAAAGTTTTTCCATGTGATGCCTCTGTGACATTGACCTTTGAACCAGGAGCCCCAAAACCAATAGGGCATATCCTTGACACAAGGGCTACCCTCACATAAAATTTGGTGAACCTAGGTACATTGGTGGTTCAGTTATTGTCCGGACAAGTTTTTCATTGCTTGCCATTTTGACTTTATTAACATATTGCTTATACAGATTTATGAAAGGGGAAGTAATTCAAAGTCGAATGAAAAAAATTGAATTATCTCCGCTTTACGCACAACTAGGCATCAATGTTTATCATTGGAGGGAGTTTGAAGAAAATTGGCCAAGAAATGACAGAGGAGTTGTCCACACAAGAAAGACGGACGGACAGACGGACGGACGAGCGGCGCCATAACATAATACGACCCTTTGGGCGTATAAAAAGTGTCCTTTGTGGACTGGAGTTCTCTATGAACAGATGCTAGTGGACCTGTGTCATAAAATGTTTACTGTGGTAAGTGCTTTCTGGGCATTAGCCAGTACGAACTCCAAAATATAAACAATTGCTGTAAGTTCACATTACACTTTGCAATAGCTCTTCTACTTAATCTAACTACATAACCCTTTGTGCTTATGTCAAAAAATTGAGGTCCTTTGGCATTTTGGTCAACTCTATTAAGCTTTTAATGTGCATATTAGGGCTCTACATCGACCAACTTTTTGGAAAAAGTCACTTTCTTTCAGCTCATTTTAAGTTCAAGTTTGAAGTCTTGAAGTTATGTCAAGTAAATTGGTTGTATTCTACCTATAAACTCATGTATCCGAAATTATGCATATCCGAAAACGTGTCTACTTTTGTAAAAGTTAGATGATCAAAACAAATAAATTTATGATTGTAGTGGGCTATAATTATTACATTTAAATAATCAAATGGTTTTATTCACACATTAGTAAGATATATATGATACAAAAGTGATCCAGGAAAATTAAGAACAAAAATCGTCAGTCATGTATGAAAATTATTGAGGACGAATGCAAAACCGTTGACATTTTAAAACTTCTAATGAACGGTCTTATCAACTAAATAATGAAAAAGATAATCATCAAATGAACAGTGATTTAATTTCTTCGTATAATGACTTCATTATTCGGAAATTAAATGTAAAATTTGATATATTTTACACAATATAGTTATGTACGGAAAAGTCTGGAATTGGACTTTATCATATCCTCCAACGAATTAAGAGAGTTGATTGTTAAATTATATTTAATGTTTCACTGATAAGCTGCTAATAAGTAACAATAAAT
This sequence comes from Mactra quadrangularis, assembly GCA_025267735.1. NCBI lineage: Eukaryota > Metazoa > Mollusca > Bivalvia > Venerida > Mactridae > Mactra > Mactra quadrangularis. Next base: position 43,668,061 of record CM046299.1, on the reverse strand, counting down.
GTGTGAAAGACCAATTACACACACCTCTGATGTTATCAGACGATTGTTATACAGGATGACACTTATCCCCTCGTTTAACAGATAAACAAAGTCTATTGTCATAAACAATGAAGTAAACAACAGACGAATTATTCTGTTTACAGACGAATTATTTGTGTATGATAATAACTGATAATGATCTTTGAATTTTATGATTTTCAATTTTCTTGGGTCAAAAATACGGCAGGGTGTTTTGAAAACGGTAAGGGCTTCAGGTTTTAAGGTCAGGGCGCAGCCCCCTGCTGAAAAGGGATAGCTGGAGCACTGTTAAGGTTAGAGGTTACAATAGTTTTTTACTGTAAACTATCTATAGTTACATAGTTGTAAGCACTGAAATATAATATGACTAAGGCAAAGCCTCAAAGCGAGCTCGACGAATCCAAACTTATATGCGGAGATGTAACCAACTTTTTTGACTTGTTAACTTGTAGACCCATGAAAGTCTGAAATTAATGGAGATTAAAAAGAGAAAAAAGAACCTTCTAAAGGAAATCAATTTTCAAGACCAATTGTCAAAACATTAATTAAACACTATGATCACTCTATGTGTTTTGCTGTACTTAAAAGTGTCACGTCACAGAGAAATGGAAGGTAGGACTGCACCTGCATCCTCACAAGAATATCATGTTCTCCAAGATGCAAATAAAACATTTGATTAGACTGTATATACAGCTTCAACCCACAAAACATATCCCCTGTTTTATTGTATTTTTTGTACTTTTAAAAATGTCACTTTTTATGAACTTAGATCCGCACTTGTAAACATGGCCTTATTGTAGCTGCTTCAGTGATATATTTATTCGAGGGTCTATTATTATAATAAGTAGTGCTGCAACGATTCACAGGAAAGTCGATTCGATGCGATTCGATACTTTTTCTTTCGATTCGATTCATTTATTAATATAATTTACTTCAAATATGCATTTATACAATTATTTGAGCTTAAAACTAAATAATATGGACTAACTAAAAGTGTTACTGAAATTTGATAACACGAAACTCGAAAATCTGCTAAATTAATATTTGCTTTTTTCAAGTACGAAATGGTTTGGGTACGAATGTAAAGTTCGCGAAAATGTATTATAATTTTAATTTCGACTAAAAAAGTATAAACAGCATGGAGCATAAATTGTAGAAAGATGCAGTTCATCATATACTACTGTACATTTAACATAAACCTACGCTTTGTAGGCAAATATATTGAAATTTGAATTAACTAACATCAAAACTTGACCGGTAAAATTCAATCACACCAACCCAATTTGCGTAGCGTTGGGGCATATACTGTAAATAAATATTTGGAACAGAGTTTCCATGCTACTTAAATCGTAATGGAAACTTAAGAGAAATGTAACAAAGTTAACCCCAGTTTCACTGTCAACGTACTTTGTCTTTTAGGTGAGCCTTTGCTTTTATCGTTATAACTTATGTAAACATGTTAAAAGTCAGTATCGAATCGAAACTCGCGGGTCCCGAATCGAAATCGAATCGGCGCCCTTGCAATCGAGTTTCGATGTATCGAATCGTTGCAGCCCTAATAATAAGCTAGGGGAGATAACTGCATAATTTATTGTATTCAGAAAAATCTGACAACATCTCATTCTTTTATGTCAGAATCATATTTCAATTCTGAAAGAAATGTATTGTACATTATTATTTATCTTTTCAATAGAGATGGAGATGAAAAAGCCTTAATAAAACATTCCTTTTTTATAAGATAGAAATGTTTTCCTCTTTAAACAATGCCCGGTAGTGTTAAGTTACAAAAACGTGCGGATTTTATCATGAACGTCATTAAGTGATGTCATAACAGTGCGTTGGTAAGTATTTTCAATGTAAAAAAGTCATTAATAAATAGAGGAAAAGAACGAATTAAACAACCAAATATATTTTGAATTGTTATTATGGAATAAGCATCGTAAAAAAACACATTTGAAATTATTTTGTAAGTGAAAAGGCCACGAGGCAGCTGTAAATCTGTTAACCCTTTCAGGGATAGCTCTGGCTTTTTTTTTCTTTGAGCCAATTTTCGCGACGAAATATGAAATCGCGACAAAAATTAAGTCGCGACAAAAAATTTAGTCGCAACAAAGAACTTGATTAGGAGCTTTTTCTTGTCTCATTGGATGATGATATGAATAGCTTAACATACCTAGTTCTCTATGAAAATACATGTTCAATGGCAATGACTTTGTTGTTGACTTAAATCTTTGATAAATAATTTGATGCTTTTGTCTATTTAGGACACCATATTTCTACATGTTTTAATAGCATTTTGTGCACTGAAGCCCTTTCACAGCTCTGTTGAAAGCCAAAATGTCATAGATATAATCAGATAATAAAGCACCTTTTGATCCCTCAGCATGTTTTGTGCTCTTTGAGTTGTACTATACATAAGCATTAAAACAAGAATGGTTAAAATTGATGTTCTAGAAATAGAACCAATGCCTATGATTGAGATAAACATAACTGACATTATCATTAATATTGTTAACAATTCAGACATAACATGAATTTCTGGTAAAATTAACTAATGTACTTGTATTCTTATAAAGCAGTGTACATTATTGATGATGAAAAAGAAATTTACACGTGAAAACGCAATTGTAACGTATTTTCGCGACCCCACAAAAATGATTAAGACCCTCAGTGAAATAACGTAGATCGACGTAGGTTCTGTACGTCTACAAGCATTTTATCTAGTTGTCCTATTCATTTGATTATTGCGTTGTAAACGAACAATCAAATTTGTGTATTTAAAACGCTAGCGAATACGAATTTCGCTGATTGAATTTTGACGCGACGATAGTGCATGCTTTTTAATAATTATGCGACATTCGGCTCTTGCGCGGCAATGACGCAAGGGCACGTTCTTGGCAGAATCATAACAAAAAAAATTCTTGTTGATAATACGATCAATCAACGGTTAAAATAACCCGCAAATAATAAGGCCTATCAGACTAAATGTTATTACAGTTAAAACTGTGAAATTTTCACAATTATTTAGAATAATTATCCTACTTACCAGCTAATTTTTTAATTACCCTTAAAGTTTGCAAACTTGATGTGTAATAATGTAAGCTTTGTTAAAAGTAGAAAGTGCAATGTGACCTTGTCATTTTTGGAAAACGTGTTTATAATGTCATCAATTTTGACCTTTCTTTGTTTAAAAAGAATAGATCTTAAGAAATTCATTTTCATCAAATTATTGGTTTTTTTCTACCGAACTTTATGTAAATATTATTTTACAAGTTGTAAGCGTGTTCTATGCATGCGCAAAAAGTTAATTTGCTGTCAATTGATTTTTTTTAAACAAAAAACGATCACTATTACGGAGATTGTACGGCCTATACGGGCGTTAAACACGACCCGATATGGGTTTACTTGATCAAGGTGTATTACGTAATTTATAATTATTGGATCATCAAAGTGTCACTTTGTTGATTGTATATGCGAACACCTAGTGTGAATGATAGCTAATTATTGATTTTAGAGCCTGACACAAGACTTGACTTGAGATGATAAATTATGAGACAACGCACATCCGGGTTTTGATTTGGCGAAAATACGATTTTTAACGATTTTTGCCAAATTTGATTTTTTTGAGCCAAATTTTATAAATTGTCGCCAATGGCTCAAATGGCGATCGGCAGCGCGAGCCCTGCCTTTACCTAATACTGTCCCCTTTTGTCCCCTGTATGTGATTCTAATACTGTCCCCTTTTGTCCCCTGTATGTGATTCTAATACTGTCCCCTTTTGTCCCCTCTAAACTTTATGCTATCAAAAAACATATTTCCACTAAATAATGAAAACATTTTTTTACAGAATATTGTAGATAAATCACTTACCTAATGAATGCTTAGAAAAAAATAGTATGTTATATTTTGACTTTAATCACAAATTTGATTTAAAACATACAGGTATACATCCAGATGTCACACTCACTGTTTGTACAGTCTGACTGGTTAAAGTAATGTTTAACCCTTGGTGTTGCTAACAATTAAATCACTATTTTTAAATAATACTTTCTTAGTGATAAAATATCATCTTCTAATGCATTTTTATTTCAAGAAAAAGATTTTAATAATGCAAAAATGATGATTTTGACAAAAAAAATGTTTATTCAGAGAAATTTCAAAGAATCTCCATATCTGTTTCAAAATGTTTAGTTTTTTAAGTTCCAGACAGTATTTAAATATACAAATCAGTCAGGATATCATCATCAAAGGGATTAACATTGATTAATCAGTGATAAGAGGTCATTATTTCAATTTTTGACAGGTCCTCTGATGTTTTATGATCTATATAGTTCTCACAGCTGCAAAAATGGTCATGTTTGTTAATTGATCTTATCTTTTATATTGGATTGTCAAACTGCTAGTGACACAATTAACACCAATTAACAATGATTATCAACTGCACTTTTGAAAGATATTGATCTTAAACATTTTTTTACTAAATTAAATGATACATTTTGATGTATTTGATATCAATTTAAGTTTTCACATATATTTTTAGTTTTGTGTAATAATATTGTGTAAAAAAATCATGTCACCGGAACCACGCGTGCGCACAAAACTTATTTATACCGGAAAATGGTGAAACCACGAAAATACCCCACCCACGAAAATACCCGACGGCGCAATACTGTATAGAGACATATATTTACGTTACCGTAAAACTCGCTTTTCGAGCTTGCTATAATCAGAACCAAGAAACAACATATGATTTTAATTGACTAAATCAATACATTTGTTAAGAGCGTCTGCGAAACCTTGATGATAATTTTTTTTTAAAATAACGATAAATAAACAAAAAATCCCAAGCTTTTATCAGACTCTTCAGCTTGAAAAAAATGACAGTAAAGATAAATTATTCATAATTACCGGGAAAAGCATCTTTAAAGATTGCTGTCAAAACACTTTCCTCTTCCACGTCAATGTCCATTGCTGTTATTTTTCAGGGTTAGTGGACGCTTGGAGCCGAATTGTTCCGAATGGGACTAATTTGTGTTAAAGTCCGTACCGTTCCGTATACGATCAAATCCGGTAACAAACTCCCCACAGTGGTTATCTCCCTTTATCAAATCAATAACCACTGCCACCACAAGTAAATTCGTCCCTCAGAGAGCCGAACAACTTTTTTCATTTTTTCTTTTATATTCTAATATTTCTAATAAATATAGTCTTCTTTTAGTAAAATATGATGTTCAAAGTGCATAAAGGGAAAAAATAAAGAGTATGAATAAATAACTTGAAAAAAAAACAAGATTAATTTTACCCTGACAACGGTTGCCTAAAGTGCGTAAAATTGCATGAATAACAAAATGTTACGCAAAATAAATATTAAATGGATAACTGTACATATTCTAGTCATTTAATACATAAATGTTATACTTTTCAGTATCATACACATATAATTTTATCCTACTTACTTAAGATTTCTAACCAAAAGCATCATATAAGTAGCGCGAGTTGGACCAAGGACCCTATTGGGTGGACAACGCAGCTCATTCCCGATCTTGCTCACTTTCAGGTGTAATTCATCCATGAATTCAACAATTTTGATATATTGATATATTTCTATTTAACACGCTTTTTAGGCTAACCGTTATTGCTCGTTTAAATTTAAACTTTAGTCACATGGTACTACTTGCGTCACGTGATTCATGTGAAGGCAGTGGTTAAAGTAGCAACGCGTGACGTAACCACCGCTGTGAGGAGTTTGATCCGGTAATCGCTTTCATTCGGAACTACCTCGGATATTACTGCGTAACATCTCTCGGATATGGTGTCGTCTTGTGAAGAAGTGCTTCCGGGTCGTTGTACACTGCGAAAGTAGTTCAGAGAATTCTGTTTGACTGCACTGGGGTGGCTGCATTGGGGTGGCTGTGAGATATTTTTCAGCCAAATTAGTTTTTCCATCCCTGTAGGACAATATTTTGACCATTTTGTGTTCTCTTCTTAGGACTACTTTTTTGGTGGAAGATCTAGAATTTAGTGTACTGCGACCATTTTGACGGGACGGTCTATTTACTGACGCGAACACTGACACCATACACATAGAGGGAAATTACTTACGGATTTACTGACACCAAAGATAAAGAAGGATTATCAGACCATGACTGATTATAATCCTATTATATATTGTATACAGGCGTTAGTATGATAATAGATTTAGTAAACATATATATTACTAGAACTAGCACCTAATAAGACGTATTCTGAAAAAATGTATATAAAATGAAATAATACATTCATTATATTTTATAATTTAAGAAATTAAATAAGATATGTATTAAGTAAATGATCAGATAAGAAGAATATTAGATAAAATATGTTAAATAAATGTTTAAAGAGTACAAATGAAAACAATAAGCAGAGTACATTCTGAAAATAAATATTAGAAAAAAATTATACTACATGATAATTTGCTTAATATGATATTTAAGTTATCTGTGTCTTTGATATGAGTTAAATACTTAATTTTGTAAACGCATTTAAGTAGTTCAGAATAAGCTGAAATTAAGAAACTAGTTGGCATGATACATATCGTAATTGATATTTTATTTGCAAATTATTTATCTAAGAACAAAAATCGCTTATACGAAAGTTTGTTTTTTCTATTATTTGTTATATACAGCGAAAATCACTGACAAATCTACTGAAGCCATAAACAAAGAAGGGTCATTGACCGTGACTGATGAATTATAATATATTCTGTATAGAATATATAAGAAAGTACTGAGACATACGCAAAGAGCGATCATCGATCGTGATTGATTATTTAGAATATATTTCGGCTAGAATGCACTTTACAGGTACGCGCCTACTGCGCATGCGTCATTTTGCATTCTTCATTGAGTCAGTGCTGACGGTGACCGTTAAAAGCGGGGTTTCGGGGGCAGTAGCCCCTGATAAAAGACCGAAAATATCATAAAATTAAAATAAAATCACTTACCATTCTATTCAAACAGGGTTAGGGTTAGGGTTATGGTTATATTTCTACTTCCGGTGAATTACTACGTACCGGTAAAGTACAGTAGCGCCTATATTTCTATAAAAGATATATTAGAAATTACTAACGACATACGCAAAGAGCGATCATCGACCATGACTAATTAATCGACATAAGCAAAGAACGAACATCGACCGTGACTAATTAATTATAAAATATTCAATATTGTTTGAAAAAGGAAGACAAACTCCAATGACGTCATGACGTCGCCAAAATTGACGTTAAAATTTGGCGTACTAATAGCATGTGTACAAGTACATGATCCAGGATCTGAAAGATTCAAAGTTACTGTATGTAACTGCTACAAAGCAAACATATTAATATACACAGTAACAACTACACCAGTAAATGTAAATGCATTGACAAAGAAAAGCAGAGCAAGTAATTGTAAGCGAGAAAATTGTTATATATTATACATAATTTCAGATTTTTAAAATCCTTTTGGATAAACCGTACCAAGCTTATGGATCCAATATGTTTCTTTCATAAGTCTATCCATAGTATTATGCACAACATCAATAGGCATGAAACGAAAATCATTTAAACTATGATTTGGTTCATTAAAATGTGAAGCAATAAGAGTCGAAAAAGCAGGGTCTACAAAAATATTGATATCAAAACGATGACTGTTCATGCGTTTTCCCACTTGTTGACTTGTCTGTCCAACATACTGTTTGCTACATTTTGTGCATGTAATCAAATAAATAACATCGGAACTGTTACATTTAGCATCAAAACCAAGCTTAAATGTTGTATTAAATTGTGAGCTTGAAAAGCTGTCACTTTCAACAATATTACAACAATGCGTACATCTGCTTCTATTGCATTTACCAGAATAATGCTGCACAGTAGAGGACGCGTGAAATTTAGTTTTAACAAAAACATCCTTAATGTTTTTCGGGCGTTTAAATGCAACAACAGGCCGGTATTCATATAAAGCTTTAACAGCATCATTTTTAGACAGTTTAAATAAGTCCCAATACTTCCTAATAATTTCCCCAATATTTGGGAGAGAATTATTATATTCTATTACAAAAGGTATAATCTTATTATCATTTCTCACTGTTGGTTGTAATGCATCTTGTTGTGAACATTTCATTACATTATCAAATGCAGCATTAACTACAGACTAAGGGTAATTCCTAGCAATAAAATACTGTCGTAGCTCAGTAAGCATATTGTGAAAATGTTCATCATTGGAACAAATACGTCTATAGCGCTTTGCTTGGCTAAGTGGTATACCATTTTTACAAGATCTGGGATGACTTGAACTATACTCAACATATTGATGTATATTAGTGGGTTTAACATGAACTTTAGTGCTAAGGTTATTGTCATCATCAAGCATTACATCAACATCTAAAAAGGTAACATTCTTTTCAGAAACCATGTACATAAACTTGATATTAGGATGAAAAGTGTTAAGTGAATCAATAAAATTTTCTAGGTCCATCAATGAATGAGACCACAGCATGAAAATATCATCCAAAAATCTAAACCATATATCAGGTTTAAGTTCACAGGTTTCAAAAAAGTCTTTTTCAAATTTTCCCATAAATAGTGACGCAAATGCGGGAGCCATGGGGCTACCTATAGCAGTGTCCATAATTTGTAAATAAATGTCTTTATCAAAATGAAAAAAGTTATTTTCTAAAACTACATTAATAAGTTTGCAAATATTGTCTACTGATAAATTCCATGAGTGTTCACTATTTTCAATAAAATATTTACAAACATTAACACCGTCTTCATGTGGAATATTTGTGTACAAAGAGCTAACATCTAAAGTTACTAAATATGTTTTTCTTTAACTTTTCTCACTCTGTTTAAGTTTCATAATAAAATCGGATGTGTCCCTCACAAAGGATGGAAGCAATTTCATGATCGGTTGTAAATTGTAGTCTATGTACTTTGAAATGTTATCAGTACACGAATTGCACACTGACACTATGGGACGTCCCGGATATCCAAGTGGTAAACTGTCACTGTGTTCTTTGTGAATCTTCGGAAGAACGTAAAATTGTGGAGTTCGAGTTCGCTCAGGAAAAATATCAAATTCATTTTCTATACATGGAGTTGTCTTTCGTATATCATCGACACATTCACTAACATTGATTTCTGCTGTAGAGGGGAAATCTGGGTCAGCTTTTTGTATTCATTGTTTTTAACAATGAATACTCTGTTACCAATAGATTAATAGTGGTATTCCGATCGGAGTCGTATATTGACCTTTGTTGACCTCTATCTAATCAACGAAACCGAACAGCATCCATAGCCGGATAATTCCACTTCAATAAAATAGTTCGCAAATAGTTCTTTTGTTTCATCGATCATCTGTGTATTCCTACGCGTCAATTTAAAATATGCATTTGTTGACAGACATCGGAAAGACAAAGGAATTGAAGGAAAGTACTCGAAACTAAATCTGTTTCTCTAAATGCAGTTTACAGTCATTCACATTATTGGAAGGAATTGTTTGCAAACAATGCCTTTCTATGTCAGCGCTCCCAGAAATTTGAAAAAGAACGAACAACAGTCAACACATAATTGAACTCCGTTGCGACCCACAAAATAATAAAGCAACAGAAAAATGTGTATACTATCAATTGCAGACGCGTTGAAAAAAATACAAATTTAAACAAATACTTAAAATCATGATACTCAATATTTTCACATTAATCAAACTTTATTCTATCTGTGTACGGAGAAAACTTATTTTGTGCATTGCGCATTTTTATCTATCATGTATATGTATATAAATGTAGCTGTACTAAACTCGACGGGTCTGTGGTGCAGTGGTTAGCATGACAGACTACCAATCAAGAGATTGCGAGTTCGAATCCTAGGCGCGTAAAAGTGGAAGATTTTTTTTTATTTTTTTTTGATTTCGGCTACAAAAATTTAATCATGTTCGTCAGATTTACGCACTTAAAATTCAGAAAATGAAAAAAAAATTGCTCTAGTTTCTTTTCACTTATAAAATGAAAACATCAATTATAAATGCAATGCATGTTTACCATAAACTTTATCTTAACACATGATCATCAGTTGAACACAGACGTAAACTTGATGTTTTTATCAACTCTACACAGCTCTAGTTATGTGACGTCATGTCCCCCCTACTGTGTAAAAATAATTCAAAATACTATTTACGACAAGCAGGTAAGACGGGGTAGAATATTTAACATTATAATTGTTAATGCCCCAAAATACTCGACTGACTTATTTTGATATAAATTTTGCATAATGTACCCCAAGACTATATTTATATACCTTAAGGTTTAGTCAATTTTTATTTTAGAAGGGTTCTGATGTAATTGTTTTCTTTCACATAATTTATGTATATTTACATGTTGCAGTTGTTTCTTGTTTAGTCTATTTAGCACAATTAGCATAAATGACGAGCCTGTATTTATTCACTTTAAAGTTTACCAGTTTGGTCCATTTTTATTTTATAGGGATGCTGACTCTAAAATCCTCATACATGATGGCTTAAGTAATCTTAGTAATTGTTTGTTGTTTAGTTGTTCCCATATCATCCAAATAATATAACTTTATTTATACTCAAAAAGTCAACAAGACTCGTCCATTTATATTTACCGGGGGGTGTTCAACTGGTACTCATTCTGGATTACTAAATTATATTGAGCAGTTGTATGTTGTTGAGTCATTCTCTTATTTACCCAATAACATTAAGACTTTACTAAAACACCAACATCAACAGGTTTGATCTATCATGATGTTAGCCGAGCTGATTCTAAATTGTACAGAAATATTGGAAGTATTTAAGGGAGTTCGGGAGGAAAAAAGTTTATGATGGAATTTTTTTCTAACATTCATAAATTTGTTTATTTGCCCATTTGAAGTAAATTCATCGAAAAAAAAGGATAGGTCACCGTCCATTTTAAAAAGCTACAGCCATTTAAAAATGACCCCCAAAAATGTGTTAATTTTCCGCCAAAATACGTCAAAAATACCATATATCAGTCAGATGCATAGGAAATAGCCTATTTCTCATTAAATGATGGTTATTTTTGTGATGGACGATTATAAGTGAGTCGTCCCCTCAAATCAAACAGTTTTACAAAATTCTAATACTCGAGGGTGGCATAAATTTCGTTCAAAAACGATGATTACCCCACCCACTTTTAAAATAAATTATCTAATGGTCCATTTCTACGTAACGATACAAACAAACCTATGATGGAATTTTTTTATTTCTGTGTTAGAAAGATCAAATGATGACTCATTTTTAAAAAGAAATGAAAAAAACAATATGTCACCGTCCTTTTTAAAAAGTTACAGCCATTTAAAGATGACACCCAAAATGTGTAAATTTCCCGCCAAAATATGTTAAAAATACCATATATCAGTCAGATGTGAAATAAAATAGCCTATTTATCATTAAATTATGGTTATTTTTGTGATGCATTGATAAAGTTAGATCTATCTCCCTTTCTTACAGAATTTTATCGATCAATTTTCGCAAAATGTTCTCACAAACATGATAATTACCCCACCCACTTTTAAGAAATAGTTTCAAAATGTTGATTTTTTTACGTAACATTGTTTTGCGACCTTAAAATGATTTTTTTAAAAATTTTGTTTAAAATGATTGATACAATGTGTTATTATCAGATAGAAATAAAAAAAATAGGTCACTGAACTTTTAAAGGAAATCTGACATGTTTTAAACACAATATAAAACACAAATTCTGAGCAGATTATAAAATTCCAAAGTCTATTAATTTCTGGTTGAATTTATTTGAACTAAAAAGATGTTTTACTGCTATCTGTATGTTATTCATAGTTTAAGATTGAAATAAAATTAATATCAATAATAATATTGCTTTTTTGTCAAAAAAATATTTTTTTAACACATTTAAGCACTGTAAGGGTTACCCCACCCACTTCTTTAATAACCTCTAAAAATCTATATTTTGTGACTACCATGGAAGTTCGATGTCACAAATCTTCTGAAAAGGGTGATAAATAAATCTTTACTCCACATATTTGTAAAAAACTTTTTCTGAATTCACCATGGCAACCAAATATTCTAAATACATGTAGTTGTGATAAGGGAAATTCACATGTTCTTGACTGTTTTATACTATATCTTGTTACTCCCTAGAACAATTCCAGTTATTAACACCAACTAACTTTTGAGTTAGTGCTGTAAAATTGTATTTTGGTTGCCATGTTTATTCATACATTTTTTAAGTTTGTTGCAATTCTAATCTTAGTGCCTTGAACCTCATGCATGGAAATAAATGATCATACACTGAGGTACTATTCATGGCCAGAGTTTCTTCTGTTATCTTATTATATTTCCAATTAAATGTAATAATAATAATAGATTAACAAGATTCACACCCTTATTATAAGCTTTATTTAAATCAAAGGTGATCTATACAAGTATACATGCATGTATATAGTATTTCAAAGCAAGGGAGGTAACTACAATATAATAATATAACAATTTTCAAGTAATACTTCCTCAATGATGTCATGAAGATGTTTTGATATTGAAATTTTGTCACAGCACAGAACAGAACAGTAAATAATGCTTTACGAGTGTGAATTACTGAGTGAGATCTGATTTTCAATTTATAAAAAACAATGTTTATAGCATTTCACCAATCACTTGTGGCTTTGTCAAACAAATGTTTTTTATAGGTAGTCCTACTGATTTGAAGTGTGCACTGACAATCTATCATGCTCTCAGAGTATCATCATTATGGTAAAAATAAATACACCATTCACCTGAAAGAAAGAAACATACTGATAGTTTTTGTGCATGAGGTATACAAAAATTCAAAAATAAACAACTAATTTCAAATGGCATATATCAGCAGTATTATTATTGACAAATATAACAAATAGAAGAAGAGTAATACAATACTTAAAGATATTTTAACTTCTTTATATACTCTATAAAAAAGACAAATGTTTCATTACACTTATGCCATTGTTGATAAAAAATCATGCTTTTTGAGCTATGTTGTCTGCTCAAGGCAAGCAAATATCAGTCAGTTTCTCTTTTGACAAGTTATAAATAGACTAGCTGTTAACAAAATGGGAAGGTCCATGGTGCACTGCCCCCCCCCCCTCCATTAAAATAAACACCTACAAGGAATAATGCTAAAAAATTACATAGTTGGTAAGCAAATAAAAAATCTCTCCACTCCCCAATTAAAAATATTGAGCTGCCCCTGTACAGCTTTAGCACATAGATAGTGGGTGGGATATGAAATGTAAACAAACCTTTTATTGTTGTGAATTGAGTTACAACAAACTTATTTTCTTATATCTACATCCATCAAGTCAAACAGAATGATCAAACTCTATGAAACAATCTGAAAATTAAAATAATAATGTCTCCTTAAATAGAATCTAAAATAAAACTAGACCTAAACATCAATGAATTTGTTCAATGCATTTTGTAGATCTACGATTTTGGCGACGTGTTGTCTAGACAAGTTGCCTCCGAATTGAAACCATTCACACCGAATAACACACGTCAGCATATAAATTTATCAAAATATCAACGTCACCAATGTTTTCAAATTAAACGTGCTAATAATTTTGTGAATCAAAAATAAACCACCATGACCTTGATTATTGTTTACAATATTGCGTCATTCTATTTCCGCGTCATAAGTGAAGTTTAAAATACGGTCATACAAATGTTATCAACCAAAAGACACACGCATATTAAAATACATAGAATGTTTAAGGATTTAACATACCTGCAAGCGTGGTCCTTAATCGAATTTATTTGATGAAAACATAATCGCTCAATCTCCAAACATGATCATGTGTAGACGTTGAAGCAAGTGCACGTAGACCTACGAACGACAACTCTTGATAAGAGTGTTGAAAGTGTAGTGTATGCTAGATACGTCGATCGACAAAATTTGATTTATTTCTCGACTAAGATAATTTAAGATTTCACACAAATGTGAGCGTTTAAGGTACATTATTTAATTTTTTCGTATGTTATTGTAACAAAAAATGACGTTGGGAACATAGGATATTCTGAATTTTAAAAAAGTCGACTATTTTGCAGTTAGCATACAAAATTGGAAATACGTATAACGGTGACGACGTAACGTAGTTCATCCGTGTAAATCACTATAAAAAATGGCGCATGCGCAGATTGGGTAGCGGACTGCCTTAATTAAAGGTTAATATTGAATGAATTCACTTAGTGTATTAGCTATGAAGTATAGTAAATGCAAATGGAACAAGATACAGTCAATTATGATGTATGTAACTTATTAAAAGCATTTATGTATGTTAACAGCAAATAATCTTTCTTACAACAACCTGCAAAATAATCAGAACTATATACCCTGTACCCCAATATCAAAATAACAAAGTTCAAGTAAGAAAGATTTTGACATATTTCATCTTTGAATGTACATGATTGTATCACATCAATATGCTGAATAAATGACCAACTGGTATAAACACTAAAAAGTTACTTATTATGCTTTTCTGAACTACATGCTATAATGTGATTTTCTGTATAAAGTTCATATTTAACATGTATTTTTCCATTTGTATAAAAATGCTCATGAAAATATCGCACATTTATTCCTCGCCTTTCGATCGCTTCTCAAAAAATTTTTTTTCGCTGGCTCGCTCTATTTTTTGAGACAAAATTCATAGAACATATGATCAATTCATTGAGGCCTTAACGCCATAGCAACACATATTGTATAGGTTATATCACGGAGATCAGTCCATCCACTCACTGTTCCTGAAAAGGCAAAATCTCTAGCTGTTAACCAAAAAGAAATCGCATCGATGACTGAGTGGTAGGAGGGAGAATTACCGTAAAAATTATTTCATAACTAAGCTCAACGAAAGTATGCCCCGCCCGTGAATAAAACCTACGACCCCTCGATCAGTAGAATAATGGGCCTGTAAAATGAAATATGAAACACAGTTGACTATGAATGATTAGAAGGTAATGAGTGATATCGAAATAGTATCTTTGAACTCGTTGAAGTCATCAACGTAATTGATGTTTGGAACATATATCACCTTTTCCAGTTAATGTGTACTAATGAACTCGGGTATTAAATCTTAGCATAACACTTTGAATCTTAACATTTGTTTATTTTCTTACATAATATAAATAAGTTGTGCATATAAAACACTTTCAACTATTTTCCAAAAAATAACATTAACCTCTTTGTTAAATCAGTTCATCGAATGAAAAAAAGAAATTTATCATACAATTAATTCTTAATAATATCTGCAAATCTTAACCTTCATCATTAAACACCATCAGTGCAGGTAAAATTAATTTCTAAGACATTTATGATAAGCAGAAATGGGGTTTAAATACATTTCTTTCTATTCAGTTACTATATAAATCATAGAATAGCAGCAGGGTGTTAGTCCAACTTTACTAAAAATGTGCACTACGTAGCACACATAACAGATAACAATTACATAGTTTTAAATCTCTCCTATATTAGAATTTTTTTGACACACAGACTAATAAAACAATGTGATAGTCATATTGTAACAGTTAATAGCTTTGACTAATTACAACAGTAGTCATAGTAATACGTAAATTCAATCGTTCAATATTGTAAATGACTCAAGCAGATTTTTATTGTGGAGAGAGTTTGAAAAAAACAATGTAATCGCCAGCATTAATAATTTCTACGGCCATTCTGTCTCCTTCCCCTGATTCTAAGTCATGTAGGACAGTCGTCAGTCACTGACAAAGTATGCACCCAGTAGTTTGTTAACAGCTAAATCCTGAGATAAAGCTTCTTCAGGAACAGTGAGTAGGTGGACTGACCGCTGTGATATAATCTATATA
The DNA here is from genome assembly GCA_025267735.1 of Mactra quadrangularis. Classification (NCBI taxonomy): domain Eukaryota; kingdom Metazoa; phylum Mollusca; class Bivalvia; order Venerida; family Mactridae; genus Mactra; species Mactra quadrangularis. Next base: position 43,652,159 of record CM046299.1, on the reverse strand, counting down.
AGGTGTTGCCACAGCATAAAACCCAACAAAAATTGAATAAATCTAAACACAATGAATACCCCAGTACTTTCAGTGCTTTGATTATAATAGGTCTCATTTTGAAGCTGTCTATTTACTTCTGCCACATAATCCTTTCGGTTAATAACTACAATGGTGCCCGATTTGTCGTCTTTTTTTATAATGATATCTTTATTTTGGGATAATTCAATATAGAATATATTTATAAGAAAGTACAGACGACATAAGCAAAGAACGATCATCGACCGTAACTAATTAATTATAAAATATTCCATACAGAATATATAAGAAAGTACTGACGACATACGCAAAGAGCGATCATCGACTGAGACTGATTGACAAGTACGCGGACCTGTCGAAAAGTTCAAAATTTCACGAAAATTTTATTTCTCCAGTTTCGGCCTAAAAAGGCCTCAGCGGGTCCGAATGTAAGTTTTCTAACCAGCTTAGGTGTGGATAGCGGGGGCCTCGATTTTGCGTTTCAGGGGTCCCAAATATGAAAATTCTGCACTATTGCCTTCAGAGCTGTCTGACCCCCTTAAAACAGCTTTCTGGGGCTAAGGTCCACCTAGGACGCTGAGGAAACTTATATTCGGACCCGCTGGGACCTTCTTAGGCCAAAACTGGAGAAAAAAAATTTTCATGAAATTTTGATCTTTGCGACAGGTCCGCGTATGCAGAAAATTCAAGAAATTGCAAATTTTAGTGCGGAGGATTCAGTGTCGCCAAACGGGCCGGTTGGTGGATGGGGTTGGTCGGTGAAGTCAAATCGGTCAAGGAAACGCGCATAACCGGGGTTCCCAAGTCAAACGGGAAAGCGTGAGGTCAGGTAATGTTTCTCAATGGTTTCCTACTGTAATTAACAGGGATACTCAGTTCTATTCATCTCAGAGGTGTGAAAGCCCAGCCACACAGGCGTTTGCGCGCTATATCCGTTGGAGATGGATCGGAACCGCCTATGAAATCCCCACTTTTGGCCTGGAAATGCCCCGGGATGACAATGTCATTGTCTCCCGGGGCATTTCCAGGCCAAAAGTGGGGATTTCATAGGCTTTTTATTTAAGCCTGGCCTAAAACTGTACTTGTTGGATGGGTGCGCGTATGCAGAAAATGTCATTTTTTTAGCGAAAAACTTAGCGTCACGAAACCGCACCAGGGATGATGGGGTCTGTTCGGGGGGTCAAGTCGGTCAAGGTAAAGCGCGTAACCGGGGTCCTAAAGCGGTGCGGATAGCGGGGGCCTCGATTTTGCGTTTCAGGGGTCCCAAATATGAAAATTCTGCACTATTGCCTTCAGAGCTGTCTGACCCCCTTAAAACAGGTTTCTGGGGCTAAGGTCCACCTAGGACGCTGAGGAAACTTATATTCGGACCCGCTGGGACCTTCTTAGGCCAAAACTGGAGAAATTTTTTTTTCGTGAAATTTTGATTTTTGCGACAGGTCCGCGTATGCAGAAAATGTCAGTTTTTGAGCGAAAAACTTAGCGTCACGAAACCGCCCCAAGGATGATGGGGTCTGTTCGGGGGGTCAAGTCGGTCAAGGTAAAGCACGTAACCGGGGTCCTAAAGCGGTGCGGATAGCGGGGGCCTCGATTTTGCGTTTCAGGGGTCCCAAATATGAAAATTCTGCACTATTGCCTTCATAGCTGTCTGACCCCCTTAAAACAGGTTTTTGGGGCTTAGATCCACCTAAAACGCTGAGGAAACTTACATTCGGACCCGCTGGGACCTTCTTAGGCCAAAACTGGAGAAAAAAAATTTTCATGAAATTTTGAACTTTGCGACAGGTCCGCGTATGCAGAAAATTCAAGAAATTGCAAATTTTAGTGCGGAGGATTCAGTGTCGCCAAACGGGCCGGTTGGTGGGTGGGGTTGGTCGGTGAAGTCAAATCGGTCAAGGAAACGCGCATAACCGGGGTTCCCAAGTCAAACGGGAAAGCGTGAGGTCAGGTAATGTTTCTCAATGGTTTCCTACTGTAATTAACAGGGATACTCAGTTCTATTCATCTCAGAGGTGTGAAAGCCCAGCCACACAGGCGTTTGCGCGCTATATCCGTTGGAGATGGATCAGAACCGCCTATGAAATCCCCACTTTTGGCCTGGAAATGCCCCGGGATGACAATGTCATTGTCTCCCGGGGCATTTCCAGGCCAAAAGTGGGGATTTCATAGGCTTTTTATTTAAGCCTGGCCTAAAACTGTACTTGTTGGATGGGTGCGCGTATGCAGAAAATGTCATTTTTTTAGCGAAAAACTTAGCGTCACGAAACCGCACCAGGGATGATGGGGTCTGTTCGGGGGGTCAAGTCGGTCAAGGTAAAGCGCGTAACCGGGGTCCTAAAGCGGTGCGGATAGCGGGGGCCTCGATTTTGCGTTTCAGGGGTCCCAAATATGAAAATTCTGCACTATTGCCTTCAGAGCTGTCTGACCCCCTTAAAACAGGTTTCTGGGGCTAAGGTCCACCTAGGACGCTGAGGAAACTTATATTCGGACCCGCTGGGACCTTCTTAGGCCAAAACTGGAGAAATTTTTTTTTCGTGAAATTTTGATTTTTGCGACAGGTCCGCGTATGCAGAAAATGTCAGTTTTTGAGCGAAAAACTTAGCGTCACGAAACCGCCCCAAGGATGATGGGGTCTGTTCGGGGGGTCAAGTTGGTCAAGGTAAAGCACGTAACCGGGGTCCTAAAGCGGTGCGGATAGCGGGGGCCTCGATTTTGCGTTTCAGGGGTCCCAAATATGAAAATTCTGCACTATTGCCTTCAGAGCTGTCTGACCCCCTTAAAACAGGTTTCTGGGGCTAAGGTCCACCTAGGACGCTGAGGAAACTTATATTCGGACCCGCTGGGACCTTCTTAGGCCAAAACTGGAGAAATTTTTTTTTCGTGAAATTTTGATTTTTGCGACAGGTCCGCGTATGCAGAAAATGTCAGTTTTTGAGCGAAAAACTTAGCGTCACGAAACCGCCCCAAGGATGATGGGGTCTGTTCGGGGGGTCAAGTCGGTCAAGGTAAAGCGCGTAACCGGGGTCCTAAAGCGGTGCGGATAGCGGGGGCCTCGATTTTGCGTTTCAGGGGTCCCAAATATGAAAATTCTGCACTATTGCCTTCATAGCTGTCTGACCCCCTTAAAACAGGTTTTTGGGGCTTAGATCCACCTAAAACGCTGAGGAAACTTACATTCGGACCCGCTGGGACCTTCTTAGGCCAAAACTGGAGAAAAAAAAATTTCATGAAATTTTGAACTTTGCGACAGGTCCGCGTATGCAGAAAATTCAAGAAATTGCAAATTTTGGTGCGGAGGATTCAGAGTCGCCAAACGGGCCGGTTGGTGGGTGGGGTTTGTCGGTGAAGTCAAATCGGTCAAGGAAACGCGCATAACCGGGGTTCCCAAGTCAAACGGGAAAGCGTGAGGTCAGGTAATGTTTCTCAATGGTTTCCTACTGTAATTAACAGGGATACTCAGTTCTATTCATCTCAGAGGTGTGAAAGCCCAGCCACACAGGCGTTTGCGCGCTATATCCGTTGGAGATGGATCGGAACCGCCTATGAAATCCCCACTTTTGGCCTGGAAATGCCCCGGGATGACAATGTCATTGTCTCCCGGGGCATTTCCAGGCCAAAAGTGGGGATTTCATAGGCTTTTTATTTAAGCCTGGCCTAAAACTGTACTTGTTGGATGGGTGCGCGTATGCAGAAAATGTCATTTTTTTAGCGAAAAACTTAGCGTCACGAAACCGCACCAGGGATGATGGGGTCTGTTCGGGGGGTCAAGTCAGTCAAGGTAAAGCGCGTAACCGGGGTCCTAAAGCGGTGCGGATAGCGGGGGCCTCGATTTTGCGTTTCAGGGGTCCCAAATATGAAAATTCTGCACTATTGCCTTCAGAGCTGTCTGACCCCCTTAAAACAGGTTTCTGGGGCTAAGGTCCACCTAGGACGCTGAGGAAACTTATATTCGGACCCGCTGGGACCTTCTTAGGCCAAAACTGGAGAAATTTTTTTTTCGTGAAATTTTGATTTTTGCGACAGGTCCGCGTATGCAGAAAATGTCAGTTTTTGAGCGAAAAACTTAGCGTCACGAAACCGCCCCAAGGATGATGGGGTCTGTTCGGGGGGTCAAGTTGGTCAAGGTAAAGCACGTAACCGGGGTCCTAAAGCGGTGCGGATAGCGGGGGCCTCGATTTTGCGTTTCAGGGGTCCCAAATATGAAAATTCTGCACTATTGCCTTCAGAGCTGTCTGACCCCCTTAAAACAGGTTTCTGGGGCTAAGGTCCACCTAGGACGCTGAGGAAACTTATATTCGGACCCGCTGGGACCTTCTTAGGCCAAAACTGGAGAAATTTTTTTTTCGTGAAATTTTGATTTTTGCGACAGGTCCGCGTATGCAGAAAATGTCAGTTTTTGAGCGAAAAACTTAGCGTCACGAAACCGCCCCAAGGATGATGGGGTCTGTTCGGGGGGTCAAGTCGGTCAAGGTAAAGCGCGTAACCGGGGTCCTAAAGCGGTGCGGATAGCGGGGGCCTCGATTTTGCGTTTCAGGGGTCCCAAATATGAAAATTCTGCACTATTGCCTTCATAGCTGTCTGACCCCCTTAAAACAGGTTTTTGGGGCTTAGATCCACCTAAAACGCTGAGGAAACTTACATTCGGACCCGCTGGGACCTTCTTAGGCCAAAACTGGAGAAAAAAAATTTTCATGAAATTTTGAACTTTGCGACAGGTCCGCGTATGCAGAAAATTCAAGAAATTGCAAATTTTGGTGCGGAGGATTCAGAGTCGCCAAACGGGCCGGTTGGTGGGTGGGGTTTGTCGGTGAAGTCAAATCGGTCAAGGAAACGCGCATAACCGGGGTTCCCAAGTCAAACGGGAAAGCGTGAGGTCAGGTAATGTTTCTCAATGGTTTCCTACTGTAATTAACAGGGATACTCAGTTCTATTCATCTCAGAGGTGTGAAAGCCCAGCCACACAGGCGTTTGCGCGCTATATCCGTTGGAGATGGATCGGAACCGCCTATGAAATCCCCACTTTTGGCCTGGAAATGCCCCGGGATGACAATGTCATTGTCTCCCGGGGCATTTCCAGGCCAAAAGTGGGGATTTCATAGGCTTTTTATTTAAGCCTGGCCTAAAACTGTACTTGTTGGATGGGTGCGCGTATGCAGAAAATGTCATTTTTTTAGCGAAAAACTTAGCGTCACGAAACCGCACCAGGGATGATGGGGTCTGTTCGGGGGGTCAAGTCGGTCAAGGTAAAGCGCGTAACCGGGGTCCTAAAGCGGTGCGGATAGCGGGGGCCTCGATTTTGCGTTTCAGGGGTCCCAAATATGAAAATTCTGCACTATTGCCTTCAGAGCTGTCTGACCCCCTTAAAACAGGTTTCTGGGGCTAAGGTCCACCTAGGACGCTGAGGAAACTTATATTCGGACCCGCTGGGACCTTCTTAGGCCAAAACTGGAGAAATTTTTTTTCGTGAAATTTTGATTTTTGCGACAGGTCCGCGTATGCAGAAAATGTCAGTTTTTGAGCGAAAAACTTAGCGTCACGAAACCGCCCCAAGGATGATGGGGTCTGTTCGGGGGGTCAAGTTGGTCAAGGTAAAGCACGTAACCGGGGTCCTAAAGCGGTGCGGATAGCGGGGGCCTCGATTTTGCGTTTCAGGGGTCCCAAATATGAAAATTCTGCACTATTGCCTTCAGAGCTGTCTGACCCCCTTAAAACAGGTTTCTGGGGCTAAGGTCCACCTAGGACGCTGAGGAAACTTATATTCGGACCCGCTGGGACCTTCTTAGGCCAAAACTGGAGAAATTTTTTTTTCGTGAAATTTTGATTTTTGCGACAGGTCCGCGTATGCAGAAAATGTCAGTTTTTGAGCGAAAAACTTAGCGTCACGAAACCGCCCCAAGGATGATGGGGTCTGTTCGGGGGGTCAAGTCGGTCAAGGTAAAGCGCGTAACCGGGGTCCTAAAGCGGTGCGGATAGCGGGGGCCTCGATTTTGCGTTTCAGGGGTCCCAAATATGAAAATTCTGCACTATTGCCTTCATAGCTGTCTGACCCCCTTAAAACAGGTTTTTGGGGCTTAGATCCACCTAAAACGCTGAGGAAACTTACATTCGGACCCGCTGGGACCTTCTTAGGCCAAAACTGGAGAAAAAAAATTTTCATGAAATTTTGAACTTTGCGACAGGTCCGCGTATGCAGAAAATTCAAGAAATTGCAAATTTTGGTGCGGAGGATTCAGAGTCGCCAAACGGGCCGGTTGGTGGGTGGGGTTTGTCGGTGAAGTCAAATCGGTCAAGGAAACGCGCATAACCGGGGTTCCCAAGTCAAACGGGGAAAGCGTGAGGTCAGGTAATGTTTCTCAATGGTTTCCTACTGTAATTAACAGGGATACTCAGTTCTATTCATCTCAGAGGTGTGAAAGCCCAGCCACACAGGCGTTTGCGCGCTATATCCGTTGGAGATGGATCGGAACCGCCTATGAAATCCCCACTTTTGGCCTGGAAATGCCCCGGGATGACAATGTCATTGTCTCCCGGGGCATTTCCAGGCCAAAAGTGGGGATTTCATAGGCTTTTTATTTAAGCCTGGCCTAAAACTGTACTTGTTGGATGGGTGCGCGTATGCAGAAAATGTCATTTTTTTAGCGAAAAACTTAGCGTCACGAAACCGCACCAGGGATGATGGGGTCTGTTCGGGGGGTCAAGTCGGTCAAGGTAAAGCGCGTAACCGGGGTCCTAAAGCGGTGCGGATAGCGGGGGCCTCGATTTTGCGTTTCAGGGGTCCCAAATATGAAAATTCTGCACTATTGCCTTCAGAGCTGTCTGACCCCCTTAAAACAGGTTTCTGGGGCTAAGGTCCACCTAGGACGCTGAGGAAACTTATATTCGGACCCGCTGGGACCTTCTTAGGCCAAAACTGGAGAAATTTTTTTTTCGTGAAATTTTGATTTTTGCGACAGGTCCGCGTATGCAGAAAATGTCAGTTTTTGAGCGAAAAACTTAGCGTCACGAAACCGCCCCAAGGATGATGGGGTCTGTTCGGGGGGTCAAGTTGGTCAAGGTTAAAGCACGTAACCGGGGTCCTAAAGCGGTGCGGATAGCGGGGGCCTCGATTTTGCGTTTCAGGGGTCCCAAATATGAAAATTCTGCACTATTGCCTTCAGAGCTGTCTGACCCCCTTAAAACAGGTTTCTGGGGCTAAGGTCCACCTAGGACGCTGAGGAAACTTATATTCGGACCCGCTGGGACCTTCTTAGGCCAAAACTGGAGAAATTTTTTTTTCGTGAAATTTTGATTTTTGCGACAGGTCCGCGTATGCAGAAAATGTCAGTTTTTGAGCGAAAAACTTAGCGTCACGAAACCGCCCCAAGGATGATGGGGTCTGTTCGGGGGGGTCAAGTCGGTCAAGGTAAAGCGCGTAACCGGGGTCCTAAAGCGGTGCGGATAGCGGGGGCCTCGATTTTGCGTTTCAGGGGTCCCAAATATGAAAATTCTGCACTATTGCCTTCATAGCTGTCTGACCCCCTTAAAACAGGTTTTTGGGGCTTAGATCCACCTAAAACGCTGAGGAAACTTACATTCGGACCCGCTGGGACCTTCTTAGGCCAAAACTGGAGAAAAAAAAATTTTCATGAAATTTTGAACTTTGCGACAGGTCCGCGTATGCAGAAAATTCAAGAAATTGCAAATTTTGGTGCGGAGGATTCAGAGTCGCCAAACGGGCCGGTTGGTGGGTGGGGTTTGTCGGTGAAGTCAAATCGGTCAAGGAAACGCGCATAACCGGGGTTCCCAAGTCAAACGGGAAAGCGTGAGGTCAGGTAATGTTTCTCAATGGTTTCCTACTGTAATTAACAGGGATACTCAGTTCTATTCATCTCAGAGGTGTGAAAGCCCAGCCACACAGGCGTTTGCGCGCTATATCCGTTGGAGATGGATCGGAAACCGCCTATGAAATCCCCACTTTTGGCCTGGAAATGCCCCGGGATGACAATGTCATTGTCTCCCGGGGCATTTCCAGGCCAAAAGTGGGGATTTCATAGGCTTTTTATTTAAGCCTGGCCTAAAACTGTACTTGTTGGATGGGTGCGCGTATGCAGAAAATGTCATTTTTTTAGCGAAAAACTTAGCGTCACGAAACCGCACCAGGGATGATGGGGTCTGTTCGGGGGGTCAAGTCGGTCAAGGTAAAGCGCGTAACCGGGGTCCTAAAGCGGTGCGGATAGCGGGGGCCTCGATTTTGCGTTTCAGGGGTCCCAAATATGAAAATTCTGCACTATTGCCTTCAGAGCTGTCTGACCCCCTTAAAACAGGTTTCTGGGGCTAAGGTCCACCTAGGACGCTGAGGAAACTTATATTCGGACCCGCTGGGACCTTCTTAGGCCAAAACTGGAGAAATTTTTTTTTCGTGAAATTTTGATTTTTGCGACAGGTCCGCGTATGCAGAAAATGTCAGTTTTTGAGCGAAAAACTTAGCGTCACGAAACCGCCCCAAGGATGATGGGGTCTGTTCGGGGGGTCAAGTTGGTCAAGGTAAAGCACGTAACCGGGGTCCTAAAGCGGTGCGGATAGCGGGGGCCTCGATTTTGCGTTTCAGGGGTCCCAAATATGAAAATTCTGCACTATTGCCTTCAGAGCTGTCTGACCCCCTTAAAACAGGTTTCTGGGGCTAAGGTCCACCTAGGACGCTGAGGAAACTTATATTCGGACCCGCTGGGACCTTCTTAGGCCAAAACTGGAGAAATTTTTTTTTCGTGAAATTTTGATTTTTGCGACAGGTCCGCGTATGCAGAAAATGTCAGTTTTTGAGCGAAAAACTTAGCGTCACGAAACCGCCCCAAGGATGATGGGGTCTGTTCGGGGGGTCAAGTCGGTCAAGGTAAAGCGCGTAACCGGGGTCCTAAAGCGGTGCGGATAGCGGGGGGCCTCGATTTTGCGTTTCAGGGGTCCCAAATATGAAAATTCTGCACTATTGCCTTCATAGCTGTCTGACCCCCTTAAAACAGGTTTTTGGGGCTTAGATCCACCTAAAACGCTGAGGAAACTTACATTCGGACCCGCTGGGACCTTCTTAGGCCAAAACTGGAGAAAAAAAATTTTCATGAAATTTTGAACTTTGCGACAGGTCCGCGTATGCAGAAAATTCAAGAAATTGCAAATTTTGGTGCGGAGGATTCAGAGTCGCCAAACGGGCCGGTTGGTGGGTGGGGTTTGTCGGTGAAGTCAAATCGGTCAAGGAAACGCGCATAACCGGGGTTCCCAAGTCAAACGGGAAAGCGTGAGGTCAGGTAATGTTTCTCAATGGTTTCCTACTGTAATTAACAGGGATACTCAGTTCTATTCATCTCAGAGGTGTGAAAGCCCAGCCACACAGGCGTTTGCGCGCTATATCCGTTGGAGATGGATCGGAACCGCCTATGAAATCCCCACTTTTGGCCTGGAAATGCCCCGGGATGACAATGTCATTGTCTCCCGGGGCATTTCCAGGCCAAAAGTGGGGATTTCATAGGCTTTTTATTTAAGCCTGGCCTAAAACTGTACTTGTTGGATGGGTGCGCGTATGCAGAAAATGTCATTTTTTTAGCGAAAAACTTAGCGTCACGAAACCGCACCAGGGATGATGGGGTCTGTTCGGGGGGTCAAGTCGGTCAAGGTAAAGCGCGTAACCGGGGTCCTAAAGCGGTGCGGATAGCGGGGGCCTCGATTTTGCGTTTCAGGGGTCCCAAATATGAAAATTCTGCACTATTGCCTTCAGAGCTGTCTGACCCCCTTAAAACAGGTTTCTGGGGCTAAGGTCCACCTAGGACGCTGAGGAAACTTATATTCGGACCCGCTGGGACCTTCTTAGGCCAAAACTGGAGAAATTTTTTTTTCGTGAAATTTTGATTTTTGCGACAGGTCCGCGTATGCAGAAAATGTCAGTTTTTGAGCGAAAAACTTAGCGTCACGAAACCGCCCCAAGGATGATGGGGTCTGTTCGGGGGGTCAAGTCGGTCAAGGTAAAGCGCGTAACCGGGGTCCTAAAGCGGTGCGGATAGCGGGGGCCTCGATTTTGCGTTTCAGGGGTCCCAAATATGAAAATTCTGCACTATTGCCTTCAGAGCTGTCTGACCCCCTTAAAACAGGTTTCTGGGGCTAAGGTCCACCTAGGACGCTGAGGAAACTTATATTCGGACCCGCTGGGACCTTCTTAGGCCAAAACTGGAGAAATTTTTTTTTCGTGAAATTTTGATTTTTGCGACAGGTCCGCGTATGCAGAAAATGTCAGTTTTTGAGCGAAAAACTTAGCGTCACGAAACCGCCCCAAGGATGATGGGGTCTGTTCGGGGGGTCAAGTTGGTCAAGGTAAAGCACGTAACCGGGGTCCTAAAGCGGTGCGGATAGCGGGGGCCTCGATTTTGCGTTTCAGGGGTCCCAAATATGAAAATTCTGCACTATTGCCTTCAGAGCTGTCTGACCCCCTTAAAACAGGTTTCTGGGGCTAAGGTCCACCTAGGACGCTGAGGAAACTTATATTCGGACCCGCTGGGACCTTCTTAGGCCAAAACTGGAGTAATTTTTTTTTCGTGAAATTTTGATTTTTGCGACAGGTCCGCGTATGCAGAAAATGTCAGTTTTTGAGCGAAAAACTTAGCGTCACGAAACCGCCCCAAGGATGATGGGGTCTGTTCGGGGGGTCAAGTCGGTCAAGGTAAAGCGCGTAACCGGGGTCCTAAAGCGGTGCGGATAGCGGGGGCCTCGATTTTGCGTTTCAGGGGTCCCAAATATGAAAATTCTGCACTATTGCCTTCATAGCTGTCTGACCCCCTTAAAACAGGTTTTTGGGGCTTAGATCCACCTAAAACGCTGAGGAAACTTACATTCGGACCCGCTGGGACCTTCTTAGGCCAAAACTGGAGAAAAAAAATTTTCATGAAATTTTGAACTTTGCGACAGGTCCGCGTATGCAGAAAATTCAAGAAATTGCAAATTTTGGTGCGGAGGATTCAGAGTCGCCAAACGGGCCGGTTGGTGGGTGGGGTTTGTCGGTGAAGTCAAATCGGTCAAGGAAACGCGCATAACCGGGGTTCCCAAGTCAAACGGGAAAGCGTGAGGTCAGGTAATGTTTCTCAATGGTTTCCTACTGTAATTAACAGGGATACTCAGTTCTATTCATCTCAGAGGTGTGAAAGCCCAGCCACACAGGCGTTTGCGCGCTATATCCGTTGGAGATGGATCGGAACCGCCTATGAAATCCCCACTTTTGGCCTGGAAATGCCCCGGGATGACAATGTCATTGTCTCCCGGGGCATTTCCAGGCCAAAAGTGGGGATTTCATAGGCTTTTTATTTAAGCCTGGCCTAAAACTGTACTTGTTGGATGGGTGCGCGTATGCAGAAAATGTCATTTTTTTAGCGAAAAACTTAGCGTCACGAAACCGCACCAGGGATGATGGGGTCTGTTCGGGGGGTCAAGTCGGTCAAGGTAAAGCGCGTAACCGGGGTCCTAAAGCGGTGCGGATAGCGGGGGCCTCGATTTTGCGTTTCAGGGGTCCCAAATATGAAAATTCTGCACTATTGCCTTCAGAGCTGTCTGACCCCCTTAAAACAGGTTTCTGGGGCTAAGGTCCACCTAGGACGCTGAGGAAACTTATATTCGGACCCGCTGGGACCTTCTTAGGCCAAAACTGGAGAAATTTTTTTTTCGTGAAATTTTGATTTTTGCGACAGGTCCGCGTATGCAGAAAATGTCAGTTTTTGAGCGAAAAACTTAGCGTCACGAAACCGCCCCAAGGATGATGGGGTCTGTTCGGGGGGTCAAGTTGGTCAAGGTAAAGCACGTAACCGGGGTCCTAAAGCGGTGCGGATAGCGGGGGCCTCGATTTTGCGTTTCAGGGGTCCCAAATATGAAAATTCTGCACTATTGCCTTCAGAGCTGTCTGACCCCCTTAAAACAGGTTTCTGGGGCTAAGGTCCACCTAGGACGCTGAGGAAACTTATATTCGGACCCGCTGGGACCTTCTTAGGCCAAAACTGGAGAAATTTTTTTTCGTGAAATTTTGATTTTTGCGACAGGTCCGCGTATGCAGAAAATGTCAGTTTTTGAGCGAAAAACTTAGCGTCACGAAACCGCCCCAAGGATGATGGGGTCTGTTCGGGGGGTCAAGTCGGTCAAGGTAAAGCGCGTAACCGGGGTCCTAAAGCGGTGCGGATAGCGGGGGCCTCGATTTTGCGTTTCAGGGGTCCCAAATATGAAAATTCTGCACTATTGCCTTCATAGCTGTCTGACCCCCTTAAAACAGGTTTTTGGGGCTTAGATCCACCTAAAACGCTGAGGAAACTTACATTCGGACCCGCTGGGACCTTCTTAGGCCAAAACTGGAGAAAAAAAATTTTCATGAAATTTTGAACTTTGCGACAGGTCCGCGTATGCAGAAAATTCAAGAAATTGCAAATTTTGGTGCGG